>OY757018.1:108061223-110793463 GCA_963580285.1 Lucinisca nassula | reverse complement strand
TCTGTTTAGGATAATTTTGCAACTTGTTTCACCCATTAAACAAGTAGAAAACAATTTTAATTGGCTTGTATATTCTTTTCAAAAGACAGATGTCACATAAAAAAGGCAGAATTACATCATTGAAGTTGAAGCATTCGTACACCATGCACACAGGAAAAAGCAAACAATTAGGGATGTAAACAATATCAAACAACAATTGGGCCGCGTCAAGCGATTTTGGTACTTATCACCTATGCGAGCAGCGAAGGTTCAGACGAGCCTGCGCATCTGCGCAGTCTCGCCAGAACCTTCGCTGCTTGCTGATACAAGCAGTGAATCAAGAGGAACCTTCAGACAGAAATCCATATCCCTGGCCCCTCTGAATGGCTGGGCATGCGCAGTTGAAATTTGTCATGACGGAATGCTTGAAGACCCAAATTCGCTTGGCGGGGCTCAATTAGGGATACAAAATCAACTTTATCTTTCAAATCTGTAATTTGAATTAATGTCAAAGCTGGTTGATTATCATTTTCTGTAAACTGGAAGAGCATTCCTTCAGTTCAACCAAGTGAGTGGGGAAAAATATTTGGCCTTGAAATTTGAGAGGCATGAAAATCCCAGTTTATAAGGGAATCCATGCAAAAATGGGCCAAGTATCAGCATGACCAACCTGTATCAGAGTTATCCCCCTTTAAAAAATTCTGTAATATTTTTTCCTGGCTAACTCCTCCAGTAGTTTACATCCAATTAAGCTGAAACCTAGTAAATAGTTACAGAAATTTTCAAAGGGGTATGACTCTGCTTATGTTTGGTAGACTATAACCTATAAACAGTATGCGCTGCTCTACCATGAAGTGGAGCAGCCCATACTGTTTAGAGGTTATAGTCCACCAAACATAAGCAGAGTCATGCCCCTTTGAAAATTTCTATAACTCTGCCATTTCGTTTACATCTATTCAAAGTGAAATTTAGTATATAATAACACCATGAAGAGGAGGAACACATATTATGTCGAGGTTACAGTCCACTAAACATTAACAGAGTTATGCCCCTTTCAAAATTTGTTAATTTTTCATTTCCAGTCAACTCCTCTTCTACTTAACTCTTATCATGCTGTTCATGACAACCCATATCTTTGGAAACAGTGTAGATCCAGATCAGATGGCTTCTGAAGAAGCCATCTGATCAGGATCTACACTGTTTGACATTCAGTTTATGAATTTGTAGGAATAAATTACATCAAGTAATCTGATTGGTTCAAAATCAGAAATGGGTGTGGCTAAAATGAATATTCAGCAAGAGAAGGGTTAACATCTAATCAAGGTGAAACTTGGTAAATAGTTCCTCTATGCCATTACGATGACACACCCATGTGAAATAGTTTATTTATTCACATCTCCAAAATGGCTACTTTTCTGATGAAAGTCTGTGATGCTTTCTCATTTATATTGCAAACATAGGTTTAGGGTACTCGTTAGAACCACCTCAGTGGAGGTGGTTCTAACGAGTACCCACAACCTATGTCTTGGAGCAGAAATAAGGAAAATAACATATGTCAGTTTTCTTTATATAAAGTAGGGTTTGGGGGGGGGGGGGGGGGGGGGGGATGTCCGTTTCACAGATTTTTGCACGTGATGCTGTGGAACACTGCATATTGTTCCAAGGACACAGTCCACAAGCACTGACTTGTACAAGAGTCTTTTCTCACTACATCTTTGTACTTGCCAGGGGCATATAATACCACGTTTGCAGAATTCTTGTTCCTTTTTTTTTCATCGCAAAATAAGGCTTGACATTAGAAGTGAAATCAGAATCGTTTGCTGGGCAGATGATACACTCTAATGTCAAGAGTCAGACCTGGTTTTCTCTAAAATGTAAATAAAAATGTTAGATTTTCATTTGCTCTGGGAGTTTTTCTTGGCACTTAAAGGGCTAATTATTTTTAGATGCCAAGAGGGGAGTTTCTATGAAGGGAATGGAAAACAAGAAAGTCATATTGGAGATCACAAGTCCGGGTACAGCTCAGTCGGTAAGTTACAGCAAATTTTTATACCACAAAGGGAGGACACTCCAGTCTGTTAATGTTTGCCTCCTCACAGAAAACTGATTAAGAGTACTGCCCTCATTTCCTCAGTAAAAGTCTCAGATACCAAGCATGCTTTAAGGGTTTTCTTCTAACTCCTGACATTCTGACGAAAATATAGGCCTACCACCCCTTAAATGACAAATGGACTTGTAGCACTGAAAGTGTCCACCAGTATACAATGAGTTAAACAATATTGTGGGAAACGTCACTTGAAGTTTTCCTAACAAAACATGAATACTTACAATCTGGGGAGTGAGTTAGGATTGCAATGTTTATTTTTTTTCTCACACCTGCCTTTAGCTTGGGGACAATATGGAAATGCAGTTTTCTGTCCATTCATTGGTTTGTTTATCCATCTGTCTAATTTATCAAGAAGGGTGTGTGTGATACTTGCCTTTTACATAAGTGGTAAGGGGTTTGATCCCCGGTCTCTTGTTTCAAGTGTTATTATTTTATTTATTATTTATTTATACTGGTACACCCTCTTTTGAGTATTATGAGCAGGCCCTGAGGTTATAAAACTTTTTTCATGCTCAACTCACTTGAGCATGAAATTTGTCCTGCTCATAAATTTGAAAATGCCAACAAATATTGGCATTTTCAAATTGATGAGCAGGACAAATAATAATCTCTGCTGATCTGAGAAAGGAAATTGCCTCCATTATTAGCTCACCAGAGCCGAAGGCTCCGGGGGAGCTTATAGGATAGGTAGTTGTCCGTCGTCGTCTGTGTCGTCTGCGTCTGCGTCAACATTTTCAAACGACATCTCCTCTGAAGCCACTGGGCCGATTCAGCCCAAATTTCATCTGTAGCATCCTTGGGCAGGGGGATTGAAAGTTTGTGTTTTTAATGAAAATCGGTTCATTAGTTTGGTTGCTATGGCAACTTAGAGTTTCCATAGACTTATAATGGGGAAAATTGAAAAATGGCATTTACTACCAAGCCTCTGCAGATATTTTGACAAAACTTTCATAGAAATGTTCCATAGGTAATCTACTATCTGCCGTATGATTTTAGGCCTTCTGCTCATTTTTATTGGTTACCATGGAAACCAAAATGCAAAAAATAGACAAAAAATTACTTAAAAAATCATCTCCTCAGAAACCATATGCTCTAGGAGGCTGAGACTTTATGAAAATATTCACCATATTTGCCTTTATAGGTTTTGTGTTTTTTTATGAAATTTGGCCTTTTAGTTTTGTTGCTATGGCAACTTAGATTTTCCATTGACTTATAATGGGGAAAACTGAAAAATGGCATTTACTGCCAAGTCATTGCAGATATTTTGACAAAACTTACATAAACATGTTCCTTGTGTAAACTTCTCTCAGCCATATGCTTTTATGTCAACCTGGGGGTCCCCTAGGTTGTGCCGGGGCCATGCCCTGCCCCCTCCACTTCATAAAATGCCTTATATCTCAGAAACCTTAAAGATCCCAACCCCTAAACCATATATATTCTTGTTCCTTATGATAAGATGCATTGAGTGACACCAACCTGGGGGTCCCCCGGGATGTGCCGGGGACATGCCCTGCCCCCTCTTTTCCATAAAATGCCATTTATCTTAGAAACCATTCAGATCCCCACCCCTAAACTATATATATTCTTGTTCCTTATGCTAAGATGCATTAAGTGACACCAGCCTGGGTGTCCCCCGGGATGTGCCGGGGACATGCCCCACCCCCTCCACTTCATAAAATGCCATTTATCTCAGAAACCATACAGATCCCCACCCCTAAACTATATATATTCTTGTTCCTTATGATAAGAGACATCAAGTGACACCAACCTGGGGGTCCCCCGGGATGTGCCGGGACCATGCCCAACCCCCCTCAACTTCATAAAAGGCCAAATATTCCAGAAACCTTACAGATCCCCTGCCCTAAACCATATATATTCTTGTTCCATATGATAAGACACATTCAGTGACACCAACCTAGGGGTCACCCAGGGTGTTCCCGGGCCATGCTTCACCCCTTGACTTCACAAAAGACCATATATCTGAGAAACTGTTCAGAGCCCCACCCCTAAACCATATATATTCTTGTTCCTATGATAAGACGCAATCAGTGACACCAGCATGCAGGTCCACCCTGGGTGCCATGGGCCATGCCCCACCCCTTTACTTCATTAAAATCCATATATCTCAGAAACCATACAGATCCCCACCCCTGAACAATATATATTCTTGTTCCTTATGAGAAGATGCATTAAGTGACACCAACTTGGGGGTCCCCAGGGATATGCCGGGGATATGCCCTGACCCCTCCACTTCATAAAAGGCCATTTATCTCAGAAACCATTCAGATCCCCACCCCTAAACCATATATATTCTTGTTCCTTATGATAAGACACATTAAGTGACACCAACCTGTGGGTCCCCCGGGATGTGCCGGGCACATGCTCCACCCCTTCCACTTTATAAAATGCCATTTATCTCAGAAACCATTGAGATCCCCACCCCTAAACCATATATACTCTCATTCCTTATGATAAGTTGCATTCAGTGACACCAAATTTGGGGTCCCCTGGGATGTGCCCGGACCATGCCCAACCCCCTCCTCTTCGTAAAATGCCAAATATTCCAGAAACCTTACAGATACCCACCCCTAAACCATATACATTCTTGTTCCTTATGATAAGACACATTCAGTGGCACCAACTTAGGGGTCACCCAGTGTGCGCCCGGGCCATGCTCCACCCCTTGACTTCACAAAAGACCATATATCTGAGAAACTGTTCAGAGCCCCACCCCTAAACCATATATATTCTTGTTCCTTATGATAACACCCAATCAATGACACCAGCATGCAGGTCCCCCCGGGGTCCACAGGCCATGCCCCACCCCTTTACTTCATTAAAATCCATATATCTCAGAAACCCTTCAGATCCCCACCCCTAAACCATATACATCTTGTTCCTTATGATAAGACGCAATCAGGGACACAAGCATGCAGGTCCCCCCGGGGTGCCACAGGCCATGCCCCACCCCTTTACTTCATTAAAATCCATATATCTCAGAAACCGTTCAGATCCCCACCCCATAACCATATTTATTCTTGTTCCTTATGATAAGACTCAACTTCATAATAGGCCATATATCTCAGAAACCATTCAAATCCCCATCCTATAATCACATATACTCTTGCTCATTGTTATTAGACACATGCAGTCACCCGTCTTTGGGGATCACGGGGGCCATTTCTCTCCCTGCCTCTTCATAAAAGTGCCTCATATCTCAGAAACCATTCAGATCCCCACCGTTTAACCGTATATACTCTTGGTCCTTATAATAAGACTTATTCATTGACAACAATCTTGGGCTTTTCTGGGATCTGCCATGCCTGATTCCCTCCATTGCTTAAAAGGCCTTACATCTCAGGAACCATACATATTCCCACTGATAAACCATATATGTCTTTGTTCCTTTTGATAAGACGCATTTAGTGACACCAACCAGGGCTCCATTGGGTCCATGCCCTGATCTCTCTACGTTATAAAACACCTAATATTTCAGATACAGTCCACATGGGTGCTCATTTGGGTATGGGGTTTGTTTGGGAGACTTTATAATTGTTATAATAAAATCATATCATGTTATAATACATGGCTGCCATTGGGCAGTGTCCACCTGAGCACTGGTCTATGAACTTTGGCTCTTTGGTTTGTTTGCTATGCCAAGCTATGAGTTTCCATTGTCCTATAATGAGGAAAATTGAAAAATGACATTAATGCCTTTCAAGATATTTTGTCACACTTTCATGGCAATGGTTCTTTTAATAATGTTCTTTTTTGGCCTATTTGTTGCCACAGATGGGAAATTGTCAATTGTCATCCGTTGTCCTGCAACAACACATTCAAGCCACATCGAATCTAAAGCCAGGAGGCTTATTGGGTCCAAATTTTATCTGTAGCATCCTAGGGCACAGGGCTTCCATGGTTAATTAAAATACATTGCTGCCAGTGGGCAGTGGCCCCCTTGAGCTCTGGTGAGCATTGTGGCCCATGGGCCTCTTGTATTGTGTTTTAATATTTGAGCATTATAGATATTTGAGCATGAAAAAAGTTTTATAACCTCGAGGCCAGGTCTTCCAGGATAGAAAGTGGTACAAATACTAAGCAGTGTGGATAAAGTGAATTGCTCATGGTACTAGGGAAAAGAACACACAACCTTCAGATCCCTAGTCCAATGCTCAATGTTTTTATCACAGCACCACTGTGTTGAGGGGAATGGGAACACCTGGCAGATTTTTTTGCCATTTTTCAAAGGGAGACAACTTTTGGGACTTCCTGTTGGCTCTTTTAGCCCTGTCTCACTGAAAAAAGGGTCTACTCTTAAAGGAAAGAATTTGCTCCTCAGGAGCAAATTCTTTCCTTTAAGAGTTGACCCCTATTGACATGGACAACTAAAATACTTTTGCAGGAGTTGCCTCCCCTGAAGGTGAATGGGGCAAATGTTCAGTGCTTTAGCAAATGCAATTTCTGCCATTCAAGCCCTACTGATATTTTCTGAGTATGTTTTATGTATAATGTACATTTGTTTTTCAGCAACGCTATTGATGTTTTGGTCATTCTGAATCATTAATGTTTTAATACAGCGTGAACCTACAACTTCATCATATTTGAACAAATGTCACCCACCATTTCAACCCTTTGATACTGTTAGTCAGGATTAGCAGACCTAACATTACATGTAAATTGTCTGTCTAGCAGATCATTCACATGAAATGTCAAGCCTTATTAATTTACTATGAAAATATTTAAAAAAAAAAACAGATTGTCCTCTGCTGCAAGAATTTTTTAATTTTATGGGACTTTTACCCAACATTGAGATGAAATGACATCTCAATCGCTGCTGCCTTATGAAACCTATAGGGTCTATATGCATGAACGGGGCGACTTGCACCACTTTGCCTGGGCAGGCTTAGTTCTTCTAAGAGGTTTACCAGTGCTTGTGTGCGACCGGTTTCAGCTCTGCGTGGAAACATCATGCAGCCCAGTCTATTTTTGCAAGCCCCTATGGGCAGGGGCAATGAATTTTTGTAGTACTTGAAGGTTTAAATGGTTTCACACGTTTGAGAGATCTTTTAAACCTTGCCACCCTGTTGATTGGTAGAGATACTGTCTCATCAGGATCAACACTGTTTGCTGCCTGTCAAAGATTTTGTCTATCCCACCACACACACATTTACACACCATCACGAAAACAGGCCTAAATTATTCTGACCCCCTTCAACCCCACTTTTATATAGTAAAACTGGGGTTTACAGGGGTACACCTTATTTTTCTTATTTCTGCTCTAAAATATAGATTGTGGGTACTCGTTAGAACCGCCTCAATGAGGCGGTTCTAACAAGTACCCACAGTCTATAATTTGAGCAGAAGTAAGAAAAATATCACAATTTTTCATCTGAATATTTTTATTTTTTCGGCTGTTAAGTTTACAGTGTATTTGTATAGGCATGTTTTTGTAATGCACACACACTCACAAGAATGGCCATGTTCCGATTCAAAGATGAAAGAGTCCACTGCAGAAAATATGGGGTGAAAGGGTTATCACACAATGCTAAGATACACTTTTTTTTTTGCTCATTGATAAAGATTATTATTTCCTTGCAGAACTTTGTTGCCCTTGTTCATCTTTTGCCTGATGACGGAACTATGTAGAACATCATTGAAGATAGGCATTGAAAATGAAGAATGGTATCTAGCAGCAGTGGGAGATCTAGAAGATTTAGAGTCACACTGGGCCTGCTTTGTTACATAGGGGATAGAATCTTTGACAAATTTTGATATACCGTATTACAACATGTCAACTATTTACCATACTTGTTCTAAAATTTGATGATGATGATTTCGAGTTTAACGACGTGTCTTTGTGGGTCATAAGCGTCTCTTAAATTTGAACAAGTGCAATTTACTACACAATGTTGTGCCTAAAACTAGCTGAATGATTGGCCAACAGTGTAGACCCTGATGAGATGCCACATTCTGTAGCTTCTCATCTGGATCTACAGTGTTTGCTCACTCTGTCCACATACATACAGTATTATCTTAAGACTTTAGTTTTCAACTTTCTGAACAGAAATATTTCAGACACATAGCAATCAACTTATGTCCAGTGTGCTGTCAAACGCCACTGGCTCCTACATTTTTGGAACCATGAAGATATATTTTTGAGATATGGGTAGTTTGAGCCACTGACTGTTAATCATAGGGCCAGGTCAGGGGGCTTAAGGGGAAAGGGTACACCTGGCAGATTTTCCCCACCATTTTTTGAAGGAAGACAACTTTCGGGACTTCCTGTTCGCTTTTCTATATATTCTGCCCAATGGAAAAAGGGGTCTTCTCTTAAAGGAAAGAATTTGCTCCTCAGGAGCAAATTCTTTCCTTTAAGAGTTGACCCCTGTTGACATGGGAGACAAAAATACTTTTGCAGGAGTTGCCTCCCTTGTAGGTGTATCCATTCCCCTTAATAGGGATAAAAAAAGACCCAAAATAGAGTTTACTGGGCCGTTAAACTCCAATACAAACAAACAAACAAAATTTCAGAAACCAAAAAAAAAAAATCAACATCTTCATCATCATCATCGGATTTTTGAAAGTTATTCCCATTTCTCCTCTAGGAGCTATGAAATGTGAAAGATGAAGTTTTGTTTCGTTATTACTTGGCACAACAACCAGGTGTAGTTGTGGATAGTGCTATGTCCAAGCTTTTGTTAGGTTTGCAGAATGCAGATGTTTCTTTTACGTATCTTGTAGAGCATAAGAAGCGGTCAAAACTGGTTTTATTTTCTTTTTGTCTCTTTTCTTTCATACACAATGATAAGTATAACATGCATTATATACATGTACGTCTGTTCAATAGAATGTTGTTAACATGGTTCAAAGAAAGGAAGTTTTTGTTTTCTATTGAGAACCTGCGACACATTTTTTCGTGAAATTTTCATGTATTTCACAAGGTCGATGAGCAGATGTGCATCTATGCCAGTTTCGACTGTTTCAACATGTTTTCGGCAAACATGGCAGAATTTTCTCCTGTAATATTTAATATTATGTAAACTATATGTACCGTCATGAGAAAACTTGTTTTACGGCATTTGCAAGCAACATAGATCGGCCTGCACATCTGCAGAGACTGCATTATGAAAACAAGCCTGTATAATTTTGACACCTTTAAACCCCACTTCTGTATAGTAAGACTGGGGTTTAGAGGGGTACATTATTCTTATTTCTGTTTAAAAACATAGATTGTGGATACACATTAGAACCACCTCCCCGATACGGTTCTAATCTGGTTCGAGCAAGTATCCACGATCTTTGTTAGTGCAAAAATGGGAAAAATTTCAGATTTTTTATGTCCCCGGTAGTGATAGCGGGGACATTGTTTTTGCCCTGCCTGTTTGTTTGTTGGTTTGTTTGTATGTGGACAACTTTAACGTTGGTCGTAACTTTTGAACCGTTTGAGATAGAACATTCATATTTGGCATGTAGGTTCCTTGTGGCAAGAGCTGCACATTCATGCAAAAGATTTTGATCTGTGACCTTGACCTTGATGGGTGACCAACTTCGAAAAAAAAAAAGCCTTGCCCGGGGACACGTTCGTGTTTCACAAACACATCTTCCTTGTTTTTATCTGAAAATTTTCATTTTTTGGTGGTTTAATTTTCAATATATTTGAATAGGTGTGTTATTGTAACAGAAAGCACCTATGTTCTGTACAATACCCCTCGTTTCTGTTACTGAGCAGACAGGTTCATGTCGTACCCGGTCAAAAATCTAATCACAGGTTTTCTCATGATGAGACTTTGTCGGTGAAAAGGTAGCCATTCAAATTTTTTAATCTTTCATTTTTTGCTATTTCACATGCTACAACCATGTGTTTGTCTTTTTCTCTCCCTCAGATAAGAATGTCTAAGAAGGATAATTAAAGGATATTTTTCTTATTTCTACATAAAACCATATGTTGTGGGTACTTGTTAGAATCGCCTCATAGAGGCGATTCTATCAATTACCCACAACATATACTTCTGACAAAAAAAAAGGAAAATTATCCCACAGTTATCTTTGTTACACCTCACTATCTTTAGCTATGCTCGGGCATTAGAAAAAAAAATACATTGCCATGATAAAATCGTTCATGGCTGACACTCAAGTAGCAAATTGTTAAGAAGTCCCTAAAATACTACTGAACTTATCTAACATTGTTTGTTCTAAAAATGTCCATGAAAAATAGTGTTTTGCCTATTTTCCAATAGCATAAGCAGTTTCTTCCCTTTCTTTCCTATTTCATGCCGTGCATATTTTATCAAATAGACCTAGACTTGTTTAACTTCCACAAACCGGAATTTTTTGTTCTCTGGTGGTGGGGTACATAGATCTGTAAATTATCCGATTCAGAAGAGAAGACGTCTTTACTTCATGATCCTTCACATCATTCTCCACTTCTTTAACTTCTAAGGCCATATTCACATGATCAGTCTTGTGGAATTTCAGTTACACAAAATACAGTAAAATTCCGCTATTAAGACCACTTAAAATTAAGACTAAGCTTATTTAGAAAGTTTCAGTTATTCTTTCTCTGTATTTACTGCTTACAATGTCCTCTGGTCAGAGACCACCTTTGGGACTGTTCAAAAGTGGTCTTTAAGACCACTTTTGAACAGTCCCAAAGGTTGTCTTATTAAAGACCACTTTTGAACAGTCCCAAAGGTGGTCTTAATGTAGGAATTTTACTGTATATAATTCAAATTTACATAATTCAAATTTATATAATTCAAATTTAAATGTATTTTTAACATATCTATATATGATTGAGGAATAGTAACAATCATTCTCACAGAGCAATCTTTCAGAATAGGCTAACTCTTCAAGCACTACAGAAATCTCTAGAGCAGATGGTTGGCTTTTCTCTTTTTTTCTCTCTCATTTTTCAGCAAAAAAAAAAAGCCATTTCGTGTGAATCATCTGCCCTGCAGGTAGCTCACATGTATTCTCATTTTGATCTATAACTTTCAAACTGGGACTTTAATTTATTTTCTAAAACCTTTACATCAATACTTAGTTTAAAATCTTTAAACCCCAGTTTCAATGCCAAATGTGCAGTAAATCTTCAAACCACTGTTTGAAGTTTGAAACTCAGATTAAAACACCATTTGCACAAAAATATTTCATTGTCATTTACTATGGCAAAGCAAGTACAAATTTAATCTTCAAACCACAGAACTTTAAACCCCGGTTTAAAGTTTTCAAACTATGATTTGAAAACTTGAAACCGCTGTTTCAAAGAAAAACTGTATGGTAATTCTTTAAACCATGGTTTCAACTTTCAAACAAGGGTTTTAATTTCTTTTGGCTTCAAACCTCTGTTTTAATGT
Organism: Lucinisca nassula; assembly: GCA_963580285.1. Taxonomy (NCBI): domain Eukaryota; kingdom Metazoa; phylum Mollusca; class Bivalvia; order Lucinida; family Lucinidae; genus Lucinisca; species Lucinisca nassula. The sequence goes on along the minus strand of OY757018.1, from coordinate 110,782,021 downwards.
CTGATGGAGCAAATTCTTTCCATTCCTTTAAGAGTATGTAATGATCCTAAGTATTGGGGCCGATAGGTCTAAGCAAAAAGTGCAGACCCTGTTCAGACTGCTCCTTCAGGAGCAGTCTGATCAGGGTCTACACTGTTTACCATTCTATCTGCACCCTTTGGACTCCTTGCTGGATAGTGAAACAAATTTGTAAAAACTTTTGGAGAAGTACAGCAAATCCACAAGGTGCCTGAATTTCTAGGATTTTTACTGTAAACCACTCTTGACCTGGAAGAAATAAATTTGAAAGATTTGCATCCCCTGAAGCTGTATACAATTGTTTTATATGTCCCTTCTATAAATATGTCTTTAATAGTTAAGTTTTATATTGAGGTCAAGGTCGTTGGCTATGCATTTCTTTACGTACATGTTTTTGTTTTCATACTTTTAGATGGATTTTGTTCATAATTGGCATTCAGAAATGTTTGCTAAACATGATTTGCCATTTTTTCCAATCTCAGAATGAAAACAGTATAGTTTTTGTGAAGCGGTCTTTGTTAGAAGTGGGATCTGGGTCTATATTCTGTTGTTTAGATAGGTATTCTGCTTCTCTGCTTCTTAAGGGGAATAGGAACACCTGGCAGATTTTCCGCCATTTTTCAAAGGGAGGCGACTTTTAGGACTTCCTGTTCGCTTTTCTATTAGATCTATCCCACTGAAAAAGGGGTCAACTCTTAAAAGAAACAATTTGCTCCTCAGGAGCAAATTCTTTCCTTTAAGAGTTGACACCTATTGACATGGGAGACAAAAATACTCTTGCAGGAGTTGCCTCCCCTGAAGGTGTTCCCATTCCCCTTAAGGCCTATTATGTTGAGCTGTGCTTTGTGCGTATCACCATCTTAACAAGTCCATGTGGGTACTGGTTAGAACTGCCTCAGTGATGTGGTTCTGAGGAGCACTCACAACCAATTTTTGAAGTGCAATAAGAAAACTAATCACAAATTTTCATCTGAAAAGTAACCATTTTGGACATCTGAAAGATTGTAAAATGTCTAACAGATGTGTGTTTACATAATGTTGTACAAAAAATTGTGGGGCTTTGTTTTACATGTTTATGTTTAAGACATTTATATGCTAGACCACAAGTAGGTTTTTTGCCTAGGTTTTTTTTTTTATGAGGAAAAAAGAAAGATAAAACCTACAGATGACCCTAGTTTTGAGGATTAACCCATTGTATACTAGTGGACTTTTCCTCGCTGTAGGTTAGACAAGTCCATTTGTCATATAAGGGTTGGTAGGCCTATTATATTTTTGATGAAAAATTCTGTTAGCAAATAGTGCAGGCCCTGATCAGATGCCGCGTTTTGCGGCATCTGATCTGAGCCTGCACTGTTTGCCAAGGTACCCCTTTAGGGGTTTCCCGCCTACAGTGGGTTAATGTAGTAAAGAATTGTTGCTGTAAAGAACCCTAATAACTAGTGGTAGGTAGTAAAGGTCCTTTTTCCTGTGGGCATTTGTTAGAATCATCGCGGCAGTAAGGCAGTTTGCCGCATTAAGGCAGTTCTAACAAATATCTACAGTGTTTGTTTCTTGGAATGTTAAATACAGTTGTACGTAATATATCCAGTAATCCGTCTCTTTTTGAACGGAGGATTTATTCAGTTGAAATTGTTGTTAACCCTTCTCTTGCTGAATATTCATTTAAGCCGCACCCATTTCTGTCTATCAACCAATCAAATTACTTGATGTAATTTATTGCTACAAATTCATAAATTGAATGTCAAACAGTGCAGATCCTGATCAGATGGCTTCTTCAGAAGCCATCTGGTCTGTATCTACACTGTTTGCAAAGATAGGGGTTGTCGTGAACAGCAAGATAAGGGTTAAAATGAGTGCTTGTCCCTCTGTTAAATATCAGTATAAGACTGTATAGATTAAGTAAAATGACTATATTTGTTACAGATGTAAAACATTTAATTTGACAGCTGTAATATACTTACTGATCTATTTTATAGCTCATGTGTCACATAGTGACAAGGTGAGCTTTTGTGATCACATTTTGTCCATTGTGCTTGCGTCTGTCCATAAACAATTTTCTCAGACGACATCTAAACTTGACCAAACATCACAGGAATGATCCATAGTTGGTCCTGTTTGAAAGTTGTTCAAATGGTTCTGGTCCATTACATATCTAGGTCACAGGAGCCATAAAACAGATTTTTTTTCAATTGAAAACTTAAAAAAATCTTCTTCTCTGAATCCACAAGGCCAAGGTCATTGATATTTGGTATGACGCTTCATCTAGTGGACTTCTACCAAGATTGTTCAAAATATAGCCTTGGGCCCAAAAATGGCTCCCATCCCAGGGCCCAAATTATAGCCTTGGGCCTAAAAATGGCTCTCGTCCTGGGGCCCATATGTTTTAAATTGACTTCTATAGGGAAAACATTAAAAAAAAAAACTTGTATGAAACCAGATGGCCTAGGTCTTTGATATTTGGTTTGATGCTTCATCTAGTGTACCTCTGGTAAGAAGGCCCCCGCTCATCGGGGCTTGAAGAAATATATGGGCTGCATGATGCTTCCACGCAGAGCTGAAACCGACCCGCACACAAGTACTGGTAAACTGCTTAGAGGATCTAAGCCTGCCCAGGCAAAGTGGTGCGTGTCGGCCCGTCCATGCTTATAAACCCTATTGGTTTCATCGGGCGACAGGGCTTGATATGTCATTTCATCTCATTGTCAGGTAAAAGTCTCAAAATTAGAAGCAACGTCTCCAAAATGACCTATACAGTGTTGACGGGGACGTTAAACCACAAATCAAACAAACAAAAACCTCTGGTAAGATTGTTCAAATTATAACTTTGGGGCCAAAAAAGACCTCACCCCAGGGCCCCACATGTTTTACATAGACTTATAAAGGGAAAACCTTTAATAATCTTCTTCTGTGAACCCACTCTGGGGCTCACTTGATTGGTACAGTTTTTGGGAGATATTGGAATGCTTTAGACTTGTTCAACTGGTTCAGTTGATGTACAACTATATTGTCAAGCATGGATCTATGAAGATATTTATATTAATCTGGTAAGCAAACATGTCTTTCCTTTCTTCACAGTTTCTCTTTTTTTTCTAAACATTTCTAATGATTTTATGATACACAGGTGAGCGATACAGGCTATCTTGGCCCTCTTGTTTATTCAAAACACAGGTGAGCGGTACAGGGCCATCTTGACCCTCTTGTTTATTCAAAACACAGGTGAGCGATGCAGGGTCATCTGGGCCCTCTTGTTTATTCAAAATGAGTATTCCTACCCTTGTCTCTTGCTTCTTCTCTTCTTTAAGATGAACATATACACCTTTGAGAGACAATATTCTGGTCTTGAAATACTTAACTCATTTCTCCTTGTGTATCTGCTTGTCAGAGAACTACTCTTCAACACATAAGATGCCAATCACAACCATTATTATCTGCATTGTCATCTGCTGCTTACTTTTCTCGTAAAAGTCATATTTGCAAACAGTGTGGACCCAGATCAGACTGCTCCGTCCGGAGCAGTCTGAGCAGAGTCCACACTGTTTGCCTGTATGCTAAAATAGTCTTTAAAAAGTTGGCAAGAAGATGCAGCAGACGACATAAACTGAAGATATTCTTGGCATTTTAAGCGTTAAAATGAAGAAAAAGTTCCCATGGGCAGCAAATTTGCTTCTTTAAAAAGTCCTTAATTTCCATGAGATTCAGTATTATCTCCTTTCTTCACAGTTTCTCTTTTTTTTCTAAACATTGCTAATGATTTCATGATACACCGGTGAGGGATACAGGGCCATCTGAGCCCTCTTGTTTATTCAAAATGAATATTCCTACCCTTCTCTTTTGCTTATTCTCTTCTTCTTAAAGGTGAACATCTACACCTTTGAGAGACACTGCTCTGGTCTTGAAATATTTGACTCATTTCTCCTTGTGCATCTGCTTGTCAGAGAACTACTTTTTAGCTCACCTGTCACGTAGTGACGAGGTGAGCTTTTGTGATCACTTTTTGTCCGTCGTGCGTGCGTGTGTGCGTAAACTTTTCTTCAAACAACATCTCCTCCTAAACCACTGATCCGATTTTGACCAAACTTCACAGGAATGATCCTTAGGTGGTCCCCTTTCAAAGTTGTTCAAATGGTTCCGGTCTGTTGCCAGTTGCACATCTAGGTCACAGGAGCTAAAAATTGATTTTTTAAATGGAAACTTTAAAAATCTTCTTCTCTGAAACCGCAAGGCCCAGGTCTTCGATATTTGGTATGAAGCTTCATCTAGTGGACCTCTACCAAGATTGTTCAAATTATAGTCCTGGGTCGAAAATTGTCCCCGCCCGGTGTCCTTTGGTTTTACATAGGGAAATCTTTAAAAATCTTCTCCTCTGAAACCGCAAGGCCCAGGTCTTTGATATTTGGTGTGAAGCTTCACCTAGTGGACCCCTACCAAGATTGTTCAAATTATAGCCCTGGGGCCAGAAATGCCCCCGCCCCGGGGGCCTTTGGTTTTACATATGCTTATATAGGGAAAATCTTTAAAAATCTTCTTCTCTGGAACCGCAAGACCCAGATCTTGGATATTTGGTGTGAAGCTTCATCTAGTGGACCCCTTTCAAGATTGTTCAAATTATAGCCCTGGGGCCAAAACCGCCCCCGCCCCAGGGGCCTTTGGTTTTACATAGGCTTATATAGGGAAAATCTTTAAAAATCTTCTTCTCTGGAACCGCAAGGCCCAGATCTTGGATATTTGGTATGAAGCTCCATCTAATGGACCTCTTTCAAGATTGTTGAAATTATAGCCCCGGGGCCAAAAATGCCCCCGCCCCAGAGGCCTATGGATTTACATAGGCTTATATAGGGAAAATCTTTAAAAATCTTCTTCTCTGAAACCGCAAGGCCCAGGTCTTTGATATTTTGTGTGAAGCTTCACCTAGTGGATCTCTATCAAGATTGTTCAAATTATAGCCCTGGGGCCAAAAATGCCACCGCCCCGGGGCCCTTTGGTTTTACTTGGGCTTATATAGGGAAAATCTGTAAAAATCTCCTTCTCTGAAACCGCAAGGCCGAGGTCTTTGATATTTAATATGAAGCTTCATCTAGTGGACCCCTACCAAGATTGTTCAAATTATTTTGCTTGGGCCAAAAATGCCCCCGCCCCGGGGCCCTTTGGTTTTACATGGGCTTATATAGGGAAAATCTTTAAAAATCTTCTTCTCTGAAACTGCAAGGCCCAGGTCTTTGCTATTTGGTATGAAGCTACATCTAGTGGACCCCTACCAAGATTGTTCAAATTATAGTGCTGGGGCCAAAAATGCCCCCTTTCGGTTTTTAGTAACTTTTTACATAGACTATGTAGGGAAAATCTTTAAACATCTTCTCTGAAACTGCAAGGCCAAGGTCTTTGATATTTGGTATGAAGCTTCATCTGGTGGACCTCTACCAAGATTGTTCAAATTATAGCCCTGGGACCCCCCCCCCCCCCCCCCATCCACCCCCTCCGGGGCCCTTTGGTTTTTACATAGACTTATAAAGGGAAAATCTTGAAAAATCTTCTTCTCTGAAACCACAAGGCCTAGGTCTTTGATATTTGGTATGGAGCTTCAGCTAGTGGACCTTTACCAAGATTGTTCAAATTATAGCCCTGAGGCCAAAAATGCCCCCGCCTCGGGGCCCTTTGGTTTTACATAGACTTATATAGGGAAAATCTTTAAAAATTTTCTTCTGTGAAACCACAAGGCCTAGGTCTTCGATATTTGGTGTGAAATTTCATCTAGTGGACCTCTATCAAGATTGTTCAAATTATAGCCCTTGGGCCCAAAATGCCTCCGCCCCAAGACCCTTTGGTTTTACATAGACTTATATAGGAAAATCTTTAAAAATCTTCTTCTCTGAAACTGCAAGACCCATGTCTTTGATATTTGGTATGGAGCTTCATCTAGTGGACAATCAAGCCTTTATTGATATTTGGTATGAAGCTTCACCTTTTTAGACCTCCCTCAACATTATACAGATTATAACCTTGGGGTCAATAATGGCCCTCCCCAGGGCCCGCTTGTTACTCTATGGATCAGGTGAGCGATCCAGGGCCATCATGGCCCTCTTGTTAACACTTAAGATGCCAATCACAACCATTATTGTCTGCTTGTCATCTGCTGCTTACTTTACTCGTAAATATTATATTTGCAAACAGTGTGGGCCCAGATCAGACTGCTCCTAGCTAGGAGCAGTCTGATTAGAGTCCACACTGTTTGCCTGTATGCTAAATTAGTCTTTAAAAATTTGGCAAGAAGAGCAGCAGACGACATATACTGAAGACGTTCTTGGCATTTAAGTGTTAAAAAGAATAGTTCCCATGGGGAGCAGATTTGCTTCTTTAAAAGCCCTTAATTTCCATGGGATTTTGTATATCTCCTTTCACGAAAAACACTTGCTTTCTACTAGTCTTAAGAATGGTTTCCCAGAGACTCCATCTCAATTGGCCTGCCTCGGTAGCTCACTCGGATGCGTGTCTGACCGGTAATCAGGACACGGGTTTGTTACCTGCCCAGGTTGACAACATTCTTTTGTGGAACAACTGGACCTAAGTCTTTAGTATGAGCATGATCTTTTTTTGTACCAACTTTTGTTACGTCTTCTTGTATATCTTCCTACAGAAGATCTTATTCTTTTCTGTCAGTCTTTCTTTTATTACACCACAACCTCGTTATAACACAGTTCATTATAACACGGTTAGGATATAACACAGTTTCAAGATGGATCCCAAAAATGTGTAGATTATATAGAAAAATGTCCATAAATTACCTAGAGTGCATTGGACCATGCCATGTTAATTGCTACCACATAGATAGCAAGAATGGCGAAACCGACAGCAAACATATGAGCAAAAACCTTTATTGAAATCCTTACAACAAGGAACAGATGTGAACCTGTCTGGTGAAGCCAGTGTGCGGATCCACAAATCTGCATTTATCTTCCCCCAATCGCTGAGATTTAAGGATTGTCTCATTCGGAATTGCTCATCATAGTTATGCCACATAATGACAGGGTATCTGGTTGAAGCATCAGGAATTACAGCCATGTATTTCAGCAGCAGTTGAATCATGTCAGGATATCGCTTTAAATAAATACTAGCAAAAATTAAGAAGGTGTCTGACCACTGGTCAATATTTACCGGTACTATTTTTTCTTTTAAGAGCCGGGGTTTAGCCTTGATCTTGCCATCTTCTGACACATGCAACAGGCCACCAGAGTACATGTCAGCCAATTCAGTGTTGACCTTATGAAGAAGAGCAAGATTTATGTACTTATTTGCCCAGATCTTTTGCTTGAATTGTGCAGGCACATGCGCAGACAAATCATCGTCGGCACACTTCAAGAGAGGAGGTTGCTCAGGCTCACCAACTGATTTTGTAAACATTGCTCCAATATCTGTGTGTTTTCATCAGGGCTAATAGTCTTTGATATATCAAAGACTTCTTCTACCAGGGGTGGCACAAATACATTACTGTGGGTCAGAATCGCCAAGGGATGCCAGTGCTGCAAGTTCGGCTTCAGAATCATTTGGGGCAGTTGCACTGTCACTGTCGCTCTTTCTGCTATGTTTTGCTGCAGCATCAGATGCCTTATTTCGTCTTTTCACCCTTCTAGCATCTGCTCTAGGTCTACCTCTGCCAGACATGGTTTATTAAATTGAAAACAATGATTTTTTGATGTGAAAAAGTCACAACTTTCCTCTTTCCACCAAAAATGGAAATATGACAAAGGTGTGCTTGATTCAGAATTTGGGTACACACCAGGTGCTACTAAATACCGAATCTTTGTTCAGAATTAAATGGAGCCATCTACTAGAAGATAGCTCTGATTAACTAACATGGTTTCAGCTTTGGACCCCATTAATAGTGTTATAAAGAGGTTGTTGTGAAAAAATCATATCAGAATATTGTGACTAGTTTGAACAGTATGGTATTCTTGTTCTTGGATGCCATATTTTTCTTCCAGTCATTAGGTAGTTACTTTTCCAGTCCTCTTTCTATTGGCTCACAATGACTGAAATACTGTTGAAAGGGCTGTAAATAAAATCAACATTCGTAAAAACAAAAATTCAAACAAAAAAAAATAATAAATAAATGTCATTTACAATGAAACAAAAGTCGGTTATGAGTTTTGCTGTCTGGTTTCCAGAGGCATAACGTTTGTTATCAAATACAGTCAGGATAAGCTGTTAAAATACAAAATAGTGTTAACTATATAAAATTAGTATAACAATTAAGTCAGTGCCACTTACAGTGTTGACCAACATTCCTCATAACACTTTTTCATTTTGTGACCCAGTTTGACTGGGACCCAGACCACTTGTCTGATGAACCACAAGTGGAAGGGCCGCCCATCCCAATCCAATTCTAAGTCGTTCCTGTAGGTTACCATTAGATAATATAACTTTAACTTTAAGCTTATACTTTAAGGTACTTCCTACCTATAAGTATAACTATAAGTTGAAGTTATATTATCTTCAGGTAACCTCAAGGAACGACTTAGAATTGGAAAAATTTTTTTTTAGATTATTTCCCTTTCATCGTTATATACATACACGGGGTCTTTGAGTTATGGGCAGTACACATAGTGTGTCCGTCAGAGGATGGATTCAACAGACCGGGAATATACCCTACAACGACGAACCTAGGACCTGAACGATTCCTTTACTTAGTACCTTATTATGCCCCCAACTTTAAAAAAGTTGGGGGGCATATTGCTTCTGGCTTGTCCGTCCGTTCGTACGTCACGCTTTCTTGTGCATAGCATATCTTTAGAACCGTGTATGCTAGTGTTTTGAAATTTCATATATGGGTTCCTCATGAAAAAATAGTTGACCCGTATTTTTTTTCTTGTCCAAATTATCTCCCCTTCTTGAATTATTTCCCCTTTAATTAAATAACATAGAATTCTCGTTAGCAAGATATCTCAAAAAGTATTTGAGCTACAGCCTTGATATTTGGTATAGTGATTGGGACTAAGGAGGAGATTACCTGATTAAATTTTCAACCAATTCTATAAAATTTTGTTAGAGTTATGGCCCTTTGTAATTTTTTGCCACTCAATTGTGTTGCTTTCTGGTGCATAGCATATCTTTAGAACCGTGTATGCTAGTGTTTTGAAATTTCATATATGGGTTCCTCATGAAAAAATAGTTGATTTGTATTTTTTTTCTTGTCCAAATTATCTCCCCTTCTTGAATTATTTCCCCTTTAATTAAATAACATAGAATTCTCGTTAGCAAGATATCTCAAAAAGTATTTGAGCTACAGCCTTGATATTTGGTATAGTGATTGGGACTAAGGAGGAGACTACCTGATTAAATTTTCAACCAATTCGATAAAATTTTGTTAGAGTTATGGCCCTTTGTAATTTTTTGCTACTCAATTGTGTTGCTTTCTGGTGCATAGCATATCTTCAGAACCGTGTATGCTAGTGTTTTGAAATTTCATATATGAGTTCCTCATGAAAAAATAGTTGACCCGTATTTTTTTTCTTGTCCAAATTATCTCCCCTTCTTGAATTATTTCCCCTTTAATTAAAAAACATAGAATTCTCGTTAGCAAGATATCTCAAAAAGTATTTAAGCTACAGCCCTGATACATGGTATAGTGATTGGGACTAAGGAGGAGACTACCTGATTAAAGTTTCAACCAATTCTATAAAATTTTGTTAAAGTTATGGCCCTTTATAATTTTTTGCCTCTCAATTGTGTTTCTTTCTGGTTCTTCTAAAATTTCAGCATTGCAGCCAAATAAAAAAAAGATATCTCAATTACTGTTGGGGACAAGCAGTGTTAGGGTCAAGCAGTGTTAGGGTCAAGCAGTTGGGGGCATTGTGTTTCATAAACACTGGCTCTAGTTACATAAGTAACAACAATATTTTCTTATCTGTTATTTATTTTCATTATATAAGTATATAATATATATGTTTTATTCAGAATCGGTTTCCGACTTCAAATTCTGCAAGGAGGTTTCTTCTTGCTCTCATCCTACCGTCATTATGATCTCGACGTTGCATCATAAGGTTGTTTCGCATATCAAATCGACGTTAGTTAAACGACCTATTCTGCCCAGTCCTTGGGTAGGGTAAGAACAAAGATCTTCCTCCATGGGTTGGTTGGATTACAGTTTCATGGGCGCTTTCTAGTGGGTGAAAAGTTATTTGTTGTCTTCCCCTATCTTCAGTATCCTGTATCTGAACATTGGCCAATATGTTGGTGGTGTCTTCAATGCCCGGAGTCAGATCCTGAAGTTGGGGTCTTTCCCTGAAATATCTCCCTATACTTCCTGCGTGTTCATCCCCCGGCCTTTTTTCCCTTACCCTATTTTATTTTCTTGTCTTACTCTATATGGATTTTGATCTAAATACATTTCTCTTGTTGGATACCGTTCCTGCTGATCTTCACAACATTTGCAGGCTGACACTACACTATTCAACCATCTATTTACACCATAACAACTGTTCTTAATAACTGTTGATAGGCATTACATCTATCTTCGTATTGAATTGAGTTACTCCATGGAAAGTCTACACATATTCCGAAGTCTATGCCACTTGCTATGATACCAAAATGTCCATATTGTTTATATTTAACCTATATGTTTTCTACTTTAAAGTCATTTATTATATCCATCCAAGTTCTTTATTTAGGATGCTCACTTGTACAACAAATACTCACTTGTACAACAAAACATACAGAGAAATAAAATAAAATTATTTATTCACATTTTCTGATGCAAAATATGTAGTTTAATAAAATATTATTTCAATAAAGCTGTCTTGTTAACTTGTTTTACACAGTCTTGTTTTTATCTGGCAGTATTTGGACACCGAGTAGATTCAGATCGAAGAGGGGGGACGCAGTGACAATGTATGACCCAGCTTGCACGCACGAGGACTGAATTATTAAAATAGTTGCACTCAAAATATTGTGAATTCCAATTTTGTCATTTTGAGTATTCCAAAATGTGCACACTCCAAATGTGTGCTCCAAAATTTTGTAAAATTCCAGAAATTGCGCACCTCCTATAGTACCCTCCAAATTTTTTATAAAAACAGAGTATTCCAAATATTGGGTACAACCTGTTTGTACGCTCCACAATTTTTTTAGCATTCTAAATATTGCGCACATCCTATTTGTACGCTCCAAATTTTGTAACACTCCAGAAATTGCGCACCTCCTATAGTACGCTCCAATTTTTTTTAAAAACAGAGTATTCCAAATATTGCGTACATCCTGTTTGTACGCTCCACAATTTTTAGCATTCTAAATATTGCGCACATCCTGTTTGTACGCTCCAAATTTTTTAACACTCCAAATACTGCGCACATCCTATTTGTACGCACCACTGTATCCCAAACATTATGCACAGACTATTGTGCACTCAAACTAATCCTGACATTGTGCACATCGTATAAAATGTGCACACCAAAATGCACTCCATGACACGCATTCCACAACACCTTCCGCATTGTGCAAAGCGTATCATGTAATCCATCCCATATTATATATCCAAACAGCCCCGGCTGCGCGTTCAAACCTGACCTATGACTTGCAATTTAGAAATATTTTAGTATGACCCAGGTGGAAACATACCCTCAGGCTATGGCTAACCATTTCCATGAGGGAGAAGCCACCCAGTTCAAATAGAAAAGTTATTTAGAAATATTTTAGTATGACCCAGGTGGAAACATACCCACAGGCTATGGCTAACCATTTCCATGAGGGAGAAGCCACCCAGTTCAAATAGAAAAGTTCTGAAATGAACAAACTTCAGCTTTGCTCCCAGCAACCAGTATTTGGAATCTAGGCTCAAGGCGTAAAGTTTCATTAGAATCTAACAGCTATCTAAGCAAAGCGTCCCCCACCCATCGAATGCTGAATTCCGCCACAGCAAATTTATGATGCCCAACATAAATTTGTCCCGCCGATAGAGTCATTACCCGGAGCCACAAGTCTGTATTGAGTCGCCCCCAAGGTTGTAAATTAATGGCCTGTCTGAGAAGAAACTGCTCGTCATAATTTTGCCAGGCAAAGTATGCTGAGGCACGAGATGCAGCCTCTCGAATTATACTCATATACTGGAGCAACTCTTGTGTTTTTTCAGGATGTTTCTTCAAATAAATTGAAGAAAAAATCAAAAAGGCATCCCTCCATTTTTCGATTGTGGGTACTGGGTCCTTAAACACTTGCGGTTTAGATTCCAGAAGACCCTGCTTGTTAAGACGTAGTGCCCCCCCCCCCCCCCCCTGCACACAGTTCTTGCAACTCAACAGCCCCCTTCAGCAGCAAATTGATATTTATGTATTGGTTTGACCAGATTTTTTGTGCAATTGCCAGGGGAACATGTGCAGAGAGATCATCACTCCCTAGCCGCAAAGGCTCTTCTCCGAAAGAGAAATTACTCCCATCCGAAACCGCCCAAACGAAACTATCATTCTGTGCCGACGGGCTTGCATAGCCAGTCTGAGTGCCTGCATTTTGACCCGTTATGTGCGGATTTGTGTTGGATGAAGGAATGGAACTGCTCTGATCAGTCACGTTTTGACCCTGTATTGTGCCCGAGTCACGCAGGATTGTTTCAAAGTCTATAATGTGCCTGAACATATTTGAGGGTCCTTGTGTTTGTGCTTGATCCCTACCTTGTGGTGTGCCTACCACAGATGAGACTGGGTTTAGACCACCAATCTGCGCCACTTCATCCTGTTGTTGACGCGAACGTTTGTGTCCGCCGGCTCCACGGCTTCCCCTAGTCCTTTTCCGGCCGCCCGGCATCTCTACTTATCCCTCGCACAAGTGTAACCAGCTTTTTTGATTCTCCTTAAAAAATGGCGACTTCCTTTTGCAGGATTTGGAAAAACGGAAAAGGAAGGTTTCCCTGAGCCTGCGCAAGACGTTAAATCACCGTCCAGTTCTACAAGACGCCTGACTACTGAACAACATACAAGGTGCAAGCGCTCAGTGACCTGGACCAACTGTCATGGCCGATACGAGATGGAAAATACGATCAGACTTTGTTTAAACCTAATTATAAGCGAACTACCACCCTGGCTCTTAGGGTTCTGAGTAGTGGTACATTATTTACGCCTACACACATTCTGGGTTTTGTACAAAGGTGGTTTAGTAAGCGTTTGTGGTCTATTATTTTCTGTGTTTTAACTGTTTGCATATGTACTCTACATCTGTCTGTAGACACAGAATATTCATGCGAACCGTTCGCCATAGTTTGTACTGGGACAATGCATCCAAACCTGTTACCAGTCCTACCACTAAATGCAAGTGCATATCATTGTATTCGCAGGCATCATCTTTGGCTCCATTATGCCAGAATGCTGCAGTCTGGTTGAAGTTTACAATTTTTTTCAGTGAGTTTAGGGCTTTCTTGCAATTCCCGGATAACTCTAGGAGTTGTCCAGTCATTCACAATCTTACATACTAGACCTGCTGCTCCAAAATCTTTTTTAATTGCATATTCAGTATACAGCTGTCCTTGTCTTGTTCTCTTTGGTTTCCCTGTTCGTTCATCTTTAACAGCTATTTTGGGTTTAAATGTATTTGGGTTAATACAGTGGTTGACTCCGCTTATAATTACACTGTAAAGGTTGCCCACAGGGTGTGACATTCTTTCTTGGTCACTAGGCATTGCGGGTTCCTCGTCATCAAAAAAGTTGTTGGCCATTTCTGAAATTATACATATTCAAATCTGGGTAATAAATTTGGTCTGTTTATCATCTTTATTAATGTTTATATTTGTTTGTTTATTGTTTCTAACTGCTTATCTACGTTTTCGACCACTGTTTTTAAGTTTTCTGTTTGTAGTTCCTCCGTTTTATCAATTGAATCCACTAGCCCTCTCCAAGTTACATAGTTGTCTGCCTCATCATTTAAAGACACCAACCTATTGGTACTGTGTTTAATTGATCAGGTTCATCTTCGTATTCTTTCATATCATTTTCTTCGTGTCTTTGCCAAATGTACAGGGGCCAGTTGTTCAAAACTAACGACGTCGTTAGTTAACGTATCGTTAAAACTTTTATCATTCAATATGGCAAATATGCTGAAATTTTTGCTGAAAAAATGTGAGCAGCTTTTGCGGATGCAAAAGCTGCTCACATTTTTTCAGCAAAAATACCAAAATTTTCAATATTGTACTTGCTAGAACAGTTAACAATTTGACCACTAACGAGCTCGTTAAGCTAACGATGCTTTGAACAACTGGCCCCAGGTATTTATATTGCTGATCTTGCAATTTATTGTATACCCTTATGGTATTTGTAGTTTCATTTACATGTATTCTGGGTACAATATTTATTCTTTCTATCTGCCAAGCTGTAGTATTTCTTATTTGTATTGCACCTTTTTGCAGAAGGAAGTTTGCCCCTGTTGCGTCACATCCTGTAAGAACACACTCTTTTGCAGTGAAGTGTTCTGGCTTGAAACCTCCTAGGTCATGTATACTTAACCATACATCACCCGTTCTTGCATTGTATACTCCCTCCCTCTTCTTTTCTGTTTCATTGTATGTCGAAGGCCCCATACTTGCTAGTGGATGCCAATTATAGAACGGAGGTGCGTGCTCCTTAATTACTCTATTCATATTTCGGTAAATATTGTTATATAAATCATACCCTTCCATAACTGTCTCTCTTGTGTCAAAGTATTAATAAGTATATGTATAAATAAGGCCCAAGTTGACCTGTAAGCAGCTGACAGAAAGAGATTGCGGAGAATGGAAGCTCTTTGCTATTGATCCTCATGATAGACAAGCCTGGAGATCTGGTGTAAGATCTGCCATGCATGCAGCAAGCCAGCTACCTGGAAGGGGGCCCACTTATGTGGACGTTGCCCCTGTACCTGCAGGTTAATCAAAAATCTGTTGATGATGATGATTTTTAGCTCGTCTGTTTTTTGAAAAAAAACTTTCGAGCTATTGTCATCACTCCGGCGTCTGCGTAGTCGTCCTGCGTCCTGCGTCGTTCCAAAAAAACTTAACCTTGGCTATAACTTAAAAAGTATTAGACCTAGCCTCATGAAACTTCATACACACACTCATCATCACAAGAGCTACATTTTGACCAAGGACCATAACAACATTGTTGATTTTGGCTGAATTATCTCCCCTTTTCCAATTTTTTTCTGAAACACATTTTTTGCTCTCATTTTAATACTATTCACAACAGAGCCTTCCAACTTCACATGAATGTTCCTTGGGACAAGACCTTTTCAGTGATACCACACTTTTTGATCTGTGACCTTGACCTTTGAACTTTGACCTATTTTTCGAAAATTTAACCGAAAACCTTAACCTTGACCATATTTCCAAAAGTATTTGGCCTACCTTCATGAAACTTCATACACATACTCACCATCACAAGAGCTACATTCCCTACAAGTTTTATAACTCCATCTTGCAATTTGATTGAATTATCTCCCCTTTTCTCTCCGTTTTTTTTAAATTGTTTTTGTCTCTTATTTCAATACTATTCACAACAGAGCCTTCCAACTTCACATGAATGTTCCTTGGGACAAGACCTTTTCAGTCATACCACGCTTTTTGACCTGTGACCTTGACCTTTGAACTTTGACCTAGTTTTCGAAAAATTAACCAAAAAACTTAACCTTGACCATATTTCCAAAAGTATTTGGCCTACCTTCATGAAACTTCATACACATACTCACCATCACAAGAGCTACATTCCCTACAAGTTTTATAACTCCATCTTGCAATTTGATTGAATTATCTCCCCTTTTCTCTCCGTTTTTTTTAAATTGTTTTTGTC
Source organism: Lucinisca nassula (assembly GCA_963580285.1). Taxonomy (NCBI): domain Eukaryota; kingdom Metazoa; phylum Mollusca; class Bivalvia; order Lucinida; family Lucinidae; genus Lucinisca; species Lucinisca nassula. The sequence continues at coordinate 110,766,212 of OY757018.1, read as the reverse complement.
TCTTATTTCAATACTATTCACAACAGAGCCTTCCAACTTCACATGAATGTTCCTTGGGACAAGACCTTTTCAGTCATACCACGCTTTTTGACCTGTGACCTTGACCTTTGAACTTTGACCTAGTTTTCGAAAAATTAACCAAAAAACTTAACCTTGACCATATTTCCCAAAGTATTTGGCCTACCTTCATGAAACTTCATACACATACTCACCATCACAAGAGCTACATTCCCTACAAGTTTTATAACTCCATCTTGCAATTTGATTTGACTTAGAACTTTTGTTTTCTAAAAGAAACTGCAGACGAGCGTTGGCACCCGCATGCGGTGCTCTTGTTGATGATGATGTGACCCTATCACTCTTTCACAAGTCTTTAATCAAGAGCAGAATCAGACTCGCTAAACAGCTGTATAAAGGCGCGTAATTGTATATAGATTTTGTTGAAAATATTCTTTTCTGATGTTGGAATCATTCAGGTCTGGTTTGAAACTATTGGTATTAACCCGTTGTATGCGGGAAACCCCTAAAGGGGTACCTTGGCAAACAGTCCAGTTTATATACAGCTTTACTCTTCCATGCTAATTTGTATTTACTTAGCAGACTTATTACCCTTCTTTTGCCACCAAATATATAGTGAAAAGTTCCAGTCAGTGCCAGATATTCTTTTTATAGTCAGAAAGAGATTGGGTTGTCATTGTAACATGCTTACAGTTGAAACTATGGGAACCACCACCTGTCTTAAGCATTTTTCCATCTTGAACGACCTTCATGCAATCCTCCAAAGCTAATTTCAATGTTAAATTACCCGTTTACTGTGACACCAGAAGACCAACGGGTGCGCACGTACCAGTAATTATTTCTCTTATAAGTTGTGTTTGAAAACCGAAATTATGACACTGATTATGAGAAGTGCAGGGATTAAAATTAATTGTTTGCCAGTTTAAATCACGGCGTGTGCTGATTGAAACAAACTGGATTGTTTGGCCATAATGCCTCACGCGAATTTGCATTTGAATATGCGTGAAAAAATACCGAACAAATTAGTCATCTCAGCGCACTATCATCGCAACTTGTATTGGCGTCTCGGCAAACTACCACCACAGCTTGTATCAGTCTCGGCAAACTACCACTGGAACTGGAACATGTTTGTATAATCTACTCTTTTATTGTTAGCTCACCGTCACATAGTGACGAGGTGAGCTTTTGGGATCACTTTTCGTCCGTCGTCCGTCGTGCGTGCGTCCGTCCGTAAACAATTTCTTTAAACGACATCTCCTCCTAAACCACTGATCGGATTTTGACCAAACTTCACAGGAATGATCCTTAGGTGGTCCCCTTTCAAAGTTGTTCAAATGGTTCCGGTCCGTTGCACATCTAGGTCATAGGAGCAAAAAATAGATTTTTTTCACCAAAAACTTAAAAAATCTTCTTCTCTGAAACCACAAGGCCCAGGTCTTTGATATTTGGTATGAAGCTTCATCTAGTGGACCCCTACCAAGATTGTTCAAATTGTTGTGCAGGGGCCAAAAATGCCCCCGCTCCGGGGCCCTTTGGTTTTACATGGGCTTATATAGGGAATATCTTTAAAAATCTTCTTCTCTCAAACCGCAAGGCCCAGGTCTTTGATATTTGGTATGAAGCTTCATCTAGTGGACCCCTACCAAGATTGTTCAAATTATAGTGCTGGGGCCAAAAATGCCCCCGCTCCGGGGCCCTGGTTTTACATGGGCATATATAGGGAAGAGCTTTAAAAATCTTCTTCTCTGAAACTGTAAGGCCCAGGTCTTTAATATTTGGTATGAAGCTTCGTCTAGGGGACCCCTACCAAGCTTGTTCAAATTATAGTGCTGGGGCCAAAAATGCCCCCGCCCCGGGGCCCTTTGGTTTTACATAGGCTTATATAGGGAAAATCTTTAAAAATCTTCTTCTCTGAAACAGCAAGGCCTAGGTCTTTGATATTTGGTATGAAACTTCATCTAGTGGACCCCTACCAAGATTGTTCAAATTATAGTGCTGGGGTCAAATATGCCCCCGCTCCGGGGCCCTTTGGTTTTACATGGGCTTATATAGGGAAAATATTTAAAAATTTTCTTCTCTGAAAGCGTAAGGCCCATGTCTTTGTGTTTGGTATGAAGCTTCACCCCACAAGACCCAGGTCCCCCCCCCGGGCCTTTTGGTTTTACATAGGCTTATATAGGGAAAATCTTTAAAAATCTTCTTCTCTGAAACCGCAAGGCCCAGGTCTTTGATATTTGGTATGAGGCTTCATCTTGTGGATCCCTACCAAGATTGTTCAAATTAAAGTGCTGGAGCCAAAAATGCCCCCGCCCCTGGGCTTTTTGATTTTAATTGGCTTATATAGGGAAAATCTTTAAAAATCTTCTTCTCTGAAACCGCTAGGCCCAGGTCTTTGATATTTAGTATGAAGCTTCACCTAGTGGACCCCTACCAAGATTGTTCAAATTATAGTGCTGGGGCCAGAAATGCCCCCCTCTCTGTGGCCCTTTGGTTTTACATGGCTTCTATAGGGAAAATTTTTATCTTCTCTGAAACCACAAGGCCCAGGTCTTTGATATTTGGTATGAAGCTTCACCTAGTGGACCCCTACTAAGATTGTTCAAATTATAGCCATGGGGCCAAAAATGCTCCCGCTCCAGGGCCCTTTGGTTTTACATAGACTTATTTAGGAAAAATCTTGAAAAATCTTTTTCTCTGAAACCACAAGGCCTAGGTCTTTGATATTTGGTATGAAGCTTAATCTTGTGGACCCCTACCAAGATTGTTCAAATTATAGCCCTGGGGCCAAAAATGCCCCCACTGGGGCCCTTTGGTATTACATAGACTTATATATAGGGAAAATCTTGAAAAATCTTCTTCTCTGAAACCAGAAGACCTAGGTCTTTGATATTTGGTATGAAGCTTCATCTAGTGGACCTCTACCAAGATTGTTCAAACTATAGCCCTGAGACGAAAAACACCCCTGTCTCGGGGGGCCCTTAGTTTTACATAGACTTGTATAGGGAAAATCTTGAAAATCTTCTTCTCTGAAACCACAAGGCCTAGGTCTTTGATATTTGGTATGAAGTTTCAGCTAGTGGACCTCTACCAAGATTGTTCAAATTATAGCCCTGAGACGAAAAACACCCCTGTCTCGGGGGCCCTTTGGTTTTACATAGACTTATATACGAAAATCTTTAAAAATCTTCTTCTCTGAAACTACAAGGCCCATGTCTTTGATATTTGGTATGGAGCTTCATCTAGTGGACCTCTACTGAGATTGTTCAAATTATAGCCCCTGCCCCGGGGCTCTTTGGTTTTACAAAATTTTATATATAGAGATCTTCTTCTCTGAAACAGCAAGGCCCAGGTCTTTGATATTTGGTGTGAAGCTTCATCTAGTGGCCCTCTATCAAGATCGTTTAAGTTATAGCCCTGAGGCCAAAAATGCCCCCGCCGCGGGGCCATTTGGTTTTACATAGGCTAATGTAGGGAATATCTTTAAAAAATCTTCTTCTCTGAAACCCCAAGGCCCAGGTCTTTGATATTTGGTGTGTAGCTTCATCTAGTGGACCTTTGCCAAGTTTGTTCAAATTATAGGCTTTGTTGATATTTGGTATGAAGCTTCACCTTTTTAGATCTCCCTCAACATTATGCATATTGTAGCCCTGGGGTCAATAATGGCCCTCCCCAAGGCCCACTTGTTACTCTATCATATGGGTCAGGTGAGCGATCCAGGGCCATCATGGCCCTCTTGTTTCATTTTAAAACACCTTTTTCCAAAATCTTTTCAAAGTTTTCCTAATACATTTAAAGTAATATTCAGTTTTTTTAGCTCACATGGTGAGCTATTGTGACCAGTGTATGTCAGTTGTGCATTGTCAACAATTTGATTTAAACGCGAACTCCTCCTAAACCCTTGGGCCAATTTTTTTCACAGGAATGTTGCCTTGGTGGCTCCCTACCAAAATAGCTAAAATGGTTCTGCTCTGATGAACAAGATGGCCACCAGAGCTAAAAATAGAAAAAATCTTAAAACGCCAACTCCTCCTATACCCTTGGGCCAATTTCATTCAAACTTCGCAAAATGGCCGCAAGAGCTCAAAATAGAAAAACATTGTAAATTTGCTTCAAACACGAACTCCGCCTAAACCCTTGGGCCGATTGGATTCAAACTTAAAAGGAATGTTGTCTAGGTGATTCCCTACCAAAATAGCTAGAGTAGAATCATTCTGCTTTAACAGCGGCAGATGGCCGCCAGAGCTAAAAATAGACAGATCTTTAAACGACAACTCCTCCTGTACCCTTGGGACAAATTAATTCAAACATCATAGGAATGTTGCTTAGGTGGCCCATTACAAAAATAGCTAAAACAGTTCTGCTCTGATGAACAAAATGGCCGCCAGAGCTAAAAATAGGAAAACTTGGTAAATTTGCTTCAAACGCAAACTCCTCCTAAACCCTTGGGCCAATTTGATTCAATCGTCACAGGAATGTTGCCTAGGTGACTCCCTACTAAAATAGCTAAAACAAGATGGCCACCAGAGCTAAAAATAGAATGTACTAGAGACAGTGACACTCAGGTGAGCAGAGGGCCCTTTTGTTAAATTCATCTTAAAAATCATGCAGTTTTATAACCTTTTAGAAGCAACACTTTTCTGTTCTGATACATGTATATATTACATTAATGATTTCATAAATTGCAAGTGAATTTAAAACAAAAAGTCTTGATTATCCTCTCTGCCTTGATAGACCAGGTGTCTTGAGATCTCAGACCACCTTTGGTTCATCTAAAATGTGGTCTACCAAGACAGGTTTGACTGTATTTCTTTGGAAGTAATAAAAGTACTGGGCTCAGATTTAAACTACAAAGAATATATGCTACTTAAACCCTTGTCCTGCTGAGCCCGGATATGCCTTATTTTCCAAACAATGAAGATCCAGATAAGATGGCTTCTGACGAAGCCTTCTGATCAGGATCTACATTGTTTGCCATTCAGATTGTAAATTTGTTGAAATAATTTGCATCAAGTAATCTGATTGGTTGATAATCGGTAGTGGGTGAGGCAGATTAAAATATTCAGCAGGACAATGGTTAAAAATATTTTATACAAAAAAGAAATTTTATGGACCATTAGCATAAAATGATCATAATGGGCTAAATATAAAGAGGAGACCCACTAGTGGCCTTCGGACTGTTGGTAATCCTCGTTAAATAAATAAAGCATTAAATATAAAGAAATAATTGAACATTTTAATCATTTCCTACAGTATCATTGCTATCATCAACGTGTTCTCCTCAGTGTTCTTGGGCATTATCAATGTCATTTAACAAAAATGAGCATATCTTCTTGTACATATATAACCTTCTTTTAGTCCTCAGCACCATTTCGGTTGGGCAAAATCCTGAAAATGTTTCTCTCGAACTTTCAAAACACATTTTCTACTTTGATATGAAACCTCAAATCAGTGGTTAAAAACAGCAAAGAACAAGGTTAAATATAGGATGCAGCATTCTGTAAGATTTAATAGCCTGTGAAATTTAATCTGCAGAATTAAGAGCCAGTACCATACTTTTGTCTACAAAAGTCGCCAATGGCCCTTTGCCAGGCTGTCAACATGTCTCCAATGGCCATGAAAGTGTTAATGTAAAGGTTGATCCTGATGTTCTGAGACCATGCCCTCATCTCCACCCATATTCTGATGTCTTTTTCTTGGTATATTATCAGTTGCACCCTGAGATGACATGCAGAACATATGAACCATAACTCTGTTTTCCTACTTTTGGAGTTATCGTCCCATGAACATTGAACATAGCCATTTCTATCATGTCTGTTTGAAGCACTGTATCTCCTGAACCTAATGATTGGATCTGACCGAACTGGCATGGTTACATCACTAGGATGGGGGAAAATAGCATTAGGTTTTGATGACTCTGTCCTTGTTTTCAAGGGCATAGGTCCCCCAGAACAGCCAATTTTGGGCCAAAGATGGCTTTTCTGCACCAAAACTCACAAGCACATCAATATCACAGCAAGTTACCAAAGATTTGATTAGATTTTGAAGACCTTGACTTTACTTTATAGAGCACAGGCCCCCAAAAACTGAAAATGAGAATTGTAATTCTGGTTTACCTTCTTTTGTAGCCATGGCTCTTTGTACGTTAAAAATAGTCATCACAGTCATGTATTCCTGTCAACATTATTAAGGGAAAGAGTAATGCATCCATACTTTGAATTCCTTTTCACTGTGATATGGCACTTACTTGTAGCGGCGGGGCATCATGCAGTGCTTGCAGCTTTTATCCTATATAATCTACTCATTTTTGTTTGGATATAACACAGTTGTTTAACTACATGGTTTCTGCTTTGGACCCCATTAACAGTGTTATAAAGGACCCACATTAAAAATTAAAATGACAATATTCGCTGCATATTATTGTGCATTTATAATGAGTTTGCGATTATAAAGAATCCCAGTCAGGAGTATTATAGCTTATAAAAAGGTCTTTTTCACATGATTACTCCAAGAAACAAATGCCATACATGTAGATATTTGTTAGAATCGATGTGGCGATTCTAACAAATACATGTATCTATAACATTTGTTTCTTGGAGTATTAAATTACAAGAATCTTTCATGTCTATAGATTCAATTTGGGATTCCAACCCAAGGGAAGCCCAAGCCGCTCGGAATCGAGGCTAAAGCTTTAGCTAAGAATTCTTTCCATTGAAATTGTCGTTATAACGAGTTTTGTCGTTATAACGAATGTCGTTATAACGTGGGTCCACAGTATAAAGAAGTTGTTGTGAAAGAACTTTTATTTTCTTATGTTGACTGTCATATACAGTTCTGCTCTTTCATGCTCTTTTCATTGTCTTTGCCAAGCAGTCTTTGCTCCTTACTTTTCCATTACTGTAAGGGTTGATCCAAAAGTTCTGAGACCATGCCCTTATCTCCAAGTTCCAGTGTCTTTTCTTGATATATTGATAGAAATACGTGTAGTATGTTTGCTGCATATTTTTGTAGCTTTCAGTTACCTTTTAGTGCAGTTGACAGTTAGAATAAGTTGTTTAAACATTGTATATACTGTATATCTCATAGAAACCAAATATTATGCCATAGTACTATAAACATTTAGTTTTATGACAGGGATTTTTCCCTCAAACTTAAGTGCAAGTTTTCATACGGTCTAGGACACCATCAGTTTTCTTCAGTGGTGAATGTTGATTATGTAAAATGCCTGTTGTAAGCAAAGAAGCATAACAGTGGTTAGTTCTTGCACCTCAAACACTTGTACTTAGAAAAGGGCTTAACCCATAATATGCCAATCACGATAATTGTCGTCTGCTTTGCCGTCTGCTGGTTACCTTAAAAGACATTTTTTGCAAACATTGTGGATTCAGATCAGACTGCTCAGTCTGATCTGGACCCACACTGTTTGCCTGTAAGCAAAAATATTTTTTAAAACATTTGCAAAAAAATTCAGCAGGAGACATAAGCAGACGACATTTTCAGATATTGTTTTTCTTGGCATCTTAAGGGCTAATTCTGTCTTTCACATTATTGTCAGTTATGCATCTCCCAAAAAATGTGGGAAAAAGATTAAAAAAAAATCGACTTTAGATACATAATTCAGGCCTTTATTTTCTCATATTGAAGTTTATGAATAACTACTCTTTCATGCTGTTTTGTGATTCCAAGCAGTCGCTGTTCCTTCTTTTTCCCATTAATATAAGGGTTATGTATAACTACTCTTCATGCTGTTTTGTGTTTTCAAGAGTCGCCATTCCTTCTTTTTCCCATTAATATAAGGGTTATGTATAACTCCTTTTCATGCTGTTTCGTCTTTCCAAGCAGTCGTCGTTCCTTCTTTTCCCCATTAATGTAAGGGTTATGTATAACTGCTTTTTCATGCTGTTTTGTCTTTCCAAGCAGTCGTCGTTCCTTCTTTTTTTAGCTCACCTGTCACGTAGTGACAAGGTGAGCTTTTGTGATCACATTTTGTCCGTCGTCTGTCGTCAGTGCGTGCGTCCGTCCGTGCGTGCGTCCGTGCGTGCGTGCGTAAACAATTTCTTGTCCGCACGATAGCATCTTAATTTATGATTTGATTTTAACCAGACTTGCACACAACTTGTACCACCATGAGATCTAGGTTCCTTTCTTGAACCAGCTGTATCCCATCATGTGTTACAGAGTTATGGCCCTTGAAAGGGCAAAAATTGCCTATTTTGGTCTTGTCCGCACGATAGCATCTTCATTTATGATTTGATTTTAACCAGACTTGCACACAACTTGTACCACCATGAGATCTAGGTTCCTTTCTTGAACCAGCCATATCCCATCATGTGTTACGGAGTTATGGCCCCTGAAATGGCAAAAATTGCCTATTTTGGTCTTGTCCGCACGATAGCATCTTCATTTATGATTTGATTTTAACCAGACTTGCACACAACTTGTACCACCATGAGATCTAGGTTCCTTTCTTGAACCAGCCATATCCCATCATGTGTTACGGAGTTACGGCCCCTGAAATGGCAAAAATTGCCTATTTTGGTCTTGTCTGCACGATAGATGTTTCATTTATGATTTGATTTTAACCAGACTTGCACACAACTTGTACTAACATGATATCTGGGTTCCTTTCTTGAACCAGCCTTATCCCATCGTGTGTTATGGAGTTACGGCCCCTGAAAAGGCAAAAATTGCCTATTTTGGTCTTGTCTGCATGATAGATGTTTCATTTATGATTTGATTTTAACTAAACTTGCACACAATTTGTACTACCACAAAATCTCGGTCAAGTTCGAATATGGGTCATGTTGGGTCAAAAAGTAGGTCAGTAGGTCAAATTAGGTAAAAAACCTTGTGAAGACACGAGAGGCCACAGTTTTGGTCTGATCACCATCAAACTTGCCCAGAATGATTATCTTGACAATATCTAAGTCAAGTTCGAATATGGGTGTTGTCGAGTCAAAAAGTAGATCAGTAGGTCAAATCATAGAAAAACCTTCTGAACACACTAGAGGCCACAATTTATGTCCAATCATCATCAAACTTGCTCAGAATGATCATCTTGATAATATCTTGATCACATTTGAATAGGAGTCATGCCGGGTCAAAAAGTAGGTCAGTAGGTCAAATCATAGAAAACCTTGTGAATACACTAGAGGCCGCAGTTTTGGTCCAATCATTATCAAACTTGCCCAGAATGATCATCTTGACAATATCTCGGTCAAGTTTGAATACGGGTCATGTCGGGTCAAAAAGTAGGTAAGTAGGTCAAATCATAGAAAAACCATGTGAACACACTAGAGGCCACAGTTTTGGTCCGATCATCATCAGACTTGCCCAGAATGATCATTTTGACAATATCTCGGTCAAGTTCAAATATGGGTTATGTCTGTTAACAAAGTAGGTCAGTAGGTCAAATCATAGAAAAACCTTGTGAATACACTAGAGGCCACAGTACTGGGCTGATCATCATGAAACTTGCTCAGAATGATTATCTTGACAATTTCTCGGTCAAATTCGAATATTAGTCACGTAGGGTCAAAAAGTAGGTCAGTAGGTCAAATCAGAGAAAAACCTTGTGAACACACTAGAGGCCACAGTTTAGGTCCGATCATCATCAAACTTGCCCAGAATGATCATCTTGACAATATCTCAGTCAAGTTCAAATATGGATCATGTTGGGTCAAAAAGTAGGTCAGTAGGTCAAATCATAGAAAAAACCTCTGATCACACTGGCGGCTACAGTTTTGGTCCGATCATCATCAAACTTGCTCAAAATGATCATTTGACAAAATCTCGGTTAATTTTGAATATTGTTCATGTCTGGCCAATATGTAGGTCAGTAGGTCAGATTGTTGAAAAACCTTGTGAACGCACTAGAGGCCCAAGTTTTGGTCCGATCATCATCAAACTTGCTCAGAATGATCATCTTGACAATATCTGTGTCAAGTTTGAATATGGGTCATGTCGGGTCAAAAAGTAGGTCAGCAGGTCAAATCATAGAAAAACGTTTTGAACATTCTAAGAGGCCACAGTTTCAGTCAAATCATATAACTTGCTCAGAATGATCATCTGGACAATATCTCAGTTAAGTTCGAATATGGGTCATGTCAAATCAAAAAGTAGATCAGTAGGTTATTTTGTCATAACTTTTGAACCGTTTGAGATAGAGCCTTCATACTTGGCATGTAGGTTCCTTCTGACAAGGGCTTCCCACTCATAAAGATTTGACCTGTGACCTACTTTATCATACCTTTTGAACAATATGAGATAGAGGCTTCATATTTGGCATGCATGTTCCTTGTGACAAGGTTTTCTCAGCCATTCAAAACTTTTGACCCATGACCTTGACCTTTGACATACTTTGTCATAACTTTTAAAGCATTTGAGATACAGCCTTCATAATTATTTAGCATGTAGGTTTCTTGTGACAATTTTGCTTAGATGATCCCCTACCAAAAAGGCTAAAACAATCCCACTCAGATTAACAAAATGGCCACCGGAGGTAAAAATAGAAAAATATTGTAAATTTGATTCAAACGGAAACTCCCCCTAAACCCTAAGGCCAATTTGATTCAAAGTTCCCAGGAATGTTGCCGAGGTTACTCCCTACCAAATACGCTAAAATCACTCTGCTGATGAACAAGATGGCCACAAGAGCTGAAAATAGAATGTACTCAAGACAGTGACACACAGGTGAGCGAACCAGGGCCCTCTGGGCCCTCTTGTCTTCTTTTTTCCATTAATGTAATGGTTAATCCAAAAGTTCTGTGACCAGCCCTTATTTCTAAGTTCCAATGTCTTTTCTTGACATGTTATAATCGGAAACTACATGAAGGCATGTTTTCGTAATGTCTGGCAATTAGGCTGCCGCCGCCATTCTTGGTCACCCTCTAGGCATCTCTGAAACTTCCCTAAACTTCCTGACAGCTCGCAAAATGAATCAATAATGAAAAGATATTTAGCTCACCAGAGCTGAAGCTCCGGGGGGGCTTATAGGATAGGCAGTTGTCCATAGTCGTATGTCATTTGTCGTCTGTGTCAACACTTTCAAACTGCATCTCCTCTGAAGCCACTGGGCCGATCAGGCCCAAATTTCATCAGATCTGTAGCATCCCTAGCTGGGTGATTGAAAGTTTGTGTTTTTATGAAAATCGGCTCTTTAGTTGGGTTGCTATGGTAACTTAGAGTTTCCATAGACTTATAATGGGGAAAAATGGCAGTTACTGCCAAGTCATTGCAGATATTTTGACAAAATTTTTTTAGAAATGTTCCTTGTGTAAACTTCTCTCAGCCAGATGCTTGTATGCCAACATGGGGGTCTCCCAGTTTGTGCTGGGGCCATGCCCTCCCCCCCCCCTCCCCCATTTCATTAAATGCCATATATCTCAGAAATCATTCAGATCCTCACCGCTAAACCATATATTTTATTGTTCCTTATGATAAGACGCATTTAGTGACACCAACTCGGAGGGTCCCTGTGGGATGCGCAGGGGCCATGCCTCACCCATTCCATTTCATAAAAGGCCCAATATCTTGGAACTTTACAGATCCCCACCCCTAAATCATATACATTCTTGTTCCTTATAATAAGACACATTCATTGACACAAACTTGGGGGTCTCCGGGGTAAGCCGGGGCCTTGTCCCACCCCTCCACTTCACAAGAGGCCATATATCTCAGAAACCATTCAGATCCCCTCCCCTAAACCATATATATTCTTGTTCCTTATGATAAGATGCATTCAGTGACACCAGCCTGGGGGTCCCCCGGGATGCGCTGGGCCATGCCCCTCCCCCTCCATTTCATAAAAGGCCTAATATCTTGGAAACCTTATAGATCCCCACCCCTAAACCATATATATTCTTGTTTCTTATGATAAGACACATTTATTGACACCAACCTGAGGGTCTCCCGGGTCGCGCCGGGTCCTTCCCCACCCCTCCACTTCACAAAAGGCCTTATATCTCAGGAACTGTTCAGAGCTTTACACCTAAATCATGCATATTCATCTTCCTTATGATAAGAAGCATTCATTGACAACAGCTTGGGAGTTCCCGGGGGTGTCTGGGCTATGCCCCACTGCTTTAAAAGCCATATACAGTGTTTCTCAGAAATATCTTTAAACCAAGGTCCCATCTCCATATGACCTTAGCTGTTGGTGGGACGTGAAACTCTAACACTCACTCACATATCTCAGAAATCATTTAGGTCCCCACCCCTAAACCATATAAATTCTTGTTCCTTATGATAAGACTTGTTCAATCACACCAACCTGGGGGGTCTCTTTGTGCTTGGGGCAATGTGCCCCACCCCTCCACTTCATAAATGGCCATATATTTCAGAAACCATTCAAATCCCCACCCCATACTTTGCGGGGGAAGGGGGGGGGGGAGGGGGTTCGCAGGGACCATTCCTCTCCTCTCCACTTCATTAAAGGGACTCTCAGAAACCGTTCAGATTCACACCCCAGAACAATATATATTCTTGGCCCTTATAATAAGATACATTGAGGGACAACAATCTTGAGCTTTCCTGTGATCAACAGTGCATGTTCCGACCCTTCACCGCTTAAGAGGCCTTATATCCCCGGCCATACAGATCCCCACTGCTAAACCATATATATTCTTGTTCCTTATGATAAGATGCATTTAGTGATGCCAACCAGGGCTCCATTGTGTCCCTGCCCCACCCCCTCTACTTCATAAAAGGCCTAATGTTTCAGATACTGAGTCCACATGGGTGCTTATTATACCCCCACAAATGAAATTTGGGGGGGTATATAGGAGTGAGCTTGTCGGTCGGTCGGTCTGTCTGTCTGTCGGTCGGTCTGTTTACTTGGTTTCCAGACGATAACTCAAAAACCGCTTCACCGATTTTTATAATGTTTGGTACACTGATGTAACATCATAAAATACAGGTCAAGTTCAATTTCCACTACAATTCATCAATTTTCGACATAGTTATGGCCCCTTTCAAGTGAAAAAATTGCAAAATGGCGCTGATGTACTATCAAGGCAGTTTTTGTGGGGGTATTCATCACCTTTAGTGATAGCTCTAGTTAGGATATAGGGGTTCATTTGGGAGACTTTATAGTTGGTAGATTAAAATTATATCATGTTAAAATCATGGCTGCCATTGCGCAGTGCCCACCTGAGCTCTGGTGAGCATAGTGGCCCATGGGCCTCTTGTTTTTTTTGCTGACTGCGTTTGCTTCTGTTTCACAGCCAGAATGCACACAAATGTTTTACTGTAACAGCTTGAGACACACCCAGCTTAACTCTTATCATGCTGTTCACAACAACCCCTGTCTTTGGAAACAGTGTAGATTCAGATCAGATGGCTTCTGAAGAAGCCATCTGATCAGGATCTACACTGTTTGACATTCAGTTTATGAATTTGTAGAAATAAATTACATCCAGTAATCTGATTGGTTCAAAGTCATAAATGGGCGTGGCTAAACTGAATATTCAGCTAAAGAAGGGTTAATATTAAAAAAATAAGACAGAGTATTCCAAGTTGATTTGCAACATAGCAACTGCATAAACATTGACAGCCTTAACAAGTGTTTCATTTAGCAAAAACAAAGGAAATTGCTTTTAATAAAAAATAATTTGTATTGAAACATGGAACTCCAGTCCAGCCAGCAGACTGTGTTAGTTAAATTAACGACAACCATGTTTGTCACAGATCAGCCATGACACTAATATTGTTGAAGGAGGAAATCAAGTGCATTTTATCCCTAAAGAGTGTATTTTGAAATTTATAATGATTAGTGTGCATTGAGTTTGTTTGAAAATTTAGAACAGGTTTTGTGTCTGATCTTTTTACATAATTAACAGTAGGGTGCTACAGACCATATTTCATTTCAGTTCCCAACAAATAAGTTACATAAAGGATGTAAAACTCGACTTATTTGCACCGAAAATGGTCTGAAAATGTCCATGTAGATCAGAAATAGAAATGTATGTTCTTAATTGTGATAAATCCTAATTTTTTATTAACACACCTGAGCACAAGTGCTCAAGGTGAGCTGTTGTTATCACCCTGTGTCCTTCCAATGTGCATCATCAATATTTTCCTTGTCAACCACCAAGAGGCCGCAGTTTTGTTTCAAGATTCATGAAACTGTACATGAATGGCTTGATGCTATCTTGGTCAAAATATCTGGTCAAAAACTAGGCCACTACACCAAGTCAAATTGTTTTAAAACCTTGTTCACTCCCTGCCACAGTTTGGCTTCTATCTTTGTGAAACTTTACCAGACTGTTTGTCTTGATATCTCCATCAAGTTCTAATATTGGTCATGTCAGCTGAGGAACTAGGTCACCATGCAGATTTCTTTAAAACCTTTTCCATCCTCTAGAGGCAATGGGTTTGCTTCAATCTTCACGGAAGTTTACCAGAATGTTTGTCTTGATATCTGGGTCAAGTTCAAATATGGGCCATATCGGATAAAAAAAACATGGTTACCAGGTCAGATTTCTTGAAAACCTTGTACACCCTCTAAAGGTCATTGTTTGGCTTCACTCTCCATGAAACTTTATCAGAATTTATGTCTTCTTGATACCTTGGTCAAGATTGAAAAAGGTTTTTGCCATATAAGGAATGGTATGCCTGTTTTTTCATTGTTATAGAGAATTGGTATAATTAGCAACAAATATGAACATTTGATACATTTTGATCTTGGAATGCCTCCATCAGTGCCTAAACTTCAACCATTCAAATCATTTTACTACTGCTGTGGTTGAATCTGACTACGATACTTTTGCAGACAAGAACTTGAAAACAAATGGCTGCAAGAAAGCGCTCATATATTGACCTTGCATTATTCTAATTATTATCTCTGCTTCCTTTTCTGTCATTTATATAGTTTATTTGTCAAGTCGAAATGTGTCTCATTCCCATACGAAATAAAATATGAAAATTAAATAACTCACAGTTGGTCCTGTGATCTTTTGCTTTTTGGCACTATCTTCTGGATTGCCTTGCTTGCGTTTTATCGACGACGTCTCCTTTGTTTGGTAATGGTTGGCTATGTCTATTGCAAAGTGCCAAATTAGGGTCAAGTCACTCTGCGACACTGAGTCTTTCCTAAGAATGTTGCGCACTTTCTCCACATCTATAACAAAACTTTTGAATAGCCTGGTACATAACACCTGTGCTGACAAGCACTCTAAATTTTCATTGTCCTTGAATTTATTGTATGACACTGGGTAATCGTCATTATATTTTTCTAATAGTTCTATTAACATCGCTGAAAATGCAATAACGCCCACGAGGGAAGCCATAGTAAAGAGCAGAAATACAGAAAAACAAAGTTCACTGTGCGCGTACTCTTGAGTGAGTGAGTAGGAGGGGCTAGATGAACCATTTTTGCATCATTTGCTGGCTCCTAGATCACACATTATCAATATTGGAAAAACAGGTCACCAGACCCCCCTGACCTTCAAGGTCAGGGTGGTCTGGTTACCTGTTTTTCCAACACAACCTTCAGACTAGGAACCAGCAGATAATACAAAGTGAATTGGAACCTGCCTACCATTGGCAGAAGATAGTGCCATTGCAGATCAAGAAGCCAAGCCATTTAACTCCTGAGATAGGTATACGTTAAGAATGAATTTATGAACATTACCCATTACGAGAACATGCCTATATAATTTTGACCCCCTCATACCCCACTTTTATATAGTAAAACTGGGGTTTAAGGGGATATACATTATTTTACTTATTTCTGCTCAAAAACATAGATTGTGGGTACTCGATAGAACCGCCTCGTCGAGGCGGTTCTACCTAGTCCCCGCAATTTATGTTTTGAGCAGAAATAAGAAAAATATCACAACTTTTTCATCTTAAAATTTCAATTTTTGGGGGAAAAAATTGGCAATGTATTTGTATAGGCGTGTTTTCGTAATGCAGCCCAGTCTTTAACCTTGTCATTAATATTGAACAGTCACTATTAATGTAAATGTCCTGTGAATTGTCCTGCATAGAGTCTTCGTTGACACAACAGCAGAACGACCCATTCCTGCATAGATCCTTCGTTGATGTACAGCGAAATGACCATTCCGGGGATGAAGCTCTCCATTTTTGCTTTGCCCTGTGGTGTCAGCAGCCGTTCTTTTATCAATGTGTCTTTGTGCAAAGATGCATGATTATGTGGATGGTTAAATATAGTATTTTGATAAATTTCTTTCTTTTACCATTAGCTTAATTTTAACTGGAAATTCAGATAATCAGAAATTCTGACATAAGTTTGAGACAGAATTTCAAAGGTGCAACTAAGTATCAAATATTAACAATTATCAGCCCTTTTAAGATAAGGAACAATAAAATATACCTAAAACTAACTTTAAACTAAACATATATACGGTAGCCTCATTTATTATGGTCATAGCTACTATTTACAGTATAGCACTTTAGTCCTCATGAAATGTCAGTTTCCAGCATGTAAGTTAGATGAAAGGGTGTAGAACTCCATTTATTTGCTCTGAAAATGATCCCTGCAGATCTGAAAGAGAAATATAGGTTCTTATTCTTAATCCCTTATTTTTCAACTTTATTGATGTATTGCATCCTTGTGAGATAAGACTATCCTGCATCTAGAGATGATATTTTTTCTGATGATTTTTTTAACCCATTGTATGCTAGTGGACTCTCATTGCTACATGTTGGACAAGTCCATTAATTTGTTGTACAGGGTGTTTCAGACCATTTTTTCTTTTTTGTTTTTATTCTAGTTTTGATGACAAATTCTGTTAGCAAATAGTGCTGGCCCTGATCAGACGCCACATTCTGCGGCGTCTGATCTGGGCCTGCACTGTTTGCCAAGGTACCCCTTTAGGGGTTTCCAGCGTGCAATGGGTTAATATTGTTTTTTTGTTGTTTTGTTTTTTTTGCTTCAAAATGAAATTATTAGTGCTTGTTTGAACCTTATTGATGCTGTTGTAATGAGCATCACTTTCTTGACCTGTTTGCCTTCATGTAATTGACTCATCTGTAAAAGAGGTCTACATTTAAAGAAGTACTAGTAAATAAATATTATAATAATTATCCTAAGTATTAAGACACCACAACTCATTACCATACTTGTTCTAAAATTTGAACATGTCCTGTGGATTGTCCCACATAAAGCCTTCGTTGACAGTCAGCAGAATGATTTTATACCCAATGTTTCTTAAAACAGCTGGATGAGTGGCAAACAGTGAAACCCTGATGAGATGCAGTCTCCGGAGTTTGCACAGTTTGCTTTTGTCTGTCCAAATCACAATAATAAGAGTTTGAAGTTGGGTCAGAAAACATTACGATAACACACCCGTGCGGGATAATGCATATTTTCACATCTCCAAAATGGCTACTTTTCTGATGAAAGTCCGTGATATTTTTCTTATTTTTACTGCAAACATAGGTTGTTGGTACTTGTTAGAACCGCCTCATTGAGGCAGTTCTAACAAGTACCCACAACTTATATCTTGGAGCAGAAACAAGAAAAATAATGTATACCCCAATAAACCCCACTTTTCTCCATATAAAATGGGGTTGGGGGGATGTTCATTTCACAGACTTGTAATAGCCCAAATCGACTATCCTATATAGGGGCCTTCAGCTCACTATATAGGATAGTTGATTTGGGCTATTTTGACATGCATTTCTGACCCAACATCAAGCTCCTGTGGTCCAGATATATATGGTAAACTGTTGTTAGGAGACTGTATAGGTTTTTGATTGCATTTCTTGTGGAAGCATTGTGTTAACAGTTATTTCCAGTGTCTTTGCTGTTTTGTACCTTTAAGAGTGTTCTTTAAATGGCAATTGTTACATCTCCAAAATGGGTACTTTTTTTTTTTTGAAATCAGTGATATTTTTCTTATTAATACTGCAAACATAGGTTGTGCATGCTAATTAGAATTGCCTCATTGAGGCGGTTCTAACGGTTACCCCAACATACATTTTGGAGCAGAAATAAGAAAAATAGTGTATACCCTGTAAACCGGAGTTTTCTCTATATAAATTTGGGTTTATATTGGGTGTTCATTTCACGGACTTGTTCACAGGATCAACACTGTTTGCCTAAGCATCCTTATGTGTCCAAAATCACAGATGGAAGAGTCCACATAAGAAACATCGGGGATGGAAGGGTTAATATTTACATAAGACACTGTCGTTATTTTAATACATCCCTCTTGTGGAATCATTGTGATAGATAACTCCATTGTCTTTGCAGTCTGTTTTTAGCTCCCCTGAGACGAAGGCTCCGGGTGAGCTTACAGGATGGTAGGCCTCCGTCGTCTGTCCGTCATCCACCATTTTCAAATGTCTTCTTCTCCAAAACCACAGGGTCAATTCCAATTAAATTTCATATGCAGCCTCCTGGCAATGGGGGAATGAGAGTTTGCAATGAATGTCTATGAATGCTTAAGGTCAAGGTCATTCACTGACCTTGGCTCAAGGTCACTCAAAATGTAGGTCCATTGACATTCCAAAATACATTTTCTCTAAAACCACTGGGCCAATTTCAATTAAATTTTATATGCAGCCTTAGGAAGTGAGGAAACGAAAATTTGTTTGCATGGTCCAGGTCACATGACCAAGATGGCTGCCATGCCCAAATATGGTAAAAAATCTAAAAAATCTTCTTCTCCAGAACCGGTGGGCTGATTGTCTTGAAACTTAGTATGTAGCATTAGGTGACTGAGTACTACCAAGTTTGCAAATATGATGACCCTAGGTTGACCTTGACCTATTTTCTGCAAAGGTCAAATTCGGTTCCTTGAGCTTTTCAATGGGAAAAGGGTAAAACAATGCATTTTTCGGAAATATTGTGGTCTGTGATATGAGAATGGGTAAAAAATGAATGCCTGTGAATGCTAAGGGTCAAGGTCATTCATTCACCTTGGCCAAGGTCACTTGTATTGCAGGTCTATTGACATATTAGAATACATTTTCTCTAACACCACTTGGCCAATTTCATTTGAATTTTATTTGCAGCCTTAGGAAACTTAGTGAACAAAAATTTATTCGGATGGTCCAGATCACATGACCAAGATGGCCAACATGCCCAAATATGGGGAAAACCTTAAGAAATCTTCTTCTCCAGAACCACTGGGCCGATTGTCTTGAAATTTTGTATGTAGCATCGGGTGACTACTGAGTACTACAAAGTTTGCAAAAACGATGACCCTAGGTTGACCTCGACCTATTTTATGCCAAGGTCAAATTTGGCTCCTTAGGCTTTTCAATGGGAAATAAGTAAATCAATGCATTTTTCTAAAAATATTGTGGTCTGTGATATGAGAATAGGTTACAAATGAATGTCTATGAATGCTTAAGGTCAAGGTCATTTGGTGACCTTGGCCCAAGATCATTTCTATTGCAGGTGCATTTACATAGTAGAATACATTTTCTCTCTAACACCACTTGGCCAATTTTATTTGAATTGGTCCAGGTCACATGATCAAGATGTTTACCATGCCCAAATATGGTAAAAACCTTAAAAACCTTCTTCTCCAGAACCACTGGGCCAGTTGTCTTGAAACTTTGTATGTAGCATCGGGTGACTGAGTTCTACAACATTTCCAAAAATGATGACCCTAGATTGACCTTGACCTATTTTACACCAAGGTCAAATTTATCTCCATAGGCTTTTCAATGGGAAATAGGTAAACCAATGCATTTTTCGAAAAGTATTGTGATCTCTGATATGAGAATAGATTAAAATTGAATGTCTATGTATGCTTAAGGTCAAGGTCGTTTGGCCCAAGGTCACTTGTATTGCAGGTCCATTGACATATTAGAAAACATTTTCTCTAAAACCACTGGGCCATTTCCATTTAAATTTTACATGCAGCCTAAGGACTGTAAGGGAACAAAACTTAATTCAAATGTTCCAGTCCACATGATCAAGATGGCCGCCTCCCCATGCCTGAATATGGTAAAAACCTTAAAAAGCTTCTCCAGAACTAATAATCCAATTGTCCTGAAACTTGGTATGTAACATTGGGTGACTGAGTACCAGCAGGTTTGCAACAATGATGACACTAGGTTGACCTTGACCTATTTTACATCAAGGTGGCCACCATGCCCTATGATGGTAAAAACCTTAAAAAATCTTCATCTCCAGAATCATTGGCTGATTGTCTTGAAACTTGGTGTGTAGCATCAGGTGATTGAGTACTACCAAATTTGCACAGGGCTCAGGGGAGCGACCAGGACCTCAAAGGTAGGGGTTGTTGTGAACAGCAGGAGAAGGGTTCATTGATAGATTTATCTTACCATAAGTTTAAGAAAATGATATAGTATTACACCTATGTGAGATAATTTCATATCTCTAAAACATTTTTTTTGTTGAAAATTTGTGACCGTTTTCTCATTTCTGCAACAATCGAAGGTTGTGTCCTTATCAGAACTGCCTCATTTCAGCAGAAATCATACATTGTGTATGCTTGTTAGAAATATACCATTGTGGTGATTCTAATGAGTATGGTCTGTGCAATCTGATTATGATAACACACCCCTATGCTGAAATGGCACCTTTCAATTCTCTAGAACAAGCGTTTTTCGGATGAAAATTTTCAAATATTAATAGTCCAAATATAGATTGTAGGTGCTCATTAAAACCCCCTCATTGAGGGGGTTATTAACGAGTACCCACAATCTATTTTTGAGCAGAAAAAAGGAAAATAATGAACTTACCCTAACCTCCCGTTTTTCTCTACATAAAGTGGGGTTTATTTTAGAGGGGTGTTCTTTGCACGGTCTTGTTAACCTGACGTATAGTGTTTATTAAAACTAAGGAAAATACGTTTACCCTAGTGAAGCTCACATTTCTTTTTATAGCATGGAGCTTCACACAGACATGTGAATATGATGTGTATCATAATAGATTAGCAGTATGTTCAGATATTGTTTGATCAGATATTATTTGGTTGAAAAATAGCAGTTACGAAAATAATCATTATACGCAACAAACAAAAAACACTGTGTTTGAGGAGTACTTCTTGATAAGCTAATGAATTTTTCTGATAGTTTAACCCATTTTGTACCAGAAACCCCAAAATGGGTACCCTGGCAAACAGTGCGGGCCCAGATCAGAATAGACTCCTGCTTTATATAACGGGGAAGATTCCATTTGGTATAAAAAGGGTTAAACATACATGTTTTTATTTCACAATTTCTCTATTACATGCAAACACATACTTTATAGGATTGGAACAGAAGCTTAGAGCTTACAAAGTTCCTTTCCCATTTTTTTCTTTTGGTATTCTGACCATCATGTCAACTGAATCCAGTTCCACTTGAAGAAAAGCATCATTCGGCTGTGCGTTTTGTCTTTTCCTCAGCTAAAAGGCAAATATAAGACCTATCTCTTCCAAGAAAATCATCGAAGCAAACTGACAAACTTCCAGAATTCATACTTTGCAGAATAGTGTGTTAAGTATCATAAATCAATGCATATATCCAAAAGGCAACAGTCCATTTTCCAGTGGGAGTGGCTTTTTCGTTACAGACCTTTGCTTTCATTTCAATAGTTGTTTCTGCACTAAATTGTTGGTGCAATATTGCAGAATTCATTCAGTAACTCCTATACATTTGGTCCAATTTCATACAAACTTCACAGGAATGTTGTTTGGTTTACCTCCAAAAATGATTTTGCCCCGATCAACAAATGGCTGGAAGACTTAAAAGAATATTTAAGCTTTAAATGACAATGTCTCCTAAACTATTAAGCCAGATTCATTCAAACTTCACAGGAATGTTGCTTAGATGACCTTATGCTGAACCTCGGACCCAATCATAACGAAAACATGCCTATATAATTTTGACTCCCTTGAACCCCACTTTTATACAGTAAAATTGGGGTTTACAGGCGTAAACCAAACCTTATTTTTCTTATTTCTGCTCAAAATATAGATTGTGGGTACTCGTTAGAACCGCCTCATCGAGGCGGTTCTAACGAGTACCCCCAATCTGTATTTTAGAACCGCCTTATCGAGGCGGTTCTAACGAGTACCCACAATCTATTTTTTAGAGCAGAAATAAGAAAAATATCACAATTTTTCATCTTAAAATGTTCGTTTTTTTTATGGTAAACTTTACAATGTATTTGTATAGGCGTGTTTTCGTAATGATGTGCACTTGTCACTGCGCTATAAGTGATGCAGTTTATCGGAAATGCTGTCGTGGCCGAGACATTTAATTTTTGGAAGCTACAGCTTTATTGCAGCATTTTGCTAGAGATATCCCTTAAGTTTTATTTTATTTTGAAAAGCAATATTTGTCTGTATTGTTAGCAGAATTGTAGCATAATTTTAATGAAAGGTTTAAACAGATTTTGTAAGTTTCGGCGAGAAACCTAGGTATCTGTTATAGCTGTTTACTGCTCATTTGGCATAAATTTGTCAAAAATAGAGGCTTTAAGCCACTTTCAATTCAATTATAATCAATACAACATTAAAATAGTTTAACCACATTGTGTCAAAATTGACAAGCATTCAGTTGGTGGCAAATTAATTTCCATTGACTAAAATGCATTTAAACTGCTTATATTCCAAGACATGGCAACATATTTTGGCATATCAATCAGTTACTAGTCTGTGTATATTGGGTCCGAGGCCAAACTAAGCAAAACAATTATACTTCATTGAAGATACCACACAATTATCCATTTGATCTCCAGAAGCTACATGTATATGACATCGTAAAATCAGATGAGCGATTTAGGGCCATCTTGTTGCTCTTGTATAGTTGTCTTATTTTGGATTTACTGAACATAAGAAAGTTTGTGATTTTCATTTTTAAAAATAAATCTTTGGGGCATACTTTGAGTTTGTCTATGTGTTTCCATTTCCCCCATTTCAACGGGTCTGTGGCCTTGTGGGAAAGAGCGTTGACTCTTAACCATTAGGTCTCTCACAGCTGTGGTTGGAGCCTGGCTCAGGTCACATTTGAGACGCCAGGTTCTGCAATGGAAGGTCAGATGTTTTTCTCCGTGTCCACCAGTTTTCGCCCACCTCTGATTAATGATCAGCTCGATATGGGTGAAAAAATCTTGAAAGAGCCATAAAACCCAAACCAAAAAAAAAATCTGTATTTCAGCAGAATTTATTCGCATTTGTGTCTCATTTTGAAAAATCTTGGCTATACTGGATCTGCCATGCTCTTCCATCATTCTGTGATTCCGTGACTGCAAAATTAAAATGCAGTTTGCTTAATAACTTTAATGTTTGTGTAATCAGAATCAAAATTGTTGCTGGTGACACGTCAATAGACATTCATACACCAGGACCTGTGATGTGGGAAGTTAGTCCCTTGCTCTATCCAAAGAGGTAAATTTAGCTACACAATCATCAGCGGGTATTTGGGAAAACCGAAAACAAACTTTTACCGGAAATAACCGAAAACAAATTCTCATAACCGAAAACAAACTAATCACCAATTATACCATGATTATTGTACATTTAGACATGTACATTTTTTAAATGCTATGTAAACAGATAATATGGCCAAGTTTGGGAGAATAATTTGAAAAAATAACGATTTTATTGCATTTTTTATATAATTTTCATACATGGACCGGGATCTACATTGCTTGTACTAACTGTTTGCCTTGTTGTTTGTGATCTAAATGAATACATTATACTAAGTAACTCGATTGTTCGAAAGTCAGAAATGTTTGTGACTAAAACAATTTATTTAGCAGGATTCTGCTTAAGAAATTTAGTCAAAAATGGTTTAACTGGCTGGTCATCAGGAGGTCCCAGGTTAGGTAAATGCCAAGCAAGTAACATCAGGATCTACACTGATTGCACTTACTGCTTGCCATGTTGTTTTTGATTTAAATGAATACATTATAGCTTATACTTTGATAGTCAGGAATGGGTGTGACTAAATTGATTTATTCAGCAGGATACGGCTTTAGAAATTTTGTATATAAAAAAAATACGTCGAGTATATCCTTCGGATGCACGTCTCACTGGTCATCAGGAGGTCAATGGTTTGATAACGGCCCTGCTAGGAACATCGTTTCATGAAGATTGATCATTAAATCATTTCAAGTGTGACACTCCAAGAAGGGCAGTTATCAGTTTTATAACGAAAGAATCTGCACTGGACCAGTTAACAGTATATGTGGCTAAGCCTATCCAGGTAAATGTGATTCAGTAATTGACTCCCATGATATGACCTAAATAGTGTTGACAGGCCTTTTAAACTTTAAGTAACACATCAGTGAAATAGAGTGCATACTTTCATATCTTACAATCATTTTATTGGTTATTGTTTGTCTGTTTGATTTGAGGTTTAACGTCCCCGTCAACACTGTAAGGGTCATTTTGGAGACGTTGCTTCCAATTCTGTGGGACTTTTACCAGACATTGAGATGAAATGATATCTCAAGCCCATGCGCCGAATGAAACCAATAGGGTTTATAAGCATGACTCATGCGGTTTTGCCTGTGCAGGCTTAGACCCTCTAAGCAGTCTACCAGTACTCGTGTGCGGGTCGGTTTCAGCTCTGCGTGGAAGCATCATGTAGCCCATCTATTTCTTCAAGCCCCGATGGGCGGGGGCTCCTTTTTATTGGTTATAATATGGATTTTTTTATTATTATACAAAATTTCTAAAGCAGTACCCTGCTGATCCTAAGGTTACTGGTTGGGCAGTTAGCTAACCTGGGACCACCTGATGGCCAGCCAGATGAACCATTTTGACTAAATTTCTTAAGCAGAATCCTGCTAAATAAATTGTTTTAGTCACAAACATTTCTGACTATCAAACGATCAAGTTACTAAGTATAATATATTCATTTAGATCACAATCTACAAGGCAAACAGTTAGTACAGGCAGTGTAGATCCCTCCATCTATGAAAATTGTATTTAAAAAAAGGCAATAAAATCGTTATTATTTCAAATTATTATCCCAAACTTGGCCATATTATCTATTTACATATCATTTTAACATGTATATGCCTAAATGTACAATAATCAAGGTATAATTGGTGATATAGTTTGTTTTCGGTTATGAGAATTTGTTTTCGGTTATTTCCGGTGAAAGTTTGTTTTCGGTTTTCCCAAATACCGATCATCAGCAGCTTCAGCTGTCGAAATAATCGAATCGGGGAAGGGCATTCCAATCTCTAATGATTCTGGGGAAGAACGACTCTTTATAAATGTCAGTTCTTGCAGTAAGGGTCTGAAACGCCAACAAATGGTGATTTTTACAGTGTCTAGCTGGGGGAACAAGGTCATCTGTTGGAATGCTGGCAGCACCCTTTAGACCTTTGTATAAAAGGATTAGCCTACTGTCTTTTCTCCTTTTCTTGAGAGACTCCCATTTTAATTTTCCAAGTATTCCAGTCATGCTCCCAGTTTCAAAGCAGTAATTGCCTGTTACAAATCTAGCAGCTCTATTCTGAACTTTCTCAATTTCATCGTTAAGGACCACTCCACTGGGGTCCCAGATACAACTACCATATTCCAAGATTGGGCGAACAAGACCTTTATATGCTGCCTCTTTTACATCCTGAGGGCACTGATGAAGATTTCACCTCAGGAAACCAAGCATTCTATTTGCCTTAGTACACATGTTGCTAATATGAGTATTCCATCTCAAGTTGTGTGAGATTGTCACTCAAAGGTATTTAATGGAGTCCACATTCTCGAGGACCGTTCCCTCTAAGGTGTAAGAAGCCTCAACTTTATTAGATCTCTTCCTAGTTATCTGCATAATATTGCATTTAACTGGCTGAAATCTCATGCTCCATTTTCGGGCCCAACTTTGTTACGAGATGGAATAGGAAACCTCTCTGGTGCTTATGCACATCTAAATTATTTTAGTAGATATATGGTAGGGCGGTGCGAGTGAAATATTTTAGGTGAAATATGGTACGCAAACTATGCGGCTCCATGAACAAGTCATGCACATATCATACGATGTATGCATGAGTGGTTTATAGAGAGCTGTTTTTACAATACAGGGGGCCGCTAAAAGGCCGAGTCCTATAGAATTTGCCTAAAAATCGCCAACCGCCAAATTGTGCCATATATGATTTTTATTCCCGTCACGTGTTGTGTGGGTGTTCGTTTTGACAGGAGTCATGTCATTGATTATAGGGTCGTTTCATCAATTTTTCCTATGGGAAATGTACTATTTGAACGCAAATCCATTATCTACTCGATTTTGCTATCTGGCTTTGTTTGTGGCCGGTATCTCCACCTCGCCACGAATTGAGCAAGGTAATAAGAGAAGGCATGATTTTCCGGTAGTATTCATAGATATATAAACCCTGAAAAAAAACGGACACTTTAGCAGCAGGTCAAGTTGTAAGAGTGAACACAACATTGTGACGGGGAAATAGAAAGTATATTGAAAGGCACAACAATGTGTGACCTGCTGCTCCCTGCTTCATAGCAGCAGGTACTGGTACGACGCTAGGCGTTAGGGTCCAGCAAGGGCGGACAGACCGCCGTAATCAGCGCCTACCAGGATAGAAGCAGATTCTTCTAAATCATTGTTCGTTGTAAACAAATGTGATCATGGAAGAAGTCAACTTACCTTATTTGGACGATCACTAAACGTCTGATCAGCAAACGTGATCGCTAATCCTAGGATTATCAACTATGTTGATAGACTAGTTTTACTAGTTCGCGAGAGGAAGTGTCACGCGAGTGGGGGATTCACCCTAAGTTATAAACTGGCCAGTCGCGTCTTGTGTTGTTTTTTTTTTTTGTTGTTTTTGTTGTTTGCTTCTGTAGGTATTCACGTCACCCGTTCCGAGCACAGAACAGTGTTTTGCCTTCGGAGCGGACGTCGTGAGTTGGCTACAGAAGCAACAATTTGTGATGTTTTGTGTTAGTAAGTGTTGTATGTAGGTACTGTAAATAATTCATGTCATTCATTTAACATCTTTCTTGTGCCTTACCCCACAGCTGCCCGTACACCTGTCAGAGATCACGCTCGGTTGTCTTGTCAGCATGGGGGTTTGCGGGACGCCGTAAACCCACATGTAACATTTGGTGTCAGAAGTGGGATTTGATCTCTGGCTGGTGTTCCCGGCTGTGGAACAGCACATTGATACTCTGAATCATCAACTTTAGAAAAAAAAAATAATGCATTGACAGCCACATTTAGAAATTAACTTTAATCTTCCTTCCTGCGTTGATGAAGTGCGAAACCCATGTATTCAACTGAATGGATACTGACAAGTCGATAATTTCTGAGCAGGAAGGCAAGGCAAACCCCACTTTTTCTTGGTAACGAAAAATTTAAGTAGACCCCACTTAATTGTGTTACCTGACATTCTACTAAGTTAAATTGGAGCTACTAATTGGTCTTACCCACACATGGTTCTGCCGTAGTGACGTTAACAATTTACTGACGTTGACATAACGGTAGCGTTAATATTTACGCAGTGGCTTGAGGTTAGGTATGACGTAATAGAAACAGTAATGGTGACTTGTTATGATCGGAGTTTTGTAATGTGATGAAACTTCGGATTGTAGCATTTTACTGTAAACGTCGTCGGTTTATGACGTCATATTAGACTACCAGTGCGCAACGTCATACTTTGCTAAAAGCATTTGACATTTCAAATCGCGTGTGCTTTAATAACTAACGTTTTAGTTAGATTAACGCGTATAACACATATCTTAACGTTTTAGTTAAGCCCATTCAATCATCACTGATCATAACTGATCAGTTTATAGTGGTTTTGATAGTAACGTGAGATTTACGTTATCAATAATGGAGCGTTTAATGCAAATGGGAAAGGACTTAGGTTATGAGGGGAAGGAGTTACAAGGTTTTGTTAAAGAGCAGCAAGATATTGAGCGGGCAGAAAGGCAAGAGCAAAGGGATTTAGAAAGGTTAAGGTCTGAAGAAAAGGAAAAGGAAAGGGCAGAAAAAGAAAAGGAAAGGGTACATGAACTAGCTAAGTTAGAGGAAAAGGAAAAGGAAAGGGCACATGAACTAGCTATGTTGCAGGTTAATAAGGAACTTGATATGGCACGCATTAAGACTGAAAGGGAGGCAAAAGAGATTAGTGAGGCCCATTTAGAACAAATAAAACATGGGTTTGAGCTACAGCACCAAGAATTAAGGAATCAGTTAGAAATGCAGAGAGCGAAGCTCGAGCTAGAATTGGAAAAGCAGAAAGCTGAGAAGGTGGCTCATGCCCGGGATCCTAAGTTACCTTATTTTGAAGAGGGTAAAGATAAAATGGATAGTTATTTATCTAGGTTTGAGAAATATGCTACGGCTAATAAATGGGATAAGAGTGTTTGGGCCGCGTATTTAAGTGCATTGCTCAAAGGGCGCGCACTTGATGTATATGACCGGTTGTCAAATGAGGATGCGGCGGATTATGAAAAGTTAAAGGACGCTTTATTAAAGAATTTTGACATGACAGAGCGCGGATTTAGGAAGCAGTTTCGTTATAGTAGGCCCGAGAAATCAGAAACGTTCATACAGTTCAGTAGTAGACTGAGAAGTTATTTAGAAAAATGGCTTAATATGGCAAAGATAGAAAAATCTTTTCCGGCTGTCTGTGATTTCATGGCAAGGGATCAGTTCCTGGAGTCATGTAATAGAGAACTGTATGTACATCTGAAGCCAAAACAGTTTGGTAATTTAGATGAAATGGCTAGGGAGGCAGATTTGTTTGCAGAAGCGCGCGGGGGCGTATATAGTTGCATTAATAAGGGGCAACGCGATAATAGAGGCGCAGCGCAGGGTAAACAGGACAAGGTTGACTCGAACAAACCGAGTGGTAGACCGGATATCAAGTGTAGCATATGCGGTAAGGGGCATTTAACAATTAAATGTTTTAAGAACCCCGACAGAAAACAATTATATAGCGCAGAGGTAGGAGCAACTGGAGTTGGTGATAGCGGTGCTAAGGAAAATTTTAACACGCGCGTAGAGGCTCAAGGTTCTCAGGTTAAGAATGAGAATACGCAGAATGTAGGTCGTGGTTATACACGTGGTCGTGGTAATTTTAGAGGGTCTTTTCGCGGACGCGGTAAAAATAATAGCACACCACGTGGCGCAGCACACCAAGTTAGTTTTTGTCAAACGGAAGTAACTAGGAAAGGTGATGAGATTGGAAGTATTTTTGAAAATAAGGTTGGTGATCCTTTGATTTCGGATAGGGAGGAGTGTAGTAAGGAAACTAGGGAAGGTGTCTGTTACTTCTTAAAGGCAAGGTTACCGACGGCACAAGGATTGGTTAATAATAAAAAGGTGGTTGTATTAAGAGATACTGGGTGTACAGGCTGTGTCGTTCGGAGAAGTTTGGTTTCGGATAGTCAGTTAATAGGGAAGGAATCAAATGTTACGCTGATTGATGAATCCACACAAAGGTATCCTTTGGCAATGATTGACATTGATTGTCCTTTTTTCACTGGGAAAACTGAAGCTTTGTGTATGGATGATACGTTGTACGATTTGGTTATCGGTAACATTGATGGATCAAAACTTCCTGATATGTCTCATTTCTCAGCTGCGGCTGTAACTAGGTCTCAAACTAGGCAGGATGAGAAGCCTTACAGAAAACTTAAGGTTCCCGATCAGATCATTAACGATGACAAGGAGGCTTTCAAGCAAGCTCAGGTTGATGATCCAACTTTGGAAAACATCAGGAAAAGGGTTGTATCTGGGAACAAGACTGTGAGTCGTGGTTTAAACCGAGGTGAAACTAGGTTTATTGAGAAAAAAGGGTTGGCATATAGGGAGTTCACCAAGGGTAACAAAGTCTCTTTCCAACTTGTGGTCCCTCAAAGTTTCCGAGGAAAGGTGTTGAAACTGGCTCATGAAACGCTTATGTCTGGACATATGGGTATTAGGAAGACATTGGATAGAGTTGTAACTGAGTTTTACTGGCCCGGTATTTGCGGTGATGTCGCTAGATTTTGCAAATCTTGTGATATTTGTCAGAGAACTATTCAGAAAGGTCGGGTCACTAAAGTACCTCTAGGAAAAATGCCATTGATTGATACGCCATTTAAGAGGGTGGCAGTGGACATAGTTGGTCCAATTGAGCCTCGATCTGATAGAAAATCTCGGTATATTTTAACCATGATAGATTATGCGACAAGGTATCCAGAGGCGATAGCTTTACCGAGTATTGAGACGGAACGTGTCGCGGAAGCGCTTATTGAAATGTTTAGTAGGGTTGGCATTCCTGATGAAATGTTGACTGATTGTGGATCACAGTTTACTGCTGAGGTAATGAAGGAAGTCAGCAGACTTCTTTCTCTTCAACAGTTAACGTGTAGTCCGAGACACCCAATTTGCAACGGACTGATAGAGCGTTTCCACGCTACGTTAAAGCAGATGTTACGTCGCATGTGTGCTGAACGTCCAAAAGATTGGGATAAATATCTTCCAGCCTTATTATTTGCGGTAAGGGAAGTCCCACAAGAGTCTTTAGGATACTCCCCTTTTGAGTTGTTATATGGACGTAACGTCAGAGGTCCAATGGCAATATTAAGAGAATTATGGGCTGAAGAGGTACGCGATGAGCAAGTTCTTTCGACGTATCAATACGTTATTGAGCTTAGGGAACGGTTAGAGCAGACATGCAAATTAGCGCGTGATAATTTAAAGAAGGTTCAGATTAAGCAGAAAGCTTATTATGATAAAGGCGCGAGGTCGCGTAAATTTGACGTCGGCGATAAAGTACTGTTGTTACTACCGACAGACAGTAATAAATTATTGCTTCAATGGAAAGGTCCTTATGAAGTGGTTGAGGTAGTGAACAGAATGGATTATAAGATTGACGTCAATGGAAATGTTAACACATATCACGCTAACATATTGAAGCAATATGTGGAACGTCAAAATGTGACGTCACATTGCTTGCTTTCTGTAGAGTCCACTCCGTCAACTGAAAATGATGACGTTGACGAATTCTCATTGGAAGATTGCGCTTTTCCTACTGCAAAGCAACCAGAGACGTTTAAGGACGTCCATATTTCAGAAATGTTAACGCAGGATCAGCGTAAAGAAATAGAGACGTTGATAAAAGAATACCCGGACGTACTGTCCAGTGTACCAGGACGAACTGACCAAATAGAACACGACATAAAGTTGCTGACGACGGAACCAGTGAGGTCAAAAGGTTATGCCATACCATATAAAGTACGGGATGTAATGGAAAAGGAAATTCAAGATATGTTAGATTTAGGAGTTATTGAGCCATCAATATCTCCATACTCATCCCCTGTAGTACTTGTCCCTAAAAAAGATGGTTCGGTGCGGTTCTGCATTGACTTCCGTAAACTTAATAAAGTGACGGAGTTCGACGCAGAACCAATGCCAAATATGGAAGAGGTTATAAATAGAATGTCGGGGCACAAATACTTTAGCAAATTAGATTTGTCAAAAGGTTATTGGCAGGTAAAAATGACGTCTAAGGCAAAACCCCTAACTGCGTTCGAAACCCCCAAAGGCTTGTTTCAATTCAAAACTATGCCCTTCGGTTTGGTAAACTCAGGAGCAACATTTTGCAGGTTGATGAGAAAGATTCTGTCCGAACTTTCCAACGTTGATAGCTTCGTCGATGATATGTGGATGTTTACCGAAACTTGGAAAGACCACTTGACGTCATTACGTGAAGTTTTGGATAGACTTAGGACAGCCAAGTTGACGGCAAAACCTTCCAAGTGTATGATTGGGTATAGCAGTATCGAATGTCTTGGTCACAGTGTAGCTGCTCAGTCAGTTAGACCGCAAGAAGACAAGATACAAGCTATAAAGGATGCTCCTCGACCTTCTACTAAGAGACAAATAAAGTCATTTCTTGGGTTGGCTGGTTTCTACCGCCGTTTCATTCCAAATTTCTCATCTATCGCTTCCCCTTTGACAGATTTAACTAAGAAAAGTAGACCAAACAAGATCACAGACTGGCAGGACCATCATGAAAAGGCTTTCCAGACCCTGAAGAATAGACTCACGTCTAGTCCTATTCTTCGTCTTCCTATCTTTCATGATGGGAATCCGTTCATACTCCGGACGGACGCTTCTGATGTTGGTATAGGAGCCGTTTTGCTCCAAGAATTTGAAGGGGAAGGACGACTTCCCATTGCTTATGCCAGCAAGAAACTTTTGCCTCGTGAGAAAAACTATTCTGTAATAGAGAAGGAATGTTTGGCTATTATCTGGGGTGTTGAGAAATTTCGCAAGTATCTTTACGGAGTAGAATTCCTGCTTGAGACAGACCACAAGCCCTTGTCTTATATGCAAACAGCAAAAGTTCTCAATCCTCGAATTATGCGTTGGGCAATGAAACTACAGCCGTATAGATTTCGGATTGTTGCAATTCGGGGCCAAGAAAATTTGGGGGCAGACTACCTCAGTAGGTAATTCTTCGCACGGTTGTTGTGTAAATAGCTGTCTTGTTTAGATAGGTTCATCCTATTCCATCTCTATACACAAAGAAAAAACATTTCTGATTGTTTTTTCTCCAAAAGGGGAAACCTTTGTTACGAGATGGAATAGGAAACCTCTCTGGTGCTTATGCACATCTAAATTATTTTAGTAGATATATGGTAGGGCGGTGCGAGTGAAATATTTTAGGTGAAATATGGTACGCAAACTATGCGGCTCCATGAACAAGTCATGCACATATCATACGATGTATGCATGAGTGGTTTATAGAGAGCTGTTTTTACAATACAGGGGGCTGCTAAAAGGCCGAGTCCTATAGAATTTGCCTAAAAATCGCCAACCGCCAAATTGTGCCATATATGATTTTTATTCCCGTCACGTGTTGTGTGGGTGTTCGTTTTGACAGGAGTCATGTCATTGATTATAGGGTCGTTTCATCAATTTTTCCTATGGGAAATGTACTATTTGAACGCAAATCCATTATCTACTCGATTTTGCTATCTGGCTTTGTTTGTGGCCGGTATCTCCACCTCGCCACGAATTGAGCAAGGTAATAAGAGAAGGCATGATTTTCCGGTAGTATTCATAGATATATAAACCCTGAAAAAAAAACGGACACTTTAGCAGCAGGTCAAGTTGTAAGAGTGAACACAACATTGTGACGGGGAAATAGAAAGTATATTGAAAGGCACAACAATGTGTGACCTGCTGCTCCCTGCTTCATAGCAGCAGGTACTGGTACGACGCTAGGCGTTAGGGTCCAGCAAGGGCGGACAGACCGCCGTAATCAGCGCCTACCAGGATAGAAGCAGATTCTTCTAAATCATTGTTCGTTGTAAACAAATGTGATCATGGAAGAAGTCAACTTACCTTATTTGGACGATCACTAAACGTCTGATCAGCAAACGTGATCGCTAATCCTAGGATTATCAACTATGTTGATAGACTAGTTTTACTAGTTCGCGAGAGGAAGTGTCACGCGAGTGGGGGATTCACCCTAAGTTATAAACTGGCCAGTCGCGTCTTGTGTTTTTTTTTTTTTGTTGTTTTTGTTGTTGTTTTTGTTGTTTGCTTCTGTAGGTATTCACGTCACCCGTTCCGAGCACAGAACAGTGTTTTGCCTTCGGAGCGGACGTCGTGAGTTGGCTACAGAAGCAACAATTTGTGATGTTTTGTGTTAGTAAGTGTTGTATGTAGGTACTGTAAATAATTCATGTCATTCATTTAACATCTTTCTTGTGCCTTACCCCACAGCTGCCCGTACACCTGTCAGAGATCACGCTCGGTTGTCTTGTCAGCATGGGGGTTTGCGGGACGCCGTAAACCCACATGTAACAAACATCCTAATCTATGTCAGCCTGAAGTTTCAATGAGTCATCTGTATCTCTAATTTCCCAGTAACAAACACAGTCATCTGCGAACAGTCTTATTTCTGAGTCAATGTCAGTGGAAATATCAATGATGTACAGGGAGAATAAAACAAGACCCAGAAGCCCCTTGCGGGACTCCAGACAAAACTGGAGCCCACTCTGAAGATTCACCATTAACAACAACCCGATGTTTTCTGTAGCAAAGAAAGGAATCTATCCATTCGAGGGTCTTTCCCCCAATTCCATAACCAAATAACTTAGATTTAAGTAGTTCATGAGGAGGGGTGCCAAAAGCCTTCTCGAAGTTCAGAATAAATGGGTGAGAGTAATACTTTGACCAAATCACTCTGACCACTCTGACTTTGACCAGTCAAAGTAAGTCCATCTTGGACCAACAGGGATGTAAAACTCTGACCATTTACCTGTCTGACCATGATAGAAAATGCATAATTATGACCACCCTGAATAAACACTTTAATAGCATTTTTACAGGTAATAAACAGGTAATTTATTTAGCAATTTCACTGAAAGGACTTTAAATAAGACTCAACAAAATTGAATTGCTTATTCACATTACTTATTTTAAAATTTTAAAACCATATTTTTCGTGTGAAAATATAATTTTTATCTGTTTCTGATATGCATTGATTTCACTGCACTTTATATTGCATGAACATGTCTCAATAGATGTTTCTGCGCAGAAAAAATGTGTACACCCTGCAAACTCCAGTTTTTCCTACATAAATGTGGGGATTAAGCAGGGATCAGCATTAATTAGGTGTGCTTTTGTGATGCAGATGCTGACAATTTTCTTGAATATACCTTTTTAACATAAATAGCTTATCAGTTTCACTGACTGACAACCGGGCCAAACAACCACAATGTCAAAAGTAAGAAAGTAATGTATGCCTGTGTTAACCCTATTTTTTTCCCTAGTATATTGTCAAAAAATGTGAAAACTTACATTTTTAATGACAGATTAAATCTGTCATCTCTAGCTGTCCTGCATGTTTTAAAGAAAGACCGGCTTTCTTCCGGCTTTGACTGCCATAGAAATAGTCTGCACAAAATGTAGTCCGGTTTGGCGCAGTAATCAAAATTGTACAAACGTATTGCGCAATACAAACTTTTGAAGCAGACGACTTGACTTTATCTAACAATTCAGAGAATCGATTCAACATTTCATATGAATCAGCTGCATCATGCGACGGGTTTGGCAATTATACCCAGATCAATGCAGCGTCTGCTCAGCCATCTGCTTAGGTTTTACCCTGTTTTCTTACAGTACTGTCAATATTTAATCCG
Organism: Lucinisca nassula; assembly: GCA_963580285.1. Lineage (NCBI taxonomy): Eukaryota > Metazoa > Mollusca > Bivalvia > Lucinida > Lucinidae > Lucinisca > Lucinisca nassula. The sequence goes on along the minus strand of OY757018.1, from coordinate 110,731,143 downwards.
TAAGGACAAGCCTGCTGCTGGACAAAGTCAGCTGCAGACAAGAATATTAATGGATTTTCTGACTTTCGAAGGTCAAGTCTAGGTCAGTTACAACTTAGGTGAATATAAGACTTTGCGTGAAAGGCTGTCCCTTTCAACGCTGGAATATGGTACAGATACTTATGCAAACAGTGTAGGTCCTGTGATGTAATTCTAGGTGCCATAATTACCAGTATGAACGAGCCCAACTTCAGTGACGGAAGAGTGCACTCCAGAAACTCAAGGCAGTGAATAAATCATAGCACTGACAACACTCATGCCGATTGTCTCTGAATGCAGGCTGGTCAAGAACGGGGGCTTGGATTGATTCGTTGAAACTTAGATGTCAGGAACTAATGCAAAAAAGTGTAGAACAAGATCAGCACCGTGTTCTGCGGCGTTTGTCTGAGTCTGCATTGTTTGCCGGATCCAACATTTCATTCAAGTGCAGATTTTACAGATAACACATGTACCCAACACTGACAAACGACGCGGCTATGTTGTGGTTGACTGTTTGGCATTCGACCCGAAGTTGCTAATAAGAAAAGCGCTTCAGTACTAACGTCTACATGACTACCACTGACTTGTCAGAATAACCTTTTTTCTTGTAGAAAATAGCCGCAGTGAGATCAGGGTATTCCATAAGACTGAAGATGGTTATCCACTATCCAGGAATCATATGGTGAGCTTTGCAAACAGTGTAGACCAAGATTGGACGCTGCAGAACGCGGCTTCTTATCAAAATCTTCACTATGTGTTTGGAATTTCAGAGTTAAATGAAACGGGTTAAATCTCAGCCCAGGACTATTACCCCAACCTACACCCCACCAACACCCTGGGTGCTTTGATTCTGAAACCAAACAATTGCATGATTACATCACGCTTAGGCGCCATGCTAAAAAGGTTAAAATAATCAACTGCGATGTCTGGTTACCAGTCCGGTCACGTCGATCCTGTGCACCACCTTCACACCAGTACGGATAGAAACTACATGTTCAGGTTCAAACTTTTGATGTGTAATGTAAGGTCGTGCATAGAAAAGAAGTTCTCAAAAAGCATTAAGTGAGAGCGTATTGCAACATTTTTCATTTAAGGATCGTATGCGTGCCCCTTGGTCGGAAAGCGGATGATGCCATGTGTATGATCTATCGTCTATTGGAGCGACATCTTACTATATGCAGAAGACGCTAGTGGACATCGAAGTAGCGGAAGACCAATGTCATTACGTCCAGATCAATTCATCCGTCAGACGCATATGCGAAACAGATTTCCGCCGGCAGCTGCTACAATGTGGCTCTAGATAAACAAGGAGTCTCAACTACCGACTAATAAGCACTGACACTGTTCGTCGCCCTTATGCGATGCACGTTTGACAGCTAGATGTCCCTGTCGTGACAGAAGTTAATGCGTCAACACAGTACGGAACACTTACGCTGGTGCATGAAATACGTAAATTGGCGTCTTTAGAAGCGAATGACGTGATCTGCGTTTCAGTGACAAATGAATCACGCCGATTGTTGTTTCCGGGTGTTTCGACGTATAGGTGTAAAGTATGCCGAGGCGACGCGTGCGTAATAGAGCGTGACATATCGGGTGTAATAAGCGTAATTGTGTGGCAGTTAGCGAACGCAGCTTAGTGCCATTAAGAACATTCGAGATCATGGCTGAGACGTGAACTGAACAGGGAGACGTTACATTGATCAAGTGCGTCGGCCTCACATGGTTCCATTTATTTGTTTACCCTCAGAATCCGGGATATCTTATCCAGCAGGATTACGCGCGGGTTCATAGTGCTGTTCTTACTCAAAAAATGTCTTCAAGCCAATGGGATTCATGTACTGGACTAGCCAGCCTTTCTCCTCCGATCTCTTTCCCATAGAGTATCAACCGACCAGACAAAAAACTGTAACAGTAACTTGAATTTTAATGTTTGGTTGGGAAAACGTAAATAGTTTCTTTCAAAAATTTGAAACATGGCATTTCATAATACCACCGGTGTATAGACATCTGCAAACATGTCATATAATGGAATTTGGAGAACTACTTTTCTTTTAAGATCTTTTTAGAAAGATTTTCTGTAAGTTTTCACATCGCTGTCCCAAATTTGCCCTCGGAAAATATGAAACGCTGTCCGAGACGCCGGCGCAGATACTGATTAATATGACGCCGGAACGTCTCAAACCCAGAAGGATCAATATTACCTCGGAACGACCCCCGAGGCAACACCTCACCAACAAGGCCACCAATGCCCGCCGCCTCCAGAGACCCAATAAGGGACATGATCATCAGCCCGATATGCCCCTGCTGATCATAACTGATATCGTTCCCGCCTATGTGGAGAAGCACCACGTCAGGTTTCCACGCCATCATCCTGTCCCACAGGTCAACATCATAGCTCGCCACGCGCCTGGTACATCAAACAGCCCTCCTTACTGCCCTTGTCGTTTAACATAAGAATCACCAAAAACAGCAAATCGCACCATGACCGTAATTATAAAGAACAGTCAAGACGGCCACATATTTATAAAGATAAGGGAAATTAACTAACTTACTAGGGCATGACTTAGCGCGACCCTGAAGGAGGGCATCAACACACAACCACCCACGCAAAACTAAAACAACATACATCCACCCACGCAATGCTCAATTAGGTCGATATAGCGATAGTTGTAGAATAGTTGTAGAGTAAGAATCCCGTAGAGCGGATAGAATAGGAAAAGAGAGATAAAAAACCTGGAGATAGAAGAAGAAGTAGAGATTCTTCCCAAAAAGCGATTTCAAACATTGTTAACTGTAAGGCAGTGGCTATTCGCACGGCCCCGGCCCCGTACGAATAGCCTGCATTGGCTAATCGTACGCTCGCGTACGATTAGCCTGTATTGGCTAAACGTACGGCCCCGTACGTTTAGCCAATATATGTTATATTGGCTAATCGTACGGCTATAGGTAGCTTAACACTAAATATTGCTGAGCCGGGGAACCAGCACTTTGGGACAGAAGATTTGATAGAGGATCAAATACCAGCTGTGCATTTCATTGGTTATATAGGCTGGATTTATTTCATTTTAAGAAAAGGGTACTTATAGCAAAACAAAATAATAGATGCTTTGCATTTATGTCTGCAAGCCCAAAAATATTGCTGCCACATTTTCATGGTCACCCCTTTGAGAAAAAATTGCCCTGTTATTCACTGCGGCGCTACACTTCAACAATATGGCGGACAATAGCTCAAAAAGGAGACGGGCTACATGTGGATTTTTTCTTTGGGATTTATTCAGCTAGAGTTGCTCTACAAACCACCAAGGTTTGAAATATTTTGCATGTACAGTTTTTGTTGGAGATTGAAAAATGTTACTATTGTCGTCTATGGAAAATATTTAGTGGTAAGCTCCCTATAATTCGGTACCAAGGAATAGGTTAAAATATACATAGCAAATCAGAATTATATTATTTATTTATATACACTTATAAGCATTGTTAAATATTAATATCGATGGTATATACATATCAACAGAAAAAAAAATAATTGTTTAATAGTACTATCGTTTATCAGTTCGTTTAGGATGGTAAGTTAATGAAATCAATTGCTTCGATTATCGTTTTCGGCTTAGACTGATGTTTTAGCTTCTTAGTTCTGGCGTTTAATTGGCCGATAATGCTACGTACTCGTACTTTAGATGTGAAAACACTTTGAAAACGGCCTTCAGATGAGTCGCGGTACAGATCAATATTAAGGATTAACGGTATACTTTAAAGGCTGTGTCAAAATACTTAAGTACCCATAATTAAAATAATTAATTCTGTTCGCTTAATAAAAACAAGGTAAGCTACATGCAGGATGTTATTTCTCCCAGAATGGAGATATCATTGAGTGTTGGTGAAAAATTTACAAGTTATAGTGCTTTGGAAAGCAAAATTGAATATTATCAGCGTTCTAACTGCGTTCAATTTTATGACCGCAGTTTACGCACAATTCGGCTGCTAAAAGCAGATGTCCTAAAAACACTATCAATGAGGCTCTTAAAGTGTTGGAAATAACGTTTAGCTGTATCCATGGCGGGAAGACCTTCAAAACTGAATGCACAGGGAAACGTAATCAAAGGTTATTGTTATGATGTTTTCTAACATATTTTAATTCTTCAGTTTCCTGTACTTACTTAAATGTTAAGCTTCTTGTATTTCTCTCAACATTTTCATCCTATTTAAGCGTTGAGAGTAGGCATAGCAGATGAGTTTATAGAACTCATCATATATGCGACCGCTGAAGGATCATATTTCTGCCCAGAACATGGATTTGGGTACCGCCATCGGCGAGGCGGTTCGAACGAGTGTCTACGATTTTTTAATTATCAACAGAAATAAGAAAAATAATGTGCATCAAAATTATAAAGGCTTGTTTCCATGATGTTGTGCGGATGCACAGGCTGATCTCCCTGTGAGATGGAGCGTTTCCGTGATGTTGTGCGGATGTACAGGCTGATCTCCCTGGGGGATGGAGCGGCGCAAATAATATCATTATTAAAACTTTGCATTTAGCCTGTCTCAATACAAAACCGCCATGCTCACTGTGAACAACATATATATTGATAAGATTGGGTAGAATCTAAGATGCACAGACAGATTATTGTGTCATTAATATTTTCACATCGTATGAACAATTTAATCTGCAGCATTACGATAACATACCCGTGCGACATAGTGCATTTTTTCACATCTCCGAAATGGCTACGCGCCTATACAAATACAATGTAACCTTTATCGCCGAAAAAAAATGAAAAGTTATAAATAAAAAATTGTGATATTTTTTATTTCTGCTCACAATATAGAGTGTGGATACCCGATTATGGCGGTTCTAACGAGTACGCACAATATATAATTATTTTAGAGCAGAAAAAAGAAAAATAAGGTTTACCCCACACTATATAAAAGTGGGGTTCACGGGGGTCAGTCTATTATTTAGGCATGTTTTCGTGGTGTTTCCTGAAAAATAAATCCGTGATATCTTTCTTATTTATAGAAGAAGTGCGGGTCCATAGCTTAAAATTGTCTGGCTTGTGCCGTGGGTCGTCCGTCGTGCGCCGTCAGCAGTTTCTTTAAATGCGAACTCCTCCTAAACAATTGGGTCAATTTGATACAAACTTCACCGCCCGTGCATTAATATCCTTTATGTTTTGGGTTTCAGCACGTTTCACATAGGGGCTAGGAATGGCTGGTCTTTCAAGGCAGTACGATCAGCTGATTTGTCTTACCACCAGCAGTATCACTTTCTTGCTACCGAACTAGAATGGCCGTACGATTAGCCAATATAGCCTATATTGGCTAAAAGTACGGGGCCGTACGATTAGCCAATACAGGCTAATTGTACGGGGCCGTACGATTAGCCAATGCAGGCTATTCGCACGGGACCGTACAAATAGCCACTGCCTAACTGTAAATATGACACATAAAAACAAGATCGCATAGGAGCGCTCGACTGCGCACATGCGCAGGCGGACGCTTGTATGCGACCTTCATGATTATATGAATTTGTACTAACTACATTGCTAACGAGATCGGCACATGTTATCTCGGGCCCTCAAACGACTAGGTAGGAATACGATTCCTCCTATGGTGCCTTCCTTCACGTAGGATGCGATAATGACATGCAAACATGGCGACTCAGAATGACCCACTTACGGTCCCACAGAATATGACATCTTACGTGGAGCAGGGCACCACATTTTCCTAACTTTAACAAAAAATGCAGAAAAGGGGATTGACCTACTTCCACATCCTCCGCGATAGAGGTCACCTACAAACTAAAATAAACACGAACTTGGGCCCGAGACGGCACACTATACTAACTGTCCTACCCAGCAACAGAGAGCGGGTGGGCTTGCCCCAAAACGGACAACACCATCTTTAAAGCACAAGAAAAACAAACAAGACAGGTCAGTGGGGGCGAGCACATCCGCCCGCATATATACTCAATAAGCTGGGGGCACAGACCAAATAATGTAAAAATGTACATACGTTACAAAAATATGCAAAAATCAAATAAAAACTAGAGCTGCCGCCTTACGGGCGCCAATTATACCCCCGCATGCGTTGTCAGATAGTAACATGTGCAATGTTAAAGTTTTTTGGAACGGACCGACAACAAATTTTTACAAGTATTTATATACAAATTTTTACAAGTATTTGACCTTGAGGAAGGTCAACGTCGGAAATATTATGATAATCATAGAAATCCAATTACATGCAAGGTGTAACTCAGTCAAAGTCAGGTTTGTGTATATCAATCCTAAGTTCTAGTGGCAAGGTGTGTGGTGTGTGAATATTAAAGAAATCGGTTAAAGAATGAGGAAGTTATGTGCAATGTTAAAGTTTTTTGGAACGGACCGACAACAAATTTTTACAAGTATTTGACCTTGAGGAAGGTCAACGTGAAGGTCAATGTCAGGTTTGTGTATATCAATCTTAAGTACTAGTGGCAAGGTGTGTGGTGTGTGAATATTAAAGAAATCGGTCAAAGAATGAGGAAGTTATGTGCAATGTTAAAGTTTTTTTGTACCCACAAATTTTTACAAGTATTTGACCTTGAGGAAGGTCAACGTGAAGGTCAAGGTCAGGTTTGTGTATATCAATCTTAAGTACTAGTAGCAAGGTGTGGTGTGTGTGAATATTAAAGAAATCGGTCAAAGAATGAGGAAGTTATGTGCAATGTTAAAGTTTTTTTGTACCGACAAATTTTTACAAGTATTTGACCTTGAGGAAGGTCAACGTAAAGGTCAAGGTCAGGTTTGTGTATATCAATCTTAAGTACTAGTGGCAAGATGTGTGGTGTGTGATTATTAAAGAAATCGGTCAAAGAATAAGGAAGTTATGAGCAATGTTAAAGTTTTTTGTAACGGACCGACGACGACAGACGACAAGCTGACTCCTATATACCCCTTCAAACTTCGTTTGCGGGGGTATAAATAAAAAACAAAAATACCAATATCAAAATTGATACAAAAAGCGTAGACTAAATCCATAGACAGGGTGCTGGCGTGACGGTGTAGATGCGGCTGAAGCTACAAGCTATGGACTCTACAATTTTGTGGTGCAAATAAGCACCGGTTATCCTGAAGTGCGAAAAGGACTCCTTTTCGCGAAAAGTGCGAAAAGGACTTTTTTATACGAAAAGGACAATAGGACTGCTCTATACTTTGGTTGCGGACGAGATGGGACATGATAGTTCTTGTAGTTATCTCTTTCATTGAAATGAATATAATTATACATGCGTATTTATATATATTTAATTTGATTATGACGATGTTCCTTGCATTTGGATTGATTTTGGGTTTGACGGCCCCGTCAACAATATTTAGGTCATTCTGGAGACGTTGCTTCCAATTTTGTGGGACTTGTACCGGACATCGAGATGAAACGACATCTAATGGCCTGCTGCCCAATGAAACCAAAACGGTTCATAAATATAAACTCGGGCAGGCTTAGATCCTGTATAAGCTGTCTGCCAGTACACATGCAGCTCTGCGTTGTAGCATCGTGCAGCCCAATATATTTCTTAAAGCCCAATAGGTTGTGGATACTCATTAGAACGCGGTTCTAACGAGCACCCACGACCTATGATTGCTATAAAAAATAATAAAAATACCACGCATTTTCATCAGAAAAGTAGCAATTTCGGAGATATCGAATGAACGTGTTATCATGGGTGCACGACATTTCGTCTAAACCCATTTCGTCGAATAGACACTTCGTCTAATGCTACATTTGGTCTATGCACTATGTCGCACGTGTGTGTTAGCGTAATGAGATATTAAATATTCATAAAAATAAATAAATCATCACGAAAACACGCCTATATAATTTTGACCCCTTGAACTCCACTTTTATATAGTAAAACCGATGTTTACAGGGCTATCTTATTTTTCTTATTTCTGCTCTAAATATAGATTGTGGGTATTCGTTAGAACCGCCTGATGAGACGGTTCTAATGAGTACCCACAATCTATATTTGTATGTTGAAAAGACTATCGGGTCGGCCTCGGCAGCTCAGTCGGATGCGCGTCTGACTGGTGATCAGGAGGACGCTGGTTCGATACCTGCCGGGGTTGGCAACATTCTTTCGTGGAGATTGATCATGAAATCTTTTCTACGGTCATTCTCTCCCTGCCGCTGATTCAAGAAGGGCAGTTGTCAGTTTCTGGCGAAAAATGTGCCCTGTACTGGTTAACCGCTTACGTATAAGCCTGCCCAGGAAAACTGACCGGCTCAAAATGACCTAAATAGTGTTGACTGGGTCATTAAACTCCAAAACAAAAGACTATCGGTCTCTTCCTTCCTTCGTCTCTACGTCTCTCTCTCTCTCTATCTATCTATCTATCTCTCTCTCTCTCTCTCTCTCTCTCTCCATCTGCGACTTTTGTTCTGTCTCTCTCGGCCTTTTGATTGCAGATCAAAAGAAATACCTTCGCAGACAAACTGCGTACAGGTAGATTATAATCCGATGGATATCATTACTGAACTGGATTAAAGATGTAGTAAAAGGCATTTATTCTTGATTATTGAGGACTATCATCTCATTACATAATAGTATGTTGCCCTCAGTGCTGACTGAAGAGAACTCCTCTGTCTGCAACAGGTAAGGGGCCTCCTTGGAGAAAATCAATATTTGACTGACTGTTATCTAGAGTGTACCTTATTGATTTTCCCCTTTAGTGCCTCAGTCAGGGGATTCAACATGAGCTACTAATCACTCTATTAAAGGCCGCCTTTGATCTGCTATATACAGTATATCACAGGGGGGCAATAAAACAATTATGTACACACGGTGTGTCCTAATGTCTAAGAATAAATGCCTTTAAGTTCTTTATAACTGAAAAAGAGAGACCTCTTAAGAAACACAAATTAAAGGTACATACCACTCTCCTTTGTCTTCAAAAGAAAAATGAGCAATTTTATTGTATATTTTGATATTTTGTGAGGTTAGTCTCTCTCTCTCTCTCTCTCTCTCTCTCTCTCTCTCTCTCTCTCTCTCTCTCTCTCTCTCAGAAAATAAAAAAAAAGATATTTGCCAAGTTTCTTCGCGGCGAGTTAGTTCTAACGAGTACCCACAATCTACTTTTTTGAACAGAAATAAACATAATGTATACCCCTAAACCTCATTTTTACCAGTTTATGGAAGGCGTGTTTTCGCGATGTAAGTACTCTTTAGAATTCACTAATTAAGGCGGTACTGACGAGTACCCTTCACACCGCGAATTGTATATTTCGAGAAGTTAGTCTCTCTCTCTGTCCAATCCTCGTATTTCAGTCATTTCATATAGTTGTGTATGTTTAAACCTTTGAAAAATAGATAGAGCTGCATGATGCTTCCACGCAGAACTGAAACCATTATAAACGACTCACTGAGGCTGTTTTAACGAGTACACACACCATCTCGGATAAGAAGAAAAAATATATTCATATCTCTGTCTGTCTGTCTGTCTGTCTGTCTCTCTCTCTCTCTCTCTCTCTCTCTCTCTCTCTCTCTCTCAGAACACTTTTCATTTTTGTTTTGTTATGGTTTCTTTCTTTTTCTTTCTCTTCATCACGAAACCACACCGATATAATTTTGACCCCCTTGAACCGCACTTTTATATATTAAAATCGAGGTTTACAGGGGTAAACCTTATTTTTCTTATTTCTGCTCAAAAATATAGATTATGGGTTCTCGTTAGAAGCGCCTCGATGAGGCAGTTGCTCCAAAATACAGATTGTGGGTACTCGTTAAAAGCGCCTCGATGAGGCAGTTCTAACGAGTATCCACAATCTATATTTTGAGCAGAAATAAGATTTAGAGCAGAAATAAGAAAAAAAATCACATTTTTTTCAAAATGATTTCTTATATTAAATTAGAATTATATTGCATAGGCGGTGGTTAAAGTTCATTGTTTCAAAATGATTTCTTATATTAAATTAGAATTATATTGCATAGGCGGTGGTTAAAGTAGGATAGTCATTTATGTCAACAGCTTTATTAATACAATTTTGATGACGCGTGCCGTATGTAATAATCCGTTATTACAGGTAAAAAAAACTTATAGAAGAAAGCATACCGGAAAGAAACCATACGCGTGCCTAGGAAAAGTGTGCGTAGGTAAATTGATATTATATTGCATAGGCGGCGGTTAAAGTTAGATAGTCATTAATGTCAACAGCTTTATTAATACAATTTTGATGACACGCGCCACACAGCAAAACTTCTATGGACAGTTGTGACATGGCCATTAATCTCCAAAATACAGCAAAACTTATATGGCTAGAATTCAGATGGCTCATTTACCATGTGTGAGTCGAAACATATATTAGTCCCTGTGGAATTCTGTCGGAGGGATAGGTTGATGGATATTACAGAACACTGAAAAGATTTCCCAAAATTATCCACATTATGCTTTCTGTGTGGCACTATTAGTAACCCTCAGTGGGGCGTACTACCCTTCTCTCAAACAAATTTTATTGTTCCAAAAGGGTTCGACCCATGAAAGTTCGATTGTAAACAAAAAAAAAAAAAACAAAAAAAAAAAAAAAACATTATTTTGCTTTTCATGGTCCAGACATGCGCCAGGTGGTGTCTTGTTTTTTGGTTGACAAGTCCTAGCCACACCTCCACGTGTCACAAACTAAAAAAAATTGTGCGGTGCCAGCTGGAAACACGTTAAATTTTTATCCTCTGGTTGGAGACGTGGCAGGGCGAAAAATCAAGCTCCTTTTCACTAAATTGACAGACTTTTTCAATGCAATGACTCCTTTTCGTATAAAAAAGTCCTTTTCGCATTTTAGGGTAAGTCCTTTTCGCGAAAAGGACTCCTTTTCGCGAAAAGGACTCCTTTTCGTATTTTAGGGTAACACAATAAGCACCACAAAATGGCTAAAAACTTTGTCTCGAATCCCCTGATTGGATATAAGGTGCATAACACGTAGCATGGAAACGTGTATAGCAATCTTTAGAAAAGTCTTCAAAATCGCAATGAAACTTTCAATCAAAATTAACTGCTAAACGATCCCCTTAATGATAAGTTCAAACTCGGAGTTTACCCTGTTACACAAAACAACCCACACCCCTTTGCGGCAAACCGCAAAAACCCAAGACACAGCACTGCTATAACTTAAACGCAGTGCAATCACGTAGCCAAACCTTTAGAATGGAGTTCCAAATTATTACAACTAAACTACGTTGCACCAAAACAAAGGCTCGCATTGGAACTGTGCAACACATCCACAGCCCTTGAAAAATGAAGCACGCCTAGCCCAGAAACTCCAACAAATAAAGATGCCCTTTAACGACAGGACACATGCACTCCTGAAGCAAACGGGAAGACAAAATATAAGCCCCACCGAGACCTGGAAAGATCACGGCACCATTTCACAAACCTCTCAGGACGGAGCTCGGCGAATGGCTACAGGGCAAGGGGATGCCCGTGGGCTCGGAGACACCTGAGACGTGGGACGACAAACACGGACGGACGGGGCTGGAGCCGAGCGATGGTCTCCCTGTTCACCGGCAACGGGGAGTAGGGGTGCCACCGAACGGTTACGGTGTAGTGCCAGCATGGACTCGTTCCCTGGGACCCCACCAGCTGACGACCCGCGACACGGGGAAACTGGATAACAACAACAAATATATGTCGCATTGGACTCAATACGAGGTGCTCGTTCAAGTCTCTTGCCCTTTCTCTTTTCGGAAGCAATGTGAGCTTCTCACTCACTTCCGAACTTCTGATAAGTCTTTTCATTTCGGCTCAAAGATCTAAAAAAGGAGGATGGACGTATTTTCTGTTAGGCACACATTTTTCTTAAGGGATATTAGAAGTAATTAAGGGGGTGGTTCGTTGTCTCGGAGTCTCAAGCCTGACTCGGCGGGATCCTCAGACTGTGCTCCGTTCCACTGGTTCTTCCAATGCTCGGTATATAAGGCTAGCTTTTCATCATGCTAAAATGTTTGAATTGTGATTTATTTGCTAGGGAAAAACATAGAAACTCTTTTTCTCGTTTCATTACTGCTTCCCAAGATTGCGTCTTTCTCCTGGTAAATCGAGCCTGGGTACACACAGCCGGGCAGGGGGAGGTGTCAGTAGTCTGTCGCCTGACCCTGCTCAGTTGATCAGACGAACCGTAGCCCGGTCTGGGTATACTGGAGAGGTCAAAAGGGGACTAGCCCCGTTACAGAGGTAATGGTGGGAAAGAATGTCAACAATTTTGTCAATCTAAAAGACAAAAAAAATCGCAATCTAGGTTAACCAGCAATAATATGTTGCTGGTTTAAACTTGTCTGTTATGAATCAGACAAGAAACCAAACAGATTTTCAAGAAAAACACTTCTCTTTTAGCGAGCGATTTCTCTTCAATTCCGTCCAGGTCGAACGGAATGAGAGAGATTTGAGGTAGGGGTATATGTTTTCATCTAAGGATTACTTTAAAAATGTCACATCTCATCAGACTTTATAAGTCTACACTACCCCCAACATCCAGGACACAATCCGAGAATTTCCCGGAAAAATTAACTTAAAAAATGGACCCCTAAAATGTTAAAAAAGAAAATTATTATTTTTTAATCTTTCAGAATGGCGCTTAGAATTTTATTTGATACTAATTTTATTAATTTCTGAACACCCGAAGTGGAGATAATAGGGATAACGCACCACTACCCCCCATCGTTCGTTATTCTGTATTAACTTCCAATTCTGGAACACCAGGAACCAGGGCTCCTGTATCTGTATCTTCTTGAGCTCACAACTTTTTTAAAAGTTCATATTATGGGCGTATGTACATTAAAAATCACGGTCCCTACAGGATAAGGGCTTATCCATTTATGAATCGCTGTACACTATATAAAAAATATATATATCCTGGAGTGGGCACTGTGGGCGGGTCTATGATGAGTTAGACTGAAGCTCCGACCAGCTTATTCGACCTTGCTACATGGAGTCTGTAGCACAGTTCTGTAGTTAACTTGACAATCGTTGGATATTCTGCGGTATCACTTATTACCGAAAAACTGGAGCAGTCCAGAATTAATTTTACGAGATTCGAGGTATGTACGGAGATGGTTATTGGAATCAGTAACCATGCCGGTCACCATGCAATACGCATGCGCCGACTGGAGTGCTGGCTCCACGTTTTGCATTTCCGGCCTGATTTCCTACTTTCGATTTACTGACGGCCTTTATTGACACCGAGTAATTTGTTCACATGAGAATATTTGGGTAATAATTAATTATCAGAATCCTCACACACTAGAATAAGATTGTGTCATATGTTAATTCTTGCATATGGTATAATTGGGGCCATAATTTGTGTTCATACATCCTCTGTCAATTGAATTGTCCGCTGGAGAGAAAATTGTCCATAAATTCGTCATGGTACTAGTGCGGCAAATGTGACTGGGAAGCTCCGTGGTGACTGTTTTTGTTTTATTTGAGGTTTAACGTCCCAGTCAACACTGTAAAGGTCATTTTGGAGACGTTGCTTTCAATTTTGTTGGACTTTTAGTCGACATTGAGATGAAATGACATCTCAAGTCGTGTCACCCAATGAAACCAATAGGGTTTATTAGCATGGACAGTCCGCCTCACACTGCGGTTCCTGGACAGGCTTAGATCCTCTAAGCGGTTTACCAGTACTAGTGTGCGGGCCGGATTCAGCTCTGCCTGGAAGCATCATGCAGCCCATATATTTCTTCAAGCCCGTATGGGCGGTGGCTGCCGTGGTGACTGGGAAGTATTGCAAGCCTTTTTACTATTCATTATGGAATGTAGATATCTAATTTATCATAGAAGATATATATTATATTAGATATCTTAATAATTATATAAGATATCTTATATAGCATATAAGATATCTTATATAATATATGAGACATCTTTATATCTTATTTATTTTATAAGATATCTTATATAGCGTATAAGATATCTTATATAATATATAAGATATCTTTATATATAAGATATCTGATATGTCATATAAGATATCGTGTACGCTTTATTAGATATCTTATTTATTATATTAGATATCTTATATAGGATATGAGATATCTAATAAAGGAACTAAGATATCTTATTTACAAAATGTATAAGATAGCTTATATACTAAATAAGATAGCTAATATAGCATATGAGATATCTTTTGTAGCATATCAGATATCTTATATATTGTATAAGATATCTTATTTATTATATAAGATCTTATTTATTATACAATATATATTATTTAAAGATGGAAATAGGATATCTTATATGATACATAAGATATCTGATATATTATATAATATATCTTCTATGTTATATTAGATATCTTATTTGGTATATTAGATATCTTATTTAGCATATCAGATATCTTATATATTCCAGTGAATAAGATATCTTAAATCCTATATCAGATATTTGATATATTAGATATCTTATACAACATATAAGATATCTTATATAATATATAAGATATCTTATTTACCTAAATATATAAGATATCTTATTTGACAAATAAGATATCTAATATATTTTACCAAAAAAAATAATGAAGTCTACCCCAAACTGCCAAAAGCATGTCTGGAAATGACTACCCCCATTTATGCCTAACATTCCATAACCCATTTTGTGCCAGAACCCCTTGCAAACAGTGCAGGCCCAGATCAGATCAGGGCCTACACTATTTGCAAAACGTTCAACAATTTTCAGATTACACAACCTGTCATACCTAATATTCAAAATGGACTCCTGCCATTTATAAGGAGGATGATTTTTTTTTTTATCAATCAATCAGTTTATTTTCATTTTAGGCCACCGGCCCATAATATAAATACATGTATATCAATACAGAAAATATCGAATGATGTCCTCTATTATCAATATGTTAAGTATAGACTAATAAATATATGATATAGAAATTATGTTCTTAGAAATATTTTAGTAACCAACTTGACAAGCAACGGCACTGTGCTGGACCATCATCGACTCAACATTTGCCCGACGTTGAGTCAAAGCTGGTTCATCACTGCGCTTCGGTCATGTCTGAGTGTATGATATTTCATTTTATTTTATTTATTTGTTCAGTATTATTGTATTATTATATACTTCGAATAATACCTTTATCAAGATCAGACTGTGTGTGGCTGCAGTCTATTCCGCAGAACGGCAAAAGCTTATTATAACTCTGCCGTAAACAAAAGTTACTGAACAGCATTTCTCGGGTGTAAAAATATTTCATTCACAACAATTTTCAAGGTCAGATAAACACGATTTGCTCGTGAAAAAAGTGGCATTGAACAATAACCACGTTTGATAGCAGTGTTGTGAATGAAGTATATTTACTGGATTAACGACAGAAGCAAAGGAAATAAAGGAGAATAAGTTTTTGAGGTAAGTTTCTTGTAGAACAGGATTTGCCTCCCTCTGGTGATCCCGTTACCGTAGACGGATCTGGGATCAACATAGATGGATGGAGGAGGGGGCACAACGAGCCATCAATAATAAAGCCAATCATTGGCACAGAGAAAAAATAAATATTTTTGACAGGTAGCGGCGATACTCTAAATAAGAACATCATTACATAACATATAACGTAAACCGTATGTAAAGTAACATTATAAGACCGAAAAATAATCTTCGTACAGGCGCCAGTCTCTGAGCACAAACGTCACCACGTAACGTATAACGTAGGCAAAATAAAGAGGATCTTACGCGAGTGGTCATTTCACATGAAACCCATGAAACGAGCTTTTAACGATTTTCAAAACTTTCATGTGAGATGACCACAAGTGCAAGAGTCTGTTTATCATTTTACGATTTAAATCGTATTTTATCACCGAAAACGTCGAAGACACGGGCACCGCCGAGGCGTCCTGCGCCAGCAACCGCGCCAACGCACGTGCGGCTTTATACTTTTTATTTTATTACATGACGTTATCCACTATGTGATCGCGGCGTTATATGATAAAACGTTATTTTACCTATGTAATATAATGCTACCAATTACCGGTTTGTAATCCATAATTATATGTGTAGTATCGTACTTATTTCCGACTCGAACATAGGCCGTTGGCCCCCCTGGACACGCCTCGATGAAGCGGGCCCAGTGGACAACAACCGCATGTGTTCATGAGTGACATGCACCAGTAATTAACATACGAATAGTATTTATATGTAACGTACTGGGCGTGTAAAGACAACGTTATTCCTCCCATTCAATACAATGTCACCTTTCGCTGTTTAACGTACTCGAGGTGTACTTGTAATATCACGTTAAGTACGGCCTGCACACCGACTGCTGGCTCTCCAAAGACTCGCCTCACTGAGGCGGTCCCAGGGGACACAGCAGCCCGTGTTCATGGACTAGACAAAGCAGCGTAAGACGAATCGTTTTGACAGGCGCCGGTGATATCCTGATCAGAAATGTTATCATAAAAAGTACGCAGAACAGCGCTATCTTCATACATGTAATATGATACAATCACATACCTGAGTTGTACCTATAATGTGGTACATGTACTTATTTCCGACCAAAGACGCAGACCGTTGGCTCCCCCTAGACAGGCCTCACTGAGGCGGCCTAGAAGGATACAACCATCATGAAAACAGACCCACAAAATACTGACCCCCTTAAACTCCACTTTTAAGAAGTAAAACTGGTGTTCACAGGGGTATACATTATTCCCTATTTCCGCGCTAAAACACAAAGCGTGGGTACTCGTTAGATCCGCCTTGATGAGGCGGTTCCACTAAGTTTGTTTTGTTTGTTTGTATTCGCGCCCAACGTCCCAGTCAACATTATTTGGGTCACTCATGAGCCGGTCAGTTTACCGATCCACACTTTCCCAGGGCAGGCCTACACGCAAGCGGTCAACCAGCACAGCGCACACTGACACCTGCCCTTCCTGAATCAGCGGAAAGGAAAGTGGTTCCACTAAGTACCCACATTCTATACCTTAAGCAAACACACCAAAAATATCAGAATTTTATCTGATTTTTGATAAAATAATTAAATAGGTTTGCCTCCACGATGAGTTTGTGTTCATGGACTCGTTGCAAACAAACAGGTTAGTGTCTGTCAGGGCATTCAATTTACCTTACTTCTGTAAAAGGTATTCCGGTTTGAGTTCAGTCTGTAAGTTAAATAATCGATCATGTATACACCGATAAGAATTAAAATTAAAGCCACATTCAGTATGCATCTTGATTCCGCTAAGAGTTATAATACATATTTCGTAACTCAAATGCGCTGACTAGAAATTTTGTTATTTTCAGAATGCTATTTGTATCTGATAATTTAAATATAGAATAAAATTTATGTAATGATATGACAGATTTCCATTCAAGTTTAAAATATTTATCCCTAAGTTCAGTATACATTGGACACACCATAAAAAAATGAAATTCGTCCTCTACTGAATATACATTTTTTTCAAGACAAAAGGGACAGAATCTATATTCCCTTTCAATATTTTGATGTCGCCCTTTCTCGATTAACAAATTGTGGCTACCACAGCGGAAATTTGCCAACGTTTTCCTGCCTATAAAGTTTAAATCTATAAACATATATTTTTCTACGTTCAAATTTGATTTGAAGTGCCTATAATGCGTTCCTTTAGGGGAATCACTTAATAGTCTGGCAGTGAAACCCCGATTTCGCCTGCAAGCGTGCACTGGGGTCCCTACAATGTTTTATTGCTGTTTCTATATCTTTAAAGTATGCTTAACAAGAATCCGGTGTATGACATCATGTCACTCTTGGGGTTTCTGGATAATATGCAAATTAGGACGGCCATTATGAAAAGTTTTATTTTTGGCTATATCTCCTTTAGTATTGGTGATAGAGGCATGAAACAAACATCTATACCAAGGTTTTGAGGGTCTAGCAATCAGATAAACCTATTAAGGGAGTAGCAAAAGGAGTCTAATTTGCATAATATGCAAATTAGGTGATCGGCCATTATGAAACAATATATTTTTGCTTATATCTCCTTAAGTATTGGTGATAGAGACATGAACTCAACATCTATTCCTAGTTTTTCAGGGCCTAGTAATCAGATAAACCCATTACAGGAGTAACAAAAGGAGTCTAATTTGCATGATATGCAAATTAGATGATCGGCCATTATGAAAAAAATATATTTAGCTCACATCTCCTTACGCATTGGTGATAGAGACATAAAACCAACATCTATACCTAGGTGGTCAGGGTCTAGCAATCAGTTAAACCCATTAAAGAAGTAGCAAAATGACTCTAGTTGGCAAAAAAGTAAGGAAGGTTACCTTGTCCTAACCGTTTGAAATACTTTCCCTTCTTCTGAAGATGGGCATTTCACAGTTACAATTTTGTGGTGTTAAAGGTAACCAATTCTACAAGTTTTGTGTAATTTTTGAACATACTCGCTATAAACAAGGCTAAACGTACTTTTATGAAGTTAAGGTACAACTCATTCTATGCGCTAATGAAGATGCAGTCCAAATTTCCACTTCTTGAAGAACGATGAAGATGGTGTTACGATAATATTCAACCAAGATTTCAGATTCAAAAAATGAACTGCTGATTGGACTTAGAATGTTTATCACAATCCAGACCATAGAAAGGAAAGTGAACCTTTTTACGCGTCATATTACAACAAAAATACATCTTCTGTCTTGTTTAATAAACTGCCCTGTATGTGACAAATAAGCCATAATAATTAACCACCAACATACAATTCACATGTATCTACTGGCCTGACTTTGTTGGATCTGTTGATATGTACATTGGCTGATGCATAATATGAGATACAGCGTAAGTATTTAAAGTACTTTAGTTCTTCACTCATTTGTTATAGTAATTATGATCAAGTGAATTAGGAAAAGGCATTGACTTAACAAAAGCAGAAAAGGAGGACAGAAAGAACCAACTAAGGAAAGGCGACATAGAATATAATCCCCTCACAAGGATCTATTGTCAACTATCTGTCATCATATGAAAAAGAACTGCAGTCTCATTCAGAAGGAAAGTAGGTGAACAAAAGTGATTAACCTTCTGGCACAAAACAGATACAATTATTTAGAAGTCCTCCATCATGCCTGTAACGTTTTCATAATCATCCAAGTCATTGTCATGATCGATCTCAGAGTTTCTGTTAAACTCATTCCTGCAATGTGCATCCCCTTGGCACTTGCAAAAGAACGTGCAAGGTAGGTGGGATGCAAAACATCCACACCTGGCAGTATGGCATGGCATTTCGGACTCACATCCACATCTTACTAGTTGCAAAATGTATGGCGGAGCAAGAGCAACTTCAGAAGGCAGTGTTACAGGTACAAGACTTTTGCTGGGTTTATCGCGGGTCCATCCGCATTTGGTGGCATCATACTGTGGTGGATCCGACACAGAGGCTGCTTTCCAAATAGCAACCTGGATGTGAGCACGCTGTACATTCTGTTGGAATGCCTCAGCTTTTGGTGGTAGGGACTTCAGTTCCGGGGCAGAGGTTATATTCTTTTTTCCCATTTTCCTGAACCAGACCTCAACACGACTGTCCGAAAGAAATCCTGTGCTCTTGCATCCATAGCACGGCGCGATAAATGCTGTCGCTTCTTCAATTACATCCTCCATTCGGGCAATAAGGTCACCTAAAAAGCGAAAGAGTATAACCTGCCTTAAGCTTATTCACTACTGTCCCTTTACCAATACCATACAGCTGAGCAACAGTATCCCATCCGGTCGGTCCATGCGCCGCCAGAAGATTATCAAGATGGCTGCGTTCTTCTCTACCGATGCCCTTATATCTACCGAAGCCCTTCCGGAACTTGTTGCTTCCATTGTGATTCTACACGCAAGTTTTTGGTAGAAAAAGAAATGCATCAGTAGCACAAAGACATCTGTGTCGTCGCTTATGACTTTGACGTTGTTTGTGCCATCTTCAAAGAATTTCAACAACTGATGGACCATAGTCACGTCAGCTTCTTCGTGACTTGACTCTAGGTCTGTTCTTTGTCTCAAACGCCCAAGGTATACCTCAGTAGGTATTGGATCACTACCTGTCACCACAATCTTGTGATTTGCTTGATTATTATTAACATCTGTTGGTGTCTTTTCTACCAGCTTGTCACATATCATGTCTATAAGTTGAACTTTGTTCTCGACGATGGTCAAGGCAACTTTCTGTGGAGGTAGAGGACTTGACAAGCTCAGAAGATGGCGACGGCTGGCATGCTTTCCTGCTCGCGCACCTCGTGTAACACCCTTTGGACTGTAGTCGTAATACCTGTCAAATGTGAGATACACATCTGCACGTTCAGCTATGTTCATGGCGTAGAGATATACTCCGTCGACGTAATCTTGAACAGTCCCTTTGGTAGGCCAGTTCACGGTCCACAGGATTCAAATAAGCAGGAGACATTATATTTTAATTGGTTTGTCTGATTTGTAGACCATGAAAACCTACGTATACATGTTTGTTTCACATCTTTATGGACAATACTTAAGGAAATATGAGGAAAAATAAACATTTTCATAATAGTTGACCTAATTTGCATATTATGCAAATTAGAGCCATTGTGCAACTGCTTTAATAGGTTTATCTGAGTGCTAGACCCTGGCAACCTAGGTATATATGTTGCTTTCATGTGTCTATCACCAATACGTAAGGAGATATAAGCAAAATATATTTTATCATAATGGCCGATCATCCAATTTGCATATTATGCAAATTAGACTCCTTTTGTTACTCCTTTTAATGGGTTTATCTGATTGCTAGACCCTGAAAACCTAGGTATAGATGTTGAGTTCATGTCTCTTTAACCAATACTTAAGGAGATATAAGCATTAATATATTTTTTCATAATGGCCGATCATCTAATTTGTATATTATGCAAATTAGACTCCTTTTGCTACTCCTTTAATGGGTTTATCTGATTGCTAGACCCAGAAAACCTAGGTATAGATGTTTGTTTTATGCCTCTATCACCAATACTGAAGGAGATATAGCCAAAAATCAAAAATTTCATAATGGCCGACCTAATTTGCATATAATGCAAAAACCCCAAGGGTGACAAGCTGTCATACACCGGATTCTTGTAAAGCACACTTTAAAGATATAAAAACAGCAATAAAACATTGTAGGGATGCCAGTGCAAGCTTATCGCCCCCACTGCCAGACTATAAAGCTCGCCGCCAGTTTTGAACTGAAATGTCTTTTATACGTTGTTTAAACAAAAACATAAAGTGATCACTGTTTCCTTTCTCATTCGCGATCCAAGCATAACCAAAACCAAATTCGAAGAGAAGCGATTTAATATGCGTTGCCCATGTAATTTTACCTGCATCCGTCAAAGATTTAAGCATCAAATAGCATTGCCTTGGATATCTGCTGTTGGGCATTTGTAATAATTTCAACCAATATTTTATTGCTTACGTCATATATGTGACTGCAAGTGGGAGACGACCACATTCTCCAACAGCAAAAGCATCATTTGTGTTTTGTTTTAATCCTAAGTATTGTTTACAGAATTTAGATTGTATTTTCTCAGTTTCCTCACTATATTTATAGCCCCAAATTTCGGCACCGTAGCATGCAATGGGTTTAACCATCGTATCAAAAAGTTTAAAGACATCTGATGGATAGAAAAACCCGAATTTCCTTTGAAACATAAAAATACTCGCAGCTGCTTTCTGGGCTTGTTTAGCTAATATCTCTTTACTTTTGGTCCAAATCAATTTGGGTGTAAAATACAACCCTAAATATTTGTATATTGAAACAATTTCTATTTCTACACCTTCAAAATACCATTTCTCAATTTGTTTAACTATTCCACCATTTCGAAACACCATAATTTTTGTTTTACTTAAGTTTAATTTCATTCCTACACTTTTGCAAAATTCGTCAACTAAATCAATTAACCTCTGTAGACGAACAACAGTATCGGAAAAGCAGGAGACATCATCAGCAAACATTAAGGCTATCAAATCTTCGATATCGTTTGATACAAATATGCCATGGTCAGTTTTAGATTTAAGGTACGCAATCAAGTCGTTTATGAAAAGGTTAAAAATTATCGGGGAACTCACACAACCTTGTCGCGTTCCAACACTGCATTCGAAAAACTTGGTCAGTGAGTTGTTTACCTTAACACAGGATTTTAGCTGTTTATACATAGATTGGAAAATCTTCAAAAATTTACTATTTATAGCTATACCTTTTCTTTGGAGGGAGTCCCATATTTTGTTGTGCGGTATACTGTCAAATGCCCGCCGAAAGTCGACGAATATACAAAAAAATCTTCCTCCCGCTCGACATAAATATTTTTGTATAATAGCTTGCAAAGAGAAAATGTTATCAATTGTCGAGTACTGTTTCCGGAAACCAGCTTGCGATTCGTCAATAACGTTGTTACTTTCCGCCCATATTGATAGTCGGATAGTTAGTACGTTTGTGAAGATTTTACTAATGCTATTTATAAGGCTAATACCCCTAAAATTTGCTGGGTCCATAAGGCTGCCACTTTTATGAATGGGACATATAATACTTTCGCACCAAGGTGCTGGAAAAATTCCGGACTCATATATTTCATTGAACAAAACATTCAGAAAGGGTAATATCTCGTTCAGTGTCGATTTGATCATTTCAATGCATATTCCGTCAGGTCCAGGTGAGCGGTTCGAGTGGATAGATTTGATACTTGCTATAATTTCATCGTCGGTAATTCGTCTGTCTAGGTCACCACAATCGTTGTTTTGGGAAATATTATTCAAAACTTGCTCATGTTCATCAGGAACATTTGTATTTAACTATGTTTTAAAATAATTTAACCAAGTATCGCCGTTAATGGAACTTCCGCTATTGGTTTTCTTATTACAATTTTGCTTTATGTTTTTCCAGTATTCCTTAGGATTACTACTTAAATTTATTAGTTCTGATCGTTTTCGTTTTTGGTATTGTAATCTTTTTTGCCGTGTTATTTTCTTGAAAAACGATTTTGCAGATTTATATTCATTAAAATTTGTTTGGCTGTTTATTGCTCTAAATTTTTTTAAAAGCGAATACTTGTGTGCCTTAGCTAACTGACATTCCTGATCCCACCAAGGCGGCTGTTCTTTAGTGTTTTGCATTACATGGCTTTTATTGCTAACCTTCATGCAATTTCCTGCCTGCTTAAATACGTTAGTAAAGTCTTCCAAAAATAATGCAACGGACTCAGTGCTATGTGATACACGACTCTTGAATTCAGCGTATAAAGTATGAAAGTATTCGAGGAATTCATTTTTTTTACTTTCTTTCCAATTAAATCTACTCCACGTAGATTCATTTAACATTCCTTGCCCTGAATTTAGATTAATTTCGTATTCCAGGCATGTTAGTGAAAGCTTGCAGTGTAATGGAAAGTGATCGGAGAAGTCCTCCGATCCCACTTCAAAATCCACAAACGAATTAAAAAGTGAAGATGAAGCCAGCATGTAATCTACGACACTTCTCCCATTGTTCGCAACACATGTTATCTCGCCATTAATATCGTTAAAAAGTCTACCATTGAGTACATGTATATTATAAGTGCAGCAGAGATCAATGAGAGAAGTGCCAAACCGATTGCATGTTTCATCTTTTGACTTCCGAACTATGTCAAAGGGGTCGGTAGGGTATTCAGTGTCGCCAAAGACGAACTCTACTTCATCAGAGGGTATAAAATCTTGCAAGTCTCCAATACGAGAATTTAAATCGCCTGCCAGAAAAAGATCTGCATCTGGATGGCGTAATTGAATTTCGTTAATTTTTTCGTATAGTAAAATAATACCGTTATCTTCTTGCGTATAAACCGGTGAATTTTCTGGCGGTATATAAGTGAAAAGCATAATCAAATCACTCCGCCTTAAAAATAGATCGGCTTTAAAAAGCAATACGACACATTCGCGAAAATTTTCAAATATTCTCTGTACTCCTTTTGTTTGCATTAACCAGTCTTGAACGAACACTGCAACCCCACCAGACCCCCTCAACGCAGTACGTTTTTTCGGTCTCATACTTTCAAAATTTGTATATCCGTCTATAAAACTCTCAAATTCCCTTTCATGTTCCTGCCATGTCTCATGCAACCCTATTATATCGAACATCTTACAATATTTCTTAAAATTAGAGTCATCAACATATTTCTTAAGCCCCTGAATGTTCAGGGAACAAACATTTACTTCCCTTTGAACAGTTGACTCATTCTGAGCCTGTTGAATGTTAGATGGGCGTTGGCCGCCTACCTATTTGAATAGAACGGGCTTGCGCAGGTCATAATCGTACACATATGACTGACCCTCTACCACAAGCGTGTCATAACGCAGATAGGCCTCTTTATCATTTTCAAGACAGTTTTTCAGGAATGGGAACAAGTTTGTTCGCGCTTTGGTAACCCTCATCGGAAAGTCTTCGCTTACTCGCACATGCTCGTCACTATCGTCAGCATCAGCATGTTCACCATTTTCTGTTGTTGCCCCATGAAGATTCTTACGGTGCTCTCTATAGGTCTTAAGTACCGCCTCCCTGTCCTTAAAATGAGAAAACTTGACTATCAGTGGGCGCGGTGAAGACCGACTAGGTAACCGATGCGCCCTTTCGATTTTCATGTCCCTCACGTCCATTTTGAGTTGTTTTGAAAGGTAATCACGCACCTTAACCTCTGATTGTTCCCAAGTTTCATTTTGGTCTTCCTGGACGCCATGAAATTTCAAATTATCGCGCCTCGACTGGGCTTCGAGCATCTCGTTTTTCCGTTCTGCTTCCGTCGTCCGCACCTCGAGTCTCGACACTGATTTCGAAAGTTCTGATACCTGGTTGCTCAAATCCTCATTTTGCTTCTTTAATAATTTATTATCCTTTTTTAGGCCCTTAACAGATTTTTCCAAATTTCCAAATTTTCTACTCATGGATTTCACATCTTTTCGGATTTCCAAAAGCAGTCCGGTCATATTGGCCGGACTGATATCAAACGTATCCTCCTCTTCAGCACCGACCACATTATCAGATTCTGTTTCAGAGTCCGTAACATCAGCACTACGTTGCGTAGGTTCAAGCGTATCACGTTGTTGTTGTGGTTGTGAACTCATAAGCCATGAATTCAGGGAAGACTGACGACTTAATGTTGATTGATCTTGTATCCTTTGGGAACGTCGTATGCTACTGCTGTTTCGACTGCCCGCGTGTTCTAAAGGTGGAAGATCGGCAAAGTAATCTGTCTGTCTCGAACCCCGTCCCCTGGGGACACCGAATCCTCTTGCCCCCGAGCTACCACCCCTACTCCTACTTCCACGACTGGGTACATTTCTAGGAGGGCCGGGGTTGGCTTCAACACATTCCGCGACCAGTAAATAGAATAGCAGAATTCTGACACTAAGTGAAACGTATTTCAACGACAACGTACTCAGTCTTGTTTTAACCCTTATGGGCTGAGAAAAGCATCCGATAGTTGCCCGCCATTGCTGAATAGATACCCCCATATTTATTCAATCCATTTGGTAAAAGGGGATAAAAGGGACAAAGAAATATTGAACTAATTATGCGAAAAGTAGAGGCAGAAACCATGCTGAATATATGCACAGTCTGGTGAGAGACTTTTTTTTTTTTTTTCAAAATACATGCAGCGAGCAGCGCTTGGCATAACTCAGAGTTTGAAGTTCAATTAAGACTTCTACTATCTGAAGAATTTTTGTAAGGGAGGATTATTAAATTATACAAACAAAAGCAAGCTGGATTTATTATCTATATATCTCTTTCTCCCCCCTCTCTCTCTCTCTCTCTCTCTCTCTCTCTCTCTCTCTCTCTCCCTTAAAAAAAAAAAAAAAAGATGTATTGCACCTTTTTGGGAAACCCGTTTTATTTATAAACACACTTCAAGAATGCATTTATAATCAATTTTCTCCAGTTCTCTGTCTGTGTAGCAGTCTTTTGTGCATATAGGTGCGAGAGGGAGCGACTATTATTTGTTATTTCTTTCGAATTTACATAGATGTCTTATATGTTGATTAAGATATCTTATTTATCAAACGTATATAAGATATCATATGTTAAATAAGATATCTTATACGCTTTATATACCATATGTTAAATAAGATATCTTATACGCTTTATAAGATATCTTATATGTTGAATAAGATATCTGATATACCAATTAAGATATCTTATATACCAATATAAATAAGATATCTTATATAATATATAAGATATCTGATATGTTATATAAGATATCTTAAATGCTATATTAGATATCTTATTTAGTATATTAGATATCTTATATAGCATATAAGATATCTTATATGTTTTAATAATTAAGACAATCAGATTCTAATTTAACATATAAGATATCTTCTATGTTATATAAGATATCTTATTTAAGATATAAGATAACTTATATATCATATCAGATATCTGCATTGCTGAATTAAATAAGATATATCATTTTGGATATAAGATATCTACTTTAGGATATAAGGTATCTTATATCCTATATGAGATATCTTATATAATAAATAAGATATCTTATATAATAAATAAGATATCTACATTCCATAATAAATAGTAAAATGGCTTGCCATTGTGTAGCAACGTTGCATTCATAAGCTCTTTGCGACAAACAAAGTATCCTTCAACAACTACTTACCTACCTTCATTTATGAGGTGCTGTTTTACTATTTAATTGAATTTCAAGATTTAGTTATTTGCTTGTATTGGAGTTTAAAGGCCCAGGCATCCCCATTTAGGACATTTTTGAATCGGTCAGTTAACTTATCCACACTTTTCCTGGGCAAGCTTATACGTTAGTGGTTAACTAATACAGTGCACATTCTTTCACAGAAACTGACAACTGCCCTTCTTGAACCAGCAGAAGGGAGAAAATGAAAATAGGAAAGATAGGAAGGAATGTTGCCGACTCCAACAGGAATCGAACACGTGTCCTTCTGATCACCAGTCAGACCTGCATCTGACTGACCTACCAAGATATCTTTTAGTCAAATTATAGATAACTAAGAGTAACATTTTTTATATCTGTAATTATCGATATTTTTTGATATCATAAAAAAGATAACCAATGATATGTAAAATATATTTCTTGATATCTATAAATTTATTTTATGATATCAATTATTCCATTGCATATATAGATATCCAAAAAAAAAATCCAATTATAGTTTTCATTTCAAAGGCTGAATTATAGATATCACAATTTTCAGTAATTGATAGCAGAAAATATATTTTGGATATCAATAAATGTAATTATCGATATCCTAAAATGTTCTTCAATATTTGATATCTATATATCGAATAAAAGATATCTATAACTGAATTATAGATATGTCTTAACATATTTTAGATATCATAAAATATATAATAGATATCTAATATTATTTTTAGATATGAATGTCAGAAAATATTTTATGGATATCAATAAATGATATTTATGATATCCTAAAATGTTCTTCTATATTTGCTATCTATATATAGAATAATAGATATCTATAATTTGAATTATAGATATCCTTAAACATATTTCAAATATCATAAAATAAATAATAGATATCTAATATTATTTATAGATAGTTAATAATAATTATTGATATCCTATATTTAATTACAGATATCTATAAATCAAATTATAAATATCATTAAAACAAATTACAGATATGTACAATTAACATTATTGATATCTATAATTATCTGTATTTTTTGATATCATAAAATGAAATCCAAGATATGTTATATATATTTCTTGATATTAATATATTTGTTTTATGATATCAATTATTTCTTTGCTATATAAATATCTAAAATCAAATTATAGAAATCATTTAAAAGGCTGAATTATGGATATCACAATTTTCAATAATGGATATCATAAAATACATTATTGACATCAATAAATGAAAATATTGTTATCCTCAAATGCTCTTCAATCTTTGGTATCTATATATCAAGTAAAAGATATCTACAATTGGAATTATTGATAACTCTTTACATATTATAGATATCATGAAATAAATAATAAATATCCAATATCAATAATTTTAATTATAAATGCCTATAACTTGATTTATAGATATCTATAATTTGATTTATAAATATCTACAAATTGATATATAGATGTCTGTAATAAAAATATAGGATATCAACAAATATTATTATATATCTATAAATAATATTAGATATGTATTGTTTATTTCATTTTATCCATAATGAGTTAAGGGATATCTATATTTCAAGTTATAGATATCTTTTATTCAATATATAGATATCAAATATGGATGAACATATCAGGATATCAATAATTACATTTATTGATATCCATAATATATTTTTGATATCCATTATTCAAATCTCTGATATCTATTATCCAGCCTTTAAATGGTATCTATAATTGGATTTTAGATATCGTTATATGTAAAGGAATAATGGATATCATTAAACAAATTTATAGACATCAAGAAATATATATTACATATCAATGATTACATTTTATGATACCAAAATATTGATAATGATGTTAATTATAATTTGATATATAGATACCTAGAGTAAACTTATAGATATCTCCCAATTGTATTAAATAGTAATTCGGCACCCCATATTCATTTATCTTCCTAGGACTACCCCTGATAATGCAAGAGTCCTGTTATTTTTCATATATATTGTGTGTGTCATATATGCTTTGCAATGTATGGTACCACTGATATTGTAAAGTAGAAGTAAAACAAAGATCAGGAATCGATACAATTAACTTACTCCACCCACCAAAGACAACAAAGGGAAAGAAACACAAACATGAAGCGACCAGACAAAAGTGGACACCTAAACAAAGGAAGGCCATAAGGACAGTTACTTTCCCACAAAATGGCCAATTGGCCATCTAAAATAAAAAGACACAAGTGATACACACAGTAAGTAACAAACAACAACATAAATAAACCGCCACAGAAGAACCGCATTGGAACGATCAGTGGAAAGAATTCCACTGGGGGGGGGGGGGCTTTAACCGATTTTACATGGCCATAATCCTCGCCCTTACCTCTGTCGCGGTGTACATTAATTTTGTTTAGTCCACATGAAGGCTTCCTAACTCATCAGTGCAACATCTCCGAGAACATACAAATAAAAAAAACTACAGAGATGAATTATACGACACCGTAAATCAGTATTTCATTGATAAATGATAAAACTATCAACATGACTCACACAGCTAATACCTCCATTCCTACAGCTTTAACAATGAATCTCACAGCTATCACAATGGCTCATATAACTGTCATCATGATTCACGCATCTCTAAGCGTGATTCCTACAACTATCACCTTGAGGAAAGCAGCTGTCACCACGGCACATACATCTGTCTCCGTGATTCATACAACCATCAATATGTCTCGTACGGCTATAAGCATGACTCATACATATAGCTGTCGTCATGGGTCATTGAGCATTCACCGTGACACCTACAGCTGTCTCCAAGGTCCATACAGCTGTCGCAATGACCCATAGAGCTGCAAATATGACTAATACAGTTGTAACCATGGCTCATACAACTGTCTCCATGACTCATACAACTATCATCATGACTCGAACTGCTGCCAGCGTGACTGATTAAGCCGTCATCATCACTCAAACAGCTATCGCCATGACGTATGCTGACAACACTATCATAGTGCTGTCAGCATAACTAATATAGCTATTATCATGGCTCTTCCAGCTGTCTCTGTGGTTCTTACAGCAATCACCACGACTCATATTGCTGCCACCATTACTAATACAGCGATTGCCATGGCCTATTCAGCTATCACCATGAATACAGCAAACATCTACCACCATGTATCCTGTAGCTATTGCATTGACTCATACAGCAATTTGATCAATCACACAGCTGTCACCATAATTCATACAGCTATCAGGACGACATCTACAGCTATCACCAGGAATCATACAGCGCCCACAATGACTCGGATATCTTAATTTCAAATACAACTGCCACCAAGATATATTCCGTTTGCAACAGTCATACATGTATATCCTATCGCTCTCAGCATGAATTATGCGACTGTAACCATTGTTCATATACCTGTCACGAAGACTCATAGGACTGTCACGATGCCTTTCAGCTGTCACCATAACTCATAGAACAGTTAACATGGCACACACAGCAGTCACCATGATCCGTACAGCTTTAACCATGACTCATATACAGATATCAACATGCTTCATACAGCTATCGGCATGTATCATGGCTCGAACAGCTGTCGCGATGATTCATACAGCTGCATGACATGATGGCTAATACATCTGTCACACATCACGACTCATATACAGCCATGACCATGACTACCACTACCATGATGCATACAGCTATCACCATGACTGATTTAGCTGTCACCGTGAAATATACAGGTATCACCTCGCCCCATACACATGTCATGATGACTCATACGGCTATCACTAGCGCACACAACTATCATTATGACTCATACACCTGTCATCATGACTCTATCACATATCACTCCCTGTCACTTTGACTCGTTTACCCATGCTATGACTCACACAACTGTCACACTGACCAATACAGCTGTCACGATGACTCGTAATTCTGTAACCATGACTCATCATGTTGTCACGAGTTGCAGACGGCATGGCTCCTACAGCTGTGACGACGCCTCAAACAGTTGTCAGCAAAACCCATGAAGCTAATGACTACTACCATGAATTATACAACACCGTAAATCAAACAGCAGTCATCTTAGCTCATACGGCTGTCACGATGATGCATTCAGCTGGTTCCATGGCTTATGACACAATGACTCATAAAGCTTTCACAATTACTTATCATATAGCTATAACCGTGACTAATACAGCTATCACATCGACTAATACAGCTCTAACGAAGACTCATAACATTACTTATACAGCTATCATGATGGCTCATACAGCTGACTCATGCAGTTGTCACCATGACCTACATAGCTATAACCATACATCTGTCACCATGACGCCTATATCTATCAGCACGACTTCTGTAGCTTTTACCAAGGCTCTTATTGCTACTGTCATGACTTGTACAGCTGTTAACATGACACCTATAACTACCGCCATGACCTATACAGCTGTCATCATGACCAATATAGCTGTTAATATCACTTTTACACCTGTCATCATGACTCACACAGCTATCATCATGACTCCTACAGCTGCCACCATGACTACTACAACTGTCACCATGACTGCAACAGCTGTCAGTATGACTCATACATGTATGACGATGACTAATAAATCTATCACTAGGATTCATATAGGTATTATTTTAAATATACTCAGAGGCAATAAAAAGTAAACAGTTTTTGATTTGGAATACCGGGTCTTATATTGCTGTCTGTCATAAAATATGCCTACGTCCGTTTTTCCCAAACGTCTAAGTTTGTAGAAGTCCAATTCTTTTCCTGTTGCAGTCATCCATGATGGAGTTATTGCCCTTAATTGATAATCAATATTTCCAACAAAATCTCGTGTTGTACATGACATTCAAACTTATGCGCATCGCACAAGTCATGTACGAACGTGCATCGATAAGACGCCATCATTACTTTGCCATTAAACCCAAACAAACAGCTTCAAACTCAATTGTAATTTCTGCCTGTTCCGGATTATCTCCCTTTCAATTAAAATCATAGTGAATGAAATGAGTCTTTTTTCAAATCGTGTAAGATATTCATTTGAAACTTTCACATAATTTTTGTTTTCCTCGGCATTTTTATACTTACTCCATAGTGATGCCTCGAAAATTACTCAAAGAAAAGTTAATCACCAGTACAAACAAATCCCAAAGTAACATAAAGCATTTAATCAAAGGAAGAACGTAAAAGGCGAAAATGACATTTTCTTTGACAAAAAATGTTGCATTTTACCTTGTGTTTAATTTAAATATGGGATATATTCTTGCCAATCAGTTCCCCTTCTTTGAATCTGTTGCAGAAAAAAATCATTTATTGAATAACACTTATTCGAAACACATGTTTAAAGGGAAACTACTCAAGACAAAATATTGGATGAGAGCCCCCTGTCCATTTCAAGTGACGAAATTTCATTATCCTTTAATCAATTTTAACGGAAACTGCTGCAAATCACGCAGAAGTGGTTGTTCTTATTTATGATGCCACATATGTATGTAGAGAGGGAGACATTGGGACGCAAATCAGCGTTCAGTAACCTGTATACTTACTTTTGCCTCTCAGTATATGTTTGTAAAATATAAATGTCCCAGAAGAGCAACAGTGTGTACTATTTTAATTGAAATGTTAGAAATAACTGTGGTAATATTTACATATAATATTTACAACTTTGTGCTACTTTGGCCCATTGTAGTTTAAATAGTCTTTCTGTGCTAATTGGTTGCACATACACATGTCACTGATTTACTATGCTATTATTTCATATATATAGTGTATGCCATGTATGCTTTGCAGTGTGTGATACCACTGATATTGCATTCAGTATTTCAATTATAAATAATAGAATTATCAAGATGACTCACACAGTTAATACCTTCATTCCTACCGAATTCACCATGAATCCCAAAGCTATCACAATGGCTCGTATAACTGTCATCATGATTCATGTATCTCTAAGCGTGATTCCTACAGCTATCACCGTGACGAAAGCAGCTGTCACCCTTGCACATACATCTGTCTTCGTGACTCTTACAGCCATAAGTATGTCTCATACAGCTATATGCATGACTCATATAGCTGCCGCCATTGGTCATTGAGCCTTCACTTGACACCTACAGCTGTCTCCAAAGCTCATACAGCTATCACAATGACCCATACAGCTGTCACAAAGTCTCTCATACACTATGTCTTCTGTAGCTATTGCAATGACTCATACAGCAATTAGGACACTCACACAACTGTCACCATAACTCATACAGTTATTACCACGACTTCTATAGCCATCACCATGAATCATACAGCGCCCACAATGTCTTGGATATCTTAATTTCATATACAGCTGCCACCAAGACTTATTCCTTTTTCAACAGTCATATCTCCTATAACTATCAGCATGGATTTTACAGCTCTAACCATTGTTCATACAGCTGTCACCATCACCTATAAGGCTGTCAACATGACTCACACAGCTTTCTTTACGACTTCTATAGCTCTCACAATCACTACTTCAGGTGTGAGCATGAATCTTACGAAGATAACCATGACACCTTGTCACCATGACTCATAGAGCTACCACCATGACTGGCATCCCTTCCACTAGGACTTATATAGCTTTCATCATGTCTAATACAGCGATCACAATAACTAATACAGCTGCCACGACGATCCATATCATGACTAATACAGCCATCACGATAACTCATACAGATGTCAACACGACAAAAACAGCTATTACCATAACTCCTGCAGCTATTACCATGACTCGGATATCTATCAGCACGACTTTTAAAGCTTTCACCAAGACAATAATAGCTACCACCTTTACTCATTCAGGTGTTACCTTGACATTTATAGCTATCGTCATGACCTAAGCGACTGTAACCATGACCAATACAGCTGTTAACACTACTCATACAGCTGTCACCATGACTCACTAATCTATCATCATGACTACTGCTGTTGTCAGTATAACTACTACAGCTATCAATATGACTAATGCATCTTTAAAAATGGCTTATACGACCGTCAGTATGGCTTATACAGCTATCGCCAATGCTTACAGCTTTCACAGAGACTCTCACAGCTGTCACCAAAATTCATGCAGCTCTAATCGTGATCCCGACAGCTATCACCATGACGAATACAGCTGTCACCACAGCTCGTACAGCTATCTCCGTGACTCATACAGCCATCACTCTGTGCTCATACAGCTTAAAGCTTTGCACATATTGCTGTCGACAGGGTTCATACTGCAAACACTATGTCTAATACAGCTGTAACAATGAACCAGATGACTACGTCTAAAGCTGTCTTCATGCCTCATACAGCTATCAGGATGACTCGAACAGCTGTCACAATCACTCATTCAGTGACCACCATGAGCCATATAGCTATCACCATCACCAATACAGCAAGCTCCAGCCCATCGGGACTTGGAGAATTAAATTAAGATGCAAAGTGTTTCCACGCATAGCTGAAACCGACCGCACTCGAGTACTAGTATACAGCATAGGTCTAAGCCTGTTCAGGCAAAGCGGTTCGAGTCGGACCGTTCATGCATATAAACCTTTTGGTTTCATAGGGCGGCAGGGCATGCGATTTCATTTCATCTCAATGTCGGGTAAAG
This sequence comes from Lucinisca nassula, assembly GCA_963580285.1. NCBI lineage: Eukaryota > Metazoa > Mollusca > Bivalvia > Lucinida > Lucinidae > Lucinisca > Lucinisca nassula. The sequence goes on along the minus strand of OY757018.1, from coordinate 110,696,843 downwards.
GCCCACAAAATTGAAAGCAACGTCTCGAAAATGACCTAAATAGTGTTGACGGGGACGTTAAACCTCTATTCAAACAAACAAACAAAAAACCAATACAGCTATCTCAATCACTCATACAGCTATCACCATGAGGGTTGTAGCTATTACCGTAACTCATACAGCTACGAGGGTAGGCTAAAAAGTTCTGAGCCTGACCAAGATCCAATTGTTTGTCCATGCTGAAAGTGCCTTATTTTTCAACATAGTCTCCCTTCCTGTCCACACACTTCCTCCAGCGATGCTGGAGTCCTTGGATCCCAGTGGTATAGAATGTCTCATCTTGGTCCCTGAAAAACTCCTCCACAGTAGCTATCACCTCCTCGTCTGACCGATAATACTGCCCAGCCAAGTGCGTTTTCATGTTTGGAAACAGGAAATAATCTGATGGAGCTAGATCAGGTGAATACGAAGGTGATCGACAAGTGTGAAGCCACAGTCATGCACAGAAGCCATTGCGACAACCGATTTCTGAGCAGGCGCACTGCCCTGATGGAACAAGACCCCTTTTGTCAATTTTCCGGGTCGTTTAGCCTTAATTGCTTTTCGCATTTGTTTTAGCAGATCTGCATAATACTCCCCATTAATTGGTCTGCCCTATTGAATGTAATCTATGAATATTATACGCTTGGCCTCCCAGAACACTGATGTCATCACCTTCCCTGCAGAGGAGACGACCTTTGCCTTCTTTGGAGGGGGTGAGCCAGGGTGCTTCCATTGCATGGATTGTCTTTTGGTCTTTGACTCAAAGTGATGAACCCAACACTCATCCTGAGTGACAAAACGGTCAAGAAAACCATCTTGGTCTGCTTCAAAAATAGCCAAGTTGGCTTGTGACAGGTTCAGTCTGGTCAGGCGTCAAAAGCCGTGGCACCCATCTGGCGGAAACCTTCGACATTCCTAACTCACTGTGTAGAATGTTCTCTACTCGTTTACGGGAGATGCCAACAGTGTTAGCTTACTGATTCACAGTTAAACGCCTGTCATCCATCACGGCCGTGTGCTCTTGGCTGATGTTTTCCTCAGTTGTTGCCGTCGTGGGTCGTCCACACCGGTCATCATCTTCAAGGCTGTCCTTGCCCATCTTAAAATTTCCTGCCCACCTTTTTACGGTTGCATACGAAGGAGCATCATTCCCTAATGTAGCAACCATATTGGTATGAATGTCCTTAGGAGCTAACCCCTTTTTATGGAGGTACTTGATGACACCACGATGCCAGATTTTGTCCATTTTCTCAAAAACGTGTTAGTATCAATTTTCAAAGTCTAGAATTTCTACGTTATTGCAGGTAAACTTGAACTCATTTGAGTCAAATCAAGAAATAAAGGTTTGGATTTAATGAATACAAAATTTCATGGCTGTTCGATGCCTGCTTCTTGGTCAGGCTCAGAACTTCCCAGCCTACCCTTGTATTAAGATGACTCATACAGCTGTCCCTAGGACTCACACAGCTATCACCACGACATCTATAACTATCACCATGAATCATACAGCTACCACCACGATTCATACAGATATCTTAATTTACATACAACTGTCACCACGACCCAAAGCGCTTTCATCAGCCATATCTCCAGTATTGTCACTATGAACCATTGCTCATACAGCTGTCCATATCAATATGACTCACATAGCTTTCCTCATGACTCCTACAGCTGCCACAATGACTTCTTCAGATGTCATCATGTCTCATACAGCGGTCGCCATGACACATACAGCTGTTATCATGACTCATACAGCTATCAGCACGACTTCTAGACGAATCATACGGCGCCCAAAATGACTCGGATATCTTAATTTCATATATAGCTGCCATCAAAACTTATTTCGTTTTCAACAGTCATATCTCCTGTAGCTATTAGCATAAATTATGCAGCTGTAACCATTGTTCATGTAGCAATCAACATCGCTTATAAGCCTGTCAACATGACTCACACGGCTTTCTTTACGACTTCTACAGCTGTCACCATGATTACTTCAGGTGTCACCATGACTCTTACAATGGTACCCATGACACTTATAGCTGTCACCATGACTCATACAGCTATCACCATTGCTCGCATCCCTCTCACCAAGACTAATATAGCTTTTATCGTGTCTAATACAGCGATCACTATAACTAATACAGCTGCCACGACGAGTCATATAATGACTAATACAGCCATCACGATGACTCATACAGCTGTCAACATGACTCATACAGCTGCCACCACGACACATACAGCTATTACCGTAACTCATACAGCTTTTATCATGACTCTGATATCTATCAGCACGCCTTTTTAATCTTTCACTAAGACACATACATATACCGCTATTAAACATTTAGATGTCACATTGACTTTTAAAGCTATTGCCATGACCAATACAGCTGTCACAATTTCCAATTCAGCTGTTAACATCAATCATACCATGACTCACACATCTGTCATCATGGCAAATGCTGTCTTCAGTATGACTACTACAGCTGTCAATATAATTAATACACCTTTCAAAATGGCTCATACGGCTGTCAGCATGGCTTACACAGCTATCACCATGACAACAGATTTCACCGTGACGCTTACAACTGTCACCATAATTCATGCAGCTCTAACCGTTATCACTACAGCTATCACCATTATGAATACAACTGTCATCTTGGTTCATGCAGCTATCTCCGTTACTCATACAGCCATCACTCCGTGCTCATACAGCTATAAGCATCGCTTATATTTCGTCAGGTGCCATAAAGCTTACACTATGCCTGATGCATTGAATAACATGATTGAATAACATGAGTATGCCTAAAGCTGTCTTCACGCCTCATACAGCTATCAGCATGAATCAAACAGCTGTCACAATGACTCATTTTGTGACCACCATGATCAATATAGCTATCACCATGACTAATACAGCAAGCCCCGTAAACCTCTATTCAGATCAACAAAGGAAAGACTAATACAGCTATCGCAGTCACGCATACATCTATCACCATGATTCTTGTAGCTATTACCATAACTCATACTGCTATTAAGATGACTCATACAGCTGTAACCGTGACTCACGCAGCTACCACCACGACTTCTCCAACCATCACCATGAATCATACAGTTACTAGCATGACTATAACGATATCTTAATTTCAAATACAGCTATCACCAAGACCCATAACACTTTCATCAGCCATTTTATCTCATGTACTGTCACTATGATTCGTGCAGCTGTAACCATTGGTCATACAGCTGTCCATATCAACATGATGCACACAGCTGCTGTCCTCACGACTCCTACAACTGTCACCATGACTACTTCAGGTGTCATCATGTCTCACACAGCGGTCGCCATGACACATACAGCTGTCATCATGACGCATACAGCTATCAGCATGACTCGCATAGCTCTCACCATTGCTCACACAACTGTCCCCATGACTAATACAGCTAGCCCCATGACTTACAATGTTATCACCATGACTCATTCAGCTGTCACCACCATTAAAGCCTCCGCGGGTGTAGCGGTTAAGCTACTCGTCTTAGAAACCAGGTATCTTGGGTTCGGTTTGGGCAGATCATATTTTCTTAGTGCAGATTATATTTCCTTTTCCTTTGGGATCATACGCCTTGCAAACTATATTGCTGTGTCTGAAGGTACTCAATAAAACCGAGTCTCCGATTTTCGTTCTTTTATTTGATTTGTTTCCAAAGGCAACCCTTACCTCACTGCAGCTGGTGTTAAGTGCCGTGTGGCGGCCGTAAAACGTCTCCCCGTCCTTCATCATAGTGCAGATTATATTTTCTTAGCCTCTGGGATCATTGCGTTTGAAAATCGAATATCGCTTAAGCCGGTGGTAGGAGCCGTATGCAGCCTTGCAAACTATATTGCTGTGTATGAAGAGACTCAATAAAACCGAGTCTCCGATTTTCGTTCTTGTATGTGTTCTTTATTTCCAAAGGCAACCTTTCAGCTTTTTATTCTCCAGACTTTCGGATAAATCTTTAAACCGAGGTCCCATTTCTATATGATCTTAGCTGTTGGTGGGACGAAACATGCCCCAGCACGCACGCACACACACACACAGAGCTGTCACAATGACTTAAACTGCTGCCACCGCAACGACTACAGCAATCACTACGATTGGTACATGTATGTATCACTACCACAGGGACACATTCATTTATTGTCATGGCTCTGGTAGCTATTACCAGGACTTAAACAGCTTCCAACATTACTCCTATAGCTATTCCCATTACTCATACTGGTATTAATATGACTAATACAGCCATCACCACAACTCACACAGCTAGCACATTGACTCCTAAAGTTATCACCATGACTCATAAAGCTGCCACTACGATTCATACAGCTGTCCCTATGACGTATAAAGCTGTCACAAGACCAATACAGTTGTCACAATGACTATCACAAGAATCACATAGCCCAGATAACCCTGTACACTATGTTTTTTTTGTTCCGTGTTGTAGTCCTTGCTTCCAAAGGAATATTATATATGACTTCACCACAGCTTGTATTTAGGGAATGTGTGGCGGCCGTCAAACGTCTCCCTGCCCTTGATCATAGCGTGGGTTATATTTTCAAGTCATTTTGGATCATTGATTCCACTGCGAAAATTTGAGAATAGTTGAGGGTCACTGGCTAGGCCTAATTGGGGAAACTAGCTAGTCTGTCCCAGAAAAAACTTGTACACTACGGGTTTCGGTTCCGTATTGGAGCCCTTGCTTCCAAAGGATTGCCCATTATATAGAACATCATACAGTTATTACCATGTATCAAATGGCTATCAAGATGTCACCCTTAGCTGCCTTCATAACTCATACAACTATCATCATGATTCATTTAGCTGTCATCATGACTCATTCAGCCCACGAATCATATTGCTATCACGATTACGCCTGTATTACCTTTGCACATACAGCTATCACCATGACTCATTCAACTGTCAACATGACTCATGCAGTTACCACAAATACTCATGCAGCTGTTATGATTAATCTTCAAACTCTCACTATAACTCAAAAAGCCATCACCATGACTCAAACAGCTTTCACCATGAATCATATTTTAGTCTTACTCTTATAATTGCTCTTATAGCTATCACCATTTGTTATACAGCTATCGCCATGATTCGTACTGCTGTAATTGTGTGTCATACAGCTGTCCCCATGATTCATATACCGTCGCTACCATCATGAATCATATAACTACTCTTATAGCTGCCATATTGGCTCATACAGATATCAGCATTGCCCATGCAACTGTCAACAAGGCCATGAATCTGTAAACATTACTTATTCAAGGCGGTTCTTCTGTCGTGGTTTATTTTCGTTATGGTTTGTCTTTGGGTGTTTGTGTCGCTTATATCATTTTATTTTGGATAGCCTATTGGCTATTTTGTGGGAAAGTAACTGTCCTTTTGGCTATCCGCTATTGATGTTTCCATTAGGGTCTGTTGTTTCATGTTTGCGTTTCTTTCCCTTTGGTGTCTCTGATGGGAATTGTAGGTTAATGGTATCGATTCCTGATCATTGCCTCCACTTCTACATTATTATGACCAGCTAGTGTACTACATGTATCTAACAATCTTCAAGCCAAATATGCATGTTTGAGAGGTATAGATAAACACATTGTAGTTTTTCGTCACTTTTAGAATATAAAAATATGCAAGTATATAGGTATAACTTTAGCTCTATTGTGATGAATGTTACAAATTTTAAAATTTCTGTAAAATGTATAGATCTGTCCATGTTCATTATGCCCCCAACTTCAAAGAAGTTAGAAGGACATATTGATTCTGCTTCGTCCGTCTGTCCGTCCGTCCGTCCGTTACGCTTTTTATGCATAACATAACCTAAGAACCTATATGCTAGGGTTTTGAAATTTCATATATGGATACCTCATAGAAAATTAGGCGACACATATTATTTTCTCATCCCTATCAAGAGTTTGAATTTTTCTTTTTGATAAAATCTTTTCAGCAGAATATCTCAAAACCTAGAAGAGTTAGAGCCTTGAAAATTTGTGAATAATTTGGTGGTGATGATTAGATGACTTCATTAACTTTTGACTAAATTCCGAAAAATACTTCATGAGAGATGACCCTTTGTTACTTTGGGTATTTGTACATTGTATGCTTTGTGATACATAGCATAACTTAAGAACCATGTATGCTAGGGCTTTGAAATGTAATATATGGATTCCTCATGGAAAATTAGGAGACACGATTTTTTTCTCATTCGGATTATGCCCCTTTCAAGAGTTATTGCCTTGATTTTTATTTTGATAAAATTTTGTCAGCAAAATATCTCAAAATCCATTGAAGCTAGAGCCTTGAAAGTTGGTGAATTGATTTGTGGTGATGAGTTATGATCCGTTGTCACTTTGGACATTTGTACATTGTACCTCTGTATATTTTGTGATGCATAGCATAACTTAAGAACCGTGTATGCTAGGGTTTTGAAATTTCATATTTAATCTTCTCATGTAAAATTAGCAGACACGTCGATTTTTTCTCCCTATCCGGATTATGCCATTTTCAAGTGTTATTGCCCTTTGATTTTTTTTTATAAAATCTTGTCAGCAAAATATCTCAAAAACTATTAAGAGCTAGAGCCTTGAAAGTTGGTAAATAGATTGGTTTTGATGAGTAGATGACCTGATGAACTTTTGACTAAATTCCGAAAAAATAATTCATGAGTTATGGCCTTTTGTCACTTTGGGTATTTGTACATTGTATGTTTTGTGATGCATAGCATAGCGTAAGAAACGTGTGCCAGTGGAGTCGATAGAGTGCTGGACTACGAATCAGATTGTCGATTATGAATCAGAGGGTCGTGAGTTCAAACGCCGGTGGAGGAATGGGAATTTGTTTTTTTTCTTTTCTTTTCTTTTTTTCTTCATAAACACACATAAACAGTTATCATCTCCCTCGTACAACCAAGATGTTAGGGGTGGGGATATTGCATTTATACATGCATACCTGTGTGTGCGTGTGCATGCATGCATGTGTGCATGTATGCGTGCCTGCATATGTGAGTGCATACATGCATGTATGTGTGCATGCTTGCATGAGTGTGTGTATCGTGCTTGCATGAGTGTATGTGTGCATGCATGTGTGCTTGTATGCATGCTTGCGTGTGTGCACACTCATGTACATGCTGTATGTATGTGTGCATGCAAGAGTGCATGCATGCATTTGTGTGTACGCATGCAAGCGTGTGTGTGCATGCATATGTGTTTGTGCATGCATGCATGTTTGTGTGCATGTGTTTGTGCATGCATACATATGTGCATGTGTACATGTGTGCACGTTTGCATGACTCGCATCCCTCTCAAAAATGACCATTAGTATCTGTCAGTCTTTTATATTTAAATTGTGATGGAATTTTCCTTGTGTTTCAGAATCAACATCGAGGGGAAGAAGGACAGTAAAAGACGCTAAAGGCTGGAAGCATTGAAATGAATTATAATTAAGAAATAAATGAAATATTGTCTGGCAACGAAATTCAGTTGTTTTCTTGCTTACTTTCAGTTTTTTTTTTTTGGTCATGCCTGCTTTTAACATGGCACGACTTAGGGACCTATTTTTCTGTCCATTTGTTTGTTCATCCACCAGCACACAAAATAGATGTGAAGGCAATGATCAGGAATCGACAAATAAACCCACAAAATTGGAAGCAACGTCTCCAAAATTATCTTTACAGTGTTGACGGGGACGTTAAACCTCAAATCAAACAAACAACTCATAATTTCTCCGAGGGACTTACAAATTGAATTTTGCAAGTCCCAAGACTCACCATTATTTCGAAATACTTAGGAAAACTGTGTTTTGTACAAATAATTTTGCAGTGGAACTTATAGATTGGGACATAGCGAGTTCACAGGACTCATTAGAAAAATGTAAATAGATCACCAATATGCTGATAACCAGTGCAAGTATAGTGCACATTCGTCTTTTAGAAACTGACAACGGTCCTTAGATAAGCAGAAGAGGTCGAGATGCTATAGAACATAGTTCGTGATCAAGATCACTTGCAAGAAACATCCTCAGCCTAGAGAGGATCAATCGCACGAGCTGATCATTAGCAACTTGCGCATTCAACTGAGCCACTGAGATACTTTATGGTCACAAAGCTGCTGTTGAAATAAATTATGCCTATACTGTTAAAACAAACTAACAAGTCCGAGAAATGCATACCCATTTAGACCCCACTTCATATAGATGAAAGTAGGGTTGGCAAGGGCATACATTTTTACCATAATCTTATCCACAGCATAGACGTACTATGTACTCATTATACCCCCGGTATACGAGGTATGCTATGGGGTATAATGCTTTCGTCCTGCCGTTCTTCCGTCCGTCTTTCCGTCTGTCCGCACCAACAAATGGATAGTTAGGTGGCTATGTAAATGGACAGAATCAATGTAAGTCAATAGGATTTATTCCGTTAGACACCGAAATTACTTCTTTTCTGTGGCTAAAAGTAGCCACTTAAGTATCGATCCTGCCAAAAATAGCCACATAACTATCCATTTGTGAGAACGTCCGTCCGTCCATCTGTCCGCCCGATGTCCGTCCATCCTTCTTCCGTCCGTTAACATTGTGGTTAAAGTTTTGCGTCAAAGTTTCTAAGAGATTATATCTTCTGAACCCTTTGGTAGATTTAGTTGATACACTGAAGTTACATACTGGTCTAAAGATATCATTGATGCATGTCCTAGCCCCACAGTGACCTTGAGGTCAAGGTCAAAGACTTAAAAAATTATATTTGGTCAGAGTTTTATGACAAAGTTTATAGATGCCTGTATGTTCTAAACTCTAACACAAATTCAGTTGATAGTTGCATCAATGTTGCAAACCAGTCCAAAGATTTCGTTATGTTTGTCCTTCCCCCACCCAAGGTGATCTGAAGGTCACAGACTTAGAAATTTTACATTTGTTTAAAGTTTTATGACAAAGTTTATAGATGCCTGTATGTTCTTAACTCTAAGACAAATCCAATTTATACTTGCATCGAGTTTGCTTAGCGGTCCAAAGATTTTATTGATGCATATCCCACCCTGCTGCTTCAGTAACATTGATGCCCCCAACCCTTCAGTAACTTTGATGCCCTCACTCGGTGGTCCATTTAGAATTTTTATGTTTGGTTTAGCTCTTACAAGCACATATATAGATTCTTATAGCTTCTTGACTTCTTCATTCATATTACATACCAGCTCAAAAGCTATATTAGAGGGTTGCGCTGGCCTGGGGTATACGTGACCCACTGGTCGTTTTTTTTTTTTTTTTCTAACTGCTTCGAAGAGTCTGTTCTAATGAACACCATTTATCTAAATTTGAACCAGAAGTCAGAAAAGTGTCACAAACTTCCATAGATGGAGAAAAATTGACAGAAAGCAGTGTAAGATGTGTGTGTTTTCACAATGGGCCCCATTGACAGAAGTACTGAATTGAAGAGCTAATGCATTTTCCAATGTTTTATAATGTCATTAAAATTGTGATTAAAACATCAAAACTAGATGGCGCAGTCGATGGTATACCATCGCAAATACCCGATTGTTCTGTGAATAACACTAAAGATATGGCAATGTCATATTTTTTAGCTTTGACCCTGGGGCCATGTTGTCGTCAAGGTCACACGAAAAGTATTCCAATATGTTCTACTTCCAAGGGCTATCCAATAATCAATTTTCGGCAGTGCAATCCCAACAGGTTAGAAGATATGATAAAGTCCTACTTTTTGACCTTTGACCCAGGGGTCATGTTGGGGTCAAGGTCACACGAAAAGTATTCCAATATGTTCTACATTCCAAGGGCTATCCAATAATCAAGTTTCGGAAGTACAATCCCAGCAGTTTAGAAGATATGATAATGTCCTACTTTCTGACTTTTGACCTTGGGGCCACGTTGGGTTCAAGGTCACAAAAAGTAACCCACTGCCATCTACATACCATGACCTATCCACATGCAAAGTTTCGAAAGTGTAACTTCAGTGGTTGCAGAGGAGATCCATTTACAAGAAACGTGACGGACGGACAGACAGACGGTCGGACAGACGCTCACTCAACTCTGGTACGAAAACAATATACCCGATTTTTCTTTGAAAAAGCGGGTATAATAACATTGATGAAATCATTCGCAAATGTAAGCAGAGAAACGTTTGATAATTAAGGCGTAATTATACCTAATTGAGTGACACAGAGGCCTTTCTGATATTTAATCTTCATCAGTGTGTCTCAACCCCAAAGTTCTGAAACCGAAACGGATGATGGACAAGATCCGGCAAACACAGCACATCCCCCTCCCAGCACACACCGACCGACGTAGCTCGTGAGACAGGTCAACTGGAGGCATCAGGCAAGAGACGCCCTTGATAAATGACGTTTTTGAAACATTGCCGAAATATTCGCACAATAAAATGACGTCTGTAAACGTGTTAGAAACGTTAATGGAATCGAACTGAAGGCAATGATCAGGAATCGATGCAATTACGGCTTACCGCTTAGAAGATCTAAAAAGTAGAAGTAAAACAAAGATCAGGAATTGATACAATTAACTTACTCCACCCAAAAAGACACCAAAGGGAAAGAAATACAAAGGAAGGCCATAAGGACAGTTACTTTCCCACAAAATGGCCATATGGCCATCCAAAATTAAAAGACACAAGTGATACACACAGTAAGCAACAAACAACAACATAAATAAATCGCCACAGAAGAGCCGCCTTGGAACGGTCAGTGGAAGATTTCCATCGGGGGGCTTAAATCGATTTTACGTGGCCACAATCCTCGCCCTTACTTCCGTCGCGATTTAGACAAATAATTTGTTCAGTTCTTTCCAGGAAAAGTGGTGCGAGACGGACCGTCTTTTAAACCCTTGCGGTTTCATTGGGCGGTAGGCCTTTAGATGTCAGTTTATCTCAGTGTCAGGTAAAAATCCCTCAAAACAGAAAGCAACCCCTAAATCTCCTAAATGGTGTTGCCTTGGACGTAAAAACCAAAGACAAACAAATCTCAGCTATTGCCACAGTTAATATGGCTTTGATCTTAGCGCACAGCTATCATCACAGCAAGAATGACTGTCAACTGAGTCATATACATGTATGTCTACACGGGTGAGTTAGAAGCCTCCGTGGTCGAGTGGTTACGCTACTCGCCTTGTAAACCAGGGATCGCAGGTTCGATCCCGGGCTTCTCCAGACTTTCGGATGAGTCTTTAAACCGAGGTCCCGTCTCCGTATGACCTTAGCTGTTGGTGGGACGTAAAACTGAAACACTCACTCACTCACACGGGTGAGTTTCACAGCTATCACCACAGGTAATGAGGCTGTTCCCTGAGTTATAAGGCTGTCACCACATGTTGAATGGCCAGGTAGAATGGCTATCACAAATGATGCCGTACACAGCTTTTACCATTAATATTTTGGCTTGTATGGCTTTGAACTTATTCTCACAGATATCACCGCATGAAATATGGCTATCAACTGAGTTTCACAGCTATCACCACAGGTGATATGACTGGAACCCAAGTTTCACTGCTATCACCACAGGTTATATGGCTAACTCTTCAGTTTTACAAATGTCACCACATGTTATTGATCAATGGCCTCTGTCTCACAAAAGTCGCAATGGGTAGTATGGTTCCTAGAGTTTCACAACTATCAACAAAGTCAATATCGCTATCACCCGAGTTTTTCAGGGATCACCACAACACGGCAGGTAATATGGCTATCACCTCAGTTCCACAATGTCACCTTGTACATTATAGCAATAACTTCAGTTTCACCGCTGTCACTAGAGGTATTATGATTATCACCTTAGTTTCACAGCTATCACCACAAGTAATATGACTAACACCTGACTTTCTCAGCTTTCCTTTACAGCAGGTAGTATGGCTATCACCAGAATATTCATATATATCGCCAAAGGTTATTTCGCTATCACATCAGTTTACAGCTGTCACCATAGGTAATAATTATAGCAATCAATTATGTTTCACCTTTTCACAACAGGAAGTATGGTTATCGGACGAATTTCAAAGCTATCACTGCAGGTAACATGGCTATCACCTAAGTTTAACAGCTGTCACCACAGTTCATATTGTTTTCACCAGAGTTCACAGCTATCAGCATAGGTAATATGGCTATCACCTCCGTTTCATAGCTGTCATCTCAGGAAATATGGCTATCGCCTGAGCTTCACAACAAGAAATATGACTATCACCTGGTTTTTACAGCTATCATCGCAGGTAATACGGTTATCGCCTGTGTTTTACAGCTGTCAACAAAGGTAATATAGCAATCGCCTCTGTTCATAGCTGTCACTAAATTGAGTATGGATATAACCTGAGTTTCCCAGCTGTCACCACAGGTAGTAAGGCTATTAGACCTGAGCAGGTAATATGGCTTTAACAGCTGCCACCACGGGTAATATGGCTGTCATCTCAGTTTCATATCTTTCACCTCGGGTAATATGGCTGTCCTGTATTACACAAGAAGTAGTAGGACTATCACCTGAATTTTACACCTGTCATTAACGGTAATATACATATCACCTCGGTTTGGCAGCTGTCACCACAGGTAGTGCAGCAGTCACCTCTATCACCGCAGGCTATATATGGCCGCCACCTGAATAACAGTTACCACTATATATAATATGGCTATCACCGCAGTTTCACAGCTGTCATCCCAGGTAGTAAGGCTTTCAGATTAGTCTTACAGATATCACCACAGGTAATATGGCCATCACCTGAGTTTCCAGTTTCACAGCTGTCATCACATGTGATGTGACCTAATGCGGACTTAAACGATTATTTGTCTAAACCATAAAAGAACCAAAGCCATGTACAATCGATTTAAGCCCCCGAGTGGAGGACTTTTGCTGACCGTTCCAGGGCGGTTCTTCTGTTGTGGTTTATTTTTGTTATATTGCTTCTTCGCATGTATGTATTGCTTATGTCTTTTTATTTTCTACAGCTGTTTGGCCATTTTGTGTGAAACTATTTGTGATTTTGGCTATCCGCTTGTGGTGTTTTCATTAGGGTTTAGCTAGTTTATGTTCGTATTTCTTTCCCATTGGTGTCTCTGTTAGGAGATTTTGGGTAATTGTATTCGTTCCTGATCATTGCCTTCACCTCTATTTTTAAACCAAATTTCACAGCTATCACCAAAGGTGGTATGACAAACACCTCAGTTTTACGGCTGTCACCACAGATTATTAAGCAATGACCTCCGTTTCACAAATCTCAGAACAGGAAGTGTGGTTATCGCAGGTAGTATGGTTATCATCTGGCCGTATCGCTATCACATCAGAATGATAGCTATCACCAAAGGTAATATAGCAATCCACTGTGTTTCACACTTGACACAACAGGTAGAATGGTTATCACCTGAGTTTCACAGCTATCACTACAGGTAACATGGCTGTCACCTCAGTTTGACAGATGTAACCACAGGTTATATTGCTGCCAACTGAGTTTCACAGCTATCATCAGAGGTAATATGGATATTACCTCCATTTCACAGCTTTTACGACAGGAACTATGACTATCATCTGAGCTTCCCACAAAAAATTAGTATCACCTGAATTTCAGAGCTATCGTTACAGGCAATACGGCTATCATCTCGGTTGACATCTGTCACAACAGGTGATACAACAATCACCTCTGTTTCACAACTGTCACTTCAACTAGGATGGTTAGCACCTGATTTTCCCCGCTGTCACAACAGGTAGTAATTAATGCTATCACAGGAGTTCACAGTTTTTTGTTTGCATTGGAGTTTAATGGCCAAATCAACACTATTTTGTCATTTTTGAGCCAGTCAGGTTACCTATCCAGAATTTTCCTGGAAAGAATAACCGTAGAAAAGATTTCATAATCAATCTCCACGAAAGAATACTGCCAACCCCGGCAAGTATCGAACCCGCGTACTTCTGATCGCCAGTCAGACGCATCACCGCCGGTAATATGGCTATAACCTCCGTTTTGCAGCTACCACCACAGGTTATAAGCTGTCACCTCAGTTTCGCATCTTACACCTCAGGTAATATGGCTATCACCTGAGTTTCACAAGAAGCAGTATGACTATCATCTGAATTGCACAGCTAGCATTACAGGTTATATGCCTGTCACCTCAGTTGGACAGCTGCCACCACAGGTAATACAGCAGTCAAGTCTGTTTCACAGCTATTCCCATAGCTTGTTTGGCTATCCCCTTAGCTTGACAGCTATTCCCAGAGGCTATATGGTCATTACCTGAGTAGCAGTTACCACTACGGCATTATGGCTATCGTTTCAGTTTCACAAATGTCGCCGTAGGTGGTAAGGCTTTCAAATAAGTCTCACAGATATCACCACAAGTAATATGGCTATCACGTGATTTTTCAAGTTTCACAGCTGTCATCACAGGTAATATGGCTATAACCCCAGGTAGTATGGTTATCGCCAGAGTTTAACAGCCATCGCCAAAGGTAATATCGCCATCACCTCAATTTCTTAGCTTTCATCACATCACCACAGGTTATATGGCTATCAATTTAGTTTCACAGCTGTTGACACATATTATATAGCAATAATTTCAGTTTCACCGCTGTCACTATAGGTAGTATGGCTATCATTTTAGTTTTCAGCTATCACAGCAAGTAATATGGCTATCACCTGACTTTCTCAGCTTTCCTTCACAAAAGTAAGATCGCTATCACCTAAGTTTGACAGTCGTCACCACGGGTAATACAGCAGTCAACTATGATTAATAATTGTCACAACAGTTAGAATGGTTATCACCCGAGTTTCAGAGCTGTCCCTACAGGTAACAACGACATCACCTTAGGTTGTATTGCTATCATCTGAGTCCCATAGTCATTAATGTATGTAATATGGCTATCACCTCCATTTCACACTGTCACCTCAGGAAAAATGGCTATCACTAGAGCTTCACAACACGAAATGTGAAATTGTGCTGAAATCAACAGAACATATGGAAAAGCTGATAAACTGTTGTGATGCTGAGTTACCTGTTGTGATGCCGAGTTGACACTATAACCTGCGGTGATAATCTGTGTAACAGCGGTGATGGACATTTGGACAGCTGTGAAACGGTGCTGAATTATAAATAACCTGTGGTGGTAGCTATAAGACGGTGGTCATAGCCACATAATCTTCGGTCACAGCTGTGAAATTGTGCTGAAATCTGATTAACCTGTGGTGATACCTGCCAAAGTTTGGTGAGAGCCAAGTATCTGTGTTACAGCTGTGAAAAAGTGCTGAAATCTTTAATCTGTGGTGACAGCTGTGAAACTGTGGTGACAGCTATGTTATCTGTTGTGAAGCGGTGAAACTGTGCTGAAATAAAAAAAAAGCTGTAAACCTGTGGTGATGCCGAGTTATCTGTTGTGATTGCGAGTTTTCCGTTGTGACAGTTATAAAACTATACTGAAGACTAAATAACCTATGGTGATATCTGTCAAACAGCGGTGATGGCAATTTAATCTATGGTGACAGCTATTAAACGATGCAGAATTATAAATGACCTGTGGTGAAAGCTGTGAAACTGTGGTGCTAGTCACGTAGCATGTGGTGGCAGCTGTGGAACTGCTGAATTCAAAAACACCAACCGGAAATATGTTCTATAAAAGAGTTATCCTTTGGAAGCAAGGAATAAACAACATATCCTAAAAGCATGGAGTGCACAAGTTTTCTGGCCCAGAACAGCTAGTTTCGGCCAATTAGGCCTCATCAGTAGCCCTGAAATAATTTCAAAATTCCACAATAAACCAATGATCCCGAAGGAGAAGAACATATAAACTACCTATCACGAAAGGCGGGGATACATTTTACGGCCGCCACACACTCCCTTAATGCCAGCTATAGTCACATCAAATATGTTCTATGAAATGCATAAAGTATACATGTATTCCTTGGCCAAACTAACTTGTTTCGTCCAATTACCCTCATCAGGACCCTGAAATAGTACAAAAAACAAACAAACAAAAAAAAAAGTGAAACAGTTGCGATGGCCAGGCGACCAGTGGTGACAGTTTTGACCTGTGCTAAAATCTAAATAATCTGGGGTGACAGCTGTGAATTTGTATTGAAATCTAAATAGCCCGTGGTGATTGATGGAAAACTGTGGTGATAGCCACATATTAACCTGTGGTGACTGCTTTGAAACTGTGCTGAAATCTGAATAACCTGAGGTGATACCTGCGAAAGTTTGGTGATAGCCAAGTATCTGTATGACAGCTGTGAAAATGTACTAAAATCTGTATATTTTGTGGTAATAGCTGTGAAACTATGTTGACAGCTATGTTATCTGTTGTGCAGCTGTAAAACTGTGCTGAAATCAAAATAACACATTGAGAAAGCTGTGATACCGAGTTTCCTGTTGTGATGCTGAGTTCTCTGTTGTGAGAGTTATAAAACTATACTGAAAACTAAATAACCTGTGGTGATATCTGTGAAACAGCGGTGATGGCCATTTAACCTATGGTGACAGCTGTGAAATGAGGCAGAACTATGAATACCTGTGGTGATAGCTATGATAGTGGGTGTTAGTTACGTAGCTTGTAGTGAAAGCTGTGAAACTGCTGAATTCAAATAGCCTACTGTGAAATATGTCCCATAAAGGAGTTATCCTTTGGAAGCAAGGCATAAACAACAGATCAGAAAAGCATGGAGTGCACAAGTTTTCTGGACCAGAGCAGCTGGTTTCGGCCAATTCAGCCTCATCGTTGATCCTGAAATATTTTAAAAATTCCACAATAAACCAATGATCCCGAAGGACAAGAAATTATAGACAACATAATGACGAAAGGCGGAGAGACATTTTACGGCAGCAAAAGACTACCTTAACGCCAGCTATATTCACATCAAATATGTTCTATGTAAGGTTTATCATTTGTAAGCAAGGAATATACAACAGAGCCTAAAAGCATGGAATGTACACGTCCGTGGTGATTGATGGCAAACTGTGGTGTTAGCCACTTAACCTGTGGTGACATCTGTGAAACTGTGCTGAAATCTGAATTACCTTTGGTGATACCTGCGAACGTTTGGTGATAACCAAGTATCTGTATGACAGCTGTGGAAATGTACTGAAAACTGTATAATTTGTGGTGACAGCTGTGAAACTGTGGTGGAAGCTATGTTATCTGATGTGAAGCTGTAAAACTGTGTTGAAATCAAAATAACATATTGAGAAAGCTGTGAAACTGTGGTGATGCCGATTTACCTGTTGTGATGCCGAGTTGTCTGCTGTGACAGCTATAAAACTATTCTGAAAACTAAATGACCTGTGGTGATATCTGTGAAACAGCGATGATGGCCATTTAACCTATGGTGACAGCTATGAAGCGATGCTGAATTATAAATAACCTGTGATGATAGCTGTGAAACAGTGGTGCTAGTCACGTAGCCTGTGGTGACAGCAGTAAGACTGCTGAATTCAAAATAACTTACTGTGAAATATGTTCCATAAAAGAGTTATCATTTGGAAGCAAGGAATAAACAACAGATCCGTAAAGCATGGAGTGCACAAATTTTCTGGGCCAGAGCAGCTAGTTTCGGCCAAATAGGTCTCATCAGTGGCCCTGAAATATTTTTAAAATTCCATCAATTATCCCGAAGGACAGGAAAATATAAACGACATTGTGACGAAAGGCGGGGAGACAGTTTACGCCCGCCACATACTCAATTAACGCCCGCTATAGTCACAGCAAATATGTTCTATGAAAGGCTTATCATTTGGAAGCAGGGAATATTCAACAGAGCCTAAAAGCATGGAATGTACAAGTCCGTGGTGATTGATGGCACACTGTGGGGATAGCCACTTAACCTGTGGTGACAGCTGTGAAACTGTGCTAAAATCTAAATAACCTGTGGTGATACCTGCCAAAGTTTTGTGGTAGCCAAGTATCTGTGTAACAGCTGTGAAAATGTACTGAAATCTGTATAATTTGTGGTGACAGCTGTGAAACTGTGGTGACAGCTATGTTATCTGATGTGAAGCTGTAGAACTGTGTTGACAGCTATGTTATCTGTTGGGAAGATGTAAAACTGTGCTGAAATCTGTATAATTTGTGGTGATAGCTGTGAAACCATGTTGACAGCTATGTTATCTGTTTTGAAGCAGTAAAACTGTGCTGAAATAAAAATAACACATTTAGAAAGCTGTGATACCGAGTTTCCTGTTGTTATGCTGAGTTGTCTGTTGTGACGACTATAAAACTATACTGAAAACTAAATAACCTGTGGTGATATCTGTGAAACAGCGGTGATGGCCATACAACCTGTGGTGACAGCTGTGAAATGAGTCAGAATTATGAATACCTGCGGTGATAGCTATGATAGTGGGTGTTAGTTACCTAGCTTGTGGTGACAGCTGTGAAACTGCTGAATTCAAATAGCCTACTGTGAAATATGTTCTATAAAGGAGTTATCCTTTGGAAGCAAGGCATAAACAACAGATCAGAAAAGCAAGGAGTGGGCAAGTTTTCTGGACCAGAGCAGATGGTTTCGGCCAATTCAGCCTCATCATTGGCCCTAAAATATTTTAAAAATTCCACAATAAACCAATGATCCCGAAGGACAAAAAATTATAGACAACATTGTGACGAAAGGCGCAGAGACATTTTATGCCAGCCAAAGACTCCCTTAACGCCAGCTATATTCACATCAAATATGTTCTATGAAAGGTTTATCGTTTGTAAGCAAGGAATATACAACAGAGCCTAAAAGAATGGAATGTACAAGTCCGTGGTGATTGATGGCAAACTGTGGTGATAGCCACTTAACCTGTGGTGACAGCTGTGAAACTGTGCTGAAATCGGAATAACCTGTGGTGATACCTGCGAAAGTTTGGTGATAACCAGGTATCTGTGTGATAGCTGTGGAAATGTACTGAAATCTGTATAATTTGTGGTGACAGCTGTGAAACTGTGGCGGAAGCTATGTTATCTGATGTGAATATGTAAAACTGTGTTGAAATCAAAATAACATATTGAGAAAGCTGCGAAACTGTGGTGGTGCCGATTTACCTGTTGTGATGCCGAGTTGTCTGTTGTGACAGCTATAAAACTATACTGAAAACTAAATGACCTGTGGTGATATCTGTGAAACAGCGATGATGGCCATTTAACCTATGGTGACAGCTATGAAGTGATGCTGAATTATAAATAACCTGTGATGATAGCTGTGAAACAGTGGTGCTAGTCACGTAGCCTGTGGTGACAGCAGTGAAACTGCTGAATTCAAAATAACTTACTGCGAAATATGTTCCATAAAAGAGTTATCATTTGGAAGCAAGGAATAAACAACAGATCCGTAAAGCATGGAGTGCACAAGTTTTCTGGGCCAGAGCAGCTAGTTTCGGCCAAATAGGTCTCATCAGTGGGCCTGAAATATTTTAAAAATTCCACCAATGAACCCGAAGGACAAGAAAATATATACTACATTGTGACGAAAGGCGGGGAGACAGTTTACGGCCGCCACACACACCATTAACGCCAGCTATAGTCACAGCAAATATGTTCTATGAAAGGCTTATCATTTGGAAGCAAGGAATATACAACAGAGCTTAAAAGCATGGAATGTACAAGTCCGTGGTGATTGATGGCAAACCGTGGGGATAGCCACTTAATCTATGGTGACAGCTGTGAAACTGTGCTGAAATCTGAATAACCTGTGGAGATACCTGCCAAAGTTTGGTGATAGCCAAGTATCTGTGTGATAGCTGTGAAGCTGTACTGAAATCTGTATAATTTGTGGTGACAGCTGTGAAACTATGTTGACAGCTATGTTATCTGTTGTAAAACTGTGTTGAAATCAAAATAACACATCGAGAAATCTGTGATACCGAGTTTCCTGTTGTGATGCTGAGTTGCCTGTTGTGACAGCTATAAAACTATACTGAAAACTAAATAACCTGTGGTGATATCTGTGAAACGGCGGTGATGGCCATTCAACCTATGGTGATAGCTGTGAAATGAGGCAGAGTTATGAATACCTGTGGTGATAGCTATGATAAAGGGTGTTAGTTACGTAGCTTGTGGTGACAGCTGTGAAATTGCTGAATTCAAACAGCCTACTGTGAAATATATTCTATAAAGGAGTTATCCTTTGGAAGCAAGGCATAAACAACAGATCAGAAAAGCATGGAGTGCACAAGTTTTCTGGACCAGAGCAGCTGGTTTCGGCCAATTCAGCCTCATCATTGGCCCTGAAATATTTTAAAAATTCCACAATAAACCAATGATCCCGAAGGACAAGAAATTATAGACAACATTATGACGAAAGGCGGAGAGGCATTTCCCGGCAGCCAAAGACTCCCTTAACGCCAGCTATAGTCACAGCAAATATGTTCTATGAAAGGCTTATCATTTGTAAGAAAGGAATATACAACAGAGCCTAAAAGCATGGAATGTACAAGTCCGTAGTGATTGATGGCAAACTGTGGAGATGGCCACTTAACCTGTGGTGACAGCTGTGAAACTGCGCTGGAATCGGAATAACCTGTGGTGATACCTGCGAAAGTTTGGTGACAACCAAGTATCTGTGTGACAGCTGTGGAAATGTACTGAAATCTGTATAATTTGTGGTGACAGCTGTGAAACAGTGGTGGAAGCTATTTTATCTGATGTGAAGCTTTAAAACTGTGTTGAAATCAAAATAACATATTAAGAAAGCTGTGAGACTGTGGTGATGCCGATTTACCTGTTGTGATACCGAGTTGTCTGTTGTGACAGCTATAAAACTATACTGAAAACTAAATGACCTGTGGTGATATCTGTGAAACAGCGATGATGGCCATTTAACCTATGGTGACAGCTATGAAGCGATGCTGAATTATAAATAGCCTGTGGTCATGTTTACGGCCGCCACACACCCCATTAACGACAGCTATAGTCACAGCAAATATGTTCTATGAAAGGCTTATCATTTGGAAGCAGGGAATATACAACAGAGCCTAAAAGTATGGAATGTACAAGTCCGTGGTGATTGATGGCAAACTGTTGGGATAGCCACTTAACCTGTGGTGACAGCTGTGAAACTGTGCTGAAATCTAAATAACCTGTGGTGATACCTGGCAAAGTTTGGTGATGGCCAAGTATCTGTGTGACAGCTGTGAAAATGTACTGAAATCTGTATAATTTGTGGTGACAGCTGTGAAACTGTGGTGAAAGCTATGTTATCTGATGTGAAGCTGTAAAACTGTGTTGACAGCTATGTTATCTGTTGTGAAGCTGTAACACTGTGCTGAAATCTGTATACTTTGTGGTGATAGCTGTGAAACTATGTTGACAGCTATGTTATCTGTTGTGAAGCTGTAAAACTGTGCTGAAATCAAAATAACACATTGAGAAAGCTCTGATGCCGTGTTTCCTGTTGTGATGCTGAGTTGTCTGTTGTGACAGCTACAAAACAGCTAAATAACCTGTGGTGATATCTGTGAAACGGCGGTGATGGCCATTTAACCTATGGTGGCAGCTGTGAAATGAGGCAGAATTATGAATATCTGTGGTGATAGCTATGATAGTGGGTGTTAGTTACGTAGCTTGTGGTGACAGCTGTGAAACTGCTGAATTCAAATAGCCTACTGTGAAATAAGTTCTACAAAGGAATTATCCTTTGGAAGCAAGGCATAAACAACAGATCAGAAAAGCATGGAGTACACAAGTTTTCTGGACCAGAGCAGCTGGTTTCGGCCAATTCAGCCTCATCATTGATCCTGAAATATTTTAAAAATTCCACAATTAACCAATGATCTCGAAGGACAAGAAATTATAGACATCATTATGACGAAAGGCGGGAGACATTTTACGGCAGCGAAAGTCTTTAACCTGTGGTGACAGCTATGAAACTGTGCTGAAATCGGAATAACCTGTGGTGATACCTGCGAAAGTTTGGTGATAACCAAGTATCTGTGTGACAGCTGTGGAAATATACTGAAATCTGTATAATTTGTGGTGACAGCTATGAAACTGTGGTGGAAGCTATGTTATTTGATGTGAAGCTGTAAAACTGTGTTGAAATCAAAATAACATATTGAGAAAGCTGTGAAACTGTGGTGATGCCGATTTACCTGTTGTGATGCCGAGTTGTCTGCTGTGACAGCTGTAAAACTATTCTGAAAACTAAATGACCTGTGGTGATATCTGTGAAACAGCGATGATGGCCATTTAAACTTTGGTGACAGCTATGAATTGATGCTGAATTATAAATAACCTGTGATGATAGCTTTGAAACAGTGGTGCTAGTCACGTAGACTGTGGTGACAGCAGTGAAACTGTTGGATTCAAAATAACTTACTTTGAAATATGTTCCATGAAAGAGTTATCGTTTGGAAGCAAGGAATAAAGAACAGATCCGTAAAGCATGGAGTGCACAAGTTTTCTGGGCCAGAGCAGCTAGTTTCGGCCAAATAGGTCTCATCAGTGGCCCTGCAATATTTTGAAAATTCCAGCAATGATCCCGAAGGACAAGAAAATTTAAACTACATTGAGACGAAAGGCGGAGAGACAGTTTACGGCCGCCACACACTCCATTAACGCCAGCTATAGTCACAGCAAATACGTTCTATGAAAGGCTTATCATTTGGAAGCAGGGAATATTCAACAGAGCCTAAAAGCATGGAATGTACACGTCCGTGGTGATCGATGGCAAACTTTGGGGATAGCCACTTTACCTGTGGTGACAGCTGTGAAACTGTGCTGAAATCTGAAAACCTGTGGTGATACCTGCCAAAGTTTGGTGATGGCCAAGTATCTGTGTGACAGCTGTGAAAATGTACTGAAATCTGCATAAAATTGTGGTGACAGCTGTGAAACTGTGGTGACAGCTATGTTATCTGATGTGAAGCTGTAAAACTGTGTTGACAGCTATGTTATCTGTTGTGAAGCTGTAAAACTGTGCTGAAATCTGTATAATTTGTGGTGATAGCTGTGAAACTATGTTGACAGCTATGTTATCTGTTGTGAAGCTGTAAAACTGTGCTGAAATCAAAATAACACATTCAGAAAGCTCTGATGCCGAGTTTCCTGTTGTGATGCTGAGTTGTCAGTTGTGACAGCTATAAAACTATACTCAAAACTAAATAACCTGTGGTGATATCTGTGAAACAGCGGTGATGGCCATTTAACCTATGGTGGCAGCTGTGATATGAGGCAGAATTATGAATATCTGTGGTGATAGCTATGATAGTGGGTGTTAGTTACGTAGCTTGTGGTGACAGCTGTGAAACTGCTGAATTCAAATAGCCTACTGTGAAATATGTTCTATAAAGGAGTTATCCTTTGGAAGCAAGGCATAAACAACAGATCAGAAAAGCATGGAGTGCACAAGTTTTCTGGACCAGAGCAGCTGGTTTTTGCCAATTCAGCCTCATCATTGACCCTGAAATATTTTGAAAACTCCAAAATAAACCAATGATCGCGAAGGACAAGAAATTATTGACAACATAATGACGAAAGGCGAAGAGACATTTTACGGCAGCCAAAGACTCCCTTAACGCCAGCTATATTCGCATCAGATATGTTCTATGAAAGGTTTATCGTTTGTAAGCAAGGAATATACAACAGAGCCTAAAAGCATGGAATGTACAAGTCCTTGGTGATTGATGGCAAACTGTGGTGATAGCCACTTAACCTGTGGTGACAGCTGTGAAACTGTGCCGAAATCGGAATAACCTGTGGTGATACCTGCGAAAGTTTGGTGATAGCCAAGTATCTATGTGACAGCTGTGGAAATGTACTGAAATCTGTATAATTTTGTGGTGACAGCTATAAAACTGTGGTGAAAGCTATGTTATCTGATGTGAAGCTGTAAAACTGTGTTGAAATCAAAATAACATATTGAGAAAGCTGTGAAACCGTGGTGATGCCGATTTACCTGTTGTGATGCCAAGTTGTCTGTTGTGGCAGCTATAAAAATATACTAAAAACAAATATACTGAAAACTAAATGACCTGTGGTGATATCTGTGAAACAGCGATGATGGCCATTTAACCTATGGTGACAGCTATGAAGCGATGCTGAATTATAAATAACCTGTGATGATAGCTGTGAAATAGTGGTGCTAGTCACGTAGCTTGTGGTGACAGCAGTGAAACTGCTGAATTCAAAATAAGTTACTGTGAAATATGTTCCATAAAAGAGTTATCCTTTGGAAGCAAGGAATAAACACTAATCCGTAAAGCATAGAATGCACAAGTTTTCTTGGCCAGAACAGCTAGTTTCGGGCAAATAGGTCTCATCAGTGGCACTGAAATATTTTAAAAATTCCACCAATGATCCCGAAGGACAAGAAAATAGAAACTACATTTTGACGAAAGGCGGGGAGAAAGTGTACGGCCGCCACACACTCCATTAACGCCAGCTATAGTCACAGCAAATATGCTCTATGAAAGGCTTATCATTTGGAAGCAAGGATATACAACAGAGCCTAAAAGCATGGAATGTACAGGTCCGTGGTGATTGATGGCACACTGTGGGGATAGCCACTTAACCTGTGGTGACAGCTGTGAAACTGTGATGAAATCTGAATAACCTGTGGTGATACCTGCCAAAAGTTGGTGATAGCCAAGTATCTGTGTGACAGCTGTGAAAATGTACTGAAAGCTGTATACTTTGTGGAGACAGCTGTGAAACTGTGGTGACAGCTATGTTTTCTGATGTGAAGCTGTAAAACTGTGTTGAAATCAAAATAACATATTGAGAAAGCTGTGAAACTGTGGTGATGCCGATTTACCTGTTGTGATGCCGAGTTGTCTGCTGTGACAGCTATAAAACTATACTGAAAACTAAATGACCTGGGGTGATATATGTGAAACAGCGATGATGGCCATTTAACCTATGGTGACAGCTATGAAGCGATGCTGAATTATAAATAACCTGTGATGCTAGCTGTGAAAAAGTGGTGCTAGTAACATAGCCTGTGGTGACTGCAGTGAAACAGCTGAATTCAAAATAACTTACTGTGATATATGTTCCATAAAAGAGTTATCCTTTGGAAGCAAGGAATAAACAACAGATCCGTAAAGCATGGAGTGCACAAGTTTTCTGGGCCAGAGCAGCTAGTTTCGGCCAAATAGGTCTCATCAGTGGCCCTGAAATATTTTCAAAATTCCATCAATGATCCCGAAGGACAAGAAAATATAAACTACATTGTGACGAAAGGCGGGGAGACAGTTTACGGCCGCCACACACTCCATTAACGCCAGCTATAGTCACAGCAAATATGTTCTGTGAAAGGCTTATCATTTGGAAGCAAGGAATATACAACAGAGCTGAAAGCATGGAGTGTACAAGTTTTCTTGGGCAAAACTAACTAGTTTCGTCCAATGAGCCTCATCATGATCCTTATATAGTAAAACAAACAGTGAAACTGTTGTTATGGCCAGGCAACCAGTGGTGACAGCTGTGACCTGTGCTAAAATCTAAATAACCTTGGCGACAGCTGTGAAACTGCACTGAAATCTAAAAGCCTGTAGTAATTGATGGCAAACTGTGGTGATAACCACATAACCTGTGGTGACAGGTCAAACTGTGATGAAATCGGAATAACCTGTGGCGATACCTGCGAAAGTTTGGTGATAGCCAAGTATCTGTGTGACAGCTGTGAAAATCTACTGAAATCTGTATAATATATGGTGACAGCTGTGAAACTGTGATGACAACTATGTTATTTATTGTGAAACTGTGCTGAAATTAGAATTACTTATTGTGAAAGCTGTGAATCTCTTGTGATGCCGAGTTGCCTGTTGTGACTGCGAGTTTTCTGTTGTGACAGCTATAAAACTATACTGAAGACTAAATAACCTGTGGTGATATCCGTGAAACATCGGTGATGGCAATTTGACCTATGGTGGCAGCTATGAAACGATGCTGTGAAACTGTGGTGACAGCTATGTTATTTGTTGTGAAGCTGTGAAACTGTGCTGAAATCAAAATAACATATTGAGAAAGCTGTGAAACTGTGGTGATGCCGAGTTACCTGTTGTGATGCCGAGTTGTCTTTCGTGACAGCTCTAAAACTATACTGAAAACTAAATGACCTGTGGTGATATCTATGAAACAGCGATGATGGCTATTTACTCTATGGTGACAGCTGTGAAACAGCGCTAAACTTTAAATTACCAGTGTTGATAACTGTGAAACTGTGGTGATAGTCACGTACCCTGACAGCTGTGAAACTGCTGAATTCAAAATAGTATGTTCTATAAGAGTTTTCCTTTGGTAGCAAGGAATTAATAATAGATCCGAAAAGCTTTGAGTACAAACGTTTACTGTGCCAGAGCAGCTAGTTTTTGTCAATAAGGACTGAATTTATTTTCAAAATTCCACAAGAAACCAATGATCCCGAAGGACAAGAAAATATAAACTACATTATGAAGGCGGGGAGACAATTTACGGCCTCCACACATTCCCTTAACGCCAGCTATAGTCACATTAGAACTGAAAAGCATGGAGTGTACACGTGTTGGCTAAGCTTTCTAGTTTCGACCAATTATCATATCAGGACTCAGAAATATTATATAACAACTGTGATACTGGCGATGGTCACGTAACCCCTGGTGACAGCTGTGATCTGTGCTAAATAACCTGGCGCAAGGGTTGTGAAACTCTACAGAAATTTAAATAACCTCTGGTGATAGATGGGTAATTGTGGTTATAGCTCTACAGCTGGTGCGATAGCCACGTAATTTGTGGTGACAGCTGGACCACATAACCTGTGGTAACAGGTGTGAAATTGTGCTGAATTCTGAATATCCTGGGGTTATACCTGCGAAACTGTGGTGATAACCACATAACCTGTGGTGACAGATGTGAAAACTGTGATGAAATCGGAATAACCTGTGGTGATACCTGCGAAAATTTGGTGAGAGCCAAGTATCTGTGTGACAGCTGTGAAAATCTACTGAAATCTGTATAATTTATGGTGACAGCTGTGAAACTGTGATGACAACTATGTTATTTATTATAACCTGTGGTGATATCTGTGAAACATCGGTGATGGCAATTTGACTTATGGTGGCAGCTATGAAACGATGCTGAATTATAAATAACCTGTGGTGATAGCTGTGAAACTGTGGTGCTAGTCACGTAGCCTATGGTGACGGCTGTGGAACTGTTGAATGCAAAATAACCTACTGTGAAATATGTTCTATAAAAGAGTTATCCTTTTTAAAGCAAGGAATAAACAACAAATCCGAAAAGCATGAAGCGCAAAAGGTTACTTGGCCAGAGCAGCTAGTTTCGGCCAATAAGGCCTCATCAGTGGCCCTGAAATATTTTCAAAATTCCACTATAAACCAATGATCCCGAAGGACAAGAAAATATAAACTACATTATGCCGAAAGGCGGGGGGACATTTTACGACCGCCACACACTCCATTAACGCCTGCTATAGCCACATCAAATATGTTCTATGAAAGGTTTATCATTTTGAAGAGCAAAACAACAGAACTGAAAAGCATGGAAAGTACATGTTTTAGCCAAACTTTGTAGTTTCGACCAATTATCGCATCAGGATTCTGAAATATTGTAATAAAAACTGTGGAACTGTCGATGGTCACGTAATCAGTGGTGACAGCTGTGATCTGTGCTAAATAACCTGGCGTTAGAGCTGTGAAACTGTACTGAAATCTAGATAACCTGTGGTGATAAATGGGAAACTGTGGTTATAGCTCTGCAGCTGGTGTGATAGCCATGTAATCTGCGATGACAGTTGTGAAACTGTGCTGTAATCTCCAAAATATGTGGTGATAGCTGTGAAAATGTGGTGATGACCACGTACCCTGTGATGACAGCTATGGAACTATGCTTGAAACTAAACCTGTGGTGACAGCTGTGAATCTGCAGTGATTATTATGTTGCCTGTGGTGACAGCTGTGAAACTATGCAGAAATCTAAATAGCATGTGGCAAGTGGTACATAATATTAGAGCTGTTAACTCTTCAGCCTGCCATTTCCGGAAAACTGATCTGATTGGTTAGGTTCAAACAGAAAAGTTCAAATATGATCTTTAGTTATCATTACAGTATGGTGAGACTTTAATGTCAGAAGTCATATTTCTGTTAACGAGCTTTATCATTTGAAACCGAGATGCAGATGGGCTATGCTTTCTTGAATTTACACAGTCTTTATTCTTGTTGATAGCTAAGGATGTCGTCAAAATTAAAGGAAAAGCTGAAATGTCTTGGCCCAAAAAATACAGCAACAAAAAAAAAACTTAAGGAGTAAAAACATTTTGAAAATTAACTAAAGCAACCGGCCTTATCTGGAACATTGTCCCTACAAGGGACATTTTCCTTTTTCCATTGAGTATTTGTTGAAAGGGATAACTGTTCTTGTTTCCCCTGCACTCTTTAGAATCACCTTCGCGATTATAATGAATATCCAAGTATGGAGAAAAGTATCCTTTAATTAATTATCCTTTAATCGTATAATCAAATACCCTCTTATCTATATCAATGTTTACTTCAAACTGAAGTCGCATCAGGTAAAAACTTACCGCCAGTCCATTTAATAAAATACGATTCATTCCTTGAAAAACAAAACAAAACACATAATATAAATGAAGAACTGACCATTAATTGCATAACACTAAAGCACTTTTATATAAACTGATCATCAATACATTTCAAATACATTGTCTGATTCACTGGCTGTGATATAAACTCCAGATTACTGGGTAATAAAACACTTTGTGGTTTCAGCATCTGACACTTATGGCCCTTGGCAGAAACTGTTAACTGGCTGCCTTTTAAACAAGCAGATATAAATCCACGGAAACAACTGTCCGTATGTATTTAATAGAGGGGTTTGGTGCTCT
Source organism: Lucinisca nassula (assembly GCA_963580285.1). Lineage (NCBI taxonomy): Eukaryota > Metazoa > Mollusca > Bivalvia > Lucinida > Lucinidae > Lucinisca > Lucinisca nassula. The sequence goes on along the minus strand of OY757018.1, from coordinate 110,667,984 downwards.
CCTCTAATAAGCTCTTCACTGTGGCGATAGCTGTGACACTGTCGCAAAAAAACATATAATATGTGGCGACAACAGTTGTGAAACTATAGTTATAGCCAAATAAACTTTGAGAGTTGTGAAAGCTGTGAAAGTGTACTGAAATCTATATTATCTATGATGGGAGCTGTGAAACTGTGAGGTGATTACATCTGTGAATCTGTGCTGAAATATAATTTACCTGTGGTGATAGCTGTGACCCTGTCATAAAAGTCATGTAATCTATGGCGACAACAGCTGTGAAACTATTGTTATAGACAAATAACCTTTGCGAGTGGTGACAGCTGTGAAAGTGTGCTGAAATCAATATTATTTGTGGTGGGAGCTGTGAAACTGTGCTGAAATATAAATTACACGTGGTGAAAGCTGTAAAACTGCCGCGATAGCCACGTAACTGTGGTGACTACCGTGAAGCTGTTCTGAAATCCAAATAACCTGTGATGATGAGGTTAAACTGTGCTGAAATCGAGATAACCTATGGTGATAGCTGTTAAACTGTGGTGATAGCCACGTAACGTGCAGTGACAGCTATGAACTGCGCTGAAATTTATAAATAACCCGTGGTAATAGCTGTGAAGCTTTGGCGATATACACATTACCTGTGCACACGTGACAGCTATGAAACTGCTGAAATCTATATAATCTGTGGGGAAACCTTAGGAATTGGTGTGACCGGTGGTGACAGCTGTGAAATTGTGCTGCTAAAACCTATATAATCTGTGCTGCTAAAACCTATATAATCTGTAGTCATAGCTGTTAAACGGTGATGACACCCACGTAACGTGTGATGACAGCTATGAATCTGAGCTAAAAACTCAACAACGTGTGAGGAAAGCTTTGCTCTGTGCTGATTATTGCGTAACCTTTGGTAACAGCTCTGAAACTGTGCTGAAATCTATAAAAGCATTTGGTGTCAGCTGTTAAACTGTGCTGAAATCTTTAAATTCTGTGGTGATATCTGTGAAACTGTGATGATGGCCATGTAACCTGTGATGTCAGCTTTGGAACTGTGCTAAAACCTCAATGAACCGTGGAACTGCAGGGATTATCACATAACCAATGGTGACAGCTGTCAACCTATGATGAAATCTAAATAATATGTAGTGATAGATGTAACACTGTGGTGATACCAACGTAACCTACGTCGACAGCTATGAAACTGTGGTGATAGTCAAATAAACTTATGGACTGCGACATCCATGTAAATGTACTTTATAGAAGTGAAGGCATTGACCAGGAATCGATACAATTAACACACAGCTCCCATTAGAGACACCTAAGGGAAAGAAACACAAACAAATCTATATATTTTGCGGTGATAACTGTGAAACTGTGATGATAGCTGTGAAACTGTGCTAAAATCTAAATTACATGTGGTGATAGCTGTAAAACTGCGCTGATAGCCACATAACCTTTGGTGGCAGCTGTGAAGCTCTGCTGAAATCCATATAACCTGTGGTCATAGCTTCGAATTTGTGGTTATAGCGACGCAACCTATGGTAAAGGTGCAAGTGTAATGAAATTTAAATAACCCCATGGTTACAGCTGCTGTAAAAAGGTGCTGAAACCTAATAAACATGTGGTGATAGTTGTTATACTGTGGCGAAAGCCACGTATGAGACTGTGTTTAAATCTAAATAACCGTGTGATTTTAGCTGTGATATTGGCTTGATAACCATATAACGGGTGGTGAAAGAGCAAAACTTTTGTGATAGCAATATAGCTTCGGGGATAACTGTAAGCTGCTATAATAGCCATGTAATCTGTCGTGAGCGCTGTGATAGTGTCGTTATTTATTACCTATGGTTATAGCCGTGAAACTGTTGTGAAAGTAATATTACACATGTGACCTGTGGTGATAGTCATGGAAACTGTGCTGATTATCAAAATAACCAGCGGCGACAGCGCTGAAACTGTGTAAATAGCTAAATAGCCTATGTTGATATTTCGATGACAGAAACGGTGGCGACACGTTTATAAGCTGCGATCCCTGGTTTATTAGACGAGTAGCAAAACCACTACACTATGTGGAGACACTTATGAAGCTGTGGTAATAGATATTTAGTGTATGGTTATAGCAGTGAATATGTTGCGAAAGTCATATAAAATGTGGTTGCATATGAGAAACTGCAGTGATAGTAATATAACATGTAGTGACAGATTAGAAATTATGGTATTTTGAACCTGAGATTGTGCTGAAAAGCTGTAATGATAACCTTAAACTATGTGGTAACAGTTTTGTAATCGAGTTAATTTCATATTCCCGATGTGACTGCCTTGAAACTGTTATATTAGCCATATCTCTTAAGGTGACCGCTGGACATAGTAGTGATAGTAAAGTAAACATGTCGTGTTATAGCCAAATTTCTTGTGGTGGCAGCTGTGAAGTAAGTGTTAGTCACATAACCTGTTGTAATAGTTATGTTTCAGTAGTAGTGGCCACATAACTTGTCGTGACAGATTACATATAGCTGCAAAATAGGGGGGGGGGGGGGGGGGTGGGTGAGGCGAAGGTGTTGCATCAACTGGGCGCCAAGTGATTTTGGCTAACAGTTAGGCAAGGCTTGCTGGCCTAGCAGCAGTTAAGGATAGAAGGTAACGCTGGTATTTCTTCTATTTCTTCACTTTCATTTATTTAGCGCTGTCTCTGCCCACTCTCATTCATCTCCTCTACTTCTTCTTTCTCTTTTCTCCTTTTTTTCTGGGAGACGACACAAAGTGACCCATAAGGGTTGACATGTCGTTAAATCCCAACACAATCAATCAATAGCAGCGAAATTGTAGTGGCATCCACATAGTATGTGGTTATAGCTGTTAAACTGTACATAGGCATATAACCTGTGGTGATAATTGGTAAACTGTGTTGATAACCATAATTCATGAAAAAAAAAAAACAGCTGTAAAACATTCGATAGCCATGTAAAATAGAAGTGGAGGCAATGATCAGGAATCGACACAATCAACCCACGGCTCCCATCAGAGACACCAAAGGGATGGATTAACACACATGAAACAACAGACCCTAATGGAAACACCAACAGCGGAAAGCCAAAAGGACAGTTACTTTCCCACAAAATGGCCAATAGGCTATCCAAAATAAATAACATAAGCGGCACAAACACCCAAAGACAAACCATAGCAAAAATAAACCGCGACAGAAGATCCGTCTTGGAACGGTCAGCGGAAACGAATTCCATTTAGGGGGCTTAAATCAATTTTACGTGGCTACACTCCTCGCCATTACTTCCGTCGCGATTTAGACAAATAATTTGTTCAGTCCACATGAAGGCCTCCTAACTCATCAGTGCAACATCTCCGTGAACACAAATAATCAAACAAGCACAGAGATGAAACAACGCTGATGACTCGACAGCAAAAAGAAAAGCAACAGTTAGACTCGATTTCACCCTCCAGTAAAAATACTGACCGTTCCAAGGCGAGTCTTCTGTTGTGGTTTATTATTGTTACAGTATCTTTTTATTTTGGACAGTCATTTTGTGGGAAAGTAATTGTCCTTTGGTCTTTCCGATTGTGGCGTTTTCATTGTGGTGAATGTTATGATTATGTTTCTTTCTCTTTGGTGTCTTGGATGGGGGTTGTGAGATAATTGTATCGATTCCTGGTGATTGCCTTCACTTCTATTTTGTGGTGACAGCTGTGCAACTGTGGTGATACCCAGCTAACAGTTGTGTTTTATAAACGTTTTCAAAACGTCAGAAGGGACGTCAGGTAACTTTCGCTTGGATATATGCTGCAGCGTTAAACTAAAGATCAATTTTAATGTTTAACCGCCAGCTGTGAAACTGAGGTGATAGCGATATAACCTTTGGTGATAGCTGAGAAATTCAGGTGATAGTTGTGAAACAGAGATGTTTGCTATATAACCTGTTGGGACAGCTGTGAAAATGAGGTGATAGCCGTATGCCCTTTGGTGAAAGGCTGTAAAAGTAAGGTGTATCTATACTTCCTGTGTTGAAAGCTGTTAGACTGGGGTGAAAGCCAAAAGACCTGTTGCGACAACTGCAAGTCTGATGTGATATCCGCACTTCCTGTGATTACAAATGTGAAACTAATGTCATAGCCATATTTCCTATAGTATATAACCCAGGTGATAACCATATTATTTGTGGTGACAGCTAAACTGAGGAGAAACAATATAACCTGTTATGATTGCTGTTTAACTCACGCTATATAATCTGAGGTGAACGCTGTGAAATTCACACGATGGCCATAACACCTGTGGTGACCGCTGTGAAACCGAGGAGATAGCCATACTACCAGTAGGGAAAGCTCTGAAAGCCATACGATAGCCATATTAGCTATGGTGATAGCTGCGAAACTAATGTGAAAGCCATTTTACCTGTTTTACCTGTTTTGTTTGCTGCGAAACCCATATGATAGCCATACCACCTATGGTGACAGCTGTGAAACTAATATTACTGCTACATAATCTGTGGTGACCACTTTAAAATCTTAGGGGATAGCCATATTACCCGTGGTGATATCTATAAAACGGATGTGATAGCTATACTACCTGTGGTTATAGATGAGAAACTCACGTTATAGCCTTATTATCTGAGGATTATTTATTTATCGTGCTAACAGATTTGAAAGTGAAGTGATTGTCATGTCATATGTGCTGTTAGCTGTGAGACTCGGGTGATGGATAGAAGCCTCCGTGGTGTAGTGGTTACGATAGTCGCCTTGTAAACCAGGGATCGCAGGATCGATCCCGGGCTTCTCCAGACTTTCGGACGTGTCTTAAACCGAGGTCTCGTCTCCGTATGACCTTAGCTTTGGTGGGATGTATAACTCAAACACCCACTCACTCAGTTGATGGACATTCTACCTGTTGCGATAATGGAGATACAAAGGTCACTGCTATATAACATTGATGACAGCTGTGAAACTGATGTGATAGCTAAACTTCCAATGGTGATAGCTGTGACACCGAGGTGATAGCATCTTACCTGCGGTGATAAAGTAAAACTCAGATTGTAGTCATATTACCAATGTTGAAAGCCGTGAAACGATGCGATAGCCATTCTACATTTGGTGATAAATGTAATGCTGAGGTGATAGCTGTGAAACTCAAGTGATAGCCATACTACCTCTGGTGAAAAATGTGAAACACAGGTGATTTCTATTCTGTCTCTGGCGATAGCTGTGAAACTGAGGTGATAGACATATTTCTGTGGTGACAGCTGTAACACTGATGTAAAATCCAGCTGTGAAACTAATGTGATAGCTTTATTCCCTGTGGTGGTAGCTGTGAAACCCAGGTGATAACCATTCTGCAGGTGGTGACAATTTTGAAACACAGGTGAATGCTATATTACATGTGGTGAAAGCTGTTTTCCTGTGGTGATAGCTGTGAATACGAGGTGATAGCATATCATCCGAGGTGACAAATGTAAATGTCAGATTATAGCAAGATTACCTGTGGTGACGTCTGTGAAACTGAGGCTATAGCCATACTACCTGTGGTAATAAGTGTGATGCTGAAGTGATAGCTGTGAAACTCAAGTAATAGCCATACTTCCACTGGTGACAATGATGAAACACAGGTGATTGCTATATTACCTATGGACGACAGATGTGAAACACAGATGATAGCTATATATCTTATAGTAACAGCTGTAAGTCTGATGTCATATGTATACCATCTTTGGTGACAGCTGAGAAAGTAATGTGATAGCCATATTACCTGTGAATATCAAACTATCAATTAAGAAAGCTGAGAAACTCAGCTAAAAATGATGTAATCTGTGGTAGAAGCTGTAAAACTAAGGCGACAGCCATGTTACCTGATTTGATTGCTGTGAAAATCATGTGATAGCCATACTACCTATATTGCCAGCTGTGAAACTGAGGTGATTGTTATATAACCTGTGATGACAGCTGTGCACCTCAGGTGGCAGCCATATTACCTGTGGTGATAGCTGTGACTACCTCTGGTGACAGCTGTAAATAAGAGGTGTTTACGGTATTACCTTTCTTTTACGACAGTTGTGAAAACTGAGATGATAGGTTTTGTGTGTGAAACTGGGGTGACAGCAAAGTAGAAGTAAAACAAAGATCAGGAATCGATACAATTAACTTACTCCACCCATCAAAGACACCAAAGGGAAAGAAACACAAACATTAAGCGACCAGACCATAATGGAAACCTAAACAAAGGAAGGCCATAAGGACAGTTACTTTCCCACAAAATGGCCATATGGGCATCCAAAATAAAAAGACACAAGTGATACACACAGTAAGTAACAAACAACAACATAAATAAATCGCCACAGAAGAACCGCCTTGGAACGGTCAATGGAAAGATTTCCACTGGGGGCTTAAATCGATTTTACGTGGCCACAATCCTCGCCCTTACTTCCGTCGCGATTTAGACAAATAATTTGTTCAGTCCGCATGAAAGCCTCCTAACTAATCAGTGCAACATCTCCGTGAACACAAATAATCAAAGAAACACAGAGGTGAGACAACGGTGTGGACTAGACAGCAAGAAACCACTGAAATGCTGGAGCAAAAGAAAACCAACAATTATACTTCGATGGGCCCGACCAGAGACAGAGCATCAGGCACCAACCAACATTACCTTGAATAAGATCTCTCTAACTCTCAATAAGCCTTTACGTTGGAACCGTCATAGAATCTGAGGCCTGATCCACCGGCGTGCCATTAAAGAGGGAAGCAAAGTTGCCAACCGTGATTGGGTTAACTACCATGCATGCAGTCTGTCGTATAATATCCATGTTGTACCCAATCTTTTTATATCGAAGAATGATTTTACTAAATTGGGTGCTAAATACTATCTTTAGCGACAGCTGTGAAAATTTAAAAGAAAGACCCAGGGAGCGCCACAGTCACAAGACACAGCCCACTCACGACAGGAAGAGGAAACATACACAAAACAAGAAAAAATTTGAGTGTTTATGAAACGGAACAATCAGCCCTCTCTTCCCCACAGGGGTTGATCAGACCATTAGAAAACACTAAACAACAACTCACAACAAATTCGCAGATATGCGATGAAAGCCATGCTACCCGTGGTGATAGCCATATTACCTGTGGTGATAGCTATAAAATGTAGGTGAAAAACTGTGGTGACAGCTGTCAAATTAAGGTGATAGCCATAATACCTTTGGAGATAGTTGTGAAATTCAGGTGATAGACTGTGAAACTTAGTTGATAGCTTTATTACATATTTGGGCAACTATTACTCAAGTAATGGCCATATTTACTGTGGCGATAACTGTGAAACTAAGGGGATAGCCATACTAACTCTGCAAACAGCTGTGAAACAGAGGTGACAGCTGTACTACCGGTGGTGACAAGCCGAAGCGATAGGCATATTACCTATAATGATAGTTGTGGAATTCAGATGATAGTTATACTAAGCATAGTGAAACTCAGGCGAAATATGTGAAGCTGAGGTGACAGCCATATTACCTGTGGTGGTAGCTGTAAAATTGAGGTTATAGCCACATTACCATCTGTGATAGCAATGAAGCCAGGTGATAACCATACTAGTTGTAGCGACAGTTGTAAAACAGATGTTATTTCTGCATTACCTCTTGTGACAGCTGTCAGCCGATGTCATAACCGTTTTACTTGTGATTATAGCTGTGAAATTCAAGTCATAGTCATATTTCTTGTTGTGAAGCTCAAGTGATAGCCATATTTCCTGAGGTAACAGCTGTGAAATGGAGGTGATAGCCATATTACATGCATTTATAGCTATGGAACCCAGATGATAGCAATATAACCTGAGGGGATATCGTTGTTATCTGTGAAACTCGGGTGATAACCATACTAACTGTTTGACAATTATGTATCATAGTTGACTGCTATACTATCTGTGGTAACGACTGTCAAACTAAGGTGATAGCAATCTAACTTTTGTGAAGGAAAGCTGAGAAAGTCAGGTGATAGCCATATTACTTGTTGTGAAAGCTGTGAAACTAAAATGATAGCCATACTACCTATAGTTAAACGATTGCTATATAATATATGGTGACAGCTGTGAAACTGAGGTGATGGCGATATTACCTTTGGCGATGGCTGTTTAACTCTGGGGATAACCATACTACTCAGGTGATGGCCATATAGCCGGTAGTGATAGCTGTCAATGTAAGGGGATGGCCAAACAAGCTATGGGAATAGCTGTGAAACAGACTTGATTGCTGTATTACCTGTGGCAGCTGTCAAACCGAGGTGACAGGCATATTACAGATGATAGTCATACTGCTTCTTGTGAAACTCAGGTGATAACCATATGACCTGAGGTGTAAAATGCGAAACTGAGGTGACAGCCATATTAACTGTGGTGGTAGCTGTAAAAGTGAGTTTATAGCCATATTACCGGCGGTGATGCGTCTGACTGGTGATCAGAAGTACGCGGATTCAATACTTGCCGGGGTTGGCAGTATTTTTTCGTGGAGATTGATCATTATATCGTTTCTATCATCATTCTTTCCCTTCCGCTGATTCAAGAAGGGCAGTTGTCAGTTTCTGGCGAAAGAATGTACACTGTACTGGTCAACCACTTATGTACAAGACAGCCCAGGAAACGTGTGGATAGGTAAACTGAGATGGCTCAAAAATTACATTGTGTTGACTGGGCCATTAAACTGCAATCAATGAAAACAAAAACCTGTGAACTCATGTGATAGCATTACTACCTGTGGTGACAGCTGGGAGAACATGGTGTTAACCGTACGAGTTTTAGTGACTGTTGTGAAACAGAGGTGATTGTTGTATAACATGTTGTGACAGCTGTCAACCAAGATAACAGCCGTATTATCTGTAATGATAGCTCTGAAATTCAGGTGATTATGTTTGTGGGAAGCTCAGATGATAGCTATACTTCCTGTGGTGACAGCTGTGAAATGGAGGTGATATCCATATTAGCTCTGGTGATAGCTGTGAAACTCAGTTGACAGCAATATAACCTGTGGTTACAGCTGTCAAACTAAGGTGACAGCCATGTTACCTGTAGTGATAGCTCTGAAACTCAGGTGATAAACCATTCTACCTGTTGTGAGAAGTGTGAAACATAGTGGATTGCTGTATTACTTGTGGTGACAGCTGTCAGTCTGAGGTGATAGCGATATGATCTTTGGTGATAGATGTAAAAGTCAGGTGATAACCATACTACCTGCTGCGAAGGAAAGCTGATATATTCAGATGATACCATATTACTTGTGGTGATAGCTGTGAAACTAAGGTGACAGCCATACTACCATACATGGTAAAATGATTGCTATATATTATGTTATGACAGCTGTGAATTTGATGTGATAGCCATATTACCTGTGGTGATGTGATGATAGCTAAGAAACTGAGGTAATGGCGATATTACCTGCTGAAAGCTGTGAAACTCTGGTGATAACCAAACTACCTGTTCTGACATTTGTGAAACGGAGGTCATTGCTTAATAACCTGAGGTGACAGTTGTGAAACTGAGGTGTTTGTCATACCACCTTTGGTGATAGCTGTGAAACAGGGTTTAAAACTAGAGGTGAAGACAGTGATCAGGAATGGATTCAATTACCCCTAATCTCCTAACAGAGACAACAATGGGAAATAATTCGAAATTGAAATATTGTAACTAAATCCTAATGAAAACACCACAAGCGGATAGCCAAAAGGACTTTTACTTTCACACAAAAATGGCCAAACAGCGATCGAAAATAAAAAGACATAAGCAATACATACATGCAAAGACGCACTGTAACAATAATAAACCACAACACAAGAACCGCCTTGGAATGATCAGCAAAAAGTATTCAACTCAGGGGCTTAAATCGATTTTACATGGCCTCAGTCCTCGTCCTTGGTTCTTTTATGTTTTAGACAAATAATTGTTAAAGTCCGCATAAAATCACATCACATGTGTTGACAGCTGTAAAACTGGAAACTCAGGAGATAGCCATATTACCCGTGGCGATATCTATAAGACTAATTTGAAAGCCTTACCCCGGAGTCTAACTGTTGGTTTTCTTTTGCTCCGGCATTTCATTGGCTTATTGCTTTCGAGTCCTCACCGTTGTTTCATCTCTATGGTTGTTTGAGCTTTTGTGTTCACAGAGATAAAGCACTGATGAGTTAGGAGGCCTTCATGCGGACTGAACAAATTATTTGTCTAAATCGCGACGGAAAGGCGAGTATTGTGACCACGTAAAATCGATTTAAGCCCCCCCCCCCCACACACACACACACCCAAGTGAAATTCGTTTCCACTGACCTTTCCAATATGGTTCTTCTCTCGCGGTTTATTTTTGTTATGATTTGTTTTGGGTGTTTGCGTCGCTCATATTATTTTATTTTGGATAGCCTATTGGCCATTTTGTGGGAAAGTATCTGTCCTTTGGCTTTCCGCTGTTGATGTTTCCATTGGGGTCTGTTGTTACATGTTTGTGTTTCTTTCTCTTTGGTGTCTCTGATGGGAGCTGTGGGTTATTTGTATCGATTCCTGATCATTGCCTCCACTTCTGTTTTATTACCTGGACTGACAGCTGTGAAACTGAGGTGATAGCCATATTATATATAGTGGCAACTGTTATTCAGGTGTGGCCATATATAGCCTGCGGTGATAGAGGTGAGTGCTGCATTACCTGTGGTGACAGCTGCTAAACCGAGGTGATATGTATATTACCTATAATGGCATGTGTAAAAATCAGATGATAGTCATACTACTTCTTGTGAAATACAGGTGACAGCCATATTGCCTGAGGTGAAAGATATGAAACTGAGGTGGCAGCCATATTACCTGTGGTGGTAGCTGTTAAAGCCATATTACCTGCTCAGATGATAGCCTTACTACCTGTGGTGACAGCTGAGAAACTCAGGTGATATCCATACTCAACTTAGTAATAGCTATGAAACAGAGGCGATTGCTGTAAAATACAGGCAAGAACCGTATTACCTGCGATGATAGCTGTGAAAATCAGGTGATAGTCATATTTCTTGTTGTGAAGCTCAGGCGACAGCCATATTTCCTGAGATGACCGCTATGAAACGGAGGTGATAGCCATATTACCTAAGGTGATAGCTGTAAAACTCTGTTGAAAACAATATAAACTGTGGTGACAGCTGTCAAACTGAGGTGATATCCATGTTACCTGCAGTGATAGCTTTGAAACTCGTCCGATAATCATACTGCCTGTTGTGACAATTGTGAAGCATAGTTGATTGCTATAATTATTACCTATGGTGACAGATGTAAACCTGAGGTGATAGCGAAATAACCTTTGGTGATATATGTGAATATTCTGGTGATAGCCATATTACCTGCTGTGAAGGAAAGCTGAGAATGTCGGGTCTTAGCCATATTGTGGTGATAGCTGTGAAACTAAGGTGATAATCATAATACCTATAGTGACAGCGGTGAAACTGAAGTGATTGCTATAATATGTGTGGTGACAGCTGTGAAACTGAGGTGATAGCCATATTAACTGCGGTGTTGTGGTGGTAGCTGAAAAATTCGGGTGATACCAATGTTGACTTTGTTGATAGTTGTTAAACTCCTTTAACCATACTACTTATTGTGACTTTTGTGAGACAGAGGTCATTGATTAACAACCCGTGGTGACAGTTGTAAAACTGAAGAGTTAGCCATACTACCTGTGGTGATCGCAGTGAAACTTAGGTGATCGCCATATAACCTGTGGTGATATCTGTGAGAATAAGTTCAAAGCCATACAAGCCAAAATATTAATGGTAAAAGGTGTGTGCGGCATCAGTTGTGATAGCCATTCTACCTGGCAATTCAACCTGTGGTGACATTCGTATAACTCAGGTAACAGCCTCATCACCTGTGGTGATAGCTGTGAAACTTACCCGTGTAGGCATATATGACCCAGTTGACAGTCGTTCTTCCTCTGATGATAGCTGTGCTACTAAGATGACAGCCATATTAACTGTGGTGATAGCTAAGATTTGTTTGTCAATAGTTTTTACTTCCCAGGCAATACCATTTTGGATATTTGGAGGTTGCTTTAGATTTTGAGGGACTTTTACCCGACACTGAGATAAACTGACATCTCAAGGCCTACCGCCCAAAGAAACCGCAAGGGTTTAACCAAGAGGACCATGATGGTCATATATCGCTCACATGAGTTAAGAGATTAACATGTAGGCCCCAGGGCGGTGCAATTTTTTTTGGACCCAGGTCTATAATTTGAACAACCTAAGCAGAGGTCCACTGAATGAAGCTAAACATCGAATATAAAAGGCATGGCCTTCTGGTTTTGGACAATAAGATTATTGAAAAGTTTTCTCTTTATAAGTCTATGTAAAACCAGTGGACCCAAGGGCGGGGCCATTTTTGGCCCCCATGCTATGATTGGAACGATCATGGTAGAGGTCCATTAGATGAAGCTTCAAACCAAATTTCAAAGACCTGGGCCTTCTGGTTTCAAACGAGAAGATTTTTAAAGGTTTTCCCTCTATTAGCCTATGTAAAACCAGTGGGCCCCGGCGCGGGAGCATTTTTGGCCACAGGGCAATAATTTGAACAATCTTGGAAGAGGTCGACTAAATGACGCTTCATATCAAGTATCAAAAGACCTGAGCTTTCTGGTCTCAGACAATAAGACTTTTAAAGGTTTTCCCAATATAAGCTTATGTAAAACCAGTGAACACCAGCGCGGGGGCATTTTTAGCCCCAGGGCTATAATTTGAACAATCGTGGTAGAGGTTTACTAGATGAAGCTTCATACTAAATATCAAAGACCTGGACCTGCTGGTTTCACAGAAGAAGATTTTTATATGTTTTCCCAATATTAGCCTATGTAAAACCAGTGGGCCCCGGAATGGGGGCATGACTGACCCCAGGGTATTAATTTGAACAATCTTGGTAGAGATTCACTAGATGAAGCTTCATACCAAATATCAAAGACCTGGGCCTTCTGGTTTCAGGCAAGAAGATTTTTAAAGGTTTTCCCTTATAAGCCCAGGTAAAACAAGTGGGTCTCGGCGCAGGGGCATTATTTGCCCCAGGGCTATAATTTGAACAATCTTGGTATAGGTCCATTTGATGAAGCTTCATACCAAATATCAAAGACCTGGGCCTTCTGGTTTCAGAGAAGAAGATTTTTTAAAGGTTTTCCCTATATAAGCCTATGTAAAACCAGTTGGCCACGGGGCAGGGTCGTTTTTGGCCCCAGGGCTATAATTTGAACAATCTAGGTAGAGGTCCACTAGATGGAGCTTCATACCAAATATCAAAGACCTGGGCCTTCTGATTTCAGAGAAGAAGATTTTTAAAATTTTCCCTATATAAGCATATGTAAAACCAGTGGGCCCCGGCGCGGGGGGCGTTTTTGGCCACAGGGCTATAATTTGAACAATTTTTGGTAGAGGTTCACTAGATGAAGCTTCATACTAAATATCAAAGACCTGGACCTTCAAGTTTCAGACAAGAAGATTTCTATATGTTTTCCCTATAGTCTATGTGAAACGAGTGGGCCCCGGTGCGGGGGCGTTTTTGGCCCCAGGGCTATAATTTGAACAATCTTGGCAGAGGTTCACTAGATGAAGCTTCATACCAAATATCAAAGACCTCGGCCTTCTGTATTCAGACAAAAAGATTTTATATGTTTTCCCTATATCAGCCTATATAAAACCAGTGGGTCCTGGCGCGGGGGGGGGGGGGCGTTTTTGGCCCCAGGGCTATAATTTGTACAATCTTGGTAGAGGTTCAGTACCTGGGCCTTCTGGTTTCAGACAAGAAGATTTTTATATTATATGTTTTCCCTATATCAGCCTTTATAAAACAAGGGCTATGATTTGAACAATCTTGGTAGAGGTCTACTAGATGAAGCTTCATACCAAATATCAAAGACGCGGCTTTTGGATTTCAGATAAGAAGATTTTTAAAGGTTTTCCTTATATAAGCCTATGTAAAAACAGTGGGCCACGGCATGGAGGCATTTTGGTCCCAGTGCTATAATTTGAACAATCTTGGTAGAGGTCCACTAGATGAAGCTTCATACCAAATATCAAAGACCTATGCCTTCTGGTTTCAGAGTAGAAGATTTTTAAAGATTTTTTCTTATTTTCCCCTTTTCGTTGCCATGGCAACCAGAGATCAGCATGGAATTGAATTCTTTGAACAACTTTGAGAGAGGACCGAATTTGGATCTTTTCTGCCAAGTTTGGTCAGAATCTGTTCAGTGGTTAAGGAGGAGATGATGTTTAAAAAAATTGTAAACGGACGGACGGACGACGACGCCGACGTCGACGGACGGTGAATGATCACAATAGCTCACCCTGAGCCTTTGGCTCAGGTGAACTAAAAAACGGTTCGTCTCGCACCACATTATCCTGGGAAGGCTTATTTCTTATAAGCTGTAAGCCGTAATTGTATCGATTCCTGATCATTGCCTTCAGTACGATTTTATTAACATTTCTAACACGTTTACAGACGTCATTTTATTGTGCGAATATTTTGGCAATGCATTTAACAAACGTTTCTCTGCTTACATTCCCGAATAATTTCATCAATGTTATTTTTGATGCTTTAATCAGCATGTTAATGACATTGTAAAACATTGGAAAATGTATAAGCTCTTCAATTCAGTACTTCTGTCAATGGGACCCATTATAACACACACATCTTACACTGCTTTCTGTCAGTTGTTCTTCATCTATTGAAGTTTGTGGCACTTTTCCTATTTCTGGTTCAAATTTAGATTGTTAGTGCTCATTAGAACAGACTGTTCGAGGCAATTTTAATGAGTATATACGTCTATGCTGTGGGTAAGAATATGGTAAAAATGAATACCCTTGCCAACCCCTACTTTCATATGTATGAAGTGGGGTCCAAATGGGTATGTATTTCCCGGACTTGTTAATTTGTTTTAACAGTATAGGCATAATTTATTTCAACAGCAGCTTTGTGTCGATAAAGTATCCCAGTGGCTCAATTGAATGCGCAAGCTCGAGGGATTGATCATCTCTAGACTCAGGATGTTTCTTGCGAGTGAGAATGATCACGGACTATATTCTGTGGTATTTCGCCCTCTTCTGCTTGTCCGTTTCTAAAAGCTGAATGCGCACTATACTTGCACTGGTTATCAGCATATTGGTGATCTATTTACATTTTTTTTCTTATGAGTCCTGTGAACTCGCTATGTCCCAATTCTATAAGAAAGTTCCACTGCAAAATTATTTGTACAAAACAAAGTTTAAACCCCCAGTGGAATTCGTTTCGCTGACCGTTCCAAGGCGGTTCTTCTGTCGCGGTTTATTTTATTTTTTTTGTCTTGTCTTTGAGTATTTGTGTCGCTTATATTGTTTTATTTTGGATAGCCAATTGGCCATTCTGTGTTAATTGATATTTCAATTAGGGTCTAGTTGTTTCATGTTTGTGTTTCGTTCCCTTTGGTGTCTCTAGATAGTGGGAGCTGTGGTTTTATTTATCGATTACTGATCATTGCCTTCACATCTATTTTGATGGCTGGTGGGTGAACAAACAAATGGACAGAAAAATAGGTTCCTAAGTCGTGCCATGTTAAAAGCAGGCATGTCAAAAAAAAAAAACACACACACAAAACAAAAACTGATAGTAAGCAAGAAAACAACTGAATTTTGTTGGCAGACAGTATTTTATTAAATTTTTATTTATAATTCATTTCACTTCTTCCTGCTTTTAGCGTCTGTAACTGTTGTTCTTCCCCTCCATGTTGATTCTGAAACACAAGGAAAAGTTCATCGCAATTTAAATATAAAAGATTGACAGATACTTATGGACATTTTTAGAGGGATGCGAGTCATGCACACATGTACACATGCAGACATGCACATATGCATGCACACTCACACACATGCATGCATGCACATACACACGCATGCACACACACACGTTTGCATGCGCACACACACATGTATGCCATCATGCATGCACACATACATACATGAATGCATATGCGTGTGCAAACACGCAAGCATGCATGCAAGCACATATGCATGCACACACACTCATGCAAACATGCACACACACTAATGTAGACTTGCATGCACACATACATGCATGCATGCACTCACAAATGCATGCATACACACACACACACACACACACACACACACACACACACACTCGTGCATGCCTGTATAAATGCAATATCCCCATTCCCTAACAACTTGGCCATCAGAATCTAACTGTTGGTTTTCTTTTGCTCCAGCATTTCAGTGGTTTCTGGCTGTGAGTCCTCACCGTTGTTTCATCTCTGTGGTTGTTTGATTTTTTTGTTCACGGATATGTTGCACTGATAAGTTAGGAGGTCTTCTTGTGGACTGAACAAATTATGTCTTAATCGCGACGGGAGTAAGGGCGAGGATTGTTGCCACGTAAAATCGATTTAATCCCCCCACCAGTGGAATTCGTTTCCGCTGACCGTTCCAAGGCGGTTCGTCTGTCGCGGTTTATTTTTGTTATGGTTTGTCTTTGGGTGTTTGTGCCGCTTATATTATTTTATTTTGGATAGCCTATTGCCCATGTTGAGGGAAAGTAACTGTCCTTTTGGCTTTCCGCTATTGATGTTTCCATTGGGATCTGTTGTTGCATGTTTGTGTTTCTTTCCCTTTGGTGTCTCTGATGGGAGCTGTGGGTTGATTGTATCGATTCCTGATCATTGCCGCCACTTCTAATTTGGTTGTGCGAGGGACAGAGATTTGATCGATCCCGGGCTTTCGGATGATTCTTTAAACCGAGGTCCCGTCCCCGTATGACCTAAGCTGTTGGTGAGACGTAAACCCAAACACTCACTCACTGTGCGAGGGAGATGATAACTGTTAATGTGTATATATGAAGAAAAAAGAAAATAAGAACAAAAGAGAACAAATTTCCGTTCCTCCACCGGCATTTGAACCCTTGAACATTTGAACCCTCTGATTCATAATCGACAATCTGATTAGTAGTCCAGCACTCTATCCACTACACTGGCACACGATTCTTAAGTTATGTCATGCATCACAAAACATACAATGTACAAATACCCAAAGTGACAAAAGGCCATAACTCATGAAGTATTTTTCGGAATTTAATCAAAATTTCATCCGGTCATCTACTCATCATAACCAATCTATTTACCAACGTTTAAGGCTCTAGCTCTTATAGTCTTTGAGATATTTTGCTGACAAGATTTTATAAAAAAATTCAAAGGGCAATAACTCCTGAAAAGGGCATTCTCCGGATAAGATCATATATGAAATTTCAAAACCCTAGCACACGCAATTCTTAAGTTATGCTTTGTATCACAAAACATACAGAGGTACAATGTACAAATACCCAAAGTGACAAAGGGTCATAACTCATCACCACAAATCTATTCACTAACTTTCAATGTTCTAGCTCCAATGAATTTTGAGATATTTTGCGGACAAGATTTTATCCACCCCCCACAAAAAAAAAATCAAGTGGCAATATCTCTCGAAAGGGGATGAGAAAAAAAATCGCGTCACCTAATTGTCCACGAGGAATCCATATATAAAATTTCAAAACGCTAGCATACGCGGTTCTTAGGATATGTTACGCATCAAAACGGACAGACAGACGGACGAACGAAGCAGAAGCAATATGCCCCTCCAACTTCTTTAATGAACATGGACAGATCTGTACATTTTGCAGACATTTTAAAACTTGTAACATTCATCACAATATAGTCATATATATTTACATATATATTTGCATATTTTTATATTCTTATAGTGATGAAAAACGAGGTGTTTATCTGTACCTCTCCAACATGAATATTTGGCTTGAAGATTGTTAGATATATGTAGTACACTAACTGGTCATAGTAATAGCTGTATAAGTCAATTTTTACAGTTTAATGACCTTGTTGACAGTTGCATGGGTCACTCTGATATCTGTATAAGCCAAGATGACAGCTGTAAGAGTAGTTATATGATTCATGATGGTAGCTACGGTATATGAATCATGGGGAAAGCTGTATGACACATAATTACAGCAGTACGAATCATGGTGATAGCTGTATAACAAATGGTGATAGCTATAAGAGTAATTATTCTAAAATATGATTCATGGTGAAAGCTGTGTGATAGCTGTGTGAGTTATAGTGAGAGCTCGATTATTTATCTTGACAGCTGCATGAGTAGTTGTGGTAGCTGTATTAGTCGTGCTGATAGCTGTATAAGTTATGGTGATTGCTGTATGGGCCAAGGTAATACAGGCGTATCCGAGATAGCTATATGATTCGTGGGGATAGCTGTATGTGTCATGATGACAGCTGTTTGACTCATGGTGACAGTTCCATGAGTCATGATGACAGCTAACTGAATCATGATGAAAGTTGTATGAGTCATGAAGGTAGCTGCGGTTGACATAGTGATACCAACGTAGTGTACAAGTCTTTCTGGGACAGACTAGCTAGTTTCCGCAATTAGGCCTAGCCAGTGACCCTCAAATATTCTCAAACTTTCGCAGTGGAATCCATGATCCAAAAGGACTAGAAAATATAACCCACACTATGATGAAGGCCAGGGAGACGTTTTACGGCCGCCACATATTCCCTTAACACCAGCTGTGGTGAAGGTAAAATAGCATATATAAGGGATAATCCTTTGGAAGCAAGGACTACAACACGGAACCGAAAATCGTAGTGTGTGTGTGAATTCGGGTTTAACGTCGCTTTCAACAATTTTTCAGTCATATCACGACGGTGTCTGGTTGCGACAGGGAGCTCAGTGCTCACTTTTTATAGTGCTGCCTCACTGAAGTATCTTGTCCCAGACACATTACATGATACCACACCCAGTCACATTATCCTGACACTGGGTCGACCAGTCCTAGCTCTACCCCGTAAATCTGAATGCCAAGCGAGGAGCAGCTAGTACCATTTTAACGACTTTGGTATGTCGCGGCCCGGGATCGAACCCGTGACCTCCCGTTCCCCGGAGCGGACACTCTACCAACTGAGCTATCGGGGCCGGTTGTAGTAGTGTACAGGATTTTCTGGGCTATGTGATTCTTAGGGATAGTCATAGTGATAGTTGCATGACCTGTGGGGAAAGCTATATGAGCCATGCTTATTGCTGTGTGAGTCAGGATGAAAGCTGTGTGGATCAGGATGATAGTTTATTAGCTATGGTGACAGCTTAAGGCGGCATGATGATAGCTCTATGAGCCATGGTGATAGCTGTATGAACCATAGTGACATATGCACGAGACATGGTGATATGAGCCAGAGTGGCCGATGAAGGAGTCATGGTGACAGATGTAGTGTAGACATAGCGATAGCAGCAACCTTTGAATTATGACAGCAGCTTTAAGAGTCATTGTGACAACTGTATGGGTCTTGTGGCAGCTTTATACGTCATAGGGACAGCTGTATGAATCATGGCAGCTGTATGAGTCATGGTGATAACTTTAGGAGTCAATGTGCTAGCTGTGTGAGTCGTGGTGATTGCTGTATTAGTCATAGTAATACCAGTATGATTTATGGTAATAGCTATAAGAGTCATGGTGGAAGCTGTTTAAGTCCTTTGGTAATAGTATAAGATCCATGGTAATAAATGAATCTGTCCCTGTATGAGTGATACGTACATGTATCAGTCGTCCGTCGTCCTTTCACATGTTCAACTAAGTATATCTTTAAAGCCAGTTGGCCAATCATGATTAAATTTCATGAGAGGCATTATCAGGTTGGGGGAAAAGATGCATTATGTTTTGGGGCAGATCAGATGGAAACCCTTGTTGGCATGGCAACATATAGCTCCTATAGACTTACATTGGGAAAAACTTCTCTGAAACCACTAGGTCCAGAGCTTACATATGAAGCATGTAGCAATGTCAAGTGGTCCCCTACATAAATTGTGCCATTCATGCCTCTGGGGTCTAAACTGGCCACTCCCCGGGCCTCTTAGCCCTCATAGACTTATAATGGAAAAAAGCTTAAAAATGCTTCTTCTCTGAAACCACTAGGCGCAGAGCATATATATTAAGCATGTAGCAATGTCAAGTGGTCCCCTACATAAATTGTGCCAATCATGTCCCTGGGGTCTAAACTGGCCACATCCCGGGCGCCATTCAAGCATGACTTTTCATCAAAAGCATGTACTTGATGTACTTTCACGTATTAACAATATAGGTATGGGATGTTGCACTGATGAGTTAGAAAGCCTTCATGCGGACTGAACAAAGTATTTGTCTAAATCGCGACGGAAGTATTCGCGAGGATTGTTGCCATGAAAAATTGATTCAAGCCCCCCCCCCCCCCCCCCCCATCGGAGCGGGGTTCATTTTACTGACCGTTCCAAGGTGGTTCCTCTGTCGCAGTTTATTTTTGTTATGGTTTGTCTCAAGTGTTTGTGTCGCGTATATTATTTTGTTTTGGATAGCCAGTTGGCCATTTTGTGAGAAATTAACTGTCCGTTTTGGCTTTCTGAGTTGATGTTTCCATTAGGGTCTGTTGTTTCATGTTTGTGTTTCTTTCCCTTTGGTGTCTCTGATGGGAGCTATGGGTTGATTGCATCTATTCCTGATCATTGCCTTCACTTATATTTTGGCAGTCAGTACTAGTTTTTAATTTTCCACATTACAAGTCTATTGAACTTCTAAGTTGACATAACAACCAAACTAAAGAGCCGAATTTCATAAAATATATTAAACATGATATGGCAAATTTTGTGAATATTTCCATAAAGTCTCAGTCCCATATGGTTTCTGAGAAGATGTTGTTTTTTTTAAGTATTTTTCTGGCATTTCGGTTTCCATGGCAACCAAGCAACAATATCTGCAAGACTTGGCAGTAACTACCATTTTTCTATTTTCACCATTATAAGGCTATGTAACCTCTAAGATGCCATAGCAACCAAAATAATGAGCAGAATTTCATGAAAAATAAAAAACAAAAGAACAACACTAAACATGTAAGGGAAAATATGGTGAATATGTCCATTGAGCCTCAGCCTCATAGAGCATATAGTTTCTGGGGAGATGATTTTTTTAGTTATTCTTTTTGGCATTTTGGTTTGGCAAAAACTAACAAGAGCTGTTACATGACAGCATAGCTCGCCTGTTTCGCGCCTTCAAGATATAAGGTAAAATTGCTGAACCATGACATATAGGTCACACTCACCTAGATATATTCTGAGATCAATAACTGGGACACATGGAACATAATTCCAGATATTACATATCAGAATTAATTGTGTCTGAATATAAGGCAAAATCATTGAACCATGAAAATAGCTCACAATGACCTACATATATTTCTAAGTCAGTCATCTGGTCACATGGAACTAATAATCCAGGTGAGACATTTCTCGATCAATTCGTATTCAAGATAATAGGCAAAATCACTGAACCATGAAATACAGGTCACACTTACCGAGATATAATTCAAGCTCAATCATGGGGTCACGTGGAATAAATAATCCAAGCTGGACATTTCTCCTTCAAATTGTATTCAAGATAATAGACAAAATCACTGAACCATGAAATATAGGTCACACTGATCTTGATATATTTTGCGGTCAATTATCGGGTCACATGGAACTAATAATCCAGGTATGACATTTCTCCATCAAAAAGTATTCAAGATAATAGGCAAAATCACTGAACCATGAAATATAGGTCACACTGACTTAGATATATTTTGCGGTCAATAATGGGATCATATGGAACTAATAACCCAGGTTTGACATTTATCCATCAAATAATATTAAAAGTAATAGGCAAAATCACTAGACCATGAAATGTAGGTCACCATGACCTAGATATATGTTGTGGTCAATTATCGGGTCACATGGAACTAATAATCCAGGTATGACATTTCTCCATCAGATAGTATTCAAGATAATAGGCAAAATCACTGAACCATGACATATAGGTCACACTGATGTAGACTTCAGCAATGACTTCAGCACCCAATTTCGTAAAATCATTCTTCGATATAAAAAGATTGGGTACAACATGGATATTATACGACAGACTGCATGCATGGTAGTTAACCCAATCACGGTTGGCAACTTTGCTTCCCTCTTTAATTGCACGCCGGTGGGTCAGGCCTCAGATTCTATGACAGCTCCAACGTAAAGGCTTATTGAAAATTAGAGAGATAATGCCGGTTGGTGCCTGATGCTCTGTCTCTGGTCGGGCTCATCGGAGTCTAACTGTTGGTTTTCTTTTGCTCCAGCATTTCAGTGGTTTCTTGCTGTCGAGTCCTCACCGTTGTCTCACCTCTGTGGTTCTTTGATTTTTGTGTTCACGGAGATGTTGCACTGATGAGTTAGGAGGCCTTCATGCGGACTGAATAAATTATTTGTCTAAATCGCGACGGAAGTAAGGGCGAGGATTGTGGCCACGTAAAATCGATTTAAGCCCCCCCCCCCCCCCCCCCCCCCCCCCCCCCCCCCCGGTGGAAATCTTCCACTGCCCGTTCCAAGGCGGCTCTTCTGTGGCGATTTATTTATGTTGTTGTTTTGTTACTTACTGTGTGTATCACTTGTGTCTTTTAATTTTGGATGGCCATATGGCCATTTTGTGGGAAAGTAACTGTCCTTATGGCCTTCCTTTGTTTAGGTTTCCATTATGGTCTGGTCGCTTAATGTTTGTATTTCTTTCCCTTTGGTGTCTTTTATGGGTGGAGTAAGTTAATTGTATCAATTCCTGATCTTTGTTTTACTTCTACTTTGAGGTCAATCAGCAGGTCACTTGGAACTAATAATCCAGGTATGACATTTCTACATCAAATAGTATTCGAGATAATAGGCAAAATCGCTGAACCATTAAATTTATAGGTCACAGTGGCCTAGGTATATTTTGAGGTCAATCATGGAGTCACATGGAACTAATATCCCAGGTATGACATTTCTCCTACAAATAGTCTTCAAGGTATAAGGCAAAATCACTGGACTGTGAAATGTAGGTCATCATCCCCCTCACCCTTTTACACGTGAACCAATGTCACTTGATTGGTTGATGTATAACCAATTGTGTCTAAAACTTGTTAGCATAATGGAAACGTATACAACAAATTACAAAGGTGTCCTAGATTTTGACCCCTAGCCCCACCCCATCCCCATTTCCAGGCATGAACACAGGGGTGTGTTGTCTTGGAATCTCAGAAGACACTCCCAGGTATCCAAGTTGTAAGTATGAATGTTTTGTGATGAGTGACTGTTGAGATATAAGCATTTCAAAAACTTTAACACAGAATTACATTGGTGTTCTAGATTTTGACCCCTAGGCCCACTCAGGGGCATAAACCCAGCGGTCGGTTCTCTTTAAACATCAGAAGACCCTCCCAGGTACTTAAGTTCCAAATATGAGTGGCTGTTGAGTTTTAAGCATTTGAATAACTTTAAGAAGTGTGACGGGAAGGATCACACAAATACAAATGCAAACGCGCACGCAGACGACCGAGATGACAACAATAGCTCTCCATGTACTTTGTACAGGCGAGCTAAAAAGGAACAGTATGCCTAAAATCAGTTGGCACATGCTAGACTACACGAGGAACATAAGTTTTGTCAAAATATCTGCAAAAGCTTTGCAGTTAATACAATTTTTCAATTTTCCCCATCAGAAGTCTATGGAAACTCAAAGTTGCTATAGCAACCACACTTATTTCATAAAAAACATAAACTTTAAATCCTACAACCCAAGGATGCTACAGATACAATCTGATCTCAATCGGACCAGTGGCTTCAGCAGAGATGTTGTCTGTAAATGTTGATGCCAGACATACTACGCAGACGACGGACAACTGCCTATCCTATAAGATCTGCCACAGCCTTCGGCTCTGGTGAGCTTAAAATCTTTAGTCTGATTTTATAACTGTATTAAACGATTTAGTATAATCCTGTAATTACAAGTACATGATACATGGAACATCACTTTCTTGTCAATGATGGGAGGTGTGAGGCAATTGTATCGATTCCAGATCAATGCCTTCACTTTTATTTTATAGCATAGGTCTAAAGCTTCACCTAAAATATGTAACGGCTGAGCCAATCCTACTTTTGCATATTTTCTGGTCAAGCCCCATTAACTTTAACTGGCATTTAAATGGAATCATCTAAACAACTCCTATCAATTGGATAGCATAACATATTTGAGACTACACCAATTAATGGCACACGTCTAATTGGCAAACTGTTATCTTAAGTCAACTCACTCAAAGCTTTCCTAATTTCGAGTAAAAAGTTCTTACAAAATTCCTTTGGTTCCTCAAATATTGTACTGTACCTTCCTCATGGCAGCGATCTTTAGTCTCCAGCTTCACTATATCATGCCTAAATGTAGAAATTATACAAATTAGATCAAAAAGGCATGCTGTATGAAAACAATCAAAATGTATACTGGCCCCCACACATGGGGGCTTGAAGAAATAGACTGGGCTTCATGATCCTTACACGCAGAGCTGAAACAGAGGGCACGTGAGTACTGGTAAACTGCTTAGAGGTTCTAAGCCTGACCAGGAAAAAGTGGTGCGAGTTGGGCCCGTCATACATATAAAATATATTGGTTTCATTGGGCGGCAGGGCCTGAGAAGTCATTTCATCTCAATGTCTTGTAAAAGACACACAAAACTAGAAGCAACATCTCCAACAATGACCTTTACAATGTTGATGGGGATGTTAAACCTCAAATCAAAAAAAAAAAAAAAAAAAAAAAAAAAAAACAAGTGCAGTATGCCATTAGAAAAATTAAAGCAATGCATTATGCCTTGCCACTAATTTTGATCAAGCAAGTGCCATAACACTTGTTTGTTTGATCTGAGGTTAAGTATCCCCGTCAACACTGTATAGGTCATTCTCGAGAAGTTGCTTCCAATTCAGTGGGACTTTTACCCAAAACTGAAATGAAATGACTTCTCAATGAAACCAATAGGGTTTATAACCTTGGATGGGTCCACTCGCCCCGCCTTGCCTGGGCAGGCTTAGACCCTCTAAGCGGTTTACAAGTACTTGTGTGTGGTCGATTTCAGCTCTGGAAGCATCATGCAGCCCATCTATTTCTTCAAGCCCCGATGGGCTGCCATAAACACTGTCAAAATGAATTCAAAATGAAGGTGCATTAGTCTTTCCCTTAATAAAGTTGACATTAATACATGAATAAGGTGACTATTTTCAATGTTCAAAGGGGCCATATCTCCGAAAGGAAGTAAACCAGAATTACAATTCCTATTTTCTGTAGAACCACTCAGGGTACGTAACATTTATGCGAAGTTTACGGTAAATATACGGTGTATTAGTCATGGTGACAGCTGTATGAGTAATGGTGATAGTTGTATGTGCCAAGGTAATACAGACGTAACAGTGATAGCAAAATGATTTGTGGGGATAGCTGAATGAGTCATGATGACAGCTAAATGAATCATGATGATAGCTGTATGAGTCAGGAAGTCAGCTGCGGATGACATGGTGATAGCCATTTGATACATGGTAATATCTGCATGATGTTCTATATAATGGGCAATCCTTTGCAAGCAACCAAGGGCTACAATACGGAACCAAGTTTTTATGGGACGGACTAGCTAGTTTCCGCATTTAGGCCTTGCCAGTGACCCTCAAATATTCTAAAATTTAAGCAGTGGAATCAATGATCGAAAAGGACTAGAAAATATAACCCAAACTATGCCGAAGGGCAGGGAGACTTTTGACAGCCGCCACACATTCCCTAAACACCAGCTGAAGTTAAAATGTCATATATAAGGGATAATCTTTTGGAAGCAAGTACTACAACATGGAACAGAAAATCGTAGGGTGCAGGATTATCTTGGCTATGTGATTCTTGGGGATAGTCACAGTGATAGTTGTATGACCTATGTTGAAAGCTATATGAGCCATGCTTATAACTGTGTGAGTCATGATGAAAGCTGTGTGAATCAGGATGATAGTTTATTAGCCATGGTGACAGCTTAAGGCGACATGATGATAGTCTATGAGTCTATATTAGCTTTATGAACCATAGTGACATCTGCAAGAGTCATGGTGATATGATCCAGAGTTGCCGATGAAGGAGTCATGGTGACAACTATAGTGTAGACATAGCGATAGCAGCAACCTCCGAATTATGACAGCAGCTGTAAGTTTGTTTGATTTGAGGTTTTACGGCCCGTCAACCCTCTAAAGGTCATTTTGGAGACGCTGCTTCCAATTTTGTGGGACTTTTACCCGACATTGAGATGAAATGACATCTCAAGCCCTGTCGCCAAATGAAACCAATATGGTTTATTAGCATGGATGGTCCGCCTCGCACCGCGGTTCCTGGACAGGCTTAGATCCTCTAAGCGGTTTACCAGTACCAGTGTGCGGGCCGGATTCAGCTCTGCCTGGAAGCCTCATGCAGCCCATATATTTCTTCAAGCCCCTATGGGCGGGGCTTAGCAGATGTAAGAGTCATTGTGACAATTGTATGGGTCTTGTGGCAGCTTTATACGGACAGCTGTATGAGTCATCGTGATATGAGCCAGAGTGGCCGATGAAGGAGTCATGGTGACAGCTATAGTGTAGTCATAGCGATAGCAGCAACCTATGAATTATGACAGCAGCTGTAAGAGTCATTGTGACAACTGTATAGGTCTTGTAGCAGCTTTATACGTCATAGGGACAGCTGTATGAGTCATGGTGGTATAAGCCAGACTGGCCCATGAATGAGTCATGGTGACAGCTGTAGTATAGTAACTGGAGAAAGTGTCCAGTGGGGCACGTATACCCCCGACCAGTGCCATCCCCTTTTAGTGGAAATGAAAATTTGTTTGTAGCATTGAACCTTTCCATATAAACTTTCCATTTAGTCCACTGAGAATAACTATTGCATTTCAACAAATATAGAATAATTTATCATATCCAAAGATGAGACTGCTTGTCTTTGCTGAATAATAAAAACTCAAAGTTTGTTGCAATATGGAACAATTTCAACTGGAAACAACAAACATAGAATAGGCTGTCATAGAACATTTGCTGAATTAAAGTAGCTGTACAATGACATAATAAAGCAATGCATTTTTTATTATTACTTGCATTTATTATTGTCTGCATTTCAAGAGAAAATATTATGCAAAACTTAACAGTTCTAGTCGCTGTTGTTTCTAAGATCACAAGGACCAATATACATGTATAAACTGACAAATCTGACAAGGGTCACAGCATAAAGAAACAACAAACTAACTAATAATGAACAGATGGAAAGACAAAAACTATAACCTTTGATATACTTTGTATGCAAGGAGTATAATGAAAACAGTTATCAAATCCTGTACCACATACTATTATGCGATGTATATATGTGAATTTATTCTAATAAATATTGTTTAAACCAAAACAGTTAACACAAAACTTGGACGTGATCAAAATGTGTAAGTCCTTATTATTGACCCATAGCCCCACCCGGGGGCTTGACACAGGAGCTTAGATATTCCATATGAAAGTTAATACTATAGCTATATTCTGTACCAAATATAAAGAGAATCTAACATGAGGTTACAGAGATATAAGCAATCAAAAAGGTTTAACACAAAACTTCGACTTAAAAGTTGACAAACTGACAGACAGCCCACCCAGGGGCTTGACCCAGGGGCTTAGATATTCCATATGAAAGGTTATGCTATAGAAATATCCTTTACCAAATATGAAAAGAATCTAACATGTAGTTACAGAGATATGAGAAATCAAAAAGGTTTAACACAAAACATTGACGTAAATATTGATGAACGGACTGACGGGTGGACAGCCCACCCAGGGGCTTGACCCGCAAGCTAAGATATTCCAAATGAAAGGTAATGCTATAGAGATATCCTGTACCAAATATGAAGAGAATCAAACATGTGGCGACAGAGATATGAGCAATCAAAAAGGTTTAACACAAAACTTTGACTTAAAAGTTGACAAACGGACAGACAGCCAACCCAGGGGCTTGACCCAGGGGCTTAGATACTCCATATGAAAGGTAATGCTATAGAGATATCCTGTTACAAATATGAAAAGAATCTAACATGTAGTTACAGAGATATGAGCAATCAAAAAGGTTTAAAACAAAACATTGATGTAAATATTGATGAAAGGACTGACGGGTGGAAGCCCACCCAGGGGCTTGACCCGCAAGCTAAGATATTCCAAATGAAAGGTAATGCTATAGAGATATCCTGTACCAAATATGAAGAGAATCAAACATGTGGTGACAGAGATATGAGCAATCAAAAAGGTTTAACACAAAACTTTGACGTAAAAGTTGACAAACGGACAGACAGCCCACCCAGGGGCTTGACCCAGGGGCTTAGTTATTCCATATGAAAGGTAATGCTATAGAGATATCCTTTACCAAATATGAAGAGAATTTAACATGTGGTTACAGAGATATGAGCTATCAAAAAGGTTTAACGCAAAACTTTGACGTAAAGGTTGACGAACGGCGGGACGGACGGAAGTACGAACGAACGAACGAACTAACTAACGAACGAACGAACTAACGAACGGACGAACGGACGGAAAGACGAAAACTATATACCCCCTGACATACTTCGTATGTCGGGGGTATAATAACGATAGCACCAACCTCTGAATTATGACAGCAGCTGAAAGAGTCATTGTGACAACTGTTTTGGTCTTCTGGCAGCTTTATACGTCATAGGGACAGCTGTATGAATCAAAGTGGCAGCTGTATGAGTCATGGTGATAACTTTAGTCGTCAATGCGCTAGCAGCGTGAGTCATGTTGATTGCTGTATTAGTCACAGTAATATCAGTATGAGTAATGGTAATAGCTTTAGGAGTCATGGTGGAAGCTGTTTAAGTCCTAGTAATAGCTAAAAGAGTCATGGTAATAAATGAATGTGTCCCTGTGGTAGTGATACGTACATTTATCAGTTGTAGTGACAGCTGTAGTCGTCATGGTGGAAGCAGTATACATGTAAGTCATGGTGACAGCTCTCTCTCTGTGTGTGTGTGTGTGTGTGTGTGTGTGTGTGTGTGCATGCGTGCTGAGGCATGTTTTCTCCCACCAACAACTAAGATCATATAGAAAGTTGACCTCAGTTTAAAGACTTATCCAAAAGTCTGGAGAATAAAAAGCTAAATGGTTGCCTTTGGAAACAAAGAACACATACAAGAACGAAAATTGGAGACTCGGTTTTATTGAGGCTCTTCATACACAGCAATATAGTTTGCAAGGCTGCATATGCCTAGCATCGGCTTAAGCGATATTCGATATTCAAAGTAAACAAAATAGGCTCAATGATCCCAGAGGAAAAGAAAATATAATCTGCCCTATGATGAAGCACAGGGAGACTTTTTACGGCCGCCACACGGCACTTAACAACAGATGCAGTGAGGTAAAGGTTGCCTTTGGAAACAAAGAACACATAAAGAACGAAAATCGGAGACTCGGTTTTATTGAGTATCTTCATACACAGCAATATAGTTTGCAAGGCGTATGATCATAAAGGAAAGGAAAATATAATCTGCACTAAGATAACATTATCTGCTCAAATCGAACCCCCAAGATACATGGTTTCTAAGTCGAGTAGTTTAACCACTACACCCGCGGAGGCTTTAATGGTGGTCACAGCTCAATGAGTCATGATGATAGCATTGTAAGTCATGGGGCTAGCTGTATTAGTCATGTTGACAGTTGTGTGAGCAACTGTGAAGACTTATGCGAGTCATGTTGATAGCTGTATGCGTCATGATGACAGCTGTATGTGTCATGGCAACCGCTGTGTGAGACATAATGGCATCTGAAGCAGTTATGGTGACAGCTGTAGGAGTCGTGAGAACAGCTGTGTGGGTCATGTTGATATGGACAGCTGTATGAACAATGGTTGCAGCTGCATAAATCAGTGACATTACATCAGATAATATGGCTGATGAAAGTGTGATGGGTCTTGGTGACAGCTGTGTTTGAAATTAAAATATCTGTATGAGTCATGTTGGTAGCTGTATGAATCATGGTGATAGTGATAGAAGTCGTGGTGATAGCTGCGTGAGTCACGGTGAAAGCTGTATGAGTCATCTTAATAGCTGTATGCGTTATGGAAATAGCTACAAGAATCAAAATTTCAAAGTGATATATGTACGAGTAATTGTGATAGCTGTATTAGTCTTCCCTTTGTTTATTTGAATAGAGGTTTACGGGGCTTGCTGTATTTGTCATAGTGATAGCTTTATTAGTCATAATGGTCACTAAATGAGTCACTGTGACAGCTGTTTGATTCATGCTGATAGCTGTATGAGGCATGAAGACAGCTTTAGGCATAGTCATTTGGTTCATTGTTACAGCTGTGTAAGCTTTATGGCCCCTGACGAAAGCAATATGAGCGATTCTCATAGCTGTATGAGCACGGAGTGATGACTGTATGAGTAACGGAGATAGCTGCATGAACTAAGATGACAGCTGTATTCATCATGGTGACAGCTGTAGTGATCAAGATGAGAGCTGCATGAATTATGGTAACAGTTCTAAGTGTCACGGTGAAAGCTGTTGTCATGTGATAGCTGTAAAGGCCATGATGGCAGCCATATGAGCCATTTTGAAAGATCTATTGACAGCTGTAGTAGTCATACTGAAAGCAGCAGTTGCCATGATGACATATTTGTGAGTCATGGTATGTGTGATGTTAACAGTTGAATTGGTAATGGGTCATAACAATAGCTATACAAGTCAATGTGACATCTGAATGTGTAATTGCGATATCTGTATGTGTCTTGGTGAAAGCTTAAAAGGCGTGCTAATAGATATCGGAGTCATGGTAAAAGCTGTTTGAGTTATGGTCATAGCTGTATGTGTCGTGGTGGCGTGTTGATAGCTGTATGAGTCATCGTGATGGCTGTATAAGTCATGACTCGTCGTGTCAGCTGTATAAGTTATAGTGATCGCTGAATTAGACACGACAAAAGCTATATCAGTCTTAGTAAGAGGGATGCGAGCAACGTTGACAGCTGTTTGAGTCATGGTGACAGCTATAGGTGTCATGGGTTCCATTGTTAGAGTCATGGTGACAACTAAAGTAGTCATAGTGTCAGCTGTAGAAGTCATAAAGCCGTGTGAGTCATGTTGACAGCCTTATAAGCGATGTTGATAGCTACTTGAACAATGGTTACAGCTGCATAATTTATAGCTACAGGAGATACGACTGTTGAAAAGGAATAAGTCTTTATGGCAGCTGTATATGAAATTAAGATATCCGAGTCATTTTGGGCGCCGTATGATTCGTGTAGAAATCGTGCTGGCAGCTGTATGCGTCATGATGGCAGCTGTATGTGTCATGGGGACCGCTGTATGAGACATGATGACATCTGAAGAAGTCATGGTGACAGCTGTAGGAGTCGTGAGGAAAGCTGTGTGAGTCATGTTGATATGGACAGCTGTATGAGCGATTGGTTTCAGCTGCATGGTTCTTTGTGACAGTTTTAGAGATATGGCTATTGAATGCGCTGTGTGTCGTGGTGACAGCTGTATGTGAATAAATATATATGTATGAATCATGGTGGTAGCTGTATAATTCATGGTGATAGTTATAGAAGTCGTGGTAATATCTATGTGAGTCCTGGTGGCAGCTGTATGAGTCATCTTAATTGCTGTATGAGTGACGGTAATAGCTACAACCCTCATGGTGATAGCTGTTTGAGTGATTGAGATAGCTCTATTAGTCTTCTGTCTGTTTGTTTGTTTGTTTGAATAGAGGTTTTAAAGTCCCTGTCAACACTATTTAGGTCATTTTCGAAATGTTGCTTTCAATTTTGTGGGACTTTTACCCGACATTGAGATGAAATGAAATCCCAAGCCCTGTCGCCCTTTGAAATCAAAATGTTTATATGCATGGACGGTCCGACTCGCACCGTTTTGCCTGAACAGGCTTAGACCTATGCTGCATACCACTTCTCATGTGCGGTCGGTTTCAGCTCTGCGTGGAAGCACTTTGCATACCGATTTATTTCTCAAAGTCCCGATGGGCGGGAGCTTGCTGTATTAGTCATTATGATAGCTATATGGGCCATGGTGGTCAATGAATGAGTGACTGTGACAGCCGTTTGAGTCATCCAGGCATGAAGACAGCTTTAGGCGTAGTCATCTGGCTCATTGTTACAGCTGTATTAGACATAGTGTTTGCTTATGAACCCTGCCGATAGCAATATGAGCGATGCTTTAAGCTGTATAAGCACAGACTGATGGCTAATGAGTCATGGAGATAGCTGTATGAGCTGTGGTGACAGCTGCATTCGCCATGTTGATAGCTGTTGGGATCACGTTTAGAGCTGCATGAATTATGGTGACAGTTGTAAGAGTCACTGTGGAAGCTGTAAGCATTGGCGATAGCTATATAAGCCATGATGACGATCGTATGAGCCATTTTTAAAGATGCATTAGTCATATTGATAGCTGTAGTAGTTATACTGACACTCGTAGCAGTAGTCATGATGAAAGATTAGTGAGTCATGGGGACAGCTGTATGTGTGATGTTAACAGCTGTATTAGTCATGGTTACAGCCGTATAGGTGTTTACGATAGCTAAACGGTCAAAATAACACCTGAATGAGTAAAGGTGGTAGCTATAGGTGTCTTGGTGAAAGCTTTAAGGGTCGTGCTGAGAGATATCCGAGTCATGGAAATAGCTCTATGAGTTATTGTAATAGCTGTTTGTGTCGTGTTGATAGCTGTACGAGTTATCGTGATTGCCGTATGAGTTATGCTATGAGTCGTCGTGGCAGCTGTATTAGTTATAGTGATTGTTGTATTAGACACGGTGAAAGCTATATAAGTCTTAGTGGAATGCATGCGAGTCATGGTGGTAACTGTATGAGTCATGGTGACAAGGTGTCATGGTTACCTTCGTAAGATTCATGCTGACACCTGGAGTAGTGATTGTAAGAGCTATAGAAGTCGTAAAGAAAGCTATTTGAGTCATTGTGACAGCCTTTAAGGTGATGTATGACCAATGGATACAGCTGCATATTCCATGCTGATGGCTATAGAAGCTATAACTGTTGAAAACAGAATAAGTATTGGTGGCAGCTGTATGTGAAATTAAGATACCCGAGACATTGTGTTAGTCATGGTAACAGCTGAATGGGGCATGATAATTACTTTACTTTAGAAATAGCGACAGCAGTATGAGTCATGGTGATTGTTGTAAGAACCACAGAGACAGCTGTATGATCAATGATGACAGCTCCATGGGTTATCCTTACAGCACTATGATAGTGTTGTCAGCATCGTCATGGCGATAGCTGTATGGGTGACGATGACGACTTTATCAGTCATGCTGGCAGCAGAACGAGTCATGATGATAGTTGTATCAGTCATGGTGATAGTTGTTTGAGCCATTGTTACAACTGTATCAGTCATGACGACAGCAGTATGAGTCATTGTGACAGCTGTTTGGGTTATTATGATAGCTGCATAAGCCTTGGAGACAGCTGTAAGTGTCAAAGTGAAAGCTCAATGACTCCTGGTGACAGCTATATGAGTCTGGCATACAGCTGTATGAGACATACTTATGGCTGTAAGAGTCACGGAGACAGAAGTATATGCAATGGTGACAGCTGCTTTCAGCACGGTGATAGCTGTAGGAATCACGCTTAGAGATGCATGAATCATGATGACAGGTATATGAGTCATTGTGATGGCTATCGTAGTCACGGTGAAAGCTGTATGAATGAAGTAATAGCAGTGTTAGTCATATTGATATTTCTGTTATTTATAAATGAAATACTGAAAACAATATCAGTATGAGTCATCGCAATATCTACAGTAAATATGGAGATAGATGTTTGCTGTATTCATGGTGATAGCTGAATAGGTCATGACAATCGCTGAATTAGTAATGGTGACAGCGGTATGAGTCATGGTGATTGCTGTAAGAACCACAGAGACAGCTGGAAGAGCCATGCTAACAGCTATGAAAGTGCTGTCCGCATACGTCATGGCGATAGCTGTATGAGTGATGATGACAGCTTTATCAGTCATGGTGGCAGCAGGACGAGTCATGATGATAGTTGAATGAGTCATGGTGATAGTTGTATGAGCCATATAGACAGCTGTATGAGCCATTGTTACAACTGCATGAGTCATTGTGACAGCAGTATGAGAGTCATTATGACAGCTATATGGGTCATTGTGATAGCTGTATGAGCCTTGGAGACAGCTGTGGGTGTCACTGACCCCTGGTGACAGCTATATGAGTCATGCTTATAGCTGGATGAGACATACCGATGGCTGTATTAATCACGGAGACAGATGTATGTGCCATGGTGACAGCTGCTTTCATCAAGGGGATAGTTTTAGGAATCACGCTTAGAGATGCACGAATCATGATGACAGTTATATGAGTCATTGAGATAGCTTTGGGATTCATGGTGAAAGCTGTCGGAATGAAGGTTTTTTGCTATGTGAGTCCTGTTGATAGTTCTTTTATTTATTTATGAAATACTGATTACAATATCAGTGGAATCATACATTGCAAAGTATACATGACTTACACAATATATATGAAAAATAACATAGTAAATCAGTTTACATGTGTATATGAAACCAATTAGAACAGAAAGTGTTAACATCACTTATACACCTGTCAACATGACTCACATTATGATTCCTACAGCTGCCACCATGACTACTACAACTGTCACCGTGTCTACAACAGCTGTCAATATGACTCATACATGTTTTACTTTACGATGACTAATAAAGCTACCACTTGGACTCATATAGCTATTATTTGAACTCTTTTTTTTTAATATAATTGTTTGTGAAGAGTAACAGTACTATTTTTAATTAGATTGTTAGAACATAACTGTGGTAATGTTAATATTTACTGCTTTGTGCTTCCGGTCACGGTTATAGCTACATAAGTCATTGTGACAGCTCTATGTGTAATGGTGTCAGCTGTAAAAGCCATGATGCCAGATGCATGCATCACTGACAGCTGTATGAGTCAAGATGACAGCTGTTTGATTTATGGTGGCGTATGATTCATGGTGACAGCAGTATTAGTCATTAGCTTTATAAGTTATGCTGACAAGTGTTTAAGTAGTCGTGACAGCTGTATGATCAATGCTGTATGCAACTCGTGACAGCATGATAAGTCATGGTTACAGAAGTATGAGTCACCGTGACAGCTGTATGGGTCAAAGTGAGTCATAGCAAGAGCTAAACGAGTCAAAGTGATAGAGAGTGGCACGTGTTTGAGTCAGGACAAAATGTATATGAGTAATCATGACAGCTATGCGAGTCATAATGACAGCGGTATGAGTCATCATGACAAGTGTATTAGGCATGATGCGATATTACTATTTAATACAATTCGGAGAAATCTGTAATTGGGTTTTAGATATTTATATATCAAATTATAGATATCTATAAATCAAATAATAGATATGTATGATTAACATTATTATCAATAATTTGACATCATAAAATGTAACCAATGATATGTAATATATATTTCTTGATATCTATAAATTTGTCTAATGATATCCATGATTCCTTAACATATATAGATATCTAAAAATCAAATTACAGATACCATTTCAAGGCTGGATAATAGATATCAAAGTTTTCAATAATGGATATCAGAAAATATATGAAGGATATCAATAAATGTAATTCTTGATATCCTGAAATGTTCATCAATATTTGATATCTCTATATCGAATAAAAGATATCTATAATTGGAACTACAGATATCCCTTAACATATTATGGATATAATGAAATAAATAATACATATCTAATATTATTTATAGATATGTAATAATATTTATTGATATCCTATATCTTTGTTATAGACACCTATAAATCAATTTGTAGATATCTATAAATCAAATTATAGATAATTAACATTGTTGATTTTAGATATTTATTATTTATTTCATGATATCCATTCTACGTAAAGGGTTGTCAATTATTTCAATATTAGATATCTATTATTTTGATATATGGATAACAAATATTGAAGAGCTATTTATTTCATGATATCCATTCTACGTAAAGGGTTGTCAATTATTTCAATATTAGATATCTATTATTTTGATATATGGATAACAAATATTGAAGAGCATTTTAAAATAGCAATAGTTTCACTTATTTATGACCATAATATATTTTATGATATCCATTATTGAAAATTGGGATATCTATAATTCAGCCTTTTAAATGATCTCTATAATTTGATTTTTAGATATTTATATATGCAAAGAAATTATTGATATCAGGAAACAAATCTATTGGTATCAAGAAATATATATTACTTATCACGGATTTCATTTTATGAAAGCAAAACATACAGATAATCATAGATATTAATAATGTTAATTGTACATATCTATAATTTGATTTATTGATATCTTTAATTTGATTTATAGATATCTGAAATAAACTACAGTTTAATAATAATTATTGTCAGATATCGATAAATAACATCTATAATAATGACATCTATAAATCAGTTTGTAGATATCTATAAATCAAATTATAGATAATTAACATTACTGATATTAAATATTTATTTTTTTTCATGATATTCATAGTAAGTAAATGGTTATCAATAATTTCAATAGTATATATCTATTTTTTTGGTATATGGATACCAAATATTGAAGAGCATTATAAAATATCAATAGTTTCATTTATTCATTACAAAAATGTATTTTATGATATCCATTATTGAAAATTGTGATATCTATGATTCAGCCTTTAAAATGATCTCTATAATTTGATTTTTAGATATTTATTTATGCAAAGAAATTATTGATATCAGGAAACAAATCTATTGGTATCAAGAAATATATATTACGTATCACGGATTTCATTTTATGAAAGCAAAACATACAGATAATTACAAATATTAATAATGTTAAT
This sequence comes from Lucinisca nassula, assembly GCA_963580285.1. Classification (NCBI taxonomy): domain Eukaryota; kingdom Metazoa; phylum Mollusca; class Bivalvia; order Lucinida; family Lucinidae; genus Lucinisca; species Lucinisca nassula. Next base: position 110,631,112 of record OY757018.1, on the reverse strand, counting down.
TGTACATATCTATAATTTGATTTATTGATATCAATAATTTGATTAATAGATATCTGAAATAAACTACAGTTTAATAATAATTATTGTCAGATATCGATAAATAACATCTGTAATAATGACATCTATAAATCAGTTTGTAGATATCTATAAATCAAATTATAGATAATTAACATTACTGATATTAGATATATTTTTTTTCATGATATCCATAGTAAGTAAATGGTTATCAATAATTTCAATAGTAGATATCTTTTATTTTGATATATGGATACCAAATATTAAAGAGCATTATAAAATATCAATAGTTTCATTTATTCATGACCAAAATGTATTTTATGATAACCATTATTGAAAATTGTGATATCTATGATTCAGCCTTTTAAATGATCTCTATAATTTGATTTTTAGATATTTATATATGCAAAGAAATTATTGATATCAGGAAACAAATCTATTGATATCAAGAAATATATATAACATATCATGAATTTCATTTTATGATAGCAAAAAATACAGATAATTACAGATATCAATAATGTTAATTGTTCATATCTATAATTTGATTTATTTATAATTATAATTTGAATTATAGATATCTGTAATAAACTATAGTATATCAATAATTATTGCAAGATATCAATAAATAATATCTATAATAATGATATCTATAAATAATATCTATAATAATGATATCTATAAATAATATCTATAACAATGATATCTAATATATGTTTAAATTATAGCTATATATTTTTCAATATATAGATAAATATTATAAAATATCAATAATTTCATTTGTTCATGACCAAAATGTATTTTATGATATCCATTATTGAAAATTTTGATATCTATGATTCAGCCTTTTAAATGATCTCTATAATTTGATTTTTAGATTTGATATATGCAAAGAAATTATTGATATCAGGAAACAAATCTATTGGTATCAAGAAATATATATTACGTATCACGGATTTCATTTTATGAAAGCAAAACATACAGATAATTACAAATATTAATAATGTTAATTGTACATATCTATAATTTGATTTATTGATATCAATAATTTGATTAATAGATATCTGAAATAAACTACAGTTTAATAATAATTATTGTCAGATATCGATAAATAACATCTGTAATAATGACATCTATAAATCAGTTTGTAGATATCTATAAATCAAATTATAGATAATTAACATTACTGATATTAGATATATTTTTTTTCATGATATCCATAGTAAGTAAATGGTTATCAATAATTTCAATAGTAGATATCTTTTATTTTGATATATGGATACCAAATATTAAAGAGCATTATAAAATATCAATAGTTTCATTTATTCATGACCAAAATGTATTTTATGATAACCATTATTGAAAATTGTGATATCTATGATTCAGCCTTTTAAATGATCTCTATAATTTGATTTTTAGATATTTATATATGCAAAGAAATTATTGATATCAGGAAACAAATCTATTGATATCAAGAAATATATATAACATATCATGAATTTCATTTTATGATAGCAAAAAATACAGATAATTACAGATATCAATAATGTTAATTGTTCATATCTATAATTTGATTTATTTATAATTATAATTTGAATTATAGATATCTGTAATAAACTATAGTATATCAATAATTATTGCAAGATATCAATAAATAATATCTATAATAATGATATCTATAAATAATATCTATAATAATGATATCTATAAATAATATCTATAACAATGATATCTAATATATGTTTAAATTATAGCTATATATTTTTCAATATATAGATAAATATTATAAAATATCAATAATTTCATTTGTTCATGACCAAAATGTATTTTATGATATCCATTATTGAAAATTTTGATATCTATGATTCAGCCTTTTAAATGATCTCTATAATTTGATTTTTAGATTTGATATATGCAAAGAAATTATTGATATCAGGAAACAAATCTATTGATATCAAGAAATATATATAACATATCATGAATTTCATTTTATGATAGCAAAAAATACAGATAATTATAGATATCAATAATGTTAATTGTTCATATCTATAATTTGATTTATTGATAATTATAATTTGATTTATAGATATCTGTAATAAACTATAGTATATCAATAATTATTGCAAGATATCAATAAATAATATCTATAATAATGATATCTATAAATAATATCTATAATAATGATATCTATAAATAATATCTATAATAATGATATCTAATATATGTTTAAATTATAGCTCTCTATTTTTCAATATATAGATATATACATATATAATTCCTTTGCATATATAGATATCTAAAAATCAAATTATAGATATCATTTAGAAGGCTGAATTATAGATGTCACAATTTTCAATAATGAATAAAAGAAACTATATTATTGATATCAATAAATGTAATTATATGTTCTTAAATATTTAACATCTTTCCATCGAATAAAAGATATCTATAATTCGAATTATAGATGTCCCTAAATGCATTATGTATATCATAAAATAGATAATAGATATCTAATATTATTTATACATATCTAATAATATTTATTGCAATCCAATAATTTTATTATAGATATCAGAAATTTTATTAACAAATATCTTGAAATTCAAGCTGACGTCGGTAGCTCAGTGAGATGTAGGTCTGACTGGTGATCAGAAGGACACGTGTTCGAGTCATGTCGGTGTCGGCAACATTCTTTCCTGGACATGGATCATGAAATCTATTTTACAGTCATTTTCTCCATTCTGCTGATTCAAGAAGGGCAGTTGTCCGTTTCTGTGAAAGAATGTGCACTGTACTTATCATGAAGCGCGTCTATAAAGCGTTTGACCCTCTTGAACCCCACTTTTATATAGTAAAACTTGGTTTGGCAGGGGTAAACCTTATTTTTCTTATTTCTGCTCCAAAATATAGATTGTTGGTACTCGTTAGAACCGCCTCGGGGAAGCGGTTCTAACATGTAACCAGAATCTCTATTTTAAGCAGAAATAAGAAAAATATCAATTTTTCATCTTTAAAGGTTCCTTTTTGTGGCGATAAACTTTACAGTGTATTTGTATAGGCAGTGTTTTCGAAATGTGGTTAACAGCTTAGGTATAAGCTTGCCCACTAAAAGTGTGGAATGGTAAACTGACCGGCTTAAAAATGACCTAAATAGTTAGGACTGGGCCGTTTAACTCCAATACAAACAAACAAAATCTTGAATTTCAATTAAATAGTAAAATGGCACCTCATAAATGAAGGTAGGTAAGGATTTGTTAAAGGACACTTTGTTTGATGCAAAGAAATTATGAATTTATTATGGAATGTAAAAAAATTTATATAAGATATCTTATATCCTACATAAGATATCTGATATAACAATTAAGATATCTTATATCCTAAAGTAGATATCTTATATCCTATATGAGATATCTTATTTAATTCTGCAATTCAGATATCTGATATGATATATGTTTTAGTAAACAAGATACCTTATATGTTATATAAGATATCTTATTTAACATATAAGATATCTTATATAACATATAAGATATCTTGTTTACTAAAACATATAAGATATCTTATATGCTATATAAGATATCTAATATACTAAATAAGATATCTTATATAGCATTTAAAATATCTAATGTAACATATCAGATATCTGATATATTATATCAGATATCTTATTTATATTTTTATATAAAATATCTTAATTGGTATATCAGATATTTAATTTAACATATAAGATATCTTATATAAGTTTGATAAATAAGATATCTTAATTAACATATAAGATATATTATATAAATTGGAAAGAAATGACAAATAATAGTCACTACCTCTCCATTAGACTGCTACAGAGGACTGGAGAAATTATAATTATTAATTATAAACTGTAATTGTACATATGTGTTTATAAATAAAACGGGGTTCCCAAACACGTGCGATCAGATTAAAGACAACATCTTTCTTTTTTGAGAGAGAGAGAGAGAATAAATCCAGCTTGCTTTTGTTTGTATAATTTAATTACCTTCCCTTACAAGATAGTGGAAGTATAAATTAACTTCAAACTTGAGTTATGCCAAGCACTGCTCATTGCATGTATTTTGACAAAAACAAAAAACAAAGACTCTCACCAGACTGTCCATATATTCAGCCTGGTTTCTGCCTCTACTTTTCGCATAATTAGTTCAATTTTTCTTTGTCCCTTTTATCTTTTTTTTTTTTTTTTACCAAATGCAATCTTCCTGCTTATTTAGGACAGGAGCCCATTTCAAAAATTAGGTATGACACATGATGAGAGGTTGTGTAATCTGAATAAAGCTGAACATTTTATTAATACTGTAGGCCCTGATCTGATCTGGGCCTTCACTGTTTGCCAGGGTTTCTGGAATGATAGGCATAAATGGGGGTAGTCATTCCTTGGCAGTTTCGGGGAGACTTCATTATTTTTTTGGTAAAATATATTAGATATCTTATTTGTCATATAAGATATCTTAAATAGTTAGGTAAATAAGATATCTTATATATTATATAAGATATCTGTTATGCTATATAAGATATCTAATATATTAAATAAGATATCTGATATAGGATATAAGATATCTTATTTACTGGAATATATATCTAATATGCTAAATAAGATACTAATATGCTAAATAAGATATCCAATATACCAAATAAGATATCTAATATAACATATAAGATATCTTATATAATATATGAGATATCTTATATGTCATATAAGATATCTTATTTCCCTTATTAAATAAGATATCTTATATATTACATAAGATATCTTATGTAATATATAAGATATCTGATATGTTATATAAGATATCTTATATGCTATATTAGATATCTTATATATCATACTAGATATCTTATATCCTATATAAGATATCTAATATAGCATATAAGATATCTTATATAACATATCATATTCTTATATGCTATATAAGATATCTTATTTATTATAATAGATATCTTATATATATAAGATATCATATATAATACATATCTAATATAATATATGATATCTTTTATAATAAATAAGATATCTACAATTCATAATAAATAGACTGGCCCCGATAGCTTAGTTGGTAGAGTGACCGCTCCGGGGAACAGGGGGTCACGGGTTCGATCCCGGGCCGCGACATACCAAAGTCGCTAAAAATGGTACTAGCTGCTCCTCGGCACTCAGATTTACGGGGTTGAGCTAGGACTGGTCGACCCAGTGTCAGGATAATGTGACTGGGTGTGGTATCATGTATTGTGTCTGGGACATTATACTTCAGTGAGGCAGCACTATAAAAGTGAGCATTGAGCTCCCTGTCACTACCAGACACCGTCGTGATATGACTGAAAAATTGTTGAAAGCGACGTTAAACCCGAATTCACACACACACACACCATACTTCCCAGTCACCACGGGATACCTACCTTCACAGTGACATTTGCCGTACTAGGACCATGACGAATTTATTGACAATTTTCTCTCCAGCGGACAATTCAGCTGATAGAGGATGTATGATTACAAATACCATGTGTAAGAATTAACATATGACACAGTCTTATTTCTAGTGTATGTGGATCATGAGAATTAATTATTACATTGATAAACCTAAGACTTAGTATTCTCAGGTGAACAGGTTGTCAGTCAGTTGGTTGTAAATAATAAATCGAAAGTAGGAAATCAGGCCGGAAATGCAAAACGTGGAGCCAGCACTCCAGTCGGCGCATGCGTATTGCATGGTGACTGGCATGGTTACTGATTCCAATAACCATCTCCGTACATACCTCGAGATTCTCATTATTATTTAAGAAATGAAATTTATTTTTCTGCAGTTCATGGAAGTATGAACGCAGTGGGTCGCGTGCAAAGTAAATGAACCCCGAAGGGGTTCATGTAAACTTTGCTAGCGACCCACTGTCGTTCATACTTTCATGAAAAGCAGAAAAATTAAGTTTATTTTTTATATTTACATTATTTGCCCCACATCACTGGGCGAAAACATGCTTGTAGGGCAAACTTTTAAAGCTGAAAAACATTTACACGCTGTTTTTCTACAAACAGCGGAGCAGCGTTGACGTCATCAACGCCCGTAGAGAACAATGGTTTAGAATGACGTCATTCAACGTCACTAAAAATCATGTGATTCGATGCGTTCATGGAAGTATGAACGCAATTGTTTTCTATAGGTTTACATTAGACTTTACACTGGAAATGTAAATATTGTTAAATAACTCTCGCCATCTCATGGCACCGATACAGCTAATGACCTTAGACTTTATTTCTGTATACAGTGGTTTTCTCTGCTGAATCAATGATGGACATTCTAACAGCATATGAGCTGGATCGTACTAAATACCACAAAGTACCACAAAGTACTACAAAGTACCACAAAGTACTACAAAGTACCACAAAGTGAATCACAAAGTACCACAAAGTAGTTACACAGTACCACAAAGTGTATCATTATATACTATAATTTCAAAATGGGGAGTGGGGCTTGTGTGGAGTGTGTAATGGGTGTGTGTGTGTGTGGGGGGGGGGGGGGGTCTAACGATACAAGAAATAGTCAAAGGGATTCTGTGTGCAGCTTTGATTTCGTTCTCATCATGTGACATACTCTCCATCAGCCGGATAACATGACTGAAAAACTGTTGATAGGGCCATAGGATCCTAACCATCCATTTAGCTTCACCTTGATACTCTTTGTGGTACTTCGTGATGGACTTTGTGGTACTTTGTGTGATACTTTGTAGTATACATTGTGAGGCAGAATGTGAACACATGTGTGCTAAATGCCTTTTGTCATGTTTCATGAACAAATATTTTTACATACATGTAGTTTAATGTGGTGTTCATTACATGGACTTGTTAACGTGATGATCTCAACGGAAGCCATAACCTCTTACCCAGCCAGCATAAACGTCAGGCCAACTTGTGACCGGCGGCAATACATCGCTGCCATGTATCGCCGTCGTTACGACGTTGGTCTGTCATTCTTTGGTGACTGTGTATATGTGTTGGTTAAATACCCACTTTTACTTTTGGGTTTGAGTCTTACAGCTCTGTTAGCATTACTTAGGTCATATCGAGCTTGTCAGTTTACGTAACCGGGCTTATTCACTGGGTGATACCATTAACAAGTGGAAAGGAGGAATGCTGCACTGTCTGACTGAAATCTTGGTTAACACATGTTTCTATATGTGTTGGGTTTTAGTCTTACAGCTCGGTTAGCATTACGTAGGTCATATCGAGCTTGTCAGTTTATTCACTAGATAAAATATGTTTCATTCATGTTGACAGGAATATGAAAACTCGGACGAGATAAACAAACAAACAAACTATTCTTGTACTCATTAATTTTATTACCTAAATCTAAATGATAATAATAGGTCTCTGTGGCCAAGTGGATAAGAGCATTTACTTTTAAACTGCCCTGGGTTCAAGCCTGATTCAGGTCACATGTGAGACGCCAGCCAACTTTTGCAACTGAAGGTCGGGTGATTTTGCTGCAGGTACTCCGGTTTCGCCCACCTATGATTAACCATCTGCTCGATATTAGTGAAATTACCTTGAAAGGGCCGTAAAGCCAAAATCAAAATCAAAATAATAAAACAATATCATGGTTTGCAAAAAAAAAATGCTGTTAACCAGTTGTTCTTTGATGAAGATATCTTATTTTCCTTAACACTGCTAGAAAACATAGATTGTGGGTAATCGTTAAAACCGCCTCATCGAGGCTGTTCTAACGAGCACCCTGAATCTTTGTTCGAAAACTTCAACAACATATATATTCAGGTAACATGTGAGACGCCAACAAGGTCTGGTGATTTTGCTGCGGGTACTCCGGTTTCGCCCACCTATGGTTAACCATCCGCTCGATATGAGTGGAAATATCTTGAACTGGCTATAAAACCAAATCCAAAACTTAAACAACCAAACAATATCATGGTCTAAAAACGCTTTTAACTAGTTCTTTGATGGATCTTATTTTCCCTAGCACTGATAGAAAACATAGATTGTGGGTACTCGTTAAAACCACATAATATGTTCTTTTTAAAAAGTCTTTAAACCGCCTTAAAACTAATTATCCCAATTATTGTTCCCCACTAGTTGATGACGTTTGGTCAATTTCTTTTTGCATTACAAATGATCTAATTGGCTTTCTGTCGGCTGCAAATTAAAATTATATGCTCCATAACTTCTGACAAAATGTTTCTTTTTTCAATTGAACCAGTGTAATTTAGAAAGTGTTTAATCAACAAAACATGCCTACATAATATCAACCCGTTAAAAGCCCACTTTTAGGTAGTAAAACTGGGGTTTACAAGGGTAATTTTTTTTTTTATTTCTTAATAGAACCACCTCGTTGAGGTAAAGTGAATTAGGTGAGATGCGCTGACAGACATTTCTGTTGATGTTCGGTAACTGACACAATATCTAAACGATATTGTTAAATGGCCAAGGAACTCATGTCTAGATCGCTGGACCAGACATACCCTACCCCCCTCCCCACAAGCCACCCCAGACCCGTTTTGTTGCACTTTGTGGTACTTTGTGCTTCACTTTGTGGTACTTTGTGCTTCACTTTGTGGTACTTTGTGGTACTTTGTAGTACTTTGTGGTACTTTGTGGTATTTAGTATAACCGTATGAGCTAAGTCTTCTTCGTTGAGACCACAGCATTTACATATAGCACTAATAGTATTTTTATTGAATTTGTGACAGTTAGTTTGTAGGAGATAGGTTCCTGTTATCATTCTACTTTTAGTAATTCCTTTCTTAATGTCGAAGCCCCATAATTCTGATGAGCCCCATACTGGGTGATTTTGACCAATTTTCAATAATTCGGTGTCCAGAAATTTCAATGTAGACTTCTCTTTTGCTTCACATTTAAAAATTTCTGTCCAATATTCACTTATTACTTGTTTCACTGTATTTTTCCAGGATTCTTTGGTGGGCTGGTTTTGTTTCAGCGCGTCCTGGTGTATGAATGTCATTTGACGTGTCACCAGTAACAATTCTGATTCTGAATTCTGATTCATCTCCCAGACATTTTCCGGACAATTTCCGGACATTAGTGTGCACCCTTACTTCCCCGGAACGCTCTTCAATGTTGAGAGTAGCGCGGGAAAGCATGTCAAAATGCCTTCATTCGCTGGTCATTGTGGTAATTGTGGGATTAAAATTGAGAAACAGCACAATTATTGTTATCAATGTGGTAATATTTTAAAATGTCCTCAATGTTCCGGAGAATGTGACAGCAGTTTTAACTTCTGTCCTCACTGTGGAAAGGTGTTACGGCCGGAAAAGTGTATGAAAGGTAGGATATCAGAGGATATTTATAGTGTAGGTATAGGACCAGAAACTTGCAATCAGCCGGTCTAAGAAAGTTGTTTTATTTAAAGACAGTCAACATGACTAGAGAAACTGTCATTATCCCCACGTTTTTCGAAGAAAAGGGATATTGTTATTGCCTCCGTCTGTCTGTCTGTCCATCTGTCTGGCGATCTCCTAAACCATTGTCCGGAATCCAACCAAATTCGGTATGTGAGTTGCTTACATTAATGGCTTGCGCGAGATCACGGTCATCTTTGACCCTGCCCCCAGGGGCCCTGGGGAGGGGTCAAATTGGCGATGTTTGCAATAAACGTGGGGATTTGCGATGGCGCGCCATCGACTTCGCGATCTAGTTTATGTCTGTAGTGGGTAGAATTTACTTTACCGGTCCCCCATGCTCAATTTTACTGTGCATGTGCGAATATTTTAATGTGTTGCTAAGTGGGAGGAGCTTACGAATTTGTGTAAACAAAGGAAGGCGGCCATTTTGGATTTTACGGGTGACGAGAACCAACAATACTGCCAACAAATGTACAACAAAAGTGCATAAAATGACGATTGCAAATCTTACCTTACTGAAAATCATCCAAACTGTCATTCATATTTGTGATATCCTGCAGTTTTCGTTTCCTTTCTGTTTTTTCTTTCGGCTGTTTTGGGTAAGTACAAATGACCTCACCTTTTCTTTTGTCGACGTCATACACAGACTTGATCAGGTCAATGAATGTCATAAATTTATCGGGCGAGTCCACTAGATATTTCTTTCTTACACAATACTGTGCAAAATAACTGTCATACATTGATTTAACCGTGCCGTGTTTGGGTAATGATTTCTTCAAAGCTCTCCAAGTGCTTTCAATCGTGTTGGTATGAGCTCCAGTGTCAGGGTCCATAAATTAACCGAGTGATTCACAGTCAAGTGTTTGTATCCCTCTTCAGACAGTGAATTGTAAGCCCTCCAACAATCAGATATTATGGTAGTGCCAGGTTTTACGTGCTGCTTTATGATGGCTACCAATGTGTCCGCAGTTCTATTCTCTATCGTCGCAAAAAAACACTTCTTACTGTCTCTTTCTATGCCTCCAAAAACCCACTGTCCCTCCACATGATGCCCTTTATGATATTTGCGCTTACCGAACTTGCTCTCGTCTATTTCCTCTATGATTCCAGGTCCACCGATCTGTTCACTTTCCTTTTCTAATACACATATACAAACTTCCCTGGCAAAGTTGTACCAGTCGACTATCGTTCGGTTGGAAACTTCTACCTCATGTTTCACAAACTCCTGATCTGCGCGATAAATCCAGAAATAGGTGATAAGAACTATCTGCTCAAGGGTCAAATTATGATTCTCAAACCAAGATCCAGCACGAACTGACACTTTTTTGTTGCATTTTTTGTTTGAACATCTCTAACAACACAGATCACTTGAATACGACTCGCCTTTTCGGAGGCCAAAAACACCGTCTTTACACTTTTGGCAAACACATCCACGTATATCTATCAGGAGACCTAACTCTGTCAACCAAAAGATTAAATTTTCCTTACTACTGCATTTAATAAACAAATCCTTCAGTTTTATCGGCATCACAACGAAATTTTGACAGCCATTTGTTTGTGTTTACATGTGACGTCACATGCGTTTGCCTCCACCTCATTAATATTCATGTCCACGAACCGGTGTGCGTGACGTTCATAGTTAGGGAAGTGCAACAAACAGCTGTCTTTCCAGCAAAACGTTAGGTGAAAATGGTTGTTTCTCAAAAACACCGTTTTTAACCAAAACTTACCTCGTAGATTCCGATTTTTATGCTTTTAATGCTCAAAAATGCGTATTTTGCGATTTTTAATTCCTGTCGCACGACTTTCTTATAGGACACTGTCACATGCTTTTTACCACGATGAAAATAGGGACCGGTAAAGTAAATGTGTTCCGTCTGTATTACCTCAGGCTGCAACTGAGGTAATGACCAAGTATTCGCCATATTTGCATTTATTTGCTGGCTCCCAGCTTGCACATTGTCAGTATTGGAAAAACAGGTAACCAGAACCCCCTGACCTTTTAAGGTCAGTGGGGTCTGGTTACCTGTTTTTCCAACACTGATAACCTTCAGACTAGGGCTGACTATCGATGCCAATTTTGACTATCGTGATAGTATTGCTATCGTGGAAACTACTATCACGATACTATCACTATCGTGGCATACTATCACGATACTATCGTGATACTATCGGGAACACTTATAAATGATTCATAGATGTTATATCACTCACATAAAATGGCTAAGAGTGACAGAACGAGTTAGGAAAATTCCAATGGCCTAAAATTGTATGTTTATTGTGTGTTTCAATATCAGCATTCATTCCCTCGGGGCTATTCCAGAAAAAACATCATGGGGAGACGGCTCTTTATATATATCCCCACCACCGCCTAAAATAGTTTGCTGCTTCCAGTATATATGCCTGTAAGTGATGGTTATCATAGCTTTAATACCTTTGCAGTGTTTGAGATTTTCTGCTTGTGAAAACTGACACATGCTGATCGTTCTTCGATTCTTTGATGTTTGCCGCCTGTTAAATTAATCTGATGATTCAGTTAATTAGGTAACCCGATTATTACATAGTATTACGTAATCACAGCACGCTATTTTAGCACCTCTTTAAGGGCGACATGAATCTAACAAACTGCATTAAAACTTGAACTTACATATTTTTTATTTGAAGTTAGCATCAAAAGCTAGACTATCAAAATAGAAGTAAAGCAATTATCAAGTCGGTTTTTTCATTTAGCAATATGTACAGGGCTTGACCTAGGCTCTTTGACTCTGTGGACATTTAGTCCTTGCACAAAAGACAGCTAAGACAAGCAACAATAATAAAACAAAGTTTTCATGTAATGAAATTTGGCCGTTTCGACATGTTATTTTTTCTGGAATATCCCTCTATTATAATACAAAGACAACCAAAAATAGAATCAGAAAGACCCACGAAAAATAAAAACGCCAATTTGTCCCAGGTTGTCCAGTGTCCACCATCAAAACGTCCAGAATCACCTTAAGAAAGTACTTGATAGACGGAGACCTAGAGCCTCGCGCTGCACGTTTTTCCCCCCTACAGGATGACGACAGGAAAATAAAACTTTGTCTGCTTAAATATTCCCCCAAGAATTCAATCCCAATCGGTCAGGCCAGCCGACTGATGACATCATCATTGATGCATTTGTGCATACTTGCCGACTTATCTGAGTCTATCATGTACTCGCATGCACATTCTGTGCATTTTTCGAGAAATGCATTTCTAATGAGACCACAAAAGTGCGGTTTAATAGTCTGGTCCTTATGCGCAAAAAGAGTCACATATACAACAAGTTAAACTGCATTATACAGTCATTTATTACGCATTTATTTACCTATATGAATAAGTCAGCACACAGCAAAAACAAACATTTCTTCATACAGAAGATCAGCTTGTGCATCTTGCAAATGTCTTCGAAACTGAACAGGGAAATGGCGTTTGTCCCAGAAGTTATACTGCGCAAGGATAGTACAAACAGCAAACATTTATATATGACTGCGCAGGCTGATCTGAGGCTTCACATGTCGCACAGGTTTCACTGTCATGTTTTCAGAAAGTTGCATGCAACAAACGCGTGATCAAACTATCATTGACGTTTTGTTATTGAAAAACGCGGGAAAATTTCTGACTGCCTCAACTGCACGTGCAAAAATGACGGAGGGAAATTCATCGCCGCGAGAAATTCACCACACCGGAAAAAACTATGATACACATATGCGACCAGCGAAGACTCAGATCATCATGCACATATGTGAAGGCTTATCAGTCTGTCCTGATTACAGCTGAATGGATTTCCTAAGCAAAAATACTTGCGTAATTACACAACAGTACAGGTATATTTTCAAAGTATATTCAAGAAAAATACAAAAACAATCGAAACTATCGATAGTTGAGTGAACTATCGGCGATAGCTATCGATAGTCCAAAGTACTATCGATGCATTGCTATCGAGGCAGTCCCTATCTCGATGCATCGAACCATCGATGCATTGTTACACCCCTACTTCAGACTAGGATTCAGCAGATAATGCAAATGAGGTGAATGACCTACTCAGTATATGAAGATAGATAGATATGTGAAAATGTCACTGAATGCTATCAAGATAAGTATAGACACATCCAAAGTCTACGTCACACAAGGTCAAAGGTCATTAGCCTCGTTTGATCTGGTGGGCAAAAAAACTTCCGGTTCCATACTCTACCATTGATATAGCAAGAATTATTTTCTGTAATAACAATTGTTAAATCTTCTTTCTACCAAAACTGTTTGCCACTAACCATTTTTGACATTAAACTGCTTCTTTTTCGTATAAAATTGGATAGAAAATATACATGCTTTAATCTTATTTCCATTCGTCAAATAAAGCGCATCGACTACGTTTTGGCATGATGGTGGATAGTTTTATAACGCTTTTTAGGCAACAAAATGTGCGATAAAATGTCAGAAGAGACTGGTTCTATATCAATTACACCCAATTGCAATTTAGAAGCCCGCCAGTACGATTTCCGTCACAACGGTTAGATGATGTCAAGAGTAAACTTCAAAGAAACAAAACACATCACAACTGTCAAGATGTTCCAAAAATAGCGTCATTGCTACCTCTTATTTACATGAAAGAACCGCCGACTAGCCAACCATTTCGCCAGTTTGACTGACACGACAAAGCACCGCCTACAAAAAACTAAGCACATGACTGGGTAAGAAAATGTGAAATCGCATTTACTTTTGCGTTAACAATTTTCTACAGTAAAAGAAAGACAAACTAAAAGGTAGATCCAACTTGGGTCATGTGTAACATGAACCACACCAATTAATGATAATTTCATCCAAGTGATATTGCTACCAGCAAAGTCTCCGATATGCCTGTCAACCTAGTAAGTCTCATAAAACATTCACTTTGTCTATTATGTCTGCTCAGGGTGAATGTCGTATAGAATAATTTCCTCTGATGCGCCTATCAAACTTTTTAAGATGATTGATTGCTTTGATGATCGATTGTCTATATATTGTACCTAAATTAATGTTTTCGTTTTTTTTTAGCTCACCAGAGCCGAAGGCTGGGGGGGGCTTATAGGATAGGCAGTTGTTCGTCGTTGTCTGCGTCAACACTTTTAAACATCTTCTCCTCTGAAGCCACTGGGCCCAAATTTTATCTGTAGCATCCTTGGGCCGGGGGATTGAAAGTTTGAGTTTTAGCTCACCTGTCACTTAGTGACAAATGAGCTTTTGTGATCACTTTTTGTCCGTCGTGCGTGCGTCCGTCCGTCCGTGCGTCCGTAAACAATTTCAAATAAGTATATCTCTAATACCCCATGGTCAATCTTGCTCAAATTTCATGAGAAGTATCATCAGGTAGGGGGAAAGGTTGCATAAGGTTTTTGGGCAGATCAGATTGGAATTCTGGTTGCCATGGCAACATATAGCTCCCATAGACTTACAATGGGAAAAAATTAAAATACCTTCTTCTCTGAAACTACTGGGTCCAGAGCTTAGATATTTAGCTTGTAACAATGTCAAGTGGTCACCTACATAAATCCTGCCAATCATGTCCCTGGAGTCCAAATTCGCCACACCCCGGGGCCCCTTAGCTCCTATCGACTCATAATGGAAAAAAAAGCTTCAAAAATCTTCTTCTCTGAAACCACTGGGCCCAGAGCTTAGATATTAAGCATGTATCAACGGCAAGTGGTCACCTACATAATTCCTGCCAATCATGCCCCTGGGGTCCAAATTGGCCATACCCCGGGGCCCCTTAGCTCCCATAGACTCATAATGGAAAAAAAGCTTCAAAAATCTTCTTCTCTGAAACCACAGGGCCCAGAGCTTAGATATTTAGCATGTAGCAAGGGCCAGTGGTCACCTATATAATTCCTGCCAATCATGCCCCTGGGGTCCAAACAGGCCACGCCTCGGGGCCCCTTAGCTCCTATAGACTCATAATGGAAAAAAGCTCCAAAAAGCTTTTTTTCTGAAACCACAGGGCCTAGAGCTGAGATATTTAGCATGCAGCAACGGCAAGTGGTCACCTACATAAATCCTGCCAATCATGCCCCTGGGGTCCAAATGGGCCACACCCCGGGGCCTCTTAGCTCCCATAGACTCATAATGGAAAAAAAGCTTCAAAAATCTTCTTCTCTGAAACCACAGGGCCCAGAGCTTAGATATTTAGCATGTAGCAAGGGCCAGTGGTCACCTATATAATTCCTGCCAATCATGCCCCTGGGGTCCAAACAGGCCACGCCTCGGGGCCCCTTAGCTCCTATAGACTCATAATGGAAAAAAGCTCCAAAAAGCTTTTTTTCTGAAACCACAGGGCCTAGAGCTGAGATATTTAGCATGCAGCAACGGCAAGTGGTCACCTACATAAATCCTGCCAATCATGCCCCTGGGGTCCAAATGGGCCACACCCCGGGGCCTCTTAGCTCCCATAGACTCATAACGGATAAAAAAGCTTCAAAAATCTTTTCCTCTGAAACCACAGGGCCCAGAGCTTAAATATTTAGCATGTAGCAACGGCAATTGGTCACCTACATAATTCCTGCCAATCATGCCCCTGGGTTACAAATGGGCCACGCCCCGGGCCCCTTTGCTCCCATAGACTCGAAATGGAAGAAAGCTTCAAAAATCTTCTTCTCTGAAACCACAGGGCCCAGAGCATAGATATTTAGCATGTAGCAATGGCAATTGGTCGCCTACATAATTCCTGCGAATCATGCTCCTGGGGTCCAAACTGGCCACGCCCGGAGCCCCTTAACACCTATAGACTCATAATGGAAAAAAAAGCTTCAAAAATCTTCTTCTCTGAAACCACAGGGCCGAGAGCTTAGATATTTAGCATGTAGCAATTTCAAGTGGTCACCTACATAAAATCCTGCCAATCATGCCCCTGGGGTCCAAACGGGCCACGCCCCGGGGCCCCATAGCTCCCATAGACTCATATTGGAAACAAGCTTCAAAAATCTTCTTCTCTGAAACCACAGGGCCCAGAGCTTAGATATTTAGCATGTGGTAATGACAAGTGGTCACCTACATAAATCCTGCCAATCATGCCCCTGTGGTCCTAATGGGCCACACCCTGGGACCCCCTTAGCTCCCATAGACTCATAATGGAAAAAAGCTTCAAAAATCTTCTTCTCTGAAACCACAGGGCCCAGAGCTTAGATATGTAGCATGTAGCAATGGCAAGTGGTCACCTACATATTTCCTGATAAGCATGCCCCTGGGGTTCAAACAGGCCACGCCCCGGGGCCCCTTAGCTCCCATAGACTCGTAATGGAAAAAAGCTTCAAAAATCTTCTTCTCAGAAACTGTGCAGCACAGAACTTAGATATTTAGTATCTAGCAACATAAAATAGCCAGCTACATAAATCCTGCTAACCCTGCCCCTGGGGTCAAAATTGGCCACGCCCGAGCTCATCAGCTCCAATAGACTTATAATGGAAAAAAGCTTAAAAAATCTTCCTCTATGAAATCATAAGGCCCAGAGCTTAGATTTTTAGTATGTAGCAACTTCAGGTGGCCACCTTCATAAATCCTGTCAGTTATGCGCCTGGGATCCAAATTGGCCACCCCTAGGGCCCTTTAGCTTCCATAGACTTACAAGTGGAAAAACTTTAAAAATCTTCTCTGAAACCACAGGGCCCTTACAATGAAAAAAACACACAAAAAAACCCAACTTAAAATGGGGAAAAAAAATCTTCAAAAATCTTCTTCTCTGAAACCATAAGTCCCAAAGCTTAGGTATTTAGCATGTAGCAATGTCCAGTGGTCGCCTACATGAATCCTGCCAATCATGCCCCTGGGGTCCAAATTGGCCAAATCCTGTGGCCCCTTAACTCCAACAAACTTATAATGGAAAAAAGCACCAAACATCTTCTTTGAAACCATGATGTACAGACCTTAGATATTTATTATATAGCAACACAAAATGGTCACCTACATAAATTCTGCCAACCATGCCCTTTGGGTCAAAACTGGCCAAGCCTCAGGGCTCATTAGCTCCTATAGACTTACACTGGAAAAAAATTCAAAAAAATCTTTTCCAAAACCATAAGGCACAGTTTTTGTTTGATATGAGGTTTTACATCCCCATCAACACTGTATAGGTCATTTTGGAGATGTCTCTTCCAATTTTGTGGGACTTTTGCCCGACATTGAGATGAAATTACATCTCAAGCCATGTCGTCCAATGAAACCAATAGGGTTTATAAGCATGGACACCACTTTGGCTGAGCTTTGATATTTAGTAAGTAGCAATGTCAAGTGGTCTCCTACACTAATGATTTTCTTGTACACAGGTGAGCGATATAGGGCCATTGGGCCCTTTTGTTTATGAAAATCTGCTCATTAGTTTGGTTGCTATGGCAACTTAGAGTTTCCATAGACTTATAATGGGGAAAATTGAAACATGGCATTTACTGCCAAGTCATTGCAGATATTTTGACAAAACTTTTATAGAAATGTTTCTTGAGTAAACTTCTCTCAGCCATATGCTTTTATGTTAACCTGAGGTTCCCCAGGTTGTGCCGGGGCCATGCCCCACCCCCTCCACTTCATAAAAGGCCATATATTACAGGAACCATTCAGATCCCGACCCCGAAACCATATATACTACTCAAAGTTTGATAGGGATCACTTTTTTAATGCAAAATAAATTCTGGATGAATTAATCAGCTGAATCCAAATTTAAAACATAATGATAGAACACGTATCCTTCACAAAACCTAGTGATTAATTTTGTCAACTGGTACTGCATTCAAGCGTGACAGCAGCAACCGTCTTGGCACCCCCAAAATTTGCCGTAACACGAAGAGATTTGGACAACTGATTTTTCACAAATTTCCAAATTTGTTTAGACAAACGTGCCTAATAACTTGTATGGCGTCCACGGGCATCAATTACAGTACGACATCGGCTGCGCATGCTCGTAATCCGAGTCTGTATCCGGTTTTGTTGAATCAGCTTTCATTCAGCAACCAATGCATCGTTGAGCTCCTGTAAAGTCCTCGGATGCACAGGTCGGGCTGAAACAGGATGCTGAAGCATGTCCTGCGCATGCTCAATCGGTTTTAAGTCCGGTGACCGAGTAGGCCAGTCCATACGAACGATTATCTCACGTTCCAGATAGAAATCAGTGACGTTGGCACGGTTGGGACGGGCATTATCGTCCATCAGAATAAAGTCCGGGCCGATAGCATCTGCTTATGGTCTCACAAACTCATCAAGAATATCATTACAGTACCTCACTGCCATTAACGTTCTGTTTTCAACGACGTACAAGTCAGTTTTACCGTTCACGCTTATCCTAGTCCAAACCATGACTGACCCCTTTCCATAGCGATCATGCTCTGCCATATCCAAGTCATCGAATCGCTCTTTAGACACTCACCACACTAATTGACGTTTATAAGTGAAGTTTAGACAGAATCTGGACTCCTCAGTAAACAGTACTGGCGTCAAGTCACGAACCGTCCACCTGACGTGAGTTCTGGCAAAGTCCAACAGGTCTAGCACGTGCTGTCTCGTCAACGGAACACGTACAGCAGGCCTCATGGCATTAAGTCCGAACTCGTGGAGCCCGTTTCTGACAGTTTGTGTAAAAATTCGTACTCCAGTTCCGTTCCTAAGCTCGTTATGCAAATGCGTAGCGTTCAGGAACCGTTGACGTCGAGACTGAATCAAAAAGAAACGGCCCTGACGTTGAGCTAAGCCCTTTCTCGACCACGCCATGTCTGTGTGAAGGATTTCCATGGGTAAGATGCCGTCTCCACATTCGGGAAACCACGCTCTGAGACACATTCAGAATCCCAGTAACACTACGTTGAGAGACGCCAGATTCCAACATTCCGACGCCACGATTCATTTCTTCGGGGCTCATACGGTTTCTTAATTGTCCTCTAGGCATTTTAGTGTTTCACAAACTCAAATGAAGTCCATTTTACGCTTGGTAAAGGAAAACTGACAAGTTTGATTGGTCTGTTGGAAAGCAGTGCGACGCAAGATTTTGGGGGTGCATGAATTCATTTCCGAAGTGTGAGAAGTATGCACTTTTATGAGTACTGAACTGCACATGAGTTTCTGTTTCAGATATTCACCAATATACCGAGTACAAATTCTGTCAAGAAATTTTAAATTTTCAGTGCAAAATTTGGTATATAAAAAGTGATCCCTATCAAACTTTGAGTAGTATATATTCTTGTTCCTATTGATAAGACGCATTCAGTGACACCAACCTGGGGGTCCTCAGGGATGCGCCGAGGCCATGCCCCACCCCCTCCACTTAATAAAAGGCCCAATATCTTGGAAACCATTCAGATCCCCATCCCTAAACCATATACATTCTTGTTCCTTATGATAAGACCCATTCAGTGACATCAACCTAGGAGTCCCTGGGATGTGCCAGGGCCATGCCCCACCCCCTCCATTTCATAAAAGGCCCAAGATCTCAGAAACCTTACAGATCCCCACCCCTAAACCATATATATTCTTGATCCTTATGATAAGACAAATTCATTGACACCAAACTGGGGGTCTTCAGGGATGCGCCGGGGCCTTGTCCCACCCCTTCACTTCACAAAAGGCCATATATCTCAGAAACTGTTCAGATCCTCACACCTAAACCATATATATTCTTGTTCATTATGATAAGACACTTTCAGTGACACCAACCTGGGGGTCCCCAGGGATGTGCTGGGGCCATGCCCCACCCCCGCCATTTCATAATCTCACAATATCTCGGAAACCCTACATATGGCTACCCTTAAACCATACCGGCCCCGATAGCTCAGTTGGTAGAGTGTCCGCTCCGGGGAACGGGAGGTCACGGGTTCGATCCCAGGCTGCGACATACCAAAGTCGTTAAGAATGGTACTAGCTGCTCCTCGCTTGGCACTCAGATTTACAGGGTAGAGCTAGGACTGGTCGACCCAGTGCCTGGATAATGTGACTGGGTGTGGTATCATGTAATGTGTCTGGGACATGATACTTCAGTGAGGCAGCACTATAAAAGTGAGCATTGAGCTCCCTGTCGCAACCAGACACTGTCGTGATATGACTGGAAAATTGTTGAAAGTGATGTTTAACCGGAATTCACACACACACCCTTAAACCATATATATTCTTGTTCCTTATGATAAGACACATTCATTGACACCAACCTGGGAGTCTCCCGGGGCCTTGCCCCACCCATCCACTTCACAAAAGGCCTTATATCTCAGAAACTAGTCTTAGCCCCACCCTAAACCATATATATTCATCTTCCTTATGATAAGATGCATTCAGTGACACCAGCTTGGGAGTACCTGGGGCATGCCCAGGCCATGCCCCATCGCTTTACTTCATTAAAAGCCATATATCTCAGAAATAGTTCAGATCCCCACCCCTAAACCATATACTTGTTTCTTATGATAAGACTCATTCAATCACACCAACCTGGGGGTCTCTTTGTGCTGAGGCAATGTGCCCCGCCCTTCCACTTCATAAAAGGCTTTATATTTCAGAAACCATTCAAATCCCCACCCCATAATCATTATATGTTCTTGTTCCTTATTATTAGCACACCTACTGCAGGGAGGTCTCCAGGGGCCATTCCTATCCTTTCCACTTCATAAAAGGGCCTCAAATCCCATTAACCGTTCAGATTCCCACCCCTAAACCATATATATATACTTGGTCCTTATGATAAGACAGATTTAGGGACAACAATCTTGGGCTTTCCTGGGATCAAGAGGGCATGCCCCAACCCCTCCACCACTTAAGAGATCCCAACTGCTAAACCATATATATTCTTGTTCCTTATGATAAGACGCATTTAGTGATACCAACCAGGGCTCCATTCAGTCCATGCCCCACCCCATCTACTTCATAAAAGGCCTAATGTTTCAGATACTGAGTCAACATGGGTGCTCATTTGGACATGGGGTTCATTTGGTAGATTAAAATGATATCATGTTAAAATTATACATGGCTGCCATTGGGCAGTGCCCACCTGAGCTCTGGTGAGCATAGTGGCCCATGGGCCTCTTGTTTTTTTGTGTGTTTTTTTTGTAGAAAGAAAATAACTTATTTTTTCTGACAGTAGTATTATTACAAATAAAACTAAATCACTTGTTGAAAGCGCACGCTTGTCGTTTCAGGTTATAAGATCGCAGCGTGATCCAACAACCTAACTAAACTTAAAAGGCAGGGAGGCTAAAACGTTTTTTTTTTTTTTTTTTCGTGCCCATCCCAATTGAGCATGAAGTTTAAAAATATTGGGAAATAAATCAAACGCTTATGACCACTAGCACACCCGGTTTTGATTCTGATCTGTGTTATCATTTCTTTTGTCATTTTACTGCTACCTATTGTTATATCTTTGATATGAGCCATTGATCAAAGGTGCGCAAGTAGCCATTACTGTTTCAGGTCTTTGAATTTCAACTCGACTTATCAGGATATTTTTACACAGTCTGGATTAGGTCAGCATTTCAAATTTCATGCTCGGATAAGCAGGGGATAGAAAAGGTTGGCCGGAAGTACCCCAGCCGAGTGACGTACTTTTACCATTTGCTGAGGAGTACCCAACATAATTCCTGCCAATCATGCCCCTGGGTAACAAATGGGCCACGCCCTGGGCCCCTTTGCTCCCATAGACTCGAAATGGAAGAAAGCTTCAAAAATCTTCTTCTCTGAAACCACAGGGCCCAGAGCTTAGATATTTAGCATGTAGCAATGGCAATTGGTCGCCTACATAATTCCTGCGAATCATGCTCCTGGGGTCCAAACTGGCCACGCCCGGGGCCCCTTAACTCCTATAGACTCATAATGGAAAAAAAAGCTTCAAAAATCTTCTTCTCTGAAACCACAGGGCCGAGAGCTTAGATATTTAGCATGTAGCAATGGCAAGTGGTCAGCTACATAAAATCCTGCCAATCATGCCCCTGGGGTCCAAACGGGCCACGCCCCGGGGCCCCATAGCTCCCATAGACTCATATTGGAAACAAGCTTCAAAAATCTTCTTCTCTGAAACCACAGGGCCCAGAGCTTAGATATTTAGCATGTGGTAATGACAAGTGGTCACCTACATAAATCCTGCCAATCATGCCCCTGTGGTCCTAATGGGCCACACCCTGGGACCCCCTTAGCTCCCATAGACTCATAATGGAAAAAAAACTTCAAAAATCTTCTTCTCTGAAACCACAGGGCCCAGAGCTTAGATATGTAGCATGTAGCAATGGCAAGTGGTCACCTACATATTTCCTGATAAGCATGCCCCTGGGGTTCAAACAGGCCACGCCCCGGGGCCCCTTAGCTCCCATAGACTCGTAATGGAAAAAAGCTTCAAAAATCTTCTTCTCAGAAACTGTGCAGCACAGAACTTAAGATATTTAGTATCTAGCAACATAAAATAGCCAGCTACATAAATCCTGCTAACCCTGCCCCTGGGGTCAAAATTGGCCACGCCCGAGCTCATCAGCTCCAATAGACTTATAATGGAAAAAAGCTTAAAAAATCTTCCTCTATGAAATCATAAGGCCCAGAGCTTAGATTTTTAGTATGTAGCAACTTCAGGTGGCCACCTTCATAAATCCTGTCAGTTATGCACCTGGGATCCAAATTGGCCACCCCTAGGGCCCTTTAGCTTCCATAGACTTACAAGTGGAAAAACTTTAAAAATCTTCTCTGAAACCACAGGGCCCTTACAATGAAAAAAACACACACAAAAAAAACCCAACTTAAAATGGGGAAAAAAAATCTTCAAAAATCTTCTTCTCTGAAACCATAAGTCCCAAAGCTTAGGTATTTAGCATGTAGCAATGTCCAGTGGTCGCCTACATGAATCCTGCCAATCATGCCCCTGGGGTCCAAATTGGCCAAATCCTGTGGCCCCTTAACTCCAACAAACTTATAATGGAAAAAAGCACCAAACATCTTCTTTGAAACCATGATGTACAGACCTTAGATATTTATTATATAGCAACACAAAATGGTCACCTACATAAATTCTGCCAACCATGCCCTTTGGGTCAAAACTGGCCAAGCCTCAGGGCTCATTAGCTCCTATAGACTTACACTGGAAAAAAATTCAAAAAAATCTTTTCCAAAACCATAAGGCACAGTTTTTGTTTGATATGAGGTTTTACATCCCCATCAACACTGTATAGGTCATTTTGGAGATGTCTCTTCCAATTTTGTGGGACTTTTACCCGACATTGAGATGAAATTACATCTCAAGCCATGTCGTCCAATGAAACCAATAGGGTTTATAAGCATGGACACCACTTTGGCTGAGCTTTGATATTTAGTATGTAGCAATGTCAAGTGGTCTCCTACACTAATGATTTTCTTGTACACAGGTGAGCGATATAGGGCCATTGGGCCCTCTTGTTTATGAAAATCTGCTCATTAGTTTGGTTGCTATGGCAACTTAGAGTTTCCATAGACTTATAATGGGGAAAATTGAAACATGGCATTTACTGCCAAGTCATTGCAGATATTTTGACAAAACTTTTATAGAAATGTTTCTTGAGTAAACTTCTCTCAGCCATATGCTTTTATGTTAACCTGAGGTTCCCCAGGTTGTGCCGGGGCCATGCCCCACCCCCTCCACTTCATAAAAGGCCATATATTACAGGAACCATTCAGATCCCGACCCCGAAACCATATATACTACTCAAAGTTTGATAGGGATCACTTTTTTAATGCAAAATAATTTCTGGATGAATTAATCAGCTGAATCCAAATTTAAAACATAATGATAGAACTCGTATCCTTCACAAAACCTAGTGATTAATTTTGTCAACTGGTACTGCATTCAAGCGTGACAGCAGCAACCGTCTTGGCACTCCCAAAATTTGCCGTAACACGAAGAGATTTGGACAACTGATTTTTCACAAATTTCCAAATTTGTTTAGACAAACGTGCCTAATAACTTGTATGGCGTCCACGGGCATCAATTACAGTACGACATCGGCTGCGCATGCTCGTAATCCGAGTCTGTATCCGGTTTTGTTGAATCAGCTTTCATTCAGCAACCAATGCATCGTTGAGCTCCTGTAAAGTCCTCGGATGCACAGGTCGGGCTGAAACAGGACGCTGAAGCATGTCCTGCGCATGCTCAATCGGTTTTAAGTCCGGTGACCGAGTAGGCCAGTCCATACGAATGATTTTCTCACGTTCCAGATAGAAATCAGTGACGTTGGCACGGTTGGGACGGGCATTATCGTCCATCAGAATAAAGTCCGGGCCGATAGCATCTGCATATGGTCTCACAAACTCATCAAGAATATCATTACAGTACCTCACTGCCATTAACGTTCTGTTTTCAACGACGTACAAGTCAGTTTTACCGTTCACGCTTATCCTAGTCCAAACCATGACTGACCCCTTTCCATGGCGATCATGCTCTGCCATATCCAAGTCATCGAATCGCTCTTTAGACACTCACCACACTAATTGACGTTTATAAGTGAAGTTTAGACAGAATCTGGACTCCTCAGTAAACAGTACTGGCGTCAAGTCACGAACCGTCCACCTGACGTGAGTTCTGGCAAAGTCCAACAGGTCTAGCACGTGCTGTCTCGTCAACGGAACACGTACAGCAGGCCTCATGGCATTAAGTCCGAACTCGTGGAGCCCGTTTCTGACAGTTTGTGTAAAAATTCGTACTCCAGTTCCGTTCCTAAGCTCGTTATGCAAACGCGTAGCGTTCAGGAACCGTTGACGTCGAGACTGAATCAAAAAGAAACGGCCCTGACGTTGAGTTATAGCCCTTTCTCGACCACGCCATGTCTGTGTGAAGGATTTCCATGGGTAAGATGCCGTCTCCACATTCGGGAAACCACGCTCTGAGACACATTCAGAATCCCAGTAACACTACGTTGAGAGAAGCCAGATTCCAACATTCCGACGCCACGATTCATTTCTTCGGGGCTCATACGGTTTCTTAATTGTCCTCTAGGCATTTTAGTGTTTCACAAACTCAAATGAAGTCCATTTTACGCTTGGTAAAGGAACACTGACAAGTTTGATTGGTCTGTTGGAAAGCAGTGCGACACAAGATTTTGGGGGTGCATGAATTCATTTCCGAAGTGTGAGAAGTATGCACTTTTATGAGTACTGAACTGCACATGAGTTTCTGTTTCAGATATTCACCAATATACCGAGTACAAATTCTGTCAAGAAATTTTAAATTTTCAGTGCAAAATTTGGTATATAAAAAGTGATCCCTATCAAACTTTGAGTAGTATATATTCTTGTTCCTATTGATAAGACGCATTCAGTGACACCAACCTGGGGGTCCTCAGGGATGCGCCGAGGCCATGCCCCACCCACTCCACTTAATAAAAGGCCCAATATCTTGGAAACCATTCAGATCCCCATCCCTAAACCATATACATTCTTGTTCCTTATGATAAGACCCATTCAGTGACATCAACCTAGGAGTCCCTGGGATGTGCCAGGGCCATGCCCCACCCCCTCCATTTCATAAAAGGCCCAATATCTCAGAAACCTTACAGATCCCCACCCCTAAACCATATATATTCTTGATCCTTATGATAAGACAAATTCATTGACACCAAACTGGGGGTCTTCAGGGATGCGCCGGGGCCTTGTCCCACCCCTTCACTTCACAAAAGGCCATATATCTCAGAAACTGTTCAGATCCTCACCCCTAAACCATATATATTCTTGTTCATTATGATAAGACACTTTCAGTGACACCAACCTGGGGGTCCCCAGGGATGTGCTGGGGCCATGCCCCACCCCCGCCATTTCATAATCTCACAATATCTCGGAAACCCTACATATGGCTACCCTTAAACCATACTGGCCCCGATAGCTCAGTTGGTAGAGTGTCCGCTCCGGGGAACGGGAGGTCACGGGTTCGATCCCAGGCTGCGACATACCAAAGTCGTTAAGAATGGTACTAGCTGCTCCTCGCTTGGCACTCAGATTTACAGGGTAGAGCTAGGACTGGTCGACCCAGTGCCTGGATAATGTGACTGGGTGTGGTATCATGTAATGTGTCTGGGACATGATACTTCAGTGAGGCAGCACTATAAAAGTGAGCATTGAGCTCCCTGTCGCAACCAGACACTGTCGTGATATGACTGGAAAATTGTTGAAAGCGACGTTTAACCGGAATTCACACACACACCCTTAAACCATATATATTCTTGTTCCTTATGATAAGACACATTCATTGACACCAACCTGGGAGTCTCCCGGGGCCTTGCCCCACCCCTCCACTTCACAAAAGGCCTTATATCTCAGAAACTAGTCTTAGCCCCACCCTAAACCATATATATTCATCTTCCTTATGATAAGATGCATTCAGTGACACCAGCTTGGGAGTACCTGGGGCATGCCCAGGCCATGCCCCATCGCTTAACTTCATTAAAAGCCATATATCTCAGAAATAGTTCAGATCCCCACCCCTAAACCATATACTTGTTTCTTATGATAAGACTCATTCAATCACACCAACCTGGGGGTCTCTTTGTGCTGAGGCAATGTGCTCCGCCCTTCCACTTCATAAAAGGCTTTATATTTCAGAAACCATTCAAATCCCCACCCCATAATCATTATATGTTCTTGTTCCTTATTATTAGCACACCTACTGCAGGGAGGTCTCCAGGGGCCATTCCTATCCTTTCCACTTCATAAAAGGGCCTCAAATCCCATTAACCGTTCAGATTCCCACCCCTAAACCATATATATATACTTGGTCCTTATGATAAGACAGATTTAGGGACAACAATCTTGGGCTTTCCTGGGATCAAGAGGGCATGCCCCAACCCCTCCACCACTTAAGAGATCCCAACTGCTAAACCATATATATTCTTGTTCCTTATGATAAGACGCATTTAGTGATACCAACCAGGGCTCCATTCAGTCCATGCCCCACCCCATCTACTTCATAAAAGGCCTAATGTTTCAGATACTGAGTCAACATGGGTGCTCATTTGGACATGGGGTTCATTTGGTAGATTAAAATGATATCATGTTAAAATACATGGCTGCCATTGGGCAGTGCCCACCTGAGCTCTGGTGAGCATAGTGGCCCATGGGCTTCTTGTTTTTTTGTGTGTTTTTTTTGTAGAAAGAAAATAACTTATTTTTTCTGACAGTAGTATTATTACAAATAAAACTAAATCACTTGTTGAAAGCGCACGCTTGTCGTTTCAGGTTATAAGATCGCAGCGTGATCCAACAACCTAACTAAACTTAAAAGGCAGGGAGGCTAAAACGTTTTTTGTTTTTTTTCGTGCCCATCCCAATTGAGCATGAAGTTTAAAAATATTGGGAAATAAATCAAACGCTTATGACCACTAGCACACCCGGTTTTGATTCTGATCTGTGTTATCATTTCTTTTGTCATTTTACTGCTACCTATTGTTATATCTTTGATATGAGCCATTGATCAAAGGTGCGCAAGTAGCCATTACTGTTTCAGGTCTTTGAATTTCAACTCGACTTATCAGGATATTTTTACACAGTCTGGATTAGGTCAGCATTTCAAATTTCATGCTCGGATAAGCAGGGGATAGAAAAGGTTGGCCGGAAGTACCCCAGCCGAGTGACGTACTTTTACCATTTGCTGAGGAGTACCCGACCCACACACCACATTAACAACACCCCTGGCAAACCCAACTTTATATTGGGAAAAAGTGGAGTTAACACGGGTATACATTACTTTTCTTATCATTAAGATAACTTGCCTTTATGAGATAAGGTCAAGAAAATGGCATGTATCAAGTGATAATTGGTAATAGTTTTCTTATTTCTGCCCAAAACATAAATTGTGGGTACTCGTTATAACCGCCTCATTGTCCGCCCAAAACATAGATTGTGGATACTCCTTTATAACTGTGATATTGACGAGTATCCACAATCTCTGTTTTGGAGCAGAAATAAGACAATGATGTATACTTCTGTAAACCCCACTTTTCCATATATTAATTTAAGTGGGGTTTACCAGAGTATAGATTTCATGGACTTGTTAACATAATGTTTCTACTCCGATGTGGGTGCTCGTTAGAACCGCCTCATACTCACTGAGGTGGTTCTAACGGAGATCCTAACGAGCACAAGCAATGTATGTGTAGAGGATAAATAAATAAGAACTTGTATCTATAGCAACACAATACTTCTAATATTTGCACGTGTCATTTTATGCAAATGAACTATTTTGCCAAACTTGTCAGTTTTGTTACAGTAACAATACATGACATGACCCTTTATCCCGGTATAGGCCTATGGTTTATCAATATAGCTTAAGTGCTTACGGAGTTATCAATGTTTGGTACCCTTTTCTCACGACAGCAATTATCATTATTAATATTGCCCTATATAAAAAAATTTGTAGGAAGTGGTGTGCCTGCCTCATTAATGAATTAAATGAGTCCTGGTACGAAATAATTGGCTCAAAATATTTTGATTTAAAGGTTCTTGTAATATTTATTTCATTAATTCCTGTGATTCAGCATTGTGATTTAAAAGTTCTTTCAATATTAGTATCATTTTTGATTAAGTTATGTTCGTGTTTTGTTTTTTTTTTGTCGTTTTTTTATTGTTTTTTTTTTTCAAATATGTTGATCTTTTTCATCGTTTTGTTCGCCCAAATCTGTCTCATTGACAGACCTTACTAGTGAAAACTGTTGATTGAACTGGATGGTGGGATAAGTCAAGTCAATAAGTTTGCATGGCAGTGGTTATTGCTCAAATGTCAAGCAGCCATAAATCATGATGATTGCAAGTAACCTTCATTGTCCCGTTGACTTGTCGACTTAACGGAACATGATATGGTGTACATGTACCAAAAAAGTAGCAGGTTATTTGTCGACCACAGTAAACAAACACTGATTTAAATGTATAAATTAATTATATGGGTGCACCGAACGATCTAAGTCTTCACTATTCATTGTAAAATTCATCTGTAAAATCTTAAAACATGAAGCGCATTTAGGCCTGATATTTACCTAATTAGACAGGGTCTGGCGCAGAAGGATTAAATTTAGGAAGTGGCTATTGACAGCCGACTGTCTCCAGCGAAAGTTCGCTAGTGACAGCCGGCTGTCTCCAGCGAACTTTTGCTGGTGACAGCCAGCAAAAATATATAGAAAGTATATTGTCCTGCAATAAATAAAGTTATTTAATGGAACCTATGTTAATAATTTAAATAGATTCATGATATATATTGTGGTCCTAAAATTATTAAATTGCCATTGATTTATCATTTTTACAACATACAGTAATCTCATTCTATACAGTTAAATTTTTGGTTGTATATAACAAGTTTGTTTATCTGGCATACGTTGTGCTTGTTCCCAAATAGCAATGTTATAAAGAGGTTGTGGTGTATTGAAAATCAAACATATATGAGTCTATGTTTAACAAGTGACCCCTGGGGTAGGTCTACTTTTGGTCCCAGGGCAATAATTTGAACAACTGTGAACAAAGGTGAAGCTACCTACCAAATATCAAGGACCTGGACCTTCTGGTTTCCGACAAGAAAATTTTTAAAGGTGTCACCATTATGATTCTATGTAAAACCAATGAGTTTCAGGGCTTTCTGGTATCCTGCATTTCAAAGTATTTTCCCCAGTTTACGGATAATGACAATGATGGTGGCTGATCAAAATAGCTCCCTCCAGAGCCTTCGGCTCAAGTGAGCCAAAATAAGATCCAGCTTGGGTGAAGTCTCCCCTGCCCATCACCTCCCCCACCCATCCCCCCCCCCCCCCACCAAACAAAAGGCCTATGTGCCACTATGCTCACCAGAGCTCAGTTGGGCACTGCCCACTGGCAGCCATGTACATGTATTACCAAATGGAATCTTCCTATGACAGGAGTCCATTTTGAAATTTAGGGGTGAAAGGTTGTTTTATCTTTAAAATTTATTCGGAAAATAGCTCAACTTTTTGTAAATAATGTAGGCCCTGATCAGACCCCCTGTCTGCAGGGACATGGACTGAGCATTTTGCTTTAGGGGCCTAGACTGCCATAAATCCAAATTTTGCATTAAGTTAATAGGCATTTTAATCCAAAACTTAGGCGTCTTGGGCGACTGGGCGCCTGTTAAACCCCTGTCACACCAGGGCTGCGTTCTCACGGCGTCCAAGAAAAATGCAGAACGCCAAGGGGCCCGCAGTACGATAGCAAACATCATCATAGCAATGCAGTGGCATCGCCAGTAGGCGTGTTGGGATCGCATAGAACACCAAGCGACTGCGCGCATTTTGAGCATGCTCAAAACAAACGCCGTCGCTCGGCGTTCTGATCAGAGCGCAGTGAGGTCACCGTAAGGTTGCCATAGCAGCGCAGTAAGGTCTCCTACAACCCTACAGGAGCTCGGCAGGGGCGCACAGAGGTCTCCTACAACGCCATATAAGCTCCCCTTGTATAAATGATTAACTGATTGATTTATTTGATGTTTAACGTCCCAGTCAACGCCCGCTTGTATAAACTAGAGTAGAGTTTGATTGTGTACTGTCCCGAAAAACCTACTTCTGAGGTGACTCATCCCAGGTAAGGTAATGGCGCAGGGCCCAAGCTAGCCCAAAAAATTTGGGAGAAGTGACTTCTCCCTCCTGGGAAAATAAGGAGAAGTTTGCTGGGTCTAGGGAGAAGTGGGTGCGGCTTAACGCCGAACAACAACAATATAATGAGTTCTCCTGTAAACCCCTTTTTGGGGAAAAGTGTGTTTTATAGGGGTATCAATCAATTCCGCTATTGAGACCACCTGAAATGAAGACTAATTCTGCTTTAAAAAGCTTATTTGGTTGGCTGCAGTTATTCTTTCTTTCTGTTTCCTGCATACAGTGACCCCTGATCAGAGACCACTTTTGGGACTGTTCAAAAGAGGTCTTAAAGACCACTTTTGAACTGTCCCAAAGGTGGTCTTAATATAGTAATTTTACTGTATTTGGGCAAGCTGTAACTTTTGTTGTATCCAACCATGTTTTTATGAATGTGAGGTTTCTGTGTTATAGATCATTTCTCACTAAGTTCCTGTCACAATTGTATTTTAAAACAGACTATAGAAACAAGGGGAACAACCTCGCTAGATGAAAATCAGTTGTTATTTTATTTTTATGAATTTGGATAATTACTGAATATTTATCGGCAAATAATAATTATTTTCACTTACAAAATAAAAAATTGCTACCTACTTTTGTTGTTGTCCATAAAAAAAAAATGAAAACGATTGATGGATGCAAAAGTAATGTACAAACAAATCAATGGCGAAACAAATAAACGCCCTGAAACTAAAACTTAGGTTTATTTGTTTTGACCATAATTTAAAAATTATTAAATCCTAATGCAGTGTCAATGTCAATGGTCGGAATAATCTCATTACTGTATACAACAGTACTTTACAAAATACTTCCACACCCGGACTTTGGCACGAGCTAGCGGTACAAATATACCTGTTTAAGTTACATAATCTTGTGTTATCTTATTTGGCTCTTATTGCAATAAATACTTTGTGCAATCAACCGAGATAGATTTATGACAGTACAAGACTACTAAGTGTGTTGCAAGTGGCATGAGCTAATGGTTAGAATTAAATTACATAACAGTACCAAACTGCAACTGGCACGAAGTGCAGAATAAACAGTTAGCTTTGTTCAGTGTACTACTGAGATTTCCGACACTAGTGGATAGAAGGATTATCGACACCTTGTCAGTTTACCGTTACTGTTCACAGGAAGACACACAAAAAAAAAAAAAAACGGTCAAAATTTCAGGTCGAAGTTTTTTTCGCTTTCATCGCCAAAGTCGGCGAAGTGGGCCCCAACAGGGCGACTTCTTCGCCTGAGTCGCCCTCTAGCTTGAGCCGTGTGGCGATGGACTTGCTCCTGCTTGCGGTGGACTTGCTTCCGACGGCACAGGAGTACTGGTAAACCGCTTAGGGGATCTAAGCTTGTCCAGGCAAAGGGGCACAAGTCGGACCACCCATGCTTATCAACCCTATTGGTTTCATTGGGTGACAGGAATGGAGATGTCATTTCATCTCAGTTTCGGGTAAAAGTCCCACAAAATTAGAAGCAACGTCTTTAAAATGACCTATAATGGTGTTGATGGGACGTTAAACCTCAAATCAAACAAAACTGTTCCACTGATGAAGATGTCTCTTTGAGAACGTCTCCAACATGTGATGATGTGAGCGTCATAAAAGCGCAGTGCACGCCGTAAAAGCACAGAGGAGGCGCTGTGAGAGCGCATACAATCGCCATCAAGAACGCCGCAGGATCGTGATAGATTGCCATGTAAGCTCCGTAGCAACGTCTTGGTCACTGTAGGGACGCCATGACAGGTCCATGTTCAAAAAAATATCCAGTATTTCTTGCGATCTCGCGGCGTTCTGAAAAGTTAAACAACCCCATTTCATCGCAGTGAAAACGCGGCATAGTGTGACCGGGGCTTTAGTCTGTGTCCCTGGTCTGATCTTCACCTACACTGTTTGCCAGGGTATCCATTTTGGGGTTTCCGGAACAAAATGGGTTAACATGATATGATTTTAATCTACAGATTATAAAGTCTCCCAACAAACCCCCATTCCCTAATGAGCACCCACATGGGCTCTGTATCTGAAATATTACCGGTAGGCATTTTATGAAGTGGAGGAGTTGGAGCATGGACTGGTTGCTAACACTGAATGCTAGAGCTGGGGCGATATCATCGATGCATCGATATATCATATTTTTGCTGGGGATACTGTATCGCGATACTAATTCTGTGTATCAATACTTGCCGATACTCTTGCGTTATATCAACAAACATCTGAAACACAAGAGATGCATATTTTTCTACGGTGCTTACACCGATAAAAAATCTGTATCCAAAAGGTGCTGCTTATATCCAATACAACAGTTGATGTATCTACTGGGATACAGTATACACCAACAGGTGTCTGGTCAAGTGACTCAAGTATGGACCCATGTGCTACATATCAAAGTTTTGTTGGTATTTTCAGTTATGCCATTCAGATTTATTCAAAACTGTTACTTCCAAATATGTTTGTGTGGTTGATGGTGTGTGTCTTGGATGATGGATCTGTGCAATTACACCTGTGGACACAAAAGCGTTCAAACTTTGATGAGCTTCATTTCATTTTGATCTGATGTTTCATTCAATGTTTCCTTACATCCTGTCAGTCAACTGCAAAGACAGGAATAAATTCAAAACACAAAGTGTTGTATATTCATTGTAGACCCTCCACTATCCAATCAGAATACATCTTGAATGTCAATCAGATCTAAAAATGGAAATTTGTGCTTGCCACAATAAGACCAATTAATGTATATTGCTTGATCCAGTTTTAGACTACTTTGATGAATGACATTTGCTTGTCAAACTAACTTGATGCAAAGAGATTCATTGAAGGGTACTTCACTGGAGTTTGAACGCTTTTGTGTCCACAGGTGTAGATAGACCTGCAAAGTCATCGTTATTACCGTTTTATTGTTGATACAAGCGGTCGATACTAACATATATAAACAATGGATGCTGAACCACAACTTCATTGAACATGCCAGATTGGCATTTAAATCACTTGTATGGAAACATTTTGTTTTTCTCAAGTCTTTTATTTTATTTTATTGCATATAAATATAAGGACATGCTTAATAAACCAATGTGCTGTTATTGAACAGGAAAATCTGTTTTCTACTCTACAACAAAAGTCCAAATTTACCCAATAAAACATAGCAAATCTGTACAAAGCAAGTATCGTGATACTGTATTGTATCGCCTGTCTGGTATCACAATAGTATCGTGATACATTTTTTCTGGCGATACCCAGCTCTACAGTGAATGTGAATGCATCATATCATAAGGAACAAGAATATTCATAATGTATAATATGCTTGTACGGTAGGGATTTGATTTGAATGGTTTCAAAGATATAAATTATTGCCTTTTATGAAGTGGAGGGGCAGGGCATGGCCCCATCACATTACCTCAGTACAAAGAGACCCCAGGTTGTTTAGCTCTTTTTCTTAAGAAAATGGCTTTTTTTTTCGGGCAAAAGCCTTCATAACTGGAATTCTTTTTTTTTTTTTTTTTTTTTCAAATAAAAACGCTTAAAGCAAGATTTCTTCTTCAGTGGTTCTCTTTTAATTGCTGCAGTCGGTTGGGCTTTGTACAGAAGAATAATTTCATTTTTGATAATTTTCCCTCATCCAACTTAGGCCCCAAAGGGTAGATATGTTGTCTTCTGACAGCTCTTGTTTGTCAATATACCATCCATATATTTTGTCTGGCTGTCACCGGGGAAAGTTTGCTCCAGCTGTCTCCAGCGAACTTTCGCTGGTGACAGCCAGCTTTCAAAAATAGCTAGTACAAATATATGAAAATGATAAAATTCATGTATTGATATTCAAAACCATAAAAAAGAGGCCCATGGGCCACAATGCTCACCAGAGCTCAGGGGGCCATTGCCCACTGGCAGCAATGTATTTTAATTAACCATGGAAGCCCTGCTCCCAAGGCTGCTACAGATAAAATTTCGACCGAATCAGACCAGTGGCTTCAGAGGTCTGATGTCACTTGAAAGACAACAAATGACAATTGACAATTTCCCCATCTGTGGCAATAGGTCAAAAAGAACATTATTAAAGGAACACATTTCTATGAAAGTTTGACAAAATATCTTGAGAGGCATTAATGTCATTTTTCAATTTTCCCCATTATAAGTCATTGGAAACTCTTAACTTGCCATAGCAAACAAACCAAAGAGACAAATTTCATAAACCAGAGCTCAGGTGGGCACTGCCCAATGGAGCCCTGATTGGTGTCACTAAATGGGTCTTATAAAAAGGAACAGAGACATATATGGTTTAGCGGTGGGGATATGTATGGTTCCTGAGACGTATGGCCTTTTAAGCAATGGAGGGATTCGGGCATAGCAGATCCAAGAAAAGCCAAAGATTGTTGTCACTGAATATGTCTTATCATAAAGATCAAGAATATATATGGTTAAATGGTGGGGATCTGAATGGTTTCTGAGATATGAGGCCCTTTTATGAAGTGGAAGAGAGAGAAATGGCCCCTGCTGACCCCCCAAGACAGGGTTGACTGAATGTGTCTAATAACAATGAACAAGAATATGTGTGATTATAGGATGGGGATTTGAATTGTTTCTGAGATATATGGCCTATTATTAAGTGGAGTCTTATCATCAGGAACAAGAATATATATGGTTTAGGGGTGGGGATCTGAACGGTTTCTGAGATATATGGATTTTAATGAACCAAAGACATAGGCGTATCTTGTGATTCTTTGAGAGTATCAGTACTCCTAAATTCAAAACTAGGGTCGTATCTTCATCTGTCATCACAGAATGGCTGCTAAGTGCACTTATAATAATGTCAGACGTGGCAATGGCCATATGTAAAAGACGTTAAACACATATTCTATCATCGTAACATACTGATATACATTTTCATGTTAATAAGCTGGCGGACAGCAAAATGAAAAATTACTTTTTCTTCTAAAGAATGTAAATCCAGCCAATATGGTTGTCTACTTCGCATGTGTTTTTGGAATTTCCCAGACGCCATTGAAGGCTCGTTTTGATCAGACTGTGCAGGCTGGTCGGAGTCTTCAGCCATCAAACAGATCATATTGTCATCAAAACGTTTTCAAACCCATGTTTTGTGTCTGCAGGGGCCTTATGTGCTACACGTTCAAAGGCGGGAAATCTCCACAAATTGTAGCAACCGCATGCGATTGGTAAAAGGCGAGAAATTCAGCCCTCAGCAAAAATACAATAAAACAA
Organism: Lucinisca nassula; assembly: GCA_963580285.1. Lineage (NCBI taxonomy): Eukaryota > Metazoa > Mollusca > Bivalvia > Lucinida > Lucinidae > Lucinisca > Lucinisca nassula. The sequence goes on along the minus strand of OY757018.1, from coordinate 110,594,919 downwards.
GCGACCAGTGAAGACTCAGATCAGCAAGCGCATCTGTGAAAGCTAATCAGTCTGTCCCGGTTGCTGTGTTTGCGTTCTTTTATGATGCGCTGCCAGTCATTCTGCTTAATGTTCAAAGACGCCGGCGAGACATCTTAGGGTATTAATTTAATCAGCTACTTGATAGATAGCGGTAAATAAGAATGCACTGCATGCTGACCACCTGTGATTCACAACTAGAGAAAGTGCTCAGTGGGGCACGTATACCCCCGACCAGTGTCATCCCCTTTTATTGGAAATGAAAATTTGTTTGTTGCATTGAACCTATCCATATAAACTTTCCATTTAGTCCACTGAGAATAACTATTGCATTTGAACAAATACAGTCCAACCTGTATTGAGCAAGCACCTAAGGGATAACCTAAATGTGCTTGCTTAAGACAGGTGCTTGCTTAATACAGGTGAATTTTAATGTATTTGCCTTTTTCGGGAACTAAAAGCATGCTTGCTTAAGACAGGTTGCTTGCTTATTAGAGGTGGCCACTATGACAGGTTTTACTGTATAGTATAATTTATCATATGCAAAGATGAAACTGCTTGTCTTTGCTGGATATTAAAAATTCAAAGTTTGTTGCAATTTGGAACAATTTTACCTGGAAACAACAAACATAGAATAGGCTGTCATAGAACATAGCTGAATTAAAGTAGCTGTTTAATGACATAATAAAGCAATGCATTTTTTATTATTACTTGCATTTATTATTGTCTGCATTTCAAGAGAAAATATTATGCAAAATTTAACAGTTCTAGTCGCTGTAGTTTCTAAGATCACAAGGACCAATATATAAGCTGACAAATCTGACAAGGGTCACAGCATAAAGAAAGAACAAACTAACTAATAATGAACAAATGGAAAGACAAAAACTATAACCTTTGATATACTTTGTATGCAAGGAGTATAGTGAAAACAGTTATCAAATCCTTTACCATATACTATTATGCGATGTATTCATGTGAATTTATTCTAATAAATATTGTTGAAACCAAAACAGTTAACGCAAAACTTGGAAGTAATCAAAATGTGTAAGTCCTAATTATTGACCCCTAGCCCCACCCAGGGGCTTGACCCAGGAGCTTAGATATTCCATATGAAAGTTGATACTATAGCTATATTCTGTACCAAATATGAAGAGAATCTAACATGAGGTTACAGAGATATAAGCAATCAGAAAGGTTTGACACAAAACTTTGACGTAAAAGTGGACAAACTGACAGACAGCCCACCTAGGGGCTTGACCCAGGGGCTTAGCTATTCCATATGAAAGGTTATGCTATAGAGATATCCTTTACCAAATATGAAGAGAATCTAACATGTAGTTACAGAGATATGAGCAATCAAAAAGGTTTAACACAAAACATTGACATAAATGTTGATGAACCGACTGACAGGTGGACAGTCCACCCAGGGGCTTGACCCGCGAGCTTAGATATTCCAAATGAAAGGTAATGCTATAGAGATATCCTGTACCAAATATGAAGAGAATCATCTGATGGACCTATACCAAGATTGTTCAAATTATAGCCCTGGGGCCAAAAATGCCCCCGCTTGGGCCCACTGGTTTTACATAGGCTTATATTGGGAAAACCTTTAAAAATTTTGTCTGAAAACAGAAAACCCAGGTCTTTGATATTTGGTATGAAGCTTCATCTAGTGGACCTCTACCAAGATTATTCAAATTATAGCCCTAGGGCCAAAAACGGCCCTGCCCCCAGGCCCACTGGTTTTATATAGGCTTATACTAGGGAAATCATATAAAAATCTTCTTGTCTGAAACCAGAAGGCCAAGGTCTTTGATATTTGGTATGAAGCTTCATCTAGTGGACCTCTACGAAGATTGTTCAAATTATAGCCCTGGGGCCAAAAATGCCTCCGTGCCGGGGCCCACTGGTTTTCCATAGGCACATGTAGGGAAAACCAGTGGACCTCTGCTTAGATTGTTCAAATTATAGACCTTGGTCCAAAAATTGCACCGCCCTGGGACCTACATGTTAATCTCTTAGCTCAAGTGAGCGATATAGGACCATCATGGTCCTCTTGTTTTGTTACCTATCAATCAAAATGACACAGGTTTGCTTCATTTACCTTGGTAGTAGCAATTAATGCAACATGACCCTGACTGTATCATTCTGTGGTGCCAAAATATGGACCAACTAAACTGATGCTGGACCAGTAGATGTTGTGCCATGGTAAGCTGGTCCTGTGGACCAATAGGAATTTGGTCCTTAACAAAACCCTTGTGGTACAAAATATTGTTACAACATATCGCATATTTGATTAGATTTTGGTGACCTTGACCTTTTTATCAAGGTCACAGGCCCTCCAAAACAGTCAATTTTGGACCAAAAAATGGCTTGCCTGCACTCCATCTCATTAACCAATTGATTGATTTTCCTCAAACATGGTACAATATATCATTACAACAAACCGCATATTTGATTAGATTTTGGTGACCTTGACTTTTTTTTTCAAGGTCACAGCATCCCAAAGACAGACAATTTTGGGACCAAAAAGGCTTGTCTGCACCCTTTCTCATAAATAAATTGATTAATTTCATTCAAACTTGGTACAATATATATTATTACGACATACTGTAGATTTGATTAGGTTTTGGTGACCTTGACCTTTTTTTAAGGCCACAGCCCCCCCCCCAAAAAAAAAAAAAAAGCAGTCAATTTTGGGCCAAAAATGGCTTGTCTGCACTCTGAGGCCAAGTTCTCCAGAAACCTGTTCTTTTGGGGCCAAAAAATGACCTATATCATTTAAGAATTTATGAATGTTGGTCAAACTTGGTTACAAAGTTTATGGCCAAAAATGGCTTGTTTGCGACTAACTTTTTGGTGACTTTAACCTAGTTAAAACTCATAATATACCAAGTGTTTTACTTTCAACCCCAGTCAAATATTTACTTAGGCAATACATTTTGTTTGTTTATGTACAAATGTATTCATCTGTTCATCTTCTTTTTTTTCATTTACCGGCATTACAATTATCGTTTTTCACAGTTGATTGTTGCTTTCACGGATTTTGCACAACTGATTAGTTGTGACAAGCACAAGGCATGCTAGGTGACCACTGATTGCCCAGGTATAACAGATAACAAATTAATCTGATCTAAGACACCTTTTATGTTTGATCTAAGTGACAAACGCCTGGGAACAAACTGAGAAACTTGAAGTTTCATTTGGAACTCAAATTCCTGCACAAATAAAAAACAAAAGAACAGCCAAATAATGTTACACTTTAATTTAATTCTTTCAAATTATTTTTTTTCTTTATTAGCGTATACCGTTTCCCACGAATATATTATGCAAAGTTTGTTTGTTTGTTTGATTTGAGGTTTAATGTCCCCGTCAACACTGTAAAGGTCATTTTGGAGATGTTGCTTCCAATTTTGTGGGACTTTTACCCGACATTGAGATGAAATGGCACGAAATACTTATCTTATCTGTTGCTATGCAATATTCTGATTATAGGTCAGCTGGAAGAATCTTTCAAGCAGCTTCAGCTTCCGTCAGAGACAAAAGACCACAATCTGCTTTATTCTCAGAACCAGCCATCACCAGGAGTCACTTGGCCAAGAGTTGAGGGGGCAGGGGATTTAGACGCCGGGCAGCCCCGTAGCAAGGAGGTTATGCCTGTAGGAAAGGCCCGTCCGATAAGCCCAATTAGCCAGCTGCTACATGGAAAAGCTAAGATCACTTGTACTGTTGGTGGTAAGTATCTTTCTTCTCATTACGAAATCACGCCTATTCAAATACACTGTAAATTTTACCGCTGAAAAAAAATAAAAATTTCCGATAAAATTGTGATATTTTTAGCTCACCTGTCACGTAGTGACAAGGTGAGCTTTTGGGATCACTTTTTGTCTGTCGTCCATCACGTGTGGGTAAACTTTTTCTTCAAACAACATCTCCTCCTAAACCACTGACCGGATTTTTACCAAACTTCACAGGAATGATCCTTAGGTGGTCCCCTTTCAAAGTTGTTCAAATGGTTCTAGTCCGTTGCACATCTAGATCACAGGAGCTAAAAATAGATTTTTTTACTGAAAACTTAGAAAAAAATCTTCTTCTCTGAAACCGCTTGGCCCAGGTCTTTGATATTTGGTATAAAGCCGCACCTAGTGGACCTCTACCAAGATTGTTCAAATTATAGCCCTAGGGCCAAAATGCCCCCGCCCCAGGGCCCTTTGGTTTTTCATGGGCTTATATACGGAAAATTCTTTAAAAATCTTCTTTTCTGAAACCACAAGGCCCAGATCTTTGATATTTGGTATGAAGCTTCATCTAGTGAATCTCTACCTAGATTGTTCAAATTATAGCCCTGGGGCCAAAAATGTCCCCCCGCCATTGGGCCCTTTTGGTTTACATAGACGTATATAGGGAAAATCTTTGAAAATCTTCTTCTCTGAAACCGCTTAGCCTAGGTCTTTGATATTTGGTATGAAGCTTCATCTAGTGGACCTCTACCAAAATTGTTCAATTTATAGCCCTAGGGCCAAAAATGCCCCGGCCCCGGTGTCCTTTGTTTTTACATAGGCTTATCTAGGGAAAATCTTTAAAAATCTTCTTCTCTGAAACCACAAGGCCTAGGTCTTTGATATTTGGTGTGAAGCTTCGTCTAGTGGACCTCTACCAAGATTTTTCAAATTATAGCCCTAGGGCCAAAAATGTCCCCGTCTCGGTGCCCTTTGGTTTTTCATAGGCTTACATTGGGAAAATCTTAAAAATCTTCTTCTCTGAAACCACAAGGCCCAGATCTTTGATATTTGGTATGAAGCCTCATCTAGTGAACCTCTACCAAGACTGTCCAAATTACAGCCCTGGGGCCAAAAATGCCCCCGCCTGGGGGCCCTTTGGTTTAACATAGACTTATATAGGGAAAATCTTTAAAAATCTTCTTCTTTGAAACCGCAAGGCCTAGGTCTTTGATATTTGGTGGGAATTTTCATCTAGTAGACCTCTATCATATCATGATTGTTCAAAATATAGCCCTGGGGCGAAAAATGCCCCCACCTGCAGGCCCTTCGGTTTTACATTGGCTTATACAGGGAAAATCGTAAAAAATCTTCTCCGAAACCACAAGGCCCAGGTCTTTGATATTTGATATCTAGCTTCAAGTGGGACCTCTACCAAGATTGTTGAAATCATAGCCCTTGGGCCAAAAATACCCCCGCCCCGGTGCCCTTCAGTTTTACATTTATATATTTAGAGAAATTTAAAAAAATCTTCTTCTTTGAAACCGCAAGGTTCAGGTCTTTGATATTTGGTGTGAAGCTTCATATAGTGGACCTCTATCAAGATATTTCAAATTATAGCCCTTGGGCAAATAATGCCCCCATCCCGTGGCCCTTTGGTTTTACATACACTTATATTAGGAAAATTTAAAAAAAAAATCTTCTACTCTGAAACTGCAAGGCCCAGGTCTTTGAAATTTGGTGTATAGCTTCATCTAGTGGATCTCTACCAAGATTGTTCAAATTAAAGTCCTTTGGCTAAAAATGCTCCTGCCCCATGGCCTTTTGGTTTTGCATTGACTTTTTATAGGGAAAATTTTAAAAAAATCTTTCTGAAACCACAAGGCCTAAGTCTTTGATATTGGGTGTGAAGCTTCATCTAGTGGACCTCTATCAAAATTATTCAGATTATAGCCCTAGGGCCAAAAATGCCCCTGCCCTGTGGCCCTTTGGCTTTATATACACATATTGGGAAAATCTTCTTCTCTGAAACGGCAAGGCCCAGGTCTTTGATATTTGTTGTGAAGCTTCAGGTTTTGTTTGTTTGATTTGAGGTTTAACGTCCCCGTCAACACTGTAAAGGTCATTTTTGAGACGTTGCTCCCAATGTTGTGGGACTTTTACCCGACATTGAGATGAAATGACATCTCAAGCCCTGTCGCCCAATGAAACCAATAGGATTTATTAGCATGGACGGTCCGCCTCGCACCGCGGTTCCTGGACAGGCTTAGATCCGCTAAGCGGTTTACCAGTACTAGTGTGCGGGCCGGATTCAGCTCTGCGTGGAAGCATCGTGCAGCCCATATATTTCTTCAAGCCCCGTGAAGCTTCAGGTAAAGGACCTCTATAATGATCCTTCAAATTATAGCCCTAGGGTCAAAAATGCCACCGCCATGGGGCCCTTTAGTTTTACATTGACTTATATGGGGAAAATCTTTTTAAATCTTCTTGTCTGAAACCAGAAGGCTCAGTTCTTTGATATTTGTTATGATGCTTTTTTTAGTGGACCTCGACCAAGATTGATCAAATTATTGCCATGGGGCCAAAAATGGCTGGTTTTACATAGACTTACAAAGGGAAGACCTTAAAAAGTCTTCTTGTCTGAAAACAGAAGGCTCAGGTCTTTGATATTTGGAATGAAGCTTTGTCTGAAAGACTCTACCAAGATTGTTCAAATTACAGCCCTGGGGCCAAAAATGGGCCCACCTGGTGCCATCTGGTTTTACATAGACTTATATAGGGAAAACCATTGAAAATGTTCTTGTCTGAAACCAGAAGGCCAAGGTCTTTGATAATTGGTATGAGGCTACATGTAGTGGACCTCTAATTATTGCCCTTGGGCCAAAAATGGGCCCACCCCGGGGCCCTCTTTTTTTACATAGGAAATTAGGAAATAGAAGACAAGGCAATGAAAAACTTCGAAAATCTTCTTGTCTGAAAGCAGAAGGCCGAGGTCTTTGATATTTGGTATGACCCTCGTCTAGTGGATTTCTACCAAGATTGTTCAAAATATAGCCGTGGGGCCAAAAGTGGCCCTGCCCGGGGAAACCCAAGTTTTATATAGACTTATATAAGGAAAACCTTTAAAAATCTTCTTGTCTGGATCTAGAATGCTCCGGTCTTTGATATTTGATATTTGGTATGAAGGTTCACCTTTAAGACCACTACCCAGATTATTCAAATTATAGCCTGGGGCCAATAATGGCTCTCTCAGGGGCCCACTTGTTACCCTATGGATCAGGTGAACGATTCCAGGGCCATTATGGCCCTCTTGTTCTTATTTCTGCTCAAAATATAGATTGTGGGTACTTGTTTAAACCACCTCGATGAGGGGGTTCTAACATGTACCCACAATCAATATTTTAGAGCAGAAATAAGAAAACTAAGGTTTACCCCTCTAAACCCCAGTTTTACTATATAAAAGTTGGGTTCAAGGGGGTCAAAATTATATAGGCATGTTTTCGTGATGTGTTTCATTAACCCATTGTATACTAATGGACTCTTCCATTGCTATATGTTGGACAAGTCCATTTGTCATATAAGGGGTGTCAGGCCTAATTTTTTCGTTTTTATTCTATTTTTTATGGAAAATTCTATTTGCAAATAGTGCAGGCCGTTTGCCAAGGTACCGCTTTAGGAGTTTTCCGCATGCAATGGGTTAATCATTCTGTTTCCTCCTAACCCCTTTCTGTATTCTTCTCTGCTGTTTTCACCTGTATCTTAACCTATAAGATGCCAATCAAAAAAGTTGTTTTCTGCAGCCCGTGCTGGTTTCTTTAACCTTTACATTTCTATTGGCTAATTCAGCAGATTGTTCAAAATTTTTCTTATTTTTTTTTTCCAAAAAAAAACAGGACTTGACATCTCGGGTAAATTGTCTCCTATGGGGACAATTTGCATGAGATGTCAAATCCCTGTTTTCTGGGAAAATTAGAAACATATTTAAAATGGTGTCTACTAAAAATACCCGGCATGCCGAGCGTTAAAAGTCACTGTTACAAACAGTGTGGACCCAGATTAGACTGCTCCTCTAGGATCAGATGGATCAGGGTCCAAATCCTAACCCCTTTCTGTATTCTCTTCTGCTGTTTTCTCCTGTATCTTAACCTATAAGATGCCAATCACTAAAGGTGTTGTCTGCTGGACAATGCTGGTTACTTTAACCTTCACCACTCTCTAAGCTAATTCAGCAGACGACAAATTGTGGAGTTTTTTCTTGTTTTTCCCAGAAAATAGGACTTGACATCTCATCTGAGATGTCAAATCCTGTTTTCTGGGAATATAAGAAACATATGTAAAAATGTTGTCTGCTGCTAAAAATACCCAGCATGTTGTCAACTTGAGCGTTAAAAGTCACTGTTACAAACAGTGTGGATCCAGATCAGACTGCTCCGCTAAGAGCAGTTAGATTAGGGTCAAAATTGTTTGCTAATATGCAAAAATATCAATTAAAAGTTTGTTAGAAGATTCAGCAGTCAACACAACACAACATTTTTAGATGCAGTTTTTCTTGGCATCTTAAACATCCCAATCTACGATCGATAGTTATCTATTGTCCTCAGTGGGTCTCAACATTTCGGCGTGCAATAATAGGTCCTTAAATAAAGTGTTATCTAACCATAGTTTTTCCTATGATATTTTTAGCTGTCCAGACAGGAAGGCTCCGGAAGAGCTATTTTGATTGCCCACCGTCCGTCCTCGTCCGTTCATCCATTTGTTCACACTTTTTTTCGGACAACATCTCCTCCTAAACCACCGATTGGATTTTGACCAAACTTCACAGGAGCCTAAAATTGATTTTTATGCCCCCCGCTAAAAAGATGGCGGGGTATTATGTTATACTCTTTGAAAATTTAAGTGTCTGTAAGTCCATCCGTCCGACCGTCAGCACCTCATAGTTTTATGTCTGCTACATAACTCCAATACCATTTCAGATATTTTCATGAAACTTTACAGATATCTAGAGCACTATGAGACAATGCACAACATATGAACTGTAAAGTAGAAGTGAAGGCAATGATCAGGAAGTGATGCAATTAACCGACAGCTCCCATGAGAGACACCAAGGAAAAGAAACACAAACATGAAACAACTAGACCCTAATGGAAACTTTACTAATGGAAAGCCAAAAGGACAGTTACTTTCCCACAAAACGGCCAATTGGCTATCCAAAGCAAAATAATATAAGCGATACACACACTCAAAGACTGCCTTGGAATGGTCAGTGGAACGAATTCCACTGGGGGGCTTAAATCGATTTTAGGTGGCCACAGCCCTCCTCCTTACTTCCGTCGCGATTTAGACAAATAATTTGTTCAGTCCACATGAAGGCCTCCTAACGCATCAATGCAACATCTCCGTGAACATAAAAATCAATTAACCACAGAGATGAAACAACGGTGAGGACTCGATAACAAGAAACCACTGAAATGCTGGAGCAAAAGAAAACCAACAGTTAGACTGATGGGCCCAACCAGAGACAGAGCATCAGGCACCAATCAACATTACATAAAATTAGATTCTCTCTATTTCTCAGTAAGCCTTTACGCTGGAATTTTCTTACTTTTGGAGTTATTGCCCTTTGAACATTGAACATAGCAGTTTCTGTCAGTTTCTTGTCCGCTCCATTTGAGATATTTTAACAAAGCCTCATAGATTTGAGAGCACCATGAGACAACATGCAAAACATATAAACCATAACTCTGATTTTCCTTCTTTCGGAGTTATTGCCCATCGAACATGGAACATAGACATTTCTATCATAATTACGTGGCCACTCCATAACGTGATACCATTTCAGATATTTTCATGAAACTTCACAGATATCTAGAGTACCATGAAATTATGTGTTCCATATGAACTTTAACTCTGATTTTCTTACATTTGGAGTTATTGCTCTTTGAACATTGCAATATCAGTTTCGTGTCAGCTCCATAACTCTGATACCATTTGAGATATTTTCACGAAACTTCACAGATATGTAGAACACCATGAGCTGATGTGCAGAACATATGAACCTTTTCCTGCTTTTAGAAGCCTCCGTGGTCGAGTGGTTACACTACTCGCCTTGTAAACCAGGGGTCAGGTTCGACCCCAGGCTTCTCCAGACTTTCGGATGAGTCTTTAAACCGAGGTCCCGTCTCCGTATGACCTTAGCTGTTGGTGGGACGTAAAACTGAAACACTCACTCACTTTTCTTGCTTTCAGAGTTATTGCCCTTTGAACATTCAACATAGCTATTTCTCGCATGCCTCCAATGTACTTGTGTCTACTCCATAAGTCTGGCACTGTTAGACATATTTTAATGAAATTTCATAGAAATGCAAAGCACTATGAGACGATACGCAGTATGTATGAAGCATAACTCTGGTTTGCCTACTTTTGAAGTTATTGCCCTGTGAACATTGAACATGGCTATTTCCACCATTGTACTAGTGTCTGCTCTGAAAATTGAAAAGATATTATAATACAGCTTCCCTTTGACTTCATTTTAACAGAGATACATCACTTGCTTGATGTATGTGCAGTGGCAGGGCGTCATGCAGTGCTTGCAGCGCTTTTATTACTGACAACTTAAAGAAATCTTCTCTTAAACAGTAAGGCCCAGGTCTTTAATATTTATTATGTAGCTTCATCTGGTTGTTCAAATGGTTCCAGTCTATTGCACATGTACCGGTAGGTAACAGGAGCCAAAAATAGATTTTTTTTAAGGAAAGCTTAAAAAATCTTCTCTCAAAGGGTCCAACCGCAAGGCCCAGGTATTTGATATTTAGTGTGTAGCTTCATCTAGTGGACCTCTACCTAGATAGTTCAAATTATAGCCCTGAAGTAAAAAATGGCCCTGCATGCTTTTCCATAATCTGGATCTAAGCTCATCACGAAAACACGCCTATATAATTCTGACCCCCCTCGAACCCCACTTTTATATAGTAAAACTGGAGTTTACAGGGATAGAGATTATTTTTCTTATTTCTGCTCTCAAATATAGATTGTGGGTACTCGTTAGAACCGCCTCGATGAGGCGGTTCTAACATGTACCCACAATCTATATTTATACCCCCGGCATAAGAAGTATGTCAGGGGGTATATAGTTTTCGCCTTTCTGTCTGATCGTTAGTTTGTTTGTTCGTTACTTCGTTTGTTCGTCCGTTCGTCAACCTTTACGTCAAAGTTTTGCGTTAAACCTTTTGGATTGCTCATATCTCTCTAACCACATGTTGGATTCTCTTCATATTTATTACAGGATATCTCTATAGCATTACCTTCCATTTGGAATATCTAAGCTTGCGGGTCAGGCCCCTGGGTGGGCTGTCCGTCCATCTGTCTGTCCATTCATCAACATTTATGTCAAAGTTTTGTGTTAAACCTTTTTCATTGCTCATATCTCGGCAACCACATGTTAGATTCTCTTCATATTTGGTAAAGGATAGCTCTATAGCATTACCTTTCATATGGAATAACTAAACCCCTGGGTCAAGCCCCTGGGTGGGCTGTCTGTCTGTTCATCTGTCTGTTCATCTACTTTTACATCAAAGTTTGTGTTAAACCTTTTTCATTCCTGATATCTCTGTAACCACATGTTAGATTCTCTTCATGTTTGGTAAAGGGTATCTCAATAGCATTACCTTTCATATGGAATATCTAAGCCCCTGGGTCAAGCCCCTGGGTGGGCTGTCCGTCTGTCTGTTCATCAAATTTTACGTCAAAGTTTTGTGTTAAACTTTTTTCATTGCTGATATCTCTGTAACCACATGTTAGATTCTCTTCATGTTTGGTAAAGTATATCTCTATAGCATTACCTTTCATATAGAATATCTAAACCCCTGGGTCAAGCCCCTGGGTGGGCTGTGTGTCTGTCTGTTCATCTACTATTTTTGTGTTAAACCTTTTTCATTACCGATATCTCTCTAACCACATGTTAGATTCTCTTCATGTTTGATAAACGATTTCGTTATACATGTCCCTTCCCCTACCCACGGTGACCTTGACCTCAAGGCCACGGGCTTAGAAATTTTACATTTGGTTAAAGTTTTATGACAAAGTTTATAGATGCCTGTATGTTCTAAACTCTAAGAAAAATTCAATTGATACTTGCAGCAATGTTGCATACCAGTCAAAAGATTTCATTGATGCATACCCCACCCTGCTGCTTCATTAACTTTGATGCCATCACTCCCTTGGTCCATTTAGAAATTTTATGTTTGGTTTACAAGGACTGTTCAAATATGAATGCAACTAAGCACATAAAAATGATTCTGTGATAGATTTCGATGAAAAATTTATTTTGTCCCCTCAAAGTATTCCCCTTTAACAGATATACAAACTTTCAGTCTTCTGATCCAATCATTGAATGCATTTTGGTAGTCTTTTCGGGGTATACTATGAAGGCACTGGAATATTACAGAACGGAGGTGTTTGCGCTATACAAAAATGTCCTTGCACCGTATACCAAGAATACAACGATTCATAATATAGGACCGTATTTCAACGGCGTACTCTGACCTTCTTCCAACCATGTTTTGTATTAGTAGACAAGAGTAGACAGTATTTATCGAACAATATACATGGCTAAAGTGCACAGATTTTAACAGGTTTGGTATCAATGTATAGGTAAAATGTTTTTCTACGCTTGGATATTTATTTCCAGGTGATTTTCGCATTAGTGCATGAGAACGTTCTACTTGCATTCATATTTGAACAGTCCTCGTAGCTTTTACAAGCACATTTATAGATTCTTGTAGCTTCTTGACTTCATTCATATTACATACAAGCTCGAAAGATATGTCAAGAGGGTGGTGCTTGCCGGGGGTATACATGACCCAATGGTCGCTTTCTCTAGTTTGAGCAGAAATAAGAAAAATATCACAATTTTTCATCTTAAATCTTTGTTTTTGGGCAGTAAAAATTACAATGTATTTGTTCAGGCGTGTTTCCGTAATGTGTCTGATTCTTTGGCTTCTTCTTCTCAGCATACAGTCAGAATCCTCCAGCTAGTTTTGAAGTGAATAATAACACCATGAACGATGAAAGGGCCAGTGCAAAGCAGCGTTACACATCGGTATTAAGGATGTATGGTAGGGTTGTACGAAAGCTGCAAGGAGAGGAAGACTTCCAACAGCCAGTTAGGAGTAGAATGCAGGTGGTTGTCACACATGTTGAGAAAAATGGCTATTTCTTCTGGGGGCAGATTATTTCTGATGTGAGTACAGTTAACCCTTATAATACATGTATCACAGATGCAGCAGACACATTTTGGCAGTTGTTTTAGCTCACCTGAGCCAAGGGTTCACAAGGTGAGCTTATAGTATAGGCAGGTTTACAGCGTCCATCTCGCGTTCGTCGTCCACACATTTGAACTCATATCTCAGTTACTAGCTGGCCAATCTTGATCAAATTTTATGTGCAGGACAACTGGGTTGGGGTGTGGACTGCATTAGGTTTTGGACAGTTTTGATCATAACTTTGGTTGCCATGGAAACACACACATTCCATAAACTATATAATTGGTAAAACTATATCTCCAACTTTTCTCAGCCATTTCTGATCCAATTTTTATCACCAGGAGAGAACGGGCCTCCGTGGCCTAGTGGATAAGAGCGCTGACTCTTAGTCATTAGGTCTCTCACCGCCTTAGGTTTCGAGTCTCGCTCGGGCCACGTGTGAGACGCCAAGTTCTGCAACGGAAGGTCAGGTGGTTTTTCTCCAGGTACTCCAGTTTTCGCCCACCTCTGATTAACGATCGGCTCGATATGAGTGAAATAATCTTGAAAGGGCCGTAAAACCCAAACCCCCCAAAAAAAAATCACCAGGAGAGACATACAATCCAAGTCGTGTTTAAATTTTGGCCTCTCATGACCGGCGTTTTTTGAGTTACCTGCCCTTGAGCAAAAATATAAGCGAAAAATGGTGTCTCCACTTTTGCTCAGCTGTTTTTGATTGGATCTTTTTGAAACTTTAAGTAAACAAAGACAAGCATAATATCTCAAATGGGTTTGAATTTGGCTTGAATCTGACAACTGGTTTCACAGTTACATACCTTGGAGCTTGAAAAATTTTACCATAGGCTTACTTGTCCCAAACTTTTCTCAGCGATTTCTGATCTGATCATATCAAACTTGCAGATAACCAGAAGAGGAATACAGTCTATGTTGAGTTCAGGCCTCACTGGACCTACGGCTTTTTAGTTATTGGAAGAGGCATACAGTCTACGTTGAACTCGGGCCTCACAGGACCTACGGCTTTGGAGTTTTCTGTCCTTGTGCGTAAATATAAGCGAAAAACAGTGTCTCCACTTTCCTCAGCTTTTTTTTTCGATCAAATCTTTTTGAAACTTTTAGGAAATGAGGACAAGCATAATATCTTTGATGTACATGTTTTCGAATTTGGCTTAAATCTGACAACCGTTTTCGCAGTCACGTTCCCTTGAGCATGAAACATTTTACCCTAGAACGATGTCTCCAATTGTTTTTAGCCATTTCTGATTAGATCTTTATCATACTTGCGTATATCCAGGAGAGGCATACAGTCTAAGTCAATTTCGAAGTTGGGCCTCACAGGACCAACAGCTTTGGAGTTACTTACCCTTGAGCAAAAAAACAAATAAGTGAAAAATGGTGTCTCCACTTTTTCTCAGTTGTTTTCGATCTGATCTTTTTGAAACTTTAAGTAAACAAAGACATGCATAATATCTCGGATGAGTTCGCATTTGGCTTGAATCTGACAACTGGTTTTGCAGTTACATCCCCTTGAGCCTGAAAAATGTTACCATAGGCTTACAATAGAAAAATGATGTCTCCAACTTTTCTCAGCCTTTTCTGGTCCAATCTTCATCATGCTTGTAGATAACCAGGAGAGGCATACTGTCAACATCAGTTCGAATTTGGACCAACAACTTTGAAGTTACCTGCCCTTGAGTGTAAATATAAGCGAAAAATGGTTTGTCCACTTTTTCTCGGCAGTTATTAATCAGATCTTTTTGAAACTTTCAGTCAACAAGGACAAGCTTAATACCTCACAGGAGTTTGAAGTTGGCTTGAATCTGACAACCGGTTTCACAGTTACATTCCCTTGAGTGTGAAAAATTTTACCACAGGCTTACAATGAAAAAACAATGCCTCCAGCTTTTCTCAGCCATTTCTGATCTGATCTTTATCAAACTTGCAGATAACCAGGAGAGACATACAGTCTATGTCGGGTCACAGGACCAATGGTTATGGAATTACCTGGCCTTTAACATAAATATAAGCGAAAAATGGTGTCTCCACCTTTTCTCAGCTGTTTTTGAGCGAATCGTTTTGGAACTTTTAGTAAACAAGGACAGGCATAATATCTCAGATGAGTTTGAATATGGCTTGTATCTGACAACCTGTGCTAGTTCTCAGGTGAGTGATCATTGCCCCCTGGGTGACTTGTTTTAGCTTATCTGTCACATAGTGACTAGCTGTATGTGACAGGTGAGCTTTTGTGATCACTTTTTGTCCCCTGTGCATGCATCCGTTAACAATTTCTTCAAACGACAGCTCCTAAACCACTGATCAGATTTTTACCAAAGTGCAAAGGAACAATCGTTAGATGGTCGCCTTTCAGAGGTGTTCAAATGATTCCTAGTCTGTTCTAAATCTAGGTCACAGGAACAAAATAGGTTTTTTGAATGAAACAATTTAACAAATCTTCTCTAAAACCACCAGACCCAGGTCTTTGATATTTGGTTTGAAGCTTCATTTAGTGGACCACTACCAAAGTAGAAGTAAAACAAAGATCAGGAATTGATACAATTAACTTACTCCACCCACAAAAGACACCAAAGGGAAAGAAATACAAACATTAAGCGACCAGACCATAATGGAAACCCAAACAAAGGAAGGCCATAAGGACAGTTACTTTCCCACAAAATGGCCATCCAAAACCAAAAGACACAAGTGATACACACAGTAAGTAACAAACAACAACATAAATAAATCGCCACAGAAGAGCCGCCTTGGAACGGTCAGTGGAAGATTTCCACTGGGGGGCTTAAATCGATTTTTCGTGGCCACAATCCTCGCCCTTACTTCCGTCGCGATTTAGACAAATAATTTGTTCAGTCCGCATGAAGGCCTCCTAACTCATCAGTGCAACATCTCCGTGAACACAAAAATCAAAGAACCACAGAGGTGAGACAACGGTGAGGACTCGACAGCAAGAAACCACTGAAATGCTGGAGCAAAAGAAAACCAACAGTTAGACTCCGATGAGCCCGACCAGAGACAGAGCATCAGGCACCAACCAACATTACCTTGAATTAGATCTCTCTAATTCTCAATAAGCCTTTACGTTGGAGCCGTCATAGAATCTGAGGCCTGACCCACCGGCGTGCAATTAAAGAGGGAAGCAAAGTTGCCAACCGTGATTGGGTTAACTACCATGCATGCAGTCTGTCGTATAATATCCATGTTGTACCCAATCCCCCTATATCGAAGAATGATTTTACGAAATTGGGTGCTGAAGTCATTGCGGTTATATATTTTTCTGAATTTATATGCTAAGTCACCATAAAATTCGGGTTCCGATAGACCTTGTTGCAGAAGAGATTTAAGTCCAATATTGAATTTTGAAATTAAATCAGAATGGCGTCTATAAAATTTTGAAAAGGCTTTGCGTAGTTTATGGTACCGATAACCCTGATTAAGGAGTTTAGCCGTTAATAATTTATTACGAGTGTTGAAGTCAGTTACATGACTACACACTCTAGCAAATCGAATTAATTGCGAAATATAAACGCCATAGGATGGCGCACGAGGAACATCACCATCCAAAAAAGGAAAATTTACAATCTCAAAATCAAAGTCATCGCGTTTATCATAAATTTTGCACGAAACAAATCCATCTACAATAGACAGATGTAAATCCAAAAACGGGGTCTCGGTATCAGAAGAATTTGCTTTATTTAACTGAAGTTCAAGGGGGTAAATCTGACTGATCAAACCATCAAAATAGGTATTATCAATATTTAATAAATCATCTAAATATCTAGAAGTAGAGCTAAAAGCTTCAATAATTTCAGATTGGTTATCAATGGAAAGCGACAAAATGAAGTCTCTTTCATAACAATACAAGAACAGATCAGCCACAAGAGGTGCGCAATTAGTACCCATCGGAATACCCACAATTTGTCTAAATAACTTAGTACCGAATCTAATATAAATATTGTCAAGTAGAAAGGTGAGGGCATCACACACTTTCTGACATGACCAAAGTGTATAATTCTTATGCTCTTTAGAAGTGAAAAATGCATTTCTGACATTACATGCAAGATAGAGAGAACCTTCTCTGTGAAAAGTCCATTCAATTAAATCATTAAGCTTTTCTTTTATAAGATTATGAGGAAGTGTAGTGTAAAGAGTGGAAAAATCGTAGGTAGACAGACTAGAAGCACGAAAATGTCTAGATTTCAATTTATTTAAAACCTCATTCGAATTTTTTATAGACCAAAACAGATTTCTTCCTGATCTTTCAAAGACTTTATCACAATATTTAATTACATGCGTTTTAATAGCAGTAAGACAGGAAGTTAATAATTTAGAAAGTTCAGTGGTAGTGCAAGAGCTAGAATTTGCAATAAACCGTGCTTTGTAAGGTTTTTTATGAAGTTTTGGTAACCAGTATAGCGTAGGAAGCTTGTCTTGGCCTTCGTTAACACACACAGCAAACTTGGTGGCTGAAAGACAAACATGTTTATCTACTATAACTCTCTCTTCAGCTAAAGGCTGAAGTTCATAGGCCATAGTACCACCAAGCTCCTGCTTAAGCGTGTTAACATAGTGGAGCCGTCACACAACGACGACGTTGTTAGCGGCCTTGTCTGCAGGGGCCAAAACAAACTTCTTATGAAATTCTTGAATACCTAGTTTAAGATGACGTAAAGACGTCTTGGGCTTAGGAGGTAATAAGTTAGTATTTTGAGAATAGAAAGAAATGCGTTTATTTACTAGTTTTAAAATGCTAAGTTTCCAGTCCTTAAGGGCTTTATGCTCAACATACTCTCGCTTACACCATCGATTACCGAATTCATTCAAGGAAGCAGCGATTTCATCTCTACATTTACTGAAATCAATTTTAGAAGGAAACCGATATTTCGGTCCTTTAGAAATTATATTCCTTATCCTAGAATCAGGAATAATTTTCAAATTGCCAGTAATTACATGACCAGCAGCAGGATAGCAATACTTTGAGTTTTTACAATCACATGAATCAGGAGTATTAGTATCAATATCAAGATCTGAAACAAGTTTATTGAAATTAAAAATGATAGATCTAACAGGTTTGTTATATTTATAGCAAATTATAGGTGTTTCAGTATTTTGAAAATAAGCAGGAATGGAAGAAAGCACCGATCTCTCACGGAAGATACTGGGCAAATCTATAAAATCCATACCCTTATTAATGAAGGATATTTTGAAGAAATGGCGTTTATGATTAATTTCAGAATCAATGTAAGGACGGAGAGTATGCTGAGTATAGCCTCTAGTTAAGAGAGCTGCATCATATAACTGATGAGAACTATCGTAGAATTTATTCGCCTCGGTGTCCAGAAGACGTAAAACAGAAACGGGTAATGAACTTAAAAATGAAAGCATAGAGTGGCGTCCATGATTTAATAATATAATTGACAGTCACTTCAGTCTAGTATTCTTTCGTTTAAACGCACGTATTTTACGTTTAAAGTTACCATTTTTCCTGGTGCCGTGAGATCTAGTTCTGCGTTTTCGACATTCCAGGAGTGAGAAAATATCAAAGTCCGGCATTCTGGAAATATTACCAAGATTGTTCAAGTTATAGCCCTGGGGCCAAAAATGGCCCCGTCCCGGGACACACTGGCTTTACATAGAATTAATGGGAAAACCTTTAAAAATCTTCTTGGTTGAAACCAGAAGGCCCTGATCTACGTTATTTGGTATAAAGCTTCATCTAGTGGACCTCTACAAAGATTGTTCAAATTATAGCCCTGGGGCCAAAAATGGCCCTGCCCCAAGGCCCACTGGTTTATTAGAGACTTATATATGGAAACCCTTTGAAAATCTTCTTGTCTGAAACCAGAAGGGCGGGGTCTTTGATGTTTGGGGAAGAAGCTTCATCCAGGGGACCTCTACCATGATTGTTCAAATTATAGCCCAAGGGCCAAGAATGACCCTGCCCTGGGGCCCACTGGTTTTACATAGACTTATTCAGGGAAAACCTCTGAGGCATAGAAAATGTTATGTTCCCGATTTCCCGACCGACCCACCAAATTTTTCACCGACTTCTTTGTTTTTAGCAAAATCGAAATGAAAAAAAAAAAGAAGTTGGTGAACAACCAGGTAAAAAAAAAATCCCGATTTTTATACACTATCATTGTGTAAATTTGTCAGTATCATAGTGTTAGAAATAAGCAATTACCTGATTGCCCGATGCATGGGTTAAAATCTTGTTGACCGGCCCCGATAGCTCAGTTGGTAGAGTGTCCGCTCCGGGGAACGGGAGGTCTCGGGTTCGATCCCGGGCCGCGACATACCAAAGTCGTTAAAAATGGTACTAGCTGCTCCTTGTTTGGCACTCAGATTTACGGGGTAGAGCTAGGACTGGTCGATCCAGTGTCAGGATAATGTGACTGGGTGTGGTATCATGTAATGTGTCTGGGACATGATACTTCAGTGAGGCAGCACTATAAACGTGAGCATTGAGCTCCCTGTCGCAACCAGACACCGTCGTGATATGACTGAAAAATTGTTGAAAGCGACGTTAAACCCGAATTCACACACACAAAATCTTGTTGAACAAGTTCAATTTCATGGTCGGGTGCCCGCTAGGCAACCCAAAAATTTTGATTGCATTTTGTCCCAGGATGTCCGAATTTTAAGATTTTTAGCTCACCTGTCACGTAGTGACAAGGTGAGCTTTTGTGATCACATTGTGTCTGTCCCCTGTCCTGCATCCGTGTGTGCATATGTGCTTCCGTAAACAATTTCAAATAAGTATATCTCTAATACCCCATGGCCAATCTTGATCAAATTTCATGAGAAGCATCACCAGGTAGAGGGAAAGGCTGCATAAGGTAGTTGGGTTGATCGGATTGGAATTTTGGTTGCCACGGCAGCATATAGCTCCCTTACACTTAAAATGGGAATTTTTTTTTAAATCTTCTTCTCTGAAACCACAGGGCCCAGAGCTTGGATATTTAGCTTGTAGCAAT
Organism: Lucinisca nassula; assembly: GCA_963580285.1. Taxonomy (NCBI): domain Eukaryota; kingdom Metazoa; phylum Mollusca; class Bivalvia; order Lucinida; family Lucinidae; genus Lucinisca; species Lucinisca nassula. The sequence continues at coordinate 110,574,936 of OY757018.1, read as the reverse complement.
GTCAAGTGGTCACCTACATAAATCTTGCATATCATGCTCCTGGGGTCCAAATTGGCCTCACCCCGGGGCCCCTTAGCTCCCATTGACTTCTAATGGAAAAAAAAAGCTTCAAAAATCTTTTTCTCTGAAATCATGAAGCACAGTGCTCAGATATTTAGTATGTAGCAACATAAAAAAGTCACCTATATAACTCCTGCTAACCATACCCCTGGGGCCAAAATTGGCTACGCCCTGGGGCTTATCATCTCCCATAGACTTATAAGGCGAAAAACTTCAAAAATCTCTTCTCTGAAACCACAGGGCCCATAGCTTAGATATTTAGTATGTAGCAACAGCAAGTGGTCACCTACCTAAATCCTGCCAATCGTGCCCCTGGGATTCAAATGGGCCAGGCCCTGGGGCCCTTTAGCACCCATAGACTCATAATGGAAAAAAGTTTCAAAATGTCTTCTTTTTTTGAAACTATGAAGCACATAGCTTAAATATTTAGTATCTAGCAACACAAAATAGTCACCTACATAAATCCTGCTATTCCTGCCCCTGTCAAAATTGGCCATGCCCCAGCTCATCAGCTCCCAAAGACTTGTAATGGAAAAAACTTCAAAAATCTTCTTCTCTGAAACCATAAGGCCCTGAGCTTAGATATTTAGTATGTAGCAACGTCAAGTGGCCACCTACATAAATCCTGCCAACTATGCCCCTGGAGTCCGAATTGGCCATGCCCAAGGGCTCCTTAGCTCCCATAGACTTTGTACAACTATACTGACAACCCTGGATCTAGAAGATATTTATATCAATCAGGTAAACAGACATGTCTCGCCTTTCTTCAGTTTTTTTTCTAAACATCACTACCTACATAAATTCTTGCCAATTATGCCCCTGGGATCCAAATTGGCCACACCCCAGGGCTCTTTAGCTCCCATAGTTTTACAATTGGGAAAACTTCAAAAACCTTCTTCTCTGAAACCACAGGACCCAGAGCTTAAATATATATCATGTAGCAATGTCAATGGGTCACCTACATAAATCCTGCCAACCATGCCCCTGGGGTCAAAATTGGCCATGCCCATGGACCTAATAGCTCCCCTAGACTTATAATGGGGAAAAAACTTCAAAAATCTTCTCTAAGACCATAAATCCCAGAGCTTAGATATTTAGTATGAAGCAATGTGAAATGGTTACCTTAATAAATCCTGCAAATCATGCCCCTTGGGTCAAAATTGGCCATGTCCATGGACCCATCAGCTGCCATAGACTTAAAATGGAAAAAAAAAACATCGAAATTTTCTTCTCTGAAACCATCAGGCCCAGAGCTACATGAATCCTGCCAACCATGCCCCTGGGGTCCAAATTGGCCAAATTCTGTGTCCCTTTAACTCCAATAAACTTATAATGGTAAAAAAAGCGTCAAAAATCTTCTTCTCTGAAACCATAAAGTACAGACCTTAGATATTTAGTGCATAGCAACATAAAATGGTCCCCTACATAAATCCTGCCAACCATGCCCTTTGGGTCAAAATTGGCCACACCCCAGGGCTCATTAGCTTCTATAGACTGATACCGGAAAAAACTTCAAAAATCTTCTCCGAAACCATAAGGCCCAGAGCTTAAATATTTAGTATGTAGCAACGTCAAGTTGTCTCCTACATAAAACCTGCCAACCATGCCCCTGGAGTCCGAATTGGCTATGCTCCAGGGCTCCTTAGCTCCCATAGACTTTGTACAACAATATTAACAACCCTGGATCTAGAAGATATTTATATCAATCAGGTAAACAAACATGTATCACCTTTCTTCACAGATTTTTAGCTCACCAAAGCCAAAGGCTCCGGGGGAGCTTATAGGATAGGCAGTTGTCCGTCGTCGTCGTATGTCTGGCGTCAACACTTTTAAACATCTTCTCCTCTGAAGGCACTGGGCCTATTGAGCCCAAATTTTACCTATAGCATCCTTGGGCAGGGGGATTGAAAGTTTGTGGGTTTTTTTTTTATGAAAATCGACTGTTTAGTTTGGTTGCTATGGCAACTTAGAATTTCCATAGACTTATAATTGGGAAAATTGAAAAATGGCATTTGCTGCCAAGTTATTGCAGATATTTTGACAAAACTTTTATAGAAATGTTTCTTCAGTAAACTTTTCTCAGCCATATGCTTTTATGCCAACCTGAGGGTCCCCCAGGTTGTGCCGGGCTATGCCCCACCCTCACCACTTCATAAAAGGCCATATATCTCAGAAAACATTCAGATCCCGGCACCTAAACCATATATATTCTTGTTCCTATTGATAAGACGCATTCTGTGACAACAACCTGGGGGTCCTCCGGGATGAGCCAAGGCCATGCCCCAACCCCTCCACTTCATAAAAGGCCCAATATCTCAGAAACCATTGAGATCCCCATCCCTGAACCATATATACTCTTGTTCCTTTTGATAAGACCCATTCAGTGACATCAACCTGGGGGTCCCCTGGGATGCGCCTGGGCTATGTCCCACCCCTTTTATTTCATAAAAGGCCCAATATCTCGGAAACCTTACAGATCCCCACCCCTAAACCATATATATTCTTGCTCCTTATGATAAGACACAGTCATTGACACCAAAAGGGGGGTCGTCCGAGGTACGACGGGGCCTTGCCCCACCCCTCCACTTGACAAAAGGCCATATATCTCAGAAACTGTTCAGATCCCCACCACTAAACCATATATATTCTTGTTCATCATGATAAGACACATTCAGTGACACCAACCTGGGGGTCTCCCGGGGCTTTGCCCCACCCTCCACTTCACTAAAGGCCTTAAATTTCAGAAACTGTTCAGAGCCCCATCCCTAAACCATATATATTCATTTTCCTTATGATAAGACGCATTCAGTGAAACCAGCTTGGGAATCCCTGGGGCCATGCCCCAGCGCTTGATTTCATTAAAAGCCATATATCTCAGAAATCGTTCAAATCCCCATCCCTAAGCCATATATATTCTCGTTCCTAATGATGACTGATTCAACCACACCAACTTGGGGGCCTCATTGTGCTGAGGCAATGTGCCTGGCCCTTCCACTTCATAAAAGGGCATATATTTCAGAAACCATTCAAATTCCCACCCCATAGTCATATTATGTTCTTGTTCCTTATTATTAGCACGCCTACTGTAGGGGTGTCCACAGGGGCCATTCCTCTCCTTTCCACTTCATAAAAGGGCCTCTTATCTCGGAAACCGTTCAGATTCCCACCTCTTAACCATATATATACTTGGTCCTTACGATAAGACACATTTAGGGACAACTATCTTAGGCTTTCCTGGGATTGACAGGGCATGCTCCAATCCATCCACTGTTTAAGAGGCCTTATATCTCCGGCCATATAGATCCCCACTGCTAAACCATATATATTCTTGTTCCTTGTGATAAGACACATTTAGTGATACCAACGAGGGCTCCATTGGGTCCATGCCCCACCCCCTGTACTTCATTAAAGGTCTACTGTTTCATATACTGAGTCCACATGGGTGCTCATTTGGATATGGGGGTTCATTTGGCAGATTAAAATGATATCATGTTAAAATACATGGCTGCCATTGGGCAGTGCCTACCTGAGCTCTGGTGAGCATAGTGGCCCATGGGCCTCTTGTTTTTTCTAAACATCACTTATGATTCTCTGGTACACAGGTGAGAGATACAGGGCCATTTGGCCCTCTTGTTACAGTAATATGTGTTCTCTGCAGAAGCTGAAAGGGAACAGGACCAACATTGAGACCCTGCAAAGGATCAGTCATGAGCTACAGCATGAGAATAGCAGACTGGGGCCAGTGAAATATCTGGGCAGGTGTGCTGCACTGGAGCATGGAGTGTGGTACAGGTTAGTATACATGCTAAAATTACAATGCCCCCATCAATTGAGGCTCGGAGAAAAAGATAGGACTGCATGGTGTTTCCATGCAGAACTAAAACCGACCAAACTTCAGAGAACTGGGGCCAGTTGTTCGAAGCATCGTTAGCTTAGCGTGCTCGTTAGTGGTCATATTGTTAACTCTTCTAGCAAGTACAATATCGTAAATTTTGGTATTTTTGCTGAAAAAATGTGAGCAGCTTTTGCATCCGCAAAAGCTGCTCACATTTTTTTTCAGCAAAAATTTCAGCATATTTGCCATATTTAATGATCAAAGTTTTAACGATACGTTAACTAATGACGTCGTTAGTTTTGAACAACTGGGGCCTGGTAAACTATTTAGATTAAAATGTCTAAGCCTGCCCTGAATAAGTTCTGTTTGTCGGAACTGCCCTTAAAACCTGGCGGTTTCTTTGTTTGTTAGGTCTTGAGATGTCATTGAATCTCACTGTCAGGTAAAAGTCTCACAAAATCTGAAGCAACATCTCCAAAATGATCTAAATAGCCTTGAAACACAAACTAAAACCGTTAATCATGACTTGTGCCGACATCATGTTCAAATTTTTTTTTTCCCCAATTTTTTCAAAGAAAGTTAGTGGTTCGTAGAATTTCCCGATTATGGCAACAACTCCAGAAAACCAAGTTCGTATTCAAATTTCAATTTATTCCCGTTTTATAAACTGATCTTTGGCCCATACGATTTTCGCGACGTCTTCTTCAAACCGACTATCCCCTAGTAACCGACGTTACGTACGTTACCACGCCGCCGTCGTAGCGCCCGCAACGTTGCATAATGACGAAACAATGTTAAATTAACGTTAAAACAGCTTCAAGTGAAATAAACCTTATTTGCTTCTGTCCATTTTCCCCTCCTCAAATGTCTTTCATTTGATAAATTTAAGTTAGGTACATAATGGTCATACAATTATCGTAGTGAAATGTTACGCGATTATTGAAATGTTACGCGCACCTTCTTCAAAAACACATAAACTGCATAGAAATACTTAATAAATTATCAAACGTAATACGAGCTTAAGTAGAACACTGATTTAAGTCTCAACAAAAAGAAGTTAAACACAGTTAATATATTAGCGATAAAAGTTTTAATTCCAATAATACAGTTTTGTCATTCAATTTGGTTTCACCAATGTCCCTTGTCCAACCATTTCATCTTTTGTTCTGGATTATCTCGCCTCTTCTCAGCTGTTGTCTTGTCCTGTTCCATTCGTAGCCCATGGATAGTGTAATCCTTCTGTACATGCTCCATCTTCTCCTCGCTGCAATCCCGCATTTCGTTCAGCTGTTTCTCTTTCTCCAATATTTTCTCCGTATGTTTCCTTTCTGACTGTAGCATGGTTCTCTCCCCTGTCCAGAACTGGTTGACCTTCCTTGTCGAAACAGTCTCCTTTACCTTAAGAGTTAGTTCCGACTTCATTCTCGTACTACGAGACTTGCTCCTTTTCTTAGACTTCCTTCTCCTACGAGATTTGCTCCTTTTGGTAGACTTCCTCCTCACTTGGACGTGGTCTTCCTCCTTTTCTTTGGAGACTTTGACCTTTTCATGGACTTGGACCTCTTCCTAGACTTGGACCCTTTCTTAGACTCGGACCTCTTCCTAGTCTTGGACTTCTGTCTAAACTTGGACCTCTTCTTAGACCTCGACCTCTTTCAAGACTTGGACCTCTTCTTAGACTTGGACCTCTTCTTAGATTTCGACCTCTTCCTAGACTTAGATATCTTTTTGGACTTAGACCTCTTCTCGGACTTGGACCTTTTCCAAGACTCGGGCCTCTTCCTAGTCTTGGACCTCTGTCTAGACTTGGACCTCATTCTAGACTTGGACCTCTTCGTAGACCTGGACCTGTTTCTGGACTTGGACCTCTTCTTAGACTTCGAGCTCTTCCTAGACTTAGATCTCTTCTTGGACTTAGACCTCTTCTTGGACTTGGACCTTTTCCTAGACTCGGACCTCTTCCTAGTCTTGGACCTCTGTCTAGATTTCAACCTTTTCCCAGACTTAGATCTCTTCTTGGACTTAGACCTCTTCTCGGACTTGGACCTTTTCCTGGACTCGGACCGCTTCCTAGTCTTGGACCTCTGTCTAGACTTGAACCTCTTTTTAGACCTGGACCTCTTTCTAGACTTGGACCTCTTTCTAGACTTGGACCTCTTTCTAGACTTGGACCTCTTCTTAGACTTCGCCTTCTTCCTAGACTTAGATCTCTTCTTAGACTCGGACCTTTTCCTAGTCTCGGACCTCTGTTTAGACTTTGACCTCTTTCTAGATTTGGTCCTCTTCTTAGTCCTGGACCTCTTCCTAGTCTTGGACCTCTGTCTAGACTTCGATCTCTTCCTAGACTTAGACCTCTTCTTGGACTTGGACCTTTTCCTAGACTCAGACCTCTTCCTAGTCTTGGACCTCTGTCTAGACTTCGATCTCTTCCTAGACTTAGATCTCTTTTTGGACTTAGACCTCTTCTCGGACTTGGACCTTTTCCAAGACTCGGGCCTCTTCCTAGTCTTGGACCTCTGTCTAGACTTGGACCTCATTCTAGACTTGGACCTCTTCGTAGACCTGGACCTCTTTCTGGACTTGGACCTCTTCTTAGACTTCGAGCTCTTCCTAGACTTAGATCTCTTCTTGGACTTAGACCTCTTCTTGGACTTGGACCTTTTCCTAGACTCGGACCTCTTCCTAGTCTTGGACCTCTGTCTAGACTTCGACCTTTTCCCAGACTTAGATCTCTTCTTGGACTTAGACCTCTTCTCGGACTTGGACCTTTTCCTGGACTCGGACCGCTTCCTAGTCTTGGACCTCTGTCTAGACTTGAACCTCTTTTTAGACCTGGACCTCTTTCTAGACTTGGACTTCTTTCTAGACTTGGACCTCTTCTTAGACTTCGCCTTCTTCCTAGACTTAGATCTCTTCTTAGACTCGGACCTTTTCCTAGTCTCGGACCTCTGTTTAGACTTTGACCTCTTTCTAGATTTGGTCCTCTTCTTAGTCCTGGACCTCTTCCTAGTCTTGGACCTCTGTCTAGACTTCGATCTCTTCCTAGACTTAGACCTCTTCTCGGACTTGGACCTTTTCCTAGACTCAGACCTCTTCCTAGTCTTGGACCTCTGTCTAGACTTCGATCTTTTCCTAGACTTAGATCTCTTTTTGGACTTAGACCTCTTCTCGGACTTGGACCTTTTCCAAGACTCGTACCTCTTCCTAGTATTGAACCTCTGTCTAGACTTAGACCTCTTCTCGGACTTGGACCTTTTCCTAGACTCGGACCTCTTCCTAGTCTTGGACTTCTGTCTAGACTTCGACCTCTTCCTAGACTTAGATCGCTTCTTGGACTTAGACCTCTTCTCGGACTTGGACCTTTTCCGCCGTTTCTCGGTGTTTTCTAGTCGTCTTAGGGCCATCTCATAATTATCTGGCAGTGTAAAATCCTTTATCTTCCATGGGACACCAACTCTGTACATCTGGTTTTCATACGACAGTGAGCTTTCTATCTGTTTCATACCCATTTGCTCTTCTATTCGAACTATCGGCAACCCATGTGGCGACTGGACGTTTTCAATCTCCCAAAACTGCTTCAACGTCGAATTTATCTGCTCAATGTCAGCCTGATCTTTTACAAAATAGGTGTAGGCAAAAATCGTATGACATAACTCTTGAGACGTTGTCCCGGTATCCCCAATGCATGTCCATCCTAGCGGTGTAAGCCTGGCGATAGGCTCTCCTGGTTTGCCTCTAACCTCCTGAATGGCATAGAGCAGATCGGCGCAGTCCAATCCCAAAAGCATGTCGACGATTGGTCTCGTGGCTGTAGTCGGGAAGTCGATATTTCTGAGATGTGACCACTGCTGCTTGAAGTTATTCCAATCTACAACTGGCATGTTACCGGTCACTCTGTCTACCGTGCACGCGCTAACCATTGTGCTTACGTTGCCGGTTATACTCCTGATTTCAATGTTGACTGGCTTGGTCTCAAATGTCTCCACCTGCCCATTTAATACGTTCACCGTCATCTTCTCTGTTCTTCCATGAAGGCCTAGCTCAGCTGCGACATCAGCGTTGATGTACGACTTTGTGCTGGCGTCATCCAGCAAGCATTTATTTTCAATGACTTTTCACAATTTTTCACGATGACTGGAACCGTTCGAAGTCCAATAAAGCTTGCCCTAACGTTGTTCTGGGTAACCAGTGTTGTCTGCTCCTTCCCCTCCGTAAGGCTACTGTCCCGATTTTGAAGCCCTATAGTGTCTGTATTTACTTCTCGCGATGGGTTTTCTTGCGATCCCATAGTGCCGGTACCTACTACTCCCGACAATTTTCCAAAATTGGCCGGCTTTTGTTTGCTGGGTCCTGGCTTATGCAGTAGCCTGTGATGTAGATCGGTACAACCATCTTGGCCGCACTGACGACTTCTAGGACACGTTTTGCCCTGGTGACCTTGACCTAAACATCGGAAGCATAACTGGTTGTGTTTGGCGAATTTCCATCTATCTGCTAACTTTCTCTGCTTGAACTGTGGACAGTTCCATATGCCATGATTCTTTCCACAGTCAAGACATGGCACTTTCTTCGAGTTATGGCCAGAATCTGCATCACTGAAGAATGTTCGCTGGTTCCCGGACCTAGCTGCTGGGCGAGATGATGGCTTTGTAGACTTTCCGTTTACCCCACGAACTGCTTCGGTGGCTATTGTCTGGAATTCCGATTCCTGAAGTAGCCACTCCCGCAATGCTAACACAGATTCTTCTTTGTTATACTCGAACACCCAGCGATGGTACCTTGCTAGCATTGCCTCCGGTATCTTGCGCTGTAGCTTCGCGTAGAGCGACCCAACACCGAGCTCGTGATGCTGACCGGCCTCTTGTAGGTTGATCATGGCAATGTCCAAAAGATCAGCAAAGTCTTCTATATCCTTGGCTTGACCCAACCGTATCTGTGGAAACTCCTCCAATTCTTCCAGATACAATGCTATCTGCCTACGCTTTCCACCATACTTTCGTTCTAACCGATCCTTGGCTGCTTGGTAGGCTGCAGCGGAGTGTCCCAGGTTGTCGATGACCTTAAGAGCATCCCCGGAGATGTACTGCCGAAGTTGCAGTAACTTGTATTCAGGCGTTGCAGGTGCAGAATCGATGCAGGCGATGAAAGATGCCTTCCAACTTTGATAGTTATAGCCCCGCTTTGAAAAAGTGGGGCTATATTGGATTTGCCATGTCCTTCTGTCATTCCGTGATTCCGTTAATTTGTGTTGGCTCCATAACTTTGTATCTGCTTAACATATTTTCATGAAACTTCACACAAATGTTAAACACCATAAGACAATGTGCAGAGCGAAGGAATTATAACTGTGGATTGCCTACTTTTGGAGTTATTGCCCTTTGAACATTTTCCGTAATTCCGTAATTCCGTGATTCCGTTAATTTGTGTTGGCTCCATAACTTTGTATCTGCTTAACATATTTTCATGAAACTTCACACAAATGTTAAACACCATAAGACAATGTGCAGAGCGAAAGAATTATAACTGTGGATTGCCTACTTTTGGAGTTATTGCCCTTTGAACATTGAAAAATGGCAATTTTAATTGTGTCCGCTTCATAACTCGAAAACCGTTTGAGATATTTTTAGGAAACTTCACACAAATGTTAAGCACTATGAGACGATGTGCAGAGCACAGGAACCATAACTCTGCATTGCTTATTTTTGGAGTTATTGCCCTTTGAACATTGAAATTTCGTAATTCCGTGATTCCGTTAATTTGTGTTGGCTCCATAACTTTGTATCTGCTTAACATATTTTCATGAAACTTCACACAAATGTTAAACACCATAAGACAATGTGCAGAGCGAAGGAATTATAACTGTGGATTGCCTACTTTTGGAGTTATTGCCCTTTGAACATTGAAAAATGGCAATTTTAATTGTGTCCGCTTCATAACTCGAAAACCGTTTGAGATATTTTTAGGAAACTTCACACAAATGTTAAGCACTATGAGACGATGTGCAGAGCGCAGGAACCATAACTCTGCATTGCTTATTTTTGGAGTTATTGCCCTTTGAACATTGAAAAATGGCAATTTTAACAGTGTCCGCTTCATAACTCGAAAACCGTTTGAGATAATTTCATGAAACTTCACACAAATGTTAAGCACAATGAGACAATGTGCAGAGCGCAAGAACCATAACTCTGGTTTTCGTATTTTCTGTGTGTCTGTCTGTGTGTCTGTCTGTGTCTGTTAACAATTTTCGTGTCCGCTCCATAACTTTAAAACCAATTCACATATTTTCATGAAACTTCACACAAACATTAAACACCATGAGATGGTGTGCAGAGTGCAGGAACCATAACTCTGGATTGCCTAATTTTTGAGTTATTTCCCTTTGAATATTGAAAAATATCAATTTTAGCCGTCTTTGCTCGATAACTAAAAAAACCGTTTGAGATAATTTTATGAAACTTCACACAAATGTAAAGCACCATATTACGTGTGCAGAGCGCAGGAACCCAAACTCTGGATTGTCTACTTTTTCAGTTATAGGCTTTTGAATATTAAAAAATGGCAATTTTAACTATGTCCGCTCCATAACCGTTTCTGATATTTTCATGAAACTTCAAATAAATGAAAAGCACCTTGAGATGATGTGCAGAGTGCAGGAACCATAACTCTGGTTTGCCTACTTTAGGAGTTATTGCCCTTTGAACATTTAAAAAGGCAATTTTGACTGTGTCGGCTCCATAACTCACAAACCATTTGAGATATTTTCATGACACTTCACACAAGTGTAAAGCACCATGAGACAATGTGCAGAGCGCAGGAACCCTGACTCTGATTTGCCTACTTTAGGAGTTATTACCCTTTGAACATTGAAAAATGGAAGATGAAATTTAGTATAAACATGGACATTCTGGTAATGTATCATGCTCATTGAAATGAGGGACAAGGGCTCACAACTCTTAGAGTTTTTCCAGATAATGTAAAATTTTCAACAGTTATTTCTTGTTCATAACTGTTTTCTCTGCAGCTTAAATAACTTTCTTCTCTGACAGCGCTGAAGCGGGGCTATAGTCAGATCCTCTGACAGCTCTAGTTTTGCTTGTCGCCGGTGAATACAGGTATCTGCACTCGTTTTAATTGCCGCCATAAATCTTGTCCAATGGTAGGTCCATGGCTGTTGCATGTACCAGTTGGCTCGAACGGTGCTGCAGTGGCGCTTATGTTGCTTTTATTGACTACGGGGTGATACGGTCCTTGACATTGTTCTTTTGGCAACGAAATGTCCTGCCTTTGCGCTTGCTGTGGTTCTGCTATGCTGTCATTTTGCTTGACTCCGGTTGAAGCATTTGTTTGTTTCTCTGTACCAATTGACGACATCAATTGGCATACATTAGTGTCAGAATTAACAGATCCTACCACTTGTGAAACGTACCCGTCCTTTCTGTAGGTCTCTGACTGGTCAGAAATGTTCATGCGGTTGAGCAAGTCAATTGAAAGAATCTCAGAAGTGACACTGGAGTTTTCCTTTTGTGCGTGTATATACTGCTGCGTCGCCGCGTAAGTTGACGAAAATTCATCGTCCAGCGTCTCCATCTCGACCATTACTTTATTTTCCATTTGTTTTTCCTTAATTTTTCCGTAAAGTTCTGACAGTCTTGCCATCACGTCCATGGCGCTCTCCATAACACTGTCCATTTTGTTACATGCCTCCTGAATCTCGCAATATCCAGGCTTTTCCGGCTGATCTACCAAAAACAATACCTTGTTTTTAATCCGTGTGAATGTTGATTTAGCGCGAAACTTTTCCCTTTTATATTCCGCTATCATGTCTGTGAAGTCGTCAGATATTCCTGTGTTGCTGACGTTTTCGCCCTGATCCTCGCCGTTGATCCCGTTCTCCAACGACGCCATTTTCCGTAATTCCGTATTTTCGACAATAATTTGTTGTTGTTGTTGATCTTTAAGCAATATCATGCTGCTTATGGCCTCCTTGTGCTTTTCTTCTTCTCATATGTGCCAAAATAATAAAATGTTTCTAAACCTCGCTCTGCTACCAATTTCTGGTTCGTAGAATTTCCCGATTATGGAAACAACTCCAGAAAACCAAGTTCGTATTCAAATTTCAATTTATTCCCGTTTTATAAACTGATCTTTGGCCCATACGATTATCGCGACGTCTTCTTCAAACCGACTATCCCCTAGTAACCGACGTTACGTACGTTACCACGCCGCCGTCGTAGCGCCCGCAACGTTGCATAATGACGAAACAATGTTAAATTAACGTTAAAACAGCTTCAAGTGAAATAAACCTTATTTGCTTCTGTCCAGTTAGGCTTATTTAATATTATTGCAAGGCAGAAATTATCTTGCATCCAGGAAACGCTACTTTAATTTAAAGTAGCGTTTCCTGGATGCAAGATTTTAATGCAAGCATCCATGTTTGACCTAGACCTACATTTCATGGTTCACCGACTCTGTGCCCCCACAGTCATTACATAGCCCTTGGCGGATTTTTTTTCTCAAAATGGTCAGTATTTGCCCCTGCCCATCAGGGCTTGGAGAAAAAGATTGGTCTGCATGATACTTCTGCCCAGAGCTCCATAATTATGTTCCCGTCAGCCTGCCCAGACAAAGCGGTGCGCCTTACCATCCCTGCATGTAACAGCAAATGATTTGCTTTGGCAGTAGGGCATTGAGATGTCATTATGTCTCCCCCGAAATTTTTTTTTTCGGAGAGAGATATTGTTTTTCCCCCGGGCGTCTGTCTGTCTGTCCGTCTGTCTGTCTGTCTGTCTGTCACACATTCGTGTCCGCTCTGTAACTTAAAAACCGTTTGAGCTATCTTCACGAAACTTCGTATAAATATTAATCAGCATTAGACAACTTGCAGTGCGCAAGAACCATAACTCTCGCATTTATACTTTTTGAATTATCTCCCTTGGAAGTTTGTTGGTATGTATATATGTATGGGCAAATCCTGTCCGGTCAATAACTTTCTTATTTTTTGATGGATTTTAAAATTACTCGGCAGAAATATTAACAACCATAAGACGATGTGTGGTGCGCATGAGGCAGGTCGGTACCTCAAAGGTCAAGGTCATACTTAGAGGTCAAAGGTCAAAAAGTGGGCCTTTTTTTCGTATTTGGTCAATAATTTTCTTATTTTGAGATGGATTTTAAAATCACTTGGCATAATTATTAACAACCATAAGACAATGTGTGGTGCGCATGAGGCAGGTCAGTTCCTCAAAGGTCAAGGTCATACTTAGAGGTCAAAGGTCAAAAAAGGGGCCTTTTTTTCGTATTTGGTCAATAACTTTCTAATTTTGAGATGGATTTTAAAATTACTTGGCATAATTATTAACAATCATGAGATGATGTGTGGTGCACATGAGGCAGGTCGGTACCTCAAAGGTCAAGGTCATACTTAGAGGTCAAAGGTCAAAAAGTGGGCCTTTTTTTCGTATTTGGTCAATAACTTTCTTATTTTGAGATGGATTTTGAAATCAAATGGCAGAAATGTGAACCAATATAAGGTGATGTGTTGCGCGCATGACCCAGGTTGGTACCTCAAAGGTCAAGGTCATACTTAGAGGTCAAAGGTAAAAAAAGGGGCCTTTTTCGGGTTTTGTCAATAACTTACCTATTTTTAAATAGAATTTGAAGTTACTTGGCAAACATGTTAACTATCATGGGACGATGTGTTGCATGCATGATTCAGTTTGGTACCTAAAATGTCAAGGTCATACATAGAGGTCAAAGGTAAAAAAGGGGCCTTTTTTCGTGTTTGGTCAATAACTTTCTTATTTTTAGATGGATTTTGAAATTGCTAGGCAGAAATGTTAACCACCATGAGATGATGTGTTGCACGCATGACCCAGTTTAATACCTGAAAGGTCAAGGTCATACATAGAGGTTAAAGGTAAAAAAAAGGGCCTTTTTGTGTTCTGTTAATAACTTTCTTATTATGCCCCCAACTTTGGAGGGGCATATTGGTTCTGGTTCGTTCGTCCGTTTGTCTGTTCGTCCATTCGTCCGTCAGTTACGCTTTTGATGCATAGCATAACTAAAGAACCGTGTATGCTAGGGTTTTGAAATTTCATATATGGATTCCTCATGGAAAATTAGCTTACGCATATTTTTTTTTCTCGTCCGGATTATGCCCCCTTCAAGAGTTATTGCCCTTTGATTTTTTTTTTTAATAAAATATTGTCAGCAAGATATCTCAAAAACTATTGGAGCTAGAGCCTTGAAAGTTGGTGAATATATTGATGGTGATGAGTAGATGAACTGATTAACTTTTGACCAAATTCCGAAAAATACTTTGTGAGTTATGGCCCTTTGTCATTTTGGTAATTTGTGCCCATTGTAATGTATGCTAAAAGTGATGCATAGCATAACTTTAGAACCGTGTATGCTAGGGTTTTGAAATTTCATATATGGATTCCTCATGGAAAATTAGCTGACATGTATTTTTTTTCTCGTCCGGAATATGCCCCTTTCAAGAGTTATTGCCCTTTGAAATTTTTTTAATAAAATCTTGTCAGCAAGATATCTCAAAAACTATTGGAGCTAGAGCCTTGAAAGTTTGTGAATGATTGTTGGTGATGAGTAGATGAACTGATTAACTTATGACAAAATTTAGAAAAATACTTTGTGAGTTATGGCCCTTTGTCATTTTGGTAATTTGTGCCCATTGTAATGTATGCTAAAAGTGATGCATAGCATAACTTTAGAACCGTGTATGCTATAGTTTTGAAAATTCATATATGCATTTCTGATGAAAAATAAGCTGACGCGTATTTTTTTTCTCGTCCGGATTATGCCCCTTTCAAGAGTTATTGCCCTTTGAATTTTTTTTAATAAAATCTTGTCAGCAAGATATCTCAAAAACTATTGGAGCTAGAGGCTTGAAAGTTGGTGAATATATTGGTGGTGATGAGTAGATGAACTGATTAACTTTTGACCAAATTCCGAAAAATACTTTGTGAGTTATGGCCCTTTGTCATTTTGGTAATTTGTGCCCATTGTAATGTATGCTAAAAGTGATGCATAGCATAACTTTAGAACCGTGTATGCTAGGGTTTTGAAATTTCATATATGGATTCCTCATGAAAAATTAGCTGACGCGTATTTTTTTTCTTGTCCGGATTATGCCCCTTTCAAGAGTTATTGCCCTTTGAAATTTTTAGCTCACCGTCACGTAGTGACGAGGTGAGCTTTTGGGATCACTTTTCGTCCGTCGTCCGTGCATGCGTCCGTCCGTAAACAATTCTTTAAACGACATCTCCTCCTAAACCACTGATCGGATTTTGACCAAACTTCACAGGAATGATCCTTAGGTGGTCCCCTTTCAAAGTTGTTCAAATGGTTCCGGTCCGTTGCACATCTAGGTCATAGGAGCCAAAAACAGATTTTTTTCACCAAAAACTTAAAAAATCTTCTTCTCTGAAACCACAAGGCCCAGGTCTTTGATATTTGGTATGAAGCCTCATCTGGTGGACCCCTACCAAGATTGTTCAAATTATAGTGCTGGGGCCAAAAATGCCCCCGCTCCGGGGCCCTTTGGTTTTACATGGGCTTATATAGGGAAAATCTTTAAAAATCTTCTTCTCTGAAACTGTAAGGCCCAGGTCTTTGATATTTGGTATGAAGCTTCATCTAGTGGACCACTACCAAGATTGTTCAAATTATAGTGCTGGAGCCAAAAATGCCCCCGCTCCGGGGCCCTTTTGTTTTACATGGGCTTATATAGGGAAAATCTTTAAAAATCTTCTTCTCTGAAACCGCAAGGCCCAGGTCTTTGATATTTGGTATGAAGCTTCATCTAGTGGACCCCTACCTAGATTGTTCAAATTATAGTGCTGGGGCCAAAAATGCCCCCGCTCCAGGGCCCTTTGGTTTTACATGGGCTTATATAGGGAAGAGCTTTAAAAATCTTCTTCTCTGAAACCGTAAGGCCCAGGTCTTTGATATTTGGTATGAAGCTTCATCTAGGGGACCCCTACCAAGATTGTTCAAATTATAGTGCTGGGGTCAAATATGCCCCCGCACCGGGGCCCTTTGGTTTTACATGGGCTTTTATAGGGAAAACCTTTAAAAATTTTCTTCTCTGAAACCGTAAGGCCCATGTCTTTGATATATTTTGTATGAAGCTTCATCCCACACGCCCCCCCCCCCCCCCACACACACACTCTGGGGCCCTTTGGTTTTAAATGGGCTTATATAGGGAAAATCTTTAAAAATCTTCTTCTCTGAAACCACAAGGCCCAGGTCTTTGCTATTTGGTATGAAGCTTCATCTAGTGGACTCCTACCAAGATTGTTCAAATTATAGTGCTTGGGCTAAAAATGCCACTGCCCCGGGGCCCTATGGTTTTACATGGGCTTATATGGGGAAAATGTTTAAAAATCTTCTTCTCAGAAACCCCAAGGGCCAGGTCTTTGCTATTTGGTATGAAGCTTCATCTAGTGGACCCCTACCAAGATTGTTCAAATTATAGTGCTGGGGCCAAAACTGCCCCGACCTGGGGCCCTTTGGTTTTACATTGACTTATATAGAGATATTCCTTAAAAAACTTCTTCTGAAACAGCAAGGCCATGGTCTTTGATATTTGGTGTGAAGCTTCCTCTAGTGGACCTCTATCAAGATGGTTTAAATTATAGCCCTGTGGCCAAAAATGCCCCCGGCCTGGAGCCATTTGGTTTTATATAGGCTTATGTAGGGAATATCTTTAATGAAAATCTTCTTCTCTGAAACCGCAAGGCCCAGGTCTTTGATATTTGGTATGTAGCATATCTAGTGGACCTTTGCCAAGATTGTTCAAATTATAGCCTTTGTTGATATTTGGTATGAAGCTTCACCTTTTTAGACGTCTCTGAACATTATGCACATTATAGCCCTGGGGTTAATAATGGCCTTCCCCGGGTCCCACTTGTTACTCTATGGATCAGGTGAGCGATCAAGGGCCATCATGGCCCTCTTGTTTTAATAAAATCTTGTCAGCAAAATATCTCAAACACTATTGGAGCTAGACCCTTGAAAGTTGTTGAGTATATTGGTGGTGATGAGTATATGAACTGATTAACTTTTGACAAAATTCCGAAAAATACTTTGCGAGTTATGGCCCTTTGTCATTTTGGTAATTTGTGCCCATTGTAATGAATGCTAAAAGTGATGCATAGCAGAACTTTAGAACTGTGTATGCTATGGTTTTGAAATTTCATATATGCATTCCTAATGGAAAATAAGCTGACGCGTATTTTTTTTCTCATCCGGATTATGCCCCTTTCAAGAGTAATTGCCCTTTGAATTTTTTTTAATAAAAATCTTGTCAACAAGATATCTCAAAAACTATTGGAGCTAGAGGCTTGAAAGATGGACCATGAGTCATGTGCAAGACCTAGGTCCATACCTCCAATGTCAAGGTCATACCTAGAGGTCAAAGGTAAAAAAAGGACAGTCAATAACTTCCTTATTCTTTGATGGATTATGAAATTACTTGGCAGAAATGTTAACCATCATGAGACGATGTGTTGTACCGCAAAGGTCAAGGCCTTACTTAGAGGTCAAAGGTAAAAAAGTGCTTTTTAGCTCACCTGTCACGTAGTGACAAGGTGAGCTTTTGGGATCACTTTTTGTCCGTCGTGCGTCCGTCCATGCGTGCGTCCTTGCGTCCGTCCGTAATTTTTTTCTTCAAACGACATCTCCTCCTAAACCACTGATCAGATTTTGACCAAACTTCACAGGAATGATCCTTAGGTGGTCCCCTTTCAAAGTTGTTCAAATGGTTCCGGTCTGTTGCACATATAGGTCACAGGAGCCAAAAATAGATTTTTTTCATCGAAAACTTAAAAAATCTTCTTCTCTGAAACAGCAAGGACCAGGACATTGATATTTGGTATGAAGCTTCATCTGGTGGACCCCTACCAAGATTGTTCAAATTATTGTGCTGGGGCCGAAAATGCCCCGCACTGGGGACCTTTGGTTTTACATGGGCTTAAATAGGGAAAATTTTTAAAAATTTTCTTCTCTGAAACCCCAAGGCCCAGGTCTTTGATATTTGGTATGAAGCTTCATCTAGTGGACCCCTACCAAGATTGTTCAAATTATTGTGCTGTGGCCGAAAATGCCCCACCACCACCACCCACCCCCACCCCCCCCCCTCTGGGGCCCTTTGGTTTTACATGGGCTTATATAGGGAAAATCTTTAAAAAATCTTCTTCTCTGAAACCACAAGGCCCAGGTCTGTGATATTTGGTATGAAGCTTCATCTTGTGGACCCCTACCAAGATTGTTCAAATTATAGTGCTGGGGCCAAAAATGCCCCAGCCCGGGGGCCCTTTTGTTTTACATGGGCTTATATAGGAAAAATCTTTAAAAATCTTCTTCTCTGAAACTGCAAGGCCCAGGTCTTTGCTATTTGGTATGAAACTTCATCTAGTGGACCCCTACCAAGATTGTTCAAATTATAGTGCTGGGCAAAAAATGCCCCAGCCCCAGGGCCCTTTAGTTTTACATATGCTTATATAGGGGAAATCTTTAAAAATCTTCTTTTCTGAAACTGCAAGGCCCAGGTCTTTGATATTTGATATGAAGCTTCATCTAGTGGACCCCTACCAAGATTATTCAAATTATAGTGCTGGGGCCAAAAATGCCCCCGCCCGGGGGCCCTTTTGTTTTACATGGGCTTATATAGGGAAAATCTTCAAAATTCTTCTTCACTGAAACTGCAAGGCCCAGGTCTTTGCTATTTGGTATGAATCTTCATCTAGTGGACCCCTACCAAGATTGTTCAAATTATAGTGCTGGGGCCAAAAATGCCTCAGCCCCAGGGCCCTTTGGTTTTACATAGGCTCATATAGGGAAAATCTTTAAAAATCTTCTTTTCTGAACTGCAAGGCCCAGGTCTTTGATATTTGATATGAAGCTTCATCTTTTGGACCTCTACTAAGATTGTTCAAATTATAGCCCTGGGGCCAAAAATGCCCCGCTCCAGGGCCCTTTGGTTTAACATAGACTTGTATAGGGAAAATCTTGAAAAATCTTCTTCTCTGAAACCACAAGGCTTATATCTTTGATATTTGTTATGAAGCTTCAGCTAGTGGACCTCTACCAAGATTGTTCAAATTATAGCCCTGGGGCCAAAAATGCCCCCGCTCCGGGGCCCTTTGGTTTTACATAGACTTATTTAGGGAAAATCTTGTTTAACATAGACTTCTTTATGCAGGGTAAACCTTTAAAATCTTCTTCTCTGAAACCACAAGCCCAGGTCTTTCATATTCGATATGAAGCTTCATCGTGTGGACCTCTACCAACATTGTTCAAATTATAGCCCTGGGGCCAAAATTGACCCCGCCTGGGGCCCACTTATTATACATTGGATCAGTTGAGCGAACCAGGGCCCTCTGGGCCCTCTTGTTTTGTTTACGGCCAACAACTTTTTTATTTTTCTATGAACATTTTTAGCTCACCTGAGCCGAAGGCTCATGTGAGGTATTAGTATACCACGAGCCGGCGTCCATCGTCCGTCGTCCACACTTTCAACGAAGTATATCTCTGGAGCCAGTGGGCCGGCCTTGATCAAATTTCATATGAACCATCATCAGGTAGCTGTATTAGGTTTTCGTGCAGATCGCTTAAGTTAGATTTTGGGCCGAATCGGATTATTTGCCTTGGAGTTACCTGCCCTTGAGCATAAAAAAATACGTTGTGACCACGATAGCAACTTTATTTTTATTCAGATCAGCTTCAAACTTGCAGGTAACGTGGACAGGCATAAAATCTCAGTTAAGTTCGAATCGGAATATTGACCTCGGAGTTACATGACCTTGAGCGACAAAAAATTTGCCCATAGACTTTACATAGGGAAAATGTTGTGAGTACGATAGCGACTTGAATTTTTTTCAGATCAGCTTCAAACTTCAGGTAACGAGGACAGACATAAAATCTCGGTTAAGTTCGATTTTGGGCCGAATCGGATTATTTGCCTTGGAGTTACCTGCCCTTGAGCATAAAAAATACGTTGTGACCACGATAGCAACTTTATTTTTATTCATATCAGCTTCAAACTTGCAGGTAACGAGGACAGGCATAAAATCTCGGTTAAGTTCAATTTTGGGCCGAATCGGAATATTGACCTCGGAGTTACATGACCTTGAGCGACAAAAAATTTGCCCATAGACTTAATTAGGGAAAATGTTGCGACTACGATAGCGACTTGAATTTTTTTCAGATCAGCTTCAAACTTGCAGGTAACGAGGACAGACATAAAATCTCGGTTAAGTTCGATTTTGGGCCGAATCGGAATATTTGCCTTGGAGTTACCTGCCCTTGAGCATAAAAAAATACGTTGTGACCATGATAGCAACTTTATTTTTATTCATATCAGCTTCAAACTTGCAGGTAACGTGGACAGGCATAAAATCTCAGTTAAGTTCGAATCGGAATATTGACCTCGGAGTTACATGACCTTGAGCGACAAAACATTTGCCCATAGACTTTACATAGGGAAAATGTTGTGACTACAATAGCGACTTGAATTTTTTTCAGATCAGCTTCAAACTTGCAGGTAACGAGGACAGACATAAAATCTCGGTTAAGTTCGATTTTGGGCCGAATCGGATTATTTGCCTTGGAGTTACCTGCCCTTGAGCATAAAAAAATACGTTGTGACCACGATAGCAACTTTATTTTTATTTAGATCAGCTTCAAACTTGCAGGTAACGTGGACAGGCATAAAATCTCAGTTAAGTTCGAATCGGAATATTGACCTCGGAGTTACATGACCTTGAGCGACAAAAAATTTGCCCATAGACTTAATTAGGGAAAATGTTGCGACTACGATAGCGACTTGAATTTTTTTCAGATCAGCTTCAAACTTGCAGGTAACGAGGACAGACATAAAATCTCGGTTAAGTTCGATTTTGGGCCGAATCGGAATATTTGCCTTGGAGTTACCTGCCCTTGAGCATAAAAAAATACGTTGTGACCACGATAGCAACTTTATTTTTATTCATATCAGCTTCAAACTTGCAGGTAACGAGGACAGGCATAAAATCTCGGTTAAGTTCGATTTTGGGCCGAATTGGAATATTGACCTCGGAGTTACGTGACCTTGAGAGACAAACAAATTTGCCCATAGACTTAACGTAGGGAAAATGTTGTGACAGAAATAGCGACTTGAATTTTTAGCTCACCTGAGCCAAAGGCTCCAGTGAGCTGATAGTATACCAAGGCTCCGGAGTCCGTCGTCTGTCGTCCGTCCATCCGTCGTCCACACTTTCAATGAAGTATATCTCAGAAGGCAGTCGACCAATCTTGTTTAAATTTTATGTGTAGCACCATTGGGCAAGGGGAAAGGCTGCATTAGGTTTTGGAGCTAGTCTGGTTCATTTGTTCCTTCATTCTTCTTTCTCTCCATATAGAGATAATAGACCAATGTTAAATTTTTAATCAAAGATTTCTCAGGAACTATAAAAGCTAGAAGCATCAAATTTGGTATTCAATAGAATAATGATGACTTATTTTGTGTAAGAGACATTGGGCTTTCTCAGCTTATTTGTTCATCTGTTCTTTCATTCTTCTTTCTCTCCATTTTGACCAATGTTAAATTTTCGTCAAAGATTTCTCAGGAACTATAGAAGCTAGAAGTCTCAAACTTGGAATGCAATGCAATAATGATGACTTATATCCTGTAAGGGTCAATGGGCTGGATTCTATTAGCAGATTTAGTAGTCAAGTCTGTGAATTGTTAAAACTTAAGTTCCTCAGGTGAGTGGTTTAGGCTCATTGAGCCTCTTGTTAAAGTTACTATGCAGAAATGTTCATCTTCATTATATGATGTGTTGCACACAAGACCCAGCTCAATACCTCCAATGTCAAGGTTATACTTAGCAGTCAAAAACGGGGGAGACATCTATGTTTTTGTAGAAAAACAAATTCTAGTTTCATCTTGGTGTTGGATAAAAGTCTCACAAAATTGGAAGCAACATCTCCAAAATGACCTAAATGGTGTTGATGGGGCTGTAAAACCTCAACACTAACACAAAAATGGTCAATTAAAACACCCAGATACAGCTGGAAAGAGCTAGAAATGGACACCAAACTATGTGGCATTTGGAGTGACCTCAAATCAAACAAAACAAACAAACAAAGACTGATTGTAAGGGATTTCATACCTGTGATAATTTTTTAACTGTATGAGGGAGATTTTTGCCATTGTGATGAGGGAGATGTAAAGAATATACAGGGAGATTCTCTTTTCAAATGAGGGAGACTCCAAAATTTTACTAAAATTTAGCATAAACTGGGCAAAAATTAGCATCAGAATAAGGGGGTCTCCCTCCTGTTGAGGGAGGTATCACATGTATGGGATTTTGGAGTTGAACAGTGTCATTCTAGCTAAAAATAGAACAACTTTCACAGCTGTAGTGTTTTTAGCTCACCTGAGCATGAAGTGATCTTGGTGAGTTGTTGTGGTCGATCAGTGTTTTTAGCTCACTTGAGCTGAAGGCTCCGGGGGAGCTATTGTGATCGGTAACTGTCCTTCGTCGTTGTCATCATCCGTCTGTATGTCCGTCCATTCACAATTTCTTTAAATAACAATTCCTCCTAAACATCTGAACAGATTCTGACCAGACGTGATCTTTTGGTGGTCCTTTCTCAAAGTTGTTCAAAGAATTCCATTCCCTGCAGAATTCTGGTTGGCATGGCAATGAAAAGGGGAAAATAAGAAAAAAAAAATCTTCTTTTCTGAAACCAGAAGGCCCAGGTCTTTGATATTTGGTATGAATCTTTATCTAGTGGACCTCTACCCACATTGTAGACAGGTTCCAGACTGTCGGTTTGAAAGGGTGTTGCACATTGGTCAAAGTTGAACTGATGTGCTGGAACAACCGCAGGGAGTGCCTGGATCCCTGATGGGGCTGTTGTAACAGGCACTTCTATCCAGAATAAAATTTCAACAGGAAAAAAAAAAAAAAAGATTGTCCACATTATAGCCCTGGGGCAAAAACTACCCCCACACCAGGGCCCACTGGTTTTACATAGGCTTATATGGGGAAAACCTTAATAAATCTTCTTGTCTGAAACCAGAAGGCCCAGATCTTTGATATTTGGTATGAAGCTTCGCCTAGTGGACTTCTTCCAAGGTTGTTCAAATTAAAGCTCTGGAGCAAAAAATGGCCCCACCCCAGGCCCCACATGTATAACATAGGCTTATATAGGGAAAACCTTTAAACATCTTGTCTGAAACCAGCAGGCCCAGATCTTTGATATTTGGTATGAATCATCATCTAGTGGACCTCTATCAAGATTGTTCAATATTCAAATTATAGCCCAGGGGCCAAAAACGGCCACACCCTGGGGCCCACTGGTTTCACATAGGCTAATATAGGGAAAAACTTTAAATATCCTCTTGTCTGAAACCAAAAGGCCAAGCACTTTGATATTTGGTATGTGGCTTCATCTAGTGGACCGCTTCCAAAATTGGTCAGAAATGGCCCCACCATGGGACCCACTGGATTTTCATAAGCTTATATACTATAGGGAAAATCTTTTAAGAATCTTCTTGTATGAAACCAGAAGACCCAGCCCTTAAATATTTGGTATGAAGCTTCAGCTGGTGGACCACTGCAATGAATGTTCAAATTATAGCCCTGGTGCTTCCAAAATTGTTCAGATATGGCCCATCCATGGGGCCCACTGGATTTACATAGGCTTATATTGGGAAAACCTTTACGAATCTTGAAGACCCAGGTCTTAAATATTTGTATGAAGCTTCAGCTGGTGAACCACTGCCATATATGTTCAAATTATAGCCCTGGGACCAAAGGTTTTACATAGACTTATACATGTGTATGGAAAAGCTTTAAAAATCTTCTTCTCTGAAACCATAAGGCCCAGGTTTTTGATATTTGGCATGGGGACCTCTACCAAGATTGTTCAAATTATAGCACTGTGGCCAAAAATGGCCCCTCCCCAGAGGCCACTGGTTTTACATAGGCTTATATAGGGAAAACCTGTAAAATTCTTTTTGTTTAAAAGCAGAAGACCCAGGTTTTTGATAATTTGTTTGAAGGATCATCTAGTGGACCACTACCAAGCTCAAATTATAGTCCTTGTGCCGAAAATGGCCCCACCCTGGGCCTACTGATTTTACATAGACAATTAAAGGGAAAACCTTTAAAAACCTTCTTGTGGGGGGTGGGGGTGGGGGGGGGGTGGGGGTGTGGGGGGGGGGTGGTCCTCCAGTTTTACATAGACTTACATATGGTAAACCCTGGAAAATCTTATTGTCTGAAACCAGAAAGCCCAGGTCTTTGGTATTTGGTATGAAGCATCATCTTGTCAGCCGCTACCAAGATTGTTCAAATTATAGCCCTGGGGCCAAAAAAGGCTGTGCCCTGGGGCCCACTGGTTTTTCATATGCTTATATAGGGAAAACCTTGCTTACATAGGGAAAACCTTTAAAAATCTTCATCTAAAACCAGAAGGGTCAGGTCTTTGATATTTAGCATGAAACATCATGTAGTGAACCGCTACCAAGATTGTTCAAATAAAAGCCCTGAGGCCAAACATGGCTGCTCGCTGGGACCCACTGATTGTACATAGACTTATATAGGGAAAATTTTAAAAAATCTTCTTGTCTAAAACTAGAAGGCCCTGGCCTTTGATATTTGAAATTAACCTTCATTTAGTGGACCTCTACCATAATTGTCCAAATTATAGATCCGGGGCCCAAAACTACCCTGCCCCGCAGTCAACACGTAAATCTTGCCAACTTCTGCAATGGAAGGTCTGATGGTTTTTCTTGGGGTACTCTGGCTTTAACCCGCCTCTGATATAAGCGAAATAATCTATAAAACCAAAACCGTAAAACCTAAACAACAACAAAAAAAACACACACACACACAAAAGAAAACATGAAAATCTCTTATCTCAGGTGAGCGATTTAGGACCATCATGATCCTCTTGTACATAGACTTATATAGGGAAAATCTTTAAACATCTTTTATGCCTGAAACCTGAAGGCCCAGGCCTTTGATTTTTGGTACACAGCTTTGTTTAGTTTCTCAAAACTTAGGGGCTCACATTTATTTTGTGTCCTATGGCATATAGGTGGGGAACCAGGCTGCTTAGGGCAGTCGGAAGCACATCTGACTCAGAAGCTAGTGGCTGCAGGTTTGAGACCCAATCGTGCCACATACTTCTATGAAAATTAATCCTGAAATATTTTCTGCCATCATCCTCCCCTTCTGCTGATTCAAGACTACTGGCTATAGTATGTGTACTTAGTAATAGTTAACCACTTATGTCTAAGCCTGCCCAGGAATAGTGTGATATTCTGACCGCATTTGACACTACCCAAATGGGTTGAAAGGTCCCAGATCTACCAAGCACCATCACATTCCTTCCAAGGCCTGCATGAAACAGTTCGCAACCAGGGCCTGTCATTTTAGATTTAAACATACATTGTCCTATGAAGAGAAATCATAGTCCTTCAGAATGTACTAGAGACAGTGAGACTCAGGTGAGGGAAATAAGGCCCTCTGGGTCCTCTTGTCATTATTTAGTGAAGAAAAGCAGTTTCATCTTGGATATGATATAAATTGTACTAAATTTGTTGAAATTCGGTATTTATTCTCAGTAGACTGTATATGGAAAGAGTCAACACTACAGACATTGTCATTTCAAATTAAAGGTGATGGCACTGGCCCTGGAGTATATGTACCCCACTGGGCACTTCGTCTAGTTACATCATAACTTAGTTGAATGAAATAGGTCCATCATGGACCTCTTGTTCTTATTTCTGCACAAATAAATATGGTGTGGGTACTCATTAGAAGCGCCTCGCCAATGCACTTCTATTGAATACCTACAACATGATTTCATGCAGAAATAAGAAAAATATCAGTATAGGATAGGCAGTTGTCCGTCGTCTGGCGTCAAAACTTTCAAACGACATCTCTGAAGCCACTGGGCCGATTCACCCCAAATCTCATCTGTAGCATCCTTGGGCTGGGGGATTGAAAGTTTGTGTTTTTAATGAAATGGGCTCATTAGTTTGGTTGCTATGGCAACTTCGCATTTCCATAGACTTATTATGGGGAAAATAGAAAAATGGCATTTACTGCTAAACCTTTGCAGATATTTTGACAAAACTTTTATAGATGCCAACTTGGGGGTCCCCCAGGATGTGCCGGGGCCATGCCCCACCCCTTCCAGTGCATAAAAGGCCATATATCTCAGAAACCATTCAGATCCCCACCCCAAAACCATATTATAATCTTTTTTCTTATGAAAAGACGCATTCAGTGACACCAACCTGGGGGTCCCATGGGATGTGCTGGGCCCATGCCCCACCCCCTCCACTTCGTAAAAGGCCCAATATCTCAGAAACCGTTTAGTTCGCCACCCCAAAACCGTATATATTCTCGTTCCTTATGATAAGACGCATTCAGTGATACCAACCTAGGAGTCTCCCAGGGTGCGCCGAGGCCATGCCCCACCCCTTCATTTCATAAAAGGCGATATATCTCAGAAACCATCCAGATCCCCAACCCAAAACCATATACTTGTTTCTTATGATAAGACGCATTCAATGACACCAACCTGGGGTCTCCTGGGATGTGCCTGGGCCTTGCCCCACCCCCTCCACCCCATAAAAGGCCAAATATCTCAGAAACTGTTCAGATCCCCATCCCCAAACCATATATATTCTTGTACTTTATGATTAGACCCAATCAGTAATTTCAACCCAGGGGTCACCCGGGGTGCGCCGGGGCCATGCCCCACCCCTCCACTTCATAAAAGGTGATATATCTCAGAAACCTTTCAGATCCCTACCCCAAAGCCATATATAGTCTTGTTTTTTATGATAAGACGCATTCAGTGACACCAACCTTGGGGTCCCCTGGGATGTTCCCAGGCCATGCCCCATCCCCTCCACTTCATAAAAGGCCCAATATCTCAGAAACCGTTTAGATCCCCGCCCCAAAAACATATATATTCTTGTTTCTTATGATAAGACGCATTCAGTGACACCAATCTGGGGGTCCCCTGAGATGTGCCCTCGCCATGCCCCAGTCCCTCCACTTTGTAGGGCCCCCACCCATAGGGGCTTGAAGAAATATATTGGCTGCACGATGCTTCCACACAGAGCTAAGTCCGACCCGCACATGAGTACTGGTAAACCGCTTAGAGGATCTAAGCCTGCCCAGGCAAAGCGGTTTGAGTCGGACCGTCAATGCTTGTAAACCCTATTGGTTTCATTTGGCGACAGGGCTTGAGATGCCATTTCATCTCAACGTCAGGTAAAAGTCCCACAAAATTGGAAGCAACGTCTTCAAAATGACCTTTACAGTGTTGACGGGGACGTTAAACCTCAAATCAAACAAACTTGTTAAAGACCCAATATCTCAGAAACCGTCAAGAACCTGACCCCTAAACCATATATATTCTTGTTCCTTATGATAAGAGGCATTCAGTGATACAAAACCTAGGGGTCTCCCAGGGTGTGCCGGGGCCATGCCCCACCCCTCCACTTCATAAAAGGCGATATATACCAGAAACCATTCAGAACCCCACCCCAAAACATACATATTTTTGTTTCATAAGAGAAGATGCATTCAGTGACACCAACCTGGGGGTCCACTGGGATGTGCCCAGGCCATGCCCCACCCCTCCACTTCATGAAAGGTGATATATGTCAGAACCATTCAGATCGCCACACCAAAACCATATATATTCTTGTTCCTTATGACAAGATGCATTCAGTGACACCAACTTGGGTGTCCCCTGGGATGTGCCCGGGCCATGCCCCACCCCCTCCACTTTGTAAAAGGCCCAATATCTCAGAAACCATTTAGATCCCCATCCCTAAACCATATATACATGTACTCTTATTCCTTTTGGTAAGACATATTTAGTGATACCAACCTAGGGGTATCCCAGGGTGCGCTTGGGCCATGCCCCAACCCTCCACTTCATAAAATGCCATATATCTCAGAAACTGTTCAGATACCCACCCCTAAGGCATGTATATTTTTGTTCCTTTTGATAAGACTCATTCTGTCACATCAACCTTGGGTGTATTTGTGCTAGGGTGATGTGTCATTGCCATGGCCCACCCCTCCACTTCATAAAAGGCCATATATCTCAGACATCATTAAGATCCCCACCTCATAATCATATATATTCTTGTTCCTTGTGATTAGACACATTCAGTCACACCAACTTGGCGGTCCACAGGGGCCATTCCTACTCTTTACTTCATAAGAAGGCCTCATATCACAGAAACATTTCAGATCCCAACTCCAAAACAATATATTTTCTTCGTCCTAATGATAAGACACATTCAAGGACAACAATCTTGGATTTTCTGTTGTCTGCCAGGGCCATTCCCCACCCCATCCACTTCGTAAAAGGCCCAATATCTCAAAAATCGTTTAGATCCCCACCCCTAAATCCATATATATTCTTGTTCCTTATGATAAGACGCCTTCAGTGATACCAACCTGGGCTCTGTTGCATCCATGTCCCACCCTCCACTTCATAAAAGGCCTAATATTTCAGATACAGAGTCCACATGGAATGGGGTTCATTTGGGAGACTTTATAATTGATAAATTGAAACCATACATGGCTGCCAGTGGGCAGTGCCCGCCTGAACTCTGGTGAGCATAGTGGCCCATGGGCCTCTTGTTTCCATTATCTTCTGGTTCCTAGTCTGAAGATTATAAGTGTTGAAAAAACAGGTAACCAGACCCCCTGACCATTCAAGGTCAGGGGGGTCTGGTTACCTGTTTTTCCAACATTGACAATGTGCAAGCTGGGAGCCAGCAAATAATGCAAATATGGTGAATGCTGATAAACAATTGACTCCAAAATCTCTCTTGCAGGGCTTGGAATTTAGCTGTCAACAGTGAAGGGAAACATGATATTCTATATATAGACTTTGGAAATACAGCTTTCCTCCCCTCCTCTGAGATATGTTTGACAGCTGCGCACATTTGGAATCTTCCCCCAATGGCCAAACCTTTCAAACTTACTGGTAATGTTTACTTGTGTTACACACTACTTTGACCTATTTGTTCTGAATGGAGTCTTCAACCTTATTGCTCACCTGAGTAGGAATTTGTTGTGAACAGTCCGTGTCCGTCGTGCATTGTCCGTCATCATTTTTCTTTGAATGTTCCTCCTAAACCCCTGAGCCGATTTTATTCAAATGTCACAGGAATGTTGCTTAGGTGGCTACCAAAATAACTTAAATCATTCTGCATCAGTGACATGATGGCCACCATAGCGAAAAAAATCTTAGCCCTTGTTAGCTCACCTGGGCCGAAGGCTCCAGGGGAGCTTATAGTATAGTGGGTCCTCCGTCGTCCTTCGTCCGTCCACACTTTTGAGCAGCTATATCTCTGTATCCTGCAGGCTGATCTCAATCATTTCTTACCTGTAGTATGCCTCTGGTGGGGCATTGATGACATAAACTTTTTTTTGAAATCGCTCTAAAACTTTGGTTCCTATGGCAACCACAAGGTCCCATAGACTTACTATGGGAAAATGCTTGTCATCACCGTAGCGCCTTCAGTTTTTATTGGATCTTTCTGAAACTTATATGTAAGGTGACTGGGGATAAAAACTCGGATGAGTTCGAAAACCGGCCAAGTCGGCCTATTTATCATAGAGTTACGTCCCTTTGATTGCTGAAAATGTCCATTTTCGACCTTGTCATCACCGTAGCCCCTTCAGTTTTGATCTGATCTTTCTGAAACTTATATGTAATGTGGCTGGGGATAAAACCTCGGATGAGTTCGAAAACCGGCCTAGTCCGCTGGTTTATCATAGAGTTACGTCCCTTTGATTGCTGAAAATGCCGATTTTTGACCTTGTCATCACCGTAGCCCCTTCAGTTTTGATCGGATCTTTCTAAAACTTATATGTAAGGTGGCTGTGGATAAAATCTCGGATGAGTTCGAAAACCGACCAAGTCAGCCGTTTTATCGTAGAGTAACGTCCCTTTGATTGCTGAAAATGCTGATTTTTGACCTTGTCATCACTGTAGCCCTTTCAGTTTTGATCGAATCTTTCTGAAACTTATATGTAAAGTGGCTGGGGATAAAATCTCGGATGAGTTTGAAAACCAGCCAAGTTGGTCCATTTATCACAGAGTAACGTCCCTTTGATTGCTGAAAATGCCGATTTTTGATCTTGTCATCACCGTAGCCCTTTGAGTTTTGATCGGATCTTTCTGAAACTTATATGCAAGGTGGCTGGAGATAAGCCTCGGATGAGTTCGCATACCGGCAAAGGTGGCCTATTTATCATAGAGTTAGGTCCCTTTGATTGCTGAAAATGTTGATTTTTGACCTTGTCAACACTGTAGCCCCTTCAGTTTTGATCGGATCTTTCTGAAACTTATATGTAAGGTGGCTGGGGATAAAACCTCGGATGAGTTCGAAAACCGGCCAAGTTGCCCCATTAACTATATAGTTATGTCCCTTTGATGGCTGAAAATGTCGATTTTTTACCTTGTCATCACCGTAGCGCCTTCAGTTTTGATCGGATCTTTCTGAAACTTATATGTAAGGTGACTGGGGATAAAAACTCTGATGAGTTCGAAAACCGGCCAAGTCGGCCTATTTATCATAGAGTTACGTCCCTTTGATTGCTGAAAATGTCCATTTTCGACCTTGTCATCACCGTAGCCCCTTCAGTTTTGATAGAATCTTTCTGAAACCTATATGTAAGGTGACTGGAGATAAAACCTAGGATGAGTTTGAATACCGGCCAAGTTGGCCCATTTATCATTGATTTACGTCCCTTTGATTGCTGAAAATGCCGATTTTTGACCTTGTCATCACCATAGCCCCTTCAGTTTTGATCAGATCTTTCTGAAACTTATATGTAAGGTGGCTGGGGATAAAATCTTGGATGAGTTCGAAAACAGGCCAAGTCAGCCCATTTATCGTAGAGTTCTGTCCCTTTGATGGCTGAAAATGTTGATTTTTGACCTTGTCATTACCGCAGCCCCTTCAGTTTTGATCGGATTTTTCTGAAACTTATATGTAAGGTGGCTGGGGATGAAACCCCGGATGATTTCGAAAACTGGCCAAGTCGGCTCATTTATTTTAGAGTAACATCCCTTTGATTGCTAAAAATGCGAAATTTTGACCTTGTCATCACCATAGCCCCTTCAGTTTTGATCGGATCTTTCTGAAACTTATACGTGAGGTGGCTGGGAATAAAATCTTGGAGTTTGAATACTGGCCAAGTCTGATCGGATCTTTCTGAAACTTACATGTAAGGTGGCTGGGAATAAAACCTCAGGTGAGTTCGAATACCGGCCAAGTCGGCACATTTATCATAGAGTGACGTGCCTTTGATTGCTGAAAATGCCTATTTTCGACATTGGCATCACTGCTGCCCCTTTAGTTTTGAACGGATCTTCATGAAACTTACAAACAAGGAAGTCAGGCAGAAAGCTTGGAGGAGTTTGAAAACTCTTGTTTTTGAACTTGTCATCACCATAGCCACTTCAGTTTAGATCAGATCTTCTTAGCAAGTCAGGAATAAAAGCTTGAATGAGTTTGAAAACCGATGAGGTCAGCCTGTTTATCATAGAGTTAAATTCTACTTGATTTTCAGAAAATGCTTACCCTGTCATCACCATGACCTCCCATAAAGCCTTCAGTAAAGGTTGGCACTTCCTTAAACTTTGAATCTGTTAGCTCAGGTGAGCGATACAGGACCAAGCTAGCTTGGTCCTCTTGTTCTGCTGAGCTGGGATATATCTTTACTTTCAAACAATGCAGTTCCAGATCAGATGGCTTCCGAAGAAGCCATCTGATCAGGATCTTCATTGTTTGTCATTCAGTTTATGAATTTGTTGCAATAGTTTGCATAAAGTAATCTGATTGGTTGATAATCAGTAGTGGGTGTGGCATATTTAAATATTCAGCAGGTTAAGGGTTAGGATGACAGTTCCTCCTATACCCCAGGCCAGTTTCATTCAAACTACATACGAATGTTTGTCTAGGTGAAACTCTACCAAAATAGCAAAAGCGGTTCCGCCAGGGGCCAGTTGTTGGAAAGTAACGATGTCTTTAGTTAATGAATCATTAAAACTTCGATCATTTAATATGGCAATATGCTATATTTATTTTGCTACAAAAAATGAGAGCAGCTTTTACAAATGCAAAAGCTGCTCTCATTTGTTTTTAGCAAAAATAATACTGTATTAGATGTTGTGCTTGCTAAAGCAGTAAACAATTTGACCACTAACGGGCTCTTTAGCTAACGATGCTATGAACGACTGGTTCCGCATGTATTAAGAAAATGGCCAACAGCGCTAAAAACTGGAAGATAAAAAAAACTTAAAATGACAATATTCCTTCAATAACTTTGGTCCAGTTTCGGTGACCTTCTACCAAAATAGCTAACATAGTTCTGCTCCAATGAACAAAATGGCTACCAGAGTTAAAAATAGAAAAATTCAACGGAAAATTTCTCTAATATCGTTGATCCAATTTCGTTCAAACATTACAGAACTGTAGTGCATATGATCTTCTACCTAAATGCTTCAATAACAAGATGGCCACCAGAACTAAAAATAGAAAAACCTCTATGTGACAAATCCTCCTATACCTTTGATCCAGTTTCATTCAATATTCACAGGAATGTTGCTTAGGTGACCTACCAAAATAGCTGAAAATGTCCACTCCAGTGAACAAGACGGCTGCCAGTTGATATCCCCACTTTTGTTTAGATTATGGAAATGGGAGTGGCTTAATTAATTGGTTCTTGCTGGGATTGGTTGTTATACCCAGGTAATGAAGAAGTAAGTCAAGGTCACAGTAACATACCTTATGGTTCACTGATTATGCTTAAACAGTTCGGATCAATATTCATCATACTTTAAACATTAAGTTGTTTGGGTATTGTATTAAAGTTGAGGTAAAGTTTTATTCTCATTTCACACAATGTCATAATGGACTACTGATGTGGGATTACTGTCAATGAGCATCAAACTTCAATGACTTCAACACCTTTTGGGACCTTGATTATTGTTAAAGATAGGGGTAGTTTGAGTCCCTGAGGCTTATCATAGACCCAGGTCAGGGCCCAGTCGATCAAAGCCTTGTTAGCTTAACAAGCTCATTCATCTTCAAATTTTGTTAACAGCTCAAGCAAGTACAATATCTAAAATTTTGTTATTTTTGCAAATGCAAAAGCTGCTCACATTTTGCAGCAAAGATATAAGCATATTTGCCGTATTAAATGATCAACGTTTTAGTAATTTGTTAACTAACGATGTTGTTAGTTTTGAACAGCGGGCCCCAAGAGACTGGGGATTACTTAGGATATATTTCTGATCTCAGAAACACTTCATTGATACAAATATTGGATGAATTTCTAAGCTTTTATTAAATAATGATGTACGCATTAGAATCACATGAGTGAGGTGATTCTAATGTGTGCACACAGCATACATTTTCAATATAAAATAAGAATCAAAAAAATCTTTAATAAGTTTTATGTTGAGAATATGCCGGCCTCAGTAGGTCTGTCTGATGCGGGTCTGACTGATTATCAGGAGGACGCGGGTTCAGTACCTGCCGGGGTCGGCAACATTCTTTCGTGGAGATTGATTATGAAATCTTTTCTACGGTCATTCTCTCCTTTCTGCTGATTCAAGAAGGGCATTTGTCAGTTTCTGGCGAAAGAATGTGCACTTTACTGGTTAACCTCTTATGTATAAGTCTTCCCAGGAAAAGTGTGGATAGGTAAACTGACCAGCTAAAAAATGACCTAAAGTAGTTTTGACTGGGACGTAAAACTCTGATGCAAACAAACAAAATCTGGAGAATGGAGATGTAGAAAAACTCCAGGGACTGAAGAATAAGTCCTACTCAGCCATAGTGTCTTGTAAACAAATCTGTATTTTAACCCTTATCTAGCTGCATAAATTAATTAAGCCACTCCCATTGCTGACTATCAACCAATCAAATTACTTGATATAAAATATTGCATGAAAAACAGTGTAGATCATGATCAGATGCCTGGCTTCTTCAGAAAACATCTAATCTGGATCTACACTGTTTGCAAAAGTAGAAAAACTACATTTGAAAATGTTGTCTGCTCAATCTTCTTCCAAACTCTTTTAGAAATATTTTTTTCATACAGGCAAACAGTGTGGACCCAGATCAGACTGCTCCTAGAGGAGCAGTCTGATCTGGGTCCACACTGTTTGCAAAATTTACTTTTAAAGAAACCGGCAGACGACAAAGCAGACGACAATTGTCGTGATTGGCATTTTATGAGTAAAATTTCACTATATCTTCCAGAATCAGGCAGGCAAGGGTCTATGAAAGATTACCTGGACAAGCTGGTTACATTAGAAATTCTATCAGCTGGAAATACTGAAACGGTAAGATCTAGACAAGATACCCAAACTCAGGATGTTTAAACCCTTATCCTGCTGAATATATTTATTTTGCCACTTCCATTTCTGTTTATCAGCCAATCAAATTACTTGATATAATGTATTTGTTCAAATACATATACAAACTTAATAGCTTAGCCTTGGTAGCTCAGTCGGATGCGCGTCCGACTGGTGATCTGGAGGATGCGGGTTTCGATACCTGCCAGGGTTGGCAACATTGTTTCGCGAAGATTGATCATGAAATCTTTTCTACGGTCATTCTCTCCTTTCCACTGATTCAAGAAGGGCAGTTGTCAGTTTCTGGCAAAAGAAAGTGCACTGTACTGGTTAACGGCTTACATATAAGCCTGGCCAGGAATTGTACGAACAAGTAAACTGACCGACTCAAAAATTACCTAAAATAGTGTTGACTGTGCCATTAAACTCAGATACAATCTACAAAATTTAATGTTAGTGTGGACTTCATCAGATGGTTATCTTCAGATGCAATCTGATTTGCAAATACACTCAAAGTTTGGGCTTATTGTGTTCATTGAGGCGGTTGTAACGAGTACCTACAACTCATGTCTTGGATCAGAAATAAGAAAAATAATGTATACCCCCATAAACACCAGTTTTTGCTATATAAAGTGGGGGTTTAAGGGGGGTGTTTATTTCATGGACTTGTTCACTTATGGATTGTTCTTTCTTTCAGAATTATGTTGCCAGTGTGTATTTGGTACACGAGGATGCACAGTGAAAACTCTGAACAGTAGACTGCAAACACTATGGTGACACAGAAAGAAGGCTTGCCAGTACACACCCAGAGTCAAGCTGTTTGTTCAAAGCAAATCAAATTGTTAGTTGAGATTACATTAAAACTTCAACCATTTAGTATGACAAAAAAACAACAACATATTTTTGCTGAAAAAAATATGTGAGATGCATAATATGAGCACTGCAACTCGCAGTTTATGGAACAAAAATACCACTCACTGTTTTATATACCTTACATGCTGAATAAAGAAATACAGTAACATTTCTATACTAAGACCACCTTTGGGACTGTTCAAAAGTGGTCTTTGACCGGAGGATGCTGTGTGCAGTAAAAACAAAGAAAGAATAACTTCAACCTACTACTTGCTATTACTTGGTACAAATTTGCATCTAGGTATGGCAACTTAAATGCAAGCATCCACATTTGGCCTTGACCTACATTTCATGGTTCACTTAATTTGTAAAATATTGCGACCACCCTGGCTTTCACCCAAATGGTCAAGATAATTTCTCAAGAACTATAAGAGCTTAATTAATGATAATGGTACAAACTTGTATCTAGGGATGGCAGCTTTCAGGCAAGGATCCATTTTGACTTGACTTGATAGATTTTGTAAGGTAACCAGGCGCTAAAAGCATATAGGGGCTACCCCCATCTTGCTAAATGGGATTAGTTATGTCTCCCCCGAAAAAAATTTTTTCGGAGAGACATATTGTTTTTCCCCCGGGCGTCTGTCTGTCCGTCTGTCACACATTCGTGTCCGCTCTGTAACTTGAAAACCGTTAGAGCTATCTTCACGAAACTTCGTATAAATATTAATCAGCATTAGACGACGTGCAGTGCGCAATAATCATAACTCTCGCATTAATACTTTTTGAATTATCTCCCTTGGAAGTTTGTTGGTATGTATATATGTATGGGCAAATCGTGTCCGGTCAATAACTTTCTTATTTTTTTATGGATTTTAAAATTACTCGGCAGAAATATTAACAATCATAAGACGATGTGTGGTGCGCATGAGGCAGGTCGGTACCTCAAAGGTCAAGGTCATACTTAGAGGTCAAAGGTCAAAAAAGGGGCCTTTTTTCGTATTTGGTCAATAACTTTCTTATTTTGAGATGGATTTTAAAATTACTTGGCATAATTATTAACAACCATAAGACGATGTGTGGTGCGCATGAGGCAGGTCGGTTCCTCAAAGGTCAAGGTCATACTTAGAGGTCACAGGTCAAAAAAGGGGCCTTTTTAGCTCACCTGTCACGTAGTGACAAGGTGAGCTTTTGGGATCACTTTTTGTCCGTCGTGCGTCCGTGCGTGCGTGCGTCCGTGCGTCCGTAAACTTTTCTTCAAACGACATCTCCTCCTAAACCACTGATCGGATTTTGACCAAACTTCACAGGAATGATCCTTATGTGGTCCCCTTTCAAAGTTGTTCAAATGGTTCCGGTCCATTGCACATATAGGTCACAGTAGCCAAAAATAGATTTTTTTCACCGAAAACTTAAAAAATCTTCTTCTCTGAAACCGCAAGGCCCAGGTCTTTGATATTTGGTATGAAGCTTCATCTAGTGGACCCCTACCAAGATTGTTCAAATTATAGTGCTGGGGCCAAAAATGCCCCCGCACGGGGGCCCTTTGGTTTTACATGGGCTTATATAGGGAAAACCTTTAAAAATCTTCTTCTCTGAAACCGCAAGGCCCAAATCTTTGATATTTGGTATGAAGCTTCATCTAGTGGACCCCTACCAAGATTGTTCAAATTATAGTGCTGGAGCTAAAAATGCCCCCGCACGGGGGCCCTTTGGTTTTACATGGGCTTATATAGGGAAAATTTTGAAAAATCTTCTTCTCTGAAACCGCAAGGCCCAGGTCTTTGATATTTGGTATGAAGCTTCATCTAGTGGACCCCTACCAAGATTGTTCAAATTATAGTCCTGGGGCCAAAAATGCCCCCGCACGGGGGCCCTTTTGTTTTTCATGGGCTTATATAGGGAAAATCTTGAAAAATCTTCTTCTCTGAAACCGCTAGGTCCAGGTCTTTGATATTTGGTATGAAGCTTCATCTAGTGGACCCCTACCAAGATTGTTCAAATTATAGTGCTGGGGCCAAAAATGCCCCCGCACGGGGGCCCTTTGGTTTTTCATGGGCTTATATAGGGAAAATATTTAAAAATCTTTTTCTCTGAAACCGCAAGGCCCAGGTCTTTGATATTAGGTATGAAGCTTTATCTAGTGGACCCCTACCAAGATTGTTCAAATTATAGTGCTGAAGCTAAAAATGCCCCCGCACGGGGGCCCTTTGGTTTTACATAGGCTTATATAGGGAAAATCTTGAAAAATCTTCTCTGAAACCGCTAGGTCCAGGTCTTTGATATTTGGTATGAAGCTTCATCTAGTGGACCCCTACCAAGATTGTTCAAATTATAGTGCTGGGGCCAAAAATGCCCCTGCACCAGGGCCCTTTTGTTTTACATAGGCTTATATAGGGAAAATCTTGAAAAATCTTCTTCTCTGGAACTGCAAGGCCCAGGTCTTTGATATTTGGTATGAAGCTTCATCTTGTGGACCTCTACCAAGATGAATCAAATTATAGCCCTTGGGCCAAAAATGCCCCCACTCCGGGGCCCTTTGGTTTTACATAGACTTATATAGGGAAAATCTTGAAAAATCTTCTTCTCTGAAACCACAAGGCTTATGTCTTCGATATTTGTTATGACGCTTCAGCTAGTGGACCTCTATAAAGATTGTTCAAATTATAGCCCTGAGACCAAAAATGCCCCCGCCATGTGGCCCTTTGGTTTTACATAGACTTATATAGGGAAAATCTTTAAAATTCATCTTCTCTGAAACACAAGGCTTAGGTCTTTGATATTTGTTATGAAGCTTCAGCTAGTGGACCTCTACCAAGATTGTTCAAATTATAGCCCTGGGGCCAAAAATCCCCCCGCTTCGGGGCCCACTTGTTATGCTTTGGATCAGGTGAGCGAACCAGGGCCCTCTGGGCCCTCTTGTTTTTCGTATTTGGTCAATAACTTTCTAATTTTGAGATGGATTTTAAAATTACTTGGTATAATTATTAACAATCATGAGACGATGTGTGGTGCACATGAGGCAGGTCGG
The DNA here is from genome assembly GCA_963580285.1 of Lucinisca nassula. Lineage (NCBI taxonomy): Eukaryota > Metazoa > Mollusca > Bivalvia > Lucinida > Lucinidae > Lucinisca > Lucinisca nassula. Next base: position 110,536,723 of record OY757018.1, on the reverse strand, counting down.
TACCTCAAAGGTCAAGGTCATACTTAGAGGTCAAAGGTCAAAAAGTGGGCCTTTTTTTCGTATTTGGTCAATAACTTTCTTATTTTGAGATGGATTTTGAAATCACATGGCAGAAATGTGAACCAATATAAGGCGATGTGTTGGGCGCATGACCCAGGTTGGTACCTCAAAGGTCAAGGTCATACTTAGAGGTCAAAGGTAAAAAAAGGGGCCTTTTTTCGGGTTTTGTCAATAACTTGCCTATTTTTAAATAGAATTTGAAGTTACTTGGCAAACATGTTAACTATCATGGGACGATGTCTTGCATGCATGATTCAGTTTGGTACCTAAAATGTCAAGGTCATACATAGAGGTCAAAGGTAAAAAAGGGGCCTTTTTTCGTGTTTGGTCAATAACTTTCTTATTTTTAGATGGATTTTGAAACTGCTAGGCAGAAATGTTAACCACCATGAGATGATGTGTTGCACGCATGACCCAGTTTAATACCTGAAAGGTCAAGGTCATACATAGAGGTTAAAGGTAAAAAAAGGGCCTTTTTTGTGTTCTGTCAATAACTTTCTTATTATGCCCCCAACTTTGAAAAAGTTGGAGGGGCATATTGGTTCTGGTTCGTTTGTCCGTTCGTCCGTCCATTACGCTTTTGATGCATAGCATAACTAAAGAACCGTGTATGCTAGGGTTTTGAAATTTCATATATGGATTCCTCATGGAAAATTAGCTGAAGCGTATTTTTTTTTCTCGTCCGGATTATGCCCCCTTCAAGAGTTATTGCCCTTTGAATTTTTTTTTAATAAAATCTTGTCAGCAAGATATCTCAAAAACTATTGGAGCTAGAGCCTTGAAAGTTGGTGAATATATTGATGGTGATGAGTAGATGAACTGATTAACTTTTGACAAAATTCAGAAAAATACTTTGTGAGTTATGGCCCTTTGTCATTTTGGTAATTTGTGCCCATTGTAATTTATGCTAAAAGTGATGCATAGCATAACTTTAGAACCGTGTATGCTAGGGTTTTGAAATTTCATATATGGATTCCTCATGGAAAATTAGCTGACGCGTATTTTTTTTCTCGTCCCGAATATGCCCCTTTCAAGAATTATTGCCCTTTGAAATTTTTTGAATAAAATCTTGTCAGCAAGATATCTCAAAAACTATTGGAGCTAAACCCCTGAAAGTTGGTGAATATATTGTTGGTGATGAGTAGATGAATTGATTAACTTATGACAAAATTCCGAAAAATACTTTGTGAGTTATGGCCCTTTGTCATTTTGGTAATTTGTGCCCATTGTAATGTATGCTAAAAGTGATGCATAGCATAACTTTAGAACCGTGTATGCTATAGTTTTGAAATTTCAAATTTGCATTTCTGATGGAAAATAAGCTGACGCTTATTTTTTTTCTCGTCAGGATTATGCCCCTTTTAAGAGTTATTGCTCTTTGAAATTTTTTTGATAAAATCTTGTCAGCAAGATATCTCAAAACCTATTGGAGCTAGAGCCTTGAAAGTTGGTGAATGTATTGGTGGTGATGAGTAGATGAACTGATTAACTTTTGACAAAATTCCAAAAAATATTTTGTGAGTTATGGCCCTTTGTCATTTTGGTAATTTGTGCCCATTGTAATGTATGCTAAAAGTGATGCATAGCATAACTTTAGAACCGTGTATGCTAGGGTTTTGAAATTTCATATATGGGTTCCTCATGATAGATTAGCTGATGCGTATTTTTTTTCTCATCCGGATTATGCCCCTTTCAAGAGTTATTGCCCTTTGAAATTTTTTTAATAAAATCTTGTCAGCAAAATATCTCAAACACTATTGGAGATAGAGCCTTGAAAGTTGTTGAGTATATTGGTGGTGATGAGTATATGAACTGATTAACTTTTGACAAAATTCCGAAAAATACTTTGCGAGTTATGGCCCTTTGTCATTTTGGTAATTTGTGCCCATTGTAATGAATGCTAAAAGTGATACATAGCATAACTTTAGAACTGTGTATGCTATGGTTTTGAAATTTCATATATGCATTCCTAATGGAAAATAAGCTGACACACATTTTTTTTCTCATCCAGATTATGCCCCTTTCAAGAGTTATTGCCCTTTGAATTTTTTTTAATAAAATCTTGTCAGCAAGATATCTCAAAAACTTTTGGAGCTAGAGGCTTGAAAGTTGGACCATGAGTCATGTGCAAGACAAAGGTCCATACCTCCAATGTCAAGGTCATACCTAGAGGTCAAAGGTAAAAAAAGGACAGTCAATAACTTCCTTATTCTTTGATGGATTATGAAATTACTTGGCAGAAATGTTAACCATCTTGAGACGATGTGTTGTACCGCAAAGGTCAAGGCCATACTTAGAGGTCAAAGGTAAAAAAGTGCTTTTTTGTTTACACCCAATAACTTTTTTATTTTTCTTTGAACATTTTTAAAGTTACTATGCAGAAATGTTCATCTTCATTAGATGATGTGTTGCACACAAGACCCAGCTCAATACCTCCAATGTCAAGGTTATACTTAGCAGTCAAAAACGGGGGAGACATCTGTGTTTTTGTAGAAAAACAAATTCTAGTTTATGAACTGCTCTTCCCATGGCCTCCAATGTGCTGGCACTTGTCAATTCGACAGGTGTCAGCTGACCAATGGGAATATACTGAACTCTTGCTCGGAGGAAGGCACAAATCGTACCCAAGGAACAGCGTTTGTCCTAAGAAACGCAGTTCTGCAGCGATTTTAGAATTTTGAGTGCAGGAATCAGACCAAAGACGGGCTCTAGTATGTGATGACATGTTGCCAATTTCTGCTGCCAAATGTGTCAGAGCACAGCCTTTTTTCGAATGTCTGGCCGAGGAAAAAAGCTAACATAATAATCAGTTCTGGCTTCCATTATTCTCTGCCTCCACTCCTGACATGGCAAAGAAAACGGATCTGAAAAAAGGATCCATATTTGACCGTGACCTACATTATATGGTTCACTGACTTTGAAATATAGTGACCAATCTAGCATTCACCCTAATGGTCAAGTTCATTTCAACAACTATTAAGAGCTGTATTAATGATACTTAGTACGTACTTGTATCTAGGGGTGGTATGATGCAAGCATTCATATTTGACTTTGACCTACATTTCATGGTTCACTGACTGTCTGGATTTGCCCACCTGTGATCAATGATCAACTCAATACATGTTAAATATTCATGAAAGGCATTGAAATAACCATTTTTAGCTCACCTGAGCCTTTAGGCTCATAGGTGAGCTTATAGTATAGCCATGGTCCGTCGTCCGTCCGTCCACCATTTTCAAAGATCTTCTTCTCCTATACTGCAGGGCCATTCAAAGCCAAATTTCATATGGAGCCTCAGTGGGATGGGGGAACGAAAATTTGTTCGCGGGGTCTGGATCACATGGCCAAGATGGCCGCCATGCCCATATATGGTAAAAAGCCTTCAAAAATCTTCTTCTCCAGAACCATAAGGCCAGTGGCCTTGAAACTTGGCATGTAGCATATGGTACTCGGGCCCATCATGGTTTGTACAAATGGTGACCCCGGGTTGACCTTGACCTACTTTACAGCAATGTCAAATTTGCCGAAGTAGGCTTTTGCATGGGGCAAAGAGAAAATTATGGATTTTTAGGAAAACCATTGAAGACAGTGTCACCAAAATTTGTAGATCAGGTAAAGTAACTGAATACATGAAGATCTATGGGTCAGAAAGGTCAAGGTCATTCATTGGCCTTAGACCAAGGTCATTCAGGATCCATATTTCAAACATTTTTTTCTCCAAAACTGCTGAGCCAATTTAAGTGAAATTTAATATGGAGCCTTTGTGAGTTGAACAAATGAAAAAATGCCAATAAGGTCTAGATCACATGACCAAGATGGCCGTCACGCCTATATATATGGTAAAAAGCCTTAAAAATTCTTCTTTTCCAGAACCGTAAGGCCAATGGCCTTGAAACTTGGCATGTAGCATATGGTACTCAGGCCCATCATAGTTTGTACAAATGGTGACCCCGAGTTGACCTTGACCTATGTTACAGCAATGTCCAAATTGCCGACTTAGGCTTTTGCATGGGAAAAAGTGAAAATAATGGATTTTTAGGAAACAATTGAAGACAGTGTCACCAAAATTAGTAGATAAGGTAAAGTAGCTGAATACATGAAGATCTATGTGTAAGAAAGGTCAAGGTCATTAATTGACCTTAGACCAAGGTCACGTAGGTTCCATATTTCAAACATTTTTTCTCAGAAACTACTGAGCCAATTGAAGTGAAATTCAATATGGAGCCTTTGGGAGTTGAACAAATGAAAAGCTGCCAACATGGTCTAGATCACATGATCAAGATGGCCACCACGCCCATATATGGTAAAGAAACTTCGAAATTCTTCTTCTCAAGAACCGTAAGGCCAATGGCCTTGAAACTTGGCATGTAGCATATGGTACTCGGGCCTATCATAATTTGTTCAAATGGTGACCCTGGGTTGATCTTGACCTATTTTACAGTAATGTCAAATTTGCTGACTTAGGCTTTTGCATAGGAAAAAGTGAAAATAATGGATATTTAGGGAAACCATTGAAGACAGTGTCACCAAAATTTGTAGATTAGGTAAAGTAACTGAATACATGAAGATCTATGGGTAAGAAAGGTCAAGGTCATTCATTGACCTTAGACCAAGGTCACTCCGATTTCATATTTCAAAAAAAACATTTTTTCTCAGAAACTACTGAGCCAATTTAAGTGAAATTCAATATGGAGCTTTTGTGAGTTGAACAAATGAAAAGTTGCCAGTACGGTCTAGATCACATGACCAAGATGGCCGCCACGCCCATATATGGTAAAAAGCCTTCAAAATTTTCTTCTCCAGAACCGTAAGGCCAATGGCTTTGAAACTTGGCTTATATCATATGGTACTCGGGCTCGTCATAGTTTTTACAAATGCTGACCCTGGGTTGACCTTGACCTATTTTATGGCAGTGTCAAATTTGTCAACTTAGGCTTTTGCATGGGAAAAAGTGAAAATAATGGATTTTTAGGAAACCATTGAAGACAATGTCACCAAATTGGTAGATCAGGTAAAGCTAATGAATACATGAAGATTCATGGGTAAGAAAAGTCATCATTCAGTGACCTGGGACCAAGATTAACCAGGTTCCATATTTCAAACAGTTTTTTCTCAGAAACCGCTGGCCCAATTCAAGTGAAATTTGATATGGATCCTTTATATGATGAACAAATGAAAATTTGCTCATATGGTCCAGGTCACATGACCAAGATGGTGGCCATGCCCATATATGGTAAAAACACTTCGAAATTCTTCTTCTCCAGAACCGTAAGGCAAATGACCTTGAAACTTGGCAGGAAGCATCTGGTACACGGGCCTATCATAATTTGTTCAAATGGTGACCCTGGGTTGACCTTTACCTATTTTACGGCAATGTCAAATTTGCGGACTTAGGCTTTTGCTTGGGAAAAAGTGGAAATAATTGATTTTTAGCTCACCTGTCACGTAGTGACAAGGTGAGCTTTTGTGATCACTTTTCGTCCGTCGTCAGTGCGTGCGTGTGTGTGTGTGTGCGTAAACTTTTTCTTCAAATGACATCTCCTCCTAAACCACCGATCAGATTTTGACCAAACTTCACAGCAATGATCCTTAGGTGGTCCCCTTTCAAAATTGTTCAAATGGTTCCGGTCCATTGCACATCTGGGTCACAGGAGCTAAAAATAGAATTTTTAAATGAAAACTTTAAAAATCTTCTTCTCTGAAACCGCAAGTCCCAGGTCTTTGATATTTGGTATGAAGCTTCATCTAGTGGACCTCTACCAAGATTGTTCAAATTAAAGCCCTGGGGGCCAAAATGCCCCCGCCCCGGGGGCCTTTGGTTTTACATAGGCTTATATAGGGAAAATCATTAAAAAATCTTCTTCTCTGAAACCACAAGGCCCAGGTCTTTAATATTTGGTGTGAAGCTTTACCTGGTGGACCTCCACTAAGATTGTTCAAATTATAGCCTTAGGGCCAAAAATGCCCCCACCCGGGGGCCTTTGGTTTTACATAGGCTTATACAGGGAAAATCTTTAAAAATCTTCTTCTCTGAAACCGCACGGCCCAGATCTTTGATATTTGGTGTGAAGCTTCATCTAGTGGACCTCTACCAGGATTGTTCAAATTAAAGCCCTGGGGGCCAAAATGCCCCAGCCCCAGGGGCCTTTGGTTTTACATAGGCTTATATGGGGAAAATCATTAAAAAATCTTCTTCTCTGAAACCACAAGGCCCAGGTCTTTAATATTTGGTGTGAAGCTTTACCTGGTGGACCTCTACTAAGATTGTTCAAATTATAGCCTTAGGGCCAAAAATGCCCCCGCCACAGGGGCCTTTGGTTTTACATAGGCTTATATAGGGAAAATCATTAAAAAATCTTCTTCTCTGAAACCACAAGGCCCAGGTCTTTAATATTTGGTGTGAAGCTTTACCTGATGGACCTCTACTAAGATTGTTCAAATTATTACCTAAGGGCCAAAAATGCCCCCGCTAGGGGGCCTTTGGTTTTACATAGGCTTATACATGGAAAATCTTTAAAAATCTTCTTCTCTGAAACCGCCCGGCCCAGATCTTTGATATTTGGTGTGAAGCTTCATCTAGTGGACCTCTACCAAGATTGTTCAAATTATAGCCCTGGGGGCCAAAATGCCCCCGCCCCGGGGGCCTATGGTTTTACATAGGCTTATATAGGGAAAATCATTAAAAAATCTTCTTCTCTGAAACCAGCAGGCCCACGTCTTTAATATTTGGTGTGAAGCTTTACCTGGAGGACCTTTACTAAGATTGTTCAAATTATAGCCTTTGGGCCAAAAATACCCCCGCCCCGGGGGCCTTTGTTCTTACATAGACTTATACAGGGAAAATCTTTAAAAATCTTCTCTGAAACCGCAAGGCCTAGATCTTTGATATTTGGTGTGAAGCTTCATCTAGTGGACCTCTACCAAGATTGTTCAAATTATAGCCCTGGGGGCCAAAATGCCCCCGCCCCAGGGGGCTATGGTTTTACATAGGCTTATATAGGGAAAATCATTAAAAAATCTTCTTCTTTGAAACCAGCAGGCCCACGTCTTTAATATTTGGTGTGAAGCTTTACCTGGAGGACCTTTACTAAGATTGTTCAAATTATAGCCTTTGGGCCAAAAATGCCCCCGCCCCGGGGGGCTTTGGTTTTACATAGGCTTATACATGGAAAATCTTTAAAAATCTTCTTCTCTGAAACCGCCCGGCCCAGATCTTTGATATTTGGTGTGAAGCTTCATCTAGTGGACCTCTTTCAAGATTGTGCAAATTATAGCCCTGGGGCCGAAAATGGCCCCACCCTTGGACCCTTTGGTTTTTCATAGCCCTTTAAAGGGAAACCTTTAAAAATCTTCTTCTCTGAAACCACAAGGCCCATGTCTTTGATATTTGGTATGAAGCTTCACCTAGTGGACCTCTACCAAGATTGTTCAAATTATAGCCCTGGAGCCAAAAATGCCCCCGCCCAGGGGGCCTTTGGTTTTACCTAAGCTTATGTAGGGGAAATCTTTAAAACTTTTCTTTTCTGACACGGCAAGGCCCAGATCTTTGATATTTGGTGTGAAGCTTAATCTAATGGACCTCTACCAAGATTGTTCAAATAATAGCCCTGGGGCCAAAAATGCCCCCGCGCCGGGGGCCTTCGGTTTTACATAGGCTTATATAGGGAAAATCTTTAAAGAAACTTCTTCTCAGAAACTGCAAGGCCAAGGTCTTAGATATTTGGTGTGAAGCTTCATCTATTGGACCTCTATCAAGATTGTTCAAATTATAGCCCTAGGACCAAAAATGCCCCCACCCTGGGACCCTTTGGTTTTTAGCTCACCAGAGCCGAAGGCTCCGGGGGAGCTTATAGGATAGGCATTTGTCCGTCGTCGTCGTCGTCGTCGTCGTCGGCGTCTGCGTCGTCGTCAACACTTTCAAACGACATCTCCTCTGAACCCGCTAGGCCCATTGGGCCCAAATTTCATCTGTAGCATCCTTGGGTTGGGGGATTGAAAGTTTGTGTTTTTTATGAAATTCGGCTCATGAGTTTGGTTGCTATGGCAACTTAGAATTTCCATAGACTTATAATGGGGAAAATTGAAAAATGGCATTTACTGCCAAGCGGCTGCAGATATTTTGACAAAACTTTCATAGAAATATTCCTTAGGCAATCTACTATCTGCCATATGATTTTAGGCCTACTGCTCATTTGTTTTGGTTGCCATGGAAACCAAAATGCAAAAAATAGACAAAAAATACTTAAAAAATCATCTCCTCAGAAACCATATGCTGTAGGAGGCTGAGACTTTATGAAAATATTCACCATATTTGCCTTTACAGGTTTTGTGTTTTTTATGAAATTTGGCCTTTTAGTTTTGTTGCTATGGCAACTTAGAGTTTCCATTGACTTATAATGGGGAAAACTGAAAAATGGCATTTACTGCCAAGTCATTGCAGATATTTTTACAAAACTTACATAAACATGTTCCTTGAGTAAACTTCTCTCAGCCATATGCTTTTATGTCAACCTGGGGGTCCCCTAGGTTGTGCCGGGGCCATGCTCCGCCCCCTCCACTTCATAAAATGCCTTATATCTCAGAAACCTTACAGATCCCAACCCCTAAACCATATGTATTCTTGTTCCTTTTGATAAGATGCATTTAGTGACACCAACCTGGGGGTCCCCCTGGATGTGCTGGGGACATGCCCTGCCCCCTCTATTGCATAAAACGCCATTTATCTCAGAAACCATTCAGATCCCCACCCCTAAACTATATATATTCTTGTTCCTTATGCTAAGATGCATTAAGTGACACCAACCTTGGGGTCCCCCCGGGATGTGCCGGGGACATGCCCCACCCCCTCCAATTCATAAAATGCCATTTATCTCAGAAACCATTGAGATCCCCACCCCTAAACCATATATATTATTGTTCCTTATGATAAGACACATTCAGTGATACCAACATTGGGTTCTCTCTGGGGTGCGCTGGGGCCATGCCCCATCCTTCCACTTCATAAATGCCATATATCTCAGAAACCATTCAGATCCCCACCCCTAAACTATATATATTCTTGTTTCTTATGATAAGACGCATTCAGTGACACCAATCTGAGGGTCCCCTAGGATGTGGCGGGGCTTATGCCCCACCCCCTCCACTTCGTAAAAGGCTGAATATCTCAGAAACCGTTCAGATCCCCACCCCTAAACCATTTAAATTCTTGTTCCTTATGATAAGACACATTCAGTGATACCAACCTTAGGGTCTCCCTTGCCGCACGGGGGGCTATGCCCGACCCCTCCACTTCATAAAAGGCCCAATATCTCAGAAACCGTTCAGATCCCTTCCCCTAAACCATATAAATTCTTGTTCCTTATGATAAGACACATTCAGTGATACCAACCTTAGGGTCTCCCTTGCCGCACGGGGGGCTATGCCCGACCCCTCCACTTCATAAAAGGCCCAATATCTCAGAAACCGTTCAGATCCCTTCCCCTAAACCATATAAATTCTTGTTCCTTATGTTAAGATGCATTCAGTGATATCAACCTTAGGATCTCCCAGGCCGCACCAGGGCTATGCCCCAACCTTCCACTTCATAAAAGGTGATATATCTCGGAAACCCTTCAGATCCCCACCCCAAAACCATGTATATTCTTGTTTCTTATGAAAAGACGCATTCAGTGACACCAATCTGGGGGTCCCCTAGGATGTGCCAGGGCTATGCCCCACCCCCTGCACTTAGTAAAAGCCCAATATCTCAGAAACCGTTCAGATCCCCACCAATAAATTATATAAATTCTTGTTACTTATGATAAGACGCATTCAGTGATACCAATCTAAGGGTCTCCCGGGCCGCACGGGGGCTTTGCCCCACAACTCCACTTCATAAAAGGTGATACGTCTTGGAAACCATTCAGATCCCCATCCCAAAACCATATATATTCTTGTTTCATATGATAAGACGCATTCATTGAAACAAACCTGGGGGTCCTATGGGATGTGCCCGGGCCATGCCCAACCCCCTCCACTTCGTAAAAGGCTCAATATCTCAGAAACCATTCAGAACCCCCACCCCTAAACCATATATATTCTTGTTCCTGATGATGAGACACATTCAGTGATACCAACCTAGGGGTCTCTGGGGGTGTGCTGGGGCTATGCCCCACCCTTCCACTTCATAAAATGCAATATATCTCAGAAACTGTTCAGATCCCCACCCCTAAAATATGTATATTTGTGTTCCCTATAATAAGACCCATTCACTCACATCAATGCGTCTATGTGCTAGGGCAACATGCTGATGCCATGGCCCACGCCTCTACTTCATTAAAGGCCATATATCTCAGACACCATTAAGATCCCCACCTCATAATCACCCCACCTCATAATCATATATATTCTTGTTTCTTATGGTTAGACACATTCAGTCACACAAACTTGGGGGGTCCACAGGGGCCATTCCTCTCCTCATCATAAGAGGGCCTCATATCTTGGAAACTGTTCATATCCCCACCCCTAAACAATATATTTTCTTGGTCCTTATTATAAGACACATTCAGCGACAACAATCTTGGCTTTCCTGGGGTCTGCCAGGGCTATGCTCCAACCCCTTCGCAGCTTAAAAGGCCTTATATCTCAGGAACAGTACACATCCCAGCCCCTAAACCATATATATTCATGTGCCTTATGATAAGATGGATTCAGTGATACCATTCAGGGCTCTGTTGGGTCCATGTCTCATCCTTCCTCCTCATAAAAGGCCTAATATTTCAGATACAGAGTCCACATGGATGCTCATTTTGAAATGGGGGTTTGTTTGGGAGACTTTATAATCAATTAATTAAAACCTGAAACCATATATGGCTGCCAGTGGGCAGTGTCCGCCTGAGTTCTGGTGAGCATTGTGGCCCATGGGCCTCTTGTTCTGATTGTATGACAGCTAGTGGCATCCAAAATGGTATTTGCAATCAGCTGAATGGAAGTTTATCAGTTCCAAAGGTCAAGGTCATTTACCGACCTTTGTCCAGGACAGCTCAGATTCAGTATTTTTATCTTCTTCTTCACTTAAACTACTTGGCCAATTGAAACCAAATTACAGGTGAAGCCTCTATGGAATGAGGTACTGAAAGTTTGTTCGTGAGGACTCAGTCACATGACCAATATGGCTGCCATGCCCATATATGGTAAAAACCTTTAAAAAATCTTCTTCTCAAGAACCAAATGGCTGATGATCTTGAAACTTGGTATGCAGCATCAGGGACTCTGGCCCTACCAATTTTGTTCAAATGATGACATTTGGTTGACCTTGACCTGTTTTATGTCAAGGTCAAATTTGGTCACTTAGACATATGTATGGAAAAATGGCAAAACAGTGGATTTTTCTGATTGTATATTAGCTAGTGGCATCAGAAATGGTATTTACTGTTAGCTGAATGGAAGTTTATCAGTTTCAAAGGTCAAGGTCATTTTCCGTCCTTTATCAAGGAAGGCTCAGATTCAGTATTTTTATCTTCTTCTTCACTTAAACTACTTGGCCAATTGAAACCAAATTACATGTGGCGCCTCTATGAAATGAGGGAACGAAAGTTTATATGAGAGGACTGGGTCACGTGACTATGGCCACCATTCCCATATATGGTAAAAACCTTTAAAAATCTTCTTCTCAAGAACCGAATGACCGATGATCTTGAAACTTGGTATGCAGCATTAGGGACTCTGGCCCTACCAAGTTTGTTCAAATGATGACCTTTGGTTGACCTTGACCTGTTTTATGTCAAGGTCAAATTTGGTCACTTAGATATTTGTATGGAAAAATGGCAAAACAGTGGATTTTTCTGATTGTATATTAGCTAGTTATCAGAAATGGTATTTACAATCAGCTGAATGGAAGTTTATCAGTTCCAAAGGTCAAGGTCATTTACTGACCTTTGTCCAGGATGGCTCAGATTCAGTATTTTTATCTTCCAATTGAAACCAAATTACATGTGGAGCCTCTATGGAATGGGGTAACGAAAGTTTGTTCATGAGGACTCGGTCACATGACCAATATGGGCCGCCATGCCCATATATGGGAAAAACTTTTAAAAATCATCTTCTCAAGAACTGAATGGCCGATGATCTTGATACTTGGTATGCAGCATCAGGGACTCTGGCCCTGCCAAGTTTGTTCAAATGATGACCTTGGGTTGACCTTGACCTGTTTTATGTCAAGATCAAATTTGGTCACTTAGACATATGTATAGAAAAATGGCAAAGTAGTGGATATTTCTGATTGCCTGGTAGGCTGTGACATCAAAAATGATATTTGCATTTAGCTGAATGGAAGTTTATCAATTCCAAAGGTCAAGGTCATTACTGACCTTTGGCTTGGATGGCTCAGATTCAGTATTTTTATCTTCTTCTCCAGTAAAAGAGCTGTGCTTATTGAAACCAAATTACATGAAAAGCCTCTATGGGGGTGAGGCGATTAAACATTATTTGTGGTATTATTGTCACATGACCAAGAAGGGCACCTTGCCTGTACATGTATATGGTATAAACCACATGACCTCTGGTGAGCATAGTGGCCCATGGGCCTCTTGTTCATAGTCTTATAGGGAAAATATTTAAATTCTTCTTCTCTGATACCACAAGGCCCTGCTGTAAGCCATTTGATATGAAGCTTCAACTAGTAGACCTCTACCAAGATTGTTAAAATTATAGCCCTTGGGCCAAAAATGCCCCCACCCCTGGGGCCTTTGGTTTTACGTAGGCTTATACATGGAAAATCTTTAAAAATCTTCTTCTCTGAATCCGCAAGGCCCAGATCTTTGGTATTTGGTGTGGAGCTTCATCTAGTGGACCTTTTTCAAGATTGTTCAAATTATAGCCCTGGGGGGCAAAAATACCCCCACTCTGGGACCCTTTGGTTTTTCATAAGCTTATATAGGGAAAACCTTTAAAAATCTTGTCTCAAACTAGAAGGCCCAGGTCTTTGATATTTGGAATGAAGCTTCATCTAGTGGACCATTACCAAGTTTGTTCAAATTATAGCCCTTGGGCCTAGAATGTACTGGAGACACTAATTCTCAGGTGAGCGATTCAGGGCCCTCTGGGCCCTCTTGTGTTTTATATTAGGATCACTTTTTGTCTGTCATTCGTGCGTAAACAATTTCTTCCAACGACATCTCCTCCTAAACCACTGATCAGATTTTGACCAAATTTCACAGGAATGATCCTTAGGTGGTTCCCTTTCAAAGTTGTTCAAATGGTTCCGGTCCGTTGCACATCTAGGTCACAGGAGCCAAAAATAGATTTTTTTCACCGAAACTTAAAAAATCTTCTTCTCTGAAACCACAAGGCCCAGGTCTTTGATATTTGGTATGTAGCTTCATCTAGTGGACCCCTACCAAGATTGTTCAAATTATAGTGCTGGGGCCAAAAATGTCCCCGCCCCTTGGCCCTTTGGTTTTACATAGGCTTATATAGAGGAAATCTTGAAAAATCCTCTTCTCTGAAACCACAAGGCCTAGGTCTTTGATAGTTGGTATGAAGCTTCATCTAGGGGACCTCTACGAAGATTGTTTAAATAATAGCCCTGGGGCCAAAAATGCCCCTGCCATGGGGCCATTTGGTTTTACATAGGCTTATGTAGGGAATATCTTTAAAATAATCTTCTTCTCTGAAACCGCAAGGCCCAGGTCTTTGATATTTGTTGTGTAGCTTCATCTAGTGGACCGTCGCCAAGATTGTTCAAATTATAGCCTTTGTTGATATTTGGTATGAAGCTTCACCTATTTAGACCTCCCTCAACATTATGCACATTATAGCCCTGGGGTCAATAGTGGCCCTCCCCGGGCACACTTGTTACTCTATGGATCAGGTGAGCGATCCAGGGCCATCATGGCCCTCTTGTTAGCTCACCTGAGCCTTTAGGCTCATAGGTGAGCTTATAGTATAGCCATGGTCTGTCGTCCGTCCATCCGTTGTCCGTCCGTCCACCATTTTCAAAGTTCTTCTCCTCCAAAACAGGGAGGCCAATCAAAGCCAAATTTCATGTGGAGCTTCAGTAGGATGGGGGAACGAAAGTTTGTTCACGGGGTCTGGGTCACATGACCAAGATGGCAGCCATGCCCATACATGGTAAAAAGCCTTCAAAAATCTTCTTCTCCAGAACCATGAAGCCAATGACCTTGAAAGTTGGCTTGTAGCATCTGGTACTTGAGCCCATCATAGTTTGCTATGTCAAATTTGCAGACTTGGGCTTTTGCATGGGAAAAAGTGAAAATGGAATAAACCATAATGAAAGCATGGCCTTCGAACTGTCAGAAAGGTAGGAATAGGTTGAAAGTTTTATCACATTGTTAGACATCAAAATTTTGTCCCCACAAGTTGTGTACCCCTGCTCTGAGGCTATATACATATATAAAAACATTAAAATGTACACCAGGACCAGGTGTCAGGTGAGCGTTTACAGGACCACTGGTCCTCTGGTTCAAGAATCTTTTAGAAGTTTCTTTTAAAGTGAGAAGCAACCTCACAAAATGATTAAAGACATTTAGATTTCATTGTCATGTTAGCTTTCTATTCATGTACGTTTTATCAATACTTTTTCAGCACAGCTAAGGGGCCAGTTGTTCAAAACTAACGACATCGTTAGTTAACGTATCTTTAAAACTTTGATCATTTATTATGGCAAATATGCTAATATTTTTGCAGCAAAAATACCAAAATTTTAGATATTGAATGTGCTAGAACACTTAAGAATATGACCACTAACGAGCTTGTTAAGCTAACGATGCTTTGAACAACTGGCCCCTGATTTGTTGTAGCAGGTGTTTTGAATGGCATTAACCCTTATCCCTTTGCATAAATTTATTTAGCAATACCTGATTTACATTTCAACCAATCAAATTACTTGATGTAATTTTTATGTCCCCGGTAGCGATAGCAGGAACATAGTGTTTTCGCCCTGTCTGGTTGTTTGTTGGTGGGACTACTTTGACATTGGTCATAACCTTTGAACCGTTCCAAGATGAGCCTTCATTCTTGGCATGTAGGTTTCTTGTGATAAGGGCTTCCCACTCATACAAAGTATTTTGACCTGTGACCTTGATCTTGACCTGTGACCTACCTGGAAGAAAAAATAACATTGATCATAACTTTTGAAATGTTTAAGATAGAGCCATGTTGGTTCCTTGTGACTAGGGCTTCCCCCTAATACAAGAATTTTTGACCCATGACCTTGGCATGTGACCTACTTTAAAGATAAAATTAACATTGGTCAACTTTTGAACCATTTCAGATACAGCCTTAGTATTTGGCATGTAGGTTCCTTATGACATGGGCTTCCCACTCATACAAATAAAATTACCTGTGACCTACTTTAATGGAAAGATTGACCTTGGCCTGCGGACATGTTTGTATTTCATAAACACATCTTGTAGTCATTCAAATTCGCAAACTGAATGACAAACAGTGTAGATCCTGATCAGATGGCCATCCCATCTGGATCTACACTGTTTTCAAAGGTAGGGGTTGTTGTGATCAGCAGAATAAGGGTTATATTTATTATTGGGGTATCAGGGTTTGTTACGGCGTTGTTTTGCTTTAAATGGATTTAGAAAATCCATAGACATCAATAAATGTTAAATCCTTAAGATGCCAAGAAAAACTGCACTTTGAAAAATATCTGCTTCTGTCATCTGCAGCATCTCTGAGAAAATGTTGCAAACATAGTCTTACATCCAAACAAACAGTGGGGGCCCTGATCAGACTGCTTCTTAAGGAGCAGTCTGATTTGGGTCCGCTCAACAGTAACATTTAATTTAACCCTTAAGATGCAAATCACAAGAATTGTAGTCTGCTGTGTTATAAAAATCACTGTTTCAAACAGTACAGCCCCAGACTCAGACCCAGTTTGGACCCTGATCAGACTACTCCTGAAATAGCAGTCTGATCAGGATCTACACTGCTCGCCTGTTTGTAAAAATGTGTTTAAAAAGTTTGCAAGAAGATGCAGCAGAGGACATAAAGAGATGACATTTTCAAACGCAGTTTTTCTTGATCTCTTAACCCTTTTCATACCAAATGGAATCTTCCTCCTTATATATAGCAGGAGTCCATTTCAAAATTTAGGGGTTTCAGGTTGTGTTTTCTTCAAAATCTATTTGGAAAATGACTGAACTTTTTGCAAACAGTGTAGACCCTGATCAGATGCTGCATTCTGCGGTGTCTGATCTGGACTTGCACTATTTGTCTGGGTATCCGGTATAAAATTGGTTTAGGGTCAACCCTTTCACCCTGTTTTTCTGAATAGACTGTCCTGCCTTTGAGCAGGCCTCAGTAGCCCAGCCTGATGTGTGTCGGACTGGAAATCTGGTCTCGAGTTCGATACCTGCTAGGTTTTCGATAACTGCTAGGTTTGCAACATTTTTTGTGGAGATTGATCATGAAATCTTGTCTATCTTTATGCTCTTTCTTCCATTGTTCCAAGAAGGGCTGTTGTCAGTTTCTGGCAAAGGAATGTGCACTGTCCTGGTTAAACGCTTATGTTTAAGCCTGTCTAGGAAAAGTGTGGTAAAATAAACTGACTGACTGGATATGGCCTAAAATAGTGTTTACTGGGCCATTAACCCTTGTCCTGCTGAGCCCGGATATGCCTCATCTTTGAAACAATGTAGATCCAGATCAGATGGCTTCTGAAGAAGCCATCTGATCAGGATCTTCATTGTTTGTCATCCATTTTATGAATTTGTTGCAATAATTTGCATCAAGTAATCTGATTGGCTGATAATCAGTAGTGGGTTTGACATATTTAAAAATTCAGCAGGACAAGGGTTAAACTCCAAATAGACAGATTCCAGCTCTTTATTTGGACACATCCATTCCTGAAAATAAGGAGAATTGACCCAAAGTTACCAAGCACAGAAGCTCTTTAGTGTTTGTTTGATTTGAGATTTAACGTCCCCGTCAACACTGTAAAGGTCATTTTGGAGACGTTACTTCCAATTTTGTGGGACTTTTACCCGACACTGAGATGAAATGACATCTCAAGCCCTGTCGCCCAATGAAACCAATAATGTTTATTAGTATGGACGGTCCGCCTCGCACCGTGGTTCCTGGAAGGCTTAGATCCTCTAAGCGGTTTACCAGTACTAGTGTACGGGCGGGATTCAGCTCTGCGTGGAAGCATCATGCAGCCCATATATTTCTTCAAGCCCCTAACTCTTTAGTGTTGATGTCCACGTGACAATCACTGTTTTGTAGCGAAATCCAGGTAACGGTTATTTATAGAAAGTAGAAGCACAATTCTTATCACCGTGAGGTCAGAGTACTGCATAAGAGTGTTCTCTATGGAATCTTTCCTCTTAAACCTGAGGTCGTGGGTGTGTTCGATTCAGGACTTCTCCAGACTTGCAGATTAGTCTTTAAACCATTGCAGGCGGGAAACCCCTGAAGGGATACCTTGGCAAACAGTGCAGTCCCAGATCAGACGCCGCAGAATGTGGCGCCTGATGAGGGCCTGAACTATTTGCTAACAGAATTTTCCGTCAAAAATAGAATGAAAAAGAAAAATAGGCCTGACACCCCTTATATGATCAATGGACTTGTCCAACATTTAGCAATGGAAGAGTCCACTAATATTCGATGGGTTAAACCAAGGGTCTGTTTCCAAAGAAACTCAGCTGTTGGTGGGATCTAAAACTAACACACACACTCTGGAAGTGTAGCCATTTCCCTAAAGTACAGTAAGTCTTTAAGACCACTTTTGAACAGTCCCAAAGGTGGTCTCTTTCTAGAGGACCCTGAGTGTAATGAACACAAATAAAGAACATCAGAACCCCTTCTAATACGCATTTAAAAGCAAAAATAGTATTAATTTCCTCTGGTCTTGATAGTGGTATTTCACTATTTTTGCTGTGGACAAGACCTCTATGACTTGTAATTTAATTGTTCTTTCTAGTTAAAAAATTGATAGGGTTTGGATGAGTTGGTGGGGGACTTATGTTTAACCCTTGCAGCCATATACACCAAGCAGCCAGTACAGATACCTACACAGACATGTGAAGCAAATGAGATGGGCATCTGATGGGTTTGCCATCCTGTTAATTACTGCCTAATTGGCCGAAACTAGCTAGTCCGGCCCAGAAAACATGTACACTCCATATTTTTCACTTCTGTGGTGTATTCCTTGCTTACAAAGGATAACCCTTTTATACAACATAAAACCCCTATTTTCAAGAAAGGACAAATGCCCAAGTTAATTAAAAATGTTAGAGTCCAGTTCAGAATGTCAGGCATGAAAGGCTTATGATTATCTGATTTTTCATGTTTGTCCTAGGAAAGGAACTTTTGTTTGTTTGTTTGATTTGAGGTTTAACATCCCCGTCAACACTGTAAAGGTCATTTTGGAGACGTTGCTTCCAATTTTGTGGGACTTTTACCCAACATTGATATGAAATGACATCTCAAGCCCTGTCGCCCAATGAAACCAATAGGATTTATAAACATGGACGGGCTGACTCGCACCGCTTTGCCTGGGCAGGCTTAGATCCTCTAAGCAGTTTACCAGTACTCGTGTGCGGGTCGGCTTCAGCTCTGCGTGGAAGCATCATGCAGCCCATTTATTTCTTCAAGCCCAGATGGGCGGGGGCCATAGGAAAGGAACTACAATTTGTTTCCGTTTTAATGCTGTAGTTTGCATGCAGTAGGCAAGTATGTCTTAATAGTCATAAGTTGAGTCGGAGGATGACAGAACAAACAGCTTAGAGCCAGATAAGACAAAGATAAATGAGGAATAATTTTTATGTCCATTAGCATTATGTCCCCGGTAGCAATAGTGGGGACATATTGTTTTTGCCCTGTCTGTTTGTTGGTTGGTTGGACAACTTTAACATTACACCTAACTTTTCAACCGTTGAGATAGAGCCTTCATATTTGGCATGCATATTCCTTGTGAAAAGAGCTTCCCACTCATTCAAAAATATTTTGATTTGTGCCCTTGACCAGTGACCTATTTAAAAAAAAGTTAACAATGGTCATAACTTTGAACCATTTCAGATAGAGCCATCATATTTGGCTTGTAGTTTCCTTGTGACAAGGGCTTCCCACTCATACAAAAAACTACAACAAAAAACATGACCTGTGACCCTGACCTTGACCCGTGACCTACTTTAAAGAAAAAAAATAAGATTGGTCATAACTTTTGAGCCATTTCAGGTAGAGCCTTCATATTTGACGCGTAGGTTCCTTGTGACAAGGGCTTCCCACTCGTACAAAAAAGTTTGACCTGTGACCTTGACCTGTGATCTACATTAAAGAAAAATTGACCTTGGCCTGGGAACATGTTTGAGTTTCACAAAAACATGTTCTTATTCCTAGAAAAATAGGTTGTGGGTACTTGTTAGAAGTGCCCGGATGAGGCGATTCTAACAAGTACCTGCAATATATGTTTTTATAAAAAAATAAGAAAATTTACCCTTCAATTATGTTATATCCCCCACCCCCGCCCCAATATCTGGAGCTATGCCTACAATAAGACCTATGCATCGAGCAAAGACTCGGATCAGAATTTTCATCCACCTGGTATGGTATGATGCCATTATGTCACATTGGATATCCCAAAGTTTTAAGACCCTTGTAATCATCGACTTTAATCGGTCTCTGAGTCCTGGCTGGTCGCACAAGTCTTATTGTAGGTTTTGTCATGCGCTGGCTTAGTTGTAAAACAATTTTCTCATCACATTATGATGTAGGTTTTGAGAGAGAGCCCCCCCACCCCCCTTCCCATTTTGTTATTCTCCGCAGACAATAATAGGCTATGTTTTATGATGAAAATATCATTAATTCTACTGTTGTTATGTTAATGCATGGATTTTTGTTACATTTGCATGTAGTACTTGTTTTATATTCATTTTTTGTATCATTTAAATGGCAACATGCTTGTTGTATTTTAACCCATAAGGGTTGGCTTTTCATTAAACCCAAACAAGGGGAAAACTGGTTTACATGGATTTATATTGTTTTGCTTATTTATAGTCCAAGACATAGGCTGTTGGTACTCATTAAAACCTGGCCCATCTGGGCTTGGAGAAATAGATTGGGCTGCACAGTGCTTCCAAGCAGAGCACATGAGTACTGGTAAATGGCTTAGGTTTCCAGGCAAAATGGTGTGTGTAGGACTGTCCAGGCACATAACCCTATTTGTTTCATTGCATGGCAGGGCTTGAGATGTCATTTCATCTCAGTGTCGGGGTAAAAGTCACACAAAATTGGAAGCAACGTCTCCAAAATGACCTAACTAGTGTTGACGGAGACGTTAAACCTCAAATCAAACAAACCAACAAAGAAGTCACCAGAGGCAGTTCTAACAAGCACCCACAACCTATGATTGGAGTATTAACAAGAAAAATATCACAAATTTTCATCAGAAAAGTAACCATTTTGGAGACGGGGAAAGAAGCACTATGTCATATGAGTGTGCTATCTTAATGCCTACAAAGTGACGTAGCATTTAATAGAATCCTTTTGGTTCTGATTTCGAGTTACCATACTAATGTGTTAATGCTAGTCATAGTCCTTGTATCCCATAACCTTACCTTAACCCTTGTGCTGCTGAATAAATTAATTTAGTCACACCCATTTCTGACTTTCTTAATGTCAAACAGTGTAGGTACTGATCAGATGGCTTAATCAGAAGCCCTCTGATCTATATCTGCACAGTTCATAGCCCCAGATACATCACGAAAACACGCCTATATAATTTTGACCCCCTTGAACTCCACTTTTATAAAGTAAAACTGGGGTTTCTGGGGGTATACTTTATTTTTCTTATTTCTGCTCTAAAATATAGATTGTGGGTACTCGTTAGAACAGATGAGGTGGTTCTAACGAGTGCCCACAATCTATATTTTGAGCAGAAATAAGAAATATATCACTATATTTCATCATAAAATTTTCATTTTTCGGCGATAAAAAGGCAATGTATTTGTATAGGCGTGTTTGCGTAATAAGAGGGGTAGCCAAATATTACTTCACTTATTTCTACACGGAAATGTACATTGTGTGTACTCAGTAGAAGTGCCTCACTGAGATGCTTCTATGGAGTACGCACAACATGTTTTCAAACAGATTAAGAGAAATGTCAGGGCTCAGTTGTTCAAAGCATCATTAGCTTAACAAGCTCACTAGGTGTCAAATTGTTAACTATTCCAGCACATTCAATACCTAAAATTTTATTATTTTTTTTCTGAAAAATTGTGAGCAGCTTTGCAAACGCTGCTCACATTTTTCCTGCAAAAATATAAGTATATTTGCCATATTAAATTAACAAAGTTTTAATGATACGTTCACTAACGACGTTGCTAGTTTTGAACAACAGCCCCCAGTACTTTAAGGAAGAAAAAGCACCTTACCTGGAGCTTTGACTGTATATACAAAGGTAGAGCATAACCTGGGTTCAGCAGGACAAGGGTTAAATGTATTGGGACAAGCAAAAAAGAGTTTTCAAGCTTGTACACTCAGCATTGTTAGCTTGACAATTGTAGAAGTGAAAAATGTCCATTTTCCAACAGGTACAAGATTGTTTAACCCATTGCGGGTAGGAAACCCCTAAAGGGGTTCTTTGGCAAACAGTTCAAGCCCAGATCAGACACAGCAGAAAATGGCACCTGATCAGGGCCTACACGTTTTGCAAAATGTTTAGTAAGGTTCCAAATAGTTTTTAAAGAAAACACAACCTGACACACCTAAATCATGAAATGGACTCCTGCTCTAAACAAGGTGGAACATTCCATTTGGTACAAAAAGGGTTAAGCCCTTATGGTTTATTGAAAAACATGGCCACTAGGGGGCAGTGCTAATTTTGAGCTCTGGTAAGTGTAGTGGTCGATGGACCCCTCGTTTTTAGCTCACCTGTCACGTAGTGACAAGGTGAGCTTTTGAGATCACTTTTTGTCCGTCGTGCGTCCGTCCTTGTGTGCGCTCATCAGTGCGTCTGTAAACTTTTCTTGTGAACACACTAGGTCACATTTTTGGGCCAACCATCATCAAACTTGGTCAGAATGATAATCATGACAATATCTCGGTCAAGTTCAAATATGGGTCATGGCAGGTCAAAAAGTAAGTCAGTAGGTCAAATCAAAGAAAAACCTTGTAAACACTCTAGAGGCCAAAATTTTGGGCCAATCGCCATCAAACTTGCTCAGAATGATCATCTTGACAATAACTCGGTCAAGTTCGAATATGGATTATGCCAGCTACAAAGTAGGTCAGTAGGTCAAATCATAGAAAAACCTTGTGAATACACTAGAGGCCACAGTTTTGGTCTGATAATCATCAAACTTGCTCAGAATGATTATCTTGACAATATCTCGGTCAAGTTCGAATATGAGGCATGCCGGGTCAAAAAGTAGGTCAGTATGTCAAATCAGAGAAAAACCTTGTGAACACACTAGAGGCCACGGTTTTGGTCCGATCATCATCAAACTTGCCCAGAATGATCATCTTGACAATATCTCAGTCAACTTCGAATATGGGTGTTGTCGGGTCAAAAAGTAGGTCAGTAGGCCAAATCATAGAAAAACCTTCTAAACACTGAAGGCCACAGGTTTGGTCCAATCATCATCAAACTTGCTCAGAATGAGCATCTTGATAATATCTTGGTCACGTTCGAATATGGGTCATGTCGGGTCACAATGTAGGTTCGTAGGTCAAATCATAGAAAAACCTTGTGAATACACTAGAGGCCACAGTTTTGGTCCAATCATCATCAAACTTGCCCAGAATGATCATCTTGACAATGTCGCAGTCAAGTTCGAATATGGGTCATGTTGGGTCAAAAAGTAGGTCAGTAGGTCAAATCAAAGAAAAACCTTCTGAACACATTAGAGGCCAAAGTTTAGGTTAGATCATCATAAAACTTGCCCAGAATGATCATCTTGACAATATCTTGGTCAAGTTCGAATACGGGTCATGTCGGGTCATAAAGTAGGTCAGTAGGTCACGTCATAGAAAAACCTTGTGAACACACTAGAGGCCACAGGTTTGGTCCAATTATCATCAAACTTGCTCAGAATGAGCATGTTGATAATATCTTGGTCACGTTCGAATATGGGTCATGTCCGGTAACCATGTAGGTTGGTAGGCCGAATCATAGAAAAACCTTGTGAACACACTAGAGGCCACAGTTTAGGTCCGATCATCATCAAACTTGCTCAGAATGCTAGTCTTGACAATATCTCGGTCAAGTTCGAATATGGGTCATGTCGGTCAAAAAGTAGGTCAAATCGTAGAAAAACCTTCTGAACACACTAGAGGCCACAGTTTAGGTTCGATCATCATAAAACTTGCCCAGAATGATCATCTTGACAATATCTCGGTCAAGTTCGAATACGGGTCATGTCGGGTCATAAAGTAGGTCAGTAGGTCAAATCATAGAAAAACCTTGTGAACACACTAGAGGCCACAGTTTTGGTCCGATCATCATCGAACTTGCCCAGAATGATCATCTTGACAAAATCTCTCTCAAGTTCTAATATGGGTCATGTCTGGTCAAAAAGTAGGTCAGTAGGTCAAATCATAGAAAAACCCTCTAAACACACTTGAGGCCACAGTTTTGGTCCGATCATCATCAAACTTGCTCAAAATGATCATTTGACCATGTCTCGGTTAATTTTGAATATGGGTCATATCTGGTCAATAAGAAGGTCAGTAGGTCAGATTGTTGAAAAACCTTGTGAACACACAAGAGGTCCCAGTTTTGGTCCGATCATCATCAAACTTGCTCAGAATTATCATCTTGACAATATCTGGGTCAAGTTTGAATATGGGTCATGTAAAAAGTAGGCCAGCAGGTCAAATCATAGAAAAACCTTGTGAACACACTAGAGGCCACAGTTTTGGTCTGATCATCATCGAACTTGCCCAGAATGATCAGCTTGACAATATCTCAGTAAAGTTCGAATATGGGTCATGTCTGGTCAAAAAGTAGATCAGTAGGTCAAATCATAGAAAAACCCTCTGAACACACTTGAGGCCACAGTTTTGGTCCGATCATCATCAAACTTGCTCAAAATGATCATTTGACCATGTCTCGGTTAATTTCGAATATGGGTCATGTCTGGTCGGTAAGAAGGTCAGTAGGTCAGATTGTTGAAAAACCTTGTGAATACACTAGAGGTCCCAGTTTTGGTCCGATCATCATCAAACTTGCTCAGAATTGTCATCTTGACAATATCTGGGTCAAGTTTGAATATGGGTCATGTCGGGTCAAAAAGTAGGCCAGCAGGTCAAATCATAGAAAAACGTTTTGAACACTCTTAAGAGGCCACAGTTTTAGTCAAATCACCATTAAACTTGCTCAGAATGATCATCTGGACAATATCTCGGTTATGTTCGAATATGGGTCATATCAAATCAAAAAGTAGATTGGTAGGTTAATTTGTCATAACTTTTGAACCGTTTGAGATAGAGCCTTCATATTTGGCATATAGGTTCCTTGTGACAAGGGCTTCCCACTCATTTAAAGATTTAACCTGTGACCTTGACCTGTGACCTACTTTATCATAACTTTTAAACCATATGAGATAGAGCCTTCATATTTAGCATGTATGTTCCTTGTGACAAGGTTTTCTCAACCATTCAAAACTTTTGACCCATGACCTTGACCTTTGACCTACTTTGTCATAACTTTTGAAGCAGTTGAGATACAGCCTTCATATTTGACAAGTAGGTTCCTTGCAACAAGGGCTTTCTATTCATACATTAAATGATCTTTGACCTTTTTCCTTGACATTTGACCTATTTTATTTTAACTTTTGAACCATGTTGTGTAGATGACCCTCTAGGAAAATAGCATAAACGATTAACAAATGGTCACAAGAGCTAAAAATAGAAAAACATTGTAAATTTGCTTCAAATGCGAACTCCTTCTAAACCCTTGGGCCAATTGGATTTAAAACTTCACCGGAATGTTGCCTAGGTGACTCCCTACCAAAATAGTTAAAACTCTTTCCACTCAAATGAACAAGATGGCTGCCGTGGGCTAAAAATAAAAAAATCTTCAAACGACAATTCCTTCTGTACCCTTGTGCCAATTTCATTCAAACTTCGAAGCAATGTTGCTTAGATGACCCTCTACCAAAAAGGCTAAAACGATCCCGCTCCGATGAACAAAATGGCCACCAGAGCTTAAAATAGAAAAATATGTAAATTTGATTCAAACGTGAACTCCTCCTAAACCCTAAGGCCAATTTGATTCAAACTTCACAGGAATGTTGCCTAGGTTACTCCCTACCAAATAAGCTAAAATCACTCTGCTGATGCACAAGATGGCCACTAGAGCTAAAAACAGAAAGTACTCGAAACAGTGACAAACAGGTGAGCGAACCAGGGCCCTGTGGGCCCTCTTGTTTCAGCTCACCTGAGCAAAGCTCAAGTTGAGCTATTGTGCTCACCTTTTGTCCGTCGTACATGAGTCGTGCGTCGTCAACATTTACCTTGATCACCCTCTAGAGGTCACAGTTTTGTTTCAATCTTCATGAAACTTTACCAGAATGTCTTCATGATATCTGGATCAAGTTCGAATATGGGTCATGCCGGATCAAAAACTAGGTCACAGGGTCAAATTTCTTGAAAACCTTGTTCACCCTCTAGATACCACAGTTTGGCGTTAATCTTCTTGAAACTTTACCAGAATGTTTGCCTAGATGATATCTAGATCACGATCAAATATGGGTCCTGTCAGATCCAAAACTAGGTCACTAGGTCGAATTTCTTTAAAACCTTGTTCACCCTTTAGAAGCCATAATTTTGCTTTAATCTTCATAAAACTTTACCAGAATGTTTGCCATTATGATATCTGGGTCAAGTTTGAATACAGGTCATGTTGGGTCAAAAACTAGGTCACCATGTCAAATTGCATTAAAACCTTGTTCACCCTCTTGAGACCACAATTTTGCTTCAATCTTCATATTATTTTACTAGAATGTCTGTATTGATGATATCTGGATCAAGTTCAAATTTGGGTCATGTTGGATCAAAAACTAGGTCACTAGATCAAATTTCTTGGAAACCTTGTTCACCCTAGACCAAAGTTGTGATTCAGTCTTCATGAAACTTAACCAGAATGTTTGCCTTGATGATATCTGGGTCAAGTTTGAATATGAGTCATGTTGGGTCAAAAACTAGGTCACCAGCTCAAATTGTGTTAAAACCTTGTTCCCCTTCTAGAGACCACAATTTTGCTTCAATCTTCATATAACTTTACCAGATTTTTTTGTCTTGATGATATCTGGATCAAGTTCAAATATGGGTCATGTCGGATCAAAAACTAGGTCACTAGGTCAAATTTACTGAAAACCTTGTTCACCCTCTAGAGACCAGATTTGCTTCAATCTTCATGAAACTTTTCGAGAATGTTTACCTTGATGATATCTAGGTCAGTTTCGAATATGGGTCATGTCAGGTCAAAAACTAGGTCACTAGGTCAAATTTCTTTACAACCTTGTTCATCCTCTAGAGGCAAGTTTTGCTTCATTCTTCATGAAACTTTACCAGACTGTTTGCCTTAATGACATCTGGGTCAGATTTGAATATGGGTCATGTCGGGTCAAAAACTAGGCCACTAGGACAAATTTCTTTAAAACCTTGTTCACCCTCTAGTGGCCACAATTTTGCTTCAATCCGTGGAGGGGCCCATAAGTCCTCTTGTCTGAAACCAGAAGGCTAAGGTCTTTGGTATGAATCTTCGTCTAGTGGACCTCTACCAGGATTGTTCAACTTATTGCCCTGGGGTCAAAAATGGCCCCAACCCGGGGTGCACTGGTTTTAAAGACTTACATATGGTAAACATTTGAAGAGGGCCCAGGTCTTTTATATTTTGTATGATGCTTTATCCAGTGGATCTTTACCAAAGTTGTTCAGTTTATGGCCCTGGGGCCCACCGATTTTGCAAAGACTTACATACGGAAAACCTTAAAAAGTCTTCGTGTCTGAAACCAGATGGCCCAGGTCTTTTATATTTGGTATGATGCATCATCATACCTTCCCCTAGTAGTAGACCTCTACCAAGGTTATTCTGTTTATGGCCATGGGGCCCAAAATGGTCCCACTTTAGGGTCCACTGGTTTTACATAGAATTACGTATGAAAACTTTTAGAAATACTTTTGTCTGAAACCAAAAGTATCAGGTCTTTGGTATTTGGTATGAGGGACCTCTACCAAGATTGTTAAGTTTATGGTCACACTCTGGGGCCCACTGGTTTTACATAGACTTGCATGTTGAAAATTTTAGAAATCTTTTTGTCGAAACCAGGTGGACCAGGTCTTTGATATTTGGTATGAAGCTTAATCTAGTGGACCTCTATCAAAATTGTTTAAATTATAGCCATAGGGCCAAAAATGGCCACGCCCCCAGGCCCACTGGCTTTACATAGACTTACATAGTGAAAACCTTTGAATTTTTTTTTTTGTCTGAAACCAGAAGGCCCAGGTCTTTGATATTTTGTATCAAGCTTCATCTAGTGGACCTCTACCAAGATTGTTTAGTTTATGGCCCTTGGGCAAAAAGTGCCCACTGGTTTTACATAGACTTATATGTGGAAAATTTTAGAAATCTTTTTGTCTGAAACCAGGTGGACCAGGTCTTTAATATTTGGTATGAAGCTTAATCTGGCAGACCTCTACCAAAATTGTTTAAATTATAGCCCTAGGGCCAAAAAAGGCCACGTCCCCGGGCCCAATGGCTTTACATAGACTTACATAGTGAAAACTTTTACAAATCTTATCTTCTGAGACCAGAATGCCCAGGCCTATGATATTTGGTATTAAGTTTCATCTAGTGGACCTCTACCAAGACTGTTCAAATTATACACCTGGGGCCAAAGATTGCCATGCCCCCAGACCCACATGTTTAACTCTAAACTCAGGTGAGCGACCATCATGGTTAGGATCGTCATGGTCCTCTTGTTTCACAGTACACCAGGCTTGACATTAACCCTTTTTGTACTAAATGGAATATTCCTCCTTATATATAGCAGATGTCCATTTCAACATTTAGGGGTGACAGGTTGTGTTTTCTTCAGAATTTATGTCGGAAAATGGCTGAATTTGCAAACAATGAAGGCCCTGATCAGACACCACATTCTACGGCATCTAATCATGGCCTGCACTATCTAGCAACTACCCGTTTTGGGTTTATTGTACAAAATGGGTTAATTTTCTTTTGAATTGACTCACATGAAGTCAGTGACAAACATGAATTTCTCAGTAAAAATAACCAAAAAAAAAAAAATCATCTTTTATGCAATTTTGCTTAGCACCTTCTTTGTACAATGAATATGTAGACTTTAATTTTTGTTTTTGATATATATTTCTTTATCCTGCCCTGCCAAAAAAGTGGCGGGGTATTATGTTATACCATCGAAAATTTTGAGTGTCAATCCATCCGTCAACGCCTCATAGTTTTGTGTATGCTCTATAACTCTGATACCATTTGAGATGTTTCCATGAAACACCACAGATATGTAGAGCAACATGAGAAAACATGATGCAGAACATATGAACCATAACTCTGATTTTCCTCCTTTTTTTAGTTATTGCCCATTGAACATAGCCATTTCTATCATGTAGAGCACCATGAGATGACATGCAGAACATTTGAACCGTAACTCTAATTTCCTACTTTTGGAGCTATTGCCTTTTGAACAAAGTAGTTGCGTGTCTACTGCAGAACTCTGATCCCATTTGAGATATTTTCAGGAAACTTCATTGATATATGGTCTTAGAGCACCATGAGATGACATGCAGGACTTATGAACCATAACTCTGATTTTCCTACTTTTGGAGTTACTGCCCTTTGAACATCGACCAGCAATTTCTATCATATTCATAGTTAAGTTTGTGTACGTGCCATTACTCTGATACCATTTGAGATATTTCACGAAACTTCACAGATTTGTAGAGCACTATGAGACGTTGTGCAGAACATGTGAACCGTAACTTTCGTACTTTTGGAATTATTGCCCATTGAGCATAGCCATTTCTATCATATAGTGTGTTTGAAGCACTCTCTCTCTCCTGAACCTTTTGATGGATTTGAACTAAACTTGCATGGTTACATCACAAGGATAGGGGAAAACACCCATTAGGTTTTGATGACCATGACTGTATTTACAAGGGCACGGGCTGGCAAAAACTGTCAATTTTGGGCTAAAAATGGCGTGTCTGCACCCTATCGCATGAACAAATCTATAAGATTTGGTCAAACTTGGTACAATATATCATTGCGACCCACCAAAGATTTGATTAGATTTTGGTGACCTTTACCTTATTTCCATGGACACTGGCCCACAAAAATGTCAATTTTGGCTTGTCTGGACCCTATCTTTGAATGAATACATGACATTTGGTCAAACTTTGTACAATATATTGCAACCTACCAAAGATTTGGTTTGCTTTTGGTGACCTCAACCTTATTTTCAAGGTCACAGGCTTCCAAAAACTGTCATTTTTGGGTCAGAAATGGCTTGTCTGCACCCTTTCACATGAACGAATCGTTGAAATTTGGTCAAATTTGGTGTAAGTTTATGGCTCTTTGAACATTGAAAGTGACGTTTTCTGTGATATATTTGTATCTACTCTGTAAACAGGGAATGATTTTGAGATATTTTCCATAAACTTCACACAAAGGTTAAGCACCATGAGGGATTCTGCAGAAAATAACTAATTCTGGTTTACTTCCTTATGGAGCTATGGCCCTTTTAAACCTCATCTAGCTGTTCACAACAACCCCTATCTTTGCAAATAGTGTAGATCCAGATCAGATGGCTTCAGAAGCCATCTGATCAGGATCTACACTGTTTGACATTCAGTATATGAATTTGTAGAAATAAATTACATCAAGTAATCTGATTGGTTCAAAGTCAGAAATGGGTGTGGCTAAACTGAATATTCAGCAGGATAAGGGTTATTCATTGAAAATAGTCATCTCAATCCTTAAAGGCATTTATTCTTAGACGGTAGGACACACGGTGTGTTCATAATTGTTTTATTGCCCCCCCCCCCCCCCCATGTGATAAACTGTCTATAGCAGATCAAAGGCGGCCTTTAATAGGGTGATTAGTTGCTTCTGTTGAATCCCCTGACTGAGGCACTAAAGAGGAAAATCAATAAGGTACACTTTAGTTAACAGTTAGTCAATTATTGATTTTCCCCAAGAAGGCCCCTTACCTGTTGAAGACAGGGGACTTCTCTTTAGTCTGCAGTGAGGGCTACATAATATTATGTAATGAAATGATAGTCCTCAATAATCAAGAATAAATGCCTTTAAGTATACATGTCATCATTTTCCAGGAAAACTAATGCACCTTCACTGACAATGTTTTGGCACTTGCTTGATGTAAGTGTTATGGTGGGGCATGGTGTACTGCTTGCAGTACTTTTATATCTTCTTTTAAAACTAGTCATGCAAGGAATGCAGTCTAGTCATTGAAAAAAAGTTGTTGTTTTTTAAGATTATAATTATGTTTTCTTTGAATAAAATTTTAATGTTTATATTGAGTTTGTTCTTTATTATGGTCATAGCTCCAGATATGATGTTTTTTGATCAGAAAAGTACTGATAATTTTCTTATCTTTGCACGAAAACATACTGTATGTTTGTGAGTATTCATGAGAAATGCATTGGCGAAGCCGTTCTAATGAGAAATGCATTGGTGAAGCCGTTCTAATGAGTACCCTGGGGTACTCATTAGAACGGCTTCGCCAATGCATTTCTCATGAATACTCACAAACATACAGCCAGGGTACTCATTAGAATGGCTTCACCAATGCATCTCTCATGAATACTCACAAACATACAGCCAGGGTACTCATTAGAATGGCTTCACCAATGCATCTCTCATGAATACTCACAAACATACAGCCAGGGTACTCATTAGAATGGCTTCACCAATGCATCTCTCATGAATACTCACAAACATACAGCCAGGGTACTCATTAGAACGGCCTTACCAATGCATTTCCCATGAATACTCACAAACATACAGTCTACCCTCAATATATTTTCGTGGAGAAATAAGAAAACTAATATGTGGATAACCCCTCCTATCTGGGCCTATGAATAATTTATGGTAACAGGCGCATTTGAGCCGGTACGTTTACTAACCGGAATGGACCCAATAACCGGAACGGACCTGGAATAACCGGAACGGACCTTTAAAATCACTATTTTATCCAATTATCTAATGAAATGAAAGAAATAGTTACTACCGATGCACGATGCACCACTAGGCAAATAGCTAGTATGGTTGGCATCTCATTAGGAGCAGCTCATACAATTCTGAAACGGGATTTGAAAATGAGAAAGATATGTGCTAGATGGATTCCCCATCTGTTGACAGATGAGCAGAAAAAGACACGCGTTAAGTGCGCCAAGAAGTTGCTTCAAAAGCTTCCAAATTACAATGCATAGTCTTTCGCTAATGTCGTCACAGGTGACGAGACATGGGTTCACTTTTTTGAGCCAAAACGAAAGATTCAGAAAAAAAATATGGGCAACAAAGTATTGCAAAAGACCATGCATTGCAAAGCGGACCATGAGCGTCAAGAAGGTAATGTATGCCATATTCTTTTCAAATCAGGGCCTTGCTATTCAGGTTGCTGTGCCTAAAGGCAAATCTGTAAATGCGAAGTTTTACAGGAATAAAGTTCTTCGAAAATTGAAGAAATATTTCAAAGAACGAAGACCTGCAACTGGTTTGGTCAATGTCAGATTGCTACATGACAATGCGTCATCGCACAAGGCGTTCATTGTGCAAGACTATCTGAAGCAGGAAAAGGTTGTTGAACTACCTCAACCCCCGTATTCCCCTTGCCTTGCCCCGTGTGACTTTTTTTTTGTTCCCGCAGCTGAAAAAATACCTTTCTGGTCGAAAACTTGTACAGCGCAAACACCTCGGTTCTGCAATATTCCAGTTCCTCCATACAGGGCGTCAAGTTACCTATATTTACCTATATTTTCCTATATTTCAGGCCATTACCTATAATAACCTATAAAATCCTATATTTTACCAAAATACCTATAAAGACCTATAATTTGGAATTTTGTGTAAGCAAGGAATACAAAGTTTCTAAAGAATCTTTGACAGTAGATGTTTTCTATAATATTTGAGCATAGTAAGCTTTTTCCTTTTAGGAATTTGTATTCTTTTTTGGTGTAGCAACCCAGTCCAGCCCAGGTTTTGGAAAGCTTTAGCTAGTGGAAGTTCTGCTATTTTTCAAATTTGAAATGTTCCATTTTGTTTCTTTATGAATATTAAACAAGTTTTTGCTGGTTTTTTTAGCAGGCGAGCTAGTGTGATCAGTCACCATCCACCGTCTTCCCCCATCCGTGCGTCCATCTGTCCCTCCACAATTCCTTAAAATGACATCTCCTAAGCCCCTGAATAGATTTTGACCAAACTTGACAGAAACCATCTTTGGGTGGTACTCTCTCAAAGTTGTTCAACGAATATCAGTCCAAGCTGAATTCTCACAGGCTAGTGTAGTTTATATTTTCTTGTCCTTTGGGATCATTGATTCCATTGTGGAATTTTGAAAATATTTGAGGGTCACTGATGAGGCCTAAATGGCAGAAAATAGCTAGCCTGGCACAGAAAACATGAACACTCCATAATTTTCTAGTTCTGTTGTGTATTCCTTGCTTCAAAAGGAAAACCCTTTCTAGAACATATTTGACGTCACTACAGGTGTTGTCTGGGAATGTGTGGCGGCCATAAAGAGTCTCCGTGCTCTACATCATAATGTAGTTTATATTTTCTTGTCCTTTGGGCTCCTTGATTCTATTGTGGAATTCTAAAAATATTTGAGGGTCGCTGATGAGGCCTAAATGGCCGAAACTAGCTAGTCTGGCCCAGGAAACATGTACACTCCATATTTTCCAGTTCTGTCATGTATTCCTTGCTTCCAAAGAGAAACCCTTTCTAGAACATATTTGTATGAAATTAAGTTGCAGTATTTCTGCAGAAATATTGTGACAGGATTCTGACATGAAACCTGTATGAAAAATTTTCAAATAGAATTTCCACATAGAATTTTCACTTAAATTTTGTATTAGAGTCAGGATTCAGGTGGGAATCAGTGTGGAAAAGCTTGTGAAATATTTAAATTAGCAGGAAAATTGATCCAGGAAGCCTGTAGAAAAAAAAAGAGGACAGGATTCCTGTATAAATTACTGACAGGGTTCCTTCATAGTTCCTGTGTGAATTATTGGCAGGATTCCTGAATGAATTATTGACAGGATTTCTGCCTGAGCTTGTGACAGTATTACTTTCTGTATATTCCTGCAGGATTCGTGCTAATTTAAATAGTTGGTCCAGTTCACATACAATGTAAACATTTGGAGTTTTGATCTATACACAATAAGAAAGGAATATACTTGTGTTGGAAAAGAACATACAAAAACCTTGCATTCTACTTATATGTAAACTTTCATGTAACTCTTGAATTTGAATGCTTGGCTTTCCAAAGATTCATTGTGATCTAATAACTTTAGTCTGCAAACACATACATAAATATGTGGGTGGGGTGCAATCTTTGCAGTTTGCAAACATAAAACTTTTGACACCCCACTAGTTAAGCATTTAATCAATTTAAAACACTGTTAATCTAAAATAGTAAAAGTAACTCACAGTGTCATCCAAAATATAGTTGGAAATTCTTAAAACAGCTTTATACTTGTAAAGTTGTAAAGCAACACTCAAAGCTAGCCATCATCCCTGATGCCTTTGAATGTGTTATAGGGAGTGCTCCTGCCAAAATATTATGTTTCAGGAAGTGATTATGCTGTTTTCATGCCAGACTTTTAAACAGAGATTTGGTTAACATTTTCAAGCAGCATTTCTGTTACGATCTGGCCATTTTCCTTGTGGAATCTGTAACCAAATTCCCTGTACTGCTAGAGTCAGACAGGAAAAAAGAGTTCCACCATGATTTCTGTAACTGTCCACAAAGACCCATGTGGAATCATGTCTGAATTTTTTCGGGTGGTTGCCACAGCACACAAATATAGGGGAAAGAAAAAAGCCTTTAAAAATCTTCTTGTCTGAAACCAGAAGGCCCAGGTCTTTGATATTTGGTATGAAGCTTCATCTAGTGAGTCTCTACCAAGATTGTTCAAATTAAAGCCCTAGGGCCAAAACTGGCTCTGCCCCAGGGCCCACTGGTTTTACATAGGCTTATATAGGGATAACCTTAAAAAATCTTGTCTGAAACCAGAAGGCTCAGGCTTTGATATTTGGTATGGTGCTTTATATAATGGACCTTGACCAAGATTGTGCAAATTATAGCCCTGGGACCAAAAATAGACCCTCTACACAGCCTACTTGTTACACTATGGATCACCTGAGCAATCTAGGGCCATCAAGGCCCTCTTGTTTAAAGGGAAGAATGTCCCATGTTTTGATTCTGCCTAAATTATCAGATAGACACATCTCTTGTTCCAAGAAACAGATAAGGTGGTTATCTGGTGATATTTAAGTAGATCGCTCAGTTCTGTATAAAACATACATTGAGGGCATTCATTAGAATCACCTACTAAGGACTGATTTTTATGGAGATTAATTAAAGATTTTTTTCCTTAATTATAACTATATGTTGTATTATTAATAAAAGAGAGAGCTAGTAGGTGGTGGTGGTGGAAAAATACAAATCTGGCTTGTTTTCTTCAGTGTAGGCAACCTATAATATCCTATATTTCTGGCTGCTAGATACCTATATTTCTGGACCTAACCTATATTTTTGACTCCTAATATCACTTGACACCCTGTCCATAGTATACCTCGAAAAGACTACCAAAATGCATTCAATGATTGGATCAGAAGACTGAAAGTTTGTATATCTGTTGAAGGGGGATACTTTGAGGAGACAAAATAATTTTTTCATCGAAATCAATTACGGAATCATTTTTATGTGCTTAGTTGCATTCATATTTGAACAGTCCTCGTATTTTAAAGAGAATTCCGTCAATAGCGTTGCAGTCCAACATCTTCAGTGTGCTGGACAGTGGTACTGCAGGACATATTTTTTTATGTCTAGTCCCCAAACAATGAAAGAATCTTCTTCTTGCATACACTCTCCGGGATTCTGGTAGTAAAGTATTTTAGATTGTAGGCATGTAAGATTACTCAATTTTTATCTGGTCAGGATCACCGGACTAGGCCAAGACTATTCCAGGGTAAAATCCAGTATTTCCTTTTAAGTGACTAGCATACTTCTAAAGTCAACCTACACTTAATAGCAGAATACATATGACCAAAGACATATAATTCTCTAACTTATGACCAAAATAAAGGTTCGTTCCGGTGGGTCTGCCTTAAAACAGTAATTATGCGTAATGTAGCGTGATGTAGCGTAATGATGCGTAATGTAGCGTAATGTCGCGTAAAGATGAGCAATTTATGCCTGAAAATGACCACCTATCTTCCTTTCGCGAACGGAAGATTTTCGCTACGAAAGGAAAGGTTTTTTTTTTTTTTTTTTTTAGATAATTTGATGTCGAATGAGATACCATCTCAATTAATAAGCGACCTGTCATGTTAGCCTATAGATAATATATTATCCATAGTTTCCAGCTGGCACCGCACAAGAGCGAACGTATCTGTTTTGTTCATGATAAATGCATAAGGATTATCTCCAGTATGAATAGTTTAGTCTGACTAGGTCTTGTTGCTGTAAATGAAGCAGACCATTTCTTAGCCTCTCGCTTTGCCTGGGCAGGCTTAGATCATCTTAGCGGTTTACCAGTACTCGTGTGCGGGCAGTTTCAGCTCTGCGAGGAAGCATTATGCAGCAAATCTATTTCTTCAAGCCCCGATGGGCGGGGGCCGATTTTCGTCAGAGAGAAAACTCGGGTTTATGGGGGTGGAGGTATACCTTATTATGTTTTTGCCTCAAGACAAACTATATTTTCAGCAGAAAAGTAGAGTTGGGAGATGTAAAAAAGAAATCTATATATCGCACGGGTACATTATCTTAATGAGATTGAAAGAAAGAAAGAAAGAAATATTGAAAGAAATTCACGTAAACAACTCCGTGATTTGATCACCCCTTTAAACCCCTTTCCAAGACATAGGTTGTGAGTACTCGTCAGAACCACCTCACCGAGGTGGTTCTAACAAGCGCACACAACCGATCTTTGCAGGAAGAAAAAGAAAACAGATCTTCATCAGAAAAGTAGCCAGTTTGGCGATGTCAACGAGGTGACTGGAGAAATCACTGCTACTGCTTGTACATGTTCGTCTCAAATGTCATATTTACAAGTCCATGTAATGAAAACCCCTGTAAATCCCACTTCATACGCAGAAAACTGGGGTTTAACCCTTTTTGTACCAAATGGAATCTTCCTCCTTAAATAAACAGGAGCCCATTTCAAAATTTAGAGGTCACGGGTTGTTTTCTCAAAATTTATTTGGAAAAAGACTTTTAAGCAAACAGTGGAGGCCCTGATAAGACAGTGTTCTGGGCCTGCACCGTTTGTCAAAAGGTTTTGGGGTTAAAGGATACCAGCAGACAGTGGAGGCCCTGATCAGACAGTGTTCTGTGCATGCACTGTTTGCCAAAAGGTTTTGGGGTTAAAGGATACCAGCAAACAGTGGAGGCCCTGATCAGACAGTGTTCTGGGCCTGCACTGTTTGCCAATAGGGATACCGTAAAAATCCTCTAACTCTGACACTGAGAAATTCCTGTAATTATCCAAAATTTAAAAAAAAAATCTTTCACAATCCAGCAAGGAGCCCAAAAGGTACAGAGAATGGCAAACATTGTAGACCCTGTTCAGACTTCCCCATTCAGGAGCATTCTGATCTGGGTCTGCACTGTTTGCTTAGGCTGATCTGCTCCAATATGATCTTCTTAGTTTAATCAAACCAAATTAATCAAACCAAATAAATACAAATGAACGGACTTCAACGTGTGAATTTTAATGACTTTATAATTCGGCATGTGTCTTTAATGATAATAGTGTTTGATGTCTTGTCTGCTTTAATGGATATGCCGTTAATCCATAATGGCATTCTGTTAAACAATGGATACCTGCCCGTCTCACTTCAGGTGTGAAAAACATGTTAATATAAATCAGCACAAGCACCTTTGATCGCGCGCCCAATAAAGAAGGTGCGAAAATCATTTAAGAGAGAAAGAAGGAAAGAAAAAAAGAAGAAAATTAAAATGAATGAAAGCTAAATTGGACTTTTCGTCATTTTGGAATGAATATGACATGACTTATGATTGTATTCTTTGAACAATATTTTGTGTTCTTTCCCTTACATTGCAAGTATAGATCTTGATAATTAGCCAAAACTAATATATTCATCGCTAAGTTGTTAAACCTGATAAGATGTGGGGTTTAAATAGGTCCCATATGCATTATTTTCATGGTTATACTCCAATCATACGTTGTGGTACAGTTTGAGCCGCCACGATGATACGAGTACGCATTTACAATCTATGTTTGGAATAGAAATACGAATTTTTTTCATATATTACATAGGAATGTTATCACATCGGGTTAATAAGTCCGTGTAATGAACATTCCTCTAAACCACACTTGATGCAGAGAAAATAAATCGGGTTTACGGGGGTTTTCATTATTTTGGCGAAAAAAGTTAATGTGGGCCATTTCAGCACACTGATGTGTTATGGAGTAACAACGATATATAAAAACTTCAACAACAAAAAAAAACAAGGCGGTTCTAATGAGCACACACAACTTATACCAAGACATAGGTTGTGGGTACTCGGTTAGAACCGTCTCAACGAGGTGATTAAAACGAGCGCCCACGATTTCGTTTTGTTTTTCAGTTTTAACAAGAAAACTTCAACGGATTTTCGCCAGAGAGAAAAGACATAGGTTGTGGGTACTCGTTAGAACCGCCTCAACGAGGCGGTTCTAATGAGCGCACACAACTTATACCAATATATAGGTTGTAGGTACTCGTTAGAACCGTCTCAACGAGGCGATTCTAAACTCTATTAGTTTATCTCCACCATGGATCGCGAAAACCTCACTTGGAGTTGGGCTATTGACTGTGGGTATCAGGATGCGGGAAAAAAACTTTATCTGTTCTGGAGTAAATATAAATTCATAAAATAGGCTACATTACGCATCATTATGCTTTTCATGCATCATTACGCCATTTTAGGCATCATTACGCTACATTACGCCACATTACGCATCATTACGCCACATTACGCATCATTACTGTATTTAGGTACATCGCGTTCCGGTTATTCCAGGTCCGTTCCGGTTATTGGGTCCATTCCGGTCCATTCCGGTTAGTAAACGTACCCCATTTGAGCCCCATTGCCAAAAAAACCCTTTTTCAGGATTTGCATCAGGTAAGACAAACAGGTATGTTCAGCTATACATTTTGCAAGAGTGTTGCAAATTTTAGCTACAGAAATTAGACATATGTTACATGTGGCTGTTTCTGAGAAGGAGAGAATGGAGTTGCTGAGAGAGTTTGAAAGGGCAGAACACACTTGTAAGTTATATCCCCACGAAGGGGAGGGGGACATTATTTTTGTGCGGTTCTTGTGTGCATCGGCGTGGCCTTTTTAAAGCACTATGGCTGGATTCTGACCAAACTTGCATGGTTTCATCACTGGGATGGGGAAAAAAGTCATATGGTTTTAATAGCATTGACCTTACATTCAAGGGCGCAGGCCCCAAACTGTCAATTTTGGTTCAAAAATGGCTTGTCTGCACCAATTTTGGTTCAAAAATGGCTTGTCTGCACCCCTTGTCTGAACCCTATTTCATGAAAAAACAAATGAAAGGTCAAACGTGGTACAATGTACCATTAATTACCAAACATTTGATTAGATTTTGGTGACCTTGACCTTATTTAAAAGTCACATGCTCCCAAAAACTCAATTGTGGACAAAAAATGGCTTTTCTGCAGAAATCCTGAACGAATTGATGCATTTTGGTCAAACATAGTTTAATATACCACTGCAATTTACCAAATATTTGATTAGATTTTGGTGACATTGACCTTATTTTCATGTCATAGGCTCCTGAAAACCTTGGGCAAAAATGGCTTAAGCTTATTAACAAATTGATGAATTTTCGTCAAACTTGATACAACATTACAACCTACCAAAGATTTGATTAGATTTTAGTGACCTTGACCTTATTTTTAAGGTCACATGCTTCAAAAATGGCTTTACTGCATCTTATCACAAAAACAAATCCCCATTTTGTGTTCAATAGATATGATTTCAACCTACTAAAGATATGATAAAGGACCCATTATACCCCCGGCATACGAAGTATGCTATAGGGGTATATAGTTTTTTGTCCTGCCGTTCGTCCGTCCGTGTCCGTCCGTCAACATTTTTTGGTTAAAGTTTTACGTCAGTTTCTAAGAGATCGTATCTTCTGAACCCTTTGATAGATTTAGTTGATACTTACACTGAAGTTACAATACATGCTGGTCTAAAGATTTCATTGAGGCATGTCCCACCCCCCACAGTGGCCTTGGGGTCAAGGTAACAGACTTAGAAATTTTATGTTTGGTTAAAGTTTTACGTCAAAGTTTCTAAGAGATTGTGTCTTCTGAACCTTTGATAGATTTAGTTGATACTTACACTGAAGTTACATACTGGTCTAAAGATTTCATTGATGCATGTCCTACCCCCCACAGTGACCTTGAGGTCAAGGTCACAGACTTAGAAATTTTACATTTGGTTAAAGTTTTATGACAAAGTTTATAGATCCCTGATTGTCCTAAACTAAGACAAATCCAATTGGTACTTGCATCGATCTTGCATACCAGTCCAAATATTTCATTGATGCATACCCCTCCCTGCTGCTTCAGTAACATTGATGCCCCCACCCCTTCAGTACCTTTGATGCCCAGCGCCCCCGCCCATAGGGGCTTGAAGAAATATATGGGCTGCATGATGCTTCCACGCAGAGCTGAATCCGGCCCGTACACTAGTACTGGTAAACCGCTTAGAGGATCTAAGCCTGTCCAGGAACCGTGGTGCGAGACGGACCGTCCATGCTAATAAACCCTATTGGTTTCATTGGGCGACAGGGCTTGAGATGTCATTTCATCTCAATGTCGGGTAAAAGTCCCACAAAATTGGAAGCAACGTCTCCAAAATGACCTTTATAGTGTTGACGGGGACGTTAAACCTCAAATCAAACAAACAAACAAACAAACCTTTGATGCCCTCAATCCCTTGGTCCATATAGAAATTTTATCTTTGGTTTAGCTTTTACAAGCACATATATAGATTCTTATAGCTTCCATGTTACATACAATTAAGCTGTAAAGATATATTAGAGGTGGCGCTGGCCGGGGGTATACGTGACCCACTGTTCGCTTTCTCTAGTTATCAAGGTCAAATGGGTGTTTAAGTTATATTAATGGGTTTCCTCTGACATTTCTAGATCAATCATGGGCTCAATAAAATTGAATACAAGGCACTTTCGGTAACTGGGAAATTAGCCTTTCACTCAGTGAGTAGTCATTGTGTCATCCCTCTAAAGCTTAGCTTCTTCCTATTAGCATATGAGCTAGGCCCAGTGTTTGCATATTTGTGTAAGCAATCCCTCGATATGGATGAAATTCCAAAAGAATGGCTTCTTGTGAAATTTCAGACCTGAATGAGGGCTCACCATGACAATTGTAAGCTTTTACCCACTGATATATTTCAGTTTTTAGGTCCTGGTTTTGCAAGTCTTTAAACATATTTTCCATCATCATCATTAAGACGAACGTCATCCTCCAAAATGTTAAGTTTACTGTGCTCCTACTCAGACTTTTTTTAGTACGTTTTTTTCTAAACCAGGTGTCAAAATACCCGGTAATAGGAATGCATTTGCAAACAAAAGGACCCTGCGAAACGCAGCTTGTTCAATTTTACCATGACATTGTGAGCAATCTGGATTGGGCCATAAACCGTGGCCACAAACAGACTGACTTGATCATCATGGATTTTGCTAAGGCCTTTGACAAGGTACCTCACAGAAGGCTATTACATAAACTGGAGTACTATGGGATAAGAGGATCCACGCATAGGTGGATTAGCTCATGGCTCTCTGGGCGCTCACAACAAGTTGTACTTGATGGCCAAGCGTCTGATCCAGTCCCTGTTTTATCTGGAGTCCCCCAAGGTTCGGTCCTAGGACCGGTCCTTTTCTTGGTTTTCATAAATGATCTCCCCGATAATATCAGGTCATCGGTCCGTTTGTTTGCTGATGATTGTGTCCTGTATAGGAACATATATTCTCCTTCTGACTGTCTTATTTTACAAGATGACCTGGATCAACTTGCACAGTCGGAGGCCGAAGTTCAGTGTGGCCAAATGTCACTCAATGAGAGTGTCACGACACCCTCCGGACAAGCAAATTAAGTTTGACTATACTCTTCACCAGCAAGTTTTGGAGCATGTTCAATCCGTCAAATATCTTGGTATCACCATCACTGACGATCTTGATTGGGGTCAACATATCTCAGAGATTACATCTAAAGCAACTAGGACTTTGGGATTCCTTAGACGGAACTTGGCTTTTGCACCTAGGCAGACAAAGGATGTTGCATATAAAACATTGGTTCGCCCTCAACTTGAATATGCATCACCCATTTGGCATCCCTATGTTAAAACTCAGACTCAGCAGGTGGAGAAGGTGCAGAGGACAGCTGCTCGATGGACCTGTAGGCCATGGCGAAATAAAAGTAGCGTCGGTGACATGCTTAATGAGCTAGAGTTGCCGTCCCTGGAGGCCCGTCGTGAGCAGTCCTCTTTAACCTTCTTCTACAAGATACACTCTGATTCAGTGTCTATTGATAAAGATAGGTACTTGACCCCTGTAACAGTGTCGACCCAAACAAGGGCATCAAAAGTAAACGACTCACAATATCGTAGATACCAGTCCTATAGTGATGCCCTGAAGAACTCGTTCTTTTCTAGAACTATTACCCAATGGAATAGTCTTCCCTCCTCTGCGGTGAATGCCAAGTCCGCAGAAGAGTTCAAAGCCCGCACAGTGTAAGATTGGGACTCAGAGGTATGCGTTTTAGGATACCTCTGTTATGCAGTTTGTAAATAGTTTTAAGGACGCATCCAGTGCCTCTCTTTTTTTTTTCAGCTAAATTCCAAATTTAGCCACCCAATCAACTGAGGTAATGGCCAGATATGACCGACTCAGTATAAGAAGATAGATAGATAGATACCCAGACCAAGTGCTTCTGAGAAGCAGTCTGATCAGGCTTTATTTTGTTCACCATCCGCTTTTTCAGAAGTTAATGCACAGGATCGGTTATCAAAAAATTGGTTACATTTTAACCCTTTTCTTGCTGTTCACGACAACCCCTATCGTTGCAAACAGTGTAGATCCAGAGCAGATGGCTTCTGAACCATCTGATCAGGATCTACACTGTTTGGCATTCAGTTTATGAATTTGTAGCAATAAATTACATCAAATAATCTGATTGGTTGATAGACAGAAATGGGTGTGGCTTAAATGAATATTCAGCAAGATAAGGGTT
Source organism: Lucinisca nassula (assembly GCA_963580285.1). Taxonomy (NCBI): domain Eukaryota; kingdom Metazoa; phylum Mollusca; class Bivalvia; order Lucinida; family Lucinidae; genus Lucinisca; species Lucinisca nassula. Next base: position 110,494,134 of record OY757018.1, on the reverse strand, counting down.
AAAGACTGCTGCCATGGCAGTCATCTAGAATATCGTTTCGCAAGGATGATTGTATGTGTCGCCCCAGTATCTACAAAAAGTTCGGTTAAATCTGACTCGTCTTGGGACACATGTGGTTTGAAGATTTTCAAGATGGTCCCCATGGTCATCTAGGATATTGGAACGCAATAGTTTTATCAATAATTTTTCAACCTCCATGTCACCTAAATGCCTCCCATCTCCGACTTTGAGAGGCGATGACGTTGTTAGAGTGCCACTCTTAATCCCTAGGTCTCTCGTTGCTATGGCTCGAGCAACGCTTGGGCCACATGTGAGACGCCAAGTTCTGCAGCTGAATGTCGGGTGTTTTTTTCTCCGGGTACTCCTATTTTCGCCCACCTCTGATTAATGATCGGCTCGATATAAGTGAAATAGTCTTGAAAGTGCTGCTAAACGTGATAGCTCAGTGGTTAGTGTACTTGCCTCTGATGCTAGGGGTCCCGGGTTCGATTAGCATCATTTGTAGGGATGAATGTCATAAAGTACACCGTCCTTCGGATCGGGACGTTAACTGGAGGTCCCCTGTGCAGGGAGAACCATCCCCTGTTCAGGTTAAAGATCCCTTCCGTAATTACATGATTACTGTGTAGGCTTTCATCCTGCAAACTCCGAGTGTATGTAATGTACACCTGCGGTAATTGTCAAATGTGACCGACGCATTATCAGTAGAAAGAAAGAAAGAAAACCCCAAACCCAAGATTGTTGCCATGGCGGCCATCTTGAATATCGCGCCGCATATATTTTAGCAATTCTGAATCCCCATGTCGTCCCAGTGCTTCCCAAGCAGTATTGAAGCAAGTGGGGGACATATGTAGTTTGGAGATTTTAAGTTCAAGACCATTATGGCGGCCATCTCAGACATTGGAACGGAAAGATTTTTGCAATTCCACTTCTCCATTTCACAACAGTGCAGCTATCTCGGATATCTGAACGGAACGATTTCCGCAGTTCTGAGTCCTCATGTTGCCCGGATGCCTCTCATCAAGGTTCAGCTCAATAGGACTCAGTTTGAAAGGTGATGTTATTTGAAGAATTTCAAAATGGCCACCATGATACGGGAACATAATGCATTTAGCAATTCTGAATCTCAACGTTGTCTCAATGCCTACCGAGAAGTTTCGTCTCAATCCGACTTACCGTTCTGGAACAGATGTGGTTTGAAGACTTTCAAGGTGGACACCATGGTCCACGGATCTTCAGCAATTTGGAATCTTCATGTCGCCCAGATGCCTCCGGTGAAGTTTCGTTCAGTCTGATTCTGGGAAGAGATTTCGCTTGAAGAATTCCAAAATAGCCGCCACGGAGGCCATTTTTCATAACTTCAAAAATGACCGACAACCATGTTTTGTCCAGTTTACAACTGGACTAGAGAGTTTGTCACTGTCCCCCTTCTATTAAAGTTTCATGAAGAACTTATAAAAACTTAACCCTTGTCCTGATGAATATTCATGTATGCCACACCCACTACAGATTATCAACCAATCAGATTACTTGATGCAAATTATTGCAACAAATTCTCAATCTGAATGGCAAACAATGAAGATCCTGATCAGATGGCTTCGTCAGAAGCCATCTGCTCTGGATCTACATTGTTTCAAAGATAAGGCATATCCGGGATTAGCAGGACAAGGGTTAAGGAGTTATACTGTATGGCTAATAGGCTAATTCAGCAATCGATGGCATATAACCATACAACAAACCGATCTAGCCAGTTATTCGACTTGTTTAAGGTTTTGTCCATGTTCATCTTATATGCAAGTTTGAAAACTAACGGTACGGCAAATGCCAAATTGCCAAATCTCCCTGGAATTCCAACTCGGCCTAGACTCTTAGTCTGTCCTGATTATTAATAAGTTTGATCAACTTCCAATCAAAAATAAAGAAGTTATCAATGGAACAACATGTTTCCCATTATAAGTCTATTCACATTTTTTTCAGTCTTAAAGGGGACGTAATCTCTGAAAGTGACCATTCCGATCTGACCAAAAGTCGAACCGTCCGAGATTTTATTCCACTCCAGGTTATCTGTGAGGGATTCCAGTTAAAAAATCAACAAGTTATTGAGCGCCGGGAAACGATTTTCACCATTATAAGCCATTGCCATGGAAATGAGAGTACCCAAAAGCACAATGAAGTTAATTACAGCATATATCAAGTTTGGACGTAAACAGAACAGATTAGATCTTTATTGAATACAGTAAAATTTCGCTATTACGACCACCTAAAATTAAGACTAAATGTGCTTTTAAAAGCTCATTGAGAAGATTTCTGTTATTCTTTCTTTGTATTTTCTACACCCAGTGTTTCCTAATAAGAGACAACCTTTGAGACTGGTCTTAAGACCACTTTTGAACAGCCCCAAAGGTAGTCTTAATATAAGAATTTTACTGTATCTCAGATCGTGTAAACAAATAACAATTTCAATAACTTGAGAGGTTCAGTGACTCGTGGTAATGTTTGTTACAATTATAGTAATGGCCCCGTCCATCGGGGCTTGGAGAAATAGATTGGGCTGCATGATGCTTCCACGCAGAGCTAAACCGACCGCACACGAGTACATGTATTGGTAAACCGCTTATAAACCTTGTTGATTTCATAGTGTTGACCGGGACGTTAAACCTCAAATCATCGTAGTAAATATCTATCTATTCACGTCAAAAAGGCGGGGAAAGAATGTAAATAAAAGATCAGATGACATATCCAGCAGGCATACAATCCCAAAACAACGTCGGACCAGCGTCGGTGAGGCATCGTTGCTTGTTCGTCGCCGCCATAACGCCGCGCCATGTCGAACTTTTAACGACCATCCAGCTTGCACTTGATCTTTATAGAATATTCTAACATGACGTTAACGTTTTTCCCATTGAACCCAGTGCAAACGTCAGCGTTTGCAAATATGCGATAATTCACGTCGTCAACGTGGTGCGTGCAATTTGGCGTCATCGTGACGTTGCATGTAAACATTTCCTTCTGTCGACATCCGCTGCAAAATAGTCCCCAAGATAACGCTTTGTTACTACTGTATTTCAGTTTAGCATCATGTTAGAATCGAAATAATTTCCACGCACCCGGTGTGTTATCGTGATTAACACACGGTGTTGTCGGGCAGATGCGAATATTAATTCACTCCGGCTTCGCCGTCGTGAATTAATATTTCGCAATCTGCCCTCCAACACCGTGTGTTAATCACGATAACACACGGTACGTGGAGATTATTTCTTAATTCTAACACAGCCCACCTATATAGGCAATGGAAAATAACTGTTTTATTCTGCAACAAATCACAGCTCGGAAGAGCGTGACGAGTGACGTCATTAAAAACTGCCAATTTATGACGTCACTAGTCGATTTACTTGACGTTAGACGGTGTAACGTCATTTTCTCGCACGTTAGAAAAGGATATAAATGCATGCGTTTCAGTCGACAATTTCAGCGGGATTTCTTCTAATAACGGCGAAAAGTTGTGAGATTTTAAAGGAAACAAAAACATTATTGCCGATTTTCAGCGTGCTAGAATCGAAATAGATCAGCTCTAGTATGTGATTTGTTGAGCAATAAATCACAGTTTGTCGGTCAGTTGTAAGTAGACAAATCACGCGCGCTACGCGCTCGTGATTTGATCTACTTTACAACTGACCTCCAAACTGTGTTTTATTACTCAACAAATCACAACTAGAGCCCGTCTATTTCTTAAATAATATTAAAGAAGAAGAAGAAAAAGACACGTAAATTTTCTTCTGTTTCTACAAGTCTTTGACTAAATCTTAGAGCATATAAGAGCGTACTGAATAACAGTCAACCCTCTTTATACTGACATGTATACGATGTAACGGCAAAACTTGTTATAACGCAAATATTAACGGACCAGATGAGATCATTAAGAATATTACATTCAATGATCCGATCGGGAGACCAATCATCTTGTTAACAAGTTCGTGTAATGAACACCCATCTACACCCCTCTATATATAGAGAAACGTGGGGTTTACAGGGGTATACATTATTTTTCTTATTTCTGTTCCAAGACATAGGTTGTGGGTACTCGTTAGAACCGCCTCAATGAGGCGGTTCTAACGAGCACCCATTACCTATGTTTTGAGTGGAAATAAGAAAAATATCACAAATTTTCATCAGAAATATTAGTTTTGGAGAAATGAATGAGCGCTCCATGTCATACGGATCTATTATCGCAATGGTTGCGGAAATTTAGTTTATACTAATTTGCGATAAAAGCTTCAATCTTATTTGAACCGCTCTCGAACTGTCATTCCGGATGTTATCACGCGCGAGAGAGAGAGAGGCAGTGACTTCTACACCACTGCTACACATTTACAGCTGGGTGGAGTTAGGCCGCGGTATTAAGTCTCTTGCCTAAGGATACACCTCGACTCCGGTGGCCGGATTCGAACCCACAACCTCTCGATCATAAGACGATTCTAACAAATGCCAACATTCTAACAACATTTGGCGAGGCGATTTTAACAAATGTCCACAACATTTGTTTCTTGGAGTAATTAGGGGGAAGGAAGCCTTGAAGTGTTCCTGAAACCTTCTAAATGTGCTTTTGAAAGCATAATTTGTCTTAATTTTAGGTGGTCTTGATAGCGGAATTTCACTGTGTATGTGCCTTGAAAGGGGGTGTTCCAAGCGAAACAATTTTTAACTCAAGACCTAAAATGGCACATTGACCATCGTGTTCTATACATCTGTAAAATTTCGTCATTGCATTCCAAATCCAGTCGACCTTCAATGGCTCGAACACCTTTGGGGCCATGAAAATCTGTTCGAGACAGGGGTAGTTCGAGCCACTGAGGGCTAATGCCAGGAGGCATAACGACATACTTTAGGACATCTTTTTCTGTGTTCTATAATGTATAATGTATGTACTCATTAGAATCGCCTCATCTTTTCGGTGATTTTGTAACTGGAGTAGCTGGCCTTTTCCCAACAGGGCAGAATTTCAGAGGAGAATATGGTTTACATATAACTCTTCGTCTCTTCTTTTTAGATTGATATACTGAGAGAAAGGTTCTCTTCTTAGCCATTTAACCCTGGAATAAGCGTAAGAAAAGTAAAGTTAATTTTGGTCTCAATGCCATTTCAAAAGTAGTACGTTAAGCAAAGATACATTGCTAGACGTCAAAGCATTTGTATAGCTTTAAGCCGAAACTGGTTCAACTAAAAATACTGATAATAAATAAATATGTTAATACCGGCACGAATGGAGAAGTCTCGTACATTTCTCAATCACACATTGCAGCCTTTCAAAACCAGCAAGTCATTACTTTCAAAAGAAAAAAAAAACCTTCTAGCCAAACTTATGAAAAGGAAATGAAGAGGCTAAAAAAACCTTATAATATATGACTTCTCAGCCATTTATTTCTGTACAAGAGAAGAACTAACCTGAAAAGTCAACACGAGTCTCCTGTTCTGTCTTCGGCAGGACTGTTTTATCATACGTTACCGATTTTGATGGTTTGTTTCACCATACGTTACTTTGAAAATTCAGCGTAAATTCCTTTTGAACTTTTTAAGAGATGGGAAGTTAAAAACATTGTTAAACTGCAGTTAGGAACAGATGGAAGTCGGAGAAGAATAAAACTGACGGAAATACCACCATCTGAAGGGTCAGTTATCAGATGTGCGATACTCGTCTTCGCCTTTCACACGAGTAAACTAGAGAACGAAGCCCAATTTTGTAAGGATACGCTTTGATCAATTTGTAGCCGTATGCGCTTGATGGAATCTTAGATTGGCAATTGAAAACTTCGCATTAAGAATATGAAGTTACCTCGTCAAACTTTCGCACAGTTCTTTGTGAAATTCCACCGGATGTTTACCAAAAAGGCCGTTTTACCTACGTTCAATTTCCGTTTTCCCTACGTTCAGCCGTTTTCCCTACGTTATGGGTTGTACAGGGTGTTGAATATTCGGGATGGTCGACTGAATGGATAGGAGCGCTGATTCTTAATCACTGGGTTTCTCGATCACCGCTGCAGAAAGAAGCCCCCGTGGTGTAGTGGATACTCTACTCGCCTTGTAAACCAGGGGTCGTAGGATCGATCCCGGGCTTCTCCAGACTTTCGGACGAGTCTTTAAACCGAGGTCCCGCCTCTGTATGACCTTAGCTGTTGGTGGGACGTAAAACTCAAATACTCACTCACCGCTGTAGGTTCCGGCCTCGCTTGGAGACGCAATGGAAGGCCAGACGCATTGATGCAATGAGTATGATATATTTACGAAAGGTGTTACAAATAAAGACGTTGTGGGTTCGCCAGACTTGTCTCCATATGATCTTGGCTGTTGGTGGAACGTAAAACACATAAGGGCATGTCACTGAACACGTAGAAAATAAATCAATCTTGCAAGGTGATAGTCCCCGATTATCAATCTTGTGTATTTTACAGGAACGGGGGCTATCACTGTAAAATCTAATGTTTTCTTTTCATTTTGTTTTATTTTAATTCAGGTCAGGTTTGGGTCTCAGATGCTACAAAAAATGACGTTTACAAGTTAATTTTACGCGTTGTTCCCCTTGAGTTGCACTTGTGAGTCAGTGACTGTTTTGTCAAGCATGATAAATAAACGTAATGCGATACAAGTATGAACAAATGTTATTTTAAAAGTTAGAATTTCTAAGTATTTGTGTTATCAAAATGTAATTAGTTCAGTTTTGCAAAGTTTAGTGCAAATTTGTGATGAAGGACAACGCAACCCCATTTCTGTTTAATTTTCAGATGTTCCATATATTGTACGCTTGGTATTTCATCGAGAAACCTCACAAATGTGAGATATGTGGTAAATCATTTACAAAAAAGTTTTTGTGGAGGCTTCGAGAGAGAGGCCGCCAAATTAAAATAAAACTGTTAACCCTTTCAGTATCGGAAACCCCATACCCTAAAGGGGGGTAACTTGGCAAACAGTGTATGTCCAGATGAGACGCCGCTAAACTGATCAGGGCCTCCACTGTTTGCTGAAAGTTCAGTCAGTTTCCAAATAAATTTTGATGAAAACAACCTGACACCCCTAAATTTTGGAATGGACTCTTGCTATATATAAGGAGGAAGATCCCATTTGGTACAAAAAGGGTTAATGTAACTAACACAGATTGCTTCGTTGTCACCGTATACATGGTTATAGTTAATATCAGGAAGTATGATATATTGGAACCGGGTTTTCTGTCTGTGTGTGGGGTCCGTCCGTGCTCCATAAGTACCATGCTATGCCATTTGAAATGCGTTCACACCATTTCGCGGGAAAAAAGTAGAAGTGGTAGTTTCTGAGGTACGTCAATGTCTCGAACACGGCTTTGTGATTTGAGATTTAACGTCCTCGTCAACACTGTATAGGTCATTTTGGAGACTTTGCTTCCAATTTTGTAGGACGTTTACCCGACATTGAGAAGAAATGACTTCTCAAGCCCTGTCGCCCAATGAAACCAATAGGGTTTGTAAGCATGGACGGACCGACTCGCACCGATTTGCCTGGGCAGGCTTAGATCTTCTAAGCGGTTTACCAGTGCTCGTGTGCGGTCGGTTTCAGCTCTGCATGGAAGAATCATGCAGCCCATCTATTTCTTCGAGCCCCGGTGGGCGGGGGCGAATCTCGAACACGAATGGCTCGTTTATCATGACTAAGTCGAACTCGTTGAAACCCACATCATGTTAAAAAGTCCGTGTTACGAGCACCCTCCTTTACATGGAGAAAACTGGAGTTTTCAGGGGTATACTTTATTTTGCTTATTTTTGCTCCGAGGCACAGGTTGTGGGTACTCGTTAGAACCGCCTCAATGAGGCGGTTCTAACGATAACCGCCTCAATGAGGCGGTTCTAACGATAACCCACAACCTATGTAATGAGTTTTTACACAAAAAAAATGTTCGGAAAAGTAGCCATTTTGGGGATTATGAAAGAATGCGTGTTATCGTTTAGCCTTTTTTTTCATAGCTTTAAAAAAAAAAAAAAAAAAAAAAAAATAGGGATGAGTTAGGAATGTTCTTTTCTTATTTTATCTTGAACAAAATTATGCTTCCTGTACTCATTTTAATCGCCTCAATAAGAACACACAGCCTATCTTTGTTTGACAGAAAAGCGAAGCTCCCTGCAGGTAGACAATCTTGTTGAATCTACGTTGAAACAACGTTTCCAACGTTGTTGCAACGTTGGTTCAACGTTGAGTGCCTGTTGGGAGAGATCCCTACATCCCAATAATGTCTCGTGACCTGGCGCTTCGATTTGCCCTTAGAGACTCAAACTACCTTATCTCAAATAAAAGCCGGCCTCGGTAGCTCAGTCGGATGCGCGTATGACTGGTGATCTGGAGGACGCGGGTTCGATATAGGTCGGCAGCATTCTTACGTGGAGATTGATCATGAAATCTTTTTTACGGTCATTCTCTCCCTTCCGCGGATTCGAGAAGGGCAGCTGTCAGTTTCTGCCGGACTCTACTGGCTTACGTATAAGCTTGCCCAGGTTAAGCGCGGATAGGTAAACTGACCGGCTCAAAAATGGCCTAAAATAGTGTTGATTGGGCCGTTTAACTCCAAAACAAACAAAAAACAAATCTCAAACAAAAACTGGTCGCAAAGTTGTTTGAGCCACTGATGTTCTGGTTGCATTTGGTCATGAACTCTTGTGCACATCCACGTTTAAGCAAGAAAATGTGTTTGGGTTTTTACGTCCCACCAACAGCTGAGGTCATACGGAGACCGGACCTCGGTTTAAGTCTGGAAATCTAACCCACGATCCCTGGTTTATGAGGCTAGCTGCATATCCACTACACCGTGGAGGCTTCTAATGCGATTACATGCATGTGTGCGTGCAAGTTACGTTTGCCGCATTTGTGCGTATACATTTTGAAATGCGTTCAATATGTTTTGTTTGTTACAAGTTTCCAAAATGACCTAATTAGTTTTGACGGGGACGTTAAACCACAATTCAAACAAACAAAACAAGTTTATAGAGATGGTAACTCAGTTATAGTTTGAATTACCTCCCCTTGTAACCCGAGTTTGCACGGTGTCGCACAGGTGAAAATTTTACTGGTTGGTTGGTTTAAGTTAAGGCATTTTACGTCTGCCAAGGTCGAGCGGACTGAACTCTATAGCTCCACAGCGAGACGTAAGTTTTGTGCTTCTGGGCTGCAAATCGCGGCAGTTTATCCAACAAGAGTCAATCGCGTTGGTCTGCCTGTGCCCTGCCAAGGAAAAATGAAGCACTGCCAGTTTTAAAAATTTTGAAGGCCGGTCTAAAATGAGCCAAAAATGTAGAGAAATCAGTGCCAATTCGGCTGCAAATCGCGATTTCTCTACTGTGCTCGAGAGCGGAAAGTAGGTCAACGGTGCTCTCTCTTGGGGCCGCGCGATTTTGGCCATCGGACTTAGGCTGCCAATGAGGCATGCCTATGCAGGTTTCCGTTCAGGAAAACGCACGGCTAACGGTCCAGGAAGAAGACTGGTCGCAAGTCTTATTCCCAACCAGCAGGCAGGATGAGCGCGTAACGATCCAGGCGTTGGTGCAAGCCCTCAGCATCTCCTACCGGCTTAGCCATGCAGAAGTGCTGCTTGTAGAACCGCCAAGCTCCGGGGACGAACTCGTCGTCCCCCGCGTCCGATGACCTTGACACGTACAGAGTGCCATTCTCCCGATGTTGGAAGGCATAGCACTCTATCGCGTACGGGTAGGTTCGACCCGTAGGCTTCCTGCTTAGCAGGTAGATGTCATGATCATCGTAGCGGCGGACAGCTTGGCAGTCGTAGTGGTCTTGTACCCGGAAATGCTGGTCGATCGTCACGAAATCCATGTCCGGCGCGAGTGGCTGGTAGGCTGGCTTGGGCGGTGAGGTCTTGCGGCGCTGCTTCTTCGGTGGCTCAGGTGGTGTGGCTCGGACGGCTCGGGCGAGGAAGGCGCTGGTGCTGGCGAAGGTGTTGGTCGCTGCAATGTCGGCGCGGGCGCTGGTTCGGCGCTGGCTGTCGTCGGTCTTGAGATGGTCGGTGCTGGAGAGACCTCTATGGTCACTGTTGCTGGTGGTGATGTCTCTTGTAGCGGTCTCTCCTTGGCTGGCGGCTGTGGCTTGGCTGTCTTTGCTGTCTTGCTGGGTCTCTTTGGAGCTGGAGTGCTGAGATCCCAGCGAAGGCTCACTGTTACAAACTGATGGTGGAGGCCTGTTTTTACCTCAGGCACCCCATGAAGTCGACAGGACTTCAGAAAAGCCACAAGTGGCTCAGGTAGACGATACTCTTTCATACAGACAGACATGATAAGAGTTGTTGACTGTTCGAGAGCTGAACAGAGAATGTGGAATGGAAAATTTTACTGAGATGCAGAGGAAGACTTTAAATGAGTTGCTATCGTGTTAGCAGCTCAGGTGAGCCAATTAGAAGCCGCCGTGATGTAGTGGTTACGCTACTCGCCTTGTAAACCAGGGGTCGCAAGATAGATCCCGGGCTTCTCCAGGCTTTCGGATGAGCCTTTAAACCGAGTTCCCGTCTCCGTATGACCTTAGCTGTTGTTGGGACGTAAAACTCAAACACTCACTCACTCAGGTGAGCCAAAATTTCTTTAATCCTGTGGAAGCATAGGTGTATCAGATGGTAGAATCCGTGACACATGTGATGCACATGCGTAAACAAATATTTAAAAAAAAATAAATAAAGCATTTATGAGCAGCTCTTCGTGGAAAGAATTTGCTTTTAAGAGAGCAAATTCTTTTCTTGAAGATTCAGACCCCTTTCAAAGAATGTTGATTTTTCCAAGATTTGTTTTGCAATTTGTAATAGCAATTTTGTTCCGGCAACACTACTTACATTTGACCCATCAACACTATTTCGGTCATTTTGGAGATATCGCCTGGAGATATCGCTTCCAATATGTGGAGACGGTCCGATTCACACCTGTGCACTTTGCCTGGGCTTAGACTACCTGTACTCATGTGTAGTCGATGAAGCATCATGCAGCCAAATTTATTTCTTCAAGCCCCGATGGGCGGGGGGGGGGCTTATATCGGGGATGTGGGGGATCCCTTATATCGGTGATATTTTAGCTTGACCTGAGGACGAGTGTAAGATAAGACTTCATGCATTAACCCATATAAGACAATGGAACCTCCTACCTATAGTTTGGAGTAGGCCATTTCCAATTATAGGGGTGCCAGGTTTGTCTTGTAAGCGGTAGGTTTTGCAAAAATGCAACGCTGTTTGTCAATGTTTGTCAATGTCCAAAAAGGACCGCTAAGCAAATATGGGTTAAGATAAAAATCCGTGTGACATAGCGGATTATGTCATGGTCTCAAACATCACGTGAACAAGTCCGTGAAATGAAAACCCCCTATACCCCAATTTATATAGAGAAAACTGGGTTTACGGGGGTAAAAATATTTTTTCTTATTCTTGCTCCAAGACATAGGTTGTAGGTACTCGTTAGAACCGCCTCAATGAGGCGGTTCTAACAAGCACCCACAACCTATGCTTGCTGTATTTATAAGAAAAAATCACGGATTTATATCAGAAAAATGGCCATTTTGGAGATGTGTAAAAATGCACCAATTCGCACGGGTGGGTTATCGTAATGAACTGGCATTTTTCAGGTGACATTTTTCGAATTTCTACGGAACCCGGGAAGGGACATGATTTTTTATTTTTATTATGTTGTGCGAACAAGATAATATCTTGAGCGGACAAGATATTATCTTGTTCGGACAACATATTATCTTGTGCGGACAAGATATTATCTTGTGCGGACAATATATGATCTTGTTCGCACAACATATTATCTTGTCCGCACAAGATATTATCTTGTTCGCACAACATATTATCTTGTTTGCACAACATAGATCTTGGGAAGTTGTGCGGACAAGATATTATCTTGTGCGGACAAGATATTATCTTGTGCGGACAAGATAATATCTTGTGCGGACAAGATAATATCTTGTGCGCACAAGATCTATGTTGTGCAGACAAGATATTATCTTGTGCGGACAAGATAATATCTTGTTCGCACAACTTAATATCTTGTGCGGACAAGATATTATCTTGTCTGCACAAGATAATATCTTGTCTGCACAAGATAATATCTTGTCCGCACAAGATAATATCTTGTCCGCACAACTTATAAAATAAAAAAAAATCATGTCCCTTCCCGGGTTCCGTAAATTTCTGCTCCAAATATAGATTTTATTGAACTATAGTTACAGTCGCCTCAATCAGTACCATTAATCAATGTCTAGAAAACAATAAATATATTGTAGACCAGCCCATCTATTTCTTCAAGCCCCGTTTTCTCTATATAAAGTGGGGTTTACGGGGGTGTTCGATTTACGGATTTGTTAACATAATAAGACATCAGACATGTACGATTCTACATAGTTTAATACATTTTCAGACAGACTGCTATCAGCATGTCTTCTCTTAAACCAACACCTGTCCAGTGCTGAACTCTTAAATAATTCACCACATACTGTAAGTATCGAAGTTCTAAAGACCCTCCGCCCTAACTTCAGCTAAACTCCCATTAGTGGCGACTCGGATAGAGCCTGGGCATTCGCGCAGCCTAATCTATCTTGTTTGCTGATCGTATTCGCAAAAAAGTTATCAGATGTGTAGGCTGATCAGTGTATACTTGCTGTTTTCACAGAGTTTTTGGTCTTTAAAGATTCAAAGATCTATCCACTTCAGTAATTTGACAATTCAGAAACTCATCCTCAAACAAGTGTTGAAAGTTCTCGTCCTGGCATTTCTTTGGTGCCATCTTTTCTCACTGGCGGGAGATCATAGACCGGAAGTCCCTCGGCCGCACGACTGTTTTCAATACGCCAATGGTAAGAGTTTTGCATAACACTGAGAACACAGAATAGGATACCGGCGGAGATGATAACACACCCTGTAATGGCTGACGTCACTCTGAACCGGAGAACAATAAAGAGGATCATGGCTGAAACAAAGAAAGTGAACCTTATTACGGTAACACACCCATGCGACACATAGTGCATTTTTCACATCTCCAAAATGGCTAGTTTTCTTATGAAAATCCGTGATATTTTTCTTATTTTTACTGCAAATATAGGTTGTGGGTGCTCGTTAGAACCGCCTCATTGAGGCGGTTCTAACGAGTACCCACAACCTATGTCTTGGAGCAGAAATAAGGAAAATAATGTATACCTTCGTAAAACCCAGTTTTCTCTATATATATAGAGTGGGGTTTATGGGGGTGTTCATTACACGAACATGTTCACGTGATGTAAGCCCAAAGACTCACGCCACGTGAACAAGTCCGTGAATTGAAAACTCCACCAAACCCCACATTATATAGATAAAACTGGGGTTAGTACAGAGGTATATATTATTTTTATTTTTGCTCCAAGGCATAGGCTGTGGGTACTCGTCAGAACCGCCTCATTTAGGGGGTTCTAACGAGCACCCACAATCTATGTTCGGAGTAAAAATAAGAAAAGTGTCACAAATTTTCATCGGAAGTGTGGCAATCAGCCATACGAAAATGTTACAAATTACAATTTAAAGCCCGAGAGAAACAAGAATTCTGCCGAAGGCTATGTCGCGCCTGTGGGGGCGCAAAGTCACCGAACCATGAAATCTAGGCCAAGGTCAAACACTGGTGCTTCCATAAAAGTTGCCATTCCTAGATGCAAGCTTGTTCCAAGTATCATTTATATGGGCTGCATGATGCTTCCACGCAGAGCTGAATCCGACCCGCACACGAGTACTGGTAAACCGCTTCGAAGATCTAAGCCTTCCCAGGTAAACCGTCAGACCGTCCATGTTTATAAACCCTATTGGTTTCATTGGGCGACAGGGCTTGAGATGTCATAAAGTCCCACAAAACGTCTCCAAAATGACCTTTACAGTGCTGACGGGGACGTTAAACCTCAAATCAAATAAACAAAACAAAAAGCAAGTATCATTATTAAGAAGCTGTAATATTTATTGAGAAATGAACTTTAACATTAGGTTTAACACTAGGGTTGATGCAACAGTTCACTAAGTCAGTGAACCATGGAATTGAGGTCAAGGTCAAATATGGATGCTTGCATTATAATTGTTATCCCTAGATACAAGTATGTACTAAGGGTCATTAATAAAGCTCTTATAGTTCTTTTGAAATGAAATTGACCATTAAGCTGAACGCTAGGGTTGTCGCAATGTTTCACGAAGTCAGTGAACCATAACATAAAATGCAGGTCAAGGTCAAATATGTATGCTTTCATTAAAATTGTTATCCCTAGATACAAGTTTGTACCAAGTATCATTAATGGTGCGCTTATAGTTCTTGGGAAATTAACTTGACCATTGCGGTGAACGCTAGGGTGGTCGTAATGTTTTACAAAGTTAGTTAACCATGAAATGTAGGTCAATGTCAAATATGGATGCTTGCATTTAAGTTGCCATCCCCAGGTACAAGTTTGTACCAAGTATCATTAATAAAGCTCTTATAGGTCTTGAGAAATAAACTTGACCTTTAGAGTGAAAGCTAGGGTGGTCGCAAATGTTGACGTCTTGACAAACGGGACGAACGGACAAACAAACGGACGAACGAACGGAAAACCGGGCGCCTATATCGCGCCATGCTAATAGCAGGCGCGACGTTTTCGGTGTAAGATCTATTTTAGTTTCACTCATGAGCACCGAAAGAGGTATTTTCAATCGTGGCGAAAGTGCTTCTTTCGATGTTTGTTCGGTGGGGTAGAAGGCCATCTTACACTTTAAAAACTAGACAAAAGTGCCCAGTGGGGCACGTATACCCCCGGCCAGTGCCATCACCTCAGCTGAAACAAGAACTACAAAGGGTAATAACTCTAAAAGGCCTGACCCCTTGGCCCTTATTTTCTTTCCCACAATACAACTAGTCATACTGATCATGTGTGCAAAATTTCAAGTTTCTATGTGAAGCAGTTCCTGAGATATCTTTGACACAAAATAATTGTTTACCGACAGACAGACAGACGGAAAAGACAAAAACTATATACCCCAATTGCATACTTCGTATGCCGGGGGTATAGTAGTCTTACACAATATTGTCATTTATCATATGACGTCGCGTCTGAGAGTGTAATAACGCCATGTAATATTTTCGATAATCCACTAGTGGATTAAATATGCAAATTAGCTACATACGTCCTGTAACGTTAGATGTCCGACGTCCTCAACGACGTCGCGTTTACTAATGCCGGAATGTTGATATTTTTGCAAACAATCGTGAATAAAATGCGTTTTAAATGTCACATGATAAATAGAATCTTGCATTCGTGCTCATGTATTATTGAATATATTAAACTCGTTGAGGAAAGGGGATAAAATGCTCGGCAAAACCTCGCATTTTATCCCTTTTCCTCAACTCGTTTAATAAATTCAATAATACATGAACACTCATGTAAGATCCTCTATTTCTTTTGAAAATTCGAAACAACGAGTTGCATGTCATAATATAACAAGTGAACAGAAATCTGCAATAATTACAGAATAAATTTGCAGAAGTGCTTTTCTAAATTTTGAAACCTTTTAAAGAGGCTTTATGTAAGCATAAAGAGTGTCATGATTGTCTCACATAATCTGCCATTCCAGTCCCTTTGGCGCTTTGATGTGTGTCGCAAACCTCGAACGCGAGGTTTCTTGCGCGACTCGGCTTAAATGTACACGCAGCAAGTTGCCAGTGCATCGAATAGCATGTAAGACGCAGGCTTAATTAAGAGTCAATTGATTTTATTTTAAGGTGATAAGATTCACATAGCATTTACTCCACCAGCTTTCACATTTGATGTCTGTTTGATTTCCTGTACATCAAATTCCTCCGAAAATTACTCCTTTCAAAGCAGAATGACTGGTCTTCTTTTATTACTTTTTGTCGCGCCTGCTATTAGCATGGCGCGATATAGGCGCCCGGTTTTTCGCCCTTTCGGGCGTTCGTCCGTCCGTTTGTCAAGGCGTCAACATTTGCGACCACCCTAGCGTTCACCCTAATGGTCAAGTTTATTTCTAAAGAACTATAAGAGCTTCATTAATTATACTTGGTAAAAACTTGTATGTGGGGATGACAACTTAAATGCAAGCATCCATATTTGACATTGACCGACATTTCATGGTTCACTGACTTTGTAAAATATTGCGACCCCACTAGCGTTCACCAAAATGGTCATGTTAATTTCTCAAGTACTATAAGAGCTTCAGTAATGATACTTAGTACAAGCTTGCATTTAAGAATGGCAACTTTTATGCAAGCATCTATGTTTGACCTTGGCCTAAATGTCATGGTTCGGTGACTTTGCGCACCCACAGGCGCGATGTAGCCTTCGGCGGAATTCTTGCATAGATATCTCGACCTAAGATATCTCGAAGGCTTATACGTAAACTGTTAACCAGTCCAGTGCACATTTTTTTCCGCCAGAAACTGACAAATGCCTTTCTGGAGAGAATGATCGTAAAAAATTCATGATCAATCTCAACAAAGAATGTTGCCGATCCCGGCAGGTATCGAACCCGCGTTCTCTTGGTAACCAATCAGACGCGCATGAACGAGCCTCCATGGCCTATCCAATTTTGTACCCGAAACCCCAAAATAGGTAGGGACTAGTTGGCAAACAGTGCTGGCCCAGATCAGACGCCGCAGAACGCGGCGTCTGATCAGGGCCTACACTGTTTGCATTGAAGAAAACTCAACCTAACACCCTTAAATTTTGAAATGGACTCCTGCTATATATAAGGTGGATGATCCCATTTGGTACAAAAAGGGCTAATGGGCAAGAGCACTATTATTCATTAGATCTCTCACCGATGTGGTTCGAGCTTCGTTTGGGTCACGTGTGAGACGCCATTTCCTGAAACGGAAGGTGAGACTCTCCGGGTAGCCTACTCCAGTTTTCACCCACGTCTGATTAACGATCGGCTAGAAATAAGTGAACTAATCTTAACCCTTGTCCTGCTGAATATTTTAATCTGCCACACCCACTACCAATTATCAACAAATCAGATCACTTCATGCAAATTATTGTAACAAATTCACAATCTGAATGACAAACAATGTAGATCCTGATCTGATGGCTTCTGAAGAAGCCATCTGATCTGGATCTACATTGTTTGAAAAATATGGCATATCCGGGCTCAGCAGGACAAGGGTTAAAATAGCCGCGAAACCAAGTCCAAAATCAAAAGACAATAACAATCAGAGCATGATAGCTCAGTTGTTAGTGCACTTGCCTCTGATGCCAGAGGCCCTTGGTTCGATCCCCGGCGGCGGTGATAATTTCGGTGTCCGAACACGCTTAATTGGCATCATTTGCAGGGATGAATGTCATAGAGTGCGCCGTCCTTCGGATCGGGACTTCAGCTGGAGGACCCCACCCCTGTGCAGGGAGAGCAATCCTCTGGGCAGGTTAAAGAACCCTACCGTAATTGCATGATTACTGTGTAGGCTTTCGTCCTGCAAAACTGGAGTGTATGTAATATACACCGTCTGTGTCCCCTCCTGGGGTTAAGGCGAAATGGGAAGAAAGAAAGAAATAAGAGTTACGGTTTATATGTTCGCACGTCGTCTCATGGTGCTCAACATATCTGTGAAGTTTCGTGAAAATATCTCAAATGGTATCAGGTATATGGAGCGGACACGAAACTGAGGCGCTGAAGGAGAGACGGACGTACGGGCGGACGGGCACTAAAATTTCGGAGAGTATAACATAATACCCCGCCACTTTTTTTAGTGGCGGGGCATAAAAATCTCGATATTTCAATATATTAACTCGAAATATCGACAGAGTCACTCGAAATTTCGACATAATAACTCCAGATTTCGACAAAGGATCACAAAAAATCGACTCAATATCTTCATAAGTCGAAATTTTATTTTCAATTATTAAGTCGAAATTTCGAGAAACTAATTCGAAATTTCGAGAAATCTGTCAAAAAAAAAAAAAAAAAAAAGAAAGAGATAAATGGTAAAAGAAGTAAATAAGTATACATGCTATTCAGAAGATTTCTATATGAATTGGTTTTGTTTTGAATTGGAGTTTAACGGCCCAGTCAACACTATTTTGGTCATTTTTGAGCCGGTCAGTTTACCTATCCACACTTTTTTCTGGGCAGGCTTATACGTAAGCGGTTAACCAGTACAGTGCACATTCTTTGGCCAGAAACTGACAACTGCCCTTCTTGAATCAGAAGAAGGGAGAGAATAACCGTAGAAAAGATTTCATGATCAATCTCCACGAAAGGATGTTGCCGACCCCGGCAGGTATCGAACCTGCGTCCTCCTGATCACCAGTCAAACGCGCGCGCATCCGTCTGAGCTAGCGAGGCCGGCTATATGAATTGGTAATAAATATTTCAGCATCGCGTTAACAAACCCCATTTAAACGCCACTTTATGCGGAGAAAATTGGAGTTTGCCGGGGTATACAATATCTTACTTATTGCTGTTCCTACATTGAGGCGGCTCTAACGAGAACCCACAACCTACGTTCAGAGAATAAATGAGAAAAGTATCAAATTTTCATCAGAAAAGTAACTATTTTGGAAATTTGCAAATAAAAATGTACTTTGCCACAAGGATGTATTATCGGCACGTGAAATAGTTGCCTAGGGACTCCCCTGAAGGTATACCCATTCCCCTAAAGGCCTTTAATTCCTGTCATCGAGCTTCATGAGTCGAGCTTGGAAACAGCGTTTCCTACAATTTACATGCGCACCCAGCGAAGATTCAGATCAGCCTGCGCATTCGCGCAGTCTGATCAGAGTCTTCGTTGTGAGCTCTAAGGATTGCTAAGGGCCCACTGCTCCTTCATGCAGCAAGAAAGGTCTATGGTCCAACTATATGGATGCCCAGGCTGATCTGATTCTTCGCTGGGCGCATATATATTAAATGGTAGGAAATGCTGTGCCCCGGCTCAACTGTTATGATCAATAATTACAGAAAATGATACAGCTTGGAAGAAAATGGGCCCCGTCAAGCGATTTTGGTACTTATCGCCTATGCGAGCAGCGAAGGTTCAGGCGAGCCTGCGCATCCGCGCAGTCTCGCCAGTACCTTCGCTGCTCGCTCATACAAGCAGTGAATCAAGAGGAACCTTCAGACATAAAGCCATATCCCTGGCACTTCTGAATGGCTGGGCATGCGCAGTTAAAATTTGTCATGACGGAATGCTCGAAGACACAAATTCGCTTGGCGGGGCTCAAATGTAAAACATCAAAGCACTGACTGTGGTGTAGGGTCGATTGTCCTTGAGGGTACACTGGAAAATAAAAGTTTCCCTTGAAATGCCAAGAAAAACTGCATCTGAAAACGTCGTCTCCCATTAGGCACTCAACGTTGAACTAACGTTGAAACAACGTTAGTTCAACGTTGAGTTAATGTTTTGTGTCTGCAGGGCTGTTTATGTCGTCTGTTGCATCTTCATGTACACTTTTCAAACATACTTTTGCTTACAAGCAAACAGTGTGGACCCTGATCAAAGTGCTCTTGATCTGGGTCCACACTGTTTACAACAGCGACTTTTAAAAGTAACCAGCAGACAACAAAGCAGGCGACAATTTTTGTGATAATTCAGACTATCGTTTAACCAATAAGTTCCCTTACTTTAAGCACCAGTGTGAATCAAAGTCTGCTCTGGATCTAATCTGTTTGCCAGGTTTATATGCACATGTGGTCCAACCAATTCAATGAAGTTTCATTAGCCTATAGACCTGGGTGTTCAAGACACACAACGAACGGCACCGACTATACATTGTCCAGCCAATTATGATATCCAAAATGATGGTGAGTTTTCGGGTCCATTCCCTGTGACAAACGGAGTCATGCACTCCATCACTGTTCAGCATGATGTATTCTGCCATGCTCTTAGATCCATTCCAGGATGGCGATAATGACAATATATCTCAAATGGTATCAAGGTTATGGAGCGGACACGAACCTATGAGGCGCTGATCTTTTAGGTACGAATCGCTTTGATGGGATATTTTCCATCTCAGAAGGTTGCAAGCCAAATCCAAGGTACAGACGGAGGTGTTAAATGAGTTCCTCTTTGTTGATGACATGGCCAAATGTGCTCCTACGGAAGAGAAGGTATAGATCAAGTGTCTGACTCCTGTGATAGCTATGATCTCATAATCAGCATCAAAAAGACTGAAGTAGTCTATCACCCAGCACCTGGTAAGCCTTACAAAGAGCCCACCATCACAGTGAAAGGTCAAAGATTGCAAGTGGTAGACAAGTTCACCTCCCTTGGAGCACATTGTCAAGGGCCGTGCACGTTGACGATGAAGTCAATTCCAGGATTGCAAAAGCAAGTGCAGAATTTGGCCGACTACGTGGTAGTGTCTGGGACCGAAGAAGAATCAGGCTTGATTTTAATTATTTGGATCCCATTTTGATTTATATCAGTCTTTGAATCGACTGCCTATTCGAAATTTGCAAAATTGAAGTATGTTTCCTCTGGCTCTCTTTGCCGGATCGTTGCAGGGTCACTGATGAGGCTTTATTAGCCGAAACTACGTAGTATGACCCATCTTCTATCTTATGAATGTTTTCATTGCTCTTAAAGGAACTCATTTTTGATTTTTATTTGCCTTCACTGCAGCTGGTGTTGTGCCGTGTGGCGGCCGTAAAACGTCTCCCCGTACATCAACCATAGTGCAGTTTATATTTTACTTTTGGTCCTTTGAGATCAGCGTGAATATTCTGAGAAATCAGAAATAAATTATTGGTTTAGACTCATATCATATTCTAGACAGGTTTTTAATTATTTGGATCCCATTTTGATTTATATCAGTCTTTGAATCGACTGCCTATTCGAAATTTGCAAAATTGAAGTATGTTTCCTCTGGCTCTCTTTGCCGGATCGTTGCAGGGTCACTGATGAGGCTTTATTAGCCGAAACTACGTAGTATGACCCATCTTCTATCTTATGAATGTTTTCATTGCTCTTAAAGGAACTCATTTTTGATTTTTATTTGACGCAAAACTGAAAGTCTACTGAGCTGTGGTGCAGTCAACACTATTGTATGCACGTGAAACATGGACAATTCACCAACGGCACGCCAAAAGACTGAATCGCTTCCATTCAAGCGGTCTTAGAAAATTCCTAAAAATTGAGTGGCAAGCGAGGATTCCAGGCATTGACGTCCTGAAAAATAGCAGGGGAGCAAAGTGTACACATTCTTCTGAAACTAGCACTGTTAAGATGGACAGGCCATGTTACCCGGATGCCTGAGGAAAATTCTCTATGGAGAACCGATCCAATGGTGATCAGAAGAAGCAGTACAAGGACACCCGCAAAGCCGCCCTTAAGGACTTCAACATACCAACAGAGTCGTGGGAACAAATTTCACAGGACAGAGCAAAGTGGCGGGATCTCATCAAAAGTGGTACTGGTGAATATGAGGCAAAAAGAATCAGTGAAGCTGAGCAGAAACGGGTACAGCACAAATCCAGAGCTGAGGTATCACCAACAGAGCTGTCAACCTCTAACCTCTGTTGCTCTATCTTCAACAAGACAGTTCAGATCTAAAATTGGTATCATCCGCCACCTTAGAACACACAAACAGTAGGCCTAACATTTCACAAATGCGATTAACTCTTACCCAGCTGTTCACGACAACCCCTATCTTTGCAAACAGTGTATATACAGATCAGATGGCTTCTGGAGATCAGGATCTACACTGTTTGACATTCAGTTAAAGAATTTGTAGGAATTAATTACATCAGGTAATTTGATTGGTTCAAAGTCAGAAATTGGTGTGGCTAAATTGAATATTCAGCAGGATAAGGGTTAAGATTGGTCATTGTCAGTAATGACGTACGAAATATTATTACAATGTCCGAATACACCTTTTCGCTTGATACGCGTCGTATTGTTTGTTTGAATTGGAGTTTACCGGCCCAGTCAACATTTTATTTAGGTCATTTTTGAGCCGGTCAGTTTACCTATCCACACTTTTCCTGGGCAAAATTATAAGTAAGCGGTTAACCAGAACAGTGCTCTTTTGCCAGAAACTGACAACTGCCCTTCTTGAATCAACGGAAGGGAGAGAATGACCGCAGATAAGATTTCATGATCAATCCCCAGGAGCCCAGCAGGTATCGAACCCGCGTCCTCCTGATCACCAGACAGACACACATCCGACTGAGCTACCGAGGCCGGCTGATGCGCGTCGTAATAATGAAAATTCACGAGGCCTTAATGCATCTAAATAACTTCATTATCAGTTCTACAAATGAGCCACGTTATGAGAAAACTTGGTTTGCCATTTGCGAACAACACCAGAGATTCAACTTCAGTGAAGTTGATGTCGCACCTGCTCCCCACCTGCCCCACACAAAAAAAATAAATAAATAAATAAATAAAAGTTTATTTAAGGCAGAAGAAATGAATATAGGGCTTTGAGAAGAATCCATAGCCTGTATATGTGAGGTAAAAACTGACTAAGTTCACAATGTGGAAAAAGTGATAAAAATTGATCCCAAGATAAAGTCCAAACCACATGCGCATCCTCATACTATGGCAAAAACACACACAAAGTTTCAAACTAATCGGTATGGAACTGTAGGAGGAGTTGCGATGACAAGAGGTACCTATAGTATATCAAATGAAGCTTAAAAATGGCAAAGTTCATAATGTGCAAAAAGTGAAAAAAAAATATTCTGAGAATTATGTCGAAATCACATGCACATCCTCATACCATGGCGAAAGCACACGCAAAGTTTCAAAATGATCGGTATAAAACTGCAAGAGGAGTTGCGATGACAAGAGGTACCTGTGATATATCAAATGACGGTTAAAAATGACTAAGTTCACAATGTGGAAAAAGTGACAAAAAATGATCGGACGATAAAGTCCAAACCACATGCGCATCCTCATACCATGGCGAAAGCACACGCAAAGTTTCAAAATGATCGGTATAAAACTGCAAGAGGAGTTGCGATGACAAGAGGTACCTATCATATAGCAATTAAAGGTTAAAAATGACTAAGTTCACAATGTGGAAAAAGTGACAAAACTTTATCTGAAGATAAAGTCCAAACCACATGCGCATCCTCATACCATGGCAAAAACACACACAAAGTTTCAAAATAATCGGTATGAAACTGTAGAAGTTGCGATGACAAGAGGTACCTATCGTATATCAAATGAAGCTTAAAAATGGCAAAGTTCATAATGTGCAAAAAGTGAAAAAAATATTCTGAGAATTATGTCGAAACCACATGCACATCCTCATACCATGGCAAAAGCACACGCAAAGTTTCAAAATGATCGGTTTAAAACTGCAAGAGGAGTTGCGATGACAAGCGGTCCTTATCATATATCAATTGAATGTTAAAATGACTATGACTAAGTTCACAATGTGAAAAAAGTGACAAAAAATGATCCGACGATAAAGTCCAAACCACATGCGCATCATCATACCATGGCAAAAACACACGCAACGTTTCAAAATAATCGGTATGAAACTGTAGGATGAGTTGCGATGAAAAGACACCAAGTGTAAAATGTTGACGGAAAGACGGACGGACGACCGGACGGACGGACGGACGGACGGACGGACGAACGAACGAACGGACGGACGGAAACTTGCACGCCCATGTCTTCCTGCTAAAGCAGGTGCAACAAAAATTGATCGGACGATAAAGTCCAAACCACATGCGCATCCTCATACCATGGCAAAAACACACGCAAAGTTTTAAAATAATCGGTATGAAACTGTAGGAGGAGTTGCGATGACAAGACACCCAGTGTAAAATGTTGACGGAAAGATGGACGGACAACCGGACTGACGGACGGACGGAAACTTGCACACCTATGTCTTCCTGCTAAAGCAGGTGCGACAAAAAGGCGCAGATCAGACTGCGCATCCGCGCATTCTAATCAGCACATTAAGGGGAATGGATACATCTTCAGGGGTTGCCAACTCCGCCAAAAGTATTTTTGTCTCCCATGCCAATAGGGGTCAACTCTTAAAGGCAAGAATTCGCTCCTGAGGAGCAAATTCTTTCCTTTAGGAGTCGACACCTTTTTCCACGGGACAGAGTTTATAGAAAAATGAACAGGAAGTCCCGAACTTCTTCTCCCTTTGAAAAATGGCGGATAAGTCTGCCAAGTGTTCCCATTCCCTTAATGTGTAATGATCCTATGTACTGGGACAGATAGACCTAAGGAAACAGAGCAGACACTGTTCAGACTGCTCCTTCACTGAGGAGAGGCTACACTGTTTGCCATTCTGTCTGCACATTTTGGACTCCTTGCTGATAGGCTGCAAGGGGAAAAAATGTCAAAATTTTACAGGAATCATAGCAAGTCCTCAAGGTTTCCGAATTTGTAAGATTTTTACGTTAATCATAGCTGAGCAGTCATTTGCCGCAAAATCTGCAGACGTTTTCTCATGACGAGCAGGGCCTGATAAACCCATTGCCCAGCTGCCCAGTACAAGCCCAAATTGTGGCTGAGCAAGTAATTTTATATTTCACATTACGACAACACGCCTATACAAATACAGTGTAAACTTTACCGCCGAAAAAAAAAACGAAAATTTTATGATGAAAAAGTTTGATATTTTTCTTATTTCTGCTCAAAATATAGATTGTGAGTACTCGTTAACGAGTACCCACAATCCATATTTTAGAGAAGAAATAAGAAAATTAAGGTTTACCTCTGTAAATCCCAGTTTTACTATATAAAAGTGGGGCTCAAGGGGGTCAATATTATATAGGCGTGTTTTCGTGATGAGATGCCCAGAAAAAATGTTAAGTATGTACATGTTTAAGAATTATATTGCAATTCCAAGTTGTGGACTGCCGGGCAAGTGGTTGAATCTTGGATTTATCAGGCCTGACCAGGGTTATGCGGTGCTGTTTTTGATTTTTTTTCTTTCAAATACTATAATGAAACCTCAATAACTCAAACACGGATTGTTCGTTTACAATGGCTAATTCGAACTCATTCCGGCTGGAGTCCCTGGAGAGTTTTTCCAGTAGCTCATGACCGTCATATATTTAGAATAATTTAGGTATGTACTACACAGTAAATTTGATTTTACCTTGTAAATGTATGTTGTGCTGTGATTCGAGCCTCGCTCGGGTCATATGTGAGACGCCAAGTTCTGCAACGGAAGGTCAGGTGGTTTTTCTCCGGGTACTCCGGTTTTCGCCCACCTCTGATTAACGATCGGCTCGATATGAGTGAAATAATCTTGAAAGGGCCGTAAAACCAAAACCAAAAAAAAATGTATGTTGCGTGTACTCATTAGAATCGCCTCATTGAGGCGATTCTAATGAGTACACACAGCATTCCTTTACTCTATTGGAGACTGACGAAATATCACTAAGTCATCTTCCTAATGGCTGCCTCAAGGTCTGATGCTAAGATTAACCCTCAGTAGTTCGAACTACCTCTAACTAAAACAAATATTCATGGCGGGACCAAACGTTTTACATCACGAAAACACGCCTATATAATTTTGACCCCTTAAACCCCACTTTTATTGAGTAAAACTGGGTTTTAAACGGGTATACATTACGAAAACACGCCTATACAAATACATTGTTAACTTTACTGCCCATTAAACGAAACTTTTAAGATGAAAAATTGTGATATTTTTCTTATATCTGCTCAAAATATAGATTGTGGCTACTCGTTAGAACCGCCTCGATGAGGCGGTTCTAACGAGTACCCACAATCTATATTTTAGAGCAGAAAAAAGAAAAATAAGGTTTACCCCTGTAAACCCCAGTTTTACTATATAAAAGTGGGGTATGACGGGGTCAAAATTATATAGGCGTGTTCTCGTAATGTTTTTTTCTTTTCTTTCCGTTCAAAAACATATATTGTGGGTATTCGTTAGAACCGCCTCGAGTTCCCACAATGTATGTTTTGAGCAGAAATATGAAAAAGATCGAACTTTTTATCTGAAAAAAAAAAAAAAAAATCAATTTTTATGAATATGGATGTTTTCGTTATGTCGTGGTATTGAAGTTTGTCTCGTCTTTCACGACACCACGATTTTTTAAATCCATATTCGTTCTTTTGTTTCAAAGCAAACAATTGTATTTTTTAAAAAAACCGAATAAGATGGCGCAAAAGAAACAATATATGAGGACTCTTATACTTACAGATAAGGAACCCTGGTAGAGACACGAAAAAACCTGAAACTGCAATAAACCTGCTGCTGGAACAATCTTTAAGGTACTTTAGGGCCCTGGAAAATAAAAATCAATTACGATAACACACCCATGCGACATGTTAAATTTTTTCACATCTCCAAAATTGCTACTTTTCTGATGGAAATCCGTGATATATTTCTTAGTTATACTGCAAACATAGGTTGTGGGTGCTCGTTAGAACCGCCTCATTGAGGCGGTTCAAACGAGTACTCACAACATATGTCTTGGAACAGAAATAAGAAATAATGAATACCTGGTACACCCCGGTTTTCTCTATATAAAATGGGGTTTAGGTGGGTGTTCATTATACGGACTTGTTAACGTGAAGACTGTACGTATCAACACCATCACGAAAACACGACTATACCATTTTGACCCCCTTGAACACCACTTTTATATTGTAAATCTGGGGTTTACAGGGGTAAACCTTATTTTTCTTATTTCTGCTCTAAAATATAGATTGTGGGTACTCGTTAGAACCGCCTAGATGAGGCGGTTCTAACGAGTGCCAACAGTTTATATTTTGAGCAAAAATAAGAAGCATATCACAGTTTTCCATCTAAAAAATCCTATTTTTCAGAGGTAGAGTTTACATTGTATTTGAATAGGCGTTTTTTCGTAATGACTAAAATACTACTATATAAAACCATCAAAGTATTAATTTTAATCAACTATGCATCACGCTCATCCTCCCATAAAAGGATCCCTGTTTAACAATGGAGAACCCATTCTACTCAGGCTAAGTGTCAGTGCAGTTTGTAGTAGGTGCAATGGTAGGCTATGGATCACCAATGGAAATACTGCGTTTATCCATGTTGGGTTCCAGTCAGCACAAAGCAGCAAATAACACCGGACAACCAACTCTGTAATCATCTATCATCCTACTAAATATGAACAAAATCCACCATATAGTTAAGAATATATGAGAAACACACACACACACACACACACACACACACACACGCACGCACGCACGCACGCACGCACGCACACAAACACACACACACACACACACAAACACACACAAAAAAAGCTTTGACATAAAACTTTAGAGTCCGTGAACATGTCCTTGAGGTCATGGGCATGGGCGAGTGCACTGCTGAATAAAATTCTTAGGTCCTTTATCCATCTTTATAGCAAATGTGAACGAAATTCATCGTATGCTTTGGAAAATATGAGCTCTTAAAAATGTTCACATTCAAATTTCTATGCCCGTGACCTTGACCGTGTGGTCAAAGGCGTGTGGGTACAGTTGAATAAAGCTATTATCATACCAAATATGAAGCAAATCCGTCGTATGGTTTGTAAAGTTTAACCGTTATAATAAGCTCTTTAGAAAAAAAAACTCTAACGTAAATGTGGACGCCAACGCTGATTCCAGTGCCGACGCCGGAGATATAATAGCTCTCCCTGGACTTGAGCTAAAAAGGGAATCCTTTGGAACAAGAAATCTACTTCAACAGAAACATGTTCGTTTTCGGCTTTCAATTAAGACAATTCTGCTTCGATATGGTTCTTGAGGCCGAGGACGCTCGTAGCCCTTTGACAGAAATGCTTCGTGAAAATATACCACAAGCTGGCTGGTGACAATCTAACCATCATATATGCCGAAGGGTTACGTCTGTTGATATTTTTTTCGCCTCACGATATTTTCTGCAAGTGCAACTCGAACCTACTCACCATAGATATTGACACCTTCGCTATCCACTCTAAGACTGCCCATTGCCCCAAAGTTTCTCCTTGCTGACAGCACGAATAGGGTACACAAACTGATTTGTGTCAACGCTGAGGTCGCATGTCCAAAGATGTATTTTCACTTGACGCGACTAGATTATAAAGCGGTCTTTACTGAATTATACAGGCAGCGCTAATAAACGAATGTTAGGATTTGAAACCTCAATGCAAAGGGTTTTTTTTTTCAGTAAGGCCAGCTAAATATAAAGACGTTTCTTCTTTAGTTAAACAACCTATTTATAAAGTTTCTGTATTTTTTATTATGTCCCCGGTAGCGATAGCGGGGACATATTGGTTTTGCCCTGTCTGTTTGTTTGTTGGTTGGTTTGTTGGTTTGTACGTGGACAACTTAAAAGTTGGTCATAACTTTTGAACCGTTGGAGATAAAGTATTCATATTTGGCTTGGATGTTCCTTGTGACAACAGCTTCACATTCATGCAAAAAAAAAAAAAAATCACATGTGACCTTGACCATTGACCTACTTAAAAGAAAAAAATAACATTGGTCATAACTTTTG
The DNA here is from genome assembly GCA_963580285.1 of Lucinisca nassula. Lineage (NCBI taxonomy): Eukaryota > Metazoa > Mollusca > Bivalvia > Lucinida > Lucinidae > Lucinisca > Lucinisca nassula. Next base: position 110,465,697 of record OY757018.1, on the reverse strand, counting down.
AACCGCTTGAGATACAGCCTTCATATTTGGCATGTATGTTCCTTGTGACAAAAACTTTACATTCATGCAAAAATAATTGACCTGTGACCTTGACCTTTGACCTACTTAAAATAAAAAATAACATTTTGGTCATAACTTTTGAACCATTTGAGATACAGCCTTAATATTTTGCACGTAGGTTCCTTGTGACAAGAGCTTTCCATTCACACAAAATTTTTTGACCTGCATAAAAGAAAAAGTTAACATTGGTCATAACTTTTGAACCGTTTGAGATACAGCCTTCATATTTGGCATGTAGGTTCCTTGTAACAAGTGCTTTATATTCGTGCAAAAATTTTTGACCTGTGACCTTGACCTCTGACCTACTTAAAAGAAAAAAATAACATTTTGGTCATAACTTTCGAACCGTTTGGGCTAGTCTTCATATTTGGCATGTAAGTTCCTTGTGCCAAGGGCTTCCCACTGAAACCAAAAATCTTTACCTGTGACCTTGACTTTGAACTGTGACCAACTTTAAAAAAAAATGACCATGCCCGGGGACATGTTCTTGTTTCACAAACACATATTGTTTCGTCTGCTTTTGCTACCTTGTTCGAAAGAAGTCTTACAGACCAATTTTAAGCAGCCCTAAAGGTGGGCTTAACATAGGAACTTTACAGTATTTGACGTGGTTTTAACCAGCACCCACAATCTAAGTGTAAAACAGTAATAAGAAAGATATCACTGGAAATATTCTATCAGAAGAATGCCATTACTGCAGTATGTCATCCTGAAGCTTCTCAGATGAAACCGCTGCACCACCTTGTCCTCTCCAAATGAAAACCCCACTTTATAGTAGAAAAATTGAGTTTTTAAAAGTAAAACTTATTTTAACTAGGATACCCACCTCAGGCTTAATGACTGCATTTCCCTTATTCCCCGCAAAGAAATTTATGGTTCGTTCTGTATGTTTCGGTACTTCGTAGAACCGGTACCGGTAATTACCCAGTGACAAAAGCGCGGGAAAGCGCCCGAGAATCACGGATTAATCAGAATTCCCTTGCCCTCTAGATGGAGGGGTTAGGGAGGTGGGCCATCTGCCTTAAGCCTGAGGTGGGTATCCTAGTTAAAATAAGTTTTACTTTTAAAAACTCAATTTTAACTGTCGTCTACCCACCTCAGGCTTAATGACTGCAGAATTAGCCTTGGCGGGATGGAATCTCCAACCACATACAGAACGATCCTTTATTCCAGGGATAAATCCTGTAGAAACTTAGGATTCTAAAAAGATAAACAATGGAAATTGAGGAAGAAAACTAAATTTCCACCATTTCTATCCCTGGAACATCACTATCAGCTCCAAGTACCTTTTGAATGTGTCTTGCAAGGCCTCGGAAGATAGTCTCCAGATTAGCATTGAGGATGAGGAAGACCAGACTGGCCCCCCACCACTTTTTGAGCAGAAACCAATGGACCCATCAGTCGTAGGTTTTCTCCTTGTGTGTTCAAGTCTCGTAAATAGAACTTGGCAAAAGTCGAACAAGAGGACCACACAGCAGCTTTGATAACATCCTCAACTGGGGTTTTATTCAAGTAAGACCAAGAGGTTGAAAGGGCCCTTAGCTCATGAGCCTTAATCTTAAGCAAAGCTATTTTAGACTTAGACAATTTCTTATAAGCTAATCTAATAGTATAAGAAATCCATCCGGAGATAGATCCCTTGGTAATATTGTGATTTCCCTTCAAGGGAAGAAAAAGCCTTTTCCTGTCTTTCCGGATAGGCTCAGTCACTTTCAGGTAACGTTTTAAAGCCCTAACCGGGCATAAAAACCTGTTAAAGTCATTAAATTTAACTGTTCTGGCTAAATTTTGAACCAAAATATCATCCGGGCAAATGGATGGTAATTGATTTTTTGCCAAAAAACCTGGTTGTGTCCTTAAAGAAACAGAACCATCTGACTGATTGAATCTGAGATGTCCTGAATCCATGGAGAAAGCATGAATCTCACTAACACGTCTTGCTGTTGCCATGGCAAGCAGAAAAACTGTTTTCAGAGTGAGATGGAACCTAGAAGCTTTATGCAAAGGTTCATACGGTTCAGAACATAATGAAGAAAGGACACAAGAAAGGTCCCATTTCGGAGCTAAAGACCTTTGAACAGGCCTCTGTAATTCAAATGACCTTATAAGTTCTGAAATGATAGGGTCAGATCCAATGTTTATGTCAGATGTGAATTTCAAAGTATTAGAGATAGTAGATCTGTAACCTTTGATAGTACTGACTTGACATTTTTTCTCCGTGAATAAATGTAGCAAAAAGTCTGCTACTTCCATCGGAGATGGATTGAAAGGATGAGTTTCCCTGCGACTACACCAATCGGAAAAGACTTTCCATTTGGCGTCATAAACACGCCTGGTAGACAATCGCCTTGCCTGAGCAGCGTGTCTGGCAACATTCTATCCGTAATGGATCGGCGGATAAACTCCAAGCGTGAAGTTTTAGACTTTCCACGTTTTGACGAACGAATTTCTGACCTACTTGTGTCAGCAAATTCTGCACTGAGGGAATCCGAATTGGAGGTGCTACGAGTAACCGAAGTATGTCTGGAAACCAAGACATTTCGGCCCAAAGAGGAGCTACCAGCACAATGTTGCAATGATGTTGACGAATCTTGTTGATTATCGCCGGGATCAGTGCAAACGGAGGAAAAGCATACGCATGCATTCCGTCCCAGTTCATTGACATTGCGTCTATCGCCAGAGCATTCTCGTCTGGGATGGGAGACACATAGAGAGGCAGTTTCTTGTTGAGACGAGTTGCAAACAGATCTATGTTCGGAAAACCCGTCATCGACAGAATTAAATTGCAAATCGTCTGATCCAAGGTCCATTCTGTCGCAATTGGCTTGGAAAGACGACTTAGCCTGTCTGCCAATATGTTCGATTTCCCTGGTATATGTCTGACCAGAAGATTTATGCCTTCCTGATTGCACCAAAGGAGTGTATCCCACACCTCCATGCACAGAGACGGAGAATGGGTGCCCCCTTGTTTCTTCAGGTACGAAACTACTGAAGAGTTGTCTGTGGCAATCAGTACTGTTGAATTGGTGACATACTGATGACATTGTTTTAGAGCAAGCAATATTGCTTTCATCTCTAGGATATTGATATGAAGAACTGATTGGTCTGGAGGCCAGACTCCATGACACAGAAGTCCTTCCGGTTCGAGATGGGGTCCCCATCCAGAGAGACTCGCATCCGTGAACAGAGTGTGAGTAGGAAGAGACGGTTTCAGCGTTACACCCGAGCTGAAACGACCCTTGTTGTTCCACCATTCTAAATGCTTCCTGATCGAAACATTGAGAAGAATGGGATGCTCCAATGGAAGAGCATGAGGCTTCCACTGAGCAAACAAAGCCATTTGAAGCGGACGTAAGTGCAATCTGCCCAGTACAACAAACTGGGCTGCTGCACTGAGTTTTCCCAGAAGAGACAGAAAGACTCTTGCTGAGACCTGCTCTTGAACCTTGAACCATCGTAATAGTTCCAGAATGCCCTGTATTCTGTCTAACGGCACCCGAACTATATTCCTTTGTGTAAAAAATTCCATTCCTATGAACACAAAGTTCTGAGATGGTACTAAGTCCGACTTCTCTTCGTTGATTATCAGTCCTAGGGATGTAATCAACTTGACTGTAAACTGTCGATCTCTCAGAATTTCCTGACGAATCTGATTTCTGACCAACCAGTCGTCCAGGTACGGAAACAGTACAATTGCCCTCTTCCGTAGATAAGATGCTACAGCAACCATCAAACGGGTGAAGACATACGGACTTGTTGCAAGGCCAAACGGAAGAGCCTTGAACTGATAAGTTTGACCCTTGAGACAGAATCGGAGGTACTTCCGAGACTGTCTGTGAATGGGAACATGTAGATATGCATCCGTCAGGTCTAAGGAGATCGCCCAATCGTTGGGTTGGATCGCCTGTCTGACTTTGTTGGCTGTCTCCATTTTGAACGACTGAACTTCCAGAAAAGTATTCAGTCTGGACAGATCTATTATAAGTCGTAATTTTCCGTTTTTCTTGGGAACTAGGAAAATACGAGAATAAAAGCCTGGACCTTCCGGCTCTATCATCTCCACTGCCCCTTTGAGTAGGAGTTTGTTGACCTCTTCTTCCAAAGACCGACTTTCGGTCTGATGAAGAACGATTGGCGTTGGAGAAAGAAGAGGTTTGCTGATGAAAGGTATTTTGTACCCTTTTTTTACAACAGAGAGGACCCATGAGTCCTCTGTTATTTCTCCCCAACGATTTTGAAAGTGGGCCAACCGTCCTCCTACTGGAAGGTCCTTTCTTGAAAGGGACAGTGGAGGGAGTGTATCATTGTCGAGAAACGTTAGAGGCACCTCCTCGGGAGGGGGTGTACTGACCCCTTCCTCGAGAGCTTGAGCCTCCACGGCGAGAGCCTCTCCTAGGACCACCTCTATTCTTATGATTGGGAGGTCTAGTAGAGGAAGATGAATCCCTGTGTGCAGACTTCTTTTGGCATTTAGGAATCTTAAAGCCAGAAGTAGAAGCCTGCTTACTCTGTGCAACAGAGGAAGCAATGAAACTCTGCTGTTGAGATTCAGAATTTAGTTTCTGAAAATCAGTAATCATTCCACCAAAGAGGGATTCAGATGAGATCGGAACCGAGCGAAGCTTAGTCTTCGTGGCTTCCGTCAGAATCTTAGACCTTTCCATGGCAGCCTCCCTTCTAGCTTGCAGGAGTTCGACTGCCAAAATCACTGCCATAGAGGAAGAGTGCTTCAAGCAACTAACAATAGAGCTGAGTAACCTCTTCAGCATCGGAGCATCCAAGTTGTCTGACTCCAATGCTTGAACTGAAGCAGCAGTGAAAAGGTCTGCATAGGAGTTAATGGAAACCATGTTCCTAGCTTGACGCTCCATAGTCTCCAAACTCTTTACTGGCAAATTGGCATTCCCAGAGGATATCAGATCCAGTAGAGAAGCATCTTTATCAATTTTAGGAACACTGTCGGGAAATAACTGACCGTGTGACCGGTAATGTTTCACGTTTATACCAAGATCTCTCTCCAGAGATTTATTGGTAACCCAGCCAGGTTCCAGCTTAACCTTCTTATCGATCAATGATTGAAAGACATTTACAACGTCTTTGATCAATAAGGACTGAGGGAGAGAAGCTGAGCTCTTATCCTCAGATGGGTTAAGTGCATCCAGTGTGGACCTAGGCCTCTGAAGAGTCTCCGAGGACTCCTTCCTGGGGCAAAATTCGGAGGGAAGTAAGCTCATAACCTCCTGAATTGCCTCGGCAAAAGAAATGATACCTTCCTCTTCCTCTTCAGAATTGGAAGAACCTCTGTCAAACCGAGTTTTCTTTGCCAAATTAGAAGAGGCTTTATGGGGTGAACCAGCTCTGCTCTCACCCTCAAATTCATTATTGTCCACCCTGATGGAGAGATTATCATTCCTATCCGAGCTTGAAGATAAAGCTCTAGCACGATCCTTATGGCGAGTACCATAGGAGTGCCTACGTCTCTTATGACTTCTAGAGACAGAAGAACGATTGTGAGACTTCTTCTTATGGCGCCTGTGCCTATCAGAAGAGGTAGACCAGTCCGAACTGATTGAACTAGACCTCGAATACGAGTCAGAACTTGAACTCGTATGATGATGGCGTTTAAGGCGTCTAGATCTAGAGTTTTTTCTCTTCACTCTCGATCTATGCCTTCTATGAGGCGTGTGACGATCCCGTGAACTCGATCTGTGTTTAGATCGATCACGAGATGTCCGTCTCGGCGATCGGTGCCGATGTGACCGTTTCCGAGAATGGCGCCGTGATGACTGTCCCGGTGCCCGGTGGCGAGATGATCTGCCTGGTGAACGGTGACGAAATGAACGTCCCGCCGAAGGATGCCGGGATGACCGGTCCCGGGAACGTTGCCGGGAAGTGGACCGACCCACTGACCGGTACCGGGATGTAGACCGGGTTACCCGGTCCGGGTATCGATGTTTGGACGATCGATCTTTGGATTTGGGCCGAAATGACCGGTCGCGAGAATCCCGGCCCGGTGACCGGCCAGATTCCCGGACCGGTGACCGGCCAGATTCCCGGCCCGGTGACCGGTCAGATTCCAAAGAATCTGGTCCCGAGGACGAGGAAAGACTATCCCCAGACTTAGCGTTGGGTGTTCTTTCTGTCCTCTTGTCCGCAGACACTTGGGTGGAAGATCCACCGGGTCGATCTTGAGTAGATTGACGTGTGTCTATCGGGGAATTTTCCCGGTTCTCCCGGTAATTCTCCCCCGATGCGGACGCAGTCTGTGAAGGGTTCTCAGACTGGGACTGCTTGGGAGCAGTCCCGGACTGCTTAGTTGCAGTCCCGGAGCCTGACTGCTTGGAAGCGGCTCCCTTCTTGCCCATCTTCTTCTCTTTAGTGGAACGTCTTCGCTTGTACGATCGTCGGTTTACGGCAAGCGTCCACACTGAGCTCGTCCACAGTTTGCAAGTGGCACAGCGTGACTCAAAACTGCAATGAGAGCATGTAAAACAAGAAGAATGATTGTCCCAGGAAGCTTTTAAATGTCCGCAAGAGCCGCGGATTTGGGACATTGAAGGACAAGAACAAAACAAACAATAACGAAAAAGGTCACGAAATTATGTGACAAGAAGAAAAGAAGTTAAAAGCAGAAATCCCTGCTAAATTAACTATATGAAGAAAGGAAAACAAATACCAACATTTCCAGCGAGGGAAAAACAGCGTACCATCCGAGTAAACAACAAATATTAGAAATTAAAATCCAATATCTGAAAACACATCCGAATTGGTCACGCGCAAAGGGAATTCTGATTAATCCGTGATTCTCGGGCGCTTTCCCGCGCTTTTGTCACTGGGTAATTACCGGTACCGGTTCTACGAAGTACCGAAACATACAGAACGAACCATAAATTTCTTTGCGGGGAATAAGGGAAATGCAGTCATTAAGCCTGAGGTGGGTAGACGACAGTTAAAAGTGAATTATACACGATCTTAATTTTGATCAGAAACACATATTGTGGGTACTCGTTAGAACCACCCGAATGAGATGGTTCTAACGAGCATCCACAATCTATGTTTACTAAAGAAACGTGTGTGAATTCAAAAGGAATTCCATATTTACATCACGAAAACACGCCTATATAATTTAGACCCCCTTGAACCCCACTTTTATACAGTAAAACTGGGGTTTACAGGGGTAAATCTTGTTTTTTCTTATTTCTGCTCTAAATGTTGATTGTGGGTACTCGCTAGAACCGCCTCGATGAGGCGGTTATAGCGTGTACCCACAATCAATATTTTGAGCAGAAATAAGAAAAATATCACAATTTTTTGTCTTAAAATTTTCGATTTTTCGGCGTTAAAATTTACAATGTATTTGTATAGGCATGTTTTCATAATGGAGCGATGAAATAAGAACCGTCAAACACGTGTATTAACTGATTATATGGTTATCAGACCTACCTATCCTCTCCCAGATGAACTTTGAGCAATTTCACGATGACGAAACACTGTAATGAGCACACGAGCAAACACGTGATGTCCAAGACAGCCACAAAAGTAGTGATGGCTGTTGCGGCACCAAGAACTTCCTCATATGTCGCATTTGTTTCGGTCAACGTTTGTTCTACAGTCAATGACGTCTGTTCGGTTGAGAGACTTATTAACATTTGAAGCGAGAGACTGCACAACACAAGTGAACAAATACAGAGTAATGCAAGAAATTTTAAATTGTTTTCAATGAGCTGAATGTTTGTACATTGATCTGGCTCGAACACTGTTCCTCCCGGATCACTTAATTTTTCCTGGGAAAGTGTTATACTCCGTTTCGATACGTAGCTTGATGGTCTGCTTAGGTTCCCGTTTGGACGTGTGAGAAGTGTAGAAAGACGGGAGCCACCTGAATCATTTAATCGGGGTTGTTCTTCTTTTATCTGTAAGACAGCATCCAATAGTTCGTGGTCTTGATATATTTCTGACCTATCAGAGCGGTTCAACTGAGGTGTCAGTTCCATGTTGGATCTGTACTTGACTGAAAAATAAAGTTAACCCTTATCCTGCTGTTCACGACAATGCCTATCTTTGGAAACAGTCTAAAGAAGCCATCTGATCTGGATCTACACTGTTTGACATTCAGTTTGTGGATTTGTAAGAATAAATTACATCAAGTAATCTGATTGGTTCAAAGTCAGAAATGGGTGTGGCTAAACTGAATATTCAGCAGGGTAAGGGTTAATTTACTGACAGCACTGGTGGGTCGATTGTCTTTGAGAGCAGGCTGGATAAATGGTCCTGAATGACGTGTTTGTTTGTTTGATTTGAGGTTTACCGTCCCCGTCAACACTGTATAGGTCATTTTGGAGACGCTGCTTTAAATTTTGTAGGACTTTTACCCGACATTGAGATGAAATGACTTCTAAAGCCCTGTCCGCCAAATGAAACCAATAGGGTTTATATTCGCGCCACTTAGTCCTTCTAAGCGGTTAACCAATTCTCATAAACTCATGTGTGATCAGTTTCAGCTGTGGTTGGAAGCACAGTGCAGCCCAATCTATTTATCAAAGACCCGATGGGCGGGGACGACAAGAATGGGGACTAAGAGACTGTTAAATTATTATTCTTTAACCATACAGCGTAGAATCTGGTCAGACGCCGCTTTCTGTGGCTAAGACACACTTAAATTCTTATTCTTTAAGCATAAAGTGTAGAACCTGATCGGACGCCGCTTTCTGCGGCTAAGACACTCTTAAATTCTTATTCTTTAAGCATACAGTGTAGAAGCTGATCAGACGCCGCTTTCTGTGGCCCAATGTCGCTTGGATTGAAGGTCTATTGACATTTTAAAATACATTTTCGGGCCAATTTCTTTTAAATTCATACGCGGCCTATTGACAGTGGGAGAAAGAAAGTGTGCAAAAATGGTCCAGGTCCTATGACCAAGATGACTACCATTTCCAAATATGGTAAAACCCTTAAAAATAATCTTCATCTTCAGAATCACTAGGCCGATTGCGTTGAAACTTAGTATGTAGCATCGGGTGACTGAGTGCTACCAAGTTTGCAAAAGTAATGATCCTGGATTGTCCTTGACCTATTTTAGGCCATCGTCAAATTTGTTTCCTTGGGCTTTTCAATGGGAAAAGAGTAAAACAATGCTTTTTTTTTTCGAAAAAATATTGTAGCCTATGACATGAGAATAAACACTAAATGTATGTGTATGAGTGCTAAAGGTCAAGGTCATTTTGTGACCTTATTCCATAGTCACTTTGATTTCAGGTCCATCGACATTTAAAAATACATTTTCTCTGCAACCACTGAACCAATTTTATTTAAATTTTATATGAAGCCTAAGGACAGTGGGAAACTGAAAATTTATATGAATTATTGAGGTCACATGACCAATATTGCGGCCATGCCCAGATGAATAAAAACCTTAAAAACTCTTCTTTTCCAGAACCACTGGGCTGATTGTCTTGAAACTTGGTATATACCCTTGGGTGAATGAGTACTACAAAGTTTGAAAAAATAATGACCATAGGTTGACCTTGATTTACTTTACGCCAAGGTATAATTTGGTTCCTTAGGCTTTAAAATGGGGAAAGGGTAATGTTATGCATAAGAATTTATTTTTCTGATTCCCACTTGCACCCCACTGTTGACCTAATAGTGCTATAAATATCTTATTAATCTTCTTATAGAAGATTCTAGAAAACTGAGTCACAGATTAATTTCATTTTTGTAAACAACATGTTTACAAGGAAAAGTATTTCAGAACCTTCCAGAAAGTTCAGGTTTGCATTATTTTTAGAAAATTACATCATCTTATTGCAACTGTGGAACATTCTAGAGAAATCTTAGGGTCTATAAAAGAGCTTGATTTTTCAAATTGAGTCAGACTTTGGAGTTTGATGTTTGGGCCTATAAGGAAAGTTATTTCTAAATTCTGTGTTGGATTGTTAAAGGATATTACTTTTCATTTTGGACTGTGAATTCTGTGGGATCAAGGAAAATAGATTCATTCAGGATATTTCATTCAGAGCTAAGTACATTTAATTTTCTTACTTCTGCAGGTTAACGTTAACTTGTAAATAAATTTTGTTAAATTTTTCCAAAAGGCTTGTTTGCTTTTTCTTTCTGCTACGCCTGGCTCATAACAGAAATTGGGGGCTCGTCCGGGATAAAAACATCTTGAGCATTTTAGGACTGACATTTTATTTGTAGGCAAGTAATTGTCATTTCTTATCAAATATAGACTTGTCAGTTGCTTCAAAAGATTGGTTTTTCCCTATAGGCATAAAAGGTGATTGTCATTTCATGTGAATTGTCATTTCAGGTGAAATAGTACTTGTCATTTCATGTGAAATTCTCGTTGGGCTTATCATTTCGAAAAAAAAAATCTTTGTCAAATTAACCTCAATCTGTATTTCCATAAATACTTTATTAAACAACCAAAAAGCAAACATGTCGTTTGATTTGAGAAGCTTTTTGGCTCAGCCTACTCAGGAGTTGTTTAATCTGGCCAAAAGGACAGAATTGCTAGATATTGCTTCCCATTATGGGGTCACTGCTGTTAAAACAAACATGAAAAAAAAAAAAAAAAAAAACAACATGAAATTAAGAATATTTTGATACAGTTTTTTGTTGATGAAGAACTTTTCGATCCATCTGCTTTGTCTCTCATTATGGTTTCACATACTGAATTACAAATGAGACAACTTGAAATAGGAAGGCAAATTGAATTAGAGAAGTTAAGATTAGAAATGGAAGAAAGAGAGAAGGAAAAAGAAAGAGAAATGCAGAGACAAATGCAGATGAAAAGATTAGAAATGGAAGAACGAATTCGAAAAGAAAAATTAGAACAGGAAGAAAAACAAAGAGAAATGGAGGAACGGACTGAGTTAGAAAAGGAAAAAATGAGATATAGTATTGAGGAAAAAGAAAGGGAAAGGCAATTTCAATTAAGGCTGAAGGAAATGGAACTCCAGGGTCAGGATAGGGTGAAACATACCCGTTTTTGCCTCTGGTAGTTACTTTGATGCCAAAAAGCACATCAGATTAGTTCCGCCATTTCAGGAAAAAGAGGTAGATAAGTATTTTTTTGCATTTTGAAAAAGTTGCAGAAAATTTAAAATGGCCGAAAGAGCATTGGACCTTACTTTTGCAAAGCGTTGTTGTCGGAAAGGCTCGAGACATTTACACTCAGCTGACTGTCGAGCAAAGCTCAGACTATGATTTGGTTAAGGAGTTTATTCTTAAGGCATATGAGTTGGTCCCGGAGGCTTACAGACAGAAATTTAGGAATTGTAAAAAAGACATGTCACAGACCCATATAGAATTTGCTCGAACCAAAGAACAGCTATTTGATAGGTGGTGTTCTTCTAAAAAGTAGGCTCTGATCATGACAAACTTAGACAGCTTGTCCTTGTTGAAGAGTTCAAACGGTGCATAAACATACATTACATCTTTTCTCGGTGAGAGACAGGTTGAAACTTTGGCGGAAGCTTCTCGTTTGGCAGATGATTATGCTTTGACTCATAAAGTCTCATTTGTGAACAGGCCATATCCTCGAAAACCTTAGAATCCACAGACAGGTTCAAGATTCTATTCCAGTAATCCTTCTGGTAGTTATAGCCATACATCTAGTACTATAACTAAACTTTCAGGTGAAAATAAAAGCCAGAATCCTTCCAAACCTTCTGATAAAAACAGAAGCCAGAATTTTTCCAAACCTTCTGGTGAAAACAAAGACCAGAATCCCTTATCTCAATCTCAAGTAGTTTGTTATTATTGTAAAATAAAGGTCATTTGATCTCTGAATGTTTAAAATTAAAGCGAAGAAAAGAAAGAGAAAGACAAGAGGAACTTAAGCCTACAGGCTTGACTTCTATAAGACCAAAACCACAGTCTTGTGTAAGGGAGGAAACTCTTTCTGATATCAAATTATCTGAGACTGATTCAGTTATGGAGATTTAAGAACCATTCCTATCAGATTGTTTTGTGTCACTAAATGGTGACAGTTATGCCCATCCTACCCCTATTAAAATCTTACGAGATACCGGAGCTTCTCAATCTCTTATTCTAGCAGATACTCTGAGAAGACTTCTATGGGCCAAAGTGTCCTTATACAGGGTGTGGAATGTGGATTTGTTAATGTTCCGCTTCATAACGTTTATTTGTCATCAGACTTGGTATCCGGTTCAGTGGCTGTTGGTATTAGACCTTCTTTACCTTTTAAAGGTGTTCATTTGTTGCTAGGCAATGACTTAGCTGGAGATAAGGTTGCGGTAAACCCACTTTTGACTACTAATCCTTGCATAGACCAACCGCCTGATCCCATTGAGCAGGAAATTCCTGATCTTTATCCGTCTTGTGCAGTCACAAGGGCTATGGCACGTAAGACCAAGCAAACTGATGGGAAACAGGATTTTGATTTCACTGATACCTTTTTGGGTCAGTCTTTGAATGACGAGATAACAAGGTCTCTGTCTTCAAGCCTGCCTAATAAGCAGACAGATTTTCATGAGAATAACTCATCTTTCGATCTAGGCCAAGACAAAATGTCCGGGTCTCAACTAGCTATAGAACAGCACAAGGATCCTGAAATTTCGCCTTTGTTTGAAAGGGCTTTAGATGAGCAGGACATATCTCAAGTCCCAGTCTGTTATTATGTCAAAAATGACATTCTTATGAGAAAATGGCGTCCACCAGACGTCTCAGCAGAAGACGAGTGGACTGTCAACCACCAGATAGTGGTTCCATGGGTTTACCGTCCTGAAATATTAAACTTGGCACATGAAACTCTCATGTCAGGACATTTAGGTGTAAATAAAACCTATCACAAGATTCTTAATCATTTTTACTGGCCTGGGTTAAAATCAGATGTTCCTCAGCATTGTCGGTCCTGTCACACATGCCAAATGGTAGGAAAACCCAATCAGACTCATTTGCAGCCTATACCTGCTTTTGATGAACCTTTCAGTCGAATAATTATAGACTGTGTGGGTCCCTTGCCCAGAACAAAGTCTGGCTGTGAATATCTATTGACTTATGTGTGCTTTCACACGTTTTCCTGAAGCCATTCCCCTAAGAAATATCAAAACTAAGACAATCGTCAGGGCCTTAGTGAAGTTTTTCACCTTTGTTGGTCTTCCTAAATCTATTCAGTCAGATCAAGGCTCAAGTTTCATGTCTGGAATTTTTCAACAAGTAATGCATGAACTTGGCATTGTACAGTATAAGTCGTCGGCCTATCATCCTGAAAGTCAAGGCGCCTTTGAAAGATTCCATCAAACATTGAAAAACATAAGATCATATTGCTTTGACACAGAGAAGGATTGGGATGAAGGCATCCATTTGCTTTTATTTGCTGTAAGAGAATCTGTGCAAGAATCTCTTGGCTTCAGTCCATTTGAATTAGTATTTGGCCATACTGTTCGTGGTCCTTTGAAACTTCTCAAAGAGAAATTTCTCTCTAATGATGACACTTCCTTGAATTTACTTCAGTATGTGTCGGATTTCAAAACTAGACTTTCAAAAGCCTGTGAGGCTGCTCGGACCAATCTTCAGTCAGCCCAAAGGCAAATGAAACAGCTATATGACATAGGGACAAAAGAAAGGACTTTTAAACCAGGTGATAAGGTACTAGCTCTTTTGCCTATTCCAGGAAAATCGTTGCAGGCCAGGTATTATGGTCCATACACTGTAGACAAAAAGATCAGTGACGTAAATTACATAATAAACACTCCTGGAAGGCGCAAGCTAAAGCAGCTATGTCATATTAACATGCTTAAGGAGTACATAGATAGGGACATCAGTCAATCTAGTTAGCGCTGTTCCACTTAATTCATGTGACAATGACTGTGGGGATATCAATTCAGTGAAATCTGATCCCACATCATCAAAGCTTCAGAATTCTGACATTCTACGGAATCTCGACCAGAAACTGTCACATCTAGAGCCAAATCAGCGGAATGAACTGAAACAGCTGATTTTTGAACATGAACACTTATTTCCTGACATTCCAACACGGACAGACAAAATATTTCACGATGTGGACATAAATGGTTCTAAACCGGTAAAGCAACATCCATACAGGATGAATCCTATAAAACAGAAATATCCTAAGGAAGAAATTCAGTATTCGCTGGACAATGACTGGAATGGAGTTCTCTTAGTTTTCTTATACCAGAATTTGAAAGGACATAGAGGTTTACAGATTCTTAGAAGGATTAATTCTCTAACAAAGACACTTGCAGAACAAGAATCAGTCTGCAACATTTCGAAGTTTATCTTACCCCTACTACTGTGCCAATTGTTGTTTTCAGTGATCACAATCCACTGACTTTCATACATAAAATGAAAAACAAAAATCAGCGGTTGCTCTTGTGGAGTCTTATGCTACAAGAGTATAATTTAGACATAAGACATATCAGAGGGAGAGATAACATTATCCCTGATGCCCTTTCAAGAGCTTGAGCAGTGTCAGGAGTTGTGTTTTTCTGTCCTACCAAAGTGGATTGTAGATACATGTAATTTATATGCTATGCTCAATGTTTTATTATTCTTAAAGCAAAAGAAAGCTTTATTACATATTTTTTTCTTTTCCTCGAAGAGGGGGAGTGTTATGCATAAGAATTTATTTTTCTGATTCCCACTTGCCGCCCACTGTTGACCTAATAGTGATATAAATATCTTGTTAATCTTCTTACAGGAGATTCTAGAAATCTGAGTCACAGATTAATTTCATTTTTGTAAACAACATGTTTACAAGGAAAAGTATTTCAGAACCTTCCAGAAAGTTCAGGTTTGCAATATTTCTAGAAAATTACATCATCTTATTCCACAGCCCGGTGGAACATTCTAGAGAAATCTTAGGTTCTATAAAAGAGCTTGATTTTTCACATTGGGTCAGACTTTGGAGTTTGATGTTTGGGCTTATAAGGAAAGTTATTTCTAAATTCTGTGTTGGATTGTTAAAGGATATTACTTTTCATTTTGTACTGTGAATTCTGTGGGATCAAGGAAAATAGATTCATTCAGGATATTTCATTCAGAGCTAAGTACATTTAATTTTCTTACTTCTGCAGGTTAAAGTTAACTTGTAAATAAATTTTGTTAAATTTTTCCAAAAGGCTTGTTTGCTTTTTCTTTCTGCTACGCCTGGCTCG
Organism: Lucinisca nassula; assembly: GCA_963580285.1. Classification (NCBI taxonomy): domain Eukaryota; kingdom Metazoa; phylum Mollusca; class Bivalvia; order Lucinida; family Lucinidae; genus Lucinisca; species Lucinisca nassula. Next base: position 110,450,491 of record OY757018.1, on the reverse strand, counting down.
TAACAGTAAATTAATGTATTTTTCGGAAGGTATTGCTGCCTGTGATATGTGAATAGATACAAAGTGAATGTCTACGAATGTCAAAGGCCAATGTCATTCAGTGACTTTGGCCTAAGGTTAATTGGCTTGAAGGACTTTTGACATTTCAAAATACATCTCTGAAATCACCGAGGTAAATTCATTTAAATTTCATATGCGTTCTTAGGACAGTGAGGGAATGTAAGTTTGTTCGAATGGTTTAGGTCACTTGACCAATATGGCCGCCATATCCAAATATGGTAAAAGCCCTAAAAATCTTTCTTCTCCAGAACCAATGGGCCAATGGTTGTCTCTAAACTTGGTATGCGGCGTTGAGTGACTGAGTACTACCAAATATACAAAAGTGATGACCCTAGGTTAACCTTGACATACTTGGTAAATTTGGTTCCGAAGGCTTTTCAATGGGTAGAAGGTAAAACAGTGTGACATGAGAATAGGTACAAAATGAATGCCTATGAATGTCAAGGTCAAAGTCATTAAAAGAACTAGGCCCAAGGTTGCGTGGATTGCAGGTCAAATAACATTTCAAAATACATTTTCCCTGAAATCATTGTGCTAATTTCATTTAACTTGTATATGCATTCTTCTGACAGTGAGTCTGAGTGAGGGAACAACAATTTGTTCAAATGGTCCAGGTCATATGACCAAGATAGACTCCATGCCTGTCCGAATATGGTAAAAATCTAAAAATAAAAAGTACTACCAAGTTTGCAAAAATAATGATCCTAGGTGACCTTGACCTACTTTACAGCAAGGTCAACTATGGTTCCTTAGGCTTTTCAATTGAGACCTATGTGTGTGTTTTTTTTTTTTCAAAAAACTATTGTGGTCTGTGACATGAGAGTAGGTACAAAATGAATGTCTATGAATGCCAAAGGTCAATTTCATTCAAAGGATTTGACCCAATTTCATTTGATTTCAGGTCCTTCAACATTTCAAAGGACCTTTTCTCTCAAACAGCTGGGCCAATTTCAGTTTCATTTCATATGCCACCATCTGACAATAACCCTTCTCTTGCTGAATATTCATTTTAGCCACACCCATCTCTGACTTTGAACCAATCAGATTACTTGATGTAATTTATTCTTACAAATTCATAAACTGAATGTCAAGCAGTGTAGATCCTGATCAGATGGCTTCTTCAGAAGCCATCTGATCTGGATCTACACTGTTTGCAAAGATTCGGGTTGTCTTGAACAGCAAGATAAGGGTTAAAATGGGGAATGGAATCTTGACCAAGATGACCCCGTGTCCAAATATGGTAAAACCTGTAAAATAAATCTTCTCCGGAAGTGATGGGCCAATTTTCTCGAAACTTTTTATGTAGCATTCTGGCATTAGGTGACTGAGTTCTACCAGCTTTGTGGAAAAAATGACACTAGTCGACCTTGACCAGTTATACAGCAATATCAAATTTGTTCCCTTAGGCTTTTGAAGGGCGGTGGTCTTTTCTCAAGATTACTTGGATTGCTGATGAAAGTCAAAGGTTCAGGCCATTTGATGGTCTTTGTCCCAGATTAATTAGGTGTAATGTGAATGTCTATGACTGCCAAAGGCCAAGGTCATTCAGTGACCGCCGGCCTCGGCAGCTCAGTCGGATGCGCGTCTGACTGGTGATCAGGGAGACGCGGGTTCGATACATGCCGGGGTCGGCAACATTCTTTCGTGGAGATTGATCATGAAATCTTTTCTACAATCATTCTCTCCCTGTCGCAGTTGTCAGTTTCGGGTGAAAGAATGTGCACTGTACTGGTTAACCGCTTACGTATACGCCTGCCTAGGAAAAGTTTTGACAGGTAAACTGCCCGGCTAAAAAATTACCTAAATAGTGTTGACTGGTCCGTTAAACTCCAATACAAACAAACAAACATTCGGTGACCTTTGCTCCAGGTTACTTGGATTGCAGATGCCAAGAGCGCTGAATTTTAACCATTACCGCTGTGGATCGAGCCTCGCTCGGGCCACATTAGACTGGAAACAGTCCATTCATTTTTTCATTTCACTTATAAGAATATGCTTATTAATTTTAACCCAGCTCAAAAGCAATAACTTCCATCCCAAAGCACTAAATGTTTTGGAGATCAGAAAGTATTAGAGAGGAGAATAATATAAATCAATGCTAATACAAATGAGAATATATTGGTTAAACTTTTGGACTGATTCCAGTCTAGGGCCACATGTGATATGCCAAGTTCTGCAACGGAAGGTTAGGTGTTCTTGTTCCGGGTACATTGGTTTTCGCTCACTTCTGAATACCGATCGCCTCGAAATAAGTGAAATAAACCTGAAAGGGCCGTAAACCAAAACCCAAAGAAAAAAAAATCTGGGTAGAAACCAGTACTCAGCAATGCGAATAAAATGTCTTGCTAAAGGAACACGCCGTGACGGGGGACTAGAATCAAGAAGCCCCCACAGAACTCGAGCCCGGAACCCCTCGATCACGAGTCAAGTGTTTTACCACACCACCAATGCGCACTCCCACATTGAACATTGTGCGCTGTATGAAAAAGCTTCTTTCGGTAGTTTGCCCTTATCTTGCTGTTCACGACAACCCATATCTTTGCAAACAGTGTAGATCCAGATTAGATGGCTCCCATCTGATCAGGATCTACACTGTTTGGCATTCAGTTTATGAATTTGTAGCAATAAATTACATCAAGTAATTTGATTGGTTGATAGACAGAAATGGGTGTGGCTTAAATGAATATTCAGCAAGATAAGGGTTAGAGACGGATTTGAGATTAGCTGGTCCTCATGGTTACGGCATTTGTGGTAAGGATATTTCTTCTAGAATATAATGGAATTTACCATGACAGCCAATCGATATCTTTAAACATACTTTCCGATTATTTTGTCTCATCACTTACATGTCTCCTATTGATTCGGATTAATTAAAAAGAAGTTTAATGTGAACCAAGGCCGTAAAAGACTAAATATTCGCAGAGCAACACTGAAGAGACATTTGGGTCGATGGAAGCTATTGCATACAGAAACTTCCCGCCTGCTGTTGTCCACGTGACTATCGTTGACCGTGTAGAAAATCCAGGTACCGGTTATTTATAGCAGCGCTAGTATTCTCACTGTGATTTCTGAGCGCTGTGTAAAAAGTAAAATCTGGACTGGACTCGTGTACTTGGTCATTGACGAACAGGGTAGACCCAGATCAGACGCCGCGGCGTCTGATCGGGATCAACAATGTAAGCTTGAAATACTGGAATTGAATGGTCAAACAAAAAAGTTCAAGTTATTTATAGCAGTGCTAGTCTTCTCCCGGGGAGATCAGAGCGCTGTGTAAGAAAATAAAAGCTGCACCGGGCTTGTGCACTGGGTGATTTGCAAACAGTGTAGACCCACATCATAACGGAGCGTTTGGTTACAGTACAGGAGTCTAAGGGTTAAGCGATTTCAGAACATTTTTCAGCCAACAGAGATAATCGACCCACAAGTGCTTTCAGTGCTTTGATTTTCATATAACTTAAACCCTTTCTGTACCAGAAACCCCTAAACGGGTAATCGACAAACAGTGCAGGCCCAGATCAGACGCCGAAAAACGCAGCGTATGATCAGGGCCTACACTGGTTTTTAAAGTGCAGCCGTTTTCCAAATAAATTTTCAAGAAAGCACAAATTTTGAAATGGACTCCTGCTCTAGGCCTATATAAGATGGTACAAAATGGGCTAAGGCTGACGTTAGCCCTTTCTGAAATTAGCTCTTCTGTCTTTGAATTTGGACTTGACCATTCTTGAAATTTACCAGGGGTTTAATCCCAAATCATTTCCTTACAGTGTTGTTCCTAATGAGGTGGCTTTCCACTGGTTCTACCGTTTTATCGTATATATTCGGACTGACAGGCCTACTGCTAAAGTTAAACAGCCCACAGATTAACCCTTATTCACCATATTTGCATTATTTGCTGGCTCCCAGCTTGCACATTGTCAATATTGGAAAAACAGGTAACCAGACCCCCCTGACCTTTAAGGTCAGGGGGGTCTGGTTACCTGTTTTTCCAACACTTATAATCTACAGACTAGGAACCAGCACTAGGAACCAGCAGGTAATGCAAAAAGATGAATCCTGCTGTTCATGACAAATCCTTTGCAAACCGTGTAGATCCAGGTCTCTGATCCGTATCTACACTGTTTGTCATGCAGTTTGTGAATTGAATGAATATAACATATGAAGTGATCTGATTGGCTGATAGCTGGTTATTGCCGTGGCTTAATTAATATATTCAGCAGGTTAAGGGTTAAAATGTTTTTTTGGTACTATATGCAATGAAACCGAGAACCCGCAAGAATGTGACAGTGATTTCAATCATCGAATAAAACTTGGGACACTAGAAAATGATTAGTTGCCACAGAACGCGGCATTTGATTCGGGTTTATATGCAATTTGAAGATTTAAGAGTAAAAAGGAAACAGACTAACTTTGTCGAAGACCATTTTCCAGCCAATGTGCTTTGATGTCTTTATATCACGATAGTCTCAAGGTAAAGAAAAGTATAACTTGATCTAAATGGAATGTGGACCCATTAACAAACTGCAATGAAGGGACATATGAATGCTTTTCGTTCTTCCTAAAATCCTAAGTATTGGGACAGATAAGCCAAAGCAAACAGTACAGTTCAAAATCAGAGTGCTCCAGTCTGATCAGGTTCTACACTGTTTGTCATTCCGTCTACAAACTCGATCGTGAAACAAATTTGTCAAACGTTTAGGGAAATTACGGCAAGTCCTTAATGGGTCCGAATTTTTAGGATTTTTAAGCGACTTTGCGCTATATGGCAGTCGGCGCGTTACATGTACCAAAAGTCAGGTACATGCGCCAACATTTCGCATTAAATCTTATAGCCGAACTTTAACCCTTTTTGTACCAAATGGAATCTTCCTCCTTATATATAGCAGGAGTCCATTTCAAAATTTAGGGGTGTCAGGTTGTGTTTTCATCAAAATTTATTTGGAAAATGACTGAACTTTTTGCAAACAGTGGAGGCCCTGATCAGACGCCGCGTTCTGCGGCGTCTGATCTGGGCCTCCACTGTTTGCCAGGGTACCCGTTTTGGGGTTTCCGGTACTAAATGGGTTAAAGGCCCAAATTCCTTTGAGACCATGGAAATTTGTTCGAGATAGTGGTAGGGTAAAGCATAGCTCCAGGCCTGGAGACATAGAGAATAAATTTTCAATTTTCTTTAAAATAAATGCTGATGTGGTTGGGTGGGGAAAAAGTGACGTGCATTATCGTGCGTTACTGGGGCATCCAACTGATACTGCATGGCTTCCAGTTGGCCTGCTGTCCTTGCAGCAGGTAAGGGCAGATGTGAGTGGGCGGGGGGGAGGGGGGGGGGGGGGGTCTTTATTCTTTTTTCACTGCCATTCATTTTCCTCTTTCTCCTCTGTCCCTCACCGTCACTTCCTCTACTAAAGTATTCTCTTTTCTCCCTTCCTCTGGAAGACGACACAAATGACCCACACGCGTTGACGTGCCGTTAAACCAAAACCAATCAATCAGTATAATTCGGCTATTAAGACCACCTAAATTTAAGACTAATGCTGCATTTGTTGTTCGCTAATTTTTGTTTACCGCATGCAGTGTCCTCTCTTCAGAGACCACATTTGGGACTGTTCAAAGGTGGTCTTAAAGACCACTTTTGAACAGTCCCAAAGGTGGTTTTAATAAAAGAATTTTACTGTATGCCGTGTGTACTCATTAGAAATTCACCTTATTTGCATTATCTGCTGGTTCCTAGTCTGAAGGTTATCGGTGTTGGAAAAACAGGTAACCAGACCCCCCTGACCTTTTTAGGTCAGGGGGGTCTGGTTACCTGTTTTTCCAATATTGACAATGTGCAAGCTGGGAGCCAGCAAATAATGCAAATATGGTGAATAGAAACACTGACATCACTGGTGGGTCGATTGTCTTCGAGTGTAGGCTGAGATAATGGTCCTGAACTGAGATTAAGACTGTTTCATTTAACCCTCCAATTCAAGTATTTTAAACAGTGTAAGCTGTGATCGGACGCCGCATTTTGCAGCGTCTGGTTTTGGTCTTCAGTGTTTGACAATGTCCCTGTACCTAAGCCCAGCCCAGTTTTTTACAGTTACACAGCACTCTGATGTCACAAGGAAAAGAATTGCGCTGATATAAATAACCCTTACCTGTATTATGTACATGGTCAGCAATGGTCACGTGGACAAGAGCAGGCAGGAAGCTTCTGCACTTTGTAATGGTCGACCCAAAATTAGGCGATTCTTATGAGTACACATAAAATTAAATATATATCGTGTGTACTCATTAGAATCACCTCAGACTTGAGCCGGTGTTTTTTTTCAAACACAATGCCACCAACTTCTGGACCCTAACACTGCTTGCCCCTGTTAAATACTAATTTTCAAAGGGCCATACGTCAAGGAAAGAATCAGAATCTTTTAAAAGTTTAATTAGACCATTTACTCATCATGCTTACAAGGTTAAAATGACCAACATATAAACAATGACCAAAATAAAAACAAAAACAAAAAAAAAAAGAAAAAAAAAAACGTCAAAAGTTACTCATCATCTCGAATCTCTCCACCAAGTTTTCATACTTTTTGAGATATTTTGCTGACAAGGTAAACGTCCCCAGAAATACAAAGGGCCATTACCCATGAACTCTTTTTTTTTCAGAATTTATTCGAAAACCCATTGCGTGCGGGAAACCCCTAAAGTGGGTACCTTGGCAAACATTCAGGCGCAGATCAGACGCCACAGAAAAATAAAAAAAAATAATCGACCTTATTTATAGAGTGTAACACATTTAGTACTAGTACTAATCTTCCATTTGGCCCTCTTTTCCTGGGTAGGAACCAGTACTAAGCAACGTGGATAAAGTTTCTTACTCAATGAAACAACACGTGGCGCTTGCGAGGATCGAACCGGCTACCTCTCTATCTCAAATGCGATGCTTTACCACTGCACCACAGCGCTCCGCTGTTGAACGCGGCGTCTGATCAGGGTCTGCACTATTTGCTAGTATAAACATATTTTTTGCAACTTTTACATATATATGTGTGCAATGGGGTTGGGTCACAAGTTCTCTCACCTTTGCTAACAAAATTTCCCATCAAAAATAGAATAAAACAAAAAATAGGTCTGGCACGCCTTATATGACAAATGGACTTGTCCAACATAAAGCAATGGAAGAATTCACTAGTATACAATGGGTTAAGCTGGTCATCTTCTAATCACAACCAAGTTTCAAGTCTGCAGGATATGATCTTCACTAGCTGTATGAAGGAGTTAGGTGTAAATGGTGATCCATAGAGCGCACAACAAATACTCAGATCAGCCTGCGCGCATGCGCAGGCTGATCTGAGTATTTGTTAGGCGCATATCCTCTAAGACCCCTTTCCGAGGTCTTCACATTGTCATTAACCCTTGTCCTGCTGAATAAATTCATTTAGCTATGCCCATTGCTGACTCAACCAATCAAATTACTTGATACTGTATTTCTTCAATTCACAAACTAAAGGCATCTGATCTTGATCTACACTGTTTGCAAACAGTAGGGGTTGTCGTGAACTACAGGATAGGGTTAGCAGACTCAAACCACTGTGGTGGGAAAGAAAGAAAGAAAGAAATGAATGAAGAAAGAAAGACATAAAGAAAACGACCGAGGTTGGAAGTATTTGGTAAGATTTGAACCGAACCCCGAAAATATTATCATTCAAGTAATGACGTTAAGTCTTCAAGTATTCCGACTCGACGCTTCTTTGACGCTGACGTCTGATTATTTTAGCAAGAAAATAGAATTTGGCACTGGCAGTACAGATAAAAACAAAATTGTTTGAATAAACTTTGCCAAAATTATTACCTTTAAACCTAAGAATGAACAAGTATATCCTTATAAAGCACCATTGTTGTCTTTTCCATAAAATATACAGTGCGATCTGAACAGATTCCTCAGTGCATGCTAATCTTTGATCAATACTCACACACTATTTACAGTTAAGTAAGTATGTACTACTGGAGAGGAATTTTGACATTTTTATTCCAACCCCAGTGGACCCATTACGATAACACACCCGTGAGACACAGTGCATTCTTTCATGCCTCCAAAAATGAAACTTTGTGATTTTTTTTCTTATAAAAACTCTAAAAATAGGTTGTGGGTGCTCGTTAGAACCGCCTCAATGACGGGTTCTGACGGGTACCCAAAACCCATGTCTTAGAGCAGAAATAAGAAAACTAATGCATACCCCGGTGAGTCCCAATTTTCTCTATATAATGCGGGGTTTAAGGGGTACCCATTACACGGACTTGTTAGCATTATGCAACGTCACGCCGATAACGATACGATGATGTACCGATGTCTGCGCAACTTTGACCGGCAGCATTCGCCATCGTCGTTTAGCCATAATGATCGTCGTTAATTAGGCGCATTAGTCTAATCCCAATGAACCCAAATCGTTGTATCGGCGCGTTGTTGGTCACCAAAGCCATCGTGAAGTATGTACTATGACAATGGAATCTGACTTTTTTTAATGATAAAAACCCGATCTACGCTGAACTATACACGCCTAGATAACCAGCACAAAACAGCGAGTCAACGTCGGGCTGCCATGATATGACGTTGTCACGTCGTAGCGATATCGGCGAGTTCGTCATGGTCGTTCGTCTTAAAGTATGTACTGTGGGGAGGCTTCTCCAGACTTTCGGATGAGTCTTTAAACCAAGGTCCCGTCTCCGTATGACCTTAGCTGTTGGTGGGACGTAAAACTCAAACACTCACTCACTCATGTACTGTGGGGGTGGAAATATGACTTTTACAGCGGACTGACATCGATATGACGATGCCATGCGCTGGCGCATTCCTTGCTGGTTAGGACATAAAGATCATTCGTGCACACAGGATAAGGTTATGCCACCCATGGATAGGATAAAAATCGAGAAATTTCACGTGTTTGTTGTGCATATAGAGGATATTTGATTTTTTCAGTGTAAGATCGAATTTTATCTCATCGAATGAACACCAAAACTGTTATTTTCACGAGTGGCGTAGCCACGAGTGAAAATAGCAGTTTTGGTGTTCATGAGTGAAATAAAATTTGATCTTGCACTGAAAAAATCAAATTTTCTGTTTCTTACATGCTTCAAAAGGCAATATTTAGCGTCTTTAATTGTGTCGCTCACATTCGGAGAAAATTATCTTTGTTCCTGTTCGTTTCGCGTCAATTTAGTGGTGTCCATCGTGTTTAGTGGGTATACTATTGGGTGTAAACCGAAAGTTTGCACCTGAGAAATGGCCTGGAATGGTATTATTATGAATGATTAATGAAATAATTGAGAGAGTAGTTTTCCAAAGAAGTTGCTGGCAAGTCTAACGTCGCGCGACAAAAGACGTGACGTCAGCGTCATAAATGACGTCAGTAACGTCCCCGTCACACATGAACGGGCTATGCGTCAATTAGAACACATTTCAGTATTGTTCAGTTATCTGACAAAGATAAAATTGAAATTAGAGTTAGATTTGAAGAAAAAAGTAGTCCCAAACAGTGAAAAATAAAAAATCGTATTTTCACTGTTTGAAACAGTGAAAATATCGATTTATATTTCACTGATAAATCTCTATCAATCTTTGAAAAGCATGTAAGAAAGGACGGCACGTACGCCGTCGTTAACGTTACGTTAAGTTGACGTTACTGCAGATACAGAGGACCCGCGTTATAACGACAGTATTTGTTCCCTATTATTGTGCCATTATAATGAATTTGCCGTTACAAAGAATCCAAGTTAGGATTATGATAGGTTATAAAGGTCTTTTCCACAGCATTACTCAAACAAATGTTATAGATATTCGTTAGAATCGTCTAACAAATGTCTATATCATTTGTTTCTCGGAGTATTAAATTACAGGAATCTTTCATGACTATGGATTCGATTTGAACATTTCCAACCCGGGGGAAGCCCAAGCCGCTCGGAATCGAGGTTAAACCTTGAGCTAAGAATTCATTCTATTGAAATTGTCGTTATAACGAGTTTTGCCGTTATAACGAATGTCGTTATAACGCGGGTCCTCTGTAGTGACGTCAAAATGGTGCATTATTATCACCAAAATATGGTGGACGTCCACATTCGAAGTGACTGCATTATAATATTCCACTCACAGAAATGAAAGATATGCAAGAAAAACGAATCTAAGCTGGGTGTGAGGGATAGATAGAAAAATCCGTCCCTCGGGATCACTGTCCGGTAGTACTCGGCAAGTCTTGTGATGTCGGACAGTGACCCTCGAGGCCGGATTTTTCTATCTACCCCTCACACCCATGAAAGATTCTTATATGAATGGACAACGTCATGCAAAAATGTCCTCGAACATGTGCGTGCAGCAACGACTCCGATCGACTAGTGTATCCGTAGTTTGATCGGCGTCTTCGCTGGAAATGTACTCTTACCTATTGCACTTTTTATGTCAATAAAACATGATTAAATAGAGGTTCTTACATGAGTGTCCATGTATTATTAAATGAATTATTAAAGGAGTTGAAGTAAAGAGAAACCATTTGACCCATATATGGAAACGGATTGAATGCTATATGGAAACGAATTGACCCACCGGTGCTATTTGGAAACGGACTGACCAACCGGTGCTATATGGAAACGGATTGGCCTACAGGTGCTATATGGAAACGGATTGACCAACTGGTGCTATATGGGAACGGATTGACCCACTGGTACTATATGACAACGGATAGACCCACTGGTGCTTTATGCAAACGGATTGACCCACAGGTGCTACATGGAAACGGATTGACCCACATGTGCTATATTGAAACGGATTGGCCCACTGGTGCTATATGGAACGGATTGACCCACCGGTGCTATATGGATCGGATTGACCCACTGGTGCTATATTGAACGGATTGATCCACTGGTGTTTTATGGAAGCGGACCCACAGGTGCTATATAGAAACGGATTGACGCTAAGATGCTATATAGAAACGGATTGACCCACTGGTGCTATATGGACACGGATTGACCCACTGGTGCTATATGGGCACGGATTGACCAACTGGTGCTATATTGAAACGGATTGACCCACTGGTGCTATATGAAAACGGGTCCACAGGTGCTATATGGAAACGGATTGACCCACCGGTGCTATATGGAAGCGGATTGACCCGCTGGTGCTATATGGAAACGGATTGGCCCACTGGTGCTTTATGGAAGCGGATTGACCCACTGGTGCTATATGGAAACGGATTGACCCACTGATGCTATATGAAAATGGATTTACAGGTGCTATATGGAAACGGATTGACCCACCGGTGCTATATGGAAGCGGATTGACCCGCTGGTGCTATATGGAAACGGATTGACCCACAAGTGCTATATGGAAACGGGTTGACCCACTGGTGCTATATAGAAACGGATTGACGCTGAGGTGCTATATGGAAAAGGATTGACCCACTAGTGCTATATGGAAGTGGATTGACACACTGGTGCTATATGAAAACGTATTGACCGACTTGTGCTGTATGGAGACGGATTGACTCACAGGTACTATATGGAAACGGATTGATCCACATGTACTTTATGGAACCGGATTGATCCGCAGGTACTATATGTATGCCTTTAGAAATGCTTTCGCTTGGCACCACCAACTTCGAGGTTTACATGTGTATCAGGAAAAAGAAAATTGTTTGAGCTAGGCACTCTAAACATTCTCATATTTCTGTTCTTCAAACGCATATACGCAACTAACCAACTAATAGGGCGACACGCATGAGTTCCTGTACAAATCAACTTCAAGTCTCCTCTACATATCTTGGAGCAGCGAAGGCTCTGGCGAGGCTGTGCGTATGCACAGGCGCGCCAAAGCATTTGATGGTCACTCTACTATGCGATTGGTACCAGGCTCTCCTGAGCCTTTGATGATTACTCGACTATGGGATTGGTACCAGTCGCCTGAGTCTCTGATCGTCGCTCGACTATGCGCTTGGTACCAGTCTCGCCAGAGCCTTTGATGATTGCTCGACCATGCGATTGGTACCAGTCTCGCCTGAGCCTTTGATGGTCGCTCGACTATGCGTTTGGTACCAGTCTTGCCTGAGCCTTTAATGATTGCTCGACTTTGCGATTGGTACCAGTCTCGCCTGAGCCTTTGGGGATTGCTCTACGTTGCGATTGGTACCAGTCTCGCTTGAGCTTTAGATTGTCACTCGACTATGCGATTGGTGCCAGGTTCGCCTGAGCCTTTGAAAGTCACTCCACTGTGCGATTGGTATCAGGCTCACCAGAGCCTTTGATGGTTGCTCGACTATGCAATGGTACCAGGCTCGCATGAGCCTTTGATGGTCGCTCGTCTGTGCGATTGGTACCTGGCTCGCCTGAGCCTTTGATGGTCGCTCAACTATGCGATTAGTACCAGGCTCGCCTGAGCCTTGGATTGTCGCTCGACTATGCGATTGATACCAGGCTCGCCTGATCCTTTGATGGTCGCTTGACTATGCGATTGGTACCATGCTCGCCTGAGCCTTTGATGGTCACTCGACTATGTAATTGGTACCATGCTCGCCTGAGCCTTTGATGGTAGCTCGACTGTAAACATGTAACTGGTGCCAGGCTCAACTGAGCCTTGGATGGTGGCTTGACTGTGCGATTGATACCAGGCTCGTCTGAGCCTTTAATGGTCGCTCGACTATGCGATTGGTACCGGGATAGCCAGAGCCTTCGATACTATTGGTACCAGGCTCGCTTGAGCCTTTGGTGGTAGCTCGACTATGCAATTGGTACCAGGGTCGCTAGAGCCTTTGATGGTCGGTCGACTACGTGATTGGTACCAGGCTCACCGGAGCCTTAGATTGAATAGCCACAACCTTTGTTTTTCGAGCAAAAAAATCAATACCCCCCCCCCCCCCCATACACACACACACACACATACACACACACGCCCATCTTTAAGATAAGGATTCGTTGCATTGAAAAAGTTGCAGTAACGAGTCTGTCCGGCTTAAAAAGGTCGGTTATCTTCATGTCCAGATTTGTCCGTTCGTTGAGGCGAAAAATGAACAAAAATGGTCATTTTTTCTATATATAATCTATATATTTTTGTTTGGATATAGCATGGCTGTTGAACTAACACGGTTTCTGCTTTAGACCCCATTAATATAGTTTTAAAGAAGCTGTGGTGTATCAAATATATACATCGAAAAAGAAAAAAAAATCCGTATGTGTAGCTTACATTGCGTATACTACGCATGTGTGTAATGAAACAACAGAATAGAACATAACTTTATTTAATACCTGTATACATACTAGTATAGTAAACATTTAATAGACATCTTTTACAAACGACATGCGACATGAAACTTTTTAAGGGAAATGGGAACACATTCAGGGTAGACAACTCATGCAAAAGTAATTTTTGTCTTCCATGTCAATAGGGGTCAACTCTTAAAAGAAAGAATTTGCTCCTAAGGAGCAAATTCTTTCCTTTAAGAGAAGACCCCATTTTTAGTGTGACAGGGCTTTTAGAAAAGCAAACAGGAAGTCCCGAAAATTGTCTCCATTTGAAAAATGGCGAAAAAATTTGCCAAGTATTACGATTCCCCTTAAATACATGTATACGTAATTTCTTGCCTGCTGTAAAAACCAAAGCACTGGTCGATTGTCTTTGAGTGTAGACTTGAAAAATGACCCTGATCGAGGATTTAAACTGTTTCCTTTGACCCTTAAATTCCTTAAATGCAGACCCTGATCAGACGCCACTTTTTGTCTGATCTTAGTCTACACTGTTTAACACTGTTTACCAAACTCAATATATAATTCCAGTCCAGATTCTATTGATGACCCTCTTACGCAACACTCTCACAGCGATAAGAATTCTATTATCTATAAGTAACCGTTACCGAAATTTCAAAAGCAATCAGTGATAGCCACGTGGACAGCTATTTAGTAGCTTTGGGTTGATTGACAAACAGTCGAACTAATAGGCAATTTTCTCCTTGTGAATTCTTTCTTTTAAGAAGAGCCAATTTGCAGGGAAATGATTCTCTTTCTTCAGATTTTAGTTGCAGTGCATAATTCTAATTTTCTCCTGACTAGGCCCTTGAATCATTTTTTTAATCAAATTCAAATGAATGCGCTCTTTACGTTAATAGTAAATTTAATAGATCGCTGCAAATCGCAACCCATTATGAGAAAAAGGCTTATGCAGGGGACAGTATAGTTTTTATTATTCTCAGAAAAACAACAACATAGAACTAGCTATTTATTTGTTTGTTTGTTTTTTAGATTTTTCACTATTTAGGACACGTCCAATTTTGGAGTACTTTTAACCGACATTGAGCACATATGACATCTCAAGCCCTTCCACCCATGCAAACCAATAAGATTTATATGCAGGAATGGTCCGACTCGCAACACTTTGCCTCGGCAGGCTCAGACCTTCTAAGCGGTTTAATAGTACTCGTTTGTGGTCGGTTTCAGCTCTGCGTGGAAGCACAATACAGCCCAATTAATTCATCCAAGCCCTAATGGGAAATCTATAACTAAGCCCACCAGTGCTTTTAGAAAGGTGTCAACTGCAAACCCAGGGCTCATGTGTGTCCACCCGATTCCAGCTATATGAATTTCGCGTAGACTGGCCAGTCAGGAAACTGTTTCATAATGTAAACAAGCGTGTGTAATGAATACCCCTCTAAATCCCACTTTTTATAGAGTAAAAAAGTGGGTTTACAGGGGTATACATTATTTTTCTTATTTTTTCTGTAAGACATAGGTTGCGGGTACTCGTTAGAACCGCCTCAATGAGGCGGTTCTAACGAGCACCCACAACCTATGTTTGGAGGACAAGTAAGAAAAATATCACAAATTTTCATCAGAAAAGTTAACATTCATCGGAGACATGAAAGAAGGCACTTTGGTGCATGGGTGTGTTATCGTGATTTCTTGTAAGGAGCGATGCATGAAGAAAACACGCCTATTCAAATATATTGAAAATTTTACCGCCAAAAAATGGATTTTTTTTTCTTTTTTCAGGTTAAAAAAATCCTGATATTTTTCATATTTCTGCTTAAAACATGGATGGTTAGTACTCATTAAAACCGCCTTGGCGAAGCGGTTCTAACGAGTACCCACAATCTAGGGTTTTGAGCAGAAATAATAAAAACAATGTATACCCCTGTAAACCCCAGTTTTCCATATGAAAGTGAGGTTTAAGGGGGTAAAAGATATATAGGCGTGTTTCAGTGATGCAATAGCTATGAAAAGATATTAACCTATAACTAAGCCCCACAGCCCCTTCAGAAGGTGTCAACCGCAAATCCCGGCTCATGTTTGTGCACCCAATTCCAGCTACATGAATTTCATGAAGAATGGTTAGGAATACTATTTCTTGAGGAAGTTCGGGAAGAATTCCCTGTGGACTCGAGAACGAGTTTGAATCTGCTATTGTGAACGAGCCTTCGATGTTCGAGTCATTGCAGTTTCACTGTTCATGTCGATGTTCAAAGATGGAATACAACAGTTTAACAAAACATCTTGGGCCAGTTGTTTCAAAGCCGTGTTAGTTTAACGATCTCGATAGTGGTCATATTGTCAACTGATAACGAAAACACGCCTATCCGAATACATTGTACATTTTACCGCTGAAAAAAAAAACACACACTAAAATTCTAAGATGAAAAATTGTGATATTTTTCTTGTTTTTGTTCAAAATATTGATAGTGGGTACTCGTTAGAACCGCCTCATCGGTTCTAACGAGTAACCACAATCTATATTTTAGAGCAGAAATTCGAAATATAATGTTTACCCCTGTAAACCACAGTCTTACTGTATAAAAGTGGGAAACAAGGGGGGGTCAAAATTATAGATTTCGTGGAAAATATCCAAAATCTGGTATTTTTGCTGACAAAAATGTGAGCAGGTTTTGCATTTGCAAAAGATGATCACATTTTTTTCTGCAAAAATATTAGCATATTTGTATTAAATCATCAAATTCTTAACGATACATCACACGTTAATTAACGACATTGTTAGTTTAGTACAGCTGGCCCCGAATGACAAAACATCCTGAGCAGGTCAAACTAGAGCCAGAGAAGACACTTTCTTCATCGTGACGACACTTTCAACATCCCCTGAAACGAAATGAAGTCATCCATTGAAGGAAGGAAGGAAGGGAGACTGTTTCTCTTGTATATGTCTAGCGTCCCACCAAAAATGAACACTCGCAAGCAGTTAAGACCCTGACCAGGCTGCACAGCGCAGCGTCTGACCAGTCCACACTGTGTACTTAAAGTAAAGGATTTCTGTAAAGGTACAACAAAACTGACACTCCTAAATTTGGTTATGCTTTGGAAGCAAGGCATACACCACACAATGAAAGATATGAAGTGTACACGTTTTTCTGGGTCAGATTACCTAGTTTCAGCCAATTTGGCCTCATCCGTGACCCTCATAGAGGATCTTACAAGAGTGGTCATTTCATGTTTATGAAACAAGCTTTTGGCGAATTTCATAAATTTCATATGAAATGGCCACTCGTGTAAGATTCTGTCAATCATATAACGGTTTTGAATCGGATTTTATCGTCGAAGAAGTTCAAAAGAAAACATAGGGTTGTCACGGACGGCGTCAAGATGTTACGCATCAGTAACCATGTTTAGAAGCCTCCGTGGTCGAGTGGTTACGCTACTCGCCTTGTAAACCAGGGGTCGCAGGTTCGATCCCGGGCTTCTCCAGACTTTCGGATGAGTCTTTAAACCGAGGTCCCGTCTCCGTATGACCTTAGCTGTTGGTGGGACGTAAAACTGAAACACTCACTCACTCACTCACTCACTCACTCAGTAACCATGTGTTCCTGCATAAAAACCTATGCGCATGGCTGTTTGAATCCGTTGTCAAATGGACTAAAAGCCGTGCTCAAACAGCAAAAACCATGTTCAAATCATGAAATTCGCGTGCTGTTTGAACATGTTTTTTTAAGGTATAAAGGTTATCTGTATTGCTAATTGTCATCAGAATATACACAAAGGCAATCGATTATCGTTATATGATAGACACGAATCTCACACTTGTGGTCATTTCATATGAAATTCATGAAACTCGCCGAAGGCTAGCATCATAAACTCCATATTGAATGATCATGAGTGGGATGGAGAGCCTCCTTGTGAGATTGAATAGGCCACAATACCTCATAATTGTCACCACTCGCCAATCTCTTCCACGGCCACTTCCATAAAGTTTGCCATGACAAAATCGTTAATGGTCTACCGAACACATGCACGGGTGGACATCAGGGGAGCTATCGTGAAATCTCGTCAACGTAATTTTGCTCCCACGACACATCCGGAATCTCTCGCGATTGTTCCTAGGACCTGGAAATGGTAAACAAAGGTAGGTACCCTTGTGTGTTTTGATTTATTGTAATGAGAGAATAATATAAAGTTTCGGCGATGCTAAACGATGTTAAGTAGCTCCCACATCATCGCGCCAGCTCCCAAAACACGCTCTAGTTCCCACGAGTCTATCATTCTATCACCTGGAGAGAAGTTTTTAGATTAGATTTTATGTCGATTTAAACCACCAGGCAACCACTAACATCATATAAATGACTCATTGTTACAAGAATTGAATATAACAGGTTTTTAAGGCAAAGACCGAAGTCCCGTGGCGTCACACACCTGGTCTATATTAACCGAGGGGAACTGCGGGCCGTAATCATTGGAAAACAACGAGACTTTTAGAGATTTTAGACCGCGATATAGCTGTGAAAAAATATCCTCTCCAAATTATCATTTTCTACTAAATTATACATCCAGTTAACGATTTCTAATAACATTTTATGATTTCTGATATGTTAAAGTAAGTAAGTCTTGAATATATCGTCAACAATATCTGCACAATAATTGAATAAAATCGGCATTAATTTCAGAATTTACCCAAATGAAATAACTAATAAAAATAATTAGAACGACTTTTAAACCGAATTTTTCCGATACTTGTAACAATTTATGTGTTTGGCTGCAAAATATAAATATTTTGAATTTCGATTATTTCCTCTCTATCCTCATACTGACTTTTAAACCCGTCACTGGTCGAGAGTTGTCTTTATAAGATCGGGGTTAAAAATTGTGTCAGGATTGGATAGAAATATAAATTAAGATTCAAAATATTTATATTTTGCAGCCAAAGAAATTAAGATTCTTACATGTATCAAAATATTATCATTTAAAGCTCTTTCTGGTAATTAATTAGTTATTTTATTTGGTTCGGTTCAAACACCGTTGACAAATTATGCAAGATCATGTCAGAAATCACTATCACCGACAATTTCGATCGTGATCAACACATTACTGAGATTACATCGAAAGCAACTAGTAGGGCATTAGGATATCTTAGATGTAATTTGGCTTTTGCATCTAGGCAGACAAAGGATGTTGCACTAGTTCGTCCTCAACTTAAGTATGAATCACCTGTTTGGCATCCCCATGTTAGGATGGCTACTCGATGGACCGGCAGGGGGATGGTGGAACAAAAGTAGTGTTGGTGATAAGCATGATGAGCTGATTGGCCATCGCTGGAGGCCCGTCGTGAGCAGTCTTCTTTAACCTTCTTTTATAAGAGACACTCTGATACAGTGTCTCTTACTAAAGATAAATGCTTGCTCTCTGTGACTTGTTCAACTCAAAGAAGAGCATCAAAAATAACAACTATTAATGTTTGTCTGTTTGTTTGAATAGGGCTTTAACGTCCCCGTCAACACTATTTAGGTCATTTTAAAGATTCTATGGGACTTTTACCCGTTATTGAGATGAAATGTTATCTCAAGCCCTATCGCCCTATGAAACCAGAAGGCATATATGCATTAGGCCATCTGACTCACACGGCTTTGTCCGGACAGGCTTAATCCTTCTAAGCGATTTACCAGTACTCGTGTGTGGTCAGATTCAGCTCTGCGTGGAAGCACCATGCAGCCCAATTTATTTCTCCAAGCCCCGATGGGCGGGGGCGAAAACAACAGTTAATATCATAGGTATCAGGCCTGTAGTGATTCACTGAAGAATTACTTTTTCCTGGAACTATTCCTCAGTGGAATAGCCTTCCCTCCTCTGTGGAAATGCAAAAAACTGCAGAAGAGTTCAAAGTCCGCAAGGTATAGAATGGGACTCCGATGTATACGTTCTAGTACATCTAAATAGATTTTAAATACTTTAAAGAACTCATCCATTGATTTTATTTTGCTAAATTTAGCGAACCACCTAACTGAGGTAATGGTCAAATGCAACAGACTCAGTATCAGATACACTCGTGGGAACTAGAGCGCGTTTTGGGAGCTGCCGTGATGATGTGGGAGCTACTCCGCCTGAAGATTTGCGGCATTACCCCTTCACTGTACATAGATTGATCAATTTGATACGTGTAAATGATGAATGAGGGCTGACATACCCAGAATATGCGCAAAAGGATCTCGTTCTGAGCGAAAACTTACAAAACAATTGCATCATTCATTTGTGCTGACATAAAACTAAAGTCAGATTACCCTGTGTTCGATTTTGCTACCGTCGCCTACTTTCAGCAACGATTTTTTTTTTCAATATTTCTTTCGGCCTGCTTAGAAAGGTAAATCATTTTAACATCGCTTAGCATCGCCGACACTTTATATTATTCTCTCATTCTTCTACAATAAATCAAAAACACACAAGGGTACCTACCTTTGTTTACGATTTCCAGGTCCTAGGAACTATCGCGAGAGTTTCCGGAAGTGTCGTGGGAGCAAAAATACGTTGACGCGATAGCTTTTTCTGATGTCAACCCGTGACATGGCCTTCGAGTCACGTCGCATCAACGCCAAACGAGCCTACGTACACCGCACACATGCTGGAGAGTTTGTTTGTTTGTTTGATTTAAGGTTTTACGTCCCCATCAACATCCAATTTCGTGGGACTTTTACCCGACACTGAGATGAAATAACATCTCAAGCCCTGTCGCCCAATGTAACTAATAGTGTTTGTAAGCCTGGACGGTCCGACTCGCACCGCTTTGCCTGGGCAGGCTTAGATCCTCTAAGCGGTTTACCGGTACTCGTGTGCAGTCGGTTTCAGTTCTGCGTGGAAGCATCATGCCCCATCTATTTCTTCAAGCCCCGATGGGCGAGGGCCGACCTGCTGGAGAGTATCAAGATATCCGTGACTGGCAAAGTAGGAACATAACGTGTAGGCAACGTTGCAGCAACGTCGATGCATGACAAGGACGTTAATTCACGCTGCTGATACGCCATGTGCCCTGTGAAATTACATAACGGTACTATCAGAATCAATGTAGCCCACTCTTCACATGAAGCTTAAGCAACAATGCATTGACGTCGATGAAACGTCATGGTTGTGACGTTGCTGACACAGATGTAGGTTCGAATACACGACGTTCACCTCTATGTGTTATAAGAAGCCTCCGTAGTGTAGTTGTGCTGCTCGCCTAACAAACCAGCGGTCATGGGTTCGAAATCGGGCTTCTCGAGACTGTCAGATGAGTCTTGTAACCAGCGTCCATCTCCCAATGACCTTATTCCTTGGTGGGAACGCACGCACAGGCGCGCGCTTACGCAAGCATGCGCACGTCGCGTTTTATTCCTGTTCTTCACAAGTCAGAATCAGAAATGACTTTCATAAACCAGTTGCCAATTGGGCAAGTTGCAAAACAGCTTTAAGGGGAATAAATATACATTCAGGGGAGGCAACTCAAGCAAAAGTATTTTTGTCTCCCGTGTCAATGGGGGCCAACTATTAAAGGAAAGAATTTGCTCCTGAGGAGCAAATTATTTCCTTTAAGAGTAGACCCTCTTTTCAGTGGACCCGAGCTTATAGAAAAGCGAGAGTTGTGGTCATTTGAAAAGTGGTGGAAAAATATGCCCAAGAAAAGTATCATTATGTACTCGTAAACTGGCCGGCTCGGCATGACCTAACAAGAATAGCTTTTACAAAAAGCTACGTATACGCTTACATGTGTAGCACACATTAAATGTGAATGCCTGGAGATATATCCCAGAAATGTGTTTAATACAGTTAATTGTCTTTGGTAATATTCTTATTGTCAGTCTGCACCCAGGATCCTGTCGACTGAAGTATAATGTCTGAAATGTCAAAGTTGCAAATGCGGTAATTTTGTCAAAAAGTACCTTTTCATCTTTCAAATGGCACATATGCAACTTCAATATGCTTACATAACATCTTATCAAATGAAATGTTAGAAAACTGTTGGAGACGTTAAGTAGATAGCTTTCCTACACTTTACAGAAGACTAATTAAAGATTAACCCTAAAATTTTGCTAAAGGTGCGGCAAGGTTTTTTAGCTCACCAGAGCCGAAGGCTCCTGTGGAGCTTACAGAACAGGTGGTGGCCCGTCGTGGTCGAGAGTTTGTAATTGTGTATATTGTATTTGCCTGTACAAATATGTACACTGTGATAGAAATTCTTAGCCAGAGCTCTGACCGTGGGCCTCTTTTTGTGTGGAAGCTTATACTTGTTATGGACTACTTTTTCTTTTTGTTAAAGCTTATACTTGTAAAGGTCAACCTCATTGTGGGTAACTAATGGTTGTACTTCCGTGTTAAACCCTACATCTGTAATGTCCACGTACACAGGCGTAGATAAATACTGTTGACTGGACCGTTAAATGCTAGACTTCTGTGTAGGTCTAATACGTACTGTGAATCAGGCTATCCGCGTTGATTTCTTTCACCCCTGGGTCAGATATTGTATGCGTGACTGTCTCTTCAACCATGATAGGTGGTAAGAAATCTACATTGTCTCGATCGTATTCCTCAGTCTCCAGTGCTAAAACAAGAACATTTGACAAGAATTCCGCAGAAGGCGGCGTCGCACCTGCTGGGGCAAAAATCAAATGAGCCACAATCAGACGGTGGTTATTATTTCATTCGTAGCAGTAGATAGTTGACGAAAAAAGAGTCGTTGTCACTGCAATATGTGTGAAAGTCACTGGAGTGCGAAAAATAGTTCAAGGACACCGGGCCAAGGTACTGCCAAGTCCGTACATTGAGGAGAAGCACTATGCATGGTATGGTGGTTGTAGGTCTTATAGTTAAGGAGATACCTAACGTCGACGTAAAATGAGTCACTGGAGCGCAAAATATTGGTCAAGGTCACCGGCTCAAGGTACCTGCAGAGTCAGTACATCCAGGAGAAGCACTATGCAATATTTGATGGTTTGAGGAGATCTGGGGCATCAACGTAAATTGTGTAAAAGTCACTGGAGCGAAAAATACAGGTCAAGGTGACTGGGTCAAGGTGCCTGCCCATGCAATGTTTGATGATTGTTTTGTCTTGTAGATGATTACAGTAGCAGGAGCAAATTCTTTCCCTTAAGAGTTGAACCCTACTGACATGGGAGACAAAAAATACTTTTTGCAGGAGTTGCCTCCCATGAGGGTGTATCCATTCCCCTTTAGCGTATCGTAAAGTGCAACCGTATGCTCCCAATGTCAACTTTGGAAATTTCTGTTGAACCAAAATCTCCAAAGTTGGCTTAAGGAGAATATATAGTAAACTTCAACAACTCCCCTATAATAAACACCCGTCTGAATGCTGCTTTCACGCAGAGCTGAACCTGACCACACATGAGTACTGGTAAACCTCTTAGAAGGACTAAGCCTGCCCAGGCAAAGTGGTGTGAGTCAGACCGTCCAATGCGTATAAGCATATTGATTCATTGGGCAGCAGGGCTTGAGATGTCATTATGCCCCCAACTTCGAAGACGTTGTGGGGGCATATTGCTTCTGCCATGTTCGTCTGTCCTTCCATCCTTCCGTCCGTCCCGCTTTTTACTGCATAGTATAACTTTTGAACCGTGCATGCAAGGTTTTTGAAATTTCATATATGGATTCTTTATGAAAAAATAATTGGCCCGTGTTTTTTTTTTTTTTTTTCTCATCAGGATAATGTCCCTTTCTGGAATTATGGCCCTTTGCAAAATGCTATGATATCTTGTAAGCAAGTTATCTCAAAATCCATTTGAGCCATTTCGCTGAAACTTTAAAGAGTGATTGGGGATGATGAGAAGATGAACTGATTAACTTTTGAAAAAAAATCTGATTATTTTTACTTGAGTTATGGCCCCTTGAAACTTTGGGCGTTTTAAGCTGGTAAGCAAGATATCTCAAAAACGATTTTAGCTATTGCCCTGAAACGTTACAGTCTGATTGGGCATGATGAGTAGATGAACTCATTAACTTTTGGAAAAAATTACGAACTTTTTTTCTTGAGTTATGGCCCTTTGGAACTTTGGGCATTTTAAGCTTGTAAGCAAGATATCTCAAATACCATTACAGCTATTGCCCTGAAACTTTGTAGATTGATTGGGACGATGAGAAGATGAACTGATTAACTTTTGACAAAAAAATCTGAATGTTTTAACTTGAGTTATGAACCTTTGCAACTTTGGGTGCTTTAAGCTTGTACGCAAGATGTCTAATCTTGTAAGCAAAATATTTAAAAAAAAAATCCACAATATCTAAAAAAAAAACAACAAAAAAAAAATATTAGAACTATTGCGCTGAAACTTTACATACTGATTGGGGATGATGAGAAGATGAACTGATTAACTTCTGAAAAACATCTGAATGTTTTTACTAGAGTAATGACCTTTGAAACTCAGTTTGGGCATTTTAGGCATGTAAGCAAGATATCTAAAAAACGATTTGAGCTATAGCCCTGAAACTTTACAGACTGATTCGGAATGATGAGTAGATGAACTGATTAATTTTTGAAAAAAAAAAAATCCGATTTTTTTTCTTGAGTTATGGCCCTTTGGAACTTTGGGCATTTTAAGCTTGTAAGCAAGATATCTCAAAAACCATTACAGCTGTTGCCCTGAAACATTACAGACCGATTCGGGACGATGAGAAGATGAACTGATTAACTTGAAAAGAAATCTGAATATTTTTACTTGAGTTATGGCCCTTTGAAACTCTGGGCTCTTTAAGCTAGTAAGTAAGCAAGATAACTTTACAGACTGATTCGGGATGATGAGTAGATTAACTGATTAACTTTTGGGAAAAATTCAGATTTTTTTTTTCATGAGTTATGGCGCTTTGACACTTTGAGCATTTTAAGCTTGTAAGCAAGATATAACAAAAACCATAGCAGCTTTTGCCCTGAAACTTTACAGACTGATTGGGGTCGATGATAAGATGAACTGATTAACTTTTGAAAAAAAAAATCTGATTTTTTTACTTGAGTAATGGCCCTTTGGATCTTTGGGCGCTTTAAGCTTGCAAGCAAGATATCTCAAAAACTATTTGAGCTATTGCCCTGAAAGTTTACAGACTAATTGGGCATGATGAGTAGATGAACTGATTAACTTTTGGAAAAAAAAAAAAAAAAAACGATTTTTTTTTCTTAACTTATCGCCCTTTGGAACTTTGGGCTTTTCAAGCTTGTAAGCAAGATATCTCAAAAACCATTACAGCTATTGCCCTGAATCTTTATAGACTGATCGGGGACAATGAGAAGATGAACTGATTAACTCTGACTTTTTTTTTACTTAAATTATGGCCCTTTGAAACTTTGGGAGTTTTAAGCTTGTAAGCAAGATATCTAATCTTGTAAGCAAGATATCTAAAAAAAAAAACATTAGAATTATTGCGCTGAAACTTTACATACCGATTGGGGATGATTAGAAGATGAACTGATTAAATTTTTGAAAAAAAAAAAAAAAAAAAAAAAAAAAAAAGATCTGAATTTTTTTTACTTGAGTAATGGCCCTTTGAAACTTTGGGCGCTTTAAGCTTGTAAGCAAGATATCTAAAAAACAATTGCGCTACTTCCTGAAACTTTACACACTGATTTGGGATGATGAGTAGATGAACTGATTAACTTTTGGAAAGAAATCCGACTTTTTTTCTTGAGTTATGGCCCTTTGGAACTTTTGGGCATTTTAAGCTTGTAAGCAAGATATCTCAAAAACCTTTACAGCTATTGCCCTGGAACTTTACAGGCTGATTGGGGACGATTAGAAGATGAACAGATCAATTTTTTTTTTAAAAGATCCGACTTTTTTTCTTTTCTTTGTTCTTGTATCATGGTGCTTTCAAAATTTCAGCATTATAACCAAGTAAAAACAAGATATCTCAATTACTGTTAGGGGCAAGCGGTGTTAGGGTCAAGCAGTGTTAGGGTCAAGAAGTTGGGGGCATAGAGTTTCATAAACACCGCCTCTAGTTTAATCTCAATGTCGGGTAAAAGTTGCAGCGTCACCAAAATGATCTTAATAGCGTTGACGGGGACGATAAACTCAATGCAAACAAACAAACAAAACACCTGTCTGCAATTTGGGCCTATTCGTCACAAAAGCATAATAATTTGTATAGGAAGCACTGTTTAATTTAATAGTACGTTTGCTAATTATGGCGAGCACGCTATTATTATTATCATTATTATTATTATTATTATTATTATTAGGAAAGTACATTTATCGCATACGCGACCAGAATAGTTGCAGGCTACTAATACTTCTTGCATGAAGCACGACATGTCTGCGAGCAGCAAATGCTAAGGCACGACAGCGCGAATGCGGACGCTCGCCTAAAGCATTCGGCTGCTCGCTAATGCGAAATGTACCGGCCATAGCCCTGTCCACAAATAATATTTCTTATTTCTGCACAAAAACATATTCTGATAAGTACCCACAACGTATGTAAGAAAACTATCAGTACTTTTCGGATGAAAAAAAACCCACCTTATCCGGAGCTATGGTACCCATTTCTTAAGAGCTTGCTCATTTATTTAAACTCTATCATCTTAAAGTACCCTCACTTCAAACAATTAACAACAAACGAACTCTTTATTCCAGCTCAGAGAACAACTGTTACATAATTATGTGCAAAATACATATTTTGCATAGCTACGATAATGACCGAGAAGCTCCGTGGTGTAGAAATTATGCTACTCGCCTCATAAACCAGGGGTCGTGGGTCGCTAGACTTTCGGATGAGGCTTTAAACCGAGGTCCCGTCTCCGTATTACCTTAGCTGTTGGCGGGACGCAAAACTCACACATATGCGATAATGATCGACACTGCATTTCTAGCCGATTTAAGAGGACCATTGTGGTCCTTAACGCTCACCTGTACTGAAAAGTAAATCACGGTCACTGGTGGATATAAGTAACTCTACCGCTCTGCAGGTTTCAAGAAAAAACAATTTAAATTCTATAGAACTATGCAGCAAAGACGATTAATTACAGGCGGCTTTAGCAATCAAGACTTTTAAGGGGAATGGGAACACATTCTGGGGAGGCAACTCCTAGTAAAGTATTTTTTTCTCCCATGTCAATAGTGGTCAACACTTAAAGGAAAGAATTTGCTCCGCAGTTCTTTCCTTTAACAGTAGACCCATTTTTCAGTGGGACAGGATTTATGAGAAAGCGAACAGGAGGTCCCGAAAATGTCTCCCTTTGAAAAATGGAGTAAAATCTGCCATGCGTTCCCATTCCCCTTAAACAGTCAAGGAGTGCAAAAATATGTCAAAAAGTGTAGTGTCAATATGATCGTCAATCAATAGACTTGTGGCCTATATATATATATATAGTGCCGGTTTTGAGGTAATCTGTTAAAAACCCTCACAAATCACCTCTTCAACCAGCACTATCTATATATAAACACATCTTACCACATATATATTTTACCGCAGTATTTTGAGCAGACAGATAAACCGACTATTACATGTCAATTTATCTTTACCACACTGATAGTTGGACATCAAAGTCAAAAAGGGAAATCACCTACGGACTATTTCAGTATTTAGAAAACCATTCACTGGACAAAAAACTAGTCATTTATTTACGTTCAATTTCTTACTATTCTAGTACAAGCCGTGATAGCCGAGTGGTCTAGATGGTTTGGACTGTGAATGGTGGGGCATGAGTTCGAATCCCGGTAATGACATAAAAATCTTTTTATAATGGAACATTGAATAAAAATGATGACAGCGTAATCGGTTTCAATAAAAAGCGTTTCTAAGCGATAAAAATGGGTTAAAAAAAAAAGAAAAAAATACAAAAAAATCCTGATAACACTGTAATCGGTTTAATTAAGAAAGGTTACTAAGCAACTCGTAGAGAACAACAAATAATTAAAAGTAATATCCAAAATCTGCTCCGATAAAAGTCGCGGATAGACACTATATAGAAACATATTAAAAAGAATTTTGAAAATTCCACTTTGGGGCAAAAACTTTAACCCCTCCTGAAAGTGCCTTTACATAATCCAATGACCACCAGATTTTGCACATATAACAAGACTTTAAGGCTGTATAACATATTAAAATTCCAAGTTCCTATGACAACTTTTGGAATTTCAGAAAGTCTTTGAGTCTTCCTAAAAGTGGAATCCCATCAACCGATTAGTCTCAAATTTTGCATATGTATTTGGGTTGCATATATACATATTATCACAAAATTTCAAAGTTCTAGCATCATTTTGGAATTTCCTGCAAGTCTTTGAATTGTTGTAAAATAACATTGGTTCAACCAATTACCACCAAACTTTGTACATATGTTTCAACATACAAAATGCACATTCTTATAACATTGTAGGTCGGAAGTGAAGCAAAAAAAAAAAAAAAAAATATTAACTTTCATATTTCGGTGGTGGGTCATTTACTATTGTAATTTTATTGAATAAAATCAAGCATTTTCTATCTTTTTTTTCATTTCATTCTTCGCTTGAGCCTTACCTTCCTCAATAAGTTTCTTTCTCTCACTTTCACTCAGTTTTGAATGTTTTGAATGTATGTTCTCTTTCAGTCCTGAATCATCCTCAACACTCTATCATACTCAATCTTGCAATTTCCTGATTAAAAGGTTTTATAGAGTTAAAATATCTCTGTTTTTCTCTAAAATTCTTTCCACCACACTTATCACAGATTTGATATTTTGCTGTAGTACCTTTACCACATTGTAAACATTTCACTACTTTACTTTTGTTATGTTTTATAATAAAATTATGAGCCTTGCAGTATATAGAATGCTTTACTGATTTGTTTTTACATGGTTTATTTGAACCTAACGGCAACATAGCACATATATTTTGCATCTTTGCTTTTTCTATATCCATTTTTATTATTATATTTAAAATTTTTTTTTATAGTTTAAAAGAAAACAAAAAAATGAGTTCTGTAGAGAGACTAATACAATTGCATAGTGAAGGAAGAATTAGTGATGAGGCTTTAGACAAGGGTCTTAAATCCTTAGATATTGAGAAACAGAAGAGTGATGCACTACAACAAACTTCTACATTGGAAAATCTGCGTAAAAGACGTAGAGATAAAAAGATAAGAAAACGACAGCAACAAAATGCTGTTAAAACAAGTGAAAAAATTAATGATGAAGATACTAAAGAGAAAAATGTTCTGAAACTGGTTGATAAACCATTATGCAATTACTTCAAAGCGTATGAAATAGATGCTCATAAATATAAAGACCCAAATATTTTGTTTAATGATAAAAAATCTGTCATTATAGATAAAATTAATGAAAACATTAAAGAATACAATGGTATTAAATTTTCAATTGGGTTATCTATAAAGTTTTTTAAAGATGAACTTAATGGTGAAAGAAAAGAAGTTACCGGTGCATCACACGGAGAACAATGTGCAGTTCTTGATGGAAATAATTTAGATGAAAACTATAACAAACAAACAACTTATATACAAACATGGATTGAAAAATTCACAAATACCGCAACGGGTTTAGAAATTGACCATTGTATCAAACTTTATCTTAATATAGCAAAATATGAACCACTCAAAGGTTCTTCGTATATTTCTCTTCCAAGTGCAATAGCAAATAAAAAAGCAATAATTAATTTATCAAATGATGATGATAGATGTTTAGAATGGCATATACTTGCTTCTAAATACCCAAACAAAAACAATCCAAGTAAGTTATCAAGTTATCGTAAATATTTAGGCACATTAAATATGGAAGGAATAGACTTTCCCACACCAATCTCACAAATACCAAAAGTTGAGAAACAAAACAATATAGCAATCAATGTTTATGGATACACATTAACAAAAAAGACAGAGAAACTTACTATATTTCCATATCATATTTCAAATCAACCAAATGAAAAAGAACGAATTAATCTGCTTTTGATAACTGAAGATGTTGAAGAGGAAATTGATGATAGTGAAGAAGAAATGATAGATGAAGATTATAATCCTGATGACTATCCTCCTGATGAGTCAAAAACAAAATATCACTACTGTTTTATTAAAAACCTTAATAGATTACTTTACAATCAGAACAATAAACACAAACATAAAACACATTTCTGTGATAGATGTCTTTATGGTTTTACAAGAGAAGACCTACTAATCAAACATAAAGAAGACTGTGAAGGCATAAATAAATCTCCAATGCGAATAGAAATGCCATCAAAAGGTCTTATCAAGTTTAAAAACCATCAAAATCAAATGCCCGTTCCATATGTTATCTATGCTGACTTTGAAGCACAAATCAAACCCAAATCACAACAAAAAGGAGATAAATCAGAAATAACAAGCGAACATGAAGCGTGTGGATTTGGATATCAAGTTGTTAGATATGATGGTAAAGCAGACAAACCAGTAATATACAGAGGTGAAGATGTTGCAGAGGTTTTTCTAAATCATTTAAAATGTGAAGTGAATAACATCAACAACATCTTTAGACATCCTAAACCATTAATAATGCCAACAGAACAGAACATACAAGATTATGAAAATGCTTCCCATTGTTGGATATGTGAAAAAGAAATTAATAATGAAAAGAATCCAAAAGTAAAAGACCACTGTCATTTCACAGGAGAATATAGAGGACCAGCACACAAATCCTGTAATCTCAAACTTGCAATCAAACCAAATAAAACCAAAATTCCAGTTATCTTCCACAACTTAAAAGGTTATGATAGCCATCTAATAATGCAGAAAATACACAAAGCAAGTGGAAACATTACTTGTATTGCAAATAATTCAGAGAAATTCATCTCATTCAGTATTGGACAACTGAAATTCTTAGACAGTTTTCAATTTATGGCTTCCTCTCTTGAAAAGTTGGTAGATGGAGCAATTGGTGTAAAGACAGAATGTGAAAAATGTAAAGGTACAGAAGAAATAAACATCAATGAAAATTGGTTATTAACAGCGAAATGTAAAAAATGTCACAATACAAGATATAAAAAACTCAACAAATCAGACTTACCATTAACTGTAAAACATACAACTAACTCACATCTTCTTGCTCGTAAAGGTATCTATCCATATGAATACATTGATAGTTTTGATAGATTTGATGAAACACAACTACCACCCATAGACAAATTCTACAGCAGTCTTACAGATGAAAGTATCAAACAAAAAGACTATGAACACGCTCAAAAAGTATGGAAACAATTTAACTGTAAAACACTTGGTGATTATCATGATTTATATCTCAAAACAGATGTTCTCTTACTTGCAGATGTTTTTCAAAAGTTTAGAGAAACCTGTATGAATAACTATAAACTTGACCCTCTACATTACTACACTGCACCTGGTCTATCTTGGGATGCTCTTCTAAAATACACAGAAATAGAATTACAACTTCTATCAGATTTGGATATGCATCTTTTCATTGAAAAAGGAATGAGAGGTGGAATAAGTATGGTTTCTAAAAGACACGCAAAAGCAAACAATAAATATGTAGCAGATTATAATCCAAATGAAGAAGACAATTACATAATGTATTTAGATGAAAATAATTTATATGGTCATTCAATGAGCCAACCACTTCCATATGGTGGTTTCAAATGGATAACTAATAAAGATTTAATAGATGGAAAACTTCCAAAATTACAAAAAGGTAGAGGAAGAATATATGAAGTAGATTTAGAATACCCCAAACATTTACATAAACTACATAATGACTATCCACTTGCACCTGAAAAATTAGCAATTAAAAAAGAATGGTTATCCGACTATCAAAATGAACTAATTGAAAATAGTATGTTAAAAACAGAAAAACTTGTCCCCAATCTAATGGATAAGAAGAAATATGTAGTACATTACAAAAACTTAAGACTATACAAACAACTGGGTATGAAAATAACAAAAATACACAGAATATTAGAATTTGATGAGAAACCTTGGATGGAACCTTACATACGTCTGAATACAGAATTACGTAAAAAAGCAAAGACTACATTTGAAAAAGATTTCTTTAAACTTATGAACAACTCATGGTAGGGTGACAATCTGGACCAAAAAAATGGGAACCCATACCCCCCCGTATAACAAGACAAGTCATATACCAAAATGTTCGTCAGGATCCGTAGTAGCTGAAACTGCCGGCATAAATTGGCATAAATGATGGCGAGCTGAGAAATCCAAGATGGCGTCCAAGATGGCCGCCCTAGCCGTAAATTCCAGTTTTTCGTAAAATATGAATACAAATACCACAAATCATCTAACAAACTTATTTTAATTTATTTTTCTGGTGTAGAAAGAAGATTTGTGCTAGAATATAGATCAATTTTTTAGGTTTGACTTGAAAACCGGTGAAAAAAATGATATTTTATTGTTTTTGTGTCTAGTCTCATAGGTGGTACATGAAAGCAATTCTGATGTTTCAAAAATAAAACAGTTTTTACATATCTATTGTTTTATTTTAACTAAGACACTATTCTAAAATACATTTAACACTATTCTAAAATACATTTATGGTTGGTTATGACCTTTTTACCATCAATTTAGCCACAGGATTACCCCACCCACTCAGTTTACCAGTAAAATGCATTCACATAAAAGCTCACACACAAGGGATTTGTAGGCGTGTGCCTCATTTTAGACAATTAAGTAGTAGTGGGCATTCACAATAATGCTTAGTTCTGTTTTTATATCGCCACGAAAACATGCCCATATGCTTTTGACCCCCTTGAAACTCACTTTTATATAGAAAAACTAGGGTTTTCAGAGGTGAGCATTATTTTTCTAATTTACACTTAAGGACATAGCTTGTGGGTGTTTGACAGCATCACCACGTTGAGAGGGTTCTAAGGAGTCCCCGCAATCTATGTTTTGAACAGAAATATCATTCATTTTTATCTGGATTTTTTTTGTTGGGGTGGGGGGGGGGGGGGGGGTGAGGGGGTGGTAGTTAACTCTTCCAATGGATTTGAATTATGTGTGTTTTCGTAATGTTATGTATTTAGCCATTTGAAACACCACCTCTTTATAATACTGTTTTCTGAATCCAAGCATAAACCTCTTAGTTAAACAGTTATATATCCAAACAAAAAGGTAGAATAGTGTAAAATAACTTCCTTTACATGTTTTTTGTCATTTTTTCAATGCAATTAGTAAGGGGTTTAGGCTTTGAACAGTGTTTAGAAAAAATGTGTTATAAAACAATTGTGCTGTACTAATAGGCCATATGAGACTACAAGTACATGTTTTAAAACTGTCATAGTCCTCGGTATGAACATGAGCTAGTATTGTAAACAAGTTCTAACAAATGTTAGTTTTTGTTTGTTTGTTTGTTTGTTTGTTTGTTTGAATTGGGGTTTAACGTCCATGTCAACACTATTATGGTCATTTTTGAGACGTTGCTTCAAGTGTTGTGGGACTTTTACCCGACATTGAGATGAAATGACATCTCAAGCCCTACCGCCCAATGAAACCAGAAGGCTTATATGCATTGGATCTGGCACACACCGCTTTGCCTGGGCAGGCATAGTCCTTCTTAAAAGCAGTTTACCAGTACTCGTGTGTGGTCAGATTCAGCTCTTCGTGGAAGCACCATGCAGCCCAATCTATTTCTGCATGCCCCAATGGGCGGGGGCGACTTAGTTTGCTTCTTTGTATTGGGGTTTAACTGCCCAATCAACACTATTTAGGTAATTTTTGAGCTTGTCAGTTTACTTATCCACACTTTTCCTGGGCAGGCTTATACGTACGTGATTAACCAGTACAGTGCACATTCTTTCGCCATAAACTGACAACTGCCCTTCTTGAATCAGCGGAAGCGAGATAATGACCGTAGAAAAGATTTCATGATCAAATTCCACGAAAGAATGTTGCCGACCCCGGCAGGTATCAAACCCGCTTCCTACTGATCACCATTTAGGCACTTACAAATGTAAGACATATTCAAACATGCTTTACTACTTGCAAGCTTGAGTACATGGTTGTACTTTCTATGAGCAAATGCAGTCATCACTACACTGATCAGGCTATTTATTCATAGTTGTAATCGAGTTAATGCTGAGCAGCAACAACCTCACTGGATACTTTCAGAGATTTGTTCTCAAAATAGAAGTAAAGCAATGATCAAGAATCGATACAATTAATTTACACCTCCCATCAATGACTCTGAAGGGAAAGAAACACAAACATGAAGTAACTAGAACAACAGAGGAAAGCCAAAAGGACAGTTACTGTCCCACAAAATGGCAAACTGGCTATCCAGTTATATTATAGGAATCACCCACAATGAAGTTATGAACAAGCCCTTATAAGATGGTTTTTATCAAGACTCATTACTGCTAAGTATGCCATGCATAGTTGCAAGCTCTAACAAACACCATACCAATACACAGGCTTATAATAAGTCTATTATTTATCATTTAGTTGATAATCCCTATTATTTCACAATGACAGTTTAAAATTTATTGGACCGTTTTTCCTGACATTTGGACAATTTTGTTTGTTTGTTGTTTTATTTGAAGTTTAACGTCCCCATCAACACTGTATAGGTCATTTTGGAGACGTTGCTTCCAATTTTGTTGGACTTTTACCCGACATTGAGATGAAATGACATCTCAAGCCCTGTCCCCCATTGAAACCAATACAGCTTATAAGTATGGACGGTCCGACTTGCACCGCTTTGCCTGGACAGGCTTAGATCCTCTAAG
Source organism: Lucinisca nassula (assembly GCA_963580285.1). Classification (NCBI taxonomy): domain Eukaryota; kingdom Metazoa; phylum Mollusca; class Bivalvia; order Lucinida; family Lucinidae; genus Lucinisca; species Lucinisca nassula. The sequence continues at coordinate 110,416,529 of OY757018.1, read as the reverse complement.
GGGTTTACCAATACTCATGTGCGGTCGGTTTCAGCTCTGCGTGGAAGCATCATGCAGCCCATCTATTTCTTCAAGCCCTGATGGGCGGAGGCCGAAGATATTTGGACAATATAGATACTGGAGATGAAGTTCCTCAAGAGATAGAGAAGTTTGATAAATTGCCATAAAATGGGTCAAAAGCCATTTGAGTCATTCATGCAGGAAAGGCTCATACCCATAGCTTGAAAGAACAATCTTATGAGCCTTTGCCTGGGTCAAACTCCAGACTGTGTGTGTGCGTGTGTGTGTGTGTGTGTGTGTGTGTGTGTGTGTGCGTGCCTGCACGCGCGCGTGCGTGTGTGTAAATTCGGGTTTAACGTCGCTTTCAACAATTTTTCAGTCATATCACGACGGTGTCAGGTTGCGACAGGGAACTCAATGCTCACTTTTATAGTGCTGCCTCACTGAAGTTTCATGTCCCAGACACATTACATGATACCCCACCCAGTCACATTATCCTGACACTGGGTTGACCAGTCCTAGCTCTACCCCGTAAATCTGAGTGCCAAGCGAGGAGCAGCTAGTACCATTTTTAACGACTTTGGTATGTCGCGACCCGGGATCGAACCCGTGACCTCTCGTTCCCCGGAGCAGACACTCTACCAACTGAGCTATCGGGGCCGGTACCAGACTATGAGTGATATCAGGTCAATGGCACAGGTGTCTGGGGAAACCAGTTTGAGGAACTGACTGCCACCGGTGAAGAGATACATGCTTTCTATACATCAGTTCATTCATTCAAGGTCTTGTCTTTCAAAAATGCTCATGATCACGCGAGATTGTTTACAGATGAAGAATGTATGATGTCTACCAAAAAGTCGGATTTCCTTGAAAAACTGGAAAGACTTGCTGGTTGTATAGTATTTGACGGGATGTCTGTACTTTAAATGTTGCAGCATTCATCATGTCTCAAACTGACATATCAACAGATGGCTGCTATGTTTTGGTCTTACAGTCTTCTTACCATTATTTGGGTAGCCACCATTCACGTCGGTTTTGAGAGGAATGAGGCAAACAGTCTCAAATCACAGACCCAACAAAAGTGTGGAAAGAATGTTTCTTCACACGCGCCTGTGTCTACGAGGAAAAATATAGTAACTGGTGATTGATAGATACTTTCAAGCAGTAAAAGCAAGAACTTTACACTAGATAACTTAACGAAAATTGCCATGAGCTTCTTAAGAAGAATGCTACTGTTTTTGGTGCAGGTTGACTTGAGAACAAGGCTCTGAAATTTCTGCTGATGTTGTCCCAGTTCAGCATGAACTTTATTCGAATCGTGAAGAAGCTGGTAGTAGAATGATTTGCAACTAGCCGTTGCAGGTTCTCTTGTTGTCAGTTCTGATACCGATGTTTTCTTTCTACTTGTGCATCACTTTAACCTGCTTTATGCTGGTGACAGGCAGAAAAGGTATTCATGCTGACTGCACCAGATGAAAGGGCAATGATGCTGTCTGTATTGTCTTATGGGTTGTGATACCTGCTCTTCTTTACATAGTACAGGCAAGAAAAAAGGTAATTAATGTTCTGCCTAAACCAGACTTCCAGCTTCATGAGATTTCAGATCTTGGGACTGAGTCAAATGTCTCAGGGCTAGTTAAAGCAGCAGCAATTTCTTTTTAGTGCACAGGTGTGCATATCAGCTACCGATTTGATGGGGAGCTATAAAATCTAAGATTAACTTGCCTAGCCCAGTAGACCTACAGTATACAGAGTAAACCGCTTAGAGATTCTAACCATGCACAGGAAAAGTGGTGCGAGTTGGACCATCCTTGCATATAAAACCTTTTGGTTTAAATGTGTGGTGGGGCTTGAGATGTCATTTCATCTCAATGTCGGGGAAAGTCCCACAAAAAAAATGGAAGCAATGGCTCCAGAATGCAAAATGACTGATACAGTGTTGACGGGGACGTTGTACCTCAAATCAAACAAAATATAACCTAATTGTGTAGCATATCCTCTTTATAACACATTTTTATAACATGGTTTTGGATATAACACTTTATAACCCCCAAAACCTAGCCAGTTACACAGCAAAAATGACAATAAAAGTCATTTTAGATCAATTTGATAAACACTATTTTGCTGTTTGTTTGGATGTAGCACTGCTTAATTAAGACGGTTAATGCTCATATCCCGAAAACAGTGTTATAAAGAGGTGGTGTTTCCTAATGGCTGATCATATAATATAGTATGAAAACATAACTAAGCATTAGTTTCAATGCCCTCTTCTACTTGTTGTGTAAAATGAAATCCTCGCCTGCTAATCCCTTGAGTGTGAGTATTATGTGAATGAATTGTACTGGTAAACTGAGTGGGTGGGGTAATCCTGGGGCTAAATTTACTGTAAAAAAGTCATAACAAACCATGAATGCACTTGGGAATAGTGTTAAATGTATTTTAGAATAGTGTCTTAGTTAAAATAAAACAATCGATAAATAAAAACTGTTTAACATTTTGAAACATCAGCATTGCCTTTATGTAACACCCATGAAACTAGACACAAAAACGATGAAATGTCTTTTATTTCACCGGTTTTCAAGTCAAACCTAAAATGCTGATCAATATTCTAGCACAAGTAGTCTTTCTATACCAGAAAAATAAATTAAAATAAGTTTGTAAGATGATTTGTGGCAATATTATGTGAATGAATTATACTGGTAAACTGAGTGGGTGGGGTAATCCTGGGGCTAAATTGATGGTAAAAAAGTCAAAATCAACCATAAATGTACTTCAGAATAGTGTTAAATGTATTTTAGAATAGTGTCTTAGTTAAAATAAAACAATAGATATGAAAAAACTGTTTAAATTTTGAAACATCAGAATTGCTTTCATGTACCACCTATGAAACTAGACACAAAAACAATAAAATATCATTTTTTTCACCGGTTTTCAAGTCAAACCTAAAAAATTGATCTATATTCTAGCACAAATCTTCTTTCTACACCAGAAAAATAAATTAAAATAAGTTTGTAAGATGATTTGTGGTATTTATATTCATAGTTTACAAAAAACTGGAATTTACAGCTATGGCGGCCATCTTGGACGCCATCTTGGATTTCTCAGCTCGCCATCATTTATGCCAATTTATGCCGGCAGTTTCAGATACTACGGATGCTGACGAACATTTTGGTATATGACATGTTTTGTTATACGGGGGGGTATGGGTTACTACCAGAAATAGTGGACTTTTTGGCCCATTGTCACCCTACCATCAGTATTTGGCAAAACAATGGAAAACATACGTAAAAGAGTTGATATTAAATTAGTCAAAACAGATGGCAGTGAAAATGAAAAAATCCGCAAGATAATAGCCAAACCAAACTTCAATCGTAGAATAAAGTTCTCTAATGAGTTATCTGCCATTCAAGTGAATAAAACAAGATTAACTCTCAATAAACCAATATATGTTGGCTTCTGTGTTTTAGATTTATCAAAACATCTTATGTATGATTGGTATTATAATACATTGAAAAAGAAGTATGGTAATAACTGCACCTTGTTATACACCGACACAGACAGTTTATTAGTAGATATCAAAACCAAAGATGCTTACAAAGATATGTCTGAAATGAAAGATGAATACGATTTCTCTGATTATCCAAAAGAACATCCACTATACGATGAAACAAACAAGAAGGTCATAGGTAAGATGAAGGATGAATGTGCTGGTGTTCCAATATCAGAATATATTGGTCTTCGTCCTAAACTATATTCAGTATTAAGAGCAGATGAACAAGTCATCAAAAAAGCGAAAGGAACAAAAAAATATGTAATCAAAAAACAAATCAATTTTGAAAACTACAGAGATGCATTATTCAACAAAAAGAAATACACACACTCAATGAACATGCTACGCTCAATGCATCACAACATATATGGATTAAAAGTAAATAAGGCTTCACTTTCTCCTTTAGACACAAAAAGATACATAACTGACGATGGCATTACGACATACGCGTATGGGTATCAGCCGGAACAATAAGTAATTCCTCTTTGACAAACCCTCTCTTAGGTGCAGGAGATTTCAAATAATAAACTCTTATTCCCTGCGTTATAATATGATAGTCAATCTTATGAATATCAACAGACCATACTGGGTCAGTAGCCCTTCTCTTTCCACCACCTTCTAATTCTCCAGGTTGATACAAATATCTAACATTTACATAAGGACAAATTTCAGCATCAACTTTTCTTGTTATAATTGGAGGAGGTTTTTTCGTCTCCTTATTTAATGCTTTAATAACATCAGATAATCTCTTAACCCATTCTCTGTTTCTTTTTTTAGTATCAATCTCTTTAGCATACTGATAACCAAACAATCTTTCTGCTAAGGTTCTATTAAATCTTTCTACTATTCCTTGGTCTCTGTGTATTTCTTTTCTACCTCTTCTTATTTTGGTATTATGCTTTTCCATCAAAGTTGAAACGGAACTCATAAATTCTCTACCAGGATCAACTTGCAATAGTTTAGGATACTTCAAATGTCTTTTATAAATCTTCTCAAAAGCATTTGCAACTTCTTTACTATCTTTCGACGTCAAAGGTTCGGCTTCTTTATATCTTGTTCCAACATCAACCACTGTCAATGCATACTTGTATGTCTTCCTACCAATAGTATCGTGAGGTAAAAACAACAAATCAGCCTGATGAACTTCATTCTCTGCAGACACATCAAATTTTGGTCTTATTATTCTCTTAGGTGCAGGTAAATATATTTGCCATACTGCTTGTTTCTTTAAGAACTCTAATGCTTGTTTCTGACTAACCTTTGCTTCTTTTGCTAACTTACCAACAGCTGAGTGTCCTTTCCAGAAACCTTTTGGACTATAGTATATCTTCTCCATTTATTTATATTTAAGAAAAAATATTTATATATAAAAAGATGTCAAAGAATGCACAAACGCAAAATATAGCACAATTGCTTGATGATGACTATACACCTACAAAAGAAGAGTTTGAAGAGCTGTTAAAGGAACAAAGTCAATTTGACACAAAGAAATGGACTGATTTAGAAATCAACAACATTTATACAATCACCGACTTCAGAGAAATTAACACAGACAATGGTGTGAGTGTAATTTTAACTCTCAAAGACAATGGTGAAGTATGGAGTCCTGCACATCTCACAAAGAAGATAGAAGGTAAAGAACCACCATTTTATGTAAGACCACTTGGTTTGAAACCATGTAAGAATAATAAAAAAAATAAATATCATGCTTATGATTTAGTTTTTCCAAAGAAAGATTATGTCAAAAACTAATTTTTTTTTTACCTACATCAACTTCCAAGCAACAAATCCTGTCAATGCCATACCACCAACAACAAATGCAATCTCTCTATTTTTCTGGTCTTCTGATGGAGTGTAAAAATCACTCAATGTAGGTTTTGGTGGTAATGGTGTGGATAAATTATCTGGCAATTGTTTTCCTGTAATATAATAATATTGTTTCATAGCAGTGTCAGCATCACTGAACTCATCCACAGCATGATGTTCCTTCTTCAGTTGCTCATTAATAAAATCCAATCTTTGTGTTCTCTTCTCATTCCATGCAGTTGTTGCTGATTCTAATTGTTCCATCGCTTTATCATGTCGTTATCTCTCTTCATCACTATTACTACCCATATGTGAAAATAAATAATTACTACCTGAAAAGGCTAAGGCGTTTGTAATTGCTCCTCCAACCATTAATGCTACTGCACTTGCCATTTTTATATAATGAAAAAAAAAAAAATATTAAAATTACTTCATAATATCTGCAGGAATAATACCTTGCTTAACAAGCATATCCTTTGTTGCCATTGCAAGTAATATATCAATGGACAACATACCAATATCTGTCATATTAAAATCTACTTTTGGTGCTGGTCTTTTCAATAGTTTTCTACCTAATTCTGAATATCCAACAGTTAATACAGTTTCCACTCCAGCATGATATAACATGTTTGCAATTTGCTTTCCGTCTATTGAGGTTGTCATTATTTTTAATGAGAATATTATTTTTTTAAATTAATTAAATTCAAATGGGTCAATTTCTTTTTGTTGTATAATAGGTGCAGGTTGTTGCATCATAGGTTGTTGTTGTGGTACAACTTGTTTAGACTTGTACATATACAATCCTATTCCAACAACTCCAACTGTTATGCATAATGGTATATAATTTTTGTATATATTTATATTCTGTGAATTTGGAGAGCCGACATCATCATCTTTTGTTATAGATTTTAATTCCATGTTTTCTTTCTTTATAGTTTCAGTCTCCTTTCTTCTTAATTCTGCATTTCTTTTTCTTGCTTCTGCACCTTTCTTACCAGCAACTACTCGTCTTGGGTCTTTTGTTTTAACTTCAGTATCACTCATTTTTTTCTAAGGAGATATTTTCTTTTTTATTAAAATCAATATGTCTTGCTGTTGTTAGCATTGCAGTTAATGGAGCAAGGTACATTCCATATCTATAATACAATTCACAACACGAACTTGTCAAAGCGTGATTGATAAAAGGGTCTTCCTCTAAGTCTTGTATCAGTTTAGGTGGATTAACAACATTGAAATACTTTGATACACCCATCACGTATAAGCTAATGAAAGAATTACCCAATGTCTTAGTCATACTTGCTCCCAATCTTGCTTCATATCTGCAGTAAAGTTTGTTTATTTGTTCTGCTGTCATTGTATCAATGTCTGATAGTTGTAAGTCTTTACCAAGATACTGCTTACTACCACCACCAGCAACAATGGCTGATAATCGCTCACGTTTTGTTTCTTGTTCATTATTTTCTGTGCTTTCACATTCAATGTCTTGTAATAATTCTTCAGCATTCATTTTTATTTTATGTAATTTATTTTTTATTTTTAAAAAATAAAACATCGCATATCCGACTATTGATAAGATTGCAGTGTTTGTTATGATTATTGATAAGATTGCAGTGATTGATAATATTTCTAACAGCATTGTTTTTTAGTATTGCTATTTTACTTAAAACATTGCATAAGCATTACTTAAGATTTGCTACAGCATTGTATAAGCATTACTTAATCATTGCATAAACATTACTTAATCATTGCTAAAAAAATAATCAATCAACCAACCAATAACCAGTAGGCTGGTCAGTCTTCAAAATTAACTTACGATGCTTCTTTTTTTTCAGTTCTTCTTTTATTCTCTGTCGTTCTTCCAAAGTTGGAATAACATCATTCTCTCTTAAACAATTTTCAAAACTATCTCTATCTTTTGTGTAGAACATGCATAGCCATTTTGTTTGTTCTCTTAAATCTTTTAACACAGAATTATATCTCTGCGAAATAACCCACACTGATTGTTCTGCATGCCTACCAGAAAATGCTAATTCTGATAACATATCTTTTTTCTTTGTTAGTTCTTTCGTTGCACTGCAATCATCAATAATGTAGAGAGTAGAATGACCAGCATATTTATTAAAGAACATTCTTAGTAGTTCTTGTAGTTTTTCTTCTCCATTAACAATAGGATTAACAATTGTTATATTTTTTGTTTTAGGTTTCCTGACATCACCAATCCACTCACGATTTTTATAAGCCTTGTTCCATTGAATGGTTGGGCAAAGTATAACAATATGTTTAAATACTTGACGATATTCCTCTTCCAAAAGGTCAAGGACAAACTCTGTTTTCCCGCATCCAGTTTGACCACATATAATAGCACAATGAGGATATTTTGGTAGTTCCATTTTTATTTGTAAAAAAAAAAATATTAATAACTGACTTCTTTAAATCTACCATCTTCAAAGTTGATTTGTGCATCTTGTATAACAAACAAATAAAGATTGATTGGTTCATCTGCTCCTGCTTCTTTCGTTATTTGTATTGTAATACCTTCTGATGCATTTTCAATTCTTCTTCCAGAACCATGAAGTGTATTATCATCAGTTGAACGTAAATCCAACCATAAAGCATACCTGTTCGTTAGATATTTTTCTATTGTTGTATCAGTAAAATATAAATCTTTAACGACCATACTTGTTTCTTTGTTTCTTTTTGAATTCAAAGCAAAGAATTTATTTATTTCGTCCCAGTGTTGGTGGGACTTCATTCCTTGACTATACAATTGATTCGGAATCCCTTCTATTGTCATTTCCACTTTTGTAATTTCTGGATTATAATATTCTTCTGTGCTGGCCCTTTCAGGATCTTCGAATAGCATAAGAATTCCTTTCATACTTCTTGCAGGAACATTTAGATTGATATTCCATAGTGTATCAGATTTGTTTTTAGTTATTTTTCTGTGTCTTAGTATTCTGTCATACAAAATAACCATTTTACCATCAACTTGCTGTCTTATTTGTCTTGCTAATTCAGTATCAGAAACAATATCAAATTCCAAACAAATATTTTTGATTGTATAAGTTGAAGTTGCATCGCCTGATTTAATTACTTTATTATAATCATTGAATGTAAGTTCATATTCAAGTCTATCTCCTAATCCTGCTTGATAAAATGGCATATGGGTTTCCAATAATTCAAAATCAAGTGGGATGCAAAACCTGTTTCCATATGCTTTTGCGATGGCTTGATCTTCTTTATCTGCTGTTGCGTTTCCTGCACCCACTCTATGTCTCAACATGTTCTCTTTGCCAACGCCTTGATATACCATATTTACACGTTCTGTAATAGTCTTCCATAAATCATATATAACAATGATAGATGTCACTATCGTCAATGGACATAACTTCATTTCCACTTATTCTAATTGTTGTTTTCTTAATTATTGCTCTTCCTATGTTTTGAAATATAGTTGCATTTGCATCTTTAGAGGTTAGTTCAATTTCAAATGCTAATCTGACTGTTCCGGGAACAATAACATCATTACTACTTAGATTAGGAAATCTCACTAATAATTGTTGATTTTGGTCAATAGTTGAAGGGTTATTTGTTATTACTACACTTTGACGGATACCTCTCACACCTCGTGGTTCTCTTAATTTTCTGTAAGGGTTTAGTTTATCTCCGTAAGCTGACATTTTTTTAAAAGATAAAAAAATATTTTTAAATAATAAATAAATAATGGCTGAATATGAAAATCCTGAGTATGACAGGGAGGATTATGATGAAGAAGCAGAAACATCTTTTACAGATGAAGAGCAGTTTCAGAGAACATTAAATAGTCAGTTTGCTGGTTTGAATGATTTAACCGGTGATGATTGGAAAACTCTGCGTAATAGCATAGGTCAAAACATGATAGATAGATTTTACGAAAGGAATGAAGAACCTAAACGTAAAATCAAAGGTTTGTCTCTCAAGAAAGATGATATAGGGAGACCAATGTTATATGTTAAAGATGAAGGTGGAAAGAATATTGCATTAACATATTATCGTTCCAATGCACCAGATGAAATAGCAACATTTTTATCATTTAATACTTTGCAAAGGAAATATGGTGTTGATTTTGTTAGGAATGTATTAGGTGTAGATGATTTTAAACCATCTGCTACAAGAATTAAAGAAGGTAGAAAAGCATTCACACAATTACTTCAAACGAGAACTCAAATAACACAAACAGAAGAAGAAATACCTTTACAAGATATATCATCACAAGAACAAACTCAAGAACTATTAAATACAACAGTTGATGTAGAAACTGCTGTGAAAACATTGGAGACATCATTTACTAATGAACAAGAAACACAAACAGATTGGACAAAAAGAGAGATTGATGGAATAGCAAATGCAATGACAACAGTCAAAGAAGAGATAGCAAATGAATTGGCAAAACTGAATGAAACAAATAAAGACTTAGCAAAAGAAAATACAAAATTAGAACAAGCCAAAGCAGACAATGATGAATTTCAAATAGAAAGGATAAGTAGTCGAATCAAAGAGTTAGAAAGTGAGAGAAGTGCAAGATTGGAAGTTATTAATGTTAATAAAGAAAAACTACGTAGTCAGGTAAATAGAATCAAAGAGACTATAAACAAAGTATTAAAAGAAGACACTACATTGGGTGAAAGAATTAGAACATTATTCAGAGAACAAGGCATTACAATTGTTAGTATTTTAACCGCTTTTGGAATGATTATTGGAGTTATTGTTGAGGCTGTTATTCCTACTGGTGGTGGTACTACTTCAACCCCTCCTTCTCCACCAAAAGGTGGTGTTAAAGATTGGGTTAAGAAACAATTATCAAATCTTGGTAAATTACTTTCTACCCTTGCAGGAAAAGTAGCTACTGCATTACCAGGTGTTATTGGTTCTATTGTGTCTTGGTTGTTGTCTTCTGCAGGTAAAGTTGTTGGTTGGTTTGGAGAACATTTATGGGCATTAGTTGTATTGGTTGCTGGATTGTTATATGCATCTGCGAGAGAGTTTATAAGAAAAAAAAGAACTTAATAAATTTCATACATAATTAATAGTCCAATTACTATACTTCCTACTATTAATGCTGTTTTGTTGTCTTCATGTTGTATGGCTTCTTTTTTTTCTGGTAGAGATTGATGAGATTGTGGTAGAGATTTATTTGTTGGTGTGCCTTGTAGAGATTGTGGTAGAGATTTCTTTGTAGTAGATTGGTTAGCAAGTTTGTGATGATTAAACCAATCTGCTATTCTAGCATCGGAGGTACCAGCACCATCAACCCAACTTTTTGACAGATTGTGTTTCTTTGCATAATCAACTGCTTGTTGATGATAATCTGGTAGAGATTTCTTTGTTTGTGTGCCTTGTATAGTTGCAGGTTGTGTAGCAGATGCAACAGGTTTAACATTTACATCACTATTGAAACCAAGTGTTTGATTTTCTGTTGCAATTACAATTTTATTATTATATCCAGCGATAGTACCAACTTGTAAAACCATATCACTGGGAGACATATATAATCCAATACCATAAACAAAATCTACTTTACTTCTTGCATATTTGAGTGTGTTTTGATATCTTTGTATTTGACTTGGTAAATCAACTGGACTATTAATAGCGTCTTCAATGTTAGCAAGAAATTGTTTCTGAGCATCAAATCCTGTGCCTATTTTTAGAATTTCTACACGTGTTTGAGATTGTGCTGCTAATAGTGCCCATACAAACATTCTAATACTTTCGTTAATTCGTTCAATACCTGTTTTTGTTAATCCTTCTGATTTGTCTAATATAAACATTGTCCAGGCGTCACTTATATCTACTGTATGTTCTATTTTATCATTTGGATTAAAGAATGGACCTTCACTTCGATGTTCTTGTCTATATTTTCCACTTGGTTTAAAATATTGTGTGTAACTCCCTAGACCACTGCATTTAGAACTACTTTCTAATTTTTGCCTCCAATCTGTATTAGGTGAAACATTGAATTCATTGCATAACTTTTGATAGACAGCTTTGTCGTATGGATTTTTGTAATAACAAAATGATTCATCTGTTGGTAAAGGTGTTTTAAGTTCTTTCAAAATACGAGCAATACAATAATAAACATGAAATGTATATATTGTTTTAGTTAGTCCTGAAGTGTTTTGCAAATGATCTTGATAACTTACACCACATCCTGCAGTGGCACACCAGACAGCAAAATTTAATTGACATTGCCACCAGTCAAATGATGAATGAAGCCATGTATTCCACGGTTCATTGGTGTGTAATGTTGGATTTTGATAGTTTTGAAATAAGTCGGGAAACGTTACTGGAAAATGGTCATCTTTATTAACATAAATCGTTTGTTTTATAAGTTCAATATTCTTTTCGGTATATTTAGTATTGGGGTTATATGATGCATTGGGATTGTACTTGAATTCTTTAGGTATCATTTTTATTATTGATTATATATAAAAAATAAAAATGTATCATACAATTTCGAATATTGACAAGACAATAAACTTGCACCAATACATTGATAACAGAGATGGGAATAAACGTATTGGTTTGAAATCTATAACATATGGTGTTGGATGGTATAATGTTGTTGATGAATATTTGCAGAAGACTAAAGAGAGACCTCATAAGATTATAGATGGTTATTATAGTTTTCAACAAATAGCAGATTTATTTCAAAGTAATAATATTACATTATCTGTAAATGAAACAAATGGAATTGCTTCTTTAATTACACCGGATGAATTGAAGATAAGCAAGGGCTTAAAACAAATGTTGGGGTTTGGAAATAAGCGAAAGTTTGCTGTTAATGAAACTCATTATGGTGAGAGAGCTGTAGATTTTGCTGTTTATAAATCATTGTATGTTCATTTGGAACAGATTAATACTTCAAATAATTATTTAGATGGTATGCCGAGTACTGTGTTGGCTGTTGTTCCAGTGGAAAATAAAGAGTTTGGAGAGATAACAACAGTGAGATTTGAGCATCCAGAATATAAGTGTTTGGTGAATGATGCTATAGCAGAATTGAAATTAGAAATCAGGGATGAAAATAACAACAAGGTAATTAATCATCTACCAATTAATTGCGTTTTGGAAATTATATAATTATAATAAAAAAATGAGTATATTTGGTGCTAAGAGAAAACACGTAGATGCATTGGGGCTGAAACAAGAAATATTTAATATGAGAAGTCAAGCATTTACACAAATAAATACATTGAATGATAGACATACAGGACTTCAAGATAGATTTCGGGATATGTATGTCAATCATCGATTATTATATAATAAGGTTGATAATATGTCAGACAGAAAATTGATAAGCATTTGTGCGGAGAGTAAAGGTTCCTTACAGAAGAATGAAGTGTTTGGCTTTGGAAATGGTGGTAGAGAAGTAGGTGTTGGATATGTGATGAACTTTCCTGGCCAGATAATAGGTGTTGGACTGTCGAGTAAAAGAACAAAAGGCGATGTGTCTGTGGCGATTGCAATTAATGGAAATCCACAAGCAGGATATGATATATCATTGAATAATATTTTAAGAAAACACGATAACTTTGCTACACCGTTAAAGGTTGAGGCTGGTGATGCAATTGCTTTTGTTTGTCAGACTAATAATGCTACATGTGTTAATACTGTGGCTTCGATGATAATTGAATTATTTATTGAATAAAAAAATATATGTTATCAAGAAAAAAATGAAACAACCTAATGCACCGCTATATCCAGAGTTGCCTATTGAAGATGGGCAAAATTATAGATTACAGAAGATATCTGAGATAGAGAAGACGTTAATTAATGAGAGAGATGTGAGAAAAGCATTATACAAAAAATACAAACGTGGAATAAATATTACTGATGGAGTTGATACTGGTTTGATATCAACAAGTGTTATTTTGGCAGGTGTTGGATTAACTGTTCCAATTATGTTGCCTTTAGAGATTGGTGCTGTTGTGTGTGGGAGTTTGGGTGTGTGTGTTAAACTAATTAGGCGTAAAATGACTTCAAAAGCACAGAAACATTATGAGATTAAAACTATTGCTGATAGTAAGTTGAATAGTATAAAGGATTTGATTTCTAAGGCTTTGACAGACGGACAGATATCTGAGAATGAATTTAAACTTGTGTTGGATGAGTTGGACAAATATAATAAACTCAAAGACAATATACATTCAAAACAAACAGGATTGAGTGAAAGTGAGAGAAAGAAACTTATTGAGGAAGGTAAGGCTCAAGCGAAGAATGAAATGAAAAAAAAGATAGAAAATGCTTGATTTTATTCAATAAAATTACAATAGTAAATGACCCACCACCAAAATATGAAAGTTAATATTTTTTTTTTTGCTTCACTTCCGACCTACAATGTTATAAGAATGTGCATTTTGTATGTTGAAACATATGTACAAAGTTTGGTGGTAATTAGTTGAACCAATGTTATTTTACAACAATTCAAAGACTTGCAGGAAATTCCAAAATGATGCTAGAACTTTGAAATTTTGTGATAATATGTATATATGCAACCCAAATACATATGCAAAATTTGAGACTAATCGGTTGATGGGATTCCACTTTTAGGAAGACTTAAAGACTTTCTGAAATTCCAAAAGTTGTCATAGGAACTTGGAATTTTAATATGTTATACAGCCTTAAAGTCTTGTTATATGTGCAAAATCTGGTGGTCATTGGATTATGTAAGGGCACTTTCAGGAGGGGTTAAAGTTTTTGCCCCAAAGTGGAATTTTCAAAATTCTTTTTAATATGTTTCTATATAGTGTCTATCCGCGACTTTTATCGGAGCAGATTTTGGATATTACTTTTAATTATTTGTTGTTCTCTACGAGTTGCTTAGTAACCTTTCTTAATTAAACCGATTACAGTGTTATCAGGATTTTTTTGTATTTTTTTCTTTTTTTTTAACCCATTTTTATCGCTTAGAAACGCTTTTTATTGAAACCGATTACGCTGTCATCATTTTTATTCAATGTTCCATTATAAAAAGATTTTTATGTCATTACCGGGATTCGAACTCATGCCCCACCATTTACAGTCCAATCCATCTAGACCACTCGGCTATCACGGCTTGTACTAGAATAGTAAGAAATTGAACGTAAATAAATGACTAGTTTTTTGTCCAGTGAATGGTTTTCTAAATACTGAAATAGTCCGTAGGTGATTTCCCTTTTTGACTTTGATGTCCAACTATCAGTGTGGTAAAGATAAATTGACATGTAATAGTCGGTTTATCTGTCTGCTCAAAATACTGCGGTAAAATATATATGTGGTAAGATGTGTTTATATATAGATAGTGCTGGTTGAAGAGGTGATTTGTGAGGGTTTTTAACAGATTACCTCAAAACCGGCACTATCTATATATATGGCCTGAAAGATCCTAATGGATGTTCACAATAAATGGATGGTCGGTCGGTCGGACGGACGGAGAGACAGATCGACAGACGACCGACAACCATGCTCTGTGCTAGTGAATAACACCCCAAAAGACTTTGTTCAGGTCCACATTCTCTTCAATATTCATAAAGAACTGATTAAAAATCAAAGCACTGCGAGCACTAGTGGGTCGACTGTTTGTTTGTTTGTTTGTTTTGGAGTTTAACGGTCCAGTCAACACTATTTAGGTCATTTTGAGCCGGTCGGTTTACCTACCCACACTTTCCTGGGCAGGCTTATACGTAAGCGGTTAACCAGTACAGTGCACATTCTTTCGCCAGAAACTGACAACTGCCCTTCTTGAATCAGCGGAAGGGAGAGAATGACCGTAGAAAAGATTTCATGATCAATCTCCATGAAAGAATGTTGCCGACCCCGGCGGGAGTCGAACCCGCGTCCTCCTGATCACCAGTCAGACGCGCATCCGACTGAGCCACCGAGGCCAGTGGGTCGACTGTCTCACTGGTGGGTCGACAACACCTTCAGGGGAGACAACTCCTGCCAAAGTATTTTTGTCTCCCATGTCAATAGGGGTCAACTCCTAAAGAGTTTAAGAGTAGACCCCTTTTTCAGTTGGACAGGGCTTATAGAAAAGCGCACAGGAAGTTCCAAAAGTTGTCTCCCGGAAAATCTGTCAGGTGTTCTCATTCCCCTTAACAAGTGTCTATATCAATACACTTACTTGGTTTGGTTCTCGACTTCTTTTCCATTTTGAAGAGTTTCCTCAGCCATTCGATGGCTCCTTCAGCCTGGGAAAAACATAGACTCCTTTTATGCTTATTATCACGAAGAAACTTTCTTGACATCCCCTAGGGGCCCGGTCCTTAATCTTTGCACCCAATAATTCCCGTTTATTTTGCTCATATATCTTCTCTTATCAAGCTGGTTACTGCCCAGCCAGCACAGAACAGTGGGCCAACCATCACGAAAACATACCAACATAATTTTGACCCCCTGGAACCCCACCTTTATATAGCAAAACTGGGGTTTACAGTTGTAAACTTTATTTTTCTTATTTCTGCTCTAAAATATAGATTGTGGGTACTCGTAAGAACCGCCTCGATTGTGGGTACTCGTAAGAACCGCCTCGATGAGGCGGTTCTAACGAGTACAGACAATCTATATTTTGAGCAGAAATAAGAAAAATATCACAATTTTTCACCTGAACCAGGGTAAAATTTACAATGTATTAGTATAGGCGTGTTTTCGTAATGGTCAGACCGACAACGATGTCGACCGTCAGTAGTGCTGCATTACTAGCATCTGAATTGATTGCATCTCGTTCCCCATTCTGATGTCTCTAAGGTCGTGTTGCATTCTATAAATTCTCCAAATCGGTTACTTTTCTGATGAAAATTCGTGATAATTTTCTTATTAATGCTCCAAAAATAGGTTGTGGGTGCTCGTTGGAACCGCCTGTAAACCCCAGTTTTCCCTATATAAAATTGGGTTTAGATGGGTGTTCATTACACGTATTTGTCAACAGGGTTTGCTAACCAGAGTCGAAGAAAATATATTCGATCATCAGTCATGTGACCGATAATCGATTAGTGATCATTGATAGTTTTGTCATATGATACTTTCCCTCATTTGATTCTTTAAAGGGACAGGCAACCCCTTCAACCTATAGTCTTCTTCTCAATAGATGTCTAATATTAAAGAGACGCGAGCAAATTCTTTTCTTGAATGGGGCAACCCCGTTTTCAGAAGGGTTCGATTACAGTTGACAGAAAATCAAACAGGAAGTCCCCAAGTTGTCTCCCGTTAGTATAGAAAAAAAGATGTTTCCATTCTCCTTAAGAGTATCAAGTTGGAAAACTGTTATTCTGTTATTGTATTGAGAGTCTTTCTCAATACTCCTAGTTATTCTCAATACTTCTTTTCTAAAGAAGGAAAAGGGAAGATCCGCAGGTTTATCTAATTGCGAGAACATCAAATGAGAGAGAGAGAGAGAGAGAGAGAGAGAGAGAGAGAGAGAGAGAGAGAGAGAGAGGAGAGAGAGAGAGAGGAGAGGAGAGAGAGAGAGAGAGAGAGAGAGAGAGAGAGAGAGAGAGAGAGAGAGAGAGAGAGAGAGAGAGAGAGTCGTGTATCTTATTTCATCGGGGATAGTCCTACAGTTGGGTAGGGCCTGCTATTGTTGCAGCATGCAGATGGTATATTGTTATTGTTGTTGTTGTTTTGGATTGTTTTTTTTTTTTTATTATTATTTGTTGTTTGTTGTTTGTTTTTTTTTTTTTTTTTTTTTTTTTCTGCTTTTTCCTTTTTCATTTGGTTTCCTCTTTCTCCGCTTTCCATCTCTTTCATCCCATGTACTATTTCTCTTCTCCTATCATTTCTATTCCTTTTTCTGAGAGACGACACAAAATGATCCGATGGGAGTATGGGATGACTTTTTGTTAACCCATATATATGCATAGAGTCCCTTTTTGGGACGTTGGCAAACAGTGTAGACCTAACCCCGGTATCCGTGACGGCGTCTTCCGAGGTATTCCGATTTCTCTTCAGGTTCTTCAGATAGGTGTAGATTTTACCCAAAAAGGAAAATAGAAAAATAAAGAAATCTACACCAAACGGATGGGTGGCCAGCCTGGTGTAGACCCAGATCCGACGCAGGTCTGTTTACTCAAAGAACATACATTTTTGTACAACTTACATCAAACAAAACATGCCTGACCATCTCCCCTGTAATTCGAAATGGAACACTCTAAACTTATTAGGTTGGAGATTCCATTGTCATCCCAAAACCACTGACAGTGCTGATGGATCGAGTGTCTATGAGTCTATGCTTGGACAACAGTCCGGAACCGAGATTTAGATTGTTCCGTTTAACCTTTAAATTCTAGTAGTAAACAAATAGTGTAGACCCTGGTCAGACGCAGTTTCCCAATGGCCCAGTACACGAGCCCAGTCCCGATTGGACAGTTACACAGCCTACTGACGTCACATGAACATGCCTTGAATTATATGAAATAAAGGCACTGCCCTTTGAGCAAACACACTCATTTACACCCCTTAGGTGGTTTAAAGTGGCGTAGAACATAAAAATACCGATAGTGCTAGCATGGTAGATGAGTGATTTGTGCATTTGCCTCTGATGCTAGAGACCCCCGGTTCGATTCCCAACAGCGACAATAAAATTTGGTGTGGAACATAGGGATGAATATCCTTACCGCAATGGCATGATTAATGTCATGATTACCGCGTACGCGTTCGTCCGTTTTTTTATTTCAACTCTAAAATATAGATTTTGGGTACTCGTTAGAACCGCCTTATCGAGGCGGTACCCGCAATCTATATTTTGAGCAGAAATAAGAAAAATATCACTTTTTTTTTCATCATAAAATCTTCATTTGTTTCGGCGGAAAACTTTACTATGTACATGTATTTGTGTTTTCTTAATGGATAGTCATGCAAACAATTCCTTGGTTACATTTCTTATATCTACAGTCGAACTTCAATGGCTCGAACACCTTTGGGACCTTGAAAATCTGTTCGAGACAGGGGTAGTTCGAGCCACTGAGGTTATAACGAGATACTTTTAGACATCTTTTTGGTGTTCTATAATGAGTATGTATGTTGTGTGTACTCATTAGAATCGCCTCATCGAGGCGATTCTAATGAGTACACACAGCATACATTTGCAAGATAAAAGACTAAAATTTCCTTAATTATCCCCCACTTTTCTTTTGTAGAGGATTTCGCTAGGGGCTCAAGAATGTGTTCGACTCATCCATGGTAAACGAGCCATCGGTGTTCGAGCCATCGAAGTTCTACTGTACTACTAAGCAACTTCAGTGGAGTCATTGACACCATTCTCCTATGATATTTTCACTATTTTGACAGTATTTTCTATTTGTTCCCAAACTCAGGTCATTTGTATCTTGTTTGTCAGACCAAAAGAAAGGATTCCGAAAGGGGCAGTCGTGTGAAAGACAGCTTATTCTAACCAAATCCATAGATAGTTGAAGGCCAACAGATAGACACCGTCGCTCTTGACTTTAGCAAATTGTTTGACAATGTTCTACATGAATGGCTTGAGCACTATCAAGCTCAGACCCGACAAAGTATAAAGAAACCTCTTACAGTGGATCCAGAGCTTTCTGGCCAACAGGAGCTAACCAGACTTGGTCAAAGGCCAGTTTTCCACGATTTCCCCAGTTGTATCCGGTGTCTCTCAAGGTGCCATGCTAGAACATTTGTTGTTCTGTGCATACATAAATACCTGCCATAGAAAGTCGGACCTGGAGCTCGCCTCTTTGCTAATGACAGCCTTTTATATCACAAGATCTCAAGCATGACTGATACTGCAGCGCTTCAAAGGGATCTTGACAGACTACATCAATGCCCATAATAGAATACAGACTGGCAAAATTCTTTTTCAACCCTACCAAATGTGCGGCAGTTGGGTAACAAAACGGAGAAACATAGTTGGAGATTTGGAGCAATTTACATGTTCAAGATATATGGCCATGAACTGTCAATCTTTATTTCAGAAACTGTCGCGGGAAACCCATTTTGATGCAACTGTAAATAAAAGGCAAACCGCAGCCTGAGGGTGTTTTTTAAAGGAACACAACCAACTGGTCTGAAGATGTTAAAGAATGACGATTGCGACCAGGATTATTCTTTAACATTCTACGTCAGAATGGGACCCACATATAGAATCCAGCAGCTGGAGACGGTGCAATGGCGTCAGAGGTGACTAACACTCAAACAGAGTGATACAACACATTGACCGACACACTCACAAGTACTGACATCAGGAATGATCATTTCTGGGCTAAGTGGACATGCTTGCAGGTTCTCCGACCCGAAAGCAGCAAACAGTAAAGGATCTTAATCCCTGGGGTATATGGACCGACATTTTCTGTCAGCTCTCCTTCATCGCCACAGGCATCAGACTTAAGGACCAACTTCCACAGAGTAGTGCCAGATCAGGTATCCTTGAGGGTTTTAAGAGGGATCAAGCATAGTCTTCCCTAGACTGTAGATAAAAACTGTTTTTCAAAGTTTTTAATTTGTTTTGTTGTGAGGCAAAGGTGATGTGTATCTTGCATCACTGGGGAGTCCAACTGATATTGACTTACAGTTAGGCAAGGCCTGCTGTCCTTGCAGCAGGGGGTGATGGATGGGGAGCGTTATTATTTCTTCTGTTTCTACAGTTTTATTCATTTTCCCCTTCCTCCCGTGTACCTCTCTCTCTTCTCCTCTACTACCTCTTCTATCTCTTATATCCCTTTCTTTGGTAGACGACACAAAATGAACTACCAGTGTTTACGTGTCGTTAAACCCAAAACGATCGTTTGAGCTTCACCCCAGCTTTGCACACAGGCTTAGGTATGACGATGCTCCAATGTTGGTCATGTGTGTAATTCATGGGAAGAAAATTAGATAGGATGACTCAAAGTTAGTTTGCAGCATGGAAACTTTAAAGTATCCTGAAGCACTAGCGTTATGCTATTCATCACTTTGTAAATCTTCGGAAGGTAGAAATCCGCCGGTAGCCAGATAGCTCATTGTGTCTCTTACTATTCCCAGTGCTTTCTTGTATAGCGCTGAGTAATAGTTTGTGAAAAGTTTTAATTGCTTGGCCAGACGAGAAGCGCTCTCCACTCTACCGAGAAGCTCCGGTAAATGCCCCAGCAGCCGGTTGGTCCAAGCGCGGTGCTGGGTTTTACGGGCTAACGGCTGAATGTGGTACGTTTCAGTTCATTTATACGCGTGACGTAGTTTCAAAACTTTCCCGCGGTCGAACTTCGGAACTTTTTAAAATTATTTCGACACTTTTTGTGTTGTTGTAATGGGACTTGACTACTTTTTTGTTTTTGAGAAGCATACAATTCTTATGAACAAGGTAAAGATGGCGGACTTCTCGTACCCAGTTTGAACGAGAATTCAGACGAGATTTCGGTGGCTAAGTATGTTAGTTCCAGCTTCTCTACAGTAGTGTTTGCTGTAATTAAGCTTGTCGACTAGTGATAGCCAGGTGGACAAGAGCAGGCGGGAAGCTTCTGAAGTACGTAACCTGGGTTGACTGATAAACAGTCGACCCAAAAATACTCTGAAAGGAAAGACCACATGTGTGATACGTGCATCCGCAACTATTATTGACATTTATACCTTTGGCGCAAAGGATTAAGCCTTTTACTGTGCGCTGACCTTCTCGGCTTACCTGTACAGAATCTCTTGTTGGAAATAGCAGGCGCTTTAATGGAAAACAATTTTTAAACAAATGTAACTTTTTTATTTTACAATTTGACAAACATGTTCCGATTTAATCTAATTGTCCGTTTAAATTCCTTTAAAACGATACTAAATAAGTGGAACTTTTATTTAATTAGCTGCCGACATTTTTATATTCAAATTAATAACCCTTAATCCTTACTTGAATCATACAAAACTGTGGAAAAACAACGACAGTACCCTTCTTTAACGGCTAATATCTGCACTTTCTGTTAATATTATGAAAAAACGCCCGTATCAGACGCAATGTGTTTACAATAGTGTGGAATTTGATGCAATTATAATATTTCAAGATAATATTTAATAACGGCATTTTGCGATTAAATTTGGAGCTTATTCAGAAAAAGCTTTATTGTCTACACACGCGTGTAATCCCAAAGCGGGTCATTTTCAATCGACTGTAAAATCAACACATCTTCGCCTGGGCATCTCCTTGGAATGTAAATCAATCTAAGAATGCGGTGTCTGATCTGCATCTTATTTATTTATTTATTTATTTATTTATTTATTTATTCACGTAGTTTTTAATTTCAATGTCCTGATTAGATTTTTGCACATTCTTTATACTTACTACGCAAATTTAAATAAACATTGCTAGTAATAAGATTTATGATTACATTTGTTTGTTTTGTATGTTTGTATGATTACAGCTGAAAGAAAGAAAGAAAGAAAGAAAGAAAGAATGAAAGAAGCCCATGTGAATTCGTCACTAAATTTCTAAAAAGTTAAAAATTTTCTTTGTTATAATTTACATATATCTTATTTCCATTACTCAGATACAGGCTAATCTGACATTTCGTTGTTCGCACATTGTTTTGCTGGAATACCAGAGGAATGTTTGTTTTTATATTACTTTTTTTCTTTTTGTAACATTGTTTGATTATTTAAATGCTTTTGTGAATTCAGTCTGGTAAATATAAAAAAGGTAAAGATGCCATTAATGCCTATGCTAATTGTTTTGTATTCATTATTATCATCTTGGTTGTAATGAACACCTCATTTAAAACTGCTTAATATAGAGAAAACTGGGGTTTACTGTGGTATTCATTTTATTTCATTTCTTGTCCAAAACATAGGTTGTGGGTACTCGTTGGAGCCACCTCAATGAGGCAGTTCTAACTATGTTTTAAGTATTGATGAGTTTACTTTGACGAATTAATTGTTTTTGAGATATCAAAATTGCACTATGCCGCACGGATGTATTATCGTAATGTGATTATTATTATTATTATTATTATTCTATTCATTTATGTATAATCTAATGATTATTAGAAAAGTTTCTTATTTATTTATTTATTTCAACTGTTAAATGATTTAAGATAAGGCGTGTACCCTTTTTCTGGTGTTCTCTCCATGATGCTGTGAAAAAGAATATGCATGTAAACCAAACTTTATACAAAACAGTCAGGTAACCAGGAATCAGTATGATTTTACACAAAAAACATAGGTAGAAAGTACTTGAAAGAACCATATCAGTTTGGCGGTTCTGTGCCCATATATTTTTTCAGCTCACTCAGGGGGGGGGGGGGGGGGGGGGGGGGGAGGGAGGGGGACATCACTGAAGACAATTATCGCTTTTTTATGACACACGTAATGTGTATTGTATACCGGCTACTGACCGTCAGGAAGCCTGACCATTAATGGACACGCGCGCAATGTATAATGTATTACTGTCTTTCCGGAGAGATTAAAATTAATCACATGACTTTATTCATAGGCATTAAGTTCTAAGCAGAATCGGTACTATTTAGATAATGAGTATCTTTTATTATTATTTTTATATCTTGGATCCAAAATACATGTTTGTTTTGTTTGTTTGATATGAGCTTTAACGACCCCGTCAACACTGTATAGGTCATTTTGGAGACATTGCTTCCAATTTTGTGGGACTTTTACCCGACAATGAGATGAAATGATATCTCAAACCCTGTCGCCCAATGAAACAATAGGGTTTATAAACATGGACGGTCCGACTCACACCGCTTTGCCTGGGCAGGCTTAGATCCTCTAAGCGGTTTACCAGTACTGGTGTGCGGTCGGTTTCAGCTCTGCGCGGACGCATCATGCAGCCCATCTATTTCTTCAAGCCCCGATGGGCGGGGGCCGTGAAATATACATGTATGCTGGGTCCAAGTTACTAGAATACATCCGATTGATATAGTACCTTCTTATAGGTTGTGGGTTTTTGCTAGAACCCTTGCTTTGAAATTTATTTTAATTGCTTCAGCAGACAAATACATATCCAAGATTTGCTAGAGCCGTTCTATAGAGTACCCACAACCTATGTCTTGTACAGAAGAAAAGGTTTGGGATGATTGCTGGAAACGCTTCATTGACAACATAGTCTTTATTTTGCCCCCATCAACACTGTATATGTCATTTTGGACACGTTGCTTCCAATTTTTTGGGACTTTTACCCGACATTGAGATGAAATGGCATCTCAAGCCCTGCCACCTAATTACACTAATAGGGTTTATATGCGTGAACGATCCAACTCACATAGATAGATTAGATAGATAGATAGATAGATAGATAGATAGATAGATAGATAGATAGATAGATAGATAGATAGATAGATAGATAGATAGATAGATAGATAGATAGATAGATAGATTATTGTGTCAATGAAGATCTGCCCGCATGAAACTCAGTAATTGCTTTAAAATGTGCCACCAGTAATATGTCTAGGAAAACCTTTTACTTTCTAAATCTTCAGAAACGCATTGTCTTTATTCAGTAATTTTTGCGTACAACTCGATATGACAACAATATCATTCTATGTCTGCGGCGTAAAACAAATTAAATAAAAAAATGTAAATAATTATATTGTCTAAATGCACGGCCAGTATTGTGGCCCAAAACAACAACAACAACAAAAAAAGTAATATTCAGCATTTCAGCAGCCTCACTGAGGCGGTTGGTTCTAACTAGTACCCACAACCTATGTCTTGGTGCAGAATTAAAGAAAATAATGTATACCACCGAAGCCCCACTTTTCTCTATATAAGTGGGGGTTAGAGGGTTTTCATTACACGGCCTTGCTATCGTGGTGATAAATCGGTGATTATTTAAGCAAGAAGTGTAATTTCGGATGAGACCCGGCGTCTTAATTGTTCATTATAGCTGAATTATTCTAGGTATATGATATTACTTTCTAAATACAACTACAGGTCAAGTTGCAACTTACTGTGACTACTGTGTTTAACAGCGCGCGTCACGATACTTGGTGATAATTTGATTATCGACAGGTAGTCGGAAGTGTGCTTACTCAATGTATTGATCGATTAACAATCCATCATGAACGATTATATTGACGAGCGTCATCTACCTGAGCAGCAAAAAAGGAAGAGCGCATATGAAGAAGTTATCGTCAAAGATGTATCGTCAGTTAAGAAAAAAAGAAAGATTTACTCGTTTTGCACGAAAAAAAATAAGGAAGAGATACATATAAACTAGCTAATAGACATTTGCAGCACAGGCCGCCACAATTACCTCTTCACGGGAAAGAGAATAATAAAGTATTCTTATTGCTTTTTGCTTGTTTAAAATATAGACTGTTGGACCTCATTAGAATCGCCTCGACGAGGCGTTCTTACGTGTGCTCAAACTCTGTGTTATCAGCATAAATGAGAATATAACAATATTTCATTTGTATTTTCAAATAAATAAAGAAAGAAAGAAAGAAAGAAAGAAAGAAAGAAAGAAAGAAAGAAAGATGAATATTATTTGTGAACAACTAAAAACTAGAATTGTATTATGCGAAGTTGTTTATCAATGGTGGCATGATAAGGCTTACTGAGTCATTAAATAGACAGATAGATAATCGGCCATTATTGTGTCAAGACAGATTTATCCGCATTAAAATCAGTAAGAGTATCTCCTCTGTATTTCTATGCTTACAACTCAGACTCAAGGTTCTCGTCTTAACGGATATATTACGAAAACACGTCTGTACAAATACATTGTAAATTTAACCACCAAACAAAGAAAATTTTCAGATGAAAATTGTGTTATTTTTCATATTTCTGCTCAAAACATAGATTGTGGGTGCTCGTTAGAACCACATCGGCGAGGCGGTTCTGTCGCGTGCCCAAAATCTATGTTTTTGAGCAGAAATAAGAAAAATAATCTATACCCCTCCAAACCCCAGTTTTACTGTACGAAAGTGGGGTTTAAGAGGTCAAATTTATATCGCCATGCTTTCGGGATGTAGCTCGATATAACAGTTATTTCACAGGCCGGTACGTAAACCTTGCAGACAACAATAGAAAATATATACTTCTATATAACTGCTTTAAAATATGCGACCAGTAATATGTCTGGAAAACTTTTAATTCGAAATCTTCTGCAAAGCACTGTCTGTATTTTTGGCATACAACCCGATACTCGATATGTCAACAATATTAATGTCTGTGGCGTAAAACAAATTTAATAATTATTAAATGATATAAATAAATATATTATCAATATGCACGGCCAGTATTGTGGCACAAAACAACAAAATAAAGTAACATTTACATTTCAGCAGATTAGCGTTTTAGTCACTTTCTGCTGATCCGCAGCCTGCTAATTATATATATATAAATTCAGCAGGTTTTTCAGCGTATTAGACAGGCCCCATTAAGATAGCATATCCGCGTGACATAGTTTTTTTTTTGTTTTGTTTTTTGTATCTCCAAAATGGCAATTCATATCTCAAAAAACGGTTATCTACTATGTCTTGGTGCAGATATTAGAATTGTAATATAGGTTTTCTCTATGTAACGTAGGGGTTAAAGGGGGTTTTATTACATGGACTTGTGATTATGTGGCATTTCTAAACAATGTCAATTAAAATAATTCAACTGACACCCACCATAAAGTATTAAGTTTTTTTTCCTTCCTCTTTTTTTCTAATATATAAAGAAGAATATTTCATTCCAGCACACACAAAAATAGGATTTTTGAGAACCAATAATATTTTGTGTTAAGCACAAAAAAGACTCACTTTTAAAAGAGTATTTTTTTTTAGTAACGACAAAACAGAACTTTATTTGGAGATAAACTCAGACCACACCAAAACAGTCAGTCCGAAATTAACTAGGCATCAGCTGACATGAGCGATTCTCGTTCAGTATCCCCCGAAGTCATAAAGGCGAAACTGATTTCACACACAGCCGGCTTATAACACAGTTGAGATTACAAAACAGGTACCTATTATAGGCCTCAGTCAAAGGGAGACAATCCAATATCGACTTGTAGTGTGACTATCAGGGAACAGGTGAATAGATTAAATGTCAGATAAAGTTGGCCATGTAATGAGCGTACATGCATACGATTTGTCCCCGCCCATCGGGAATCGGAGAAATAGATTGGGCTGCATTGTGCTTCCCGGCAGAGCTGAAACCGACTGCATATGAGTACGTATATGAGTAATCGTACATCGCTTAGAGTGTCTAAGCATGTCCAGGCAAAGTGGTGGAAGCTGAACCGTCCCTACATATAACCTCTTTTGGTCTGTTTGGGCGGCAGGGCTGTCATTTCATCTCAATATCGGATAAAAGTCCCACAAAACTGGAATGAACGTCTCCAAAATGACCTAAATAGTGGTGACTGGGACGTAAAAAACAAAAACGTGCATACGATGGAAATTGCACGACCCGCAGAAAAAGCAACCGACTGAAGTCGGTTGATTTCTAAGAGTGCCCTAAAATCACCGTGTCATTCTGTCAGTCTGTCAGTGTGTCCGTCCGTCCGTAACCCGTTTGTGAAAATTGGTGATAGTGACTTAACCGCTTGGAATATTTAAACAATTTTTGGCATACTGATAGATATCAATGAGATCTAACCAATGAGCTTGCGAAATATTACATTCCATTTAGTATAGCCTCGCCGAGGCAAAAAAATGTGAAAAATTTTGAACTGCTTCTCCTCGGAAACCGTTGTGCCGATTGAAGTCAAATTTCATATGGAGCCTCTATGGGATGGTGGAAACCAAAATTTGCTCATGGGGTCCAGGTCACATGACCAAAATGGCCGCCAAGCCATATATGGCCTGTCTGTCTGTCCGTCCGTAACCCGTTTGTGAAAATTGGTGATAGTGACTTAACCGCTTGGAATATTTAAAAAAAATTTTGGCATACTGATAGATATCAATTAGATCTAACCAATAATCTTGCGAAATATTACATTCCATTTAGTATAGTCTCGCCGAGGCAAAAAATGTGAAATTTTTTGAACTGCTTCTCCTCGGAAACCGTTGGGCCGATTTAAGTCAAATTGCATATGGAGCCTCTATGGGATAGGGAAACCAAAATTTGCTCATGGGGTCCAGGTCACATGACCAAAATGGCCGCCAAGCCATATATGGTAAAAACCCTTCATAAATAGTCTTCTCCAGAACCACTGGGCAGATTTCCACGAAACTTGATAAATAGCATCTGGGACGTAGGCCCATCATAAATTGCAAAAATGGTGACCCTGGGTTGAACTTGACCTTCTTTGGGTCCGTCCGTAACCCGTTTGTGAAAATTGGTGATAGTGACTTAACCGCTTGGAATATTTAAATAAATTTTGGCATACCGATAGATATCAATGAGATCTAACCAATGAACTTGCGAAATATTACATTCCATTTAGTATAGCCTCGCCGAAGCGAAAATGTGAAAATTTTCGAACTGCTCCTCCTTGGAAGCCGTTGGGCCGATTGAAATCAAATTTGCATATGAAGCCTCTATGGGACGGGGGAAACCAAAATTTGCTCATGGGGTCCAGGTCACATGACCAAAATGGCCGCCAAGCCATATATGGTCTGTCTGTCTGTCCGTCCGTAACCCTGTTGTGAAAATTGGTGATAGTGACTTAACCGCTTGGAATATTTGAACAATATTTTTTGAACTGCTTCTCCTCGGAAACCGTTGGGCCGATTTAAGTCAAATTGCATATGGAGCCTCTATGGGATAGGGAAACCAAAATTTGCTCATGGGGTCCAGGTCACATGACCAAAATGGCCGCCAAGCCATATATGGTAAAAACCCTTCATAAATAGTCTTCTCCAGAACCACTGGGCAGATTTCCACGAAACTTGATAAATAGCATCTGGGACGTAGGCCCATCATAAATTGCAAAAATGGTGACCCTGGGTTGAACTTGACCTTCTTTGGGTCCGTCCGTAACCCGTTTGTGAAAATTGGTGATAGTGACTTAACCGCTTGGAATATTTAAATAAATTTTGGCATACCGATAGATATCAATGAGATCTAACCAATGAACTTGCGAAATATTACATTCCATTTAGTATAGCCTCGCCGAGGCGAAAATGTGAAAATTTTCGAACTGCTTCTCCTTGGAAGCCGTTGGGCCGATTGAAATCAAATTTGCATATGAAGCCTCTATGGGACGGGGGAAACCAAAATTTGCTCATGGGGTCCAGGTCACATGACCAAAATGGCCGCCAAGCCATATATGGTCTGTCTGTCTGTCCGTCCGTAACCCTGTTGTGAAAATTGGTGATAGTGACTTAACCGCTTGGAATATTTAAACAATTTTTTGCATACTGATAGATATCAATGAGATCTAACCAATGAGCTTGCGAAATATTGCATTCCATTTAGTATAGCCTCGCCGAGGCAAAAAATGTGAAAATTTTTGAACTGCTTCTCCTCGGAAACCGTTGGGCGGCCGATTGAAGTCAAATTTCATATGGAGCCTCTATAGGATGGGGGAAACCAAAATTTGCTCATGGGGTCCAGGTCACATGACCAAAATGGCCGCCAAGCCATATATGGTCTGTCTGTCTGTTCGTCCGTAACCCGTTTGTGAAAATTGGTGATAGTGACTTAACCGCTTGGAATATTTAAACAATTTTTTGCATACTGATAGATATCAATGAGATCTAACCAATGAGCTTGCGAAATATTACATTCCATTTAGTATAGCCTCGCCGAGGCAAAAAAATGTGAAAATTTTTGAACTGCTTCTCCTCGGAAACCGTTGGGCCGATTGAAGTCAAATTTCATATGGAGCCTCTATGGGATGGGGGAAACCAAAATTTGCTCATGGGGTCCAGGTCACATGACCAAAATGGCCGCCAAGCCATATATGGTCTGTCTGTCTGTTCGTCCGTAACCCGTTTGTGAAAATTGGTGATAGTGACTTAACCGCTTGGAATATTTAAACAATTTTTTGCATACTGATAGATATCAATGAGATCTAACCAATGAGCTTGCGAAATATTGCATTCCATTTAGTATAGCCTCGCCGAGGCAAAAAATGTGAAAATTTTTTGAACTGCTTCTCCTCGGAAACCGTTGGGCGGCCGATTGAAGTCAAATTTCATATGGAGCCTCTATAGGATGGGGGAAACCAAAATTTGCTCATGGGGTCCAGGTCACATGACCAAAATGACCGCCAAGTCATTTATGGTCTGTCTGTCTGTCCGTCCGTAACCCGTTTGTGAAAATTGGTGATAGTGACTTAACCGCTTTGAATATATAAACAATTTTGGCATACTGATAGATATCAATTAGATCTAACCAATGAGCTTGCGAAATATTACATTCCATTTAGTATAGCCTCGCCGAGGCAAAAAAATGTGAAAATTTTTGAACTGCTTCTCCTCGGAAACCGTTGGGCGGCCGATTTAAGTCAAATTTCATATGGAGCCTCTATGGGATAGGGAAACCAAAATTTGCTCATGGGGTCCAGGTCACATGACCAAAATGGCCGCCAAGCCATATATGGTAAAAACCCTTCATAAATAGTCTTCTCCAGAACCACTGGGCAGATTTCCACGAAACTTGATAAATAGCATCTGGGACGTAGGCCCATCATAAATTGCAAAAATGGTGACCCTGGGTAGACCTTGACCTTCTTTGGGTCCGTCCGTAACCCGTTTGTGAAAATTGGTGATAGTGACTTAACCGCTTGGAATATTTAAACAATTTTTGGCATACTGATAGATATCACTGAGATCTAACCAATGACATTGCGAAACATTACATTCCATTTAGTATAGCCTCGCCGAGGCGAAAAATGTGAAAATTTTCGAACTGCCGATCCTCGGAAACCGTTGGGCCGATTGAAATTAAATTTCATATGAAGCCTCTATGGGCCGGGGGAAACCAAAATTTGCTCATGGGGTCCAGGTCACATGACCAAAATGGCAGCCAAGCCATATATGGTCTGTCTGTCTGTCCGTCCGTAACCCGTTTGTGAAAAATGGTGAGAGTGACTTAACCGCTTGGATTATTTAAACAGTGCTTAGCATACTGATAGATATCAATGAGATCTTACAAATGAACTTGCGAAATATTACATTCCATTTAGTATAGCCTCGCCGAGGCAAAAAATGTGAAAAATTTTGAACGAAACCGTTGGGCCGATTGAAGTCAAATTTCATATAGAGCCTCTATGGGATGGGGGAAACCAAAATTTGCTCATGGGGTCCAGGTCACATGACCAAAATGGCCACAAAGCCATATATGGTCTGTCTGTCCGTCCGTAACCCGTTTGTGAAAATTGGTGATAGTGACTTAACCGCTTGGAATATTTAAACAAGTTTTGGCATACTGATAGATATCAATGAGATCTAACCAATGAGCTTGCGAAATATTACATTCCGTTTAGTATAGCCTCGCCGAGGCAAAAATGTGAAAATTTTTGAACTGCTTCTCCTCGGAAACCGTTGGGCCGATTTAAGTCAAATTTCATATGGAGCCTCTATGGGATAGGGAAACCAAAATTTGCTCATGGGGTCCAGGTCACATGACCAAAATGGCCGCCAAGCCATATATGGTAAAAACCCTTCATAAATAGTCTTCTCCAGAACCACCCGGGCAGATTTCCACGAAACTTGATAAATAGCATCTAGGACGTAGGCCCATCATTAATTGCTAAAATGGTGACCCTGGGTTGACCTTGACCTTCTTTGGGTCCGTCCGTAACCCGTTTGTGAAAATTGGTGATAGTGACTTAACCGCTTGGAATATTTAAACAATTTTTGGCATACTGATAGATATCAAATAGATCTAACCAATGAACTTGCGAAATATTACATTCCATTTAGTAGAGCCTCGCCGAGGCGAAAAATGTGAAAATTTTCGAACTGCTTCTCCTCGGAAACCGTTGGGCCGATTGAAATCAAATTTCATATGAAGCCTCTATGGGACGGGGGAAACCAAAATTTGCTCATGGGGTCCAGGTCACATGACCAAAACGGCCGCCAAGCCATATATGGTCTGTCTGTCTGTCCGTCCGTAAACCGTTTGTGAAAATTGGTGATAGTGACTTAACCGCTTGGAATATTTGAACAATTTTTGGCATACTGATAGATATCAATGAGATCTTACAACTGAATTTGCGAAATATTACATTCCATTTAGTATAGCCTCGCCGAGACGAAAATGTAAAAATTTTCGAACCGCTTCTCCTCGAAACCGTTGGGCCGTTTGAAGTCAAATTTCATATGGAGCCTCTATGGGATAGGGAAACCAAAATTTGCTCACGGGGTCCAGGTCACATGATCAAAATGGCCGCGAAGCCATATATGGTAAAAACCCTTCAAAAATAGTCTTCTCCAGAACCACCCGGGCAGATTTCCACGAAACTTGATAAATAGCATCTAGGACGTAGGCCCATCATAAATTGCTAAAATGGTGACCCTGGGTTGACCTTGACCTTCTTTGTGCCTAGTTACTTTACATATTTTGCGAGTTTCTTCTATTTCTACGATTGCAACGTTTTATTTTTTTTCTCTGGCGTAATAATTACAAAGTCTCCCAAACGAACCCCCATACTCAAATGACCACCGATGTGGACTCAACTTGATATTAGACATTTTATGAAGTGAAGCGGGTGGGGCATGGCAACGGCAGACCGCAGGTTGGTATAACTGAATGCATCTTATCATGAGGAGCAAGAATATATATGATTTATGGGTGGGAAACTGGATGGTTTCTGAGATATTAAGCCTTTCATGAAGTGGAGGGGTAGGGAATGGCCCCATGGGGCACCCAGGTTGGAGTAACTGAACATATTTTATCATAAGAAGCAAGAATATATATGGTTATGGGGTAATGATCTCTGCGGTTTCTGAGATAGATGGCCTTTTGTTAGTGAAGGGGTTGGGCGTGGCCCCGGCGCATCCCGTGATACACCCAGGATGGTGTCACTGAATGTGCCTTATCATAAGGAACAAGGATATATTATATGGTTGAGGGGTGGGGATCTGAATGGTTTCTGAGATATTGAACCTTTTATGAGTTGAGGGGATGGGCATGGCCCCAGCGTTCCCAGGAAATCCCCAGGTTGGTATCACTGAATGCTTCATTTGTTCGTTTGTTTAATTTAGGTCAATTTGGAGACGTTGCTTCCAATTTTGTGAGACTTTTATACGACATTGAGATGAAATAACATCAAACCCTGCCGCTCAATGAAACCTATAAGATTTATATGCATTGGCAGGCCGACTCGCCTGGGCATGCTTAGACTTTCTAAGCGGTTTACCAGTACTCATGTGCGGTCGGTTTCAGCTCTGCGTGGAAGCATCATGCAACCAAATCTATTTCTCCTAGCCCCGATCCCGATGAGCGAAGGCGGGTCAATGAATGAAAGAAACATGAATATACATGACTTAGGTCTGAGGATCCGAATGGTTTCTGTAATGATTGGCCTTAATAATGGCGGGGGCGGGGGGGTTGCACCAGCGCATCCCGAAAGACCCCCGGCAGTTGTCTCCGAAAAAGAACAATGGTGTAACTGGTTTAAGAGTGCGTACCTGATCAGTTTCTAAGATATTAGGTCTTTTATGAATTTGTTTGTTTGATTTGAGGTTTAACGTCCCCGTCAACACTGTATAGGTCATTTTGGAGACGTTGCTTCCAATTTTGTGGGACCCAAAATTGAGATTAAATGACATCTCAAGGCCTGTCGCAAATGAAACCAATAGGGTTTATAAGCATGGACGGTCCGACGCGCACCATGCACTTGGTCTGGGCAGGCTTAGATCCTCTAAGCGGGTTACCAGTACTCGTGTGTGGTCGGTTTCAGCTCTGCATGAAAACATCATGCAGCCCATCTATTTCTTCAAACCCCGATGGGCGGGGACCCAGGTCTTTTATGAAGTGGAGGGCTGGGGCATGGTCCAGACGCAACCAGGGGATCCCCAAGTTGGTGTCACTTAATGTGTCTTATCATCAGCAACAGGAACATATGTATTAGGTGTGGGGATTTGAACGGTTTCTGAGATACTAGGCCTCAAATGAAGTAGAGGGGGTGGCAAAGTCCCCGGCACATACCGAGGGACGCTTTAAAATCGTCTTGCAAAACTTTTTATTGATATACGTCATATCCCCATTTCGGAAAAATCCGTCGTGCGATTAAGTACTGAGAACTCCTACGGACAAAATTTGGGCGGGTGCACATGGGTGGATTTTTGCATGTCCTCGGGGGACGTTTTTTAGCCCTCTTGCACAACTTCATATCATTAGAAATAGGAATATATATGGTAATGGGGTCGGGATCAGAACGGTTTCTGAGATATTAGGCCTTTTATGAAGTGGAGGACTGCACTTCATAAAAGGCTTAATATCCCAGAAACAGCTCAGATCCACACACCTAAAGTACAGATATTCTTGTTTTTAAGACAAGACACATCCAGTCAAGTTTTTAAAATGCCCCCTTGGTATGTCCGGGCCTTGCCCCACCCGCTCCACTTCATAGAAGGTCTAATATCTCAAAAACCGTTGGGACCCATTACCTAAACCATAAAGTCTAGAGCACTCGAGTAAATATTTCGTCAGGATTCATGTTCCTTATGATAAGTCGCATTCATTGACACCAACTGGGGATGCTCATAGCCCAACCGCACTCCGAGGATCCCCAAATTGGTGTCAATGAATGCGTCTTATCATAAGGAATAAGAATATATAAGATTTAGGGATAAGGATTTGAACAGTTTTACAGATATTAGGCCTTTCATGAAGTGGAGAAGGCGGGGCAAGGTCCCGATACATCCCAGAGAACACTTTGAAACCCTCGACTAAATGTGTCATACCAAAAGAAACAAGAATATATAAGGCTTAGGGGTGGGGCATAATTTGTTGGTTTATTTCGGTTCCTTCCCTATAAGAAGGTGTATGGCACCAAATGTGGTCAAAACAATCTCTAATATCACATTGAAAGGTTTCTGATATATTAGGCCTTTTTATGAAGTAGAGACGGTTGGGTCCTCTTTAAGAAAGACGATAGAGCTTTTGCTCGCAACTTTTGAACTATCGTCCTGTATCGCTGACATGCGTGCCATGTAAGTTGCTTGAGCATGCTGTTTGCTCAAATATTATAGCTCACTTGGATGAACACCAACTTTTGTCTGACAGACAACATGCATTTAGGAAAAAGCACAGTTGAAAAACTCAGCTGACCACAGTAATAAATGATTGGGTACAAATTTGGACAAAGGAGGACAAGTGGATACATTTATCCTGGATTTTGACAAGGCTTTTGACACGCCCCTTCATGAACTACTAAAAGCAAACTAATCGTTATTGCATTGGTGGAAATACCCTAAAATGGATAGATTCCTTCCTTTGCTACAGAAAACAGCGAGTTGTCGTTACTGGGGACACTTCAGGGTGGGCCCCAGTTTTGTCTGGTGTCCAACAAGGGACTGTTCTGGGTCCATTGTTGTTTTCTTTGTACATAAATGGCATTTCTACCGATATTGATTCCGAAATTATACTGTTCGCGGATGACTATATGTGTTTGCTATCGCGAAATTAGAAACGCAGAGGACTCACTGAAACTTAGAGGGATATAGATAGATTAGGGCGTTGGGCTAGAAAATGGGGTATGCAGGCCGTTAAACTCCAAAACAAATAAACCATACAGATAACTAGGAAAAGAACAAACAAAATTGAGGCTTCTTATACTTTGGAGGGGATGGTCCTCGAAAATGTGGATTCCATTAAATACCTTGGTGTGACCATCTCACATGACCTGAGATAGAATACTCATATTGGCAACGTGTGTAATACAACACTTGGTTTCTTGAGGCGAAATCTTTATCAATTCCCCAAAGATGGTACAGAAGCAGCTTATTAGGGACTCCTTCGGCCCTTCTTGGAATATGGCAGTTGTGTCTGGGACTGCCATGGAATAGTCCTTCAGGAGGAGATTGAAAAAGTTCAGAATAGGGCAGCTAGAATTGTTACGAGCAATTTATACAGCTTTGAAACTGGAAGTATGACTGGAATACTGAAAACTTAGGATGGGAGTCTCTCAAGAAAAGAGGGAGAAACAGTAGGCTTATACTCTTGTACAAGGGTCAAAAGGGTGCTGCCAGCATTCCAACAGGTGACCTTATTCCCCCCACCTCAACCCCCCAAACCCCAATTAGGAGTGGCATAAATCATCACTCTTTGGCGTTTCAGGTGCCCTCTGCAAGAACTGACATCTACAAGGGACCATTCAAGGGGGAGGGGGGGGGGGGCTCCAGCTGACGTCTCGATCCGAAGGACGGTGCACTTTATGACATTCACCCCTGCAAATGATGCCAGTGGAGCGTGTTCGGACACCAAAATTTTATCGCCGCTGCCGGAGATCGAACCCGGGACCTCTAGCATCAGAGGCAAGTGCAATAACCACTGAGCTATGATCTGCGGATGGTGCTAAGGATAATGTAGGTACGATGCAGTCCGGTAACATTGCGCACATAAGGTTTTGATACCTTCGTGTGACTTTGTTAAAGCCACCTTTCAAACAATCACAATCAGAACGATTGCAACACTTCCTTATCTACTTGCTGCAATAGAAATTGGCGTCTGAACTTTTAACTGGCGGGAGATATAATTCTATGAAAAGGGATACCCCTAGAAATTTGATTACCAATTTTGTCACAATAAGTGTTTTGTGCTGGTTGAAGACGAACATTGACTGTAACAAGGAGTTCATTAGATATTCTGCAATGTTGTTATATGCAGTAAATTTAGATTCAAAACATTTGTTCCTTTGCCTATTTTTAAACTCAGTCTTGTGTTTGGAAATTTTTGGTCTTTTCGTATTTTGGCAAATTTGAAAAATTCCGCGAAAGTGTCATGTCTGCACGTGCAACCCCATGTTTTCAAGGTTAAGTTAAAACTTAATGCAGATGCACAGGTAGCGGTGGTGGAAATTGTGAGGGTTAAAGTTATTGAAAATGTGAATGCGGGTTGTGCAAAGTAAACGGCCGCGCAATGTTACCGGACTCGACTGTAAGTTTATTTCTTTGGCGAGAGCTAGGGACTAACTTCCATTTTCACAGGTCCTGGTGAATGAATGTCATTTGACGTGTCCCCAGTAACGATTCACATTCATATTCAGATTCAGGTGTGCATGTTTTGACAACAGTTTACTGGACTATCAGCTAAATTCGGATTCCGTAAAAGATAAACTGGATAATCTCAATCATTCTACTCATATAGGCTTAATGAATCAGCCAAAGCTGAAATTAGCGCATGATAAAGTTACTTACGCAAGGAATAACGCACATTTTCACTGTGAGTCAATATTGTAAACAAATACCCAAGTGACGTATTTGTGACGTCATAATGGCATGTTTAATTCTCGGACAATCTTTTAGCAACGTTCATGTGACTATGCCAGTTGGTGTCTCACCAGTCAAATGACATTCATTCGCTATAGGACACTATATAGTTCTTAGCTCTCATCAGCGAGGTGTATTATCACCGTTAGGCTGGCCACCCATCCGTTTGGTGTAGATTTCTGAAAAGACTATGCACATGTTGCAATGTGATAGAAATAGACATTTTTATACTTTTTTGCAGCTAGAAATATTTTATTTCAGAAATTTGATTTTTTTTTTATTATTTATTTATTTTTTTTTTTTTTTTGAGTTGAGGGTTTACGTCCCCGTCAACACTATTTAGGTCATTTTGGAGACGGTTGCTTCCAAGTTTTTGTGGGACTTTTACCCGGCATTGAGATGAAATGACATCTCAAGCCCTACCGCCCACAGAAACCGTTAGGGTTTAAGGAGGAGTCCGACTCGCATCACTTATTCCTGGGCAGGCTTAGATCTAAGCGGTTTACAAGTATTCAAGTTCGGTCGGTTTCAGTTCTGCGTGGAAGCACCGTGCAGCCCATCTATTTCTCAAAGCCCCGATGACGGGGACGTCTTCGTCGCCGTACATCGTACAAGAAAACAGTAAACGATCATGGTAATATGAAGAAAAGAGCGCCTAAATATAACAAGAGGGCCCAATGGCCCTATATCGCTCACCTGTGAACCAGAAAATCAAAAGTGTAGGAGAACAATTGACATTGCTACATACTAAATATCTGACCTCTGGGCCTTATGGCTTTGGAGAAGAAGATTTTTTTCCAGTATAAATCCATAGGTCAATTTTGACCCAAAGGGCATGGTTGGCAGGATTTATGTAGGCGACCATTTTATGTTGCTATATACTAAATATCTAAGGTCAGTACTTCATGGTTTCAGAGAAGAAGATTTTTAAAGCTTTTTTTTCCATTATAAGTTTATTGGAGTTAAGAAGCCACAGGATTTGGCCAATTTGAACCCAAGGGGCAAGACTCGGGCAGGATTCACGTAGGCAACCACTCCATGTAGATACATGCTAAATACCTAAGCTCTGGACCTTATGGTTTCACAGAAGAATATTTTTGAAGTTTTTTTTCCATTTTAAATCCGTCCATGGTAGCTAATGGGCCATGGGTGTGGCCAATTCTGGCCCAAGGGGCATGATTGGCAGGATTTATGGAGGTGACCTTGGCCCTGTGGTTTCAGAGAAGAAGATTTTTGAAGCTTTTTTCATTAGGAGTCTATGGGAGCTAAGGGGCCCCGGGGCGTAGCCAGATTGGACCCCAGGGGCATGATTGGCAGGATCTATGTAGGTGACCACTTACCTTTGCTACATGCTAAATATCTAAGCTCTGGGCCCTGTGGTTTCAGAGAAGAAGATTTTTGAAGCTTTTTTTTCCATTACGAGTCTATGGGAGCTAAGGGGCCCTGGGGCGTGGCCCATTTGGACCCCAGGGGGCATGTTTGGCAGGATTTATGTAGGTGACCACTTGCCGTTGCTATATGCTAAATATATAAGCTCTGGGCCCTGTGGTTTCAGAGAAAAAGATTTTTGAAGCTTTTTTCCATTAGGAGTCAATGGGCGCTAAGGGGCCCCGGGGCGTGGCCCATTTGGACCCCAGGGGCATGATTGGCAGGATTTATGTAGGTGACCACTTACCATTGCTATATGCTAAATGTCTAAGCTCTGGGCCCTGTGGTTTCAGAGAAGAAGATTTTTGAAGGTTTTTTTACCATTAGGAGTCTATGGGAGCTAAGGGGCCCCAGGGCGTGGCCCTTTGGACCCCAGGGGCATAATTGGCATGATTTATGAAGATGACCACTAGCCGTTGCTACATGCTAAATATCTAAGCTCTGGGCCCTGTGGTTTCAGAGGAGATTTTTGAAACTTTTTTCCATTAGGAGTCTATGGGAGCTAAGGGGCCCCGGGGCGTGGCCCATTTGCACCACAGGGGCATGATTATCAGGAAATATGTAGGTGACCACTTGCCATTGCTACATGCTAAATATCTAAGCTCTGGGACCTGTGGTTTCAGAGAAGAAGATTTTTGAAGCTTTTTTTCCATTAGGAGTCTATGGGAGCTAAGGGGCCCCGGGGCGTGGCCCATTTGGACCACAGTGGCATGATTGGCAGGATTTATGTAGGTGACTACTTGCCGTTGCTACCTGCTAAATATCTAATCTCTGGGCCCTGTGGTTTCAGAGGAGAAGATTTTTGAAGCTTTTTTCCATTAGGAGTCAATGGGAGCTAAGGGGCCCCGGGGTGTGGCCCATTTGGACCCCAGGGGCATGATTGGCAGGATTAATGTAGGTGACCACTTGCCGTTGCTACCTGCTAAATATCTAAGCTCTTGGCCCTGCGTTTTCAGAGAAGAAGATTTTTGAAGCTTTTTTCCATTAGGAGTCTATGGAAGCTAATGGGGCCCCGGGGCGTGGCCCATTTGAAATCCAGGGGCATGATTGGAAGGAATTATGTAGGTGACCACTTGCCGTTGCTACATGCTAAATATCTAAGTTCTGGGCCCTGTGGTTTCAGAGAAGATTTTTGAAGCTTTTTTTTCCATTATGAGTCTATGGGAGCGAAGGGGCCCCGGGGTGTGGCCCATTTGAAACCCAGCGGCATGATTGCCAGGAATTATGTAGGTGACCACTGGCCATTGCTACATGTTAAATATCTAAGCTCTGGGCCCTGTGCTTTCTGAGATGAAGATTTTTGAAGCTTTTTTTTTTTCATTATGAGTCTATGGGAGCTAAGGGGCCCCGGGGTGTGGCCCATTTGAAACCCAGGGGTATGATTGGCAGGAATTATGTAGGTGACCACTTGCCGTTGCCACATGCTAAATATCTAAGCTCTGGGCCCTGTGGTTTCAGAGAAGAAGATTTTTGAAGCTTTTTTTCCCATTATTAGTCTATGGGAGCGAAGGGGCCCCGGGGCATGGCCCATTTGAAAACCAGGGGCACGATTGCCAGGAATTATGTAGGTAACCACTGGCCGTTGCTACATGCTAAATATCTAAGCTCTGGGCCCTGTGGTTTCAGAGAAGAAGATTTTTGAAGCTTTTTTTTCCATTATGAGCCTATGGGAGCTAAGGGGCCCCGGGGTGTGGCCAATTTGGATCCCAGGGGCATGATTGGCAGGAATTATGTAAGTGACCACTTGCCGTTGCTACATGCTAAATACCTAAGCTCTGGGTCCTTTGGTTTCAGAGATGAAGATTTTTGAAGCTTTTTTCCATTATGAGTCATGGAAGCGAAGGTGCCCCGTAGCGTGTCCCATTTGGAACCCAGGGGCATGATTGGCAGGAATGATGTAGGTGACCACTTGCTGTTGCTACATGCTAAATATCTAAGGTCTGGGCCCTGTGGTTTCAGAGAAGAAGATTTTTGAAGCTTTTTTTTCTATTATGAGTCTATAGGAGCTAAGGGGCCCCTGGGTGTGGCCATTTTGGACCCAGGGGGCATGATTGGCA
This sequence comes from Lucinisca nassula, assembly GCA_963580285.1. Taxonomy (NCBI): domain Eukaryota; kingdom Metazoa; phylum Mollusca; class Bivalvia; order Lucinida; family Lucinidae; genus Lucinisca; species Lucinisca nassula. Next base: position 110,376,426 of record OY757018.1, on the reverse strand, counting down.
GGATTTACATAGGTGACCACTTAACATTGTTACAAGCTAAATATCTAAGCTCTGGGCCCTGTGGTTTCAGAGAAGAAGATTTTTAAAAATTTTCCCATTATAAGTCTATGGGAGCTATATGTTGCCATGGCAACAAGAATTCCAATCTGATCAGCCCAAAAACCTAATGCAGCCTTTCCCCCTACCTGATGATGCTTCACATGAAATTTGATCAAGATTTGCCATGGGATATTAGAGATATACTTATTTGAAATTGTTTACGGACGCACGCACGCACGCACGCACGCACGCACGCACGCACGCACGGACGGACGCACGGACGGACGGACGCACGCACGACGGACAAAAAGTGATCTCAAAAGCTCACCTTGTCACTACGTGACAGGTGAGCTAAAAAAGCACGAGTACAGCAATGACGAGGAAGAAAGACTCATTACGAAAACCCACCTATTCAAATACAGTGTAACCTTTATCGCCGAAATAATGAAAATTTTAAGATGAAAATTGCCATATTTTTCTTATTTTTCTCATCAAGGTGGTTCTAACGAGTACCCACAATCTATATTTTAGAGCAGAAATAAGAAAAATAAGGTTTACCCCTGTAAACCCCAGTTTTGCTTTATAAAAGTGGGGTTCCAGGGGGTCAAAATTATATAGGCATGTTTTCGTGATGCTGGCCGTGTATCTCGTACAGCCGCAAACGCCCAGGCTGAGATACATGGGTGGAGTGTCAAGTGTGGCGCAACTGGGCTTTCGAAGAGTGTACATTAGGTCAGGCCCAAGTTCATTCGCCCTGATTGTGACACAGATGATACTTGTTAAACTCAGTATCCGACATTGAGTCAGTATCCGACCCATTTTATCTGCCCGCATATTAGGCCACATTTTGAAACTTACATTATGAGGCAGACGTCACCTGGTTTGGGCTCACCTGAGCCAAATTGTTATCGATCACCTCGGTCACTGTCCGTCGTCGTCCGTCCGTCCATAATTTCTTTAAACGACATCGCCTCCTTAACCATTAAATATATTACAACCAAACTTGGCAGAAATGATCTTTGGGTGGTTTTCTTCCAAAGTTGTGCTCAAACAATTTCATTCTTAGCAGAACTCTGATTATTATGGCAATGAAAAAGGGAAAGTTAGCGAAAAGAGAAACACTTAAAAGCTTTTTTGTCTAAAACCCTGACGCTAATCATAGATCCCCGGGCATGCCTCGCCCCGCCCCGCCCCGCCCCGCCCCTCCGTTTCATGTGTTGATTATTATCTAAAAATCGTTCATATACACAGTATTTTTTTTTTTTAGTATTTCTTGTGGGGTGGGAGGCGGAGGGGCTTTATAATCGGTAGATTAGAATCACACCTTGATTAGATAGTAAAACTGGATGTAAAAAAAAGGACCTGCCCCGGGTGTCAAACTTTTTTAACCAAGTTCATTCACTAATGAGTTAGAAAACCTTCACGCGGACCGAAAACCACAGTGAAAGAGAGGATGAGGGTTGGACTCCCGTAAAGTATACGTATGCCCACAGTAATTTTTACTGACCGTTCCAAGTCGGTGCTTTTGCTATGGTTCATGCCTGTTTTATATTGGTGGTTCTGATTCTTTCCATAATTATGTATGTTGTTATGTTGGTGATTCTGCTTCTTCCCAGAACGAGGCGTCTGAACAGTGAACAGTATTTGCATAACTAGTTTCGTAGTGACCATGCCGACTAAAGTTTAAATAGCAAAATGCCAGATAAGCAATGCTGAAGGAAGCAGGAAGCTAAAATTAGTGCCGTGTATAAAAAGCGCATTATTGGATTTCGTATAGCGTTATTGATAAGCCAATCGATAAAAGCAGTATAGGACTATTAATAACTGTAATATTGGTTTCCTAAAAGTGGTCACGTGGATAATAGCACGATTTCAATTATTTGCTTTATAACGTTGGGTCAACTGGTAAACCAGTCGACCCAATAACGAAATTCAGTTATTATTCTAATACCAAGCATCATTTTGCGATTTTGTTGACATACTATAAGAATGCGATAAGAGCACCGCACAGAAAGTATATACATGTACATGTACTTACCTACTCAAATCAACTTCTGATCTTAATATAAGCACAGAAGTGAAGACAATGATCAGGAATCGATACAATTACCCCACAGCTCCCATCAGAGACACCAAAGGGAAAGAAACACAAACATGAAATAACTAGACCCTAACGGAACCATCAATAGCGGAAAGCCAAAAGGACTGTTACTTTCCCACAAAATGGCCAATTGGCTATCCAAAATATATACATGTATATATATATATATATATATATATATGAGCGACACCAACACTCAAGGACAAACCATAACAGAAATAAACCGCGACAGAAGAACCGCCTTGGAACAGTCAGTGAAACGAATTTCCCCGGGGGGGGGGGGGGATCTTAAATCGATTTTACGCGGTCGTAATGTAATCCTAGTCCTTACTTCCGTCGCTATTTAGACAAATAATTTGTTCAGTCCGCATGAAGGCCTCCTAACTCTCAAAGAACATAAAAATCAAACAGCCACAGAGATGAAACAACGTTGAGGGCTCGATGGGCCCGACCAGAGACAGGGCATCAGGCACCAACCAACATTAAATAAAATTAAATGCTAATTCTCAGTAAGCCTTTACGCTGGAACCGTCATAGAATCTGAGGCCTGACCCGCCGGCTTGCAATTAAACAGAGAAGCAAAGTTGTCAACCGTGTTTGGGTTAACTACCATGCATGCAGTGTTACAACGCATAATGTAGTAATGTAGTAATTTCTTCATTTTGATTTTTTTACTACATTATGCGTTGGCATAGTCGACGCGAAATGAAGTAAAAAAATTATTTCATTTCGCGTTGATATGCACCATATCGACGCATAATGAAGTAATGATGGTAGAACATAGCTGTCTTCGAAAAGACTTAGGAAGCAATACAGTTAAATTCCTACAATTTAGACCACATTTGAGACGGTTCAAAAGTGGTCTTTAAGACCACAGTTGAACAGTCCAAAAGACGGTCTTCCACAAAAGCACACTGAAGGTCAAAATCACAAAGAAAATGTAGCTTTAACCTTCCAAATATGCTTTAAAAACAAAATTTGTATTAATTTTAGGTGGTCTTAATAGTGGAATTTCATTGTATTTGATTAAGCCAGTAGAATTAAAATCGTACGCCTTGCGCTATTTTGGTCTCATGCCTGATGTCTTTCCCTCATTTGTGTTTTAAGGCTCAACACATGATCGTGTAGTGCACACAAAAGTTGGGACGGGGGATCCTATCGGCTTGTACCTGTCCATAGCCCAGTTGTTTGTCCATCTTTGCATGTTAAAAGGAGTGCGAGTGTGTTTCAGTTACCGTCCCACCAACAGCTTAGGTCATACGAAGTAGCGAACTTGGTTTCAAGACTCATTCATACGGAGACGGGATCTCGGTTGAATCGTAATCTGCTTAGAAGGTCTAAGCCTGTCCAGGAAAACTGCTGCGAGTCGGCCCATCCATGCATATAAACCCTATTGCTTTTAATTGGACGGCAGCGATTGAGATGTCATTTCATCTCAATATCGGGTAAAAGTCCCATAAAATTTGAAGCAATGTCTCCAAAATGACCTAAATAGTCTTGACGGGAACGTTAAACCTCAAATCAAACACGCATAATGAAGTAAAATTAAGTATGCCACCCATCGCCGCAAAATGAAATAATTCTTTCATTTTGCTCAAACCTCTTAGTATCGACGCATAATGAAGTAAAAACGACATTTTATTTCATTTCGCGTCGACTATGCCAACGCATAATGTAGTAAAAATTTCAAAATGAAGAAATTACTACATTACTACATTATGCGTTGTAACAATGCAGTCTGTCGTATAATATTCATGTTGTTCCCAATCTTTTTTTTTATCGAATTTTTTTTTACGAAATTTGGTGCTGAAGTCATTGCAAGTTTTGTTTGTTTGTTTGAATTGAGGTTTAACGTCCCCGTCAACACGGTAAAGGTCATTTTGGAGACGTTGGGGGACTTTTACCCGACATTGAGATAAAATGACATCTCAAGCCTTGTCGCCCAATGAAACCAATAGGGTTTATTAGCATGGACGGTCCGCCTCGCACCGCGGTTCCTGGACAGGCTTAGATCCTCTAAGCGGTTTACCAGTACTAGTGTGCGGGCCGGATTCAGCTCTGCGTGGAAGCATCATGCAGCCCATATATTTCTTCAAGCCCCTATGGGCGGGGGCCAAATCATTGCAAGTTTATAATTATTTTTCTGAATTTACGTTTATATATACTAAGTGACTAAAGTAATCGTTTTGACCGACCTTACACTATAGGATGAGCCTACATCAAATACTTTGACATTTTGTATGACTACACCACAACCTCATTATAACACGGTTCATTATTACACAGTTATGAATATAACGCGGGTTCAAGATGGATTCAAAAAATGTATAGATTATATAGAAAAATGACCATAAATGGTCATTTTTCTATATAATCTATACATTTTTGTTTGCATATAACACGGTTGTTTAACTAACACGTTAATGCTTTGGATCCCAATAACAGTGTTATAAAGAGGTTGTGGTGTATTGTATTTGTTGAACAGATACATGCATTCCTGTCATTGAAGTTTAAAATAGATAAAGCACGAAGACACCTTTTCGCTTGTCACGACCCTGTATGATAAACAGTAATGGCCCGCGACAGGCGAAAAATAGTCTTTGATTTGTTTGATTTGAGGTTTAATGTCCCCGTCAACACTGTAAAGGTCATTTTGGAGACATTGCTTCCAATTTTGTGGGACTTTTACCCGATATTGAGATGACATGACATCTAAAGCTCTGTCGCCCAATGAACCCAATAGGGTTTATAAGCATGGACGGACCGACTCGCACTGCTTTGCCTGGCTAGGCTACGATCCTCTAAGGGGTTTACCAGTACTTGTGTGTGGTCGGTTTCAGCTCTGCGTGGAAGCATCGTGCAGCCCATCTATTTCTTCAAGCCCCGATGGGCGGGGCCTAAAATAGTCTTTCAGCATGCGCACTTGGCTAATCATATCATGTGAACAAATTCGTGAAATGAACGCCCCATAAACCCCACTTTATATAGAGAAAACTGGGGTTTACGGGGTATATATTATTTTTCTTATTTCTGCTCCAAAACATAGATTTGTGTACTCGTTAGAACCGCCTCTGAGAAGCGGTGGTAACGAGCACTCACAACCTATGTTTGCAGAAACAATAAGGAAAATAACATGGATTTTCATCAGAAAAGTAGCCAATTTGGAGGTGGTGTTATTGTTATGCGGGGGTAGATAACGTTACCAGAGCGTTTTCCTTCAACAAGCGGCGATCACATCTTCGACGTATAACTGCCAAATGCCGCCTTCACACATTTTTTAGCTCACTTGGGCCGAAGGCTCCAGGAGAGCTTAACGTACAGTAGTCGCTCCGTCGTCTGTCCGCCGTACGTCTGTCGTCCAGACATCGTCTGTCCGTCGTATGTCCGTCCGTCAGCACCTTTGACCAGTTATATCTCTGCAACCTGCAGACTGATGTCAATTTCAGTCATTTCTCATCTGTAGCATGCCTGTGGTGGGGAATGGATGACATACGTTTTTTTTTTGTTTTGTTTTTTATCGAAATCGAATAAAAACTTTGGTTGCTATGGCAACCACATGGTCCCATAGACTTACAATAAGAAAACGCATGTCATTCTTGCGAGCGCCACAGTTTCGATCCAGCCATCATCAAACTTGGTTAGAATTATCATCATGACAATATCTCGATCATGTTTGAATATTGGTCATGTCGGGTCAAAAAGTAGGTCAGTAGGTCAAATCATAGAAAAACAACGTGAGCACTCTAGATGCCACAGTTTCGGTCCAAGCATCATCAAATTAGTTCAGAATGGTTATCTTGACAATATCTGGGTCAGATTCAAATATGGGTCATGTCGGATAAAAAAGAAAGGTCAGTAGGGCAAATCATACATTGTGAGAACGCTGGAGGCCACAGTTTTGGTCTAATCATCATTAATCTTGGTCAGAATGATCATCTTGACGGTGTCTAGGTCAAATTAAAACAGGGATCATTTCAGGTCAAAAAGTAGGTTGGTGGGTTAAAACATAGAAAAACACTGTGAGCATTTTAGAGGCCACAGGTTTGGTCCAATCATCATCAAACATGGTCAAAATGATCAGCTTGACAACATCTCGGTCAAGTTCGAATATGGGTCATATCGGGTCAAAAAGTAGGTCAGTACGTCAAATCATAGAAAAACCTGGTAAGCACTCTAGAGGCCACAGTTTTGGTCCAATCACCATCAAACTTAGTCATGTTGGATCAAGAAGTAGATCAAGAGATCAAATCATAGAAAAGCCTTGAGAGCCCTCTAGAGACCACAGTTTTAGTCCTTGGTCAGAATTATCATCTTGAAAATATCACTGTCTGGTCAAAAAGTAGGTCAGTAGGTCAAATCATAAAAAAAAAATTTTGAACGCTCTAGAGGTCACAGTTTTGGTCCAATTATCATCAAAGTTGCTCAGGATGACCATCTTGAAAATACCTCGGTCAAGTTAGAATATGGGTCATGTCAAAACATAGAAAAACTTCGTGAGCACTGTAGAGGTAATAGCTTTGGTCCAATCATCAAACTTCGTGGAATTTCCTTCAAACTTTGAATCTGTTAGCGCAGGTGAGCTATATAGGACCATCATGGTCCTCTTCTTGTGTGTGTATGTGTGCGTGTGTGTATGTGTGTGTGTGTGTACGTGCGTGCGTGCGTGCGTACGTGTGTGCGTGTTGTGTTGTGTATTATTATTACTATAATTATTATTATTATTTGAGTTTTAACGTCCCTCTAAACACTATATAAGTCATTTTTGTGACGTTGCTTCCAATTCCGTGGGACTTTTACCCGACATTGAGATGAAATGACATCTAAAGCCCTACCGCCCAATGAAACTGCTTACTTACTATTCAGGGATTTTGACAACATTGCAATAAAGATATTCAAACAAGGCATCCCTTAAATTGGTAATGGGCCTTTCCAAAGCTGGTATACCCAGCTCGTTTGAAACAGCGGGCCATCGTCGGGCCGACAGCGATACGGCGTTTTGCTGTCGCCCGATGTTGGCCCGGCGTTCTTTGCTGGCTGGGTACTTGCATTACAACTATAGTTTTTACAAAAAAAAGCTAGGTCTGCGCTTAACACACATTAAATGTGAATTTCTAGAGTGTGTTTTATACAATCAATTGTCTTTAGCAAGATTCCAATTGCGATACTGCCGACTGAGGTATAATGTCTGAAAGATCCGCAAAAGTTGCAAATGCTGTATTTTGGCCAAGAAGTATTTCTTTTTCATCTTTAAAAAGGCACATTTGCAACTTCAATATGCTTGTTATACCCTATCAAATGGAATGCTTGAAATTTGTTCGAGAATTTAAGTGGACAACTTTCCTACACTTTAAAGAAGACTAACTGGAGATTAACCCAGACATTTTGCCGACGGCGAGGCAAGGGAGAACTTATAGGATAGGCAGTGGTACGCCGTGGTCGAGAGTTTGTAGATGTATATATTGTATAAGCCCATCGGGGCTTGGTGAAATAGATGGGCTGCATGATACTTCCACGCAGAGCTGGAACCGATCCGCACACGAGTACTGGTAGACCGCTTAGAGGATCTAAGCCTGCCCAGGCAAAGCGGTGCAAGTGTCGGACCGTCCATGCTCATAAGCCCTGTTGGTTTCATTTGGCGGCAGGGCTTGAGATGTCATTTCATCTCAATGTCGGGTTAAAGTCCCATAAAATTGGAAGCAGCATCTCCAAAATGACCTTTACAGTGTTGACGGGGATGTTAAACCTCAAATCAAACAAACAAATAAGCCTGTTCAAATTTGACTGCAAATATGGGCTTGCACATATGTGCAAGAGCTCTGCCCGTGGGCCTCTTCTATGTGTGAAAGCTTATACTTGTTATGGGCCGCTTTTTCCTTTTTGTGAAAGTTTATACCTGCCAATCCATTTTAAGTATAAAGGTCAATCTGCATTCTGGGTAACTGTCTGATGGCTGTACCCGACCTCTACAAATATTAGTTTTTAAAAAAAAAAACCTTTAGTCTGCGCTCAGCACACACTTTGTGAAGTACCTGGACTGGAAATTAAAATGAGAAAAAACTTATCACGTGTATGCTGTTTTTTGTTTGTTTGAATTGAGGTTTAACCTCTACGTCAACACTATTTAGGTCACGCGTATGTTATAATAATGTGTCAATTAATATGTAAGTGTATAACAGTCACAGATTACAAATAAGGACTTCCAAATGTTCTCTCCAATGTGACATAAAAACAAAATTACCGATCTTTCACTATTGATTACAACTACTTGTAGCACATACCTACATTTTTCTCACTGAGAATTCTAGGCTAACATTTTCATTTCACATTCTGGGTTAACCTTCCATTTCGCATTCTAGGTTAACCTTATGAAAAATCCTTCCAGCTTTCCGTCTCACAAAAACATGAAAAACTAGAGAAAGTGCCCAGTGGGGCACGTATACCCCCGACCAGTGCCATCCCCTTTTAGTGGAAATGAAAATTTGTTTGTAGCATTGAACCTTTCCATATAAACTTTCCATTTAGTCCACTGAGAATAACTATTGCATTTCAACAAATATAGAATAATTTATCATATCCAAAGATGAGACTGCTTGTCTTTGCTGAATAATAAAAAATCAAAGTTTGTTGCAATTTGGAACAATTTCAACTGGAAAAAACAAACATAGAATAGGCTGTCATAGAACATTTGCTGAATTAAAGTAGCTGTATAATGACATAATAAAGCAATGCATTTTTTATTATTACTTGCATTTATTATTGTCTGCATTTCAAGAGAAAATATTATGCAAAATTTAACAGTTCTAGTCGCTGTTGTTTCTAAGATCACAAGGACCAATATACATGTATAAACTGACAAATCTGACAAGGGTCACAGCATAAAGAAACAACAAAGTAACTAATAATGAACAGATGGAAAGACAAAAACTATAACCTTTGATATACTTTGTATGCAAGGAGTATAATGAGAACAGTTATCAAATCCTGTACCATATACTATTATGCGATGTATATATGTGAATTTATTCTAATAAATATTGTTTAAACCAAAACAGTTAACACAAAACTTGGACGTGATCAAAATGTGTAAGTCCTTATTATTGACCCATAGCCCCACCCGGGGGCTTGACACAGGAGCTTAGATATTCCATATGAAAGTTAATACTATAGCTATATTCTGTACCAAATATGAAGAGAATCTAACATGAGGTTACAGAGATATAAGCGATCAAAAAGGTTTAACACAAAACTTCGACTTAAAAGTTGACAAACTGACAGACAGCCCACCCAGGGGCTTAGATATTCCATATGAAAGGTTATGCTATAGAGATATCCTTTACCAAATATGAAAAGAATCTAACATGTAGTTACAGAGATACGAGCAATCAAAAAGGTTTAACACAAAACATTGACGTAAATATTGATGAACGGACTGACGGGTGGACAGCCCACCCAGGGGCTTGACCCGCGAGCTAAGATATTCCAAACGAAAGGTAATGCTATAGAGATATCCTGTACCAAATATGAAGAGAATCAAACATGTGGTGACAGAGATATGAGCAATCAAAAAGGTTTAACACAAAACTTTGACGTAAAAGTTGACAAACGGACAGACAGCCCACCCAGGGGCTTGACCCAGGGGCTTAGATATTCCATATGAAAGGTAATGCTATAGAGATATCCTGTTCCAAATATGAGGAGAATCCAACATTTGGTGACAGAGTTATTAGCAATCAAAAAGGTTTAACACAAAACTTTGACGTAAAAGTTGACAAACGGACAGACAGCCCACCCAGGGGCTTGGATATTCCATATGAAAGGAAATGCGATAGAGATATATATCCTTTACCAAATATGAAGAGAATCTAACATGCGGTTACAGAGATATGAGCAATCAAAAAGGTTTAACACAAAACTTTGACGTAAAAGTAGATGAACAGACAGACGGACAGACAGACAGCCCACACAGGGGCTTGACCCAGGGGCTTAGTTATTCCATATGAAAGGTAATGCTATAGAGATATCCTTTACCAAATATGAAGAGAATTTAACATGTGGTTACAGAGATATGAGCTATCAAAAAGGTTTAACGCAAAACTTTGACGTAAAGGTTGACGAACGGCGGGACGGACGGAAGTACGAACGAACGAACTAACTAACGAACTAACGAACGGACGAACGGACGGAAAGACGAAAACTATATACCCCCTGACATACTTCGTATGTCGGGGGTATAAAAAATCTAGATGCGTATTATGAGGGCAAAGTCAACAGCATGTTAACCACGAATATATGTTTATTTTGCAAGCGTGAGAGCACTCGTGTATGCACGTGATAAACTTAAGGCAGCGTTCCGGCAATTATCGGGTTTTAATAATTGTGACAAATAACTATGATGACCAGCCAACAGGAAATCATTCAACCTGTCGTGACCTTTTCTTAAATGCTTCCGGAGCAAAAGTCATCATCAGATAGTTTACGCCCGTGGGCGTAGACAATAAAGTCCATGGGCGTAGACACTAATGGGTAAAGAGGAATGGTTTTCATAGGAGACAACTTTCGGGACTCTGGTACACTGTGCTCCTCCTTAAAGGGTCTGTAACGAAAGAGGATTTGCAGTCCTGGAGCAGTTCGGTGGCTCAGCCGGTATTGTTGCACGGTATGAAAGTAGAGATGCCCTGTATTTGGTTAGTTTTAGCGGTCGAGCCATGTTCAGGTCTTTCTTTTTAGCGGCTCATTGTGTGTCCAGCACATGTCAAAGTATGACAGTACGAAAGAGTGACACAGGGGTCGGCCGCTCAGTCAGATGCGAGTCTGACTGGTAATCAGGGGGTCGCGGGTTCGATACTTGCCTGATCGGCAGCATTCTTTCGGGAGGATTGATCATGAATTATTTTCAACGGTCATTTTCTTCCATCCGCTCCCGCCAAAGAATGTGTACTGTACTGGTTTGGGACCCAGCCCATTGGGGCTGGGAAAAATAGTTTGGGCTCTATGGTGCTTGCACGCAAAGCTAGCTAAAACAGACGGCACATGAGTGCCCGCTTAGAAGGTCTATGCTTGCCCCGGCAAAGTGGTGCGAGTCGGGCCGTCCGTGAATGTAAAACCTATTGGTTTCATTGGGCGGCAGGGCGTAAGATATCATTCCATCTAAAGTCGGGTGGTTTTTAAGTCCCATAAAATCGGTAGCTACGTCTAACTGACCATCACAGTGTTGACGGGGACGTTAAACCTCAATTCAAACAAAACACTGTCAGCCTCGATAGCGCAGTGGTTAGCGCGTTCGACTTATGATCGAGAGGTTGTGCGCTCGAATCCAGCCACCGGTATCGAGGTGTGTCCTTGGGCAAGACACGTAATGACACTGCCCCACTTCACCCAGGAGTGGTGTACAAGCCAATGCCTCTCTCTCGCGCGCGCGTGAAAACACCCGGAATGAGTGTTCGAGAGCGATTCAATAATCTTTCATCGTAATCGAACTAAAATAAATCAGTATAAACTAACACTGTTCTGACTGGTCAACTGATTATATATGTATAAGCCTGCAAAGGAAACGTGTGGATAGGTAAACTGACCGGCTCGATATGATCTAAATAGTGTTCACTGGGCTGTTAATCTCTAAATGAATGAAAGAAACAAAAGCATGAAAGAGCATGAAAATAAGTCAAGAGCCCACAGCAGGCACATTACGTTATTGTGAGGTCACATCGACGTCGGTTCAACGTGATGACGTTTATGCAACGTCACATCTAAGTCGGTGCACCGACGTTGATTTGACGTTGTTCTAGCGATGGATGTACAGGTCCACAATCGTGTGACCAGTAGCTCAGATTTCTGGCGAAAGAATATGCACTGTACTGACTAACCGCTTAGCCAAAAATTTTCTTTCATAAACCTTTCAGGGCTACACGGTACGAGCTCGAACGGCTTGATAGATGCAACCATAAACACGCTGCAGACCGCTGATGCAGATGCAGATGAAATAATTGTTAATTAAGACTTGTCCTGCTGAATAAATTAATTTTACCACAAACGATTCTGAATATCTGCCAAATCCATAATTTTAGCTTGGGTCTAACCCTGGTGTTCTTTACCCGAAATCGAATATTCAAATGCAGTGGTTGAATACGACCTCATATGCGCCGACGTTAAGGTTGACGTCACAGCACGTTACGTGACGTCACTAAACATTCCTGTAGTGTCATCCCAAATTGGCGGACGTCGATAACCGAAGTGACGGCAGCATTAAAAATTCGCGCTAAGAAATGGAAGGTATGCAAGAAAAAGAATCTTATATGGGTGTGCGGGGTGGATAGAAAATTCCGTTCCTCGGGATCACTGTCCGGCATCACGAGGCTTGTCCGGCATCACTCGGCAAGCCTCGTGATGCCGGACAGTGACCCTTAGGACGGATTTTTCCATCCACCCCTCACACCCATATCACGGGTGGTTATCAGGGGAACTAGCTCGAAAATGAGTCGATGGAAATTTGTTTCCTCGGCACATCCGGGAACTCTCGTGCTAGCTCCATCAACAGGAAACTTGTAGACAAAGGTAGGTCTCGAAGTGTTTTGTCACCATTTTTTTCTTTGTAAGCTATTTATAAAAAATCCGGCAATGCAGTGCCACATAGAAATGATTTAACTTTGTACCCCGCTAGAATTTGCCATGGAAATTTGCAGCGCTGGAGTATGAATGAAAGCAAAAGCCCCTCGGACAGTAATTTCGTCGTAAGACGCAAGTTACGTAATCACGGCCAAAATATTTTGCTTATTTCAAACGTTCCATGTTTCATTTCACTAGGGGTGTTGCTTCTGGGGTTGTGAAGGGCGTACTTTTGACAGAAAATGAAAAATCGTCGGCCAAAATCTCCGTGTTGACATAAATTGACAATTTTTCAGGTCCGTGATAAAAAGTTTGCTTTCATTCATACTCCAGCGCTGCAAATTTCCATGGCAAATTCTAGCGGGGTACAAAGTTAAATCATTTCTATGTGGCACTGCATTGCCGGATTTTTTTTTAAATAGCTTACAAAGAACAAATGGTGATAAAACTCTTCGAGACCAACCTTGGTTTACAAGTTTTCTGGTTATGGAGCTAGCTCGAGAGTTCCCGTATGTGTCGAGGGAACAAATTTCCATTGACTCATTTTCGAGCTAGTTCTTCTGATTACCACCCGTGCATATACGATTCTTATATTATATGGGCCCCGTCAAGCGATTTTGGTACTTATCGCCAATGCGAGCAGCGAAGGTTCAGGCGAGCCTGCGCATCCGCGCAGTCTCGCCAGAACCTTCGCTGCTCGCTCATACAAGCAGTGAATCAAGAGGAACCTTCAGACAGAAAGCCATATCCCTGGCCCCTCTTAATGGCTGGGCATGCGCAGTTAAAATTTGTCATGACGGAATGCTCGAAGACACAAATTCGCTTGGCGGGGCTCATATAGTGTATTAATTCAATTCACAAGCTTAATGGGAAACACGGTAGATTTTGATCAAATGGATCAGAAGCCATCTGATCTGTATCTACATTGTTTGCAAAGTTTTGTTTGTTTGTTTGTTTGTTTGTTTGATATGAGATCTAACGTCCCAGTCGACACTGTTTAGGTCGTTTTGGAGACGTGGCTTCAAATTTTGTGGAAGGCATAGTCGTGTTCAACAGTATAAAGGGCGGCCCCAGCCCATCGGGGCTGGGCTGCATGATGCTTCCACGCAGAGCTGAAACCGACCACACACGAGTACTGGTAAACCGCTTAGAGGATCTAAGCTTGCCCAGGCAAAGCGGAGCGAGTCAGGCCGTCCATGCTTACCAACCTATAAGTTTCATTGGGCGACAGTGCTTGAGATGTCATTTCTTCTCAATGTCGGGTAAAAGTCCCATAAAATTGGAAGCAACGTCCCCAAAATGACCCACACAATGTTGATGGGCCCAGACGTTAAACCTAAAATCAATCAAACAAAACAAACTGAATAAACATTAACAACGGCCAGTGTATTGTTGTAATTTGTGCCCTACACCTTTTGAATAAATGATATCCAAAAGCTTGAGTCATGACCCCATGAGCCTTGGAAAAAAAAGTTCTATCAATCTGTATGAAATAGGACATATTCTATTCCCAAATATGTTGTATCCATCTCCAAACAGTTGTGGCGGCCCCCGCCCATCGGGGCTTGAAGAAATGTATGGGGTGCATGGTGCTTCCACGCAGAGCTGAATCCGATCCACACACGAGTACTGGTAAACCACTCAGAGGATCTAAGCCTGCCCAGGCAAAGCGGTGTGTGTGTCTGAACGATTGATTTCATTGGGCGACAGGGCTTGAGATGTCATTTCATCTCAATGTCGGGTAAAAGTCCCACAAAATTGGAAGCAAAGTCTCCAAAATGACCTTTACAGTGTTGACGGGGACGTTAAACCTCAAATCAAACAAACCAAAAAGTTGTGTGTATCAAAGTTTTTGTGCAGGCTACACGATCTATACATCAAAGTTGTATCGTCTAGCCTGGGCTTTAGGCCTGTCCAGGAAGGAAAGTGTGTATAGCTAAACAGATCGGCTAGATATGATCTACATAGTGTGGGCCGTTAAACTCCAAAAACAAACAAAAAGCTCAATCGCATGGTATGTAAGAGGCCCTGAGTTCGGTTCCCAGTCGAGACATCATGAAAACGCGCCTATGTATATTCATTTTCATCCCGTTAAATCCCACTTTTATACAGTAAAACTGGAGGTTACAGGGGTATACATTATTTTTCTGATTTCTGATCAAAAACACAGGTTGTAGGTACTCGTTAGAACCGCCTCGCCGAGATGGTTCTAACCAGTTCCCACAATCTATGAATGAACAGAAATATGAAAAATATCAGGTTTTTTTTTTTTTTGTTGTTGTTGTTTTTTTTGTGTGCGTGGTAAATTGTTCTATTCAGACCCTGTATTTGAATAGGCGTGTTTTACTGAGGTAATGGCCAAGTATGACCGACTCAGTATGAAGATTGATCGACTTGCGTGATTTTAGGGCGTACAGTACCAGCAGCTTCCGATTTCAGATACTGTACGATGGTCAACTGTGTTTAACCCATTTAATACTGGAAACACCCAAACGTGTAGTTGGCAAACAGTGCAGGCCCAGATCAGGCCTACACTGTTTGCAAAAAGTTCAACCTGACACCCCAAAATTTTGAAATGGACTCCTGGTATATTCCATTTGGTACAAAAAAGGTTTTAAAACCCCGGTCTATATTAACAAAGCAGGTACGAAGAGGGTAAACGATAAAATAAATACGCAGGTCATTCACACGTTCGTCGGTCCAATGTAAACTTTTGGCCTTACTTCAAAGACAAGACAGGGTGAAAGAATGCGGCATGTAAAAAAAAAAGAACATCGATTACACTTTTATCACAGACCCGCCAGTGACCGACTTTTTAAGACTTCCTCTTCCGGATGTTTTCATTGAGTCTAGGCTGTTACTCGGCGCTTCAGCATATTATGTGATACTCAGCTTATAGCGGGAAATCCAGTCGAGGTCATGTTTACGTTCAACGGGTCAAGGAGTATGTCGTAAGCGGATTATTGTATAGGAGCGGCGTTCAGTGGATTTCATCATTCGTCATATTCCTGGCGCAAATATATATTATGCCTGACTTTTTGATATTATTTTCACAGATTTTAAACCTTGTGGATGACATGTACATGTAGATTCTTATATCAAGCGCTGGCTAAGAAACATGTTTGAACTTGGGAGCAACACTCGGAGTAGATCATATTTTGACGGGAAAAACTGAGAGACCACTTTGTTATCATATCAAACATTCATAAATGTGTCACTAGGTTAAGTGCGCTTGTTATTTTGAATTTATAGTACATAAACAGATTTTTATTGACATGACTGTATAGACAAACTCTAATGGTGCGTTATCACTGTGCATGGTCTAGTTGTTTATACGTTCATTGAGGAACCGACTCATATCATATTGAAAGTTTGCAATTTCGTATTGGATTAGATTTTCATAGATTGTGTGGATTGATTCATATAAGAAACGCGAAATACGTTAAATATCTGCATCAGGTTTGCGCGCGCGTTAATATATTGAACAACTGCAAAGCCTAGCAATATTGACAAACCGCTTAATTGTTCGACCTTGAAGCAAATAGAAAACAAACAACTGATGAATTTTACATGTGCTTACTCAATCGGATAATGGTTTTGACATTCTGCAACCCCAAGAAAACGTAGTAGCCTAATTCATTATTTCACTTTTGTTTTTCCTGTTGTTTATGGTTTATGATGGCTTTGCGCTACAACAGATTGAGAGTTGAGAGGGGCAGTCCCGAGCTTAGCCGATCATTCCCGAAGGCAGGTGGACAGCATTTCAAGAACTGTTTAATACAGCAATGTGTTCAAGGAACCGGAAGTTTAGAGAGTGTGTCGTCTGCAGGATACGGAAATTCAGGTAAGACTTCCATGGTCTTCTATGATGTGGTTATTCGTTAGAATCGCCTCGACAATGGCACTACTTTGGTTTCAACGTTGACAGCGCTTCAACGTTGAGTCAACGCTGTGTGCCTGTTGGTTAGCGTTGGTTAAGTTTTGCCACCTGTTTGAGAAAGTTATTTATCATATGACGTCGCCTCTGAGAATGTAATAACGTCATGTAATAAATTCGATAATCCACTAGTGGATTAAATATGCAAATTAGTTAGATACGGACCGTAACGCTACATGTACAACTTCCTTAACGACGTCGCGTTTACTTATGGCGGAATATTGACATGTTTGTGAAACAATCATAAGTAAAATGCGTTTTAAAAGTCATATGATAAATAGAATCTTGCATTCGTGCTCATGTATTATTAAATTTATTAAACTCGTTGAAGAAAAGGGATAAAATGCTCGGCACAGCCTCACATTTTATCCCTTTTCCTCAACTCGTTCAATAAATTCAATAATACATGAGCACTCATGTAAGATCCTCTATTTCATTGCTGTACGTTTATTATGGTTTATAAAAGACCACCTTTGAGAGTGTACCTAAAGGTAGTCCCTTACTTTAGGGACGTTCACAGCAGGCACACATCGCTAGGTCAACGTCAAATAATCGTCGGTGCAACGTCACCGACGTAGATGTGGCGTTGCGTGACGTCACAATCACGTCAGGATAGAGAACACAAGAAAGAACTGAAATTTATTTTTGCTCACGAGGCCGCAAGAACTTCCATCATTTGTTCCTTTAAAAGGAAGAGGGAACACCTGGCAGATTTTTCCGCCATTTTTCAAAGGGAGGCAACTTTCGGGACTTCCTGTTCGCTTTTCCATAAGCCCTGTCCCACTGAAAAGGGGGTCTACTCTTACAGGAAAGAATTTGCTCCTCAGGAGCAAATTCTTTCCTTTAAGAGTAAGAATTTGCTCCTCAGGAGCAAATTCTTTCCTTTAAGAGTTGACCCCTATTAACATGGCAGACAAAAATACTTTTGCAGGAGTTGCCTCCCCTGAAAGTGTTCCCATTCCCCTTAAAAGGAAGAGGGAACTCCTTCAATACAGGATATGGCCGATGGCAGCAGATGACAATTTGAAATATTTATCTTATTTTTCCCAGAAAACAGGATTTGAAAGTCCGTGTAGAGACAATTTGCATGAGATGCCAATAAGGTATGTTTTCTTGTAAAAATAAGAAAAATATGAACAGTTTGTCATCTGCTGAATTAGCCCAGAGCGTGTTGAGGTTCTGAAAGAGTTCTGCTTGTTCAGAACCGTAAGAATATTCGCAGGGTTGTGACCCTGTCCAGGAGCGATGCATGTATTTGAAAAAGTGAACTGAAAATATGAGACAATAGAAAAGAATACAGACTGAAATTTAGGCGTCTTGCATGTAATCATTATTGTTACTATTTGAACATTTCATGGCAATTTCACATAAATTAGATAGGACGGTTCGACCAGCTCTTGCGAATCCGCACAGGCTTTTAAGAGTCTTTCCTGATCTCATGAGCCTTCAACAGCGTCCGGTCCATCCAAATCGAGAGAATCTAAACTGCTCTTCCGATACTGGGTGAATGTGCAGACTGATCTGAGACTTCCCAGCAGGCACATGACGTAATTGTGACGTCACAACAACGTTGATACAACGTCTTGGCGTTTATGCAAGGTCAAATATAGGTCGTGACGTTGCACCGACGTTGATTTAACGTTGCCCCAGCGAAGTGTGCCTGCTGGGTTAGCTTATGGCACAGGGGCACAGGTCTTTTTGCTCTGACTCGTATTATTTAAAGGGAATGGGAACGCCCATCGCATTTTCCACCATTTTTTCGAAGGGAGACAACTTTCGGACTTCCTGCTCGCTTTCCATTAAGCTCTGTCCCACGGGAAAAGGTGTCTACTCTTAAAGGAAAGACTTTGCTCCTCAGGAGCAAATTCTTTCCTTTAAGAGTTGACCCCTATTGACATGGGAGACTAAAATACTACTGGAGGAGTTGCCTCCCCTGAAGGTGTTCCCATTTCCCTGAAAACACATAAATGAATGAAATAAACCAGACAACAGGACATTGACATTTCATCAGAAACCGATTAAGGAGTCCTGAAATCGGCTTAAAATCCACTTTATTATGGGGCGCCGTTTTACTATTTATTCCCTATTTATAGATATCCATAATTATTTATGGATATCCATTAATTGAATTAGTGATGTCCATTATTTGAATTATGGATATCCATAGGATATCAATAATTCGTCTTTGAAAATAAATACAATAAAGAATCAATGAAACTAATGGCTTTTGCGGTGAATTATGGATATCCCTAATTTGAAATATGGATATCATAAATTCAACCCGATTTATAGATATCCATAATTCAAATTATGGATATCCATAAACCAGCAGAATAATGGATATCCATATTTTGATTTATTGATATCCATAAATCGATCTGAATTAATGATATCCAAAAATCGAACTATGGATATCCTTTATTCTACGTTTTTCTATAATAAAAGTGCATTTAGGCCAATTTGAGGGCTCTCATAGGGTTTCTGTTTGAATTGATATTTAACGTCCCCATCAATACTAAGCGTATTTAGGTCCTTATGAGATGTTGCTTCCAATTTTGTGGGACTTTTTTCCAAAATTGAAATGAAATGACATCTCAAGCCCTGTCACCCAATGACCAATAGGATTTTTATGACTCACACCTTTTTACCTGGGTAGGCAAAGTCCTTCTAAGCGGTTTACCAAGTGCGGTCAGTTTCAGCTCTGCGTGGAAGCACCATGTAGCCCAATCTATTTAGCCAAGCCCCGATGGGCGGGGGCTATAACGCCTATATCCTGTGATCAGACACCCTAGCCCTTATACTAGAAACGGACCTTTTCCAACATATTAGGAGGAAGATTCTCGGTCATAATCATATGGGCCCCGTCAAGCGATTTTGGTACTTATGGCCTATGCGAGCAGCGAAGGTCCAGGCGAGCCTGTGCATCCGCGCAGTCTCGCCAGAACCATCGCTGCTCGCTCATACAAGCAGTGAATCAAGAGGAACCTTCAGGCAGAAAGCCATATCCCTGGCCCCTCTGAATGGCTGGGCATGCGCAGTTAAAATTTGTCATGATGGAATGCTGGAAGACACAAATTCGCTTGGCGGGGCTCATATGGGTTTAACCTTCACCACTCTCTGGAGACAATTTGCATGAAGTGTCAAATCTTGTTTTCCAGGAAAATAAGAACAATATTTTAAATTGTCGTCTGCTGAAAAATATCCAGCATGCTGATCGTGAACCAAACGGTGCATCGATTCAAACGCCTGATCACAGTCAGATCTAGGTAGATATACACTTCCATATATCCATAGATGAGTTAAAACACGAGGCATAAACTATATTGAGTAATTTCTCTTCTCGTAAGCCGATTACATGTGTTTCTGAGAAAAGTCGATTTTCAATACTGTATTTTCAATCCAACTTAACCCTCTCAACCCCATAGACCAGTACAGGTACAGTGTACCCGTGCAAACAGTATAAAATATGCCGTCTCACGAGGATCTCATCTGCCGTCTCATCAGGGTATACTTGCCACATAGCCACTGATAAGAAGGGATATCCATTTTTTCATATTACTGCACGAAAACCCAGGCGCTTCTTATGAGTACCTACAACATACGTTTTTATTATGCAGAAATAAGACAAATATGAGTACTTTTCGGAGCGCGCCCGTCAATCGGGGATTGGATAGATAGGTTGGTCTGCATGCTGCTTCATAGCAGAGCTTAAAATGGCCTGAACAGGAGTAGCTCATGGAAAAGTGATTCGAGTCGGACCTCCCCTAGTTATAAACTCTTGCGGTTTCTTTGAACGGCGGGCCTTGAGATGTCATTTGGTCTGAAAGTCTGGTAAAAGTCTCACAAAATCAGAAGCAACGTCTCCAAACTGATCTCAGTAGTGTTGACGGGGACGTAAAACCTCGATTCAAACAAACAGTACTTTTCGGATGAAAAAAAAAACAAAAACGTCTTATCTAGAGCTGTGTTGGCAGTATGTCAATGGTCATGTCCCAAGGTTTGTATTTTATGATTATTGGTGGATAGTTTTTGCCAATTCTCCATAAAAAGTAAGGAAAACTACCTCATGGTCAGATAGCCCTAAACAAACAGTGAAGACCCAGATCAGACTGCTCCTGAAGGAGCAGTCTGATCAGGGTCTACACTGTTTTCCATTCCGTCTGTACCTTGGATCGTGAAACAAATTTGTTAAAATTTTAGGAGATTTACAGCAAGTCCTCAAGGTGTCTGAATTTTTAGGAATTTTGCGGTATCCTTCAATTATCACAAAGTACCCCCCCTCCCTTATTTCAAAGATAGAAGAGTTCACTTTAGAAACCCAGGGGTGAAATGGTTAACAACACTGACTAAGAATTTCACGTCAATAAAGTCACCGAGTTATGGAAATCCTGTCACGAACAAACGTGATTAGTGACATGCGGCCATGTTGAGTCGTTGACTGCAATCACATAGGGTTAACAACACTGACTAAGAATTTCGCGTGAATGAAGTAATCTTGTCACGAACATACGTGACTGGTGACATGCGGCTATGTTGACAACAATCACGTAGGTTCGTGACCGACATCAGTGGACGTACTGTCAGTCACGTGCCTGAGCAAACAGTACAGTGGTACAGTGCCAGCCCAGACTTTTTTTTTTTAACAATAATTCCTTTATAGTCATATTGCTTAAATTTGTTTGGCGTTCTGCCAACATGTTTTAGACGAACTAATAAAATGTAATATCTTGTCTTATATCTTATCAGATCAAATCACGAACTCCTGTTGTTCGCGACAACCCCTACCTTTGCAAACAGTGTAGATCCAGATCAGATTGCTTAAAATTCTGATCAGGATCTACACTGTTTGACATTCGGTTTGTGAATTTGCCGGAATTAATTACATCAAGTATTCTGATTGGTTCAAAGTCAGAAATGGGTGTGGCTGAAATAATTATGCAGCGGGATATGGGTTTAACCTCAATGACTCGATGAATCGTTTACGAGTACAGTCGAACTTCAATGGCTCGAACACCTTTGGGACCACGAAAATCTGTTCGAGACAGGGGTACTTCGAGCCATTGCGGGTTACTGGCAGGAGGCATAACGGGGGTTAGTTTTGAGACATCTTTTCAATGTTCTATAATAAAAAAGTGTATGCTGTGTGTACTCATTAGAATCGCCTCATCGAGGCGATTCTAATGAGTACACACAGCATACATTGGCAAGATGAAAGTCGAAAATCTTTATTATCCCGGACTACTTCTTATAAAGAGGAATTCCCTAGGGACTCAAGAACGGGTTCGAGTCAGCCATGGTAAACGAGCCATCGGTGTTCGAGCCATCGAAGTTCTACTGTATCATGATTCTCGGCGGCCCCCGCCTATCGGGGCTTGAAGAAATAGATTGGCTGCATATTGCTTCCACGCCGAGCTGAAACCGACCGCACAAGAGTACTGGTAAACCGCTAAGAGGATCTAAGCCCGCCCAGGTAAAGCGGTGCGAGTCCATGCTTACAAACCCTATTGGTTTCATTGGACGACAGGGCTTGAGATATCATTTCATATCTATGTCAGGTTAAAGTCCCACAAAATTGGAAGCAGCGTCTCCAAAATGACCTGCACAGTGTTGACGGGGACGTTGAACATCAAATCAAACAAACAATTGGTCTGCATCGTGCTTTCGCGCAGAGCTAAATCCGACCGAACGTGAGTACTGGTAAACCGCTTAGAATGGGGCAAAATGGTACGAGTCGGGTACCGTCCCTGCAAATAAACCCTGACAGTATGTTTGGGCGGTAGGGCTTGAGGTGGCATTTCATTTGAACGTCGGGTAAAAGTCCCACAAAATTGAAAGCGTCGCCTCAAAAATGGACATAAAACCTCATCAACACAATCAAAACCGTGGCTTATTCGACCTCATTCTAAAGCCCCTAAAGAAATTGTTCCCTGCTTCCAGATATCGATATGGCCAGAATAATTAAGGAAGAATTTCAGCATTTTTATCTTGAAACAGTATGTTGTGTGTACTCATTAGAATCGCCTCGATGAGGCGATTCTAATGAGAACAGAGAACATACGTTTAGATTGAAAAATATCTTTCCGTGCTTGCTATAATTTTAGAATTGTTCAGTCTCTAATTATTAAAGTTGTCCCCAGCTATAAATACAGTAATTTGCAAAATAATTATGAAATTTTTTAAAGATTCAAAGCTAATTTGAAATAACGGCGACTATTTTAAATTCTAAATGCGACATTAATACTCACTCTTTATATGCAGATCCTCTCGATTGATACTTGTTTTCAGCAAAGACGACCTTTGAAAAAGCCCCTGTCCCTAATTATTTCATTCTTTTTCGGTATAGCTTTCTACCGACATTCGATTTAACTAATGACAATGCCAATGCTCAGGCCAAGACAAAATTAATGTAGATTTCAAGAATACCGCATTTAATACGCCAAGAAACACTTGCAGTGGGTATTTGCCATTTTCGCATCGGCGAGGCGAATCTAGCAGCTGACCAACCAATTCGATGTTAACTAGCCCGCAGGCTTTCAGAGCCCGCAGGCTTTCAGGCGAGTTCGTAATCCGTGAAGATCCGATGACGTCCTGAAATTAATTTCTAAATTGATTTATAAAATCTCCGCGAGCTTTTCGGGCCCCGGCCCATCGGGGCTTGAAGAAATAAATGGGCTGCACGATGCTTCCATGCAGAGCTGAATCCAACCGCACACGAGTACTGGTAAACTGCTTAGAGGATTTAGGCCTGCCCGGGCAAAGCGGTGCTTATAAACCCTTTAATTGGGCGACAGGGCTTGAGATGTCATTTGAGTAAAAGTCCCACAGAATTGGAAGCAACGTCTCCAAAATGACCCTTATATTGTTAACGGGGATGTTAAACATCAAATAAAAAAATGGCAAAGTGTGACAAGCCATTTTACTATTTATAATGCAAATAGATATCTTATGTATCATATCGGATGTCTCACATAGGATAAAAGGATATATCTAAATTAGTATATGAGATATCGTATTCAATTCCACATAAAAGATATTTTGTATAATATATAAGATATTCTATTTGTTGAATAAGATATGTTTTAATATGGATATCCGATATGCTAAATAAGATATCTAATATACTAAATGAGATATCTTATTTAACTGAATAAATAAGATATCTTCTTTATTTAAAAAAGATATCATGTAAATCCAATATAAGATATCTTATATACCGAATAAGATATCTGATATGTCAAACAAGGTACCTTATATCCTAAATCAGATATCTAAGATAATACAATATATCAGATATCTTAATTCCTATATAGGATATCTAATATGGGATATATCTTATTTAATATATTAGATATCTAATATGTTATATCAGCTTTCTCATATTTATAAGAAATTTATATATCATAAATGGTAAATCCGGTATCTTATATGAACTGGAGATAATAGGAAGACTCCGTGTAATTTAGTTTGGTGAACATATATGATGTCTTATATAATATATTAGATATATTGAAATCTAAAAAAGATATCTTATATACGATATTAGATATATAATATAATATATGAAATAGATATCCTGTATGTTAGATAAGATATCTGATTTATGAAATTAACATGCGATATCGGATTTATGGAATAGCTTATATGCATATGGAAATTAGATATCTTATATGTTATATTAGATATCTTATATACATCCTATATACATAAATATATTGATATATTATATACAATGTAACATATAAGATATCTGAATTAATAAATAAGATATCCTATTTAGTCAGACATATCAGGTTGCTATGGTATATATAAGATCTTATTTCCTATGTTAGATATCTGATATATTATATACCATATCTTATTCAGTATATAAAACATCTGTTATACAATTGCAGATATCTGATATATTTGAATTAATCAGATAGTTATTAATTGGGATATATTATATTTTATATTAGTTATCTTATATTTCAATTAAGATATCTTATTTGCTATATTATATATCTAATATGTCAATTAAGATATAAAGCATATATTAGATATTTTAAATTCCATATAAGATATCTCAAATACATAAGAAATCTATTATAATATATCAGGTCTGATGACATCTTATATAAGATATCTGATTTATTAAAAATGATGTTTGATATACAAATTAAATAGTAAAATGGCTTGCCATAGGACCAAGCCATTTCCATGTTTGTTTTCTCGAAAGGTTGTAGCATGTATACCCAGCGAGATCTCAGATCAGCCAACGCAATTGCGTAATCTGGTACAAGGGAAAGTTATGTTCTGAAATGCATAGGGTATACCTTTTCGCTCGTTTGATCTTGTGGTCAGAATTAACCCTTTAGATAACAACGTCTACTTGTTACTGAAACAGCCATTGTTGCGAACCGTGTGGACCTAGATCAAACTGCTCCTAGGAGCATTCTGATCTGGGTCCACATTGCTTGCCTGTATGCAAAATAATACGTTTGATAGTTTACAAGGACATTCACAGACAAAATTTTCAGATGTAGTTTTTCTTGGAGTCTAAAGGGTTAATTTTTCTGACTCTTGTGCATAGGACGATAACACACCCGTGCGACAAAGTGCATTTTTTCACATCTCCAAAATGGCCATTTTCCTGATGAAAATCTGTGGTATTTTTCTTATAAATGCTGCAAACATAGGTTGTGGGTGCTCGTTAGAACCGCCTCGTTGAGGCGGTTCTAACGAGTACCCACAACCTATGTACTGGAGCAGAAATAAGAAAGATAAATTATACCCCCGTAAACCCTAGTTTTCTCTATATAAAGTGGGGTGTAGGGGGTGTTTATTTCACGGACTTGTTTACGTGATGAAATTCGACAATTTATTAACAAGGTACACTGGATACCAGCTAGTCGAGTCAACTTGAAGGTCCTTTAACCCTTAAGACGCGTCTGAAAATATCGTATGCTTATGTTGTCTGCTGATTTTTTTTTGCAAACTTTTTTAAAAATATGTTTGCACACAGGCAAACAGTGTGGGTCCAGATCAAACTGCTCCTACAGTCTGATCTGGGTCCACCCTTTTGCTAAAAATACTTTTAAGGTAACCGGCAGACGGCAAAGCAGACGACAATTGTCCTGATTGGTATTTTATGAGTTAAAGAGACGTTGGCAAACAGTTCAGACATCATACTTCAGCAGCATCTGATCAGTGTCTAAACACTTAAACAAATATAACAAACTTCACTTGATACCGTTTACATGAGAAATGGACTTGTCCAAAGTTATAAAGTGGCAGATTTTATTTGCCATACGGGTTCCATGTGGTAAACCAGTCTACAAGGCAGATCTGAGTAATAAGTTTCTTCTCTTCTTTTTCAGGCAAATACAAGAAACTTTCTGGTTACCCAGAATGCGATTGTTGTCACGTGTCAAGAGAAGATATTGTCACCTTGACTTGTCTTCATTCCGTCTGCTCCAGTTGTATGAATCGACAAGGAGAAAGTTACGAACGGTGTCCAAAATGCGCCCGCCTGACCAAGAGGTGTGACAACTGTATGAGCAATTCAGCAGTCAAGAAGTGCTTGTCCTGTCGTCTGGTTTACTGTAATGTTTGTATAGAGAAATACCACAATTCCATGTTCCAGGATCATGACGTAGTGTCTGTGCCTCGTTCCAGCAGCTGCTTTGTTATGAATCATTCCAGAACGGATTCAGCCTTAAAGAAAGTTCCTTCAGATTCTGAGCTGTCTTTAAAAGATTATTGTGGTGACAGGTTTAATTCACATACAAATGAAGCTTTCATGAAACCTGAAGAGAGCTTAGAGGACATGTTTTATAAGTTAGAAAACTATGTAGTCAGAGAGCTTGAAGCTAAAATTGAAATGTTAACGAAAGAGAAGGAGCTGGTAGAATTAGATATCATCAATGAGTCAAAGAGAATCCAAGATCATCTGAATAAATTGAAGTCAGTATTAGAACAGAAAGCTGATGCAATGATAAAACAAATGTATGAAAGTAAAACGAGACATTGTTTAGAATTTGATCGACAAGCGCTGTATCTTAAAAATAAATTGCAGTCTGTTAAAACAGCAATTGCAGAGTCTAGAAAAGTAATAGAATCTGGTCTGAAAGAAAATGACGAACGGACAGAAAGCGTTAAAAACTCGGTGAAAACTTTGTTACAACTTTCAGAACAACTCACAGAAGAAAAGGTCCATATAAGATATTCCGTAAAACCATTAACTGACAGTAATATTGAAAATGTGATTGGTAGGGTTGGGACAAGGGTGTTCTTCAAGGATCCATTGCAGTTTGACCTGACGTCCGTGATTCAGTTTGAAGCTGGTATAAATAGCATTTGTCCAATAGACAACACAAAAGCGTGGGTGGCCTACCAAAACTGTATTCAGCTGACATTTAAGGATGGTGATAAAGGTGAAAAGATACAACTGGACGAGGATATCCAAGATTTAACTGTAGATGAAGCTGGCAACGTGATAATTGCATGCCAGTCTTGTGTGAAATCAATGAATGAGGAGGGAGAGCTGACCACTCTTTTCAAGTGTCCGAGTGTGCCGCATGGGATAGGTTGTAGTTTAGACGGGATGTTGGTGTTGAGCCTGGACGAAGGAAAGCATATCTGCATGTGTAATAAAAATGGGGAAGTGATAAGCGAGCTAAATGATGGTAATAAAACCGACCTTAAAATGCCATATAAAGTCGCCATTAATGTCAACGGAGATATCTGTGTTTCTGATTATCAGTCCTCCTACGGCGACGTTGTCATTTTCGACTCGGCTGGACAGCCGAAAGCAAGGTTGAGGACAGACGGGATGGCACCTCGTGGTTTAGCGTGTAATGAACAGGGTCACATATTTGTGGGCGACTTTAGGTCAGATCGCGTTAATGTGTACTCCTTACATGGTCATTTTATCCAGACCGCCGTTGAAGCGGACGAGCGTGGGTTGTCAGGACCACTTAGCATAGCTGTTGATCCCATTGGTGACCTGTGGGTCGGCGACTGGAAAAGGAAAGTGCGTATTTATAATACTAGAATTGCCGTTTGAAATGGTGGGAGGAATGCTAATAGCAAAAGTAGGCAGCTTGAATCCTAAAATTAAAGGCGGCGAGTATTAATGGAAGCGGATACGCCGCATTACTTCAGCCATTAGTACAAGGATAACAATTGTTTGTGACTTTTTGATTGTGTTATGGTACATTGTATCCCTCTTAAAAGGGACCTGCTCTTAAAGAAATGAGGAGCAAGTTCTTTCTTTAAAAGCAGTCCCCTCCTGAAGAGCAAGTTCTTTCCTTAAGAGTATTTTGAGAGAGTTGCATCCCCTGAAGACGAATCGATTCCACGTTACTTTTACTGTGCCTAATATTTAGTGAGTGTTCGATCACCGTAGTTATTTGATTTTGTTTGATTTGAGGTTTAACGTCCCCGTCAACACTGTATAGTTCATTTTAGAGACGTTGCTTCCAATTTCGTGGGACTTTAAGCTGACATCGAGATGAAATAACGTCTCAAGCCCTGTCTCCCAATGAAACGAATAGGGTTTATACATAGTAAGCATGGACGGTCCGACTCGCACCGCTTTGCCTGGGCAGGCTTAGATCCTCGGTTTCACCTCTGCGTGGAAGCATCATGCAGCCATCTATTTCTTCAAGCCCCGATAGGCGGGGACCGGATCACCGTAGTTAACCTATGGTTAACCAAACCTTTAGCTGAATGGCGGGAAAATCGAGATGTCACTCTAGTCCAACCAGACCAAAGCGTTGGTTTCTCTGGTACATCGGTGTACAAGATGGCGGCGAAAAGTATGAAAATCTATTAGCCAAAGAGAAAATACACATTTTAAGTGTTGTTTAAGCATGTTTATTTGTAAAATAGAAAATGTAGAGTGTGCTCAGTATGAAAGATAGAATCGGCACGGTTCAAAATGGTGATCTTCCTCGTCTTCCAAAAATACCAATCGTGCCATGGGGCTGCCATGTTTGTTTACCAAAGATCTGTCAGAGGTTGTTCGATCACACTTGTGAAGGAACATGTGCAGTTTCACTTCCGGTACCATAGTCTGGTCGCTCAACAATAATAGCTTCATAAGGGGTCTTCACAAAGATAAGGGATACTATTCCTTATTTCTTTTCAGAGTGTATGTTGTGGGTACTCGTTAGAATCGCCTCGATGAGGCGATTCTAACAAGTGCCCATAACATACCATTTCATGAAGAATAAAGAAAACAATCCCTTAATTATCAGCGTGGAGCTAAAAGCACTTGACCAGTAAATAATGACGTCGAATCTGCGCATGTCGAGTAGAATGCAATTGAGCCTCCTGCCCCTAAGGCATATTCTACAGTCGACCTTTAATGACGTAAATACCTTTGGGACCATGAAACTTGTCTGAGATAGGGGTAGTTCGAACTCATGAGGGCCAATCATAGCGTATAGAATAAAGAAATGTTGTGTGTACCATAGCGCCATATAAGAGGGGGTATCCACGTATTATTTTTCTTATTTCTGCACGAAAACATACGTTGTGGGTATTCATTAGAAGCGCCTCGGCGAGGCGCTTCTAATGAATACCCACAACATATGTTTTCGTGCAGAAATACCGAGGCGCTTCTAATGAGTACCCGCAACATGTTTTCGTGCAGAAATAAGAAAAATGTTTTTTTTTGTTTTTTTCGTTTGTTTGTTTGTTTGTTTTACGGGCCTTTCAAGATTATATTGAGTCGTTCGTTAATCAGAGGTGGGCGAAAATCGGATTACCCGGAGAAAAAACACCTGACCTTCCGTTGCATAACTTGGCGTCTCACACGTGACCTGAGCGAGGCTCGAGCCCACAGCGGTAAGAGGTCTAATGATTAAGAGTCAGCGCTCTTATCCACTAGGCCACGGAGGCCCGTAAAGAAAAATGTCAGTATTTTGGGATGAAAAAGAACAACCTATCTGGAGCTTTGCTGAACTCATTAGAATCACTTCAGTGAGGCTAGATATAACAAAACTTTATACAGTTAACATAATCCAGTAGAAAGTGTTTCATGATCAGTCACCGTACAGAATGTTGCCAAACCCGGCGCTGGATATCGAGCTTGCGACATTCTGATCAATCCATTAGTCAGATGCGAATACTACTTAGCTAGCGAGGAGACCTGCTGTTAACGCATTTGCATGTATTGTGGAACAGATTTCTCTGTTGGAAGTTTTTCTATTTCATCGCAAATCTTTAGCTATGAACTGCGTGGCTGGCTGAGTTAGGAAGTAACATCTGGTGGTTAAATAACACAAAAGGGCAGTGGATAGAGCTGGGATATTCATCATGAAAACATGCCTATATAATTCTGACCCCTTTGAACCCAATTTTTATATAGTTTAACTGGGGTTTACAGGGGTAAATCTTATTTTTCTTATTTCTGTTCTGAAATATAGATTGTGAGTGCTCGTTAGAACCGCCTCATCGAGGCGGTTCTAACGAGTACCCACAATCTATATTTTGGGCAGAAATAAGAAATACATCACATTTTTCATATGAAATTTTCATTTTTTCGCCGGTAAAATTTTCAATATATTTGAAAAGGCCTGTTTTCGTAACGTCGTCACCATTCTGACGGTCCTTTGTTTTGCTTTTCTGACAACCAAGGTGCCTATGAAAAAGAGGTCTACTCAAGGAAAAGTATTTGCTCCATTGGGGCGAATTGCAATGGCTCGAAACACCACTGGCTCGTTTGCCACGGCTGGGTCCAACTCGTTCTTGAGTTTCCAGAAAATTCTTACCGTAACTAATCCTGATAAAAGAAAAAGTTTGTCGTGCGTACTCATTAGAATCGCCTCGATGAGACGATTCTAATGAGTGCACACAGCATACATTTGCTTTATGTCCGCATTGTGCCTCCATTACATTTACCTAAGCCCATCGGGGCTTAGAAAAAAATAGATTGGGCTGCGCGGTGCTCCCACGCAGAGCTGAGACCGACTGTACAGTGAGTACTGGTAAATCACTTAGAGGATCTAAGCCTGCCCTGGCAAAGTGGTGCGAGTCGGACCGTCCATGCATATAAACAATTTTGGTTTCATTGGGCTGCAGGGATTTAGATGTCATCTCATCTCTAAGTTGGAGGATCTAAGCCTGCCGTGATGTCATTTCATCAAAAATTGGGTAAAAGTCCACAAAATTGGACGCAACGACTCCAAAATTATCTATATAGTGTTGATAGGGATGTTAAACCGCAAATAAAACAAAACATAAGTAATCCCCGTTATGCACCCTGACCTAGCACTACGGTTGTCCCTCAGTGGTTCGAACTACCCCTATCTCGAACACTGTTTATGGCCCAAAAGGCTTAACATTACGAAAACACGCCTATACAATTACATGGCAAAACTTTACCGCCGAAAAAAAAAAATTTAAGATGTAAAATTGTGATATTTTTCTTATTTCTCTCAAAATATAGATTGTGGGTACACGTTAGAACCGCCTCATCGAGGCGGTTCTAACGAGTACCCACAAGCTATATTTTAGAGCAGAAATAAGAACAATAAGGTTTACCCATGTAAACACCAGTTTTACTGTATAAAAGTGGGGTGCCAGTGGGTCATAATTATATAGGCGGGTTATCGTGATGGAGCCACTGAAGTTTGACTATACTTGGGCATATTTTTCTTCATGACCATAAGTCTAAACTTTTTGTAGCATTAATTATGTGGTAACTGGTTCGTTGGCAGATTATGGGTGACTAGAGTCACCTTGGCTTCAACACGCAGTTCGTGTTTTGGACGAAAGTTAGAAAGCTGGCATGAGCCCTGTCACAAAAATAGGATATCTTGAATATATTACTTCTGTAGCCATAAAAGCTGGCATGAGTCCTGTCACACACAAAAAAGAACTACATGTACTTGAAAATGTTACTTCTGTAGCCATGTTATTTCAGTAGCCATGAAAGCTGACACGAGCCCTTTCATAAAAAAGAACAAGTTGAAAATGATATGTCTGTAGCCATGAAAGCTGTCATGAGCCCTTTCACAAGAGAGAACTACTTGAAAATGTTATTTCTGTAGCCATGAAAGCTGACATGAGCCCTTTCACAAAAAAAACTACTTGCAAATGTTATTTCAGTAGCCGTGAAAGCTGGCATGAGCCCTGTCATAAAAAAGAACTACTTGAATATCCATGAAAGCTAGCATGAGCCCTGTCACAAAAAAGAACTACTTGAAAATGATATTTCAGTAGCCATGAAAGCTGGCATGAGCCCTGTCACTAAAAAGAACTACTTGAAAATGTTATTTCTGTAGCCATGAAAGCTGACATGAACCCTTTCACGAGAAGAACTGTCTTTGGGATTCGCGACTGGTCAAGACACATACCAGGTTGCTCACCTACACAGACTAGCAAGACAACATAAATTTTAGATAAACTAGAGGTATTGTACTATCCAAGCAGCGAACACAAAGGTGCTGATCAGACTGCGCATTCGCAGGGCGAAAACAAACACATGCGCGCAGTCTGATCAGCACTTTTGTTGTTCGCAAATGACCAAAATAGATTATCTCATGACAAGGATCACATTTTCTAGAGTAAGTTTGATAAATATATATTTTTTTCTATTTTATTTCTTCTTTTTTAATTATTTGTTATTTCCTTTATTATTTTGATACGTCTTTTGTGTTTTATTAACCTGAACTACAATTCTCAAACTTCCTTTGTCGGCCATTAAGGAAGTGAACTCGTCTTTATATGAAGCAGCTATTAAACAATTATCCTATCTCCGTTATGTGTTGTATTCTACTCCTCTGAATACTGTTTTTTTTTTTAGACCGAGATCAAATTTAGGAGCAAAGATTTTACTTCAGAGCAGACTCCTGTAATTTGCGCCCCAGCCCCCTAAGTAAAGTGGTCACATATGTGTAGGCAAATGAGTTACTTGGAAATTTGCTTCCCTTGCCAGTCCTTCCCAGCTATGAGAAGGGGGTTTATTCTTGGATGAAAGGTTTTCCAATGATCTCACCTTGACCCTTAAATAAGTCACTTACTAAAATAAATCTTGACATTTCATTTTCTCAGATCATCTCACCATCTCCCGTAACGAGGAGATAGAATTCTTAAACAATTCATGACTTTTCATGTGAATAG
This sequence comes from Lucinisca nassula, assembly GCA_963580285.1. Taxonomy (NCBI): domain Eukaryota; kingdom Metazoa; phylum Mollusca; class Bivalvia; order Lucinida; family Lucinidae; genus Lucinisca; species Lucinisca nassula. Next base: position 110,343,637 of record OY757018.1, on the reverse strand, counting down.
CAACAGATAAGGTAAATATTTTGTGATAATTGGAGGATAGTTTTTGTCAATTCTCCATAAAAACCTATATTGTGGGTATTCATTAGAACTGCCTCGCTGAGGTGGTTCTAATGAGTACCCACAACATGTGTTTATATGGAGTAATAAGGAAAACTATCATTCAATTATCACAAAATATTAAGCTTATATATTGCTATGATGTGAATCGTCGGGCACATCAAAGATTGTTTCTCTGAAAAATAAGAAAACAATAAAATTCCTATATTAAGACCACCTTTCGAACTGTTCAAAAATGGTCTTAAGACCACTTTTGAACAGTGCCAAAGGTGGTCTTTTGTTAGGAGACACCAGGTGTACAAAATACAAAGAGAGAATAACTGAAGTCTTATCAATAAGCTTTTAAAATCAGATTTAGTTTTAATTTTAGGTGGTCTTAATAGTGAAATTTTACTGTATTTGAACATGTCTTCATCAGTTGACATTTTATGGATTAAGCACATACCACGGTTGTCTGAACATATGGTGGTGTATTTAAACCTCTGTCTTGTAGTCAGGTGGCTCAACAGATTTTCGTGGTGCCATGTTTATTTTGACAACCTTTTTTACAAACTATAGCTGTCCTTTTTACGTCTCTCATTTGAAATGTTCTCAATAATGTCTGTATTTGTGTGTGTGTGTTTAACACATTGTACGAAATATATGAAATAGAAAGTAGAAAAACCAACCATGTTTTGTATCTTATTTATTAACCACAATACCTCGCCATTACGTTAAAATACCATGTTTTTAATACCCTTGTATACCTCACTTTATACATGGAAAAGAAGGATTTACAATGATAGACATGTTTTCTTTATCATATGACGTCGCGTCTAAGAATGCAATAACGCCATGTTATAAATTCGATAAAAATATGCAAAATAGTTAGATACGCCCCATAACGTTATATGTACAACGTCCTTAAGGACGTCCTTGTTTCGTTTTCTTACGGCGACGTCCTCAAGGACGTTTCGTTTTCTTACGGCGGAATATTGACATTTTTATAAAACAATTGTGAATAAAATGCATTTTAAATGTCATATGATAAATAGAATCTTGCATTCGTGCTCATATATTAATAAACTTATTAAACTCGTCGAGGAAATGGATGCTCGGCGAAGCCTCACATTTTATCCCTTTTCTTCAACTTGTTTAATAAATTTAATAATACATGAGCACTCATGTAAGATCCTCTATTTCTTCATATCTACTCCAAATACAGACCTAGGGGTACACCCTTTTTTGGGCAATCAAAGCATTGACAGTACTGATGCATTACGAAAACACGCCTATACAAATACATTGTAACCTTTATCGCCGAAAAAAAAAATGAAATTTAAGATGAAAAATTGTGATATTTTTCTTATTTCTGCTCTAAAATATAGATTGTGGGTACTCGATAGAACCGCCTCGAGGCGGTTCTATCGAGTACCAACAATCTATATTTTAGAGCAGAAATAAGAAAAATGAGGCGCCGGGTTCTATCGAGTACCCACTATCTATATTTTAGAGCAGACATAAGAAAAATAAGGTTTACCCCTGTAAACCCCAGTTTTACAATATAAAAGTGTGGTTCAAGGGGGTCAAAATTATATAGGCATGTTTTCGTTATGTGTCGATTGTCTCTGAGTATGGGCAGAGAAAATGGTCCTAAACCTCTTTAGGTTAACCTTTAAATTCCAGTTTATAAGCAAAAAAAGTAGATCCTGATCGGACGCTTCGATTTGCGGCGTCTGAACCTTTCATTCTTGTACTGTAAGCGTGCTGCGGCGTCTGATTCGGGTAAACACTGCCAAGCCCAACCCGTGATGCCAGCCCAGATTCTATAAATAACCATAGGTGCAAAGGCGACGTGTATCTTGCGTCACTTGGGCGTCCAACTGATATAGGCTCACAGTTGGACAGGGCCTGCTATCCTTGAAGCAGGTAAAGGTAGAGGGGCAATGTTGTTATTTCTTCTGTTTCTACATTTCCATTCATTTTCCCCCACACTTTCATCTGCTCATCTCTTGCATCTCTTTTCTCCCTTTCTCCTAGATACGACACAAAACGACCCAGAAGGGTTGACGTGCCGTTAAACTCAAAACAATGATACATGTAACCATATAACGCAACCTGGCGCTGACCTTACTGCGATAAAACTAACGCTGCTATTTTCTATAAATAAGCCACCTGGATTTTCTACAAATCGGTGCTTTAGTTTGTGCTTAGTAACTTTGGGTCGATTGATAAACAATCGACACCAAAAAATTACACAGGCTAAAAATTAGTTTCTATGAGTTTTATTTTTAACAATGGCAGCCATGTTTAGGGGCTGCAGTAAATTTCTATGCGATATACATGGAATATGAACAAGAGCACCACAAGCGGGTGTGTCATGTCACCAAAGGGAGATAAATCAATCAAATTGCATGATAGAGTTATAGAACTTGTTCAGAATGTAGCTCTTTATATGAGCCCCGCCAAGCGAATTTGGGTCTTCGAGCATTCCGTCATGACAAATTTTAACTGCGCATGCCCAGCCATTCAGAGGGGCCAGGGATATGGCTTTCTGTCTGAAGGTTCCTCTTGATTCACTGCTTGTATGTGCGAGCAGCGAAGGTTCTGGCGAGACTGCGCGGATGCGCAGGCTCGCCTGAACCTTCGCTGCTCGCATAGGCGATAAGTACCAAAATCGCTTGACAGGGCCCAATTATGATGATGATACAGATCTATATATGTGTCAAGATTCAAGAGGCTTGTTCAATACTTTTGGAAATATGCCCAAGTTTATAGTTTTTTATGTTACGTTTTCAAAAACAAAAAAATGGTCGAAGTTCAAAGTCAAGGTCACAGGTAAAAATGACATCAATGAAAAGATCTTGCCCAAATGCATGTGGATTTTAAAAGCTGTATTGTTTGTGGTATTAACAATGTGAGACCAAAACATTTCTTGAAACGGGCTTTTCATATGTCACAAAGGGAAACAAATCTAGCAAGTTGCATGACAGAGTTATGGAACTTAGTCAGAATGTAGCTCTTGTGATCATAAAGATATGTGTCAAGTATCATGGGGCTAGGGCAAATACATTTCGAAATATGGCCTTGGTTACATTTTCGAAAAATAGGTCAAAGTTCAAGGGTCAGGGTCAGAGTTCAAAAACCCTGGTACAATGGAAAGCCCTATCCCAAGGAACATCCATGTGAAGTTTGAAGGCTATATTGTTAGCTGTATTAAAATGAGTGAAAATCAAAGTACTGAAAGTACTGACAGGCGGGCGAATGATGTCGTTTCTTTACAACGCTCTTGAAAAGAAGCGAGCGTTTGAAACTTTATCAGATTCATCTAAATAGCATAAATAAAACTCGAAAGAAATGACTACAGTCTTTTCACGCTCTAGAACATGTACTTACTATTCAATTGATCATTGAGTGTTCATCACGTGAACAAGTCCTTGAAATAAAGACCCACATAAACCCCACTTTATACAGGGAAAAGTGAGGTTTACGGAAGTAAACATCATTTTCCTTATTTCTGCTCCAAGACATAGGTTCTTGGTACTCGTTAGAACCGCCTCTTTGAGGCGGTTCTAACGAGCACCCAAAACCTACGTTTGGAGTTTTAAATAAGGGAATTATCACAGATTTTCATCATAAAATTACTTTTTTTTTGAGGTACGAAAAGATGCAGTGCATTACACGGATGTGTTATCGTAATGTTTTAGCCTATATTCATACCATGGGCTATTTCAATAAAAGACGGTTCTAACGAGTACCCACAATCTATATTTTAGATCAGAAATAAGAAAAATGAGGCGGTTCTAACGAGTACCCACAATCTATATTTTAGAGCAGAAATAAGAAAAATAAGGGTTACCCTGTAATCCCCAGTTTTACTATATAAAAGTGTGGTTCAAGGGGGTCAAAATTGTATAGGCATGTTTTCGTTATGTGTCGATTGTCTCTGCGTATGGGCAGAGAAAATGGTCCTAAACGTCTTTAGGTTAACCTTTAAATTCCAGTTTATAAGCAAACAAAGTAAATAAAACGCAGCGTCTGAATCTTTAATTCTTGTACTGTAAGCGTGCTGTGGCGTCTGATTCGGGTAAACACTACCAAGCCCAACCCGTGATGCCAGCCCAGATTCTATAAATAACCATCGGGGCAAAGGCGACGTGTATCTTGCGTCACTGGGGCGTGCAACTGATATAGGCTCACAGTTGTACAGGGCCTGCTATCCTTGCAGCAGGTAAAGGTAGAGGGGGAATGTTGTTATTTCTTCTGTTTCTATTCCATTCATTTTCCCCCACACTTTCATCTGCTCTACTATCTCTTGCATCTCTTTTCTCCCTTTCTCCTTGATACGACACAAAACGACCCAAAAGGATTAATGTGACGTTAAACTCAAAACAATGATAACCATATAACGCAACCTGGCGCTGACCTTACTGCGATAAAATTAACGCTACTATTTTCTATAAATAAGCCACCTGGATTTTCTTCAAATCGGTGCTTTAGTTTGTGCTTAGTAACTTTGGGTCGATTGATAAACAATCGACACAAAAAATTACACAGGCTAAAAATTAGTTTCTATGAGTTTTATTTTTAACAATGGCAGCCATGTTTAGGGGCTGCAGTAAATTTCTATGCGATATACATGGAATATGAACAAGAGCACCACAAGCGGGTGTGTCATGTCACCAAAGGGAGATAAATCAATCAAATTGCATGATAGAGTTATAGAACTTGGTCAGAATGTAGCTCTTTATATGAGCCCCGCCAAGCGAATTTGGGTCTTCGAGCATTCTGTCATGACAAATTTTAACTGCGCATGCCCAGCCATTCAGAGGGGCCAGGGATATGGCTTTCTGTCTGAAGGTTCCTCTTGATTCACTGCTTGTATGAGCGAGCAGCGAAGGTTCTGGCGAGACTGCGCGGATGCGCAGGCTCGCCTGAACCTTCGTTGCTCGCATAAGCGATAAGTACCAAAATCGCTTGACGGGGCCCAATTATGATGATGATACAGATCTATATATGTGTCAAGATTCAAGAGGCTTGTTCAATACTTTTGGAAATATGCCCAAGTTTATAGTTTTTTATGTTACGTTTTCAAAAACAAAAAAATGGTCGAAGTTCAAAGTCAAGGTCACAGGTAAAAATGACATCAATGAAAAGATCTTGCCCAAATGCATGTGGATTTTAAAAGCTGTATTGTTTGTGGTATTAACAATGTGAGACCAAAACATTTCTTGAAACGGGCTTTTCATATGTCACAAAGGGAAACAAATCTAGCAAGTTGCATGACAGAGTTATGGAACTTAGTCAGAATGTAGCTCTTGTGATCATAAAGATATGTGTCAAGTATCATGGGGCTAGGGCAAATACATTTCGAAATATGGCCTTGGTTACATTTTCGAAAAATAGGTCAAAGTTCAAGGGTCAGGGTCAGAGTTCAAAAACCCTGGTACAATGGAAAGCCCTATCCCAAGGAACATCCATGTGAAGTTTGAAGGCTATATTGTTAGCTGTATTAAAATGAGTGAAAATCAAAGTACTGAAAGTACTGACAGGCGGGCGAATGATGTCGTTTCTTTACAACGCTCTTGAAAAGAAGCGAGCGTTTGAAACTTTATCAGATTCATCTAAATAGCATAAATAAAACTCGAAAGAAATGACTACAGTCTTTTCACGCTCTAGAACATGTACTTACTATTCAATTGATCATTGAGTGTTCATCACGTGAACAAGTCCTTGAAATAAAGACCCACATAAACCCCACTTTATACAGGGAAAAGTGAGGTTTACGGAAGTAAACATCATTTTCCTTATTTCTGCTCCAAGACATAGGTTCTTGGTACTCGTTAGAACCGCCTCTTTGAGGCGGTTCTAACGAGCACCCAAAACCTACGTTTGGAGTTTTAAATAAGGGAATTATCACAGATTTTCATCATAAAATTACCTTTTTTTTGAGGTACGAAAAGATGCAGTGCATTACACGGATGTGTTATCGTAATGTTTTAGCCTATATTCATACCATGGGCTATTTCAATAAAAGACAGCAAGTCACAACTCTACTATCGTACTTTGATCTTTTGTAAAAATGAGAGACAGCCTTCCATAAGTCATTCGACTTCCTTCTGAATCCCATTGTATAATGTCTTTATAGATATGTTCTATAAAAGGGTTATCCTTTGGAAGCAAGGAATACACCACAGAACTGAAAAAAAAATATGGAGTGTACATGATTTCTGGGCCAGACTAGCTAGAGTTAGTTAATTATATGTATTTTACCAAGTAGCTCATCATAATGTGCTCTTGATTTTACGTATTATACAAATAAATAAACAAGATAACATACAGGATACATGTCCCCAAAAAGTTGACTTATTTATTTAATTTTTTATATGCATTCCCCTGTATCTGATTAATTTCCTCCGACTTAGCTGACTATCGCATATCTATAGCTGTTCACCTTTAAATTATCTTTCTCACTGGGAAAGAAATTCTCAAAAATTCTGTGAATTGAAAACCTCAGAAGTTTCACTCGTGCATCGCACTCGTAATAATAGTTTTTTCACTAGACTCGTATTCTGCTGCGTCTGATCACTATGCCGGAGCAATCTGAGACCTTATGACTTTTTATACACACAAATAAAGTCAAAATACTGAGGGGGTGGGTGAAGCCTAATTATACTGCAGTGTTATGCAGCTCGCCAGATTCCAGAGGGTTTAAATGGCTTAGTCGAAAATTGAAACATACCAAATCCGACGGATGTGTTCCCCCTCTGTTAACCTTCGGAAATGGGGATATAATGGGGATATAGAAGGACGCAAGAAAATGTATTGTTTAATTTCCCTTGTCAGTCGTTAACTTTTTAAATTCTGCATCCCTGCCAGCACAAACCACGGGCCAACGTCGGGCCGATAGCGGTACGACGTTACCCGCTATCGGCCCGACGTTGGCCCGGCATTCTTTGCTGGCTGGGATTTTGATTTAAAAGTGTTGGCCCTGATCAGACGCCGCGTTTTATGAACTTTGACCTTACTGATTCGTCTCACCACGCGTTCACGAGTTTTGCAGCTTATTTACCCGTAAATGCCAAGCGTCTATTTACTGTGGCATTCGGAAATACTGATGACCCTGGGTAGAGGCCACAGAATGCGGCTCCGTCGGATCCATATCTTCATTATTTGTCAAGCAAATGTAAATGCATGAAAACCCATGGGTGGTCCCTATAGTTGAATGGACCAGAAACCGTGTTCAAACAACAAAACCCATGTTAAAATCATGAAATTCACGTGCTGTTTGAACATTGGTTTTGAACTTTTGATATCACAAGATGGGCCGTGCTTTGTTTATGTTAGGTTGAGCGACGGAACGTTGTCGCCCTTAACGTATTATTTTAAAATTATATGATGACGTCAGAACATGATAGCGGAACTGGCGTCAGAGTTAAGAACGTTCTATATTAGCCACCATGTTAGCTTTACAGTCGTATTTGAAGAGTTTATATGGCGTTTTTGGGTGTTTTCGTCACATTTGCCGTTGGAATCATAAGTTATGAAAGAATAACGATTACATTGCAATGACATTTGCCGGGTTACTTGACCAGCGGTCTGGTGTTAAAACACCTCTCCGGGTAATGCATGAAAAAAAATGGATGAACCCTTCAATATTCGTTAGAAACAGTAGCGTGCGTGCGTGCGCGCGCGTGTGTGTGAATGTTTGGAAAATTGTCATGCACACATGATCAGACCAAAAGTACATTTCTTAATGTATTAAACTAGATCACCATAAAATTACCATGAATGTACTTTTACAGTGTGTCATAAATCCTCATGCGGAAATTGCACTTTAAGTTGACATTTCAAAATAGTCGACGCACCGTTAAATTTTTAAGAGCTACACCTTATCAAGGGGTACCATAGGAGTAAATTTTTTCCCGGAGTAACTTTAACCCATATAATTATGACAATAGAATGCTCTACCTTATAAGTTGGGAGTGGTCCATTTCCAATTATAGCGGTACCATGTTTGTTTTGTTTTAACAAAAAAGTATGCAAATTAAGCAAACAGTGTGGACCCAGATTAGACGCCGCGTTCTGTGGCGCCTGACGCTGTTTGCCTATAACGTTATGCGTATATGGGTGAATCACTCTCTGGGTTTATTCAGCTGCTATTTACTTTCCACATAAAACAGGACGACATAGACAATTTGCAAGAAATGTCAAATCATGTTTTCTGGGGAAAAATAAAAAAAAATGTTTCAAAAAATGTCGTCTGCTGAAATATACTCAGCATGCAGAGCGCTTAAGAGAAGGGCTTTTCTCAAAAGGACTCTGTTTATTGAAACGCAAAAAGCTAGTCTCAAAATGTGTTTCCCTTGTGAAAAAATGGCGGAAAACATTTCAGCGGAATCAACTCGTCACCATTATCAATACCTTGAAAGAATGTTTCCGTTATGTCCTTGGCTTGTCATCTGTATTTGGCAGTCTTTTACAAACGTCATTTTTGGGTATGTTGTTTGTCAATCGACCCAAAGTAACTAAGGACAGAAGTTCTTTATTGTTCCTTTCCCCGTGACTATCACTGATTTAAAGGAAATCCGAGTAACGGTTATTTATAGAAAAAAAGCCGCGCTATTGTTAGCGATGTGAGTTCAGAGTGTTGCCTAAGAGGGTTATCTATAGAATCTGGATTGGAATCATGTGTTAGTTTGGCAAACAGTGTAGATCCAGATCAGACGCTGCGCGGCGTCTGATCAGGGTCTCGCTGTTTGCTTACAGTACATGAATTAACGGTTTAAACGAAAGTCGCCCCCATTCAGGATCATAAACCCTTAATGATCGGCTCGAAATGAGTAAAAAATATTGAAAGGGCCGTAAAACCAAAAACAAATATGTATAAATAAATAAATCGATAATAATAATTGAGCCTACACAAACGAAACAGTGCCATAGGATATTTGAGTACTTGGGAGCCTGTACATTCGCTGCCTTACCCCTCCGCTTAAAAACGTCTGTGGCGAGTACTGTCTATATAGCGCCAGACAAAGACTGATCAGGCTGTGCAAAACTGATTAAACGAAAGTCGCACCCATTCAGGACCATTTTTCCCGCCTACACTCAGAGACAATCGACCCACCAGTGGTTCACGTGCAGCTGATAATGGTGTCCTTTTGACTGGAAGACAGCGCTCTGGGCCTCTGAGTGAGTCTTGGCGATACGCTCATTACGCATATTACACATGTGCGTGAAGAAAACTTCATTGAAATTCCGCTTTGAAAACCAGATAAAATTCAGACTATTTCTTCTTTTATAAATATATTCCAAAAACATTCAGTTTCCCTACACCTAATGTCATCAAGTCCCAAAGATGGTCGCAATATAGGGATTTTGGTGTCGATTGGAATCGACAATCGACCAAGATTTAACATTAGACTAAATTTGGCCAAATGCTGATAGCCTAATCACCACCAAGACTCTTGGCGAGAGACATACGTAAGAAAATTTTGCTCCAGATTCAAACGAGTTTCAAAAGTTCCTCATATCTAAATATGAAACTTCTGATTGAGCTGAATATAATAATTTGTATTTTCTGTCAACACATCCATCTTCAAACTTCCCGTTTAATTTTCTATAACTATAAATAACCAGTGCTTCAGCTGAAGTGCACGACCCGCCGGATGCTTTTAGCTTTATGAGTGTTACCATATATGGATATGGCGGCCATTTTGGTCATGTGACCTGGACCTAAAACGGTTCCCCCAATAAATGCGCCTTATCGTAAGGAGCAAAAATATATCTTATACTTTTGTACTGTATTCTGAATCGTTTGCAGGATAAAATGCATTCTCACTTATCCAATACAGAAGCAAATGTGTCAAAGTTTGACCTAGGCACAAAGAAGGTCAAGGTCAACCCAGGGTCACCATTTTAGCAATTTATGATGGGCCTAGGTCCCAGATGCTATTTATTAAGTTTCGTGGAAATCTTCCCAGTGGTTCTGGAGAAAACTATTCTTGAAGGGTTTTTACCATATATGGCTTGGCGGCCATTTTAGTCATGTGACCTGGACCCCATGAGCAAATTTTGGTTTCCCCCATCCCATAGAGGCTCCATATGAAATTTGACTTCAATCGGCCCAACGGTTTCCGAGGAGAAGCAGTTCGAAAATTTTCACATTTTTCGCCTCGGCGAGGCTATACTAAATGGAATGTAATATTTCGCGACTTCATTGGTTAGATCTCATTGATATCTATTTGTATGCCAAAAATTGTTTAAATATTCCAACAAAAGCATATGTGTCAAAGTTTGACCTAGGCACAAAGAAGGTCAAGGTCAACCAAGGGTCACTATTTTTGCAATTTATGATGGGCCTACGTCCCAGATGCTATTTATCAAGTTTCGTGGAAATCTGCCCAGTGGTTCTGGAGAAGACTATTTTTGAAGTGTTTTTACCATATATGGATTGGCGGCCATTTTGGTCATGTGACCTGGACCCCATAAGCAAATTTTGGTTTCCCCCATCCCATAGAGGCTCCATATGAAATTTGACTTCAATCGGCCCAACGTGTTCCGAGGAGAAGCAGTTCGAAAATTTTCACATTTTTCGCCTCGGCGAGGCTATACTAAATGGAATGTAATATTTCTGAAGTTCATTGGTTAGATCCCATTGATATCTATCAGTATGCCAAAAATTGTTTAAATATTCCAAGCGGTTAAGTCACTATCACCAATTTTCACAAACGGGTTACGGACGGACAGACTGACAGAATGACCGAATCGGTGATTTTAGGGCACTCTTAGAAATCAACCGACTTCAGTCGGTCGCTTTTTATGCGGGTCGTGCAATACACAGGGACTAAGTTCTCCGTGAATATTTATGAATAAAAACATCGTAGATTAATTCGCCTTGCGTGTACAGATTTACCCGTTTTGTACCGGAAATCCCAAAAGTGTGATAGTGGTAAACAATTAGTCGCCGCAGAACGCGGCGTCTGATCAGGGCCTAAACTGTTTGCATAAGTTCAGCCATTTTCCAAATAAATTCTGAAGAAAACGCAACATGATACCCCTAAACTTTGAAATGAACTTGTGCCAATACAAAATGGGTTAAAAGATCACGGTATTGGCTAACGACAGAAAAATAGCAGTTGCATCAGAGTTATAAATGCACTAGGGGAGACCAGTCAAAAATATAGATGACTTAGCGGTTGAGGGTAAACCCCCTTACTACCGCGGAACCGGGACGTTTGGTCCTGGAGACCATCACAAAACCGTGATTATTCGTCTTTGGGTGCAACCGTTATTCCATGTAAGTGTTCTAAGTAGGGACAGGAAAAGAAGAATTAAATAACCATTTTATCATTAGGAAAAAAATGTCCGTCTGAAATAATGGCGTCCAACATGGTGTCAGAAGTGACAATTTTTAGGTAAAAAAATGATAACATCTTTCTTAATTCTGCTTTCAACATAGATTGTTGGTGCTCGTTAGAACCGCCTCATTGGCGGTTCTAACGAGTACCCACAATACATGTATATGTTTTGATCAAAAATAAGGCAGATAATGTCTACCCCCATAAACCCCAGTTTTCTCTATATGAAGTGGGGCTTATGGGGGTGTTCATTTCACGGACTTGTTAACGTGATGTTGATACATTGTTAATTAATTAAGTCCCGTACACAAGCGCCAACTCGCTTATGTAAGTGAACCTTCACATATTCAAATTTTGCATAAGTGAGCAAAAGTAGATTTGCTAAGCGTTCACATGAATTTAAAGATTCTAACCACACTGTACACAGGCACATATTTACTTACGAAAGTAATTATTTCCACATAATATCATAGCTGATCGTTATGTCATTTAAGTTACCGGCCCCGATAGCTCAGTTGGTAGAGTGTCCGCTCCAGAGAACGGGAGGTTGGGTTCGATCCCGGGCCGCGACATACCAAATTCGTTAAAAATGGTACTAGCTGCTCCTCGCTTGGCACTCAGATTTACGGGGTAGAGCTAGGACTCGTATATATATATACATATATATAGCATTGAGCTCCCTGTCGCAACCAGACACCGTCGTGATATGACTGAAAAATTGTTGAAAGCGACGTTAAACCCGAATGCATACACACACACACACATTAGTCATTTAAGTTAAAATGATTGTACTAACACAGGATGCTGCCGTATTGCTTAAAATGGATCTCGAGTTGGGAAATAGCAAAGGTTAACAGTTCTTTTTGTAACTAACAGAACAAATTAACCTATCGCAAACCACATATTTATGGTCGAAATGGGGCTGATGCAGTAATGGGGAATCAGAGCAAGTTACCTTCCGCTGTTTGTTTGTTTGTTTGATTTGAGGTTTAACGTCCCCGTCAACACTATAAAGGTCATTTTGGAGACGTTGCTTCCAATTATGTGGGACTTTTACCCGACATTGAGATAAAATGACATCTCAAGCCCTGTCGCCCAATGAAACCAAAAGGGTTTATTAGCATGGACGGTCCGCCTCGCACCGCGGTTCCTGGACAGGCTTAGATCCTCTAAGCGGTTTACCAGTACTAGTGTGCGGGCCGGTTTCAGCTCTGAGTGGAAGCATCATGCAGCCGATATATTTCTTCAATCCCCTATTTGCGGGGGGCACCTTCCGCTGTGCATCGCTAGAGAGGACCACTCGAGACAATTGTCCCTATCAATATTACTTGTAATCCCACTTTGGGGGGTAAGTTGTTTATCAATCGACCCAAAGATACAACGCATCAAAGTCTTCAGCACATAAGTCAACGTGACCATCACTGATTTGTAGGAAATCCGGATAACGGTTATTTATAGAAAACTGACGCACATTTCTTATCAACGGGCCTCCGTGGCCTAGTGGATAAGAGCGCTGACTCTTAGTCATTAGGTCTCTCACCGCCGTAGGTTCGAGCCTCGCTCGGGCCACGTGTGAGACGCCAAGTTCTGCAACGGAAGGTCAGGTGGTTTTTCTCCGGGTACTCCGGTTTTCGCCCACCTCTGATTAACGATCGGCTCGATATGAGTGAAATAATCTTGAAAGGGCCGTAAAACCCAAACCAAAAAAAAAAAAAAAAAAAAACATTTCTTATCGATGTGTAAGATGGCATCCATTATGATAACACATTCGTGTGATATAATGCATTTTTCCTACCTCAAAAAAGGTCATTTTATGACGAAAATTTGTGATAAATTTCTTATTTCTACTCCAAACATAGGTTTTGGGTGCTTGTTAGAACCGCCCCAATTTCTAACGAGTACCCACAACCTACGTCTTAGAGCAGAAATTAAGAAAATTATGTTTACCCCCATAGTCAGAGTAAACCCCAGTTTTCTCTATATAAAGTGGGGTTTTGGCGGGCCTTTATTTTACGGACTTGTTCACGTGATGTATAGAATCTTGACTGAAACCATGGGTTGGTCTTTGCCATCAGCGTAGACCCAGATCAGATGCAGCGTTCTGCGGCGTCTGTTAAGTTTCTACACTTTTGCTAAACGATACAGTTTTAGTCTGAAGTCAGTGAAGAACTATTCCCCGCCTACTCAGTGATAACCGCGGCCCACGCCCATAGGGGCTTGAAGAAATATATGGGTTGCATGATGCTTCCACGCAGAGCTGAGTCCGGCCCGCACACTAGTACTGGTAAACCGTTTAGAGGATCTAAGCCTGTCCAGGAACCGCGGTGCGAGGCGGACCGTCCTTGCTAATAAACCCTATTGGTTTCATTGGGCGACAGGGCTTGAGATGTCATTTCATCTCAGTGTCGGGTAAAAGTCCCACAAAATTGGAAGCAACGTCTCCAAAATGATCTTTACAGTGTTGACGGGGACGTTAAACCTCAAATAAACCAACCAACTCAGTGATAACCGACCCACCAGTACTCTCAGTGCCTTGATACTGTATGTAAGACAAGTAGGGAAATATTTTCTTTCCTCATCATTTAAACTAGAAAGAGAATAACTTCCTTTAACCATAGCCCCCACTCGAGAAAAGATGATTTTACTTTGCTAAAACGTCCTTATTGTTCGTAACACTAGATTTATTCTGGCTACTATCATCTTGAGTGCGCCGTATCCCCCTCCACCCCCTCCCCCTCCCCCACCATACACACACAAAAGAGTCATGCAAGTAAGCAAAGGCCAAATCAGCTACGCTTCTTTGGAGTCGTTTTGCCCTATGGATAGGTCGGCGTCTATACACTGTTCTTGTGAAGAACGAAGACTCAGGCTGATCTGAGCCTTCGCTGGTTGCACATGTCATCATATGGATGCTACAGCCCAACATCGGCCCATTTTTTTCCTTTTGGTTTCACGACCATTTCAAGATTATTTTACTAATTTCGAGCCGATAGTTAATCAGAGATAGCCGAAAACCGGAGTACCCGGAGAAAAACCATCTGACCTAGGTCCGAGCAATGCGCGAACCAAAGTCGTGAGAGACCTAATGATTATATTATGGGTCAGCGTTCTTACCGATTAGGTACCGCGGCCCATTTAAAATCTGTGAGTCCACGTGAGCGTTATATCATTCATAACCGCATTCTAAACATAATTAAGCGACAAAATTGTCATAAAATTTAATAAAGACAAATTATGTTTACGTCTATAGAATAATTAACCAATTTACACAGTTTGTCGACACAGACACGGGCAAGTGTGCAAATCTCCCCGAAATCTGTATTAAGATCAACCCATATATCGATCAAGAACGAATAGACTAAATCTAGCCTGGCCCGGTGGCCGTTTCGGATGCACATTCGACTGATGATCATGAGCCTCGGTCCTCTGTGGTTCTGCCACTGATTTTCTTGGGCTTTTCTTGTTTTCTTGGATGAATCGCTGATTGTGATAGGAAACCTGTACGGTAATCCGAAAATACTCTGTGTTGAAGACTGTCTGAACTCAGGGTGAAGAGTTGGGTAAATTAAACCCCCATCCTCGGCTATCGAACGCCCCCGCCCATCGGGGCTTGGAGAAATAGACTGGGCTGCATGGTGTTTCCACACAGAGCTGAAACTGACCACACATGAGTACTGGTAAAGCCTGTCCAGGCAAAGTGATGTGAGTCAGACCGTCAAATGCCTGTAAGCCTTTTGGTTTCATTTGGAGGCAGGGCTTGAGACGCCATTTCATCTCAATATCGGGTAAAAGTCCCACAAAACTGGAAGCAACGTCT
The DNA here is from genome assembly GCA_963580285.1 of Lucinisca nassula. Taxonomy (NCBI): domain Eukaryota; kingdom Metazoa; phylum Mollusca; class Bivalvia; order Lucinida; family Lucinidae; genus Lucinisca; species Lucinisca nassula. The sequence goes on along the minus strand of OY757018.1, from coordinate 110,328,424 downwards.
CCAAAACGACCTAAATAGTGTTGACGGGGACGTTAAACCTCAATTCAAACAAACAATTGTTATCAAAGTTAATCCTCAGCCAGCACAATGATTATCACAGTTAATCCCCAGCCAGCGGACGTGACCAGGTCGTATCGCTGTCGACCCAGCATTGGCCCGGCATGCTTAGCTGGCTGGGTTGTACTAAGGCGATGATCTTTGTGATATCTATCGTACATGTACATGAAGTCCTCTTTGACGAATTGTCGTTATTTTTCATTTTGATCAATTGGTGTCGTGTATAAAAAATTATGTTCTTTATACACAATTATCCCCTTTCGGTCCTGACATTCGGGTTTTGGAGAAATACTTCCGCGCAGAGCTGCAGCCCACCAAACATGAGCACCCAATGCATATGCCTGCCCAGGAAAATTGATGTGAGTCGGGCCCTAGTGGTTTCTTTTAGAGGAGCAGTCTGGTTTGGGATCACACGGTTTGCAAGAATGACTTTAAAAGTAACCAGCAGACAACAAAGCAAACGACAATTGTTGTGATTGGCGTCTTATGGGTTAAATTGAACCATGCTTGTCTGTGTTCGAAAGCATTCTTGGGGTATGTATGGTGGTGGTGATGGGGAGGGGGGGGGGGGGCGAACCATCGACCTTCTAATCACCTGTCAGTGGTGCATATTTTTGGCATACTTCAAACGGTCTGTTACTGGATCAGACTCCTCCTAGGGGTTACACACTCTCTGCAACGGTGTGTTAGTGTTTGAGTTTTACGTCCCACCAACAGCTAAGGTCATACGGAGACGGGACCTCGGTTTAAAGACTCATCCGAAAGTCTGGAGAAGCCCGGGATCGACCCTGCAATTCCTGGTTTACAAGGCGAGTAGCGTAACCACTACATCACGGAGGCTTCTGCAACGATGACGTTCATGTCAACCATGCATTTTTGTGGAAAATTTGTCAAACTTAAAGCCGATGAAATGCAATTTAAAGTGGTCATATGATAAACAGAATCTTACAGAGTCTTACACTCGTGGTCATTTCATATGAAATTTATGAAACTTGCCAAAGACTCGTTTCATAAATATCATATGAAATGACCACTCGTGTAAGATCCTCTATATAACTTACGAGCCCACACGCACGCGAGCTCGCGCTTGGCAAACATGATATAGCGGACCATCCTTGAACAGCAAATTGACAGATGTTTAAGGCATTTCGTGATACTACATGTAGTTGGTTGTCTTGACATTTAACGACCCAGTCAACACAATCAAGGTCATATGGAGCCGGCCGGGACGCGGGATACTGACACATATTTATCACATGACGTCGCGTCTGGCAATGTAATAACGCTATTTTTTATACACTGCAGTGAAATCAATGCATATCTGAAACGAATAAAAATGATACTTTCACACTGTGAAATTTTCACACTGTGTAAAATAACATGACCTTGTTATTTGCACAGTACTGAGTAGCAGCCCGGACCACTGTTTCTCGCCGTCGATAAAATAAATAGAGGATCTTACACTCGTGGTCATTTCATATGATAATTATGAAACGAGCATTCGGCGAGTTTCATAAATTTCATATGAAATGACCACGAGTGTAAGATTCTGTTTATCATACGACCACTTTAAATTGCATTTCATCGCCTTTAAATTCAACAAATTGTCCACAAAAATGCATGTCGTCATGACGTTACTTAATCCCGCCAAAGTGTTAATATTTACATTTCCAGTGTAAAGTCTAATGTAAACCTATAGAAAACAATTGCGTTCATACTTCCATGAACGCATCGAATCACATCATCATTAAGTGACGTCATTCTACACCATTATTCTCTACGGGCGCTGATGACGTCAACGCTGCTCCGCTCTTTGTAGAAAAACTGCGTGTAAATGTTTTCAGCTTTAAAAGTTTGCCCTACAAGTATTTTTTCGCCCAGTGATGAGGAGCAAATAATGTAAATATAAAAAATAAACTTAATTTGTCTGCTTTTCATGAAAGTATGAACGACAGTGGGTCGCAAGCAAAGTTTACATGACCCCCTTCGGGGTTCATTTACTTTGCACGCGACCCACTGCGTTCATACTTCCATGAATTGCAGAAAAATAAATGTCATTTCTTAATTACACGTGTGGTCATACGACTTTTATTACACAACGCTATACACTGCTTATCAACGACGTCATATGATAATTCTGTATAATACCTTGAAAAGCACTCTTTGAACTGTAAAAATGCTGTTTTCAAAATGGCGATCTGTTTATGTTTGTGACATCATAGCCAGGTCAAAATTGTGACGTACGATACGATTGAACAATCACCGTAAATATCCTTATAAAATTATAAAATAAAAAGAAAATTTACTTTTTTCATCGAGTGTGTTGAAAACATCCAAATTTTCATTGGTGCGAAGCACTAGTGAAAATTCGGATGTTTTCAACACACGAGATGAAATACTTTTGGTATCCACCTCAAAAAGGTAAATATCCTCTATGTATTAAATTCGGTATTAAACCCACTAGTGGATTAGATAATAATGCAAATAAGTTAGATAGGCGCCCTAACGATCCTGAACGACGTCGCGTTTACTAATCGTGCTAATAGCGGAATATTGACAGTCGTGAATAAAATGTGGTTTAATGGGAATGGGTACACCTTCAGGGGGAGGGGGGGGGGGGGCAACTCTTGCAGGAGTTTTTTTGTCTCAGATGTCAACAGGGGTCAACTTTTAAGAGTTGATCCCTTTTTCCGCGGGACAGACCTTATAGAAAAGCAAACGGAAAGTTCCGAAAGTTATCTCCCTTCGACTTCGAAAAATGGCGAAAAAATGTGCTAGGTGTTCCCATTCACATTAAATGTCATCTTGCATTCGTGTGTTCATGTATTATTAAATTTTTTTAAACTCGTTGAGGAAAAGGCATAAAATGCTCGGCGAAGGCTCGCATTTTATCCCTTTTTCCTTAACTCGTTTAAAAAATTATACTCATTAAGTCGATTATTTTTAAAGTTACTATACACTAAAATTCAGCTGTTAAGATCACCTAAAATAAGGACTAATTCTGCTTTTTTAGAAGAGTGCAGTTATTCGTTCTAACACAATGTCTTCTGGTCAAGGACGGTCTTAGGAATTTTGCTGTACCCTGCATTGTTCATGACCGGCGCAATCAAGAGGCAGTGGTTATTTATAGCCTTGCTGTTCTTGTCGCTGTGACACGTCAGTGAGTGTTACATCACGTGAACAAGTCCGTGAAATGAACACCCCCTTACACCCCACTTTGTATACAGAAAACTGGGGTTTACGGGGGTCAACATTATTTTTCTTATTTTTACTCAAGACATAGGTTGTGGGTACTCGTTAGAACCGCCTCAGTGAGGCGGTTCTAACGAGCACCCACAACCTATGTTTGCAGTATAAATAAGAATGATTTATCATATGACGTCGCGTCTGAGAGTGTAATAACGCCATGTATTATTTTTCGATAATCCACTAGTGAATTAAATATGCAAATTAGCTAGATACGTCCCGTAACGTTACATGTACGACGCCCTTAACGACGTCGCGTTTACTAATGGCGAAATATTGACATTTTTGGTAAACAGTCGTGAATAAAATTCGTTTTAAATGTCATATGATAAATAGAATCTTGCATTCGTGCTCCTGTATAATTGAATTTATTAAACTCGTTGAGGAAAAGGGATAAAATGCTCGGCAAAGCCTCGCATTTTATCCCTTTTCATCAACTCGTTTAATAAATTCAATATTACATGATCACTCATGTAAGATCCTCTATATCATGGATTTTCATCCGAAAAGGAGCCATTTTGGAGATGTGAAAACAAATGCACTATGTCGCACGGGTGTGTTATCGCAATGATGTATTGTTGAATTTATTAAACGACTTGAGGAAAAGGGGATAAAAACGCGAGGCCTCGCCTCAACGAGTTTAATAAATTCAATAATAAATGAGCACGAATGCAAGTTTCTATTTATCCGGTGACATTTATAACGCATTTTATTCAGGTTTGTTTTACAAAAATGTTAATATTCCACCCGTTAAGGACGTCGTACATGTTACGTTTCGCGGCGTATCTAACTAATTTGTATACTTAATCCACTAGTGGATTACCGAATTCAATACATGGCGTTATTACATTCTCAGACGCGACGCCATATAAAAAAAGAAGGTTATCCGTAAAATATGGAGTATGCCCATGTGCTGGCCAGCTGACAGTGTAGATCTAGATCAGACGAAGCGGTGTCTGATCAGGACCTACATTCTATTCTAAAAATAGAGGGATTTACGGGTTAAACGAAACAGTCTAAGTTCCCGTTCATGACAATCGACCCACCATTGCTGACAGTGTAACCAGATATTACATGTAAATATCTTTGAGATAATTGTAGGCGATTTAGGGGAATTCAGCCCATCATAACCTACATGTTCATTGGACGTTTCTAAACTTTACTGTATTGCTTAACCCTTTTTGTACCAAATGGAATCTTCCTCCTTATATATAGCAGGAGTCCATTTCAACATTTAGGGATGTCAGGTTGTTTTTCTTCAAAATTTATTTGGAAATGGCTTAACTTTTCACAAACAGTGTAGGCCCTGATCAGACGCCGCGTTCTGCGGCGTCTGATCTGGGCCTGCACCTGTTTACCAAGGTACCCCTTTAGGGATTTCTGGTACTGAATGGGTAAAAAAATACACCAAACAAAAATCTTATTTAAATCACAAAGGAGAAGACATATATTGACTGAGCAGTTAAAACACAAAACAATCGCATAATCTCTCAATGTTAAATTCCATACATGAAAGGGGACACTAGAACAGTAAAATCATAGATCAAACGCCGTGTTCTGCGGCTCCTGATCAGTGCCTGCATTGTAAGAAAAAGGTTCAGCCATTTTCTTCTAAAGCTAACTCGGTCTGATACCCCTATATTTTGAAATGGACTACAAACATACATATTATATAAGGCCGAAGATTCTATTCTCAATGGAGGGGGGAATTCAAGCCCGCCACCATACTTAAAACTTTGATAGGTGCGCTATGCTTAAAATATTCATTGGTGTGGGGAGTGGGGTGCAGTTATTGTCAACAAGCGCCCCTAAGTGAACAGTATATTGAAATATGCATCACGAAAACATGCCTATATAATTTAGACCCCCTTGAACCCCAGTTTTATATAGTAAAACTGGGGTTTACAGGGGTTAACCTTATTTTTCTTATTTCTGCTCTAAAATATAGATTGTGGGTACTTGTTAGAACCGCCTCGATGAGGCGGTTCTAACGAGCGCCCACAATCTATATTTTGAGCAGAAATAAGAAAAATATCACAATTTTTCATCTTAAAATTTTCATTTTTTCGGCGATAAAGGTGGCAATGTATTTATATAGGCATGTTTTCGTAATGGCATTGATGCAACCAGCCTAATCACCTCCAAGAAAACCCATTATGATAAAATATCGCTGCATATTCAAGATAGTATCGAAAGTTTCACACACACACACAAAAAAAAACAACAACAACAAAAAACTGTCGATTAAACTAAATAATATAACTTGTACGTTCTATCAATTTATTTCATTAACGCATCAGTCCTTCTGTTTACTTTTCATCACAAAATTAATAAATGAAGTTGCGGATGAATATCGGTGAGTCGAAAAACCCAAATCTACCCAAATCCACTGTATTTACCCAAATCCACCCAAATCCACCTGATATTTACCCATATCCACCTATAGCTGGCCCATTTAAAGACATACGAGTTGTTTTTAATGTTTATATGATAGAATATATCACTTAGGACAAATAAATAATCAAATTTAGTAACTTGTAACAATTTAACACGCACTATAGATAAACGCGTGTAGTGTGACGAAACATCTTTCAGTTGGTTGCCTAGGGTTACCACGGTAATAATCGTAGTTCACACACGTCTATTGTAAATTATAATGTTAGATAATTGTAAACCTAAAAAAATATTTATTTATTTATTTATTTCTTCATTTATTTATTAATTTATTTTTTTATTAAGAAAGGAAAGGAAAATAAATAGACAAGTGAATGTTTGACGGTTGAGTAAAAAAACAACAAAAAAAAAAAAACAAAAAAAACATGCAGAATATACCGCAGAATATACGAACTTATTAAACAACACAACTTTTTATAAAGTAAGGCTTTGGTTTTCTGGGGAACATATTATTTTTATTAGTTCTGCTAAAAAAAAAACACAACTTTTTATAAAGCAAGGCTTTGGTTTACAGGGGAACATATTATTTTTATTAGTTCTGCTAAAAAAAAAAACCATATATCAAAGATATAGACTTTGGGTATCCTTGGACCCCCACCCCACAATCGGTGCTGAAAGAAACTGATTGGGCTGCACCTCTGAAATGCTTCCACGCTGAGCTGAAACGGAACCCGCGTTACGAGGACTGTTCAAATATGAATGCAACTAAGCACATAAAAATACTTCCGTGATGGATTTCGATGAAAAATTTATTTTGTCCCCTCAGAGTATTCCCCTTTAACAGATATACAAACTTTCAGTCTTCTGATCCAATCATTGAATGCATTTTGGTAGTCTTTTCGAGGTATACTATGAAGGCACTGGAATATTGCAGAACCGAGGTTTTTGCGCTGTACAAATTTTCGACCAGAAAGGTATTTTTTCAGCCGCGGGAACAAAAAAAAGTCACACGGGGCAAGGTCAGGGGAATACGGGGGGTGAGGGAGTTCAACGACCTTTTCCTGCTTAAGATAGTCTTGCACAATGAACGCCTTGTGCGATGACACATTGTCATGTAGCAATCTGATATTTGCCAAACCAGCTGCGGGTCTTCGTTCTTTGAAATATTTCTTCAATTTTCGAAGAACTTTATTCTTGTAAAACTTCGCATTTACAGATTTGCCTTTAGGCACAGCAACCTGAATAGCAGGGCCCTGATTTGAAAAGAATATGGCATACATTACCTTCTTGACGCTCATGGTCCGCTTTGCAATGCATGGTCTTTTGCAATACTTTGTTGCCCATATTTGTTCTGAATCTTTCGTTTTGGCTGAAAAACGTGAACCCATGTCTCGTCACCTGTGACGACACTAGCGAAAAACCGTGCATTGTAATTTGGAAACTTTTTAAGCAACTTCTTGGCGCACTGAACGCGTGTCTTTTTCTGCTCATCTGTCAACAGATGGGGGATCCATCTAGCACAGATCTTTCTCATTTTCACATCCCGTTTCAGAATTGTGTGAGCTGCTCCTAATGAGATGCCAACCATACTAGCTATTTGCCTAGTGGTGTATCGTGCATCGGTAGCAACTATTTCTTTCACTCAAGCAACCATCTTGGCAGATGTTGCTCCTTTCGGCCGACGATCATGTGGTGCATCTTCTGTTGAGCCTAGCCCACAGCTGAATTTCTTACCCCAACGAAAAACTGTCTGAAAAGACATTTCATTATGCCCATAAACCGAACATATTTCATCAAAAATGTCTTTGCACCGTATACCAAGAATACAATGATTCTTAATATAGGACCGTATTTCAACGGCGTACTCTGACCTTCTTCCAACCATGTTTTGTATCAGTATACAAGAGTAGACAGTGTTTAGCGAACGATATACATGGCTAAAGTGTACGGATTTTAACAGGTTTGCTATCAATGTAAAGGTAAAATGTTTTTTCTACGCTGTGATATTTATTTCCAGGTGATTTTCGCATTAGTGCATGAGAAAACGTTCTACTTGCATTCATATTTGAACAGTTCTCGTAAACCTCCATTCAAGCAAACAAAAACTCATATTTAGAACCGCCTCATCGAGGCGGTGAGGCGGTTCTAACGAGTTGCAAAAATCCATGCTTTGAGCCGATATGAAAAAAAAAAATAAAAAAAAAATTTAATTGAAAATTTCATTGTGATGAATATATTTCGGCCCATAAATTTCAATAGGTGTGTTTTCGAAAGAAAGAAAGAAAGAAAGACAGAAAGGACCAACCAACCAACTAACCAACCCATTACGAAAACACGCCTTTTAAATATACTGGAAATTGTATCCACCAAAATGAAAATGTCCAGAAAAAAAATCCGCATGGCCAACTATATCTGACATTAGCCCGATGACTTTCAACCGTGACAGTCGCACAGAAAGTCAATATTGGGTTGTCTCCCTTTGACTGAGGCCTACGATATATACATATCGTGTACCTATCGTGTAATCAATATTGTGTTTTAATCCGGCTATGTGTAAAAATGACCCCGGGGGATATTGAACGACAGATACGTCTAGTTAATTGAGAACTACGTGTTTTGGTACTTTAAGCGAGAAAAATTCTCTTTTTGTCAAACGGTTAAAATTGAGCCTTTTTGTACTTCAAATATTATCGGTCCTCATAAATCCATTTTTTTTGCTGGGATGTGATATTCCACATTATTCTTTTGAAAAAAAAAAATAAAATAAAATAAATAAAATTTATAGTTAATGGGTGTCAGATTGCATTATTTAAAATTGCATTGTTTGGAAAAGCAACATGTTCATAAGTCCATGTAATAAAAACACCTGTAAAATCCACTTTACATTATATACAGAAAAAAGAGGTTTATAGGGGTTACAATGTGTGTTATCCGCACCAAGACATTGTATTTTTCATCATAAAAATAATGTTTTTTTTTTTTTTGTTTTTTTTTTTTTTTAGATATAAATTAACATTTTGAAGATAAGAAAGAAAACATTGTCACGGGGATATGTTTTCTTAATGGGTTGACAGTTTTGTTTGATTGGAGGCTTAACGTCCCCGTCAACACTGTATAGGTAATTTTGCGGACGTTGCTTCCAATTTTGAGGGACTTTTACCCGACACCGAGATGACATCTCAAACCCGAACACCCAATGAAACCAGTAGGGTTTATCTGAATGGACGGTCCAACTCGCGCCACTTTTCGTGGGCAGGCTTAGAGCCCCCATGCAGTTTACTAGTACTCATGTGCTGTGCAGTCAGTTCAGGTCTACGTGGATGCATGATGCAGCCCAATCTATTTCTTCAAGCCCCAATGGGCGGAGGACGTAATGGGTTGACAGCAAAGGCCCTGATCTAAGCTCGACGTCTGATCTGAGCATGCACTGTTTCCAGCATAAGTGTCCATGTTTTGGCTTTCCCGTCCAAAATGCACTTAAATCTGCTTGACTATCATTATAATGTTAACAAGTCCATGTCACTGATGAACACCCCTTCTAAATCCAACTTTATATAGAGAAAACCGTGGTTTGCTGGAGTTCTAACAAGATCCACAACCTATATTTAAAGTAGTAATAAACTATGATACATTTTTAATAACCGTTTTTTCCAACCTAGAGAATGCATTATTTCACACGGATGTGTTGTCATAATGGTCACAATGATCATTCAATATTGTAACATATCCATGTAAGGTAATGCTTACTTACACTGTTTGAAATTAACTGACTAATCAAAAATATAAAACGAAGCATTAGGTTTTAATTACTCTTTATTTACCTGTAACCATTTTAATCATCTATAATAACACTGCAAATTCAAACATCAAATATTTATTCTGGAAAGTAAGGTTCATTGATTGTTAATTTGTTTGTTTGATTCGAGGTTTAACTTCCCCGTCAACACTGTATAGGTCATTTTGGAGACGTTGCTTCCAATTTTTTGGGACTATTACTCGACATTGAGATGAAATGACATCTCAAGCCCTGCCGCCCAGTGAAACCAAAAGGGTTTGTAAGCATGGACGTTCCGACTCGCATCGTCTTAGATCCTCTAAGCGGTACACATTATCTAAATAGCACATATACTTCATATGAATAAAGAATGCACAGTAGTACCTATGACTCAATCTTTCCGGAAATAAGGTAATCCATTATACCTTGCATTGGCCCCCGCCCATAGGGGCTTGAAGAAATATATGGGCTGCATGATGCTTCCACGCAGAGCTGAATCCGGCCCGCACACTAGCACTGGTAAACCGCTTAGTGGATCTAAGCCTGTCCAGGAACCGCGGTGCGAGGCGGACCGCCCATGCTAATAAACCCTATTGGTTTCATTGGACGACAGGGCTTGAGATGTCATTTCATCTCATTGTCGGGTAAAAGTCCCACAAAATTGGAAGCAACGTCTCCAAAATGACCTTTACAGTGTTGACGGGGACGTTAAACCCCAAATCAAACAAAATTATACCTTGCACGCGTGTCCAGCAATCTTCGGGCTTCCTGACGGTCGGTAGCCGGAACGCAATACACAATCCACGTGTCATAAAAGCGATAATTGTCTTCCCGTGATATTTTCCCCTGAGTGTAATAAAACGTTGATTATGGGCACAGAAGCGTCAAACTGAAATCTTTGTGTTTATTAAGTCAAAATCATGCTCAAAACATAGGTTGTGTGTGCTCGTTAGAACCGCCTAACGAGTACCCACAACCTATGTCTTGGAGCCGAAGTAAGAAAAAAATGAATACCCCCGTAAATCCCTTTTTTCTCTATATAAACTGGGGTTTAAGGGGGTCTTCATTTCACGGACATGTTCACGTGATGCATAAATAAATTAAAAAAAAAATCAGAATGAGCTGGTTCTAAATAGTACCATCAATCAACGTATTGAGCAATAAATAAATTTTAAATAAATAAATCGTAAATAAATAAACTACGATAACATATCCGTGCGGCTTAGTAGGGTATTCTTGATATCTCAAAAACAGTTAATTTGTTAATGAAAAGTTATCGATACTCAAAACCAGTTTTGTATTCTCGTTAGAACCGCCTCATTGAGGTGGCTCTAACGAATACCCACAACCTATGTCTTGGAGAAGAAATATAAAAATGAATACCACAGTACACCCCAGTTTTCTCTATATAAAGCATGGTTTAAGGGCATGTTCCTTACTCGGCTTGTTGTCGTGATGAAAAACCAACATTGACAAAAATAATATAGAAGAATAAGAAGCAAGTACTTTCGAACTGTGTTTGTGTGTTATGTTAAAATCATGCTGATCCCTGATTACCCGACTGTTCAATATATAAAGTTGGGTTCACATGCATATTCTTTTCCCCGGTATGATGGAAGGAAACCCAGAAAAGGGACACACCCTGATCTTAATAATAAATCATTTAACAGTTGAAAAAAATACATAAATATAAAAATGAATAAATCGGAATGTGCTGGTTCTAAATATAACCAACGAATTAATAATCAAATGTATGTTACGAAAAGGAAAAATACAAACATCTCTTTTGTGTTCTTGTATTCAATCAAAACATGTGCGAACAGCGAAATGTCACAAATGCGAAAATGCGAACAGCGAAATGTCAGATTAGCCTGCACATACGGCATCTTTCTTTCTTTCTTTCTTTCTTTCGTTCTTTCTTTCTTTCAATTGTAATCTTATTACTAGCAATGTTTGTTTAAATTGCTTTGTAAGTATAAAAAATCTAATCGGGTCATGAAAAATAAATACATAAATAAATAAATAAGACGCAGATCAGACACCGCATTTTAGATTGATTTACATTCCAAGGAGATGCCCAGGCGAAGATTAGTTCATTTCACGGTCGACGGAGAATGACACGCTTAGGGATTACACGCGTGTGTAGACGATAAAGCTTTTTCTGAATAAGCTCCAAATTTAATCGCAAAATCCCGTTATTAAATATAAATTTGAAATATTATAATTGCTATCAAAATGCACAATATTGTAACCACATTGCGTCTGATGCGGGCGTTTGTTTACAATATTAACAGAAAGTGAAGATTTTAGCCGTTAAAGTAGGGTACTGTCGTTGTTTTTCCACAGTTTTGTTTGCTTCATATAAGGATTAAGGGTTGTTAATTTGAAAAGAAAAATGCCGCCATCTAATTAAATAAAAGTTCCACTTATTTGATATCTTTTTTAAGGTATTTAAACGGACAGTTGGATTAAAACGGAATATGTTTGTCAAATTGAAAAATAAATAAGTTATATTTGTTTAAAAATTATTTTCCATTAAAGCGCCTGCTATTTCCAACAAGACATTCTGTACAGGTAACCCGAGAAGGTCAGCGCACAGTAAAAGGGTTAATCCTTTGCGCCAACGGTATAAATGTCAATAATAGTTGCGGATGGATATTTTAATTTTTCTCCTCAAAACCCCGTTAGCCCAAATCCACCGTAAAAAAAACCAAATCAACCATAATATTGGAGTCGTTTCTTCCAATTTTGTGGGACTTTTACCCGACACACTGAAATAAAATGACATCTCAAGCCCTGCCGCCCAATTAAACCAATTGGATGTATATGCATGGACGGTCCGACTCGCACCACTTTTCTTGGGTAGGCTTAGAGCCTCTAAGCGGTCGGTTTCAGCTCTGCGTGGAAGCATCATGTAGCGCTATCTATTTTTCAAGCCCCGATGGGGGTGGGGCGGGACACTATTGATAAGCGTCTATCTATATTTATTATCATCATTATTTGTGATGAAGAATAGGTACTTCAAGTCAGAATCACCAGAATACTTCTTGCCTGAATCAGAAAAAAAGGAAAGGAACTTACCTGCTGGGGCCATAGACAGTAGCAGTTATATGCAGGCTGAGTAAATGCAATGCACACAAATGTGTTTTATTCGTATATCGTCTGCTGAGTGCAATAACGGTGTAACTGACATTTTGGCCAAAATAGTTTTTTTGCATAAATGGGTGCCTTAGGACTTGACACACTTGGTAAATAAGTTCTATAGCTGGATTCTGCCTCAATCATGATTTATTTCAGCATTTTGGAATTTTTTTTGTCAGTTACACCGTTTTTGCTCTGACTTTTAGAAAAAAAAAAAGTTGGCGCAAAAACAGTGTAAGTGCACTTACCCCATTTTTGCGCAAAGTTTTTTAATACCTCAAAAATAGTGAATCCTGCTGCTTGATATTTCAGAATAAGCATGCAGAATGTATAAAATGTGACCTATTACCTACCAAGTGTCTTTAATTTACTGCTTTTCCATGTAAAAGGCAAAGAAATAAAGTTTGTACATTTACACCGTTTTAGCAATGGATGCACTTACACCGTTTTTGTACCAAAAACACTCGGCGCAGAAATGGTGTATCAACCCTTAAATGCTAAATATTTCTTTTCAAATGTCATTTATTCAACAATAATCACTACACACAAATGAAAGAAATCGCCATGAAGTTAAGAAACCAGCTTATAGAATGGTTTTCTATGTCATTCTTTAATAAAACAGTTTTTTGTCCCTTCTGAAAAGTTGCCATTTTGCACTTACAACGTTATTGCACTCAGCAGACGATATGTGAAACTTTTTGGAAATGTGTCGTCTGTCTAAACGTATTGAAGCTTGGGAAGTCTGCATAACTGCTACTGTCAGTCAGTCATCGACGAAAATGTATCTATTAAACTTGACATTACGAAAACACGCAACATGCCTATATAATTTTAACCCCCTTAAACTCACCTTTATACATTAAAACTGGTGTTTACATGGGTATGATTATTTTTCCTATTTCCGGTAAATACACATTGTGGGTACTCTTTAGAACGGCCACACCGAGGCGGTTCTAACGAGTTCCAACAATCCATGTTTCGAGCAGAAACACGAAAAATATCGTACTTTTTATCAGAGAAGTTTCATTTGTGTTGGTACATTTACAATTTATTTGAATGGCGTAATACAAGTCTTACCGAAAACAAATTCTCGTTGATGTCCAGCTCCTGCCGCTTGGAGGCCACCCCAGAAGAGCCGCACGTGAGTCAGGCTTACACCCAATTTCGTAAAATCATTCTTCGATATAAAAAGATTGGGTACAACATGGATATTATACGACAGACTGCATGCATGGTAGTTAACCCAATCATGGTTGGCAACTTTGCTTCCCTCTTTAATTGCACGCCGGTGGGTCAGGCCTCAGATTCTATGACGGCTCCAACGTAAAGGCTTATTGAGAATTAGAGAGATCTAATTCAAGGTAATGTTGGTTGGTGCCTGATGCTCTGTCTCTGGTCGGGCCCATCGGAGTCTAACTGTTGGTTTTCGTTTGCTCCAGCATTTCAGTGGTTTCTTGCTGTCGAGTCCTCACCGTTGTTTCACCTCTGTGGTTCTTTGATTTTTGTGTTCACGGAGATGTTGCACTGATGAGTTAGGAGGCCTTCATGCGGACTGAACAAATTATTTGTCTAAATCGCGACGGAAGTAAGGGCGAGGATTGTGGCCACGTAAAATCGATTTAAGCCCCCTAGTGGAAATCTTCCACTGACCGTTCCAAGGCGGCTCTTCTGTGGCGATTTATTTATGTTGTTGTTTGTTACTTAGTGTGTGTATCACTTGTGTCTTTTAATTTTGGATGGCCATATGGCCATTTTGTGGGAAAGTAACTGTCCTTATGGCCTTCCTTTGTTTAGGTTTCCATTATGGTCTGGTCGCTTAATGTTTGTATTTCTTTCCCTTTGGTGTCTTTTATGGGTGGAGTAAGTTAATTGTATCAATTCCTGATCTTTGTTTTACTTCTACTTTACAAATTTAAAAATTATTGATAATAATAATAATAATTCACAAATGCAATCAAGTACAATATTAAAACAAAAAGAACCATCATCACATGTCCTGTTTTCATCTTATAATATTTAATTTATAATAGCAATATCGTCAAAGCTAGACCTGAACAGCGGGCCAACGTCGGGCCGACAGAGATACGACGTTGCCATTACGCAAACACACCTATACAAATACATTGCCACCTTTATGGCCGAAAAAGATGAAAATTTTATGATGAAAAATTGTGATATTTTTCTTGTTGCTGCTCAAAATATAGATTGTGGGCACTCGTTAGAACCGCCTCATCAAGGCGGTTCTAACGAGTACCCACAATCTATATTTTAGAGGAGAAATAAGAAAAAAAAAGTATACCCCCGGAAACCCCAGTTTTACTATATAAAAGTGGGGTTCAAGGGGGTCAAAATTATATAGGCGTGTTTGCGTGATGCCATCTATTGCTCCGACACTCTTTGTGTATCGTACAGTATCTATTACTTCCGAAAAGAATTTGAAAAACTCGAACATATTAATAAAAATGCAAACAAATTAATTTTTGAGAAAATGGAACGAAAAATAGAATTAGAAAATAAAAATGAATAAATAAATAAAAATCCCCTGACCGGAGATCATGACATTAATATTTGACGAAGAATTAGAATAGTGACAATGTAAGTGGTCGTAGCCCAGAAGTATGCTCGAAACACAGCGGTGAGAGACCAAGTGATTAAGAGTCAGCGCTCTTACCCACAAGGTCACGGAGGCCAATTGTATATGCAAAAAAAAAAAAAAAAACACTTTTAAAATGTATTTTGAAGCACCGGTCAAGCACATTCTGCTCTTCACAATCGAATTTATGTTCATAATAAAATGGATTAAATCTGAGTCGGAGAACACCCATTTATTCATTTACTCACGTGAACAAGTCCGTAAAATGAACATTCCATAAACCCGACTTCACATAGAGAAGGGGTATACATAAACAGAGGATATTTACATTTTTGTTTTTGTTGTTTGTTTGTTTGATTTGAGGTTTAACGTCCCCGTCAACACTGTAAAGGTCATTTTTGAGACGTTGCTTCCAATTTTGTGGGACTTTTACCCGACATTGAGATGAAATGACATCTCAAGCCCTGTCATCTAATGAAACCAATAGGGTTTATAAGCATTGACGGACCAACTCACACCGCTTTGCCTGGGTAGGCTTAGATCCTCTAAGCGGTTTACCAGTACTCGTGTGCGGGTTGGATTCAGCTCTGCGTGGAAGCATCATGCAGCTGTTATATTTCTTCAAGTCTACTTTTTTAGATAAATACCAAAAAATGAGTACTGATAAACCGCTACTTTTTTTAGATGAATACCAAAAATGAGTACTGATAAACCGCTTAGAAGGGCTAAAGCGGCCCAGGGAAAGTGGTGCGAGTCGGACCGTCCATGCATATAAACCCTATTGCTTTCATTGGGTGGAAGGGCTTGAGTTGTCATTTAATCCCAATGTCGGGTAAATGTCCAACATCTTTGGCAGCAACGTCTCCAAAATGGCATTAACAGTGTTAACGGGGACATTAAACCTCGAATCAAACAAACAAACCCATGCAACAATGTACCGATCGTTTATTTTGACATACCGGTAATTGATATTGACGGATGTACTTTTCCAGTGGGCATACAACGTCGGAAAAACCTTAAAATCACATTCATCCAACGTCATGACATTGAATTGAAGTCTTTTCATCAATGGTCGACTGGGCTTTATTAAAAACATTGAAGTCTCCAGTATGGATAATTTCGACCATAGTGTATTCGACCATAGTGTAAAAGACTGTGAAACTTATCACCCCAACCCAAAAGGGCTTCCCAACATTAGGAAACGGCACACGCCTCATTTCACAGTCTTTAGCAGACTGGTGCAAAACAAACCTTTTAGGACTGTTCTAACACGCGCCTCCAACCCGTATTGCTAGCATAAATGAGCGACATATTACACAATTTCCTAAAATTAACTATACATACTGTGTTTTCGTAAAGAGACCTGCGCTTAGCGAATGCTCTTTTCGAGCTGCGTGTCTGCGCAGTCTGGTCATGGCCTTCACTTTTCACTTATGGAAAATGACTGAACGCTTTTGCAAGCCACATGTGAAAACTCAGAATACACACACATGGCATCCAACATGGTGTCAGAAAGTACAAATATTAAGTTAAAATTGTAATATCTTTATATATTTTGCTTTCAACATAGATTGTGGGTGCTCGTTAGAATCGCCTCAATGAGGCGGTTCTAACTATTACCCACAATCTATGTTTTTGAACAAAAGGCAGATAATGTATACCCCCGTAAACCCCATTTTCTTCTATATAAAGTAGGGTTTAGAGGGGTCTTAGTTTCACACTGGTTATCGTGATGTGCCTAATGCTTCCATGCAGAGCTGAAACCAACCGCACAGGAATACTGGAAACCCGCTTAAAGGTTCTAAAACTGCCTAGAAGCGTGGTGCGAGTTGGACCGTCCATGCATATCAGCCATATTGGTTTAATTGGATGGCAGGGTTTGGGATGTAATTTAACCCCAATGCCGAGGCAGAGTCCCACTGAAAGGAAGCCTCGCCTTTAAAATGACCTCTAAAGTGTTGACGGGGACGTTTAACCGCGAATCAAACAAACAAAACCTGGGCCTCGGTGTTCAGTCCAATAAAGCAATGTACTCGTAGCGCATCACAAAATCACGCCTGTTCAAATTCAGTTATATTGAGGATACTGCAACAATAACAAAGAAAGTGGGAAAAAATATGATAAAAAATACGGTGTTTTTCATACTTCTGTTCTAGACATAGATTCTGGGTACATGTTAGAACCAACTCGTCGCGGAGGTTCTAACGATTACCCAAAACCTATGTTTTGATAAGAAATAAGAAAAATAATGTATACCTATGTAAAACCAAGTTTTACAGAATTAAAGTGTTCTTTTTTTTTTTTGCGTGGATGGGTGTGCAAAATTAAAAGGGTGTGTTACCGTGAAAAAAAAACACACACCCTATCGAATTCCGCTCCCATTGAGTCCCCTTTTTACACTAAATTCGAGTTTTACAGTAGTTAACACTACTGTTTTTTAGATTTTTTTTTCTAAAATGTAGAATATGGGTGTTCGTTATAGAACCAACTGGCTGAGGCGACCCTAACGTGTACCCACAATCTATGTTATAGAGCAGAAATAGGAGACCTTTCCCATTTTTTTTCAGCATATAAGTTTCGCTTTTTCTTTTTTGTTTTGTATTTTATTATTATTTTATTATTATTATTTTATTTATTTATTTTGCGTTTATATAGGCATGATTTCGGTAATGCAGTCGCCATCACGTGAACAAGTCCGTGAAATGACCCCAAAAACCCCACTTCATATGAAAAAACTGGGGTTTCCGGGGGTACACATTATTTTTCTGATTTCTGCGTCAAGACATAGGTTGCCGGTACACATTAGAACCGCCTCAATGAGGCGGTTCTAACGAGCATCCACAACCTATGTTTTGAGCATCTTTAAGAAAAATATCACGGATTTACATCAGACGAGTAGCCATTTTGGAGATATGAAAAATGTACTTATGTCGCACGGATAAGTTATCATATTGGCGCTTGTCTCCTTGGCGAAACGCTCCTTAGTGCAACGCCCATGAGCCGCAAAAACAGCGTAACGCCTCCGCACATCCGTCACTTGTCCAAACACGCCCGAGGAAGGAATTTTGGGCTCAGGATTTCTCTTTTACTGCCTATGCTCGGGTTATATGAAATGCTGCTGCTGCTGTGTGGGTGAGGGACATCTCAGACGCTATAAAAAATTATTAATAAAATATTAAATTGAGAGGAACGGGTAATTCACATTCACTTAAACTGCTAGTCTATTGGCCCCTGCAAATGTTTTCCCGTTTCCCCGCGTCGCGGGTCGTCAGCTGGTGGGATCCCAGGGGGCCCCTGCAGTGCCAGCGGGGCGTGACTTGTCACATTTGCTTTGGGTATGAAGCGTTCTGATTGGCGAGGATTTTTTTCAGAATAAACACAGCGCTTGACAACTGGGCGTGACTTAAAACTTTCTAAAGGTATTTGTCTGAATAAACAGGCTTTTTATAAAAAAAGATAATATACAAAGAAGGACATTATTCATTTATATTTTAAACGTGCGACTTTATAAATAAATAAATAAATAAATAAATAAACAAACAAACAAACAAACAAACAAAAAAAACATACAAACAAACATACAAACAAACAAACAAATAAATAAATAAATAATAAAACGATAATAATGAATTCCATTACTACTTCTACTACTACTAATAATAATATTAATATTTATAATATATTTTTTCTTGACTATAGACGTATTTTAGTTTTATGTCTTAGCTCTTGACCTTACTGTTCAAGTGACAATGCGTATTTAAAAATTTAACAACCTAGAAAAGTCAGACACATCATGAAAACAGGCCAAAATAATTTTGACCCTCTTTAAGTCAACTTTTATATAGTTAAACTGGGGTGTTCAGGGGTAAACATTATTCTTCTTATTTCTGCTGAAAAAAAATAAAATGAGGGTACTCAATAGAACCGCCTGTCGAGTCCCCGCAAACTAATTTTTGAGCAGAAATAAGAAAACTATCAGAATTTTTATCAGAAGAAAATTTTGGTGGTAACTTTTTTCAATACATTTGTATAAACGTGTTTTCTACAACTAGCAGTCCTGTTTAGTGTTTACCTCACATTATGAAGAGAAAAGTGGGGTTTACAATGTGTTCTTTATTATCCAAAATATCAAAATTGTACATGGTTGCTCTTACGGGCACCTACAATCTACGGAATTAAAAGAATGAAAATAAAACAAAAACAAAAACAAATTCTGAATTTACAACAGCAATTTCAGTTTTGATTGTTTAAGATGAGGTTTTACGTCCCCGTCAACACTATTAAGGTTATTTTGGAGACCTTGCTTCCGATTTGTGGGACTTTTACCCGACATTGAGATGAAATGACATCTCAAGCCCTACCGCCCATAGTAACCGCTAGGGTTTAAGGAGCGGTCCGACTCGCATCACTTTTCCTGGGCAGGCTTAGACCTAAGCTGTTTACCAGTACTCCATTTGGGTCGGTTTCAGCTCTGCGCGGAAGCACTGTGCAGCCCAATCTATTTCTCCAGGCCCCGATGGGCGGGGACGCAAAAGCAATATCAGGAAAAGTTTTTGAAGCCGGGGCGTGAAGTCAGTTTTTGTTCGTTAATTTTTTTTTTCATATTTCTTCTCCAAACAAAGATTGCGGGAACACGTTAGAACCGCCTCGATGAGGCCGCTTTAACGAGTACCCACAATTAATGTTTTTCAGCAGGTGTCACATGGAAAAATCTACAATTGAGCAATCTTCTTTCTATCAATTTTCATTCATTCATTCTTTCATTCATTCATTCATTCAAATGAACTGATGTGTTGTCGACGATAACGTAGACCATACAGATGGGGGCAAAGAGGCAGGTATTCTTTTTCTTTCTTTCTTTCTTTCTATCTATCTATCTTTCTTTTGTTTGTTTATTCTTCCTTTCTTTATACCAACATTTATTCATTAATTTTAGCTTCATTCTTTCGTTCTTTCTTTCAAATGAAAGGAACTTTTGTTGACGAGAACGTAGAACTTAGAGGCAGAGGTGAAGAGGCAGGTGTTCATCTTTCTTGCTTTCGTATTGCTGCTCAAAACCAGTTTCGCCGTAAAACCCAATTTTACTATATAAAAAGATAGGAGTGTTTCCAGAATGCGTTTATTCGATGTCCGTTTGTCTCCCAGTTCTTTCTTTCTTCCTTCCTATTAAACGTATCATGTATGCCTTCATGTATGTATTTATTTTAGCATTCTTTATTTCTTTTGAATAGTCGGCGGCCCCGGTAGCTCAGTAGTCGGATGCGCGTCTGACTGGTGATCAGGAGGACGCGGGTTCGATACCTGCCGGGGTCGGCAACATTCTTTCATGGAGATTGATCATGAAATCTTTTCTACGGTTATTCTCTCCCTTCCGCTGATTCAAGAAGGGCAGCCGCAGTTTCTGGCGAGATGTGCACTGTACTGGTTAACCGCTTACGTATAAGCCTGCCCAGGAAAAGTGTGAATAGGTAAACTGGCCGGCTCAAAAATGACCTAAAATAGTGTTGAATGGGCCGTTAAACTCCAATACAAACTACCAAATTTCTTTTGAATAAGAATCAAACTGTAAACGAGGGCGTTACAACCTTGATGCAAGGAAGCCGGTAACTGCATCTTTCTTTCTTTTATATAACGGGCTCAAAACATAGATTTAGGATGTGGGCACTCGTTAGTGTTGAATGGGCCGTTAAACTCCAATACAAACTAACAAATTTCTTTTAAATAAGAATCAAACTGTAAACGAGGGCATTACAACCTTGATGCAAGGAAGCCGGTAACTGCATCTTTCTTTCTTTTATATAACGGGCTCAAAACATAGATTTAGGATGTGGGCACTCGTTAGGACCGCCTTGATTAGGCGGTTCTAACGTGTACATCTGTTTTGAGCAGAAGTAATAAAGAAATAATGTTTATCCCCACAAATCGTGTTGGAGGTAAAAAAATTCAGACTCGTGCTTGCAAAATTTGTTCGTTCATTTGTTGAATAGTCTTTTCTTTCTTTCATTCTTTC
This sequence comes from Lucinisca nassula, assembly GCA_963580285.1. NCBI lineage: Eukaryota > Metazoa > Mollusca > Bivalvia > Lucinida > Lucinidae > Lucinisca > Lucinisca nassula. The sequence continues at coordinate 110,307,208 of OY757018.1, read as the reverse complement.
TATCATTTTTTCTTTCTATTCAAACATCATATATTTGTTTATTTACTAATTTTGGCATTCATTCGTTCTTATTTTATTTTCTTTCAATATAAGTAAAATTTTGTTGTCTTGGATGGAAAACCAAAATGCACAGAAGCGAGTAAATACTTTTTCTTTTTTCATCATTTCTATTCTTCCTGTCGTTCTCTCTTATAACGGCTAAAACGTAGATTGTGGGTACTCATTAGAACCGACTCGACGAGGCAGTTCTTTGGTGTATCACAATCAATGTTTTTGATCAAAACTAAAAAAAATAATCTTTGTTCCCACATGTGAACCGCAAGTTTACTTTATCATAGTGGGGCTCTAGCGAACAAAATTACATTGCCATGTTTCCGTGATGCTTTTGATCATCTTATTTTTTTCTTTCTTTCTTTCTTTTTTCTTTCTACCATCATACAATATTGTTGACGAGGATGCGGAACTTAAAAGAATGAGGCATGTTTACTTTCTTTCTGGTTCTTCCTTTCTTTCTGGTTCTTTCTTTCTTTCTTTCGTAATTGCTTGGTTATAATCTAAAATAAAAAAATAAATAGACAGGTAATTGTGATCTCTGTGCGTGCTATGATCATAGGACAGCCTAAGGCAATCTGTGTATTCTGACTTGAAGATGTTTTGTCGCACTACACCTGCCTAGTAGGTGTGTATCTTTTAAAAAAAAGATAACACGGATAAATGACATTTTATTAATTTAATCGTCAATAGAATATCAAATTAAATTTGTAATGTTTAAGACATGTTTAATTACACATTGAGTTCAAACCCTTTCCATATCAGCAACAGAAAATTGATTCATATGAGCGAGGGGTGTGAGAGGTATGTGCGGTAAATAGTGTTTCTGTAATTTATCATCCATACAAATATCAAAGTTACTAAATTTGATTATTAATTTGTCCTAAGTGATATATTCTATCATATAAACATTAAAAACAACTTAAATGACTTTAAATAGGCCAGCTATAGGTGATTATGCGTAATTATCAGGTGGATTTGGGTAAATACAGTGGATTTGGGTAAATACAGTGGATTTGGGTAGATTTGGGTTTTTCGACTCACCCGATGAATATATCTGATCGGAGTGAAAAACACGCGACATTCGGTGTAGTTCACCGACAAGACAGTTCATCGACACGTATTTTAGAGACAGTTCACCCACACATTTGAGGGCACTTCATCTGACACATTTGATGACGGTTCACCGACAAACTTTTAATACTTTTCTTTCATGATAGAAAAACTAATTGATATATAAATGAAATATACATATCAAGTCCAAAACTGTTTAAATGCCTACTTGTTTTGATAGTTATAAGACATTGGTGTTTACCGATGAATTTTCTATAAAAGATGTATCCTTCCGAGGCAAGAAGTGTACAAAGTCTGCTGTCGAACTCAATTATGAAATGAATGTAATTTATTTAATATTAACAACATCAGGTCACGTGCAAAGTAAGTGAACCCCGAAGGGGTAGACTTAAACTTTGCTCGTGACCCGATGTTGTTCATATTTCGATGAACTTAAATAAATTACTTTTATTACTTATAATTACATTATTTCCGATTCGTCATATGACGAAAAAAATCTTGTTTAAGGGCTAAAATGAAAAAAGAAAACAATTGCGCTCAGTTTTCTTACTGACAGCGGAACAGCGTCACTGGCGCCAAAACGTCGCCATCGTGCAATCATATTGCATAGAACCATTGTTTATTTCGACGTCAGTGACGTCAACTTCATTGACGTATGAACAACATTGTTTCCCAGCAGTTAACTATAGCGGTTTTCTGTAAATTCACCGAGAATGTAAATATTCATCAGTCACCCTCATAGTTTCAGAGTTACACAATGGAATCGATGATTCCAAAGCACTTAAAAATATATATACATTTGTACTGTGATGAAAGGCATGGAAATGTGTTTATGGCGACCGAGCTGCCCCTTAACACCAGCTGTTGTTTATATGTGCTATAGAAATGAATACTTCTGAGGGTAAAAATTTTCTGGGCCAGACTGAAATCGCTTCGCATTACGAAAACATGCCTATATAATGTTGACCCCTTGAATAAAAATCAAAAATGAGTTCCTTTAACCCTATAGGTGCCACAGGGCCAATATTGGGCCACAGGTGTAACTACGTTGAGTGCCAGCGGGCCAATTTTGGGCCAATACTTTGAATAAAGATAGAAAGATATCTGCGGGACAAAATTCTCATTTCTTTTCTGTTTTGACCAGAAACATCCTTTGAAAACATTACCCAAGTACCCAATCTGGGCTATGTATGCTTGAATGTGCGTGATAAGATCAAACAGGCACATACCCTCAGTGCATTTTTATGGATGACCGTGTTGTTTTTTTCCCGCGTACGTTATATTACGTCATTAGCAGTGCTGGACCAGATACATAAAAAGGTCAGACTTCTGCAAATACATAATATAGATAATATTTTAAAGTAGAAGTAAAACAAAGATCAGGAATTGATACAATTAACTTACTCCATCCATAAAAGACACCAAAGGGAAAGAAATACAAACATTAAGCGACCAGACCATAATGGAAACCTAAACAAAGGAAGGCCATATGGACAGTTACTTTAAGTTCGCTTTACGAAAGTAATTGGGAGCTGTTACAATAACCCGGCGTCCGTCGTCGGCGTCAGCATCAGTATTGGAATTTGCAACTGAATATAGTTTACTTGCAAGCCCTTACTTGTGATTTTTTATAAATTTATTTTAAAATTAAAAAAAAGGTAAAAAAAATGTTTTACATATCACTTTTTCTTTTATTTTTCAAGTTTAAATCCTGGTGGATGATTCTTTTCTCTTTATTTTCCTCTCTCTTTTTTCTTTCTAATAACACATACTTTTTAAAACACATAAACAGTTGTTATTCCTTGGAAGTTTGCAGATTTTTTTTATCAAATATAGATTTCCGTTTTCACTATTGCAAAGGCTTGAAAACAAGATATCTTATTTGTACTTAGAGATACTTGTAAGTCTCTTTCATTTGCTGCAGTCTGTTTAGCTCGTTTACATAAGAAAATGGCATTTTCGGGCAAAACCTGCAAAACTGGAATTTCGTAGTTTTGTATAATTGTCTTTGTTTTCTTTCTTGTAGATTTTAAAGCGCTTTTCGCGGCTTTTCGACAATATTGACATATATGTTCATAGTAGGAGAGACACTAGTATTGACAGAACAGAGTGATTGTTTTTGTTTTGTAAATGAACGGCCCAGTCAACACTTTTTGTTCATATACAAACGTTCATATACAAACTTGTTTTTTCTGTGAGCGCCGTCGTAAAAATTGAAATAATAATTAAATTAACGTCAAAAATGAAATAAAATTCCAATGAAAAGTTAATGACTGTATAGAATTTTTAACACTCTACGACCATGTGAAATTTGTGTGGTGAATTTTCATTCTTTGAGGAGAAATAAAAGACTTTTTGATTATCGCTTCAAGAATAGTTTCAAGAATCACCGCAGAATTCAGTAAGGAGATATCGGAAATTATATAGAACAGAATTGCAGCGACTTCAGCTTGCAAAAGTAAGTTTACATAATATTTAGAAACTTTTCATAGTTTGAGAAAGCTATTAATGTGAGCTAAAAACTGAAATAAATCTAGAGTTTCAAAGAAAACTGCACTGAATCATGATGGCAGAAAATTCTGGTGCAGAAGGGATTTTGGTTCCATCTGTTTGCACTGACGAAAACAGTCTGGAAAATTTTACGCAAAACGTCCTTGTAACAGTAAATGGAAATAGCTCAGAAGACAGCCTGTCGACCATTGACCCTGAAACGTGCAAATCGGTGACCGAATATGACGACCCATTCGAGGGCACTCTCTATAGGACTATATCAGAGGACTCTGACATAGTAGTTCAGTTCGTATCCGGTGTGTTCTTTGATTGTTTTAAAAATAAACTGTTAGCTGATTTTTCAGACAAGATAGAAATAGACGATTCTCAAATATTCAAATGCACAACACACGTGAGAAGTTTGCGGTGTGATATAAAAATGAACAGCGAATATAAAAAGATAGCAGTATCTGGTGTTGGCAGAATAGTATGGAGAAATGATCACTTCCAGAAAGTCGCTAAAGTTTTGTTTAAACAGTATGTGCAAATGTCAGACAATCAGACCTTTGATTCACAACAGGAATCCAGACAAGTAGAAGAAAATGTAACGGAAATTCGCGTGCCGGATATTCAGCCTGCATTCACAAGTACACCGCTAGTGCCAAGATCGGACCATCAACTGAGTAGCCACGGATTATTTATTCAACAGACGCCTGTATGTACTCCTATAGGGACAATTACAGGTACCCAGCCCATCAACGGTGGACATATTTATCCGACTTACTTGCTGACTGACCCAATGCGGGAATTGCGACCATCAAATGAACAGTTACTGTACAGTCTACCGATCTCAGAACCCAGTGTGAACTTGCACACATACAGTGACGGGGCATATAGGTTACCATATGAATCAGCTGTACAAACTGCCTTTCCTGAAACAACGAATCTTTGGTCAAATCCGACAGTGTACACACGCGAGCCAGTGGGAGTTCAATCTGACTACGAAATTGCCAATGCCCAGCAGTTAAATATTCAGCAAAAGTCAAGAGTAATTACAGCCGAACGGGCACAAATCTACGACACGGGAGCTAGCTCGCAAGAAATGGCATTTTCACCAGCGACAATAGATAACCAGACCTGCAGAGAGCCAGACCCAAAGAGCAACAACGGATTTTGTATACAGAAAACTGAGTATTTGAATTTGAATACGCCGGAAAGTGTTAATATGAAAACAAAATCGCCGTCTTTCACATGTGAAACGCTATTAAAAGTAGAAGTAAAACAAAGATCAGGAATTGATACAATTAACTTACTCCACCCATAAAAGACACCAAAGGGAAAGAAATACAAACATTAAGCGACCAGACCATAATGGAAACCTAAACAAAGACAGGCCATAAGGACAGTTACTTTCCCACAAAATGGCCAAATGGCCATCCAAAACCAAAAGACACAAGTGATACACACAGTAAGTAACAAACAACAACATAAATAAATCGCCACATAATTTTCAGCCACAGACCACAGAAGCTGTCAACCAGCAGGGATTGCTATTTTCAGACAACCAGCCAGGAATAGTTTATCAGCGACCTAAACCAGACGTAGATCATGGTCAGAATTTGCAAGGAACAATTCCGCCAAGAACGGATCAACAGCTAACTGCGAATCAGCAATATATGCCTAGCACAGATAACCTGACAGGAACAGATCAGCAGCAGCGTATGCTAAAACACGTCAATCACCATCCGTCGTACAGACAATCCACCACGATGGCAAATACTGAAATTGAACAGAACAATAGTCAGCCGCACATACTTGGCATGATAATGCGGAAAATTCAAGATCTAGAATCATTAATTCAACATGTTAAGAATTCAATTCTGCTAAACGTCGATTCAAATTTACAAGAAATGAAATCAGTAATATCAAGTATTGTGGATAAAGTTCCATCAAGAACATATGCCGAGGTAGCCTGCCACCAGACGCCTACAGTTACACGTGGAGAGTCAGAGAGCTTGGACGAAGGTTACTGTAACATCACAATACACAGTACTGACGGGAATTCCTCTCAAACATTTGTGAAGGAACCTTTTCAGTCAGATAGACAAGAGAACAAACTGTCGACACAAAACAAAATTCCGGTCCGCCTGACAACTAGAGAGGGAACCAGCAACGAAAATCAAAAACAGGGCAATGCTTTAAAGATAAGAACCCCATTAAATACTGGTAAACCGTCTCAAAAGAAGATTTTGTTGATTGGCGATTCCATTTTGAACTCTGTTAATCCGAAAGGGATGATCAAAGACATCCGTAAACATTCCAAAAGTGGTGCTCAGATAAGAAACCTCCTTGAGGAGATAGCCATGTATGACCTGAAATCATTCAAGGCAGTCGTAGTATTCATTGGTGGTAACGATGCCTCCAACAAAACAGACATTGAACTATTTGAAGAGTATTACGATCAGGTCATCAGTCTAATAAAAACCGGAAATCCTGAGTGCAACGTCTTTCTGTGCAGCATAACACCTCGGGGAGATACGGATGTGACTGACTATAATGCATGTATAGAAAGGATATCAGCTCAACGGAAGGAACATGGTGTCTCTTTAATTAAAAACACAGAAGAATATTTCTATAGAAAAGACGGTCTGCCGATGTTTAGGTATTATTCAGCAGATGGTATTCACCTCTCAAGATCAGGAATAAGGCGTCTACTCCATGCAATTGACGACAAGGTACATATTGTGACTGATTTCGAAGGGTGTGTGTTTACGCCACGTACATCAGGTACGCGGGGTCATGGAGGTCGACGAGTAGAGAAGCCGTCTATGGGACAATTAAAGCGCCCGTCATACAGTTTACCTTCTGGTAGGAAACGAGATCGTCCTAGGGAACCTTACACTAACAGATGGAACGGTTTTAACAACGGGCGACAAAGGCGGGGATGCTTTGGTTGCGGTATGGTTGGACACAAAATAAAGGACTGTTGGAACACCAGATAGGGACTCGGCATTACTGCCAGATCAGATAGAGGCACGCCAATAAATAGTGTTAATTCTTTCTATTGTCTTGAAAACATATGTAGTGATTGCAATGAATTGGACTGTGCCTGTGAAAATTTTTATAGTGATTCTCTAATCAATCATACTGAGGGTCAATGTAGGCATGAGACACATAAGAGTTCCAGTATATATTTAACAGATACTGAAATAAATAGTAATTCACTATCGTTAAATGAAACGTCAGAAGATATCAGACACGAAACTTCCATTGACTTAAGGCTTTGTAAAAAGGCATGAACATTGGGTTTTTAAATATTCAAGGATTACGTTCTAAATTTTCTGAAGTTCAGGCAATGCTAACATCTACAAAAAATTCAAATCTGCACGTATTTTGCATGTGTGAAACAAAATTAAATAACAATTGCATGTCAAGCAGTTTTAATATCCAAGGTTTTCAAGATGCGTTTCGTAAAGATAATCATACAAATGGTGGCGGCGGCATACTTGTTTACGTTAGGGATCAAATAATGGCTAAACGTAGGGAAGACCTTGAGAGTAATGAAATATCATGCATTTGGCTTGAAATTAGTCCTACTAAAGGAAAGTCCTTTTTACTTGGATTCTTGTACAGAAATCCTGTCGAACGTGCCGAGTGGTTAGACCGTTTTGAATGTTTTTTAGATGGCGTTTGGAAAGAAAGTAAAGAAATCATTTTACTGGGAGATTTTAATAAAGATTTATTAAATCCAAATATAAAAAGAGAATGGTCAATATTTACAGAATCATTAGGGCTAAGTCAACTCATTACACAGCCAACAAGGGTAACGAACAATTCTAGCACGCTTATTGACCATATTTATTCAAATCATGAAGATAATATTTCAGAAGTACACGTAAGTCAAATCGGCATCAGTGACCATTTTTCTGTTATCTGCAACAGAAAGTTAAATGCAACTTTTATTAAGAACGCACACAGATCAATAACATATCGATCGTTCAAAAACTTTGACGAAAATAAGTTTTTAATTGATTTGCAAACAATACCATGGAATGAACTCAGTAGGCTTGACTCTTAAGATGACATACTTTGTGCCTGGTATTCATTTTTCAATGATACGGTCAATAAGCATGCACCAACAAAAACTCATAGAATTAAAAAAGACATACAACCTGACTGGCTAACACCAGATATTCTTGACAGTATGAAAGAAAGAGACAAACTCAAAATACAAGGTCGTTTTGAAGAGTACAAACATACACGGAATCAGGTATCATCAATGATTAATGAATCAAAAAAGGCAACTTATAGAACTAAAATTGAACAAGGAAAAGATGATCCAAAATCAATTTGGAGACTTTTTAAAGAGTTCGGTGCTTCAAATAAAAAGGCCGACAATAACGATATCTTAGGACTTAAGATAAACGAAGAAATGGTTGCAGACAATAATGAGTTAGCCAATAACTTTAACGATTACTTTACAAACATAGCGGCAAGACTCAAGGAGCCTATACAACATAACGAATTTAATAAACTAAATGATTACATTAATTCAAAAATTCCTGCAGACGTAAGTTTTGAGCTCCCTGAAATAAGCGAAAGTTTTGTTTTTAAATTTCTTTCTTCACTTGATATTTCTAAAGCAACAGGGTTAGACGGAGTTGGGCCTAGACTTCTAAAGTTGTCGGCAGGAATAATTACTAAAAGTATAACAATTATTGCTAATAAATGTTTATTGACTGGGGAATTTCCTTCCCTCTGGAAACAAGCTAAGGTCATCCCTCTTCATAAAGGGGGTGCAAAAGATGAAATCAATAATTATAGGCCAATATCTATCCTACCTACATTGTCGAAGTTAATAGAGAAATTCATTCACGTACATTTCATGTCTTTTCTGGATAACTTTGAAATAATACATAGTTCCCAGAGCGGTTTTAGACCTGGTCACTCCACTGAAACGGCTTTGTTATTAATGACGGAACATTGGTTAAAAGCTTTAAACGACGGTAATATAGTGGGGACTGTTATGGTTGACTTCAGAAAAGCTTTTGATCTTGTTGACCATACGTTACTTTTAAAGAAACTAGCATGCTACAAATGTAATAGTTCTTTTCTGAAATTAATGGAATCATACTTAAGAAACCGTACACAAATTACATCTGTAAATAACAAAATATCAGATCCAGGTCTTGTTTCGAGTGGTGTACCTCAAGGGTCCATATTAGGTCCTCTTTTATTTTTAATTTTCATTAATGATTTGCCTTTAGCTTTGTCGCGAAACATTTCCTCTATAGATCTCTATGCTGATGATACTACGATATATGATATGCAAAGTGACCTGCACACATTAAAATTAAATCTGCAAGAAGCTCTTTTTTCCCTTCATATATGGTGTAAACAAAACGGGATGCTTTTAAATACTGAGAAAACTAAAGTTATGATAATAACAACAAGGCAAAAAAGAATACATATAGATGAGAGTATTTTAACTTTATCATATAATGGCACTGAACTAAACTTAACTACTGCTGACAAAATACTTGGTGTTAACATCGATGCTAATCTCACGTGGAATGAACATTTCAACTTTATTTGCAAAAAGATATCCACTTATATTTGGCTGTTGTCCAGGATCCAACACTTCATTAATTATGAACACAAAGTTATTTTCTATAATGCGTACATTCATCCACATTTCAATTATTGCAATATAATATGGGGTAATTCATCAAATTATAATATGTCAAAAATAGTTAAACTACAGAAACGTGCTTGCAAAATAATCTTAGGCAATGAATACTCAAGTTTCGAAGATGCAAAATCAAGGCTAAGTATCCTTTCTTTCGAGCAAAGTATGTTCGTAAATAAGGCAAAAATCATGTTCAAAGTCACGCACAGTCTCTTACCAAAGTATATTTGTGAGTTATTTGAGAAAAAAAGGGATCAATCAAATCAAACAACACTGAGATCAACTTCTGGTCAAAATTTTAGAATTCCAAAACCTAATATAAATGTTTTCAAAAACAGTATATCATATTCGGGTCCTATTATTTGGAATAGCATACCAACTGAAATTAAGAATTCTTCATCGTATAATGCATTCTCACGAAATTGTATTAGCTGGTTAATTAACTCTTGATGTTGTTGTATATATTGCAACGTGCGTATGCCTCCACCACCTTGAACTTTTAAATGTCATATTACCATTTTGCATCTACAGTCGAACTTCGATATCTCAAATACATACTGGACCAAGAACTTACTTTGAAAAATAGGTACCCAATAGTACATAATAGAAATGATCTTGGGGCATATTTTCGACTTTCTATAAAATACACATGTTTTGTGTGTGCTCATTAGAATCGCCTCAAAAAGCATTTCTAATGATGCACACATAACATGCATTTCCAAGTAAACACCAAACAACCCCCACCATAACACAAGTATAGCTGGAGAAATGTAAACAAGGGACTCAAGAGTGAGCTCGAATTAGCCAAAGTAAACTAATTATCTGTATTAGAGTTATCGAAGTTTTACATACGAATGCTTCAATCATTTCTTCTTTTTCCACATTATGTTATCACTTTTGTTAATACCCATGTACTGTTCGTTAAATGTTTTGCATTTGTGTTTTAGATAGAGGGCCTTGTGGAAGATTGGTTTTACCAAACGAGTTACCCTCTTTAAATAAAGAAATTACTTACTTACTTACTTACTTACTTATCAGTTCACCTATCCACAATTTTCCTGGGGAGACTTATACATTAGCGGTTAACCAGTACAGCTCACATTTTTTTTCGCCAGAAATTGACAGCTGCCCTTCAACACGCTTGAATCAGCGGAAGGGAGAGAATGGCAATAGATAATATTTCATGATCAATCTCCGCGAAAGAATGTTGCCGACCCCGGCAGCTATTAAACCCGCATCCTCCTGATCTCTAATCGGACACCAATCCGACTGCGCTATCAAGGCCGTCCGTAGTAGAGAACAGAGTGAGTAGTGGGAGAATAGACTGGGAGAAAGATGGAGTAAGACGAGAGAGGACAGTGTGGGATGAGACTTGTGAGCAGTGGGAGAGAAGTAAAATGAGAGAGGAATGATGGAAATAAGATAGGAGGACAGAGAGAGAGAGAGAGAGAGAGAGAGAGAGAGAGAGAGAGAGAGAGAGAGATTGGACCTGTTACTGCATGTATTTTCTAGGCTTGTGTTGTTACATTTGTGTGCAAGATTCTATTATCAATCATATGGCATTAAAAGTCATTCCGTTATCGATTTTCATACAAAAGTGCCAATGTTCTGGTTTCAACTAAAGCGACGTCGTTAAAAACGTCATATCTGCAATGTTACGGAGCGTGTCTAATTTGCATATTTAGTATCGAATTTTATACATGTTGTTATCAAATTCTCAGACGTGGCGTCAGATGATAAAATCGTCTTCACGCCTATTCGTCATTTTTGTTTTTGTTTGAGTTGAGGTTTAACGTCCCCGTCTACACTATTTAGGTTATTTTGGCGTTGCTTCCAATTTTGTGGGACTTTTACCCGACGTTGGGTTGAAATGACATCTCAAACGATGGTACATACGCAACTGAAGTTGTTAGTGTACAAACAAACGTATGAGAAACTCCTATGGAAGATCCTTTAGGTAAACATGCCTATAAAATATAAGGCAAACATGCTTGGCTCTAGGAATGGCATGTTTCTGCTGAAAGGTTATTTCTGCTGAAAACAGAGATCGTGTTTGCTCGTTACAACTGTTTTATCGATGCGGTTCAAACAAGTACCCACACTCTACGTTTTGAAAAGCCATGAAAGGAAATAACCTCTAAGCTAGTAAACTCTACTTTTCACTGAATAAAGTAGGCTTTCAAAGGGTGTTCATTGCTTGGACTTGATAAGATGATGAGAAGTAAAAGTACGAGGAGCTTCAAATAACTTTCCTATGTTAATCTAAAATTAAAGTGATAAACGATCGTTAGTTTTCAGAAGGCTCTAATTATGATTTGAGGTAATTTTGGAAACATTGCTTCCATTTTTTGCGGGACTTTTACCCGACATTGACATGAAATGAGAGCTCAAGCCCTGTCGCACAATGAAAGCAATAGGGTTGTATGTGGGGTGGGGGGGTCCGACTCACATCACGTTTTCTGGGTAGGCTTAGAACTGCTTAGCGGGTTACCAGTGCTCACGTGGGGTCGGTTTCACCTATGTATGAAAGCATTATGCAACCTGGTTTATTTATTCAAGCCCCGATTTACGGGGCCGATTCATGAAGGGGTATCACTCGTGTGTGTTATAAAGAGTGATCAAATCGCTGTAGCGAACCGCCATAGAACATGTATTTATGCTTACACATGTTGTGATTAAAAGGTACACTGACCGACAAATTTGCCGTCCTTGGTAGCCCAGTCGGATGCGCGTCTGAACGGTGATCAGGAGGAAGCGGGTTCGATACATGGCGGTGTCGGCAGTATTCGTTCGTAGAGATTGATCATGAAATTTTTCCTAAGGTCATTTGCTCCTTACCGCTGATTCAGGAAGGACAACCGGCCTCAGTGGCTCAGTCGGATGCGCGTCTGATTGGTGATCAGGAGGACGCGGGTTCGACTCCCGCCGGGGTCGGCAACATTCTTTCGTGGAGATTGATCATGAAATCTTTTCTACGGTCATTCTCATCCTTCCGCTGATTCAAAAAGGGCAGTTGTCAGTTTCTGGCGAAAGAATGTGCACTGTACTGGTTAACCGCTTACGTATAAGCCTGCCCAGGAAGGTGTTGATAGGTAAACTGACCGGCTCAAAAATGACCTAAATAGTGTTGACTGGGCCGTAAAACTCCAATACAAACAAACAAAAAAATCAGGAAAGACAATTGGCAATTTCTGGCGAAAGTAGCTCAGTCTGAAACGCGTCTGAAAAGTGATCAGAAGGACGCGGGTTCGATACTTTGCGGTGTCGGCAACATTCTTTCGTGGAGATTGATCATGAAATCTTTACGGTCAGTTTCTCCATTCCGCTGATTCAGGAAGGGCATGTATCAATTTCAGGCGAAATTGGTTCTCTGTACTGGTTATCCGCTTATGGATAAGCTTGAACAGGAAAAGTACCGATTTGTAAACTGACGGGCTAAACAATGACCTAAATAGTGTTGACTGGACCGTTAAACTCCAAAACAAACAAACGCTGCCATTTTTGACAATGGTAACACGTATTCGGCCGTTTGTGTTATCGCTTGCGCATATCGCTCTCAGAAGTTGTTCGATTACGAACGTTAATAACCGCGTAAATTTTACTGACGTTAACGTCCGAATAGGTATACGTCAACGTTATAAGTTGTTTATCTAAGTTGTTTATCGAAGACGTCGACGTCGTGTACATTTGGCAATTCCTATAGGAATTAGCTTGGCAGCGAAAGGGTTATGAGCAATGAAAACATTCATAAGAAAGAAGATGGGTCATACTACGTAGTTTCGGCTAATAAAGCCTCATCAGTGACCCTGTAATGATCCGGCAAAGAAAGCCAGAGGAAACATACTGCAATTTTGCGAATTTCGAATAGGCAGTCGATTCAAAGACTGATATAAATCAAAATGGGGTCCAAATAATTAAAAACCTGTCTAGAATACGAGTCTAAACCAGTAATTTATTTCTGATTTCTCAGAATATTCACGCTGATCTCAAAGGACCAAAAGTAAAATATAAACTGCACTATGGTTGATGTACGGGGAGACTTTTTACGGCCGCCACACGGCACAACACCAGCTGCAGTGAAGGCAAATAAAAATAAAAAATGAGTTCCTTTAAGAGCAATGAAAACATTCATAAGAAAGAAGATGGGTCATACTACGTAGTTTCGGCTAATAAAGCCTTATAAAGTAAAACTGTGGTTTACAGTTGTAAACCTTATTTTTTCTTATTTTTGCTCTTAAATATAGACTGTGGGCACTCGTTAGAACCGCCTCATCTCGATGAGGCGGTTATAACGGGTACCCACAATCTATATTTTATGCAGAAATAAGAAAACTATCTCACGTTTTCATCTGAAAATGTTCGTTTTTTCTGCAATAAAATTTACAATGTATTTGAATGGGCATGTTTTCGTAATGGCAATTAAGCCGTAACCATACCAAATTTAGTGACACAGGGGCCTTTCTAATATTTAATCTTCATCAGTGTGTCTCAACCCCAAAGTTCTGAAACCGAAACTGATGACAGACAAGACCCGGCAAACACAGCACACACCCCTCCGACCACACGCCGGCCGACGTAGCTCATGAGACAGGTCAGCTGGATGCATCAGGCAAGAGACGTCTACCCCAGGACTTATAGGCGTCCCCCAATGAGCCAACATCAGCAAACATGTCCCACACTCGACGGAAATCCCGGGCATCAGGAAGGAGAAGTCCAAAGTAGCGAGACTTGCAAAATTTAAAATATGACAAAAAGTGGCAACCAACTCCGCTGAGATGCATGTCTCGCTTGACAAGTCAGTCTTAGTTTTAGAAAAAATAGAATTTTATACTGCAAAAGTTAAAGATATAATATAGTTATTTAAATCAGTACTTGAGTGCTGACGTCAACACCGCAGTATCAACCTCAGCACTAAGGAACTGATTATACCATCGGGGACGAACGAATCATCCACTAGCAATTAAGGCGTAGTTATACCAAATTTAGTGACACAGAAGCCTTTCTGATATTTAATCTTCATCATCTTTGGCAAATTAGTCCAAATTATTGACCCTCAAATATAAGCAAATCCAAAGTGCAGAAACAATTACCCTATCAGCAGTTTCAGTGCTTTGATTGGTGTGGTTAACTCTGTTTGCAATTTTGTTCGTGCCTGGAAAAGTTCCCTCCCTTGAACTATTTTTTTTTCATCAGGGTTACATAAAATTCTGATACGAATAAATTAACAAGAGGGGATCGCTCACCTGATCCATAGTGTAAGGAAGGCCATTTTTGGCCCCAGGAATATAATTTGCATTACCTTGAGGGAGGTCTAAAAAGTGAAGCTTCATACCAAATATCAAGGTTTCAAACAAGAAGATTTTTAAAGGTTTTCCTTATATTAGTCGTAATAAAACCATAGGGTCCCGGGGCAGGGCCATTTTCGGCCCCATTGCTATAATTTGAACAGTCTTAAATATCAAACACCTGGGCCTTCTGGTTTCAGACAAGAATTTTTTTTAAAGGTTTTCCCAATATAAGTCAATGTAAAACCAAAGGGCTTGATAGAGGTCCACGAGATGAAGCTTCACACCAAATATCAAAGACATGGGCCTTGCGGTTGCAGAGAAGAAGATTTTTTTTAAGATTTTCCTATACAAGTCAATGTAAAGGGCCCCGCGTCGGGGGCATTGGTCCACTAGATGAAACTGAACACCAAATATCAAAGACCTGGGCCTTGTGGTTTCATAGGAGAAGATTTTTTTAAAGATATTTCCTATATAAGTCAATGTAAAACTAAAGGGCCCGGGGCTGGGGCATTTTTGGCCACAGGGCTATAATTTGAACAATCTTGATAGAGGTCCACAAGATAAAGTTTCATACCAAATATCAAACACCTGAGCTTTCTGGTTTCAGACAAGAAGATTTTTAAAGGTTTTCCCTATATAAGTCAATGTAAAACCAAAGGGCTTCAGGGTGGGGGCGGTTTGGCCCCAGGGCTATAATTTGAACAATCTTGGTATTTTGGTATTTCTGCTTAAAAAAACGTGAGCACATTTTTTCAGCAAAAATATTAGCATATTTGCCATAAGAAATGATCAAAGTTTTAACGATACATTAACTAACGCCGTCGTTAGTTTTGAACAACTGGCCCCTGGTCTGCATCCACACTGTTTAGCAAAGGTGGGGAATGTCGATCGTGTTCAACATAATATGAACTAATGGCACTGCCTTTTGAGCAAACACACTCATTTACACCCCTTAGGTAGTTAATAGCTATTGGTCTCTAATGCTAGAGACCCCCGGTTGGATTCCCGGAGCGAAAATAAAGTTTGGTAACCGAAATATATGAGCGTGGTAGCTCAGTGGTTAGTGTACTAGTGGCCCCAGGTACGATTCCAGGCAGCGGTAATAAAATCGAGGTGTCCGAACACGCTCCACTGGCATCATTTGCAAGGTGCCATAAAGTGCACCGTCCTTCGGCTCGGAACGTTAACTGGAGCCCCCCCCCCCCCCCCCCCCCCCCCCCCTCTGTGCAGGGAGAACCATCCCTCGCCCCCCGCAAGCAAATGATCCCTACCGACTACTGTGTAGGCTTTCATCCTGAAAATCTGGCGTGTATGTTATGTACACCTGCATGTAATCCTCGTTGGGGGTGTTGCAATATATGTAGAAAAAAAAGAATAATGGGGTAGAACATCAAAAATACCCGCTTCGATTCCCGGCAGCGACAATAACTTCTGGTATCCGAACATGCTCCACTGGCATCATTTGCATGGATGCCACAAAGTGCAGCGTCCTTCGGATCGGGACGTTAACTGGAGCCCCCCGCCCCCTGCCGGGGAAGAATGATCTCCATCCTTACCGTAATGTCATGATGTCATGATTACCGCGGAGGCGTTTGTCCTCGGTAGGGGTAGGGTAAGGGGCAGGGTAGTGTAGGGTAGGGTAGGCAGGTCATTGGAATCACCTTTTTGATGCAACTGTTACAAGGCAAACAGCAACCTGGAGTTTCGTTGGAAGATAACCAGCTGGTCTGAAGATGTTAAAGCATGATGGTAGAGACCATGATTAGGCTTATCCTGGATTATGCCACATCACCACGGGACCCGCATATAGTATCAAGCAGCTCGAGACAGTGCAACGGTGACAAACAACCAGCATTACCTCCCGAGCGATACAACACTTTGGCCGGCAAACTCACCAGCATTGACATCAAGATGTCAAACCTGGGCATGATCTATCTCTGGGCTAAGGGACAACCATGCTTGCAGGTTCTCCGACCCGAAAACAGCGAACACTAAAGAATACTTCCTGGGGTATATGGACCGACATCTGCTATCAGCTCTCCTTCATCGGCACGGGAATCAGACTTAAGCGCCAACTTTCAAAGAATATTGTCACTTCAGGGATTATTGTGGGCTTCAAGAGGGATCTTCCCTTAACTACATAAAAACTGTTTTTCGAAGTTTTTCATTTGTTCTGTTGTGAGGCAAAGGTGTCGGGAGTCAAACTGATATTGACTTACAGTTCGGCAAGGCCTGCTGTCCTTGCAGCAGGTAGGGGTACAGAGGGAGTGTTGTTACTTCTTCTATTTGTACACATTTGTTCATTTTCCCCTTTTCTCCCCAGTCCCTCCATTCTTCTCTACCTCTTCTATCTCTTTAATCCCTTTCTCTAGGAGATGAACCTGAGTAATAATTTGTGAATCGTTTTAATTGCTTGGCCAGACGACAAGCGCTTTCCACCCTACCGAGAAGCGCCGGTAAATGCTCCGGTAACTCGTTGGTCCAAGCGCGGTGCTGGGTTTTACCGGCTAACCGTTTCGGCTCAGTGCGGTACGTTTATGTTAATTTAAACGCGTGACGCAGTTTCGAAACTTTCCCGCGATCAAACTTCAGCGTTTGATGGAACGGTCTTCGAAAAGAGCCTTTTAAATTAATTCGACGATTTTTGTGTTTCGGTTGTAATGGGCCTTGACTCCTTTTGGCTTTGAGAAGCATTTTTTGAATGTGAATACAATTCTCTTGAACTCTGTAAAGATGGCGGATTATCGCGAGAATTTGAACGAGATTCCAGGCGAGATTTGGGTGCCTAAGTATGTTGTTCCAGCCTCTCTACAGTAAAGCAAACACTTCGTGTGTTTGCTATTAAAATCTGCAGCATGTAAGGTTCTAAAGTATAATATGAAATAAAGGCACTGCCTTTTGAGAAAACACAAACACACTCATTTACACCATTTAGGTAGTTAATAGTAACCCCCTCCCCCCTACCCCCCCCCCCCCCCCCCCTGTGCAGGGAGAACCATCTCCTGCGAGTAATGGACCGATCGGAGTATAAGTAGAAAGAAAGAAAGATCCCTACAGTGTTTAAATTACATGATTACTGTGTAGGACCTTGCGTGTATGTAATGTACACCTGCACGTAATCCTCGTGGGCGGGAGTGTTGCAGTATATATATATAGAGAGAGAAAGAATAGTGGTGTTGAACATCAAAAACACACCAACAGTGGTTGCTTACGGGTTAAACCACTTGCCTCTGATGCTAGAGACTCCCGGTTCGATTCCCGGCAGCGACAATACAGTTAGGTATCCGAAGAACATGTTCCACTGGCATCATTTGTAGGGATGAATGTCACAAAGTGCACCGTCCTTCGGATCGGGACGATAACTGGAGCCCCACTCCACCACCCCCGTGCAGAAAGAATTTCTCCTCTGCAGGTTTAAGATCCTTACCACAATGTCATGATTACCGCGTAGGCGTTTATCCTTCAAATCTAAAGTGAGCAATAGCCAAATGTGACCTAACGCAGTAAGGATAGATAGATATATATAGAGAGAGGAGGTGTTTGGCAAAGTTCCACATGAGCACTGTCAAGCTCAGACACGACAAAAAATAAACCACTTACAGTGGATCCAGAGCTTCCTGACCAACAGGGGATAACCAGACCTGATAAAAAGGCCTGATTACCGCGACTGCCCCAGCTGTACCCGGTGTCCCTCAAGGTGCCATTCTCAGACCATTGTTGTTCTGCCCATGCATAAATGACCTGCCACAGAAAATCAGCTCTGGAGTTCACTTCTTTGCTAATAACAGCCTTTTATACCACAAGGTCTCCAGCATGGCTGATACTGCAGCACTTCAGAGGGATCTTTACAGACTACAGCGATGTCTAAAATGGAATACAGCCATGTACTGTCAATCTTAAAAACTTGAAAGTATCTTGACATCCTTTTTTGGTGCAACTGTTAAAAGCCAAACAGCAGCCTGGTGGTTCTTTGGAAGGAAGATAACCAGCTGGTGTGAAGATGTCAAAGCATGATGTAGTGACTACGATAAGACTTATCCTGGATTATGCCACATCAGTATGGGGCCCACATATAGTATCAGCTCGAGACGGTGCAACGGCGAGCAACTCGGTTTGTCAGAGGTGACTACCAGTATTACCTCCCGAGTGATACAACACCTTAGCCTGCAAACTCGACAGCATTAACATCAAGATGTCAATTCTGGGCATCATCTATCTCTGGGCATCCATGCTTGCAGGTTCTCCGACCTGAAAACAGCGAACAGTAGAGGATACTCCCTTGGGTATATGGACCGGCATCTGCTATCAGCCCACCTTCATCGGCATGGGCATCAGACTTAAGGGCCAACTTCCAAAGAATATTGTCACTTCAGGGATCTTTGAGTGCTTCAAGAGGGCTCTTCCATAAACTACATCAAACTGTTTTTCAAAGTTTTTAATTTGTTCTGTTGTGAGGCAAAGGTGACCGGAGTACAACATATATTGATTTACAGTTGGGCGGGGCCTGCTGTCCTTGCGGCAGGTAGGGGTAGAAAAGGAGTGTTGTTATCCCTTCTATTTGTACCCTTTTATTCATTTTTACCTTTCTCCCCTGTCCCTCCCTCACTTCTCCTCTACTAAGTAGAAGTAAAACAAAGATCAGGAATTGATACAATTAACTTACTCCACCCATAAAAGACACCAAACTCTTCTATCTCTTTAGTCCCTTTCTCTGGGAGATGACACAAACTGATCAACCAGGGTTGGCGTGTGGTTAAACCCAAAGCAATTGTTTTAGCTCCACAGCTGCTTTGCACATAGCCTTAGTTTGACGATGCTCCAGTGTTGGTCATGTGTGCACTTCATGGGCAGAAAATTACATAGGGTGATTCAGTTAATTTGAAGCATGGGCACTTTAACGTGTCCTGAAGCACTAGCATTATGCTATGGATTTGTGGATCATCATCACTTTATAAATCTTGGCAAGGTAGAAATCCACAGGTGGCAAGCTGTTAGCAAGACGTTTCGCTCCCAAGACGTTCCTCACCCCCCCCCCAACCCACCTTAGTCGTTTGGCCTCCATTTATGGCCCCAAATCGTTTCGCCCCAAAACCGTAGTCACAACTCCCCGAGTAGCCACTTTAAGGCCCGATGTCGGCCAGTAACTATGGATCAGCTATCCTTAGACTCACATGAGAGGGCGATGATGCTACTTTAATATTTGCCTCTTCTCACCTCTGTTAAGTTAAAGATGAATAAAATTTCTGCAGTGGAAATTAGTTTTACCTTGGAAAGTGGGCGAAACGACTAGGGGGACGAAACGACCAGGGGTGGGGAGGGGCGACCAGGGAGGAAACCTCTTTTGGGCGAAACGACTAGGGGGAAAACGGTCTGGGGCGAAACGACGGGTTCAGCCAGATCGCTTTTTGTGTCCCCAACTATTCATAGGGCTTTATTTTATGTTCCTGAACAATAGTTTGTGAAAAGTTTTAATTGCTTGGCCAGACGAGAAGCTTTTTCCACACTACCGAGAAACTCCGGTAATGCTTCGGTAAATGCTCCGGTAATTCGTTGGTCCAAGCGCGGTGCTGGATTTTACCGGCTATCGGCTCAGTGCGCGCGCGTGACGTAGTTTCGAAACTTTCCCGCGATCAAACTTCAGCGTTTGATGGAACGGTCTTCGAAAAGAGCCTTTTAAAATTATTTCGACGCTTTTTGTGTTTCTTTTGTAATGGGACTTGACTTCTTTTGCTTTTGAAGAGTAATTTTTGAATGTGAATACAATTCTCATGAACTCTGTAAAGATGGCGGATTATCGCGAGATATAGAACGAGATTCCAGGCGAGATTTGGGTGCCTAAGTATGCTGTTCCAGCCTCTCTACAGTAAAGCAAACACTTCGTGTGTTTGCTAATAAGGGTTAGCTATGGTGCCCGGACAGTGGGAAAGAAAATTACATCCAAGCTTTCGTTGTTCGCCTTTGCTTGTCTATGCATACAGCATGGCAACCACTTAAATATCGTTTGAAGATTCACTTGGGTCCCAGGGAAAAACTTTTTAATGACACGTTTTGTATTTTACACGTATCTTCTCTTTGTAATGCAATGATCATGGATACGTCTGTTTCAATATTACTTTGTGGCTTCTTGCAGTGACCTCCAGTGTGCAAATGCACGCTGTTGCACGTGAAAATGTGCGATGACTGTGGTGTCATTAAAGTTGCCATGTTAGTTTATGATGTTCCTAATGATTTTTGTGTTGCTTTCTTTTTTATAATCACCAGGCTTAACGGAAGATTTCTGATGAAGCTAAACTGAAAAAAAAAAATATCTGCAACCTTCAAAGAGTCAAAACATATTTTTCACTATCAATTATCAAACCAACGTGCGTGCGTGCGTGCATGTGTGTGTGTGTGTTGATGCACTCTTTTAAAGGGCATATCAATAGTGTTCAAACCCTATCATTGCTAAAAGAAATAGTACTCATGGTCAGAGAAAATGAAACATCACCGCCCGTTAAAGCCTTGGCAATATCTCGACATTTAACACAGAAGTATTCTGTCTTTTTTTCCATCTCCATCAGACTTTAGCTGTGACATGTATCTTCCCAGCAGGCACATGACGTAATTTCGACGTCACACCAACGTCATTGCAACGTCATGATGTATATGCAACGTCAAATCAAAGTCGGTGCAACGTCATGATGTTGCACCGACGTTGATTTGACGTTGTCATAATGACGTGTGCCTGCTGGGTTGACTGTCACTGTATTGATTTGAAAGAACAAAACAGACGAAATTCGACGATATACTACTACTACTACTACAACAACAACAACAACAACAACAACAACAACTACTACTACTACTACTACTACTACTACTACTACTACTACAGGTTAGCTACTAGTCTGACAATTAAGTTTTTTTTTTTTTTTTTTTTGTTTTCAATACATAATTTTCCCTTTTGTTTATGGCTAGTCTATCGACCTATCTTATGTCTGTATTATCAGAAAGTGTTAGCGGCAACCTATAGACAAGCTAATTGCAGTAAAAAATAATAAAAAAAGAGCTCCGCAAGCGGGGATATGCCCTTGGCAAGAAATCGGCTGTAACAGATATACTGACAAAAAGTAGGAGGGATAGCCCAAAATGAAAAGTTCATGAACGGACAGATGGGAAAACTTCTGTTAATAATCGATTGACTGTAACATCTAAACAAATGCGCTGTTTCCTATTATGGCCTAACTACAAATCACATTTCAGCTTGATGGTATGTAAACAATAGGCGCAGTTAGATGGAAATGAAAATTGACAGGGGAATAACTCTGCTAATATTTTGGTGAATTGTAACCTCAAAATGGTATGTGCTTTTCCACATCAAGGCGTAACATTTTTACAGTGTTTCAGCTTGATCTAATGTTAACTATAAGAAGAGCGAGCTAACAAAGGGCCATTATTGCTGATATCTGGTGGTCTGTAACCTCAAAACAATTTTTGTAACTATAAATCAAGAAGTTTCAGCTGGGTCAGGTGTAAATTGTAGGGACTTGAAAAAACAAATGCACTGCTTCACATCATGGTGTAACTATAAACCAAGTTTCAACTGGATGGGATGTAAACTGTAGGAGGGGTTAGCCTGAAACGAAAAGTTTAGATCAATTTTCAGAATGGTATAGCTCTGCTAATATTTGGCGGGCTGTAACCTAGAAATAATATGCACTGCTATACATCATAGTGTCACAGTTTATAAAGTCTCAGTTTGGTCTGACGTGTATTATAGGAGGAGTTAGCCAGACAAAACAATAACAGAATTTTTCAAAGAGACATAATTCTGCTGATATTTGGTGGCCCATAACCTCGAAACAATATGCCCTGCTCCACATCCTGGTATAACTATATACCAAGTTTCAGCTTGATCGAATATCAACTGTTGGAGGAGTAAGCAGGAAACGAAATGTTTACAGACATTTTCAAAGGAGCATAACTGTTTTAATATTTGGTGGACTGCAACCTCGAACAATATGTCCTGCTCCACATTATTGTCTAAATATATATCAAGTTTCAGGATGATCGTATGTTAATTGTAGCCGGAAATGAAATGTTTACAGAGATTTTCGAAGGGACAAAATTATGTTAATATTTAATTGACTGCAACCTCGAAACAATACACACACCTCCACATCATGGTCTAAATCAAGTTTCACCTTGATCGATCTTAATAGTAGGATGAGTTAGCAGGAAACTAAATATATACAGAAATTTTCAAATAAGCACAACTCTATAAATACTGTGTAGACCATTACCTTGAAACAAAATTCGCAGCTACACATCATGGTCTAACCATATATCAAGTTTGAGCTTGATCGAATGAAGAAAAGGTAGCCAGAAACAAAATGTTGACAGAAATTTTCAAAGGCGCATAACTCTGTTAATATTCGGTGGACCATAACCTCGAACCATGCGTTAATATTCGGTGGACCATGCGCCGCATAACATTATGGTCTAACTTATGTCAGTTTCACCTTGATCGGATCGAAATTGCAGGAGGAGGATTTAGCCAGAAACGAAATGTTTACCGAAATTTTAGGAGAGCATAACTCTAGAGTCTATCAATAGTATAGTTAGATTACCGTAACCTAGAAACAATATGCGTTGCTCCAGATCATGGTCTAACTATTTATCGAGTTTCAGCTTGACCGAATGTTACCTGCAGGAAGAGTTAGCTGGAAACGAAATATTTACAGAAATTTTCAAAGGGGCATAACTTTCTTAATATTTGGTGGAACATAACTTTGAAACAATATGTGCTGTTCCACATCATGGTCTAGCTACACATCACGTTTCAGCTTGATCGTATGTATGTTATATATGGCAAAATGGTAAATTCCAGCTGTTCATGGGTATGTCCGCAGTGCGAGTTTTCAATTTTTCTGACTTTTTCTTCAATGAACCTAAACAACTGGAAAACAGAAACAAATTTTAACCTTGTCAAAGGAAAAGGTAGTGAAATCTCCCTCTACTGACACACGTAAGCCGAATTTTGTAAAAGATTTGAAACTTTGCAGAATAAACATCAATGGTATAAGAGGAACAATAGTTGAACTTTTAGCCTTAGTTGATACTCACCAGCCACATATTGCGGCTATTCTGAAAACAAAGATTGACAGTTTATTTACGACTTCGGAACTTTTCCCTGAAACTTGTCAGTACAGTGTCTACAGAAAAGATAGAAACGTACTCTCATGGCAGTGTGGTGATGTTGCTCGTTCCCAGAGACATCTCTCATATGCCATTCGTGGAACTTGAAAACGACTCGGTATCTGTTTGGGTTAAGGTTTTTGCAAACAAAACTTCTCACTTTATAGCAAGTTGGTATCGACCACCAAATGACATGGTCGAAAACGTCCAGTTATTAAAAGATCAGCTTGATCGCATTAAGTCCCAGCATAGGGGTAAAAATTTTCCGGCAGTACATGTTCTAAATGACTTCAACTTCAGAGACATTGTTTGGTCCGACAAGCTCAGAAATCAAGGCACGATGCTGAGTCCGTCGACGAAGGACAAATATTAATTGACATTATGAATGACCATGGCTTAGAACAAATTCTTAACTTCCCTAATCGTGATAAGAGCAGTTTGGATCTGCTTCTTACAACTTTACAACTTTACCAGGACAATTTAAGATGTTCAGTCTCCAGACAAACTAAGTGATCATGATATTGTTTCCGGATTTTTAAAAATCTTCATTCCACCTATAAAGAAACCTCATAGGAAGGCGTACTTCTATAAAAAAAAAGTTGACTATGAAACTATGAGGAAGGATGCCCTAAAATTTGCAAAGAAGAAATACTTTAATGGTCATTCAGATGCTCTGTCTGTCAAGGAGAACTTTGATTTGATAACTTATTTCATTCAAAATCAACCCCCCCCCCCCCTCCAAAACCAGCCGGTCTGTATCTTCCATTCCCTGGATCACACCAGAGATAAGAAGAAAGATTCGGAGAAGGAATAAGATCATGAATGCTAAGACAAAAATGTTTGAAAGTGGTATACTTCGGACAAAATTTGAAAACTTGAGATGAGGAATTAAGAATGGCAATTAATGAAAAAATCAGCACGATTTGTATGTAAATAACTAGGTAGGTGGTGTAAAGGCAAATCCCAGAGACTTCTACAGATATTTCAATAGCCAGAAGAAAGACGGGCAAAGTATCCCGCCCCTTAATAAAAGAGAGGGAACTGGTTTGCTGAAGCAGACTGGAACTAGTTGGTCAATTCACTGATGCGTTTAATAAAACTGAGTTCAAGGAGGTTCCATTAACTTGAAGATCGGCCCTTTCATGGATAATATGTTTGTGTCATCGGCGGGAGTAATCAAGTTACTCAGTCTAAACCTTTGGGCCTGATGAGTTTCATCCTAGAGTCCTGGAGGAACTAGCAACTGATTTAGGTTCAATTTTTGCACATCTGTTCCAATAGTCTCTCGATACGGGGGAAATCCACAAATAATGGCTCCTAGCGAACATCTGCCAACTCTTCAAAAAAGGAGATAGGGATCTTGCTTGTAATTATCGCCCGGTGTCCCTGACCTGTTTTCTGTGTAAATTGCTTGAACACATAGTCTGCAGAAACATGATGACCTGCTTGGATGAACATAAGCTTTTGTCAAACAGACAACATGCATTTAGGAAAAGGCATAGTTGTTGTGAAACTCAGTTGAGCATGGTTATTGATGACTGGGTAAAATTCTTGGCCAAATGGGAACATGTGGACACGTTTATTTTGTACTTCGAGAAGGCTTTTGACACCCAACCTCATGAACTACTTAAGTCCAAATTATTTGGTTATGGAATTGGGGGTACGACTCTCAAACGGATAGATTCCTTTCCTTGCTACAGAAAACAGCGTTTTGTTGTTAGTTGTTAATCTTTAATATGGGCTCCAGTTTTGTCTGGGATCCCACAAGGGACTGTTCTTGGTCCACTGTTATTCTCACTGTACATTAATGATATTTCCACTGACATTGACTCAGAAATAAGACTGTTCGCAGACAAATGTGTTTGCTACCAGGAAATTAGAGATACAGAGGACTTACTGAAACTTCAGAATGATAGGAATAGATTAGGATGTTGGGCACGGAAATGGGGCATGACATTTCAGCCCGTTGAATGCAATATTGTGCAGAAAACTAGGAAGAGAACAAATACAATCGGGGCTTCTTATACCTTAGAGGGAACGGTCCTCGAGAATGCGAATTCAATTAAATACCTTGGTGTCACAATCACACACGATTTCAGATGGAGTACACACATTAGCAACGTGTACTAAGGCAAACAGAACGCTATGTTTCCTGAGGCGAAATCTTCATCAGTGTCCCCAGTATGTAAAAGAGGCAGCATATAAAGGATTTGTTTGGAATATGGTAGTTGTATCTGGGACTCCAGCAGAGTGGTTCTTAATGAAGAAACTGAAAAAAAATCAGAATAGAGCTGCTAGATTTGTAACAAGCAACTTTCTGTCTCTCAAGAAAAGGAGAAGAGACAGACGGCTCATACTTTTATATAAAGATCTAAAGGGTGCTGCCATCATTCCGGCAAATGACCGTATTCTCCCAGCTAGGCACTGTAGAAATCATCATTCACTGTCGTTTCAGACCCTTACTGCAAGAACTGACATCTATAAAGAATCGTTCTTCCCTAGAACCATTAGAGATTGTAATGCCCATCCCGATTCGATTATTTCCACAGCTGAAAATGCAGAGGATAGTGCAGCTAAGTTTATCTCTTTGGTGAGAACTAGGGACTAACTTCCCATATCACGAGTCCTAGTGTAAGAATGCCATTTGACCTGTCAACAGTAATAATTCTGATTCTGAAATAAAATGTAGGAGGAGTTATCCTGAAAAGAAACGTTTACAGACGGACGGACGCCGATGGGCATAAAACAATAAGACCGTTTTTCAAACGGGTGTATAATAAAAAAAAATGAATATTTTTATCATGGGCAAAGCTACTACTATTACTGCTGCTGCTGCTGTTGTTATGGTTTGTCTTTGAGTGTGTGTATGGCTTTTTTTTTGATAACCTATTGACCTTTTTGTGGGACAGTTACTGTGCTTTTGGCTTTTCGCTATTGGTGTTTCCATCAGGGTCTAGTCATTTCATGTTTGTTTTTCTTTCCCTTTAGTGCCTCTGGTGGGAGTTGTGGGTTAATTGTATAGATTCTTGATCATTGCCTTCACTTCTATTTTGGTGTAGTTTGGTGCTCCCACGTAGAGCTGAAACTGACCGCAAATGAGTACTGGTAAACTGTTTAGAAGGTCAAAAAGGTGTGAGCCTTTGTTCTAGAAAACGGTTATATTTTGGAAGAAACGAATACACCACAGAACTGAAAAGTATCACGGACCCAATATACACGGACTAGTCACTGCACTCTAAGTGATACTATTTATCGGAAAAATGCTGTCGTGGCTGAGCGTGACTGAGCCTTAAAAGTTTTGCAAGATACAGTTTCATTGCATATAACTCTTAGTTTAATAAATTTGAATTATTTTATTTTAAAAAGCAATAGATGAATGTGTTGCTTGTAGAAATGTAACATTATTTTAATGAAAAGGCCAACAGTTTTTTGTAATTTTTAGCGAGAAACCTTGGCACCTAATATAGGCTTTTTCTGCACTTTTGGCATTAATTCGTCAAATTTAGTAGATTAAAGCTGCATTCAATTCGATTCTAATCAATACACTATTAAAATGTTTCAACCACACTGTATCAAAATTGACAACTAACATTTAATTATTGATAAAAGTAATTTTCATTACTTTTCGTTGACTATAATTAATTAAAATATCTACAACAAGACACTACAACATAATTTCGCAACTCACGTGCATATTGGGTCCGAGAAAGTATGGAGTGTACATGTTTTCTGTGCCAAAATAGCTAGTATCGGCCAATAAGGCCTCATCAGTGACTCTCAAATATATTCAAAATTCCTTTATGGAATCAATGATCCCAAAGGACAAGAAAATATAATCTACATTATGATAAACCCTATTTGTTTTATTGGGCGACATAGCGTGAGATGTCAGTTCGTCTCAATGTCGGGTTATCGGGTTAAAGTCACACAATATTGACCTAAATAGTGTTGATGGGGATGCAAATCCTCAAATAAGACAAGAAATGCAAACAAAAATCTAGTAGTAGTAGTAGTAGTAGTAGTAGTAGTAGTAGTAGTAGTAGTTACTGTTATTTGATATTACATCTTATTTGAGTGTTGTTTGTCCGTGTAGATGAAGCTGTGAGGTAAGCCATGGATAATTCTAAACACCATGGTCTTTCCCCGTGACTCCAGGGATACCCAGCTGTCTCTATATCTGTTGTCTCTAAAGCATCAATTTTCAGGTGGCATAAAAATTTAAAGGTGGCAAAACTGACCTGAAAGGTGTGCCTCGTTCCTTGCAGCCTAGAAAAGGCTGCTACAAAAGCTAACGTTGCTGCTGATATGGTCAAACAAGATGCAAGATTTACGGTTGAAGAAATCGATGATAGTGTTGGTATCTCATCTGGGACAGTTCATAAGATTTTGAGTTTAGTTTATACTAATTTATTTTAGTTCGATTGCGATGAAAGCTTCAAGCTTGTTTAATCGCTCTCGAACACTCATTCCGGATGTTTTCACGCCCGCGAGAGAGAGACAGTGACTATTACACCACTGCTACCCTTTTACACCGGGTGGAGTGAGGCAGTGTCATTACGTGTCTTGCCCAAGGATACACCTCGATACCGGGTGCACAACCTCTCGATCATGAGTCGAACTCGTTAATCACTGCGCTATCGTGCAGGAGTGTTTGTGCATGATGGATCCCACATCTCTTGATCAAAGAACCAAAAATGCGAAAAAATCTTTTGAAAATGTACAAACATTTTGACAAACGAGGAATTTCGGAGCTGTTTACAGATGATGAAACCTATGTTTATTATTTTGAGCCACAGAGACCCATCAATAACAAGCAACGGCTGCGAAAAGACCAAGCCAGGCCGGCCATTGCCAAAACCAATTAAAAGCGTGGCAAAAGTTATGTATGCGGATATTTTTCAGTTACGATGGACCCATTGTTCAAATTCCCGTACTAAAAGGCAAGACAACCACAGGCAAATTTTATAAGATCAGAATCAGAATCAGAATTGTTGTGACACATCAAATGACATTCATACACCAGGACCTGTGATGGGGAGTTAGACCCTAGCTCTCACCAAAGAGGTAACCTTAGCTACACAATCCTCAGCACCTTCAGCCGTTGAAATAATAGAATCGAGAAGGGCATTCCAATTTCTAATGGTTCTGGGGAAGAATGATTCTTTATAAATATCGGTTCTTGCAGCAAGGGTCTGAAACGCCAATGTATGATGATTTCTACAGTGCCTAGCTGGGGGAACAAGATCATCTGTTGGGATGCTGGCAGCACCCTTTTGACCTTTGTATAAAAGTAGGAGCCTACTGTCTTTTCTCCTTTTCTTGAGAGACTCCAATCTTAATTTTCCTGGTATACCAGTCATGCTCCCAGTTTAAAAGTAAGCAGTAATTGCTTGTTACAAATCTAGCAGCTCTATTCTGAACTTTTTCAGTTTCTTCATAAAGACCACTCCGCTGGGGTCCCAGATACAACTAACATATTCCAAAATTGGGCGAACAAGTCCGTTATATGCTGCCTCTTTTACATCCTGAGGACACGGATGAAGATTTCGCCTCAGGAAACCAAGCGTTCTATTTGCTTTTGTACAGGTGTTGCTAATATGTGTATTGCATCTGAAATCGTGTGTGAGTGTCACCCCAAGGTATTTAATAGAAGCCACGTTCTCGAGGACAGTTCCCTCGAATGTGTAAGAAGCCTCAATTTTATTTGTTCTCTTCCTAGTTGTCTGCATAATATTGCATTTAACGGGCTGAAATCCCATGCCCCATTTTCGTGCCCAACATCCTAATCTATCTATATCATTCTGAAGTTTCAGCGAGTCCTTTGTATCTCTAATTTCCCGGTAGCAGACACAGTCGTCTGCGAACAGTCTTATTTCTGAGTCAGAGTCAGTGGAAATATCATTGGTGTATAGGGAGAATAACAGTGGACCAAGAATAGCCCCTTGTGGGACTCCGGATCCAGACAAAATTGGCGTCCACTCTGAAGATTCACCATTAACAACAACACGCTGTTTTCTGTACCAAAGAACAGAATCTATCCAATTGAGAGTATTTCCCCCAATTCCATAGCCAAATAACTTAGATTTAAGTAGTTCATGTGGTGGGGTGTCAAAAGCTTTCTCGAAGTCCAGAATAAATGTGTCTACCTGCCCCCCTTTGTCCAAGATTTTTGCCCAGTTATTAATAACTGTGCTCAACTGCGTTTCACAACTATACCTTTTCCTAAATGCATGTTGTCTGTCTGACAGAAGTTTATGTTCAGCCAAGTGGGCCATGATGTTTGAGCAGACTATATATTCAAACAATTTACACAAAACACAAGTCAGAGACACAGGGCGATAATTATGGACAAGAGCCCTATCTCCTTTTCTGAAGAGTGGGCAAATGTTCGCTAGGAGTCATTCTTTGGGGATTTCACCCTTATCAAGAGACTGTTGAAACAGGTGAGCAAAATCTAGACCTAACTCATTTGCTAGTTCCTTCAGGACTCTAGGATGTAGCTCATCATGTCCTAAAGCTTTAGAGGGGTTTAAGCCTTTAAGTAGCTTGCTCACTCCTGCCGATGACACAACAATATTATCCATGAATGTTGCTGATCTTCTAGTCAATGGAACCTCCGTGAACTCAGTTTTATTAAACGCATCATTGAATTGACCAACTAGTTCCTCTGCCCTTTCAGAGTCTGAATGGGCAACCCCGTTCCCTCCTCTATTATTAACGGGTGGGATACCTTGCCTGTGTTTCTTCTGACTATTGATATATCTGTAGAAGTCTCTGGGATTTGCCTTTACTTAACCTACCAAATTATTCACATACAACTCATGCTGATTTTTTATATCATCACTGATGAGGCCTAATTGGCCGAAACTAGCTAGTCTGGCCTAAAAACATGTACACTCCATATATTTCACTTCTGTGGTGTATTCCTTGCTTCCAAAGGATAACCCTTTTATAGAACGTATTGATAAATTCTACGATAGTTCTCATCAGTTATATGATGCGGCTCTCTTAACTAGAGGCTATACTCAGCATACTCTCCGTCCTTACATTGATTCTGAAATTAATCATAAACGCCATTTCTTCAAAATATCCTTCATTAATAGGGGTATGGATTTTATAGATTTGCCCAGTATCTTCCGTGAGAGATCGGTGCTTTCTTCCATTCCTGCTTATTTTCAAAATACTGAAACACCTATAATTTGCTATAAATATAACAAACCTGTTAGATCTATCATTTTTAATTTCAATAAACTTGTTTCAGATCTTGATATTGATACTAATACTCCTGATTCATGTGATTGTAAAAACTCAAAGTATTGCTATCCTGCTGATGGTCATGTAATTACTAGCAATTTGAAAATTATTCCTGATTCTAGGATAAGGAATATAATTTCTAAAGGACCGAAATATCGGTTTCCTTCTAAAATTGATTTCAGTAAATGTAGAGATGAAATCGCTGCTTCCTTGAATGAATTCGGTAATCGATGGTGTAAGCGAGAGTATGTTGAGCATAAAGCCCTTAAGGACTGGAAACTTAGCATTTTAAAACTAGTGAATAAACGCATTTCTTTCTATTCTCAAAATACTAACTTATTACCTCCTAAGCCTAAGACGTCTTTACGTCATCTTAAACTAGGTATTCAAGAATTTCATATGAAGTTTGTTTTGGCCCCTGCAGACAAGGCCGCTAACAACGTCGTCGTTGTGTGACGGCTCCACTATGTTAACACGCTTAAGCAGGAGCTTGGTGGTACTAAGGCCTATGAACTTCAGCCTTTAGCTGAAGAGAGAGCTATAGTAGATAAACACGTTTGTCTTTCAGCCACCAAGTTTGCTGTGTGTGTTAACGAAGGCCAAGACAAGCTTCCTACGCTATACTGGTTACCAAAACTTCATAAAAACCCTTACAAAGCACGGTTTATTGCAAATTCTAGCTCTTGCACTACCACTGAACTTTCTAAATTATTAACTTCCTGTCTTACTGCTATTAAAACGCATGTAATTAAATATTGTGATAAAGTATTTGAAAGATCAGGAAGAAATCTGTTTTGGTCTATAAAAAATTCAAATGAGGTTTTAAATAAATTGAAATCTAGACATTTTCGTGCTTCTAGTCTGTCTACATATGATTTTTCCACTCTTTACACTACACTTCCTCATAATCTTATAAAAGAAAAGCTTAATGATTTAATTGAATGGGCTTTTCACAGAGAAGATTCTCTCTATCTTGCATGTAATGTCAGAAATTCATTTTTCACTTCTAAAGAGCATAAGAATTATACACTTTGGTCATGTCAGAAAGTGTGTGATGCACTCACCTTTCTACTTGACAATATTTATATTAGATTCGGTACTAAGTTATTTAGACAAATTGTGGGTATTCCGATGGGTACTAATTGCGCACCTCTTGTGGCTGATCTGTTCTTGTATTGTTATGAAAGAGACTTCATTTTGTCGCTTTCCATTGATAACCAATCTGAAATTATTGAAGCTTTTAGCTCTACTTCTAGATATTTAGATGATTTATTATATATTGATAATACCTATTTTGATGGTTTGATCAGTCAGATTTACCCCCTAGAACTTCAGTTAAATAAAGCAAATTCTTCTGATACCGAGGCCCCGTTTTTGGATTTACATCTATCTATTGTAGATGGATTTGTTTCGTGCAAAATTTATGATAAACGCGATGACTTTGATTTTGAGATTGTAAATTTTCCTTTTTTGGATGGTGATGTTCCTCGTGCGCCATCCTATGGCGTTTATATTTCGCAATTAATTCGATTTGCTAGAGTGTGTAGTCATGTAACTGACTTCAACACTCGTAATAAATTATTAACGGCTAAACTCCTTAATCAGGGTTATCGGCACCATAAACTACGCAAAGCCTTTTCAAAATTTTATAGACGCCATTCTGATTTAATTTCAAAATTCAATATTGGACTTAAATCTCTTCTGCAACAAGGTCTATCGGAACCCGAATTTTATGGTGACTTAGTATATAAATTCAGAAAAATATATAACCGCAATGACTTCAGCACCCAATTTCGTAAAATCATTCTTCGATATAAAAAGATTGGGTACAACATGGATATTATACGACAGACTGCATGCATGGTAGTTAACCCAATCACGGTTGGCAACTTTGCTGCCCTCTTTAATTGCACGCCGGTGGGTCAGGCCTCAGATTCTACGGCTCCAACGTAAAGGCTTATTGAGAATTAGAGAGATAATGTCGGTTGGTGCCTGATGCTCTGTCTCTGGTCGGACTCATCGGAGTCTAACTGATGGTTTTCTTTTGCTCCAGCATTTCAGTGGTTTCTTGCTGTCGAGTCCTCACCGTTGTCTCACCTCTGTGGTTCTTTGATTTTTGTGTTCACGGAGTTGTTGCACTGATGAGTTAGGAGGCCTTCATGCGGACTGAACAAATTATTTGTCTAAATCGCGACGGAAGTAAGGGCGAGGATTGTGGCCACGTAAAATCGATTTAAGCCCCCCAGTGGAAATCTTCCACTGACCGTTCCAAGGCGGCTCTTCTGTGGCGATTTATTTATGTTGTTGTTTGTTACTTACTGTGTGTATCACTTGTGTCTTTTAATTTTGGATGGCCATATGGCCATTTTGTGGGAAAGTACCAGTAACTGCCCTTATGGCCTTCCTTTGTTTGGGTTTCCATTATGGTCTGGTCGCTTAATGTTTGTATTTCTTTCCCTTTGGTGTCTTTTATGGGTGGAGTAAGTTAATTGTATCAATTCCTGATCTTCGTTTTACTTCTACTTTGATTTCACGTCTCAAGTATTCAAATTTTGTCCGGAGTTTACCACTTCCCGCCTTTTTTGCCTTTGCATGAATCTTATTCCTTCTGCGAATTTTTCTTCTTATCTCCGGAGTGATCCAGGGAATAGAAGATACAGACCTACTAGTTTTTTTTTTTTTTTTTGGGGGGGGGGGGGTATGATTTTTCGGCCGAAGTATGAATGAAAGAAGTTATCAAATCAAAATTCTTCTGTAAAGACCCAGCATCTGAATGACCATTAAAGTATTTCTTCTTTGCAAATCTGAGTGCATTCTTCCTCATAGTTTCATAGTCACCTTTCTGATATGAGTACACCTTCCTCCGAGGTTTTTTTATTGGTGGGATGTGAATTTTTAAATATCCGGAGACAAGATCACTTAGTTTATCTGGGGAATGAATATCTTCGAATTGTCCTGGCAAAGTCGTAAGGATCAGATCCAATGTGTTCTTATCACGAGTGGGGAAGTTAACAATTTGTTCAAGGCCATGATCTTTCATAATGTCAATTATATTTGTCCTTCGGACTGACTCAGCATTGTGCCGTGTTTGCTGAGCCTGTCGGGCCAAGCAATGTCTCTGAAGTTGAGGTCACCAAGAGCGTATACATCCGGGAGTTTTTTACCCTTATGCTGCGATTCAATGCAATCCAGTTGGCCTTTAAGCAACTGGAAGTTTTCGACCGTACCATTTGGTGGTCGGTACCAAATTGCTAGGAAGTGGAAAGTTTTATTTGCAAAAACGTTAATCCAGACCGATTCGGTGTCATTTTCCAGTTCCATGAAAGGCATGTGAGGGATGTCTCTATGAATGAGCAACATCACCCCACCGCCATGAGAGTTCCTATCTTTTCTGTAGACACAGTACTGACAAGTTTCAGGCAAAAGCTCAGATGTGGTAATTGAACTGTCAATCTTTGTTTCCTGAACAGCAACAATATGAGGTTGAGATGTATCGAGGAAAGCTAAAAGTTCAAGATGTTTTCCTCTA
Source organism: Lucinisca nassula (assembly GCA_963580285.1). Classification (NCBI taxonomy): domain Eukaryota; kingdom Metazoa; phylum Mollusca; class Bivalvia; order Lucinida; family Lucinidae; genus Lucinisca; species Lucinisca nassula. The sequence goes on along the minus strand of OY757018.1, from coordinate 110,272,656 downwards.
ATTCCATTTATGTTTATACTGCAAAGTTTCAAACCTTTCACAAAATTTGACTTAGTATCATCAGCAGTCGAAGATTTGCCTCTCTTATACTCTGAACCTGTTTGGCTTACTCAGTTCTACATATTCATCAAAGAAGGAGTCTGAAAAGTTACAGACCTCACATTTTGGACATATCCAGTGGCAGCTTGAGTTAACCAAAGTGCCATATTCTGCATCTGAAATGGAGGAACATTCAGTGTGTATCCACATTTCACATTGATTACACTGAACAGCTTTGTGGCCATTAAGGACAGCACCGCTGCAAAGACCACAGTCAGCTTTGCAGTCTTTGCAATACCAAGTTCCAGCTCTAGATTCAATTTCTAACAATTAACTGTTATCCAAATCAGAACACGAGGAGTGAAAGCGTTTGTTACAGTCCTCACATTCTATCCATTTCTCGGAACCTTTGCAATACTTTTTACAGAGTCCGCAGCAAACCTTGGGCCGGGGTTAGTTTCAATGTCTCCGGCCAAGATTAGAAGTAAAGCCAAGTTTGTACCGCTTGAGGACTTGAAGTTTCGCAAGCCCTCCAAACACCTTCTGTTCCCATTCTTCCTTGTAAATGGCAAGTACTGGGAAATTCTACTACTACTCTCCTTAATTGTAATCTTGCACTCCTGATTTCCATCATCTGGATGCATTCTATAAGTTGTTTCCCAAAGAGTGAACCCAAGAATTAAGACCATGGGAAACAGGGAGACCTTCATTTTAATATACCGGGTAGTGATTTGATGATTTCTAATGATTCATGATGGGTGTCAAGCAACAATCCTGATTCCGAATTTATCACAGCCAGCATACTGACAACCACAAAGGGCTAATCAGTATACTAGTTCAATTGTATACAGCTCAGCAACACACAGGCTCTTCAGAAAAATGAATGTGACAAGCGACCTAATTTTGATCCTAAGAATTTCAGTTTGCGTTACCCCACCCACTAGTGAGGTGATGGCGGGAAAGAATGTCAGCAATTTTTTCAATCTACAAGACAAAAAAATCACGATCTAGGGTAACCAGCAATAATATGTTGCTGGTTTACGCTTGTCTGTTATGAATCAGACAAGAAACCAAACAGATATAAAAAAACTTCTCTTTTAGTGAGCTATTTTTTCCAATTCCGTCCAGGTCGAATGGAATACCGCATCATGGGATTACCAGTGACCTAACCCTTACCCAAACATAACCATCAGTGACCCGCTTCTAACATACTGCATTAATCCGTGGCGGTAGATTTAAATAACTAGCATAATAATAATAATAATAATAATAATAATAATAATAATAATAATAATAATGAGACGACTACTGTCAGGCATGAACGTTTCAGTTCTGCGCAAAGTGCGCGGTTGGGAAGTATGTACGGAATTTAAACAATACCATATTGCGATATCATCTTTTTCTATTTTTGTAATATCAGAATAATATATATTCGGTTAAGGTTTAAATTGTTAATATTTTACAATGCAGGTATAATATTTGTTAAAAAAAAAAAGAAATTATATAGATATATTTTTTGTCAATACTCATTTCCGGTAATCCCATGACGTCACTCCAATGGAAGCCAAGAGGATCGTCAAATTTTGATAGCGGAAGAAAATGGCAAATTTCAGCAACAGATTGTTGTAGATGCAAGCTTTTTAGTGCTAATCAGTTACAGAATACTAATTGAATTCACATAGGACACATTAAAAGTTGACATTTAATGCGAAAATCATGAATGGGCTGTCCATAAGTGAGCTTTGCTGTCTGTTTTGTTGCCCACCCTGCCCGTCAAGGATTGCTGCCAAGCTGGCATTCCTGCCCCCAGAGCCAACTTATTCATTAATTCAGGATGAAACAGGAACCCGTGTTAGTCTCCATCTCACAGATCGTGCCGAGTGGCAATATACTCAAAGAGAACTCGATTGTATAGAGGTATTTCAAACGCGAACATCAAAAGGAAACCGGATTTCATGCATGTTTGTTCGCTGTTCACCAAATGCCAAATACACAATTTTATTCAGTCATGGAAATGCAGTTGATCTTGGACAAATGAGCAGCTTTTATATAGGACTTGGTTCAAGGATTAATTGCAATATATTTAGCTTTGATTACTCAGGTTATGGTACCAGTTCAGGTAAAGCTTCAGAGAAAAATCTGTATGCTGACATTGATGCTGCCTGGCAGTCATTAAGGACTCGGTATGGCATCAGTCCTCAGAATGTCATACTATATGGACAAAGTATAGGAACTGTGCCAACTGTAGATCTGGCTTCACGATATGAAGTAGCAGCAGTAATATTGCATTCTCCGCTAATGTCAGGAATGAGAGTTGCTTTTCCGGAAACAAAAAGAACATGGTTTTTTGATGCATTTCCAAGGTAATTTGTGTAATTTTCAGTGTGACAAAAATGATATGATATAGGTTCAGGGATTTTCCTAGTGCAACATTGGAGCCGGTAATCTGTCCCTATTTTTCCCAATTTAGAGACAGCTATTCCCAAATTTTATTACAAATTTCCCAGTTTTTGATGTTGTGCTACATTTTGATAAAAAATTCATGAAAATTTAACCAAAATTGACAAAGTTACAGCTGATTTAAATTCCCAACTATAAATATTAGCGAGCTGTTTTTCCCAAACCCAGCGGACCCTGATTCTGAAGGGTAGGAAAGTCCCTGAGGTTCAAGCCATATGAAAAGTTTTCCTAACTTCCTGTTATACATGTACAATATTTGTTTGTTTGAACTGGGGTTTAACATCCCCGTCAAGACTATTTAGGTCATTTTGGAGGGGTCACCGGAAAGACCGAAATCTAGGGAAATCACCCCCAGAAATCACAATGGGAAGGTCAGAAACCACCATTGTATGACTGGATATGCTTGGGAAAGTTTTTATCCTCTACTTTATCGGATGTTGCGGGGTACCCGGCACATAATACTCAGTTGAGGGTGTATGCCGTATGAAGAGATAAAAAAAAAGGAAGTGGCTATTGACAGCCGGCTGTCTCCAGCGAAAGTTCGCTAGTGACAGCCGGCTGTCTCCAGCGAAAGTTCGCTAGTGACAGCCGGCTGTCTCCAGCGAACTTTCGCTGGTGACAGCCAGCAAAAATAAATAGAAAGTATATTGTCCAGTAATAAATAAAAGTCATTTAATGGAACCCTTGTTAATAATTTAAATAGATACATGATGTCAATAGCCACTTCCTTTTTGGCGATCGCTATTGACAGCCGGCTGTCACCAGCGAAAGTTCGCTGGAGACAGCCGGCTGTCTCCAGCGAACTTTCGCTGGTGACAGCCAGCTAAAATATACAGATGATATATTGATAAATAATGAAGTTATTCACTGATTTTAATTCTATTAATATGCTTGAGAATAATTTTTTTATGGTTTTGAATATCAATATATGAATTTTTTCATTTTAAAATACTTGTATTTACTTTTGAAAGCTGGCTGTCACCAGCGAGAGTTCGCTGGAGACAGCCGGCTGTCTCCAGCGAACTTTCGCTGGTGACAGCCAGCTAAAATATATTTTTTTGTTTGTTTGATTTGATGTTTGACATCCCTGTCAACACTGTAATGGTCTTTTTGGAGACGCTGCTTTCAATTTCATGGGACTTTCAAGCCCTGTCGCCCAATGAAACCAATAGGGTTTATAAGCATGGACGGTCTGACTCGCACAGCTTTGCCTTGGCAGGCTTAGATCCTCTAAGCGGTTTACCAGCTGCGTGGAAGCATCATGCAGCCCATCTATTTCTTCAAGCCCCAAGCTAAAATATATGGATGATATATAATTGACAAACAAGAGTTGTCAGAAGACAACATAGCTCCCCTTTGGGGGCCTAAGTTGGATGAGGGCAAGTTATCAAAAATGAAATCTTTCTTCTGTAAAAAGCCCAACAGATGGTAGCAATTAAAAGAGAAATCATATAGTACCCAAGACTTGCCTACCCTTACGATTTGGTCGTAAGGCTTACTATTTTTATGTCTCAATTACGACCTTACGATTGCGGATGAATTCCGTACTATTTTCGGTGTTCTAAAAAAATCTGCAATTCAGCGTATTTTTTGTGGTTTGGTTTGGTACAGCAGGCTCTTATACCAGAACAAGATAAGAGTTACTGTACTTGGCTTACTCTTGTGATGAAATGAAGTAAAATTTCATTGGCTAACAGTAGGAAAGGCATCCAATCACGGCTCATTTAACAAATAATGTTTGGTATCAGCTGCAAGATGGATGCCTCTGCGCCATGGGAAAAAGAAAAGCTGCATCAGTTTGAAGTAAAACAATAAACGTAATTGTATGTTAACTTATTTTGACCATGCATCTAATACCTTGAAACCCTTACGAATAAAATTGATATCTTACGATTTTTTTCATGGGATCTTACTATTTTCTGTCTCAAGTGGTAGGCAAGTCTGGTACCCCTAAGAACCACTGAAGAAGAAATCTTGTTTTAAGTGTTTTTATTAAAAAAAAAACAAACTAGAATCGCGCAGTCGATGGCAAGCCATCACATATCCCCACGCTTCCCCGCTGGCCCCACCCCCTGGGCCATCCCCTAGGGGTGTTTGACCCGAGGGGTAAAATTTTGATTGTGATGTATTCTACTCATCATGCCGTTCGATTTAATATGCTACACGACCATGTTCTTAAAAGTTTGATTTATCCCCAAGGTGCCCCACCCCAGGGGTAGGATCAAAATTCCGAAAGTGTTATGCACTCCCCAGACCAAAGTTTTATCAGTTCCCAAAGTTTCAAGTTTCTATCTATAACGGTCTAGGAGGAGTTATCCAGTAACAGTAATGTATGGGGGTAAAGGGGTCAAAATCAGTTATTGACCTCTGGTGACCTCAAAATTGACCCCAGGGGTCAAATTTTGGTTGTAATGTTTTCTACTCATCATGCCGTTCGCTTTGATATATTATAGGACCATGTTCTGGAAATTTTGATTTTTGACCCCCGCAGGCCCCACCCCCTGTGCCCACCCGTAGGGGTGTGATCAAAATTCCGAAAGTGTCATGCACTCCTCAGACCAAAGATCTATCAGTTCCCAAAGTTTCAAGTTTCTATCTATAACCGTCTAGGAGGAGTTATCGTTAAAGGGGTCAAAATCAGTTTTTGACCTCTGGTGACCTCAAAATTGACCCCAAAATTTTGATTTTTGACCTCCACATGCCCCACCCCCTGGGCCCACCCGTAGGGGTGTGATCAAAATCCCGAAAGTGTCATGCACTCCCCAGACCAAAGATCTATCAGTTCCCAAAGTTTCAAGTTTCTATCTATAACTGTCTAGGAGGAGTTATCCGGTAAGACAGACGGACGGATGTACGTACGGACGACAATGTCCATTACAATATCCCCGCGCCCCCGCCAATAGGGGCTTGAAGAAATATATGGGCTGCATGATGCTTCCATGCAGAGCTGAATCCGGCCTGCACACTAGTACTGGTAAACCGCTTAGAGTATCTAAGCATGTCCAGGAACCGCGGTGCGAGGCGGACTGTCCATGCTAATAAACCCTAGCGGTTTCATTGGGCGACAGGGCTTGAGATGTCATTTCAATTCAATGTCGGGTAAAAGTCCCACAATATTGGAAGCAATGTCTCCAAAATGACCTTAACAGTGTTGACAGGGACGTTAAACCTCAAATCAAACAAACAAAACAATATCACCACTTTTTCTTCAAAAAGCGTGGGGATAAAAATAATAATAATAATTCCAATTCTGTAGGCTTTGCCCCCCCAAAAAGCCATTTTCTTATGAAAAAGAGATGAACAATCTGGGGTCTCTTTGTACTGGGGCCATGCCCTGTCCGTCCACTTCATAAAAGGCACTAATCTCCGAAACCATTCAAATCAAATCCACACCTCACAAGCATATAAACCTTATAAATTTTCTTGTTCCTTATAATTAGACACATTCAGTCACACCAACGTAGGGTGGGGGGCCATTCCTCTACCCCCCACATCTCCACTTCATAAAAGTGCCTCATGTCTCACCAAACCCCGAAGCCATATGGGCTTTCCTAGGATCTGCCGGGGCCATGCCCCAACCCATCCATTGCTTAAAAAACCTTTATCTCTGGAACCATACATATCCCCACCACTAAACCATATATATTCTTGTTCCTTATGATAACACACATTCAGTGATAGCAACCTAGGGGTCTCACAGGTTGTGCCAGGGCCATAGCCCACCCCTCCACTACACAAAAGGCCAACTATCTGAGAAACTGTTCAGAGCCCCACCCCTCAACCATATATAGTCATGATCCTTATGAAAAGAAGACACATTCAGCGACACCAACCTGGAGGTCCCCAGGGGTACCCCGGGTCATGCCTCACCCCCTCCACTTCATAAAAAGCCATATATGTATCTCAGAAACAGTTAAGATCCCCACCCCTGGAGGTCCCCAGGGGTGCCCTGGGTCATGCCTCATCCCTCCACTTCATAAAAAGTCATGTATGTATGTATCTCAGAAACAGTTCAGATCTCCACCCCAAAACCATATATATTCTTGGTCCTTATGATAAAACACATTCAGTGACAACAATCTTTGGCTTTCCTGGGATCTGCTGTGGCCAAGCCCCAGCCCCTCTACTGCTTAAAAGGCCTTTCAGGAATTGTACAGATCCCCGCCCCTAATCCATAAATATTCTTGTTATCCCCACGCTTTTCAAAGAAAAAGCCGGGATATTGTAATGGTCTTCGTTGTCCGTACGTCCGTCCATCCGTCCGTCTTACCAGATAACTCCTCCTAGGCGGTTATAGATAGAAACTTAAAACTTTGGGAACTGATAGATCTTTGGTCTGGGGAGTGCATGACACTTTCGGAATTTTGATCACACCCCTACGGGTGGGCCAAAGGGGTGGGGCCCGCGGGGGTCAAAAATAAAAATTTCCAGAACATGGTTGTGTAATATATCAAAGCGAACAGCATGATGAGTAGAAAACATTACAACCAAAATTTGACCCCTGGGGTCAATTTTGAGGTCACCAGAGGTCAAAAACTGATTTTGACCCCTTTACCGGATAACTCCTCCTAGACGGTTATAGATAGAAACTTGAAACTTTGGGAACTGATAGATCTTTGGTCTAGGGAGTGCATGACACTTTCGGAATTTTGATCACACCCCTACGGACGGGCCCAGGGGGTGGGGCCCGCGGGGGTCAAAAATAAAAATTTCCAGAACATGGTCCTGTAATATATCAAAGCAAATGGCATGATGAGTAGAAAACATAACAACCAAAATTTGACCCCTAGGGTCAATTTTGAGGTCACCAGAGGTCAAAAACTGATTTTGACCCCTTTACCCCCATACATTACTGTTACCGGATAACTCCTCATACACCCTTATAGATTGAAACTTTGGGAACTGATAAAACTTTGGTCTGAGGAGTGCATAACACTTTCGGAATTTTGATCCTACCCCTGGGAGTGGGGCTAGGGGTGGGGCACCTTGGGGATAAAAAATCAAAGTTTTCAGAACATGGTCGTGTAGCATATTAAATCGAACGGCATGATGAGTAGAATACATCACAATTAAAATTTTATCCCTCGGGTCAAACACCCCTAGGTGATGGCCCAGGAGGTGGGGCCCGCAGGGAAGCGTGGGGATATGTGATGGCTTGCCATCGACTGTGTGATTATAGTTCCTTATGATATGATGCATTCAGTGATAGCAACCAGTCCATGCTCCACCTCCTACACTTCATAAAATGCCCAATATTTCAGATACAGGGTGCACATGGGTGCTCATTTGGGAATGAGGGTTTGTTGGGGAGACTATAATTAGTGGATTAAAATCATATCATGTTAACCCATTTTGTACTGGAAACCCAAAAACGGATACCCTAGCAAACAGTATAGGCCAAGATCAGACCAAGGATACAGACTAACTGGTGCCCAGTCACCCAAGGCACCTAAATTTTTGCCTAGGAGCCTAAGTTTTGGATTAAAATGCCTAGTAACTTAATGCAGAATTTGGATTTATGGCAGTCTGGGCGGCTAAAGCAAAATGCTTAGTCTGTATCCCTGCAGACGCTGCAGATCAGGGCCTAGACTAAGTTCAGCTATTTTCAGAATAAATTTTAAAGATAACACAACCGTTCAACCCTCAATTTCAAAATGGGCTCCTGCCATATGTAAGGAGGAAGAGTCCATTTGGTACAAAAAGTTTTAAAATACATGGCTGCCAGTGGGCAATGCCCAACTGATCTCAGGTGAGCATAGTGGCCCATGGGCCTCTTGTTTGTGTGTGTGTGTGTGTGTGTGGGGGGGGGGGTGATGGGCAGGGGAGACTTCACCCAAGTTGTATCTTATTTTGGCTCACTTGAGTCGAAGACTCTGGAGGGAGCTATTGTGATCATTGTTATCATCAGTAAATATCAATCCACATTTGGGGAAACTACCGGTACTTTAAAATGTATGAAACCAGAAAGCCCTGAAACCACTGGTTTTACATAGAATAATAATGGTGACACCTTTAAAAATTTACTTGTCTGAAACCAGAAGGCCCAGGTCATTGATATTTGGTATGTAGCTTCACCATTGTTCACAGTTGTTCAAATTATAGCCCTGGGATCAAAAGTCGCCCTACCCTAGGGGTAACTTGTTTAATATAGACATAGACTCATATATCTGTTTGACTTTCAAATCACCACAACCTCTTTATAGCATTGATATCTGGGCACAAAGCATGCTAGAAAAACTTGTTATATATATCCAGCCAAAAATGTAAATGTATAGAATGAGATTACTGCATGTTGTAAAAATGTTAAATTAATGGTAATTTAATAATTTTAGGATAAATTTAATAATTTTACATCATGTATCTATTTAAATTATTAACAAGGGTTCCATTAAATGACTTTTATTTATTACTGGACAATATACTTTCTATTTATTTTTGCTGGCTGTCACCAGCGAAAGTTCGCTGGAGACAGCCGGCTGTCACTAGCGAACTTTCGCTGGTGACAGCCGGCTGTCAATAGCGATTGCCAAAAAAAAAAGATAAAGACATGGTCTGGTAGGGTTTCTTGGATTTGGTCAGGTTGGGTTGGCTTGGGCGGGTTTGGTCGGGGAATCGCAATGGAAATCACCAAAGTTGGGTTGGATACGATACAGAAATTAATTAATTAAGGTATATAGGAGGTTTTAGGGATTAAACGGATGACATCATTCTTGTGCATGCGCAAAGCACTGGTCATCAACTGAAGCGGCCGTCGCTATTCAAATGTACTGGCGGAAGTTAAAATGCTAACAATATTCAGACATTTTGAGAGAAAATATAGCTGTTTACATTGAAATAATGCCTCGAGAAGGAAAGAATGATAGTTTGCTTTTATTACTGAAAATCATTTATCCTGGATCCGTTTTTAGTTGACGAAAATCCCATGTCAATGGCTTGAGATACCGTTATTCATGAAAGCTTACTTCCAGAGAAGTTTTTACGCAACTTTTCATTTTATTCAATATCCAAGTATAGCTATATTAGGGTACTCCGGTTTTCGCCCACCTCTGTTTAACCATCGGCTCGATATGAGTGAAATAATCTTGAAAGGGGAGTAAAACCAAAACCAAAAAAAAAGTATAGCTATCACATACGGACAGAAATTTGATCGATCTATCTATCTATCTATCTATCTATCTATCTATCTATCTATCTATCTATCTATCTATCTATCTATCTATCTATCTCTCTCTCTCTCTATCTATCTATCTATCTATCTATCTATCTATCTATCTATCTATCTATCTATCTATCTATCTATCTATCTATCTATCTATCTCTCTCTCTCTCTCTCTCTCTCTCTCTCTCTCTCTCTATCTATCTATCTATCTATCTATCTATCTATCTATCTATCTATCTATCTATCTATCTATCTATCTATCTATCTATCTATCTATCTATCTATCTATCTATCTATCTATCTATCTATCTATCTATCTATCTATCTATCTATCTATCTATCTATCTATCTATCTATCTATCTATCTATCTATCTATCTATCTATCTATCTATCTATCTATCTATCTATCTATCTATCTATCTATCTATCTATCTATCTATCTATCTATCTATCTATCTATCTATCTATCTATCTATCTATCTATCTATCTATCTATCTATCTATCTATCTATCTATCTATCTATCTATCTATCTATCTATCTATCTATCTATCTATCTATCTATCTATCTATCTATCTATCTATCTATCTATCTATCTATCTATCTATCTATCTATCTATCTATCTATCTATCTATCTATCTATCTATCTATCTATCTATCTATCTATCTATCTATCTATCTATCTATCTATCTATCTATCTATCTATCTATCTATCTATCTATCTATCTATCTATCTATCTATCTATCTATCTATCTATCTATCTATCTATCTATCTATCTATCTATCTATCTATCTATCTATCTATCTATCTATCTATCTATCTATCTATCTATCTATCTATCTATCTATCTATCTATCTATCTATCTATCTATCTATCTCTCTCTCTCTCTCTCTCTCTCTCTATCTATCTATCTATCTATCTATCTATCTATCTATCTATCTATCTATCTATCTATCTCTCTCTCTCTCTCTCTCTCTCTCTCTCTCTCTCTCTCTCTCTCTCTCTCTCTATCTATCTATCTATCTATCTATCTATCTATCTATCTATCTATCTATCTATCTATCTATCTATCTATCTATCTATCTATCTATCTATCTATCTATCTATCTATCTATCTATCTATCTATCTATCTATCTATCTATCTATCTATCTATCTATCTATCTATCTATCTATCTATCTATCTATCTATCTATCTATCTATCTATCTATCTATCTATCTATCTATCTATCTATCTATCTATCTATCTATCTATCTATCTATCTATCTATCTATCTATCTATCTATCTATCTATCTATCTATCTATCTATCTATCTATCTATCTATCTATCTATCTATCTATCTATCTATCTATCTATCTATCTATCTATCTATCTATCTATCTATCTATCTATCTATCTATCTATCTATCTATCTATCTATCTATCTATCTATCTATCTATCTATCTATCTATCTATCTATCTATCTATCTATCTATCTATCTATCTATCTATCTATCTATCTATCTATCTATCTATCTATCTATCTATCTATCTATCTATCTATCTATCTATCTATCTATCTATCTATCTATCTATCTATCTATCTATCTATCTATCTATCTATCTATCTATCTATCTATCTATCTATCTATCTATCTATCTATCTATCTATCTATCTATCTATCTATCTATCTATCTATCTATCTATCTATCTATCTATCTATCTATCTATCTATCTATCTATCTATCTATCTATCTATCTATCTATCTATCTATCTATCTATCTATCTATCTATCTATCTATCTATCTATCTATCTATCTATCTATCTATCTATCTATCTATCTATCTATCTATCTATCTATCTATCTATCTATCTATCTATCTATCTATCTATCTATCTATCTATCTATCTATCTATCTATCTATCTATCTATCTATCTATCTATCTATCTATCTATCTATCTATCTATCTATCTATCTATCTATCTATGAGAGAGAGAGGTTAGACAGACTGACTGAATGGCTGGTGAACTGACAGACAGTTAGACAGACAAATAAACACACAAACTAATGAGTGGACTGACAGATGGGCATCAAGTGAATGTTGACTCAACATCATGCCATCGACACCCACTCCAACTCACTTCAATGTCACGTGACTGTTGAGATGAGAGAGGTTTGACTGATCCCTGTATCCAAGAAGATATTGTAGAGCTAAGCTCATAAGCCATTAAACCATTTTGTACCAAATGGAATCTTCCTCCTTATATATAGCAGGAGTCCATTTCAAAATTTTGGGTCGTCATGATGTGTTTTCTTCAAAATTTATTTGGAAATTGGCTTCACTTTTTGCAAAGAGTTTAGGCCCTGATCAGACACCGCATTCTGTTCTGCGGCACCTGATCTGGGCCTGCAGGCCCTGCACTTTTGCCAGGGTACCTGTTTTGGGGTTTCTGGTACCAAATGGATTAATGTAAGCGAGGGCAGGTTAAACAAATAAAAAATCTAACAGATTTTACTGTAAAATCTTGCACTTGTGAAGGAGTGTTTCATTCTCATTCACGGAAAGGGTGTTCTACATGTACATTTGTTTTGAATTGAATGTTCCAATCCCACTGAGTCTTGAGGGGTCTGAGCACTGGGCAAATGACATATCAAGCAACACCACATTATCACCAACGTAACATTCTGACGTTTCATCGACGTTGCAAAGTCAAATTAAATGCATCGCTTTGATGTTGGTTTAATGTAGTCACAGCATTTTTGACACGTTACATGTCGGTTGACATGGAGTTATTTAACGACAAACTGTAATTTACATTAATTGCAGCATGCTGGTACGATAAGAGAGAAAGAAACATGTACTTGTAGGCCATGGCACACCCAGAGAGAGAGAGAGACGCTGTTGGGTCGTATGTACAATATATCATAAAGAGCAGTTAACTAAAAAAACAACACTTCACACCTGACAGCATATCAGTGTTTCTCCCATAATCTTACATTAGAATTCGCCAAAAGTTTAAAAGAATTCCACTGTTTTACGCTGTAATTAACGGCCAGGGCTTTTCCCGTTCTATTTTTAGAACCGGAAGTATGTCACGAAAAAAGCGCCTATATATAAAATAGGGCAAGATTGTTATAGTCTGTTAAATTGTCTAGTTAACATTTTTTTTTACTTATTTAACTCTAGCGTAAACAATAATCGTCAGTTAATTAAGCATGGGATATACATTATTTCTCTTGTTTCTGCTCCAAGTCATAGGTTGTGGGTACTCGTTAGAACCGCCTCATAGAGCCTCAAAGAGGCCCTTCTAACCAGCACTCATAACCTATGTTGTGCTCAGAACCTATGTTTGGAGGAAATCAATCTCCAGAAAGAATGTTGCCAACCCCAGCGGGTATATATCGAACCTGCGTCCAGAACTCTCACTAGGATTTTGAAAAAAGGATTCCAGGAATCCTTCCTTGTAAAAAGTTGGATTCATAGGTTAAAAGTTGGATTCACAGGTTAAAAGTTGGATTCCCACATAAAAAGTTGGAGTTCTGATCTTGATCACGTATAGAACGTTGACAAAAATTTCTCATTATCCGGCTACACATCCATATAAATAACTGTATACTTTCACGGCTACAAAACTCTTTTTCTGATTTGTTTGTTTGTTCGATTTGAGGTTTAACATCCCGTCAACACTGTATCGGCCATTTTGGAGACATTGCTTCCAATTTTGTGGGACTTTTACCCGACAATGAGATGAAATTAAATCTCCAGCCCTGTGGCCCAATGAAACCAATAGGGTTTATAAGCATGGACGGTCTGACTCGCACCACTTTGTCTGCGCAGGCTTAGATCCTCTAACGGTTTACCGGTACTCGTGTGTGGTCGATTTCAGCTCTGCATTGAAGCGTCATGCAGCCCATCTATTTCTTCAAGCCCCGATGGGCGGGGGCCTTACCTATATCTGTCATCATACCAAATCATTTCATTTCATCTCAATGTCGGGTAAAAGTCCCATAAAACTGGAAGCAACATCTCCATAATGACCTATACAGTGTTGACGGGGACGTTAAACCTCAAATCAAACAAACAAAATAAAGGAGAGCTTTGCCGTTTGATGATACATGTAGCTGTTGGTTGATCCTCCCCTATCCCTCTCTTTGATCTCCTGCTAGTCTTCTTTCTCTTCTCCCTTTCCCTGGAGAAAGATGACGTATAATGACCCTCGGGTCATTTGTTTGTTTGAATTGAAGTTTTACATCCCCTGTCAACACTATTTAGCTCATTTTGGAGATGTTGCTTCCAATTTCGTGGGATTACCCAACATTGAGATGAAACATCTCAAGCCCTACTGCCCAAACACACCAAAAGGGTTCATATGCAGGGACAGTCCGACTTGCTTTACTTTGGTTGGGCAGGCTAAGCCCTTCTAAGCGTTTTACCAGTACTCATGTGCGGATGGTTTCAGCTCTGTGTGGAAGCACCATGCAGCCCAATCTATTTCTCCAAGCCCTGATAGGCGGAGCCCCTTTCCATTAGGGTTGAGATGAGGTTAAAATTGTGTAATATATATATATATATACCTCAACCTCATTATATATATATATATATATCTATATTATCCAATATTAATATATTAAATTTAGAATATATTTATTATGAGAAAAAATGGCTCCAGCCCATTTGTGCATGAGGAAATAGATGCTTCCACACAGAGCTGAAACTGACTGCACACGAGTACTGGTAAACCACTAAGAGGATCTAAGCCTGACCAGGCAAAGTTGTGCGAGTCGGACCGTCCTTGCTTATAAGGTCTATTGGTTTCATTGTCCAATCATTGGGCAACTTGGCTTGAGATGTCATTCCATCTCAATGTCGGGTAAAAGTCCAATAAAATTCGAAGCATCGTCTCCAAAATGAGAAAAAAAACTAGATTGCGCAGTCGATGGTAAACCATCGCAAATACCCGCTTTTTCTATGAATAACATTAATGACTATGTATTAGCTAGCCAAAACTACATGTAAGTTAAAAAAACAGTTGCAAAGAACATTCTAACTGATAAGCAAAGTTTTAGAAGTGTAACTCCTATAGTTTAGAAGATATGGCAAAATCATAGTTTTTTACCTTTGACCCTGGGGTTAAGTTATGGTCCACCAAAAGTATTCCAATTTTTTCTTTCTTCCAACGACCATCCAATAACCAAAGTTTGAGAAGGGTAACTCCAATAGTTTAGAAGATATGGCAAAGTCATACTTTTTATACCTTTGACCTTGGGGTCAGGTTGAGGTCAAGGTCACACCAAAAGTAGCCCAATTTATTCTATATTCCAAGAGCCACCCAATAACCAAAGTTCCAGAAGTGTAGCTCCAATAGTTTAGAAAATATGGCAAAATAATACTTTTTGACCTTTGACCTTGGGGTCATAATGAGGTTGAGGTCACGCCAAAAGTAGCCTAATATATTCTAAATTCCAAAGGCCATCCAATAAGCAAAGTTTCAGAAGTGTAACTCCTTTTGTTTAGGAGATATGGCAAAGTCATATTTTGTGACCTTTGACCTTGGGCCATGTTGAGGTCAAGGTCATGCCAAAAGTAGCCCAATTTATTCTATATTCCAAGGGCCATTCAGAAGTGTAACTCCAATAGTTTAGAAGATACATGTATGGCAAAATCATACTTTTTGACCTTGACCTTGGGGTCATGTTGAGGTCAAGGTCATCCCAGACTTTGCCCAATTTATTCTTTATTCCAAGGGCCATCCAATAAGCAAAGTTTCAGAAGTGTAACTCGATTAGTTTAGGAGATATGGCAAAATCATACTTTTTGACCTTTGACCTTGGGGCTATGTTGGGGTCAAGGTCACAAAAAGTAGCCCACTGCCATCTACATACCATGTACTATCCACATGCAAAGTTTCAAAAGTGTAACTTCAGTGGTTGCAGAGGAACTTCAGTGGTTGCAGAGGAGATCCATTTACAAGAAACGTGACAGACAGACAGACTGATGCCCACTCAATTCTGGTACGAAAACAATATACCCGATTTTTCTTCGAAAAGCGGGTATAAAAAGTTTGAGAAGTGTAAATGCAATAGTTTAGAAGATATGGCAAAGTCATACTTTTTAGCTCACCTGGGCCGAAGGCTCCAGGGGAGCTTTTAGTATAACTGGTCATCCGCCGTCCGTCGTCCGTCGTCTGTCCGCCACCACCTTTGACCAGTTATATCTCTGCAGCCTGCAGGCTGATATCAATCATTTCTTATCTGTAGCATGCCTTGGGTGGGGCAACGAAGAATTTAGCTTTTTATCAAAATTGATTGAAAACTTTGGTTGCTATGGCAATTCCAATTTCCCATAGACTTACAATGGAAAATGCTTGTCATCACCATAGCACCTTCAGTTTTGATCGGATCTTTCTGAAACTTATATGTAAGGTGGCTGAGGATAAAAGCTCGGATGAGTTCGAAAACCGGCCAAGTCGGCCCATTAATGATAGAGTTACGTCCCTTTGATTGCTGAAAATGCCGATTTTTGACCTTGTCATCACAATAGCCCCTTCAGTTTTGATCGGATCTTTCTGAAACTTATATGTAAGGTTACTTGGGATAAAAGCTCGGATGAGTTCGAAAACCGGCCAATTCGGCCTATTGATTATAGAGTTACGTCCCTTTGATTGCTGAAAATGCAGATATTTGACCTTGTCATCACTGTAGCCCCTTCAGTTTTGTTCGGATCTTTCCGAAACTTATATGTAAGGTGGCTGGGGATAAAAACTTGGATGAGTTCTAAAACCGGCCTAGTTGGTCCATTTATCACAGAGTAACGTCCCTTTGATTGCTGAAAATGACCATTTTTGACCTTGTCATCACCATAGCCCTTTCAGTTTTGATCGGATCTTTCTGAAACGTATATGTAAGATGGCTGGGGATAAAACCTTGGATGAGTTCGAATACCGGCCAAGTTGGCCCATTTATCATAGATTTACGTCCCTTTGATTGCTGAAAATGCCGATTTTTTACTTTGTCATCACCATAGCCCCTTCAGTTTTGATCGGATCTTTCTGAAACTTATATGTAAGGTGGCTTGGGATAAAATCTCGGATGAGTTCGAAAACCGGCCAAGTTTGTCCATTTATCACAGAGAAACATCCCTTTGATTGCTGAAAATGACGATTTTTGAACTTGTCATCACAGTAGCCCTTTCAGTTTTGATCGGATCTTTCTGAAACTTATATGTAAGGTGGCTGGGGATAAAACCTTGGATGAGTTCGAATACGGGCCAAGATGGCCTACTTATCATAGGGTTAGGTCCCTTTGATTGCTGAAAATGTTGATTTTTGACCTTGTTATCACTGTAGCCCCTTTAGTTTAAATAGGATCTTTCTGAAACTTATATGTAAGATGGCTGGGTATAAAACCTCGGATGAGTTAGAAAACCAGCCAAGTCGCCCGATTTACTATATAGTTATGTCCCTTTGATGGCTAAAAAAATGTCGATTTTTGACCTTGTCATCACCGTAGCCCCTTCAGTTTTGATTGGATCTTTCTGAAACTTATATGTAAGGTGACTGGGGATAAAAACCTGGGATGAGTTCGAATACCGGCCAAGTTGGCCCATTTATCATAGATTTACGTCCCTTTGATTGCTGAAAATGCCGATTTTTGACCTTGTCATCACCATAGCCCCTTCAGTTTTGATCGGATCTTTCTGAAACTTATATGTAAGGTGGCTGGGGATAAAAACTTGGATGAGTTCGAAAACCGGCCAAGTTGGTCAATTTATCACAGAGAAACGTCCCTTTGATTGCTGAAAATCGCCCCATTTATCATAGATTTACGTCCATTTGATTGCTGAAAATGCCGATTTTTGAACTTGTCATCACCATAGCCCCTTCAGTTTTGATCGGATCTTTCTGAAACTTATATGTAAGGTGGCTGGGGATAAAAACTTGGATGAGTTCGAAAACCGGCCAAGTTGGTCTATTTATCATAGATTTACGTCCCTTTGATTGCTGAAAATGCCGATTTTTGACCTTGTCATCACCAAAGCCCCTTCAGTTTTGATCGGATCTTTCTGAAACTTATATGTAAGGTGGCTGGGGATAAAAACTTGGATGAGTTCGAAAAACGGCCAAGTTGGTCCATTTATCACAGAGTAACGCCCCTTTGATTGCTGAAAATGACGATTTTTGACCTTGTCATCACCGTAACCCTTTCAGTTTTGATTGGATCTTTCTGAAACTTATATGTAAGGTGGCTGGGGATAAAAATTTGGATCAGTTCGAATACCGGCCAAGGTGGCCTATTGATCATAGATTTACATCCCTTTGATTGCTGAAAATGACAATTTTTTACCTTGTCATCACCATAGCCCCTTCAGTTTTGATCGGATCTTTCTGAAACTTATATGTAAGGTGGCTGGGGATAAAATCTCGGATGAGTTAGAAAACAGGCCAAGTCAGCCCATTTATCATAGAGTTATGTCCCTTTGATGGCTGAAAATGTTGATTTTTGACATTGTCATCACCGTAGCCCCTTCAGTTTTGATCCGATTTTTCTGAAACTTATATATAAGGTGGCTTGGGATAAAACCTCGGATGAGTTCGAAAACTGGCCAGGTCTGCCCATTTATTTTAGAGTAACATCCCTCTGATTGCTAAAAATGCCAAATTTTGACCTTGTCATCACCGTAGCCCCTTCAGTTTTGATCGGATCGTTCTTAAACTTATATGTAAGGTGGCTGGAAATAAAACCTGGGATGAGTTTTAATACTGGTCAAGTCAGCACATTTATCATAGAGTTACATGCCTTTGATTGCTTAAAATGCCTATTTTAGACCTTGTTAGCACTGCTTCCCCCTTCAGTTTTGATCAGATCTTTGTGAAACTTACAAACAAATAAGTCAGGCAGAAAAGCTCGGAGAAGTTTGAACACTCGTGAGGTTTGCCTATTTGTCACAGAGTAACATGCGTATGATTGCAGCAGTTAATTGCTTATTTTTTAACTTTTCATCACCATAACCCAATCTGTTTATATCGGATCTTCTTAGCAAGTCAGGAATAAAAGCTTGAATGAGTTTGAAAACTGGTGAGGTCAGCCTATTTATCATAGAGTTACATTCTACTTGGCACTTCCTGAAACTTTGAATCTGTTAGCTCAGGTGAGCGATACAGGACCAGCTTGGTCCTCTTGTTTACCTTGGGGTCAGGTTGAGGTCAAGGTCACACCAAAAGTAGCCCAATTTATTCTATATTCCAAGAGCCATCCAATAACCAAAGTTTCAGAAGTGTACATGTAGCTCCAATAGTTTAGAAAATATGGCAAAATAATACTTTTCTGCCCGTGACCTTGGGGTCAGGTTGAGGTCAAGGTCACACCAAAAGTAGCCCAATTTATTCTATATTCCAAGAGCCATCCAATAACCAAAGTTTCAGAAGTGTACATGTAGCTCCAATAGTTTAGAAAATATGGCAAAATAATACTTTTCTACCTTTGACCTTGGGGTCATGTTGAGGTCGAGGTCACGTCAAAAGTAGCCTAATTATATTCCAAAGGCCATCCAATAAGTAAAGTTTCAGAAGTGTAACTTCAATTGTTTAGGAGATATGGCAGTCATATTTTGTGACCTTTGACCTTGGGGTCATGTTGAGGTCAAGGTCACACCAAAAGTAGCCCAATTTGATCTATATTCCAAGGGCCTTCCAATAAACAAAGTTTCAGAAGTGTAACTCCAATAGTTTAGAAGATATGGCAAAATCATACTTTTTGACCTTGACCTTGGGGTCATGTTGAGGTCAAGGTCATCCCAAAAGTTGCCCAATTTATTCTGTATTCTAAGGGCCATCCAATAAGCAAAGTTCGGAAGTGTAACTCGAATAGTTTAGGAGATATGGCAAAATAATACTTTTTGACCTTTGACCTTGGGGCCATGTTGGGGTCAAAGTCACATAAAAGTAGCCAACTGCCATCTGCATTCCATATACTATCCACGTGCAAAGTTTCAAAAGTGTAACTTCAGTGGTTGCAGAGGAGATCCATTTACAAGAAACGTGATGGACAGACAGACAGACTGACACCCACTCAACTCTGGTACGAAAACAATATACCCGATTTTTCTTCGAAAAAGCGGGTATAAAAAGAATCAAAACCACAAGAAAGAACAGTAATGGTAATAATAATTAGAGATCCATATTCATCCTGTCTTCACTATTAACCCATTTAGTACCGGAAAGCCCAAAACGGGGACCAGGGCAAACAGTGCAGGCCCAGAACAAGGCGTCTGATCAGGGCCTACACTGTTTGCTAAAAGTTCAGTCATTTTCCAAACAGATTTTGATGAAAACACAACCTAACACCCCTAAATTTTGAAATGGGCTCCTGCTATATAATATATAAGGAGGAAGATTCCATTTGGTACAAAAAGGGTTAAATATTGTCAGCTGAGAATAAATATATCGGTTGTCAATTAAACAGTTGCCGAAGTGCACAGGTTTGGAAGCAGGAAGTGTTGATAGGGTATTATAAATAAATCAGTCTTCTTGAAATTGCTTTTAACCCATTTCATATGGGAAACCCCAAGACAGGACTTTGGCAAACAGAGCAGGTCCAGATCAGGCGCCACAAAATGTGGCATCTGATCAGGGCCTAAAGTTCAGCCATTTTCAAAAACGAATTTCTAAAAATGATTTAACCTGACACCCCTAGATTTCAAAATGGACCCCTGCTACCGCAATGATCGTAAGTTTGACAGAGAGATAGGCCTAACCAAATAGTGCAGGCCCAGATCAGACTGCTCCTGAAGGAGCAGTCTGATCAGGGTCTACACTGTTTGCCATTCTGTCTCCACCTTTTGGACTCCTTGTTGGCTTATGAAACAAATTTGTTAAAATTTTAGAATTACAGCCAGTCCTCAATTTGGTCCAACTTTTAGGATTTTTATGATACATGTATATATAAGTGGGAATGTTCAGTACAAAATGGGTTCAGTGCATGTATTGGTTATCTTTTATGGGGTCCCAGGGCACTGTATATATCAAAGCACTTTCAGTACTGGTTAGTAGATAATAATGTCTCTGAGTGCAGGCTGGAAGAATGGTCATTACAGGAACTTAGACTGTTTTGCTTATCCCTTGAATTCCTGTGAGGTAAGAAACAGTATAGACACTGATCAGACATCTAACCTACATCTGCACTATTTGCCAAACTCAACACATGGTTCCTATCTAGATTCCATAGATAACCCTCTTCCACAACACACTGGCCTCACAGTGATAAGAATAGTGCAGAAAATAACTCGTAGATCTGAATTTTCTACAAATCAGTGATAAGCCCCTGTTTTGAGTAGATTTGGTTTGATTGACAAGCAGTGGACCCTAAAAAAATGCTTCTACTCAGATGCTCAGTGGAAGCTGTGTATAAGATGCTGTGCAGAGAGCTGCATGTATTTACAGTCAAACTTCAATATTTACATTATCAGGGTCGCACTGTACAGAAATCCCTATACTTATCTTTAGGGATGTAATGGTGTTCATACATCAATGATTACATTAACCCACGTGACATTGGTGACATCAAAATAAACAAATGGGTCTCTCCAATATGATTGGACATTGGGGACATTATGGGGCCAATGACACTGTTCCGCTGTCAATAAGAAAACTGTGCTATGATATTGTTTCATTGTTTTAATATTAGCCCATAAACCAAACTTTTTTGTCAAAAAATGGATGAAAAATAATGTAAATATATGTAATAAAGTTAATTAACATTCATTGGATTATAAACAACATCTGGTCACGAGCAAAGTTAAAGTGAACCCCCAAAGGGGTTCACTTACTTTGCTTGTGACCCGATGTTGTTCGTACTTCAATGAACATAAAATAAATGAGCTGGCACATGACAAAATCTACAATAACACCTGTGCGACCAGCTTAGACTCAGATCAGCCTGCACATCCGCACAGTCTGATCAGAGTCTTTGCTGTTCACATGAGCCTTCTATAGCCTCTGGGTTATTCATAGGGCAGCAAGAGAACACTCCACCCAGGCTCACCTGACAAGGCGGCTGAACTGAGTCTTTGACCTTAACACAGGTCTTATTGTAGGTTTTGTCATGCGCCAGCTCAAATAATTTTCATTTCTTAAATGGCTCGGACACCTTTGGTGTTAGTTCTAGTCACTGAGGGTTAACCCTTATCATTCTGTTCACGACAATCCCTATCTTTGCTAACAGTGTAGTTCCAGATCAGATGGCTTCTGAAGAAGCCATCTGATCAGGATCTACACTGTTTGGCAATCAGTTTATGAATTTGTAGCAATAAATAACATCAAGTAATTTGAATGGTTGATAGACAGAAATGGGAGTGGCTTAAATGAATATTCAGCAAGAGAAGGGTTAATAATAATGCCTTGTCAGGACGCATGATTGGGATTACATAAGGCTGTCTTTTCGATTGTCTATCAAATGAGCCGGCGTATGACAAAGCCTACAATAAGACCCGTGTTATGATCAAAGACTCAGTTCAGCCGGCCCATCAGGTGAACTTGGTCGGAGCATTCTCTTGTTGCCCTTTGAACAGCTCAGAGGCTAGTGAAGGCTAATGCGAACAGCAAAGACTCTGATCAGACTGTGCGGCTGCGCAGACTGATCTGAGTATTAGCTGGTCGCTTAGGTCTTATTGTAGATTTTGGTCATGTTCCGGCTCAAATAAAATTATGTTGTGTGTGCTCAGTAAAATCACCTTGATGAGGCACTCCTAATTTCTAATGCGTAGTGTACAAACACAGCATATTATGTTATCACTAAGGCATCCAGCTGATATTGGCTTACATTTGGACAAGGCCTGCTGCCATTGCAGCAGGTAAGGGTAGAGGGGGAGTGTTGTTATTTATTCTGTTTCTACTCTTCCATTCATTTTTCTCTTTCTCCTCTGTCCCTTGCTTTCATCTTTTGTTCTATCTCTTCTATTTCCTTTCTCCCTTTCTGCGGGAGACGACAAAAAATGACCCACAAGAGTTGACATGTCATTAAACATCGAGACAATCAGCCCTTAGCAAACAGTGCAGAGTGCAGACCCAGATCAGACTGCTGGAGCAGTCTGTGATCAGGGTCTACACTGTTTGCCATTGCATCTGCACCTTTTGGACTCCTTGCTGGGACATGGAACAAATATGTTAAAATATTAGGACAATTACAGCAAGTCCTCTGGCCCCCTCGGTATCTCAGTCGGATGCGCGTCTGACTTCGGTGATCAGGAGGACGCGGGTTTGGTACCTGCCAGGGTCTGCAACATTCTTTCGTGGAGATTGATCATGAAATCTTTTCTACGGTCATTCTTTCCCTTCCGCAGATTCAAGAAAGGCAGTTGTCAGTTTCTGCTGAAAGAATGTGCAATGTACTGGTTAACCACTTATGTATAAGCCTAATATTAAAGTCCATATTCCAAGGACTATAAGAGCTTATTAATGATATATAGTACATAATTGTTTGTACCTGCTGCAAGGACAGTAGGCCTTGTCAAATGATAAGCCATTATCATTTGGACTTCCCAGTGACGCAAGATACACAGCATTTTTGTCTCACTCAACCACCCTGTCCTTTACATGGAAATGTCCAAAACTATGAAAAATAAGTCTTTTTATCATTGGCCCATTTTATGCGGGAAGCACATAAAGGGTCATTGGCAAACAGAACAGGCCCAGCAGTTTAGATGATCAGGGCCTTCACTGTTTTCAAAAAATTAAGCCATTTCTAAATCAGTTTCTAAAATCACTGAACCTGACACTGCTTAATTTTGAAATGGTCAACTGTTGTATATCCGGGGGAGTCAGGACAAAATGGGGTAATGTATGAAAGGTACTTCCAATATACCTTTTGCCGACACCTTCCTGATACCAAATGTAAAGATGAATAGGGAAATATTGAATTTTAAATATGACGCAGGAAAATCCACAATCCACCCCTCAGAGAATTAAATAGGATTGATATTTTACAGTTTATCAATATAAATGATCTAAAATGATAAATAGAAATTGATAGACCTTGCAGGAATGAGATTCATACTTAATGTGCCTCAAAATACCAACTAAAACCTTGTAATGCACCAGGCACTTAGAAAAAAAATGCTTTTTCATATTTTAGTATGTTTTTAGCTCACCGTCACGTAGTGACGAGGTGAGCTTTTGGGATCACTTTTCGTCCGTCGTGCGTCCGTGTGTCCATCCGTAAACAATTCTTTAAACAACATCTCCTCCTAAACCACTGATCGGATTTTGACCAAACTTCACAGGAATGATCCTTAGGTGGTCCCCTTTCAAAGTTGTTCAAATGGTTCCGGTCCGTTGCACATCTAGGTCATAGGAGCCAAAAATAGATTTTTTTCACCAAAAACTTAAAAAATCTTCTTCTCTGAAACCACAAGGCCCAGGTCTTTGATATTTGGTATGAAGCTTCATCTAGTGGACCTCTATTAAGATTGTTCAAATTATAGTGCTCGGGCCAAAAATGCCCCCGCTCCGGGGCCCTTTGGTTTTACATGGGCTTATATAGGGAAAATCTTTAAAAATCTTCTTCTCTGAAACCGTAAGGCCCAGGTCTTTGATATTTGGTATGAAGCTTCATCTAGTGGACCCCTACCAAGATTGTTCAAATTATAGTGCTGGGTCCAAAAATGCCCCCGCTCTGGGGCCCTTTGGTTTTACATGGGCTTAGATAGGGAAAATCTTTAAAAATCTTCTTTTCTGAAACTGCAAGGCCCAGGTCTTTGATATTTGGTATGAAGTTTCATCTAGTGGACCCCTACCAAGATTGTTCAAATTATAGTGCTGGGGCAAAAAATGCCCCCACTCCAGGGCCCTTTGGTTTTACAAGGGCTTATATAGGGGAGAGCTTTAAAAATCTTTTTCTCTGAAACCGTAAGGCCCAGGTCTTTGATTTTTGGTATGAAGCTTCATCTAGGGGACCCCTACCAAGTTTGTTCAAATTATAGGGCTGGGGCCAAAAATGTCCCCGCCCCGGGGCCCTTTGGTTTTACAGGGACTTATATCGGGAAAATCTTTAAAAATCTTTTTGTCTGAAACCGCAAGGCCTAGGTCTTTGATATTTGGTATGAAGCTTCATCTAGTGGACCCTTACCAAGATTGTTCAAATTATAGTGCTGGGGTCAAATATGCCCCCGCTCCGGGGCCCTTTGGTTTTACATGGGCTTATATAGGGAAAATCTTTAAAAATCTTCTTCTCTGAAACCGCAAGGCCCAGGTCTTTGCTATTTGGTATGAAACTTCATCTAGTGGACCCGTATCTAGTGGATCGGCTTATATAGGGGAGAGCTTTAAAAATCTTTTTCTCTGAAACCGTAAGGCCCAGGTCTTTGATTTTTGGTATGAAGCTTCATCTAGTGGACCCCTACCGAGATTGTTCAAATTATAGTGCTGGGGCCAAAAATGACCCCGCCCCGGGGCCCTTTGGTTTTACATGGGCTTATATAGGGAAAATCTTTAGAAATCTTCTTCTCTGAAACCGCAAGGCCCAGGTCTTTGATATTTGGTATGAAGCTTCATCTAGTGGACCCCTACCAAGATTGTTCAAATTATAGTGCTTGGGTCAAATATGCCCCCACTCTGGGGCCCTTTGGTTTTACATGGGCTTAGATAGGGAAAATCTTTAAAAATTTTCTTCTCTGAAACCATAAGGCCCATGTCTTTGATATTTGGTATGAAGCTTCACCCCACAAGGCCCAGGGCCTTTTGGTTTTACATGGGCTTATATAGGGAAAATCTTTAAAAATCTTCTTCTCTGAAACCGCAAGGCCCAGGTCTTTGATATTTGGTATGAGGCTTCATCTTGTGGACCCCTACCAAGATTGTTCAAATTATAGTGCTGTGGCCAAAAATACCCCCGCCCCAGGGCCCTTTAGTTTTACATGGGCTTATATTGGAAAAATCTTTAAAAATCTTTTTCTCTGAAACCGCAAGGCCCAGGTCTTTGTTATTTGGTATGAAGCTTCATTTAGTGGACCCTTCAAATTATAGTGCTGGGGCCAAAAATGCCCCCACCACGGGACCCTTTGGTTTTACATGGGCTTATATAGGGAAAATCTTTAAAAATCTTCTTCTCTGAAACCGCAACGCCCAGGTCTTCGATATTTGGTATGAAGCTTCATCTTGTGGATCATTAACAAGATTGTTCAGATTATAGTCCTGGGGCCAAAAATGCCCCCGCCCTGGGGCCCTTTGGTTTTACATAGACTTATATAGGGAAAATCTTGAAAAATCTTCTTCTCTGAAACCATAAGGCCTAGGTCTTTGATATTTGGTATGAAGCTTCATGTAGTGGACCTCTACCAAGATTGTTCAAATTATAGTCATAGGGCCAAAATTTCCCTGCCTTTGGGCCCTTTGGTGTTACATAGGCTTATATAGTCAAAATCTTTAAACATCTTCTTCTGTGAAACCACAACGCCTAGGTCTTTGATATTTGGTGTGAAATGTCATTTAGTGGACCTCTATCAAGATTGTTCACATTATAGCCCTTGGGCCAAAAATGCCCCTGCCCGAGACCCATTGGTTTTACATAAGACTTATATAGAGATAGTCTTTGAAAATCTGCTTCTCTGAAACTGCAAGGCCCATGCTTTTGATATTTGGTATGTAGCTTCATCTAGTTGACCTCTACCCGGGCCCTTTGGTTTTACATAGGCTTATAATATATAGAGATAATATTTGAAAATCTTCTTCTCTGATACAGCAAGGCCCAGGTCTATTTGGTGTGAAGCTTCATCTAGTGGACCAAGCCCAGGGGCAATTTGGTTTTACATAGGCTTATGCAGGGAATATCTCCTTCTCTGAAACTGCAAGGACCAGGTCTTAGATATTACTGGACCTTTGCCAAGATTGCTCAATTTATAGCCTTTGTTGATATTTGGTATGAAGCTTCACCTTTTTAGACCTCCCTCAACATTATGCTCATTATAACCCTGGGGTCAATAATGGCCCTTTCCTTGGCCCACTTGTTACTCTATGGATCAGGTGAGCGATCCAGGGCCATCATGGCCCTCTTGTTATTTGTTTATCTTTGAAAAGCAAATATGCTTCATTTGCTGCATGAAAACGGAGTGTTATTGTCTCTGAAAAGATGTCTCCATGGTGTACTGGTTATGTTACTCGCCTTGTAAACCAGTGGTAGCAGGATCGATCTCGGGCTTTCCCAGACTTTAGGATGAGTCTTTAAACTGAGGTCCCATCTCCGTATGACCTTAGCTGTTGGTGAGACGTAAAAACTCAAACACTCACTCTCTCTGAAAAATGGAGAGAAAAACACCTTTTAAATGGTGTCTGCTAATCATGATAGTTGTACATGTAGTTGTTGTATGAATAAATTGGGCCAGCCTGGGTAGCTCAGTCGGATGCGTTTTTGACTGGTGATCAAGAAGGACTCGTGGGTTTGATATCTGCCGGGGTCGGCAACATTCTTTCGTAGAGATTGATCATGAAATCTTTTCTATGGTCATTCTCTCCCTTCCACTGATTCAAGAAGGGCAGTTGTCAGTTTCTGGCAAAAGAATGCGCACTGTACTGGTTAACCGCTTATGTATAAGCTTACCCAGGAAAAGTGTGGATAGGTAAACTGACTGGCTCAAAAACGGCCAAAAATAGTGTTGACTGGGCCGTTAAACTCCAATACAATCAAACAAACAATGAATAAATTGATGACACCTTAGCACATGCACAAAAAGGTAAGCTGTCCACTACATTTCTAATTTAGCTTTCACTGGAACCATAACTCTATGACTAGCAAATGGCATTTTCAAAGTGTATTGTTCTTGTTTTTCAGTGAAAATAAGGCTAGATATCACTTGTGAATTGTCTGCCAAACAGATGATTCACAAGTAGTGTCAAGCCTTATTTACTATGAGAAGTATTAGAAGAAATCAAATTGTCGTCTGCACCAGGAATTTATGTAGCAGTTAAATTACAGGCCAATGGACAGTAGGCAAGCTTCCCTGGCTGATGAGACTGTAACTTGTCCTTGCAACACCAATTTCTTACTTCAGGCCAATCAGATTTCTTGATTTAATTTATTCCTGCATATTCACAAACTGAATCTCAAACAGTGATGATACTTTAGCTACCATTATGATTCTAATTATTGGGACAGATAGGCCTAAGCAGACAGTGCAGACCCAGATCGGCAGATCAGGCTCAAGGAGCAGTCTGATCAGGGTCTACGCTGTTTGACATTCTGTCTGCACCTTTTGGACTCCTTGCTGGATCATGAAATTGTAGGAGAATTATAGCAACTCCTCAAGGTGTCCCAGTTTTTAGGATTTTTATGGTACACAGTTCTTAGTCTGGTTCAGCAGGTCAAGGGGTTAACTGTTTTTTTTTGGGAAACCCATAATTGGCAAACAGTGCAGGCCTAGATCAGATGCTGCAGAATGCAGCATCTGATCAGGGCCTACACTGTTTGCGAAATGTTCAGCCATTTCCCCGATAAATTGTGAGGAAAACACACCCTGACACTCCTAAATTTTGAAATGGACTTCTGCTACATGTACATGTATATTATAAGGTGGAAGATTCCATTCGGTGAGTGAGTGAGTGTTTGAGTTTTACATCCCACCAACAGCTAAGGTCATATGGAGATGGGACCTCGGTTAAAAGACCATCCAAAAGGCTGGAGAAGCCCGGGATCGATCCTGCAACCCCTGGTTTACAAGGTGAGTAGCGTAACCATTACACCACTGAGGGGGCTTAGAGAAATAGATTCGGCTGCACGATGCTTCCACGCAGAGCTGATACCGACCGCACATGAGTACTGGTAATCCACTTAGAACCTCTGAGTCTGCCCAGAAAAATTGCTGCGAGTCGGCCCATCCATGCTAATAAACCCTATTGGTTTAATTGGGCGGCAGGGATTGAGATGTCGTTTCCTCTCGATGTCGGGTAAAATTGGAAGCAACGTCTTCAAAATGACCTAAATAGTGTTGACGGGGACGTTAAACCTCAAATCAAACAAACAAACAACACTGGGCTTCTAGATTCCATTCAGTATAAAATGGGTTATTTTTAGCTTACCTGTCACGTAGTGACGAGGTGAGCTTTTGGGATCACTTTTCCTCCGTCGTGCGTGTGTGCGTGCGTGCATCCTTGCACTTTTTCTTCAAACAACATCTCCTCCTAAACCATTGATTGGATTTTCACCAAACTTCACAGGAATGATCCTCAGGTGGTCCCCTTTCAAATTTGTTCAAATGGTTCCGGTCCGTTGCACATCTAGGTCACAGGAGCCAAAAATAGATTTTTTCACCGAAAACCGCAAGGCCCAGGTCTTTAATATTTAGTATGAAGCTTCATCTAGTGGACCCCTACCAAGATTGTTCAAATTAAAGTGCTGGGGCCAAAAATGCCCGCCCCGGGGCCCTTTGGTTATACATGGGCTTATATAGGGAAAATCTTTAAAAATCTTCTTCTCTGAAACCACTAGGCCCAGGTCTTTAATATTTGGTATGAAGCTTCATCTAGTGGACCCCTACCAAGATTGTTCAAATTATAGTGCTGGGGCCAAAAATGCCCCTCCCCGGGCCCCTTTCGTTTTACATAGGCTTATATGGGGAAAATCTTAAAAAATCTTCTCTGAAACCGCAAGGCCCATGTCTTTGATATTTGGTATGGATTTGTTTGTTTGTTTTGAGGTTTAACGTTCCCGTCAACACTGTATAGGTCATTTTGGAGACGTTGCTTCCAATTTTGTGGGACTTTTACCCGACATTGAGATGAAATGACATCTCAAGCCCTCGCCAAATGAAACCAATAGGGTTGATTAGCATGGACGGTCCGCCTTGCACCGCGCTTCCTGGACAGGCTTAGATCCTCTAAGCGGTTTACCAGTACTATTGTGCGGGCCAGATTCAGCTCTGCGTGGAAGCATCATGCAGGCCATATATTTCTTCAAGCCCCTATGGGCGGGGCCCGGATTTGGTATGGGGCTTCCATCTAGTGGTCCTCTACCAAGATTGTTCAAATTATAGCCCTCGGGCCACAAATGCCCCCGCCCCGGTGTCCTTTGGTTTTACATTGACTTATATAGAGATAATCTTTGAAAATCTTCTTCTCTGAAACAGCAAGGTCCAGGTCTTTGATATTTGATGAAGCTTCATCTAGTGGACCTCTATCAAGATTGTTTAAATTTTAGCCCTGAGACCAAAAATGCCCCCGCCCCGGGGCCATATGGTTTTACATAGGCTTATGTAGGGAATATCTTTAAAAAATCTTCTTCTCTGAAACTGCAAGGCCCAGGTCTATTTTGTGTGTAGCTTCATCCAGTGGACCTTTGCCAAGATTGTTCAAATTATAGTCTTTGTTGATATTTGGTATGAAGCTTCACCTTTTTAGACCTCCCTCAACATTATGCACATTATAGCCCTGGGGTCAATAATGGCCCACCCCGGGGACCACTTGTTACTCTATGGATCAGGTGAGCGATCCAGGGCCATCATGGCCCTCTTGTTTCATGAGTCAGTTTTGTTTGTTTGATCTTAAATGTGCCAGTCAACATTTATGTCATATTGAGCTACCACACTTTCCCTGTGCAGGCTTGTACATAAGTTGTTAACCAGTACAGTACGCACACATTCTTTTGCATGAAACTGACAGCTACCCTTCTTGAATCAGATGACCGTAGAAAACATTTCATGATCAATAACTAACAGGTATTGAACCTGCCGCCTCTGATCAATAATCCAATGCATATTGGACAGAGCTTCTTAGGCCAGCTTCAGAACAGATGACAATTTAAAATACTGTTTTAATCATTTTCAAAGAAAATGATATTTAACCCATCTAGTACCGTAAACCCCAAAACGGGTACCAGGGCAAACAGTGAAGGCCCAGATCAGACGCAGCAGAACGCGATGTCTGATCAGGGCCTACACTGTTTGCAAAAAGCCAAGCCATTTTCCAAATAAATTTTGAAGAAAAAACAACCCAACACCCCCTAAATTTTGAAATGGACTCCTGGTATATATAAGGAGGAAGATTCCATTTGGTACAAAAAGGGTTATGTGGATCATCTGTTAGTAGATGATTCACATTAAATGTCAAGCCTTATTTTCATCCAAATACATGTATAAAGATAATTATGACAGCGCCAATCAACCAATTTGTACTTTGTGAATTCGGGTTTAACGTCGCTTTCAACAATGTTTCAGTCATATCACGATGGTGTATGGTTGTGACAGGGAGCTCAATGCTCACTTTTATAGTGCTGCCTCACTGAAGTATCATGTCCCAGACACATTACATGATACCACACCCAGTCACATTATCCTGACACTGGGTCGACCAGTCCTAGCTCTACCCAGTAAATCTGAGTGCCAAGCGAGGAACAGCTAGTACCATTCTTAACGACTTTGGTATGTCGTGGCCGGGGATCGAACCTGTGACCTCCCGTTCCGCGGCACGGACACTCTTCCAACTGAGCTATCGGGGCCGGTCAACCCATTTGTACTGAATGGAATATAGCATATGTCCATTTCAAAATGTAGGGATGTCAGGTTGTTTTCTTCAAAACTGTTTTGGGAAATGGTTGAGCTTTTTGCAAACAGTGTAAGCCTTAATCAGACCAAGGGCATCTGACGTTACATCAGTGCAATAAATCAGCTGGTCAAGAGAACTGAACACCCTGTTTGTGCATATAGCAAGCGTAGCTAGCTGACAGGCATTTTGGGTATGGTGGACGACTTTTAAAGTATTGTATTAGCTCTGATTGAACCTCAGAGGCCCGTGATCAGACGTCGCATTCTGTGGTGTCTAATCTGGGTCTGCACTGTTTGCCAGGGTGCCTGTTTTAGGAATGGCCCACCTGAAATGGGTTAAGGTCTACAAAAATGGTCTGCTCTGGGTCTGTAAGATTTCAGATGTATTTCTGGCAGCTGTGTTGAATGGTTCAATCAGTAGAAACTATAACATCTCTGAGATTCCAACAATAAGTAAGTTATGTAACTGCCTTTTTTCACTGCTGGAATTATCCCATTTGTTTGGTATTGTTTCAAGTTTTTCTGAACTTTCTCCAAATATCATTATCTCTATCAATGGATCCAATGTTTTTCAAGTACCTGTAATGTTTCAAATGGCTGCTGCATGAATCTGAAGATTATTGTGTTGATTGCTAGTATATTTGTAGCTTCATAATTACCAGTTTAACCCTTTAATCCCTGAGCTACCGATGTGGACTCTTCCAGCTTCGGTTCTGTAATAAGGGAGTTTAGTCTGAATCATTATGATGTACATTTAAATGAACATGTATGAATATCATCTATGAACCTGTTTTATTTGGAAATCCTGGCAGACAGTTCAGCCAGAGATCAGACCATGCAGAACACAATTTCCAGTGAGGCATTTTCTCATTTGACCTTTAACAGCCCCCACCTTTGCAAACAGTGTAGATCCAGATCAGATGGTTTCTAGGATCTAAACTGTTTGTCATGCATTTGTGAATTGAATGATAGCAGTATACCAAGGAATTTGATTGCTTGACTGTCAGTAATGGGTGTGGCTGAATGATTACTCAGCAGGATAAGGGATATTTTATAAATAAAAAAATCAACCATAAGCCCCTAAATTTTGAAATGGACTCTTGTAAGTCCAGGTAAGATGGAAGATTCTATTCAGGTACAGAATGGGTCAAACTGCCAAGCACAACTGCAGTGGAAAACATTTTGAAATATTTTACGCTTATCCTGCTGTTCATAACAGCTGCTTCCTTTGCGAACAGTGTAGAGACAGATCAGATGGCTTATCAGGATCTACACTTTTTGTCATTCAGTTTGTGAATTTGAAAATCTAAAACTGATTGGCTGATAGCCAGAAATGGGTGGGACTAATTAAAATATGCAGCAGATTAAGGGTTAAAATCATTTTGATTTCTATCCAGGCCTGCATGGCCTAGTGTTTACCGGTAAGAGGGATGTCTCATTATCATGAGGTCTCTCACTGCAATGGGTTTAAGGCCCACTCTGATCACACGTGAGATGCCAAGTTATGCAACAGAAGGTCAGTTGGTTTTTCTTCGGGCACTCTGGTTATCACCAACCTCTGATTTATGTTCAGCTGAAAGGGCCCTAAACCATAATTAAAATAATAATAATAAAAATGACAGTTATCAGTCTAGCTACTGTAATGTTCCCAAGTATTGGGACAGACAGGCTTAATCAAACAGTGCAGACCCAGATCAGACTGCTCCTTCAGGAGCAGTCTGATCAGTGTCTACACTGCTTGCCATATTCCCTCTCCACTATTTAGCTCTTTGCCGATTTGTGAAAAAAAAATTGGTAAAATCTTTAATGAATTAAAGCAAGTCTTCAAGATGTCCCAAGTTTTTAGGATATTTTTTTTTTTTTTTTTTGGTATTATTATTTTTCAAAGAAAATAAAACTTGAAATTAATGTGAATCATCTCCATACTACGGTTCACATGAAAAGTCAAGCCTTACTAACTTGAAAGAAATGTTATGTTATCATCTGCAATTTTCTTTACACTTGGAGTGAAATCTTCCCTTTAACAGTAGGCTCCATTTTCAGAGGCACTCAATTTACATGAAAGCAAACAGAAAGTTTCAAAAGTTAATTCCCTTGAAAAAAAAAAAATAGCAGAAATGGTGCCAGGTGTATTCATGCTCCGAATATTACATGTAGGTCTTCGGCTGCTTCATAAATTCTTGGAGCAGACGACAATGTGATTTTTTAAAAATATTTTTCTAAGCAGATACCGATAAGGGCTTGACATTACATGTGAATTGAATACCGTAATGATCCTAAGTATTGGGACAAACAGGCCTAAGCAAACAATGCAGACCAAGATCCTGAAGGAGCAGTCTGATCAGGATCTACACTGTTTGCAATTCAGTCTCCACTTTTTGGACTCTTTGCAAGATCATGAAACAAATTTGCTATAATTTTCAGGAGAAGGTGGCCAATTTTTAGGAT
Organism: Lucinisca nassula; assembly: GCA_963580285.1. Taxonomy (NCBI): domain Eukaryota; kingdom Metazoa; phylum Mollusca; class Bivalvia; order Lucinida; family Lucinidae; genus Lucinisca; species Lucinisca nassula. The sequence continues at coordinate 110,239,036 of OY757018.1, read as the reverse complement.
TTTTACGGTAATCTGATAGTAAGACAGTTCACTTGACATGTCAGACAGTTCACATGACATATCAGCAAGCCTTATTATACCCCCGGCATACGAAGTATGTCAGGGGGTATATAGTTTTTGTCTTTCCGTCCGTTCGTCCGTTCATTGGTTGGTTAGTTAGTTAGTTCGTTAGTTCGTACTTACGTTTGTCCCGCCGTTCGTCAACCTTTACGTCAAAGTTTTGCGTTAAACCTTTTTGATAGCTCATATCTCTGTAACCACATGTTAAATTCTCTTCATATTCGGTGAAGGATATCTCTATAGCATTACCTTTCATATGGAATAGCAAAGCCCCTGCAAGCCCCTGGGTGGGCTGTCTGTCTGTCCATCTGTCTGTTCATTTACTTTCGTGTCAAAGTTTTGTGTTAAACCTTTTCATGGCTGATATTTCTGTAAACCACATCTTAGATTCTCTTCATATTTGGTAAAGGATATCTCTATAGCATTACCTTTCAATGGAATATCTAAGCGTCTGGATCAAGCCCCTGGGTGGGCTGTCTGTCCGTCCGTCTGTCTGTTCATCTACTTTTATGTCAAAGTTTTGTGTTAAACCTTTTTCATTGCTGGTATCTCTGTAACCACACGTTAGATTCTCTTCATGTTCGGTAAAGGATATCTCTATAGCATTACCTTTCATATGAAATGGCTAAGCCCCTGGGTCAAGCCCCTGGGTGGGCTGTCCGTCTGTCCATCTGTCTGTTCATCTACTTTTGCGTCAAATTTTTGTGTTAAACCTTTTTCATTGCTGATATCTTTGTAACCACATGTTAGATTCTCTTCATATTTGGTAAAGGATATCTCTATAGCATTACCTTTCATATAGAATATCTAAGCCCCTGGGTGAGCTGTCCACCCGTTTGTCAACTTTGATATCAAAGTTTTGTGTTAAACCTTTTTGATTGCTCATATATCTGTAACCACATCTTAGATTCTCTTCATATTTGGTAAAAGATATCTCTATAGAATTACCTTTCATATGGAATATCTAAGCCCCTGGGTCAAGCCCCTGGGTGGGCTGTCCGTCCATTGGTCAACTTTTATGTCAAAGTTTTGTGTTAAACCTTTTTGATTGCTCGTATCTCTGTAACCTCATGTTAGATTCTCTTCATATTTGGTTCAGAATATAGCTATAGCATTAACTTTCATATGGAATATCTATGCTCCTGGGTCAAGCCCCTGGTTGGGGCTAGGGGTCAATAATTAAGACTTTGGCATTTTGATTACCTCCAAGTTTTGTGTTAACTGTTTTCATTATACTCCTTGTTGTTGAAATGCAATATTTATTCTCAGTGGACTACATGTAAATGGAAAGTTTATATGGAAAGGTTCAATGCTACAGACAAATTGTCTTTTCCACTAAAAGGCACTGGCAGGGGGGTATACGTGACCCACTGGGCACTTTCTCTAGTTTTTACTGAACTAATAACTGAAAATGCGCTTTGCTGGTCGTGATTAGTGGTTGAGGGATTTAGAGCAGATATGCATGTCTTGAATAAGAGCTGACACATGACAAAATGTACTATAAGAACTGAGTAATTAGCAAAGACTTAGATTAGCCTGTGCATCCAGCCAGAATGGCTGGTCTTCACTTGTTGATCTTCTGATAGCCCTGAGGCCGTAGAAAGCTCATGTGGGAAGTAACAATTCTGATCATACTGCATGGATGTGGAGGCTGATCTGAGTCTTCGCTTGCTGCAAAAGCCTGCTAAACTCTTAAGAAGCCAAGAAAAATTACATCTGAAAATGTCATCTGCTTATGTTGTCTGCAGAATATTTTTATACCCCCGGCATACGAAGTATGTCAGGGGGTATATAGTTTTCGTCTTTCCGTCCGTTCGTCCGTTCGTTGGTTCGTTCGTATGTCCGTTTGTTCGTTCGTTCGTTAGTTCGTTCGTTTGTACGTTCGTACGTTTGTTCGTCAACCTTTACGTCAAAGTTTTGCGTTAAACCTTTTTGATTGCTCATATCTCTGTAACCACAGGTTGGATTCTCTTCATATTTGGTACAGGATATCTCTATAGCATTACCTTTCATATGGAATATCTAAGCCCCTGGGTGGGTTGTCTGTCTGTCCGTCTGTCTGTTCATCTACTTTTACGTCAAAGTTTTGTGTTAAACCTTTTTCATTGCTGATATCTCTGTAACCACATGTTAGATTCTCTTCATATTTGGTATAGGATATCTCTATAGCATTACCTTTCATATGGAATATCTAAGCCCCTGGGTCAAGCCCCTGGGTGGGCTGTCTGTCTGTCTGTTCATCTAATTTTACGTCAAAGTTTTGTGTTAAACCTTTTTCATTGCTGATATCTCTGTAACCACATGTTAGATTCTCTTCATATTTGGTATAGGATATCTCTATAGCATTACCTTTCATATGGAATATCTAAGCCCCTGGGTGGGCTGGCTGTCTGTCTGTTCATCTAATTTTACGTCAAATTTTTGTGTTAAACCTTTTTCATTGCTGATATCTCTGTAACCACATGTTAGATTCTCTTCATGTTTGGTAAAGGATATCTCTATGGCATTACCTTTCATATGGAATATCTAAGCCTCTGGGTCAAGCCCCTGGGTGGGCTGTCTGTCTGTCTGTTCATCTACTTTTACGTCAAAGTTTTGTGTTAAACCTTTTTCATGGCTGATATCTCTGTAACCACATCTTAGATTCTCTTCATGTTTGATAAATGATTTCATGATGCATGTCCATTCCCCCACCCATGGTGACCATGACCTCAAGGTCATGGTGACCTTGACCTCAAGGTCACGGACTTAGAAATTTTACATTTGGTTAAAGTTTTATGTCAAAATTTATAGATGCCTGTGTGTTCTATTTGATGCCCTCACTCCCTTGGTCCATTTAGAAATTTTATGTTTGGTTTAGCTTTTACAAGCACATTTATAGATTCTTATAGCTTCTTGACTTCATTCATATTACATACAAGCTCGAAAGATATATCAGAGGGTGATGCTGGCCGGGGGTATACGTGACCCACTGGTCACTTTCTCTAGTTTGCAAACTTTTTGAAAATATTTTTGCATACAGGCTAAAAGTATGGTCCCAGATCAGACTGCTTCTCTTGGAGCAGTCTGATAAGGGTCCACGCTGTTTGTAAAAAAATATTTTTAAGGTAACTGGCAGATGGCAAAGCAGACGTCAATAGTCGTGATTGGCATTTTATGGGTAAAAGGTTTTTGTCATGCGCTTGCTCTAAGAATAGAGAAATAAGTACACAGAACTCCTGAAAATGAGGACAATTTTGCAAGCACTGTAATAATCCTAAAAATTTGGACACCTTGAATGAAGACTTGCGGTAATTCTCCTAAAATGTTAGCAAATTTGTTTCATGATCCAGCAAAGACTCCTAAAAGTTGAGACAGAATGGCAAACAGTGTAGACCCTGATCTTGGTCTGCACTGTTTGCTTAGGCCTGTCTGTCCCAATTTTTAGGATCATTAAGGCAGGTAAATCTTGGTTTAAGATAAACTCATGTTATCCTTCAAATGTCCTTATTGAGGATTCTGTTTTGTTATACACCTTTGAAAAACTTTCATATTATGTTGTGCCCCTCGGCATCTGTCTGTAAATTTTTCGTTTCTTGATAACTCCCACATTTTACATCAGATCAAGCTTAAAGTTGATACATAGTTAGACCATGATGTGGAGCAGCCCATATTGTTTCGAGGTTACGGTCCAACAAATATTAACACAGTTATGCCCCTAAATATATAGTTTCCTGCAACTCCTCATACAGTAGTTATCATCCAAACAAGCTGAAATTTGATGTATAGTGAGACCATGATGTGAAGCAGCACAATGTTTTGAGGTTACGGTCCACCAAATGTTAATAGACCTTTGAAAATTTCTGTAAACATTTCAGTTTTGGATATTTCCTCATATTTTACATCCGAACAAGCTGAAACAATATATTGTTAGACCACAATATGGAGCACCACATATTGTTTCGAGGTTGCAGTCCATCAAATATTATGCCCCTTTGAAAATTTCTGTAAACATTTTGTTCTTGCTAACTGCTCCTACAAATAACATTCAGTCAAGGACGGGCCTCTGTGGTCTAATGGGTAAGAGTGCTGACTGATCATTAGGTCTCTTACTGCTATGGTCTGCGTCTTTCTTGAGCCACATGTGACATGCTAAGTTCTGAAACGGAAGGTCAGGTTGTTTTTCTCTGGATACTTCGGTTTTTGCCTACCTCTGATTTACAATCTGCTCAAAATAAGTCAAATAATCTTGAAAGGGCCATAAAACTAAATAGCATTCGATAAAGCTGAGTTAGACAATGATGTAGAAAAATGCATATTGTTTCTAGGTTACAGTCCGCCAAATACATGTATTAGCAGAGTAATGCCCATTTGAAAATTGATGTAAACTTTTCATTTCAGGCTAAATCATCCGACAGGAGCAGTCTGATCCAGGTCTGCACTGTTTGCTTAGGCCTATTTGTCGAAATACTTAGGATCATTACGGTAACCCCATGTATTCAGACAACACCTTAAAAAAGGAGACAATATTATTTTAGAAAGATGAAGTACATTGTGCACTCTCCAAAATGCATTAAATTGTGACTTTGTCTCTTTCAGCATTGACAAGGTGCCAAAGATAACGTCACCTGTTTTGGTCATCCACGGAACGGAAGATGAAGTGATTGACTTTTCTCACGGACTCGCTATATACGAGCGATGCCCAAGAAAGGTTGAGCCTCTCTGGGTTGAAGGTGCTGGTCACAATGATGTAGAATTATACGGACAATATTTAGAACGTCTCAAACAGTTCATCAGCGTAGACTTGGCGGTCAATTGACATAAGGACACGGAGGGTAACGGCGCACTGGATGGAGAGCTTCTACCATTGAGGGTTGATCAGCTGGAACTTATATCTGAAGTGGAGACATTGTTATGATGTAGATGAAGAAATTAGAAGAAGATTTGTCTAGGAAATTAAAATCATCGCAATCAGAGAGAATGTTGTATGGAATCATTAACCCATTATTACTTGGAAACTCTTAACTGGGACACAGGCAAACGGTGCAGACCAAGATCAGATGCCGCATGATGCGGCATCTGTTCAGGGCTACACTGTTTGCCAACAGGATTTTCTGTCATGAAAATGACAAAAAATATACCTAACACCCCTTCAAATGGACTTGTCCAACATGTAGCAATGGAAGATCCACCAGTGTACACTGGGTTAATCCTTAAAACCCTGAGAAAATCTACAACTGAAAATGTCGTCTGCTTATGTCGTCTGCAGACTCTTCTTGCAAACTTTTTAAAAATATTTTTGCATACAGGCAAACAGTTTGAGCCCAGATCAGACTGCTCCTATGTTCCTACAGGAGCAGTCTGATCTAGGAGCAATCTGATCTAGGTTCACACTGTTCACAAAAATGAGTTTTAAAGTAACCAGCAGACGACAAAGCAGACGACAATTGTCAGGATTGTCATTTTATGGGTTAAGTTCAAGATTTAGTCCTCATTGAATGGAATCTAATGAGAACATGCAAGATACAGTTTCATGGAGACATAACAATGAAAGCACTGGTGGGTCATTTGTCTCTGCATGTAGGCTGGGAAAATGGCCCTGACCAGAAACTTTATTTCGTTTAACCCTTGAATTCCAGTACTTAATCAAATAGTGTAGACCCTGATCAGATGCCACATTTGTGGCAACTGATCTGGGTTCTACACTGTTTGCCAAACCCAATACATGTGTCCTGTCCAGGTTTTACAGATAATCCTCTTTACACAACACTGACGTCAGAGCAACAAGAATTGCAAGGCGGTAATTTTCGTACAAATCGGTGATAGTCACTTGGACACTAGCAGCACAGCTGAGATTCAATTAGTAACTTTAGGTAGTGACCCAAAAACAAATTGATACTCTAAAAGTCTTAAGCATGGCATGACGGAACTAGTATTCAAATTGTCACTAAACCCATATATGCCTAGCGGCCCCTTTTCTGGGACATTGGCAAACAGTGCAAACGCAGGTCAGACAATGCAGAATGCGGCATCTGATCTGGGTCTACACTGTTTGCTTAAAGAACGCTCATAATTGTAAAATTGGCCACTAACAAAAACAAACCTGACACCCCTACAGTATAGGCTATAATAGGAAATGGACCACTCCAAACTTACTAGTTGAAAGATTCCATTGTCTTATATGGGTTAAATGATTGGTTCATTAGTATTTAGTGGAATGATCATGTAAGTATCTATCTAACCTTGATTAGGAAATAATTAATTGGAATCAATAGTTAATTAATTAAATGACTTGACGCTTACTAGAATTTACATTTAACTGGTAGTATATTTTGTAGGATCGATGAGCTGGAATCATCAGGGATGGTACATGTAAATGAACTTGACGATGCTTGTATAGGTATGAATAATGAAATTCTGGAATATATTTCTCTGTTTCTTCCTTGAAACAATAATGTTATGGATACCTGTTAGAATCACCTCATAGAGGTGATTCAATCTTATAGAGGTGATTCTAACAAATACCCACAACATTCATGTTTGCTTCAATGTCCAGAGAAATAAGACAAAAATGCTTTGAAAATGCCGTCTGTACTTGCAGAGTTAATATGATGGTAGATAAGGTTGGTATTTTGTGATAAATGAAGGATAGTTTTTGTCAATGCTCCATAAAAACCTATGTTGTGGGTATTCATTAGAACTGCCTCATTTAGGTGGTTCCAATGAATACCCACAGCATACATTTATATGCAGAAAAAAGGAAAACTCTCCTTCAATTATCACAAATTACGCACCATATCTGTTGCTATGGTTAATCCATATCTCAAAATGATTTGACAATGCAGAATTCTGCTTATGGTAGGCAGTATAATTTGTCATTGGGTACTCTGCTTTCCGCTCATTTTTGATAAACATTAGCTTATAGAAATTGAAGTACTCCTTAAAGTTCATGTCTTGGGGAATGTGTACCATAAAAATCAAATAAAAAAATCTGTTAACAGTGAACTTCGATAACTGGAACAATTGCTTGTTAACCATGGCTAATTAGAACTCTCCTTTTAGTCCTTTGACAATTCTTCCCATACATTGTAGCTCCAAATATTAACAATTTATCGTAATTTGTTATCCCCACGCTTTTCAAAGAAAAAGTGGGGATATTGTTATGGTCTTCGTCGTCCGTCCGTCCGTCTTACCAGATAACTCCTCCTAGACGGTTATAGATAGAAACTTGAAACTTTGGGAACTGATAGATCTTTGGTCTGGGGAGTGCATGACACTTTCGGAATTTTGATCACACCCCTACTGGTGGGTCCAAGGGGTGTGGCCCGCGAGGGTCAAAACTCGAACTTTCCAGAACATGGTCGTGTAATATATCAAAGTGAACGGCATGATGAGTAGAAAACATTACAACCAAAATTTGACCCCTGGGGTCAATTTTGAGGTCACCAGAGGTCAAAAACTGATTTTGACCCCTTTACCGGATAACTCCTCCTAGACGGTTATAGATAGAAACTTGAAACTTTGGGAACTGATAGATCTTTGGTCTGGGGAGTGCATGACACTTTCGGAATTTTGATCACACCCCTATGGGTGGGCCCAGGGGGTGGGGCCCGCGGGGGTCAAAAATCAAAATTTCCAGAACATGGTTGTGTAATATATCAAAGCAAACGGCATGATGAGTAGAAAACCTTACAACCAAAATTTGATCCCTGGGGTCAATTTTGAGGTCACCAGAGGTCAAAAACTGATTTTGACCCCTTTACCCCCTTAGACTGCAGTTTGTGACGTTTCTTCTCTTTCAGCCAATCAGAAGTCGTTTCTGCTGCTGACTATATCGTGAAGAGACCTTCTTAATGATTAAGAAAGTTTCTTAACCATTAAGAAGAATTCTTTACACATTAATCAGCCCAGATGCTCCTGAGTGACTGAAAAGCAATAAAACTTCACCCTGTACCTGACAGAGAAATCAAGCAAGATGATTTTAATGTCCAGTGAATTATCTAAGGTATATCTTTTTTCTGGAATATTAAAACGAAATTAGCAGAAATTGACAAACTGACAGTTCAAAAGAAGTAGGAGAGTCAATACAAAGCATGCATAGCCAAAGTCTCACAATAAATGAAAAAAAAAAAAAAAAAAAAAAAAAAAGGTTTACTTCTTTAACCCTTTTGTACCAAATGGAATCAGCCACCTTATATATAGCACAGGTTCATTTTAAAAATTAGGTTTGTCAGGTTCTGTTTTCTTCAAAGTTTGCACATTGGCTTAACTTTTTGCAAAAAGTGTAGGCCCTGATCAGAGGCCGTGTTCTGTGGCGTCTAGTCTGGGCCTGCACTGTTTGCCAATTAGCCGTTCAGGTGTTTCCGGTACAAAATGGGTACACTTCCCAGGGAGGCTACAGTTTGTCAGAACAGCAACACTTTTTTTTCTTGTTTTAACAAAACTCTGTCATACAAAACAAATATTCCCGACCAGAGTTTGTGAGTGAGACAAAGTTAAAAATTCAAAACAAAACAAATTTCATACCCGACAACAACCATCCGATTGATGAACAACCTATAAACTCCTGTTTTACTATTCTTCGCAGGAACAGAAAAAATGTTGCTGATGATAGGCCTATTTCAAACTTTTGAAATCCAGACCGTGTCTCCCATCTGACATTTTTTTCTTCAAGTTCAAATTAATAAAAAAGACACCACCTTATGGTAGCTTCTCAGTGAAGAGCAACTAAGTGAATGGGTGAGAGTAAAATAAAGTTTTGAGCATAATTAATGTAATCTCAAGAGACCATCAGTGGATATAATTCAAGAAAATTGACAGCAGTCTAAGCCAGTTAGAAGTCATAAAGAGATTTCTTCACAGTAAGAATCTGCTACGCTTCGCTTCGCAGATTCTTACTTGTGAAGAAATCTCTTCATGACTTCTAACCTATACATACATTACTGTTACCTGATAACTCCTCCTAGACCGTTATAGATAGAAACTTGAAACTTTGGGAACTGATAAAACTTTGGTCTGAGGAGTGCATAACACTTTCGGAATTTTGATCCTACCCCTGGGAGTGGGGTCAGGGGTGGGGCACCTTGGAGATAAAAAATCAAAGTTTTCAGAACATGGTCGTGTAGCATATTAAATCGAACGGCATGATGAGTAGAATACATCACAATCAAACTTTTACCCCTCGGGTCAAACACCCCTAGGTGATGGCCCAGGAGGTGGGGCCCGCGGGGAAGGGTGGGGATATGCGATGGCTTGCCATCGACTGCGTGATTCTAGTTTGATTTTATCTTGAGGAGATTCTAATGAATACACACAACATTTCTTGATTTTATAGAAAATCGAAAATACATGTATGACCTTTGGTCGTCCACATTATGCCTGATGGCCTGGCACAAGGATTTACCCTCAGTAGCTCAAACTACATGTACCTGTTGTAAAAGATTTCATGGTCCTGAAGGTAGTCAAGGTATTGAAATTTCACTGTATTGGGCTGCATTTACACTTGTGACTTGGTCCAGACCAAATTGCTTCACATTAGGACTTACTTGAACCCTAGTGCAGATTAACTTGTACCTAGTGTCAACATAATTATGTAAGGAGGAGTATAGAGGATAATTAAGGCTTAGCATTCTGGATATAGAGGATCTTACACGAGTGCTGATGTATTATTGAATTTATTAAACGAGTTGAGAAAAAGGGATAAAATGCGAGGCTTTGCCGAGCATTTTATCCCTTTTCCTCAACGAGTTTAATAAATTCAATAAAACATGAGCACGAATGCAAGATTCTATTTATCATATGACATTTGAAACACATTTTATTCACGATTGTTTACAAAAAAGCCAGTTTTCCGCCATTAGTAAACGCGAAGCCGATACGGACGTCGTACATGTAACGTTACGGAACGTATCTAGCTAATTTGCATATTTAATCCACTAGTGGATTATCGAAAATATTACATGGCGTTATTACACTCAGATGCGACATCATATGATAAAAAAATTTCTGCAGAGGACATTTTAAAATATTTCTCAAATTTTTCCCAGATAACATATTTTGACATTTCATGCAAAATTGAAGATAGTTTGCATGACATGTCAAAACCTGTTTTCAGGGGAAAATGAGAAAAACACATATCAATTTGTCGTCTGCTGAATTAGCCATGTGCCTGGTAAAAGTAAAGTAATAATTTTCTTTATTTATTTTTAGAAGTATAATGTTGTTGGTACATGTACTAGTTAGAATCGCCTCATTGAGGAGATTCTAACATGTACTCAACACATGTATTTTCATAGAAAAATAAGAAAAGCAGATTTCCACATTTTCCTGAGTAACAGAACTCCTTAACAAGAGATATCATGTAGGACACAACTTCATCCAGATAAGTCTCGGCAGCCTTATTTTCTAGCTGAACTGAATGTTTTTACTGTAGTTGTCTCCAAAACTTCATGATAATCCGTAAACAGTGAGAGTTGACAGGTGTGAAAAAAATGGCTGATCACCATCATGATAGTAATGATATAAGAGTGCAAAGTTACCAACTCCGTGTCAAAGATAATTTTCATATGTGCATGTATATATTTACATATTATAGAATTTTGACTTACATTAATTAGGATGTTTGCTATTGTAGACTTACTTTCTGTGCAAAATAAATGGATAACATCACAGGAAACTGCATTGTAACAAATGGTCAATACGATAACACACCAGTGTGACATAGTGTGCTTTCATATCTCCAAAACACTTATTTTTCAGATGAAAATTTCTGATATTTTTCTTATTTATACTCTAAACATAGGTTGTGAGTGCTCGTTAGAACCGCCTTTTTCAGGTGGTTCTATATCTAACAAGTACACATCCCATGTCTTGAAGCAAAAATCAGGAAAATAAGGTAGACCCCTATAAACTCCAGTTTTCTCTATATGAATTGGGGTTTAGAGGGGCGTTCATTACATAGACTTGTTAATGTGATGATACAAATTGTGTTTTCTCCAAGGATAAGAAGAAACTGACACATTGGACCATACCGCATTAACTCTTATCCTACCCCTATCTTTGCAAACAGTGTAGATCCAGATCAGATGGCTTCTGAAGAAGCCATCTGATCATCTACCCTGCTTGACATTCAGTTTCTGAATTTGTAGAAATAAATTACATCAAGTAATCTGATTGGTTCAAAGTCGGAAATGGGTGTGGCTAAACTGAATATTCAGCAGGATAACACTTAATGAAGGTGTGCTTGTAAGCATTTGGAGTATACTGGGATTCTATCATACACTTAGATGGCCTATGGCGGTATTCAACTATAACTCTATCAGCAGTGTGATAGGCTATGTTTAAGAACAATAACAATCTATGTCGTCACTGTCTTCTTGTCCTTGGAATACTGTACATATATTCAGTAAATTTCCGCTATTACGACCACCTAAAATTAAGACTAAATCTGCTTTTAAAAGCTCATTGAGATGGTTTCTGTTTTTCTTTCTTTGTATTTTCTATACCCAGTGTCTCCTAATAAGGGACCACCTTTGGGACTGTTCAAAAGTGGTCTTTAAGACCACTTTTGAACAGTCCCAAAGGTGGTCTTAATATAGGAATTTTACTGTATAATATGAGATAATTTTCTCATGTTTGTGATAAAAATATATGGGCCTTGATGCAAGAAGAAGTCCCTTCGGACAAAATTGCATTGGTATGCTGTACATGTATTTAGATTTCCAGAAAGACCAGCTTTTTCAAAGCACAACACTTTGTATTTTACAAAGATACTCCAGGTTTTAAGCAAGTTATTCAATATTTTATGAAAATAGCCTTATTGATGTCGATTTCGAGAATTACGACATTAAAGTAACGCATAGTATTTTTAGGCTTACAAAGTGTTGAAAATACTAAAAACTGGCTTCAAACTATATATTACATAAATAGAAAATGTGGTTTCAACGGAAGCAACCAACCCTTGATGACGAAATAAATGCACGTTTTTTTGGTTTTGCACATGATTTTGTGGTTGTTTGGTGACTGCAAAATAATAGCAATTAAGCATGGGCAAGCATGTCATCCTGGTTTTAAATATTTTTTTGGCAAAGGATAAAACAAAACTTGAAAATGCAAGATTATTTGAAAAATGCTCAAATAATCACTTTTTCACTTTTACACCAATTGCTGACATTAACCTATGATTGTTGGAATGGCCCATTTCCTACGCTGTGGCTCATATGTTTACTTTAGGGCATTAGCAATAGCGGTTTGCGTATATTATCAGTTTGCTCGATCTTCATTAGTTCCAGGCAAATGAATACATAATGATGATTTTCCATAATTAGAATTTTGCCTCTCTATACATAACAAGTTCTTATAGTATTAGGATTTCTTTTGTCTACATAGCTCCAGATAAGACACTTTTTTGTATTTTTCTTATTTCTGTATGAAAATATATGTTGCAGGTACTCATTAGAAGCGCCTCGGCGAGGCGCTTCTAATGAGTACCCACAACATATATTTTCGTGTAGAAATAAGATAAACAATATTTGGATACCCCCCTTACCTGGGGCTATGATGTTGTTACATGTACAGTATTTTAAAATAGTCGCTTCGTGTGCTGTATTTTTAAATATAGATTATATAGAAAAATGGCCTTTTTTCTATAAAATTTATATACTTTCCAAGTGCACGTATACTTTCCAAGTACGGTACATGTAGGCTTCCACTTGATTTTATCCAAACCCATATAATTAGGAATAGTGCTATAGATTAATACACATATTTCTGGCATGCTTAATCGATCACTTGTTGATACATGCTTAATCGATCACTTGTCACTTGATTGAACGGATGATCGACCACGAAACTGAAGCAGTTCTGACCACTGTTATTTAGAATCACTCAGAGATTCCAACTACCCATAGTACCTTAAATTGACAAGCATATAAGCACATACACAGACATTGTATATGTTTAGGGTAATTGTTAGAATAACTGAAAGAGGCTGTTCTATCTAATATTCAAGTTTTTATGCATAGTCAAGAAATCATAAAGGAACAAGTGAAACCGATGTCTCTAAAAGGGGAAGCAATACATCAGGCATATTTTTGGCCATTTTTAAAAAGGAAATAACATTCTTGACTTAGGTTTGCTTTCCTGTCTCCAGAATCCCTCTTAAACAGGGTTCTCCTGTTAAAGGAAAGAATTTGCTCCTGAGGAGCAAATATTTTCCTTTAAGAGTAGACCCCTACTGATAAGGGATACAAAAACATTTTTGGAAGAGTTGCCTCCCCTGAAAGTGAATCCATTCTCCTTAATACATGTATAGATCATCTGATCTGCTTTTGTTGTTCATTCATGATGATTCTATGATAAAAAATCCTGGTAAATCTATATACGCATCAACTGCATTAACGATTATTATTAAGACCTGTCTGAGCTCTGGCATGTCTTGTCTTTCCTTGTGATATTGTTCATTTTGCACATACATTTACAATACTGCCTTGAAGCTTATATATTCTTTGAAAGCCCATTCATATTTGCATACAAAGTTTACTAGTGCTTTAGAGTACATTATTTCTGATGTCATGCAGCTTACATTTCTCTATGGTGAAGCAATCTGACTATAACTATGGGAACAATTAGAAACATTGATTGACTGTATGGCAGCAAGCTTTAGTGCACTGTATTACTGACTTCAGGCAGTTTACTTTTCTCTATGCTGAAACAGTCTGACTGTAACCATGGGATGGCCACGCCCATCAGGGCTTAAAGAAATAGATGGGCTGCATGATGCTTCCATGCAGAGCTGAAACTGACAGCACACAAGTACTGGTAAACTGCTTAGCGGCTGTAAGCCTGCCCAGGCAAAGTGGTGCAAGTCGGGCCGTCAATTCTTATAAACCCTATCGGTTTCATTGGGCGACAGGGTTTGAGATGTCATTTCATTTCAGTGTCCGGTAAAAATCCCACAAAATTGGAAGCAACATTTCCAAAATGACCTATACAGTGTTGATGGGGATGTTAAACACGAAATCTTGATTGACAGCTAGCTTTAGTGCAATGCATTGCTGATGTCATGCAGTTTACTTTTCTCTATGCTGAAACAATCTGTCTGTAACCATGGGAAAAAGAAATCTTTATTGACAGCAAGATTTAGTGCACTGTATTACTGATGGCATGCAGTTTACTTTTCTCTATGCTGAAACAATCTGACTGTAACCATGGGAACAAGAAATCTTGATTGACAGCTAGCTTTAGTGCAATGTATTGCTGATGTCATGAAGTTTACTCTCCTCTATGCTGAAACAATCTGACTGCAACCATGCACAATAAGTGACCTTGATTGACAGCTAGCTTTAATGCAGTTTCTGATGTCATGCAGTTTGCGTTTCTTTATGCTGACAATCTGACTCTAACCACATGAATAATTAGGGACCTTGATTGACAGCTAGCTTTAGAGCACTGTGTTGCTGATGTCCTGCAGTTTACTTCTCTGTATGCTGAAATAATCTGACTGTAACCATGTGAACAATAAGAGATCTTGATTGACAGCTAGCTTCCGTGCACTGTGTTTCTGATGTCATGCAGCTTACATTTCTCTATCCTGAAACAATCTGACTAACCATGGGTACCATTAAAAAAACTTGATTGACAGCTGAAAATGAACACTTAAGGATGTGTATTTAAAACTTAATTGTGTATACCGTAATGATGTTAAGTATTTGGACAGATAGGCCTAAACAAACAGTGCAGACCCTGAAAGTGCAGTCTGAATCAGCCTGATCAGGGTCTACACTGTTTGCCATTCCCTCTGCACCTTTTGGACTCCCAGCAGGATCATGAAACAAATTTGCTAAAGTTTTAGGAGAATTATACAGCAAGTCCACAAGTTGTCCGAGAATTATACAGCAAGTCCTCAAGTTGTCCGAATTTTCAAGATGCATTGTATTTACGGTAACTTCATGCATTGTCTAAACAAACAGAATATACCCAGATGGGTCTGATTCTGATCAGGGTCTGTGCTACCAGCAGATCACCAGATAGCAAAGTTGTCTAATTTTAAAATAAATATGGCAATAAAGATACAGTTAAGGAATTGAAGCCTTTTACCTTGGTAAATAATATCCTGGGTAGTCCTGAATTCTGTCTGAAGGGGCTCTTATCTTTTGCAGTTTATATAAGCTTTGAGGTAGCTGTTTTGTGTCATTGTTTAATTTTATTATTGGGTGCATTGTTTTAATGTTGTACTGATCATGTTATAATTCTGACCTTAGGGGATTGGAAACACTTTCAGGGGAGAAAACTCTTTCTGGAATATTCTTGTCCCCTTTATCAATAAAGGTCTGCTTTTAGAGGAAAGAATTTGCTCCTTAGGGGTCTGCTTTTAGAGGAAAGAATTTGCTCCTTAGGAGCAAATTCTTTCCTCTTAAAGCAGACCCCTGTTCATGCAGATCCCTGTTAGGGATTCAAGTGACAGGAAACAGTAAACCCCTTTTTCAGAAGGGATCAGTTTAAGGGAATGTGTACAGGAACCGGTGTACAGGAAGTCCCAAAAGTTGTTTCCCTTAAGAGAAATATGCAAGGTGTTTCCTTTCCTCTTTACTTGTAAGACGCCAAAAAATGCATTTTTAAAATGTCGTCTTGTTTTTGTCGTCTGCTGCATCTTCTTGTAAATTTTTCAAACACATTTTTGCATGCAGGTAAACAGTGTGGACCTTGGTCAGACTGCTTCAAGCAGAGGTGTCTGATCTGAGTCCGTTTGCAAAAGGTTTTAAAGTAACCAACAGACGAGCAGACGTCATTTGTTGTCAATGGCATCTTAACTCTTATCTTGCTGAATGTTCATTTAAGCCACACCCATTTCTGTCTATCAACCAATCAAATTACTTGTTGTAATTTATTGCTACAAATTCATAAACTGAATGCCAAACAGTGTAGATCCTGATCAGATGGCTTCTTCAGAAGCCATCTGATCTGGATTTACACTGTTTTCAAAGATGGGGGTTGTTGTGAACAGCAAGATAAGGGTTAAGGGTTCAGGTAAATTGTTTTATGCCATTTATACAGGAGAGATCAATATTGATTTTCTGTTTTACTTCCTTGTTAACAGTCTCTCTTTAGGCTTGTCCTGCTGAATACATAAATTTAACTCTTCATGTAACGCGAAACTGAATGACAAACAATGAAGAGCTTGAGCAGACTGATTTTCACCGTGCTTAGGTAGGGGTTAAAGTGGGTCAGCAGAATAATGGATAAAATGGGCTTAGCCTAAAGGAGGAGCAATTGCTCTCCTTTTGACCATTATCTTGCTGAATAAATCAGTTTAGCCACGCCAATGTCTGACTATCAACCAATCAATTTCTTGACAATGTGTGTTCATTCAGTTCACAAACTGCATGACAAACAGTGTAGATCCAGATCAGATGGCTTCTGAGCCATCTGATCTGGATGTACACTGTTTACAAAGGTTTGAGGTTGTCGTGTTTTGCAGGATAAGGGTTTTGATAAGGGAAAAACAAATATTTTGCAAGAGTTGTCTTTCCTGCATTTATATCCATTATCGTTAACACTGTATTCTGGTCATTTTTTTTTTCAGTAGATGACATTTTGAAATATTTTTCTCATTTTTCCCAGAAAACATGATTTGACAATTCATACAAATTGTCTCCCTTGGAGACAAAAATTCATAAGATGTCTAATCCTGTTTTCTTGGAAAAATAAGTAATATGTCATCTGCTGAATTGGCCCAGACAGTGGTAAAGTTTAGTTTCTGCATCTTTTATATCAGTTTATTCTGTTTGTCAAGCCATTACCGTAATGATCCTAAGTATTGGGACAGATATGCAAAAGCAAACAATGAAGACCCAGATCAGGGTCTACACTGTTTGCCATCCTCTAAGCACCTTTTGGACTTCTTGCTGGATTGTGAAACAAATCTGTTAAAAATTTTAGGAGAATTATGGCAAGTCCTTAAGGTGTCTGAATTTTTAGGAGTTTTACGGTATCCAAGATGGTTTTTGGATGCTCATATTGTTCAAGTCATCTCAGCTATGTGTTTCTTACATTTCTTTTTTTATTAAGATATTAGATGTTGCTCATGGGTGTAAGTTTTGGTGCAAATTTCATTTCTACTTTTGAAGAGTGTTGGTGAAACCGATGCTCCCATTTTCTATCTGTCCCATTTCTAAAGGCAATGTTTATGGTCAGTTATATAATGAACTGTACATATTATGCACTGAAAAAAAAAGATTTAGCAAAACAGTCTACTACGTTGTTTTGACAAGAGATGAGAGGCTTCTAGAATCTTTTGATTAACACATCTGTACAAAGAAAGGAGTTTAGTTTACATTACTCGTCTTTTGTTATACCTTAAAATTTACAGGAAATGGAAATAGGCCAGTTTTCGCAAGGGAGACAAGTTTTGTGACATTCTGTGCATTTTCTTGTTCACTTAACCTCTCTGAAAATGGGATCTTCTCTTAAAGCAACGGAGGAGCATATTCTTTCTTTTTAAGAGTAGACATGTATGATTATGGAGACAAAGAAATCATGGGGCCAGTTGTTCAAAGCCTTGTTAGCTTAACGAACTCATTTGTGGTCAAACTGGCAAGTAAAATATCTAATATATAGTGTTATTTTTGCTGAAAAAATGAGAGCAGCTTTTCATTTTTTCAGCAAAAATATTAGCATATGACTAAAGTTTTAATGATACGTTAACTAACAACATCGTTAGTTTTGAGCAACTGGCCCCTGAAAGAGTTGTCTTCCCTAAATGATACACAAACTTGAAAGTTAGTGTTACTGTTGACAAGCCAAGTGCAGCAAAGTTTTTCTGGGTTCATTTGTTCAAAGCATCATTAGCTTATCGAGCTTGTTAGTGGACAAATTGTTAACTATTCTAGCAAATACAGTATCTAATACTCTGGGACCAGTTGTTCAAAATTAACGACATTGTTTGTTAATGTATCGTTAATGTATCGTTAAAATTTTGATCATTCATTTTGGCTAATATTTTTGCTGAAATATGGTAATATTTTTGCTGAAAAAATGAGAGTATCTTTTCACATTTTTTCAGCAAAAATACCAGAATTTTAGATATTGTACTTGCTAGTACAGTTAAGAATATGACCACTAATGAGCTTGTTAAGCTAACAATGCTTTGAACAACTGTACCCTGGTGTTTTTGCTTGAAAAAAATTTGAGCAGCTGCAAAAGCTCACATTTTTTTCAGCAAAAATATTAGCATATTCACTATGTCATATAATCAATGTTTTTACAGTTGTTAGTTAATGACATCTTTAATTTTGAGCAACTGGACCCTTACCCAGTTGTTAAAGCTAATGAAGTCTTTAGTTAAACATATTGTTTAAATTTTGATCTTTTGATACAGCTAATACACAAAATGTTTTTGCTGACAAAAATATTGCTCATGCTTCTTACCATTTTTCAGCAAAAATTAGAAAAATTGTACATGAACTTGCTATATATTTGACATTTTGATCATGTAATGAGCTGGTTATTAGCTTTAGCTAGCAAAGCTTTGAATAACTAGCTTAATTAAGCTAACAATGGTTTGACCACCTGGGGATGGATGTTCAAAACATCGTTAGCTTAACGAGCTCATTTGTAGTCAAAATGTTAACAGTTCTGGTAAGCAAAATACCTAATACAGTCGAACTTCAGTGGCTCGAACACCTTTGGGACCACGAAAATCTGTTCGAGACAGGGGTAGTTCGAGCCACTGAGGTTACTGTTAGGAGGCATAACAAGATATTTTAGACATCTTTTTGGTGTTCTTTAATGAAAATGTATGCTGTGTGTACTCATTAGAATCGCCTCATCGAGGCGATTCTAATGAGTACACACAGCATACATTTGCGTTATAAAAGACTCAAATCTCCTTAATTATCCCCCACTATTTCTTATATAGAGGATTTCGCAGGGGCTCAAGAATGGGTTCGACACATCCATGGTGAACGAGCCATCGGTGTTGGAGCCATCGAAGTTCTACTGTACAGTGTTGCTCACATTTTTTCAGCAAAAAAAAACAGTATATTTTCCATATTGAATGATCAAAGTTTTAGCAGTACATGAGCTAAGGATGTCATTAGTTTTGAACAACTCGCACCTGGATCCCAGTTACATACAGACAGTGTGTAAATTTATAGATTGATTTGGATCATTTTGGGGCCATTTTGTTAGAAGTCAAGATTTGTCAAGCTCATGCATAGTTAAGGGGATGGGAACACCTGGCAGATTTTTCCTCCACTTTTCAAAAGGAGGCAACTTCTGGGACTTCTGTTCACTTTTCTATAAGCCCAGTCCCACTGAAAAAGGGGTCTACTCTTAAAGGAAAGAATTTGCTCCTCAGGAGCAAATTCTTTCCTTTAAGAGTTGATCCCTATGGACATGGGAGACAAAAAATACTTTCACAGGAGTTGCCTACCCTGAAGGTGTATCCAATCCCACTTTTTATTTATATTGCTCATTTTATTTCATTGTGTATAGAGCCTTGTAGAGGATCATTTTGACCTGGAACCAGTTGTTCAAAGCATTGTTAGCTTAACGAGCTCGTTAATAGTCAAAATGTTAACTGGTCTGGTAAGTGCAATATCTAATACAGTGGTAGTTTTGCTGAAAAAAAAATGTATGCAGCTTTTGCAAAAGCTGCTCACATTTTTTTCTGCATTTGCTGTATTAAATGACCACAGACGGCCCGCCGTGGCCTAGTGGATAGGAGCGCTGTCTCTTATTCATTAGGTCTCTCACCGGTGTGGTTTGAGCCTCGCTCGGGTCACATGTGAGACGCCAAGTTCTGCAACGGAAGGTCAGGTGGTTTTTCTCCGGGTACTCCAGTTTTCGCCCACCTTATTAACAATCGGCTCATTATGAGTGAAATAATATTGAAAGGGCCATAAAACCAAAAAAAAAATAAAATAAATAAATAAATGACCACAGTTTCAACGATATGTTAGCTAATGATACGTTATGTTTGAACAATTGGGCCTTGGATTTTATGTGCAATTGTTTAAACAAAGAACTCTCTATAACTCTATTCATTATGACACAGTTTTGGAAAGAACACGATTTACAGATGGATCCTAAAAACGTACATATTATGTAGAACAATGATGATAAATTGGCATTTCTGTATAATCTATACAGTTTTGATTGGCTATAACTTGGTTGCTGAACTATTATGATATTTGGACGCCTCAACTCCTTATCGTACTTGTTCCAAAACTTGAACAAGTACAATTTACTACCTAATGTTGTGTCTAAAATAGTTGGATGAATGGCAAACAGTGTAAAACCTGATGAGGCACCACATTCTGTGGCATCTCATCTGGGTCTTCACTGTTTGCTCATACAGTAAATACGGTAATTATGCTACTCTTTTAATCTTTATTGATGGAGGGTAGGTAACTCATCTACTTGCTATGAATGACAGATTTGCTATGAATGACAGATTTATATAGTAATCTGGCACCCAAGGCACATAGGGACAGTGCTATACTTGTAGAAAGGCTTGAAAATACATTTAAGGGGAAATGAATACATCGTCAGGGGAGGTAAAACTTCCAAAATTATTTTTTTCCCTTGCCAATGAGGATTTTATTTACTCTTAAAAGAAAATAGGCTAAGGCTGCCCTTTCTACAGAAAGGCTTAGTTATATTATGAAAGCAAGCCTAATCAAATATATGTGTATTGAAAATTTTCCACCAAAAAATTAATGTTTTCAGACAAAAAAAAAATCTGATATTTTTCATATTTCTGCTCAAAACAGAGATTGTGGGTACTTGTTAGAATCTCCTCAGTGAGGCAGTTCTAATGAGTACCCACAATCTGTTTTTGAGCAGGAATAAGAAAAATATAATGTCTACCCTGTAACCCCCGTTTTAAGATATTAAAGTGGGGTTTAAGGTGGTCAAAATTAAAAGTTTTGTTTTTGTGATGAATAGAGTCGGTCCTATTTTTTCTAGGGAGATCACTTTTGGGACGAAGTCTCAAAAGTAGTTTCCCTTGTACAATGGCAGATGTATCCATTCCTGCTGAGCACGGAATTTAACCCATTTAGTACCAGAAACCCCAAAACGGGTACCCTGGCAAACAGTGCAGGCCCAGATCAGAATGTGGCGTCTGATCAGGGCCTCCACTGTTTGCTAAAAGTTCAGTCATTTTCCAAATAGATTTTGATGAAAACACAACCTGACACCCCTAAATTTTGAAATGAACTCCTGCTATATATAAGGAGGAAGATTCCATTGGGTACTAAAAGGGTTAATGTAGCCCAAAATCTACACAACTTCAAGTGATGATGTAAATATACATGTCTTTGTGTTTTGTTGCTGTAATCAGTGAAAATTTTGTTGATGTAAGTTCTAGTGAGTGCCTCTTCTGTGTATTGCTTAGGTTTTTTTTTTTTTTTTGTTTCTTGATGAATAGAATTGTGCTAAGTTTTTAGTACCCCAGCACATGTACAGTGTTTGAATATTTTTCCAGTTGACACACTGCCTTGGAAGTTCAGTCAGATCCATATCTTACTGATGATCAGGCAGTTATGGGTTCGATATCTGGTGTGTTGGCAACATTCTTCTGTTGAGATTGTTCACAAAATCTTTTCTATGGTCATTCTGTCTTTTTTGCTGATTCAAGAAGGGCAGTTGTGGCGAAAGAATGTGCACGGTACTGGTCATATATACACATGCCCAGGAAAAGATAGTTTACCTATTACCATAGGTAAACTATCAAGCTCCATTTTACTGTTTAACGCCAAATGAAAGAAAAGATTATAATCCAAGAACTGGATATTGGCAAACAGTGCAGGCCCAGACCAGATGTGGCAAAACATGGTATCTGATCAGGGCCTTGAATGTTTGCAAAGAGCTCTGCTATTTTCTGATTTCTGCTTAACACATATCCTGCTGTTCATGACAATCCCTACCTTTGCAAACAGTGTAGATACAGATCAGATGGCTTCTGAAGACATCTGATCAGGATCTACACTGTTTGACATTCAGTTTGTGAATTTGCAGGAATATATTACATCAAGTAAATCTGATTGGTTCAGTGTCAGAACGGCCCCTGCCCATCGGGGCTTGAAGAAATAGATGGGCTGCATGATGCTTCCACGCAGAGCTGAAACAGACCCGCACATGAGTACTGGTAAACCGCTTAGAGGATCTAAGCCTGCCCAGGCATAGCCCGTCCATGCTAATAAACCCTATTGGTTTCATTGGGTGGCAGGGCTTGAGATGTCATTTCATCTCAAGGTCGGGTAAAAGTCCCTTAAAATTGGAAGCAACGTCTCCAAAATGTCCTTTACAGTGTTGAAGGGGAAGTTAAACCTCAAATCAAACAAACAAACAAATCAGCATCAGAAATGGGTGTGGCTAAATTAATTATTCAGCAGGATAAGGGTTAAATTTCTTTAATTAACCTGACACCCCTCAAGTTTGAAATGGACTCCTGCCATACATTGTGAGGAAGATACCATTTAGTTGAAAATGGGTTGAAACAGTAGCTTGAAGGTCTTCAGTTATTATCTACCATGCCCGGTTTTCTGTACAGTTGAGCATCACTTTCCTATTTTGTATTTTGTTTCTGCCCCAACATATAATACTGCAGCAACATGGAAATGACTGATTTCATCAGACATCGGCCATCACTGTTCACATGATTATGAAATTTCTGTGCATATTGAGATTTATTATTTATTAAAGGTACGAGGCAGTAATCTTACGCCTGTAATGAGGCACAAGAAAATTAATTTAAGACATTCGACGTTCAGTACAAACTCTAAATATTGTGATTTCTTAAGGTGAATAGATACATCATAGTTAAATAGCCTCCTGTGTCTTAAGTGTTTTTCCTAAAGGCCAAATTCCTTTTAACCCCTTATCCTGCTGACTAAATTAATTTAACCACACCCATGTACATCTCAACCAATCAAATTGCTTGATGTAATTTATTCATTCAAATTCGCAACTTGAATGGCAAACGGTGTAGATCCTGATCAGATGGTTTGAAGAAGCCATCTGATCCGGATCTACACTGTTTGGAAAGGTAAGGGTTGTCATGAACAGCAGGATAAGGGTTAAAATGCACCCCGCCACTAGAAGAATTTCCTTTCTACCCTTGTTCTACTGAGCCAGAGTATGCACTACCGTTTGCAACAGTGTAAATACTGTCCAATATGACCTTAGAGATGAAAGCCTTCCCACCAACAACTATGTCGGGGGAAAAGTCCCACAAAATTGGAAGCAAAATCTCCAAAATCACAGTGTTGACAGGGACGTAAAACCTCAACACTAACAAACAAACAAAAACTTTGAGAAAATATAAAAATATTTGAGCCACTGCATGACAAAATCTACATGAGGGCTTGAGCAACCAGCGAAGACCCAGATCAGCCCGGCATTTATGTAGTCTGATCAGAGCCTTTGTTGATCGCATGTACCTTCTGTAGGCTAATATCTAAACTCCGTTCAGAAAATCTGAATCATCGATTTTTTCGTTTCTTCCTTTTAATACTCATTTTACCCCATACCTCACTATGGGAAAGTTGTAGACCTCACCCTCCGCCGATTTCTCCAACAAGTCGTATGCCTCAGCGACAGCCAGGAAAGGCTGTGATTATTTGGAGAAAATTGCAAAATCTAAATTTTCGTCCACAGACTAAGACATTCTGACAGGTTTGACACACCCTTTTAAACCATATATAGAAGTGGTCACTGCTCTTGTAAATTACAAGGGCGTCCATATTTTATTTGCACGATCACTTCATGGAAAATCATAAGCTGTGACACCACATCTGATATCGGTATAATTCATTTTGACCACTGTTGACAGCACATCGCGCTAGTGGCTCCCCGTGCCTAGTGAGCTTCTATCTGGCCATTCGAATGTAAGGTATGTCGTAATATCTATTTATAAAGTGCATCACATGGACTTGAATAATGTATTATTTTACCTGACAATCATCATCAAATGGACTTAGTCTGTGGTCTCATTTCTTTGTTTTGCAATTTTTTGTAGGTTTTTTCATGAGCTGGCTCATTTGAAAATATTGTCTGCTTGTTGCTTTGAAGGTTAATATACTTGATGCAACAGATTAGAGAAAATTCAATAGAAAATTGCTGCAGTTATATTGAACTTCTAGAATTCAATTAAAATTATTTAGTATTGATGAAATATTTCAACTTAATCAAAGCGTTTAATTTAGAAACCTCTCCAATTGAGGAGCAATTAGGACTAAAATGTCTTGGTATACCAAATTTACTGTATGTATTCTGACAGACGGCACTATTTGTACACTATTTGTAAAAACTCGTCCAGCTATTTTCAGACACAACCGTCAACGTCGGGAAGTAAATTATACTTGTTCAGCTTTTAGAGCAAGTCTGGTAAGGAGCTGAAGTGTCAAAATATTTAGGCTACCCGAGGTAAATATGGTCATCAGTTTCTACATACAGAGTGAGTGAGTGTTTTACATCTCACCAACAGCTATGGTCATACGGAGACAGGACCTCAGTTTAAAGACTGGAGAAGCCCTGGATCGATCCTGTGATCCCTGGTTTACAAGGCCAGTAGCATAACCACTACACCACGGTGGCTTCTACATACAGGAAGAGTGAGTGAGTGAGTGTTTGAGTTTTACGTCCCACCAACAGCTAAGATCATACGGAGACGGGACCTCGGTTTAAAGACTCATCCGAAAGTCTGGAGAAGCCCGGGATCTATCCTGCGATCCCTGGTTTACAGTTTTCAGTTATTCTTTCTTTGTATTTTCTATACCTAGTGTCTTCTATAAAGAGACCACCTTTGGAACTGTTCAAAAGTGGTCTTAAAGACCACTTTTGAACAGTCCCAAAGGTGGTCTTGATATAGGAAATTTACTGTACATGTATTTCAGAATTATACAGTCAACCCTCTTTATACATGTACTGACGTGATACAATGACATGTTAAAATGACAATTTCAATGGATTCCTTTGCTCAAGATAACATAGATTAACCCTTATTCTACTGAATAATGCATTAATTTAGCCACACCCATTTCTGACTGTGAACCAATCAGATTACTTGATGTCATTTATTCCTGCAAATTCAAAAACTGAATGTCAAACAGTGTAGATTCTGAGCATGTCTACCTGTATATTGAGATATTCTAGTGAATGCAGTCATTACTGCTTATTCACTGGCATAGAGAGCAGTACTTACCATCTGTATTCAGACAGACCGGCATGAGCAAACAGTGTAAACCCAGATGAGACACTGCATTCTGCAGTGTCTCATCAGAGTCTATACTGTTTGACAATCATCAAGCTTTTCTTAGACAATATTGGGTGGTAAGTTGTACATGTACTTGTTAAAATTTTAGAGCAAGTATGGTAAAGAGTTGAGCTGTTCGAATATTTAGGGTAAATACGGTAATGCTCATAAACCTCTCCATCCCTTTTTGTACCAAATGGAATCTTGGCCCCCGCCCATCGGGGCTTGAAGAAATATATGGGCTGCATGATGCTTCCACGCAGAGCTGAAACTGACCCACACACGAGTACTGGTAAATTGCTTAGAGGATGTAAGCTTGCCCAGGCAAAGTGGTGCGAGTCAGACTGTCCATGCTTATTAACCCTATTGGTTTCATTGGGCGGCAGGACTTGAGATGTCGTTTTATCTCAATGTCGGGTAAAAGTCCCACAAAATTGGAAGCAACGTCTCCAAAATGACCTTACAGTGTTGAAGGGGACGTTAAACCTCAAATCAAACAAACAAACAAACAAAATCCCAATGAGTAAGGTTCTGTTTATCCATATGACCACTTTAAAATTGGATTTTATCGCCCTTAAATTGAAAAATTTTCCACAAAAATGCATGACTGACATGGAAGTCGCTAGACGTTAGATAAAGTGTTATTACACGTGTGGTCATATGATTTTTATTACATGACGTTATCCACTGCTTATCAACGAAGTCATATGATAATGTCGGGTAAAAGTAAAAAAAATCGAAATCAGAAACAACATCTCAAAAATGACCTAAATTGTGTTGACGGGTATGTAAAACCTCAACATAAACAAAAATCATTATAAGACGGTTTTGAATGTAACACAGTTTAAAGATTAAAAGACTAATAAGAAATAGATCATACAGAAAAATGACTGTAACTTTGGTCCAAAACAACAGTTAAAAAGAGGTGGTGTATTAACCAATTTTTTTGCAAACAAACAGCGCTGACCTGGATAAGGGTCTGCACTTCTTGCTAAAAGGATTTTAATGAAAAATAGAATAAAACTGTGGAATTAGTCCCAACAACCCTTAAATGCGCCCCGCCAAGCGAATTTGTGTCTTTGAGCATTCCGTCATGACAAATTTTAACTGCGCATGCCCAGCCATTCAGAGGTGCCAGGTATATGGCTTTCTGTCTGAAGATTCCTCTTGATTCACTGCTTGTATGAGCGAGCAGCGAAGGTTCTGGCGAGACTGTGCGGATGCGCAGGCTCGACTGAACCATTGCTGCTCCCATAGGCGATAAGTACCAAAATCGCTTGGCGGGGCCCAAATGACAAATAGACTTGTCCAAAATAAACATACCATATTTACCTTATGTATTCGGACATGCAGGCCTGGGCAAACAGTGTACACCCTGATCAGAGGCCACAGAATGTGGCATCTCATCAAGGTCTACACCCTTTGCCATTCATCCAGCAATTTTTAGATACAGCATCAGAATAAATTATCCTTATTCAAATTTTAGAGCAAGTATGGTAAGGATTCTGAGGTGTCCGAATATTTAGGATATATACGGTAAAAGTGGAAGAGCCCACCATTATACAAAATGTTAACCTATTTTGTACCGGAAACCCCAAAATGGGTACCATGGCAAACAGTGCAGGCCCTGATCAGACGCTGCGTTCCCAGGCCCAGATCAGACCCTGCAGAACGCAGCGTCTGATCAGGGCCTACAATGTTTGCAAAAAGTTCAGCTATTTTCAAATAAATTTTGAAGAAAACACAACCTGACACCCCTAAATTTTGAATTGGACTCCTGCTATATACATGTATAAGGAGGAAGATTGGATTTGGTACAAAAAGTGTTAATGATATTGTCGACTGAGGCCTGTGAAATACTCTTGGGGCAACCTTTTAAGGGTTGAAATCAATAGAGACCGTGTGGTAACAGGCTATCGAGGGTTAATTAAATGACTAATACCGCATCCATAAATTGTGAAATATCAACAGAACCGCTAACTATACTGCTAATTGAGTGTCGAATATTACAAGACTTACAACACCCGAGCATTGTCAAGCAAAAGTATATCTTTGATCATGTGCCCTCAGTGGAGAGGTAGGTGAGCCTGTGAATCGACTCGGAATGCAGCATTACGAAAAACATCCATATGACATGTGCATCTTTCAATTTTTCAGAAAAGAATGGTTATTTTTCTGATGAAAATTTTTGATACTTGTCCTATTCACACTCCAAACATAGGTTTTGGGTGCTGGTTAGAACCACCTCACTTGTCTACCACACAAATGACCTCCATATGCTTTTGATTTGATCTACTTAAAATTTACAACTGCCCTCCAATCTGTGGTGTATTACTTAACAATTTTCACTGTAAGAGATGCTAACACTCTAAAATGACTGTTTCACCAATGTTAGAAGAAATCCCACCAAAACTCTTGATATACATATGCATTTACTAGTAAATCCTTTTGTAATTTTTTTGATGCTAGAAAATGAGGTTATGGCATCTAACATTGATACAAGCAATGTAGTAAAACTGGCTTTTTGCATGATTTGTTGGAGAATACATCTATGACAAGTTCCTTTCCATAGCCCTGACAGGGAGCTGTGTTATATGGTATTTACTACAGAATTAGCCCTAAATATTTGGGACACCTCAATTCCTTACCACACTTTTTTCTAAAATTTGAACAAGTACAATTTATTTCCTGGTGTTGTGTCTAAAAATAGCTGGATGAGTGGCAAACAGTGTAGATCCTGGTGTTCTGCAGCATCTCATCTGTGTTTACTCTGCTCTGGCCTGTCTGTCTGAATATCCATGGTAAATATGGTACTGAAGGCTTTGCATGCTGGGTATTTTCTTGAGCAGTCGACACTTTGAAATAATTTTCTTATTTTCCAAGAAAACAGGACTTGACATCTCATGCAAATTGTCTCTGGATTTGACATTTCATGCAAATTGTCTCCTATGGAGACTATTTGCATGAGATGTCAAGTCCTGTTTTCCGGGGAAAATAAGAAAATATCAACACTTTGTCGTCTGCTATATTAATCCAGAGCATGCTAAAGGTTAATAATGGCTGCACAGGCTATTTTCTGTGTCAAATATTGGAAACTATAAACTAATTATGGGTTTATTTCCTTAATTTTCTCTACAGCAGCATACAGGTTACGGTGTCTCGGACTTACCACAGCTAAAACTTGTCTTTATGATGTCATCTGCAGCGTTTTCTTGGTAAACATTTCATTACAAATTTATTTTTACATACAGGCAAACAGTGTGAAGCCTGATCGGACTGCTTCTACAGGAGCAGTCTAATCTAGGTTCACACTGTTTGCAGCAATGACTTATAAAGTAACCAGCAGACAATAAAGCAGACGACAATTGTTGTTAGCAGATGCAATTATTGGCAAATTTACAGAATTGACATAAAAGTATAATGAAAGTAAATATAGATAAACTGTTTGCAGTTTAAATCATTCTATGGCAGATCTAGCACAAAATTATTGCACTAACATAAGAATTTTCCATTCAAATAGTTTGATATATCTTTCAAATATAAAATTATGCATATAAAACAAAATTATTTCAACTAAAAACTCATTCATTAAATTTTGCAACATATTACACGCTATAGAAGAGCGTCAAATGTTATGGGTGAGATCTGGGAGCACCCACAAGATGCAGATCAAGTTACTGTAGTGATAATGTTTATAACCCTTCTCTAGCTGAATATTCAGTTTAGCCACACCCATTTCTGACTTCGAACCAATCCGATTACTTGATGAAATTTATTCTTACAAAGCCATAAACAAAATGTCAAAAAGTGTAGATCCTGATCAGATTGCTTCTTCAGAAGCCATCTGATCTGGATCTACACTGTTTCCAAAGATAGGGGTTGTCGTGAACAGCATGATAAGAGTTAATATACCTTTTTCCTTCAAATACAATTGTTTTTATGCCCCCGGAATCTAAGAGATTCGGGGGCATATAGTTTTTGGTCTGTCTGTCTGTTTGTCTGTCTACAAAAACCTTAACATTGGGCACAACTTTTGAATGGTAATAGATAGAGCTTTCATATTTCACATGTGTATACCTTATCACAAGACCTTTCCAGTGGTACCATAATTTTTGATCTCGTGACCTTGAACTTGACCTTTGACCTATTTTATTCAAAATTTTTAAAAACATTAACATTGGCCATAACTTTCGATTGGTAAGTGATAGGGCTTTCATATTTCATGTGTGCATTCATTGTCACAAGACCTTTCTAGTGGTACCATAATTTTTGACCTTGTGACCTTGACCGTGATGTTTGACCTACTTTTTAAAAACTTTAACATTGGCCATAACTTTCGATTGGTAAGTGGTAGGGCTTTCATATTTCACATGTGCACTCCTTGTCACAAGACCTTTCTAGTGGTACCATAATTTTTGACCTCGTGACCTTGACCTTGACCTTTGACCTACTTTTATTAACTTTAACATTGGCCATAACTTTCGATTGGTAAGTAGTAGGGCTTTCATATTTCACATGTGCACTCCTTGTCACAAGACCTTTCTAGTGGTACCATAATATTTGTCCATCCAGACCCCCCCCCCTCAAGGTCAAGGTCACTGTGGCTATTTTTAAAAAAACTTTGTCATCGCTCTAGCGCCAACATTTCTTTACTGATTTCAATATAACTTCACACAAATGTTCCTTATGACAATATCTCGAGCGAGTTCGACTTTCAAGGTATGACCTCAAGGTCAAGGTCACTGTGGCTATTTTTAGAAAAAATTTGTCATCGCTCTATAGCCTACATTTCTTGGCCATACCTTTTGATTGCTTAGTGATACTGCTTTCATATTTAACATGCGCTGTCCGGGGGCATCAGTGTTTCACAAACACATCTTGTTCAAAGCAGATTTTATTTATGTTACATTCTGTGACTTCATAATGTTTGGTTCGGCAAAACATGTGGCTGCTTCAGAGCAAATGCTGAACCTCAAAGGTGGG
This sequence comes from Lucinisca nassula, assembly GCA_963580285.1. Lineage (NCBI taxonomy): Eukaryota > Metazoa > Mollusca > Bivalvia > Lucinida > Lucinidae > Lucinisca > Lucinisca nassula. The sequence goes on along the minus strand of OY757018.1, from coordinate 110,208,753 downwards.
CTTCTTTCGATGGAGGAAACGCGAGTAGTGGGATACGGGATTCTAATTTTTTGTGCCTAAAAACTGGTTTTGCTTTGTTTGTTTGAGTTGAGGTTTTACATCCCCATCAACACTATTAAGGTCATTTTGGAGAAGTTGCTACCGATTTTGTGGGACTTTTACCCGACATTGAGATGAAATGACATCTCAAACCCTACCACCCATAGAAACTGCTAGGCCTAAAAATAGGTAGTAGACAGCAGCATTATAGAAGTTTTCTTAAGGCTGAAACTTGGCTCCAGAGGAGCAAATTCTCCCTGGAACAAATTCTTTCCTTCAAGAGTAGATCCCTTTTAAGAGGAGAAACAAACAGGAAGTTTCAAAAGTTGTCTCACTTCTGAAAATGACAAAAAATGACAGGTGTATGCATTTCCCTTAATGTAAAAATACCAGCTGCCATGCTTTTGATTAATATGTTGCTTAACCCTTTTTGTACCAAATGGAATCTTCCTCCTTGTATGTAGAAGGAGTCCATTTAAAATTTTAGGGGAGTCAGGTTGTGTTTTCTTCAAAATTGCTTTGGAAAATGGCTGAACTTTCTGCAAACAGTAGATAAGTTTTGATAAAGGTACCGTAATGATCCTAAGTATTGGGACAGACAGGCCTAAGCAAACAGTGTAGACCCAGATCAGATTGCTCCTGAAGGAGCAGTCTGATCAGGGTCACACTGTTTGCCATTCTGTCTCCACTTTTTGGACTCCTTGCTAGGTCCCGAAACAAATACATGTATATGCGGAGGGGGTATTCCAATTTCCCACACTAAAATGTTTGAAAGACAACATATGGTTATCTAGAAATAATTATGTGTATTTTATTTCCAGCAAAACTCAATGCAAGAATTACTGTTAATTTGTTCAAGAAAACTTGTCTCCTACCATGTACCAGCAGCAAAGTTTCTGATAAATGCTCTGTTTGCTGTAATGGACCACAAGCTTGTTATAAGACACACTGCAACCTCATAAAAACACTATTTTTGGGGGTCAAAAGCAAACAAGAATTCCGCCGAAGGCTATGTCGCGCTTGTGGGGGTGCAAAGTCAGTGAACCATGACATCTAGGCCAAGGTCAAACATAGATGCTTGCATAAAAGTTGCCATTCTTAAATGCAAGCTTGTACTAAGTATCATTAATGAAGCTGTAATAATTCTTGAGAAATGAACTTAACCATTAGGGTGAACGCTAGGGTGGTTGCAATTTTTTACAAGGTCAGTGATCCATAAAATGTAGGTCAAGGTCAAATATGGATGTTTGCATTTAAGTTTCCATCTCCAGATACAAGTTTGTACCAAGTATCATTAATGAAGCTCATATAGTTCTTGAGAAATTAACTTGAACATTTGGGTGAACACTAGGGTGGTCGCAGTAATTTACAAAGTCAGTGAACCGTGAAATTTAGGTCAAGGTCAAATATTGATGTTTGCATTTAAGTTGCAATCCACAGATTCAAGTTTGTACCAAATATCATTAATGGAGCTCTTATGGTTCTTGAAAAATAAACTTGACCATCAGGGTGAACGCTAGGGTGGTTGCAATATTTTACAAAGTCAGTGAACCACAAAATGTAGGTCAAGGTCAAATAGGGATGCTTGCATTTAAGTTTCCATCTCCAGATACAAGATTGTACCAAGTATCATTAATGAAGCTGTTATAGTTCTTGAGAAATAAACTTGAACCTAAGGGTGAACGCTAGGGTGGTTGCAATATTATACAAAGTCAGTAAACCATAAAATGTAGGTCAAGGTCAAATATGGATGCTTGCATTTAAGTTGCCATCCCCAGATACAAGTGTATACCAAGTATCATTAATGAAGCTCTTGTAGTTCTTGAGAACTAAACTTGGACCTTAGGGTGAACGCTAGGGTGGTCGCAAATGTTGACGCCTTGACGAACGGATGAACGGATGGAAAACCGGGTGCCTATATCGCGCCATGCTAATAGCAGGCCTGACAAAAACATGTCAGTTATATAATCGTGTTATAGCCAAACTATAGAAAAATTAGCATTTTCTAATTTTCATTGGAAATGAAATTCGAAGACATCTGCAGCATATATTTGCACTTTAAACCATAAGATGCCGATCATGCTTTGTTGACTGCTGATAACTTTAAAAGTCATTGTTGCAAACAGAGTGGGCCCAGATCAGACTGCTCCTGTACGAGCAATCTGATCAGGGTTCAATCTGTTTGTCTGTATGCCAGAATATGTTAGAAAAGTCTGCATCTTAAGGAGTAAAAAGCTAGTTGGCTGGTGGCGGTAATAAAATCCTGAGCCAAATACAGTTGGACTTTAAGAGCTCTAACTGTGATGGCTCAATTTTACAAAAGCTTTCTAAAACTCCTTAGAGGCTATTATATAGGTATCAACCCAGAATACCGCTTTTTTTTTGGACTCGCAGGCCTTAGCAAACAATAGAGACCCAGATGAGATGCCGCAGAATGTGATGTCTCATCAGGATCTACAATGTTTGTCACTCATCCAGCCATTTTTGTCGCGCCTGTTATTGGCATGGCACGATATAGGCGCCCGGTTTTCCGTCCGTTCATTCGTCCGTCCGTTTGTCAAGGCGTCAACATTTGCGACCACCCTAGCGTTCACCCTAATGGTCAAGTTTATTTCGCAAGAACTATAAGAGCTTCATTAATGATACTTGGTACAAACTTGTATCTGGGGATGACAACTTACATGCAAGCATCCATATTTGACCTTGACCTACATTTCATGGTTCACTGACTTTGTAAAATATTGCGACCACCCTAGCGTTCACCCTAATGGTCAAGTTTATTTCTCAAGAACTATAAGAGCTTCATTAAAGATATGTGGTACAAACTTGTATCTGTGGATGGCAACTAAATGCAAGCATCCATATTGACCTTGACCTACATTTCATGGTTCACTGACTTTGTAAAATATTGCGACCACCCTAGCAGTCACCCTAATGGTCAAGTTTATTTCTCAAAAACTATAAGAGCTTTATTAATGATACTTGGTACAAACTTGTATCTGGGGATGTTAACTTAAATGCAAGCATCCATATTTGACCTTGACCTATATTTCATGGTTCAATGACTTGGTAAAATATTGCGACCACCGTAGTGTTCACCCTAATGGTCAAGTTTATTTCTCAAGAACTATAAGAGCTTCATTAATGATATTTGGTGCAAACTTGAATCTGGGGATGACAATTTAAATGCAAGCATCCATATTTGACCTTGACCTAAATTTCATGGTTCACTGACTTTGTAAAATATTGCGACCACCCTAGACATTTACCCTTATGGTTAAGTTCATTTCTCAAGAATTATAAGAGCTTCATGAATGATACTTAGTACAAGCTTGCATTTGAGAATGAAATCTTTTGTGCAAGCATCTTTGTTTGACCTTGACCTACATATCATGGTTCGATGACTTTGCACCCCCACAGGCGTGACATAGCCTTCGGCAGAATTCTTGTTATACAAGACATAGGATAGTAATGTGCGCTTGTTCAAATTTTAGAACAAGTTTGGTAAGGAGTTGAGGTGTACGAATACTTAGGGTTAAATAGACTTCCTCCAGCTAGCTGCATGTTTTCCTGGTCCTGAGCCTCTTGACGCTCTGCATGCTGGGTATTTTTTTTTCAGATGACGTTTTGAAATATTTTCCTTTTTTCCCCCAACAAGATTTGACATTTCATGCAAATTGTCTCTCATGGAGACAATTTGCATGCAATGTCAAATCCTGTTTTCTTGTCTCCCATGGAGACAATTTGCAAGAGATGTCAAGTCCTGTTTCCTCCAGGGAAAAACAAGAAGAATTTCAACAATTTGTTGTCTGCTGAATTAGTCCAGGGAGTGGAAAAGGTTAAACTAAAGGTTCAACTGCAGTACAAACTATTACTGTTGCACAAAGTGAGACATTTATATAATTCTTTGTTGCATGTGAATCCCATAAATAGTAATCCGTAATCATGATTTCTGTGTTTTAAGTGGAATAAATTCTTCATTTGGCACTCTGTTTTTTTGTCTTTCTCTTCTACACCACAAAGCTCAGTTGCATAGCCGGAACAAACATATTACGCACAACAAGGAAAATCTGTGTAAAATCATTTTTGTTTTCGAGATGAGAGCTCCTCTTAAAGGAAAGAATTTTCTCCCAATGGGAGCAAATTCTTTCAATTAAGAGCAGCTCCTATAATATTTTGTAATGGAAAATGCTATTATTTGGTTGATCTCTATTTAATTTAAATACCGGTACATGTATTTTTATTATTTGCCCATTTTGAAAAAATAGATGTATTGTGAAGCTGTCTATCTGTCCATCCGTCTGTAAACATACTTGTACGCTCCATAATTAACCATGAATATGTATTAAGACGAGACCTGTCCTTGTTCCCCCTTAATTCAGTAACCCATAGGGATATCTTCATGCAACTTTATTAGAATATATACTGAGAGGCCAAAAGTAAGTATACAGGTTACTGAATGCCGATTTCCGTCCCAATGTTTCCCTCTCTACATACATATGTGGCATCATAAATAAAAACAACCACTTTCGCATAATTAGCAGCAGTTTTCATTAAAATTGATTAAAGGATAATGAAATTGCGTCACTTGAAATGGACAGGGGGTCCAATCCAATATTTTATCTTGAGTAGTTTCCCTTTAAACGTGTTTCGAATAAGTGTTATTCAAAAAATGATTTTTCGTGCAACAGATTCAAAGAAGGGGAACTGATTGGCAAGAATAAATGCCATATTTAAATTAAACACAAGGTAAAATGCAACATTTTTTGTCAAAGAAAATGTCATTTTCGCCTTTTACGTTCTTCCTTCGATTAAATGCTTTATGTTTCTTTGGGATTTGTATTGGTGATTAACTTTTCTTTAAATGATTTTCGAGGCATAACTATGGAGTAAGCATAACAAGAGGCTCAATGAGCCTAAACCGCTCACCTGAGGAACTTAAGTTTTAACAATTCACAGACTTGACTACTAAATCTGCTAATAGAATCCAGCCCATTGACCCTTACAGGATATAAGTCATGATTATTGCATTGCATTCCAAGTTTGAGACTTCTAGCTTCTATAGTTCCTGAGAAATCTTTGACGAAAATTTAACATTGGTCAAAATGGAGAGAAAGAAGAATGAAAGAACAGATGAAAAAATAAGCTGAGAAAGCCCAATGTCTCTTACACAAAATAAGTCATCATTATTCTATTGAATACCAAATTTGATGCTTCTAGCTTTTATAGTTCCTGAGAAATCTTTGATTAAAAATTTAACATTGGTCTATTATCTCTATATGGAGAGAAAGAAGAATGAAGGAACAAATGAACCAGACTAGCTCCAAAACCTAATGCAGCCTTTCCCTTTGCCCAATGGTACTACACATAAAATTTAAACAAGATTGGTCGACTGCCTTCTGAGATATGCTTCATTGAAAGTGTGGACGACGGATGGACGGACGACAGACGACGGACTCCGGAGCCTTGGTATACTATCGGCTCACTGGAGCCTTTGGCTCAGGTGAGCTAAAAATTCAAGTCGCTATTTCTGTCACAACATTTTCCCTACGTTAAGTCTATGGGCAAATTTTTTTGTCTCTCAAGGTCACGTAACTCCGAGGTCAATATTCCGATTCGGCCCAAAATCGAACTTAACCGAGATTTTATGCCTGTCCTCGTTACCTGCAAGTTTGAAGCTGATATGAATAAAAATAAAGTTGCTATCATGGTCACCACGTATTTTTTTTGCTCAAGGGCAGGTAACTCCAAGGCAAATATTCCGATTCGGCCCAAAGTCGAACTTAACCGAGATTTTATGTCTGTCCTCGTTACCTGCAAGTTTGAAGCTGATCTGAAAAAATTCAAGTAGCTATCGTAGTCGCAACATTTTCCCTAATTAAGTCTATGGGCAATTTTTTTGTCGCTCAAGGTCACGTAACTCCGAGGTCAATATTCCGATTCAGCCCAAAATTGAACTTAACCGAGATTTTATGCCTGTCCTCGTTACCTGAAAGTTTGAAGCTGATATGAATAAAAATAAAGTTGCTATCGTGGTCACAACGTATTTTTTTATGCTCAAGGACAGGTAACTCCAAGGCAAATAATCCGATTCGGCCCAAAATCGAACTTAACCGAGATTTTATGTCTGTCCTCGTTACCTGCAAGTTTGAAGCTGATCTGAAAAAAATTCAAGTCGCTATCATAGTCACAACATTTTCCCTATGTAAAGTCTATGGGCAAATTTTTTGTCGCTCAAGGTCATGTAACTCCGAGGTCAATATTCCGATTCGAACTTAACTGAGATTTTATGCCTGTCCACGTTACCTGCAAGTTTGAAGCTGATCTGAATAAAAATAAAGTTGCTATCGTGGTCACAACGTATTTTTTTATCCTCAAGGGCAGGTAACTCCAAGGCAAATAATCCGATTCGGCCCAAAATCTAACTAAACCGAGATTTTATGTCTGTCCTCGTTACCTGCAAGTTTGAAGCGGATCTGAAAAAAATTCAAGTCGCTATCGTAGTCACAACATTTTCCCTATGTTAAGTCTATGGGCAAATTTTTTGTCGCTCAAGGTCACGTAACTCCGAGGTCAATATTCCGATTCCGCCCAAAATCAAACTTAACCAGGATTTTATGCCTGTCCTCGTTACCTGCAAGTTTGAAGCTGATCTGAATAAAAATAAAGTTGCTATCGTGGTCACAACGTATTTTTTCATGCTCAAGGGCAGGTAACTCCAAGGCAAATAATCCGATTCGGCCCAAAATCGAACTTAACCGTGATTTTATGTCTGTCCTCGTTACCTGCAAGTTTGAAGCTGATCTGAAAAAAATTCAAGTCGCTATCGTAGTCACAACATTTTCCCTATGTTAAGTCTATGGGCAAATTTTTTGTCGCTCAAGGTCACGTAACTCTGAGGTCAATATTTTGATTCTGCCCAAAATCGAACTTAACCGAGATTTTATGCCTGTCCTTATTATCTGCAAGAATGAAGTCGATCAGAAAAAAATTGACGGAGCTAGAGTGATGACAAGCTTTTTCCTATGTTAAGTCTATGGGAGCTATATGTTACCATGGTAACCAGAGTTCCACTCAGATCTGCATGAAAACCTTATGCAGTCTTTCCACTTGCCCAATAATGTTACACATGAAATTTGATCAAAGTCGGCCAAGTAGTCTTCAAGATATACATTTTTGAAATTCACATTAACCCTTATGCAAAAATGCACAAGGGCAGGTAACTCTTAAGTGTATAATCCGATTCTGCCAATTATCGAACTTGACCGAGATTTCATGGCTGTGCTGGTTATCTGTAAGAATGAAGCCAATCCGAACAAAATTGAAGCAGCTACAGTGATGACAACATTTTCCCCATGTTAAGTCGATAGGCAATTTTTCGGGCGCTCAAGGGGACATAACTCTTGAGTGAATTATCTGATTCGGCCCAAAATCGAACTTGACCGAGATTTTATGCCTGTACAGGTTATCTGCAAGAATGAAATCGATCAGAAAAAAATTGACGGAGCTAGAGTGATGACAAGCTTTTTCCTATGTGAAGTCTATGGGAGCTAGATGTTGCCATGGCAACCAGAGTTCCACTCAGATCTGCCTGAAAACCTAATGAAGCCTTTCCACTTGCCCAATAATGCGACACATGAAATTTGATCAAAGTTGGCCAAGTAGTCTTTAAGATATACATTTTTGAAATTCCCATTAACCCTAATGCAAAAACACACAAGGGCAGGTAACTCCTAAGTGAATGATCCGATTCTGCCAGTTATCGAACTTGACCTAGATTTCATGACTGTGCTGGTTATCTGCAAGAATAAAGCCAATCTGAAAATAATTGAAGCAGCTACGGTGATGACAACATTCTCCCCATGTTAAGTCAATAGGCAATTTTTTCAACGCTCAAGGGCACGTAACTCCTGAGTGAATAATCCGATTCAGCCCAAAATCGAACTTGATCGAGATTTCATGCCTGTCCTCGTTATCTGCAAGAATGAAGTCGATCAGAAAAAAATCGACGGAGCTAGAGTGATGACAAGCTTTTTCCTAACGCTCAAGGGCACGTAACTCCTGAGTGAATAATCCGATTCAGCCCAAAATCGAACTTGATCGAGATTTTATGCCTGTCCTCGTTATCTGCAAGAATGAAGTCGATCAGAAAAAAATTGACGGAGCTAGAGTGATGACAAACTTTTTCCTATGTTAAGTCTATGGGAGCTATTTGTTGCCATGGCAACCAGAGTTCCAATCCGATCTGCCCGAAAACAGTATGCAGCCTTTCCCCCTACCTGATAATGCTTCACATGAAATTTGATCAAGATTGGCCCACTGGTTCCGGAGATATACTTCTTTGAAAGTGTGGACGACGACGGACGACGACGGACGCCGGCTCGTGGTATACTAATACCTCACATGAGCCTTCGGCTCAGGTGAGCTAAAAATGCCGAGGAAAACAAAAATTATGTGAAAGTTTCAAATGAATATCTCGTACACGATTTGAGAAAAAGACTCATTTAATTCATTATGATTTTAATTGAAAGGGAGATAATTTGGGACAGGCATAAATTACAATTTAGTTTGAAGCTGTTTGTTTCGGTTAAATGGCAAAATAATGATGGCGTCTTGTCAATGAACATTCGTACATGACTTTTGCAGTGCGCATAGATTTGAATGTCAAGTACAACACGAGATTTTGTTGGAAATATTGATTATCAATTAAGGGCAATAACTCCATCATGGATGACTGCAACAGAAAAAGAATAGCACTTTTACAAACTTAGACGTTTGGGAAAAACGGGAGTAGGCATATTTTATTACAGACAGCAATACAAGATCTGGTATTCCAAATCAAAAACTGTATACTTTTTATTGCCTCTGAGTATATATTAGGCAATTTTGATGTGGCACCCGCAAGACCCAGGCCAGTACCTCAAAGGTCAAGGTCATTCTTACAGGTCAAAGGTAAAAAAGGGTCTTTCTTTGTGTCATTATTCCTGGATGAATTTTTAAATTACTCGGCAGAAATATTAACCATCATGAGAGGATGTCGTGCTTAAGACCCAGGTCAGTACATCCAAGGTCAAGGACATACTTAAAGTCAAAGGCAAAGAAAAGTGTCTTTTTCTTGTGTCCAGTCAATACCTTTGTTATTCTAGGCTGTATTTGGAAATTACTTGGCAGAAACGTTAACCATCATGAGACAGCGTCGTGCACAAGACCCACGTTGGTATTATACTTAGAGGTCAAAGGCAAAGAAAAGTGCCTTTTGTGTCCAGTCAATACCTTTGTTATTCCTGAATGGATCTGGAAATTACTCAGCAGAAAAGTTAACCATCATGCAACAATTTGTAGCACGCAACAGCTAGTTTGAAACCTCCAAGGCCAAGGTCATTTTTAGCGGTCAAAGGTAAAAAAGGGTCTTTTTTTGTGTCCGGTTAATAACTTTTTTTTTATTCCTGGATGGATTTTAAAATTACTTGGCAGACATGTTAACCATCATGAGACAATGTGTCATGCGCAAGACCCAGGTCAGTAACGTCTGGTCAAAGGTAAAGAAAAGTGTCTTTTTTTTGTGTCAGGTCAGTGCCTTTGTTATTCCTGGATGGATTTGAAAATTACTGGGCAGAAATGTTTACCATCATGAGATGAAGTGTGGTCAAAGGTAAAAAAAAAATGTCTTTTTCTTGTGACTGGACAATACCTTTGTTATTCCTGGATGGATTTGGAAATTACTGGGCAGAAATATTAACAATAGACAATTAGTTGCATGCAAGACACAGGTAGGTTCCTCCAAGGTCAAGGTCATACTTAGTGGTCAAAGGTAAAAAAAAATGCCTTTTTTTTTCATGTCCAGCCAATAGCTTTTTAGCTCACCTGTCACGTAGTGACAAGGTGAGCTTTTGGGATCACTTTTTGTCCGTCGTCCGTCGTGCGTGCGTGCGTGCGTCCGTAAACTTTTTCTTCAAACGACATCTCCTCCTAAACCACTGATCGGATTTTGACCAAACTTCTCAGGAATGATCCTTAGGTGGTCCCCTTTCAAAGTTGTTCAAATGGTTCCGGTCCGTTGCACATATAGGTCACAGGAGCCAAAAATAGATTTTTTCACTGAAAACTTAAAAAATCTTCTTCTCTGAAACCGCAAGGCCCAGGAAATTGATATTTGGTATGAAGCTTCATCTAGTGGACCCCTACCAAGATTGTTCAAATTATAGTGCTGGGGCCAAAAATGCCCCCGCACCGGGGCCCTTTGGTTTTACATGGGCTTAAATAGGGAGAATCTTTAAAAATCTTCTTCTTTGAAACCGCAAGGCCCAGGTCTTTGATATTTGGTATGAAGCTTCATCTAGTGGACCCCTACCAAGATTGTTCAAATTACAGTGCTGGAGCTAAAAATGCCCCCGCACCGGGGCCCTTTGGTTTTACATGGGCTTATATAGGGAAAATCTTTAAAAATCTTCTTCTCTGAAACCGCAAGGCCCAGGTCTTTGATATTTGGTATGAAGCTTCATCTAGTGGACCTCTACCAAGATTGTTCAAATTATAGTGCTGGGGCCCAAAATGCCCCCGCCCCAGGGCCCTTTTGTTTTACATGGGCTTATATAGGGAAAATCTTTAAAAATCTTCTTCTTCTGAAGCTGCAAGGCCCAGGTCTTTGCTATTTGGTTTGAAACTTCATCTAGTGGACCCCTACCAAGATTGTTCAAATTATAGTGCTGGGGCCAAAAATGCCCCCGCCCCAGGGCCCTTTGGTTTTACATAGGCTTATATAGGGAAAATCTTTAAAAATCTTCTCCTCTGAAACCACAAGGCCCAGATCTTTGATATTTGGTATGAAGCTTCATTTTGTGGACCTCTACCAAGATTGTTCAAATTATAGCCCTGGGGCCAAAAATGCCCCCGCTCCAGGGCCCTTTGGTTTTACATAGACTAATATAGGGAAAATCTTGAAAAATCTTCTTCTCTGAAACCACAAGGCTTAGGTCTTTGATATTTGTTATGAAGCTTCAGCTAGTGGACCTCTAACAGGATTGTTCAAATTATAGCCCTGAGACCAAAAATGCCTCGCCATGTTGCCCTTTCGTTTTACATAGACTTATTTAGGGAAAATCTTTAAAAATCTTCTTCTCTGAAACCACAAGGCGTAGGTCTTTGATATTTGTTATGAAGCTTCAGCTAGTGGACCTCTACCAAGATTGTTCAAAGTATAGCCCTGGGGCCAAAAATGTCCCCGCTCCGGACTTATATAGGGAAAATCTTGTATTACAAAGACTTCTATATGCAGGGTAAACCTTTAAAATCTCTGAAACGACAAAGCCCAGGTCTTTCATATTCGATATGAAGCTTCATCTTGTGGACCTCTACCAAGATTGTTCAAATTATAGCCCTGGGGCCAAAAATTGACCCTGCCCGGGGCCCACTTGTTATACATTGGATCGGGTGAGCGAACCAGGGCCCTCTGGGCCCTCTTGTTTTATTCCTGGATGGATTTTAAAATTACTTGACAGAAATGGTAACCATCATGAGAGGATGTGTTGCACCCAAGGTCAAGGTCATCCTTAGAGGTCAAGGCAGAAAAGGGGTCTTTTTTCGGGTCTGGTCAATAGCTTTTGTTATTCCTGAATGGATTTAGAAATAACTTGGCAGCAATGTTAACCATCATGAGACAATGTGTAACATTCAAGACCCAGGTCAGTACCTCTAAGGTCAAAGTCATATTAAGAGGTCAAATGTCAAAAAAGGGTATTTTTTGTGCCTGTTCAATTAGTTTATCTTAGATGGATTTTGAAATTACTTGACAGAAATGTTAACCATCATTAGACAATGTGTCATGCGCAAGACTCTAGCCAATACATCCAAGGTCAAGGTCATCACAGCTGATTACTTGCCACAGGCGTATAATGCCCGGCTTGTGGAGCTCTTGTTCACATTTGGTATGGGCCCTGTGCCTACGGAGCTGATCCCATCAGAGAAACTGTTTGAGAGCCCAGTCATAAGTGTGTCTGGATATCAGGTTGCAGGTTTATCCTTGCCAGGTTGAGATAGCATGTCATGTTCAAGAACCACATCTCTGCATGCTATAGTATTTGAGTTTATTGACTGATTGTGTTGGAGTTTAAGGGAATGGGAACACTGGCAGATTTTTCCGCCATTTTTTCAAAGGGAGGCAGCTTTTGGGACTTCCTTTTCACTTTTCTATAAGCCCTGTTCCACAGAGTAGGAAAGAATTTGATCCTCAGGAGCAAATTCTTTCCTTTAAGAGTTGACCCCTATTGATATGGGAGACAAAAATACTTTGCAAGAGTTGTCTCCCCTGAAGGTGTTCCCATTCTCCTTAATGACACAACTACTAGGCCTCATACTTTTCAGGCATATGCAGGACTTCAGGCCTTCAGAGATGGATTTTTTCATCATTTTTCTTGATTTCAGGCTTTTTGGATTTTGATTTTTCCTCCTATATTCTGTTTAAAATGACTATTGAACGCTTCTCCTGCTGAATGAAATTATTTAGCTACACCCATTTCTGACTATTCGCCAATCAAATTACTTGATAAAATGTTTTTGTTCATTTCACAAACTGCATTACAAACAGTGTAGATCCTGATCAGATGACTTCTTCAGAAGCCATCTGATCTGGATCTACACTGTTTGCAAAGGTAATGGTTGACTTGTTCAAGTTGTTCAGCATGATAAGGGTTAAGGCTGCAAAATCAGGTCTTTTAGGCACGGAAAAGCTTCGTCAGTATGAGGCCTGATCAACCTTGTGGGTCATTTTGTGTCGCCTCCCAGATAAAGGGAGAAAAGCAACAGAAGAGACAGTAGAGAGATGAAAGGGAAGGATGGGAGAGAGGCAAATGAATGGAAATACAGAAATTGAAGGAAAAACAACATTCCAACTCTACCCTTACCTGCTGCAATGACAGCAGGCCTTGCCCCACTGTATGGCAATATCGGTTGGACGCCCCAGTGACGCAAGATTCACAACAGTACACCACAACCTCATTATAACACAGTTCATTATAACATGGTTTTGGATATAACACGGTTTCAAGATGGATCCGAAAAATGTGTAGATTATACACATGGTCATTTTTATGCCCCCACCATCGGCATGCCGGGGGCATATGGTTTTCTGGTTTTCCATACATGTGTACAGCCGTCTGTACGTGTGTGTGTACGTACGTACGTACACACATGATCCTGTAACCTCAGAGTTTTTGTAATACGTACGTACGTACACACATGATCCTGTAACCTCAGAGTTTTTGTAACAGGTAGAGCCTAAACTTTTTAGAATTTTTTTTTCCTAAACATTTGATGGAATTGGTTCATATTTGGTATGATGATAGATATAGGTCCAAAGTTTTATTAAGCGATACCCCCACCCATGCCTGTGACCTCAAGGTCAAGGTCACAGACTTAAAAATTTCCAATTTTAAAGACTCGGGTTAAGGTTTTTGTAACAGGTAGAAGCTGAACATTTTAGAACTCATATTTTCCAAACCATTTGATAGAATTGGTTCATACTTCATATGATGATAGATATAGGTCCAAAGTTTTATTCAGTGATACCCCCGCCCGTACCCATGACCTCAAGGTCAATGTTAGAAACTCTGGTTGAGGTATTTGTACGAGGTAGAACCTGAACTTTTATGATGGCTTTGGTTCATATCTGGTATGATGATATAGGTACAATGTTTTATTCAGCAATACCCCCACCCATGCCTATGACTTCAAGGTCAAGGTCACAGACTTAGACAATTTTAATGTTAAAGATTTTAAAGAGCTCAAATTTTCCAAACCATATTATGGATTTGGCTTATATTTGCTATGATAGATACAGGTCCAAATGTTTATTTGGCAATACCCCCACTCGTGCCTATGGCTTCAAGGTCAAGGTCACAGACCTAGAAGTTTTTAATAGGATATTTTAAGAGTTGATATTTTCCAAATCGTACGATAATTTGAGTTTAATTTTGGTATGATGATAGATACCTGTCCATTTTATTCAGCGATACCCCCACCCATTCCCATGAGCTCAAGGTCAAGGTCACGGACTTAGAAATTTTCAATGTTAAAGACTCTGGTTTAGGTATTTGTCTCAGGTAGAACCTGAACTTTTATGATGGACTTTGTTCATATTTGGTATGATGATAGTTATAGGTCCAATGTTTTATTCAGCAATACCCCAATTCATGCCTATGACCTCAAAGTCAAGGTCACAGACTTAAATTTTATTGTTAAAGATTTTAAAGAGCTCAAATTTTCCAACATTATGGATTTGGCTTATATTTGCTATGATGGTAGATACAGGTCCAAATGTTTATTTGGTAATACCCCCACTCGTGCCTATCGCTTCAAGGTCAAGGTCACAGACCTAGAAGTTTTTAATAGGATATTTTAAGAGTTGATATTTTCCAAATCCTACGATGAACTGAGTTTATATTTGGTATGACAATAGATACTGGTCCAATACCCCCACCCATGCACGTGCCCTGAAGGTCAAGGTCATAGACAAAGAATTTTTTATTTAAAGTTTATTAAGAGCTCATACTCGCAAAACCATATGGATTTGCTTCATATTTGGTATGATGATAGATACAGATCCAAAGTTGTATATACCCCCAGCCCTGACCTCAGGGTCAAGGTCACAGACTTATTCTTATGATGCTGTTAAAGTTTTAGGGCTTGTATTTTCCCAACCATATGGATTGGCTTCAAATTTGGAATGATGATAGATACAGGCCCCAAGTTTTATTCAGCCATACCACTGACCCTGCCTGGGGTAGGACACTTTCGCAGTAGATCTATACTGTCCATTGTCAGTTGTTGTTGCAACATGGTTTTTCGGGGTGAGGCGGTCCCCTGGGCGGGGGCATCTGTGTCGTCTGGACACATTTCTAGTTCTATATAATCTACACTTTTTTGTTTGGATATATTCCACGGTTGTTTAGTTAACACGGTTTCTGCTTTGGACCCCATTAATAGTGTTATAAAGAGGCTGTGGTGTATTTGAGTTATCTTTCCTGACAGTATAACATTGTGATCTCTATGATACCACAAATTAACCGCAAAACCCTCCTAGATGAATTGATACTTGGTACAACTGGACCAAAGGTTGAAGTAAAAATCAAAGCACTGAGAGTACTGGTGGGTCGATTGGCAGTGATTATTGGGAAAAAGGGCCTTAACAGGGACTTACTGTTTCGTTTAACCCTTAAATTCCCGTACTGTAAGCAACCTGTGTAGACACTGATCAGATGCTGCATTTTTCGGCATCTGACCCTTAAATTCCTGTACTGTAAGTGAACAGTGTAGACCCTGATCAGATGCCATTTGGAGGTGATTCTCCAACTCCTCTGATGGATATTTTATGTGAATAAATAATGTCCAAATACACCATGCTCTTATTATAATGAATATGGGATACATAATAGAATCAAAGCACTGACAGAACTGGTTGGTCGACTGTCTCCGAGTGGGAGCTGGATAAATGGTCCTGAACAGGGACTTACCATAAAAATTTTGAACAGGGACACCATAAAAGTCCTATCAATTCGGACACTGTGTGGACTTGTTGTAATTCTCCATACAATTCATAATCCAGCAAGGATTCCAGAGGGTGCATACGGAATGGCAAATAGTGTAGACCCTGATCAGACTGCTCCTTCAGGAGCAGTCTGATCTGGGTCTGCAGTGTTTGCTTAGGCCTATCTTTTCCAATACTAAGGATCATTAGGGTAGACTATTTAGTTAACTCTAAAATTCCTCTACTGTTAGCAAACAGTGCAGACCCCGATCAGATGCTGCATATTGTGGCATCTGATCTGGGTCAACACTGTTTGCCAAACTAAACAGTTCCCGTCCAGAGTCTATAGATTTAACCCTTGTATGCAGCTTTCTGATCGCACGCTGCAATAAAAAAAAGCACAGCTATTTTCTATAAATAACTGTTACCTGGATTTCTACAAATCAGTGATAATACTCCACATGGACATCAACAATGAAAAGCTATTGTGCTTGGTAACTTTGGTTTGACTGGCAAAGAATCCCATCTGCCAAGTCTGATCAGGGTCTTTTCTGTGGGGTACTGCCCTGCTGATTACCAGTAGTCCTGCTGAAAATTAAACAGGACATAGCCGTGTTACATGTAATGTAGTACACATAGGATTTAGTTCAGACATCTGTTGACCAGACAAAAGAATCAATATGACACCGGGATTGTAATCAAAGTCTTAGAGTGTAGATTTGGAAAATGGGTCTGGACACGCGACTTAGAATGTTTCCTTTACTTTAAGCAAACAGTGTAGACACATTCTGCAGCATTTGATCTGGGTCTACACTGTTAGCCAATGTCCCAGTACACGAGCCCAGTCCAGATTTTACCATCTGCACAGCACTCTGACATCAAAGTACATGTACATGTAGAAGACTAGCAGCCTATCCGGTGTAGTAGTTATGCTACTTGTCTTATAAACCAGGGTTCACAGGTTCGATCCCGGGCTGTTTTTTAAACCGAGGTCCTGTCTCCATATAACTTTAGCTGTTGGAGGGACTGGAAACTTCCTTTTCCACATGTAGAAAAGTAGAAGTAAAACAAAGATCAGGAATCGATACAATTAACTTAATCCACCCATCAAAGACACCAAAGGGAAAGAAACACAAACATGAAGCGACCAGACCATAATGGAAACCTAAACAAAGGATGGCCATAAGGACAGTAACTTTCTCACAAAATGGCCAAATGGCCATCCAAAATAAACAAGAGGGCCCAGAGGGCCCTGGTTCGCTCACCTGATCCAAAGCATAACAAGTGGGCCCCAGGCAAGGTCAGTTTTGGCCCCAGGGCTAAAATTTGAACAATCTTGGTAGAGGTCCACAAGATGAAGCTTCATATCGAATATGAAAGACCTGGGCTTTCTGGTTTCAGAGAAGAAGATTTTAAAGGTTTACCCTGCATTTGGAGTCTATATAAAACAAGATTTTCCCTATATAAGTCTATGTTAAACCAAAGGGCCCCGGAGCGGGGGCATTTTTGGCCCCAGGGCTATAATTTGAACAATCTTGGTAGAGGTCCACTAGCTGAAGCTTCATAACAAATATCAAAGACCTAAGCCTTGTGTTTCAGAGAAGATGATTTTTAAAGATTTTCCCTATATAAGTCTATGTAAAACCAAAGGGCCAAAAGGCGGGGGCATTTTTGGTCTCAGGGCTATAATTTGAACAATCTGTATAGAGGTCCACTAGCTGAAACGTCATAACAAATATCGAAGACCTAAGCCTTGTGGTTTCAGAGAAGAAGATTTTTCAAGAGTTTCCCTAGATTTTCCATATATAAGTCTATGTAAAACCAAAGGGCCCCGGAGGGGGGCATTTTTGGCCCCAGGGCTATAATTTGAACAATCTTGGGAGAGGTCCACAAGATGAAGCTTCATACCAAATATCAAAGACCTGCGGGCCTTGCAGTTTCAGAGAAGAAGATTTTTCAAGATTCCCTATATAAGCCTATGTAAAACAAAAGGGCCCTGGTGCGGGGGCATTTTTGGCCCCAGCACTATAATTTGAACAATCTTGGTAGGGGTCTACTAGATGAAGCTTCATACCAAATATCAAAGACCTGGGCTTTGCGGTTTCAGAGAAGAAGATTTTTCAAGATTTTCCCTATATAAGCCCATGTAGAACCAAAGGGCCCCCGTGCAGGGGGCATTTTTAGCTCCAGCACTATAATTTGAACAATCTTGGTAGGGGTCCACTAGATGAAGCTTCAAACCAAATATCAAAGACCTGGGCCTTGCAGTTTCAGAGAAGAAGATTTTTAAAGATTTTCCCTATATAAGCCTATGTAAAACAAAAGGGCCCTGGTGCAGGGGCATTTTTGGCCCCAGCTCTATAATTTGAACAATCTTGGTAGGGGTCCACTAGATGAAGCTTCATACCAAATATCAAAGACCTGGGCCTAGCGGTTTCAGAGAAGAAGATTTTTCAAGATTTTCCCTATATAAGCCCATGTAAAACCAAAGGGCCCCCGTGCGGGGGCATTTTTAGCTTCAGCACTATAATTTGAACAATCTTTGTAGGGGTCCACTAGATAAAGCTTCATACCTAATATCAAAGACCTGGGCCTTGCGGTTTCAGAGAAGAAGATTTTTAAAGATTTTCCCTATATAAGCCCATGTAAAACCAAAGGGCCCCCGTGCGGGGGCATTTTTGGCCCCAGCACTATAATTTGAACAATCTTGGAAGGGGTCCACTAGATGAAGCTTCATACCAAATATCAAAGACCTGGGCCTTGCGGTTTCAGAGGAGAAGATTTTTTAAGTTTTCGGTGAAAAAAATCTATTTTTGGCTACTGTGTCCTACATGTGCAATGGACCAGAACCATTTGAACAACTTTGAAAGGGGACCACCTAAGGATCATTCCTGTGAAGTTTGGTCAAAATCCGATCAGTGGTTTAGGAGGAGATGTCATTTGAAGAAAAGTTTACGGACGCACGGACGCACGCACGGACGCACGACGGACGACGGACAAAAAGTGATCCCAAAAGCTCACCTTGTCACTACGTGACAGGTGAGCTAAAAAAAAACACAAGTGATACACACAGTGAGTAGTAACAAACAACAACATAAATAAACCGCCACAGAAGAACCGCCTTGGAACGGTGGAAAGAATTCCACTGGGGGGGCTTAAATCGATTTTACGTGGCCACAATTTTCTCGCCCTTACTTCTGTCGCGATTTAGACGAATAATTTGTTCAGTCCGCATGAAGGCCTCCTAACTCATCAGTGCAACATCTCCGTGAACACAAATAATCAAAGAACCACAGAGGTGAGACAACGGTGAGGACTCGAAAGCAAAAAACCACTGAAATGCTGGAGCAAAAGAAAACCAACAGTTAGACTCCGATGGGCCCGACCAGAGACAGAGCATCAGGCATCAACCAACATTACCTTGAATTAGATCTCTCTAATTCTCAATAAGCCTTTACGTTGGAACCGTCATAGAATTTGATGCCTGACGCACTGGCGAGCAATTAAAGAGGAAAGCAAAGTTGCCAACCATGATTGGGTTAACTACCATGCATGCAGTCCGTCGTATAACATCCATGTTGTACCCAATCTTTTTATATCGAAAAATGATTTTACGAAATAGGGTGCTGAAGTCATTGCGGGTATATATTTTTCTGAATTTATATACTAAGTCACCATAAAATTCAGGTGTCGATAGACCTTGTTGCAGAAGAGATTTAAGTCCAATATTGAATTTTGAAATTAAATCAGAAGACTAGTGCTGCTTTAAACAAGAATTCCGCAGAAGGCGGCGTCGCACCTGCTGGGGGCAAAAGTCATAGAAGCCACAATCAGAATGTTGATATTAATTAAGTAAATTTCATAGCAGTTGATAGTTGATGTAAAATGTGTCAAAGTCACTGGACCAAAAATATAGGCCATGGTCACCAGGTCAAGGTACGTGCCAAATCAGTACAATGAGGAGAAGTACTATGCAAAGTTTGGTGGCTGTAGGCCATTAATTTTAGGACATATTGAACATTGACGTAAAAGTCGCAGGAGTGCATAATATAGGTTAAGGTCACCAGGTCAAGGTACCCACAGAGTAAGTAAATGTTGGAGAAGCACTATGCAAGGTTTGGTGGTTGTAGGCCTTATAGTTAAGAAGATATGGAATGTCGACCTAAAATGTGTTAAAGTCAATGGAGTGCAAAAAATAGGTCAAGGTCACCAAGTCAAGGTACCTGCATAGTCAGTACATCTGGGAGAACCACTATGCAAGATTTGGTGGTTGCAGGCCTTTTATTTGAGAAGATCTGGAACATTGACGCAAATTGTGTCAAAGTCAATGGAGCGTAAAATATAGGTCAAGGTCACCAGGTCAAGGTACCTGCAGAATCAGTACATCCAGGAGCAGCATTATGCAAGCTTTGATGGTTGTAGGCCTTTTATTTGCAGAGATATGGAACTTCGACATAAAAATTTGTCAAAGTGGCTGGAGCGTAAAATATAGGTCAAGGTCACCGGGTCAAGGTACCTGCAGAGTCAGTACATCAAGGAGAAGCACTATGCAAGATTAGATGGTTGTGGGCCTTTTATTTGAGGAGATCTGGAACCTAGACGTAAAATGTGTCAAAGTCAGTGGAGAGTAAAATGTAGGTCAAGGTCACCATGTCAAGGTACCTGCAGAGTCAATACATCTAGGAGAAACGCTATTCAAGATTTTATTGGTGCAGGCCTTTTATTTGAGATGATCTGGAACATTGACGTAATTTGTGTCAAATTCACTGAAGCGTAAAATATAGGTCAAGGTCACCGGGTCAAGGTGCTTGCCTAGTCAGGAGCTCAGGGTGATGTTTCATGAAAGGTTTGATGGTTGTTTAGTCTTATAGTTGATTACAATACAAACTTCGACGTAAATGTCGAACTTAGACGTAATGGTAAAAGTCACTGGAGCGCAAAATATAGGTCAAATTCACCAGGTCAAGGTGCTTACAAAGTCTATGAGATGTTTCATGTAAGGTTTGATGGTAGCTGAGGTTTGTAAACTAAAAACTTTGACATAAATGTCGAACTTTGATGTAAATGTCGAACTTCGACGTAATGGTCAAAGTCATTGGAGCGCAAAATATAGGTCAAAGTCACCAGGTCATGGTGCTTACAAAGTGAGAAGGTCTATGAGATGTTTCATGTAAGGTTTGATGGTAGCTGAGGTCTGTAAATAAAAACTTTGACGTAAATGTCGAACTTCGATGTAAATGTCGAACTTCGACGTAATGGTCAAAGTCACTGGAGCGCAAAATATAGGTCAAAATCACCAGGTCAAGGTGCTTACAAAGTGAGAAGGTCTATGAGATGTTTCTTATAAAGTTTGATGGTAGCTGAGGTTTGTAAACTAAAAACTTTGACATAAATGTCGAACTTTGACGTAAATGTCGAACTTCGACGTAATGGTCAAAGTCATTGGAGCGCAAAATATAGGTCAAAGTCACCAGGTCATGGTGCTTACAAAGTGAGAAGGTCTATGAGATGTTTCATGTAAGGTTTGATGGTAGCTGAGGTCTGTAAATAAAAACTTTGACGTAAATGTCGAACTTCGACGTAAATGTCAAAATTCGACGTAATGGTCAAAGTCACTGGAGCGCAAAATATAGGTCAAAATCACCAGGTCAAGGTGCTTACAAAGTGAGAAGGTCTATGAGATGTTTCTTATAAAGTTTGATGGTAGCTGAGGTTTGTAAAATAAAAACTTTGACGTAAATGTCGAACTTTGACGTAAATGTTATCAGACGAATGGATGGACCCACGGACGGAAAATCGGACGCCTATGTCGTACCCTGCTATAAGCAGGTGCGACAAAAAACTGGTTCCTAGATTTTGTACATGGTCAGTGAGTGAGTGAGTGTTTGAGTTTTACGTCCCACCAACAGCTAAGGTCATACGGAGACGGGACCTCGGTTTAAAGACTCATCCGAAAGTCTGGAGAAGCCCGGGATCGATCCTGCGATCCCTGGTTTACAAGGCGAGTAGTGTAACCACTACACCACGGAGGCTTCTGTACATGGTCAGAGATAGACAAGTGGACAACAGCAGACAGGAAGCTTCTGAAGTTAGTAACTTTGCTTTGGTTGATTAACAACTGATCTGATTTTATACTGAATCCCTGAGTGAGTGAGTGAGTGAGTGTTACGTCCCATCAACAGCTAAGGTCATGCGGAGACGGGACCTTGGTTTAAAGACTCATCCGAAAGTCTGGAGAAGCGTGGGATCGATCCTGCGATCCCTGGTTTACAAGGCGAGTGGCATAACCACTGCACCATGGAGGCTTCTTACTGAATCCCTGAACTGCGGTGTTTAACTCACTGTATACTAGTGGACTCTTCCGTTGCTATATGTTGGACAAGTCCATTTGTCATATAAGGGGTGTTAGGCCTATTTTTTTTTTTTGTTTTATTCTATTTTGCGGAAAATTCTGTTAGCAAATAGCGCAGGCTCTAATCAGATGCCGCGTTCTGCAGGGTCTGATCTGGGTCTGCACTGTTTGCCAAGGTACCCTTTTAGGGGTTTCCCACATGCTATGGGTTAACATTGTTGCTGCAAGACATAACCAGACACAAGACAAAGTGAGAAGCAAATTCTTAGAGCAAACCTTTGTAAGAGAGCAATTTAGTACAGCCAAAGGTAAAATACATTACAGTGGAACTTCAATGGCTCCTACACCTTTGGGACCTCGAAAATCTGTTCGAGACAGGGGTAGTTCGAGCCACTGAGATTACTGTCAGGAGGCATAACGAGATACTTTTGGACATCTTTTCGGTGTTCTATAATGAAAATGTATGCTGTGTGTACTCATTAGAATCGCCTCATCGAGGCGATTCTAATGAGTACACACAGCATACATTTGCAAGATAAAAGACTAAAATCTCCTTAATTATGCCCCACTATTTCTTATGTAGAGGATTTCGCTAGGGGCTCAAGAATGGGTTCGACACATCCATGGTAAACGAGTCATCGGTGTTCGAGTCATCGAAGTTCTACTGTACATGTATTTTTCCCAGGTGTTCCAGTATTTTCCTTCCTCTGATGAATGATCAGCTGATCTTGATCTTGTTTGTTTGATTTGAGGTTTAACATCCCCGTCAACACTGTAAAGGTCATTTTGGAGACGTAGCTTCCAATTTTGTGGGACTTTTACCTGACATTGAGATGAAATGACCTCTCAAGCCCTGTCGCCCAATGAAACCAATAGGGTTTATTAGCATGGACGGTCTGCCTCGCACCGCGGTTCCTGGACAGGCTTAGATCCTCTAAGTACTAGTGTGCGATCTTGATCTACACTGTTTGCAAAGATTGGGGTTGTCGTGAACAGCAATATAAGAGTTAAATAAACAGTTGGCTTTTCTTTTCAAGGTAAGTATATTCCCTATTTGTTTTTCTATAGCTCTGTTCATTTCCTTTCAATTACATCACTGTTGTCTAGGATATATTATTAGTGGCTGACAAGAGACTGCCTGACTTTGAAGTTTGCAATTCCTATTGATTATTCCATAAACACCCCCTCAGTCTATTATCAATTACCACTAGATAAGTGGAATTCCAGGATTTTTTTTATATACAAGAAACCTTAGAATGCCAGTCAGGGCTGTTGCATTTTCAAACTTATTTATTTCAGAGAATATCAAGCTTGACATTTTATGTGAATCATCTGTCAGCAGTTGCACATGAAATGTCAAGTCTGATTTTTAATGAAAAATAAGTGAAATAAAAGCACTGCAAGCACTCAATCATGCCCTGCCACTACATTTACATCAAGCAATTGCCATATCACTTTCAAAAAGGAATTCAAAGTGAAGGTGCATTACTCTTCCCTAAATAAAAGGGCTGAGATGACTATTTTCAATGTTCAAAGGGCCACAGCTCCAAAAGGAAGTAAACCAGAATTACAGTTCTCATCCTCATGGTGCTTAACCTTTGAGTGAAGTTTACAGAAAAAATCTGTTTACAGAGTAGATACAAGTATATCACAATTTGTTAATGTGAAAGAGTGCAGACAAGCCATTTCTGCCCCAAAATTGTCAGATTTTGATGGCCTGTGACCTTGAAAATAAGGTCAAGGTCACCAAAATCTAACCAAATCTTTCGTAGGTTGCAATGATATAGTGTACATCTTTGACCAAATGTCATCTATTCATTCAAAAGATAGGGTGCAGGCAAACCAAAATTGACAGCTTGGGGGCCTGTGTCCTTGGAAATAAGGTCAAGGTAACCAAAATCTAACCAAATCTTTAGTCGACTGCAATGATATATAGTACCAAGTTTGATGAAATTTCATTTATTCGTTCATGAGATAGGGTGCAAACATGGCCTTTTTGGCCCAAAATTGAGTTTTTGAGGACCTGTGCCCTTGAAAATAAGGTCAAGATCATCAAAACTAATGGGTGTTTTTCCCTATCGTAGTGATGTAACCATGCAAGTTTAGTCAGAATCCATCAATAGATTCAGGAGATATAGTGCTTCAGATAGAAATGGCTATGTTCAATGTTTAAGGGGCGTTAACGCCAAAAGAAGGAAAATCAAAGATACAGCTCGTATGTTCTGCACAACCTCTCATAGTGCTCTACAGATCTGTGAAGTTTTGTGAAAATATCTCAAATTGTATCAGGGTTATGGCGTGGACACCAAACTATGATAGAAATGGCTGTTCAATGTTCAAAGGGCAATAACTCCAAAAGTAGGAAAATCAGAGTAACAGTTCAGATGTTCTGCACATCATCTCACGGTGCTCTACATATCTGTGAAGTTTCGTGAAAATATCTCAAACAGTATCAGAGTTATGGAGCAGACAGGAATCTATGAGGTGCTGACGGAGGGACGGACACTCAAAATGTCGGAGGGTATAACATAATACCCCGCCATGTCAATGTGTCAATACCACAGATGACCCTGCCCAGGGGCCCATCTTACCCTGAAAAAAAAACATGTTGCAACAACAGCTGTCATTGGACAGCATAGCTCACCTGGAAAAGTGTTTAATACCTTGGAAAATATGAGCTCTTAGAAACTTTAACATTAAAATTTTCTGTCTGTGACCTTGACCTTCAAGTCATAGGCAGGGTCGATGGTATGGGTGTATCTATCACCACCCCAAATATGAAGCCAATCCATAATATGGTTCGGAAGATATGGGCCCTAAAATCTTTAAAAACATAAAACGAAGTATGTGACCTTGATCTTGAGGTCAGGGGGTGGGAGTATGGTTAAATAAAACTTTGGACCTGTAACTATCATGATAACAAATACAGTCAAACCTCAATAATTCGAAGTGACAGGGACCACCAGATTGTCTTCGAATTATCGGGAGTTCGAATTTTCGAAATCGGTAGTTTTCGGAAATGTTCGGAAGTTTTCATTCGGTATAATATTTGACTGCATTTTGTCCATATGCAAGAACACAGACTTTCTATATAAGAGCAAAGTGCCTCATCTAAAAGGAAACAAAATTAACATCACGCAACAATTGTGTAATGTAAAACAATAAATCTCTAACAGACGAACTATTGTACCAGTAAAAAGGCGGGACAGAAATGGCTCACGGGAGTATTCAGCAAAGATCTAGATCAGAATACGATAAGCATACCATTGAAGTCTGTCCTGGCAAGCCACATGTTTCTAGTCACTCGTGTAGTGCATTCATATTTTCTATTTCACTTTCAACTGTTTTTCAAATTCTCTGAAAATCGTCTACTTTCAGTTTCCCAAAAATTCCATAATATGCTCTAATGCTTTGAACAGAAAGTCTCAGATTAAAGTCGCTTTATTTAATAATCTTCTTAACGATGCTCATTACCAATTACCGTTATATCAATTAAGAAGCTCAGGATTAACTAGGTGTCAATTACCTGTATACACAATGATAAAATGCACCTGTGAAATCAGATGGGTATGAACAAGCTCAAAGAAAACATGCTCTTCAAGCTTGAATAATGTGCTTGACATATTTTGACTTCGAATTTGGAGTTTGATTTTAATAGGAGTTTCTTTGATGGGGACCGATGAATTTATTCGAAGAATCGAATTTTTCGAATAATCGAAATTCGAAAAATCGATAACATTTTTACATAAAATAATAGCAAACAAGATCGGGACCGACACACACTTTCGAAAAATCCGATAGATTAAAAAAATCAGCATTCGAATCACCGAGATTCTAGTGTACATGTATGAAGAAAATCCATGATATGGTTTGGAAAGTATGATCACTTTGGGCCGGTATCTTTCATCAGACCAAATATAAACCCAATACATGTACATGTACATCATGATTTGAAAATATCAACTCTTGAATATTTAACTAAAAATTTCTAAGTCCGTGACCTTGACCTTGAAAACAAAGGCATGAGTTGGGGTATTGCCAAATAAACTTTTGGACCTGTATCTATCATCATAGTTTTGTTTGCTTTGAGGTTCAACAATGTAAAGGTCATTTTGTAGACGTTGCTTCCAATTTTGTGGGATGGGGGGGGGGGGGGGGGGTGCGCTATCATCATAGCACATATAAGCCAAATCCATAATATGGTTTGGAAAATTTGAGCACTTTAAAATCTTTATTATTAAAAATTTCTAAGTCTGTGACCTTGACCTTGAGGTCATAGGCATGGGTGGGGGTATTGCTGAGTAAAACATTGGACCTATATCTATCATCATGCCAAATATAAACCAAATCCATCATAGAATTTCAGGATCTACCTGGTACACATACCTTAACCTGAGTCTTAAACATTGAAAACTTCGAAGTCCATGACCTTGACCTTATGGTTATGGGCATTGGTAGGGGTATTACTGAATAAAACTTTGGACCTACATCTCTCATCATACTAAATATGAACCAATGATTTGGAAAATATGAGTTCAAAAAGTTCAGGCTCTGCGGGTTACAAAAACCTGAGGCTACAAGATCACGTAAGTACGTACATACGTACATACACACACACACACATACAGATGGACGTTTACACATACACACATAAGGAAAACCGAAAAACTATATCATGCCGATGGCAGAGGCATAAAAATGAATATCATCTGCTTCACAATTTCACACCGTACTTTAATGCTCTGCATTCTGGGAATTTTTTAGCAGCAGACGACATTTTGCAACATTTTCTAATTTTTTCCAGAAAACAGGACTTGACATCTTATGCAAATGTCATCTAAGAAACTAGAGAAAGCGACCAGTGGGTCACGTATACCCCCGGCCAGTGCCACCCTCTGATATATCTTTCGAGTTTGTATGTAATATGAATGAAGTCAAGAAGCTATAAGAATCTATAAATGTGCTTGTAAAAGCTAAACCAAACATAAAATTTCTAAATGGACCAAGGGAGTGAGGGATCAAAGTTAATGAAGCAGCAGGGTGGGGTAAGCATCAATGAAATCTTTGGACTAGTGCGCAACATTAATGCAAGTATCAATTGAATTTTTCTTAGTTTAGAAAATACAGGCATCTATAAACTTTGTCATAAAACTTTAACCAAATGTAAAATTTCTAAGTCCGTGACCTTGAGGTCAAGGTCACCATGGGTGGGGGGCAGGGACATGCATCAAGAAATCGTTTATCAAACATGAAGAGAATCTAACATGTGGTTACAGAGATATCAGAAATGAAAAAGGTTGAACACAAAACTTTGACGTAAAAGTAGATGAACAGACAGACAGCCCACCCAGGGGCTTGACCCAGGGGCTTAGATATTCCATATGAAAGGTAATGGCATAGAGATATACTTTACCAAACATGAAGAGAATCTAACATGTGGTTACAGAGATATCAGCAACGAAAAAGGTTTAGGTAACACAAAACTTTGACATACAAGTAGATGAACAGACAGATGGACAGACAGCCCACCCAGGGGCTTGACCCAGGGGCTTAGATATTTCATATGAAAGGTAATGGTATAGAGATATACTTTACCAAACAAGAAGAGAATCTAACATGTGGTTACAGAGATAGCAGAAATGAAAAGGTTTAATACAAAACTTTGATGTAAAAGTAGATGAACAGACAGACGGACAGACAGCCCACCCAGGGGCTTGACCCAGGGGCTTAGATATTCCATATGAAAGGTAATGGTATAGAGATTTCGTTTACCAAACATGAAGAGAATCTAACATGTGGTTACAGAGATATCAGCAATGAAAAAGGTTTAACACAAAACTTTGACGTAAAAGTAGATGAACAGACAGACGGACAGACAGACAGCCCACCCAGGGGCTTGACCCAGGGGCTTAGATATTCCATATGAAAGGTAATGCTATAGAGATATCCTTTACCAAACATGAAGAGAATCTAACATGTGGTTACAGAGATATGAGCTGTCAAAAAGGTTTAATGCAAAACTTTGACGTAAAGGTTGACGAACGGTGGGACAGACGGAAGTACGAACGAACTAACGAATGAACGAACCAACGAACGGACGGAAAGACGAAAACTATATACCCCCTGACATACTTCGTATGCCAGGGGTATAATTAGCCTAGACAGTGGAACAGTTTAAGGGTCAAGAGCAGATTATGAACAGGACAGTTCATTTTGTACATTGTTACCTATTTCATGGCAAAATGTGACTGTTCATGTGAGATGAGCCTATGCATCCATTGTAATCTGATCAGTTGTTTTTGTAATTTAATGGTCCACTCAATACTATTTTAGGACATACTGAGCCAGTCAGTCTACCATACTCCACATTTCCATGACAGACTTAAGTCTGATATGGTTAACCAATACAATGCACATTCTTTCCCTAGAAACTGGCAACCACCCTTCTTGAGTAATAACAACTAGAGCTATCACTAAAGGTGATGAATACCTCCACAAAAACTGCCTTGATAGTACAACAGCGGCATTTTGCAATTTTTTCACTTGAAAGGGGCCATAACTATGTCGAAAATTGACGAATTGTAGTGGAAATCGAACTTGACCTGTAATTTTATGATGTAACATCAGTGTACCAAAAATTATAAAAATCGTTGAAGCGCTTTTTGAGTTATCGTCTGGAAACCAAGTCAACAGACCGACCGACCGACCGACAGACCGACAAGCTCACTCCTATATACCCCCCCAAATTTCATTTGTGGGGGTATAATAATAATAATAATTGACCTTATTTATAGAGGGTAACACATTTAGTACTAGTACTAATCTTCCATGTGGCCCTCTTTTCCTGGGTAGGAACCAGTAGTAAGCAATGTGGATAAAGTTTCTTGCTCAAGGAAACAACATGTGGCGCTTGCGAGGATCGAACCGGCTACCTCTCGATCTCAAATCCGATGCTATACCACTGCACCACAGCGCTCCACGTAGTATGGAGAACCTTTGCACATGTTAGATCAGCTTGTGCATATACATTATATATAAGGCTGGTCATGCAGCCCTGGCTGGGTGCAGAGGACGATGTCATACCATGATCTCTTGATCCTTAAAGATAATTGGCCATGATGCCTTTTTCCGTAAAAAAATATTTCAAAATTGACATATTCCCTGTTCTTTAAAATTAGTTTTGTTCCTTGTTACTTTAAAATATTTGCCAATGTTCTCTGGTGCCATGTTAACCCATAAGACACCGAGAAAATCTACATCAGAAAATGTTGTTTGCTTATGTCGTCTGCTGAATTTTTTTGCAAAGTTTTTAAAAATATTTCTGCATACAGGCAAACAGTGTGGACCCAGATCGGACTGCTCCTTTAGCAAACAGTGTGGACCCAGATCAGACTGCTCCTTTAGGAGCAGTCTGTAAAGGAGCAGTCCGATCTGGGTCCACACTGTTTGAAAAAGGGACTTTTAGGTTACCAGCAGACGACAGAGCAGACAACAAATGTTGTGATTGGCATCTTATTGGTTAACCCATTGTATACTAGTGGACTCTTCCATTGCGATATGTTGGACAAGTCCATTGTCATATAAGGGGTGCCAGACACCTATTTTTTGTTTTTATTCTATTTTTGACAGAAAATTCTTTTAACAAATAGTGAAGGCCCTGATCAGACGCCGCGTTCTGCGGCATCTGATCTGGGCCTGCATTGTTTGCCAAGGTACCCCTTTATGGGTTTCCTGCATACAATGGGTTATAATGGACACGTTTCCCAAAAACCCTTGATAGACACATTTTGGGGTTTTCCTTATAGAAAGAAATACCTATGTTCCAGTATTTTTGTATATTTCTGCTTTAGACCCAAACAAGACTAGTGTTACAAAGAGGTGTTACAAAGAGATTGTGATGTGTATGTCCTTAGAACAATTCATAGCTCCAGATATACCTTGTAAAGGGGCTTAACAAAGATAATGTTGGGGAATAGGAATACCTTCATGGGAGGCAACTCCTGTAAAAGTATTTTTGTCTTCCATGTCAATAGGGGTCAACTCTTAAAGGAAAGAATTTGCTCCTGAGGAGCAAATTCCTTCCTTTAAGAGAAGACCCCTTTTTCTGTGGGACAGGGCTTGTAGAAAGACACACTGGCAGTCCCGAAAGTTGTCTCTCTTTGGAAAATGGTGGAAAAATATGCCATGTGTTCCCATTCCCCTTAAGGGATAAATTTCCTTATTTCTTGTCAGAAGTATATCTTGTGGGTACTTTTTAGAATCGCCTGAATGAGGCGATTCTTTTAGAATCGCCTCAATGAGGCGATTCTAACAAGTACCCACAACCTATGTTTTAATGAAAATATAAGAAAAAAATTATCCCTCATGTATCCTTCATACACCTCCTTATCTCGGCCCCCACCCATAGGGGCTTGAAGAAATATATGGGCTGCATGATGCTTCCACGCAGAGCTGAATCCGGCCTGCACACTAGTACTGGTAAACCGCTTAGAGGATCTAAGCCTGTCCAGGAACCGCGGTGCGAGGCGGACCATCCATGCTAATAAACCCTATTGGTTTCATTGGGCGACAGGGCTTGAGATGTCATTTCATCTCAATGTCGGGTAAAAGTCCCACAAAATTGGAAGCAACATCTCCAAAATGACCTTTAAAGTGTTGACGGGGACATTAAACCTCAAATCAAACAAAAACACCTCCTTATCTGGAGCTATCAGAACATTGCTGTCATATGCTTTCAGACTATTAGACACTATTCTCACCCGACTGACTATCTGCCTATCTGTTTGTGTAACAATGGCAACAATGAAAGCTCTTAACCCTTAAGACGCTGAGAAAACTACATCTGAGAATGTCATCTGCTGAATTTTATTGCAAACTTTATAAAAATATTTTTGCATACAGGCAAACAGTGTGGGCCCAGATCAGACTGCTCCTGTGCAAACAGTGTGGGCCCAGATCAGACTGCTCCTGTAGGAGCAGTCTGATCTGGGCCCACACTGTTTGCAAAAAAAATACTTTTAAGGTAACTGGCAGACGGCAAAGCAGACGGCAATAGTCGTGATTGGCATTTTATGGGTTAACAACAGCAAAATTAACACACAATTAAGACACCATTTTCCAATATTTCTCATTATTATTTTACAGAGAAAATCAGCTTGACATTTAATGGGAACTGTCTGCTAGGTGGATAGACAATTCACATTTAAATGTCAAGTCTGATTTTTTTTTTACTTCTGCTAGGTTTGTGTTTGGTGCTTCAAGAATGCCAAATTAGCAACTTGGTAAAAAATATTACCAACTTGGTACAAAATTAACAGCTCGGACAAAGTATTTTCAACACTTGTGAATTTGATCAATAAGCCAATTAAAGCGTGAAAAAACCTACAAGAAGGTCTGCATGACCAAGGTCCGGCTGTTCAAAACAAACAATATCTTAAGGGGAATGGGAACACCTGGCAGATTTTTCCATCATTTTTCAAAGGGAAACAATTTTCGGGACTTCCTGTTCGCCTTTCTACAAGCCCTGTCCCACTGAAAAGGGGTCTACTCTTGAAGGAAAGAATTTGCTCCTCAGGAGCAAATTCTTTTTTTTAAGAGTTGACCCGTACTGACATGGGAGACAAAAATACTTTTGCAGAAGTTGCCTCCACTGTAGGAGTTCCCATTCGCCTTAAGTAAATAACAAACCAGCTTCACTACAGCTTGTGCTAAGGGACTGTGTGGTCACCGTAAAACGTCTCCCTGCCCTTCATCATAGTGTAGATTATATTTTCTAGTCCTTTGGGGTCAGGATTCCAACATGGAACTTTGAAAATATTTTGCATTACTGATGAGGCCAAATTGGCCTAAACTAGTTAGTCTGACACAGTAAACATGTACACACATAGTTTTCAGTTCTTTGGTGTTCCTCTTGCTTCCAAAGGATAAACCTTTCATAGACCATTAATGTATGGCTAATGTACTTATATTTTTGATGAAAAAAATGTGAGATGCTTTTGCAAATGCAAAAGTTACTCACATTTTTTTCAACAAAAATACCACTGTTACAAAATTTGATATTATACTGTCTAAAATGTTAATATTTTGACAACTTACATGTGTATTAACCCATTTTCTCATATGATGTTGCGTCTGAGAGTGTAATAACGCCATGTAATAAATTCAATAATCCACTAGTGGATTAAATATGCAAATTAGTTAGATACACCCCGTAACGTTACATACATGTATACGACGTCCTTGACGACGTCGCTTTTATTAATGGCGGAATATTGACATTTTGTTAAAAAATCTTGAATAAAATGCGTTTTAAAAGACATATGATAAATAGAATCTTACATTCGTATTCATGTGTTATTGAATTTATTAAACTCGTTGAGGAAGAAGGATAAAATGCTCAGCAAAGCCTCGCATTTTTTCCTTTTTCCTCAACTCGTTTAAAAAATTCAATAAAACATGAACACTCATGTTAAGATCCTCTATGTATGCGGGACACCCCTGAAGGACTAAATTGGCAAACAATGCAAGCCCAGATCGGCCGCCGCCGAATGCGGTGTCTGATCAGGGCCTGCACTATTTGCTCACAGAATTTTCCATCAAAAATAGAATAAGAACGAAAAATAGGCCTATCACCCCTTATATGACAAATGGCCTTGTCCAACATATAGCAATGGAAGAGTCCACTAGTACACAATGGATTAAGCAAATAATGCTTTAAACAACCTTACTGAGCCCAGGAAACACTAAGATTAGCTTATGGATCAAGCCAGTAATGCCAGTATCTTTGTTGCCCTCTGGGCAGCCCAGAGGTACAGAAGGCCCATGAGAACAAGGAACATCCCATAATACTCCGTAAATACATAGGTTGATCTAGCAGTAGTATACTAGTAGGCACTGTCATGCATCAGCTCCAATACAAGAAACCCTTTTATCACGTAAAGTATTTAAATCACTCTAACAAAAAAGTCCCTTTTACAATGGGCAATATTCTTTCTTGGAAATTGATCATTGAATACTTTCTATGGTCATTATCTCCCTTCCGATGATTCAAGAAGGGCAGTTGTCAGTTTCTGGCAAAACAATATGCTCTGTACTGGTTAACAGCTTATTTATCATATGACTTCGAGTTTGAGAATGTAATAGCACCATATAATAAATTGGACAATCCACAAGTGGATTAAATATGCAAATTAGTTAAGATACACCCATTAACGTTACATGTATAACGTCCGTAATGATGTCGTCTTTCTTAATGGCGGAATAGTGACAGTTTTGTACAAAAATCCTGAATTACATGTAAATGCATTTTAAATGTCATATGATAAACAGAATCTTGCATTTGTGCTCATGTATTATTGAATTCATTAAACTTGTTGAGGACAACGGATAAAAAGCTCAGCATAGCCTCACATTTTATCCCTTTTCCTCAACTTGTTTAATAAATTCAATAATACATAAACACTCGTGTAAGATCCTCTATGTATAAACCTGCCCAGGAAAAATGTGGTTAAGTAAACTGACCAGCTTGACATGACCTAAATAGTGTTGACTGGGCCATTAAACTCCAAAAGAAAAACAATAAGAAAATCCATGTGACTATCACTTGTTGGAAAGCCAGGTCAGAGTGTTTGGTGAGAGGATTACCTAGAATCTGAACTTGAATCCTGTGCTGTGTTCGGCAAATACTGTAGCCCCAGAACACGGCATGTATTCAAGGTCTACACTGTTTGCTTACATTACAGGAATGTAAGGTTGAAACAAAGCAGTCTAAGTCCCCATTCAGGACTTCATAACTTGATTGAAATCATATCTAATAAGAAGAATAGGAAAATTGCATGAGCTTAATGAACTTGAGACGAAGCTTTAGTGTGTTCAATTTATTATTTTTCTTTTCTGGGCCAGTCTTTTGAATGCCTCTTTTCACGAGACCTTGATCTTCTATTCCTGTCCCGTGACCTTGACCTATCTCTGTCTTCTCTAACCCTTGAGTTCTTAAAGTCCCTGTCCCGTGACCTTGACCTTCCTTGCCTATCTCTTGAGCTCTTGAAGTCTCGAGATCTGTTGTGTTGTGACCTGTCCCTGTATCTATCACGAGATCTGCTCCTGTCTCTGTCCAAATTTCTAGGCCTGCCGAAGCCTGACTCAGTATTTTTCAATCTCTCTCTAAAAGTACTTCCCTGGGGTCTTTTGTTAGGTTCTACAATTATTGGTTTGCGAAATGGGCGGTCCTTTCCCCCAAATCTGAGCTGTCCAGATTCTTTTTTACCTCCAATTCCACCACCTAGTCTTCGAGGAATCCAACCTTTCATATTTCTTTCACACTCAAAATCAACAAAAATCTCCATTTCATCTAAGATCATTTTATCTGCATATCTTTCAGCTTTACTTGCAGAACTTGACTTTTCATACTCTATAAATGCATAGCACCTTGAGTATCCTGTTACTATATCTCTAACAAGTCTTAGATTTTTTATTTCACCATACTCAGAAAATGCATTTTCTAACATTTCTTCGTCAGTATTTGGGCTTAATCGAGCTACAAAGATTGTATTATGTGGATCACCTTTCACATCTTTATTTGGCTTGTATGTGGCACTCATAGCTCTCAGTATCCCATTATCATGTGGATCAACATCGGTTCCATCTATGCTTCCCGCTTTCAAAGGGTCATACTCTTTTGGAACAGGGGACCAGGTGGACAAATCCATTCTCTATCTGAAACCACAGAATTTCTAATTATCATCTCAATTACAAGGAAAACAGACTTTAACTTTTAAGATGCCGAGACAAACTGCATTTGAAATGTTGTCTGTTTATGTCGTCTGCTGAATCTTCTTGCAATTTTTGCATACAGGCAAATAGTGTGGACCCAGATCAGATTGCTCCTAGAGTAGAGTAACTGGCAGACGACAAAGCAGATGACAATTGTTGTGATTGGCATTTTTGGGTTAACACTTGTCCCCAATGCCGACAGAGAGATCCAAACCCAGGGGTCAATAGATTAAGTCGGAAAACTTTACAACTTTATCTACTGTCTGAGGTTTCAGATTTCCAAGTCTGCATTGGAGATGAATAGAAACAACATTCCATTATGATAACACAACCATGCAACATTATGCATTCTTTCATATTCATACATAATCAGTTTTTTTAATGAAAATTTGTGGTACACGTTAGAACCGCCTCAATGAGCGATTCTAATGAGCACCCACAAGCTGCATGTATGTCTTGGTGCAGAAATCAGCAAATTTGCCCATTTTGTACCAGAAACCCCAAAACCGGTATCCTCGCAAACAGTGCAGGCCAAGATCAGGCAATGCAGAACACAGCGTCTGATTAGGACCTCCGACCCGCATACGAGTACTGGTAAACCGCTTAGAGGATCTAAGCCTGCCCAGGTAAAGCGGTGCGAGTCGGACCGTCCATGCTTATAAACCCTATTGGTTTCATTGGGCGACAGGGCTTGAGATGTCATGTCATCTCAGTGTCGGCTAAAAGTCTCACAAAATTGGAAGCAACGTCTCCAAAATGACCTTTACAGTGTTGACGGGGACGTTAAACCTCAAATGAAACAAAACAAAACAAACTGATTAGGACCTACACTATTTGCAAAAAGTTCAGCTATTTTCCAAATAAATTTTAAAGATAACACAACCTCAACCTGTCACCCCTAAATTTCGAAATGGACTCCTGCCATATTTAAGGATGAAGATTCCTTTTGGTACAAAAAAAGTTAATGTACAGTAATACCCTTGTAAACCCCAGTTTCCTCTATTAGAAGTGGGGTTTAAAGAGGCATATAACTTAGTGATTTTTGTACATCTGAGTATATTTACTTCCTGTGTATGTTGTTCGCCATGTTGCAAGAAGGGCATAATTTAATTTTGTTAGATGAAGGGCATAATTTATGTCAAATCAAATGGTTAAATAATTCTGAGATCATTCTAACTTGAGTGTACACTGTTTCAGTCCATGGGCAAGACAGAATTCCCCTGCACCAGTAAAAAAAAAACAACAACAAAAAAAAACATAGCCCCAGATAAAAGGGGGTATTTACATATTATTTTCTTATTTCTGCATGAAAACATATGTTGTGGGTACTCACCAGAAGCACCTCACTGAGACGCTTCTAATGAATACCCTCATCATATATTCAGAGCAGAAATATGAAAAATATCGGAATTTTTGTATCTGAAATTTTCAATTTTTGGTGGTAAAATTGTCAATATATACATATGTATGAATAAGCATGTTTTCACAATGGTTATAATTCTGACATCATTCTAACATCAAGTGTATTTTGTTTGTTTGATTTGAGGTTTAACTTCCCCGTCAACACTGTAAAGGTCATTTTGGAGATGTTGCTTCCAATTTTGTGGGACTTTTACCCGACATTGAGATAAAATGACATCTCAAGCCCTGTCACCCAATGAAACCAATAGGGTTTATTAGGATGGACCGTCCGCCTCGCACCGCGGTTCCTGGACAGGCTTAGATCCTCTAAGCGGTTTACCAGTACTAGTGTGCGGGCCAGATTCAGCTCTGCGTGGAAGCATCATGCAGCACATATATTTCTTCAAGCCCCTATGGGCGGGGGCGAAACATCAAGTGTAGGCTGTTAACCCTCCTCTTGCTGAATATTCAGTTTAGCCACACCCATTTCTGAATTTGAACCAATCAAATTACTTGATGTAATTTATTCCTACAAATTCATTAACTGAATGTCAAACAGCGTAGATCCTGATCAGATGGCTTCTTCAGAAGCCATCTGATCTGGATCTACACTGTTTCCAAATATAGGGGTTGTCGTGAACAGCAAGATACGGGTTAAAGCCCATGGGTAAGACAAAATTTCTCTGCACCACTAAAAATAAAATAAACCATAGCCCCAGATAAGAGGGGTGTATCCACACATTTTTCTTATTTCTGCACATAAATATATGTAGTGGGTACTCATTAGAAGCACCTTGGTGAGATGCTTCCAACGAAAGGTGCTTCTAATGAGTACCCACAGCATTGGTAAGGCACTGTTAATGGTCCTGTACATTTATGACAATTATGCTGGCACTGACTCAGAAATAAGACTGTATTTGCAGGGCATTTTCTGCCTGTTTAGCATTCCAAATGCCAAACAGCCTTAATTTTTCCAAATTTCACCATATTTTTTCCCAAAAAATGAAGAAATAAAAGCCACAACAAAAGGAAACAGAAAACAATACTTAACATCAGAGGTTAAGATGAAAATTCACCACAGTGAAGTTATTTCACTTCTTAGCTATCAAATTCATAAGACTATCATGAGCAAAATAGAAGTGAAGTCAATGATCATCCTGACATTTTGATGAAAATACATTCCCAATTTTGGTATTTTGTCGTTTTTTTTTCCCAATTATGCCCAGGGGCCTTTTCCCTAAATACCTGGATAAACCTCTGATTTGCTTAGGGAAATTAGAGTCAACTCCCTGAAACTTCAGACGGACATAACAGATAAGGCTGTTGGGCAAGTACCTAAATGTGGTAAGAGATTTCAGTCTCTTAAATGCAATATTATGCAGATGACTAGTGAGATTCAATAAAATTTAGGCTTCTGAGAGAACGATCCTCGAAATGTGGATTCCATTAAATATCTTAATTGGCATAACAATCACACATGACTTTGACGGGCCTCCGTGGCCTAGTGGTTAAGAGCACTGACTCTTGATCATTAGGTCTCTCACCGCTGTGGTTCGAGCCTCGCTCGGGTCACATGTGAGACGCCAAGTTCTGCAACGGAAGGTCAGGTGGTTTTTCTCCGGGTACTCCGGTTTTCGCCCACCTCTGATTAACGATCGGCTCTATATGAGTGAAATAATCTTGAAAGGGCCGTAAAACCAAAACCAAAAAAAAAAAAAAAATCACACATGACTTCAGATGGAATACACATTTTAGCAGCATGTGTACCAAGACAAATATGTAAAAGAGCTAGCATATAAAGGACTCATTTGCCGAAGCTGGGAATATGGGAAAGTTGTGTCTGGGACCCTCAAGGGTTATTACTAGTTGGTCCTTCAAGTGTGTGTATGTGTTTGAGTTTTATATCCCACCAACTACTAAGGTCACTAATTTGGAGACCTCAGTTCAAAGACTCATATGATAGCCAGGACAAAGCCCAGAATCGAACTCATGACCCCTGGTTAATGAGGTACATATAAGTACATATAGCTCACCCACTTCACCATGGAGGTTTCTATTTCAGAACAGAGCTGCTAGATCTATAAATAGCAGAAACTTTGACTCGATCTAGATGTATGACTATAACACTAGAAAAATAAAGATGGGAGTCTCTCAAGAAAAGGAAAAGTGACTGTAGGCTTATACTGTCGTACAAAGGAAGACCTTAGCAATCCAGCAGATGATCTTCCAATAACTGTTCCAGTGAGGAGCTTTAGAAACAACAAAGGATCCTCCTTCCCTCAGACCCTTAGAACAGAGATTGGAAATCCCTTCTGGAGTCGAAGATTCCCTCAGGATAGCATAGCTGAGTTTACCTCTGGGACTAACTTCCCACATCAAAGGTCATAGTGAATGAATGTCATTTGACATGTCACCAGTAACAATTTTGATTGTGAGATTGAAACCAATGGGAAAGAAGGTTATTGGCAACCATCACAGGTCTAGATCAGATGCAGCAAAACAGTGCAGGCTCAGATCAGTCATTTTCTAAATATATTTCTATACCGTAATTCCCTGTGTAAACCACACACTTTTTTCACCCAGAAAACGGTGAAAAAAATCCCCTGCGTGTAATACAATGGCATAGAAAAATGACATTGTTTTTCTCGAAAAGTCGGCAGGTCACGAAAACCCATTACAAATACAATGTGACACTTTGAGACCCTCATAAAGTTCGTTTGACATATTAATTCATTGAATCATTCATACCATTAAAAATGCAATCAATATTCCTATCTTAGACATCAACCTTTCATCCGTATTACCACATATGCCCGCGGCCCTTTTTTGGGACATCGGCAAACAGTGCAGTCCTAGATCAGATGCCTCAGAAAGACGCCGCAGACGTTCCTTTTTTGGGACATCGGCAAACAGTGCAGTCCCAGATCAGACACCTCAGAAAGACGCCGCAGATGTCTGATTTGGATTTTCACTGTTTATTGATTTATAACGGTTCAATTATGACACTATTGTTAATCCCTGTCATATAATTGTCAACCTGCGGTACATGTCGATAAGGTAAATGTCCCCATCAACACTGTATAGGTCATTTTTGAGACGTTGCTTCCAATTTTGTGGGACTTTTACCCAACATTGAGATGAAATAACATCTCAAGCCCTGTCGCCCAATGAAACCAAAAGGGTTTATAAGCATGGACGGTCCAACTCGCACCACTTTACCTGGGCAGGCTTAGATCCTCTGAGTGGTTTACCAGTACTCGTGTGCGGTCGGTTTCAGCTCTGCGTGGAAGCATCATGCAGCCCATTTATTTCTTCAAGGCCCAATGGGCGGGGGCCGAAGGGAAAACTTTGGAGTGTATCTGTAGTCGACATAATGTCTGTTCATCGTCCATCCATCTTAACCCATTCGGTACCAGAAATCCCTAAAGGGGTACCTTGGCAAACAGTGCAGGCCCAGATCAGACGCCGCAGGGCCTACACTGTTTGCATAAAGTTCAGCCATTTTCCTACTTAAATTTCAAGAAGACACAACCTGACACCCCTACATTTTGCAATGGACTCCTGCCATATGTAAGGTGTAAGATTCCATCTGGTACGAAAAGGGTTAAACAGTCACATATACTTCTCATAATAGCTTCCCTTGTGTGGAGCTAAAAAGGCCATATCAGCTGTATCACATCCTTGTATCACACTTCTGGCTACAAGCTCAATTGCCATGTGACTCATCAACGGCAACTACTAGGTCATACCACGCAACTCTTAAAATCTTAATAAACCTATCACCCTGACAAGCCTGCACCTTCCCAGCCCACCTACAACATATTATGAGAAGCCTCCATGGTGTAGTGGATATGCTACTCACCTCATACACCAGGGGTTGTAGATTTGATCTGGGGCTTCTCCAGACTTTCTGATAAAACTTTAAACCGAGGTCTTGTCTCCATATGACTTTAGCTGTTGGTGAGGCGTAAAGCTCAAAACACACACATATTATGGTACAATAATATAATCACAGTACTTCATTTAATAAAGAATGATACAGCTGTTTACACATCATTTTCAAACACACACATATTATGGTACAGTAATATAATCACAGCACTTGATTTAGTAAAGAATGATACAGCTGTTTACATATCATTTTCCAGGGTTTTCCCTCATTCTAAAATTCTGAGACTCCTTAGGACCCTTTGTGATCAGCCTCAAGGGTCCCATCCCTAAATTCAGGAGTCTTAAATGTTACATCTATAGAAAAATCTGTTTACACTTTCTGACATTTGTTTGTTTGTTTGTTTTGATGTTTAATGTCCCCGTCAACACTGTAAAGGTCATTTTGGAGATGTTGCTTCCAATTTTGTGGGACTCTTACCCCACGTTGAGATGAAATGACATCACAAGCCCTGTCGCCCAATGAAACCAATAGAGTTTATAAGCATGGATACCGACTGGTATCGCTTTGCCTGGGCAGGCTTAGATCCTGTAAGAGGTTTACCAGTACTCATGTGCAGGTGGGATTTAGCTCTGCGTGGATGCATTGTGTAGCCCATATATTTCTTCAAGCCCCGATGGGTGGGGCCTCCGTTCTGATATTTACAAAACAGCTCTGAATAGTTTGTGCATCAACAGTGTAATGACTAAAATCAAATCTACTGCGTTCAGTTATGTTTTGTTGGTTAATATGAAATGTGTCTGTGTAGTGCAATAATGTATCTAATGTCAGGGGTCCATGAGGACTCTCACTGCTTCATTCAAAGAGTTCCAGGGAGACTTTACTTAATATCCTGCGTCAGGGAAAACCCTGATTATTGATTCCTGTATCAGCCCTCAACCCATGTCAATCTTTGGGCCTATATGGGCTGATATGAGGTATGATAGGAAATCTGCCATATGATTTTTATTGGTGTGTTTGCATTTTATTAGTCCAGCTAAAACTATTTGGGTGATACTGAGCCTGTCAGTCTACCAAACCACAAGTTTCAAAAAGCTGTTAACCTGTACAGAACACATTCATTCACCAGAAAACTGTCAGACTAAATTTCCCCTTCTAGAATCAGCAACAGTGAGAAAACAATCATAGAAAAAATTTCATGATCCATCTCCAGGAAAGAATATTGCTGACCCAGCAGGTATTGAACCAGAGACCTCCTGACCACCAGTCAAATGCGCATCTGAATGAGCTACTGAGGCTGAGATGATAGTATAAGCCATACAAATGATGCCAGTGGAGCATGTTCGGACACCGCAATTTTACTACCGCTGCTTGGTATTGAACCAGGGGCATCTGGCAGCATAGGCAAGTGCACATGCACTAACTACTGGGCTACCATGCTCCACATCATCATGATTATCATTAAACTTTTTAGAAGCCTCCGTGGGGTAGTGGTTACACTACTCGCTTTGTAAACCAGGGGTCGCAGGATCGATCCTTGGTTTCTCCAGATTTTCGGATGAGTCTTTAAACCGAGGGCCTGTCTCCATATGACCTTGGCTGTTGGTGGGACATAAAACTCAAACATTCACTCACTCATTAAATTTTGAAAACAGAAAATTATACTTTTCCCCTTTTCTGAGTGATGGAAGTTATTGTTGTAGGGGTTCCGGGTCGTTTCGCCCGTGGGTCGTTTCGCCGGGTCGTTTCGCCCTGAGTCGTTTCGCCCTGATTTTGGGGGTGGGTCGTTTCGCCCTTACCTGGTGGGTCGGTTCGCCCGTGAGTCGTTTCGCCCGTGGCTCGTTTCGCCGCAATTCTGTTTTAAGGGAGTTACAAACAGAATGGATGAGTAAATGGGCAGATGGATGAATAAATAAATGAATAAATAGGTGAATGGAGTTGTGCGTTGGTAGATGGACGGACGTACGGATGAACGGACGGCATTTTGAATATACGGATATAGATAAGTTAATGAATAAATGAATGGAGAGTATTGTTAGATGGACAATCGGAAATGAATGAATGAATGAATGAAGTGATGCATATGTAGATGGACGGACGGACGAACGGATCTGAACTGTTCATGGTGACACGTCAAATGACACCTACGGATGGGTGATGTATGGACGGGCTCGTTTCTGAGTTCGGATAGAGAGATAAAAAGTGAAAAAAAAAACATTATAAACTGTGTATGTGATCTTCACAAATCCAAACAACAGTGTCAAAATGTGTTAAGTATGTGATATATGGGTACTCGTTAGAATCGCTTTGCCGAGGCGGTTCTAACGACCACCCACATTCCATGCGAGGAGCAGAAATAGCAGACTATGGGTACTACCCACAAAACATACAACGAACATGCAACACATTGTTTTTCATATTTCCGCCCCAAAATACACAGACCGTTGGTGATGGTTAGAACCGCTTCGCCGAGGCGTTTTTAACGATCACCCGAGCAGAAATAGTGAAAAATATAACACTCTTTGATCAGAACAATTTTGATTTTTTATTTGGTGGTACAATTTTCCAGTATTTGAATAAGCATGTTTTCGTAATGCAAACTATTAAACAGACCAGTACGATAACACAGCCATGCGATATAGTGCATGTTTTCACATCTCTAAAATGACTATTTTATTATGAAAATCTGTGGTATTTTTTCTTATCTATATTGCAAACATAGGTTGAGACGGTTCTAACGAGTACCCACAACCTTTGTCTTGTAGCAGAAATAATAAAAATAATGTCTACCCCAGTACACCCCAGTTTTCTTCATATAAAGTTAAGGAGCGTGATAGCTCAGTGGTTAGTGCACTTGCCTCTGATGCTAGAGGTCCCGGGTTCGATCCCCGGCAGCGGCGATAAAATTTCGGTGTCCGAACACGCTCCATTGG
This sequence comes from Lucinisca nassula, assembly GCA_963580285.1. Classification (NCBI taxonomy): domain Eukaryota; kingdom Metazoa; phylum Mollusca; class Bivalvia; order Lucinida; family Lucinidae; genus Lucinisca; species Lucinisca nassula. The sequence goes on along the minus strand of OY757018.1, from coordinate 110,165,848 downwards.
CATCATTTGCAGGGATGAATGTCAAAAATTGTACCGTCCTTCGGATCGGGACGTTAATTGGAGGCTCCCTGTGCAGGGAGAACCATCCCCTGTGCAGGTTAAAGATCCCTACCGTAATTACATGATTACTGTGTAGGCTTTCATCCTGCAAAACCTGGAGTGTATGTAATATACACCTGCGGTAATGGTCAAATGTGGCCGACGCAGTATCAGAAGATAGATAGATAGATAGATAGATAGTTAGATAGGTTTAGGGGTAGCTCAGTTGCTCAAACTAGACGTAGAAGCTGTCAGTAGGTCGTCCAGCTGCACCACACGAGGGCAAAACCATGTTTTCCGGAACTCCCAATACCCCCATCAATCCCTTTACATACCAAAAGAAACATAACCTCAATCAATAGGGCTTGAAAAAAATAAGGGCGAAACGACCCACCAAATCAGGGCGAAACGACCCACGGGCGAAACGACCCAGGGCGAAACGACCCAGGGCGAAACGACCCACGGGCGAAACGACTCATGGGCGAAACGACTCACGGGCGAAACGACCCGAGAGCGTTGTAGGTTCCATGCAAGTGCCCCACTGGCACTGAGGCACACAGTACCAACAGCTCAGAGCAAGAACAGGAAGGACACTGTAGGCACACACAAACGCCAGTATAAGATATAATTTTACCTTTAAAATTTTGGTATTCAGTTTCTTCTTTCTACTTTCGGTTTGACAGGAAATGACGTCTTCTGTCATAAATTGTTCAAAATAACGACATATAAAAAAGAAAATTTTGTCCACTGTGTTTGACTTTTATTTATTTCAGTATTTAATATGAAAACTTCGTGAATAGTGCTTTTGTAATTTAAGAATGAAAAGTAAAATAATAGCATTTTATTCAAGCATCTCATCAGAAGACGGAATAGAATGTATTTTCGTGCTCGCAAGTCTAGCAGCCCTGACGTTAAGAACCATTACAAACGGTTCAGAGCACATGTGCAAAAGGTTATAAGAGATGCATATTGGAAGCATGTTTCCAGCATCTTTACCTTTGAAGATGACAATATAGATCCCGATAGTCCCCAAAAGAATGGTAAAGTTAAAAAGTTTTGGTCATTCGTAAAGTCCCTGAAAAAGGATGCGTTTGGGATCACTTCGCTAAGGGAAAATGGAATTCTAAAAACAGATGCGCGCGATAAGGCTAATATTTGCAATAAACAGTTTCAATCAGCATTTACGCGTGAAACTGATGGTGAGCTACCATCTAAAGGTGCAAGTTCGTTCCCCTCTATGGGGGACATAACAGTTGACCCCAATGGGGTCGCTAAACTGTTAGGTAAGCTCAAGATACATAAGGCATCTGGGCCCGATGACCTGAATGCCAGGGTACTTAAGGAATGTAGTGCTGAAATATCTCCTGTGTTGGCCTTTATCTTCAATCAATCACTTGCCCAGGGCACTGTACCAGATGACTGGCGACAAGCAAATGTAACCCCGGTCTATAAAAAGGGGGAAAAATATGATGCAGCAAATTATAGACCAGTGTCGCTAACATGCATCTGTTGCAAAACCTTGGAGCATATATTAGTAAGCAACATCAACAAGCACTTAGCCTTTGAGAGCATTCTTGCTGACTGTCAACATGGTTTCCGGAGTCAAAGGTCTTGCGAAACGCAGCTTGTTCAATTTTACCATGACATTGTGAGCAATCTGGATGGGGCCATAAATCGTGGCCACAAACAGACTGACTTGATCATCATGGACTTTGCTAAGGCCTTTGACAAGGTACCTCACAGAAGGCTATTACATAAACTGGAGTACTATGGGATAAGAGGATCCACGCATAGGTGGATTAGCTCATGGCTCTCTGGGCGCTCACAACAAGTTGTACTTGATGGCCAAGCGTCTGATCCAGTCCCTGTTTTATCTGGAGTCCCCCAAGGTTCGGTCCTTGGACCGGTCCTTTTCTTGGTTTTCATTAATGATCTTCCCGACAATATCAGGTCATCGGTCCGTTTGTTTGCTGATGATTGTGTCCTGTATAGGAACATATATTCTCCTTCTGACTGTCTTATTTTACAAGATGACCTGGATCAACTTGCACAGTGGGAGGCCGATTGGCAAATGAAGTTCAATGTGGCCAAATGTCACTCAATGAGAGTGTCACGACACCCTCCGGACAAGCAAATTAAGTTTGACTATACTCTTCACCAGCAAGTTTTGGAGCATGTTCAATCCGCCAAATATCTTGGTATCACCATCACTGACGATCTTGATTGGGGTCAACATATCTCAGAGATTACATCTAAAGCAACTAGGACTTTGGGATTCCTTAGACGGAACTTGGCTTTTGCACCTAGGCAGACAAAGGATGTTGCATATAAAACATTGGTTCGCCCTCAACTCGAATATGCATCACCCATTTGGCACCCCTATGTTAAAACTCAGACTCAGCAGGTGGAGAAGGTGCAGAGGACAGCTGCTCGATGGACCTGTAGGCGATGGCGAAATAGAAGTAGCGTCGGTGACATGCTTAATGAGCTAGAGTGGCCGTCCCTGGAGGCCCGTCGTGAGCAGTCCTCTTTAACCTTCTTCTACAAGATACACTCTGATTCAGTGTCTATTGATAAAGATAGGTACTTGACCCCTGTAACACTGTCGACCCAAACAAGGGCATCAAAATTAAACGACTCACAATATCGTAGATACCAGTCCTATAGTGATGCCCTGAAGAACTCGTTTTTTCCTAGAACTATTCCCCAATGGAATAGTCTTCCCTCCTCTGCGGTTAATGCCAAGTCCGCAGAAGAGTTCAAAGCCCGCACAGTGTAAGATTGGGTCTCAGAGGTATGCGTTTTAGGATACCTCTGTTATGCAGATTGTAAATAGTTTTAAGGACGCATCCAGTGCCTCTCTTTTTTTTTTTTTTTTTTCAGCTAAATTCTAAATTTAGCCACCCAATCAACTGAGGTAATGGCCAGATATGACCGACTCAGTATAAGAAGATAGATAGATAGATTTTTTCTCTTGAAGACAGATATTGTCGCAAAACGATCGTTTTTTGGTAGATACATGATGCGGCTTTTGTCAAGAAGCAGAACAGAACAAACACGAATTTTATGAGTGTGTTTTCTTCTTGCGACTAAAGTCTGATTTTATCTCATAGAGTGAGTATGTATCTCAATCTTCCAGGTACTGTCATATTAGTTACGCTTGCCAAATAGCAAATAAACTAGTACTTTCAGTTTCATTTCTGGACAACATGCTCACAATTTTTACTAATTTTAGGAAACCTCTTCACAGAATCAGAATTGTTACTGGTGACACATCAAATGACATTCATAAACCTGTTATATGCGGAGTATATACACCAGGGCCTGTGATGTGGGAAGTTGGTCCCTAGCTCTTAGCCTCTACCAAAGAGGTAAACTTAGTCACACAGTCATCAGCACCTTCAGCTGTCGAAATAATCAAATCGGGAAGGGCATTCCAATCTCTAATGGTTCGGTAACCCGAGATCTCTGGCTGTAGTGACCTAAAGCTGCCAAATCAGAAAATAAAGAAGGCTTTTAGAACGTCAGAGAAGGCTTGGATTAATGGTTCGGGGGAAGAACGATTCAAAACGTGGAGCGTGATAGCTCAGTGGTTAGTGCACTTGCCTCTGATGCTAGAGGTCCTGGGTTCGATCCCCGGCAGCGGCGATAAAATTTTGGTGTCCGAACACGCTCCATTGGCATCATTTGCAGGGATGAATGTCATAAATAGCACAGTCCTTCGGATCGGGACGTTAACTGGAGGCCCCCTGTGCAGGGAGAACCATCCCCTGTGCAGGTTAAAGATCCCTACCGTAATTACATGATTACTGTGTAGGCTTTCATCCTGCAAAACCTGGAGTGTATGTAATATACACCGGTAATGGTCAAATGTGACGGACGCAGTATCAGAAGATAGATAGATAGATAGATAGATAGATAGATAGATAGATAGATAGATAGATAGATAGATAAAAGAAGCTAAACCAAAGACCAAAAAGGCGGTCCTTAACCATCCCTCAGGATATTGATTATCCCCATGTTTTTAAAAAAAGTGGGGATATTGTTATCGCCTCCGTCCGTCTGTCTGTCCGGCTATCTCCTCCTAAACTGTTAGCCGGAATTCAACCAAATTTGGTATGCGAGTTGCTTACATGAATGGCTTGCGCAAGAGCACATTTTTTTTTTGTCCCCGCCCCCAGGGGCCCTGGGGAGGGGTCAAAAGGTCAAATATCAATAAAATTCAATTACAAAGTCAATTTTGAAGATTTTGATGCCAAATTTTGCACATGTACTTAGTTATGAAAAAAGTAAAACATATTGAACGGGATTTTGGCTGTGACCCCTAGGTCACGACCTGGGGGTCGGACTTGTGGGGGGGGGGTAGGGGGTCAAAATTAAAGTTTTTCAGAACATAGTCATGTGGCATATCTATGCGAAGGGGATAATGGGTAGAATAAACTACAAGTAAAATTTTGACCCTGGGGTCAGATTGGGGCCCTGGGAGAGGGGTCAAAGGGTCAAAATTTAAGTTTTTTGGAACATAGTCATGTGGCATATGAAATTGAAGGGCATGATTAGTAGAATATAATACAGGTAATATTTTGACCATGGAGTCAAATTAGGGCCCAGGGTGAGGGGTTTTCGGTACTTGGCCCCTCTGTAGAAAGCGTGGGGATTTGCGATGGCGCACCATCGACAGTATTCTAGTTATGAATTGTCAGTCAGTAAAGAACAAAAGGACTGAACTTTATACCATTATTGATTCGGCAAAGCCGGACATCATTTTGGGCAATGAGTCCTGGCTAACCCCAGAAGTTAAAAACTCAGAAATTTTTCCAGAATCCTTTGGGGCTATCCGGAAAGACAGAGTTGGGGATGCACATGGAGGTGTCTTTGTGGCTTTCAAGCAAGACCTACACTGTATAGAAACACCGGAGTTGGACACCAAATGTGAATAAGTTTGGTGTAAATTGAACATTATTGGATGTAGGACTTTATACATTGTACCTTGGTTCCTTTTATCGCCCACCAAATCAAACTGACCCAGAATAGCTTGAGGCTTTTAATTCATCTTTGTCTAGGATAATGTTGAATGCAAATGCTCACATTTTGGTTGGTGGAGACTTCAATTGTGGAGATATTGAATGGAGCAACATGCAGGTGCCTCATGGGGCATCTAAAAGGCAGACACAGCAACAACTTTTAGATATAATTAAAGAACACTGCCTGGCCCAAGTAATTAATATACCCATTTGACAAGAAAAGACCCTTGATCAATTATTTACAAACTCCCCGTCCCCAGTAATGAGTTTGTCAAGTTAAGGGGATGCCCCCGATCGGAAGAGCTGCAAATTATAGACCAGTGTGGCTAACATGCATCTGTTGCAAAACCCTGGAGCATATAATAGTTAGCCTTTGAGAGCATTCTTGCTGACTGTCAACACGGTTTCCGAAGTCAAAGGGCTTGCGAATCTCAACTAGTTCAATTCTTCCATAACATTGTGATCAATCTGGATGGGGTCATAAACCGTGGCCACAAACAGACTGACTTGATTATCATGGATTTCGCTAAGGCCTTTGACAAGGTACCTCACAGAAGGCTATTATAACACAAGTATAAATTGGACTACTATGGGACAAGAAGATCCACACATTAGCTCATGGCTCTCAGGGCGCTCACAACAAGTTGTACTTGATGGCCAAGCGTCTGATCCAGTCCCTGTCTTATCTGGTGTCCCTCAAGGTTCGGTCCTTGGACCGATCCTTTCTTGGTATTCATTAATGATCTCCCTGATAATATCAGGTCATCTGTCCATTTGTTTGCTGACGATTATGTTCTTTATAGGAATATATATTCTCCTTCTTATTTTGCAAGATGACCTGAATCAGCTAGCACAGTGGGAGGCCGATTTGCAGATGAAGTTCAGTGTGGCCAAATGTCATTCAATGAGGGTGTCACGACACCCTCCGGACAAACAAATTAAGTTTGACTATACACTACACCAGCAAATTTTGGAGCAGGTTCAGTCCGCCAAATACCTTGGTATCACAATCACTGATGATTTTGATTGGGGTCAACACATTTCAGAAATAACATCAAAAGCAACTAGGACTTTAGGATTTCTTAGACGTAACTTGGCTTTTGCACCTAGGCAGACAAAGGATGTTGCATATAAAACATTGGTTCTCCCTCAACTTGAGTATGCATCACCCATTTGGCATCCCTATGTTAAAACTCAGATTCAGTGGAGAAGGTGCAGAGGACAGCTGCTCGATGGACCTGCCGATGATGGTGCAATAGAAGTAGCGTCGGTGACATGCTTAACGAGCTAGAATGGCTGTCCCTAGAGGCCCGTCGTGAGCAGTCCTCTTTAACCTTCTTCTATAAGATACGTGTACATTCGGGTACAGTGGCCATTAATAAAGACAAATACTTGACCCCTGCGACAGTTTCGACCTGAACAAGGGCATCAAAAGTAAACAACTCACAATACCATAGGTACCAGCCCTGAAAAATTCCCTTTTCCCTAGAACTATTCCTCAGTGGAATAGTCTTCCCTCTTCTGTGGTGAATGCTAAGGCCGCAGAGGAGTTCAAAGCCCGTACAGTGTAAGATTGAGACTCGGAGGTATGCGTTTTAGTATACCTCTGTTATTCAGATTGTAAATAGTTTTAAGGACTCATCCAGTGACTCCTCTTTTTTTTTTTTTTTTTTTTTTAGCTCACCAGAGCCGAAGGCTCCGGGGGAGCTTATACGATGGACATTGTCCGTCGTCGTCGTCTGGCGTTAAAACTTTCAAACAACATCTCCTCTGAAGCCACTGGGCCGATTGGGCCCAAATTTCATCTGTAGCATCCTTGGGCTGGGGGATTGAAAGTTTGTGCTTTTTATGAAAATCGGCTCACTAGTTTGGTTGCTATGGCAACTTAGGCTTTCCATAGACTTATAATGGGGAAAATTGAAAAATGGCGTTTTCTGCCAAGTCATTGCAGATGTTTTGACAAAATTTTCATAGAAATGTTCCTTAGGCAATCTACTATCTGCTATATGATTTTAGGCCTACTGCTCATTTCTATTGGTTGCCATGGAAACCAAAATAAAAAAAAATAGAAAAAAAAATACTTCAAAAATCATCTCCTCAGAAACCGAATGCTCTATTAGGCTGAAAGCTTTTGGAAATATTCACCATATTTGCCTTTACAGGTTTTGTGTTTTTTTTTATAAAATTTGGCTCCTTAGTTTGGTTGCTATGGCAACTTAGATTTTCCATAGACTTGTAAAGGGGAAAATTGAAAAATGGCATTTGCTGCCAAGTTATTGCAGATATTTTGACAAAACTTTTATAGAAATGTTCCTTGAGTAAATGTCTCTCAGCCATATGCTTTCATGCCAACATGGGGGTCCCCCAGGTTAAACCAGGGCCATGCCCCAACCCCTCCACTTCATAAAAGGCCATATAACTCGGAAACCATCCAGATCCCCACCCCAAAACCATATATACTCTTGTTCCTTATGATAAGATGCATTCAGTGACACCAACCTGGGGGCCCCCGATACGTGCCTGGGTCATGCCTAACCCCCTCCATTCCATAAAAGGCCCAATATCTTGGAAACCATACAGATCCCCACCCATAAACCATATATATTCTTGTTCGATATGAAAATATACATTCACTTACACCAACTTGGGGGTCTCCTGGGGTGCGCCTGGGCCTTGCCCACCCCTGCTTCTTCACAAAAGGCCATATATCTCAGAAACCATTTAGATCCCCACCCCAAAACCATATATATATTTTGGTTTCTTATGATAAGACGCATTCAGTGACACCAACCTGGGGGTCCTTCGGGTTGCGCCGGGGTCATGCCCCACCCCCTCCATTTCATAAAAGGCCCAATATCTTGGAAACCTTACAGTTTTGTTTGTTTTGTTTGATTTGATGTTTAACATCCCCGTCAACACTGTAAAGGTCATTTTGGAGACATTGCTTCCAATTTTGTGGGGCTTTTACCCGACATTAAGATGAAATGACATCTCAAGCCCTGTCGCCTAATGAAACCAATAGGGTTTATTAGCATGGACGGTCCGCCTGGCACCCCGGTTCCTGGACAGGCTTAGATCCTCTAAGCGGTTTACCGGTACTAGTGTGCGGGCCGGATTCAGCTCTGCGTGGAAGCATCATGAAGCCCATATATTTCTTCAAGCCCCTATGGGCGGGGGCGCCGGAAACCTTACAGATCCCCACCCCTAAACCCTATATATTCTTGTTCCTTATGAAGAGACTCATTCATTGACACCAATTTGGGGGTCTTCCTGGGTGCGCCGGGGGCCTTGCCCCACCCCACCCCTCCACTTCACAAAAGGCCATCTATCTCAGAAACCATTCAGATCCCCGCCCCAAAACCTTATATATTCTTGTTTCTTATGATAGGACGCATTCATTGACACTTACCTGTGGGTCCCCCAGGATGTGCCGGAGATGTGCCCCACCCCTTTATTTCATTAAAGACCCAATATCTTGGAAACCTTACAGATCCCCACCTCTAACCATATATATTGTTGTTCCTTATGATAAAACACATTCATTGACATTAACCTGGAGGTCTCCCGGGTCAAGCCAGGGCCTTGCCCCACCCCACCACTTCACAAAAGGCTATATATCTCAGAAACTGTTCAGAGCCCCACCCTAAACCATATATAATTATCTTCTTTGTGATAAGACACATTCAAATAACACTAGCTTGGGAGTCATCCGGACTGCCAGGGTCATGCCCCACTGCTTTACTTCATTAAAAGCCATATATCTCAGAAATCATTCAGATCCCCACCCATAAACTATAATATTCTTGTTCCTTATGATAAGACTCATTCAGTCACACCAACCTGGGGGTCACTTTGTGCTAGGGCAATGTGCCCCGCCCCTCCACTTTAAAAGGCCATATATTTCAGAAACCATTCAAATCCCCACCCCATAATCATATATGTTCTTCTTCCTTATCAATAGCACACCCACTTGGGGGTCGCAGGGGCCATTCCTCTCCTCTCCACATCATAGAAGGGCATCATATATCAGAAACCATTCAGATTCCCACCCATAAACCATATATATATATTCTTGGTCCTTATAGGGACAACAATCTTGGGCTTTCCTGGGATCAAAAGGACATGCCCCAACCCCTCCACCGCTTAAGAGGCCTTACAACTCTGGTTTACAGATATCAACTGCTACACCATATATATTCTTATTCCTTATGATATATTAAGACACATTTACTGATACCAACCAGGGCTCCATTGGGTCCATGCCCTACACCCTCTACTTAATAAAAGGTCTTATGTTTTAGATACCGAGTCCAGATGGATGCTCATTTGGATATAGGGGTTCATTTGGGAGACTTTATAATTGGTAGATTAAAATTAAGAATACATGGCTGTCATTGGGCAGTGCCCACCTGAGCTCTGGTGAGCATAGTGGCCCATGGGCCTCTTCTTTTTTTTTTTTAGCTAAATTCTAGATTTATCTACGCACCCAACTGAGGTAATGGCCAGATTTGACCGACTCAGTATAAGAAAATAGATAGACAGATTAAACTCACTGGATGAGTTCTTAAAACTATTTACATTCTGCTTTCAGAGGTGTACTAAAACAAACACCTCTGGGTCCCAATCTACACCATGCGGGCTTTGAACTCCTCTGCAGATTTGGCATTTACCACAGAGGAGGGAAGACTATTCCACTGAGGAATAGTTCTAGGGAAGAAAGAATTCTTCAGGGCATCACTATAGGCCTGGTACCTACGATATTGACTGTTGTTTAATTTTAATGCCCTTGTTTGAGTTGAAGTAGTCACAGAGGTCAAGTATTTATCTTTATTAAGAGACACTGTGTCAGAAGAAGGTTAAAGAGGACTGCTCGCGACAGGCCTCCAACGATGGCCACTCCAGCTCATCAAGCATTTCACCAACACTACTTTTGTTCCGCCATCACCTGCAGGTCCATCGGGCAGCCGTCCTCTGAACCTTCTCATCCTGTTGAACCTGAGTTTTAACATGGGGATGCCAAACAGGTGATGCATACTCGAGTTGAGGTCAAACCAAGGTTTTGTATGCAACATCCTTTGTCTGCCTAGGAGCAAAAGCCAAATTGTGTCTAAGAAACCCTAATGTCCTAGTTGTCTTAAATGTAATCTCAGAAATATGTTGACCCCAATCAAGATTATCAGTGATGGTGATACCAAGATATTTTGCGGATTGGACATGTTCCAATGTATGCTGATGGCCCCCGCCCATCTGGGCTTAAAGAAATATATGGACTGCATGATGCTTCCACGCAGAGCTGAATCTGACACACACACGAGTACTGGTAAACCGCTTAGAGGATCTAAGCCTGCCCAGGCAAAGCGGTGTGAGTGTCGGATGATCATCTTGACAATATCTGGGTCAAGTTAGAATATGGTTCATGTCGAATCAAAAAGTAGATCAGTAGGCCATTTTGTCATAACTTTTGAACCGTTTGAGATAGAGCCTTCATATTTGGCATGTATTTTCCTTGTGAAAAGGTCTTACCAACCATACAAACAATTTTACCTACCGTATGACCTTGACTTTTGACCTACCTTATTATAACTTTGAAACATTTGAGATAGAGCCTTCATACTTGGCATGTAGGTTCCTTGTGAAACAGGCTTCATATTCATACAAAAATAACCTGTAAGCTTGACCTTGACGTGACCTTCTTTATCATAACTTTTGAACTGTTTGAGATAGAGCCTTCATATTTGGCATGTATGTTCCTATCTATATTACCTACCATTTCATTTCTATGTGTGGATCAGGTGAGCAATCCAGGGCTATCATGGCCTTCTTGTTCTTTCTTCTACAGAAGTACATGTATCAGATCAGCCGGTGCAACATGGACAGTCTATGCTTGTTGCTCTTTGAAAAGCCCACATAGAAGCCTCATACAAACAGCAAAGGCTCTAATCAGACTGCACGGATGTAAATGATTTTCTAATAATCAATTACCGATATTTTGACTTCTGTGTCAGTTTCCTGACGTATCAACAGACCTCATTCCCATGCCATTCTTGTTTTGAAATTTGAACAAGTACAATATACAGTAGAACTTCGATGGCTCGAACACCGTTGGCTCGTTTACCATGGATGTGTCAAAGCCATTCTTGAGCCCCTAGCGAAATCCTCTCATAAGAAATAGTGGGGGATGATTAAGGAGATTTTAGTCTTTTATCTTGCAAATGTATGCTGTGTGTACTCAATAAAATCGCCTCGATGAGGCGATTCTAATGAGTACACACAGCACACATTTTTCAATACAGAACACCGAAAGATGTCCTAAAGTATCTCGTTATGCCTCCTGGCAGTAGCCCTCAGTGGCTCGAACAAGCCCTGCCTTGAACATATTTTCATGGTCCCAAAGGTGTTCGAGCCATTGAAGTTTGACTGTAGTACCCAATTTTGTGTCTACCATTAAAATAGCTTGATGAGTGCAAACAGTGACCTGAAGACCCTGATGAGACGCCTCATTTTGTGGCATCTTATCTGGGTCTATACTTTCTGTTCATGCATGTCTGTTTGAACACATACGGAAAAGTATAACATATGGGAAGGGTTATATATTTAGGCAGTAATCTACATGTAGAAAGGTAAAATTATGACCAAATGGTCAGTGATGACTAATCGATTATGGATCACTATGGCAGGACTGATAATTGATTGTCTATTCATCTCTAATTAGCCAGTCCTATAAAATGGATACATTTATAGTAGTTGAATGTTTCACACACAATACCAAATGGCAAAAACAAGTCATAACTTGCTCTCCTCTTCTTATTGTAGAATCCCATTCCTCAGAAATATACATGTAGCTTAAAGAGCAGGATTTACTGGTTTAATCATTCCATAAGAGGTATATAACTACATGTGATTCAGTGATTGATGTTTTACGGCAAATTACTCAGCTTGTGTAAAGTTAAAATATGTTCAATATTCGTTAACCCTTATCTTGCTGTTCAGAACAACCCCTATCTTTGCAAACAGTGTAGATCCAGATCAGATGGCTTCTGAAGAAGCCATCTGATCAGGATCTACACTGTTTGGCATCCAATTTATGAATTTGTAGCAATAAATTACATCAAGTAATTGATTGGTTGATAGACAGAAATGGGTGTGGCTTAAATAAATATAAAGATAAGGGTTAATATACTTTTAAGTCATGTGCCAGATTCCATTTCTGCCATTACAGGGACCAGATGTTCAAAGCATTGTTTTGCTGAACGAACTCAAGTGGTCAAATTGTTAAATGTTCTGTTAAGTGCAATACCTAATACAGTGGAATTTTTGCTGAAAAAATCTGAGCAGCTGCTCACATTTTCTGCAAAAATAATAACATATTCTCCATATTAAGTGGTAAAAGTTTTAATGTTACGTTAACTAACGACATTGTTAATTTGGATCAGCTGGCCCCGGGTGTTCGTCTGTTAGTTTCTTTCATCATTTGTTCATCCAGTCAGCCCCCAACTTAACCCTAATGTTCAAGCGAATTATTAGAAACTACAAGAGTTTCATTAGTGTTACTTGGTCCAGACTTGCATTAACAGGACGAAGGTCATTTCGATTAACAGTTAACAAGAAAAAGTACATACAGACATCATATGCAAACTAAACATGTGCATGTCTAGACACAGTCTGATCATTGTCTTCCCTTTCTGCGTGATGAAACCTTGTGAACAGTAAAGACTCAGATCTGACTGCACAAAGATGCATGCTGATCTCAGTGTTTCTTATTCAGAGCATTTCTTGTGAGGTATTCCTTCTGGGAGACCAGACTGTTCCCAGCACCCAACAGCTAACAAGGTGTTTGTGCAAACAGAAATGTCGGATGCACTATGCGCCCTGTTCTGTATCATGTGTGGCTTAAGATCTGGGACCAGTTGTTCAAAACTAATGCCATCGTTAGTTAGCATAGCATTAAAACTTTGATCATTTAATATAGCAAATAATTTTGGAGAAAAATAGGAGCAGTCTTTATGTGGTGTGCAAAAGCTGCTCATATAGTAAGTTTCTGCAAAAATACAACTGTATTACTGGTAGGTGTTTGCATTCTAGAACATTTACCATTTTGACCACTAGCGAACAAGTTAAGCAGACAATATTTTGAACAACCGGGTCCTGATGACACTTTTGATTGGCTAAAATTTTGAGGTTGGTCACGGCTGATGGTTGATAAATAGAGAATACCAGGTGCATGTCTTTTGATATCAAATTTATCAGGGAAGGCTTCGAGAACGCTTGTAGAATCGCGAGACTCGACAAGCGTTCTCGAAGCCGAGCCTGATAAACTTGATATCAAATGATCAAGGTTGGGAGGCAAATTCCACCCCTGGTATTTACCAGTGGCATTTACCAGTATTTACCGGACTGGAAAATACTCATCAAGTGGCATATACTGGCAAATACTGGCAAATTGAAATTTTTTTTGCCTTAAAACAATGCAGAAATCTTAATAAAATTGACTTAAATGTACTATAATCAAACTAAATGAGTTGAAATATGTTAAAAAATAATATTTATATAAGGTACTCAATCTACAGAATAAATATTTCTCCATTTTAAAATAAATATGTTGAACTAGGCAAAATGTGAATGAATCTAAGACTAAAAGTGTTGAAATTATTTAAAAAAAAAGTATCTTTTTAAATCAATAGTAGAAAAATACAGGTAGAAATTCCCTGTGCACCTTGTTATTGTCCCTTACCATAATGATTCTAAAATAATAAAATGGTAATAATTAAAATTTGTGTTGATCAAGATAAGACTGAGCACTGTTAGCCAATCCATCTGCATCTTTTGAACACACTTTGTATGTTAAAACCATGTGTTCAAATTTTAGGATATTTACAGCATTTCACTATTATCCAACACTTTAGTTTTAGAGTGAATTGCAAGATTATTAAAACAACAGCTCTGGAGACATTGTTTATTTAAGAGAGCACAAGATAGCCAGGGGCAAGTTTGGACAAAGGATGTCATTAAATTGCTCCATGTTTTATTTGACTTTAAACAATCAGTCTAGGTAAAAGTAAACAGATGAGTACTGTGGCAGATACAAAATAGGCTTTTTTATTCATTACATACTAACAAATAAAATAACATTAGAGTTAAACTATATCAGTATTAAGTCAACTAACTGCTATTATTGAAATTATCCATATATAACTGTTTAGAGTAGGGTTTTGTTTTAATTCCAGGGTGGTAAATTCATTTTTCCAGTATTTGCCGGTATTTACCGGTAAATGCCACTGGCATGGAAAATACTCATATTTGCCGGCATTTTGCCAACCTTGCAAATGATACGAATTTGGTATTCTATTTATCAGTTTATCCCCTTGTACACTCTTAAATTAGCAATTTACGATCAGTTATTGATGGTCCTCAGTGCGTCCCAGCATTCTGGCGGTCAATATATTTAGTATCAGCTGACCATATTTTTCCTATGATATTATTTTTTTCCTGTCATTTTTCCATTTTTCTCAGTAGCAATACCATTTTTGTCATTTTTTCAGTGGTCCAGTTCATTCATAAAAGTGCAATGTCACGTTGACGTGGTAAAGCTCACTTGTCCTCAGATAGTATATCTTTATCAGGTCAATGCGTTGCAATACAATATGTATAGGGGGTAACTGATAAAAACCGCAATCTGGGTCCAGTTGTTCAAGGCAACGTTAGCTTAACGAGCTTGTTAGGAGTGAGATTGTTCACTATTCTTGCAAGTACATTATCTAATGCACTCATACATGTATTTTTGCTGAAAAAACTGCGAGTAGCTACACATATTTTTACAGCAAAAATATTAGTACACCACAACCTCTTTATAACACTATTAATGGGGTCCAAAGCAGAAACCGTGTTAGTTAAACAAGGGTGTTATATCCAAACAAAAATGTATAGATTTTATAAAAAATGACCATTTATGGTCATTTTTTTCTATATAACCTAGGGCCGGCCTCAGTGACTCAGTCGGATGCGCGTCTGACTGGTGATCAGGAGGACGCGGGTTCGACTCCCACCGGGGTCGGCAACATTCTTTCGTAGAGATTGATCATGAAATCTTTTCTACGGTCATTCTCTCCCTTCCGCTGATTCAAGAAGGGCAGTTGTCAGTTTCTGGCGAAAGAATGTGCACTGTACTGGTTAACCGCTTACGTATAAGCCTGCCCAGGAAAGTGTTGATAGGTAAACTGACCGGCTCAAAAATGACCTAAATAGTGTTGACTGGGCCGTAAAACTCCTAAACAAACAAATCTATATGAAGGATTCCACACTAAGGGGTGTAAATGATAGTCATCTGAAAAAAAGCATTTTTTAATGTGTTAAATAGAAGTTCAAAGTCCTGACCTTTTGGTGGCTGTTTTGTTAGATAATGTAGAGATAACAGAGACAAAATTGTGAAATTTGATCCAAATCTTTTAATTTTATAGGAATAAACATGTTAAAAAACGGGTAATTTTTTTGACAAAAAAGTGGGACATTTTTTACCAGGCAAATACAATTGATCCGGATTTTGTCTAAGAGCATCTTAATTTTTCTTGTTTGATTCCATGTTGTAAAAATAAGATCGAATGAGAATCTATATGCATTAAAAGCCTTTTTTGTGCATTTCTATCCCATAAAAAATAATTTTTAAAACACAGTAACATTCGTGATTTTTTCCGTCAAAAAGTATGCTCTTTCCACTGAGTACCTATACTGTATATATTGAGGATTTTTTATAAAATGCTATGCACATAGACTTAAATACTCTATTTGCTAAAAAATGTATATCGGGAAAGGTCTTTAAAGCGTGCCGTTTGGGAAACGATGGCCAAAAAAAAAATGCAAACAACGATTCCGTCAAATAGTCACGCCCGTAACTTGATGCCCTGATTCCAACGTTTCATAGCTTTTTACCAAGTTCGTGTCATTTTTATGACCAGACAGCTACTGGTTGTTGTCTACATAATCAGCTTTGAGGCGCGCATCTAAAATGGAGGACCTGAACAGGAGGTTTGTATTTCCGTCAACGAAAATTGGTAAAATCACGATAGTTATCAAATGTAATGAGCGTTATTAGATCACAGGAGTTTTCTGAAATGCCTGGTACTATGCTAAAGACGCTGCCATTTATTTGGAGAGACAGGAGGCACGACCAGCAAGGCAAAGTTGGAATTCGAAAGGCGATTATACACTGCCAATTTTTTTCAAATTTACCATGTGGAACAGCAACGGTTGAGACATTTGACATGCACGATATGACGTATATATAGCCTACCTCCCCAAATGACAAATTTGAAGACAGTTATCCCCTAAACTACAGAACAAAGACAGACAGTGAACTTGGCTACATTACACAAGTAACTACTACATGTTAAAAATATGCTACAAGCTTTAATTTACTAGCAAGCGGTGAACAAGTTAAAATACAAGCCGGTAGTGTACAAATTAAAACATACAGATTTGTATTGACATGCATATTTGAAGGTAAATAGACAGTTTAGTGGGTACAGATTCCACAGGAGACATTCGGTGGGAAAAGATCAGTTTTAACAAAAAGAAAACAAGGAACCAAATTCAGATAATATTTGCAGGTCCAAAGTCATGCCTGTTTCATCACACGTGTTACAATGTCAAAGGTCACGACTGTTATTTTTTGATATCGTTTTATATATAAAAAAATGTTATTTTCAAATATTAGAGTTGATTTTACATCCATGGAAACTAATTAAATTAGTTTGTTTTCAAACAGTTTGTATTTTTCTTTTAAGTACTTACCATTTACAACTTTGAAACATAAAAATTGATGCTTCCAATGTTTTGGATGTCAACGTACCGTACTTGAAGGTAACTGCATGGTCACACCTTATATTTAACATTTATGTGAAAAGATAACCTAGATCAAGGTTCTGAAGCAGTTTCATGGTGAATCTTACAGAAAATAATCTTCAAATCAGTCTTATTTTGTTTGACATGTCATGCCTGTTACTTTTGTATGCAATGTCTTTTCCTCCAAATTTACATAAAACTTCATCTTCAGTTATCTTTTTAATGACATTGCTGCAAAATATGACCATTAATCAACAAGGTATGGTATATTTTTCCACTAAAAACTTATTTTTAATTTGGAGGTGCTTTGTCCCATTTTTTTACCCCTTAGTGTGGAATCCTTCATATAACCTATACATTTTTGGGATCCATCTTGAAACAGTGTTATATCCAAAACCGTGTTATAACGAACCGTGTTATAATGAGGCTGTGGTGTACAGTGAAATTCCTATAGTAAGACCATCTTTGGAACTGTTCAAAAGTGGTCTTTAAGACCACTTTTGAACAGTCCCAATGGTGGTCTCATACCAGAGGACATTGGGTGTAGAAAAATTTAAGAAAGACCATCTGAAACCTTTTAAAACCAGAAACCTTTAAAAACAGAAATAGTATTATCCCTTATCTTGCTGTTCACAACAACTGCTATCTTTGCAAACAGTGTAGATCCAGATCAGATGGCTTCTGAAGAAGCCATCTGATCAGGATCTACACTGTTTGGCATTCAGTTTATGAATTTGTAGCAATAAATTACATCAAGTAATTTGATTGGTTGACAGACAGAAATGGGTGTGGCTTAAATGAATATTCAGCAAGATAAGGGTTAATTTTTGCTGGTCATAACAGCAGAATTTTACTGTATATTCACCATATTTAATGATTAAAGTTTTAACAATATGCTAACCCTTCTCTTGCTGAATATTCAGATTAGCCACACCCATTTCTGGCTTTGAACCAATCAGATTACTTGATGTAATTTATTCCTACAAATTCATAAACTGAATGTCAAACAGTGTAGATCCTGATCAGATGGCTTCTAGCCCCCGCCCATAGGGGCTTGAAGAAATATATGGGCTGCATGATGCTTCCACGCAGAGCTGAATCCGGCCTGCACACTAGTACTGGTAAACCGCTTAGAGGATCTAAGCCTGTCCAGGAACCGCGGTGCGAGGCGGACCGTCCATGCTAATAAACCCTATTGGTTTCATTGGGCGACAGGGCTTGAGATGTCATTTCATCTCAATGTCGGGTAAAAGTCCCACAAAATTGGAAGCAACGTCTCCAAAATGACCTTTACAGTGTTGACGGGGACGTTAAACCTCAGATCAAACAAACAAAACAAAACAAATCTTCAGAAGCCATCTGATCTGGATCTACACTGTTTTCAAAGATAGGGTTGTCGTGGACAGCATGATAAGCTTTAACATCGTTAGTTTGTACAACTAGACCCAGTAGTATAATAATCAAAGCACTGAAAGTACTAGTTGATCAAATATCTTGAGTGTACATTGGGAAAATGGTAGATTGGAAAAATTGGCCGTCGTAGACAGTTTCCTTTAACCTTTAAATTCCTGTTTTTGAAGTAAATAGTGTAGAACCTGATGTGTCTGATCTAGGTCTACACAGTTTGCCAATGTCCCAGTACATGAGCCCGGTCCAGATTTTACTTTCTACACAGCACTCTGACACCATAAGCTATAAATAACCGTTACATGCATTTTGAACATGGTCAGCAACAGTCATGTGGATGATAGCAGGTGGGAAGCTTCTGTGTCAGTATTTTTGCGTTGATTGATAAACAGTCAACCCAAAGGGAGCTTGTTATATACATGTATACACAGACAAAAGTTTTATCCATTGTATGCGGGGAAACCCCCGTAAGGGGTACCTTGGCAAACGGTGCAGGCCCAGATCAGACGCCGCAGAATGTGGCATCTGATCAGGGCCTTCACTGTTTGCAGAAGTTAAACATTTTTCACATAAATTCTGAAGAAAACACAACCTATCACTCCTAGATATTGAAATGGACACTTGCTATATATAAGAGTCCGTTTAGTACAAAAAAAGTTAAGCAATTATAGAAAATCTTGATCAATTCTGCATTTGTAATCAGTGAGTAAACTGATTGGTCAGTAAACCTGCAACTCTAATCTGCTTAAAGTCTTAGCTGTCTCCCTGAAGCTTATCTGGAACCCCAGCATTTTACATCCGTAGAAAATTGTCCACTGACATACCACTACATTGTTATTTCTTTTGGTTTTGAGAACCCACATGAAAAGCTTGATTCTGTTTCAGGGTGTTCTGCACACAGGAGAGAAGTTCTAAATGGCATCTCCTGCTGACAAGACAGATGTGACCAATGAAGAACTAGAACTTAACCATTCCGCAAAGGCTGATCCATTGAGAGGCGAGCATTCTGAAGATAATCTTGTCAAAAACGGAGATGAAGATGCCAGTACAGTAGATGTGGAGAATGGGATAAACATTGATGATGCATCTGCCCTGCCGCCAGAACCACCAGGGAAAGAAAATCCAGAAACTGCATCAGGCAATGCAGATGACTTTGCTGGAGCTGGAGATCTAGCAGCAAAAGACAATAGTGAAGTAACAAGTAATAAAGATGAAAATTCTGCTACAAGTGAAATAAATGCAGAGAATCAAGAGGAGATTAGTGATAGATCAGAACTGACAGGTGGGTCTGGTGACAAGTCAGATGATGGGTCTGGGAACAAGTCAACAGAGAGTAAATCAGAAACAGATGATGAATGGGAAGATATTCTTGGTAATTCTCTTCTGAAGAAGAAGGTAAATATAAATTATTGTACAATACTGGCAATGGTTATTTGTATAGAGAAATAAAATTTGAACATCTTAATTTTTTGTTAAGTTGGGGGGACATATTGCTTCTGGGTTGTTAGTGCATGCATCTGTGTGTCTGTGCATCCATCCCTGCAATACACTTTTTGATGCATAGCATAACTTTTGATTTGTTGTTTGTTTGATTTGAGGTTTAACGTCCCCATCAACACTGTAAAGGTCATTTTGGAGACGTTGCTTCCAATTTTGTGGGACTTTTACCTGACATTGAGATGAAATGACAACTCAAGCCCTGTCGCCCAATGAAACCAATAGGGTTTATAAGCATGGGCGGTCCGACTCGTGCGCACCGCTTTTCCTGGGCAGGCTTAGATCCTCTAAGCGGTTTACCAGTACTCGTGTGCGGGTCGGATTCAGCTCTGCATGGAAGCATCATGCAGCCAATATATTTCTTCAAGCCCCGATGGGCTGGGGGCGGAGCATAACTTTTGAACCATGCATGCTAGGGTTTTGAAATTTCATATATGGATTCCTCATGAAAACATAGCTGACACACATTTTTTTCTCATCAGGTTTATGCCCTTGCCTGAGTTATGGCCCTTTGAAAAAATATGGATGACTTGAAATCTTGTCAACCAAAAAAACAACATTGAAGCTAGAGCCTTGAAACCTGTTGAATAGATTGGTAGTGATGAGCAAATTTATGACATGATTAACTTTTGAATAGATACTGAAAAATACTAAATGAGTTTTGGGTAGTTTTACATTACATGCTTTTTAGCTCACCTCTCATGTAGTGACAAGGTGAGCATTTGTGATCACATTTTGTCCGTTGTCCATCATGCGTGCGTGCATCCATGCATGCGTCCGTCCATAAACAATTTCAAATAAGTATATTTCTAATACCCCATGACCAATCTTGATCAGATTTCACGAGAAACATCATCAGGTGGGGGGAAAGGCTCCATAAGGTTTTTGGGCTGATCAGATTGGAATTCTGGTTGTCATGGCAGCATATAGCTCCCATAGACTTACAATGGGAAATTCTTTAAAAATCTTCTTCTCTGAAACCACCGGGCCCAGAGCTTAAATATTTAGCTTGTAGCAATGTTAAGTGGTCACCTACATAAATCCTGCAAATCATGCCCCCGGGGTCCAAATTGGCCACACCCTGGGACTCCTTAGCTCCCATAGACTTCTAATGGAAAAAAAAGCTTCAAAAATCTTCTCTTCTGAAATCATGAAGATTTGCCCCCGCCCATAGGGGCTTGAAGAAATATATGGGCTGCATGATACTTCCACGCAGCGCTGATTCCGGCCCGCACACTATTACTGCTAAACCGCTTAGAGGAGCGAAGTCTGTCCAGGAACCGCGGTGCGAGGCGGACCGTCCAGGCTAATAAACCCTATTGGTTTCATTGGGCGACAGGGCTTGAGATGTCATTTCATCTCATTGTTGGGTAGAAGTCCCACAAAATTGGAAGCAACATCTCCAAAATGACCTTTACAATGTTGACGGGGACGTTAAACCTCAAATCAAACAAACAAACAAAACAGTGCTTAGATATTTAGTATGTAGCAACATAAAATAGTCACCTGCATAAATCCCGCTAAACATACCCCTGGGACCAAAATTGGCCGTGCCCCGGGACTAATCAGCTCCCATAGACTTAAGAGGGGAAAAACTTCAAAAATCTTCTTCTCTGAAACCACAGGGTCCAGAGCTTAGAGCAATAGCTAGTGGTCACCTACATAAATCCTGCCAATCATGCCCCTGGGGTACAAATGGGCCATGCCCCAGGGCCCCTTAGATCCCATAGACTCATAATGGAAAAAAGCTTCAAAAATCTTCTACTCTGAAACTATGAAGCACAGAGCTTAGATATTTAGTATATAGTAACATAAAATAGTCACCTACTTAAATCCTGCTAACCCTGCCCCTGGGGTCAAAATTGGCCACATCCGAGCTCATCAGCTCCTATAGACTTATTATGGAAAAAACTTCAAAAATCTTCTCCTCTGAAACCATAAGGCCCAGAGCTTAGATATCTAGTATGTAGCAATGTCAAGTGGCCACCTACATAAATCCTGCCAATTATGCCCCTGGTATCCAAATTGGCCACACCCCAGGGCTCTTTAGCTCCCATAGACTTTCAATTGGAAAAACTTCAAAAATCTTCTTCTGTGAAAACACAGGGCCCAGAGCTTACATTTGTATATATATAGTATGTAGCAACGTCAAGTGGTCACCTACATAAATCCTGCCAACCATGCTCCTTGTGTCAAAATTGGCCACGCCCATGCGCCCATTAGCTCCCATAGACTTATAATGAAAAAAAAAAAAAAAAAACCTTCATAAGTCTTCTCCTCTGAAACCATAAGTCCCAGAGCTTAGATATTTAGTATGTAGCAACATGAAATGGTCACCAGCCAACCATGCCCTTGGGTCAAAATTGTTCATGCCCATGGGCCCACTTAAAATGAAAAAAAAAAAAAACACTTAAAATGAAAAAAAAAAAAGGTTCAAAAATCTTATCTGAAACCATAAGGCCCAGAGCTTAGGTATTTAGCATGTAGCAACGTCAAGTTGCCGTCTACATAAATCCTGCCAATCATGCCCCTGGGATCAAAATTGGCCAAATCATGCGGCCCTTTAACTCCAGTAAACCTATAATGGAAAAAAAAAGCTTCAAAAATCTTCTTCTCTGAAACCATGAAGTACAGACCTTAGATATTTAGGATATAGCAACATAAAATGGTCGCCTACATAAATCCTGCCAATCATTCCTTTTGGGTCAAAATTGGCCATGCCCCAGGGCTCATTAGCTCCTATAGACTTATACTGGAAAAAAAAAACTTCAAAAATCTTCTTCTCTGAAACCATATGGCCCAGAGCTTAGGTATTTAGTATGTAGCAATGTCAAGTGGTCTCCTACATAAATCCTGCCAACAATGCCCCTGGAATCCAAATTGGCCATGCCCCAGGGCTCCTTAGCTCCCATTGACTTAAAATGGATTAACTTCAAAAATCTTCTTCTCTGAAACCACAGGGCCAAGATTTTTGATTGATTTAAGGTTTAACATCCCCGTCACTACAATGTAGGCCATTTTGAAGACGCTGCTTCCAGATTTGTGGGACTTTTACCTGACATTGAGATGAATTGACATCTTAAGCCCTGTCGTCCAATGAAACCAATAGGGATTATATACAGACCAGCTACCGGTAATAACCCATTTTTAGCTCACCTGAGCCGAAGGCTCATGTGAGGTATTAGTATACCACGAGCCGTCGTCCGTCGTCCGTCGTCGTCGTCGTCGTCCGTCGTCCACACTTTCAAAGAAGTATATCTCCGGAACCAGTGGGCCAATCTTGATCAAATTTCATGTGAAGCATTATCAGGTAGGGGGAAAGGCTGCATACTGTTTTCGGGCAGATCGGATTGGAACTCTGGTTGCCATGGCAACAAATAGCTCCCATAGACTTAACATAGGAAAAAGTTTGTCATCACTCTAGCTCCGTCAATTTTTTTCTGATCGTCTTCATTCTTGCAGATAACGAGGACAGGCATGAAATCTCGATCAAGTTCGATTTTGGGCTGAATCGGATTATTCACTCAGGAGTTACGTGCCCTTGAGCGTTCTTAACATAGGAAAAAGCTTGTCATCACTCTAGCTCCGTCAATTTTTTTCTGATCGACTTCATTCTTGCAGATAACGAGGACAGGCATGAAATCTCGATCAAGTTCGATTTTGGGCTGAATCGGATTATTCACTCAGGAGTTACGTGCCCTTGAGCGTTGAAAAAATTGCCTATTGACTTAACATGGGGAGAATGTTGTCATCACCGTAGCTGCTTCAATTATTTTCAGATTGGCTTTATTCTTGCAGATAACCAGCACAGCCATGAAATCTCTGTCAAGTTCGATAACTGGCAGAATCGGATCATTCACTTAGGAGTTACCTGCCCTTGTGTGTTTTTGCATTAGGGTTAATGGGAATTTCAAAAATGTATATCTTAAAGACTACTTGGCCAACTTTGATCAAATTTCATGTGTCGCATTATTGGGCAAGTGGAAAGGCTTCATTAGGTTTTAAGGCAGACCTGAGTGGACATCTGGTTGCCATTGCAACATCTAGCTCCCATAGACTTCACATAGGATAAAGCTTGTCATCACTCTAGCTCTGTCAATTTTTTTCTGATCAACTTCATTCTTGCAGATAACCAGTACAGGCATAAAATCTCGGTCAAGTTTGATTTTGGGCCGAATCGGATTATTTGCCTTGGAGTTACCTGCCCTTGAGCATGAAAAAATACGTTGTGACCACGATAGCAACTTTATTTTTATTCAGATCAGCTTCAAACTTGCAGGTAACGTGGACAGGCATAACATCTCAGTCAAGTTCGAATCGGAATATTGACCTCGGAGTTACATGACCTTGAGCGACAAAGAATTTGCCCATAGACTTTACATAGGGAAAATGTTGTGACTACGATAGCGACTTGAATTTTTTTCAGATCAGCTTCAAACTTGCAGGTAACGAGGACAGACATAAAATCTCAGTTAAGTTCGATTTTGGGCCGAATCGGATTATTTGCCTTGGAGTTACCTGCCCTTGAGCATAAAAAAATATGTTGTGACCACGATAGCAACTTTATTTTTATTCATATCAGCTTCAAACTTGCAGGTAACGAGGACAGGCATAAAATCTCGGTTAAGTTCAATTTTGGGCCGAATCGGAATATTGACCTCGGAGTTACGTGACCTTGAGCGACAAAAAATTTGCCCATAGACTTAATTAGGGAAAATGTTGCGACTACGATAGCGACTTGAATTTTTTTCAGATCAGCTTCAAACTTGCAGGTAACAAGGACAGACATAAAATCTCGGTTAAGTTTGATTTTGGGCCGAATCGAAATATTTGCCTTGGAGTTACCTGCCCTTGAGCATAAAAAAATACGTTGTGACCACGATAACAACTTTATTTTTATTCATATCAGCTTCAAACTTGCAGGTAACGAGGACAGGCATAAAATCTCGGTTAAGTTCGATTTTGGGCCGAATCGGAATATTGATCTCGGAGTTACGTGACCTTGAGAGACAAAAAAATTTGCCCATAGACTTAACGTAGGGAAAATGTTGTGACAGAAATAGGGACTTGAATTTTTAGCTCACCTGAGCCAAAGGCTCCAGTGAGCTGATAGTATACCAAGGCTCCGGAGTCCGTCGTCTGTCGTCCGTCCATCCGTCGTCCACACTTTCAATGAAGCATATCTCAGAAGGCAGTCGACCAATCTTGTTTAAATTTTATGTGTGGCACCATTGGGCAAGGGGAAAGGCTGCATTAGGTTTTGGAGCTAGTCTGGTTCATTTGTTCCTTCATTCTTCTTTCTCTCCATATAGAGATAATAGACCAATGTTAAATTTTTATCAAGATTTCTCAGGAACTATAAAAGCTAGAAGCATCAAATTTGGTATTCAATAGAATAATGATGACTTATTTTGTGTAAGAGACATTGGGCTTTCTCAGCTTATTTGTTCATCTGTTCTTTCATTCTTCTTTCTCTCCATTTTGACCAATGTTAAATTTTCGTCAAAGATTTCTCAGGAACTATAGAAGCTAGAAGTCTCAAACTTGGAATGCAATGCAATAATGATGACTTATATCCTGTAAGGGTCAATGGGCTGGATTCTATTAGCAGATTTAGTAGTCAAGTCTGTGAATTGTTAAAACTTAAGTTCCTCAGGTGAGCGGTTTAGGCTCATTGAGCCTCTTGTTTTTGTTTCGCGGAGAAACAGCCTAACACGAAATCGGCTATTTTCTCCGCAAAACAGCGAGAAAAGATAAAATGAGCGAGAAATTTCTTGCTGAAATTTCTCCCGGTTTCGCGGAGGAAATTCTCGGAGATTCTCGGTGAAAATTTGACCGATTGCTTTCATTGAAAAAGAAATTACCGGCGTTTCGCGGAGAAAAAAATACAACTGGGCTTATGTGAAATTTTCGGCTCATTATTATTTCTTTGTTTGTTTTGGCGTTGTTTTTGTAAACGAAGGCAAATTGTAGTCATTGTTAAATCATAATCAAATATTCTTTATGTCACAAAAAAATACTTTTAGTAATTTATTTTTAGCTCACCTGTCACGTAGTGACAAGGTGAGCTTTTGTGATCACTTTTTGTCCGTCGTGCGTGTGTGCGTGCGTCCGTCCGTGCGTCCGTAAACAATTTCAAATAAGTATATCTCTAAAACCACATGGCCAATCTTGATCAAATTTCATGTGAAGCATCATCAGGTAGGGGGACAGGCTGCATAAGGTTTTTGGGCTGATCAGATTGGAACTCTGGTTGCCATGGCAACATATAGCTCCCATAGACTTATAATGGGAAAAAAATTAAAAAATCTTCTTCTCTGAAACCACAGGGCCCAGAGCTGAGATATTTAGTATGTAGCAATGGCCAGTGGTCACCTACATAATTCCTGCCAATCATGCCCCTGGGTTTCAAATGGGCCACGCCCCGGGGCCCCTTCGCTCCCATAGACTCATAATGGAAAAAAAAGCTTCTAAAATCTTCTTCTCTGAAACCACAGGACCCAGAGCTTAGATATTTATCATGTAGCAACGGCAAGTGGTCACCTACAAAATTCCTGCCAATCTTGCCCGTGGGGTCCAAATGGGCCACGCCCTGGGGCCCCTTAGCTCCCATAGACTCCTAATGGAAAAAAAAGCTTCAAAAATCTTCTTCTCTGAAACCACAGGGCCCACAGCTTAGATATTTAGCATATAGCAACGGCAAGTGGTCACCTACATAAATCCTGCCAATCATGCCTCTGGGGTCCAAATGGGCCATGCCCCAGGGCCCCTTAGCTCCCATAGACTCCTAATGGAAAAAAACTTTTAAAATATTCTTCTCTGAAACCACAGGGCCCAGAGCTTAGATATTTAGCAGGTAGCAACGGCAAGTGGTCACCTACATAAATCCTGCCAATCATGCCCCCGGTGTCCAAATGGGCCACGCCCCGGGGCCCCTTAGCTCCCATAGACTCCTAATGGAAAAAAGCTTCAAAAATCTTCTTCTCTGAAACCACAGGGCCCAGGTCACCTACATAAATCCTGCCAGTCATGCCCCTTGGGCCAGAATTGGCCACACCCATGGCCCATTAGCTACCATATACATGTATGGACTTAAAATGGAAAAAAAACTTAAAATGGAAAAAAAAAAAAACTTGAAAAATATTCTTCTGTGAAACCATAAAGCCCAGAGCTTAGGTATTTAGCAACGGCAAGTGGTCACCTACATAAATCCTGCCAATCATGTCCCCGGTGTCCAAATGGGCCACGCCCCGGGGCCCCTTAGCTTCCATAGACTCCTAATGGAAAGAAAGCTTCAAAAATCTTCTCCTCTGAAACCATAGGGCCCAGAGCTTAGATATTTAGCAGGTAGCAACGGCAAGTTTTCACCTACATAAATCCTGCCAATCATGCCCCTGGGGTCCAAATGGGCCACGCCCCGGGGCCCCTTAGCTCCCATAGACTCCTAATGGAAAAAAAAGCTTCAAAAATCTTCTTCTCTGAAACCGCAGGGCCCAGAGCTTAGATATTTAGCATGTAGCAACGGTAAGTGGTCACCTACATATTTCCTGATAATCATGCCCCTGGGGTCCAAATGGGCCAAGCCCCGGGGCCCCATAGCTCCTATAGACTCCTAATTGAAAAAAGCTTATAAATCTTCTTCTCTGAAACCACAGGGCCCAGAGCTCCCATATTTAGCATGTAGCAACGGCAAGTGGTCATCTACATAAATCCTGCCAATCATGCCCCTGGGGTCCAAATGGGCCACGTCCCGGGGCCCCTTAGCTCCCATAGACTCCTAATGGAAAAAAGCTTCAAAAATCTTCTTCTCTGAAACCACATGGCCCAGAGCTTAGATTTTTAGCATGTAGCAACGGCAAGTGGTCACGTACATAAATCCTGCCAATCATGCCCCTGGGGTCCAAATGGGCCACACCCCAGGCCCCCTTAGCTCCAATAGACTCCTAATGGAAAAAAGCTTCAAAAATCTTCTCCTCTGAAACTTCAGGGCCAAGAGCTTAGATATTTGGCATGTTGAAACGGTAAGTGGTCACATACATAAATCCTGCCATTCATGCCCCTGGGTCCAAATGGGCCATGCCCCGGGCCCCTTAGCTCCCATAGACTCCTAATGGAAAAAAAAAGCTTCAAAAATCTTCTCCTCTGAAACCATAGGGCCCAGAGCTTAGATATTTAGCAGGTAGCAATGGCAAGTTTTCACCTACAAGAATCCTGCCAATCATGCCCCTGGGGTCCAAATTGGCCACACCCCGGTCCCTTAGCTCCCATAGACTCCTAATGGAAAAAAAGCTTAAAAAATCTTCTTCTCTGAAACCACAGGGCCCAGAGCTTAGATATTTAGCATGTAGCAACGTCAAGTGGTCACCTACATGTTTCCTGATAATCATGCCCCTGGGGTCCAAATGGGCCACGCCCTGGGGCCCCTTAGCTCCCATAGACTCCTAATGGAAAAAAAAGCTTCAAAAATCTTCTTCTCTGAAATCACAGGGCCCAGAGCTTAGATATGTAGCATATAGCAACGGCAAGTGGTCACCTACATAAATCCTGCCAATCATGCCCCTGGGGTCCAAATGGGCCACGCCCCGGGGCCCCTTAGCTCCAATAGACTCCTAATGGAAAAAGCTTCAAAAATCTTCTTCTCTGAAACCACATGGCCCAGAGCTTAGATATTTAGCATGTAGCAAGGCAAAGGGTCACCTACATAAATCCTGCCAATCATGCCCCTGGGGTCCAAGCGGCCACGCCCTGGGGCCCCTTAGCTCCCATAGACTCCTAATGGAAAAAAGCTTCAAAAATATTCTTCTCTGAAACCACAGGGCCCAGAGCTTAGATATTTAGCAGGTAGCAACGGCAAGTGGTCACCTACATAAATCCTGCCAATCATGCCCCCGGTGTCCAAATGGGCCACGCCCCGGGGCCCCTTAGCTCCCATAGACTCCTAATGGAATAAAGCTTCAAAAATCTTCTTCTCTGAAACCACAGGGCCCAGGTCACCTACATAAATCCTGCCAGTCATGCCCCTTGGGCCAGAATTGGCCACACCCATGGCCCATTAGCTACCATATATGGACTTAAAATGGAAAAAAAACTTAAAATGGAAAAAAAAAAAAAACTTGAAAAATATTCTTCTGTGAAACCATAAAGCCCAGAGCTTAGGTATTTAGCAACGGCAAGTGGTCACCTACATAAATCCTGCCAATCATGTCCCCGGTGTCCAAATGGGCCACGCCCCGGGGCCCCTTAGCTTCCATAGACTCCTAATGGAAAGAAAGCTTCAAAAATCTTCTCCTCTGAAACCATAGGGCCCAGAGCTTAGATATTTAGCAGGTAGCAACGGCAAGTTTTCACCTACATAAATCCTGCCAATCATGCCCCTGGGGTCCAAATGGGCCACGCCCCGGGGCCCCTTAGCTCCCATAGACTCCTAATGGAAAAAAAAGCTTCAAAAATCTTCTTCTCTGAAACCGCAGGGCCCAGAGCTTAGATATTTAGCATGTAGCAACGGTAAGTGGTCACCTACATATTTCCTGATAATCATGCCCCTGGGGTCCAAATGGGCCAAGCCCCGGGGCCCCATAGCTCCTATAGACTCCTAATTGAAAAAAGCTTATAAATCTTCTTCTCTGAAACCACAGGGCCCAGAGCTCCCATATTTAGCATGTAGCAACGGCAAGTGGTCATCTACATAAATCCTGCCAATCATGCCCCTGGGGTCCAAATGGGCCACGTCCCGGGGCCCCTTAGCTCCCATAGACTCCTAATGGAAAAAAGCTTCAAAAATCTTCTTCTCTGAAACCACATGGCCCAGAGCTTAGATTTTTAGCATGTAGCAACGGCAAGTGGTCACGTACATAAATCCTGCCAATCATGCCCCTGGGGTCCAAATGGGCCACACCCCAGGCCCCCTTAGCTCCAATAGACTCCTAATGGAAAAAAGCTTCAAAAATCTTCTCCTCTGAAACCTCAGGGCCAAGAGCTTAGATATTTGGCATGTTGAAACGGTAAGTGGTCACATACATAAATCCTGCCATTCATGCCCCTGGGTCCAAATGGGCCACGCCCCGGGCCCCTTAGCTCCCATAGACTCCTAATGGAAAAAAAAAGCTTCAAAAATCTTCTCCTCTGAAACCATAGGGCCCAGAGCTTAGATATTTAGCAGGTAGCAATGGCAAGTGGTCACCTACATAAATCCTGCCAATCATGTCCCCGGTGTCCAAATGGGCCACGCCCCGGGGCCCCTTAGCTTCCATAGACTCCTAATGGAAAGAAAGCTTCAAAAATCTTCTCCTCTGAAACCATAGGGCCCAGAGCTTAGATATTTAGCAGGTAGCAACGGCAAGTTTTCACCTACATAAATCCTGCCAATCATGCCCCTGGGGTCCAAATGGGCCACGCCCCGGGGCCCCTTAGCTCCCATAGACTCCTAATGGAAAAAAAAGCTTCAAAAATCTTCTCTGAAACCGCAGGGCCCAGAGCTTAGATATTTAGCATGTAGCAACGGTAAGTGGTCACCTACATATTTCCTGATAATCATGCCCCTGGGGTCCAAATGGGCCAAGCCCCGGGGCCCCATAGCTCCTATAGACTCCTAATTGAAAAAAGCTTATAAATCTTCTTCTCTGAAACCACAGGGCCCAGAGCTCCCATATTTAGCATGTAGCAACGGCAAGTGGTCATCTACATAAATCCTGCCAATCATGCCCCTGGGGTCCAAATGGGCCACGTCCCGGGGCCCCTTAGCTCCCATAGACTCCTAATGGAAAAAAGCTTCAAAAATCTTCTTCTCTGAAACCACATGGCCCAGAGCTTAGATTTTTAGCATGTAGCAACGGCAAGTGGTCACGTACATAAATCCTGCCAATCATGCCCCTGGGGTCCAAATGGGCCACACCCCAGGCCCCCTTAGCTCCAATAGACTCCTAATGGAAAAAAGCTTCAAAAATCTTCTCCTCTGAAACCTCAGGGCCAAGAGCTTAGATATTTGGCATGTTGAAACGGTAAGTGGTCACATACATAAATCCTGCCATTCATGCCCCTGGGTCCAAATGGGCCACGCCCCGGGCCCCTTAGCTCCCATAGACTCCTAATGGAAAAAAAAAGCTTCAAAAATCTTCTCCTCTGAAACCATAGGGCCCAGAGCTTAGATATTTAGCAGGTAGCAATGGCAAGTTTTCACCTACAAGAATCCTGCCAATCATGCCCCTGGGGTCCAAATTGGCCACACCCCGGTCCCTTAGCTCCCATAGACTCCTAATGGAAAAAAAGCTTAAAAAATCTTCTTCTCTGAAACCACAGGGCCCAGAGCTTAGATATTTAGCATGTAGCAACGTCAAGTGGTCACCTACATGTTTCCTGATAATCATGCCCCTGGGGTCCAAATGGGCCACGCCCCGGGGCCCCTCAGCTCCTATAGACTCCGAATGGAAAAAGCTTAAAAAATCTTCTTCTCTGAAACCACAGGGCCCAGAGCTTAGATATTTAGCATGTAGCAATGGCAAGTGGTCATCTACATAAATCCTGCCAATCATGCCCCTGGGGTCCAAATGGGCCACGCCCTGGGGCCCCTTAGCTCCCATAGACTCCTAATGGAAAAAAAAGCTTCAAAAATCTTCTTCTCTGAAATCACAGGGCCCAGAGCTTAGATATGTAGCCTATAGCAACGGCAAGTGGTCACCTACATAAATCCTGCCAATCATGCCCCTGGGGTCCAAATGGGCCACGCCCCGGGGCCCCTTAGCTCCAATAGACTCCTAATGGAAAAAGCTTCAAAAATCTTCTTCTCTGAAACCACATGGCCCAGAGCTTAGATATTTAGCATGTAGCAAGGCAAAGGGTCACCTACATAAATCCTGCCAATCATGCCCCTGGGGTCCAAGCGGCCACGCCCTGGGGCCCCTTAGCTCCCATAGACTCCTAATGGAAAAAAGCTTCAAAAATCTTCTCCTCTGAAACCACAGGGCCCAGAGCTTAGATATTTAGCATGTAGCAATGGCAAGTGGTCATCTACATAAATCCTGCCAATCATGCCCCTGGGGTCCAAATGGGCCACGCCCTGGGGCCCCTTAGCTCCCATAGACTCCTAATGGAAAAAAAAAGCTTCAAAAATCTTCTTCTCTGAAATCACAGGGCCCAGAGCTTAGATATGTAGCATATAGCAACGGCAAGTGGTCACCTACATAAATCCTGCCAATCATGCCCCTGGGGTCCAAATGGGCCACACCCCGGGGCCCCTTAGCTCCAATAGACTCCTAATGGAAAAAACTTCAAAAATCTTCTTCTCTGAAACCACATGGCCCAGAGCTTAGATATTTAGCATGTAGCAAGGCAAAGGGTCACCTACATAAATCCTGCCAATCATGCCCCTGGGGTCCAAGCGGCCACGCCCTGGGGCCCCTTAGCTCCCATAGACTCCTAATGGAAAAAAGCTTCAAAAATCTTCTCCTCTGAAACCACAGGGCCCAGAGCTTAGATATTTAGCAGGTAGCAAGGGCAAGTGGTCACCTACATAAATCCTGCCAATCATGCCCCTAGGGTCCAAATGGGCCACCCCTGGGGCCCCTTAGCTCCCATAGACTCCTAATGGAAAAAAGCTTCAGAAATCTTCTTCTCTGAAACCACAGGGCCCAGAGCTTAGATATTTAGCATGTAGCAACGGTAAGTGGTCACCTACATAAATCCTGCCAATCATGCCCCGCGGGTCCAAATGGGCCACGCCCCGGGGCCCCTTAGCTCGCATAGACTCCTAATGGAAAAAAGCTTCAAAAATCTTCTTCTCTGAAACCTAAGGGCCCAGGTCACCTACATAAATCCTGCCAGTCATGCCCCTTGGGCCAGAATTGGCCACACCCATGGCCCATTAGCTACCATGGATGGACTTAAAATGGAAAAAAACTTAAAATGGAAAAAAAAAAAAACTTGAAAAATATTCTTCTGTGAAACCATAAAGCCCAGAGCTTAGGTATTTAACATGTAGCAACATGAAGTTGTTGCCTACATGAATCCTGCCTGAGTCTTGCCCCTGGGGTTCAAATTGGCCAAATCCTGTGGCTTCTTAACTCCAATAAAAGTATAATGGAAAATAAAAAGCTTTAAAAATCTTCTTCTCTGAAACCATGAGGTACGGACCTTAGATATTTAGTATATAGTAACATAAAATGGTCGCCTACATAAATCCTGCCAACCATGCCCTTTGGGTCAAAATTGACCTATGGACTTATACTGGAAAAAAATTAAAAATCTTCTCCAAAGCCATAAGGCCCAGACCTCAGATATTTAGTATGTACCAATGTCAAGTGGTCTCCTACACTTATGATTTTCTGGTACACAGGTGAGCGATATAGGGCCATTGGGCCCTCTTGTTTAAAAGTCTCATGACAACTTTTATTCACATCACGAAAATACGCCTATTTATTTGTTACCCGCTTAAACCCCACTTTTTACTGAGGTTTACAGGGGTATATATTATTTATCTAATTTCTGCTCACATAGATTGTGAATACTCGTTAGAACCGCCTCGTCGAGAGTTTTTAAATTGTTTCCAAAATCTTGAGCAGAAATATGAATAAATGCCATAATTTTTATCCTAAAATTTTCCGTTTTTAGTGGTAGAATTTTACAATATATTTGAATAGGCGAGTTCTCATAATGAGTCGTACATGTAGGTTATTAACACCATAATGATGTGTGACATTTACCAAAAGTTCAGCTTCATGAAATAGATGGGCTGCATGATGCTTCCACGCAGAGCTGAAACCGACCCGCATGCGAGTTGTAAACCGCTTACAGGATCTAAGCCTGCCCAGGCAAAGTTGTGCGAGTCGAACTGTCATTGCTTATAAACCCTGTTGGTTTCATGGAGTGGCAGGGCTTGAGATGTCATTTCATCTCAATCTTGGGTAAAAGTCCCACAAAATTGGAAGCGACGTCTCCAAAATGACCTTTACAGTGTTGACGGGGACGTAAAACTTAAACAAACAAAACCAAAAGCTCAGATTTGCCTCATTTATTTATGATTACAAGCTGTCAAATAGGTACAGCAAGCAGTGCTTTGAATGCAAAGTTAGTGACCAGTTAACGAGGAACACATGAATTCCACCGCAGGCTTGGTCTATGTCGCGAACGAACGGACGAAAAACCAGACACCTATATCGGGCCATGCTTCATGCAGGCGCGTGAAAAAGGACATGCTACTTTGCATTCGTACACATTATTTGCGCTACCAAGTCTACTTCCCCGACCCTTCACTCACCCCTAACCAATAAATACTCCCAGTTGGAGCAAACAGGTGGTGCATCAACATGTTAATAAAGCCCATGTAATGAACGAACCACTATTCACCATTTTACTTGCACACATACATGTATAGAGAGAACTGGGGTTTACAAGGTATACATTTTCCTTAATCTGTTCCTAGACGTCCAATGTATGATGTGGGTACTCGTTACCAACTACATGTATGTGGCCCGAGCGAGGCGCAAACCACAGCGGAGAGACCTAATGACCGATGATTAACCCTTTTTGTACCAAATGGAATCTTCCTCCTTATATATACAGGAGTCCATTTTGAAACTTAGGGCTGTCAGGTTGTTTTTTCTTAAAAATTTAGTTCGGGAAATGGCTTAACGTTTTGCAAACAGTGTAGCCCCTGATCAGACGCCGCGTTCTGCGGTGTCTGATTTGGGCCTGCACTGTTTGCCAAGGTACCCTTTTAGGGGTTTCTGGTACTGAATGGGTTAAGAGTCAGCGCTCTTACCCATTAGGACACGGGGGCCAGTTACCTTCGGGGTGAACAGTAGACTTAACAAGATACCCAGGTTGCATGTCTGTACAAACTTCGCTGATTATCTTGGAGAATTTTGTAGTTCTGCTCCAAGTTAGAGATCAGACTTATATGCAGCCTTGGAATGCTTGCCGCGCAATTTCCCCATATTAACCCTTTTTGTACCAAATGGAATCTTCCTCCTTATATATAGCATGCGTCCATTTAAAAATTTAGGGGTTTCAGGTTGTGTTTTCTTCAAAATTAGGAAAATGCCCGAACTTTTTGCAAACAGTGTAGGCCCTGATCAGACGCCACGTTCTGCGGCGTCTGGTCTGGGCCTGCACTGTTTGCCATGCTATCCGTTTAGGGTTTTCCATTCTGAAATGGGTTAATGTTCATGTATGAGCAAAATTGAAATGTAAAGGCAAGAAACACAAGCGGGCCTCCGTGGCCTACTCTTAAACATTAGATCTCTCACCCTGGCTACATGTGAGCTTAAGTGTAAGCATCAGTGATGTTTAATTACTCGCAGTGTAAGAAAAAGATCAACAAAAATGTAGATTGAGATCAGCGTCCACACATACGTGTACAAGCAGGATCCCCGTTATTATATACATTATGTTTGATTTTTCTAAAGTATTTACTTGAAAAAAAAAGTACTTCCAATATGGTGAACCGATAGAAAATCAACAGTTTTCAATTTATGAAACGTTTACACAACAGTAAAAATGTAACACAGAAAACATTCATAATGTTCATAGCGTTGTTAAGTACATAAGATGCAAATCATTATGATTCCCACCGGATCAAAATCATACTTTACGATGCATTTCGTCATATGCTTCAAACTTTGTGTACCAAATTTTCATGCATGAAAAAAAAATACATGCACATGAACAAATATACAAGTAGGTATAGGCAGATTTCGCGGAGAAACACCGTGAACGACTTAACCTGTACTAATTGGCTTTCTCTGAGAAAAAGCGATGTTCGCGGAGAAATTTCGCGGCGTTTTGCGGTGAAATTAACCACTTTGAAACGCGAAATTTTTTTCTTCTCGGAGACATTTCTCGCTTGTTCTCCGAGAAAAAAAAGCCTATTACCGCGGAGAAAAATAAAATATGGGTTATTACCGGTAGCTGGCCTGTACATGGATGGTCCAACTGGTGCCACTTTTCCTGAGCAGGCTTAGTTCCTCTAAGCTTTCTACCAGTACTCATGTATGGTCAGTTCCAGCTCTGCATGGAAGCACCATGTAGCCCAGTCTATTTCTGTAAGCACCGATGGGCATTCTATAACATCACTAATGATTTTCTGGTACACAGGTGGGCGCTACAGGGCCAGTTAGCCCTCTTGTTTGATGCATAGCATAACTTTTGAACCATGCATACTTTCATATATATACTACATTTCTCATGAAAAAATAGCTGACATATTTTTTTCTCATTAGGATTATGCCCCTTCCCAGAGTTATAACACTTTGAAAAAACGGATGAAATCTTGTCAGCAAAATATCTCAAAAATCACAGAGCCTTGAAAGTTGATGAATGAATTGGTTGTGATGATAGATGACCCGATTAACTTTTGAATAAATTCTGAAAAATACTTCATTATTTATCGTCCTTTATAACTTTTGGCATTTTTACATTGCCTGCTTTTTGATGCTTTCTTTCTTTCTACTGATACTGGGATCGGTCACTTTTGACCATTACTCGCAGGTGTGCATTACATACACTACAGCATAGCAGAACTTTTGAACTGTGCACACTAGGGTTTTGAAATTTCATTATGGATTCCTCATGAAAAAATAGCTGAAACATATTTTTATTCTCATCATGATCATGCCCCCTTTCCTGCATGAAATATTGTTCACAAAATATCTAAAAAACCATTGAAGTTAGAGCCTTAGATTGTAGTGTTGACTTGATTAAGTTTTGAATAATACCTAATTAGTTATGGCCCTTTGTAACTTTGGGCATATTTACACTTCATGGTTTTTTAGCTCACCTGACCAAAGGTCATGGTGAGTTTTTGGTGACCATGACATGTCCTACATGTATATATCTTTGTTTGTTTTATGTCCGTATACTTTTCTTGTGAGCACTATAGAGGCTACAGTTTTGATCGAATCATCATCAAGCTTGGTCTGAATGATCATCATAATATCTCAGTCAAGTTTGAATATGGGTCATGTTGGGTTAACAAGTAGATTAGTAGGTCAAATCATAGAAAAACCTTGTGAGCACTCTAGAGGCCACAGCTTTGGTCCAATCATCATCAAACTTGCTCGGTATAATCATCTTGACAATTTCTCTGTCAAGTTTGAATATGGGTCATGTTGGGTGAAAAAGTAGGTCAGTGGTCAATTCATAGAAAAAAACGTTAGAACATACCTGAGGCCACAGTTTCTTTTACCTGACATTGAAATGAAATGACATCTCAAGCCCTACCGTTCAAAGAAACCACTAGGGTTTAAGGAGCAGTCTTACTTGCACCTGGGCAAGCTTATACGTTCTAAGTGGTTTACCAGCACTCAAGTTTGGTTGGTTACAGCTCTCTATTTCTCCAGGCCCTGATGGGTGGGGGCAAGATTACTTTCGGTGACTCACTGAACATTGATTATCAAGATAATTTGCATTCCAGGTGATCAAACCAGGAGAAGGGCGGGAAACACGACCAATGGTTGGGAATGTAGTCACAATAAAGACAAAAACCATTCTTCTAGACGAAACAGTAGTCGATGTATACGATGACTTCAAATTTGTCCTAGGAGATGGTGATGTATTACAAGGTAAAATTTATGATCGTTTTCTATATCATCTATATGTTCTTGGGATCCATCTATGAAAGACTGTGTTAAAATGAACAGTGTTATATAGTAACTACATGGTAAGTGTCTTTAATAATAAAATATGATCAATGAGCCTTAGTCAATTTTATAGGGGTGAGCTTCAGCGAGCCCCTATAAAATTGTCGCCGCGAACCGATTATATTTTATTATTAAAGACACTAATCATGTATTTAGTTTATACCGCAATTCAAAACAATCCAGGGGTTTCGCAATAATTTAGCAAATTTAAGCAAAAAAATACAGCAGACATTGTTGCATATTAAACGACATTCAGTACCATGGCGCACACAAGTAGTATAATGTGACGTCAACGAGTGCAAAGTTTCTAACGTCACTGTGCCACAGAGACGTAGGAAACAACATGCACGCTCGAATAAAAGTTTATCAGTGCTTTACATTGTATATGAAAATCTGCAAATAAAGTTTCTTTTAGCTTTAGAAATTACTTTTGAGACGCAACCACCATGGCAGTGCGCAGTTATTCCAATGGGCCAGTCAAACCAGGAAAGGCCAAAAAGGTAAAAATTTTGCTGAAA
Organism: Lucinisca nassula; assembly: GCA_963580285.1. Classification (NCBI taxonomy): domain Eukaryota; kingdom Metazoa; phylum Mollusca; class Bivalvia; order Lucinida; family Lucinidae; genus Lucinisca; species Lucinisca nassula. The sequence continues at coordinate 110,127,898 of OY757018.1, read as the reverse complement.
ATCTGTTTAAATAAATATTGCAAAGATTTTAACTTGCAGTTTCGTTGTTTTTTTTTTGTGCATAAAAGGTTGCATTTTATTGTTTACAATTGCAAATTAGGGAGCTGAAAAGTAGGTCTGGTGCATAAACGGTCACTAGACATATTGTAGGTCAGTGTATGTGTGTGTGTGTGTGTGTGTGTGTGTGTGTGTGTGTGTGTGTGTTAATTCGGGTTTAACGTCGCTTTCAACAATTTTTAGCTCACCTGAGCCGAAGGCTCATGTGAGGTATTAGTATACCACGAGCCGGCGTCCGTCGTCGTCGTCCGTCGTCCACACTTTCAAAGAAGTATATCTCCGGAACCAGTGGGCCAATCTTGATCAAATTTCATGTGAAGCATTATCAGGTAGGGGGAAAGGCTGCATACTGTTTTCGGGCAGATCGGATTGGAACTCTGGTTGCCATGGCAATAAATAGCTCCCATAGACTTAACATAGGAAAAAGTTTGTCATCACTCTAGCTCCGTCAATTTGTTTCTGATTGTCTTCATTCTTGCAGATAACGAGGACAGGCATGAAATCTCGATCAAGTTCGATTTTGGGCTGAATCGGATTATTCACTCAGGAGTTACGTGCCCTTGAGCGTTAGGAAAAAGCTTGTCATCACTCTAGCTCCGTCAATTATTTCTGATCGACTTCATTCTTGCAGATAACGAGGACAGGCATGAAATCTCGATCAAGTTCGATTTTGGGCTGAATCGGATTATTCACTCAGGAGTTACGTGCCCTTGAGCGTTGAAAAAATTGCCTATTGACTTAACATGGGGAGAATGTTGTCATCACCGTAGCTGCTTCAATTATTTTCAGATTGGCTTTATTCTTGCAGATAACCAGCACAGCCATGAAATCTCGGTCAAGTTCGATAACTGGCAGAATCGGATCATTCACTTAGGAGTTACCTGCCCTTGTGTGTTTTTGCATTAGGGTAAATGGGAATTTCAAAAATGTATATCTTAAAGACTACTTGGCCAACTTTGATCAAATTTCATGTGTCGCATTATTGGGCAAGTGGAAAGGCTTCATTAGGTTTTCAGGCAGATCTGAGTGGAACTCTGGTTGCCATGGCAACATCTAGCTCCCATAGACTTCACATAGGAAAAAGCTTGTCATCCCTCTAGCTCCGTCAATTTTTTTCTGATCGACTTCATTCTTGCAGATAACCAGTACAGGCATAAAATCTCGGTCAAGTTCAATTTTGGGCCGAATCAGATAATTCACTCAAAGTTACGTCCCCTTGAGCGCCCGAAAAATTGCCTATCGACTTAACATGGGGAAAATGTTGTCATCACTGTAGCTAGTAACGATGACAGGCATAAAATCTCGGTTAAGTTCAATTTTGGGCAGAATCGGAATATTGACCTCGGAGTTACGTGACCTTGAGCGACAAAAAATTTGCCCATAGACTTAACATAGGGAAAATGTTGTGACTACGATAGCGACTTGAATTTTTTTCAGATCAGCTTCAAACTTGCAGGTAACGAGGACAGATATAAAATCACGGTTAAGTTCGATTTTGGGCCGAATCGGATTATTTGCCTTGGAGTTACCTGCCCTTGAGCATGAAAAAATACGTTGTGACCACGATAGCAACTTTATTTTTATTTAAGATCAGCTTCAAACTTGCAGGTAACGAGGACAGGCATAAAATCCCGGTTAAGTTTGATTTTGAGCCGAATCGGAATATTGACCTCGGAGTTACGTGACCTTGAGCGACAAAAAATTTGCCCATAGACTTAACATAGGGAAAATGTTGTGACTACGATAGCGACTTGAATTTTTTTCAGATCAGCTTCAAACTTGCAGGTAACGAGGACAGACATAAAATCTCGGTAAAGTTAGATTTTGGGCCGAATCGGATTATTTGCCTTGGAGTTACCTGCCCTTGAGCATAAAAAAATATGTTGTGACCACGATAGCAACTTTATTTTTATTCAGATCAGCTTCAAACTTGCAGGTAACGTGGACAGGCATAAAATCTCAGTTAAGTTCGAATCGGAATATTGACCTCGGAGTTACATGACCTTGAGAGTCAAAAAATTTGCCCATAGACTTTACATAGGGAAAATGTTGTGACTATATAGCGACTTGAATTTTTTTCAGATCAGCTTCAAACTTGCAGGTAACAAGGACAGACATAAAATCTCGGTTAATGTCGATTTTGGGCCGAATCGGATTATTTGCCTTGGAGTTACCTGTCCTTGAGCATAAAAAAATATGTTGTGACCACGATAGCAACTTTATTTTTATTCAGATCAGCTTCAAACTTGCAGGTAACGAGGACAGGCATAAAATCTCGGTTAAGTTCAATTTTGGGCTGAATCGGAATATTGACCTCGGAGTTACGTGACCTTGAGCGACAAAAAATTTGCCCATAGACTTAATTAGGGAAAATGTTGCGACTACGATAGCGACTTGAATTTTTTTCAGATCAGCTTCAAACTTGCAGGTAATGAGGACAGACATAAAATCTCAGTTCAGTTCGATTTTGGGCCGAATCGGAATATTTGCCTTGGAGTTACCTGCCCTTGAGCATAAAAAAATACGTTGTGACCACGATAGCAACTTTATTTTTATTCATATCAGCTTCAAACTTGCAGGTAACGAGGACAGGCATAAAATCTCGGTTAAGTTCGATTTTGGGCCCAATCGGAATATTGACCTCGGAGTTACGTGACCTTGAGAGACAAAAAAATTTGCCCATAGACTTAACGTAGGGAAAATGTTGTGACAGAAATAGCGACTTGAATTTTTAGCTCACCTGAGCCAAAGGCTCCAGTGAGCCGATAGTATACCAAGGCTCCGGAGTCCGTCGTCTGTCGTCCGTCCATCCGTCGTCCACACTTTCAATGAAGCATATCTCAGAAGGCAGTCGACCAATCTTGTTTAAATTTTATGTGTAGCACCATTGGGCAAAGGGAAAGGCTGCATTAGGTTTTGGATCTAGTCTGGTTCATTTGTTCCTTCATTCTTCTTTCTCTCCATATAGAGATAATAGACCAATGTTAAATTTTTAATCAAAGATTTCTCAGGAACTATAAAAGCTAGAAGCATCAAATTTGGTATTCAATAGAATAATGATGACTTATTTTGGGTAAGAGACATTGGGCTTTCTCAGCTTATTTATTCATCTGTTCTTTCATTCTTCTTTCTCTCCATTTTGACCAATGTTAAATTTTCGTCAAAGATTTCTCAGGAACTATAGAAGCTAGAAGTCTCAAACTTGGAATGCAATGCAATAATCATGACTTATATCCTGTAAGGGTCAATGGGCTGGATTCTATTGGAATGCAATGCAATAATCATGACTTATATCCTGTAAGGGTCAATGTGCTGGATTCTATTAGCAGATTTAGTAGTCAAGTCTGTGAATTGTTAAAACTTAAGTTCCTCAGGTGAGCGGTTTAGGCTCATTGAGCCTCTTGTTTAGTCATATCACAACGGTGTCTGGTTGCGATTGTAGGTCAGTAGAAGGTATTATAGGTCACTACCAATTTTAGCGTGCAGTTATTTGACCCCCTTTATTAGGTTACTAGAATGCCCGATTGTGGTGTAAAAAAGAATTTGTTGTGAAGTTGCTTCTCATAAAAAATATCAGCAGATCTTCTTGGAGTCATTTTGTGCCTTTAAAAAATCAATTTTCTGGCAGGTTTGAGCTATTTCTTAGCACTCAGAGGCATCATTAATTTCAGACAAACAATCTTGTGTCAGTCTAGTGTGTATAGCCCGAAATCCTAAAAAACATGTTTATTATCGCAATATTTGGGCCCTTTGGTATCTGTTCTGGACATGTACTATTTGATTTGTAGAAAATGCTTGTCCGAAAATTTATCACTTGGTGGCACATGCCATAATGGTTTCCCAGTTTTATGACATAGGCGAGGTCGATTGCTCTGAAGTCTTGAGTTCTTTTGACAGGCAAAAGTGTGACAGTCTTCATTGTGCTTTTTGTGGAACCATTAATTATCTGCATCATGTTAACAGCTCCCTGTAATGAAAACCCCCCGAAATCCCACTGTATATAGAGGAAACTGGGGTGTACAGGGGCATACATATTTTACTTATTTTTGCAAGACTTAGGTTGTGAATACTCATTAAAACCACCCCAATGAATGGTCACTTTTCTGTATAATCTATATCTTTCTTCTTTGATATAACTCAGATGTGCAACTAACATGGTTTGGGCTTATGAAACCTGACATGGGGTGTATTGCAATTTAGTATGTAGCCCTGGCTATTCAGAAAGCGTCCTAAGCAGACCTACCTTTACTGTTGAGCAAATAATGAAGCAGACATCAGTGTGATTTTTTTTCATCATTCTGTATGATGTAGTGAATTTGTTCATGTCTCCAAAACAGTTATTTTTCTGAAGAAAAGTTGTGATATTTATTTATTTGTATTCCTCCAAAAAAGGTTGTGGGTGTTCAGTAGACCCCAGTTTTTATGCCCCCGCTAGAAGAATGGTGGGACAGGCATAATTTTTAGCTCACCTGAGCCTTTAGGCTCATAGGTGAGCTTATAGTATAGCCATGGTCCGTCGTCCGTCCGTCGTCCTTCCACCATTTTCAAAGATCTTCTTCTTCTATACTGCAGGGCCCATCAAAGCCAAATTTCATATGGAGCCTCAGTGGGATGGGGGAACGAAAGTTTGTTCGCGGGGTCTGGATGGCCGCCATGCCCATATATGGTAAAAAGCCTTCAAAAATCTTCTTCTCCAGAACCATAAGGCCAGTGGCCTTGAAACTTGGCATGTAGCATATGGTACTCGGGCCCATCATGGTTTGTACAAATGGTGACCCTGGGTTGACCTTGACCTATTTTACAGCAATGTCAAATTTGTCGACTTAGGCTTTTGCATGGGGCAAAGTGAAAATAATGGATTTATAGGAAACCATTGAAGACAGTGTCACCAAAATTTGTAGATCAGGTAAAGTAACTGAATACATGAATGTATATGGATCAGAAAGGTCAAGGTCATTCATTGGCCTTGTTCGCGGGTCTTGATCACATGACCAAGATGGCCGCCATGCCCATATATGGTAAAAAGCCTTCAAAAATCTTCTTCTCCAGAACCATAAGGCCAGTGGCTTTGAAACTTGGCATGTAGCATATGGTACTCAGGCCCATTATGGTTTGTACAAATGGTGACCCTGGGTTGACCTTGACCTATTTTACAGCAATGTCAAATTTTCCGACTTAGGCTTTTGCATGGGGCAAAGTGGAAATAATGGATTTATAGGAAACCATTGAAGACAGTGTCAACAAAATTTGTAGATCAGGTAAAGTAATTGAATACATGAAGATCTATGGGTCAGAAAGGTCAAGGTCATTCATTGGCCTTAGACCAAGGTCATTCAGGATCCATATTTCAAACATTTTTTTCTCCAAAACTGCTGAGCCAATTTAAGTAAAATTTAATATGGAGCCTTTGTGAGTTGAACAAATGAAAAAATGCCAATACGGTCTAGATCACATGACCAAAATGGCCGTCACGCCCATATATGGTAAAAAGCCTTAAAAATTCTTCTCCTCCAGAACCGTAAGGCCAATGGCCTTGAAACTTGGCATGTAGCATATGGTACTCAGGCCCATCATAGTTTGTACAAATGGTGACCCTGAGTTGACCTTGACCTATTTTACAGCAATGTCAAATTTGCCGACTTAGGCTTTTGCATGGGAAAAAGTGAAAATAATGGATTTTTAGGAAACCATTGAAGACACTGTCACCAAAATTAGTAGATAAGGTAAAGTAGCTGAATACATGAAGATCTATGTGTAAGAAAGGTCAAGGTCATTAATTGACCTTAGACCAAGGTCACGCAGGTTCCATATTTCAAACATTTTTTTCTCAGAAACTACTGAGCCAATTGAAGTGAAATTCAATATGGAGCCTTTGGGAGTTAAATAAATGAAAAGCTGCCAATATGGTCTAGATCACATGACCAAGATGGCCACCACGCCCATATATGGTAAAAACACTTCGAAATTCTTCTTCTCAAGAACCGTAAGGCCAATGGCCTTGAAACTTGGCATGTAGCATATGGTACTCGGGCCTATCATAATTTGTTCAAATGGTGACCCTGGGTTGAACTTGACCTATTTTACAGTAATGTCAAATATGCTGACTTAGGCTTTTGCATAGGAAAAAGTGAAATTAATGGATTTTTAGCTCACCTGAGCCTTTAGGCTCATAGGTGAGCTTATAGTATAGCCATGGTCCGTCCGTCCGTGCGTCCGTAGTCCGTCCGTCCACCATTTTCAAAGATCTTCTTCTCCTATACTTCAGGGCCAATCAAAGCCAAATTTCATATGGAGCCTCAGTGGGATGGGGGAACGAAAGTTTGTTCGCGGGGTCTGGATCACATGACCAAGATGGCCGCCATGCCCATATATGGTAAAAAGTCTTCAAAAATCTTCTTCTCCAGAACCATAAGGCCAGTGGCCTTGAAACTTGGCATGTAGCATATGGTACTCGGGCCCATAATGGTTTGTACAAATGGTGACCCTGGGTTGACCTTGACCTATTTTACAGCAATGTCAAATTTGCCGACTTAGGCTTTTGCATGGGGCAAAGTGAAAATTATGGATTTATAGGAAACCATTGAAGACTGTGTCACCAAAATTTGTAGATCAGGTAAAGTAACTGAATACATGAAGATCTATGGGTGATAAAGGTCAAGGTCATTTATTGGCCTTAGACCCAAGATGGCCGCCATGCCCATATTTGGTAAAAAACCTTCAAAAATCTTCTTCTCCAGAACCATAAGGCCATTGGCCTAGAAACTTGGCATGTAGCATATGGTACTCGGGCCCATCATGGTTTGTACAAATGGTGACCCTGGGTTGACCTTGACCTATTTTACAGCAATGTCAAATTTGCCGCATGGGGCAAAGTGAAAATAATGGATTTATAGGAAACCATTGAAGACAGTGTCACCAAAATTGGTAGATCAGGTAAAGTAACTGAATACATGAAGATCTGTGGGTGAGAAAGGTCAAGGTCATTCATTGGCCTTAGACCCAAGATGGCCGCCATGCCCATATATGGTAAAAAGCCTTCAAAAATCTTCTTCTCCAGAACCATAACGCCAGTGGCCTTGAAACTTGGCATGTAGCATATGGTACTCGGGCCCATCATGGTTTGTACAACTGGTGACCCTGGGTTGACCTCGACCTATTTTACAGCAATGTCAAATTTGCCGACTTAGGCTTTTGCATGGGGCAAAGTGAAAATAATGGATTTATAGGAAACCACCTCAATGATAAAAAAAGGGGGGAGACATCTGTGTTTTTGTAGAAAAACAAATTCTAGTTTTGTTCTGTTACTGCTCTTGAGATATGAAAATAAATTGGAACAAGTTTTCTTTTTGTTTCATTTGCTTCTGTATACAGTATGCCATTTATGTCCAATGGACAGTTCCTCATATTTTCCCTTTCTGTGAGCCAGGCACCGAGGTTATAAAACTTTTTTCACGCTCAACTCACTTCAGCATTAAATTTACCCTGCTCATAAGTTTTAAAGTGCCAACAAATATTGAGATGGCATTTTAAAATTTATGAGCAGGGTAAATGACATTTTCTGCTGATCTAAGTAGGAAAATTGTCACCAGACAGGTGAGCGGTTCAGGACCACTGGTCCTCTGGTTTATCTTTGCACCTCCACTGTTATCAGCTCTTCTCTGTGGCTCAAACATGTGCACCCAAGTTTCGTTACCTGTTAGCAAGTTAGAAGTAATAATTTTCAAGATCTGTTGCGCACATGTGAGGCATTGCTTCTTTTGAGCAAATAGGGCACCCACCTAGCACAATTCCTTCTGAAGCTCAAGTACTTTGTCAGAATGGTATGCACGCTGCCTTCTGATATGCCAGTGCATTTATCTATCTCTCACTGACAGTTGCACATTTTCTTAGACTGCTGCATTTACAGCAGCAATGGTTGCCTTGGGGATGGAGGTCTTGCATCTTCCAACATGGACATCATCTTTGACTCATGATTTACCAGCTTTAAAAGCTTTGACCCACCAATAAACTGTGCACTTTGAAATGGCAAGAGGTTCATATATGCCACTCAATTCATGAAATATCTGACTTGAACAAAACTGTGAATTTCATTCAGCCTTTCTGTCCATTTTACAATGTAGCTCCTAAACAGGCCAGTGTTTATGACTACTTGTATTTCAATTTGACGTATTTCGATGGTTATAAGAGGAATTTGCACGAAATAAACTGTTATCGGTAGCTATTTGAAAGGCTATTCAAGTGCATTGAAACATTACCAGAAATACATATGATAAAACTATGGAAACCTATTATTGACAAAACTTTTTGAAGATTCCTCGTACATGTCTGTGTCCATTTCCATGTCCGAGATGACATAAGCAATTTGTGTTTAAGTTTTCTTAATTGTGCTATGAGGTGGGGGCATCTGTGTCCTTCAGACACAGTTCTTATCTCTATATAAAGTGGGGTTTACATGGTGGGACTGAAGAGTGAGCAGATGCACAGGCTGATCGGAGTCTTTGCTGAGTCCACATGTTCCAGACACATATTTGCTTATTGCAGTACCTGTAATACATGTAACTGACGGCATACTTCTGTAATTTCAGCATTAGACCTGTGTGTAGCATTGATGGAACTGCACGAAGAAGCTGTGATAGCCACTGGGTATAAATATGCCTGGGGTGATATAGGAAGGTAAATACAATAAGATTCTGCCAATCATTATATCCGCACTTTTCGAAGAAAATTCGGATATACTGTAATCGGTCCCATCCGTCAGTCAGTCCGTCCATCAGTCAGTCCGTCAGTCAGTCAGTGCACATTTCCTCGTAACGCGAACTCCTACACCGGTCGTCGGATGGTGTTCATATTTGACAGGATGATTGCCTGGGATGTGTGGATTACACATAAGGTTTCGGATGCTGGCTGTGACCTCCGGGGTCAAAGATCAAGGTCAAAAGTGCGGATATTTGCGATTTGCCCCAAATCGACTTTGCTCTAGTTACAATTGTTGTCTGTTTTGTTGTCTTCTGGTAACTTTAAAAGTCATTATTGCAAACAGTGTGGACCCAAATCAGACTGCTCCTGAAGGAGCAGTCTGATCAGAGTCCACACTGCTTGTATGCAAAAATTGGTATGGAAAATTTGCAGAAAAATGCAGCAGACAGCAAACAGACAACATTTTCAGTTGAAGTTTTTCATGGAACCTTACGGGTTAAGACCACCTTTGGGACTGTAAAAAAGTGGTCTATAAGACAATTTTTGAACAGTCATAGGGGGTCTTTTACAGGAGGACACCAGGTGTAGAAAACACAAAGAAAGAATGACTAAAACCTTCTCAATTTACTTGTATAAGCAAAATTAGTCTTAATTTTAGCTGGTCTCATAGTCGAAATTCACTGTTCAGGGCTGGTAGCGGACCTCGGTTGCTTAGTCAGATGTGCATCTGACTGGGATACAGGAGGTTGCAGGTTCGATTCCCACCTGGTTGGCAACTTTCTTTTGTGGAGATTGAGCGTGAAGTCTTTCTAAGGTCATTCTCCCATCTGCTGATTCAAGAAGGGCAGCTGTCAGTCACTATCAAAAAATGTTCTGCCTGTCTAGGAAAAGTGTGAACTGGAAAATAGACTAGGTTGGCTATATTGACTGGGCAATCAAAGTAAAACCAAACCATTGGCTGAGTGGGATCAGCAAATGACATTTTCAAAGTGTATTTTTCATTGAAAATAAGGCCTGACATTACATGTGAATTGTTCTTTCTTTTAAGAATAGACCCCAATGGATACAAGGCACATAACTATTTTTGAGTTGTCTTCCCTGACATTTTATCCATTCCTCTTAACATACCATATTTTTCCTAAATATTTGGACACCTCAGCTCCTTGCCATACTCTTTCTAAAAATTAATAAGTACAATTTACTTCCTGGCATTGTGTCTGAAAGTAGCTGAGTAAGTGGCAAACAGTGGAGACTGATGAGATGCCCCATTTTGGTCTTCTCTGTTTGCTCAGGCTTGTCTGTCGGAATACACACAGTAAATATGTTAACCACTAAACTGTTAAAATTAATGTTGCAGGAAACCAGACATACCTCCCAAAGCAGATCTCATGGTTTTTGTAGAGGTGTTACAAGTAGACCCTTCACCAAACTATTCCAAAATGGAAGTTCCAGAAAGAATCAAAGAAGCGTAAGTTTTTTTTTTTTTTTTGAGGGGTTTGGTTTTATGGCCCTTTCAAGATTATTTCACTCATATCGAGCCGATTGTTAATCAGAGGTGGGCAAAAACCAGATTACCCCGAGAAAACCACCTGACCTTCCGTTGCAGAACTTAACGTCTCACATGTGACCAGAGGCAGGCTCGAACACACAACGGTGAGAAACCTAATGATTAAGAGTCAGCGCTCTTACCCACAAGGCCACGGAGACCCGTTAGAAGTGTAAGTGATTGTTGTCGCGCCTGCTATTAGCATGGCGCGATATAGGGGCCCGGTTTTCCGTCCGTTCGTCTGTCCGTTTGTCAAGGCGTCAACATTTGCGACCACCCTAGCGTTCACCCCGAGGTTCAAGTTTATTTCTCAAAAACTATAAGAGCTTCATTTATGATACTTGGTACAAACTTGTATCACTGTATGACAACTTACATGGAAGCGACCATATTTGACCTTGACCTAAATTTCATGGTTCACTGACTTGGTAAAATATTGCGACCACCCTAGCGTTCACCCTAAGGTTCAAGTTTATTTCTCAAGAACTATAAGAGTTTTATTAATGATACTTGGTGCAAACTTGGGTCTGGGGATGACAACTTACATGCAAGCATCCATATTTGACCTTGACCTACATTTCATGGTTCACTGACTTTGTAAAATATTGCGACCACCCTAGCGTTCACCCTAATGGTCAAGTTTATTTCTCAAGAACTATAAGAGCTTCATTAATGATATTTGGTGCAAACTTGAATCTGGGGATGGCAACTTAAATGCAAGCATCCATATTTGACCTTGACCTAAATTTCATGGTTCACTGACTTTGTAAAATATTGCCTGATGAGCCTGAATGTTGGGATATTTCAAGGACCCAATACACCAGGACTAGTCACTACACAATTAGTGATACTGTTAATCGGAAAATTGTTGTCGTGGTTGAGCATGGTTGAGCCTTTAAATTTTTGCAAGATACAGTTTCATTGCTGCATACAACTTCTATTTTTGTCGCGCCTGCTATTAGCATGGCGCGATACAGGCATCCGGTTTTCTGTCCGTTCGTTCATCCATCCGTTCGTCAAGGTGTCAACATTTCTACCACCCTAGCGTTCACCCTAATGGTCAACTATTTCTCAAGAACTATTAGAGCTTCATTAATGATACTTGGTACAAACTTGTATCTGGGGATGAAAACTTACATGCAAGCATCCATTTTTGACCTTGACCTACACTTCATGGTTCACTGACTTTGAAAAATATTGCGACCACCCTAGCGTTCACCCTGATGGTCAAGTTTATTTCTCAAGAACTATAAGAGCTTTATTAATGATACTTGGTACAAACTTGTATCTGGGTATGGTGACTTAAATGCAAGCATCCATAGTTGACCTTGACCTACACTTCATGGTTCACTGACTTTGTCAAATATTGCAACCACCCTGGAGTTGACCCTAATGGTCAAGTTTATTTCTCAAGAACTATAAGAGCTTCATTAATGATACTTGGTACAAACTTGTATATGGGGATGACAACTTAAATGCAAGCATCCATATTTGACCTTGACCTACATTTCATAGTTCACTGACTTTGTAAAATATTGGGACCACCCTAGCATTCACCCTGGTGGTCAAGTTTATTTCTCAAGAACTATAAGAGCTTTATTAATGATACTTGGTACAAACTTGTATCTGGGTATGGTGACTTAAATGCAAGCATCCATATTTGACCTTGACCTATATTTCATGGTTCACTGACTTTGTAAAATATTGCGACCACCCTAGCGTTCACCCTAATGGTCAAGTTTATTTCTCAAGAACTATAATAGCTTCATTAATGATACTTGGTACAAACTTGTATCTGGGGATGACAACTTACATGCAAGCATCCATATTTGACCTTGACCTACATTTCATGGTTTACTGACTTTGTAAAATATTGCGACCACCCTAGCGTTCACCCTGATGATCAAATTTATTTCTCAAGAACTATAAGAGCTTTATAATGATACTTGGTACAAACTTGTATCTGGGTATGGTAGCTTAAATGCAAGCATCCATATTTGACCTTGACCTATATTTCATTGTTCACTGACTTTGTAAAATATTGCGACCACCCTAGCGTTCACCCTAATGGTCAAGTTTATTATTCAAGAACTATAAGAGCTTCATTAATGATACTTAGTACAAACTTGTATCTGTGGATGGCAACTTAAATGCAAGCATCCATATTTGACCTCGACCTACATTTCATGGTTCACTGACATTGTTACGGCCCCCGCCCATAGGGGCTTGAAGAAATATATGGGCTGCATGATGCTTGCACGTGGAGCTGAATCCGGCCCGCACACTAGTACTGGTAAACCGCTTAGAGGATCTAAGCCTGTCCAGGAACTGGGGTCCGAGGCAGACCATCCATGCTAATAAACCCTATTGGTTTCATTGGGCGACAGGGCTTGAGATGTAGTTTCATCTCAATGTCGGGTAAAAGTCCCACAAAATTGGAAGCAACTTCTCCAAAATGACCTTTACAGTGTTGGCGGGGACATTGAACCTCAAATCAAACAAATCAAACAATCACTGACATTGTAAAATATTGCGACCACCCTAGCATTCACCCTAATGGTTAAGTTCATTTCTCAAGAATTATAAGAGCTTAATGATACTTAGTACAAGCTTGCATTTAAGAATGGAAACTTTTGTGCAAGCATCTATGTTTGACCTTGACCTACATATCATGGTCGGGTGACTTTGCGGCCCCACAGGCGCAACATTGCCTGCGGCGGAATTCTTGTAATAAATTTGTATTATTTTATTTTAAAAAGCAATAGTTGAATGTATTGCTTGTAGAAATGTATCATTATTTTAAAGAAAAGTTCAACAGTTTTTGTAAATTTTAACGAGAAACCTTGGCACCTATTAAAGCTATTTTCTGTACTTTTGGCGTAAATTCGTCAAATTTAGAGACTTTAAGCTACTTTTAATTCAATTTTAATCAATATGCTATTAAAATGTTTTAACCACACTGTGTCAAAATTGACAACTGACATTTTATTGTTGATAAGTTTAATTTTCATTAATTTTCGTGGACTATAATTAATTAAAATGGCTGTAGGATTGAGACATGACAACATATTTTTGCAACTCAGTCATTTACAAGTCTGTGCATATTGGGTCTGAGGATATTTCTTGAAACTGTGTTTTGGAGAAAAGACTGGCTGCCAAAATTCAGTGATGCCTAAGGAGGCAGTATTTCTACTGTTCAGTTGACTAGTGTTTATATTTCTATGGGTGTGCTTCCATAGCCTAGTGGTTAAGATTGCTGACTCTTAAACATTGGGGTCTCTAAACATTGTTGGTTAAAGCCATATGAGATCCCAAGTTCTGCAGTGGCTGTTCTGATGTTATTTTCTCCCAGTTATATTGTTTTTGCCTAACTTTAATCGACAATAAGCTCGATGTAAGAGAAATAATCTTGAAAGGGCAGAAAAGCACAAAGAAAAAAAAATAGTGATAGGAACTTGAGAGTCATTCCACCAGGGTCCAGTTGTTCAAAATTAGTGGCATCGTTTGTTATCATATTGTTAAAACTTTGAATATGGCATATCCACAAATTTTTTTGCTGAAAAAATGTGAGTAGCATTTTCATTTGCAAATTGTCAATATTTTCAATTGACATCTCCCCAGAAACTGCTAGGCCAATAGAAGCCAAATTACATGTTGAGCCTCCATGGATTGGGGGAAAGAAAATTTGTTCCTGGGATCTTGGTTACATGACAAAGATCGCCCCCATGCCCATATGTGATAAAAACCTTCTTCTCAGTAACCAAATGGCCATTGAACTTCAGTCTTGGTATACAGCAGGGCTCGAGAAAATGTCGGTTTTCCGGTTCTGAACCGATTTTGGGTTTACTGAACCGATTTTAACTGAAAAAGAAGTTTAAAAAATCGGTCCAAAATTCAATAAAATTTTCAAAAAATCAGTTCAAACATTTTCGCTAAATCATCGTTGTAAAAACAAGCTGACCGTTTGCCACTGATAATCCAAGCATGTATACAATAATCGCCTACAGCTCAAGGTGTTAGACTGGTTCATTATCTAACTAGGTGAAAATCGGACAAGTCCACGTCGGGTTCTTTGATCTTATCGCAGCAAAATTTGACCTGTGTGCTAAAATTATTCAACCGTGAACAATGGCCTCAGGCGTTATCGGCATGCTAGCAGGGTGAGAAAATTAGGTCAATCAATGCAGGACATACGCTAGTATGTTTACACAAGTCATTAATTTATGGCTTACTATAGAACCGGTATTTAAATATATAATTGTTTTTTTTCACAGGGCGCAATTTTCAAAACACACCTGTCATGTCTGTTAAGAGAAAATGCCCTTTTTTTCACCCATTCTTAACGATATTTCTATTTAAGAAATACGCTCCATTGAAACCAATAACATAAACCATGTGTGTATTATGCCCTTGAATGAATTAAAATGAAACCTCATGACGTCATCAATATCGGTCGCCGTTTGTAGACAAAGCGATTTCTTTCAGGCTTGTGTGATTGTGAAATATGTATTTATATTCTTTAGACCTCGGTTCGGCCACGTAAGATTTTTAATGACTCTCGTTCAGCCATGTTTTGGTTTGAGAGTAAAGAAATGTTTTTCGATTTTTTAACCCGTTCAAAACGATTTTAGAAATCCGCTCTATTAAAATCAGTGACATAAAACTGGTGTGTGTGTGTGTGTTACGTCCGTGACTGCATTAATGTGTATTGTGTAAAAGGAAACGGTATGACGTCATTTTCCGACCACGTGGCTGCAATCGATCGCCACTTGTAAACAAAGTAACTTGGGCAAAATAAGGATGCGTGAAATAAGAGAAATATTTTAAAGGTTTTAAAAAAGGGCAAAAAATATAGTGACCATCGAGCTGATCCTTGACTGCACCACGCCAGCGGTCTTCAGGTGCTGAGTGACCCGGATATTTTGGAAAATGAAAGTAGATGAAATCTGGCGTAGAAAATTAAAGTAAATAAAATCTGAACTATGTGAGCAATACTTGCTGTGTATAATTGAGAGACTGGTGCTTATATTCGTTGACAAGTGTAAGAGCAATATTTGTATGTCTTTCGTTACGCTAATAACACATTTCGAAATTGCAAATCACCAATGATGTTTACGGAAATTACCGAAACCGATCGGCAATTTCCGTAATTTTTTGGCGAAATCTGGCTGGACCGATTTGGATTCTTCAGTTTCTCGAGCCCTGGTATACAGCATTAGAGACTTGGGCTCTACAAAGTATATTCAAATGGTGACCTTTGGTTGACTTTGACCTATTTTGCATCAAAGTCAACTTTGGTCACTAAGACCTTGTATGAGGAAAAGGGCAAAACAGTGGATTTTTCCGATTCTGTTGTAGTTTATGGCATCAGAATGATATTTATGGTCAGATGAATGGCATTTTATCAATTCCAAAAGTTATGGTCATTTACTTACCTTTGTCCTGGATCGCTCAGATTTGGTATTTTTATCTTCTTCTCCACTAAAACTACTCAGCTGATTGAAACCAAATTATATATTGCGCCTGTATGGGATGAGGCAATGAAAATTTATTTGTGGGATTAGGGTCATATAACCACAATTGCTGCCATGCCCATATATGGTAAAAACTCTTTGGAAATCTACTTCTCAGGAACCAAATGGACGAAACCTTGAAACTTTGTATGTAGCATTGGGAACTCTGGCCCTAACCAAGTTTATTCAGATGGTGACCTTGGTACCCTTGACCTATTTTATGTCAAGGACAACTTTGATCACCTAGACCTTTGTATTTGTAAGAAGCAAAATGGTGGATTTTTTTTTTATCTGTGGTACCCTGTAGCATCAGGATTGATATTCCTAGCCATTTTGTTCAAATGGTGACCTTTGGTTGACCTTGACCTATTTTATGTCAAGGTTGTATTTGGTCACTTGGGCATTTCTAATGTGGAAAAAAGCAAAACAGTGAAGTTTTCTAATTCTCTTGCAACCTATTGAATCAGAATTGGTATTTACAGTCAGCCAAATGGAATTTGATAATTATGGCCAACATTGTTACCATGCCCATGGGCCTCTTGTTTATGACACATAAACAATTTCTTTTCAGGGATGCAAAGCGAGAACGGGGCAACTTTTTATACAGAAGATCAGAATATTCTCTAGCATTAAATTCCTATACAAAGTAAGTTTGATATCTATAGTAAAAAGTTTGTATCTTTTCTAATTTGTTGAGAACATGAATGCCCATTTAGAGAATATACCGGTAAGGCCAGATTATAATAAAAAAAAAATGTTTGTTTAGGGTTTCCAACCCTAACTGATTTTTTTGGTCAAAACCTAGAATTTTTTTCATGTTTTCTAAAAGAAAGTTTGAATTATGCTATTCTGTGGTACATTTAGGTGCAGTTGTACTAAATTTGTATACAGTAGAACTTCGATGGCTCGAACACCGATGGCTCGTTTACCATGGATGTGTCGAACACATTCTTGAGCCCCTAGCGAAATCCTCTACATAAGAAAAGTGGGGGATAATTAAGGAGATTTTAGTCTTTTATCTTGCAAATGTATGCTGTGTGTACTCATTAGAATCGCCTCGATGAGGCGATTCTAATGAGTACACACAGCATACATTTTCATTATAGAACGCCGAAAAGATGTCCAAAAGTATCTAGTTATGCCCCCCTGACAGTAACCTCAGTGGCTCGAACTACCCCTGTCTCGAACAGATATTCGAGGTCCCAAAGGTGTTGGAGCCATTCAAGTTCGACTGTATGTATATTTCTAAATAAGATAAGGGGATGTACTGAGGATAATTCTCCATAGAAACATGCTATGGCAATTCTAACAAGTACCCACAACGTGTTTCTGACAACATCATGAAAACACGCCCTTGTTATTCTGACTCCCGTGAAACCCACTTTTATATAGTAAAACTGGGGTTTAGAGAGGCAAACCTAATTTTTCTTATTTCTGCTCTAAAATATAGATTGTTAGTACTCGTTAGAACCGCATGTCGTCCTTCGGATCGGGATGTTAACTGGAGGCCCCCTGTGCAGGGAGAACCATCCCCTGTGCAGGTTAAAGATCCCTACCGTAGTTACATGATTACTGTGTAGGCTTTCATCCTGCAAACCTGCAGTGTGTATAATGTACACCTGCGGTAATGGTCAAATGTGACCGACGCAGTATCAGTAAAAAGAAAGAAAAAAACATGTACTTGCAAACTTTATTTTGAGCAGAAATAAGGAAAATGTCTCAATTTTTCGTCTAAAAATATCCATTTTTTGGCGGTAAAATTAACAATGTATTTGTATAGGTGTGTTTTCATAATCAGAAACAAGACAAATTATTCTTATGGCTGCTTTTATTACTTTACTGAAGAAAAACTGTGTGCAATGGTTTTCTTGTTTCAGCCCTAAAACCAGAAGTTTTCATTAGATACTGTTTAGAAAATAATGTAAATGTAATAAAGGTAACATCTTTATACTAGTGGACTCTTCCATTCTTATATGTTGTCATATAAGGGGTGTCAGTCCTATTTTTTTCTTTTTTATTCTATTTTTGATGAAAAATTCTGTTAGCAAATAGTGCGGGCTGATCAGATGCCGCGTTCTGCGGCGTCTAGAATGCGGCGTCTGATCTTAGCCAGCACTGTTTGCCAAGGTACCCCTTTAGGGGTTTCCCGCATCCAATGGGTTAACATCCATTGAAATATAAACAGCATTGGGTCACAAGCAAAGTTTTTCTTGTGACCCGTAGTTGTTCATACTTCAATGAATGTAAAACAGTTACATTCATTTCTTAGACATTATGCCTCTTGACTAGGTCTGGATTTATCCTGTGATTTTGGATCTGTCTTTTAACCCATATTTGACAATGGATTCTTCCACCTAATAAGTTTGGAGTTGTCCATTTCCAAGTATAGGGGTGTCATGTTTGTTTTGTTTGTGGTAAGTGTTACAAAAATGTATGTACTTTAAGCAAACAGT
The DNA here is from genome assembly GCA_963580285.1 of Lucinisca nassula. NCBI lineage: Eukaryota > Metazoa > Mollusca > Bivalvia > Lucinida > Lucinidae > Lucinisca > Lucinisca nassula. The sequence continues at coordinate 110,109,632 of OY757018.1, read as the reverse complement.
GTGGCCCCAGATCAGATGCCGCATTGTGCGGCATCTGATCTGGTTCTACACTGTTTGCCAATGTTCCGAAAAAGGGGCGCTAGGCATATATGGGTTAACTGTTATATGCAAAACTGTGTTACACATGTAATCAAAAGTGTTATAAATATCTCAAATGCATTTCCTATTTGATTACAGAGGCTTACAGATAGTAGATCCAGAAAATGGTTATAGTGATAAACCAGAGATCTTACAAGAACTGTTAGAACTTAGAGTAAAATTATTGTGCAACACTGCAGCATGCCAAAATAAAGTAAGTCATTGTTGAAAATGATTTTGACAAGTCAAAAGAAAATATGTTTTTAACCTAGATGGCCAGCAAAGGTTGTCACAAGAAAATGTGTATTGTAACATGGCCAGCCAGCAAAGGCTGGTGTAAGAAAATGTGTTTTGTAATATATGAAGCCAACAAGGGCTGTCACAAGAAAATGTGTTTTATAACATAATAACCAGCCAGTAAAAGTTGTTACAAAAAAGTGTTTTGTAACATGATGGACAGCCAGTAAAGGCTATCACAAGAAAAATATGTTTTGAATAGTAAAGGCTGTCACAAGAAAATGTCTTTTGTAACATGTAAAGGCTGTATCAATAAAATGTGTTTTGTAACATGATACCAGCCAGTAAAGGTTGTCACAACAATATGTTTTGTAACATGATGGACAGCCAGTAAAGGCTGTCACAAGAAAAAAAAAGGAAAGGCTGTCACAAGAAAAAAAAGGTGTGCACTAAAGGCTGTATCAATAAAATGTGTTTTGTAACATGATGGCCAGCCAGTAAAGGTTGCCACAACAATATGTTTTGTAACATGATGGACAGCCAGTAAAGGCTGTCACAAAAAAAAGTGTGTGTTTTTTTCAGTAAAGGCTGTCACAAGGAAATGTGTTTGTAACATGATAGATAGCCAGAAAAGGCTGTATCAAGAAAACGTGTTTTGTAGATAATGTGTTTTGTAACATGATGGCCAGCCAGTAAAGGTTGTCACAATAAAATGTGTTTTGTAACATGATGACCAGCCAGCAAAGGCTGTCACAAGAAAATGTGTTTCATAACATGATGGCCAGCGGCCAGTAAAAGCATGTTGATAGCCCTTCTTATCTGTGGCTATGATTTCAATTGTAGTTATCTGCCCATGATGCAGCTATAAAGTCATGTGAAGAAGCCCTTAAACTACAGCCAACAAATACCAAAGCATTATACAGATGTGGCAAGGTGGGTTATTATTGTTTATATGTAAATGTGTAACAAAATTACATTAAATGTAAATGTCAAAACTTACATGAAATGTAAATGGCCTTTGTACTTGAGTACTTGTAAACCGCTTAGGTCTAAGCCTGCCCAGGCAAAGTCATGTGAGTCGGATCGTCCAATGCATCTAGAAACTTTATTGGTTTCATTGGGCAATGGGGATCAAGATCTGCAGGGATTGAGATGTCATTTCATCTCAGTGTCGGGTAGAAGTCCCACGAAATTGGAGGCAATGTCTCCAAAATGACCTAAATAGTGTTGATGGGGGCGTTAAACCTCAAATCAAACAAAACATGAAATGTAGATTTCTGTCAAAATTGGATTAAATGTAAATGTGTATAATGTAAATGTCTATCAAAATAGCATTAAATGTTGTCAAAATTACATTAACTGTGAATGTCCGTTTAAATTGCATAAAATGTAAATGTCTGTCAAAATTATATTAACTGTAAATGTCTATCAAAGTTTTAGTTTAGAATTTTTTTAACCCTTGTCCTGCTAATCCCGGATATGCCTTTTCTTTGAAACAATGTAGATCCAGATCAGATGGCTTCTGAAGAAGCCATCTGATCAGGATCTACATTGTTTGTCATTCAGATTGTGAATTTGTTGCAATAATTTGCATCAAGTAATCTGATTGGTTGATAATCAGTAGTGGGTGTGGCATATATGAATATTCAGCAGAACAAGGGTTAAAGTAATTTCAAATAAATTTCTGATTCAAAGCATTGGCAGATTTTATTGAAGAAGAGACAGACATGTTAGAAGTTGAGGGCATCGTAAAATGAAAAGTGGAAGAATTGTTTGAAAAAAAGCCTGCTTAGTATCCCTTGAAAGTATATGCCCTACATTGCCTAATGGCTAAGAGAGCACACTATAAACATTCAGTATCTCATGGCTGTGGGTTAGAGCCTCGGGTCACATGTAAGATGGCAAGTTCTGAAACAGGAGGTCAGGTGTTTTTCACTGGGCAAAGCTGGAACCCCACTGCAAGAGATTGTTTATAGTTTTATGCTAATGCAACGAGAATTAAAGCTATAAGGGTTGGCTTTGGAAACAAAGAAGATACAGTCAACCCTCTGGACGGACAGTCAATATGACGACAAAATTTGTTATAGCCACAATTTCAGTGGAACCAATCCTCAGCTTAAATTGAGACATATTAATGGAGATAGTCCAGAAAATTGTAATTATTTAATATTCCCCAAAAAACCACTATGTTGTGGATATTTGTTAGAATCGCCTTGATGAGGCAATTCTAACAAATGTCCACATTTGTTTCTCAGTGTTATTAATGGAAAAAGTACTTAATCAGTTATTACACTACCCCTTATTGGGATTCTTTAAAGCGGTAAATTCACTATAGCAACAAAATGTTAGGGAACAAATACTGTCATTATAGCGAGGGTCCTCCATATTATCAGCTAACCAGACACCCCTGGTTTACAAGGCAAATATCTTAACCACTACACCATGGAAACATAAAAAATGTTTAACCCTTGTCCTCCTGGACCACAATATCCCCTCTTTGCGAACAGTGAACCATAAAAAACCTAAAAATTGGGACACCTTGGGGACTTGCTGTAATGCTCCTAAAATTTTAACAAATTCTTGCATCTTCCAGCAAGGAGTCCAAAAGATGTTGATGGAATGGCAAACAGTGTAGACCCTGATCTCACTGCTCCTTCAGGAGCAGTCTGATCTGGGTCTGCACTGTTTGCTTAAACCTATCAGTCCCAATACATTCGACATTACAGTAGATCAGTTGGCTTCTGAAGAAGACATCCGATCGAATCTACACTGTGATTTGGTTTTGAATTTGATTGAATACATTTTGTCAAGCAATTTGATTGGTTGTTAGTTGGAAATGGGTGTGGCAGAATAAATTTATTGAGCATTACAAGGGTTAATGTAAAATCTTGTCCTTTTAAAGACAGGTAGCCTATACATATGTTTATTGTCCTCTTTCATTATAAGAAGCTAAATGTTACAAGTATGCACAAATCTGTCAAATCCTAATGCACCAATCACAAACATAGCAGACAATAATTTCAAGCATTTTTTAGCTCACCGTCACGTAGTGACGAGGTGAGCTTTTGGGATCACGTTTTGTCCGTCGTCCGTGCGTGCGTGCGTCCGTCCGTGCGTAAACAATTTCTTCAAACGACATCTCCTCCTAAACCACTGATTGGATTTTGACCAAACTTCACAGGAATGATCCTTAGGTGGTCCCCTTTCAAAGTTGTTCAAATGGTTCCGGTCCATTGCACATCTGGGTCACAGGAGCCAAAAATAGATTTTTTTTTTTCACCGAAAACTTAAAAAATCTTCTTCTCTGAAACCACAAGGCCCAGGTCTTTAATATTTGGTATGTAGCTTCATCTAGTGGACCCCTACCAAGATTGTTCAAATTATAGTGCTGGGGCCAAAAATGCCCCCGCCCCAGGGCCCTTTGCTTTTACATGGGCTTCTACATGAAAAATCTTTAAAAATCTTCTTCTCTGAAACCGCAAGGCCCAGGTCTTTGATATTTGGTTTGAAGCTTCATCTAGTGGACCCCTACCAAGATTGTTCAAATTATAGTGCTGGGGCCAAAAATGCCCCCGCCCCAGGGCCCTTTGCTTTTACATGGGCTTCTACATGAAAAATCTTTATATAAGGAAAATCTTAAAAAATCTTCTTCTCTGAAACCACAAGGCCCAGGTCTTTGATATTTGGTTTGAAGCTTCATCTAGTGGACCCCTACCAAGATTGTTCAAATTATAGTGCTGGGGCCAAAAATGCCCCCGCCCCAGGGCCCTTTGCTTTTACATGGGCTTCTACATGAAAAATCTTTAAAAATCTTCTTCTCTGAAACCGCAAGGCCCTGGTCTTTGATATTTGGTATGAAGCTTCATCTAGTGGACCCCTACCAAGATTGTTCAAATTATAGTGCTGTGGCCAAAAATGCAAGGCCCAGGTTTTTGATCCCCCCCCCCCCCCCCGGCATACAAAGTATGATGGGGGTATGTTGTTTTCGTCCATCCATCCTTCCATCTGTCTGTCCGTCCGTCCATTGGTCCCTCTGTTTGTCCGTCAGTTAACATTTTGGTTAAAGTTTTGCGTCAAAGTTTCTAGGAGATTGTTACTTTCGAACCATTTGATAGATTTAGTTGATACTTACACTGAAGTTACATACTGGTCTTAAGATTTCATTGATGCATGTCCCAGCCTCGCCAGTGGCCTTGATGTCACAGACTTAAAAATTTTACATTTGGTTAAAGTTTTGCGTCAAAGTTTCTGAGAGATTGTATCTTCTAAACCCTTTGATAGATTTAGTTGATACCTACACTGAAGATTTCATTGATGCATGTCCTACCCCCCACAGTGACCTTGAGGTCGCTTTCTCTAGTATTTGGTATGAAGCTTCATCTTGTAAACCTCTACCAAGATTGTTCAAATTATAGCCCTGGGTCAAAAATGCCCCCGCTCTGGGGCCCTTTGATTTTACATAGGCTTATATCGGGAAAATCTTTAAAAATCTTCTCTGAAACCGCAAGGCCCAGGTCTTTGATATTTGGTATGGAGCTTCATCTAGTCGACCCCTACCAAGATTGTTCAAATTAGAGTGCTGGGACCAAAAATGCCTCCGTCTCGGGGCCCTTTGGTTTTACATAGACTTATATAGGGATAATCTTTACAAATCTTCTTCTTTGAAACCACAAGGCCTAGGTCTTTTATATTTGGTGTGAAATTTCAGCTAGTGGACCTCTATCAAAATTGTTCAAATTGTAGCCCTGGGGCCAAAAATGCCCCCGCCCCATCACCATTTGGTTTTACATAGACTTATATAGGGAAATCTTTAAAAATCTTCTTCTCCGAAACTGCAAGGCCCATGTCTTTGATATTCGGTATGGAGCTTCATCTAGTGGACCTCTACCAAGATTGTTCACATTATAGCCCCTGGGCCACAAATGCCCCCGTCCCGGGGCCCTTTTGGTTTTACATAGACTTATACAGAGATAATCTTTGAAAATCTTCTTCTCTGAAACTACAAGGCCCATGTCTTTGATATTTGGTGTGAAGCTTCATCTAGTGCACCTCCATCAAGATTGTTTAAATTATAGCCCTTAGGCCAAAAATGCCCCCGCTCTGGGGCCATTTGGTTTTACATAGGCTTATGTACGGAATATCTTAAAAAAAATCTTCTTCTCTGAAACCGCAAGGCCCAGGTCTTTGATATTTGGTGTGTAGCTCTATCTAGTGGACCTTTGCCAAGGTTGTTCAAATTATGAAGCTTCAACTTTTCAGACCTCCCTCAACATTATGCACATTATAGCCCTGGTGTCAATAATGGCCCTCCCCGGGACCCACTTGTTACTCTATGGATCAGGTGAGCGATCCAGGGCCATCATGGCCCTCTTGTTTAGTGTTTCAGAGAAAACAAGGCTTGACATTTCATGTGAATTATCTGCCAAAAAATTTTTTGATAGTGAACAACATCTGCTGCTATTTTCTTGGAAGTTTAAGGCTTATATTTTCTGGTCCTTTGGGATCATTGAATTCATTTTGAATCGTTTTGAAAATAGAGTTCTGCTTTAACCTGTGCTTGAGGGTGTGGCCAGTGTTGCACATTTTGGTACTGGTCATGAATAGACACAATAAAACCGAGTCTGCTATTTTCCTTTATTTGGTTTATTCTTTGCTTCCAATGGATCTAACTATTCATAACTTATTTATTAGTTTAAATTAGTTTTTGGGTTGATTGTCAATCCAAAGTTACAAAGCATTGTAGCTTTACATTGCTGGTGTCCATGAGACTATATTTGATTTGTATGAAAACCAGTTAATGGTTATTTATAGCCCAACTTTTCATGTCATTGTGGCATTAGAAAGCTGTTTTAAGCTCACCTGTCACATAGTGACATGTTGAGCATTTGGGATCACTTTTTCAGGGGTGTAAAATTCCACTCGCCCGCTCGCATTTGCGAGTAAGTTTTAAGGCAGGGCAAGTAAGGTTTTCAAAACTGACCTTACTTTTTCTTCATTTTTAGCACCTAAATGAAAAGTTTAGACGATAAGGGCAAGTAAGTTTGAGGGAAATTTTACACCTCTGTTTTTGTCCGTCGTGCATCTGTCTGTGCGTGCGTAAACTTTTCTTGTGAACACACTAGAGGTCACAGTTTTGGGCCAATCATCATCAATCTTGGTCAGAATGATCATCATGACAATATCTTGGTCAAGTTCGAATATGGGTCATGGCAGATCAAAAAGTAGGTCAGTAGGTCAAATCAAAGAAAAACCTTGTGAACACTCTAGAGGCCAAAGTTTTGGTCCGATCGTCATCAAACTTGCTCAGAATGATCATCTTGACAATATCTCTTGTCATGTTCGAATATGGGTCATGTTGGGTCAAAAAGTAGGTCAGTAGGTCAAATCATAGAAAAACCTTCTGAACACTAGAGGCCACAGTTTTGGTCCGATCGTCATCAAACTTGCTCAGAATGATCGTCTTGACAATATCTGGGTCAATTTCGAATATGGGTCATGTCGGGTCACAAAGTATGTCAGTAGGTCAAATCATAGAAAATCCTTGTGGATACACTAGAGGCCACAGTTTTGGTCCGATAATCATCAAACTTGCTCAGAATGATTATGTTCAAGTTCGAATATGGGTGTTGTCGGATCAAAAAGTAGGTCAGTAGGTCAAATCATAGAAAAACCTTCTGAACACACTAGAGGCCACAGGCTTGGTTCAATCATCATCAAACTTGCTCAGAATGATCATCTTGACAATTAATATCTTGGTCACGTTCGAATATGGGTCATGTCGGCTCACAAAGTAGGTCAGTAGGTCAAATCATAGAAAAACCTTATGAATATACTAGAGGCAACAGTTTTGGTACAATCATCATCAAACTTGCCCAGAATGATCATCTTGACAATGTCTTGGTCAAGTTCGAATATGGGTCATGTTGGGTCAAAAAGTAGGTCAGTAGCTCAAATCAGAGAAAAACTTTGTGAACACACTAGAGGTCACAGTTTTGGTCCGATCATCATCAGACTTGCTCAGAATGATAGTCTTGACAATATCTCAGTCAAGTTCGAATATGGGTCATGTTGGGTCAAAAAGTAGGTCAGTAGGTCAAATCATAGAAAGACCTTCTGAACACACTATAGGCCACAGTTTAGGTCTGTTCATCATCAAACTTGCCGAGAAAGATCATATTGACAATATCTCTGTCAAGTTTTGATATGGGTCATGTCGGGTCAAAAAGTAGGTCAGTAGATCAAATCATAGAAAAACCTTGTGAACACACTAGAGGCCACAGTTTGGGTCCGATCATCATCAAACTTGCCCATAATGATCATCTTGACAATATCTCTGTCAGGTTTGAATATGGGTCATGTCAGGTCAAAAAGTAGGTCAGTAGGTCAAATCATAGAAAAACCCTCTGAACACACTAGCGGCCACAGTTTTGGTCCGATCATCATCAGACTTGCTCAAAATGATCATTTGACAATATCTCGGTTAATTTCGAATATGGGTTATGTCTGGTCGATCAGTAGGTCAGATTGTTGAAAAACCTTGTGAACACACTAGAGGCCCCAATTTTGGTCTGATCATCATCAAACTTGCTCAGAATGATCATCTTGACAATATCTGGGTCAAGTTTGAATATGGGTCAAGTCGGGTCAAAAAATAGGTCAGCAGGTCAAATCATAGAAAATCGTTTTGAACACTCTAAGAGGCCACAGTTTTAGTCAAATCATCATAAAACTTGCTCAGAATGATCAACTGGACAATATCTCAGTTAATTTTGAATATAGGTCATGTCAAATCAAAAAGTAGATCAGTAGGTTATTTTGTCATAACTTTTAAACCGCCGTTTGAGATAGAGCCTTCATATTTGGCATATAGATTCTTTGTGACAAGGGCTTCCCACTCATATAAAGATTTGACCTGTGACCTACTTTATTGTAAATTTTGAACCATATGAGATAGAGCCTTCATATATGGCATGTATGTTCCTTTTGACAAGGTTGTCTCAACCATTCAAAACTTTTGACCCATGACCTTGACCTTTGCCCTACTTTGTCATAACTTTTAAAGCATTTGAGATACAGCCTTCATATTTGGCATGTAGGTTCCTTGCGACAAGGACTTCCTATTCATACATAAAATGATCTGGGACCTTTATCTTGACATTTAACCTATTTTTTATTATGACTTTTGAACCATTTGAGAAAGTGCCTTCATATTGAAGCATTTGAGATACAGCTTTCATATTTGGCATGTAGGTTCCTTGCAACAAGGACTTCCTATTCATACATAAAATGATCTGTGACCTTTACCTTGACATTTGACCTATTTTATTATAACTTTTGAACCATTTGAGATAGTGCCTTCATATTTGGCATGTATGTTCCTTGTGAAAAGGTCTTCCCACCCATACAAAAATTTTGTCTTATGACCTTGACCTTTGACCTACTTTGTCATAATTTTGAAGCATTTGAGATAGGGCCTTCATATTTGGCATGTAGTTTCCTTGTGACAAGGGCTTCCTATTCATACAAAAATGGTTTGTGACTTTGACCTTGACATGTGACCTACTTTATCATAACTTTTGAACTATTTTAGATCTTTCATATTTGGCATGTATGTTCCTTGTTGCAAGGACTTTCCACCCATACAAAAATTTTGATCTGTGACCTTGACCTTTGACCTTCTTTCTCATAACTTTTTAACCATTTAAGATAGAGACTTCATATTTGGCATGTAGGTACCTTGTGACAAGGGCTTCCCACCCATGCAAAATTTTTTACCTGTGACAGGTCATTGCCCATATTTGGTAAAAACCTTTAAAAATCTCCTTCTCAGGAACCGAATGGCTGATGACCTTGAAACTTGGTATCCAGCATCGGGGACTTGGGGGCCCTTCCAAGTTTTTTAAATGATGACCTTTGGTTGACCTTGACCTGCTTTACGGCAAGGTCAAATTTGGTCACTCAGACATTTGTATATAAAAAAAAAGTTAAAACTGGATTTTTTTTTAATGCATGGTGAAGGCTTCTAAACTTCATTGGAATGTTGTGTAGATGACCCTCTAGGAAAATAGCATAAACGATTAAAAAATGGTCACAAGAGATAAAAATAGAAAAACATTGTCAATTTGCTTCAAATGCGAACTCCTTCTAAACCCTTGGGCCAATTGGATTTAAAACTTCACAGGAATGTTGCCTAGGTGACTCCCTACCAAAATAGTTAAAACTCATTCCACTCCAATGAACAAGATGGCTGCCAGAGCTAAAAATAAAAAAAAAAATATTCAAACGACAATTCCTCCTGTACCCTTGGGCCAATTCCTTTCAAACTTCGAAGTAATGTTGCTTAGATGACCCTCTACCAATAAGGCTAAAACGATCCCGCTCCGATGAACAAAATGGCCATCGGAGCTAAAAATAGAAAAATATTGTAAATTTGATTAAAACGTGAACTCCTCCTAAACCCTAAAGCCAATTTGATTCAAACTTCACAGGAATGTTGCCTAGGTTACTCCCTACCAATAAGCTAAGATCACTCTGCTGATGAACAACATGGCCACCAGAGCTAAAAATAGAATGTTCTCGCGACAGTGACACACAGGTGAGCGAACCAGGGCCCTCTGGGCCCTTTTTTTTAAAGAAAGCTATCTGTAAAACATTGACTATGCTCATGTTGGGGAGGTGGGGGGGATGGGGGGTGGTCAGAGGCAAAGGTCAAAGGGTGACATGTTGTATCTTGCATCACTTTTAGCGTCCAACTGGAATTGGCTTAAAGTTGGGTGAGGCCTGCTGTCCTAGCAGCAGGTAAGGGTAGAGGGGAGTGTTATTATTTCTTCATTCATTTTCCTCTTTCTCCTGTCCCTCACTTTCTCTCCTATCTCTTTTCTCCCTTTCTCTGGGAGATGACACAAAATGACCGGCCAGGGTTGACTTGCTGTTAAACCCATAGCAATCATTCAATCAATCATGACCTGGGATATTGGCAAACAGTGAAGACCCAGGTTATCTGTTGCAGAATGCATCATCTGATCATGGTCTACACTGTTTTTAGCTCACTTGTCAGGTAGTGACGAGGTGAGCTTTTTGTATCACTTTTTGTCCGTCCGTTGTGCGTGTGTGCATCCGTGCATAAACAATTTCTTCAAGCAACATCTCCTCCTAAACCACTGATCGGATTTTGATCAAACTTCACAGGAATAATCCTTAGGTGGTCCCCTTTCAAAGTTGTTCAAATGGTTCCGGTCCATTGCAAATCTAGGTCACAGGAACTAAAAATACTGAAAACTTAAAAAATCTTCTCTGAAACAGCATGCTCCAGGTCTTTGGTATGAAGCTTCATCTAGTGGACCTCTACCAAGATTGTTCAAATTATAGCCCTGGGACCAAAAATGCCTTCGCGCCGGGCTTATATAGGGAAAACCTTTAAAAATCTTCTTGTCTGAAACCGGAAGGCCCAGGTCTTTGATATTTGGTATGAAGTTTCATCTACTGGACCTCTACCAAGATTGTTCATAATATAGTCCTGCGGCCAAAAATGTCCCTGCACCAGAGCCCACTTGTTTCACATTGGCTTATGTAGGGAAAACCTTTAAAAATCTTCTTGTCTGAAACCAGAAGGCCCAGGTCTTTGACATTTGGCATGAAGCTCCATCTAGTGTACCTCTACAAAGATTGTTCATAATATAGTCCTAGGGCCAAAAAATGCCCCCGCGCCGGGGCCAACTGGTTTCACATAGGCGTATACAGGGATAACCTTTAAAAATCTTCTTGTCTGAAACCAGAAGCCCCAGGTCTTTTATATTTTGTATGAATCTTCATCTAATGGACCTCTACCAAGATTATTCAAATAATAGCCTTGGGGCTAAAAATGTCCTCGCGCCAGGACCCACTAGTTTTACATAGGCTTATATAGGAAAAAAACCTTTAAAAATCTTCTTGTCTGAAACCAGAAGGCCCAGGTCTTTGATATTTGACATGAAGCTTCATCTAGTGGACCTGTACAAAGATTGTTCAAATTATAGCCCTTGGGCCAAAAATGCCCTCGCATCGGGGCCCATCAGGTTTACATAGACTTATATAATGAAAACCTCTAAAAATATTCTTGTCTGAAACCAGAAGGCTCAGGTCTTTGCTATTTTGCGTGAAGCTTCATCTAGTGGACCTCTACTAAGATTGTTCATAATATAGTCCTGGAGCCAAAAATGTCCCTGCATCAGGGCCCACCAGTTTTGCATAGACGTATATAGGGAAAACCTTAAAAAATCTTCTTGTCTGAAACCAGAAGGCCCAGGTCTTTGATATTTGGCATGAAGCTTCATCTAGTGGACCTGTACAAAAATTGTTCAAAATATAGTCCTGGTGTCAATAATGCCCCTGTGCCGCGTCCCACTGGTTTCACATGGGCGTATTTCAGGAAAACCTTTAAAAATCTTCTTGTCTGAAACAAGAAGGTTCAGGTCTTTGATATTTGGCATAAAGCTTCATCTAGTGGAGCTCTACCAAGATTGTTCAAAATATAGTCCTGGGGCCAAAAATGTCCCCGCGCCGGATCCCACTGGTTTCACACAGGCCTATACAAGGATAGCCTTTAAAAATCTTCTTGTCTGAAACCAGAGGGCCCAGGTCTTTGATATTTGGTATGAAGCTTCATCTAATGGGCCTCTACCAAGATTGTTCAAATAATAGCCTTGGAACCAAAAATGTCCCTGCGTCGGGACCCACTAGTTTTACATAGGCTTATATAGGGAAAAACCTTTAAAAATCTTCTTATCTGAAACCAGAAGGCCCAGGTCTTTGATATTTGGCATGAAGCTTCACCTAGTGGACCTCTGCTGAGATTGTTCAAATTATAGCCCTGGTGCCAAAAAAGCTCACTGGTTTGACATAGGCTTATATAGGGAAAACCTTTAAAAAATCTTCTTGTTAGAAACCAGAAGGCCCAGTCTTTGATATTTGGCGTGAAGCTTCATCTAGTGGACCGCTACCAAGTTTGTTAAAATTATAGCCCTTGGACCAAGTATGTGCTGGAGACACTGATACTCAGATGAGCGATTCATGGCCCTGTGGGCCCTCTTGTTTTTATAAAATACAGGAATTTAAGGGTTAATCAAAACAGCCTAATTCTCATGTTCCCAGCTCAGAGACAGTGCCTGCAGTGCTTTGATTTTCTTATTCCAGGCCCATGAAGGTAAAGGTGACAAATCCACAGCTGTAAGATATCTAAAATTGTCATTAAAACATGATGATACAAACTCAAAGGTATGTCAAATGTTTAGTTATTCCATGCTTTTTTTGGCATGTAAGAGCATAGACCAAAAATTCAATTGCTTTTAGCAGAAAAGACCCTTGAGAACACAAACTGAACACAGACTGAAAATGGCTGAAGTGTCTTTATTCTGTGCAAGACAAGCAAATTGTGGCTACTTAGGCCTCATACAAATGTTCCAAACGGGCCTCCGTGGCCTAGTGTTTAAGAGCGCTGTGAGAGGCCAAGTTCTGCAATGGAAGGTCAGGTGGTTTTTCTCCGGGTTCTCCGGTTTTCGCCCACCTCTGATTAACGATCAGCTTGATATGAGTGACATAATCTTGAAATAAGCAGCGTAAAACCAAAACCAAAAAAAAAAAAAAAATGCTCCAAAACCACTGTACTTATAACACTATTGATGGGGATCCAAATCTGTATCAGTTAAATAACCGTGTTATATCCAAACAAAAATGTATAGATTCTATGCAATCTTATTTTTGGTGGGATCCATCTTTAAAACATGTTATATCCAAAACCATGTTATAAAGAACTGTGTTATCAAGTGGTTTATATATATTAATTCAATGGAACTAGTGAAGTTTGGGGAGACATTTTATGGCCTCCAGATGACACTAACAACAGAGCCTTGAGAGCAATAAACACACAAGTGAATTGTTCTGTTCATCAGTGACTCTTATGCAGTTACACCTCAACCTCTTTATAACACTGTTGTTGGGGTCCAAATCAAAAACTGTATTAATTTCACTACCATGTTATATCTAAACAAAAATTTGTAGATAATATAGAAAAATATCCAATTAATGATCAATTTTATACCCCACCACATGATAGTGGTGGGGTATTATGTTATATCTACAAGTGGCCATCTGTTCATCCATTCATCTGTACGTCCGTCCATCCGCATCATCTCCAATTGAACTTTTACAGGGGCCAGTTGTTCAAAACTAACGACGTCGTTAGTAAACGTATTGTTAAAACTTTGATCATTTAAAATGGCAAATATGCTGAAATTTTTGCTGAAAAAATGTGAGCAGCTTTTGCGGACGCAAAAGCTGCTCACATTTTTTCAGCAAAAATACCCAAAAATTAAATATTAAACTTGCCAGAAAAGTTAACAATATGACCACTAACGAGCTCGTTAAGCTAACGATGCTTTGAACAACTGGCCCCAGATGTATAAAACACTAAAGAAAGCATATTATGGCTAAGGATAGTCACTCTGCCAATTCTGGTATGTCTTTGATACTTGAAGCTCCTATTGTTTGTTTGTATAAATTAATTCAATATCCTTATGTTCAATAATACAATATTTATTTAATTTTTCTTTCCCTGTATGCATTTCCATGCTTTTCTCTGTCTTTCCTACATTCTGTCTATCTCTCACTTTCTCTCTCTCTCTCTCTTTCTCTCTGATTCTAACAGGACCATGATTTTGATACACAGATGGTACATGCAGAGCTGTCTAAACTAACCAAAGACTTGAAGCGAGAATCCGAGAAGGAAAAACAGATTTACCAGAAAATGTTTGGAGGGCCAGCAGTAAAGAAGAAACAAAATAGCTTGCTTGTAAGTATTGGTATTAACCCATAAAATGTCAATCATGACTATTGTCGTCTGCTTTACCGTCTGCTGGTTACCTTAAAAGTAATTTTTTAGCAAACAGTGTGGACCCAGATCAGACTGCAGTCTGATCTGGGCCGTAACTGGTTGCCTCAATGCACAAATATTTTTAAATAGTTTGCAGTAAAATTCAGCAGATGACATAAGCAGAAGACATTCTCAGATGTAGTTTTTCTCGGCGTCTTAAGGGTTAACTCTTACCCCGCTGAGCATTACCACCTCTCCCTTTGCAAACAGTGTAGATCAAGATCAGCCATCTGATCAGGATCTACACTGTTTTCGAGATCAGCCATCTGATCAGGATCTACACTGTTTGGCAATTAGTTGAATTTGCATGAAACATTTTTCCAAGTAGTTCGATTGGCTGATATTCAGAAATGGGTTTGGCAAAATTAAATTTATTTAGCAGGATAAGGGTTAATCTTAGGGGGCAGAGACGGGGGACTGAGTGTTTAATGTGAGGAAGTGTCCCTTGAAAATCTGGAAATTATTATTCACAAGATATGTCCTTGTTTGTTTTCATAAATAAAAATGGTGTTCACCCAGCAAATAGTAAATGGAGGTCACCCAGCAAATAGTAAATGGAGGTCATTTTATTATTGACCTCCTTTGTTATGATGAATGTGAATGTGTGCACAACAAAAGGAGGTCAGTGTGATTTGGACAGTTTTTACCCGCACCCCCACACACACTTCTGTTAGGAGAAACTAGCAGCCTAAAAAGTGCACAAGGAATGGCAAACAGTGTAGACTCTGATCAGTCTGCAGTCTGATCTGGGCCTGCACTGTTTGCTTAGGCCTGTCTGTCCCAATACTTAGGATCATTAGGGTAATGTAGAAGTTTTATAAGGAAAATTTGCTAGTATTTTTGCTAAAAAAATGAGTAGCTTTTTTGCTATTCAAAGTTTGCCAGCAAAAATACCCAAGTATTAGATACTGAATCTGCCAGAACAGTTAACAGTTTGGCCACTAACAATCTCACAGAGATAGTGATGTTTTGAACAACTGGGCCCTGCATTACTGAACAGCACTGTCCTGATTACTGAACAGCACTGCCCTGGATTACGGATCAGCAATACCCAGGATTACTGGACAGCATTGGGAAGCCTCCGTGGTGTAGAGGTTAAGCTACTCGCCTTGTAAACCATGGATCGCAGGTTCGATCCCGGGCTTCTCCAGACTTTGGGATGAGTCTTTAAACCGAGGCCCCGTCTCTGTATGACCTTAGCTGTTGGTGGGATGTAATACTCAAACACTCATTCACTCACTGGACAGCATTGACCTGATTAATGTACAGCACTGCCCTGATTACTGAACAGCTGATTACTGCACAGCACTGCCCTGATTACTGAACAGTACTGCCCTGGTTACTGAACAGCACTGCCATGATTACTGAACAGCATTGCCTGGATTACTGAACAGCACTGCCCAGATTACTGAACTGCACTGCCCTTATTACTGAACTGCACTGCCCTGATTACTGAACAGCACTGCCCTGATTACTGAGGATGACTGAACATCACTGTCCTGATGACTGAACAGCACTGTCTTGATTACTGAACAGCACTGTCCTGATGACTGAACAGCACTGTCCTGATTACTGAACAGCACTGTCCTGAATACTGAACAACACTGTCCTGATTACTGAACAACACTGTCCTGATAACTGAACAGCACTGCCCTGATTGGGGCTAGGAGAAATAGATTGGGCTGCATGATGCTTCCACGCAGAGCCGAAACCTACCGCACACGAGTACCGCTAAACCGCTTAGAAAGTCTAAGCCTGCTCTGGCAAAGTGGTGGGTTTCATAAGGCGGCAGGTATTCAGATGTCATTTCATCTCAATGTCAGGTAAAAGTCCCACTAAATTGGAAGCAACGTCATCAAAATGACCTTAATAGTGTTGACGGGGACGTTAAAACCCAAATCAAACAAACAAAACTGCCTTGCTTACTGAACAGCACTGTCCTGATTACTGAACAGCACTGTCCTTATTACTGAACAGCACTGTCCTGATTACTGAACAACACTGTCCTGATTACTGTCAGAACAGCACTCCTGTTTACTCATCAGCATTTCCCTGGCTACGGAACATGATATTGTTGGTCGTTTAGACAAGGTTCAACTAGGTGATCTGTCTAGTAGTCAGTCTGTTACACTTTTATACTCTCCCCTTGGTTAAACCCTTCAATTGCCGGTCACAACAATCACTGTTTGTTTTGTTATCTGCTGGTTACTTTTAAAGTCGTTGTTGCAAAACAGTGTTGATGTAGGAGCAGTCTGATCAGGGTACACAATATTTGCCTGTATGCAAAATTAGGTGTGATATATTAGCAAGAAGATGCAGCAGATGACAGAAACAGACAACATTTTCAGATTCAGTTTTTGGTGGCATCTTAAGGATTAAGAAATCTTAAGGGTTTTTGCTTCAGGGGAATGGATTTACCTTCATGGGATGTAAATCCTCAAAAATAAATCTGTCCCACTTATCAGTAGGGGTCCACTTGTTAACGAGTAAACCCTGCTATTAGAGGGGCAAAGCTTACAGGAAGTCCTCAAAGTTGTCTTCCCTGTAAAAAATTGCAGAAAATATGTCCTTTGCATCCTTTCCCTTGAATGAATGAATATATGAAAATACACATTGTATTCATTTTACTGTTTCTAGGATACTCATGTAAGTTGAATACAGTATTCTCTTTCTTGCACTGAGTGATTTCCACCTGTAGTTTGAAGTTGAATCTGCTGTTGAATAAATAACTACCATTCTAGCTTTTGGTTCATAACTAACTTTTTATCCCCCGACCCAATAGGTTCGGGGGATATAACGATCAGCCTGGCGTCTGTCCGTCTGTCCGTCCGTCCGTAGACGCAACCTTGTGATGGCCATAACTCCTATACCCTTTGAGATTCATTGATGGTTCTTGGCACACTTGTTCACAAGGCTGAGACAGCGTGTCATGCGCAAGAACCAGAACTCTGGATGCCAAACTTTTTGAGTTATCTCCCCTATTAAAAAAAATAGAATAACTACTTTGTGATGGCCATAACTCCAATACCCTTTGAGATATATTGATGGTACTTGGCATAGTTGTTCACGAGGCTGAGACAGCGTGTCATGCACAAGAATTACAACTCTGGTTGCCATGGTTTTGAGTTATATTGATGGTACTTGGTACAGTTGTACATGAGGTAAAGCAGATGTGTCACTTTCAAGAACCACAACACTGGGTGCCCTGGATTATAAATTATCTCCCTTGACATAACCTTGTGATGGCCATAACTCCAATACCCTTTGAGATATATTGATGGTACTTGGCATAATTGTATACAAGGTTGAGACGGCTTTTCATGCTGCCTAAGAACCACAACTCTGGGTGCTATGATATTTGAGTTATCTCCCCTTTCCAATAAAACTGTATGACCACCTTGTGATCTCTGTACCTCCAATACCCTTTGAGACATATTGGTGGTACTTGATGCAGATGTACATGAGGTTAAGCAGGTGTGTCATGCTCAAGAATTACAAATCTGGGTGCTCTGGTTTTTGAGTAATCTCCCCTGACAATATAACCTTGTGAAGGCCATAAGTCCAACACCCTTTGAGATATATTGAAGGAACTTGGCACAATTGTATACAAGGTACAGAAGGGGTATCATGTGCAAGTATGACCAGCTTGTGATCCCCATATCTCCAATACCCTTGAGACATATTGATGGTACTTTGTACAGAAATACATGAGCTTAAGCAGGCATGTCATGCACAAGAACCACAATTCTGAGTGCCCTTGTTTTTTAGTTATGTCCCCTGACAGTATAATTTTGTGATGGCCATAACTGCAATACCTTTGTGATATACTGCTGGTTTAATTCTGGTGTATGTTCTATTGGTGAACAATCTTCTGAAGGCCATATTGGCTTTTGGTCGGGGGATTTGCCATCTCTTCTGATGGTTATTTTTATGTATATGCATACATTGGTTTGCTTTATACATAAAGCTTTTTTTAGGGGATGATTGCAATTATACATTTATACATTAATACGTATTACACATTATGTCTTTCTTTACTTGCACTTTAACTTGTACTTACACTTTAACCCTTAAAGTACCGAGTAAGATTCTAGAGTAGATGACAGTCTATTTTTTCTTAAAAGGCAATTATAAAGAAATTTTGAAACTTCCTAGTATTAAGCAGAGTGAAAGGAGACACATTATCGAAATTCCAAAGTTTGTTTCAAAGTTATGCTTATTTACATACATATTTTCCTCTACGAGTGGCCTCCCTTGAATTTTGATTCATATCCAAAATGCAATATTCTGTGATGTGAGAGTGGTTTTAAACTGAATAATTGTAAACTATCATGTTTCCTATTGCCTATTACATTTTTCTCATGCCCATTTATTACTGTGTATGTTGTTCATAAATCAGGATATATTGAGAAGTTTAATTTTGAAATTCAAACTTAAATTCAAATTTTAAGTATTTTTTTTTAAATGTTTAAAACTACCATTTAAATCAAAATTTCATTTCGACTACTTGACTACTTTTACAAGCAGATGGCAATCTAACTTTTTTTTTTTAATTGTGTTAATAAGGCTTTACGTTACATGTGAATCCTCTGCAGACAATTCACATGTACTGTTGAGCCTTATTTTCTGTGAAACATAGAGAAATTAAGAGATAGAGTGAAATTCCACTATTAGGACCACCTAAAATTGCGACTAATTCTGTTTTTAAAAGCTTATTTAGTAGGTTGTATTTATTGTTTCTTTTTGTTTTCTGCATGCAGTGTCCTCTGGTCAGAGACCACCTTTGGAATTGTTCAAAAGTGGTCTTAAAGACCACTTTTGCACAATCCAAAAGGTGGTCTTAATAAAGGAATTTCACTGTATTTGAAAAAGTTTTGTGCTGGTCTTGGCTAGCAGCTGGAGTTAAATGATTCCTTGGTTTTCAAAAAAATACAAGCTTGAGATGTCAAGCTTAATTTTCTTCTGAAAAAAAGAAAGAAAACAATTAGAATACATATGTATTATATTATAACGTCATGTCTGAGAACGTAATTACCCCATGTATTAAATTCAGTGATCCACTAGTGGATTAAATATGTAAATTAATTAGATACACTGTTAAACGTAAGACGTCCTAAACAACTTCGCATTTACGAATGGCGGAATACTGACATTTTTGGAAAAATGAGTTTTAAATGTCATGTGTCATCGTGTATTATTCAGTTGATGAAATTCATTGAGAAAGGGAAAAAATTGCTTGGCAAAGCCTCCCATTTTATCCCTTTTCCTCAGTTATCCTCTTTTTTTTTTTTTTAAGCTAACACACTTCATTATGCTGATATAGTGCATTCTTTCATATCTCCAAAATTGTAAATTTTCTGACGAAAATTTTGGTATTTTTCTTATTTCTACCTCAAGCATAGGTTGCGGGTGCTCATTAGAACCCCCTCACTGAGGCAGTTCTGACCAGTACCCACAGCATGTGTTGGAGCAGAAATAAGGAAAATAATGTATACCCCTGTAAACCCCCATTTTCTCTATAAAAATGGGGTTTATGGGGGTCTTCATTTCACGGACTTGTTAGCATGATGTAATTTTTTCAACTAACATGTTTGTTTACTTTCTGTCTTGTTTGTTTCTTTAGCATCTCTATCCTCTCTTCTTTCCTTCCTTTCTTCACCATCTCTTTTGTTGAGTCACCATATGAGCCAGCACATGACAAAACCTACAATAAGACATGTGCACCCATCGAAGACTCAGATTAGCCTGCGCATCCATATAGTCTAACCAGTTACTTCTCTTGCTGCATGAATGAGCATTGGGCCCTTAGCTATCCTTAGAGCACACAACGAAGAATCTGATCAGACTGTGCGGATGCGCAGGCTGATCTGAGTCTTTGTTGGGCGCACATGTCTTATTGTAGGCTTTGCCATGCGCTGGCTCATATATGTTTAATGAATGCGGAAAATATAAAATTTGACACTCCAGATAATGGAGTTCAGAATTACATCTCTTTCTAAGGAAAGCTCAGAAGCCACTATGTAGCTCAAAGAAGATCTATGCTCACTAGTTCGAAAAGGTTTTGCAGTCCTAACATTGGAAGTAATTCCAGTGTATGTGAAATAAGGACACCTGTGTGCTAAAATGGCTTATTTTATTTCTCCTGAACTAGCATTTTTCAGATGGAAAGGAGCAGTCCCTATAAGGCCCATTTTATGGCCCCTTTTGATTTTCTTTAAACTTTGCAGACTCAATATAGGATGTATTTGCTGTAATGTGGTAAAATTTCAGATCCACAGATGTAATGTTATTGGCTCTATGAGCAACCAAAGTGGGTGGGGTAATTCTACCCCATTGAGAGACCTGTGGTTCTTAAGCTATTATCTGTAGCACAAAACATCCTGGCAAGTTGGTCTTTTTAATATTGTTTAGACCTATATAGCTGTTTAAAGGCATTTATTCTTGATTATTGAGGACTATCATTTCATTACATAATATTATGTAGCCCTCAGTGCTCTCTGGAGAGAATTCCTCTGTCTTCAGCAGGTAAGGGGCCGCCTTGGGGAAAATAAATAAATTACTTACTGTTGACTGGTGTACATTATTGATTTTCCCCTTTAGTGTCCCAGTCAGGGGATTCAACAAGAGCTACTAATCACCCTATTAAGGGCCGCCTTTGATCTGCTATAGTCAGTATATCACAGGGGGCAATAAAACAATTATGGACACACGGTGTGTTTTACTGTTCCAGAATAAATGCCTTTAACATAATGTATATGTTTTTGTGGAAAAATTCTTCACTTTACCGCTATACTCACTTATAAGTTGAACCTAAATTTCTGCTAAATTTACTGACCGTCTTTACGCAAAACCACAACATAAGTTTATTTCCAAAGCTATTACAAAAGTACTCGACAGAGATAATTAAGACATAATGGGCATTGCCAAATTATGAGCATTTCTTTCTTCTGTTATTTCTTATAGAGTTATCTGCCCCTGAATCCAGTTTTTTTGTCATATTTTATGTCATATATAAAATCTATAGATATATTGCAAAAGGATTCTTCAAAACAGTCAAAAACTCAGCAAACAATGGTTTTCTGTCGATATAATGAACCTAATAGGTGATTTGTAAATATCTTTTTAAATAATGACTTAAACAATATGGGTGGTTTACATACACCCCTTTGCTATTTCTACTGCAAAAATTCCTTGGCTTTATGTAAACTTGTCTTCATAAATCAAACATGTGAAGAGTAAGCACTAGGGCATACTATAATTACTTGTAGAAACAATACCGTATTCGCCCTAATTACCGCACATGCTCCTATAAGCGCACACCAAAGCTATTTTTTAAAAGGAAATGCATAAGCGCACACTTTACAGTAACCTCCCCATGGAAGCTCTCACAGTAAATCTATAAAAAATTACCGTTATTTCTTCAACAGTGAAGGCAATGCTTTAGTATCCTTTTCCGTCCAATTAAATATCAGCATGCATCATCTCAGAAGCTATTGTTTTCGCATCGAGTGTGCGCTAATTAGGTAGATTTTTCACTGTGATGTTTTGACACGATTTTGAAAAAACTAAGCACACGGTGCGGTAATTAGGGCGAATACGGTAATTGTTCACATTCGTTACACCAGAAATGTCTAGCAATAAAGAAACTGATCTTTATTGAATGACAACACTTACTTTTGCATCAGTTTCTATATTTATTCTTTTGCTCTACTTTACATTCTATTAAAAGTAAATAGCCTCGATAGCTCAGTGGCTAGTGCGTTCTAATTACAATCGTGAGGTTGTTGGTTCAAATCCGGCCACCAGAGGCAAGCTGTGTCCTTGGGCAAGACACATAACTTGGCACTGCCCCACTCCACTCAGGTGTATATGGGTAGCAGTGGAGCAAAAGTCACTGCCCTTGTTTGATTCAGCTATTGTTGTAACAAGTGTTATTCAAAAAGTCCAACAAATGACAGTTTAGTGTACTAACGCATATTGTAGAACATCTTGAAAGGTACTGCAGGTATCTGTTTTAACAATTTCGTTGATACCGGGTTATGAAAATAATTTGAAACTTTAAAGTTTCAATCTTATATTATTTGTATCACCTACTGCATCATTAATATCTACTAATATCTAATTCATTATGGTGTCAGATACACACCATAGTTACTTATTTATTCCTTTGTGAAGCCTGCTTCGAGGTAATTAAGCTAATCATATTTTATTCTACTAAGTTTTGCCCATTAATGGCCAATTTTCCTACAAATTTTATTTACCGTGAGGATTCGTGGGTTCATTGCCGCCTTCTCCAGACTTTGGAATGAGACTAACCCTTTTATAGAACATATTTAACGTCACTACAGCTGATGTGTGGGAATGCGTAGCGGCCGTAAAAAGTCTCCCTGTCCTACATCATAGTGCAGTTTATATTTTCTTGTCCTTTGGGATCATTGATTCCATTGTGGAATTTTGAAAATATTTGAGGGTCACTGATGAGGCCTAATTGGATGAAACTAGCTAGTCTGGCCCAGAAAACATGTACACTTCATATTTTCCTGTTCTGTGGTGTATTCCTTGCTTCCAAAGGATAACCCTTTATAAAACATATTTGGAATTAAGCGGGGCACGCACAGTTGGTTGTTGTGCACCTTATAGCATCTGTACTCTGGTACTTAAGACACAATACAGAAAATAGTGACACTAAACCTAACAGAGCTCACATAGACCACGTCGTAGATGCAGCCATAGACACTTGGAGTGCATCAAGTGAGTCTGATGAAGATGAGTAGAACAGGATAGAAGACAAATGCACCAAAGTCAAACATCAGACTTGTGAACCCATTAACAAAAGTAAAAAGGAAAGGTTCATGGAAAGCCATAATCACAAGATGTGGCCAAAGCAAGGACAGACAAAATAGAAGTGAAGGCAATGATCAGGATTCGATACAATTAGCCTACAGCTCCCATTAGAGACACCAATGGGTAATAAACACAAACATGAAACAACAGACCCTAATGGAAACATCAATAGCGGAAAGCCAAAAGGACAGTCACTTTCCCACAAAATGGCCAATTGGCTATCAAAAACAAAATAATACTAGAATTTGTTTTTCTACAAAAACACAGATGTCTCCCCCATTTTTGACTGCTAAGTATAACCTTGACATTGGAGGTATTGAGCTGGGTCTTGTGTGCAACACATCATATAATGAAGATGAACATTTCTGCATTGTAACTTTAAAAATGTTCATAGAAAAATAAAAAAGTTATTGGCCGTAAACAAAAAAAGCACTTTTTTACCTTTGACCTCTAAGTATGGCCTTGACCTTTGCGGTACAACACATCGTCTCATGATGGTTAACATTTCTGCCAAGTAATTTCATAATCCATCAAAGAATAAGGAAGTTATTGACTGTCCTTTTTTTACCTTTGACCTCTAGGTATGACCTTGACATTGGAGGTATGGACCTAGGTCTTGCACATGACTCATGGTCCCACTTTCAAGCCTCTAGCTCCAATAGTTTTTGAGATATCTTGCTGACAAGATTTTATTAAAAAAAAATCAAAGGGCAATAACTCTTGAAAGGGGCATAATCCGGATGAGAAAAAAAATACGCGTCAGCTTATTTTCCATTAGAAATGCATATATGAAATTTCAAAACCATAGCATACACAGTTCTAAAGTTCTGCTATGCATCATTACAATGGGCACAAATTACCAAAATGACAAAGGGCCATAACTCGCAAAGTATTTTTCAGAATTTTATCAAAAGTTAATCAGTTCATATACTCATCACCACCAATATACTCAACAACTTTCAAGGGTCTAGCTCCAATAGTGTTTGAGATATTTTGCTGACAAGATTTTATTAAAAAAATTTCAAAGGGCAATAACTCTTGAAAGGGGCATAATCCAGACGAGAAAAAAAATACTCGTCAGCTAATTTTTCATGAGGAATCCATGTATGAAATTTCAAAACCCTAGCATACACGGTTCTAAAGTTATGCTATGCATCACTTTTAGCTTACATTACAATGGGCACAAATTACCAAAATGACAAAGGGCCATAACTCACAGAGTATTTTTCGGAATTTTGTCAAAAGTTAATCAGTTCATCTACTCATCACCACCAATATATTCACCAACTTTCAAGCCTCTAGCTCAAATAATTTTTGAGATATCTTGCTGACAAGATTTTATTAAAAAAATTTCAAAGGTCAATAAATCTTGAAAGGGGCATAATCCGGACGAGAAAAAAAAATACGCGTCAGCTTATTTTCCATCAGAAATGCATATATGAAATTTCAAAACTATAGCATACACAGTTCTAAAGTTATGCTATGCATCACTTTTAGCATACATTACAATGGGCACAAATTACCAAAATGACAAAGGGCTATAACTCACAGAGTATTTTTCGGAATTTTGTCAAAAGTTAATCAGTTCATCTACTCATCACCATCAATATATTCACCAACTTTCAAGGCTCTAGCTCCAATAGTTTTTGAGATATCTTGCTGACAAGATTTTATTAAAAAAAAAATTCAAAGGGCAATAACTCTTGAAGGGGGCATAATCCGGACGAGAAAAAAAATATGCGTAAGCTAATTTTCCATGAGGAATCCATATATGAAATTTCAAAACCATAGCATACACGGTTCTTTAGTTATGCTATGCATCAAAAGCGTAACTGACGGACGAACGGACGAACGAACCAGAACCAATATGCCCCTCCAACTTTTTCAAAGTTGGGGGCATAATAAGAAAGTTATTGACAGAACACAAAAAAGGCCCTTTTTTTTACCTTTAACCTCTATGTATGACCTTGACCTTTCAGGTATTAAACTGGGTCATGCGTGCAACACATCATCTCATGGTGGTTAACATTTCTGCCTAGCAATTTCAAAATCCATCTAAAAATAAGAAAGTTATTGACCAAACACGAAAAAAGGCACCTTTTTTACCTTTGACCTCTATGTATGACCTTGACATTTTAGGTACCAAACTGAATCATGTATGCAACACATCGTCCCATGATAGTTAACATGTTTGCCAAGTAACTTCAAATTCTATTTAAAAATAGGCAAGTTATTGACAAAACCCGAAAAAAGGCCCCTTTTTTTACCTTTGACCTCTAAGTATGACCTTGACCTTTGAGGTACCAACCTGGGTCATGCCCACAACACATCGCCTTATATTGGTTCACATTTCTGCCATGTGATTTCAAAATCCATCTCAAAATAAGAAAGTAATTGACCAAATACGAAAGAAAGACCCACTTTTTGACCTTGACCTCTAAGTATGACCTTGACCTTTGAGGTACCGACTTGCCTCATGTGCACCACACATCGTCTCATGATTGTTAATAATAATGCCAAGTAATTTTAAAATCCATCTCAAAATTAGAAAGTTATTGACCCAATACGAAAAAAAGGCCCCTTTTTTGACCTTTGACCTCTAAGTATGACCTTGACCTTTGAGGAACCGACCTGCCTCATGCGCACCACACATTGTTTTATGGTTGTTAATAATTATGCCAAGTAATTTTAAAATCCATCTCAAAATAAGAAAGTCATTGACCAAATACGAAAAAAAGGCCCCTTTTTTGACCTTTGACCTCTAAGTATGACCTTGACCTTTGAGGTACCGACCTGCCTCATGCGCACCACACATTGTCTTATGGTTGTTAATATTTCTGCCGACTAATTTTAAAATCCATCAAAAAATATGAAATTTATCGACCGGACAGGATTTGCCCATACATATATACATACCAACAAACTTCCAAGGGAGATAATTCAAAAAGTATAAATGCGAGAGTTATGGTTCTTGCGCACTGCACGTCGTCTAATGCTGATTAATATTTATACGACGTTTCGTGAAGATAGCTGTAACGGTTTTCAAGTTACAGAGTGGACACGAATGTGTGACAGACAGACAGACAGATGGACAGACAAACAGACGGACGCCCAGGGGAAAAACAATATGTCTCTCCGAAAAAAATTTTTTCGGGGGAGACATAATAAGTGATACAAACACTAAGACAGACCATAACAAAAATAAACCGGGACAGAAGAACCACCTTGGAACGGTCAGTGAAACGAATTCCACTGGGTTGGGGGTGGGGGGGCTTAAATTGATTTTACGTGGCCACAATCCTCGCCCTTACTTCCGCCGCGATTTAGACAAAATACTATGTTCAGTCTGTATGAAGGCCTCGTAACTCATCATTGCAACATCTCCTTGGACACAAAAAAATCAAACAACCACAGAGATGAAACAACGGTGAGGACTTGACAGCAAGGAATGCTGGAGCAAAAGAAAACCAACAGTTACGACTCCGATATACACATATAACATGCAAAAAATCAACAATTTCTAACTCATAAGGGGTGATTAAAATTTGAAACAAAAGACACACAACCAATGTAACACACAAAGGGGACATCAACAGGCCAAAGTATTACATGAACCACATCAGAACCACTGCCTTTGAATAGTCGGTAGCACAGACTACCAGTGACATGGAGGACCTGTCTACGTCCAGCCAACATTCACCATGGTTTCAGGTGTAAAATATTGAATGCTTGTTTCGTTTACTGGATTTCTACCATGACTGTCGGTGTCTAAATCAGAATATGTGTAGTGGCTCTGCTTCCTGCCAAATCCCTAAGCAATTTTTGGTCAGCCAAAACTGATAATCTATTAAAAATTGTCTGTCAAAATCACTTGATAGGTAAATTCTTTAAAAAAAACACCTAACAGTTGGTAAGTAGATAAAAGATAAATACATATATGTGGTGTCAAGAGTTAGATGAAAGGCTCAAAGAGTACCAGAATCAAAAGGCCAGAGATTACTGAAGGCTCCCAAATGATATACACGTGAAGGGACAGAGTATGCAAGTGCTTGATAGGCTCTGCAAAGTAGAAGTAAAACAAAGATCAGGAATCGATACAATTAACTTACTCCACCCATCAAAGACACCAAAGGGAAAGAAACACAAACACGAAGCGACCAGACCATAATGGAAATCATTTCTAGGTTTACCTTAAAGCATATATGAAGCCTAAAACTGCTGTGGAATCTGGACAAGAGGAATCACTATTTTCTACTAACCAGTTTGGCTGCAGTTCCAAATACAAGCAAAATCAACTGAAAGGCTTCATAGTGTAGACTATATTTTCTTGTCCTTTGGGATCATTGATTCCATTGCGGAATTTTGAAAATATCTGAGGGTCACTGATGAGGCCTAATTGGCCGAAACTAGCTAGTCTGGCCCAGAAAACATGTACACTCCATATTTTTCACTTCTGTGGCGTATTCCGTGCTTCTAAAGGATAACCCTTTTATAGAACATATTCAAATTAAATGTTGTGATGTAATGCAAGATTTATTAAGTCCAGTAATATTTCAATGTTATAGGTAAGTATGACCTAAAAGGAGACTTATTTTAAAGATTATGAGAAAGTTTCGGTTTTTCTAACTTCATATAAATTGTCAGTCAGATAGATATATTAAGATGAGTTGACATAAAGCCAAGGAATTTTTGCAGTAGAAATAGCAAAGGGGTGTAAGCCACCCATATTGTTTAACTCATTATCAAATCATCTAATAGCTTCATTAGGTCAACAGAAAACCATTGTTTGCTGAGTTTTTGACTGTTTTGAAGAATCCTTTTGTGATATATCCATAGATTTTAAATATGAAAGAAAATATGACAAAACAACTGGATTCAGGGGCAGATAACTCTATAAGTAATTACAGAAGAAAGAAATGCTCGTAATTTGGCAATGCCTATTATATCTTAGTTATCCCTGTGAAATGGTTTTGCAATAGCTTTGGAAATAAACTTATGTTGTGGTTTTGCGCAAAGACGGTCAGTAAATTTAGCTGAAATTTAGATACGATTTATAAGTGAGTATATTGGTAAAGTGAAGAATTTTTCCACAAACACATATACATTATGTTTAACATCTATAAAGGTCTAAATAATAATAATAATAATACCCACTTGCCAGGACGCTTTGTGCTAGAGATAATAGCATAAGAATCACAGGTCTCTTAATGGGGTAGAATTACCCCACCCATTTTGGTTGCTCATAGAGCTAATTAAATTACATCTGCGGATCTGAAATTTCACCACATTACAGCAAATACATCCTATATTGAGTCTGCAAAGTTTAAAGAAAATCAAAAGGGGCCATAAAATGGGCCTTATAGGGACTGCTCCTTTATTTTATTTTTTTAGTTCTAGTATAAACATAGATTGTGGGTGCTCATTAGAATGCCTCATTGAGTAACCATAATCTATTTTTTTTTTTTTGGAGCAAAATATTGGAAATAATGTATAACCCTGTAAACCCTACTTCTCTCTATATATAGTGGGATTTACATGGATGTTCCCTACACAGACTTGTTGACTGATGTCAGGGTTTCCTAGGATACTGTAAAAACCTAAAAAATTCGGACACCTTGAGGACTTGCTGTAACACTCCTAAAATTTTAACAAACTTGTTTCATTTTCCAGCAAGGAGTCCAAAAGGTGCAAGGGGAATGGCAAACAGTGTAGACTTTGATCAGACAGCTCCTTCTGGTCTGCACTGTTTGCTAGGCCTATCTGTCCCAATACTTAGGAACATTACGGTACTTGGAACAAAATCTGATAAGATGACTTAAAAAAGTCCTAAAAAAAATGATAAAAAAGTTTAAATGAGAAAATAGGAAGGAAAGAGATTACAGATGCACAAGAGAAATTGCAGGAACAGCAAGGTCTAAAAACAGCTTTTACAGGGTTCAACTTCACAGTCCAGCAAAGACCATACTAGACACTTAGGCCAGGATGATTTGGATACAGCTACTGGAGCAGTGTCCCCACAAACCAAACCAACAGAGTCTGATGATAGTGGATCAGGAGCTCAGAGTGCTGTAAAGGTGGATGCAGAAAAAGATTTAAAGAAGACCTTGGTCCACTTCTTACAGAGTTTTGGAATAGTCATCAATGAAAACGATCCTTATTCTATCATGCAAATTCAGATGGCCATATCTGAACTAGTTCAAGTCTTAGAAACTGTAAATCAGCCTGAAACTTTCAAAATTAAGAATTGTCCAAAACTAGAAAAGAAATCCAATGAACAGACAGATGAAAAGTTGGATATTACATCAAGAAAAAATATGAAAGCAAAAGAAATCCAGTTCTCAGCTACAGCTCAGAAACTTAAACAGGAAATAAAGGATGGAAATGGTAATGCTAAACTGAGTTATACCGGCGATGCTCTACATGAAACACGAGAGAAGGAGATTGATCCAGAAATAGGAAGCTCTGTTGATTCCGATGAATTTAACAGGCCTGACAAAGGAAGAACAGAGGTACAAAGAGAGAAAGGCAATTCAAAACGAGAAAAAAGAAAATATTGTTTCAGACGACAATCCTCCCTTCAGTTGTCATTGTTTTGTTTGTTTGATTTGAGGTTTAACATGTCTACCGCATAGCTTGAAGGTTTATAACCACTCTCTGACAACTGCATCAGGGAGTCAGCTCTTTGACTCAGTTGTTCAAACATTGGACTTCCACCCGAGGAGCCAGGATTCAAATCCCACCATGCTTCTTTCCTTTGTTCTGGCTTTCATGTCATAAGAATATGATAATCATAACATAGAAAGAAATGAGCAAATCACATTTTTATACATGTGTGTGTGTGTGTGTGAATTTGGGTTCAACGTCGCTTTCAACAATTTTTCAGTCATATCACAACGGTGTCTGGTTGCGACAGGGAGCTCAATGCTCACGTTTATAGTGCTGCTTCACTGAAGTATCATGTCCCAGACACATTACATGATACCACACCCAGTCACATTATCCTGACACTGGATCGACCAGTCCTAGCTCTACCCCGTAAATCTGAGTGCCAAGCGAGGAGCAGCTAGTACCATTTTTAACGACTTTGGTATGTCGCGGCCCGGGATCGAACCCGAGACCTCCCGTTCCCCGGAGCGGACACTCTTCCAACTGAGCTATCGGGGCCGGTCACATTTTTATACATACATGTATAAATGCACTGTAGTCTGCTTTATTCTTTTCTGTCTGCTGTCTACATTCTATTATATTTAATTCTTTTTCCATCGCAATGTTATGATTCTGTGCCAAAGATAACTTTGAGAGAAATCAGATCTCACAAAGTGCTCATGGTGAGCTATTGTGATCACTGAATGTCAATCGTTTCGTCATGTGTCCCGCATCAACAATTTGCTTTAAAAGACTACTCCTCCTAAATCCTTAGGCTGATTTCAGTTTAACTTCATAGCAATGTTGCCTAGGTGTCTGTCTGCCTAAATAACTAAAATTGTTCCGCTTCAATGAACAAGGTGGCAGCCAGAATAGAAAAATCTTTAAACAACTACTCCTCCCATACTCTAGGGCCATTCATTTAAACTTTGACCGCACACGAGTACTGGTAAACCGCTTAGAGGATCTAAGCCTGCCCAGGCAAAGCGGTGCGAGTTGGTCCGTCCATGCTTATAAACCCTATTGGTTTCATTGGGTCACAGGGCTTGAGATGTCATTTCATCTCAATGTCGGATGAAAGTCCCACATTATTGGAAGCAAACGGGGACGCTAAACCTCAAATCAAACCAAACCAAATCATTCAAACTTCATAGGAATGTTGTTAAGGTGACCCTCTACCAAAGTTCTGCTCTGATGAACAAGATGCCACCAGAGCTAAAAGTAGAAAATGTCAACAATTTGCTTAAAAAGCTAACTCCTCTTAAACCCTCGCTTAAACTTAACAAGAATGTTGCCTAGGTAGCTCTTTACAGAAATAGCTAAAATTGTTCCAGCTCTCTGATTTTCTCTGACAGTTCACTTGAAATAATTCTATTTTTAGATAGTGGGAAATGAGTTATGGATGCTAATGCAGGTGTCATTATGATAGCACACCTATGTCTCTCCTACCTCTGGAACTAGCATTTTTTTTTTTTTATCAGTTGAAAATATTTTTCTTATTTCTAGTTCAATTATATAATGTGTTTGCTTGTTAGATCTTTCTAATTAAGACAGTTCAATAAGTTCGCACAATCTATATTACACGGGTGGTAATCAGGGGAACTAGCTCGAAAATGAGTCAATGGAAATTTGTTCCCTCGACAAATCCGGGAACTCTCGAGCTAGCTCCATCACCAAGAAACTCGTGAACAAAGGTAGGTCTCGAAGATTTTTATCACCATTTTTTTCTTTGTAAGCTATGTATAAAAAAATCCGTCAATGCAGTTCCACATAGAAATGATTTAACTTTGTACTCCGCTAGAATTTGCCATGGAAATTTGCAGCGCTGGAGTATGAATGAAACCCAAACTTTTTATCACGGACCGGACAAATTGTCAATTTATGTCATTACGGAGATTTTGGCCGACGATTTTTCATTATCCGTCAAAAGTACGCCCTTCACACCCACAGAAACAACATCCCTGGTGAAAT
The DNA here is from genome assembly GCA_963580285.1 of Lucinisca nassula. Lineage (NCBI taxonomy): Eukaryota > Metazoa > Mollusca > Bivalvia > Lucinida > Lucinidae > Lucinisca > Lucinisca nassula. The sequence continues at coordinate 110,077,951 of OY757018.1, read as the reverse complement.
GGAACATGGACAGTTTGAAATAAGCAAAAAAATTTTTGCCGTGATTACGTAACTTGCGACTTATTACGAAATTACTGTCCGAGCTAGTCTTCTCGACAAGGAGCTAGTTCACTCGACATAAAAAAGAAAATGAAACATTCATCAGATTCGATGTCTTTCTATGGTCCCACCCAGGTTATTTTTTTTTTTTTTTTTTTTTTTTTTTTTTGGTTTGGGTTTTACGGCCCTTTCAAGATTATTTCACTCATATCGAGCCGATCGTTAATCATAGGTGGGCGAAAACCGGAGTACCCGGAGAAAAACCACCTGACCTTCCGTTGCAGAACTTGGCGTCTCACATCCCACCCAGGTTATCCAACTGGTTTCTTTACCACTGGCTAGTTGGGTAACAAGATGCTATGCCCCAAAGGCGTCCCCCAGTCGTTTCTCCCTGTTCGTTTCGCCCCCATTTTACACCCCTGTTTTGCCAACAGAGCCTGGTCTTTTCGCCCCCCTTAGTCATTTCGCCCACCTAGTTGCTTCGCCCCCTCCCATTTGGAGCGGATCAATGGATGTTGGATGGATGGATGGATGGATGGATGGATGGATGGATGGATGGATGGAATGATTGATGGATGGAAGGGTGCACAATAGAAAGGGATGAGTGGGTATTTGGAAGGATTGGTCAATTGGAGGACGGATGGACGAACGAACATATAGACGGACAGACAGACGGACGGATGGATGGATGGGTCGGTGGGTAGATGGATGGAAGGATGGATGGAAAAAGAGAGAAAATATATATGCACACATATGTCAGTGTCGTGTAAAGGTTTGATTAAATAAATGAAGTATTTGATTCCTACCGGTAATCTTTTTGATGATTTTTGTTTCACTCAGAAATCACATATTGTTCCCGCAGGTGATCTGATTATTTTTAATAAACCTCAAGCCATCGTTTATACAAATTATGTTGTGCTGCAGTCCTAGGTACTACAAGTTTCTTGAAATCAGCCCACTGGTTCTAGAGAAGATTTTTAATGGTTTCACCATATATGGGCATGGTAACCATCTTGGTCATGTGACCCAGATGCCTCGAACAAACTATCGTTTCCCCTATACCCATAAATGCTCAACACAGTTTTCGACTAAATTGTTGAAAGATAAGATGGTGCTTATTAGTTGCTTAATATATCACAGACTGGAAGTCAGTCGTTATAGTGAATAGATCATGAGCGCGTAGCGCGAGTGATCACGGGCGCGTACCGCGAGTGATCTCTGCACTTGTGCCCGACAGACAGTGATCTATTAAGCAACTAATCACCTAACAACATGAATCTATGTTGATTAGGTATCCTGTCGGTGTGGTTCGAGCCTCTCTTGAGTCATATATGGATGTCCTAGTTCTGCAATGGAAAGTCGCGTTCATAAACAGAGTCTAACAAATTTCGAAGTTTACGTCTGCATTTCTCTTAGAGCCCATAACTTCCATTTATGTTATACTACAAAATTGAAAATCGGTATGACGCTTACTCAGACCGTGACCTTTCTGTTCATGATAAGATTGTCCCAGGGCCATGCTCCTGAGCGTGTCCGAGTGTCAGATGCCATTGCCCAAGAGTCCTAACCAGAGTCTAACAAACGTTAAAGTTAACGTTCGCGTTTCTCTTGGAGCCCATAATTCCCGTTTCTGTTATGCTACAAAGTTGAAATTTCGCATGACACTTACTCAGCCAAAGAACTTTCCGTTCATGATACAATTGCCCCTGGATGGGCCTTGGGGTAAAATTACATAAAACGTAAAATTGACATATAGGCATTTGTATGGAAAACTCAAAATGTCTAATATTTTGAACATAATTCAGCTCCCAACCCCTAAACCATATATATCATTGTTCCTTATGATAAGACTCTGTTTTATTTCACCAGGAATGTTGTTTCTATGGGTGTGAAGGGCGTACTTTTGACGGAAAATGAAAAGTCGTCGGCCAAAATCTCCGTAATGACATAAATTGACAATTTGTCCGGTCCGTGATAAAAAGTTTGGGTTTCATTCATACTCCAGCGCTGCAAATTTCCATGGCAAATTCTAGCGGAGTACAAAGTTAAATCATTTCTATGTGGAACTGCATTGCCGGATTTATTTTATAAATAGCTTACAAAGAAAAAAAATGGTGATAAAACTCTTCGAGACCTACCTTTGTTAGCCAGAGGTAAAGAAACCAGTTGGATAACCTGGGTGGGACCATAGAAAGACATCAAATCTGATGAACGTTTCATTTTCTTTTTTATGTCGAGTGAACTAGCTCCTTGTCGAGAAGACTAGCTCGGACAGTAATTTCGTCATAACTCGCAAGTTACGTAATCACTGCCATATTTTTTTGCTTATTTCACACTTTCCATGTTTCATTTCACCAGGGATGTTGTTTCTGTGGGTGCCAAGGGCGTACTTTTGACGGAAAATGAAAAATCTTCGGTCAAAATCTCCGTAATGACATAAATTGACAATTTTTCCGGTCCGTGATAAAAAGTTTGGGTTTCATTCATACTCCAGCGCTGCAAATTTCCATGGCAAATTCTAGCGGAGTACAAAGTTAAATCATTTCTATGTGGAACTGCATTGCCGGATTTTTTATAAATAGCTTACAAAGAAAAAAATGGTGATAAAACTCTTCGAGACCTACCTTTGTTTACGAGATTCTTGGTGATGGAGCTAGCTCGAGAGTTCCCGGATGTGTCGAGGGAACAAATTTCCATTGACTCATTTTCGAGCTAGTTCCCCTGATTACCACCCGTGTATTAGCAAATATAAGGAAAAATTAAACACCCCATAAACCCCAAGATTTCATTATTTTCATAAGCCTTGGTGATTAAAATAGAGACATAATCTAAGGAGTTTCATGAAGTTCAAATTATATGGCAGAAAGTGCAAGATTTTTTCTTATGACACAACATATACATCACGTGAACAAGTCCATAAAATGAACACCCTAACCCCACTTTATACAGACAAATTTGGGGTTTATAAATTATTTTTATTTCTGCTCCAAGACATAGATTCTGGGTACTCATTAGAACTGCCTCAATGAGCTGGTTCTAATGAGCACCCACCAAACCTATGTTTGCAGTATAACTAAGAAAAGTATCACCGATTTTCATCAGAAACACAGCCATTTTGGAGATGTGAAAAATGCACTCTGTTGCACGGGTGTGTTATCGTAATGAAATTTTGCAATGTCAGATTTGAAATAGACCACAACTTCATTATAACACAGTTCACTATAACACGGTTTTGGATATAACACAGTTTCCAGATGGATCCCAAAAATGTATAGATTATATAGAAAAAGGAGCATTTTCCCAAAAATGTATAGATTATATAGAAAAATGACCATAAATGGTCATTTTCCTATGTAATCTACACATTTTTGTTTCGATATAACACGGTTGTTTAACTAACACGGTTTCTGCTTTGGACCCGAACAATAGTGTTATAAAGAGGTTGGGATGTACAAGTCAACCCTTTTAATATTGGCATTCTGTATAATGACAAAACTTGCATTGTGTGTTCTCCACCGTTCTGAATATATCTCTATCTGTTTTCAGGGCAGCTGGTTATGGGCAGCAGCAGGAGGGGCAGTAGCGGCCGCAGCAGTCAGTATTGGCGTATACCGATATATGAACCACTAGATTCATCAGCATCTATATTTTAGTCAGTTGAATTTACTAAAATTTGTAAAGCAGAGACATTGATGCCTTTTACCGTCAATAATGAAAAATATCTTGTAAGGAATGGATAAATCTTAAGGGGAGACACCCACTTCAAAAATATTTTTGTCCCTATTATCAATAGTGGTCTACTGTATTTACCCTAAATACTCGGACCCTTAAACTCCTTACCGTACTTGTTCTAAAAATTGAACAACTACAATTTACTAGTACTTGATTTTCTGTCTAAAAATAGCTGGATTAGTGGCAAACAGTGTCGACACAATCCTGATGAGACGCATCTCATCTCAGTTTTATCACAAAAACATGCCTATAAAATTTTGACCCCCTTAAACCCGACTTTTATACAGTGAAAATGGGGTTTGCAGGGGTATACATTATTTTTCTTACTTCTTCTCTAAAATATAGATTGTGGGTACTCATAAGAACTGCTTTGAGTCTGTTCTAATGTGTACCCACAATCTATATTTTGCATAGAAAATAGAAAAATATCACAATTTTCCATCTTATAATTTTCGATTTTCGGCGGTAAAACTTACAATGTATTTGTATAAGCGTGTTTTCGTAATGGTAAAGTTTGCTCAGACTTATGTCCGAATACAGATGGTAAATATGGTTCTTTCATTGGAACCTACCAAATGAGCAAATTGTTTCTGTTAAGCAGAATGGATACACCTTCAGGAGAGGCGACAACTACAAAAGTATTTTTGTCTCCCATGTCAATAGGGGTCAACTCTTAAAGGAAAGAATTTGCTCCTGTGGAGCAAATCCTTTCCTTTAAGAATAGACCCCATTTTCAGTGGGACAGGGCTTATAGAAAAGAGAACAAGATGTCCCAAAAGTTGTCTCCCTTTATGAAAATGGCGTAAAAATCTGCCAGGTGTTCCCAATTCCCCTTAAGAGAAGTATCCTTTTTAAGAGGGACTCTATTTATTGGAAAGCTACAGAGAAGTTCCAAAAGTTGCCCCTCTTGCAAAAAATGGCAGATAATTTTTTGGGGTGTTTCCATTTTCCTTAAGTCTGTTCAGAGTTCTGCTTTCAGATACCGTTGATCAGGAGTTACCGAGATACATTATTTTGTATGACATAAAAGTGGGTGGGGGTGATTAGGGCAGCCCTCCCAAAATACTTATGTCGCCCATGTCAGTATGTAAAGGGTATACTCTTTAAGGGAGGAATTTTGATTCTTTCCGTTAAGAGTACACTCCTTTTTGGGCAGTTTTTTCTTGAAAATCTGTTCTTTGAAATAATGAGGTGGGAGCCTACCAGCAGATTTACCATTTGGTTTACCTTTTTTGAAAAACCTGTCCATACTGCCTTCAAGTGTTTTTCTTGTTCAGATGGGCCGAGTTTATAATAAAGCAAAGAGCAAGCCCTAAAGGTTGCCTCATTTGCAAAAAAAAAGTGAGACGGGTGGGAGAGGGGAGTGAAGGCAAGAAAAATGTCTGATGTATCCATTCCATTTCATTCTTATTCAAGTTACTATAGTCTGGGGCCAGTTTTTAAAACTAAAGACATCATTAGTTAACATATTGTTAAGTTTTTGATCATTTATTTGGGGAAATATGCTATTTTTTTTTTTCAAAATAAATGTGAGTAGCTTTTGCATTTGCAAAAATTGAATAGCCACACATTTATTCAGCAAAAAAACAACTGTATTTTCAATATTAAACTTGCTAGAACAGTTAACAGTTTGATCTATAATGAGCTCGTTAAGGGGAATGGGAACACCCTCAGGGGAGACAACTCTTGCAAAAGTATTTTGTCTCCCATGTCAATAGCGGTCAACTCTTAAAGGAAAGAATTTACTCCAGAGGAGCAAATTCTTTCCTTTAAGAGTAGACCCCTTTTTCAGTGGGACAGGGCTTACAGAAAAGAGAACAGGAAGTCCCGAAAGTTGTCTCCCTTTATAAAATGTTGGAAAAATCTGCTAGGTGTTCCCGTTCCCCTTAAACTAACAATGCTTTGAACAACTTGGCCCTGAGGTCTGTATTTTTAATGCCTCTATCCAAGGTCTAGTTGTTCAAAACTAACAATGTCGTTAGTTAGCTTATCATTAAAATTTTATGATTGAATATGGCAAATTTGTTGCAGTTTTGCTGAAAAATGTGAGTAGCTTTGCAAAAGCTACATTTGCAAAAGCTACTCACATTTTTCCAGCGAGAAAACAAAGGAGTATTTGATATTGTACTTCCTAGAACAGTTCATATTTTGATCAGTAGTTGGCTGATTAAGCTAACCATGCTTTCAACAACTCAACCTAGCATGTCAAACAAACCCAAGTCTCCTACCTTAAAGCACCAAGCTGAGTTAAATAGCAGATGACATTCTAATCTATTATTTTTCAGAGAAAATCAGGCTTGATTTTATTTTCTGTACAGATGAATGTCATCACCTTTGTAGGAAAAATAAAAAATATATATATAATAACCCTTAAGATGCCGAGAAAAACTACATCTGAAAATGCCGTCTGCTGAATCTTCTTGCAAACTTTTTTAGAAATAGTTTTTCATACAGGTAAACAGTGTGGACCCAGATCAGACTGCTCCTACAGAAGCAGTCTGATCTGGGTCCAGACTGTTTGCAAAAATGACTTTTAAAGTAACCAGCAGACAACAAAGCAGACGACAATTGTCGTGATTGGCGTCTTATGGGTTAATATGGCTTTTGTTATAACTTGATTGATTCTATAGGACTAATTTTGAAAATCTGCATGAATGAGAACATAAAAAGCCAGAGGCATTGAGGGACTTCATAATTCCAGTTCACCTGACCCCTCTGGGACTCATTTTAAAGATTACTTGACATTTTCTTGAAATATTAGTGTAACTAAGGTTGCTTTAACCCTGTGTCTGCTAATCACGACTAGCAGACAGTATTTCCAAAGTTTTTTTGTTGTTTTTTTTTTTTTCAGAGAAAATAAGGCTTAGCAAGCTTTATTAACAATGAAAAATATTTCAAAAAATTGGATTGTCGTCTGCTCCGAGATTTTGTGCAGAAGTGGAAGGGTTAATACCTGTTAGGATATGGAGAATTATACACTTGTTGTCATTTCATATGAAATTGATGAAATGATTATCTGCCAAGAAATTTCAGATAGATGACTTCCAGTGTCAGATTCATATGAGCCCCGCCAAGCGAATTTGTGTCTTCGAGCATTCCGTCATGACAAATTTTAACTGCGCATGCCAAGCCATTCAGAGGGACCAGGGATATGGCTTTCTGTCTGAATGTTCCTCTTGATTCACTGCTTGTATGAGCGAGCAGCGAAGGTGCTGGCAAGACTGCGCGGATGCGCAGGCTCGCCTGAACCTTCACTTCTCGCATAGTACGATAAGTACCAAAATCGGTTGACGGGGCCCATATAATGGTGACATTGCTTTTGTTTGTCATCTGAACAATGACACGTAAAAATGTGTCTTCAGATATGACTGCACAGTCTGATTAAGTATTCCCTGTGCAGGATATGTGCATAGGCATAGCTGTCATTATCCATATTACAAAGATGTGTAATGAAAATGTTAGTACATGTAAACACCTAGGCTAAATATGAAACAGCCTTCTCAGTATGAAGCAACTGGGACAGGGGACTTACAAATAGCGCACAGTGAAGACTAATCAGACTGCGGATATATGCAGTCTGACTTCGCATATGCGCAGTCTGATCAGAGTTTTCACTGCCCCAACTTGCTCGAGGACCCCTTTGGTTCAGGAAGGTCCTAAAACGGCAATTGAGTCCTCTGTGAAATTATCTGATGATCAGTAAATGACAACAAAATCAGACCAACGAAAACAGCTCATCAGGTAATGGGTCAATGCTGTGGCTTAGACAAACAGCAATAACTATGATCTTTTTATACAGGTATAAATGCAATTTTCAGTATTTAAACAAATACTGTTGTTAATCAAAGGATTTGCACACATAGGCATGGATATAGCCTTCTGAAGGAGGTGTCAATTATGAATTGTCCAAATGAAATTAATGATACAGCATTTTATCCTTTTAATGAACTTTTTGTATGCATTTTGTGATGCTGATTTATATGACTTATATCTTTTGTTATGCAAGACAAGACCAGGTAAACTGGTAGAATAGGTCACATTACCATTATTATCCCTTAAGATGCCAAGAAAACTGTCACTAGAAAATATCTGCTTATGTCATCTGCTGCATCTTCTTGCAAACTTTCTATAAAATATTTCTGCATACACACAAACGATGTAGACCCTGATCAGACTGCTCCTAGAGGTGCAACATTGACTTTTAAAGTAACTAGCAGATGACAAAGCGGACGACAATTGTTGTGATTGGCATCTTGAGGGTAAATAATGTAATGACTTATGATACATAATTATGCATAAGCCTCATTCTGCAGCATCACACTCTTATTGTTATGGTACAGACTCGTGACAATTGCATTCTGGGAAATTACCCAGACCATCATGCAGTCATTTGAGAGTATGATATTTTTGGGCCATCTCTTGTCTGTTTTGTCTGTCTGTGACAAAGACATCCCCCCCCCAAGTGGAATTCGTTTCACTGACCGTTCCAAGGCGTGGTTTATTTTTGTTACGGCTTGTCTTTGAGTGTGTGTATCGCTTATATTATTTTGCTTTGGATAGCCAATTGGCCATTTTGTGGGAAAGTAACTGTCCTTTTGGCTTTCCGCTAGTGATGTTTCCATCGGGGTCTAGTTATTTCATGTTTTGTGTTTCTTTCCCTTGGTGTCTCTGATGGAAGCTGTGAGTTAATTGTATTGATTCCTGATCATTGCCTTCACTTCTATTTAACCCTTATCCCGCTGTTCACAACAACAACTACCTTTGCAAACAGCGTAGATCCAGATCAGATGGCTTCTGAAGAAGCCATGAAGAAGCCATCTGATCAGGATCTACACTGTTTGTCATTCAGTTTGTGAAGTTGAACAAAAACATATCATGTAATCTGATTGGCTTATAGTCCGAAATGGGTGTGGCTTAAATATTCAGCAGGAGAAGGGTTAACACTGACCATATTGATAGAATAATCTGTCATCATACAGCTTTCATGTTTGTCTTGTATATTGACTGTTTCTGTTGGTAGCAATGTTTTTGACCCTGTGACTTTGAATGTGGCCATTGACCTACTTTTTAGCTCACCGTCACGTAGTGACAAGGTGAGCTTTTGGGATCACTTTTCGTCCGTCGTGCGTCCGTCCGTCCATCCGTCCGTAAACAATTCTTTAAACTACATCTCCTCCTAAACCACTGATCGGATTTTGACCAAACTTCACAGGAATGATCCTTAGGTGGTCCCCTTTCAAAGTTGTTCAAATGGTTCCGGTCCGTTGCACATCTAGGTCATAGGAGCCAAAAACAGATTTTTTTCACCAAAAACTTAAAAAATCTTCTTCTCTGAAACCACAAGGCCCAGGTCTTTGATATTTGGTATGAAGCTTCATCTGGAGGACCCCTACCAAGATTGTTCAAATTATAGTGCTGGGGCCAAAAATGCCCCCGCTCTGGGGCCCTTTGGTTTTACATGGGCTTATATAGGGAAAATCTTTAAAAATCTTCTTCTCTGAAACCGTATGGCCCAGGTCTTTGATATTTGGTATGAAGCTTCATCTAGTGGACCCCTACCAAGATTGTTCAAATTATAGTGCTGGAGCCAAAAATGCCCCCGCTCCGGGGCCCTTTGGTTTTAAATGGGCTTATATAGGGACAATCTTTAAAAATCTTCTTCTCTGAAACCGCAAGGCCCAGGTCTTTGATATTTGGTATGAAGCTTCATCTAGTGGACCCCTACCAAGATTGTTCAAATTATAGTGCCGGGGCCAAAAATGCCCCCGCTCCAGGGCCCTTTGGTTTTACATGGGCTTATATAGGGAAGAGCTTTAAAAATCTTCTTCTCTGAAACCGTAAGGCCCAGGTCTTTGTTATTTGGTTTGAAGCTTCATCTAGGGGACCCCTACCAAGATTGTTCAAATTATAGTGCTGGGGTCAAATATGCCCCAGCTCAGGGGCCCTTTGGTTTTACATGGGCTTATATAGGGAAAATCTTTAAAAATCTTCTTCTCTGAAACCGCAAGGCCCAGGTCTTTGCTATTTGGTATGAAGCTTCATCTAGTGGACTCCTACCAAGATTGTTGAAATTATAGTGGTTGGGCTAAAAATGCCACCGCCCCGGGGCCTTATGGTTTTACATGGGCTTATATCCTTTCCACTACCATAGCGTATTTTTGCGTAATTGCTGCCAAAAACTTTTTGAACGACCCTCATTCTTTCCCATATTCAACCATACTTTTGATAAGGGTGTTTTTGAATAGGGTATTCCAACAACTGTTTGCAACATGCATATCAATCCTCTAAGAGATACTGGAACAGGACCAGAGGCTTCCAAACCTGGCAAAAAGTCGAAAAAATTAGCCACTGAAATTGCCATTCTGCCCCATGTTCTTTGAGACGGCGTGCTGTCTGTATGAAACAAGTGCGGCCAAAACAAAGACATGTCCAGAATAGGTACAAAAGAGTGAAACGTACATAAGGTAAAATGATAGAAAACGAGAGGAAAATTAGGTTGAGAAAAACGCAAAAAAAAAAAAAAAAAAAAGAAGTCCGTGAGCATGTTTTAGCATAGCGTGACCCCTGCGCCATGACCTATGACGTCATCAGAAAGTTTGTTTTCACATACCGAACAGTACATTTTGTCTTCTATTGAAAACGGGCTAGACAAGACTAAATGAACCAAAAGATCGGGTTCTAGGGCGAAATGTTCTCCCCTACCCCCATTTTAGTCATGGTTTCAAAAATGCCCGGCAGTCCTAAGGATATGGTGAAAAAGTGAAAATCCCTGTAAATTGCCCCGATTTCCTCATATTTCAACAAAATATGTCGAAAAATAAAGATTTCAAGTTTAAAACGGCTAGTTCCGCCGTTCTAAATAACTTCACCATATCCTTTCCACTACCATAGCGTATTTTTGCGTAATTGCTGCCAAAAACTTTTTGAACGACCCTCATTCTTTCCCATATTCAACCATACTTTTGATAAGGGTGTTTTTGAATAGGGTATTCCAACAACTGTTTGCAACATGCATATCAATCCTCTAAGAGATACTGGAACAGGACCAGAGGCTTCCAAACCTGGCAAAAAGTCGAAAAAATTAGCCCCTGAAATTGCCATTCTGCCCCATGTTCTTTGAGACGGCGTGCTGTCTGTATGAAACAAGTGCGGCCAAAACAAAGACATGTCCAGAATAGGTACAAAAGAGTGAAACGTACATAAGGTAAAATGATAGAAAACGAGAGGAAAATTAGGTTGAGAAAAACGCAAAAAAAAAAAAAAAAAAAAAGAAGTCCGTGAGCATGTTTTAGCATAGCGTGACCCCTGCGCCATGACCTATGACGTCATCAGAAAGTTTGTTTTCACATACCGAACAGTACATTTTGTCTTCTATTGAAAACGGGCTAGACAAGACTAAATGAACCAAAAGATCGGGTTCTAGGGCGAAATGTTCTCCCCTACCCCCATTTTAGTCATGGTTTCAAAAATGCCCGGCAGTCCTAAGGATATGGTGAAAAAGTGAAAATCCCTGTAAATTGCCCCGATTTCCTCATATTTCAACAAAATATGTCGAAAAATAAAGATTTCAAGTTTAAAACGGCTAGTTCCGCCGTTCTAAATAACTTCACCATATCCTTTCCACTACCATAGCGTATTTTTGCGTAATTGCTGCCAAAAACTTTTTGAACGACCCTCATTCTTTCCCATATTCAACCATACTTTTGATAAGGGTGTTTTTGAATAGGGTATTCCAACAACTGTTTGCAACATGCATATCAATCCTCTAAGAGATACTGGAACAGGACCAGAGGCTTCCAAACCTGGCAAAAAGTCGAAAAAATTAGCCTCTGAAATTGCCATTCTGCCCCATGTTCTTTGAGACGGCGTGCTGTCTGTACGAAACAAGTGCGGCCAAAACAAAGACATGTCGAGAATAGGTACAAAAGAGTGAAACGTACATAAGGTAAAATGATAGAAAACGAGAAGAAAATTAGGTTGAGAAAAACGCAAAAAAAAAAAAAAAAAAAAAAAAAGAAGTCCGTGAGCATGTTTTAGCATAGCGTGACCCCTGCGCCATGACCTATGACGTCATCAGAAAGTTTGTTTTCACATACCGAACAGTACATTTTGTCTTCTATTGAAAACGGGCTAGACAAGACTAAATGAACCAAAAGATCGGGTTCTAGGGCGAAATGTTCTCCCCTACCCCCATTTTAGTCATGGTTTCAAAAATGCCCGGCAGTCCTAAGGATATGGTGAAAAAGTGAAAATCCCTGTAAATTGCCCCGATTTCCTCATATTTCAACAAAATATGTCGAAAAATAAAGATTTCAAGTTTAAAACGGCTAGTTCCGCCGTTCTAAATAACTTCACCATATCCTTTCCACTACCATAGCGTATTTTTGCGTAATTGCTGCCAAAAACTTTTTGAACGACCCTCATTCTTTCCCATATTCAACCATACTTTTGATAAGGGTGTTTTTGAATAGGGTATTCCAACAACTGTTTGCAACATGCATATCAATCCTCTAAGAGATACTGGAACAGGACCAGAGGCTTCCAAACCTGGCAAAAAGTCGAAAAAATTAGCCCCTGAAATTGCCATTCTGCCCCATGTTCTTTGAGACGGCGTGCTGTCTGTATGAAACAAGTGCGGCCAAAACAAAGACATGTCCAGAATAGGTACAAAAGAGTGAAACGTACATAAGGTAAAATGATAGAAAACGAGAGGAAAATTAGGTTGAGAAAAACGCAAAAAAAAAAAAAAAAAAAAAGAAGTCCGTGAGCATGTTTTAGCATAGCGTGACCCCTGCGCCATGACCTATGACGTCATCAGAAAGTTTGTTTTCACATACCGAACAGTACATTTTGTCTTCTATTGAAAACGGGCTAGACAAGACTAAATGAACCAAAAGATCGGGTTCTAGGGCGAAATGTTCTCCCCTACCCCCATTTTAGTCATGGTTTCAAAAATGCCCGGCAGTCCTAAGGATATGGTGAAAAAGTGAAAATCCCTGTAAATTGCCCCGATTTCCTCATATTTCAACAAAATATGTCGAAAAATAAAGATTTCAAGTTTAAAACGGCTAGTTCCGCCGTTCTAAATAACTTCACCATATCCTTTCCACTACCATAGCGTATTTTTGCGTAATTGCTGCCAAAAACTTTTTGAACGACCCTCATTCTTTCCCATATTCAACCATACTTTTGATAAGGGTGTTTTTGAATAGGGTATTCCAACAACTGTTTGCAACATGCATATCAATCCTCTAAGAGATACTGGAACAGGACCAGAGGCTTCCAAACCTGGCAAAAAGTCGAAAAAATTAGCCTCTGAAATTGCCATTCTGCCCCATGTTCTTTGAGACGGCGTGCTGTCTGTACGAAACAAGTGCGGCCAAAACAAAGACATGTCGAGAATAGGTACAAAAGAGTGAAACGTACATAAGGTAAAATGATAGAAAACGAGAAGAAAATTAGGTTGAGAAAAACGCAAAAAAAAAAAAAAAAAAAAAAAAAAAAAGAAGTCCGTGAGCATGTTTTAGCATAGCGTGACCCCTGCGCCATGACCTATGACGTCAGCAGAAAGTTTGTTTTCACATACCGAACAGTACATTTTGTCTTCTATTGAAAACGGGCTAGACAAGACTAAATGAACCAAAAGATCGGGTTCTAGGGGGAAATGTTCTCCCCTACCCCCATTTTAGTCATGGTTTCAAAAATGCCCGGCAGTCCTAAGGATTTAATCTTCTTCTCGGAAACCCCAAGGGCCAGGTCTTTGCTATTTGGTATGAAGCTTCATCTAGTGGACCCCTACCAAGATTGTTCAGATTATAGTGCTAGGGCCAAAACTGCCCCCGACTTGGGGCCCTTTGGTTTTACATAGACTTATATAGAGATATTCCTTAAAAATCTTCTGAAACAGCAAGGCCATGGTCTTTGATATTTGGTGTGAAGCTTCCTCTAGTGGACCTCTATCAAGATGGTTTAAATTATAGCCCTGAGGCCAAAAATGCCCCCGCCCTGGAGCCATTTGGTTTTATATAGGCTTTTGTAGGGAATATCTTTAATAAAAATCTTCTTCTCTGAAACCGCAAGGCCCAGGTCTTTGATATTTGGTATGTAGCATATCTAGTGGACCTTTGCCAAGATTGTTCAAATTATAGCCTTTGTTGATATTTGGTATGAAGCTTCACCTTTTTAGACGTCTCTGAACATTATGCACATTATAGCCCTAGGGTTAATAATGGCCCTCCCCGGGTCCTACTTGTTACTCTATGGATCAGGTGAGCGATCAAGGGCCATCATGGCCCTCTTGTTATAATATTTAAGGGGAATGGGGACACCTTCAGGCGAGGCAACTCCTGCAAAAGTATTTTTGTCTCCAATGTCAATAAAGGAATTTCTTTCCTTTATGAGTAGACCCCTTTTTCAGTAGAACAGGGCTTATAGAATAGTGAACAGGAAGTCCCGAAAGTTGTCTCCCTTTGAAAAATGGCAGAAAAATGTGCCAGGTGTTCCCATTCCCCTTAACATTGACTAACTTTTGAACCAGTTGCCATACAACTCCCATATTTGGCAGGTATAATGCTGTGACAGGATTTTTCTGTTGTAATAGTACAGTATAGCTCCGTTATATCGCTTTCCGATATTTCGCGATGTCCAATCTATCGCGGTCGCGTCGTGGATCCCGTTTTTTTTCCCCTTAAAAATTCATAAATAAAAAAAATAGAGTTTTAAGTTGTTAAAATTTATTTAAAACCAGGTTTAACCAGGGGCCAACAGCGTTTGACTTTTCGCGCCCAGCGTCTGCTATTTGGCGCCAAAACATAACCATTCACGAGATCGCAGAAAAGTCGGTTTTTATTGTGCAAACATCTACCGTTAGATGTAGCTAATTGTCTGAGGAGCGATTAAATCATTGTCACATTGATTGTGGATTAAATTTTATGACAGGAGGATAAACGCCAATTAGAGACATAACTTGACCATATTTTCACACCTTATCGACACGCACCGCAGGTGGCAATTATAGCACAGGGATTAATAATTAACCGTAATAAATACACAGATGGTTTGTCCCTCAATTGACAGTGCAGCAATTATCGCGATTTACTTACTGGTCTAGTTTTACCGTATTTAAGGACTCAAAAATACTGACAGTTGTAGATGATTTTCTTCTACACTTGCCCGAAATCAAAACACAATAAAATGATAGTTTTGTTGTTGTATAGTTTTTCGGCCCGTGGTAGACGTTAAATAATTTTTTTCCAACTGCTACTTTTAATTTTTCTGAGATCTGGCAAGCCAAGGGAAACAACTAGAATTGCTTTAGCGCTTAGCGCTTACGGTAGTTGCGCCCCTTGGCCGTCAACGTGAGAGACAACCAGGGGAACCCGCAAATTCAAAATGGCATCCTGTTTTGACATTTTAGCAATCACATGTTTTCAGACGCAGATTTTCAGTTGTTCTCGAATGTAAGTTAATTGGTAGACATAGTCCCCTGTGTTTGTTCTGTCACTGAGTAATTCTGAACCTACTTTAATGGTGAAATAGGGCCGATAGCATTACTGACAGCCATTAGTGTGGAGTGATAGCGGTATCTCACCAAACTATCACCGCGACTTGTATTGGCATCTCGGCAAACTACCGCGACTTATATCGCGCTCCGACCACATCGCGGTTTTCGGGCTATGGACCCCGACTACCGCGATATATTGGAGCTATACTGTATTCACATAAGATTGGCAGGGTGGGGTGGCTTAGGTGTTGTCAATATATGCTACATTTGGTAAGTCCACAGGACGGTCGGGTTGAGTGCCTTTCGCATGCTTTTTGCAAGCGTACCAAATGGCCATATACTCCATAGCTTTGTTTCAGTTGAATTCACATAATCGGTTGACCTTCCTGTTAATAGAATATTCTTAAGGCAGATGCAAACAAAAGCTCCGTCCTGCCAGTCTTAGCTACAACTACTATACCAGTGTATTACTGACAACCACTGTCAGGATGGGTGGTGTGGGGACTTTCATTTTTTGGCACACATCTAGTTCAATGTCTTTGCTTTGTATCATACTACACAACAACCTCCCTATAACATGGTTCGTTATTACACAGTTTGGATATAACACTGTTTCAAGGTGGATCCCAAAAATGTTTAGATTATATAGAAAAATGACCATAAATCGTCAATTTTCTTCATAATCCATACACCCAAAAATGTTTAGATTATATAGAAAAATGACCATAAATGGTCATTTTTCTATATAATCCAGACTTTTTGTTTGGATATAACACTGTTGTTTAACATGGTTTCTGGTTTGGACCCCATTAACAGTGCTATGAAGTGGTTGTGGTGTACTTACTTGAATTGTGACATCAGAAAATTAAATAGTGAACATTCCAAACTTACAAATTGACACAACCCTTTCACCTCTGACTTTCAGAAGTGGACTCTTTCATCTTTGAATTTGGACACGACCATTTTTGTAGATATTGGGCTTATAGTGGGCCTCTGTGGCCCAGTGGGTGAGAGAGTGGACTCTTAGTCATTAGGTCTCCCACCAATGTTGATTGGAGCCTTACTCGGGTCACATGTCGTCTGCTTGGTGCAATAACGGTGTGACTGACATTTCCGCCAAAACCATGGCTAATTTCTGCATTTTCAGGCAAATTTTAGCTCACCAGAGCCAAAGGCTCCGGGGGAGCTTATAGGATGGCAGGCCTCTGCCGTCCGTCGTCGTCCACACTTTCAAACTGCAATATCTCGGCAACCTGCAGGCTGATTTCAATCAAACTTCATATGTGATGTACACACTGGATGGGGGAACAATGACATAGTATGTTTTGTGAAAATCAATTCCAAAGTCTGGTTGCCATGGCAACCATTTCCCTATAGCTTTGTGCCCTCTCTTGCGCATTCATTTTTGGCCTGATCTTTTTGAAACTGATATATATTGTAGAGATCACAAAAATCTGTTAGGGATTCAGAAACGGGCCAGGTCCGATCAATTTTGGTGGAGCTATGACCCCTTTTAGATTTATGACAGCATTCTCCATAGGTTCCCATTGCTAACTATGGTAAAATGCTTGTGACCATCATAACTCATTCATTTCTGATTGGATCTTCATGAAACTCTGTCAGAGTATTTATCAAGTTTGAAACTGAGTTATGTTTGGCCAAAAACTAGGTCAGTAGGTCAACTCTTGGAAAAACCTTGTATGCACTCTAGAAGGAGCATTTTTGATCCAATCTTCATGAAACTTTGTCGGAATATTTATCTTAACAAAATTTGACTATAATGGAAACTGGGTCATATTGGATAAAAAACTAGGTCACTAGGTCAGATCTTAGAAAAAGCTTGTGTACACTCTAGAAGGCACAGTTTTGATCCTATCTTCATGAACCTTTGTCAGAATGTATATCGTTATGAACTTTAGACCGAAGTGGAAACTGGGTCATGTTGGGTCAAAAACTAGGCCACTAGTTCAGATCTTAGAAAAACCTTGTTAACACTATGGAAGACGCATCTTTGACCAAATCTTCATGAAACTTTGTCAGAATGTTTATCTTTAATAACTCCAGACTAAAGTGGAAACTGGGTCATGTTGGGTCAGAAACTAGGTCACTGGGGCAAATCTTAGAAAAAGCTTGTGTACACTCTAGAAGGCACAGTTTTGATCAAATGTTCATAAAACTTTGTCAGAATGTGTATCTTTATGAACTTTTAGACTAAAGTGGAAACTGGGTCATGTTGGGTCAAAAACTAGTTCACTAGGTTAAATCTGAGAAAAATCTTGTGTATTCTCTAGAGAGCACCTTTCTGATCCAATCTTCATGAAACTTTTTTCAGAATAATTATCTTTATGAACTTTAGACTAAAGTTGAAACTGGGTCATGTTAGGTCAAAAACTAGGTCACTAGGTCAAATCTAAAGAAAAGGTTGTGTACACTCTAGAAGGCACATTTTAGATCCAATCTTCATGAAACTTTGTCAGAATGTATATCTTAATGAACTTTAGACTAAAGTGGAAACTGGGTCATGTTGGGTCAAAAACTAGGTCACATCTTAGAAACACCTTTGTACACTGTAGAGGGCACATTTTAGATCGAATCTTCATGAAACTTTGTCAGAATTTATATCTTAATGAACTTTGGACTAAAGTGGAAACTGGGTCATGCCTGTTTTATGTCAAGGTCTAATTTGGTCACTTAGACATTTGTATGGAAAAAAGGCAAGCCAGTGGATTTTACTGATTGCATGGTAGCCTGTTGTTTTCACATGACCAAGATGGGCACCATGCCTGTATGTGGTATAAACCACATGACCTCTGTTGAGCATAGTGTTCCATTGGCCTCTTGTTTCTTTTGTGTCACTTACACCGTTTCTGCTCTGATGTTTTCAAAAAAATGTTGCCGCAAAAACAGTGTCAGTGCACTTTCACCATTTTTAGCTCACCAGAGCCGAAGGCTCCGGGGGAGCTTTTAGGATAGGCAGTTGTCCGTCGTCGTCTGCGTCGTCAACACTTTCAAACGACATCTCCTCTGAAGCCACTGGGCCGATTCAGCCCAAATTTCATCTGTAGCATCCTTGGGTCGGGGGATTGAAAGTTTGTGTTTTTTATGAAATTCGGCTCATTGGTTTGGTTGCTATGGCAACTTAGAGTTTCCATAGACTTATAATGGGGAAAATTGAAAAATGGCATTTACTGCCAAGCCACTGCAGATATTTTGACAAAACTTTCATAGAAATATTCCTTAGGCAATCTACTATCTGCCATATGATTTTAGGCCTACTGCTCATTTGTATTGGTTGCCATGGAAACCAAAATGAAAAAATAGAAAAAAAAATACTTAAAAATCATCCCCTCAGAAACCGTATGCTCTATAAGGCTGAGAGTTTATGGAAATATTCACCATATTTGCCTTTACAGGTTTTGTGTTTTTTATGAAATTCGGCTCTTTAGTTTGGTTGCTATGGCAACTTAGATTTTCCATAGACTTATAATGGGGAAAATTGAAAAATGGCATTAACTACAAAGCCTTTGCAGATATTTTGACAAAACTTTCATAGAAATGTTCCTTTAGTAAACTTCTCTCAGCCATATGCTGTTATGTCAACCTGGGGGTCCAGTAGGTTGTGCCGGGCCATGCCCCGCCCCCAGTACTTCATAAAATGACTTATATCTCAGAAACCTTACAGATCCCCACCTCTAAACCATATATATTCTTGTTCCTATTGATAAGACGCATTCAGTGACACCAACCTGGAGGTCCTCCGGGATGTGCCGAGGCCATGCCCCACCCCCTCCACTTCATAAAAGGCCCAATATCTTGGAAACCATTCAGATCCCCACCCCTGAACCCTATATACTCTTGTTCCTTATGATAAGACGCATTCAGTGACATCAAACTGGGGGTCCCCCGGGATGCGCCGGGGCCATGTCCCGCCCCTCCATTTCATAAAAGGCCCAATATCTCGGAAACCTTACAGATCCCCACCCCTAAACCATATATATTCTTGCTCCTTATGATAAGACGCATTCATTGACCCCAAATTGGGGGTCATCTGGGGTGCGCCGGAGCCATGCCCCACCCCTTCACTTCACAAAAGGCCATATATCTCAGAAACTGTTCAGATCCCCACCCCTAAACCATATATGTTCTTGTTCATTATGATGAGACACATTCAGTGACACCAACCTGGGGGTCCCCAGGGATGTGCTGGGGCCATGCCCCACCCCCTCCATTTCATAATATCACAATATCTCGGAAACCTTACAGATCCCCACCCCTAAACCATATATATTCTTGTACCTTATGATAAGACACTTTCATTGACACCAACCTGGGGGTCTCCCTGGGCCTTGCCCCACCCCTGCACTTCACAAAAGGCCTTATATCTCAGAAACTGTTCAGAGCCCCACCCCTAAACCATATATACTCATCTTCCTTATGATAAGGCACATTCATTGACACCAGCTTGTGAGTCCCCGGGGCATGCCCGGGCCTTGCTCCACCGCTTGACTTTATTAAAAGCCACATATCTCAGAAATAGTTCAGATCCCCACCCCTAAACCATATATATTCTTGTTCCTTATGATAAGACTCATTCAGTCACACCAACTTGGGGGTCTCTTTGTGCTGAGGCAATGTGCCCCGCCCTTCCACTTCATAAAAGGCCATATATTTCAGAAACCATTAAATCCCCACCCCATATTCATATATGTTCTTGTTCCTTATTATTAGCACACCTACTGTAGGGGTGTCAGCAGGGGCCAGTCCTCTCCTTTCCACTTCATGAAAGGATATCTTTGAAACCGTTCAGATTCCCACCCCTAAACCATATATATACTTGGTCCTTATGATGAGACACATTTAGGGACAACAATCTTGGGCTTTCCTGGGAACGACAGGGCATGCTCCAACCCCTCCACTTATATCTCCAGCCATGCAGATCCCCACTGCTAAACCATATATATTCTTGTTCTTTGTGATAAGACACATTTAGTGATACCAACCAGGGCTCCATTGGGTCCATGCCCCACCCCCTCTACTTCATAAAAGGCCTAATGTTTCATATACTGAGTCCACATGGATGCTCATTTGGATATGGGGGTTCATTTGGCAGATTAAAATGATATCATGTTAAAATACATGGCTGCAATTTGGCAGTGCCCACCTGAGGTCTGGTGAGCATAGTGGCCCATGGGCCTCTTGTTGCACCAATTTTTTTAAAACCTCAAGAATATTGAATCCTTTGCTTAATATTGCAGAATGAGAGTGTAAGTACCATGCAGAATATATAAAAAGTGGCATATTGCCTACCCAGTGCCTTTTATTTACTGATTTACAACATGAAAGGTTAAAGAAATAAGGTTTTTTCACTTACACTGTTTTAACACATTAACCATTATCTTGCCGAATATTTATTTAAGCCACACCCATTTCTGTCTATCAACCAATCAAATTACTTGAGTCAGCCTCGATAGCGCAGTGGTTAGCGCATTCGACCCATGATCGAGAGGTTGTGCGTTCGAATCCGGCCACCCGTATCGAGGTGTGTCCTTGGGCAAGACACGTAATGACACTGCCCCACTCCACCGAGGTGCAAATGGGTAGCAGTGGTGTAAAAGCCACTGTCTCTCTCTCTCGCGCGCGTAAAAACACCCGGAATGAGTGTTCGAGAGCGATTCAATAAGCTTGAAGCTTTCATCGCAATCAAACTAAAATAAATTAGTATAAACTAAATTACTTGATGTAATTTATTGCTACAAATTCATAAACTGAATGCCAAACAGTGTAGACCCTGAAGAAGCCATCTGATCTGGACCTACACTGTTTGCAAAGATAGGGGTTGTCGTGAACAGCAAGATAAGAATTAACACTGTTTTTGCGCCAATAAACTCAGTGCAGAAAATGTGTTGCAACATTAAAATGCTAAATATTTTTTACAAATGCCATTTTTTCAACAATCGACCACACACAAATGAAATAAATCAACATGAGGTATAGTAACCAGCTTATAGTATGGTTTTCTTTGCCTTTGATAAATAAAACAATTTTTTGTCTCTCGTGAAAAGCTGCAATTTTGCACTTACACCGTTATTGCACCAAGCAGACAAGAAGTTCTGCAACTGAATGTCAGGTGGTTTTCTCCGGGAACACTTGGTTATTAACGATATGCTCGAAATAAGTGAAATCTTGAAAGACCTGTTAAAGCAGCGAACAGTGTTGATCATGATGAAACAGCTCATTATGAACCATCTCATCAAGATGAACAGTTTTTGTTGGTATCTTTTGTGGTCTGCAGGGTTGAAGGGGTTAGAAATGGTCATATCAGCCTCTTTATAACATTGCTCATTATGGCATGGTTTTAGCAATAATATTTAGACAGCTTAACATAGTTTGTATCTAAACAATACTGTAGGCTTGCCATAGCTCCAGATAGTGTGTGTGTGTATTTGACTTTTACGTTCCCCCAAAATATCTAAGACCATAAATGATATAGAGACGGAACCCTGGTTTAAAGACCTGTCCGAAATCTGATGGGGAGTAGCTTGACCATTACACCACCGAGACTTATGTAGATAAAGAAGAGTAACAAGGACAACCCTCACCATGCTGAATATTTCAATATGCTACATTCCTCCCTCTTTTTCAGCCATTTGTGTTGCATGATTTGAATGATACTTTGGATCCAAAGGCAGCAAGGAAAATAGTGTAGATCCTGATCAGCTGGCTTCTAAGAAAATAAGGATATATCCATTTATATCTTGAGGTTAACGAATAATTTCTTGATACTAACACATGATGTGGGTACTTGCTAGAATAGAAACATGCACTTGTTACATGAGAACACACATTGTGGGTAATTGTTATAATAGAAACATGTTGTGGGTACTTGTTAGAATCACCATGACCCTTAACAGGTAACCACAATATTTGTCTCTTACAAATAAGGGAGATTATTGACTATCCTGTATTGATTGGCGGTCATCCGTATTGACTATCCTGTATTGATTGGCGGTCATCCGCATTAACACCAGGTCAACCAATATTATCCAGAGGCCAAAAATTAATAACCATGTTTTTTCAATTGTGTCAACTAATAAAATTGTCATTAATCAAGTAATTTCGTATTGGCCCAGTTACAGGTCCTCGGTCAGCCTCGGACCAATACAGCAGACCTTAGACCTTTAACTGGGCCAATAAGTAATAACTTGATTAATCACATCATATTATCTTCATTACTCCATTTTATCTGGAACTTAGACTTGTACTCCACCTTATCTGGAGCTTAGACTTGTACTCCACCTTATCTGGAGTTTAGACTTGTACTCCACCTTATCTGGAGTTTAGACTTGTACTCCACCTTATCTGGAGTTTAGACTTGTACTCCACCTTATCTGGAGCTTAGACTTGTACTCCACCTTATCTGGAGCTTAAACTTGTACTATACCTTATCTGGAGTTTGGACTTGTACTCCACCTTATCTGGAGTTTAGACTTGTACTCCACCTTATCTGGAGCTTAGACTTGTACTCCACCTTATCTGGAGCTTAAACTTGTACTCCACCTTATCTGGAGCTTAGACTTGTACTCCACCTTATCTGGAGTTTAGACTTGTACTCCACCTTATCTGGAGTTTAGACTTGTACTCCACCTTATCTGGAGCTTAAACATTTACTCCACCTTATCTGGAGCTTAGACTTGTACTCCACCTTATCTGGAGCTTAGACTTGTACTCCACCTTATCTGGAGTTTAGACTTGTACTCCACCTTATCTGGAGCTTAGACTTGTACTCCACCTTATCTGGAGCTTAGACTTGTACTCCACCTTATCTGGAGCTTAAACTTGTACTCCACCTTATCTGGAGCTTAGAGCTGTACATGTACTGAACATTTTATTTCTTGAAAATAAAAAGCAATCTTGTTTGGATGCAACAATTATTTAGTTGGTCCCAAGCAATATTACTAGAAGGAGGTTGAGGTGTTTTGAGTTTTGGAAAGTGTGGTTTGTATTACCATATTTACTGTATGTATTCTTGAAGAAACTTACAGTAAATACTTCCGCATTTATTTTTGTCACAGTGGTTATTTATTTTTTTTTGCGCAGTGGTTAACACGCTCGACTTATGATCGAGAGGTTGCGCATTCAAATCTGGCCACCGGTATCGAGGTGTGTCCTCGGGCAAGACACGTATTGACACTGCCCCACTCCACCCAGGTTTAAATGGGTAGCAGTTGTGTAAAAGCCACTGCCTCTCTCTCGCGCGCGCGTGAAAATAACCCGGAATGAGTGTTCGAGAGCGATTCAATAAGCTTGAAGCTTTCATCGCAATTGAACTAAAATAAATTAGTATAAACTAATTTATTTCTAGCTTGGTCACAAACTGTGAAGATGGGTTTTCTTATGAAGGGGCCAATAAGTTGATGTTGTTAGACAATATGATTAGCTGATAGTGAATCATGAACTGATTATTAGATACATGAACTTGATTATGATTGATAAACTATATTGTGAACTGACATTATGATTGATAAACTATATTGTGAACCGACGTTACTTGTTGAAACATTTTTATATGAAAAAAAATAAAAAGAAAAAAAAATGGGAACCTAATTCTTGGTCTATTTTGTGACCCAAATCATAGCAACTTACCCATTAAATTTTATAGGAGTATATATCAGAATGCACTGTTGAGCCAGTCAGTTGTATCCACGCATCACCACGAAAACACGCCTATATAATTTTGACCCACTTGAACCCCTTTTATATAAAAAAAACTGCGGTTTACAGTGATAAGCCTTAATGTTCCTATTTCTGAAATAAGAAAAATATCACAATTTTCATTTTAAAGTTTTCATTTTTTTTTTTAGGTCAAAATTTACAATGTATTTGTATAGGCGTGTTTTTGTAATGAGTTTGGGAAAATGATCCTGAACTTGGATTTTGACTGTTCAATTTTGAAACACTTTTTCTCGTAATTGCGCACCTTTATTGTTGCATCTGTCTTAATAGGAAGACAAAGGCATGCAAGTTTCCATCCATCCATCAATCAGTAATTTACCCTGGATGTCTTGTGACTGCAACTTCTCTTTCAGTTTTGTACTAATCTTTTTGAAATGTTGTGTGTGTTTTGGTCATGTTATGAGAGTATGGATGTGCTTTGGATATTATTGTTAGATCATTTCTTGTCATTTTTTCCACATTCTGAACTTATTTTCTGATCTTACATATATGAACATTTGAAGAATTTTAATGCAGCATATGAGAATATGCATGTGCTTTCGAAGCAATGCCTATATTTATTTCTTCTACCTGGAATTAATGTTACTTTTTTGGGGTTCAAGAATGGTGTGACATCAACTTCATCGAAGTTTGATCTATTTTTAGGGTGAGCTTATGCCATGGCCTGTTGTCCGTCATCTGTTGTCTGTCCAGCCGTCGGTCGTTAACTTATCACGTTTTCAGTATCTCCTGAACCAGAAGATAGATTAAGCTGAGATATGGTGGGAGGCATCCTAGTGACATGGAGATTCAGATTTGCTAAAATGGGTCCGTTTAGATTTCCAAGATGGCCTCCATGGTGGCCATCTTGAAATTCTTCATACAACATCTCCCAAACCAAAGTCCAAAGCTATGTTGTGCCTGTGAGGGCTTAAACCCACAACGCCATGAAATTTAGGTCAAGGTCAAACATGGATGCTTGCATTAAAGTAACCACTCCTAGATGCAAGCTTGTACCAAGTATTAATGAAGCTCTTGGAAATGGACTTGAAAACTAGGGTGAACACTAGGTTTGACACAATAGATCACAAAGTCAATGGACCATGAAATGTAGTTTAACACCAAATATGGATAATGCATTATAATTGTTGCCATCACAAGATGCAAGGTTGTACCAAAGATCATTAATGAAGCTCTTATAGTTTTTGAGAAATTAACTTGAATAGTAGGGTGAACACTAGGTTTGATGGAATAGTTTACAAAGTCATTGAACCATGAAAAGTGGGTCAATGTCAAATATGGATGCTTGCATTATGGTTGCAGTCCCCAGATGTACCAAGTATCATTAATGTAGCTCTTACAATATTAAAGAAATGAACATAAATAAATGGGTGAATATTAGGTTTGACGCAATAGTTTTCAAAGTCAGTGAACCATGAAATGTAGGTCAAGGTTAAATATGGATGCTGGCATTATTGTTGCCATTCCTAGATGCAAGTCTGTACCGAGTATCATTAATGAAGCTCTTATAGTTCTTGAGAAATGAACTTGACCATTTAGGTGAAAGCTAGTGTTGTCACAAATGTTGACAGATTGACAAACCGACGATTGGACGGACGGATGGAAAATCAGACACCTATAATTTTTATTCCGCCATGCTAATAGCAGGGGCTACAAGAAAAAAAAAAAAAAAAAAACTGAACGTAGGCAAGACATGTTCTTTTTTTTTAGGTTTTCCCTATACAAGCCTATGTAAAACGTGGGCTCTAGGGCAGGGCCATTTTTGGCCCCAAGGCAAGTTTTCAGTTAAAAAAATATATTTTTAGCTCCTCTGACCTAGTGTGCAATGAACCGGAACCATTTGAACAACTTTGAAAGAGGGCCAGCCAGCTAAGGATCATTCCTGTTAAGTTTGGTCAAAATCGGATCAGGTGTTTAGGAGGGGATGTTGTTTGAAGACGGACAAAATGTTATCACAAAAGTTCATCTCAACAGAAAAGTAGCCATTTTGGAGATGTGAAATGATGCACTATGTTGTGGGGGTGTGTTTGTAATGTACAATACTATACATTCCTGGGATACAAGCATCAATACAGGGAATGAAAGAAGTCAAACTTTTTAATGTAATTCAATGACAGAATAAAAATCAAAGCACCGACAGCACTGATAGGTCGATTGGATCAGAATGAAGACTGGGGAAAAAAGTCCGGAATGGAAATGGTCCTGAATGGGAACATAGACTGTTTTGTTTAACCCATTCCTGTACTTAAAGCAAACAGTGTACACCCTGATCAGTTTGTTTTGATTTGAGGTTTAAGGTCCCCATCAACACTGTATGCGACATTTTGCAGACGTTGCTTCCAATTTTGTGGGACTTTTACCAGACATTGAGATGAAACGGCATCTCAAGCCCTGTCACCCAATGAAACCAATAGGGTTTATAAGCATGGACATCCCCACTCACTCAGCTTTGCCTGGGCAGGCTTAGATTCTCTAAGTGGTTTACCAGTATACATATGCGGCTGGTTTCAGCTCTGCATGGAAGCATCATACAGCCCATTTATTTCTTCAAGCCCTGATGGGCGGGGGCTGTGACCCTGATCAGATGCCGCATTTTACCACATCTGATCTGGGTCTACACTGTTCGCCAAAGTCCTAACACATGAGCCAATGAGTAAACGTTTTACAACAGGCTTTCTTTTTCCCAGCACTCTCATCACGTGAACAAGTCCGTGAAATGAAGACCCCCCATAAACCCCACTTTATATAGAGAAAACTGGGGTTTACGGGGTACTCGTTATTTTTCTTATTTCTGCTTCAAGACATAGGTTGTGGGTACTCGTTAGAACCGCCTCAGTGAGGCGGTTCTAACGAGCACACACAACCTATGTTATGAGTATTTATACGAAAAATATCAAGGATTGTCATTAGAAAAGTAGCCATTTTGGAGATGTGAAAAATGCACTATATCGTATGGGTGAGTTAACGTAATGGATGTCACAATGACTAGAATAGCATGGTTGTGAATAACCTTTACCTGGATTTCGTAATGTGGACATCAACAACGTGAAGTTACTGTGCTTAGTAACTCTGGCTCCATTGACAAATGAGCCCCGCCAAGCAAATTTGTGTCTTCGAGCATTCCGTCATGACAAATTTTAACTGCGCATGCCCAGCCATTCAGAGGGGCCAGGGATATGGCTTTCTGTCTGAAGGTTCCTCTTGATTCACTGCTCGCATAGGCGATAAGTACCAAAATCGCTTGACGGGGCCCAAACAATCAACTGCATCACATACTAGCAAATATAAGATAACAGCGCCCAGTTATTCAAGACAGTGCTAGCTTAAAGAGCCTGTTTGTACTTGCAATAGAAATGTCATTACTAGGCAATGCAAAAGCCAGTCACTTTTGCTTTTTCAGCAAAACTGTAAGTGTATTTGCCATATCAAATGATAAAAAACTTGATGTTATCCCTTTAATAAAACCAAATTTAGGGGTGTCTGGTTGTGTTTTCTTCAAAATTTATTTGGAAAATGGCTGAACATTTTGCAAACAGTGTAGGCCCTGATCAGACGCTGCATTTTGCAGTGTCTGATCTGTGCCTACACTGTTTGCCATTTACCCATTTTGGGGTTTCCGGTAAATAATGGGTTATGTGTTGTAATATATTTTTGACTATTGGCCAGTTCTATTGGCCGGCACTATGGTTTTTATACAGGTACTGTTTTTAGGTGGAGTCCAGTCACAATAAAAGACTGAAGTTTGAACCAAGCTCTCGTGACTTCCATTATTGTCAACGATGGCGTCGAGTGTGTCTTGTGGCGGGTTTGCTTCGGTGAACGAAGAACATATAGCCACTGTTTGGGTAATAAAACAGTTATGACATGGCACCTTGGAGTAGTATACAACTATTTCATACCTTTTTGGGCGACAGTCAAAACTATCAGCCCCGAGGTGCTGTGGAGCACTTGATGAACGATAGTTCATCAGGTGCTCCACAGCACCGAGGGGCTGATAGTTTTGACTGTCGCCCTTGGTGGTATGAAATAGTTGTTTTATTACCAAACTCGTATAAAGAGTTATTTTGATCACAATAAGCAATTACTACTTGTCAAGTTGCTAGGTGATCACGTGACCATGAGATAGTTAAAACTATCTGCACCGGGCAATAGTTCAGTGCTCCGTGTGATAGTTCTCTGAAAACCGGTTCAATCCGATTTCATGCGAAAAGGTGTTAGATAGTCGAAAATGCTTAATAACTTCTTATATAGTAGGTTGGGTAATAATTTTGACTGTCGCCCTTGGAGGTATGAAATAGTTGTTTTATTACCCAACTCGCATAAAGAGTTATTTTGATCACAATAAGCAATTACTACTTGTCAAGTTGCTAGGTGATCACGTGACCATGAGATAGTTAAAACTATCTGCACCGGGCAATAGTTCAGTGCTCCATGTGATAGTTCTCTGAAAACCGGTTCAATCTGATTTCATGTGAAAAGGTGTTAGATAGTCGAAAATGCTTAATAACTTCTTATATAGTAGGTTGGGTGATAATATACAACTATTTCATACCTTTTTGGGCGACAGTCAAAACTATCAGCCCCGAGGTGCTGTGGAGCACCTGATGAACTATCGCCCTCGGCCATGTCGCCCTTGGAGGTATGAAATAGTTGTTTTATTACCCAACTCGTATAAAGAGTTATTTTGATCACAATAAGCAATTACTACTTGTCAAGTTGCTAGGTGATCACATGACCATGAGATAGTTAAAACTATCTGCACCGGGCAATAGTTCAATGCTCCGTGTGATAGTTCTCTGAAAACCGGTTCAATCCGATTTCATGCGAAAAGGTGTTAGATAGTCGAAAATGCTTAATAACTTCTTATATAGTAGGTTGGGTAATAATAAAAACTATTGCCCCTCGGTGCTGTTGACAACCAGATGCACTATTGCCTGCAACCGAAAACTATAAAATACTGTGCACAACAAGTTTATCAACACTTTTACTGATGTCTGCAAGATTCTACAAATAGCCTGAAACATTCTGAGATGTGTGGAAGTTTGAGTTTCTGGAAATGATTTTTTTTTATTCAATCTTGTGTCTGATAGTGATACATCAATTTTTCTGATACCTATCATGTAAACTTTCTTATGAGAGATCATCAGTGAAAACCAAAATCAAAACAATCATTCCAGGACGAGTGGCCGAGGTCATTAAACCTGTTCTAATACAGTGCACCAATATAAGCAATGGAATTATTTGATGTTTTATTATTCAACAAATCACTATTCGAAAGAGCATGACATCATTAAAAGCCACCATTTGATGGCATACCAGTAGATTCCTTGACATTAGACAGTGAAAAGTTATTTTCTTGCATCAAAAACATCACACAAGCAAATATAAGTGTGTGATAGTCAATATTTTTTGCGAGATTTCTTCCAATAATGACAAAAGGCTGTGTGAATTGGAAGGCAACAACAACATTATTGCGGATTATCAGTTTGTTGGAATCGAAATACAAGGGCTGATTGATGTTGTGAGCCTCATATTGAAGGATTTGAATTTTGTCGGATGTATTGTATTATTTTTCAACATAATCCCCTTCAGTATCTATACTGTTTTGCCAGCAGTGTTTAAGGGCCTCAATGCCCATTTTATAGAACTCCTTTTCTTGGCTGTTCAGAAAGTCATCCACTGCATACATGACATCATCATTGGACTGAAAGTGGGTGCCTGAAATAGCCGTTTTCAGTTTTGGAAATAGATGTAAGTCTGATGGAGTGAGATCAGGTGAATATTAAAGGCGGATGCTCTATTTAAAGCCACAATCATTAATGGCCGGATGCTCAATTTAAAGCCACAATCATTAATGGCAGCCAAAGCAATGACAGACTTGTGAACAGGAGCATTGTCCTGATGGAACAACACACTTTTAGTGAGCTTTCCGCGGTGCTTAAGTTTAATATTTCCTGTAACTGCGTCTGAAGTGAAGCATAGTATGTGCCACTGATTGCTTGTCCCTTTTGGAGATAATCTATCAGCAGAATACTATCTGCATCCTAGAAAACCGAGGTCATAACCTTCCCAGCTGATGGAACATTTGCCTTCTTTGGCGGGGGTGAGCCAGGGTGCTTCCATTGTTTCGATTATTGTTTGGCCTCTGGGATAAAATGATGGACACATGTTTCATCCATAGTGACAAATCTCTGAATCTTCCTTAAAAAAAAGGTTAAGATTAGCATGCGATAATGTGCGCCTGGTGTGCTTCTAATCAACTGTCAGCAGTCTTGGTACCCATCCGGCCGAAAGCTTTCTCATTGCAAGGTCCTCTGTCAGAATGGGATGTACTCTTTCCTGTGAAATGCCAACTCTACTGGCTATATATCTTTCTACGACTTGTCTGTCAGTCATAATAATATCATGGACTTTATTGACCATTTCTGGGGTTGCAACATTGACAGGCCTTCCAGGACTAGGGTCATCCTTAAGAATCTGTCTGCCGTGCTTAAATTCCATCACCCACCTTTTCCTGTAGCATATGAAGGGACATCTTTCCCTAGTGGTGCTACCATTTCATTATGGATATCCTTAGGTGTTGAACCGGTTTTATGCAAATATTGGCTCTTTCACCGATTTTGTCCATTTTGCAAAAGCTCTTGTCTTGTTTACTTTAGAATGCTACCTCGTTGATATAAACTGACCAAGTGAGACCTGTCCTTGGGTACATGGCCCTATATAGTCAGAGAATAGTAGGACCCAAAAAGAACATCCCTGCATACCTCCTTTAATACGAGGCTCACAACATATCAATCAGTCCTTGTATGTTGTTACGTTGATGATTCTAATTCTTCCACCTTTTTGGTTGTTCATTTTAAGTTATGTTTGTCCTTCCAGTTTAATGTTTATCATGTTAGTGATTCTGATTCTTTCACCCTTTATGTATATTGCTCCTGAGTCACCACCTGTTTGGGAAAGAGCTGCTGACTTGGTTTACCTATTGTCCGTTTTATTTACTGTTACCACTAGGGCTGACTATCGATGCCAATTTTGACTATCGTGATAGTATTGCTATCGTGGAAACTACTATCACGATACTATCACTATCGTGGCATACTATCACGATACTATCGTGATACTATCAGGAACACTTATAAATGATTCATAGATGTTAAATCACTCACATAAAATGGCTAAGAGTGACAGAAAGAGTTAGGAAAATTCCAATGGCCTAAAATTGTATGTTTATTGTGTGTTTCAATATCAGCATTCATTCCCTCGGGGCTATTCCAGAAAAAAACATCATGGGGAGACGGCTCTTTATATATATCCCCACCACAGCCTAAAAATAGTTTGCTGCTTCCAGTATATATGCCTGTAAGTGATGGTTATCATAGCTTTAATACCTTTGCAGTGTTTGAGATTTTCTGCTTGTGAAAACTGACACATGCTGATCGTTCTTCGATTCTTTGATGTTTGCCGCCTGTGTTAAATTAATCTGTGGATTCAGTTAATTAGGTAACCCGGTTATTACATAGTATTACGTAATCACAGCACGCTATTTTAGCACCTCTTTAAGGGCGACATGAATCTAACAAACTGCATTAAAACTTGAACTTACATATTTTTTATTTGAAGTTAGCATCAAAAGCTAGACTATCAAAATAGAAGTAAAGCAATTATCAAGTCGGTTTTTTTTCATTTAGCAATATGTACAGGGCTTGACCTAGGCTCTTTGACTCTGTGGACATTTAGTCCTTGCACAAAAGACAGCTAAGACAAGCAGCAATAATAAAACAAAGTTTTCATGTAATGAAATTTGGCCGTTTCGACATGTTATTTTTTCTGGAATATCCCTCTATTATAATACAAAGACAACCAAAAATAGAATCAGAAACACCCACGAAAAATAAAAACGCCAATTTGTCCCAGGTTGTCCAGTGTCCACCATCAAAACGTCCAGAACCACCTTAAGAAAGTACTTGATAGACGGAGACCTAAGGCCTCGCGCTGCACGTTTTTTCCCCCTACAGGATGACGACAGGAAAATAAAACTTTGTCTGCTTAAATATTCCCCCAAGAATTCAATCCCAATCGGTCAGGCCAGCCGACTGATGACATCATCATTGATGCATTTGTGCATACTTGCCGACTTATCTGAGTCTATCATGTACTCGCATGCACATTCTGTGCATTTTTCGAGAAATGCATTTCTAATGAGACCACAAAAGTGCGGTTAAATAGTCTGGTCCTTATGCGCAAAAAGAGTCACATATACAACAAGTTAAACTGCATTATACCGTCATTTATTACGCATTTATTTACCTATATGAATAAGTCAGCACACAGCAAAAACAAACATTTCTTCATACAAAAGATCAGCTTGTGCATCTTGCAAATGTCTTCGAAACTGAGCAGGGAAATGGCGTTTGTCCCAGAAGTTATACTACGTAAGGATAGTACAAACAGCAAACATGACTGCGCAGGCTGATCTGAGCCTTCACATGTCGCACAGGTTTCACTGTCATGTTTTCAAAAAGTTGCATGCAACAAACGCGTGATCAAACTATCATTGACGTTTTGTTATTGAAAAACGCGGGAAAATTTCTGACTGCCTCAACTGCACGTGCAAAAATGACGGCGGGAAATTTATCGCCGCGAGAAATTCGCCACACGGCAAAAAACTATGATACACATGTGCGACCACCGAAGACTCAGATCATCATGCACATATGTGAAGGCTTATAAGTCTGTCCTGATTACAGCTGAATGGATTTCCTAAGCAAAAATACTTGCGTAATTACACAACAGTACAGGTATATTTTCAAAGTATATTCAAGAAAAATACAAAAACAATCGAAACTATCGATAGTTGAGTGAACTATCGGCGATAGCTATCGATAGTCCAAAGTACTATCGATGCATTGCTATCGAGGCAGTCCCTATCGCGATGCATCGAACTATCGATGCATCGTTACACCCCTAGTTACCACTCTAGGGGCTTGAAGAAATATATGGGCTGCATGATGCTTCCACGCAGAGCTGAATCCGGCCCGCACACTAGTACTGGTAAACCGCTTAGAGGATCTAAGGGTGTCCAGGAACCGCGGTGCAAGGCGGACCGTCCATGCTAATAAACCCTATTGGTTTCATTGGGCGACAGGGCTTGAGATGTCATTTCATCTCAATGTCGGGTAAAAGTCCCACAAAATTGGAAGCAACGTCTCCAAATTGACCTTTACAGTGTTTACTGGGACGTTAAACCTCAAATCAAACAAACAAATAACTGTTATCACTCCATGTTTTGACTTCTTTCCCTAGTGATATTGTGGGAAGAATTTTGGACCTGATTGTATCAATTCCTAATTTCTCTTTTTAATTTGCAATGGTAAGTATGTGTGTGAAATATCGTGAGAGTACGGCAAATACTTCTCAAGTTATGACCGAGCTTAAGTTTTTTTTATTAAGGCATGACAAACACAAGGAAAAAAGCAATATAGCTATGGGCCTTTGTCAGGCTCTCTTGCCTGATGCCTCCAGCTGACCTGTCTCATAGGCTACGTCGGTCGGTGTGTGCTCGGAGGGGGATGTGCTGTGTTTGCCGGGTCTTGTCCATCATCCGTTTCAGTTTCAAAACTTTGGGGTTGAGACACACTGATGAAGATTAAATATCAGGAAGGCCTCTGTGTCACTAAATTAGGTATAGTTACGCCTTAATCAGAATGTAGGCCTTGTGATGGTAAGTATGTGTGTGAAGTTTCAGGAGAGTAGAGCAGATACTTTTGAAGTTTTTGGGTTAAGACATGACAAACACACATTCAAAAGCAATATAATTATGGCCAGTGTGGGTCCCTAACAATATGCGCTGCTCCACATCATGGTCTTACTATATATCAAGTTTCAGCTTTATCAATTGTTAATTGCAGGAGTTGGCCAGATACGAATGTCAACAGATTTATTCAAAGAGGCATAACTCTGAAAATATTTGGTGGACTGTTAACCTCAAAACTTTACGCACATCTCCACATCATAGTCTTACTATCTACCAAATTTCAGCTTGAATGGATAAAAACTGGATGAGATATCTGGAAACGAAAAAATGTTTACAGAAATTTTCAAAGGGCCATAATCTGTTAGTATCTGGTGGACGGCTAGCCTCAAAGCTTTACCCACATCTCCACATCATAGTCCTACTATCTACCAAGTTTCAGCTTGATCGAATGAAAACTGTAGGAGGAGTTATCCAAAAACAAGAAAGTTAACTGATGGCTGGACAGACGGATGCCGAACCCATAACATATGACCGTTTGACCCCATAACATAATACAGCTGTTTTTTTTTTCAAAACTGGCTCATAACTAGAGCAAGCGACCAGTGGGTCACGTATACCCCTGGCCAGTGCCACCCACTGATATATCTTTCGAAGCTTGTATGTATAATACGAATGAAGATGTCAAGAAGCTATAAGAATCTATAAATGTGCTTGTAAAAGCTAAATGGACCTAGGGAGTGAGGGCATCAATGTTACTGAAGCAGCAGGGTGGGGTATGCATCAATGAAATCTTTGGACTGGTATACAACATTGATGCAAGTATCAAATGAATTTGTCTTAGAGTTTAGAACATACAGGCATCTATAAACTTTGTCATAAATCTTTAACCAAACTTCTAAGTCTGTGACCTTGACCTCAAGTCACTGAGGGATGGGACATACATCAATAAAATCTTTAGACCAGTATGTAACTTCAGTGTAAGTATCAACTAAATCTATCAAAGGGTTCAGAAGATACAATCTCTTAGAAACTTTGACGCAAAACTTAAACCAAAATGTTAATGGATGGATGGAAAGACGGACAGATGGACGGAGGAATGGCAGGACAAAAACTATATACCCCCACAGCATACTTAGTATGCCGGGGGTATAAAATGCATTACAATATGGATAACTATGTTGAAATTTGTCAACTGTAGAGGCAACTTGTGGTTTTTAAAAAAAAGTCTCAATTTCCAGTTTTACGCCTGTGCTTAAGTGTCACTTTGAAACTCCCATGCTGATTTTCAATACAATTATCCAGTAATTTTAACTCCAGTTGAAAGAAGAAAACAATAGCACAAAGTTCTCCAATTAACCCATTTTGTTACGGAAACCCCAAAACCGGTGTCCCAGTTTATCTTGACCCCTGGGTAGCTTTACCCCCGGGGGTAAAGCTACTCAGGGGTAGCTTTACCCCCGGGGGTAAGGATATCCCGGGATATCTTTACCCCCACCCTGGATATCTTCACCCCCGGGGGTAAAGCTAAACTGGCCAGGATATCTTTACCCCCACCCCAACGTTTGGGTATAAACTATTTTCTTAATACCCAATTTCTTCTTATATGTAAGAGAAGCAAGAAAGTGGACTCAATGTTTCACTTTAACATTTTTCGTTTCAATCATGACTCAGACTAATAGAACTACCCTTACTAAGAAATATGACCACATTATAGAGGCGAATGATTATTTAATAACTTCTTTTTGTATATTTTCTTATTCAAAATGTCCCTTATGACAATCTTTCATGATCTTGCATTATCCCTGTCAGTTGTGAAATAAGTGGTGGTGGTGAGTGGAAAGGCGGGGGTAAAGATATCCCGGCTGGGATATCTTTACCCCCGGGGGTAAAGCTAAACTGGCCAGGATATCTTTACCCCCACCCCAACTTTTGGGTGTAAACTATTTTCTAAATGCCCAATTTCTTCTTATATGTAAAAGAAGCAAGATAGTGGACTGGATGTTTCACTTTAACATTTTTCGTTTCAGTTGTGACTCGGACTTATAGAACTACCCTTAGAAAGAAATATGACCATATTATAGAGGCAAATTATTATTTAAGAACTTCTTTTTGTATATTTTCTTATTCAAAATGTCCCTTATGACAATCTTTCATAATCTTGCATTATCCCTGTCAGTTGTGAAATGGGTGGTGGGGGTGAGTGGAAAGGCGGGGGGTAAAGATATCCCGGCTGGGATATCTTTACCCCCGGGGGTAAAGCTAAACTGGCCAGGATATCTTTACCCCCACTCCAACTTTTGGGTATAAACTATTTTCTAAATGCCCAATTTCTTCTTATAGGTAAAAGAAGCAAGATAGTGGACTCGATGTTTCACTTTAACATTTTTCGTTTCAATCGTGACTCGGACTATTAGAACTACCCTTAGTAAGAAATATGACCATATTATAGAGGCAAATTATTTTAAGAACTTCTTTTTGTATATTTTCTTATTCAAAATGTCCCTTATGACAATCTTTCATAATCTTGCATTATCCCTGTCAGTTGTGAAATGGGTGGTGGGGGTGAGTGGAAAGGCGGGGGGTAAAGATATCCCGGCTGGGATATCTTTACCCCCGGGGGTAAAGCTAAACTGGCCAGGATATCTTTACCCCCACTCCAACTTTTGGGTATAAACTATTTTCTAAATGCCCAATTTCTTCTTATAGGTAAAAGAAGCAAGATAGTGAACTCGATGTTTCACTTTAACATTTTTCGTTTCAATCGTGACTCGGACTATTAGAACTACCCTTAGTAAGAAATATGACCATATTATAGAGGCGAATGATTATTTAAGAACTTCTTTTTGTATATTTTCTTATTCAAAATGTCCCTTATGACAATCTTTCATAATCTTGCATTATCCCTGTCAGTTGTGAAATGGGTGTCGGGGGTGAGTGGAAAGGCGGGGGTAAAGGTATCCCGGCTGCCTCTAAGGGTAGTTCTATTAGTCCGAGTCATGATTGGAACAGAACATGTTAAAGTGAAACATCGAGTCCCCTATCTTGCTTCTCTTACATATAAGAAGAAATTGGGCATTAAGAAAATAGATTATACCCAAAAGTTGGGGTGGGGGTAAAGATATCCTGGCCAGTTTAGCTTGACCCCCGGGGGTAAAGATATCCCAGCCGGGATATCTTTACCCCCCCGCCTTTCAACTCACCCCCACCACCCATTTCACAACTGACAGGGATAATGCAAGATTATGAAAGATTGTCATGAGGGACATTTTGAATAAGAAAATATACAAAAAGAAGTTATTAAATAATCATTCGCCTCTATAATATGGTCGTATTTCTTACTAAGGGTAGTTCTAATAGTCGGAGTCACGATTGAAACGAAAAATGTTAAAGTGAAACATCCAGTCCACTATCTTGCTTATCTTACATATAAGAAGAAATTGGGCATTTAAAAAATAGTTTATACCCAAAAGTTGGGTTGGGGGTAAAGATATCCTGGCCAGTTTAGCTTTACCCCCGGGGGTAAAGATATCCCAGCCGGGATATCTTTACCCCCGCCTTTCCACTCACCACCACCACCCATTTAACAACTGACAGGGATAATGCAAGATTATGAAAGATTGTCATAAGCAACATTTTGAATAAGAAAATATACAAAAAGAACTTATTAAATAATCATTTGCCTCTATAATATGGTCATATTTCTTACTAAGGGTAGATCATTTGTCCGAGTCATGATTGAAATGAAAAATTATCAAGTGAATCATCGAGTCCACTTTCTTGCTTCTCTTACATATAAGAAGAAATTGGGCATTAAGAAAATAGTTTATACCCAAAAATTGGGGTGGGGGTAAAGATATCCTGGCCAATTTAGCTTTACCCCCGGGGGTAAAGATATCCCAGTAGGGATATCTTTACCCCCCGCCTTTCCACTCACCACCACAACCCATTTCACAACTGACAGGGATAATGCAAGTTTATGAAAGACTGTCATAAGGGAGATTTTGAATAAGAAACTATACAAAAAGAAGTTATTAAATAATCATTTGCCTCTATCATATGGTCGTATTTCTTACCAAGGGTAGTTCTATTAGTCTGAGTCATGATTGAAACAAAAAATGTTCAAGTGAAACATCCGAGTCCACTATCTTGCTTCTCTTACATATAAGAAGAAATTTGGCATTAAGAAAATAGTTTATACCCAAAAGTTGGGGTGGGGGTAAAGATATCCTGGCCAGTTTAGCTTTACCCCCGCCTTTCCACTCACCACCACCACTTATTTCACAACTGACGGGGATAATGCAAGATTATGAAAGATTGTCATAAGGGTCATTTTGAATAAGAAAACATACAAAAAGAAGTAATTAAATAATAATTTGCCTCTATAATATGGTCATATTTCTTTCTAAGGGTAGTTCTATAAGTCCGAGTCACAACTGAAACGAAAAATGTTAAAGTGAAACATCCAGTCCACTATCTTGCTTCTCTTACATATAAGAAGAAATTGGGCATTTAGAAAATAGTTTATACCCAAAAGTTGGGGTGGGGATAAAGATATCCTGGCCAGTTTAGCTTTACCCCCGGGGGTAAAGATATCCCAGCGGGGATATCTTTACCCTCGCCTTTCCACTCACCACCACCACCCATTTCATGACTGACGGGGATTATGCAAGATTATGAAAGATTGTCATAAGCAACATTTTGAATAAGAAAATATACAACAAAGAAGTTATTAAATAATCATTTGCCTCCATAATATGGTCATATTTCTTACTAAGGGTAGTCCTATTAGTCCGAGTCATGATTGAAACGAAAAAATGTTAAAGTGAAACATTGGGTCCACTATCTTGCTTCACTTACATATAAGAAGAAATTAGGCATTAAGAAAATAGTTTATACCCAAAAGTTGGGGTGGGGGTAAAGATATCCTAGCCAGTTTAGCTTTACCCCCGGGGGTAAAGATATCCCGGCCCTTTACCCCCGGGGGGTGAAGATATCCAGGGTGGGGGTAAAGATATCCCGGGATATCTTTACCCCCGGGGGTAAAGCTACCCAGGGGGTAAAGATAAACTGTTACACCGGTACCCAGGCAAATAGTGCAGACCCAGATCAAATGCCGTGATCAGGGCCTACACTATTTCCAAAAGGTTCAGCCATTTTCCAAATCAATTTGGAAGAAATACAGCCTGACACTCCTAAACTTTAAAATGGAATCCTGCCATATATAAGGAGGAAGATTCCATTTGGTACAAAAAGGGTTAATGGCAGAAGACCTTTGATGTGATAACGTTGCCATCACATTGCAGAGAACCATGATTTATTTTGATATCATTTAATGATCATATAATGCTGTGTGAGCCAATGAATTCTTTGAAGTATGAACACCATTACATAGCCGGCCTCGGTAGCTTGGTCTGACTGTTGATCAGGCAGTCGGTTTGATACCTGCCGGGGGTCGGCAACATTATTTCTTGGAGACTGATCATGAAATCTTTTCTATGGTCATTCTCTCCCTCTGGCTGAGTCAAGAAAGGGGGTTGTCCTTTTCTGGCAAAAGAATGTGCACTGTACTGGTTAACCGCTTAAGCATAAGCCTGCCCAGGAAAAGTGTGGATAGGTAAACTGACCAGCTCAAAAATGACCTACCGGCCCCGATAGCTCAGTTGGTAGAGTGTCCGCTCCGGGTCATGGGCTCGATCCCGGGCCGCAACATACCAAAATCGTTAAAAATGGTACTAGCTGCTCCTTGCTTGCCACTCAGATTTACAGGGTAGAGCTAGGACTGGTCGACTGGTCAGGATAATGTGACTGGGTGTGGTATCATGTAATGTGTCTTGGACATGATACTTCAGTGAGGCAGCACTATAAAAGTGAGCATTGAGCTCCCTGTCGCAACCAGACACCGTTGTGATATGACTGAAAAATTGTTGACAGCGACGTTAAACCCGAATTCACACACACTCAAAAATGACCTATGTAGTATTGACTGGGCCGTTGAACTGCAATACAAACAAACAAACAAAACAAACACCATAACGTCTCAATATTTTCTTTAAATGCACCAAGAATGTAAATATACAAGATGGCCAAGATGGATCTTGGCCCTGACCAAGATGGATCTTTGCCCCAAGTCGCTCACCTGACTTAGCTTGAGGAAGTCATATGGATCACTGACTTAAGGGGAATGGCTACACCTTCAGGGGAGGCAACTCCTGCCGAAGTATTTTTGTCAACAGGGGTCAACTCTTAAAGGAAAGAATTTGCTGCTGAGGAGCAAACTCTTTCCTTTAAGAGTAGACCCCTTTTTCAGTGGGACAGGGTTTATAGAAAAGCAAACAGGGAGTCCCGAAAGCTGTCTCCTTTTGAAAAATGGCAGAAAAATCTGCCAGGTGTTCCCATTCCCCTTAAGGTATTTCTGTATTTTGCACTGACAGCTATCTTATACCACAGAGTGAACTATTTCAATTTGGTAGTGGGTCACCTAAGCAACATTCTTGGGCAGTTTGAATGAAATTGGCCAAAGGGTTTTGGAGGAGTTGTCATTTAAAACTAACTGTACATGACACATGATGCAAGACCCCCAAAAGACATTGACAGATCATAATAGCTCACCATGAGCACTTCGTGCTAAAATGAGCTTAATAAACTAAACAGCTTTGTCCACCTGGAAGTACAGGGCCTAACACTGGTACACATACTGGATTTTCAACATCCAAAAATGAAAGACTTCATGGCAATGTATAAGTTATCATCAGGAATTCTTCATGAAATGTTGTAACTGAGTCATTATGTCGGGATCCACCTGTTCTATTAACTGATGAAACATTTCCTGTCCAAACAGTCTCTGACACTGGTTTAACTGGGTATAGATATAATCCTTCAAGGGGACTGAATGTACTGGATCTTGTCGGCTCAACTGAAACAAATAAAAACACCGATAGCACTGGTAGGTCTATTATCTCTGAGTGTAGGCTATAAACTAAAACTCCTGAAAATTCGGACACCTTGAGGACTTGCTGTAATTCTACTAAAAGTTTAACAAATTTCTTTCTCTATCCTGCAAGGAGTCCAAAAGGTGCAGACGGAATGGCAAACACTGTAGACCCTGATCAGACTGCTCCTCAGGAGCAGTCTGATCTTGGTCTGCACTGTTTGCTTAAACCTGTCTATCCTAATACTTAGTATTGTTATGGTAGATTGTTTCGTTTAACCCTTAAATGCCAGTATCTTAAGCAAACAGTGTAGACTCTGATCAGATGCCGCATTCTGCTGCAACTGATCTGAGACCACACTATTTGCCAAAACCAACACATGATTCCATAGATAAACCTCTTACGCAACACTGACCTCACAGTGATAAGAATTGCACAGCTATTTTCTGTGAATAACCATAATAATCAGTGAAAGTCATGTGGACATCAACAACAAAAAGCTACTGTGCTTAGTACTTTTGGGTGAAGTGACAAACAATCAACCAAAAAATGTTATGGAAAGACAGCAAGAATTGTGCCACAGGCTATGTCGAGCTGCCAGGGTCCTAAACTAACTTGCTGACTTCAACATTACATTTTATCATATGTCAGATAGTAGAGAGAGAATGTAATAATGCCATGTAATGAATTTGATAATACACTAGTGGATTAAATATGCAAATTAGTTAGGATACGCCCTGTAACCTTACATGTAAGACCTTACACCTTTAACGATGTCGCGTTTACCAATGGCGTAATTATTGATATTTTTGTACAAAAATTGTGAATAAAATGCATTTTAAATGCCATATGATAAACAGAATCTTGCATTTGTGCTCATGTATTATTAAATTTATTAAACTCACTGAGGAAAAGAGATAAAATGTTAGGCAAAGCCTCGCATTTTATCCCTTTTCCTCAACACATTTAATAAATTTAACCATACATAAACACTCATGTAAGATCCTCTATCAACATCACCCCTAGGGTTGATACAAATGTTCACAGCTACAAAACAAATAGGCCACACTAAGCAAAATCGGATGTTCTAGCATGTGTGCCCAGTGAAGATTCAGAGCATCCTGCACATCCACACAATCTGATAATCATTAAGGCAGCACACATCTAAATAATGCATAGCCAAGATGGCTGTGCATTATTTAGATGTGTGCTACAAATAAGGAGGACGATTCCATTTGGCACAAAAAGGGTTAAAGGAAAAACTACTGCTTAATCAGTAGAACTATTGCTAACAATATATTCAAGGTTGAAGATTCCCAGCAATCCACTTTACTTACAGCTCTCTTTCTCTTGTCATGCTCTGTCACTGAAGCTTCTTCATTCTCATCACCATCACAGATCACTAGAGAGCTGAAACACAAGTCACAGATCACTAGAGAGCTAAAACACAAGCCACAGATCACTAGAGAGCAGAAACACAAGTCACATATCACTAGAGGGCTAAAACACACACCACAGATCACTAGGGAGCTCAAACACAAGTCACAGATCACTAGAGTGCTAATACACAAGCCACAGATCACTAGAGAGCTGAAACACAAGTCACAGATCACTAGAGAGCTAAAACACAAGACACAGATCACTAGAGAGCAGAAACACAAGTCACATATCACTAGAGGGCTAAAACACACACCACAGATCACTAGAGAGCTCAAACACAAGTCACAGATCACTAGAGTGCTAATACACAAGCCACAGATCACTAGAGAGCTGAAACACAAGTCACATATCACTAGAGAGTCTCAGATCACTAGAGAGCTGAAGCACAAGTCACAGATCACTAGAGGGCTAAAACACAAGCCACAGATCACTAGAC
This sequence comes from Lucinisca nassula, assembly GCA_963580285.1. Taxonomy (NCBI): domain Eukaryota; kingdom Metazoa; phylum Mollusca; class Bivalvia; order Lucinida; family Lucinidae; genus Lucinisca; species Lucinisca nassula. The sequence goes on along the minus strand of OY757018.1, from coordinate 110,035,385 downwards.
AGCTGAAACACAGATCACTAGAGGGCTAAAACACAAGTCACAGATCACTAAAGAGCTGAAACACAAGTCACAGATCACTAGAGGGCTAAAACATAAGCCACAGATCACTAAAGAGCTGAAACACAAGTCACAGATCACTAGAGGGCTAAAACACAAGTCACAAATCACTAGAGAGCAGAAACACAAGTCACAAATCACTAGAGAGCTAAAACACAAGTCACAGATCACTTGAGAGCTGAACACAAGTCACAGATCACTAGAGAGCTGAAACACAAGTCACAGATCACTAGAAAGCTGAAACCCAAGTCACAGATCACTACTGAGCTAAAACACAAGTCAGAGAATACTAGAGAGCTGAAACACAAGTCGCAGATCCCTAGTGAGCTGAAACACTGGTCACAGCTCACTAGAGAGGTGATACACAAGTCACACATCACAGGAGAGCTGAATCACAAGTCATAGATCACTAGAGAGCTGAAACACAGGTCGCAGATCCCTACTGAGCTAAAACACAAGTCACAGATTACTAGAGAGCTGAAACACAAGTCACAGATCACTAGAGAGCTGAAGCATAAGTCATAGATCACAAGAGAGCTGAAACACAAGTCACAGATCCCTAGTGAGCTGAAACACAAGTCACAGATCACTTGAGAGCTGAACACAAGTCACAGATCACTAGAGAGCTGAAACACAAGTCACAGATCACTAGAAAGCTGAAACCCAAGTCACAGATCACTACTGAGCTAAAGCACAAGTCAGAGAATACTAGAGAGCTGAAACACAAGTCGCAGATCCCTAGTAAGCTGAAACACTGGTCACAGCTCACTAGAGAGGTGATACACAAGTCACACATCACAGGAGAGCTGAATCACAAGTCATAGATCACTAGAGAGCTGAAACACAGGTCGCAGATCTCTAATGAGCTAAAACACAAGTCACAGATTACTAGAGAGCTGAAACACAAGTCACAGATCACTAGAGAGCTGAAGCATAAGTCATAGATCACAAGAGAGCTGAAACACAAGTCACAGATCCCTAGTGAGCTGAAACACAAGTCACAGATCACTAGAGAGCTGAAACACAAGTCACAGCTCACTAGAGAGCTGCAACACGAGTCACAGATCACTAGAGAGCTTAAACACATTTTCGGGGGATGATGATATTTTTACATCGTGAAAAATAATATGACCATGTTATTTTCACAGTAGCAGCCCGAACTACATTTTTATCCCCAAACCGAATAGGTTTGGGGGATACAGCAATCAGCCTGGCATCTATCCGCAACGTCCGTCCATCCATAGACAGAACCTTGTGATTGCCATAACTCAAATACCCTTATATTAATGGTACTTGACATAGTTGTACATGAGGTCAAGAAGACATGTCATGAGCAAGAATCATAACTCTGGATGCCATAATATTTTAGTTATTTCCCCTGACAATATAACCTTGTGATCATAATAACTTCAATACCACCCTTTGAGATATATTGATTGCAAGAACAGGTACTCTAGTCACAATTAAACCTTGTGATCACAATCACTCCAACACCTTTCGAGATATGTTGATGGTACTTGGTATAGTTGTAGACGAGGTTCAGAAGGTGTGTCATGAGCTTGAAGTAAATATCAAAAGCCAGTTGTTCAAAGCATTGTTAGCTTAACAAGCTTGTCAGTGGTCAAATTGTCAACTGTTCTAGCAAGTACAATACCTAAAATTTTGTTATTTTTGCTGAAAAAAAAATTCAGCAAAAGTATTAGCATATTTGCCATATTAAATGATCAAATTTTTAACAAAATGTTAACTAACGACATTATTAACTTTGAACAACTGGTCCCAGGTCAACATTTTAGGCAAAAAGAAGTCCTACTCTAACTGTATAGAAGCCTCTTCATCCACTGGAACTCTACAGACATCATGTAACACTTCTACACATACTGACATTATGTTCCCAAAATTTTCTGTTACAACCCTGTAATAAAACAGATCTCAAGAGACAATGGAACATTTCTACACAAACTGGTGTTATGTTTCTAAAGTTTTCGGTAACAACCCTGTAATAAAACAGATCTCAAGAGACAATGTTGTTGTCTCTTGAGATCTGTATTATTACAGGGTTGTTACCGAAAACTTTAGAAACATAACACCAGTTTGTGTAGAAATGGTATTATGTTTCTCTAGTTTTCGGTAACAACCCTGTAATAAAATAGATCTCAAGAGACAATGGAACATTTCTACATTAACTGGTGTTTTGTTTCTAAAGTTTTCGGTAACAACCCTGTAATAAAACAAGACTCAAAAGACACTGTAACTTTTCTACACACACTGACATTATGTGACCAAAGTTTTCTGTTATAAAACAAGACTCAACAGACGATGTACACATACACTTGTACACATACACTGTAGCAGCATTACTTAGAACATGGAAAACTGTTATAATGCTGTTGGTATGTGGCTCCAATTTTTTTTTATTTTTTCTTCCCCAGTTTTGAAAATTTTGTCATGTTTCTGCAAACTCGGCAGTAAAAATGTCATCAGCCAAGTCAATCTACTCACTGATTTACTCAAAAAGTCCAACGCAGGGCAGCTCGCTGGACCACAAGTAATTACGATTACCGGTCAAGCGTAACTGCCATGGTCAACTATCTTGGTTGGAGAACCCTAGAGCAGAGACGAGCAGATGCGCGCCTTTGCCTTTTTTATAAAATCGTTCACGGTTATGTAGCAGTGCCCCTCCCCAAATACATACAACCTATTGCTAAGGAAAACCTACGGCACTGCCACTCTTTGGCCTTCCGTCAACTTCACACAACTAGAGATTATTGTAAGTATTCATTCTTTCCATTGGCTATTGTCCAGTGGAATGCCTTACCTGAAGCCGCTGTATGCTCACCAGACCTGGAATCATTCAAGGTCACAGTTAGTGAGCTGCAACACTCCAGGCCCTAGATCCATAAGTTGTTAATTTTAACCTGATTTTAGCTCATCTTCACTATTTTAACCTATCATCTTTCGTCCCCTTCACTATCTGCTTTCAACTTTTCTTTTCCATTAATTGTGTTCGACAGCGCATCTGCCTAGAATGTCCTCGTGGGCGTATGGTAGTATATGAAGATAGATAGATAAATTTGTTTTACACAAGTTGCCAACACTGTTAAACCATGAACACCTGTGAAAACTAGGTCATTGAAGATATAGAGGATCTTACACGAGTGGTCATTTCATATGAAATTTATGAAACGAGCCTATGGCGAGTTTCATAAATTTCATATGAAATGACCACGAGTGTAAGATTCTGTTTATCATATGACCACTTTAAACTGGATTTTATCGCCTTTAAATTTGACAGTTTCTGAAACAAAAAATGCATGGTTGACATGGACGTCGCCATGACGTTACTTAATTCTGCTAAAGTGTTATTACATGTGTGGTCATACGATTTTTATTACACGACGTTATCCACTGCTTATCAACGACGTCATATGATAAATACCAGTTATGACATGATTTCATATCACCAAAATGGTTAATTTTCTGATGAAAATCTATGATATTTTTTCTTATTTACACTGCAAACATAGGTTGTGGGTGTTCGTTAGAACCACCTCAATGAAGCGGTTCTAATAAGTGCCCACAACCATTGAGGCAGTTCTAACGAGCACCCACAACCAATGTCTTGGAGCAGAAATACAAAAATAATGTACACCCCCATAAATCCCAGTTGTCTCTATATAAAGTGGGGTTTAGGTGGTTGTTCATTTCACAGACTTGTTCCCATGATGATATCATGTTATCTCTGAAAAAAATTGCCATCTACTCAAAAAATTTCCATTACACTTTAGGAGTTTTAACACATATTTTTCCCTTTTTCAACTCCACAGAATGATCATGCAACAAAGTTTAACTTACTTCATATTGACGGGTAAGAGACTGGCTAATGCTAGTGCTGATAGTTTCCTTCTCTCAGGCTGGCACATATTGTCCATACTGTCAAACCAGACTGTGAACATAGACTGTACCAAACTGTTCAGCTGAAACATACAGAATCATTTCAGCCACTGGGCCATATTGTATGTAATGTGAATACAGACAGCACCAAACTGTTCAGCTGAAACATACAGAATCATTTCAGACCATACAGTGAACATAATGAGAATAATGACAGACCATACTGTGAATATAGTAGGTATAAAGCCAGACTGTGAACAAAGACTTACCAAACTGTCCAGCTGAAAGATACAGCAAACTAAACATACAGAATCATGTCAACCTCAGACTGGGCCATATTTTATGTAATGTGAACACAGACTGCACCAAACTGTTCAGCTGAAACATACAGAATCATTTCAGCTCATACTGTGAACATAGGGAGTACAATGACAGACGACATTGTGAACACAGTGAGTATGAAGCCAGAATGTGAACATAGACTGTACCAAACCGTCCAGCTGAAAGATACAGTAAACTAAACATACAGACATACAGAATCATTTCAGCCACTGGGCCATATTGTATGTAATGTGAACACAGACTGCACCAAACTGTTCTGCTGAAATACACAGAATCATTTCAGCCCATATTGTGAACATAGTGAGTATAATGACAGACGAAACTGTGAACATAGTGAGTATAATGACAGACCATACTGTGAACATAGTAGGTATAAAGCCAGACTGTGAACATAGACTGTACCAAACTGTCCAGCTGAAAGATACAGCAAACTAAACATACAGAATCAGACTGGGCCATATTGTATGTAATGTGAACACAGACTGCACCAAACTGTTCTGCTGAAATCCACAGAATCATTTCAGCCCATATTGTGAACATAGTGAGACGATACTGTGAACATAGTGAGTATAATGACAGACCATACTGTGAACATAGTGAGTATAAAGCCAGACTGTGAATATAACTGAACTTACATCTGTTTGCATCTCTGACGCTAATTGGTCCATAAAGGTCCAGAAAAATTCCTGGTTTTGTAAGACAATACGCCCAAACAAGGTGAGGTAAAAGGACATCACTCCAGAGTGCTCCTATAGGAAGAAAATAATTGTTTTGCGCATTTAAAAAGAGCCATTTGTTCATATTATTCAGTATTCTAATGCACTTGCATATGTGAAGCAATGTCTGACTGGATAATATAAAAAGCTGGTGACAATTTATTCTGCGATACACTGTCGGAAACCCAATGTCACCATGTAACGTTGCTTTTCATTGGCTTGCATTTGGTTTAACGCAGCTCACAGCGCTTGCTGTTTTGTGCAAAATAGTACTGTTTTTAACAAACCAACTGAATAAGTGCATTAGAATGGGGATAAATGTATTGCGAAATTGTCATTTGGGGAGGTAAATAGTCTGATTCAGTTTTACTGGTTTGCTGACACAACACCATAAAACAAAATTTCTGACCATAAAACCATTGATTTACCTCCCCAAATGACAATTTAGATTAGTTATCCCCTGAATAACAACAGTGCTTGTTACCATAGCTACCCTAAATATTTGGGACACCTTTAAACAAGCCTTTCAGTATCTTAGATTATTTATTATCTATTTTTGCCACAAAGCCTTATGCTCAGAGGCAAACAGATTGCAGTCTGATCTGGGTTACACTGTTTGCTCAGGTTTATATGCTATCTGGGTCTGCACTGTTTGCTTAGGCCTACCTGTCCTAATACTTATCCTACGTAGCATATGGCATTCTCTAAGTGTATACATGTATTTCTAATTTTTCAATGAAAATAAGGGTTGACATTACATGTGAATTGTCTGCCTAGCAGATGAGTCACATGTAATGTCAAGCTTTATTTACAATAAAAAAAAATAATGTCAAGCCTTATTTACAATAAAAAATAAAGAGGATCATTAAGGTAGCAGACGGCATTTTAAAAGTGTATACACATATTTCTTCTTTTGAAATGAAAACTAGAAATGGTGTTTGTAAAACACAATGCCCCCAACCTTTGCTTGTCCTTAGATCGAGGCTTTAGCGCGAAACTATTCTAAATGACATTTTTGGTGAAAATCACTTTTTTTGATAGTTTGAAGGTAATTTACATTTTACAGCTTGTGTGAAAATTTCCCTATGATGCCCTTTCAAATTGCTGAGAAAACCACATATTTGTCCAACTAGTTTATCTGCATTTAATGTTTTCAGTCAGTGCGAAACTAGTACATCTGCTTGTATAACCCTTACATTCCAGTTTTTTCAGCAACCAGCGTAGACCTGATCAGACACTGTGCTATGACATGTTATGTGGCTTCCAATTACATGTCCTAGTAAATAAGCCCAGTCCAGGTTTTACTTTTTGCTGTCACAAGGAGAAAACCAGCACTGCTATAAATAACTGGTACCTGGATTTTGTCAGCGACAGTCACATGGACAATAGCAAACCGGAAGCTTCCTAAGTTAGTAACTAAGGGTTGATTGATATGCTAATGTCCCAGTTCACTTGCAGAAACCAGATTTAGTGATTAAATACTCTGAAATCAGAAGGAGAGAACTAGCACTGCTTAAAACAATCGGCACCTGGATTTTGTTATTGAAAGTCACATGGACATTAGCAAATGGGAAGTGCCTTTAGTCAGTAACCAGGGATTTGATTGATAAGCCAAACCCCAAGTTCACTGGTCCTGTTCAGGTTTTAGTTTTTACTCAATGCTTTGACATCAGAAGGAAAGGACTAACACTGCTTAAAATAACTAGTCCCTGGATTTTGTCAGCAAAAATCACATGGACAAAGCAGACAGGAAGCTTCTTTAGTTAGTAACTAGGGTTGATTGATAAGCCAATCCCCAAGTTCACTAGGACAGTCCAGATTTAAGTTCCACACAGAACCCTGACATCACAGGGATAAGACTGGCACTGCTATAAATAACCAGTAGTGACAGTCACATGAACAATAGCAGTGAGAAGCTTCTTTAGTTAGTAACTAGGGGTTGATTGATAAATAAATAACCTTTAGTGACAGTCACATGAACAATAGCATTGAGAAGCTTCTTTAGTTGTAACTAGGGGTTGATTGATAAACCAAGCCCAAAGTTCACTAGCCCTGTCAATATTTTTAGTTTCACACAGTACCCTGACATCACAAGGATGAGACTAGCACTGCTATAAATAACCAGTAGTGACAGTCACTTAACAATAGCAGAGGGAAGCTTCATTAGTTAGCAACTAGTGGTTCATTGATGAACCAATCCCAAAGTTCACTAGCTCAGTCCAGCTTTTAGTTTCTCACAGTACCCTGACATCACAAGGATAAGACTATCAATGCTATAATTAAATAACCAGTAGTGACAGTCACATGGGCAATAGCAGTGCAAAGCTTCTAGAGTTAGTATCTAGGGGTTGATTGATAAACTAACCCCCAAAGTTCACTAGTCCTGCCAATGTTTTAGTTTCAAATAGTACCCTGACATCACAAGGATAAGACTAGCACTGCTTTAAATAACCAGTAGTGACAGTCACATGAACAATAGCAGTGAGACGCTTCTTTAGTTAGTATCTAGGGGTTGATTGATAAACCAATCCCAAAGTTCACTAGCTCATCCCAGCTTTTTGTTTCACACAATACCCTGACATCACAAGTATATGACTAGCACTGCTAAAACATAATCAGTAGTGACAGTCACATGAACAATAGCAGTGAGAAGCGTCTTTATTTAGTAACTAGGGGTTGATTGATAAACCAATCCCAAAATTCACTTGCTCAGTCCAGCTTTTAGTTCCACACAGTACCCTGACATCACAAGGATATGACTAGCACTGCTATAAATAACCAGTAGCTGTGTTCTGTATGTACACATGGTCAGTGATAGGCACAATGACAAGAACTTTGTTATGTACTTTCAAAATGTGTTTGTTTTGGGGTTAAATGGCCTATTCAACACTATTTAGGTCATTTTTGAGCTGCTCAGTTTTCCTATCCACACTTTGCCTGGGCAAGCTTATCAGTATAAGCTAGCTGTGCATCCAGATATTTGGTTCTTGTACTTGACATGCCTTCATAAGTTCTAACCTAGCAAGTACCAGCAATACTAATAAAAGAGGTTAAAGCTATGGTTATCACAATATCATAATGCCACATTGTACAGTGCCATCCCTTTATAACGCTATGTTTGGGATGCATAGAATTGGACCGTGTTATAAGTGAACCATGTTATAAAGGGATAATTTTATATAGAAATAATAGTAAAATGACAATTTCGGAGGCAAGGCCTGACCGTGTTATAACCAAAACCGTGCTATAATGAGAGGAGTACCAAAGGGACTGAAGTGTATCAAGTGCCATCAATACAATTCAATGGATTATATATATCCGCCCCCACCCCCGCCCATCAGGGCTTGGAGAAATAGATGGGCTGCACAATGCTTCCACACAGAGTTGATACCGACTGCATTATGAGTACTGGTAATCTGCTTATAAGGTCTAAGCCTGCCCTGGAAAACTGCTGCGAGTCGACCCACCCATGCATATAAACCCTATTGGTTTATTGGGCGGCAGGGATTGAAATGTCATTTCATCTCAGTATCGGGTAAAAGTCCCAAAAAATTGGAAGCAACGTCTCCAAAATGACCTAAATAGTGTTGACGGGGATGTTAAACATCAAATCAACAAACAAACAATGGATCATATCCCCATGAGCGATAACTAAAATACCATGGTATCCAGAGTTCTGGTTCTTGCACATTTTACACACCTCATCCACATTTTCATTTGTGCCACATGACATAATTATATCTCAAAGGGGTTGAAGCTATAGCAGTCACAAGGTTATATTATCAAGGGAGATAACTCCAATGAAATGACAGCAAGAATTGTGATTCTTTCCAATGACATGCATTAATTTCATTGACTGCCCTCAATTATAACTATACAAAGTGCTTACAATATATTTCAAGCAGTGTTGGAGCCATGGCACCCAGAGTTGTGGTTCTTGCCCATGACATGACATGACTATCACTGTACCAAGTCATATCTCAAATGGTGTTGAAGTGATTATATTGTAAAGGGAGATAACTACTATACAAGGGCAACCAGGGTTGTGGTTCTAGCATACGACATGCCTTCTACTAATTGTGTACTGTACCATGATACTAGAAACGGTATTCTTATATCAAAAAGTATTGGAGCTGTAGAAATTACAAGGTTGTGTGTATAGATAAATTAAGGGTGAAGAAGCTTCCTAATAAAATCCTCTCATCAAACTTCATATTTCATGCAAGAGAAGTAAAATGAATTCAAAGCCCTTGTCAGTGGTTGAATTAACAATTCTCAGTCACTCTACAGTATAGTTGTTTCTTTGATGTGAGAATAAAAACATATCTTTTAGGTTTCTGCTGAACCAAATTATTGCATCATGATAATTTATTCACTTTCTTCTTAATGCAAAACTATTTTGGCTTCAAAGTGCTACAAAACAAGCTTTTTTCAAAAGATAGACTAGTTTCGCACTGAAAATTACGGCCGAAAATGTTCAATTTCAGCGCGTAACTAGTCCATTTGATGATTTTTTTTATTTTTCAATTATTTTCAATAAAAGCTACCCACAATGTTTACAATACACATTTTAAACTCAAAAACCCTTTCAGAATTATCATAGGAGTCAAAGCAGTGAAGATTTTCAGTTTTTTCCTTCTCCTGTAAAATTTTGAAAACTGCAGATAGAATAGTTTCGCGCTAAAGCCTCGAGATGGCAAAATATTCAACAAATATTGTTAAAGACTCAAAAACATACAACAAGAATTCCCCCGAAGGCTATGTCGCGCCTGTGGGGGTGCAAAGTCACCAAACCATGAAATCTAGGTCAAGGTCAAACATGGATGCCTGCATAAAAATTTCACTCCTAGTTGCAAGCATGTACCAAGTATCATCAATGAAACTCTTAAAAACAGACACATCAGGGTGAAAGTTAGGATTGTCACACTATTTTACAAAGTCAGTGAACCATAAAATGTAGGTCAAGGTCAGAAATGGATACTTGCATTGAAGTTTCAATTCCTAAATGCAAGCTTGTACCAAATACAATTAATGAAGCTCTAATGGATCTTGAGAAATGGACTCTTACATTAGATAGAAAGTCAGGGTGGTCGCAATAATTCACAAAGTCAGTGAACCATGAAATATGGGTAAAAGTCAAATATGGATGCTTTTGTTGCAGTTGCAATTTCTAGATGCAAGTTTGTACCAATTATAATTTAAAAAGCTTTAATAGTTTTCGAGAAGTGGTGAAAGTCATGGTGGTTGCAATAATTCACGAAGTCAGTGAACCATGAAATATAGGTCAAGGTCAGATATGGATGCTTGCGTTGAAGTTGCAATGCCTGGATGCAAGTTTGTACCAAGAATGATTAATGAAGCTCTAATAGTTCTCAAGATATGGACCTGCTAACAAGATTTTATTAAAAAAAACAAGGCATCGCATGCGATACAAATCCCCCTCGCACAAGACAACTTCGTGTGTGGAAAACACTGAAATGGCAAAAGTCCAACTTGCTTGAGATATTATCATATGCAACATTTGTGTAAAGTTTGTTTAAAAATCCATCCATAAATGTAGGTTCTAGAGTGATGACAATATTTCTCTAAAAATAGTCATAGGGACCTTGACTTGAGGCCATGGCTGCGAAGTAGATCTTGCTCAAGATATTATCATAAGCATCTTTTGTGTGAAGTTAGATTAAATCATAAATGTAGGCGGTAGAGCAATGACAAAGTTTTTCTAAAAATAGCCATAGTGACCTTGACCTTGAGGTCATGACCTTGAAAGTCAAAGCAACTCAAGATATTACCATAAGAAACATTTGTGTGAAGTTCTATTAACATCCATCAATAAATGTAGGCACTAGAGCGATGACAAAGATTTTCTAAAAAAAGCCACAGTGACCTTGACCTTGAAAGTCGAAATAGTTCGAGTTATTGTCATAAGGAACATTTGTGTGAAGTTATACTGAAATCGGTGAAGAAATGTAAGCGCTAGAGCCATGTCAAAGTTTTTCTAAAAATAGCCACAGTGACCTTGACCTTGAAAGTCAAACTCACTCAAGGTATTGTCATAAGGAACATTTGTGTGAAGTAATATTGAAATCAGTGAAGAAATGTAGTCGCTAGGGCGATGACAAAGTTTTTCTAAAAATAGCCACAGTGACCTTGACCTTGAAAGTCGAAATCGCTCGAGATACTGTCATAAGGAACATTTGTGTGAAGTTATATTGAAATTGGTGAAGAAATATAAGCGCTAGAGCATTGACAAAGTTTTTCTAAAAATAGCCACAGTGACCTTGACCTTGAAAGTGGAACTCGCTACAGATATTGTCATAAGGAACATTTGTGTGAATCGATTTTGAAATTGGTGAAAAAATGTAAGTGCTAGAGCATGAAAAAGTTTTTCTAAAAATAGCCACAGTGACCTTGACCTTGAAAGTCAAACTCTTTCGAGGTATTGTCATAAGGATCATTTGTGTGAAGTTATATTAAAATCGGTGAAGAAATGTAGGCGCTGGAGCGATGACAAAGTTTTTCTAAAAATAGCCATTGTGACCTTGACCTTGAAAGTTGAAATGGCTTGAGATATTGTCATAAGGAACATTTGTGTGAAGTTATATTGAAATCGGTGAAGAAATGTAAGCGCTAGAGCATTGACAAAGTTTTTCTAAAAATAGCCCCAGTGACCTTGACCTTGAAAGTGGAACTCGCTAGAGATATTGTCATAAGGAACATTTGTGTGAAGTTATATTGAAATCGGTGAAGAAATGTAGGCGCTAGAGCGATGACAAAATTTTTCTAAAAATAGCTACAGTGACCTTGACCTTGAAGTCATGACCCTGAAAGTCGAACACACTCGAAATATTGTCATAAGGAATATTTGTGTGAAGTTATATTGAAATCAGTGAAGAAATGTTGGCGCTAGAGCAATGACAAAATTTTTCTAAAAATAGCCGCAGTGACCTTGACCTTCAGGTCATGACCTTGAAAGTCGACCTCGCTCAAGATATTGTCATAAGGCACATTTGTGTGAAGTTATATTGAAATCAGTGAAGAAATGTAGGCGCTAGAGTGATGACAAAGTTTTTCTTAAAATAGCCACAGTGACCTTGACCTTGAGGTCATGACCTTGAAAGTCGAACTCGCTGAGATATTGTCATATGAAACATTTGTGTGAAGTTATATTGAAATTGGTGAAGAAATGTAGGCGCTAGAGCGATGACAAAGTTTTTCTAAAAATAGCCACAGTGACCTTGACCTTGAGGTCATGACCTTGAAGTCGAACTCGCTCGATATTTTTTTATAAGGAACATTTGTGTGAAGTTAAATTGAAATTGGTGAAGAAATGTAGGCGCTAGAGCGATGACAAAGTTTTTCTAAAAATAGCCACAGTGACCTTGACCTTGAGGTCATGACCTTGTAAGTCGAACTCGCTCGAGATTTTTTATAAGGAACATTTGTGTGAAGTTATATTGAAATTGGTGAAGAAATGTAGGCGCTAGAACGATGACAAAGTTTTTCACAAATTACCAAAATGACAAAGGGCCATAACTCACAAAGTATTTTTTGGAATTTTGTCATAAGTTAATCAGTTCATCTACTCATCACCACCAATCTATTCACCAACTTTCAAGGCTCTAGCTCCAATAGCTTTTGAGATATCTTGCTGACAAGATTTTATTAAAAAAATTTCAAAGGGCAATAACTCTTAAAAGGGGCATAATCCGGACGAGAAAAAAAGTACCCGTCAGCTAATTTTCCATGAGGAATCAATATATGAAATTTCAAAATCCTAGCATACACGGTTCTAAAGATATGCTATGCATCACTTTTAGCATACATTACAATGGGCACAAATTACCAAAATGACAAAGGGCCATAACTCACAAAGTATTTTTCGGAATTTTGTCAAAAGTTAATCAGTTCATCTACTCATCACCACCAATATATTCACCAACTTTCAAGGCTCTAGCTCCAATAGTTTTTGAGATATCTTGCTGACAAAATTTTATTAAAAAAAATTCAAAGGGCAATAACTCTTAAAAGGGGCATAATCCGGACAAGAAAAAAAATACGCATCGGCTAATTTTCCATGAGGAATCCATATATGAAATTTCAAAACCCTAGAATACACGGTTCTAAAGTTATGCTATGCATCACTTTTAGCATACGTTACAATGGGCACAAATTACCAAAATGACAAAGGGCCATAACTCACAAAGTATTTTTCGGAATTTTGTCAAAAGTTAATCAGTTCATCTACTCATCACCACCAATCTATTCACCAACTTTCAAGGCTCTAGCTCCAATAGATTTTGAGATATCTTGCTGACAAGATTTTATTAAAAAAATTTCAAAGGGCAATAACTCTTAAAAGGGGCATAATCCGGACGAGAAAAAAAATACGCGTCAGCTAATTTTCCATGAGGAATCCATATATGAAATTTCAAAACCCTAGCCTACACGGTTCTAAAGATATGCTATGCATCACTTTTAGCATACAATACAATGGGCACAAATTACCAAAATGACAAAGGGCCATAACTCACAAAGTATTTTTCGGAATTTTGTCAAAAGTTAATCAGTTCATCTACTCATCACCACCAATCTATTCACCAACTTTCAAGGCTCTAGCTCCAATAGTTTTTGAGATATCTTGCTGACAAGACTTTATTAAAAAAATTTCAAAGGGCAATAACTCTTGAAGGGGGCATAATCCGGACGAGAAAAAAAATACGCATCAGCTAATTTTCCATGAGGAATCCATATATGAAATTTCAAAACCATAGCATACACGGTTCTTTAGTTATGCTATGCATCAAAAGCGTAACGGACGGACGAACGGACGAACGGACGAACAGACGAACGGACGAACGAGCCAGAAGCAATATGCCCCTCCAACTTTTTCAAAGTTGGGGGCATAATAAGGCTTGATATAACATGTGAATCATCTACCTAGAGGGCTTAAAGAGCTGTTGTACAAGTTTGGGTTTGTGGAATGTAACCAAGAAACAATATGTGCTCCATATATTCTTACCTGGCACTACAGTCGAACTTCGATGGGTCGAACTTGGTAGGCTCGAACACCACGTTTGGGTCGAACTGACTTTTCAGTCCCAGCAAAATCCCTATTCATTTTAATTAAACATGCCACCCTTGGCTCGAACCACGATGGCTCGAACCCTCAAAGTCTAAGCCTGGTCCCTAGAGTGCATTTTCTATGTAAAATCCCACCGATGGCTCGCACTAATTACCTTTTTAAAAATTCCAATTTTATCGATCAAGTCACGCAGGCGCGTGATCAGTATTATAAGACGCTTGTCTTGCCAAAACAGCTGTTTACATAACACAGGTGAACTTGATTGGTGCAATCCCTTTGATCAACATATCAAGAAATTAATGTTGAGAAGGTGTCAAATTAAGTTTATTGTAAACACCTATAATAACCCAGGGCTAATGAGGCAGAATAAGGAAATTAAAGCTGGCAAAATATTTTTCACAAATTAATATTTCACACCGAAATTGAGTTAGAGCTGCCAAAATTACAGCCTTTGCCTTTAAATACGGACCAAATATACGAAAGGTATACTACGTGGCTTAAATTATGACCGATAAATGTACCGGAAGTCATCAAAATCGCCGCAGCTATGATAAAAAATCATAGTACGAAAAGATGGATCTTGCCGAGTCGGACTCCAATGGCTCGAACTACCGATATCTCAAACTTTTTTCGGCGGTCCCGGCGAGTTTGAGCCATTGAGGTTTGACTGTATTAATAACCCTCAATGGCTCAAACTAAATGTCTCCATCAAATTTTTATGGTTGGTAATATTTGGTGGACCATAACCTCAAAATAATATAGGCATAATTCTGGCAATAAGTGGTGGACTGTAACCTTGAAATAAAATGCATTGCTCCACATCAAATGCTATCTATACGTAAAGTTTCAGCTTCATCAGATGTAAAAGGTGGGAGATATAATCCGGAAACAAAATATGTTCAGAAAAATATGTAAAACTCTGGTAATATTTGGCAGACTGTAACCTCAAAATAATATGCACTGTTCCACATCATGGTCTTACTATATGCAAAGTTTCAGCTTCATCAGATGTAAAATGTAAGAGGAGTTATCCGGAAACGGAATGTTTAGAAATAGCTGTGAAAGGGGTATAACTCTGGTAATATTTGGCAGACCGTAACCTCAAAATAATATGCACTGTTCCATATCATGGTCTTATTGTATGTAAAGTTTCAACATCATCGGATCTAAAATGTAGGAGGAGTTATCCGGAAACAAAATTGTTTACAGATTTTTTCAAAGAGGCATAACTCTATTATTATTTGGTGGACCACAACCTCAAAACAATATGTGCTGCCCCACATCATGGTCTAATTATATATGGTTTCAGCTAAATTGGATGTAAAATGTAGGAGTCATCTGGAAACAAAAGGTTTACAAAAAATTTCAAAGGGGCATAACTCTAGTATGATTTGGTGGACAATAACTTCGAAACAATATGCACTGCCCCACATCATGTTCTAACTATGGATGAAGTTTCAGCTTGATCGGATGTAAACTGTAGGAGGAGTTATCCAGAAACGAAAAGTTATCAAAAAAATTTCAAAGGGGCATAACTCTTATTATTTGTTGGACTGTGACCTCAAAATAATATGTGCTGCCCCACATCATGGTCCAACTCTGTATGAAGTTTCAGCTTGATCATATGTAAACTGTAAGTGGAGTTATCCGGAAACGAAAGTTTACAAAAAATTACAAAGGGGCATAACTCTATTATTATTTGGTGGACTGTAACCTCGAAACAATATGTGCTGCCCCACATCAGGGTCTAACTATGTATGAAGTTTCAGCTTGATCGGATGTAAGCTGTAGGAGTTATCTGGATATGAAAAGTTAACGGACGGACAGACAGATGGATGCATGCATGCCAGGAGCATAACATAATACAACCGTTTTTCAAACGGGCGTATCAAAACGGAGACTCTTATGGCAAAATTGGTAGTTTACTAAAAACTGTTGTTGTTAACTTGTCCCGCGCTGGCAAAACATGAAAACTACTAGCTGCAAAAACGAATTAATTACCTGGGCAAGTAGGCACAAGTAATATTGCACTTTTATGCATTTTACAAGAGCAGATACTGTCAAAGTTTGTCTGCTGTTTTCAAGCTTTCAAACATTTTCCTTATTATCAATGGATATATCTTTTTTGATTAAGAAATGGATCAGTTCTAGCACTGATTTAGAAGCCTCCGTGGTCGAGTGGTTACGCTACTCGCCTTGTAAACCAGGGGTCGCAGGTTCGATCCCGGGCTTCTCCAGACTTTCGGATGAGTCTTTAAACCGAGGTCCCGTCTCCGTATGACCTTAGCTGTTGGTGGGACGTAAAACTGAAACACTCACTCACTCTAGCACTGATTTACTGAGTAACTATACTAAACCAGCATTGCATTTCTTTTTGACTTTTCTGTTCCTTGACCCTGGACAGGTCTTATCTTTCAAACAATGTAGATCCAGATCAGATGGCTTCATCTGATCAGGATCTGCATTGTTTGCCATTCAGTTTATTGATTTTTTGCAATAATTTGCATCAAGTAATCTGATTGGTTGATATTCAGTAGTGGGTGTGGCATATTTAAATACTCAGCAGGTCAAGGGTTAACATAAAGTAAACTACAGCAGATGTTTGTAAAATACTATGCCCCCAACAACATGCTTGCCCCTAAGGATGGCCAAATGTGTTAAGTACTGAATTCTGTCATCTCTTAGATGGTCACAAACTGCCAGCCTAGCTTGAGTGGTTCTTGACAAGAGTTTTGTAATGCAAGGACAGACAGGCAAACTGGCAAACAATGACAGAAAACTAATATGCCTGCAACTCCAGTACTACCTTTAAAGTGTCTCAATAAGCTTGAGTTTTGTAATGCATTGATAGACAGGCAAACTGGCAGATAGACAATGACAGAACACTAGTATGCCTGCAACTCCATTACTACATTTAAAGTGTCTCAATAAGCTTGATACTTCAATATTAAAAAAAACTGCAGCGTGTTCTTTACTTCCAAAGGTGATTTTTTTAACTTTTTTCTAGTATTAACCTATTTGGAGTCGGACACCTCAACTTCTTACCATATTTGATTGAAAATTTGAACAAGTATAATTTATTACCCGATGTTGTGTCTAAAAATACAAGTAGTTGGAAGAGTAGAAAACAGTGTAGACCCTGATAAGACTCCACATTCTGCAGTGTCTCAGCTGGGTCTTCACTGTTTGCTGTGACCTGTCTGTCCGATTACCTACTGTAATCCTTTTAACCCTTGTCCTGCTGAGCCCGGATATGCCTTACCTTTCAAACAATGCAGATCCTGATCAGATGGCTTCTTGTTTGTCATTCAGATTGTGAATTTGTTGCAACTAGAGCTGTCAGTGAAACTGACTAGGGCCCCGGCAGCGCTATCAGAGGATAAAAAAATTTGTGGACGGACAGACGGACAGACAGACGGACGGACAGAGTGATTACTATAGGGCACCCACACTTTCAGTGCGGGGTCCTAATTATGGAGGATAAAAAAATTTGTGGATGGACAGATGGACAGACAGACGGACGGACAGAGTGATTACTATAGGGCACCCACACTTTCAGTGTCAATATTTAAATCCATCCAGGAATAATAACAAAGTTATTAATTGGACACATCCAGGAATAATAATAACAAAGTTATTAATTGGACACAGGAAAGACCCTTTTTTGACCTTTAACCTCTAAGTATGACCTTGACCTTTGAGGTACGGACCTGAGTCTTGCGCGCAACACTCCATCACATTATGGTTAACATTTCTGCCAAGTAATATTTAAATCCATCCAGGAATAAGAAAGTTATGGAGGATAAAGGAAAGACCCTTTTTTGACCTTTAACCTCTAAGTATGACCTTGACCTTTGAGGTACGGACCTGAGTCTTGCGCGCAACACTCCATCACATTATGGTTAACATTTCTGCCAAGTAATATTTAAATCCATCCAGGAAATAAGAAAGTTATGGAGGATAAAAAAATTTGTGGATGGACAGACGGACGGACGGACAGACAGACAGAGTGATTACTATAGGGCACCCACACTTTCAGTGCGGGGCCCTAACAAGTAATCTGATTGGTTGATAATCAGTGTTGGGTGTGGCATATTTTAATATTCAGCAGGACAAGGGTTAAGTGTTGAGACCAGATCAGACTGCTCCTGATCAGGGTCTACACTGTTTGCTAAGCTGTCTGCACCTTTTGGACTCCTTGCTGGATTGTGAAATAAATTTGTTAAAATCTTAGGAGAATTACAGCAAGTCCTCAAGGTGTCCAAATTTTAAGGATTTTTTTATGGTACAGTAAATCTGGTATTTGAAGTTGGAGGCAAACCACAACCTCGTTCTAACATGGTTCTTTATTACACGGTTTTGGATATAACACGTTTTCAAGATGGATCCCAAAAATGTATAGATTATATAGAAAAATTTTTCTATATAATCTATAAATTTTTGTTTGGATATAGTATGGTTGGTAGACTAACATGGTTTCTGCTTTGAACCCCATTGTGTTATAAAGAGGTTATGGTGTAACTACTTACCTGGTTACTCAATATTGTTTGTAGAAATGCTGGTAATTTAGATCTGAAGACTTCTGGACCTTCTTTAGGGAATGACTTAAACACTACCTCTATAATCTGAAGAGAATGTACACATGGTATTTACTGTAAGTATTGCGGATGTAGTAAACAGTGCACACTCAAACTTCTAGTGCTCAAAACTTTAACTGTTCTAGCTAGTACTTTCTAACACAGTAATAGCATTGCTGAAAAAAAATGTGTTTAAGCTACTCAGATTTTTTTTCAGCAAAAATATTCATTTTTTTAGCATACTTAATGGCTGAAGCTGAAGAGTTGATGTAACGTTAACAGCTTTGTAAGCTTTGAACAACTGGGCCCTGGAGTCTACTACAGCATTTTCAAATTTCTAATCAGATGGGCCCTGGAGTCTACTATAGAATTGCCAAAATCAGACACTTTTCCAGTGCAAGTGTAGAACTTTAACCCATAAGATACAAATCATGACAATTGTCCCCTGTTTTGTAGTCTGCGGGTTACTTTAAAAGTAATTAGTTGCAAACAGTGTAGACCCTGATCAGACTGCTCCTCAAGAAGATTCAACAGACGACATAAGCAGACTACATTTTCAGATGTAGTTTTTCTTGGTGTCTTAAGGGTTAAGTAGATCTTTTCACCAGTAACTGAAACCTTTTTTCTTGAAGAAGCAGGAGGGAAAGAGTGACTGTTTACACTTAAGACACCAAGGAAAACTGCATCTGAAAATGTTGTCTGTTTATGTTATCTGCTGCATCTCCTTTCAAACATTTCAAAATTTGCATAGAGGCAAAAAGTGTCGACCCAGATCTGACTGCTCCTGGAGGAGCAGTCTAATCTGGGTCCACACTGTTTGCAACTTTTAAAGTCACGAGCAAAGCAGACGGCAATTGTTGTGATTAGCATCTGAGGGGTTAAAAATGCTCTCCAAGAGTCAATCTTCATTAAAAACATGTTGTTTCACCTGATCATCAAACCTCTGACCTTCTGATTAGTGATCACTAGCTGGACATACCTCAAACTGTCACTGACCCATCAAGCAGTTATACTTAATATGCTCTGTGTGAAAACCCATTTTATGACATTTGCTGACAACACAGATCAGCCTGAACAGTCCGATCAGCACCTTTGTGTTCGAATGCCTCTATTTTATATGCTTCAAAACTATTGCTAGTCTGAATAGCTGAGCAAGGCAGTTTTGAATTTTACCTGTCAAACACCCTGGAAACGTTTTTTTTTCTCAATGCGACAGGGGGAGTCAATTGGTGCCATCATCAATAAAAAACAAAATAATTTGGTCTGATTTGGAGTTTAATGGCCCATTCAAGAAGATAAAGGTCATGTTGAGATGATCAGTTTACCTAACAACAGTGACTCATCACGTGAACCAGTCAGTGAAATGAACACCCCACTAAACCCCACTTTATATACATTTTCTTATTTCTGCTCCAAGATATAGGTTGTGGGTACTTGTTAGAACCGCCTCAATGAGGTGGTTCTAATGAGCACCCACAACCTATGCTTGCAGACAGAATAAATAAGAAAAAATATCACAGATTTTGATCAGAATAGTAGCCATTTTGGATATGAAAAAAATGCACTATGTTGCATGGAAGTGTTTTCGTAATGTTTTACATAATTGACTAGACAAAGTGCCCAGTGGGGCACGTATACCCCCGGCCAGTGCCATCGCCTGAGTTGAAAATGGCAATAGCATAAGGTTCTTTGCATATACAGGCCACATTCCATACAAGCAGTCATACTGGTTGTTGCTACCAAATTTTAAGTCTCTATGTACAGTAGTTATTGAGAAATCTTTAACACAAAATAATAAAAATATACACTATTAAACAGCAAGAACTACAAAGGGAAATAACTCTAAAAGGCCTGACCCCTTGGCCCTTATTTTCTTTCCCACAATACAACTAGTCATACTGATCATGTTTGCAAAATTTCAAGTTTCTATGTACAGTAGTTATTGAGAAATCTTTGACACAAAATAAAAAATATACACTATTAAACAGCAAGAACTACAAAGGGAAGTAACTCTAAAAGGCCTGACCCCTTGGCCCTTATTTTCTTTCCCACAATACAAGTAGTCATACTGATCATGTGTGCAAAATTTCAAGTTTCTATGTGAAGCAGTTCCTGAGATATCTTTGACACAAAATAATTGTTTACGGACAGACAGACAGACAGACAGACGGAAAAGACAAAAACTATATACCCCCATTGCATACTTCGTATGCCGGGGGTATAATTAGCAAGTAGAGTGTACATTCTTTTGCCAGAAACTGGCAAGTATACTTCTTGAATCAGTGGAAGGGTGAGAATAACCAAAGAAAATATTTCATGATCAATCTCCACAAAAGTATGTTTCCAGATCTGACAAGGATAAAAACTATATCCTCCTGATCACTCGTCAGATGCTCAGCTGACTGAAAACAAACAAAACAAAATCAAAACATAAACTTACCCTTAAAATGAGAAGAACTCCTTCTGTTCTTATGTCTGTCATTAAACTTGTCAAGGATGTGACTAGATCTGAGGCATATTGCTGGAATTATAAATATTTACATTTTCAGTGCTTTTTAACCCTTTTTTGTACCAAATGGAATCTTTGACCTTATATATAGCACGAGTCCATTTCAAAATTTAGGGCTGTCAGGTTGTGTTTTCTTCAACAAGAGAACCATGATGGTCCTATATCGCTAACCTGAGCTAAGAGATTAACATGTAGGTCCCAGGGCGGTGCAATTTTTGGACCCAGGTCTATAATATGAACAATCTAAGCAGAGGTCCACTGGTTTTCCCTATATAAGTCTATGGAAAACCAGTGGGCTGGCGCGGGGCATTTTTTACCCCAGGGCTATAATTTGAACAATCTTGGTAGAGGTTCACTAGATGAAGCTTCATACCAAATATCAAAGACCTTGGCCTTCTGGTTTCGGACAAGAAGATTTTTATATGATTTCCCTAGTATTAGCCTATATAAAACCAGTGGGCCTGGGGGCAGGGCCGTTTTTGGCCCTAGGGCTATAATTTGAAAAATCTTGGTAGAGGTCCACTAGATAAAGCTTCATACCAAATATCAAAGACCTGGGTTTTCTGGTTTCAGACAAGATTTTTAAAGGTTTTCCCAATACAAGCCTATGGAAAACCAGTGGGCCCCAGCATGGGGGCAATTTTGGCCACAGGGCTATACTCTGAACAATCTTGGTATATGTCCACCAGATGAAGCATCATATCAAATATCAAAGACCTTGGCCTTCTAGTTACAGGGAAGAAGATTTTTAAAGGTTTTCCCTAAAGATTTTCCTATATAAGCCTATGGAAAACCATTTGGCCGCTCGGCGGGACCTTCTGGTTTCAAACGAGAAGCTTTTTAATCTTGGTAGACATCCACTAGATGAAGCTTCATACCAAATATCAAAGACCTGGGCCGTCTGTTTTCAGACAAGAAGGTTTATTAAAGGTTTTCCCTATATAAGCCTATGTAAAACCAGTGGGCCCTGGCACGGGGGCGTTTTTGGCCCCAGGGCTTTAATTTGAACAATCTTGGTAAAGGTTCATTAGATGAAGCTTCATTCCAAATATCAATGACCTAGGCCTTCTGGTTTCAGAGAAGAAGATTTTTATGTTTTCCCTACATAAGCCTATATAAAACCAGTGGGCCCCGGGACAGGGCCGTTTTTGGCCCCAGGGCTATAATTTGAACAATCTTGGTAGAGGTCCACTAGATGAAGCTTCATACCAAATATCAAAGACCTCGGCCTTCTGGTTTCAGAAAAGAAGATTTTGAAAGGTTTTCCCTATATAAGCCTATGTAAAACCAGTGGGCCTCGTGGCAGGGTCATTTTTGGCCTCAGGGCTATAATTTGAACAATCTTTGTAGAGGTCCACTAGATGAAGCTACATACCAAATATCAATGACCTAGGCCTTCTGGTTTCAGAGAAGAAGATTTTTATATGTTTTCCTTATATAAGCCTATATAAAAGCAGAAGGCCCTGGGGCGGGGCTGTTTTTGGCCCCAGGGCTATAATTTGAATAATCTTGGTAGAGGTCCACTAGATGAAGCTTCATATCAAATATCAAAGACCTGGGCCTTCTGGTCTCAGACAAGAAGATTTTTAAAGGTTTTCCCTATATAAGCCTATGTTAAACCAGTGGGCCCTGGGGCCAGGTCATTTTTAGCCCCAGGGCTATAATTTCAACAATCTTGGTAGAGGTCCACTAGATGAAGCTTCATTCCAAATATCAATGACCTAGGCCTTCTGGTTTCAGAGGCGGATTTTTATGTTTTCCATATATAAGCCTATATAAAACCAGTGTGCCTCTCGGCGGGGCCGTTTTTGGCCCCAGGGCTATAATTTGAACAATCTTGGTAGGGGTCCACTAGATGAAGCTTCATACCAAATATCAAAGACCTCGGCCTTCTGGTTTCAGAAAAGAAGATTTTTAAAGGTTTTCCCTATGAAAGCCTAAATAAAACCAGTGGGCCCCAGGGCAGGGTCGTTTTTGGCCCCAGGGCTATAATTTGAACAATCTTGGTAGAGGTCCACTAGATGAAGCTTCATAGCAATTATCAATGACCTAGGCCTTCTGGTTTCAGAGAAGAAGATTTTTATATGTTTTCCTTATATAAGCCTATATAAAACCAGTGGGCCCCGGGGTGGGGCCGTTATTGGCCCCAGGGCTATAATTTGAACAATCTTGGTAGAGGTCCACTAGATGAAGCTTCAAACCAAATATCAAAGACCTCCGCCTTCTGGTTCCAGAAAAGAAGATTTTCAAAGGTTTTCCCCATATAAGCCTATGTAAAACTAGTGGGCCCTGGGGCCGAGTCGTTTTTGGCCCCAGGGCTATAATTTGAAAAATCTTGGTACAGGTCCACTAGATGAACCTTCATACCAAATATCAAAGACCTGGGCCTTCTGGTTTCAGAAAAGAAGATTTTTAAAGGTTTTCCCTATATAAGCCTATGTTAAATCATTGGGCCCTGGCGCGGGGGCGTTTTTTGGCCCAAGGGCTTTAATTTGAACAATCTTGGTAGAGGTTCATTAGATGAAGCTTCATACCAAATATATCAATGACCTAGGCCTTCTGGTTTCAGAGAAGAAGATTTTTATGTTTTCCCTACATAAGCCTATATAAAACCAGTGGGTCCCGGGGCAGGCCGTTTTTGGCCCCAGGGCTATAATTTGAACAATCTTGGTAGAGGTCCACTAGATGAAGCTTCAAACCAAATATCAAAGACCTCGGCCTTCTGGTTTCAGAAAAGAAGATTTTGAAAGGTTTTCCATATATAAGCCTATGTAAAACCAGTGGGCCCCAGGGCAGGGTCGTTTTTGGCCCCAGGGCTATAATTTGAACAATCTTAGTAGAGGTCCACTAGATGAAGCTTCATACCAAATATCAATGACCTAGGCCTTCTGGTTTCAGAGAAGAAGATTTTTATGTTTTCCCTACATAAGCCTATATAAAACCAGTGGGTCCCGGGGCAGGCCGTTTTTGGCCCCAGGGCTATAATTTGAACAATCTTGGTAGAGGTCCACTAGATGAAGCTTCAAACCAAATATCAAAGACCTCGGCCTTCTGGTTTCAGAAAAGAAGATTTTGAAAGGTTTTCAATATATAAGCCTACGTAAAACCAGTGGGCCCCAGGGCAGGGTCGTTTTTGGCCCCAGGGCTATAATTTGAACAATCTTGATAGAGGTCCACTAGATGAAGCTTCATACCAAATATCAATGACCTAGGCCTTCTGGTTTCAGAGAAGAAAATTTTTATATGTTTCCTTATATAAGCCTATATAAAAGCAGAGGGCCCCCGGGGCGGGGACATTTTTGGCCCCAGGGCTATAATTTGAATAATCTTGGTAGAGGTCCACTATATGAAGTTTCATACCAAATATCAAAGACCTTGGCCTTCTGGTCTCAGACAAGAAGATTTTTAAAGGTTTTCCCTATATAAGCCTTTGTAAAACCAGTGGGCCCTGGGGCCGGGTCATATTTGGCCCCAGGGCTATAATTTGAACAATCTTGGTAGAGGTCCACTAGATGAAGCTTCATTCCAAATATCAATGACCTAGGCCTTTTTGTTTCAAAGCTGGATTTTTATTATGTTTTCCATATATAAGCCTAAATAAAACCAGTGGGCCCTGGGGCGGGGCTGTTATTGGCCCCAGGGCTATAATTTGAACAATCTTGGTAGAGGTCCACTAGATGAAGCTTCATACCAAATATCAAAGACCTCAGCCTTCTGGTTTCAGAAAAGAAGATTTTGAAAGGTTTTCCCTATATAAGCCTATGTAAAACCAGTGGGCCCTGGGGCCGAGTCGTTTTTGGCCCCAGGGCTATAATTTGAACAATCTTGGTAGAGGTCCACTAGATGAAGCTTCATTCCAAATATCAATGACCTAGGCCTTCTGGTTTCAGAGAAGAAGATTTTACTATGTTTTCCCTATATAAGCGTATATAAAATCAGTGGGCCCCGGGGCGGGGCCGTTTTTGGCCCCAGGGCTTTAATTTGAACAATCTTGGTAGAGGTCCACTAGATGAAGCTTCATACCAAATATCAAAGACCTGGGCCTTCTGGTTTAAGACAAGAAGATTTTTAATGGTTTTCCCTATATAAACCTACGTAAAACCATAGGGCCCCGGGGTGGGGCCGTTTTTGGACCCAGGGCTATAATTTGAACAATCTTGGTAGAGGTCCACTGGATGAAGCTTCATACCAAATATCAAAGACCTCAGCCTTCTGGTTTCAGAAAAGAAGATTTTTAAAGGTTTTCCCTATATAAGCCTATGAAAAACCAGTGGGCCCCGGGGCCGGGTCGTATTTGGTCCCAGGGCTATAATTTGAACAATCTCGGCAGAGGTCCACTAGCTGAAGCTTCATTCCAATATCAATGACCTAGGCCTTCTGGTTTCAGAAAAGAAGATTTTCATATGTTTTCCCTATATATGCCTATATAAAACCAGTGGGCCCCGGGGCGGGGCCGTTTTTGGACCCAGGGCTATAATTTGAACAATCTTGGTAGAGGTCTACTAGATGAAGCTTCATACCAAATATCAAAGACCTGGGCCTGCTGGTTTTAGACAAGACGATTTTAAAGGTTTTCCCTATATAAGCCTATGTAAAACCAGTGGGCCCTGGAGCGGGATGGTTTTTGGCCCCAGGGCTATAATTTGAACAATCTTGGTAGAAGTCCACTAGATGAAGCTTCATACCAAATATCAAAGACCTAGGCCTTCTGGTTTCAGAGAAGAAGATTTTTAAAGGTTTTTTCTTATTTTCCCCTTTTTGTTGCCATGGCAACCAGAGTTCTGCATGGAATGGACTTCTTTGAACAACTTTGAGAGAGGACCACCTAAGGATCATTTCTGCCAAGTTTGGTTAGAATCTGTTCAGTGGTTTAGGAGGAGATGTTGTTTAAACAAATTGTGGATGGAGGGACATACGGACGGACGACGACGACGGACGGTGACCGATCACAATAGCTCCTCCTGAGCCTTTGGCTCAGGTGAGCTCAAAGCTATTCAGAAAATAGCTGAACTTTTTGCAAACAGTGTAGGCTCTGATCAGACGCAGCAGTCTGGCAGTAGTCTATACTTGCAACACTTTGGATTGGATAAATGTGAGGTTGTAAAAGGTTCATGCATGTGGTGAAGGTTTTGAGCAGACAGACTGAGCAGACTGTGGGGATGCACAGGCTGATCTGACTTGTTGCTGGCTGCATGAGTCTTCTTTATCTGAATTTTGTGATTTCTGCTACAACCTGGACAGACAAATTCAACCTCCTGGGGGACTTCTATGCTGGAGTAGACCTGGGAAGGAGTGATATTGAGGCCCTTAAACACTGCTGGCATCAGTGTATAGCTACCGAAGGTGATTATGTTGAAAAATAATACAATATGTTTGACAAAATTCAAATCATTCAATATGAGGTTCACAACATATCAATCAGCCCTCGTATATATAAACAAGAATTCCGCCGAAGGCTATGTCACACCTGTGGGGTTGCAAAGTCACCGAACCATGACATCTAGGCCAAGATCAAACATAGATGCTTGCATAAGAGGCTTGTACTAAGTATCATTAATGAAGTTCAAATAATTCTTGAGAAATGAACTTAACCATTAGGGTGGATGGATGCTTGCATTGAAGTTGCCATCCACAGATTCAAGTTTGTACCAAATATCATTAAAGAAGCTCTTATAGTTCTTGAGAAATAAACTTGACCATAAGGGTGAAGGCTAGGGTGGTCGCAATATTTAACAAAGTCAGTGAACCATGAAATGCAGGTCAAGGTGAAATATGGATGCTTGCATGTAAGTTGCCATCCCCAGACACAAGTTTGTATGAAGTATCATTAATGAAGCTCTAATAGTTCTTGAGAAATAAACTTGACCATTAGGGTGAACGCTAGAGTGGTTGCAATATTTTACAAAGTCATTGAACCATGAAATGTAGGTCAAGGTCAAATATGGATGCTTGCATGTTAGTTGTCATTCTCTACACGAGTTTGTACCAAGTATCATTAATGAAGCTCTTATAGTTCTGAGAAATAAACTTGACCATTAGGGTGAACGCTAGGATGGTCGCAAATGTTGACTCCTTGACGAATGGACGGACGAGTGAACGGACGGACAAACGGAAAACCGGGTGCCTATATCGCGCCGTGCTAATAGCAGGTGCGACAAAAATATTCATTTATGGTTATTTTCTACATAATCTATACATTTTGGGGATCCATCTTGAAACCATGTTATATCCAAAACTGTGTTATAACAAACAGTGTTATAATGAGATTGTGTTGTATGGCTAATAAGCAGCACAATGAAAATAAAGAGTTGCAAATAATAGACAGAAAGTGTGTATTAATTTGGATTCAGTGATGTCAGTGCCTTATTGAGATACAGTAAATCAGACACAATTTTTCTGAGTGAATGCCCACAACTGATTTTAAAAACCCAGTTTTGTAGAAGCCATGTTCATACCTCCATAAATTCTCTAGATCCTAACAAAATGTAAACATCTATCACTTTTAAACACAACCGCAGATTCTCACTTCCCAATTCTGAAAAACAGGAATCAATAATTGAGCCATGTCATGAAACTACAGTAAAACCTGTCTTAGTGGCCTCCTCTATTAAGCAAGCAACCTGTCTTAAGCAAGCAGGCATTCAGTTCCCAAAAAAGGAAAATGCATTAAAATTCACCTGCATTAAGCAAGCACCTGTCTTAAGCAAGCGCTTTTTGAATATCCCATATGTGCTTGCTTAATACAGGTTGGACTGTACCTGTTTTATGGCCATTGTGAACAAAAGTACAGATCAGCCTGCACATCCATGCAGTCTGATTAGCACCTTTGTGTTCACTCCTTGGATGGAACAATACCTTTTATTATAAGAATCTTACATGCGTGTGAGGAGAGGATGGAAAAATCTGTCCCGAGGGTCACTGTCTGGCATCACCAGGCCTGCCAAGTGATGCCGGACTGTGATCCGAGGAACATATTTTTCTATCCACCCCTCACACCCATGTAAGGTTCTTTTTCTTGCAAACCTTTCATTTCTGAGTGTGGATTTTTGACAATAGAGTCACCTTGGTTGCCGACATCCGCCATATTGTCATGACCATTGTGTGATGTTTAGTGACGTCATGTAACATGGTGTGACGTCAACCTTAATGATGGCGTATATGAGGTCATATTCATCCGGTGCATTTATCAAACATGCGAGAATATTCAATTTCGGATAAGAACACCACGGTTAGAACAGAATTTCTATCCCAAGCTAAGACTAAAAATTTCCTTATCTGGTGTGCAAGAATTCTTAATCTTCACATTCAAGACTCTTGCTAGTCACATTGTTTTGGTACATAAAATCCAGTACGATAACACATCAGTGTGACATAGTGCATTCTTTCATATCTACAAAATGGTTAATTTTCTAATAAAATCTGTGATATTATTCTGACATATTCAGTAAAATTAGGCTATGAAGACAACCTAAAGTTAGGACTAATCTGCTTTCCTTAGGGATTGCTCACAAGTGATCTTAAATACCACTTTTGAACAGTCCCAAAGCTGACCCTAATATAGGATTTTACTGTACTCAGAACCTACGTTGTAGGTACTCATTAGAACTGCCTCATTGAGGCTGTTCTAAAGAGTAACTACAACCTATGTCTTGGAACAGAAATAAGAAAATATTCCCCAGTTTTCTCATTTATAAACATTCTTATCAACATGCTTCAAGTTGCAGAATGTGGATGTAGAAAATATTTCTAGTATGAGGCGGTAAGGAAAGGTGGGTACGCAGTCCTTTTAACCCTTGTCCTGCTGAGCCCAGATATGTCTTATCTTTGAAACAATGTAGATCCAGATCAGATGGCTTCTGAAGAAGCCATCTGATCAGGATCTTCATTGTTTCCCATCAAGTATATGAATTTGTTGCAATAATTTGCATCAAGTAATCTGATTGGCTAATAATCAGTAGTAGGCGTGGCATATTTAAATATTCAGCAGGACAAGGGTTAAGAATGAGTAAATCATTAATTAGATGGGAGAAATATGGGAACCTGTTTAAAGAAGTGCTCCTTACAGTTAAAAGAGAACTCTAGGGGAACAGTATGTATACACCTGCAGGAAAGGTAACTCTTTCAAAAATATTTTTGTCTCAATTATCAATAGGGTCTATTTTTAAAGTCAGAGCAGCAAACTCTTTCCTTAAAGAGAAGTAGACTTCTTTTACAGGTGCTTGGTTTATAGAAAAAGAAAACATAAAGTAGCAAAATTTGACTCCATTGTAAAAATGTGAAAGACAATATGCCAGAATCAAACATTGGTGTGAGGACAGTGATCCTGAGGGACGGATTTTTCTATCTACTGCTCACACACACATAAGGTTCTTTTCCTTGAATACCTTTCATTTCTGAGAGTAAACTCTTTCAGTTGTTGATGTCTGTCTTATTTGGTGACAATAATGCAGTGTTTTTGATGTCACTGTATGTGCAGTGACGTCAAACTTAATGATGGCGTATGCATCATCCTATTCAACCAGTGCACATCAAACATGTGAACATTCTCGATTTTATCCTATCCCAGGGTAGGATAACCTGGGTAGGATAAGAAGTTATATCCTAGGGTTAATCCCAAGATTTCCTTATCGAGCTTCTTGGTGATCAGAGCTGGAGGAAAACTGCAGTACCTGGAGATAAAATACCAGACATTCCCTTGCAGAACTGGGTATCTCACATGTGACCTGAGCTTAGCTCAAACCTACAATGGTTTGAGATCTAACGTCCACTAGTCAGCTCTCTGTACCCTAAGGCCACAAAGGCTCATTTCCGACCAGCTGCTTAAATTTAGAAAAACAAAGCCACTTACCTAACAATTCTGACATGTTTTTGTAGAGCTCTAGTAGCCCAGGAGTAATGCTTGGAGCATTAAGCAATGTCTCATGCCACAATTCAAGACCGTCTTCGACTAGGTATACATGCTGTGGTTGTGTCACATCAGTAGACGACTGTATCACAGGTAACAGGAAGTCATACATTGCTGTACTGGAGGGTCCAAAACCCTGAAAGCAAACCAAACTTCTAATCTAATACATCCATGGTGGAAATAATTTTCCAGCTAATAGTTTTGGACATACCCAGCTGCAATTTAGCCCTTTAGACGCCGAGAAAAACTACATCTGAAAATGTCATCTGCTTTTGTCTTCTGCTGAATCTTTTTTGCAAACTTTTAAAAAATATTTTTGCATACAGGCAAACAGTGTGCGCCCAGATCAGACTGCTCCTAGAGGACAGTCTGATCTGGGCCCACACTGTTTGCAAAAATGACTGGTAAAGTTACCAGCAGATGACAAAGCTTGTTTTTTTTGTTGTTGTTGTTTTTTCCAGTCTTAAATTTTTTTGCCTTTATGCAGACAGTTAAGACCCCAAATCGTATGCCACATTCTGTGCCATCTGTTCTGGGTCTGAACCTTTTGCAAACAACCTTTTTTGTCTTTATGCAAACAGTTTAAAGCCTAAACTGTCTGCCACTGTCCTTTTTTGAGGTGATAGGCATATATGGGTAAGGTAACGGTGTAAATTAGCCAGTATGTCAATTACCACAATTCTAGAGTCCATCATTGACTTACATGCTGTGGTTGTATCATGGTCTTGGTTAAAAGTTTGTGGTAGATCATCAATTCCCCATCTCTCATGCCTTTTTTTAGTTTTATGGCCCAGGCAACACTATTTAGTTCATACTAAGCCAGTCAGTTTACCTATTCACAGTTCCTTGGCAGGCTTATACTCGTACATAAGCGGTTAACCGTACAGTGTAGTATTTTTCCGTCAGAAACTGACAACTGCCCTTCTTGAATCAGCGGAAGCGAGAGAATGACTGTATAGAGGTTTCATAATCAATTCCACAAAAGAATGCTGCTGACCCAAGCAAACATTGAACCTGTGAACTGATCACCAATCAAATTCGTGTCCTACTGAGCTACTGAAGCCAGCTTCTTTCATGTTAGCCAATTACATAAACATTATCAATTAAAGCTAGCGAAATTTTCTTTCTTTCTTTCTTTCTTTCTTTCTGTACATGCTTTTCAAAAGACAAGATGTGTATAATGTTAAACAAACCTGTACAAGATGTATGAGGGTAGTTAAAATAGCACATCTTAACATATTGTGTTCAGCAGACTCCTGCCACAAATTAGGGAGGTAGGCTATGAGGGAAGAGGAAAATGGTCGAATCCGAGCACCAACACGCTCTATCACAAACGATATCACATGCAAGATCTGCATCTGAAAAATGAAAAATAAATAAATAAATAAACAACAAGCTGTAATGTAAAAAATGTTGTTTTTATTATTATTGTTATTATTATTCAAATGCTCTACATACTATTAACCCTTAAGACGCCTAGAAAAACAATATCTGAAAGTGTTGTCTGCTTATGTTGTCTGGAGAAGTTTTTGGCCAAGTTTTGCAAACAGTGAGGGCCCAGATCAGACTGCTCATGTAGGAGCAGTCTGATCTGGGTCCACACTGTTTGCAAAAAAATATTTTTTAGGTAACCTGCAGACGGCAAAGCAGACGACAATAGTCGTGATTGGCATTTTCAGTGCTAATCATGATTGGCAGATGTTTTTTTCTTTTTTTTTTAGAGAAAACATTACGGTAACTCAACCATATGACAGAGCATATTCTTTCATATCTTAAGCCATAACATGCCAGTCACAACAATTTTACGTAGTGCTTGAAGGGTATACCCATAAGATGCCAATCACAACAACTGTCATCTGCTTTGTCATCTGCTGGTAGCTTTAAGTCAATTTTTGCAAAATTGTGGGCCCTGATCAGACTGCTCCTCTAGGAGCAGTCAGATCAGAGTCCACACTGTTTGCCTGCATGCCAAAATATGTTTGAATAGTTTGCAAGACCATGTAACAGACGACATTCTCAGATAACATTTTCAGATGCAGTTCTTTTTTTTCTGGCATCTTCAGAGTTATTTTCTGATGAAATTATGTGATATTTTTCTAATTAATTCCCCCAGAGTAGGTTGTGCATGCTCGTTAGAACTGCCTCAATGAGTACCCCTCTGCATTGAACAGAAATTAGAAAATGTGTTTGCAAAACACTATGCCCCCAACTATATGCTTTCCCTTAGAGATGCGCTTACCTAATACTTCAGTACTAAACATGACTGAGTTCAAAAGTCGAAGAAGTGACAAAAATTAAATTGATGATAATGCCAAAATTATATGCATATCTACAGACAATTGACATTACCATTGCAAAGTTTCAAATTGATCGGTATAAACTGTATGAGGAGTTGGATTCATACCATTGGAATTGTTGTTTTGCAAATTTTGTCCTCATATAATTTTGTTCTTATATAATTTTGTTCTTATACAGAATGTTGGTATAAAGAGGGATGACAGTATGTTAATCTGACCAGTAAAATTCCTATATTAAGACCACCCTTGGGACTTTTGAACAGTTCCAAAGGTGATCTCCCACAAGAGCACACTGGATGTAGAAAACACAAAGAGACTGTACATGCTGTTAAAAAGCATACTTTGTCTTAATTTTAGGTGGCCTTAATAGCGAAATTTCACTGTACAAGTTATGAAGCCTCTCTCTTTATATAGCGTACAAAAAAGAGCTTTTATACCCCAATCAGGCATTCTAGTAACCTAATAAAGGGGGTCGAATAACTTCACGCTATAATCAGTAGTGACCTATAATATCTTCTACTGACCTACCGGTATAATACGTCTAATGACTGTTTATAGACCGGACCTACTTTTCAGGTCACAAATTTACAAGTGTAAACAACAACATGCAACCTTTTATACATGGGAAAACAACGCAACTGCAAGTTAAAATCTTTGCAATATTTATTTGAACAGATTTTCAGAAGTTTCAGCTAAATTCTTACCTTCTCTGCCTTTCCTGGTTTGAATGGCTCGTTGGAATAACTGCGCACTGCTACTGCAGTTGGGTCTCAACATCGAAAATAATTTCTAAAGCTAAAATAAACTACTTATTTGCAGATTTTCGTATAGAATGAAAAGCGCTGAGAAACTTTTATTCAAGCGTCCATGTTGTTTCCTAAGTCTTTGTGGCGTGGTGACGTCAGAAATTTTGCACTTGTTGACGTCACGTTATACTATGTATGCGCGCCATGGCACTGAATGCCGTTTAACATGCCACACTGTCTGCTGTCTTTTTTGCTTAAATTTGCTAAATTATTGCAAAAGCCCTTGATTTTTTTTTTTAATTGCGGTATAAACTAAATACATAGTTAGTGTCTTTAATAATAAAATATAATCAGTTCGCCGCAACAATTTTATAGGGGTTCGCTAAAACTCGCCCCTATAAAATTGTCTAAGACTCACCGATTATATTTTATTATTAAAGACACTAACCATGTATTTACTATATTAACCCTTATCCCCCTGAATAATTAATTTGGACACACCCATTTCTGACTTTCAGCTAATCAAATTACTTGATATAGTGTATTCATTTTAATTCACAATCTGAATGACAGTGTAGATCCTGATCAGATGGCTACTTCAAAAGCCATCTGATCTGGATGTACACTGTTTGCAAAGGAACAACGGTCTAAGGCTTAACATACCAAGTTACCCTCATATATGTCAAGGTTAAATATGGGTTAACATGTTCCAATGTGCTTTCTCAGATTTTCATCATGTTGAACTGTGTGTATGAGGGCTGTTGAACTGTGTGTATGAGGGCTGTTCCAAAATTAAAGTCACTTTCATCGTTTCTATTTTACAGCATTTGGCTTGCTCCGCCCTTCAAAATTCTCTCCATTTACCTGAATACACATTTTTAGCCATTTATTCCATTTCTGGAATCAGTTTTCATCCTCTTCAATGGGGATATCCATCACATACAATAAACCCTCTTTATATCAACATTCGTTAAAACTCATTATAACGGCATTTTGAATGGAATGACTACTTAGCTAAGGGCTTAGCATCAGTTCCAAGCGGGGTGGGCTTCCCTAGGGTTGGAAATGCACAAATCAAGTCCATAGCATGAAAGGGTCTTGTAATCTAATACCCACAAGAAACTAGAATTTGTTTTTCTACAAAAACACAGATGTCTCCCCCGTTTTTGACCTCTAAGTATAACCTTGACATTGGAGGTATTGAGCTGGGTTTTGTGTGCAACACATCATCTAATGAAGATGAACATTTCTGCAAAGTAACTTTAAAAATGTTCATAGAAAAATATAAAAGTTATTGGCCGTACACAAAAAAGCCCTTTTTTACCTTTGACCTCTAAGAATGGCCTTGACCTTTGAGGTACAACACATCGTCTCATGATGGTTAACATTTCAGCCAAGTAATTTCATAATCCATCAAAGAATAAGGAAGTTATTGACTGTCCTTTTTTTACCTTTGACCTCTAGGTATGACCTTGACATTGGAGGTATGGACCTTGGTCTTGCACATGACTCATGGTCTAATGACAGTGAACATTTCTGCATGGTTACTTTACATATAAAGTCCATCCAGAAATAAAAAAGTTATTGACTGGACACACAAAAAAAAAAAAACTTTTTTTTACCTCTGACCTCTTAGTATGACCTTGATCTTGGAGGTACCGACCTGGGTCTAGCGTGCACCACATTGTCTCATGATGGCTAATATTTCTGCCAAGTATTTTCACAATCTATCCACGAATAAGAAAGTTATTGACTGAACACTAAAAAAGGCCCCTTTTTGTCCTTTGACCTCTTAGTATGACCTTGACATTTAAGGTACCAACTTGGGTCATGCACACAACACATCGTCTCATGGTGGTTAACATTTCTGCAAAGTAATTTCAAAATCCATCTAATAAAAATAAGAAAGTTATTGATGGAACACAAAAAAGGCCCCCTTTTTTACCTTTAACCTCTATGTATGACCTTGACCTTTCAGGTACCAAACTGGGTCATGCATGCAACACATCATCTCATGGTGGTTTACATTTCTGCCAAGCAATTTCAAAATCCATCTAAAAATAAGAAAGTAATTGACCAAACACGAAAAAAGACCCCTTTTTGACCTTTGACCTCTATGTATGACCTTGACATTTTAGGTACCAAACTGAATCATGCATGCAACACATCGTCTCATGATTGTTAACATTTTTGCCAAGTAACTTCAAATTTTATCTAAAAATAAGCAAGTTATTGACAAAACCCCAAAAAAGACCCTTTTTTTACCTTTGACCTCTAAGTATGACCTTGACCTTTGAGGTACCAAACCTGGTTCATGCACGCAACACATTGTCTTATATTGGTTAACATTTCTGCCAAGTGATTTCAAAATCCATCTCAAAATAAGAAAGTTATTGACCAAACACGAAAAAAAGGCCCCTTTTTTGACCTTTGACCTCCAAGTATGACCTTGACCTTTAAGGTACCGACCTGCCTCATGCGCACCACACATCGTCACCTGGTTGTTAATATTTCTGCCAAGTAATTTTAAAATCCATCTCAAAATAAGTAAGTTATTGACCAAACATGAAATAAAAGGCCCCTTTTTTGAACTTTGACCTCTAAGTATGACCTTGACCTTTGAGGTACCGACCTGCCTCATGCGCACCACACATCGTCTTATGGTTGTTAATATTTCTGCCAAGTAATTTTAAAATCCATTTGAAAATAAGAAAGTATTGACCGGACACGATTTGCCCATACATATATACATACCGACAAACTTCCAAGGGAGATAATTCAAAAAGTGTGAATGCGAGAGTTATAGTTCTTGCCCACTGCATGTCGTCTAATGCTGATTAATATTTACATGAAGTTTCGTGAAGATAGCTCGAACGGTTTTCAAGTTATAGAGCGGACACGAAAGTGTGACAGACGGACAGACGGATAGACAGACAGACGCTCGGGGGGGGAAAAACAATATGTCTCTCCGAAAAAAAAATTTTCGGGGGAGACATAACAAATGTTATAGATATTTGTTAGAATCGTCTCACCGAGGCGATTCTAACTAATGTCTATAACATTTGTTTCTTGGAGTAATAATGCGGAAAAGGCCTTTAATTACCTATTATCCCCGAACTGGAATTCTTTATAATGGCAAATATTTTTATAACTGCACAATAACAGGGAACAAATACTGTTGTTATAACAAGGCAACGCAAGCGTAGCATCCCCTCGCAACTGCATACCATTCATTAACATGAAAATCCAATCTGAATATGTTAGACAAATTAGACATAATAGATTACCTTTGACTTCGCCCCTGCTAATCGGGGCTTGAAGAAGTATGGGCAAGATGCTTCAATGCAGAACTGAATCCGACCGCACATGAGTACTGGTTAACCCCTTATAGGATCTAATCCTGCCCAGGTTAAGCGGTACGAGTTGGACCGTCCATGATTATAAACCCAATTGGTTTTATTGGGTCAAAGGAACTGAGGTGTCATTTCATCTCAATGATGGGTAAAGTCTCACAAAATTGGATGCAACGTCTCCAAAATGACCTATTGTTGACTGGGACATTTAAACTCAAATCAAACAAACCTTTGAATACAAAGCAATGGTGTTAAGCTCTTACCGTAGACATTTGGAAGAACTTTTAACAGGCAAATGACATGCTTTTGTGTTGCTAATTATGATGACACACCCGTGTGACATATTGGAATCTTTCATATTTCCAAAACTGTTATTTTCCTATGATTTTTAATTCATTTTGTTATTTTGACTTTAAACAGAGATTGTGAATGCTCATTATAATCACCTTATTGATGTGGTTCTAATCAGTACCCACAACCTATGTCTTGAAACAGAAATAACAAGTCCATTGTGACCTTGACCTTTGACCCCTGACCTTAAAATTCAATAGGGCTCATCCTCTGTACATGGTGAACATTTGTGGAAGGTTTGATGCTTCTACGATGAATACTGTGTCTTCTATCCTGCTCACAAGGTTTTCAAGGTCAAGTCCATTGTGACCTTGACCTTTGACCCCTGACCTTGAAATTCAATAGGGTTCAACCTCTGTACATGGTGAACATTTGTGGAAGGTTTGATGCTTCTACGATGAATACTGTGTCGTCTATCCTGCTCACAAGGTTTTCAAGGTCAAGTCCATTGTGACCTTGACCTTTGACCCCTGACCTTGAAATTCAATAGGGTTCATCCTCTGTACATGGTGAACATTTGTGGAAGGTTTGATGCTTCTACTATGAATACTGTGTCTTCTATCCTGCTCACAAGGTTTTCAAGGTCAAGTCCATTGTGACCTTGACCTTTGACCCCTGACCTTGAAATTCAAAAGGGTTCATCCTCTGTACATGGTGAACATTTGTGGAAGGTTTGATGCTTCTACGGTGAATACTGTGTCTTCTATCCTGCTCACAAGGTTTCAAGGTCAAGTCCATTGTGACCTTGACCTTTGACCCCTGACCTTGAAATTCAATAGGGTTCATCCTCTGTACATGGTGAACATTTGTGGAAGGTTTGATGCTTCTACGATGAATACTGTGTCTTCTATCCTGCTCACAAGGTTTTCAAGGTCAAGTCCATTGTGACCTTGACCTTTGACCCCTGACCTTGAAATTCAATAGGGTTCATCCTCTGTACATGGTGAACATTTGTGGAAGGTTTGATGCTTCTACGATGAATACTGTGTATTCTATCCTGCTCACAAGGTTCCGGACAGATACACACACAGAAACACAGACACACACACTAACACACGGACGCACGGCACCGATGCTATATCCCCATTCGCAACGTTGTTACGAGGGGATAATGAGGGTCCTCTGTACTGATAAACCACAGATCCAAAGGCATTTCTCAAATTGTCTCATTTTCCAGATAAATTATATTGGAGTTTTGAAACCAGAAAATAGTCGCAGGGCCGGGTCTGGTGAAAATGGAGGATGTGGAAGAAAGGTGACCTTCTCAGACTCCAAAAACTCAGTCATAAGGGGTGCCTTGATACCAGTTGCATTATCATGCAAGTGTCTAAGGCACTTTTGTCCTGTGTGGGGGAAGCGGATTCCCTTCATTTCTATTTTGTAGTAGTTCTTCAATTTTCTTAGTATAACATTTTTATAGTACTTTGTTGTGACTGTTTTGCATTTTGGCACCATATTTTGCATAACTGGATCCTTATTACTGAAGAAAATTACATAAAAACCTTCTTCACCCTTCATGTCCATTTTGAAAACATGCTTATACAAAAACATTAAAAACTTTATCGCCGAAAAAGGCAAATTTTAAGAAGAAAAATTGTGATATTTTTCTTATTTCTGCTCAAAATATAGATTGTAGGCACACATTAGAACAGCCTCTCAAAATATAGATTGTGGGTACACATTAGAACAGCCTCTCAAAATAAAGATTGTGGCTACACATTAGAACAGCCTCTCAAAATATAGATTGTGGGTACACATTAGAACTGTCTCATTGAGGCTGTTCTAATGTGTACCCACAATCGATATTTTAAAGCAGAAATAAGAACAAGAGGGCCATGATGACAATCATCGAAGAGGTCCACTAGATAAAGCTTCAAACCAAATATCAAAGACCTGGGCCTTCTGGTTTCAGACAAGAAGATTTTTAAAGGTTTTCCCTATATAACCCTATGTAAAACCAGTGGAACCTGTCCTGGGGCCATTTCTGGCTGCAGGGCTATAATTTGAACAATCTTGGTAGAAGTCCAATAGATGAAGCTTCAAACCAAATATCAAAGACCTGGGCCTTCTGGTTTCAGACAATAAGATTTTTATAGGTTTTTCCCAATATAAGCCTATGTAAAAGCCATGGGCCCTGGCGCAGGGGCATTTTTGGCCCAGGGATATAATTTGAACAATCTTGGTAGAGGTCCACTAGATGAAGCTTAATACCAAATATCAAAGACCTGTGCCTTCTGGTTTTAGATAAGAAGATTTTTAAATGTTTTTTTCTTATTTTCCTTTTTTCCTTGCCATGCCAACCAGAGTTCTGCATGGAATGGATTCTTTGAACAAATTTGAGAGAGGACCACCCAAGGATCATTTCTGCCAAGTTATGTTGAATTCTGCTCAGTGGTTAAGGAGGAGATGTCGTTTAAAGAAATTGTGGACGGACAGGTGGACGGATGACGATGACGAAGACGCCGACGACGATCACAATAGCTCACCCAGAGTCTTCAGCTCAGGTGAGCTAACAATCTTGGTAGGGGTCCACTAGATGAAGCTTAATACCAAATACGGTTTCAGAGAAGAAGTTTTTTAAAGATTTTCCCTACATAATCCTATGTAAAACCAAATGGCACTAGCACTATAATTTGAACAATCTTGGTAGGGGTCCACTAGATGAAGCTTCATACCAAATATCCAAGACCTGGGCCTTGCGGTATCAGAGAAGAAGATTTTTAAAGATTTTCCCTATATAAGCCTATGTAAAACCAAAGGGCCCCGGTGAGGGGGCATTTTTGGTCCCAGCACTATAATTTGAACAATCTTGGTAGGGGTCCACAAGATGAAGCTTCATACCAAATATCAAAGACCTAGGCCTTACGGTATCAGAGAAGAAGATTTTTAAAGATTTTCCCTATAAAAGCCTATGTAAAACCAAAGGGCCCCAAGGGTGGGGGCATTTTTTGCCCCAGCACTATAATTTGAACAATCTTGGTAGGGGTCCACTAGATGAAGCTTCACACCAAATAGCAAGACCTGGGCCTTGCGGTTTCAGAGAAAAAGTTTTTTAAAGATGTTCCCTATATAAGCCCATGTAAATCCAAAGGGCCCCAGAGGGGGGGACATTTTTGGCCCCAGCACTATAATTTGAATAATCTTGGTGGGGGTCCACAAGATGAAGCTTCATACCAAATATCAAAGACCTGGGCCTTACGGTATCAGAGAAGAAGATTTTTAAAGATTTTCCCTATATAAGCCCATGTAAAATCAAAGGGCCCCGGAGCAGGGGCATTTTTGGCCCCAGCACTATAATTTGAACAATCTTGGTAGGGGTCCACTAGATGAAGTTTCATACCAAATATCAAAGACCTGTGCCTTGTGGTTTCAGAGAAGAAGATTTTTTAAGTTTTGGGTGAAAAAATCTATTTTTTGCTCCTTTGACCTAGATGTGCAACGGACCGGAACCATTTTAACAACTTTGAAAGGGAACCACCTAAGGATCATTCCTGTGAAGTTTGGTCAAAATCCGATCAGTGGTTTAGGAGGAGATGTGGTTTGAAGAAATTGTTTACGGACGCACTGACGCACGATGGACGAAAAGTGATCCCAAAAGCTCAACTCGTCACTATGTGACAGGCTAAAAATACGTTTCTACCTTGCAAACCTCAGTTTTACCATATAAAAGTGGGGTTCAAGGGGGTCAGAATTATATAGACATGTTTTCATAATGCAGTTTGGCAACAATTCGGTGAAGGTGTGAGCAAGAATGTTACCTACATTACTCTTTAGTTCTCCCTCTATCAACACAGAGTGGATTTGAGCACAGATTGCATGATTGGTGTGAAATACAAATACACTGATATTAATTATGGAAAAGCCCTCTTATCCACGGGCTCGTAATGGAGATAATGAACCCTTGACCTGCAGAACAGGACAACCCCTACCTTTGCAAACAGCGCAGATCCCAATCAGATGGGGCCATCTGATCATGATCTACACTGTTTGTCATTCAGTTTGCAAATTTGAGTGAATATATTACATGAAGTAATTTGATTGGTTGAAATGTAAATAGGTGTGGCTAAATTAATTTATGCAGCAGGATAAGGGTTAACTTTTATCTTTACCACACTCTGGGCTAATTCAACAGTTGACATATTGGTGTTAATTATCTATTTTTTTTCCCTCAAACAGGTTTTGACATTTCCTAGGAAAAATAAGAGAAATATTTTAAAATGTTGTCTGTTGAAATTTTTACCCAGAGTGCAGAGCATCAATACCTTTGTATCACATTCTTTAACTTCTTTGAGCAATTGGAATAAAAGGGAGAATGAGGAATCGAGATACTGAAAAAGACAAGAAAATAAAATAAATGCCAGTTTGATTTTACCATGCTACAAATGAAATGCTGTGAAGGGACTTCCAAAACTTTTTAGCCTTACTTAGGAAAATTGTTTTGGTATACCCTAAAAATCCTAAAAAGACCTTGAGGATTTGCTGTAATTCACCTAAAATTTTAACAGACTTAGTTCACGATTCTGCAAGGAGTCCAAATGTTGCAAAAGGAATGGCAAACAGTGTAGACCCTGATCAGATTGCTCCTGAAGGAGTAGTCTGATCTGGTCTGCATTGCTTGCTTAGGCCTATTAACTATCCCAATACTTCTGCTGTTACAGGCCCCGATAGCTTAGTGGTAGAGCATCCGCTTCGAGAAACAACCAATGAATGCTGACGAAACATAATTACTCTTCTAGTGTTCTGCTGTCCAACATGGAAAACTGCATAGTCTGACACACAACCAAAGTCTACCTCACACAAGGTCAAAGGTCATTAGCCTCGTTTTATCTGGTGGGCAAAAAAACTTCCCATTCCATACTCTACCACTGATGTAGCAGGAATTGTTTTCCTAGAATTACTATTGTTAAATCGTCGTTCTATCAAAACTGTTTGCCACAATCCATTTTGGACATTAAACTGCTTCTTTTTCATATTAATTTGGATGGAAAATATATATGCTTTAATCTTATTTCAATTCGTTAAATAAAGCGCATCGCCTACGTTTTACTATGATGGTGGGTAGTTTTATAACGCTTTTTAGGCAACAAAATGTGTGATAAAATGTCAGAAGAGACTGGTTCTATATCATTTAATACTTCAAAAACACAAAATGACAAGGATCAGCTAATTTTGTGGAGAAGAAAGGAATTTAATTATATGAAAAATATTCGAAATTCTCATTGACACTATATGGCAACAGTCATGTTTTGCCAACCAGATAAAAGAGGTTGTAAACAGGGGAGGCAGCTGGTGCATGTGCAATGAAATGTAAACAAAGTCAAGTGTCAAAATATTGGAACCATCTATTATGCCAGTGAGACTATGGTTTACTGGTTCCCAGCAACTACAGTCAGGCTCGTTTACGCTCAAACTCAGCCATCAAATGGGCCCCCGTCAAGCGATTTTGGTACTTATCCCCTATGCGAGCAGCGAAGGTTCAGGCGAGCCTGCGCATTCGCACAGTTTCGCCAGAACCTTCACTGCTCGCTCATACAAGCAGTGAATCAAGAGGAACCTTCAGACAGAAAGCCATATCCCTAGCCTCTCTGAATGGCTGGGCATGCGCAGTTAAAATTTGTCATGACGGAATGCTCGAAGACACAAATTCGCTTGGTGGGGCTCAAATAGGAATGAAAACCAAGGAAATTATTGATGACATGGTAAAAACACTTTGTGATGATTCTCCTTAACCCATTTTGTACCAGAAACCCCAAAACAGGTAATTGGCAAACAATGCTGGCCCAGATCAGACGCCGCAAAATGCAGCATCTGATCAGGGTGTTCACTGTTTGCAAAAAGTCTAGCCATTTTCCAAATAAATTTTGAAGAAAACACAACATGGCACCCCTGAATTTTAAAATGTACTCCTGCTATGTATAAGGTGGAAGATTCCATTTGGTACAAAATGAGTTAATTCCACTGAAAAGA
The DNA here is from genome assembly GCA_963580285.1 of Lucinisca nassula. Lineage (NCBI taxonomy): Eukaryota > Metazoa > Mollusca > Bivalvia > Lucinida > Lucinidae > Lucinisca > Lucinisca nassula. The sequence goes on along the minus strand of OY757018.1, from coordinate 109,992,586 downwards.
AAATGGTATTGATTTCAAGTTAGGCATTATGGTAGTGTCACAGATACTTGGGATCAGTAGAGCTTTCTTGTGGTTAGTAGAGCGGATGGTCCAAAACTGATCTCTTGGATTTTTTTTCTCTTTATTTTTGCATTTTATCATACTTGAACAACATCTTAATCCATACAAATGGTTGTGTCACATCTAGGAAATCGTTTGAAAATGATATTTTTTGGATAGGATAAAATTACATAAAGTTAAACAACTTTGATGTGATCAATTTTGTGAAATGTGAAAATCAAAGATACATACCGGTAAAAACTGGTCAACACTGAATTCAAAATCATCCACAGGTACAGTAGATTAAGGAAATTAATTCTGAATACTTTGTTGTCGTTATCCCCACACTTTTAAAGACGCGTAATTATCCCCATGCTTTTAAAAAGCTTTAAAAATGCGTAAGGGGATGTGAATGCCTTTGTCCATCCATCTGTCCATTTATGTGTCAGTCCATCTGTCATGCTATCTCTTTAACCACTGGCAGGAATGCAACCAAATTTGGTACGTAGCTGGGGGTGGGACATGGCCCGGGCGCACCCAAATTTAATGCTGCTCTCGCATGCCCTCATCATGCGATTTTCTGAAGTAGACTCTTCCACCACTAAATTTGGGCGATTCCATTCTTCTAATAACAGGGGTTTAGTGAAAATCATCAACAGGATAGTAAACAGTGTTGATACTGATGAGATGGCTTATTATGAGCCGTCTCATCTGGATCTAAACTGTTCGCATAGGTATCTGTACCAGTTTGTGGTGTTGAATCACAGCTAAGGCTGACACGATTAATCGTATAATCGATTAATTGATTGATAAATTCAACAACAAGAGGGCCATGATGGCCCTGGATCGCTCACCTGATCCATAGAGTAACAAGTGGGACCCGGGGAGGGCCATTATTAACCCCAGGGCTATAATGTGCATAATGTTCAGAGACGTCTAAAAAGGTGAAGCTTCATACCAAATATCAACAAAGGCTATAATTTGAACAATCTTGGCAAAGGTCCACTAGATATGCTACATACCAAATATCAAAGACCTGGGCCTAACGGTTTCAGAGAAGAAGATTTTTATTAAAGATATTCCCTACATAAGCCTATGAAAAACCAAATGGCTCTGGGGCGGAGGCATTTTTGGCCTCAGGGCTATAATTTAAACCATCTTGATAGAGGTCCACTAGAGGAAGCTTCACACCAAATATCAAACACCATGGCATTGCTGTTTCAGAAGAAGATTTTTAAGGAATATCTCTATATAAGTCTATGTAAAACCAAAGGGCCCCAGGTCGGGGGCAGTTTTGGCCCTAGCACTATAATTTGAACAATCTTGGTAGGGGTCCACTAGATGAAGCTTCATACCAAATAGCAAAGACCTGGCCCTTGGGGTTTCCGATAAGAAGATTTTTAAGATTTTCCCCATATAAGCCCATGTAAAACCAAATACCAAATAGCAAAGACCTGGGCCTTGCGGTTTCAGAGAAGAAGATTTTTAAAGATTTTCCCTATATAAGCCCATTTAAAACCAAAGGGCCCAGGAGTGGGGGGAGGGGGGGGGGGAGGGGGGGGGGGGGGAGAAGGACCATGGCCTTGTGGGATGAAGCTTCATACCAAATATCAAAGACCTGGGCCTTACGGTTTCAGAGAAGAAAATTTTTAAAGATTTTCCCTATATAAGCCCATGTAAAACCAAAGGGCCCCTGAGCGGGGGCATATTTGACCCCAGCACTATAATTTGAACAATCTTGGTAGGGGTCCCCTAGATGAAGCTCCATACCAAATATCAAAGACCTGGGCGTTACGGTTTCAGAGAAGAAGATTTTTAAAGCTCTTCACTATATAAGCCCATGTAAAACCAAAGGGCCCTGGAGCGGGGGCATTTTTGGCCCCAGCACTATAATTTGAACAATCTTGGTAGGGGTCCACTAGATGAAGCTTCATACCAAATATCAAAGACCTGGGCCTTGCGGTTTCAGAGAAGAAGATTTTTAAAGATTTTCCCTATATAAGCCCATGTAAAACCAAAGGGCCCCGGAGCGGGGGCATTTTTGGCCCCAGCACTATAATTTGAACAATCTTGGTAGGGGTCCTCTAGATGAAGCTTCATACCAAATATCAAAGACCTGGGCCTTACGGTTTCAGAGAAGAAGATTTTTAAAGATTTTCCCTATATAAGCCCATGTAAAACCAAAGGGCCCCAGGGCGGGGGCATTTTTGGCCCCAGCACTATAATTTGAACAATCTTGGTAGGGGTCCACTAGATGAAGCTTCATACCAAATATCAAAGACCTGGGCCTTACGGTTTCAGAGAAGAAGATTTTTAAAGATTTTCCCTATATAAGCCCATGTAAAACCACAGGGCCCCGGAGCGGGGGCATTTTTGGCCCCAGCACTATAATTTGAACAATCTTGGTAGGGGTCCACTAGATGAAGTTTCAGACCAAATATCAAAGACCTGGGCCTTACGGCTTCAGAGAAGAAGATTTTTAAAGATTTTCCCTATATACGCCCATGTAAATCCAAAGGGCCCCGGAGCGGGGGCATTTTTGGCCCCAGCACTATAATTTGAACAATCTTGGTAGGGGTCCACTAGATGAAGCTTCAGACCAAATATCAAAGACCTGGGCCTTGTGGTTTCAGAGAAGAAGATTTTTTAAGTTTTTGGTGAAAAAATCTATTTTTGGCCCCAAAAACCTAGATGTGCAACGGACCGGAACCATTTGAACAACTTTGAAAGGGGACCACCTAAGGATCATTCCTGTGAAGTTTGGTCAAAATCCGATCAGTGGTTTAGGAGGAGATGTCGTTAAAGAAATTGTTTACGGACGCACGCACGGACGCACGGACGGACGGACGCACGACGGACGAAAAGTGATCCCAAAAGCTCACCTCGTCACTACGTGACGGTGAGCTAAAAATGATTATCATTTCTGATTTGCTTTTAATCGATTACTTGATAGGTACAATTTACTACCCAAAGTTATGCCTAAAATAGCTGGATGAGTGGCAAACAGTGCAGACCCTGATGAGACACCGCAATCTGCGGCGTCTCATCTGGGTCTACACTGTTTGCTCAGGCCTGTCTGTTCAAATATAAATATGGTAAAGTGCAACATATGGTAAGAGTCATGCTCAGAAGAAAGCCAGACAGGTAAAATTATGACAAAAACCTCAGCAATTACTAATCGATTATTGATCGCAATGACAGGACTGATAATCGATTAGCTTTTCAGCTCCAATTAGCCAGCCCTAATCACAGCCTCCACAGACACTCAATCAGACCACTGTCTACCTTGGCTGAAAAAGGAAAATTGCATCCAAAAGCATCCATAATGTGCACAACAAGGCATAGCTCCAGATGTGCTTTTTTTTATCCGAAAAGTACTAATACGTTACTTACTTCTACACAAATTCATATGTTGTGGGTACTCATAAGAAGCGCCTTAGCGAGGTGCTTAATAAGTGCCTCAGTGAGGTGTTGCTGATGAGTACCCACAAGGATGTTTTTGTGCAGAAATATGAAAAATAATATTTGGCTACCCCCTCTGGCTACAACAAAGCATAGCCTCTGATAAGGTCCTTTTTCAAAAAAGTACTGACATTTTACTTCTTTCTGCATGGAAACACATGTTGTGGTACTCATTAGAAGCGCCTCTGTGAGGCGCTTTTAATGAGTACCTACAACATATGTTTTCATGCCTGGGTGAGTCGCTTCTAATGAGTACCTACAGCATATGTTTTCATGACTCGGTGAGGCGCTTCTAATGAGTACCTACAACATATATTTTCATGCCTCGGTGAGGCGCTTCTAATGAGTGCCTACAACATATGTTTTCATGCAGAAATAAGAAAAATAATATTTGGAAACCCTCTCTTAACTGAGGCTTGAGTCAAAGACTGCAATCAGCATGATCTTTGTTGTGCAGTACCGTATTTATCCTAAGTATTCAAAACCTTCAACTCCTCACCATACTTGTTCTAAAATTTGAACAAGTTCAATTTAAGACCTGTGTTGTGTCATAAAATAGCAGGATGAGTGTCAAACAGTGTCAGGCCTCCTAGTGACCCACTTTGAAAAATAGGTTTTTATATAGGTTCTTCTTACTCAAAATATAGGTTATTTACAGGTTTTTCAATAAAAATACAGGTTAAAAAAGAGTCTTCCAAACTTACATAAAGATTTAAAACTGAAGAAAAAATATTTGATGAATTTTTGTGCCACAATTACTCAGATAAAGTTGATCTGAAGTTTACAAAGTCCGAGCGAGCGAAGCGAGCGAGGAAAAAAATTACAATTTCTAGACAGTTTTCATCACTTTTTATGAGACTAAAAAGTAAAAAATAGTAGTGCATTTTGAAGAAAAGTTAGGGTTGAGTCGCAAAAAGGTTCAAAAAGTGAAAAATATGGGTTTTTTCATGAAAATACAGGCTTTTTATAGGTTTAATGAACAAAATAAAGGTATTTATAGGTTTGGCACAACATTATAGGTTATTATAGGTTTTATAGGTTTTGCTAGGAGGCCTGCAGTGTAGACCCAGATCAGACGCTGCATTCTGCAACATCTCATCTGGGCCTTCACTGTTTGCTCAGGTTTGTCTGTCAAAATACATATGGTAATTTCAGTATATGCTGGTCTAAGTCTTAGCTTTGTACACATTTGAACACATATTTTCAAATTACTGTGGCTTATAGCCCAACCAACCTGTATTAAGCAAGCACCTAAGGGATAATGAGAATGTGCTTGCTTAACCCATTTTGTACTGAATGGAATCTTCCACCACATATATAATAGGTGTCCATTTAAAAATTATGGGCTGTCAGGTTGAGCTACTTTCAAAAATTTGCAAATTACCTGAACTTTTTGCAAACAGTGACAGCCTGATCAGACACCACGTACTACGGCAATGCTGCATTCAGCGGGATCTAATCTAAAAATGCACTTTTTGCCAATGTATCGTTCAGGAGTTTCTCATATTAACCCTTAAGACGCCAAGAAAAACTACATCTGAAAATGTTGTCTGCTTACGTCATCTGCTGAATCTTTTTGCAAACTTTTTAAAAATATTGCATGCAGGCAAACAGTGTGGATCCAGTCTGGGTCCACACTGTTTGCAAAAATTACTTTAAAAGTAACCCGCAGACGACAAAACAGGCGACAATTGTCGTGATTGGCATTTTTTGGGTTAAATAGGTTAAGCCAGATGTTTGCTCAATACAGGTGTGTTTTAAAGCATTTTTCTTCTCCAGGAACTGAATACATGTTTGATTGAAACAGGCTGGCTACATAACAGAGTTGGCCACTATGACAGGTTTGACTGTAGATGGCAAATATAGCAAAAAGGATATCAAGTTTCAGGGTATTTGCAGCCTCTATTCTGACAACCATGTCTTCATCTTGCTGCAGAAGAGGTAATATGGCTTCATACAACATTGGTCGTAGAGTTACGGATAACTTCACTCCAACCCACTGACCCACTAGCCAGATCACTCGCCGATGTATTATTCTGTAGCTGTAAAAGTATTGTCATAACGATAACATATCTGTGCAACATAGTGCATTATTTCAGATACCCAAAACGGTTAATTTTCTGACCAAAATTTGTGATGTTTTTCTTATTTCTACTTAAAAGATTGGTTGTGGGTGCTTGTTGGAACCACCTCATTGAATCAATGAGGCAGTTCTAACGAAGTACCCACAACCTATGTCTTGATGCAGATATAAGAAAATATTGTATTTATACCCCTGTAAACCTTGTTTTCTCTACATAAAGTGGGGTTTACAGGGGTGGGGGGAGGGGTTCATTACATGGACTGGTTAACATGATGGCAAATCACAGCTCATGAGAAAAGGTATTTATTGTATAGGCGACCACCCAAAAAACACTCATGCAAGCTAGAGCCCTTGCTGCTTGCAGACTTGTAGCAACCAACTGCTATCAAAGTTTGCATAAACGCTTTTAAGGAGAATGGATTCACCTGGCAGATTTTTCCACCATTTTTCAAAGGGAGACAACTTTCAGGACTTCCTATTCACTTTTCTATAAACTCTGTCTCATGGAAAAAGGGGTTAACTCTTAAAGGAAAGAATTTGCTCATCAGTAGAAAAATTTTTACTTTAAGAGTTGAACCCTATTGGCAAGTGGGACAAAAATACTTTTGCAGAAATTGCCTCCCCTGAAGGTGTATCCATTCACCTTAAATCTGATTTTCTTAGCAACTGGCCTTTAATCATAACTTCATGAACTTAGAATAAAAATCTTAGCAAATCTTGTATTAAATAGAATCTTCCAACTTAAACATAGCCAGAATCCATTTAAAGAACTTCACAGGTGTCAGGAGGAGTTATTTAAAGAAAATGTCTGAACATTGTTTTGAAAACAGTTTTGAGGCATCTGATCTGGGCCTGCAATGTTTGCCAGTGTTAGAGTTTTCCAGTATAAAATGGGTTAAATACACATACTTTTACTGAGGGATAAGAAAATATATCTCAGAAGTACCTCATATATGTTTAATCCATAACATCATCAGAAAACAAGTCTTATGACAGTATGGATTAACTTTCCAGGTGCTCAATGAAATCTTCTGTGTAATGAGCAGATGCTGGAGGCCATCCGGGGCACATTTGATATACCCGAGTCAGTATTGGGATTCAAAATTATGATTTCTAAATCACAACATGAAAGCAGTATGTTTCGATTCTTTTATTCTACCATTTTGGATGCACTTGAATCATTCTGAAACATGAACAGAGGATGATTCACCTGATTCAGCATCATGCTTCAGTTTTGCAAAAATAAAATGCTGTAACAGAAACATGATTTGGAATTCTGCTTCAGGTAAATCAAATATGCCCAAGGTGGGAACAAGACAGTTCCCCGACAAGACAGTTCCCCGACACGGTTTTTGGAGACAGTTCCCCCGACACGTTTGAAGACAGTTCCCCGATACTTTTGAAGACAGTTCCCCGACACTATTGTTCACAGTGTTAATGACCTAATTGGCAATTAGGGATAATTGGAGATAATAAAGGCTAAGTGATCATTGTGAAAAGATTAAGTATATCGATTTTGCCTAACATTCACTAATATTTTACTATACTTTACTACTACGGAATAAATTGAATTCCAAACGCCATACTCCAGACTCCAAGCCAACTTCATACACTTAAGTATACCTGTGATTTGGAGTGGCAATGTCTTTTTGTGTCGGGGAATTGTCTTAAGATATATTAGTTATAATTTGGACGTTTCTTGCTATGGCAACTATATTAATGAGTTGCCTGTAATTTCCTCGTTGATTTCAAGTGTCTGGAAGTCTAAGCCAGAGGAAAGGTAATGTGGAATTTTTTTGTCAGTCAGCATTCGTCAAGATGCGATTTAAATGTAGATGGTCTTTAATGCTCGGTCAGTTTTAAAGCCTAAAACATGTATTGCCGTCAGTCTGCCGACAACGCATGTTTTGCCATTTAGTGGGACTGGTTCTCTGTCTAGTTCTATACTACCAAAAGTAGATGAATAGGACGCCTTTATCAGCTTTTGATACTACATATACATATTCTTATACTTTAGTAATATTTTTTTAAAACAAAAACTTTGAACTCATCTTCATTTTTTCAAATGTTTATTATATGGAAAAATGACAATTAGAAATATACTATTGCGTTTTCTAGAAGACATTTTTGTTTGGTTTAAATGGGTGCATGTTCATTAACTGAACATGCTAGTTCGCTTAATTTCAGGTGTATTCATTAAACTTACTGATAATTGTATCAAGTATAATCTTTTATTTTATACATGTAAAAGTTTGTCAGAGAACTGTCTTCAAAAATGTAGATGAAACCATAATTTAAGATTTCTAAACGTCTGTCGGTGAATTGTCTTCAAAATATTGATGAACACATAATAACTATCAATTATGATAATCAATTATGATCAGTCACAGGTCATTTGACTTTGAACAATAGTGTCGGGGAACTGTCTTCAAAAGTGTCGGGGAACTGTCTTCAAATGTGTTGGGAAACTGTCTCCAAAAACCGTGGCGGGGAACTGCCTTGTCGGGGAACTGTCTCGATTCCGCCCAAGGTAACTGGCTCAACATGACTGAACAGTATTGACTGGGCCATTAAATCCAACAAAGAAAGAAAAAAAACATTTTAACTCATATCCCGCTGAGTAATTAATTTAGCCACACCCATTTCTAAATTTGAACCAATCAAATTACTTGATGTAATTTATCCTCACAAATTCACAAATTGAATATCAAACAGTGTAGATCCTCTACAGAAGCCATCTGATCTGGACTTACAGTAAAATTCCGATATTAAGACCACATTTTGGACTGTTCAAAAGTGGTCTTTAAGACCACTTTTGAACAATCCCAAAGGTGGTCACTTACTAGATAACACTGAGTGTAGAATATACAATGAAAGAACAACTGAAACCTTCAAAATTTGCTTTCAAAAGCAGAATTAGTCTTAGTTTTAGGTGGTCTTAACCGCTGAAAGATGCAATAAGAATTACTGTAACTAAAGGATGAAGGTTCTTACTTGGCATGCTTCACTTGTAGTTCCTGTAGTAGATGTGTAGGGAACCAGGCATCAAAGTTGATATCATCAAACAAATCAAATGCCGCAAGCCCAACTGCGTTGTACACTGAAATAATAATGTAATTCTAACCCAGCAAGCCTAAACTGACAATGGAAAGGAACGGTGATTTATTCTGCAACAAATTACTGGGCAGAGAAGCTTGATGTGAAAAGCCACTTTTTTATGATGTCACTTGATTCTTTGATATAAGATGGTGAAATGTTATTTTCGCACATTGAAAATGTTACAAAAGGACATACAGTGGATAATATTGGTGGGGTTTCTTCTAAAAACAAGGTTCTAAACTCAAGAAGAAACTTTCAGATTTTTTTTTCAAAAGTTAATCAGGTCATCTACTTATCATTCCCTACTATCAGTATGTCAAGTTTCAAGACAATATCTCAAATAGTTTTAGAGATATTTTGCTCACAAACTTAAAACACCTTAATTTTCAAATGGCCATAACTGAAGAAAAAATTTCAGATTTTTTCAAAAGTTGATCAGTTCATCTACTCATCATCCCCACCAGTCGGTAACATTTTAAGGCAATAGCTCAATGTTTTTAGATAGCTTGCTTACAAGCTTAAAATGCCCAAAGTTTCAAAGGGCCAAAACTCAAAAAACATTTTTGGATTTTTTTTTCAAAGTTATTCAGTTCATCTGCTTATCATCCACTATCAACAGATAAAGTTTCAACAGAACAGCTCAGATAGTTTTTGAGATAACTTGCTTACAAGATTTCATTGCAATTTTTCGCAAAGGGGCATAACTCAAGAAAGGAGCATATCCCTTATAAGAAAACACATGGATTAATTAATTTTCATAAGAAATCCATTTATGAAGTTTCAAAAACCTAGCATGCACAGTTCAAAATTTTATGCTATGCAGAAAAAGTGTGACGTATAATGCGTAGTCTCGTCTGATCCTTTGCTAGTTGACTATGCGTTAAGTAATTTTTCTCATGATTTTGTTTGTTTGAATACAGGTTTACTGTCCCCCAAAACACTATTTAGGTCATTTTGGAGACATTGCTTCCTATTTTATGGGACTTTGATGCGACATTGAGATGAAATTACATTTCAAGCCATGCCGCCTAATGAAACCAATAGGTTTTATATGCACGGAAGGTCCAACTCACACCACTGAGCCTGGGCAGGCTTAGACCTTCTAAGTGGTTTCACAGTAATTATGTATGGTCAGCTCTGCGTGGAAGCATCATGCAGTCCAATCTATTTCTCTAAGCCAAGATGGGCAGGGGCCAAGCAGTTCTCACATCAAGTGAACAAGTCCATGAAATGTAGGCCCCCTATACCCAACTTTATATAGAGAAAACTGGGGGTTTGGGGGGTATACATTATTTTTCTTATTTCTGCTCCAAGACAGAGGTTGTGGGTACTCGTTAAAACCGCCTCTTAAGAAAAATATCACAGATTTTCATCAGAAAAGTAGCCATTTTGGACATGCGAAAAAATGCACTATATAGCACGGGTGTGTTATCCTAATGATGAGCCGACTTCAAAGTTCTCAAAATACATACCAGCATCTTTGCGTAATATGGCCACCATATCATCAACATTACACGGCCCTTGTGCCTCTTGCACCATTTTGAGGAGCACTTCTGACAATGTCATTCTGAATTCCTTGAACAAGCTCAGGAATAACGTTTCTGTACAGGGCTGGAAAAAGTACATGGAATATAAGAATCTTATATGGGGGTGAGGGGTGGATGGAAAAATCCGTCCCGAGGGTCACTGTCTGGCATCACGAGGCTTGCCGAGTGATGCCGGACATTGATCCCGAGGGACGGATTTTTCTATCCACCCCTCACACCCATATAGGATTCTTTTTCTTGCATACCTTCCTTTTCTATTGCGAATTTTTAATGCTGCTGTCACTTCGGTTACCGACGTCCGCCATTTTGTGATGACACAACAGGAATGTTTAGTGACGTCACGCATGACGACGACGCACATGAGGTTGTAATCAACCAGTACATTTATCAGACACACGATTATATTCGATTTGGGGTTGGAACACCAGGGTCAGAACATAAATTTCTATCCCAGGGTAAAATCACGGATTTCCTTGTCTGGTGTGCAAGAAATGTTTATCCCTACAACTGCTAAATAAATTCCTGGAGCAGACGACAATTTGATTTTTTAAAAATGTTTTTCATAGTAAATAAGGCTTGACATTACATGTGAATCGTCTGCTAAGCAGACGATTCACCTGTAATTTCAAGCCTTATTTTCAATGGAACAAGAGGGCCATGATGGCCCTGGATCGCTCACCTGATCCATAGTGTAACAAGTGGGCCCCAGGGAGGGCCATTACTGGCCGAAGGGCTTTAATGTGCATAATGTTGAGGGAGGTCTTAAAGGTGAAGCTTCATACCAAACAAAAACAAAGGCTATAATTTGAACAATCTTGGCAAAGGTCCACTAGATGACGCTACACACCAAATATCAAAGACCTGGGCCTTGCTGTTTCAGAGAAGAAGATTTTTATAAAGATATTCCCTACATAAGTCTATGCACCAGGCTATATAAGTCTCTGTAAAACCAAAGGGCCCCGGAGTGGGGGGCATTTGTGGCCCACGGGCTATAATTTTAACAAACTTGGTAGAGGTCCACTAGATGAAGCTCCATACCAAATATCAAAGACCTGGGCCTTACAGTTTCAGAGAAGAAGATTTTTAAAAATTTCCCTTTATAAGTCTATGTAAAACCAAAGGGTCTCTGGGCGGCGACATTTTTGGCCCCAGGGCTATAATTTCAACAATCTTGGTAGAGGTCCACTAGATGACGCTTCATACCAAATATCAAAGACCTGGGCCTTCTGGTTTCAGACGAGAAGATTTTTAAAGGTTTCCCTATAAAAGCCTGTGTAAAACCAGTGGGCCCTGGCCCGGGGGCATTTTTTGGCCCAAGGGCTATAATTTGAACAATCTTGGTAACGGTCCACTTGACGAAGCTACTTACCAAATATCAAAGACCTGGGCCTTCTGATTTCAGACAAGAAGATTTTTAAAGGTTTTCCCAATGTAAGCCTATGTAAAACCAGTGGGCCCCGGGGCGGGGCCAGTTTTGGCCCCAGGGCTATAATTTGAACAATCTTGGTAGAGGTCCACTAGAAGAAGCTTCATACCAAATATCAAAGACCTGGGTCTTCTGGTTTCAGACAAGAAGATTTTTAAAGGTTTTCCATATATAAGCCTATGTAAAACCAGTGGGCCCCGGGGTGGGGCTGTTTTTGGCACCAGGGCTATAATTTGAACAATCTTGGTAGCGATCAACTAGACAAAGCTAAATACCAAATATCAAAGACCTGGGCCTTCTGGTTTCAGACAAGAAGATTTTTAAAGGTTTTCCCTATATAAGCCTATGTAAAACCAGTGGGCCCCGGGGCGGGGCCGTTTTTTGCCCAAGGGCTTATAATCCATCAACTGGTTAAGCAGGAGAAGCTCTGGTGGCCATTTTGTTCCCTCGAGCTGAACAGTATGAGCAATTTTGGTAGAGGGACACCAAACGAACATTCCTGTGAAATAATTTCAAAATCCATCCACTGGTTAAGGAGAAGAAATCGTTTAAAAGTTTTTCTATTTTTAGCTCTGGCGGCCATTTTGTTCACCCAAGCGGAACGGTATGAGCATTTTTTGATGAGATTCACCAAAGGAACATTCCTGTGAAATAATTTCAAAATCCATCCACTGGTTAAGGAGTAGAAGTCGTTTAAAGGTTTTTCTATTTTTAGCTCTGGCGGCCATTTTGTTCACCTGAGCAGAACGGTTTGAGCAATTCTGGTAGAGGGTCACACAAAGAACATTCCTTTGAAATAATTTCAAAATCCATCCACTGGTTAAGGAGAAAAAGCCGTTTAAACGTTATTCTATTTTTAGCTCTGGTGGCCATCTTGTTCGTCCGAGCGGAACCGTTTGAGCAATTTTGGTAGAGGGTCACCCAAGGAACATTCCTGTGAAGTAATTTCAAAATCCATCCACAAGTTAAGGAGTAGAAGTCGTTTAAAGGTTTTTCTATTTTTAGCTCTGGTGGCCATCTTGTTCACTGGAGCGGAATGGTAAGAGCAATTTTCGCAGAGGGTGACATTCCTGTGAAGTAATTTCGAAATCCATCCACTGGTTAAGGAGAAGAAGTCGTTTAAAGGTTTTTCTATTTTTAGCTCTGGCGGCCATTTTGTTCACCCGAACGGAACAGTTTGAGCAATTTTGGTAGAGGGTCACCCAAGGAACATTCCTGTGAAGTAATTTCGAAATCCATCCACTGATTAAGGAGAAGAAGTCCTTTAACGTTTTTTCTATTTTTAGCTCTGGCGGCCATTTTGTTCTCCCGAGCGGAACGGTTTGAGCAATTTTAGTAGAGGGGCACCCAAGGAACATTCCTGTGCAATAATTTCAAAATCCATCCACTGGTTAAGGAGAAGAAGTCGTTTAAAGGTTTTTCTATTTTTAGCTCTGGCGGCCATTTTGTTCACCCGAGCGGAACGGTTTGAGCAATTTTAGTAGAGGGGCTCCCAAGGAACATTCCTGTGCAATAATTTCAAAATCCATCCACTGGTTAAGGAGAAGAAGTCGTTTAAAGGTTTTTCTATTTTTAGCTCTGGCGGCCATTTTGTTCACCCGAGCGGAACGGTTTGAGCAATTTTAGTAGAGGGGCACCCAAGGAACATTCCTGTGCAATAATTTCAAAATCCATCCACTGGTTAAGGAGAAGAAGTCGTTTAAAGGTTTTTCTATTTTTAGCTCTGGCGGCCATTTTGTTCACCGGAGCGGAACTGTTTGAGCAATTTTGGTAGAAGGTCATCCAAGGAACATTCCTGTGAAATAAATTCAAAATCCATCCACTGGTTAAGCAGGAGAAGTCGTTTAAAGGTTTTTCTATTTTTAGCTCTGGCGGCCATCTTGTTCACCCGAGCAGAACAGTTTGAGCAATTTTGGTAGAGGATCACCCAAGGAGCATTCCTGTGAAATAAGATCAAAATCTGTCCAGCAGTTTTGTAGAAGAAGTTGTTTAAAGCAAAAGTTGACGACGGACGGACGCACGCACGCACGCACGGACGACGGACGACGGACAAAGACCGATCCCAAAAGCTCACCTTGAGCACTTCGTGCTCAGGTGAGCTAAAAATAGAAAAATATTCCTTGAAAATGCCGTCTGCTATTTGTTATTAGCAGTTAAAGGGTTAATAAAAGCACTTGCAGCACTGTGGGTTGATTTCCCCTGAGTCTAAGACAGGTTTTGTTTGATTTGAGGTTTAACGTCCCCGTCAACACTGTATAGGTCAATGGCCCTGTACTTGGAATAATACTGTCTTGTTAAATCCTTTACTTCCTGTATTTTAAGCATACAGTGTAGACCCTGATCAGACAGCAGATTCTGTGGCATATGATCTGGGTCTACACTGTTTACCTATGTCCTATTTTCGGAATCCTTGGCATTTATAGGTTAACAAAGTCAATATTTCAAAAATGCTCCAGTATTTGTGGGCACTTTATTTTCAAGCACTGTCTATTAATCAGTACAGAAAACCATTAAATTTGTGCATTGAGTTTTAACCCTTGTCCTGCTGATCCCGGATATGTATTACACCTCAACCTCGTTATAACACGGAACTCCGGGTCCAACCAATGGACCGTGTTAGTTAACCGAATCGTGTTATAAACGTCGAACGTATTTGTCACAGATCAACCATTGACACAATGGTGATCAATAGTTTCCCAAACAAGATGATGTGCGGTCCGGTTAATGACCGTATTTCCCGACTAAAATGTGTTTAGAACTAATCAATGGCAGTAAATACCATGGCCCATCAAATCAAACAAGTCACTTTAATCGAAATCAGCTGATAAACCATGTTTTATATCCAGAAATCGTCCGATCTGACAGCGAGTATGACGCCATTTTGATAGCTGGTTCCCGGCTATCTGTGTTGTAACTGAGCGTCCAGAACCGTACCGAACTACAGTACCGTTAATACATTTCAATGGTGAAATTACCGTGTAGGGTTCGGAACCGGACAATGATCAACGCTTACAAGAAATTTGAATTACTTCCCTTGAAATGTCTTACCCTTAATATTTTAGCCATTTGTAACGATTTTCAATGGCGCACATGGCCTTTGAATGATTTTCTTACCGTGAAAATCGATCTTGAATATGATTTATTATTTGCTTTTAAAATGGAATAAATTTGACTTTCTTTTACATGCGGCTCTAGAAAATGAGTTTTATTGCAGTTGACCGATCACATCATCTGCATCCATGTTTAAAATTTCTGCTGAGCAGTGATCCTTAACGGAGCGTGATAAATATTTTTTCCGGTTGCGTAAATGAATTCTTTAATCTCTTTATCTCACTAAGCCAACACTTTTGATTGTGCCGATGTCAGTTCATGTTTATCATGCGTGTCAAGCTTAACAAGTTTATATACGGTATATTCAACTCTGCTGGAGGCCTGCAATAAATATCAAAAAGTACCGTTATAAACCGTGTTAGCTACCGTGTTAGCTACCATATAACCGCAGTCAAAAGTGAGAGGAAAATAAAGTTGTTGTGCTTAAAACCTGATACAATCCTTGGATACTATTTATAAATGTTGGTTGGGGAAAATTTTGGGTCCAAACCAAAACCGTGTTATATCCGAATTCGTGCTGTAACGAATCGTGCTATAACGAGGTCCGGGTGTATTTTCCAAACAATGAAGATCCAGATCAGATGGCTTCTTCAGAAGCCATCTGATCATGATCTTCATTGTTTGTCATTCAGCTCATGAATTTGTTGCAATAATTTGCATCAAGTAATCTGATTGGTTGATAATGAGTAGTGGGTGTGGCATATATAAATATTCAGCAGGACAAGGGTTAATTTAACTTTGTCAGGGATAATCACATTGAAAACAGCAGAATAGACACAGTGGTATCAATATACCTAACATAAGCTGCTGAATTCAAAGAGCAACTGAAATTAAATATAAGTATCTTGCCGGAAAATTACAATGAAACTTCATTCTAATGCATTTGCGTATGTAATGCGATATCTGATTGGATCACATCAAATATTTGGGACAGTATATTCTGCAAAATACTGGCGGAAACCCGACATCATCATGTAACATCGCTTCTCATTGGGTAGCATTTGGTTTTACACAGCTCACAGCACTTGTGTTTTGTGCTAACTCGTACAGCATTTAAAAAATCATCAATTTTATGGTTGCAAATTCCATTTTACGGTGAGGCAAACTTTCTGAATCTAAAACTGATGATTAATCTCCCAAAATGGCAATTTTGCAATACAATTATCACCTAAATGAATCAGACACCTTCAGGACAATGAAAATTTGTTCAAGAGATGTGAAAAAATGCACTTTGTCGAACAGGTGTGTTATCGTAATGAGCCATCGTAAACAAGCCATCAGGGTTTGAACTATCAAAGTTTTACAGTATATGTTTCAAGAATAATGCTGTCAAATTTCACGAATGAGCAAATTCCATTGACCATATCAAACATATGGCCAAGGTATAAAATATTCAAATAGCCCATTATTTCCTAGTGGACTCTTCCATTGCTATATGTTGGACAAGATATGCGGTGTCTTATCTGGGCCTGCACTGTTTGTCAAGGTACCCCTTTACGATTTTCCCGCATGCAATGGGATAAATAAGGTGTGGTTTTAATCAGCATTTGAAAAGTCAAGAAAAAGACATTTTATCTCTGAGACAGATTCTGTCAAATCTATAATCAATATTTAGTATTTTGTAGTAAAAGTACATGTATTGACATCAGCTTACCCTCAAAGAAAATTTGTAAGAATCACCAATCTCTTCTTGACCTGAAACAAATAGAAATGGCAAACAAAGGTTAACCCTTATCTTGCTGAATATTCATTTAAGCCACACCCATTTCTGTCTATCAACCAATCAAATTACTTGATGTAATTTATTGCTACAAATTCATAAACTGAATGCCAAACAGTGTAGATCCTGATCAGATGGCTTCTTCAGAAGCCTTCCTCAGAAGCCATCTGATCTGGATCCACACTGTTTGCAAAGAAAATGGTTGTCGTGAACAGCAGGATAAGAGTTAACCCTCAAGCACTAATCACAATTAGCAGATAACATTTCCAAGGTATTTTTCAGAAAAAAAAAATCTTGGCATTGCATGTGAATTGTCTGCTGGGTTTACAATTCACATGAAAAGTCAAGCCATGTTTCTCTTAAAAATGAAAATGAAAATTAGTTTAGATTATACTAATTTATTTTAGTTCGATTGCGATGAAATCTTGAAGCTTATTTGAATCACTCGCGAACACACATTCCGGATGTTATCATGCGCACGAGAAAGAGGCTGTGACTTTTACACCACTGCTACCTATTTACACCTGGGTGGAATGGGGCAGTGGCATTACATGTCTTGCCCAAGGACACACCTCGTCTCCGGTGGCCGGATTCGAACCCACAACCTTTCAATCATAAATGTCGAACACACTAACCACTGAACTATCGAGGCTGCTGAAATTTATATTGTTGTCTGCTCTAGAAATTTTTGCAGCACTTGCGAGGTTTAATAAAATACTTTTATATATACAATAACAAGAGGGCCATGATGGCCCTGGATCGCTCACCTGATCCATAGTGTAACAAGTGGGCCCCAGAGAAGGCAATTATTGGCCCCAGGGCTTTAATGTGCATAATGTTAAGGGAGGTCTTAAAGATGAAGCTTCATACCAAACATCAACAAAGACTATAATTTGAACAATCTTGGCAAAGGTCCACTAGATAAAGCTACACATCAAATATCTAAGACCTGGGCCTTGCAGTTTCAGAGAAGAAGATTTTTAAAGATTTTCCCTATATAAGCCTATGTAAAACCAAAGGGCCCCGGGGCAGGGACATTTTTGGCCTCAGCACTATAATTTGAATAATCTTGTTAGGGGTCCTTTAGATGAAGCTTCATACCAAATATAAAAGATCTGGGCCTTGTGGTTTCAGAGAAGAAGATTTTTAAAGATTTTCCCTATATAAGTCTATGTAAAACCAAAGGGCCCTGGGGCGGGGGCATTTTTGGCCCAAGGGCTTTAATTTGAACAATCTTGGTAGAGGTCCACTAGATGAAGCTTCATACCAAATATCAAATTCCTGGGCCTTGCGGTTTCAGAGAAGAAGATTTTTACAGACTTTCCCTATATAAGCCTATGTAAAACCAAAGGGCCCGGGGCGGGGGCATTTTTTGCCCCAGCACTATAATTTGAACAATCTTGGTAGGGGTCCACTAGATGAAGCTTCATACCAAATACCAAAGTCCTGGTCCTTGTGGTTTCAGAGAAGAAGATTTTTAAAGATTTTCCCTATAATTATAAGCCTATGTAAAACCAAATAGCCCCGGGGTGGGGGCATTTTTGGCCCCAGCACTATAATTTGAACAATCTTGGTAGGGGTCCACTAGATGAAGCTTCATACCAAATATCAAAGTCCTGGGCCTTGTGGTTTCAGAGAAGAAGATTTTTAAAGATTTTCCCTATATAAGCCTATGTAAAACCAAAGGGCCCCGGGGCAGGGGCATTTTTGGCCCCAGCATTATAATTTGAACAATCTGGGTAGAGGTCCATTAGATGAAGCTTCATTCTAAATATCAAAGTCCTGGGCCTTGCGGTTTCAGAGAAGAAGATTTTTAAAGATTTTCCCTATATAAGCCTATGTAAAACCAAAGGGCCCTGGGGCGGGGGCATTGTTGGCCCCAGCACTATAATTTGAACAATCTTGGTAGGGGTCCACTAGATGAAGCTTCATACCAAATATCAAAGACCTGGGCCTTGTGGTTTCAGAGAAGAAGATTTTTAAAGATTTTCCCTATATAAGCCAATGTAAAACCAAAGGGCCCCGTGGCGGGGGCATTTTTGGCCCAAGCACTATAATTTGAACAATCTTTGTAGGGGTCCACTAGATGAAGCTTCATACCAAATATCTAAGTCCTGGGCCTTGTGGTTTCAGAGAAGAAGATTTTTAAAGATTATCCCTATATAAGCCAATGAAAACCAAAGGGCCCCGGGGCGGGGGCATTTTTGGCCCCAGCACTATAATTTGAACAATCTTGGTAGAGGTCCATAAGATGAAGCTTCATTCTAAATATCAAAGTCCTGGGCCTTGCGGTTTCAGAGAAGAAGATTTTTAAAGATTTTCCCTGTATAAGCCTATGTAAAACCAAAGGGCCCTGGGGCGGGGGCATTTTTGGGCCCAGCACTATAATTTGAACAATCTTGTTAGGGGTCCACTAGATGAAGCTTCATACCAAATATCAATGACCTGGGCCTTGTGGTTTCAGAGAAGAAGATTTTTAAAGATTTTCCCTATATAAGCCTATGTAAAACCAAAGGGCCCCGTGGCGGGGGCATTTTTTGTCCCAGCACTATAATTTGAACAATCTTCGTAGGGGTCCACTAGATGAAGCTTCATACCAAATATCAAAGTCCTGGGCCTTGTGGTTTCAGAGAAGAAGATTTTTAAAGATTTTCCCTATATAAGCCTATGTAAAACCAAAGGCCCCGGGGCGGGGGCATTTTTGGCCCCAGCACTATAATTTGAACAATCTTGGTAGAGGTCCATTAGATGAAGCTTCATTCTAAATATCAAAGTCCTGGGCCTTGCGGTTTCAGAGAAGAAGATTTTTAAAGATTTTCCCTATATAAGCCCATGTAAAACCAAAGGGCCGCGGGGCGGGGGCATATTTGGCCCCAGCACTATAATTTGAACAATCTTGGTAGGGGTCCACTAGATTAAGCTTCATACCAAATATCAAAGACCTGGGCCTTGTGGTTTCAGAGAAGAAGATTTTTAAAGATTTTCCCTTTATAAGCCTATGTAAAACCAAAGGGCCCCGTGGCGGGGGCATTTTTTGTCCCAGCACTATAATTTGAACAATCTTGGTAGGGGTCCACTAGATGAAGTTTCATACCTAATATCAAAGTCCTGGGCCTTGTGGTTTCAGAGAAGAAGATTTTTAAAGATTTTCCCTATATAAGCCTATGTAAAACCAAAGGGCCCTGGGGCGGGGGCATTTTTGGCCCCAGCACTTTAATTTGAACAATCTTGGTAGGGGTCCACTAGATGAAGCTTCATACCAAATATCAAAGACCTGGGCCTTGTGGTTTCAGAGAAGAAGATTTTTAAAGATTTTCCCTATATAAGCCAATGTAAAACCAAAGGGCCCCGTGGCGGGGGCATTTTTGGCCCAAGCACTATAATTTGAACAATCTTTGTAGGGGTCCACTAGATGAAGCTTCATACCAAATATCTAAGTCCTGGGCCTTGTGGTTTCAGAGAAGAAGATTTTTAAAGATTATCCCTATATAAGCCAATGTAAAACCAAAGGGCCCCGGGGCGGGGGCATTTTTGGCCCCAGCACTATAATTTGAACAATCTTGGTAGAGGTCCATAAGATGAAGCTTCATTCTAAATATCAAAGTCCTGGGCCTTGCGGTTTCAGAGAAGAAGATTTTTAAAGATTTTCCCTGTATAAGCCTATGTAAAACCAAAGGGCCCTGGGGCGGGGGCATTTTTGGGCCCAGCACTATAATTTGAACAATCTTGTTAGGGGTCCACTAGATGAAGCTTCATACCAAATATCAATGACCTGGGCCTTGTG
This sequence comes from Lucinisca nassula, assembly GCA_963580285.1. Classification (NCBI taxonomy): domain Eukaryota; kingdom Metazoa; phylum Mollusca; class Bivalvia; order Lucinida; family Lucinidae; genus Lucinisca; species Lucinisca nassula. The sequence continues at coordinate 109,972,315 of OY757018.1, read as the reverse complement.
GTTTCAGAGAAGAAGATTTTTAAAGATTTTCCCTATATAAGCCTATGTAAAACCAAAGGGCCCCGTGGCGGGGGCATTTTTTGTCCCAGCACTATAATTTGAACAATCTTCGTAGGGGTCCACTAGATGAAGCTTCATACCAAATATCAAAGTCCTGGGCCTTATGGTTTCAGAGAAGAAGATTTTTAAAGATTTTCCCTATATAAGCCTATGTAAAACCAAAGGCCCCGGGGCGGGGGCATTTTTGGCCCCAGCACTATAATTTGAACAATCTTGGTAGAGGTCCATTAGATGAAGCTTCATTCTAAATATCAAAGTCCTGGGCCTTGCGGTTTCAGAGAAGAAGATTTTTAAAGATTTTCCCTATATAAGCCCATGTAAAACCAAAGGGCCGCGGGGCGGGGGCATATTTGGCCCCAGCACTATAATTTGAACAATCTTGGTAGGGGTCCACTAGATTAAGCTTCATACCAAATATCAAAGACCTGGGCCTTGTGGTTTCAGAGAAGAAGATTTTTAAAGATTTTCCCTTTATAAGCCTATGTAAAACCAAAGGGCCCCGTGGCGGGGGCATTTTTTGTCCCAGCACTATAATTTGAACAATCTTGGTAGGGGTCCACTAGATGAAGTTTCATACCTAATATCAAAGTCCTGGGCCTTGTGGTTTCAGAGAAGAAGATTTTTAAAGATTTTCCCTATATAAGCCTATGTAAAACCAAAGGGCCCCGGGGCGGGGGCATTTTTGGCCCCAGCACTTTAATTTGAACAATCTTGGTAGGGGTCCACTAGATGAAGCTTCATACCAAATATCAAAGACCTGGGCCTTGTGGTTTCAGAGAAGAAGATTTTTTAAGTTTTTTGTGAAAAAAATCTATTTTTGGCTCCTGTGACCTAGATGTGCAACGGACCAGAACCATTTGAACAACTTTGAAAGGGGACCACCTAAGGATCATTCCTGTGAAGTTTGGTCAAAATCCGTTGAGTGGTTTAGGAGGAGATGTCGTTTAAAGAAATTGTTTACGCACGGACGCACGGACGCACTGACGCACGGACGCACGGACGCACGACGGACGACGGACAAAAAGTGATCCCAAAAGCTCACCTCGTCACTACGTGACGGTGAGCTAAAAACACATAGATGTATAAAACTTTTGTTTCAATACACTTATAAAATGTAATGCAATCTGATTGAATAATGTCAGCAATTTGAAACAGTTTATTGTGTGATAAACTGTCAGAAATCTGTTGTCTTCACATCACGAAACATGCCTATATAATTTTGACCCCCTTAAACCCCACTTTTATATACCAAAACTGGGGTTTGCAGGGGTACACATTATATTTCTTATTTCTGCTCAAAAACATAGATTATGGGTACTCGTCAGAACAACCACAGTGAGGCAGTTCTGAGGAGTATCCACAATCTATGTTTTGAGCAGAAATAAGAAAATATCACAATTTTTCATCTTATTTTCAGTTTTTCGGCAGTAAAATTTACAATGTATTTGTAAAGGGGTGTTTTCGGCATGACAGAACATAACTTTCCATTGGCTGACATTTTATGTTGCTGAAAGTTCTCTCCTTGCTGAGCAAATATAGCAATTTTAAAGAAGAAATGAATACTGATAAGTGCATTTGAACATGGAAAATGGTAAAGAAAATTGTCATTGTTGGAGGTAATTCATCAGTTTTGCAGCAAAAAAAAAATAATAAAAATGTGAATGACAATTTGAAGGCAGTTTTCTTTCCACTAAATATGCACAATAACTTAAGAATTCATTACAATGAAGTTATTCTTTTAAGATGCAAACATACAAGTGCTTTTTGTTATAAATATTATACAGTTATTTCATGGCCATTTGGAGTATAGTCAAAACTATTGGTGCTGTGGATGAACTGATGCACTATTGCCCGAGGCCGAAGGTAAACTAACTGAATTCCTCAAGATCACTGTCCCATGGGGTCAGAACTTCTGATGTAAGGAGAAAGTAATGAGATATCAAGTGTTGACAGATCTAAAGGGTAAACTTACAGAATTTCTCTAGATCACTGTCCCATGTTGTCAGATTTTCTGATGTAAGGAGAAAGCACTGAGATATCAAGTCCAGACAGATCTTAAAGGTAAACTTACAGAATTCCTCTGTCCGATGTTGTCAGATCTTATGATGTGAGGAGAAAGTACTGAGATATCAAATGTCGACAGATCTAAAGAGTAAACTTACAGCCTCGATAGCGCAGTGGTTAGCGCATTTGACTTATGATCGAGAGGTTGTGCGTTCTAATCCGGCCACCGGTATCGAGGTGTGTCCTTGGGCAAGACACTTAATGACACTGCCCCACTCCACCCAGGTGTAAATGGGTAGCAGTGGTGTAAAAGCCACTGCCTCTCTCTCGCGCGCACGTGAAAACACCCGGAATGAGTGTTCAAGATCGATCCAATAAGCTTGAAGCTTTCATCGCAATCGAACTAAAATAAATTAGTATAAACTAAACTTGAAGAATTCCTCTGGATCATATCCCATGTTGTCAGATCTTCTGATGAGAGAAGAAAGAACTGAGATATCAAGTGCTGACAGATCTTAAGGTTGAACTTACAGAATTCCTCTTGATCATATCCCATGTTGTCAGATCTTCTGATGAGAGAAGAAAGAACTGAGATATCAAGTGCTGACAGATCTTAAGGTTAAACTTACAGAATTCCTCTTGATCATATCCCATGTTGTCAGATCTTCTGATGGCAGAAGAAAGAACTGAGATATCAAGTGCTGACAGATCTAAAGGTTAAACTTACAGAATTCCTCTGAATCACTGACCCATGTTGTCAGATCTTCTGATGTGAGGAGAAACTACTGAAATATCAAGTGTTGACAGATCTAAAGGGTAAACTTACAGAATTCCTCTGGATCACTGTCCCATGTTGTCAGATCTTCAGATGTGAGGAGAAAATACTGAGATATCAAGCGTTGACAGATCTCTCTTAAAGTGTTATAGGTGAAAAACTGCATCTTGATCTTATAGGCTTGTGTCTTAACCATGTCTGGGTCTGAATAATATATCAATAATCTATAAATTCAGAAAACAACAAATAGTACAAGTATTCAGAAACAAGTACATGTATTGTACACTACTGTCTGTGCCAATCACAACAATTGTCATCTGCTTTCTTATCTGCTGGTTATTTCGAAAGACATATGTTGTAAAGTGTGGACCCACTAGGAGCATTCCTTAGAGAAGCAGTCTGATCAGGATCCACACTGTCTGCCTGTATGCAAAAATATGTTTGAAATGTTTGCAAGAAGATGCAGCACAACACATAAACAGATGACATTTTCAGATGCAGTCTTGAGGGTCTTATTTATGGTTTTTCAAATAAAGGGACTTTATGCTCCCAAGGAGCTTTTTTTTTCTTCTACCCTTCAAGCACTAAGCTTGTTAAGAAGATAACAGTTTCAAAGTATTTTTTTTTTATTATTTTTCTGCAAAATAAGGCTAGACATTACTAAATCTGCTCAGCAGACAATTCATATGGGCCCCATCAAGCGATTTTGGTACTTATCGCCTATGCAAGCAGCGAAGGTTCAGGCGAGCCTGCGCATCCGCGCAGTCTCGCCAGAACCTTCGCAGCTCGCTCATACAAGCAGTGAATCAAGAGGAACCTTCAGACAGAAACCCATATCCCTGGCCCCTCTGAATGGCTGGGCATGCGCAGTTAAAATTTGTCATGACGGAATGCTCGAAACACAAATTCGCTTGGAGGGGCTCATATGAAATGTCAAGCCTTATTTTTGCTGAAAATAATGAAACAAAATAGAATGTGATCTGCCCTAAAGATTTCTGCAGCACAGAATTCTGATGCCACCAGCTTCAACAGAATGAGAAAAATTCACTGTTTTGCCTCTTTCACATACAAAGCGATTTCAAGCGATTTGATTAGTTGAAAAAAAAGTTTTATGCTTCAATAAAGTCCAAGAGCAAGAATCCAAGAACTATTTCACACAGGGACAGATACATACATGTGATATCTCTCGATTTCGTCGGGATATCCCGATTTCGAACCCCATCTCCCGGTCTCCCGTCCGACGGCCCTAATCTTCCGACACGACAATTTTCCTATAGTAGTTTCCCGCCGACCGACCATTTTAGTGTTTACCGCAGTAAAATACATATGCCGCTAACCGACTGTGTATTTACCCTAGGGCTGTCACGATAAACCTTAAATTGCAATACACATCTGCACAGGTATGATATCGCGTTATGAAAAGAACGTACCGGTAAATTCCGGTTTTAAAATGCAATCATCAAACAAGCCGCAAACATGGTGATAAAAAGTGAGTGTGTGAATTCGGGTTTAACGTCGCTTTCAACAATTTTTCAGTCATATCACGACGGTGTCTGGTTGCGACAGGGAGCTCAATGCTCTCGTTTATGTGTGTGTGTGAATTCGGGTTTAACGTCGCTTTCAACAATTTTTCAGTCATATCACGACGGTGTCTGGTTGTGACAGGGAGCTCAATGCTCTCGTTTATAGTGCTGCCTCACTGAAGTATCATGTCCCAGACACATTACATGATACCACACCCAGTCACATTATCCTGACACTGGATCGACCAGTGCTAGCTCTACCACGTAAATCTGAATGCCAAGCGAGGAGCAGCTAGTACAATTTTTAACGACTTTGGTATGTCGCGGCCCGGGATCGAACCCGAGACCTCCCGTTCCCCGGAGCGGACACTCTACCAACTGAGCTATCGGGGCCGGTGATAAAAAAAAAAAGTGAGAAATCCAATACTGTTTCAAATAAAAGGAAGAAAAGTGATGTTTGCATACATTTATTAATAATTGTACTCCCCTGATCGCTGACTGCTCAAGTTGTCAACACTATTAAACAGTTTACACCCGAGGCGGGCCTTACTGATAAGCCGACAATTAACAATATGACAAGGTGTGAAAACTAGTCAATCAAGATATACCAGCTATATCTTATTTAATCCCTTTCCCACTGTGGTTCGAGCCTCGCTCAGGTCACATGTGAGATGCCAAGTTCTGCAACGGAAGGTCAGGTGTTTTTTCTCCGGGTACTCCGGTTTTTGCCCACCTCTGATTAACGATCGGCTCGATATGAGTGAGATAATCTTGAAAGGGCCGTAAAACCAAAACCAAAAAAAAAAAAAAAAAAAAAAAAAATTAATCCCTTTGTAATTGACAGTGTAGACGCTAAATATTATTCCCGCCAAAACACAGCAAAGCAGACGCTGTTTTTTTTTTTTTTCTACGTGTCTGTAAACCGTTATTCATTTATTAATCATAGAACTGGGGTATTACATAGTGACATTTTCTATTTAAACCCGAGAAAAATATTTTTGCCGTTTTTAACGGATGAAAGAAATATGCCCCACGCGACATCAATGAAAATTCGTGCATGCTTTTTGGCCTCCGACAGGTGAACGCGCTAAATTTTTTTCCCGCCAAGACAGAGCAGAGCAGACGCTGGTATTTTCTAAACATCTGTATGCACTTTTTTTTTTTCATTTATTAATAAACTGAGAACCAGAGTTTTGCAAGGTGACATTTTCTATTCAAACCTGATTTATTTTAGCTTGCGAGAAAAATATTTTTTGCCGTGTTTTTAATGGATCTTTTATGGAAGAAATATGCCCCCAAGTTAAATCAATAAAAATCATGCATGCTTATTAGTTCCGACTTAGTTCCGAGGCACGTTTTGGGGGAACGTAGTCATGGAAAAAGCATGGGCATTAAAAAATTTAGGCATTACAAAAACTTCAGTACTTCACGATCTTTAGCTTTGTTTACCAATCTACAGATGAAGCTATCCAAACTGCAAGACTATTGCAGTAAGTTCCCTTGATTTGGGGCACTTGATTGGTCATAAAAGACCAATAAACAATTTGGAAGTTTACTAATTTATTATTCACTGGATGAAAAACTAAGAAAGGTACATGCGCAAATTTTCAGTAATAAACAAACAAAAACAAACATAAACAACATGCAGTATAACTTATGAAATACTTACAGCATGTAACATTTCATAACTGCAATCATGCATGCAAACCCCCCCCCCCCTCCCCCCCAAAAAAAACAACTTAGTAAGAGAAGGGGTGTATGGGTACAAGTAAATTTGCTATGCGGGTATTCTAAACGTTGTTTTTCTGCCAGGTGCTAGGTGGGTATTTAACACCGATTTATTGGTCAGTGCTTGTTCTTTGATCGTTCCTCCGAGAAATTGTCTCTCTATCAAAAGACAAAAATGGAAGTTGTCGTCTGCTGAGTTTTCTTCTTCCAAGCTTTTATAACATATTTTTTGCATAGGGCCCTCATCAGACTGCTCTCGGCACTGTTTTCAAAAAAAAAAAATATTTTTAATGCAGATGTCAGACGACAAAGCAGACGGCAATTGTCGTGTTGGCATGTTTTGGGTGAAAAAGTGCTTCAGAGGTAAATTTTAACCAAAAATAACATCACTTTTTTTCCGCGGAAAAATCTCCCTATTTGGAACCCCAATCTCCCTATCTGAAAATCAAAATCTCCCTATTTGGGTCCAAGAAAATATCACATGTATGCAGATAGTGATATAATGTGATGTGAAAGAGCAAGTTTAGAACCCGTGTGTTACATCATTGAATAGGAAACATCATCAACAGCGTTCGATTAAAAGATGGGAAACTATTGAAATTGTAAATGTTAGAAGACAAATAAACTGAATTTAAAGACTTGACGTTTTTTTCGCTTATGTTACTTTCAAACTTGGCAGCTTCTAACTACGAATACGAATACGAAACTTTATTTGCAAATCACATACATAACATACATGAAATGCGCCCATAAAAGGCAGAAGCATGAAAGAAAATAATAATAATAACAACAATAATAATAATAATAATAAAAATAAGGAAAAAAAAAAAAAAAAAAAATTCACATACAAATTGTTGCAATGGACACAATCGTACATTACGGAAATGAACGACTATGACCGACCGTTCAAGAAAATCGATGTTAAGTAGGTAGCACACCAGCAAATTGCCACCCCATGCGCCTGGACTCCTGTCTTAATTTGACATTATATATTTGATCCTCCGCTTCCCCTAAAGGATATATTTATATAAATATATACACATACATAAACGTACATGCACATGTATACATATCTATGCATATACATGAGTCCCAGACCATGCGGCAAGCAAAAGCTACAGCCACCATGCTACTCTGCATGTTGCAGACCATAGCAATACTAATATCAAACTGAAATTGCTCCGCACAGTACACGCCACAACTAAAAACCAACAGTCTCTAGTATTTTTTGCCTTGCATCGAATAGCACAGACAAAACTTTGTCCAATATACAAAACACTTTCTGGTCTTCACAACTAAAAATCCAAATGAATTTTTCTTTATCTTGCAATTTACTTACTTTAGGAAATAGGGAGTATATGTCATTTAAAAATGGCATCCTATACGTTGATAAAGAAGGACACTGAAATAAGAAGTGTATCTCATCTTCTATATTTTCATTGCACAATTTGCACAATCTTTTCGAAACAGAAATATTGTTGTAACGTCCTCGTTCTATTTCTAATTGATGATTACTAACCCTGAATTTACAAATGTTTTTCCTTTGGTTTTTACTGCCCCACAGAAGGTACTTTTCCATTTCAAAGTGCTGTTTAAAAAGACTATAAGTTCTGAGTTTGTTGCCCTGATCTTTATTGTGGGTGCTGTGAGTATGATTAATACGTTCTTTCCAAATTGTTCTATATTTCACCAAAAGAGCTCTTAACACTAGTCTGTATATATATTTACCCGAGGATGCATACAAATCTATGTCAATATGTAAATATTTCAAGACCGTTTTTAAGAAGTTGAACCAAGAATCTGTGCCTGATAAGCTAAGATTTTCAGAAAGAGTCAATGCTTCCTTTAGGAGAATATTATTGGATTTTCTGATGTGGTCAAAATATTTGAACATGTTAGGTAAAATTTCTAAAAGCATAGGAAAACGGCCTATTTCCCCTCTCACTGCTAATGTTGAGGTCTTAGGTCCAACACCAAGCAGATATTTGCAAAACTTCAAATGTAGTTTTTCTTGTGGTAATCTATCACACATGCTTAACAAATAATTATCAGATTTGGTTTCTATTTTACTAGAGGAAAGGCATCCCCAGATTTCAGAGCCATATAGAAGTATTGGCTTAATTGTATGATCAAAAATATGAAGGCATGATTTGATTCCTGGAGGTTGGGGATAAAATGCTTTGGATAATTTAAATTGGGCTTTTAGTCCTTTATGATATAGAGCCAATTTGGCATCGCTGAAACTCCCAGAATTAGAAAACGTTACACCTAAATAAGTATAATTTTTCACACACTCAATGGGTGTATCTTTGAAATCTACATTAACATTTCTGTTTCTTGTGCCTGCACTAAACACTAATGACTTAGTTTTATTCAGATTAATTTCCATTCCCCATTCATCACAAAAAAGAGACAGTTTATTAAGCATGTTTTGCAGTCCATTTTTACTCGAAGAAAGGAGGATAAGATCATCAGCATAAAGCAAGCAATTAATATATATGTCAGATAACTTTACAGGGTCACAAGATGAATCAAAATACTTGGGAATATCATTTATAAATATATTAAATAAAGTAGGACTAAGATTGTCTCCTTGACGAACGCCTACCCTAGAGGGAAAAGTCTCTGTGCAGTAGTCGCCTACACGGACACTTAAGGTTGTTGAACTGTACATACTTCTAATAGTTTTATAAAATTTATCGCCAATGCCTAGTTTTTTTAGTTTATAGAACAATCCGTCATGCCATACGGTATCAAAAGCACGTTTAAAATCAACAAAACATGTATACAATGGCTGGGCTCCTTTACGAGTGTGTTTATCAACCAGATTCTTCAATACAAACATGTGATCGGTCATCCTAGTTTCTTTAGTAAAACCTATTTGTTCTTTACATATAATATTATGTTTATGTAAGAAGTCAACTAGTCTATTGTTTAAAATTTTATTGAAAAGCTTTCCGATACAGCTGCTGATAGTTATGCCTCTGTAATTATTAGGGTCATTAAATGATCCTTTTTTATGTAAAGGGGTTATAATGCCTTTAGACCAGAGTGCTGGATAGCTACAATTAGACAGAACTAAGTTAAATAACTTATGAATTGCAGGTTGAAGATAAAACTGACCGTATTTCAACATTTCATTCAAAATTGAATCACACCCACTAGATTTTTTGTTTTTAAGATCTTTTATGCAGTTGTAAATTTCTTTTTCTGATATAATATAGTCAAGTTCATTAAAATTTGTAGTATCTTCCAATACTGATATTTGTTCTAAAATATTTGGAATGGGAGGTTTGTTTAATTGGTTTAAGGATTCAAAATGTTCTTGCCACTCATCACTGGGTATAGATGCACTTTTATTCTTACATTCATTATTCTTTAATTCATCTAGAAGCTTCCAATAAGCGGATGGATTATCATCCCTCATGGCATCTAATTGATTCAGGATATTTTGTTTGTATTGACGGCATTTTAATTTACGTAATTTTCTAAACTCTTTTAAAGCTTTATAAAATGAGGACCTCACAAAAGGATCATTACTGTATTGTTGAAAAAGTGTTTCTTTACGTAATAATTCTCTTCGTGCTTTTTGTAGAGAAAAATCATACCATTTCGGTTTTGTTTTGCATTTATTTTTCACAGGGCCTGTACCACGAGCTGCTTTTTTATTTTTTACTTTAAGTGATAGTGATGCAGCACTTGTAAGGATATCGCTAAAATCTAATGCGGCATCATTCACAGAAGAAGCTGTGTATGTAGAGGACACAAATTTATTTAGTCTTTCTTGTATTTCTTTAGAGTTCAAGGCTTCTTGAAATTTCGAAGGCGACTGGTCATCCCATTTAAATGCAAGTGGCAATGACTGTAATTCTTTTTTCTCTTTGTAAATTGGACAATTAATGTACAACTGAAAGGAGACCTGACAGTGATCAGACAAGTCAGGTTCAAATGTATGGACTTGAAAAGTGGGTATAATACTGAAAAGTTCTTCAGAGGTAATAACATAATCAATAACACTACTTCCTGAAGGTTGGTGTGACGTGTACTGTCCGAGGGAATCTCCCAATACTCTACCATTAAGAATTCTAAGACTAGATTGAATACAGAGATTCAGTAACTGTTTACCTCTATTATTAACAATATTATCATAACTGTATCTTCTTACTGGAATATCATCGCTTACATATGTATCAAAGAGAGGTATATGAATACTGTCATCTTGTGCGATAAAATCATACTCAACTCCCGTACGAGCATTGAAGTCACCTCCAATAATAATTTTACCTTTCTTTTGATATTTAATAATGTCTTTTTCTATAATATCGATCAGATCCAAGTCCTGGGATAGAGTATAAGAAGAATACTCAGGTGAAAAATATAGAAAACATATGTAAATATCTTCTCTCAAACCAAAGAATTCTTTACTTAGATGTAACCAAATGTAATCACTATTTTGGTGGTCTAAAAATTTAATACCTTTAACAATACTATGGCGGACAAAGATAGAGATACCACCTGATCTTTTTCTCGTATTTTTTGCCTTTGGCCTAAACAAATGAACAGCTTTATATTCTGGTAAAACAAGGGAGTTGTCTATATCACAGTGTGTTTCAAGTAAACAAACTATATCTTGTGAGGCTAGATGATTAATAAAGTTAGCGTCCAAGTACTTATTATACTGCTTGTGTTTATATCCATTGATATTCCAGCAAGAAATTTTCAAATCTGTTAGATATGACATAGACATGTCAAAATATACAAATTTATAATGAGCTCAAGATATCCGACGCTGAAATCACAGAATCTGCCAAAAAGAGACCAATGAATACCTGTATCCTCTACCTGAACTGAAGGCTCCACATAACCAGGGACATAACTACTGACAACCAGAAGTGATGCTACCCCAACATAATACCAGATGTGGCAGGATGATGACAGCAGACAACGTAGACTTGCTATCCTATAAATTATCCCATTGCCCTTCGGCACAGGCGTTTGCATTGTATACTACTCAGACCCCGCTAAGGATCACTCCCATACAAACTCCATAAGGCAATATTTTGAACGAATATATCTCATTAATTACTGCCCGGAATTTAAAATCCATTTTTCAATATACATTATAGAAATGAATGTAAAAAAAAAAAAAAAAAAAAATACTATTCTGTTCCTTACGCTATTCAGATTTCTGGGAAAATAGTCACTTTTGCAATAAAGAGCCTTAAAAAAAAAAAAAAACAAAAAAAAACAGTAAAAGTGCATCTACTACTCCCCCACTGTATTTTTGTTACTGCGAATTCTTGGGTTATCTGTTTTAAAAAGGAAAACATATTGCAATTTCTCAGATACATTTACTAATAATTGCCGAATGTAAAGATGTACATAAATTATAAAATCAATTTTCCTGTGAAGGGCTTGCACGTCTGCGAGAAAGTGATCCTTATCAAAACTCGAGCAGTATACAAGAAACAGTAAATTACCTAATAGTTTTCTCTATTTATCAGTCCCATGCTATATCATGTGACTTAAACATATAATGATGTAACGAAATAGCAAACAGTGCAGACCTCGACCAGACTACCCTGTTAGGTGCAGAATGACCCCAACCTATCAAATTTGTGTCAAAAAAAAAAAAAAAGCATCTAACAGAATTCCAAGGCAAATACCCCCCCCCCCCCCACAACTCCCTATTTCATTGCTTTCGACACAAGGGAAGTAACTCAATATTATGGAAAAACATGTCTGCAAGATTTATCTTTCTTATGTCTGAGAAAAAAAAAACAAAAAAAAAAAACAGTCCAACAGAGACCCAGACCAAACAGAATAATCAGTGGTCGTTGGCAAGTTTATTCTTACTCTTTCAAATGAATTCCTAAAATTTACCATTTTGGTGGCATTTTTAATATTTCTATGACAAAGTTGGAATTATGAGGAATTATTTATTTTATCCATCACTCACAAACTTAGCATAAAGGTCTTTGGGCTTCATGCAGTTTGTGAGTGATTGCTGGCATTTACACATCAATAGAATCCATAAAAAAGAAATTCATTCCTGTTATAAAACTGATGTAAAACTTTTATATGACTAACAGAATCTTATACTCACGGTCATTTCATATGAAACTCACAGGAGGCCTGTTTCATAAGTTTCATATGAAATGACCACGAGTGTTAGTTTCTTTCACCATAACAGTAAATAAAATACTTTATTATATGCCTAAAATGATGATGATGACAACGACGGACCACTGCCTATACTATAAGTTCCCCCGGAGCCTTCAGCTCTGGTGAGCTAAAAACACTGTTCATTACCATAACACACCCGTGCGGCATAGTGCATTCTTTCATATCTCCAAAATGGCTACTTTTGCGATGAAAATCTGTGATATTTTTCTTATTAAATATTTATACTTCAAACGTAGGTTGTGGGTACTCGTTAGAACCACCTCAATGAGGCGGTTCTAATGAGTACCCACAACCTATGTCTAGGAGTAGAAATAAGCAAAATAATTTAGACCCCTGTAAACCCCAGTTTTCTCTATATAAAGTGGGGTTTAGCGGGGTGTTCATTTCACGGACTTGTTCACGTGATGTGACTACCACCAGTTTTCCCACACAAAAATACAGAATGTCATATCATCTTACTCATGTTTTATGATTCCTTATCCCCATCCCTGCTAGCTCTGAGCTCCAGAAATTTTTTGCGACATTAGAAATCAGCCATTTTGGAAACGGAATCAGGCGTATGAAACGATGACGTCACTTACACGCAGAGGGTAACATCAAATTTTTCCGCTATATATGTTTGCAAAAAAAATAAAGACTTTAGTTGAAAGCCAAAAGGTATATAATAAACATATTATCACTATAGATACTTGATCTGCCGCTCAGTATATCATAGCACACAGTATCAACGGGTGTTTCTACTTGATGTAATACGGTGCAGCAGATAAGGTTACTGTGGTAATAATGTGTATTTATCATATGGGCCCCGGCAAGCGATTTTGGTACTTATTGCCAAGCGAGCAGCGAAGGTTCAGGCGAGCCTGCGCATCCGCGCAGTCTCGCCAGAACCTTCGCTGCTCGCTCATACAAGCAGTGAATCAAGAGGAACCTTCAGACAAAGCCATATCCCTGGCCCCTCTGAATGGCTGGGCATGCGCAGTTAAAATTTGTCATGACGGAATGCTCAAAGACACAAATTCGCTTGGCGGGGCTCATATAATGTCACTGTTATTTAGTGGATAACGTCATGTAATAAAAATCATATAACCACAATTGTAACAAGAGGGCCATGATGGCCCTGGATCGCTCACCTGATCCATAGAGTAACAAGAGGGCCCCGGGGAGAGCCATTATTGACCCCAGGGTTATAATGTGCATAATGTTGAGGAAGGTCTAAAAAGGTGAAGCTTCATACCAAATATCAACTAAGGCTATAATTTGAACAATCTTGGCAAAGGTCCATTAGATGACGCTAAACACCAAATATCAAAGACCTGGGCCTTGCGGTTTCAGAGAAGAAGATTTTTTTAAAGATATTCCCTACATAAGCCTATGTTAAACCAAATGGCCCCGAGGTGGGGGCATTTTTGGCCTCAGGGCTATAATTTAAACAATCTTGATAGAGGTCCACTAGATGAAGCTTCACACCAAATATCAAAGACCTGGGCCTTGCTGTTTCAGATAAGAAGATTTTCAAAGATTATCTCTATATAAGTTTATGTAAAACCAAAGGGCCCTGGGGCAAGGGCATTTGTGGCCCAAGGGCTATAATTTGAACAATCTTGGTAGAGGTCCACTAGATGGAGCTCCATACCAAATATCAAAGACATGGGCCTTGCAGTTTCAGAGAAGAAGATTTTTAAATATTTCCCTATATAAGCCTATGTAAAACCAAAGGGCCCCAGGGCGGGGGCATTTTTGGCCCCAGCACTATAATTTGAACAATCTTCGTAGGGGTCCACTAGATGAAGCTTCATACTAAATAGCAAAGACTTGGGCCTTGCAGTTTCAGAGAAGAAGATTTTTAAAGATTTTCCCTATATAAGCCCATGTAAAACCAAAGGGCCCCAGGGCGGGGGCATTTTTGGCCCCAGCACTATAATTTGAACAATCTTGGTAGGGGTCCACTAGATGAAGCTTCATACCAAATATCAAAGACCTGGGCCTTATGGTTTCAGAGAAGAAGATTTTTAAAGATTTTCCCTATATAAGCCCATGTAAAACCAAAGGGCCCGGGGGCGGGGGCATTTTTGGCCCCAGCACTATAATTTGAACAATCTTGGTAGGGGTCCACTAGATGAAGCTTCATACCAAATAGCAAAGACCTGGGCCTTGTATTTTCAGAGAAGAAGATTTTTAAAGATTTTCCCTATATAAGCCCATGTAAAACCAAAGGGCCCCAGGGCGGGGGCATTTTTGGCCCCAGCACTATAATTTGAACAATCTTAGTAGGGGTCCACTAGATGAAGCTTCATACCAAATATCAAAGACCTGTGCCTTGCGGTTTCAGAGAAGAAGATTTTTAAAGATTTTCCCTATATAAGCCTATGTAAAACCAAAGTGCCCAGGGGCGGGGGCAATTTTGGCCCCAGCACTATAAATTGAACAATCTTGGTAGGGGTCCACTAGATGAAGCTTCATACCAAATATCAAAGACCTGGGCCTTATGGTTTCAGAGAAGAAGATTTTTAAAGATTTTCCCTATATAAGCCCATGTAAAACCAAAGGGCCCCGGGGCGGGGGCATTTTTGGCCCCAGCACTATAATTTGAACAATCTTGGTAGGGGTCCACTAGATGAAGCTTCATACCAAATAGCAAAGACCTGGGCCTTGTTTTTTCAGAGAAGAAGATTTTTAAAGATTTTCCCTATATAAGCCTATGTAAAACCAAAGGCCCCCGGGCTGGGGTATTTTTGGCCCCAGCACTATAATTTGAACAATCTTGGTAGAGGTCCACTAGATGAACCTTCATACCAAATATCAAAGACCTGGGCCTTGCGGTTTCAGTGACGAAGATTTTTAAAGATTTTCCCTATATAAGCCCATGTAAAACCAAAGGGCCTCGGGGCGGGGGCATTTTTGGCTCCAGCACTATAATTTGGACAATCTTGGTAGGGGTCCATTTGATGAAGCTTCATACCAAATATCAAAGACCTGGGCCTTGCGGTTTCAGAGAAGAAGATTTTTTAAGATTTTCCCTATATAAGCCCATGTAAAACCAAAGTGCCCAGGGGCGGGGGCATTTTTGGTCCCAGCACTATAATTTGAACAATCTTGGTAGGGGTCCACTAGATGAAGCTTCATACCAAATATCAAAGACCTGGGCCTTGCGGTTTCAGAGAAGAAGATTTTTTAAGTTTTTGGTGAAAAAAATCTATTTTTGGCTCCTGTGACCTATATGTGCAACGGACCGGAACCATTTGAACAACTTTGAAAGGGGTCCACCTAAGGATCATTCCTGTGAAGTTTGTTCGAAATCCGATCAGTGGTTTAGGAGGAGATGTTGTTTGAAGAAATTGTTTACGCATGCACGGACGCACGGAAGACGACGGACAAAAAGTGATCCCAAAAGCTCACCTCGTCACTACGTGACGGTGAGCTAATAACACATGGTTACTGGCATGTTACGTCATGATGCTGTCTGTGACAACCTTGTTTTCTTTTGATCTTCTTCCGCAATAAAATCATTAGATGATAAACAGAACCTTACACTCATGGTCAGTTCATATGAAATTATGAAACTCCCCAAAGGCTAGTTTCATATGAAATGACCACTCGTGTAAGATCCTCTGTGTCTAATGTTGGTAGGGTACGAATTTTAAAGAAAAGAATTTGCTCAGCATGAGTAGATCCCCAATGATATGGCAGACATAATCTTTGAAAGAGTTACGTATCCCAAATGAAAGTTTGTATCATGTCATATCTGTTTAATTTATTGGGTAATATCATATCATAAAAACTTAATGACCACATATATATTAGCACACGGTCACTGGTGCATAATGGGACTGGCATTGTCCCTGACTTCAGTGAAATTCAGGAGACTTAATTGATATGTCAATAATGTCATTGTAAAACAAAATTTGTAGCCATAAAACTGCCGATACCTCCCACAGCAAATTTGAATACAGTACAGGCCTCATACTGACGAAGCTTTTCCATGCCTGAAATACCTAATTTTGTAGCCTTTACGCTCATCCTGTTGAACACAACAACCATTACCTTTGCAAACAGTGTAGATCCAGATCAGATGGCTTCTGAAGAAGCCATCTGATCAGGATCTACACTGTTTGTAATGCAGTTTGTGATCTGAATAAATGCATTACATCAAGTAATTTGATTGGTAAATAGTCAGAAATGGGAATAGCTAAATAATATTCAGCAGGATAAGCATTTAATAGTCATTTTAAACAGAATAGAGGAAGAAAATCAAAATCCAAAAAGCCTGAAATCAAGAAAAAATCAAGCCCTGAAAGCCTGAAATCCTGCATATGCCTGAAAAATATGAGGCCTGACAGTAGTCTGCGTACTGTACCTGTTTCATGTTTTCCTGGCCTGTAGGAGTCTGACATCAGAATGTTCTTCATTAGATTGAAACAATTAACTGTAAATCTTTCAAACAAAAGACCTGAAAACAAGGGTCGTTAGTTAACGTATCGTTAAAACTTTGATCATTAAATATGGTAAATATGCTGAAATTTTTGCTGAAAAAATGTGAGCAACTTTTGCGGACGCAAAAGTTGCTCACATTTTTTCAGCAAAAATACCAAAATTTACAATATTGTACTTGCTAGAAGAGTTAACAATATGACCACTAACGAGCTCGTTAAGCTAACAATGCTTTGAACAACTTGCCCCTGAAAACAAGGGAAGATCTACTCTACAAAAAATGATTACTTGAAATGTTTTCCAAAGAAAACAATGTTCCTCCCCCCACAACCATAAATATAACTAAAACACCCATTTGATTTAGGTGTAGGTCACTAAAATAAAAAAATGATTAGATTTTGGTGATCTCCATGGTTTTAGCCCCCGAAAACTGTCAGTTTTGGGCCAAAATTGCTTGTATGCACCATACAAGCAATTTTGGCCCAAAACTGACAGTTTTCGGGGGCCTAAAACCATGGAGATCACCAAAATCTAATCATTTTTTGCTAGGTTGCAATGATATATTACACCAGGTTTGAACAAATTTTATCAATTCATACATCAGATAGCATGCAAACAAGCCAAAATCGACAGTTTGGGAAGCATGTGCCCTTGAATATAAGGTCAATGTTACCAAAATCTTATCAAATCTTTGGTAGGTTGCAATGATATATTACACCAAGTTTGACCAAATTTCATCAATTTATTCATGAGATAGGGTGCAGAAAAGCCTAAATTGGAAGTTTTTGGGGGCATGTGCATTTAAAAATAAGGTCAAGGTCACCCAAATCTAACCAATCTTTGGTAGGCTGCAGTGATACACTGTACCAAGTTTGACCAAAATTTGTCACTTCCTTCATAAGATTGGATGCAGACAAGCCATTTTTGGCGCAAAATTGACAGTTTTGTGGGGCCTAGGCCCTTGAAAATAAGGTCAAGGCTATCAAATCCTAACGAAAGTTCCCCCCCCCCCCCCCCCCCCCCCCACATCCTAAGCATGTAACAATGCAAGTTCTGTAAGAATCCATCAGTATGTTCAGGAGATATGGCGCTTCAAACAGACTATGCTGACACCAATCCCAACGCGGATGCAAATGGAATTCACACCAAAAACAATATGCCCCCACTCCTCTGAGTCGAGCAGATGACAAAACAGATGACAATTGTTGTAAATTGCATCTTACGGGAAATATCAAATAGGTCTTTACTACGACACATTTTTTATTAATGAGTCTCTGTTTTAGTATTTGAGACTATAACTGGGCACATAGTTATTCAGAGATCTGGTTTTAATGTAAAAGAATACATACTGGCCACAAAGCACTTATTTCATCACCTATATACTTTTTCTGTTGTTTGCCGATTTTACAACTGTTTCTTATGAAAATAATCCACACTCTTGTTTATCAAGACTTAAGTAACTTAAGTTAATTCCATGAATTTCAGCAAAACTGGGTTCAGAGTACTTGTAGGGAGAGGATTTACTAATGTTGTATAACTTGTATCCAATCCCATTGTGTTTCATGCAATAAAATATGTTTAATCTAGAGTACTTGTCTGAGGTTGATAGACAAAACAAATTACCGAGTTGCTTATCATTTTTCACTTGTTTTTCATTTCAAATTAATACTGGATCAACAGAAATTATGTGTTAAAGAAAGAATTTATATGTAAAATGACAAACATGAAAAAAAAAAACATGTTCAGCAATACCCTTCCAGAAATGTTCAGTATAGCCAATAATGTCGAGTTCTATCTGACATAGGCTTCAGTAATGTATTTACCCTTAACTGTTTATGCATATAAAACAATTGGCCATAAATATAACTACGATAATATAACTACAACAGGTGTGTGTGTGTGAATACGGGTTTAACGTCACTTTCAACAATTTTTCAGTCATATCATGACGGTGTCTGGTTGCGACAGGGAGCTCAATGCTCACTTTTATACAGTAGTGCTGCCTCACTGAAGTATCATGTCCCAGACACATTACATGATACCACACCCAGTCACATTATCCTGACACTGGGTCGACCAGTCCTAGCTCTACCCCATAAATCTGAGTGCCAAGCAAGGAGCAGCTAGTACCATTTTTAATGACTTTGGTATGTGGCGGCCCGGGATCAAACCCGTGACCTCACGTTCCCGGAGCGGGCACGCTACCAACTGAGCTATCGGGGCCGGCAACTACAACAGGTAAGTCAAGATATTACAAAACCAAGCTGAGCCTCGACATCATAAGTTTATTTTCTACCCACCTGTCTGTGTAAAGTTGTATCTAACAACAAATTCCAAAGTCCTGTGTATGAACTGCATAAAACACACTGGATGCTGATCTAATGAGTCCAATAGCTACAACACAAAATTCAGAGCACTCATAGCACTGATTGGCTGAAAAATGGTCTTGAACGGGGACTTAGACAGCAGAACTTCAATGCCTCAAACCCCGATGGCTCATTTACCATGGATGAGCCAAACCTGTTCTTGAGTCTGCAGGGAATTCTTCCAAATACAATGTAGGGAGATTTTTTTTATCTTGCAAAAGTTTGCTGTGTGTACTCATTAGAATCGCCTCGATGAGGCAATTCTAATGAGTAGACACAACATACATTTTATATTATAGAACACTGAAAATATATCCCACAACTGTCTTCATTATGCCTCCTAGTATGGCAATAATAGTAACACTCTGTGGTTCGAACTATGGCTGTCTCTAACAAATTTTCCTGGTACCAAAATGTTTGAGCCATCAAAGTTTAACTGTATTTCATTTAATCCTTCAACTCTTGTTATTTAAGCAAACAGTGTAGATCCTGATCAGATGCCACATTCTGTCGCATCTGATCTGGATCTAAACTGTTTGCCAATGTCCCAGCAAAAGACCAGAGTCAATGTTTTACAACAAGCTTTTACACAACACTCTGATGTCACAATGACAAGAATAGCATAGATGTAAAAAAACTATTACCTGGATTTCATACAAATCAGTGACAGTCACATGGAAATCAACCACATACAATTTTTGTGCCTTGTCGCATTGGGTTGACTGACATACGATCAACTCAAAAATATATCCAATAAAAGACTGCCAATGATACCTCCCAAAAAATTGTTTCTTTCAAATATTCCATGGGACTTAAGCTTATGATAGGAAATATAGACACATTGTACACAGTGGCAAGAAGTGCCTTAATTCAGTCTAAATAAGATTTAGGTGTGCCATAAGGAAATCTAAAAATATGCTTGTTTCAAGGCAGTCAACATGTAAATGAAGGCTGTACATTTGTTTTTTCATCTTAAATACAGTGAAATTCTGCTATTAAGACCACCAAAAATTAAGACTAATTCTGCTTTAAAAAGCTTATTTAGTAGGCTCCACTTAATTTTTCTTTGTGTTTTCTGCCCAAAGTGTCCTCTGGTCAGGGACCACCTTTGGGACTGTTTAAAAGTGGTCTTAAAGACCACTTTTGAACAGTCCCAAAGGTGGTCTTAATATAGGAATTTTACTGTATATACATGTAATGATATTAAATGACAACTAACCAAACCCACTAAAGGGCAATGATTATTTACATAGAAACAGATAAGAGTGGTTACTTTTCCAATAAATGAAGGATAATTTATGCAATTCTCCATAAAAATCTATGTTGTGGGTATTCATTAGAACCGCCTTGAAAATTATCATGAAATACCCACCTGATCTGTTGCTATGATATATCTAACTATTTTTTTTATTTGCCCCCGCCCATCGGGTCTTGAAGAAATAGATTGGGCTGCACAATGCTTCCAAGCAAAGCTGAAACCCACCGCGCACATGAGTACTGGTAATCCGCTTAGAGGCTCTAAGCCTGCCCAGGCAAAATGGTGTGAGTCGGTTTCATTGGGCAGCAGGGCTTGAGAAGTCATTTCATCTCAATGTCGGGAAAAAGTCCCACAAAATTGGAAGCAACGTGTTCAAAATGACCTTAATAGTGTTGATGGGGACGTAAACAAGTCTAGCCAGTGTTGGCTTATTGCTCTGTGGCTCGCCCCGAGGCTATAGAAGGCTCATGTGAACAGCAAATTTGCTGTTTAGACTGCACAAAATTAATGTGCCTGCTGACCGGAGTCTTCTCCAGTTGCAAAGTTCTTATGTGTTTTGTCATGAGTTGGCTTTAACATTAACCCATTGAGTACCAGAAACCCCAAAATGGGTAGGATGACAAATAGTGCAGGCCCAGATCAGATGCCGCATTCTCCTGGTAAACAGTGCAGGCCCAGATCAGACGCCGCAGAACGCGGCGTCTGATCAGGGCCTACACTGTTTGCTAATAGTCGGGGATTTGAAATTCGTAGCACCCGTATTTAAGGAGTTTAATGCACCTTACTTTCTCACACTTAACTATGATACGAATTTATTATGAGGTCTCTCAGCATCTTGAAAATGGAGTTAGAAAATCAAAAAAGTGGGGAAAAAAGACATAAAAAGGGGGAGATAAATGTACTTAACCTCTTTTCTTATTTAAGCATCCAAACAATTCCAAACGACATCTCCTCTAAAACTACAAGGCCAATTGGAACCAAATTATATGTAAAGCCGCCATGGGGTGGAAGAACAAACATTTATTCTGAATATCTGGATCATGTGACCAAAATGTCCGCCATGCCCATATATGGTAAAAACCTTTCCAAATTGCCTTCTCAGGAACCAATCGACCGATGACCTTGAAACTTGGTATACAATATATGGGATCCGGGCCCTATCGAATTTGTTCAAATGATGACTTTCGTTGACCTTGACCTTTCGTACGTCAAGGTCACATTCGGTCACTTAGGATTTTGTATGGAAAAGACAGGGTTTTCTGGTTCTGTTGCAGCTTATGACATCATAGTTGATATTTGCAATCAGCTTAATGATCCTGGGGCCATAAGATTAAATAGTTTTTAATTTTTCTAAAACTACTGGGCTAACTGATACCAAATTACATATACTGCATCAGTGTGGTCGAGAAATCCAAGTTTGTTAGAGGGATCTGTGTTATCGTCACACCATTAAACGGCCAAAAGTGATTTTAAATTCTGCATCTCAAGAAATACAAGACCTTGGTATGCAGCATTTTGGACTCTAGCCCTAAGATGGCTCAAAGCTGACTATAATGTATGCAACGGCAACAAAAGAAAACAATGGTTGATTTCAAAATAATTTGGCATCAATGGTCCTGGGATTGGCCTCTACTAAACCATTATGGTCTGTTAAAATAAATGGCCACCACGGTTGTGTGTGTGTGTGTGTGGGGGGGGGGGGGGGGGGAGGGGGTGAATTTATGCCCACTTGAACTCTGGTGAGCGAAGTTTCCCATCGGCTGCTTGTTTACAATTTTGTGTTCAGGGCATTTATTAAAAGTCGCGTAAACTTGATGGCAAGCGTAAACCATATCTAATTGGCGTTGCCATGATAAAGCAGCCACAGTTTTCTGCTTTACTGATTGCGCTTGTTTGGTTATCTTTTGTTGCTTAGCTTCATAAACAATTAATTGGTGACCAGTGGTAGTTTGGTATGAAGTTACCATGACAGCAATACACCTGAAAGACGACACTGTTCAGTGAAGATAACAGCGCGGCCCTATTTCATTTTTGTTTTTTCAAAGGGTTGGCAGATTTTTGTTCAGTATTTCATAATTGAAGGAAAGTCGTGTTTTAATAAGTCAAGCCTCCTTTTGACTGAAGGTGTGCGAAATTTAACTGCGAACAGAGAAAAAACATTATACAGTATTTGGTGGAACGATTTTACTTAAATGTTTTAGAGGTTTATTGTTTTGGTTTTTAACATTAATTTGCTGCAAAAAGAATACTCTACTAAATTTAAATATCGGCATCTAATTCTCCAGCTGCGGATTTGATATACTCCAGCTTATTTGCTGATTGAATGACTCTGGTTTTGGTCGATCTTTTGGCAAACATGCGCAAATTGAGGTCACCAAGTTACATGAAGATGTAGAAAAGTTCAGTCGAGGGTCTGTGTTGAACCAGATGTTCCCACCCTTCTTGACAAAGGTGAAGAGAAGAAGCTTGATTTACGTATGAATCGCAACATTTATTGTGCCAAACATCGTCCATGTTCACTGTTCAATATATCTGACATATTAGGTTTCAACCTCAAGTAAATTAACCCGCCCGCCTAGTTCCTTTCATATGTACGAACGCATTTCCGCCAGAACGCCTGAAGGTTGGTGTCTGTTGCTCTGTCTCTGGTAGGGTTAACCGGAGCCTAACTGTTTGGTTTCCTTTGTTGCAGAATTCTAGCTATTTCATGCTGTCGAGTCCTCATCGTTGTTTCATCTCTTCTGTCGTTTGATTATCGGTTCTCGGAGATGTTGCACTGATCAGCTAGAACTCGTTCATGTAGAGTGAACAATTTATCGGTTTTAACCACGACAATCAAGGGCGAGTAGTGTGACCACCTAAAATTTGTTAAAGTGTCCAACCCCACCTTGGCCCCCGTACAACATCTTACTGACCCCGTCGTCGATCAGTTTTTGTGTTTTATTATTTTCATAGTTAGTCCTTAAGATGTATGTATTGCTAATGCCTTTTTTATTTTGGATAGCCGTTCGGTCATGTGGGGAGATAACTGTCATTCTGGCTTTCCATCCATGACGTTTTCATTTTGGTGTTTTGAATGGGAAGTGCTAGATATTTTGTATAGATTCCTGATCATTGCATACACTCTGTTTTTTAAACGTGATAACTCCTGATGGCTTGCCATAGAAGGCCTTTTTGGCCAATCTATATGGGACAATTGGGGTGGTTGGGTGAGGCAAAGGTGACGTGTATCTTGCGTCAATAGGGCGTCCAGCTGGTTGTGGCTTACAGCTGGACAAGACCTGTTGTTCTTCCAGCAGGTAAAGGTAGAGGGGGAAAACTGTTATTTCTTCTGTTTCGGCTTTTCCATTTTCCCATTTCTCCTCTGCCCTTTACTTTCATCTGCTCAACTATCTCTTCTGTCGCTTTTCTCCCTTTCTCTGGAGAGAGGACAAAAATGACCAACAAGGGGTGACGTGCCTTTAAACCCAAAACAACCAATATATGGGACAAATGTCAGAAAAAGGAAGTAGTAATAAAGGAGATGAAGAACAGATTAATCAGTGTGTGACAAGAGACACAGGATGATTAAGAGCTAATGGTAAATAGAGGGACAAGGCTATCGTAGGCAGGTTGCCCAACAAAATGGTAGAAAGTAAGTGCAGGTGACATCTTAAGATGCACGTTTACAGGTTATACCACAACTCTGGGAAGAGGGAAAATAGAAGAATGTTTAAGGGATGGCTTTACGTTACATTAAACCTCGGGTACAATTTAGTTTTAGTCGTGCAACTTAACAGAAAATAAGGTACCCCGTAAGATTTCAAGTGGCCAGTAACATTTGCGTGTTTGAAATATAATAGTGTCAATGTTACTTGGGGAGCCTTCAGCACAAACCGGAAACTTTGGATAATGATTCTTGAAATATACAATGTATTCATTAAATGTTGATTGATTCAAGTCACCAGTTTAGAGAATCACTTTCCAGTTCACCCGCTGACAAATATGCTTGGTGATGTATATTCCCCTCACTAAATATAGACCGGAAGGAAATGGCCATCAGTAACTTTTCAAAAATATATCTATCGGTCCCTGTTATGATACATCTATGACCAGCCAGTAAAATAATTTAGTTTATGTTGGTTTTAATATAAATTTTTATCACGATCTGTGACACAACAGGAAAAAGTGGTAAAATGGTCCATAGGTATCGGAGTCCCTCGTTCATGCCCGGATTGAAACAGAGTCATCAAGTTTCACATGCACGTGCAAAAATAACCGTCCTTCATACTGACGAAAAAGAATTTGTTTCAAAAAGTGCTAAAAATTATTTAGCGCGAAAATAGTGTAAAATTTACCAAATTTTTGGGGTCAAATTTCAATGGTCAAAATTTATGGTAACACCGGATGTAGTTACGTCATATCATGAATTTTTGTGTCTTCGAGTATTGACAAATATTTTGGCTGATGCAATAAATCAACATTCATATGTAAGCGCAAGCTACACATAACTAAAGTCAATCCAACAAAACCATCCGCATGGGGGTGGGTGTAAACTCATAGAATTTTCAACCCCTTTTCCCCACCAGATTTGCTAAATAATCACATGTCATATAGGTTAGGCTCCTATCTCAATGAAACGGCACAAATAAAGCGTGAGAATTTTGGGTGCATTAAATTTTTCGAAATCTGGCCTCAAATCCCGGACTATAAAAGTTCAGTCAAGTTCCAAATTGATTTTGAAAAAAAAACCAACCTGACAACCCTAAATTTTGAAATGGACTCCTGCTACATATAAGGAGGGAGATTCCATTTGGTACAAAAAGAGTTAAAACACTTACCACCTTAGTCAGTATCACAATTACTTTTTCACATTTTTCTATCATTGAATGCCGACCCCATAGACTCTGACCTGGAAAGAAAAACCAACAAGATGTGAAAGTGTCAATCTCTGTTTCAAACTGAGATAATTCTATCAACCCATTTTATGTACGAAACCCTTAAATGGGATACTGGCAAACAAAGAAGGCCCAGATCAGATGTTCTGTTGTGTCTGATCAGGGCCAACACTGTTAGCAAAAAGTTCTGCCATTTTCCAAACAAAGTTTTTAAAGATCACACAACCCCTAAATTTTTAAATGAACTCCAACTATTTATAAGAAGTACAAAATTGGCTAAAGAAAAAAACAAGAGGGCCATGATGGCCCTGGATCGCTCACCTGATCCTACTGTACAAATGGAATTGTGGGTAATATATGGTGGAGTGGAGGGTTTGAGCAATTTTGGTTGGACCCAAAGACCATTTCTGTGAAATTAATTCAAAATCAGTCTGCCTGTTTAGGAGTAGAAGTCATTTTGAGAAGTAGAAGCCATTTTTGATGAAATGGCATCTCAAGCCCTGCTGCCCAATGAAACCAATGGGGTTTAAATGTATTGATGGTTCCACTTGCACCACTTTGCCTAGACAGGCTAAAACCTTCAAAGTGGTTTACCAATATTCCTGTAGAAGCACCTTGCAGCCAAGGTGGGTGGGGGCCAAAACTTTCAAAAGACACCTGTCTCTAAAAGGAAGCAATTTTATAGGATTGTTCTATGAGTGACCCTCTAACAATATTGCTAAAAATATTTTGCTTAACTGAACATGATGGCCACCACAGCTAAAAGCCTCAAACCTCATTCCTGTCAAATAATTTCATAATCAATCCACTGGTTAAGGAGAAGAAGTTGTTTAAAGGTTTAGTTCACCAGAGCGGCATAGTTTGAGCAATTTTGGTGGAGGGTCACCCAAGGAACATTCCTGTCAAGTAATTTCAAAATCCATCCACTGGTTAAGGAGAAGAAGTCGTTTAAAGGTTTTTCTATTTTTAGCTCTGGCAGCCATCTTGATCACCAGAGCAGAATGGTTTGAGCACTTTTTGTAGAGGGTCACCCAAGGAAAATTCCTGTGAAGTTATTTCAAAATCCATCCACGGGTAAAGGAGAAGAAGTTGTTTAAAGTTTTTTCTATTTTTAGCTCTGGTGGCCATTTTATTCAACCGAGCAGAAGGGTTTGAGCAATTGTGGTAGAGGGTCACCGAACGAACATTCCTGTGAAATAATTTCAAAATCCATCCACTTGTTAAGGAGAAGTCATTTAAAGGTTTTTCTATTTTTAGCTCTGGCGGCCATTTTGTTGACCTGTTTGTTGGAACGGTTTGAGCAAATTTGGTAGAGGGTCACCCAAGGAACATTTTGGTGAAATAATTTCAAAATCCATCCACTGGTTAAGGAGAAAAGTGCGTTTAAAGTTTATTCTATTTTTAGCTCTGGCGGCCATTTTGTTAACCCGAGCTGAACAGTTTGAGCAATTTTGGTGGAGGGCCACCCAAGGAACATTCCTGTTAAGTGATTTCAAAATCCATCCGCTGGTAAAGGAGAAGAAGTCGTTTAAAGGTTTTTCTATTTTAAGCTCTGGCGGCCATTTTGTTTACCCGAGCGGAACAGTATGAGCAATTTTGGTAGAGGGTCACCAAACAAACATTCCTGTGAAATAATTTCAAAATCCATCCACTGGTTATGGAGAAGAAGTCGTTTAAAGGTTTTTCTATTTTTAGCTCTGGTGGCCATTTTGTTCACCCGAAGGGAACAGCATGAGCAATTTTTGTAGAGGTTTGCCAAAGGAACATTCCTGTGAAATTTCAAAATCCATCCACTGTTTAAGGCGTAGAAGATGTTTAAAGGTTTTTCTATTTTTAGCTCTGGTGGCCATTTTGTTCACCCGAGCGGAACTGTTTGAGCAATTTTGGTAGAGGATCCCCCAAGGAACATTCCAGTGAAATAATTTCAAAATCCATCCACTGGTTAAGGAGAAAAAGTCGTTTAAAGCTTTTTCTATTTTTAGCTCTGGCCGCCATTTTGTTCACCCGAGCGGAACGGTTTGGGCAATTTTGGTAGAGGGTCACCGAAGGAACATTCCTGTGAAGTAATTTCAAAATCCATCCACTAGTTAAGGAGAAAAAGTCATTTAAAGCTTTTTCTATTTTTAGCTCTGGTGGCAATTTTGTTCACCCGAGCGGAACGGTTTGAGCAATTCTGGTAGAGGGTCACCCAAGGAACTTTCCTGTCAAGTAATTTCGAAATCCATCCACTGGTTAAGGAGAAGAAGTTGTTAAAAGGTTTTTCTATTTTTAGCTCTGGTGGCCATTTTGTTCACCCGAGCTGAACGGTTTGAGCAATTTTGGTAGAGGGTCATCCAAGGAACATTCCTGTGAAACAATTTCAAAATCCATCCACTGGTTAAGCAGGAGAAGTCGTTTAAAGAATTTTCTATTTTTTAGCTCTGGCGGCCATCTTGTTCACCCGAGCGGAACACTTTGAGCAATTTTGGTAGAGGATCACCCAAGGAGCATTCCTGTGAAATTAGATCAAAATCTGTCCAGCAGTTTTGGAGGAGAAGTTGTTTAAAGCAAAAGTTGACGACGGACGGACGCACGCACGGACGACGGACAAAGACTGATCCCAAAAGCTCACCTTGAGCACTTCGTGCTCAGGTGAGCTAAAAACTGTTCTGTTGCAGTTATTTAAGAAATGAATGCAATTTATTTGAAGTTCATCGAAATATGAACAACATCAGGTCACAAGCAATGGGGTTCACTAATACTTTGCTTGTGACCCAAAGTTGCATTTCTCAAACATGCTTATACAAATACATTGCCACCTTTATTGCCGAAAAAATGAAAATTTTATGATGAAAAATTGTGATATTTTTCTTATTTCTGCTCCAAATATAGATCTTCAAGGGGGTCAAGGGGGTAGAGTTCAAGGGGGTCAAAATTATACTCGTAGGTGTGTTTTCATGATGTTCATAATTTGATGAACATTAAATAAATTACCTTGCCTTTATTACTTATATTTACATTATTTCCCATCCATCATATGATGAAAAATTCTTATTCATGCTGAAAACACGCCTATATAATTTTGACCCCTTGAACCCCACTTTTATATAGTAAAACTGCTGTTTCCGGGGGTATACCTTATTTTTCTTATTTCTGCTCAAAATATGGATTGTGGGCACTCGTTAGAACCGCCTCAAAATATGGATTGTGGGCACTCGTTAGAACCACCTCATCGAGGCGGTTCTAACGAGTGCCCACAATCCATATTTTGAGCAGCAATAAGAAAAATATCACAATTTTTCATCTTAAAATTTTAATTTTTTAGGTGATAAAGGTGGCAATGTATTTGTATAGGCGTGTTTGAGTAATGCAATGTCCAATCATAGTGAAAAGAAACATTGTTTATTTTGACATCACTGACATAGCATGAGTCAATGTATTCATTTAAGAAATAAAATTTATTTTTCTGAGGTTCCTGGAACTATGAATGCAGTGGGTCGCGTGCACAGTTCATCTAAGCTTTGCTAGTGACCCGCTGTCATTCATACTTTCATGAAAAGCAGAAAAATTAAGTTTATTTTTTATATTTACATCATTTGCCCCTCTGCCTCATCACAGGGCGAAAAAAAATACTTATAGGGCAAACTTTCACGCGCTGTTTTTCTACAAAGACCAGAATGGCCTTGACGTCACCAACGCCCGTAGAGAACCATGGTTTAGAATGATGTCACTTGACATCACTGAAAATCATGTGATTCAATGCACTCATGGAAGTATGAACTACATTTTATCATATGACGTCGCGTCTGAGAGTGTAATAATGTCATGTAATAAATTCGATAATCCACTAGTGGATTAAATATGCAAATAAGTTAGATAAGCCCCGTAACGTTACATGTACAATGTCCATAACGACGTTGCGTTTACTTATGGCGGAATAGTGACTTTGCTATAAAACAATCGTGAATAAACGCGTTTTAAACTTTACACTGGGAATGTAAATGTTTATAGATATCCATCCTTACACTCACTTTTGATAAAATGACAAAGCTCCTCATAATGACAATTTCATTGGAAAGAATCCTCTGAACAGGACAACCCCTAACATTACAAACAGTGTAGATCTAGATCAGCCAGCTTCTGAAGAAGCCATCTGATCAAAATCTACACTGTTTGTCATGCAGTTTATGAATTGAAAAAATGTATTACATTAGGAATCTTGATTGGTTGAGTCAGAAATGGGAGTGGCTAGTTTAATTTATTCAGCAGGATAAGGGTTAACTTAAAGATGAATTCTTTCCTTTAACTCGAGGAGCAAATTCTTGGCTCAATTTACCACAAAACAAAAGTGATGAAAGTTATCTCCCTTTTACAGAAAGTTATCTTCCTTTTTAAAATGGTGAGCTACTGAAGATTCACTAAGTTTTATAACTCTGACTTACGACAATCTAGCATGCTGTCTAACTTTGTGAAGACCATGTTGAGAAAGCTCATTGCTTCTTGACTAGAGGATGGGTCTCGGATACCAAAGGACACCAATCTTCTCAATACTGAAAGAGTGAAGTAAGGAAGTGCTGCATATAACAAAATAAGGAAACCCCAAAATGACTACCTGGGGGCAGTTTTTCATTGCATCGTTAGCTTAACAAGTTCATTAGTAGTCAAATTGTTAACTGTTCTAGCAAGTACAATATCTAATTTAGTCTTTTTTTTTTTTTTGCTGAAGAAATGAGAGCAGCTTTTGCATTTGCTCACATTTTTTCAGCCAATTTGCCATTTTTTTTTTTTTTTTTGTTTTGTTTTATGACCCTTTAAAGATTATATTTCACTCATATTGAGACAATCGTTAATCAGAGGTTGGTGAATACCAGAGTACCTGAGAAAAACAAGCTAACCTTCTGATGTAGAACTTGGCGTCTAACATTTGACCCGAGCCAGGCTCGAACCACAGCGGTAAGAGATCTGATGATTAGGAGTCAGCACTGTTATCCACTAGGCCATGGAGGCCTGTTAGTATGTTTACCATATTGAATGATAAAAGTTTTAACGATATGTCAACTAATGACGTCATTAGTTTTGAACAACTGGCCCCTGATTACCAGTCAACCCTGCGTCCTACTGAGCCACCTGGTCCCGCTTCAGCTGTGATTTAACCCTTAAGACAACAAGAAAGATTGCACTTGAAAAGCTTGTCTGTTTATTTTGTCTGCTGCATCTTCACATATTTTCACAGCGGGGCTTGGAGAAATAGACTGGGCTGCATGGTGCTTCCACGCAAAGCTGAAACTGAGCATGCATGAGTACTAGTAAACCGCTTAGAAGGACTAAGCCTGCCCAGGCAAAGTGGTGTGAGTCACACCGTCCAATACAGTTTCTTTAGTGTCACTTAGATTTTTGTGTAGTTGGTGTATTTATTGTTTTATGTTTTTGGTGTATGTCTTTGTGTCATTATCTCTTTCTTTTCTTTTGGTGGCTTGATTTATTCTTTGACTGTGGCTTTTCCTGAGTAACTTTTTATCAAGACAGTCAAACCAATAACTCGAACACCTTCTGGACCATGAAATTTTGTTCAAGATAGGGGTAGTTCAAACTATTGAGGGTTACTTATACTGGCAGTATGTGATGCAAAATGGGATGACCCTTATGATATTTTGTTGGCTTTTTATCAAATAAATGTATGTTGTGTGTACTCATTAGAATCGCCTCAATGAGGCGATTCTAATGAGTACACACAACATACATTTTAAAGTTACAGCAAGAGCACCGCATGCGGGTGCCAACGCTCGCCTGCAAAAATTCTAAGTCGAAAAAAGGGTATAACTGTGCCAAAAATATTTTGAGGTTTGTCTCGCTTATTGGTATGAGTTTCCCTTTTCGTAATGAACAACTAGTCCGAGTTTCAAGTAAATATGTTTAGTAATGACAGAGATATTACAAAATGTCCAAGTTTTTGCACGACGACAAAAACGCAGACAACGCCAGAGCTATGACAATACTTCGTCGTTTTCTTTGAAAACAGCCGAGCTAATGAAACACACCTCCATAAATTAACCTAACAGCATGGATATTTGGGAGTATAGGAACAATTCTCTATGAACTTAAGAGTGAGCTCGAATTAGCCATAATAAACAAATTATCGGTATTCGAGTTATCAAAGTTTCACTGTACCGTAATTCCCTGTGTATACCACGCACTTTTTTCACCCAGAAAACGGTAAAAAAAATCCCCTGCGTGTAATACAATGGCATAGAAAAATGACAGTGTTTTTCTCGAAAAGTCGGCAGGTCATGAAAACCCATTACAAATACAATGTGACACTTTGAGACCCTCATAAAGTTCGTTTGACATATTAATTCATTGAATCATTCATACCATTAAAAATGCAATCAATTTTCCTATCTCAGACATCAACCTTTCATCCCTTTTTGGGACATCGGCAAACAGTGCAGTCCCAGATCAGACACCTCAGAAAGACGCTGCAGACATCTGATTTGGATTTACTCTGTTTGATGATTTATAACAGTTCAATTATGACACTATTGTTAATCCCTGTCATATAATTGCCACCCTGCGGTGCATGTCGATAAGGTGTGAAAATATGGTCAAGTTATGTCTCTAATTTGCGTTTATTCCCCGATCATAAAATTTAATCCGCAATCAATGTGAAAATTATTTAATTGCTTCTAAGACGAGTTGCTACGACTATTCTACTATCTCGTGAATGATTATGTTTTGGCGCCAAATAGCAGACGCTTGGCGAGAAAAGTTGAACGCTTTAAATTGTGTTAACACATCTGTATGCTGGTGTTGGTTATTGACACGGAGCTTACAGAAAGCGCTATTTTCCACTACCGTTTTGCTATCGAGAATTTTTTTACCGTTTCCAAACAATTTTTTATGAAAGAGATACGCCCCATTAAGATAAAACAATAGACACGCGTGGGTTTGCTGGGGTCCGATGACGTCATTTACCGATTGCGTGCCGATTCACCCCAGTCAATTTCGGATGCGCGGAAGTTCTATGCGCCGGATTCAAGTCTGCGGGTTGTCAAAGATCTATTTCAGCGAATCGACCGATTCGCCCCCGTCAATTTCGGATGCTCGAAAAAAATCGGCCGGTTCGCCCCAGTAAATTTCGGATGCGCGGAAGCTCTACTATGCGACGGATTCAAGTCTGCGGCTTGTCCCAAATCTATTTCAGCGGATCGGCCGATTCGCCCCCGTCAATTTCGGACGCTCGAAAAAAAATCGGCCGGTTCGCCCCAGTCAATTTCGGACGCGCGGAATCTCGCCCGACGGAAAAAAAATCGTACGTGATTTTTATTTTATTTGCGTGATTCACGTAAGATTTTGCGTGAGTGGGAACTCTGATTAATTTTGATAGTTAATGCATGTCAACAAAGTTTCAAATTGCACAGGAAATCGGGTTCCTTGAAGTCAGGCATGAATCACCGTTTTATTAACAGTAAATGCAAAATGGGCTTCTGATGTTTGACTCACGCTGAGAAGGTGTTAATTATGGGATTAGCATAGAGAACGTGTGAATAACCAGAGGTGTCAAAATACTCAATCTACCTGTAGAAATTTCTGTCAATAACGCTATGGAGCACCTGCCTTGGAGGCATGTTGTAACAATTTTACCTTTGGAAAGAAACCTGTTTCTATCTTTCCTTGTGAAAGAAAACTGGGAAAACGCATTGTCATCTTTCATAACAAATGAATAACCGCACCCTTAAAATGTCACCTTGTCACACACCACCGTTATGGGTAAACGGAGAACTGCCTATGCTGCAAGAGAGAAACTAACCACTATTCTATTCTATAACTACTAGGAAATATACCTATAACCAGTCAGGCTATTTTGATAGTAGCCAATCAAAATTCGTGTACTTTCATTTTCAATCAAAATGGCGTCTGAGAAAAGCATTCTGTGATACTGGGGAAAAGCATGTGCGTGTTTTAGACTGGAATATTTCTTTTTCACATATCTTGGACTCAGAATTGAGGTGCGTGTTATAGATGAGTGCGTGGTATACACAGGGAATTACGGTACTCTTCAATGTACTCTATACAGAACCATTTATGAAACGCGTTATACTTTTGATACAATATTCCTCAGCTGCCTGAGTAAATCATTTGGGTCCAGGTTTTCAAAGCATCATTAGCTTAACAGGCTCCAAAGTGGTCAAAATTATAACTATTTTGGCACAGTAATACAATACAGTTGACTCTCGTTATCTCGCCCTCGCCTATCTCGATCCTATCACATATGTCGAACCGATTTCTAAGTCCCGTATATTTCCTCCACATATTTATTGTATTTCAACTTCGCATGTGTTGAACTACTTTAAGTCGACACATTTCGGCTATCTCGCCCATCATTTTTAGTCCCTGAATATATTTTTCACTGTTTTTACTGCTGTGTATCTCAAAACAGGAGTCATGACGTAAAGAAGGAAGGAAAAATAAAAAAATTAAACAATGCCGCCAGTCTTTCAGTTAAAGAAAATAATAACAGACCTTTACAAAACAGTTCATCAATACTCACAATGTTTTTAATTTTCCAATTTGTCCAGGTGTGTTTGCAATTAAAATTAGCACAAACAATACCTTTACTGCTATTACAAAAATCATGTGCGTGAAATAAGACTGACATGCGGTGCTCAACCATTGATCTTACCACAGTCTCGTTTCAATGATTTCCAAGATTTTTGTGATAAAAGGCGGCTCTGATTTGTATCAATGGTATTACAGAGCGGACACAAGTGAATGGTGAAAATGGCCATTTTCAATATTCAAAGGGCAATAACTCTGAAAGTAGGAAAGCAAGAGTTACGGTTCATGTGTTCTGCACGTCGTCTCATGGTGTTTAACATTTATGTGAAGTTTCATGAAAATGTCAAGCAGTTTAAAAGTTATGGAGCGGACACAAAAATGTTAACAGACAGACAGACAGACATACACACACACACACACAGAAAAGACGAAAACTATATGCCCCCATGGCATCGTATGCCGGGGGTATAATAAGTTAACTTAAGACATTGTTCATTTCAAATAACTGTGCTTCATTATGAAAACACGCGTATTCAAATATAATAAAAAAAAATTCACCAGAAAATGAAAATTTCAGATAAAAAATTCTAATATTTGTAATTTTTGTGTTCAAAACATAGACTGTGGGAACTTGTTAGAACTGCCTCAGGGAGGCAGTGATTCTCACAATTACCCACAATCTAAGTTTTTGAGCAGAAATAAGAAAATAATGTATACCTCTGTAAATCCTTGTTTTATAATATAAAAGTGGGGTTTTAGCGGGTCCAAGTTATACAGGATTGTTTTCATGATGACAACTAACAGTAATGCAATACAAAGTGTGTGACATTAAAAGAATCTTAAATGGGTGTGAGGGGTGGATGAAAAACCCAGCCCGTGGGTCACTGTCGGGCATCACGAGGCTTGCCGAGTGATGCCAGTGAGTGTTCCCAAAGGACAAAATTTTTATCCACCCCTCAAACCCAAGTAGGATTTCTTTTCCTTGCAATACCTTCCATTTGCAGCCACTTTGGTTGCTGACTTCTGCCATATTGTGATGACACTGCAATGATGTTTAGTGACGTCACATAACATGCTGTGATGCCAACCTTAAAGACGGCACATATGAGGTCGTATTCAGCCTGTGCATTTATCAAACACGTGAAAATATTCGATTTTCTTAAGTGATTTTCTTACTTCTCAGTGACAATGTGGCTCTGTCAATGGCTAACACCATATTCTCATTGTGTTGGGAAGCCAGTTGTAAAAACTCTGCTGATTGGTCAGACCACAGTCCATATATGAAACCAAAGATCTCATTGGTCAGCTGAAATACAGAAATTAACTGCATGTACAATGAACATTAAAAATTTAGAGAAAAAAAATTCTAGTTCCATGTGCATACCAGAAAGAAAATTAGTGATTTAACTTTGCAACATAAATGAAGACAATTGTGCTAACTGCCAGCTTCCATAAATACATGCAATTAATATAATAACTTGATCTGCCATATTGAATCACATCAATTGGATGTTTCCACATGAGACATAGAACGTAGAGAGTGATGCATATGATCTGGGCATAGCCTCAGATAAAAGGGGGTATCCGCATATTGTTTTTCATTTGTGTACGAAAACATACGTTGTGGGTATTCATGAGAAGCGCCTCGTCAAGGCGCTTCTTATGAAGCACCTTAACCCACTGCAGGTGGGAAACCCCTAAAGGGTAGCTTTGAAACAGTACAGGCCCAGATCAGGGCCTGCACTATTTGCTAACAGATTTTTCTGTCAAAAATAGAATGACAATGAAAATATGGGTCTACCACCCCTTACATGACCAATGAACTTGTCCAACATATAGCAATGGAAGAATCCACTCGTATACAATGGGTTAAGCTAACAATGCTTTGAACAACTGCACCCTGTTGGTCAAAACTAAAGATGTCATTATTTAAAATACTGCTAATCTTTCATTACATAATATGGTAAATATTATATTTTTTTTCAGCAAATATGTATCCATGTATTGAATATTGTGCTTGCTAGAACAGTTCACAATTCTAACACTGGTCGCCTATATAGCCTATAGTAAAGTCTAGTGATATATTGAGTGATACATCACTGGGCAGAAAAATGTGATGTGAAAAGCTGCCTTTTTATCCCATTTCATAACGTCATTCATTGTTACCTTGGTGCTAGATGGTGTATCGTCATTTTCTTGTAACAAATATGTTATGAAAACCGGTAAATGCATGTGATAGAGTCAGTTATATTGGAAGGATTTCTTTAAACAATGGCAGAAAACAGGGAGAATCTTTTTCATAGACTTTTAGTGTGTTAGAATCGAAACAGAACAGCTCTTGTGCCGTGATTTATTGAGTGATATATCACTGTTTGTCAGTCAGTTATAAGCAGAAAAAATCACCCATTTTATGTGCTCATAATTTGATCTACATTTCAACTGCGCTCAAAACAGTGATATATCGCTCAACAAATCACAGCTAAAGCTGATCTATTTCTTAATTCAACCACGTATGATCCTGTTTGGCTAACAATGATTTAAACAACTGGTTCCTGGACCCTACTTACACGGTAACTGTAATTATTGTGACTTACATCTTCAAAAACTTTTCTATCTGCACCAAGTCTTTTAGATGCTAACGTTTTGATCACATGATGCATCACTAACAAGGACCTCTCTTGCAACAGCTGATCTGGATTCTGTACTGATTGTAACAAAGTTGGCAGTAGATTTGGCCAGAACCGTGGGCAGTCAAGGCGTGCTATCTTTGCTATGAGAACAGCCATCTGAGTACAGACTTGTGCCGATGGTTCATTGAAGTTTCCTAATAGTTTCTGTCTGATGGCTTCCTTTTCTTCTTCCCTTATTGCACTGAAATTTACACTTTGCAATCTGGGTAAAAGTTTCAGCAGACAGCATTTAAAAATATTTCTCGCATTTTTCCTGAAAACAGATTTTGACATTTCATGCAAATTGTCCCCTAGCTATTCAGGCATTTTGTTAGAAAGAAAAATCACATTCTGTTTCTCATTGCAATAACACACCCGTGTGACAGTGCATATTTCTCATCTCCAAAATGGTTACTTTTCTGATGAAAATCCCTGATATTTTTCTTATAAATACTGCAAACATAGGTTGTGGGTGCTAGTTGTGGGTGATGTGACACAAAAGCATATCAACCTTCCTGACAAAATGCAGATGGAAGCATGTGACTATTTGAAGAACAAAGAAAACTTACCAATATTTGCATGGTCTGGTCAGTCATTACTATGTAAATGGTATATATAGATCTAGGTAAGAAGCAGTGATGGCAATAATCCA
This sequence comes from Lucinisca nassula, assembly GCA_963580285.1. Classification (NCBI taxonomy): domain Eukaryota; kingdom Metazoa; phylum Mollusca; class Bivalvia; order Lucinida; family Lucinidae; genus Lucinisca; species Lucinisca nassula. Next base: position 109,935,254 of record OY757018.1, on the reverse strand, counting down.
GCGTTATTTTTTTATGACCTGTTACATGTTACATACATGTGATGTGGGAACTAGTTAGAATCGCCTCATACTAACAACGTATGGTTTAATGAAGAAATAAGAGGAAATGTTATCCTAAAATTATTTTCATCGCTCCTCTTTATCTTGAGGTATGATAGTTTTTATTTTCATGTTTTTTTTTAACCAAATCTATATCCTACCCAATTTGTATCTTCTGTCAGAACTTCCCTTATCAATAGGTACCTACTGAATTTTCCATATCAATAGGTATCTACTGAATTTCCCTTATCAATAGGTGCCTACTGAATTTTCTTATCAATAGGTACCTACTGAATTTCCCTTATCAATAGGTGCCTACTGAATTTCCCTTATCAATAGGTGCCTACAGAATTTTCTTATCAATAGGTGCCTACTGAATTTCCCTTATCAAAAGGTACCTACTGAATTTTCCATATCAATAGGTATCTACTGTCAGAACTTCCCTAATCAATATGTATCTACTAAACTTCCCTAATCAAAAGGTACTACTGAAACTTCCCTTGTCAATAGGTATTCACTGAAACTTTCTTTGTCAATAGGTATCTACTGAATTTGTCTTATCAATAGGTATCTACTGTCAGAACTTCCCTAATTAATAGGTATCGACTGAAATTCTCCTTATCAAAAATATCTACTGAACTTCCCTTATCAATAGGTATCTACTGTCAGAACTTCCCTCATCAATAGGTAACTACTGAAATTCTCCTCACCAAAAATACCCGATGAACTTGCCTTATTAATAGGTATCTACTGAACTTCCCTTACTAAATGGCATGTACTGAACTTCCCTTGTCAATATGTATATACTGAATCTCTCTTATCAATAGGTATCTACTGAACTTCCCTTATCAATAGGTAACTAATGAATTTCTCCTCATTAATAGGTATTTACTGAATTTCCCTTATTAAAAATATTTACTGAACTTCCCTTATTAATAGGTATTTACTGAATTTTCCTTATCAAATATATCTACTGAATTTCCCTCATTAATAGGTATCTCTTGAAATTCTCCTTATCAAAAAATATCCACTGAACGTCCCTTATTACTAGGTATCTACTGAACTTCCCTTATAAATGGGTATCTACTGAATTTACTTTATCAATAGGTATCTACTTAATTTCCCCCTTTTCAATGAGTATCTACTGATCTACCCTTATCAATAGGCATCTACTGAATATCCTTTATAGATAAGTATACAGAGAATATCCCTTATTAATATGTATCTACTGAAACTTCCCTAATAACTAGAAATGTGTCAATACAACACAAACGCCAAAGCCCGGGGACCTACCTCACCCCTCCCCCCACTGCCCATCACCTTAAGGTCATGCGGCAGGGGTGGGGTTATGGCTGAATGAAACTTCTGACATGTATCTATCATCATTCCAAATATGTAGCAAATCCATCACATGGTTCAAGAAATATGAGCTCTCAAAAATATAATATAAAAATGTCTATGTCTGTGACCTTGACCTTCAGTTAAGGGGTGGGGGTATGGCTCAATGAAACGTTGGACCTGCAACTATTGTCATACCAAATATGAAGCAAATCCATTATAGAGTTTGGAAAATATAAGCTATTAACATACTTAATTTTGAAAATTTCTATGTCTGCGACCTTGCCCTTGAAGTCATAGGCATGGGTGGGGGTATTACTGAATAAATCTTTGGACCTGCATCTATCATTAAACCAAATATGAACCAAATGAATCATAAAAGTTAAAGTTCAATGTGGTACAAATACCTTAACCTGAGTGTTAAACATTAAAAATTTCTATGTCTGTGACCTTGACCTTGAGACCATGGGTAGGTGTGGGGGTATTGCTGGATAAAACTTTGGACCCATATCTATCATCATAATAAATATAAACCACATCCATTGCATGGTTTGAAAAATATGAGCTCAAGTTCTACCCTGACCAAAAACCTTAACCTGAGTCTGAAACATTAAAAATTTCTAAGTCGGTGACCTTGACCTTGAGACCATGGGTAGGTGTGGGGTTATTGCTGGATAAAACTTTGGGCCCATATCTATCATAATACTAACAAGAGGCCCATGGGCCACTATGCTCACCAGAGCTCAGGTGGGCACTGCCCAATTGCAGCCATGTATTTTAACATGATATCATTTTAATCTACCAAATGAACCCCCATATCAAAATGAGCACCCATGTGGACTCAGTATATGAAACATTAGGCCTTTTATGAAGTAGAGGGGGTGGGGCATGGACCCAATGGAGCCCTGGTTGGTGTCACTAAATGTGTCTTATCACAAAGAACAAGAATATATATGGTTTAGCAGTGGGGATCTGCATGGCTGGAGATATAAGTGGAGGGGTTGGAGCATGCCCTGTCGTTCCCAGGATACCCAAGATTGTTGTCCCTAAATGTGTCTTATCATAAGGACCAAGTATATATATGGTTTAGGGGTGGGAATCTGAACGGTATCCAAGATATCCTTTCATGAAGTGGAAAGGAGAGGACTGGCCCCTGCGGACACCCCTACAGTAGGTGTGCTAATAATAAGGAACAAGAACAAATATGAATATGGGGTGGGGATTTGAATGGTTTCTGAAATATATGGCCTTTTATGAAGTGGAAGGGCAGGGCACATTGCCTCAGCACAAAGAGACCCCCAAGTTGGTGTGACTGAATAAGTCTTATCATAAGGAACAAGAATATATATGGTTTAGGGGTGGGGATCTGAACTATTTCTGAGATATGTGGCTTTTAATGAAGTCAAGCGGTGGAGCAAGGCCCGGGCATGCCCCGGGGACTCACAAGCTGGTGTTAATGAATGTGCCTTATCATAAGGAAGATGAATATATATGGTTTAGGGGTGGGGCTCTGAACAGTTTCTGAGATAAAAGGCATTTTGTCAAGTGCAGGGGTGGGGCAAGGCCCAGGGAGACCCCCAGGTTGGTGTCAATGAATGTGTCTTATCATAAGGTACAAGAATATATATGGTTTAGGGGTGGAGATCTGTAAGGTTTCCGAGATATTTTGATATTATGAAATGGAGGGGGTGGGGCATGGCCCCAGCACATCCCTTGGGACCCCCAGGTTGGTATCACTGAATGTGTCTCATCATAATGAACAAGAACATATATGGTTTAGGGGTAGGGATCTGAACAGTTTCTGAGATATATGGCCTTTTGTGAAGTGAAGGGGTGGGGCGTGGCTCCGGCGCACCCCGGAATACCCCCAATTTGGGGTCAATGAATGTGTCTTATCATAAGGAGCAAGAATATATATGGTTTAGGGGTGGGGATCTGTAAGGTTTCCGAGATATTGGGCCTTTTATGAAATGGAGGGGCGGGGCATCCCGGGGGACCCCCAGTTTGATGTCACTGAATGGGTCTTATCATAAGGAACAAGAGTATATAGGGTTCAGGGGTGGGGATCTGAATGGTTTCCGAGATACTGGGCCTTTTATGAAGTGGAGGGGGTGGGGCATGGCCTCGGCGCATCCCGGAGGACCTCCAGGTTGGTGTCAATGAATGCGTCTTATCAACAGAAACAAGAATATATATGGTTTAGGGGTGGGGATCTGTAAGGTTTCTGAGATATAAGGCATTTTATGAAGTACTGGGGGGCGGCGCATGGCCCCGGCACAACCTACTGGACCCCCAGGTTGACATAAAAGCATATGGCTGAGAGAAGTTTGCTAAAGGAACATTTCTATGAAAGTTTTGTCAAAATATCTGCAAAGGCTTTGTAGTTAATGCCATTTTTCAATTTTCCCCATTATAAGTCTATGGAAAATCTAAGTTGCCATAGCAACCAAACTAAAGAGCCGAAGTTCATAAAAAACACAAAACCTGTAAAGGCAAATATGGTGAATATTTCCATAAACTCTCAGCCTCATAGAGCATACGGTTTCTGAGGAGATGATTTTTTAAGTATTTTTTTTCTATTTTTTTCATTTTGGTTTCCATGGCAACCAATACAAATGAGCAGTAGGCCTAAAATCATATAGCAGATAGTAGATTGCCTAAGGAATATTTCTATGAAAGTTTTGTCAAAATATCTGCAGCGGCTTAGCAGTAATTGCCATTTTTCAATTTTCCCCATTATAAGTCTATGGAAACTCTAAGTTGCCATAGCAACCAAACTAATAAGCCGAATTTCATAAAAAACACAAACTTTCAATCCCCCAACCCAAGGATGCTACAGATGAAATTTGGGCTGAATCGGCCCAGTGGCTTCAGAGGAGATGTCGTTTGAAAATGTTAACGCCAGACGACGACGACGACAACGACGACGACGACGGACAACTGCCTATCCTATAAGCTCCCCCGGAGCCTTCGGCTCTGGTGAGCTAAAAATATACAACATATTCATTGCATGGTTTGAAAAATATGAGCTCAAGTTCTACCCTGACCAAAAACCTTAACCCGAGTCTTAAACATTGAAAAGGGGGAGTTCCAGCCTATAGTAAATTTCCATAGAGTTCTGCCCACGCACAGATTTTCATGATATTGTGCATATTTACTGCTTGGTAAATGACTATTCATTATTTAACTATTTCACTCTTATATCTGTTTTCGTTATAAATCTACAATGTTTTGTTTATGTCCACATCTGAAAGTAGGGGTCCCTGCAAACTAGTGTATATATACATTCCACCTTTTGATGTTTTGGAGTTATTTTGTTCTCAGGCATCACTGTAGTCATCTGTGATTACCTTTGTATCACATTTAGCATTGTTTAGGCAAAGGTCGATACACCATGTTCAATTTCACATGGAGCAGACCCCAGAATTCACAACCATAAAATCTTTTGGAGTATGTTCGACGTTTGATTTCACACTGTTGCAGTTCTTGTCACCCCATCATTTTAATATGAAAATTGACCCTATATATGAAGAACATTTTATCAAACTTTCTTAAAAATCTGAGACCGGTAACATACCGCATTTGAACTTTGAATAGTAATGGTCAGAGTTTTGAATTATTTCAAACCATTTGTAGATATCATATGGTGCGACATTTTCAATCGAAAAATTGCTCCCCAATATATAATAAACATGAATATATGTATGTTTATATGATGGTGTATAGAACGAGCTCATATATAATCAGCATTTGTATCAATTATGATGCCTTGATGAACACCAAAAACACAATTCATTTCAAGCTTTCGTTAACAATTCAATCAGATCTTATTTAAAAAATACTTCATTTTAGAACAAGCGTTTTGGCATTAATGTTACTCTAAATAGAAGTGGAGGCAATGCTGAAGCTTAGTATGACAAAGATTGTTGAAATGGCAAGTAAACTGGATGATTCTGTAAACCAGACAATTTTACCTGACTCTAATAAGTATGTATACTCACCGGAAATAGAAACTATACACTCATTTTTAAATTGTCACTGGCAAAGCATTATGATGAAATTTGAATTCCAGTTATATAAAGTATCATCAGTGGCATGTCTGTTTTATCGAATAAAATATTCAATGATAGCTACGATTTAACGGGTAAAGCCACAGGTTCAAAGCAAGGGTCCGAATCTTGCTGTTCAAGTTTCCATTGAGTCAAACATTTTGTGTCGCGAATGTGATTCCAATTTTTACCAGTTGTAACTTGTCATCTAACATTGGGAATATTGTTTACAAAATGAAAATTAACACCATGGTTGAAAAGTTATCGACCTTTAAATATTGGACCAAACCACCGGAAGTGAGCGAAAAGTATGGCATTTCCAACTGCGGTTTTTGTTTTAATCAATAGCTAAGACACATCTGAAGATGTTAAAACGATTGAAGGCACTTTTGGGTTGAGTTTTGGCTTACAACATTATTTTGAATATTTCGCTGAAAAAAAAGCAGTTCTTGAGATTTCAATAAAATGTTTGTTTCTCGATAATTCTTAGATATTATTTTATTTTTTTATTCATTGCTTTTAAATTATTACCTATACGGAAAAACGTTTACATCAAAATTCGATTACAAACAGATTTTGTGAAAAATGCCCTTTTTTACATTTTCCCCAAAAACTTTTATTTTGAACACCAGATTTTCTTTAAATTGTTAGAGGATTCATGTCTATAGTTAGTCAAATTCTTAATCAGTAAATTTTAACTGAATTATCCCCTTGTTTTGTCAGGCGAGACAATATAAAAGTGTATAGTTTCTATTTCCGGTCAGTATATTTAACTGATGCAGTGATCTTAAAAATGTTCTATTAAAGGGTTATCCTTTGGAAGCAAGGAATACACCACAGAACTGAAAAATATGGAGTGTACATGTTTTCTGGGCCAGACTAGCTAGTTTCGGTCAATAAGGCCTCATCAGTGACCCTCAGATATTTTCAAAATTCAACAATGGAATCAATGATCCCAAAGGACAAGAAAATATAATCTATACTATGATATAGGGCAGGGAGACGTTTTACCGCCACCACACATTCCCACACACCAGTTGTAGTGAAGTTAAATATGTTCTATAAAAGGGTTATCCTTTGGAAGCAAGGAATACACCACAGAACTGAAAAATATGGAGTGTACATGTTTTCTGGGCCAGTTTGAAAAGTCTGATTGTCATACTGGAATGACACAGGTTGCTTGAATGGCCAAGAATAATGATGTTTGTATTCTATTTCAGCAAGATAGGTCATAATAACACAGACAATATTTTCTGATCTTTTGGCCCACTGTATACACAGACTACTGTAGACATAATGGTACTGTTGTTTTGGCTCACCCTGACAATGCCCCTTCAGTCTACTTCAATCGCACTAACTGTCACCTTGTAAGAAAGTTATATTCTTAACTAGAGCCAGTGTTTATGAAACACAATGCCCCCAACTGCTTGACCCTAACACTGCTTGTCCCTAACAGTAATTGAGATATCTTGTTTTTATGTGGCTGTAATGCTGAAATTACACAAGAAAAGCTGTAGTTAATCAGGTCGTTTATTTATCACCCCCTACTAGTTTTTTAAGTTACAGGATAATAGCTCATACAGTTTTAGAGATACAGTCAAACTTGTCTTAGTGGCCACCTTTATTAAGCGAGCAACCTGTCGGATTTTTTTCAAAAGTTAATCAGTTCATCTACTCATCATCCCTGACCAGTCTGTGAAATTTCGGGGAAAAACCTAAAATAGTTTTTTAGATATCTTGCTTACAAACTTAAAACGCGAAAAATTTCAAAGGGCCATAACTCAAGAAAAAAATTTCGGATTTTTTTCAAAAGTTAATCAGTTCATCTACTCATCATCCCCAACCAGCCTGTAAAGTTTCAGGGCAATAGCTCAAACAATTTTTGAGATATCTTGCTTACAAGCTGAAAACACGAAAAAAATCAAAGGGCCATAACTCAAGAAAAAAAAATTGGATTTTTTTCAAAAGTTAATCAGTTCATCTACTCATCATACCCAACCAGTCTGTGAAGTTTTGGGGAAAAACCTCATATAGTTTTTGAGATATCTTGCTTACAAACTTAAAACGCGAAAAATTTCAAAGGGCCATAACTCAAGAAAAAAATATAGGATTTTTTTCAACAGTTAATCAGTTCATCTACACATCATCCCAAACCAGCTTGTAAAGTTGCAGGGCAATCGCTCAAACAATTATTGAGATATCTTGCTTACAAGCTGAAAACACGAAAAAAATCTAAGGGCCATAACTCAAGAAAAAAAAATCGGATTTTTTTCAAAAGTTAATCAGTTCATCTACTCATCATCCCTGACCAGTCTGTGAAGTTTCGGGGAAAAACCTAAAATAGTTTTTTAGATATCTTGCTTACAAACTTAAAACGCGAAAAATTTCAAAGGGCCATAACTCAAGAAAAAAATTTCGGATTTTTTTCAAAAGTTAATCAGTTCATCTACTCATCATCCCCAACCAGCCTGTAAAGTTTCAGGGCAATAGCTCAAACAATTTTTGAGATATCTTGCTTACAAGCTGAAAACACGAAAAAAATCAAAGGGCCATAACTCAAGAAAAAAAAATTGGATTTTTTTCAAAAGTTAATCAGTTCATCTACTCATCATACCCAACCAGTCTGTGAAGTTTTGGGGAAAAACCTCATATAGTTTTTGAGATATCTTGCTTACAAACTTAAAACGCGAAAAATTTCAAAGGGCCATAACTCAAGAAAAAAATATAGGATTTTTTTTCAACAGTTAATCAGTTCATCTACACATCATCCCAAACCAGCTTGTAAAGTTGCAGGGCAATCGCTCAAACAATTATTGAGATATCTTGCTTACAAGCTGAAAACACGAAAAAAATCTAAGGGCCATAACTCAAGAAAAAAAATCGGATTTTTTTCAAAAGTTGATCAGTTCATCTACTCATCATCCCCGACAAGTCTGTGAAGTTTCGGGGAAAAACCTCAAATAGTTTTTTAGATATCTTGCTTACAAACTTAAAACGCGAAAAATTTCAAAGGGCCATAACGCAAGAAAAAAATTTCGGATTTTTTTCAAAAGTTAATCAGTTCATCTACTCATCATCCCCAACCAGCATGTAAAGTTTCAGGGCAATAGCTCAAACAGTTTTTGAGATATCTTGCTTACAAGATTTCATAGTATTTTTTGCAAAGGGGCATAACTCAAAAAAGGGGCATAATCCTGACGAGAAAAAAAACACGGGTCAATTATTTTTTCATGAGGAATCCATATATGAAATTTCAAAAACCTAGCACCCATGGTTCTAAAGTTATGCTATGCAGTAAAAAGTGGGACGGACGTAAGGACGGAAGGACGGAAGGACGGACGGACGAACAGGGCAAAACCAATATGCCAAAACGCGAAAAATTTCAAAGGGCCATAACTCAAGAAAAAAATTTCGGATTTTTTTCAAAAGTTAATCAGTTCATCTACTCATCATCCCCAACCAGGGCAATAGCTCAAACAATTTTTGAGATATCTTGCTTACAAGCTGAAAACACGAAAAAAATCAAAGGGCCATAACTCAAGAAAAAAAAATTGGATTTTTTTCAAAAGTTAATCAGTTCATCTACTCATCATACCCAACCAGTCTGTGAAGTTTTGGGGAAAAACCTCATATAGTTTTTGAGATATCTTGCTTACAAACTTAAAACGCGAAAAATTTCAAAGGGCCATAACTCAAGAAAAAAATATAGGATTTTTTTTCAACAGTTAATCAGTTCATCTACACATCATCCCAAACCAGCTTGTAAAGTTGCAGGGCAATCGCTCAAACAATTATTGAGATATCTTGCTTACAAGCTGAAAACACGAAAAAAATCTAAGGGCCATAACTCAAGAAAAAAAAATCGGATTTTTTTCAAAAGTTGATCAGTTCATCTACTCATCATCCCCGACAAGTCTGTGAAGTTTCGGGGAAAAACCTCAAATAGTTTTTTTAGATATCTTGCTTACAAACTTAAAACGCGAAAAATTTCAAAGGGCCATAACTCAAGAAAAAAATTTCGGATTTTTTTCAAAAGTTAATCAGTTCATCTACTCATCATCCCCAACCAGCATGTAAAGTTTCAGGGCAATAGCTCAAACAGTTTTTGAGATATCTTGCTTACAAGATTTCATAGTATTTTTTGCAAAGGGGCATAACTCAAAAAAGGGGCATAATCCTGACGAGAAAAAAAACACGGGTCAATTATTTTTTCATGAGGAATCCATATATGAAATTTCAAAAACCTAGCACCCATGGTTCTAAAGTTATGCTATGCAGTAAAAAGTGGGACGGACGTAAGGACGGAAGGACGGACGGACGAACAGGGCAAAACCAATATGCCCTCACAACTTCTTCGAAGTTGGGGGCATAAATATAATCATCTATGTTCTAAAATATGATCCAGGAAACAACCAGTTATTTTTGGAAAGCATTAATTAATATAATAGAGAAGACTTTTTCAAACACTTTCACAATTTAAAATAGCAAACAGTACATGTGCTAGCAGTACTTTAGAAAAATGTGAAGCCAGTTGCCCTGATTTTTATTCAGCCAAAGTGCTAGTGGAACAGCAAACAAGTGATTCATGCCATTTGTACGTACATCTTCGCCCCGTTCATTGGGGCTTGAAGAAATTGATTTGGCTGCATGTTGCTTGCAGACACAGCTAAAACTAACCAAACACGAGTACTGGTAAACCGCTTAGAAGGACTAAGCTTGCCCAGGCAGTGGTGTGAGTCAGGCCGTACAATGTATATAAGCCTTGTAGTTTCACAGGGTGGCAGGGCTTGAGATATCATTTCATCTCAATGTCAGGAACAAGTCCCACAAAATTGGAAGCAGCATCTCCAAAATGACATAAATAGTTTTAACGGGGTTGTTAAACCTCAATACAAACAAACAAACAAACCATTTGTAAAACCGATGAATACAGAGCCAGAAAACTTAACATAGATGACAAGTATTGCATACATGAGACTACATATGCAAATGGTATTTCAGAATCTAAATACAATATCAGCTATCAAATAAATGTTTTACAGCAACTTGCCTTCCATCTAACAGTATATCATTTAGGGAAGTGTATGCAAGATGATAAATGTGCAAATAGTTTCAATGTGACTAGTTATGCATTTATTCTGAAGACTAAAACATTGCAGCAAACACTTTTGCCTATGTTATAATGAACCTAGAAAAAATGCAGAAAATGCTTGTAATGGTCTCACAAAACCTTTGATGTGTGTGTGTGTGTGTGTGTGGGGGGGGGGGGGGATATACGAGTCTTTTTGACCAAGTGATGTAAGAAAAAATACCAGTACATGGACTGATCAATAATAAGAACAAATCAGAAAATCAGCCTGTCCTTTCACAGATGGCAAATTATTGACTGCTGTTTTATTTTAAAGAGGGAAATGTCTACAATAAAAACAATTAAGGAAACAACAGGAATATGAAAGTAATTTATTAAGCAAACTCAATACACCATTGTGTATTACTGACATTAATATCTCTGATTGCGGGTTTAAAAAAGACCAAATAAAAAAGGGTAAAAAATATCCACCTTGTCTTATTCCTTTTGTGTCATAATACATTTTTTCAACATAACCGCTTTTGCAATGCTGTAAACACTAACACTCATCGTGATCACTGCATGAGTGCATTATATTTTTCTCTCTGCTAATGTATGTTCTCATCTACTATTTAAAACTCAACTAAAAATTATTCTCTGTCGAACAGTGTATTTTTGTTTGTGTGTGTGTGTGTGTGGGGGGGGGGGGTGCAGGGGCGGAATAACGTAAATGCATATGCTAAGCTTTGCATGATAAGGTGACACTATATGGTCTTAAAAATACAATAAAAATATACTTAAAGAAAATCTGGTCCCCTGATATTGCAAATGACTTCATCACAAAAATATACCTAAACACATATATGGCAATCAAAAACAATGTTACCGGTTTCTGATTTTTTTAAAATTTGTTTGCTATATAGAGGATATACGTGGCCAATTTTATGTGTAATATCTTGGGGTGACAAGATCATTAACACACCCAACACTTGGGATAAACATTTTACTTTTTATAAATTTTCATGAAAAATTTAAGGAATTTTGTAAATAAATTCATCAGAAAAATTAAAAGACCTAGACACATTTATATATTTGGTATTATATGAATCCTTATAGAGTTCTGTTGTCAATCAAACCAACAAAATTTGAAAACAATCAAGCTTGCTGATTTAAGAATGAAAAGTTCAGAGGTGTGTATGACGTCTACAGGGGATTACCTAAGGGCGCTCTCCTGAGAACTATAGTAATTAATCAAATAAAACAAAGTTAGATATATAGTTGATAGACCTAAAGTAAACAACAACTGAAGTTTCAAGAAAATATGTGCGTGGGCAGATTTGGAACTCCCCCTTTCTAAGTCTGTGACCTTGACCTTGAGACCATGGGTAGGTGTGGGGGTATTGCTGGATAAAACTTTGAACGCATATCTATCATCATACTAAATATAAACCACATCCATTGCATGGTTTGAAAAATATGAGCTCAAGTTCTACCCTGACCAAAAACCTTAACCTGAGTCTAACAGGATTACGTACGTACGTACACACTTTCGTACAGAAGGACGTACATTCGGACACCCGTACGCACAGACGGAAAACCGAAAAACTCTATGCCCCCGACATCATCAGGGGCATTAAAAAAATATCCATTGAACTTCCCTTAACAATAGGTATTTACTGAACATCCCTGATCAAGATATATACTGAACTTCCCTTAACAATATTGTTTGTTTGTTTGATTTGAGGTTTAACATCCGCGTCAACACTGTATAGGTCATTTTGGAGATGTTGCTTCCAATTTTGTGGGACTTTTACCCGACATTGAGATGAAATGACATCTCAAGCCCTGTCGCCCAATGAAACCAATAGGGTTTATAAGCATGGACGGTCCGACTCGCACCACTTTGCCTGGGCAGGCTTAGATCCTCTAATCGGTTTACCAGTACTCGTGTGCAATCAGTTTCAGCTCTGCGTGGAAGCATCGTACAGCCCATCTATTTCTTAAAGCCCCTATGGATGGGGGCCCTCCCTTATCAATAGGTATCTAATGAATTTAACCCTGAACAAGAAGTATCTTCCCTTTTCCCTTTTCAAAAGATATCTACTGATCTTCTAATGAATTTCCCTTAAACAAAAAGTATCTACTGCACTTCCCTTTTTAAAAGATATCTATGATCTTTCCTTCTCAACAGGTATCTACTGAACTTCCCTTATCAATAGATGTCTACTGAATTTCCTTATCAATGAGTATCTAATGAATTTTCCTTATCAAAAGTATCAACTGAATTTCCTCTTATCAATAGATGAGTTTTGGCTGGTTAACTGCCTTGGTTACGCTGCGCATGCGCAGTCTTGTGTGACAAAAAGTAATCAATCGAGCGCGTGTGTATACAGTAAACTAAGGAAAAATTAAGATTTTTTGGCACAGTGTTTGTCATTTCATCCACAACATTCATAAACTTTTATACTGCAGTTCAGTGGCCCTTGCCCATCGGGGCTTGAAGAAATAGATGGGCTACATGATGCTTCCATGCAGAGTTGTACTGGTAAACCACTTAGAGGATCTAAGCCTGCCCAGGCAAAGCGGTGGGAGTCAGACCGTCCATGCTTATAAACCCTATTGCTTTCATGGGGCGACAGGGATTGAGGTGTCATTCCATCTCAATCGGGTAAAAGTCCCATAAAATTGGAAGCAACGTCTCCAAAATGACCTTTTCAGAGTTGACGGGGACGTTAAGTGAGTGAGTTTTAGTTTTATGTCCCACCAACAGCTAAGGTCATACGGAGACGGGACCTCGGTTTAAAGACTCGTCCGAAAGTCTGGAAAAGTCCGGGATCGATCCTGCGATCCCTGGTTTACAAGGCGACTAGCGTAACCACTGCACCACGGAGGCTTATAACGGGGACGTTAAACCGCAAATCAAACAAACAAAAACTGCAGTTCCACAACAGTTCTAAGCAGATACCATGTCCGAAGGCTCTGATTTTATAGGTTATTTTACTATTCAATTATTCATGTACATGCTATTTGTTGTTTGCTGTATGTTTTAAATGAATGCTTATTTAATTCTCACGCCCTGATTTAGGGGGCCCTGAATAAATCTTTGACATGACTTGCAAGAAAAAAAAAACAAGAGGGCCCAATGGCCCTATATCGCTCACCTGTGTACCAGAAAATCATTAGTGTAGGAGACCACTTGACATTGCTACATACTAAATATCTAAGCTCAGGCAAAGCGGTGTCCATGCTTATAAACCCTACTGGTTTCATTGGGCGACAGGGCTTGAGATGTAATTTCATCTCAATGTCCGGTAAAAGTCCCACAAAATTGGAAGAGACATCTCCAAAATGACCTATACAGTGTTGACGGGGATGTAAAACCGCAAATCAAACAAAATCTGTGCCTTAGGGTTTTGGAGAAAAAGATTTTTTTATTTTTTTTTCCAGTATAAGTCTATAGGAGCTACTGAGCCCTGGGGCTTGGCCAATTTTGACCCAAAGGGCACGGTTGGCAGGATTTAAGTACGCGACCATTTTGTGTTGCTATATACTAAATATCTAAGGTCTGTACTTCATGGTTTCAAAGAAGATGTTTGAAGCTGTTTTCCATTTTAAGTTTGTTGGAGTTAAGGGGCCACAGGATTTGGACCCCAGGGGCATGATTGGCAGGATTCATGCAGGCGACCATTCGACATTGCTACATGCTAAATACCTAAGCTCTGGGACTTATGGTTTCAGGGAGAAGATTTTTGAAGATTTTTTTCCCCATTTTAAGCTTTTTTTTTTTTTCATTATAAGGGCCCTGTGGTTTCAGAGAAGAAAATTTTTGAAGTTTCTCCAATTGTAAGTCTATGGAAGCTAAAGAGACCTGGGGTTTAGCCAATTTGGATCCCAGGGGCATAACTGGCAGGATTTATGTAGGTGGCCACTTGACGTAGCTACATACTAAAAATCTAAGCTCTGGGCCTAATGGTTTCATAGAAGAAGATTTTTTAAGTTTTTTTCCATTAAAAGTCTATTGGAGGTGATGAGCTCTGGTGTGGCCAATTTTGACCCCAGGGGCAGGGTTAGCAGGATTTATGTAGCTGGCTATTTTATGTTGCTAGACACTAAATATCTAAGTTCTGTGCTTCAAAGATTCGGAGAAGAAGATTTTTGAAGCTTTTTTCCATTATGAGTCTATGGGAGCTAAGGGGCCCCGGGGCGTTGCCCATTTGGACCCCAGGGGCATGATTAGCAGGAAATATGTAGGTGACCACTTGCCTTTGCTACATGCTAAATATCTAAGCTCTGGGCCCTCTGGTTTCAGAGAAGAAGATTTTTGAAGTTTTTTTTTTTCCATTATGAGTCTATGGGAGCAAAGGGGGTCCCAGGGTGTGGCCCATTTGGACCCCAGGGGCATGATTGGCAGGATTTATATAGGTGACCACTTGTCATTGCTACATGCTAAATATCTAAGGTCTCGGCCCTGTGGTTTCAGAGAAGAAGATTTTTGAAGCTTTTTTCCATTATGTGTCTATGGGAGCTAAGGGGCCCCGGGGCGTGGCCCATTTGAACCCCACAGGCATGATTGGCAGGATTTAAGTAGGTGACCACTTGCCATTGCTACATGCTAAATATCTAAGCTCTGGGCCCTTGGTTTCAGAGAAGAAGATTTTTGAAGCTTTTTTTCCATTATGAGTCTATAGGAGCTAAGGGGCCCTGGGGAATGGCCCTTTTGGACCTAGGGGCATGATTGGCAGGAATTATGTAGGTGACCACTTGCCCTTGCTACGTGCTAAATATCTAAGCTCTGGGCGCTGTGGTTTCAGAGAAGAAGATTTTTTAAGCTTTTTTCCATTATGAGTCTATGGGAGCAAAGGGGCCCTGGCACGTGACCCATTTGGAGCCCAGGGGCATGATTGGCAGGAATTATGTAGGTGACCAATTGCTGTTGCTACATGCTAAATATCTAAACTCTGGGCTTTGTGGTTTCAGAGAAGAAGATTTTTGAAGCTTTTTTCCATTATGAGTCTATAGGAGCTAAAGGGCCCCTGGGTGTGGCCCGTTTGGACCCCAGGGGCATGATTGGCAGGAATTATGTAGATGACCACTTGCCGTTGCTACATGCTATATATCTAAGCTCTGGGCCCTGTGGTTTCTGAGAAGAAGATTTTTGAAGCTTTTTGTTCCATTATGAGTCTATGGGAGCGAAGGGGCCCCGGGGTGTCGCCCATTTGGAACCCAGGGGCATGATTGGCAGGAAAAATGTAGGTGACCACTGGCCACTGCTACATGTTAAATATCTAAGCTCTGGGCCCTGTGGTTTCAGAGAAGAAGATTTTTGAAGCTTTTTTTCCATTATGAGTCTATGGGAGCTAAGGGGCCCCGGGAAATGGCCAATTTGGACCCCACGGGCATGATTGGCAGGAATTATGTAGGTGACCACTTGCCGTTGCTACATGCCAAATATCTCAGCTCTGGGCCCTGTGGTTTTAGAGAAGAAGATTTTTGAAGCTTTTTTCCATTATGAGTCTATAGGAGCTAAAGGGCCCCGGGGCGTGGCCCGTTTGGACCCCAGGGGCATGATTGGCAGGAATTATGTAGGTGACCACTTGCTGTTGCTACATGCTATATATCTAAGCTCTGGGCCCTGTGGTTTCCGAGAAGAAGATTTTTTAAGCTTTTTGTTCCATTATGAGTCTATGGGAGCGAAGGGGCCCCGGGGTTTCGCCCATTTGGAACCCAAGGGCATGATTGGCAGGAAAAATGTAGGTGACTACTGGCCGTTGCTACATGTTAAATATCTAAGCTCTGGGCCCTGTGGTTTCAGAGAAGATGATTTTTGAAGCTTTTTATCCATTATGAGTCTATGGGAGCTAAGGGGCCCCGGGATGTGGCCAATTTGGACCCCACGGGCATGATTGGCAGGAATTATGTAGGTGACCACTTGCCGTTGCTACATGCCAAATATCTCAGCTCTGGGCCCTGTGGTTTTAGAGAAGAAGATTTTTGAAGCTTTTTTCCATTATGAGTCTATAGGAGCTAAAGGGCCCCGGGGCGTGGCCCGTTTGGACCCCAGGGGCATGATTGGCAGGAATTATGTAGGTGACCACTTGCCGTTGCTACATGCTAAATATCTAAGCTCTGGGCCCTGTGGTTTCCGAGAAGAAGATTTTTGAAGCTTTTTGTTCCATTATGAGTCTATGGGAGCGAAGGGGCCCTGGGGCGTGGCCAATTTGGACCCCAGGAGCATGATTGGCAGGAATTATGTAGGTGACCACTGGCGGTTGCTACATGCTAAATATCTTAGCTCTGGCTCCTGTGGTTTCAGAGAAGAAGATATATTAATTTTTTCCCATTGTAAGTCTATGGGAGCTATATGTTGCCAAAAGAACCAGAATTCCAATCTGATCAGCCCAAAAACCTTATGCAGCCTTTCCCCCTACCTGATGATGCTTCTCATGAAATTTGATCAAGACTGACCATGGGGTATTAGAGATATACTTATTTGAAATTGTTTACGCACGGACGCACGCACGACGGACGACAGACAAAAAGTGATCACAAAAGCTCACCTTGTCACTACGTGACAGGTGAGCTAAAAAAAAACAATGAGCAGTTAAGCACAAACATTACTGCCAGAGTTTCAGAATCGATACTTTAAAAATCTTGAACATGAAAGTCCCATAAAGGTCGAAGGTGTGGCTCGGTATCTCAGTCGGTAGAGCTCTGGATTCGAAGAGCTTAAACTGACCGCCCATGAGTACTGGTAAACCGCTATAAACCGTTCTATTCTTCATTTGGTGGCAGGGCTTGTGATGGTATTTAATCTCATTGTAGGTTTAGGAAGCAACGTCTCAAAGGTGATGTAAATAGTGTTGACGGGGACGGTGATTTGTTTGTTTGATTTGAGATTTAACGTCAACATTGAAAAAGGTCATTTTGGAGACCTTGCTGCCAATTCTGTGGGACTTTTACCTGATATTGAGATGAAATGACATCTCAAGTCCTGTCGCCAAATGAAACCAATAGGGTTTATAAGCATGGACGGTCCGATTCGCACCGTTTTGCCTGGGCTGGCTTAGATCCTCTAATTGGTTTACCAGTACTCGTGTGCGTTGGTTTCAGCTCTGCGTGGAAGCATCATGCAGCTCATCTATTTTTTTCAAGCCTCGATGGGCGGGGGTCGCGGGGACTGTGAATTTCGATATTCAAACAACACTGTTACTTGTTGTAAACGATTAATCCTTATCACCCACATATTGAATCCATCAGGGTGGTAATCCTTCGATTCATCGTCACTGTCTCGCTGCCCATCGGGGCTTGGAGAAATAGATATGGCTGCACAGTGGTTCCACGCAGAGCTGAAACTGACCACACATGAGTACTGGCTTAGAAGGACTAAGATTGCCCTAGCAAAGTGATGTGAGTCGGACCGTCCAATGCATATAAGCCTTTTGGTTCCATTAGGCGGCAAGGCTTGAGCTGTCATTTCATCTCAATGTCGGGTAAAAGTCCCACAAACCTGGAAGCAATGTCTCCAAATAACCTAAATAGTGTTGATGGGGACATTAAACCACAATTCAACCAACCAACCAACCAATCATCTTCGCTGTCGCATCGCTTGTCTTGCGATTAGCGCAACATGACGCGACCATTGTCAGTTAATTATTCAATTATTCATTGTTTGGGGTACAACGACACGTCAACTCATGTGGCTAATTTTGTCTCGTCTCCCAGAGAAAAGGAGACAAAAAATAGAAGAGATCGTAGGTTAAAGTAAAGGACAGAGGAGTTTAGTGAGTTTTAGTTTTAGTTTTACGTCCCACCAACAGCTAAGGTCATACGGAGACGGGACCTCGGTTTAAAGACTCATCCGAAAGTCTAAAGGACAGAGGAGAAAGAGGAAAATGAATGGAAGTGTAAAAACAGAAGGAATAAGAGCACTCCCCTCTACCCTTACCTGCTGCAAGGATAGCAGGTCTTCAATATCAGTTGGACGCCACAGTGACGCAAGACATACATCACTTTTACCTTACGCTCTATTTAAAATTGTCAAATTCAAAGAAATTAATGACTGCTATCGGATCAGTGTGAACAACGGTTAATTTTTGCCACACAAAACTGCGCATGCGCAAAAATACAGAATCGTGGGATAGCATTTCCTTAGCGACCGATGGCATCCTAAACTCATCTATATGAATCTACTAAACTTCCCTTTACATTAAGTATAACTTATACATATGTAGAAGGAAGAATCTTTCTTCTAAGACCAGGGGCCAGTTGTTCAAAACTAATGACGTCGTTAGTAAACTTATCATTAAAACTTTGCTAATTTAATATGGCAAATATGCTAATTTTTTTGCTCAATAATGTGAGCAGGAAAATTTTAAACATTGCGCTTGCTAGAACAGTTAAAAATATGACCACAGATAGGCTTGTCAAGCTAAAAAGGCTTTGTACAACTGTACCCCCTGACTTCTCTTTAGAAGGGTATCAATTAATGGGAAATCAAACTGGATTTCACAATGTCTTCCTAAAGCCATATCCTGAGAAAACTTGACATTGCAATTTTCCAGCCACAAAGGCACAGATCAGCCTGGCTTTTGCCCAGTCGGATCAGTACATGTACCTTCATGTTCTCTGCTTGGACACTACATGAAAAATCCCAAAAATTGGGGCACCTGGAGAACTTGCTGTAATTCTCCTAAAATCTTAACAAATTTGTTTTATGATCCAGCAAGGAGTCAAAAAAGTGGAGACGGACTGGTAAACAGTGTAGACCCTGATCAGCTGTCTGATCTGGGTCTACACTGTTTGCGAAGGCATGTCTGTCCTAATACTTAGGATCATTGCCGTACATAAGGTACTGTTCACTGTTTAGACAGTACAATACCACTAGTCGCCTAGAATCTTGCTACTATAAGTAGCTGAGGTGGGCCAGCTTGTGTCTAACCTTCTCATAAACACTGACCCTATTTTCCTCATACATGGCTAATGTGTGAGGTATATCTCTTCACCAATGGAATTTTCCACCTTATACATAGCACAAGTCTATTTAAAAATTTAAGGGTGTCAGGTTGTGTTTTCTTCGAAATTTATTTTCAAATTGGATAAACTTTTTGCAAACAGTGTAGGCCCTGATCAGACACAGCCTTCTGCTGCATCTAATCTGGGCCTGGGCAGACGCCCTGATCAAACTACACTCCAGCATCTAATCTGGGCCTGCACTGAGGCCCTGATCAGATACCGCATTCTGCTGCATCTAATCTGAGCCTGCAATGAGGTCCTGATTCTGCTGCATCTAATCTGTGCCTGCACCGAGGCCCTGATAAGACACCACATTCTGCTGCATCTAATCTGGGCTTGCACTGAGGCCCTGATCAGACACCATGTTCTGCTGCATCGTAGCTGGTCCTGCACAGAGGCCCTGATCAGACACCACTTTCTGCTGCACCTAATCTGGGCCTGCACTGAGGCCCTGATCACATACTGCATTCTGCTGCATCTTATCTGGGCCTGCAATGAGGCCCTGATCAGACATCACATTCTGCTGCATCTAATCTGGGCCTGCACTGAGGTCCTGATCAGATACTGTGTTCTGCTGCATCTTATCTGGGCCTGCACTGTTTGCCAATTACCTATTTTGGAGTTTCCAATACAAAATGGGTTAACACGGGTCTGATCAGGGCCTACACTGTTTGCAAAACGTTCAGCCAGTTTCCAAACAGATTTTGAAGAAAACATAAACTGACACCCCTAAAATGGACTCCTGCTATATATGAGGAGGAATATTCCATTTGGTACAAAATGAAGCCTCCGTGGTGTAGCGGTTATGCTACTTGCCTTGTAAACCAGGGGTCGAAGGATCGATCCCAGGCTTCTTCAGACTTTCAGATGAGGCTTTTAACCGAGAATCTGTCTCTGTGTGACCTTAGCTACTGGTGAGACGTAAAACTCAACACACTCATTTGGTACAAAAATACTGCATGCTAAAGGAGTTGGCTTACTTGGGAGCTGTCTTTCTCCAGTATCTGTCTACACCATTCTTTGTGTACAATGCAGCCAACCAGCGAACATTCACATCTATATCATGGTTGCAAAATATGGTCTAGAAGACAGAAAATATACATTTCTTAAAAGGTTTCCTGAACAATCAAAGTATTTTTAATGCAACTGCAATATCTAGTGATGTGCCTTAAAGTGCAGGTCAGCCATAAAAAGAATGCTTTGGCAGTGGGTATGCTAATTTTATTGTGAAGTGGAGTGTTCCAGGATATACAGAGGGCCCAATTTTTATGGGAGTATTTGTTCTTAACCCTTGTCCTGCTGAATATTCATATATGCCACTCCCACAACCGATTATCAACCAATCAGATTATTTGGTGAAAATTATTGCAACAAATTCATAATCTGTCTGGCAAACAATGTAGATCCTGATCAGATGGCTTCGTCAGAAGCCATCTGATCTGGATTTTCATTGTTTGGAAAATAATGCATATTCGGGCTCAGCAGGACAAGGGTTAAGCAGGAAATTTTGTGCAATATATGTTTGACGCTATAGAGAATCCACATTCAGACATATCCAGCAATGTTCGTGTTGTTAATTTCAGAGATAATCTGAGAAGATGAACTCCTACTGAGTTTGTGGCATAAATGTGACCTCTTTTACTGCAAGAAGCATAATGTTGTGGATGTGTCTAACAAAAACCCAGCACATACAATGACATGTGTTTGAATATCAGTATGCGTCTTTTTTGGATTTAAGGATTTGTGCCATTCAAACTGTCCATAAATATATCAAATGTCGGTATAAAGAGGGTTGACTGTATTTATATAATAATATATGATATCCAATTTTTCACTGCTGGGTTATTTTAACCCTTCTCTTGCTGAATATTCATTTAAGCCACACCCATTTCTGTATATCAACCAATCAAATTACTTGATGTAATTTATTGCTACAAATTCATAAACTGAATGCCAAACAGTGTAGATCCTGATCAGATGGCTTCTTCAGAAGCCATCTGATCTGGATCTACACTGTTTCCAAAGATAGGGGGTGTCGTGAACAGCAAGATAAGGATTAAAAGCAAGATAAACTAATTTGATTATACTAGTTCAATGTGTGTATACTAGAATGCTACACATTGACTTAAGTTGGCAAATATGCATGTAAAATTGAAATATATATGGTAAAATATAAACAAGATATCTAGGATTGACCTAATTCACTCACCTGATGATGTACTAACATTGTTGTTTACAGGTTTTTCTATATTTAGCTCTGACAATCATTATGTACAACAGAGCAGAACCACTTAAGCGCTTTTGGAAGAGGCGTCGCCCAAGGAACATTTCTGCCAAGTTAATTTGAAACTGAGCCATTGGCCTAGGAGAAGATATTCTTTGAAGATTTTTCTATTTTTACCTCTGCAGTTATATGGACATTTTGTTCAGCAGAGCAAACACATTTCAGCAATTTAAGCAATCATCATTACAATTATACCTACTTTGAGGCTCCTACCATTTATAGTTCCTGATAATTTTTGGGTCAATGGTTTTCATTTGGTCCAAAGTTTAACAAGGCATCGCAGGCGATACAAATCCCCTCGCACAAGACAACTTCGTGTGTGGAAAACACTGAACTGGCAAAAGTCCAACTTGCTTGAGATATTATCATTTGCAACATTTGTGTAAAGTTTGTTTAAAAACTATGAATAAATGTAGGCTCTAGAGTGATGACAATGTTTTTCTAAAAATACCCATAGTGACCTTGACTTGAAGCTATGACCTTGAAAGTTGATCTTGCTCAAGATATTATCATAAGCATCTTTTGTGTGAAGTTACATTAAAATCTGTCAATAAATGTAGGCGGTAGAGCGATCAAAGTTTTTCTCAAAATAGCCACAGTGACCTTGACCTTGAGGCCATGATCTTGAAAGTCAAACTCGCTCGAGATATTATCATAAGCAACATTTGTGTGAAGTTATATTAAAATCTGTCAATAAATGTAGGCGCTAGAGCTATGACAAAGTTTTTTTCTAAAACTAGCCACAGTGACCTGGATCTTAAGGGCATGACCTTGAAAGTCGAAGCAGCTCAAGATATTATCATAAGCAAAATTTGTGTGAAGTAATATTAAAATCCATCGATAAATGTAGGCGCTAAAAATAGCCACAGTGACCTTGACTTTGAGGTCATGACCTTGAAAGTCGAACTCGCTTGAGATATTGTTTAAATTTATATTAAAATCGGTCAAGAAATGTAGGCACTAGAGCGATGACTACAGTATTTACCTACTATGTAAGGGACAAACACTATATCACCCTCACAACATAGTTGTGCGAGGGGATAATAAGTAGAAGTAGCTCCTTTTAGCTTAAGTCCATCTAACAATCACCCCAGGGAACAGAACGTTATTCATTTAAATGTATTTGTAGAAAAGACCTGAGCTATTCTAAGGTCAAAGAGGTTAGTGTTGCATCAGAGGCAAGAAATAAAATCTAGACAGGAATGACACAGAAAAAGTGTCATGTTCTGAAAACAGTATAGACCGAGATCAGATACTAATCAGAGTTCCAACTGTTTGCTTACAGCACAGGAACTGAACCCTGTAAATACCGGTACCATGAAAATTGCACCAGAAAATGGTGAACCAGTAAAAAAAACAAGGGAAGCAACTGAGATCAACCAGTTGTACTACTCTTCCTTATATACCATGATTTTCAGTGTTCAAAATTGATTCCTTTTTCCTGGTGGGGCGGGGGCTGGCACGGGGGCGTGGGGGAGGGGGGGGGGGGGTTTACATGTGTTGTTTCAATGGAACAGATCTTAGCTAAGTCATACCATTAATCAATTTTGGTATAAGTATAAAAGAAACATTTCTGTAATGGGGTCTGAAACTTCTGCCATTAACCAAGGAGGATACATGTATGTCATTTGCAGGTTTTTCTGCTTTTAGCTCTGGCAGCCATTTTCTTCAGTGATGTGGAAGAATTTAACCAATAGTGGTAGCGGGTCAACAAAGGAACCTTTCTGTGGAATAATTTTGAAATTGGATTATTAACCTAGGAGGAAATTTCCTTTAAATGTTTTTTTTTTTTTTTTTTTTTTTTCTATTTTCAGTTCTGAGGCCATTTTGTTCAGCGAAGTTGAACCATCTTAACAATTTTGGTAGAGGGTCACCAAAGGATAATTTCTGTGAAATTATTTTAAAATCAGACCATTAGCCCAGGAGAAGATGTCATTTAAAGGTTTTGCTATTTTAAGCTCTGATAGCCATTTTGTTCAGTGGTGCAGAACAATTTTAGCAATTCTGGTAGAGGATCACCCAAGGATCCTATTTTTTTTAAATCAGCTCTGTTGGCCATTTTGTTCAGCAAAGCAGAACCATTTTAGCAGTTTTGGTAGAGGCTCACTCAAGGATTCTTGTAAAATTATTTTGAAATTGGGCCATTAGCATAGGGGATGCTATCATTTAAAGGTTGTCCTATTTTCAGACTTGGCAACCATAGGAACATTTCTGTAAAATTATTTTGAAATCAAGCCCTTAGCCTAGAAGATATTGTTTAAAGGTTTTTACTATTTTTAGCTCTGGTGGCCATTTTATTCGGCCAAGAAACAGTCCTGTGAAATTATTTTGAAATAGGACCATTAGCCTAAGAGGAGATGTTGTTTAAAGGTTTTCCTATTTTTAGCTCTGGTGGCTATTTTGTTCAGCGGAGCAGAACCATTTTAGCAATTTTGGAAGAGGGTCACCCAAGGAAATTTTCTGCGAAATTATTTTCAAATTGGACTATTAGGCTAGGAGGAGATGTTGTTTTAAGGTTTTTCTATTTTTAGCTCTGGTGGCATTTTTGTTCAGATAAGCAGAACCATTATTTTGAAATTGGGCCATTAGCCTAGGGGGAGCTATCATTTAAAGGTTGTCCTATTTTTAGACTTGGCAGCCATTTTGTTCAGCGGAGTGGAACTATAGGTACATTTCTGCGAAATTATTTTGAAATTGAACCATTAGCCTAGAAGATATTGTTTAAAGGTTTTTACAATTTTAGCTCTGGTGGCCATTTTGTTTAGCCAAGAAATATTCCTGTGAAATTATTTTGAAATAGGACCATTAGCCTAAGAGGAGATGTTGTTTAAAGGTTTTCCTATTTTTAGCTCTGGTGGCCATTTTGTTCAGCGGAGCAGAACCATTTTAGCAATTTTGGAAGAGGGTCACCCAAGGAAATTTTCTGCGAAATTATTTTCAAATTGGACTATTAGGCTAGGAGGAGATGTTGTTTTAAGGTTTTTCTATTTTTAGCTCTGGTGGCATTTTTGTTCAGATAAGCAGAACCATTATTTTGAAATTGGGCCATTAGCCTAGGGGGAGCTATCATTTAAAGGTTGTCCTATTTTTAGACTTGGCAGCCATTTTGTTCAGCGGAGTGGAACTATAGGTACATTTCTGCGAAATTATTTTGAAATTGAACCATTAGCCTAGAAGATATTGTTTAAAGGTTTTTACAATTTTAGCTCTGGTGGCCATTTTGTTTAGCCAAGAAATATTCCTGTGAAATTATTTTGAAATAGGACCATTAGCCTAAGAGGAGATGTTGTTTAAAGGTTTTCCTATTTTTAGCTCTGGTGGCCATTTTGTTCAGCGGAGCAGAACTATTTTAGCAATTTTGGAAGAGGGTCACCCAAAGAACTTTTCTGCGAAATTATTTTGAAATCGTACTATTAGGCTAGGAAGAGATGTTGTTTAAAGGTTTTTCTATTTTTAGCTCTGATGGCATTTTTGTTCAGTTGAGCTGAACCATTTCCGCCATTTTGGTAGAGGGTCATCCAAGGAACATTCCTGTGAAATTATTATGAAATCGACCATTAGCCTAGGAGGAGATATCATTTAAGGTTTTTCTATTTTAACTCTGGGGGGCTATTTTGTTCAGTGGAGCAGAACCATTTTAGCAATTTTTTCTAAGCGGGTTACCCAAGAAATATTTCTGTGAAATTATTTTGAAATTGGACAATTAGACTAGGAGGAGATGTTGTTTAAAGGTTTTCTATTTTTAGTTCCAGCAGCCATTTTGTTCAGTGGAGCAGAACCATTTTACGGATGTCACCAAAGGAATATTCCTGTGAAATTATTTTGGCACTGTAGTTTCAGAGGAGTTGTCATTTGAAGAAATTGTTGACAAAAAGACATACATACAGACAGATGGACAAAAAAAGCACGCACAATAGCTCACCTTGAGCACCTCGTGCTCAGGTGAGCTAAAAAGAGAAGTAGTAAGTATCTTCATTGTATCCAAAATTTTAGGTACACACTTACTGATAAAATATTGTAAAATCCTGGCTGTGTTTCCCACTGGTGTAGCTGGTGCTCTGCTGGTGTCAACACCTCTGCTGTCTGACTACAAGCTTTTGTTAAGGTATCTAAAACCAGGGGACCAGCCGTAGCTAGATCCATCTTGCAGTCACTCTTAAGGTGTCAGCTGAAACAAATGCTTTATATATCAGTCCTTCAACTGCTGATCATGACAAGAAAAATTATTTTCAAAGCGTTGCTTTCTCAATTCTAAGTGATAATACTGCATGATATTATGTGTGGATCTTCTGCTTGTCAGATGATTCACATGTAATGTCAAGCTTATTTACCATGAAAAATATCTAAAACAAGAGTTGTCAGTAGACAACATAGCTGACCTTTGGGGCCTAAGTTGCATGAGGGCAAGTTATCAAAAATGAAATTTTTTGTTCTATAGAGCAATAGAAAAAATTAACCAAAAACTTCAACATAAAATTTCTAAGTTCCTGACCTTGACTTCATGGTCACTGAGGGGGGTGGGGCTGGTAGTGTGTGAAACTTTAGACCAATATGTAACATCAGTCCAAGAAGTAACTAAATCCATCAAGTGGTTATAGAGATATAGAGAAACAGAAAACTTTAACAAAAAACTTCAATATAAAATTTCTAAGTCCGTGACCTTGACCTCAAGGTCACTGAGGCCCTCAGGGAGGGTGGGGCTGGTACTGTGCGAAACTTTAGACCAAAATCATCTTCCTTTGACCTAAACCGCTTCAACAATGCGATGTATACTGATGCTCTGGTTGCCATTTGCTCATCGCTAAGGGATTTGGGGACCCAAGGGGCTGTTAGCTTGCGCATACCCAAGCATAAAATTGTTGAAACGCTACCATGTGAAATGTGTAATGCATTTGCTATTTATTCCACCTTAATTCGCCTATCAGATCCCATACTTGTTACACATGATTCTAGGACATCTGCACCCCCAGGACATTTGCCCCCAATGAAAAGTGTATTAACGGACATTTGCCCCAACCCCACCCCCACCCCCCCCCCCCCCCCCCAGGTTGAAAATACAACCCGGACATTTGCTCCCCGCTGCTTACTTCTGGTATGGACATTTGCCCTCCAGTGCATATGTCAGAAAGGGACAATTACCCCACAGATTAACCCTGGCTGAAAACAAAGAAGAAAAAATCATTTATTCATTAATTTAATTTAATAGAAAAAAAATGTTATCAGTGATGAATTTGACTCCAGCTATGTATGGATTAAAAGATGAAATATGCTAGTTCCACAGATTTTAGAGGTGCCATCATTACGATAACACACCTGTGCATTTATCACATCTCCAAAATGGCTACTTTGTTGATGAAAATCTGCCATATTTTTTGTTATTTTTACTTCAAACATAGGTTGTGGGCGCTCGTTAGAACCGCCTCAACGAGTACCCACAACCTGTGTCCTGAAGCAAAAAGAAGAAAAAAATGTCCATAAATTTTAGTTGGTTAATAGCTATACATAGCTAATGTTACATTTGTTGAAAACTTCCGACTTTAGATAAAATTTGTATCTCTGTATCTGGAAGCATTTTTTCATTGGTGGGCAAATGTCCTGGGGTGCAACCCTCCGGAGGCCATTACACATTTCTTCATCGGTGGTATCTGATGGGCATCCAGACCTGGTTTCGTATCCTACAGACATTCTACCAAGTTTGAATTCCCCAACGCAGAATTTAACTTGTGCATTCGATGGTGCAGAAGACCCATAAATATCGGTCAACTCGCAATGTATAGGAGGTTTTAGGAATTCCGTTTATGACGTCATTCTTGCGCATGCGCAAAGCACTGGCCGTCAATTGAAACGGCCAATGCTATTCAAATGTATTGGCGGAACTTAAAATGCTAACAATATTCAGACATTTTGAGAGAAAATATACCCGTTTACATTGAAATAATGCCTCAAGAAGGAAAGAATGATATTTTGCTTTTATTACCGAAATTCATTTATCCTAAATCCGTTTTTAATTGACGGAAATCTCTTCATGAATGACCCATGTCAAGGGTTTGAGATACCGTTATTCACGAAAGCTTACTCACAAAATAAGTTTTTACGTAACTTCTCGTTTATCCAAGTATAGCTATCACATACGGACAGAACTTAGATCTATCTATCTATCCATCTGTCCAACGGTCTGTCTACATGTAGAATCCAACGATCTTTCTAGAAGAGCGGTTAAAAAATGTCCAGCGATCTGTCTACATGTGCAATTTCAATAAATTGAAGATTCCAGTGGACAGGCTACGTTTGTTTTGGTTTAAACAATATTTAATTTCTAGCAAACATCATGTACAATTAAATACATTGGAACTGACAAATACCATCTGACAGTAAGTCTGAGGCTTATAAATATCATCTCCTAAAACAAACTGATTTACGCTACATTTGAGTGATATGAACAAACAAACAGACAGGCAAACAAATCGACTGACTAACAGACAAATGGACGGACATTTAGACAGACAAATAAACATAATGACAGTCTAAATAAACTAATGGGTGGACTGACGGAGGGGCGTATAGTCAACGTTGGTTCGACGTCATGCCATCGACATCCACTCCAACTCACTTCACTATCACATGACCGTTGGAATCAGAGAGAGAGAGAGAGAGAGAGAGAGAGAGAGAGAGAGAGAGAGAGAGAGAGAGAGAGAGAGAGAGAGAGGGGGGGTTTGACTGACAAACCGACAGTACACAGACACATGACAGACAGACCGACTGAATGACTGACTAACAAACAAACAGATGGATGGACAGTTAGACAGACAAATAAACATACTGACAGTCGAAAAAACACTAATTAATAAGTGGACTGACAGACGGGTGTCGAGTCAATGTTTGCTTGACGTCATGCCGTCGACAACCACTCCACCTCATTTCAATGTCACTTGACATGAGAGAGGGGTTTGACTGGTCCCTGTATCCAAGAAACCCTTAACCCTTTTTGTACCAAATGGAATCTTCCTCCTTATATATAGCAGAAGTCCATTTAAAAAATTAGGGTTGTCAGGTTGTGTTTCCTTCAAAATTTATTTGGGAAAATTGCGGAACTTTTTGCAAATAGTGTAGGCCCTGATCAGATGCCGCGTTCAGCGGCGTCTGACCTGGGCCTGCAATGTTTGCCACTTACCCCTTCTGGGGTTTCCGGTACCAAATGGGTTAATGTAGGCCATGGACAGGTTGAATCAATCTGCAAATCTACCAGATTTTACTGTTAAATCTTGCCCTGGCAAAGGAGTGTTTCGTTCTCATGCACTGAAAGGTGTTCTATGTTTGTTTTGAATTTAATGTTCCAATCCCACTGAGTCTTGAAGGGTCTGAGCACTGGGCAAATTACATTTTATTAAGCAACGCCGTATTATCGCCAACGCAACGTTCTGACGTTTCATCAACGTTGCAAAGTCAAATTCAGTGCATCGCTTTGAAGTTGGTTTGATGTAGACACGATGTTGTTGACACGCTACATCTCGTTTGATGTGGCGTTTTATAACGGCAAACTGTAATTTACATTTACCTGCGCTCGCTAATTGTTGGTGCGCTAAGAGAGAGAGAGAGGACCCTGTTGGGTCGTATGTATACAATATACCGTTTTCGTAATGCGAAATTTCACATCTCGCAGCATATCGGTGATTCTCCCATTATCTTTCGCCAAAGTTTACAAGAATTCTACTGTTTTACGCTGTAATTAACACTTTATCTGTCCCATTACCTTTGAAGCAATAGGACAGATGACAGCCAGGGCTTTTCCCGTTCCATTTTTAGAACCAGAAGTAAGTCACGAAAAAAGCTCCTATTTCCTGACCTGTTTTCCCTTTCAAATACAAGTACCGAATTACAGCACAGTACTCAACTTTTGATGAAAAATTTGCCTTTGTATCGCAACCCATGTTTGACGTTCAATAGCTTATGAGTGTTTGTTTGTTTGTATTTGAGTTTAACGGACCAGTCAATACTGTTTAGGTCATGTTTGTGTCCTTCAGTTTACCTATCCACACTTTTTCTGGGCAGGCATATACCGGCCCAGTCAACACTATTTAGGTCATTTTTGTGCCCTTCAGTTTACCTATCCATGCTTTTTCTGGGCAGGCATTTACGTAAGCGGTTAACCAGTACAGTGCACATTCTTTTGCCAAAGGAATGTATATACCCAGTGTGTTTGCTCAAAAGGCCTTAATTTCATCTAAGCGAAGACGTAGCTTTTTGTAAAAGCTATACTTGTCGGCTATTGCTCTGATTCGAGGACATTCTCAACATCGAAAAGTTTCAAACAAAACGCCTTTCGTACATTTCCGGCAATATCTTTACCAGTATTAAAATTTTAAAATGAGTCTTACGGGGAAAAGTTGTAACTTGTATCTCGACAATTTACTTAAACATACAAAAACGCTTCACAAATTGCTCAGTAATGAGTTTGTGTCAGAGTTCATGGGCGCAGCCATTTTACCGGAAGTCTGTATCAAGAGACGCCTGCAAATCGGAATGAAGAAGAGGATTGACCTGTCAAGAAAACAATTGTGTTTTACACGTTGTCAAATTCATTGTTTTATTCACTATTATTCAATGAAATTTAAGAATGTTACTGGAATAATTCTCAGTCCATTGTAATAATGAGAAGAAGATACCCTGACAAAACTCTACCAAGTGCTTAGTTTCAGTGTTCCAGTCAGTCAGTTTCCCAGTTCCAGAAAAAACAACAACAATTTTTACAATATTGTTGAACAAACCATGTTCTGACAGATGATCGGATTTGAGTGATAAACATTAGAAACATAAAATATGAGTGATTACGGAGGAGGAGTGCTGCCCAAACATGCAATTTATCCATCTCCAAAGTTAGTATTCAAGAAGGCTCGAGTAAATGTTGGTTGTGAAACAATTTTCTCACCTTATCCGAGCCTTCTCTGCTGAAAAAAGCCAGTTTTATTTTCTGATTTGGCGGCTTTGTCAAAGCCAACAACAAAAAAGCTTTGAACAGCTAAACTTAAAAGGAGCGTGATAGCTCATGTATGAATGTCATTTGACGTGTCACCAGGAATCCGGGACGTTTCGGTCCTGAGTCGATTCGGCCTGGGTCGTTTCGGCCTAAATTTGGACCTGGGTCGTTTCGGCCTATTTCGGTGGGTCGTTTCGGCCCTGGGTCGTTTCGGCCCGATTTTATTAGATAGCATTTTTTCTGTATAAAACATTATTATTTAAACTTGGAATATTATTTAAAAGCCCTGTAGCCCATGTTTATAAACCCTACTGGTTTCATTGGGCGGCAGGGCTTGTGATGTCATTTCATCTCAATGTCGGGTAAAAGTCCCGCAAAATTGGAAGCAACGTCTCCAAAATGACATATACAGTGCTGACGGGGACGTTAAACCTCAAATCCAACAAATCAGATGGTCTCGGTGGCTTTACTGGTGTAGTAAACTCGATAGGTTTAGGGGCAAAGAAACGAATTACATACAATAAGTTTCCCTACCTATTATGTACGATTTTACTTCTATGCGGGGTCTGTACTGAAAGTGTTGGTTGGGATGACCGAGGAATTTGTTGTGATACTTGTAATGTCTGGTATCATATAGGCTGTCAAGGCATGTCTTCAACTATGTATAGCATTTATACTAGTCCATTGAGTACAAGCATGGCATGGGATTGCTTGAAATGTGGAATGCCTAACTTTTCCACATCGCTATTTGGTGACTCAGCAACTTTAGATACTCATAATAGATTTGATCCATTATCATCCCTGTCCGAGCCTGATAGTCCGATACCAGACAATATTGGCCCACCAACTGCAGCTTCTTCGCCCATTGTGCAGCAACCAAGAGGAGCTAAACCGAGGACCAAAAAAGCGGTCCTCAACCACCCCCTCAGAATCTTGATTATGAATTGTCAGTCAATTAAGAATAAAAGGGCTGAAATTCACACAATTATCGACTCGGCTAAACCAGACATCATTTTGGGGAATGAGTCTTGGTTAACCCCAGATATCAAAAACTCGGAAATTTTCCCAGATTCATTCGAGGCCATCCGGAAAGACAGAGTTGGAGATGCCCATGGTGGTGTCTTCGTGGCATTTAAAAGAGACCTGCTCTGCACAGAAACTCCGGAGTTGGACACCGACTGTGAAATAGTTTGGTGTAAGTTGAACATTATTGGGTGTAGGACTCTGTACCTTGGATCTTTTTATCGTCCACCAGATCAGATTGACCCAGATTATCTTGAGGCCTTCAATACATCCTTGGCTAGGATAATGTCAAATGGAAATGCCCACATATTGGTGGGAGGGGACTTCAATTGTGGTGATATTGAATGGTGCAACCAGCAGGTACCCCATGGGGTGTCTAAAAGGCAAACGCAACAACAGCTTTTGGATATAGTAAAAGAACATTGCCTCTCTCAAGTCGTAAATATACCCACCCGGCAAGAAAAAACCCTGGATTTGCTATTTACAAATTCTCCATCCCCAGTTAGTCGTGTCAAAGGGATGCCCCCGATCGGCAAGGCCGATCATGATATAGTTTATATTGAGTATGACATAAAAGCAAAGCGAATCCGACAGGTCCCGCGTAAAATATATTTATATAAGCGTGCGGATATGGATGGTCTGCGAGACCATATGGCGCGATTTAAGGATTCCTTCCTTTCCTCTGACCTCTCTCGCATGTCAGTAAATGACTTGTGGGTCAGTTTTAAGACCGAACTTACGACGGCCATGGAAAGGTACATACCAATAAAAATGACCAAAACAAAGCATAGTGTACCATGGATCGATAACACGATCAAACACCTAATCAGAAGACGTGACAGAATGTACTTTCGTGCTCGTAAGTCTAGCAATCCCGACGTGAAGAACCATTACAAAAGGTTCAGAGCACATGTACAAAAGGTAATTAGAGATGCATATTGGAATCATGTTTCCAGCATCTTTACCTTTGATGATGAAAATATTGATCCCGAGGGCCCCCAGAAGAATGGAAAAGTTAAGAAATTTTGGTCATTTGTAAAGTCCCTGAAAAAAGAATCATTTGGGATCACTTCACTTAGAGAAAATGGAATTTTGAAAACTGAATCACGCGAAAAGGCAAATATATGTAATAAGCAGTTTCAATCGGCGTTTACACGTGAAGCTGACGGTGAGCTACCATCAAAAGGTACAAGTCCGTTCCCCTCTATGGGGGACATAACAGTCGACCCCAAAGGGGTCGCAAAACTGTTGGACAAGCTCAACATACATAAGGCATCTGGGCCTGACGGTCTGCATGCCAGGGTGCTTAAGGAATGTAGTGCTGAAATATCTCCCCTGCTGGCCTTTATTTTCAATGAATCACTTGCTCGGGGCACTGTACCAGATGACTGGCGACAAGCAAACGTAACCCCGGTCTTTAAGAAAGGAGAAAAATATGATGCTGCGAATTACAGACCGGTGTCGCTCACATGCATCTGTTGCAAAACCCTGGAGCATATATTAGTCAGCAACATTAACAAGCACCTAGCCTTTGAAAGCATTCTTGCTGACTGCCAGCATGGTTTCCGAAGTCGAAGGTCTTGTGAAACTCAATTAGTTCAGTTCTACCATGACATAGTGAGCAATCTGGATGGGGCCATTAATCATGGCCACAAACAGACTGACCTGATTATCATGGATTTTGCAAAGGCCTTCGACAAGGTACCTCACAGGAGGCTATTGTACAAACTAGATCATTATGGGATTAGAGGATCCACACTTAAGTGGGTTAGCTCATGGCTCTCTGGACGCACTCAACAAGTTGTACTTGACGGCCAAGCGTCGGATCCAGTCCCTGTTTTGTCCGGTGTCCCACAAGGTTCGGTACTTGGACCGGTCCTTTTCTTGATATTTATTAATGATCTTCCTGATAATATCAGGTCATCTGTTCGTTTGTTTGCTGATGATTGTGTTTTGTATAGGAACATATATACTACTTCTGACTGTCTTATCTTACAAGATGACCTGGATAGCCTAGCACGTTGGGAGGCCGATTGGCAAATGAAGTTCAATGTGGCCAAATGTCATTCAATGAGGGTGTCACGGCACCCTCCAGACAAGCAGATTAAATTCAACTACTCATTACATCAGCATACTTTGGAACATGTCCAATCCGCAAAATATCTTGGTATCACCATTACTGATAATCTTGATTGGGGTCAACATATTTCTGAGATTACCTCTAAAGCAACTAGGACATTAGGGTTTCTTAGACGTAATTTGGCTTTTGCACCTAGGCAGACAAAGGGTGTTGCATACAAAACCTTGGTTAGACCTCAATTAGAGTATGCATCACCTATTTGGCACCCCCATGTTAAAACTCAGGTTCAGCAGGTTGAGAAGGTTCAGAGAACGGCTGCCCGATGGACCTGCAGGCGATGGCGGAACAGAAGCAGTGTTGGTGATATGCTCGATGAGCTGGAGTGGCCATCCTTGGGGGCCCGTCGCGAGCAGTCCTCTTTAACCTTCTTTTATAAGATTCACTCTGACACAGTGTCTCTTAATAAAGATAAATACTTGACCCCTGTGACTACTTCAACTCAAACAAGGGCATCAAAACTAAACAACAGTCAATATCGTAGGTACCAGGCCTATAGTGATGCCCTGAAGAATTCTTTCTTCCCTAGAACTATTCCTCAGTGGAATAGTCTTCCCTCCTCTGTGGTAAATGCCAAAACTGCAGAGGAGTTCAAAGCCCGCATAGTGTAGATTGGGATCCAGAGGTGTGCGTTTTAGTACACCTCTGAAAGCAGATTGTAAATAGTTTTAAGAACTCATCCAGTGGGTGTGTTTTTTTTTTTGTTTTTTTGCTAAATTCTAAATTTAGCGCACCACCCAACTGAGGTAATGGCCAAGTTTGACCGACTCAGTATATGAAGATAGATAGATGCGTTTTTAGACCTCAACCAAGCATGGTCTTGTCAGTCAGTATTACCCTAGCCCTCCAGAGTAGTAATGAATTATACAAAAATATCCATCTTAAAACTTTCCATAAACGCACTTTCAGAAAAAATAACATATGTCTCCATGCTATATTAGCTTACATTCTCACATCTACCCTTATTCTATGGGTATCCTGTCTACTTCTTTTATCTGGAGACGTGGAGATCAACCCAGGTCCAGACTCTGTCGGCGGCGGCTGCACTGATACAAGCGACACGTGCTCAACAGCTTCTATAGACCCACTCTCTTCCCACCTGAGTATCTTTCATTTGAACATTCAGAGCATTCTACCTAAAATGGATCTTATTAGGGCGGAATCAAGTGCATATGATGTGCTTATATTCTCTGAAAGTTGGCTCAAACCGAACATTTCGGACGACAATATTACCATCGCTAATTTTTCTGACCCTTTCAGGACAGACAGACTCGATCGTGTAGGTGGAGGGGTCGTCGCATACGTCCGTGATTCAATTCCTTGTAAGCGCCGGTCAGACATAGAAGTAAGAGGACTCGAAGGAGTTTGGCTTGAACTGAAAATCAAATCAAAACGATTGCTTATCGGAGGTTTCTATCGACCTCCAAAACAGCAACCTCGATTACATGAATCTATTAAAAGAAAGCGTTGACCGGGCAGTTAACACAAATATTGTCGACATTATTATCACAGGCGATTTCAACTACAACATGCTATCACATGACGATAACAAATTAAAAGAAATGATTCTCGAATACAATTTACACCAGTTAATCACAGCTCCAACACATATTACTGAGCACTCTTCAACACTTATTGATTTAGTTATGGCACGCAACATAAATAATATTCTCTTTAGTGTCGTAGCCGACCCATTTATACCTAACCAAACTAGATATCACTGTCCCGTTGTTACGTTACTAAAGTTCACCCGTCCTGTAGTAAAAAGTTTCAAGAGAAAAATCTGGAACTACAAGCTTGCTGACTATGACAAATTCCGTAGAATACTCTCCGAATCAGACCTTATTACAAAACTTGAAACTCACCCTGATATTGAATCTAATGTTCAATGTTTAAAAGATACAATCCTGCATGCTGCAGAAAACTCTATTCCTAGCAAAGTTGTCACTGTCAAGCCTGGTGACCATCCCTGGGTAACTTGTTATATCAAACGCTTGATAAGAAAACGAAAGCGTGCTTATCGACAATTTAAAAGAACGTCAAATAACTTTTATTGGGGCAAGTACAAACAAATCCGTAATACAGTAATTAATACTATTAGAAAATCGAAAAAGGACTACTTTGACAAATTAGATCGATTACTTTCTTCTGATAACTGTGACACCAAAATCTTCTGGAAAACGTCTAAGCAACTGTTGAACCTAAAGCCATCTTCCACTATACCTACATTAATACTGAATAACGATTTTGCAGATACTGACATACAAAAAGCGAACTTATTAAACGACTTCTTTTCATCACAAACGCGCATCGACGACACAAACAAACCTCTTCCAGACCTACCACCACCCGAACATACCTTAGAATCTATAGTCATTACGGAACAGGACGTCAGTGACGTCCTAAAACGACTTGACGTCACCAAGTCCTGTGGTCCTGACTTAGTCAGTCCCCGCCTTCTAAAAGAAGGTGCCTTAATTCTTGCAAATCCATTTTCTATAGTATTTAATCGTTCCCTCCAACAGGGGTACTTCCCTGCTCCTTGGAAAGCTGCTAATCTTACACCCATACACAAGAAAGACGACAAAACTAACCCTGGCAACTATAGACCTATTTCCCTGCTTAGCCTTTCTGGCAAAGTGATGGAGCGCTGTGTTCACAAGCATCTATACAATTATATTGCTCATCACCAAATCCTAACTCCACTGCAATCAGGTTTTGTACCTGGTGATTCTACAACATACCAACTAATACACACCTACCATCATTTCTGTCAAGCTGTAGATAGTGGGAAAGAAGTTCGAGCTGTGTTTTGCGACATCAGCAAAGCCTTCGACAGAGTCTGGCACAAAGGTCTCCTCCACAAACTCTCAGGCATAGGCTGCTCAGAGGTTATTTTAAAGTGGTTTTCTAGTTATCTTTCCGACCGAAGACAACGTGTTGTGCTTAATGGCCAGACCTCAGAATGGGCCCCCGTTCTTGCGGGTGTTCCCCAAGGATCTATTTTGGGACCACTGTTGTTCCTAATTTTCATCAATGACATTGTTACCAGCATAGGCTGTTCGATACGACTCTTCGCAGACGACACCAGTCTTTACATTATCGTGGAATGTCCCAATACTGCCGCTAGACTCTTGAATTCGGACTTGCAGTTCATATCCGAATGGGCAGAGGAATGGCTTGTTAACTTCAACGCCAACAAAACATTCTCCTTTATAATAACTAGAAAACGAAATCCCGTAATACATCCTCCTCTTCTGATGAATAATACAATACTCAAAGAAACCAACCTGCATAAGCATCTAGGACTTACATTTTCAAACAACTGCGAATGGACTAATCATATAGAGAACATTTCCAAAAGTGCATGGACAAGACTAAACTTACTTCGAGTTCTCAAATTCCGAGTAAGCCGTAAATCACTCGAGAAAATGTACTTTGCATACATACGACCTTTGATAGAATACAGTGATTCCGTTTGGGACAACTGTTCGAACGCTAACAAAAAACAACTAGACGCTATTCACAACGAGGCTGCAAGAATAATCAGTGGTGCTACAAAATTATGCAGCATTGACAGATTGTACTGTGAACTAGGCTGGGAGTCACTTCAGGAAAGGAGAAACAAGCACAAACTCCTTATATTTTATAAAATCTTACATGGCCTAACCCCCGACTACCTTGTCGATCTTTTACCGCCACTTGTACATGAAGCGTCATCTTATAATCTTAGAAATGCTGACCACTTCCAGACATTTCGGGCTAACACGAACCTCTTCAGAGCTTCCTACTTTCCCTCTGTCATCCAAGCATGGAACAACTTACCTGAAGCAACAAAGCAGGCTTCTTCTGTAGCATCATTTAAATATCTACTGAACAGAAACTTAAAAAGACCTCCAAAATTTTATAACGTAGGATCACGAATAGGTCAAATCCTCCATGCACGACTGAGAATGCAGTGCAGTTCTCTCAATTCGGAGTTATATCGTAAAAACATAGTAGACAGCCCATGCTGTCAATGTGGCGGCTTCGAAAGTGCGTATCACTTCTTTTTCATTTGCCCTCGTTTCGCAGCCGAACGAAGATCTTATTTACCAGCTAATCTTTCCCATTACTCAGCAAGGGAGCTCCTGTATGGGAAAGAGTCTGCAAATAATCACGAGAACGAAACATTGTCCCTTCAAGTGCAAGAATTTATTGTTAAGTCAGGCAGATTTATGCAGCGCCAATAACATGCCCCATTACCACAAAATAATTGCTTCATATTTAACAAGTTTCTTGACTTATTCCTTAGGAACCAGGGAATACAGCCGTTTCTTTTCTTTTCTGTTTTCTCCTGCTATCTTAACCTGATATCTCTGTCTGTCTGTCTCTCTGTCTCTGTCTGTCTGTCTGTCTGTCTCTCTCTCTCTCTCTCTCTCTCTCTCTCTCTCTCTCTCTCTCTGTTTCTCACAACCTAACTGTTACTGACATATCCTACTTACCTTTGGTATAGCCATTCATCAACGATGCAGTATATTCCACGTTATCTTTACAGGAGATGACCAATATAAGCCAAAGTGCTTTCTGTCAAATCCTGTTCTCATTTTGTTTGTATTGTTCAATGTATGGTATTGTCATTCAATAAATACTGTTTAAACCAAATCCAACAAACAAATCGCCCTCGCCCATCAGGGCTTGGAGAATAGATATGGCTGCATGATGCTTCCACGCAGGATTGTAACCGATCGCACATGAGTACACATAAATAAAGAATAAAAAGATAAATAAAAAAAAAATATATTAAATAATAATTAAAATACCTGTTCCACAAAGGCAATGCTGCCACCGGTCACACGCGTCACACGTAACGGCATGGCGTCGGCCGGCCATTTACTTCCTTGTCACATGAGATGCACAATTCAGACATTTTGAAATTTACTTTGACAATCGTTACAAGCGATTTCAAAGATAAGTGATGGGGTGGTGTCTCGGAGCACCTTATATGCATTGGTTGCCGACATTTAAAAGACTTCAGTGAAACAAATTTTAAAGCATATCAATTTTAACATTTTTTTTTTTTTGTAAATTAACAGAACCGCCATTCCCCGACGAACTCAAAGGGCTGCTAATTAAAGACGCTCTCATTTAACGTGTGTTTTCAAACTGTTACGTTAAAGTAATTACACCGCCACATAGTTGAACACTTATATACAAAAAATAAGGGGATTACAACAATACAATACAGTTTATTCAGCATAAAACATATTACATGTTTCTAGCCGAAACAATACGAACAGTGAAGACAATAAAGTAACATCATACAATGTCATCATTTACAGAAGAGTAAGAAAGTACAGAACATTAATCATTATCCAATTATAGGAATATAATTGATGGGGACATTTTTTCCAATACGTCACGCGGATAAGTCCATGAAATGAACAACCCCTCAAACCCAACTTTATACAGAGAAAACGTGGGGTAGACGGGGTCTGTACATTACTCCTCCTATTCCCGCCCTAAGTCACAGGCCGCTGGTACCCGTTAGAACCGCCTCAATGAGCCGGTTCTAACGAGCACCCACAACCCGTATGAAGCACAAATAGGACAAATATCACGGATTTCATCAGAGAAAAGCCATTTTGGAGATATGAGAAAAATGCACATTGTCGCACGGGTGTGTTATCATATGCATAAATAGAGAAGTAATCTTTTGCTACGGAAATATAGGAGTGTGACAAATCACTTAATGAATTATTTAAAAAGAAAACACATGTATATTAATTATCTGTCAGTGGCACGTATTTTATCAGTATAATAAATATACTTTGCTAAAGATTTGATTAAGTTTGTGGAAGTTGTTGTCATAAGTGTCTCGAATTTTTCGTTGTAGGCCAATGGCAAAAATAGGGCTTGAAATATTTTTGTCTCAAAGATCGATATTTTGGACATACTAATAATACATGGTACTCGTCTTCGATTCTATTCATGTTACAAGAGAGGCATATTCTTTCTTCTCTTGGTATGTTATCATATCTTCCTGTCTCTATAAATAAGCTGTGTGATGATGTTCTAAATTGAGTAAGTGCTAATTTATGTTTTTGTTCCATATTTAGTGTGAGATGTTTTTCTAGCTCAAAATTGTGTTTAAACATACTGTATGTCTGCAAGCGACTTGAATTATTGATTTCTGCATACCAAGTTTGTTTATAGGAGGTTTTAGGAATTCCGTTTATGACGTCATTCTTGCGCATGCGCAAAGCACTGGCCGTCAATTGAAACGGCCATCGCTATTCAAATGTATTGGCGGAACTTAAAATGCTAACAATATTCAGACATTTTGAGGGAAAATATACCCATTTACATTGAAATAATGCCTCGAGAAGGAAAGAATGATATTTTGCTTTTATTACTGAAATTCATTTATCCTAAATCCGTTTTTAATTGACGAAAATCTCTCCGTGAATGACCCATGTCAACGGTTTGAGATACTGTTATTTACGAAAGCTTACTTACAAAATAAGTTTTTTTACGTAACTTTTCGTTTTATTCGCTATCCAAGTATAGCTACCACATACGGACAGAACTTAGATCTCTCTCTCTCTCTCTCTCTCTCTCTCTCTCTCTCTCTCTCTCTCTGTTGAAACTGTCCACCGGTCTGTCTACATGTAGAATTTAAAAATGAATGTCCAACGACCTGTCGTGAAGAGCAGTTGAAATGTCCAGCGATCTGTCTACATGT
Source organism: Lucinisca nassula (assembly GCA_963580285.1). Lineage (NCBI taxonomy): Eukaryota > Metazoa > Mollusca > Bivalvia > Lucinida > Lucinidae > Lucinisca > Lucinisca nassula. The sequence continues at coordinate 109,894,606 of OY757018.1, read as the reverse complement.
GCAATTTTAATAAATTGAAGATTCATGTGGACAGGCTATGTTTGTTTTGGGTTAAACAATATTTTATTACTAGCAAACATCATGTACAGCTAAATACATTGGAACTGACAAATACGATCTGACAGTAAGTCTGAGGCTTATAAATATCATCTCCTAAAACAAACTGATTTTACATTTGAGTGATATGAACAAACAACCAGACAGACGGACAGGCAAACAAATTGACTAACAGACAAACGGACGGACATTTAGACAGACAAATAAACATACTGACAGTTGAAATAAACTAAGGGGTGGACTGACGGAGGGGCGTCGAGTCAACGTTGGTTCGGCATAATGCCGTAGACACCCACTCCATCTCACTTCAATATCACATGTTGGGATGAGAGAGAGAGAGAGAGAGAGAGAGAGAGAGAGAGAGAGAGAGAGAGGTTTGACTGACAAACCGACAGTAGACGGACAGACCGACTGACTGAATGACTGACTAACAAACGAACGGACGGGCAGTTAGACAGACAAATAAACATACTGACAGTTGAAAAAACACTAATGAGTGGACTGACAGACGGGCGTCGAGTCAACGTTGGCTCGACGTCATGCCGTCGATAACCACTCCAACTCACTTCAATGTCACGTGACCGTTGAGATGAGAGAGAGGTTTGACTGATCCCTGTATCCAAGAAGCCCATAACCCATTTTGCTTCCTTCTTATATATAGCAGGAGTCCATTTCAAAATTTAGGGGTGTCAGGTTATGTTTTCTTCAAAATTTATTTGGGAAATGGCCGAACTTTTTGCAAACAGTGTAGGCCCTGTTCAGACGCCGTGTTCTGTGGCGTCTGATCTGGGCCTGCACTGTTTGCCACTTACCCCTTTTGGGGTTTCTGGTAACAAATGGGTTAATGTAGGCCATGGACAGGTTGAACCAATCTGCAAATATACCAGATTTTACTGTTAAATCTTGCCCTGGCGCAGGAGTGTTTCGTGCTCATGTTCTACGTTTGTTTTGAAATTATTGTTCCAATCCCACTGAGTCTTGATGGGTCCGAACACTGGGCAAATGACATTTTATTAAGCAACGCCGTATTATCGCCAACGCAACGTTCCGACGTTTCATCAACGTTGCAAAGTCAAATTCAGTGCATCACTTTGAAGTTGGTTTGATGTAGACACGACGTTGTTGACATGCTACATGTCGGTTGATGTGGCGTTTTTTAATGGCAAACTGTAATTTACATTTACCTGCGCTTGCTAATTGTTGGTGCGCTAAGAGAGAGAGAGAGAGAGAGAGAGAGAGGACCCTGTTTGGTCGTATGTACAATATATTGTTTTCGTAATGCGAAATTTCACATCTGGCGGCATATCGGTGATTTTCCCATTATCTTACATTAGAATTCGCCAAAAGTTTAAAAGAATTCCAGTGTTTTACGCTGTAATTAACACTTTATTTGTCGCACTACCTTTGAAGCAATACGACAGATGACGGCCAGGGCTTATCCCGTTCTATTTTTAGAACCGGAAGTACGTCACGAAAAAAGCTCCTATATGTATCTATGATTCGTTGTCGAATTGAATTGAATGGGATATCTATCTCGTATTGTAATCGCCAAACATAATCGAAACCATGGTGTTGTAATATCATCTTGATTTGAGAAGCCCAGTTTTGTCCATTATAGTTATTGTTATGTAGGTCACAGTCGTCTTTTAACATTAAATATGTGTTTTTAAGTAAAGAAGTCTCGTTTTGATGTAAGATTTTTGTCCAGTATTTAACCATATTTATTTTTCAATAAATCAATAGTGGTATTCTACCAAGTTCTCCATAAAGAGCTGCGAAGTTCGTCGATTTTTTAACTCCAAGTAAGAATCTTAAGAATTTGGTGTGCACTTGTTCGATATCTGTTGCGGTGTGCGACCCCCAGAGCTCGGACCCAAAATTTAATATAGGGGAAACCAGAGTATCGAAAAGTTTAATCTTTTGATAAATAGGAAGTTCAATATTTTTAAAAACTTTAAACAGATTATAGAGTGCAAACGATGCATGCTGCGAGATATTTTTCTGTGTTCTGTTCCAATTTCCATTTTTGGAGCGTAGCTGTTGCAGCGTAGCTCCAGTGAAATGAGAAGTGATTTCGGCACTACTTTCGGTGTTACTGCATATGACCCAATCACCAGAGAGAACATAGTACCCAGTGTTAACATAGTAGATTATTACGCCATGCGGTATCTTCACAGACCACCTATTTCAAACGGAATAGATGAATATTTTTAATAGATGAACTGTGTAGCAGTCTAATCTTTTTATAGTTCAGTTCATATAACCCAGTTTACAGCAAATTTGTACCATAAAATCCCAAACGTGGCAACTTGCAAACAGGACAAACCCAGATCAGATACCACAGAACGCGGAGTCTCATTATGACCTTCACTGCTTACCGGTACTTGCAAAAAGGTTCAGCCATTTTTGCCAAATATTTCGTGGAAGCCACAACCTGACATCCCTGATTTTAAAATGAACTCATTCCATACTGATATAAGGTGTTGAGGATTCCATTCGTTTAAAATGGGTTAAAAGTAGCAGTGTGAATCGATAAAATTACCAAAATTTGACAGTTGGAATAAGTTTGGACAGGTGCACGTCAAGGCTTATATTGTAAGCAGTAAATTTTGCAGTTTAGACATAGACGAGACGCCACTTGTTGTAGCGTCTGATCTGGGTCTGCTATGTTTGTCCCTAAAAAGGCTGCTAGACATATACTCAGAGTATGGGTTAATTTGTGTGTGTAGTGGAGGGGGGGGGCAATGTTACTTTATTAAAGCGACCGGTCTGCGTCCTAGGCATGTGACCATAAATAAAGCAAATTATCAGCTCAGACGCAAGTTCGATACCTGCCGGGTTCGGCAACATTCTTTCCAGGAGATTGATCGTGAAATCTGTTCCAGGGTGATTCTATCCCTTTCGCTGATTCAAGAAGGGCAGTTGTTGGTTTCCGATAAAAGACTGTGCACTGTGCTGTATTGACAATATCTAACCAAAGAAATTGCCTTAATGCCAGATTATTTCATAAATGGCCTCATCGAGGCAATTTATTTTTATATAATAATAACAGAGTATAATGTCTAAACCTCTTCAAATATTCCTATGGATTGATATTGACAATAACTAACCCAAGAAACTGTCGTATGCAAGATCACTTTATTGATGACCTCACCGATGCAACATATATTTAGAAAAACGTTAACAGAGTATAATGTTCAAACCTCTCTGAATATTCTGATCAGTTTTGGTATTCGGATTGATATTGACAAAACCTAACCCATGAGGCTGTTTTATGCAAGATTACTTTATGAATGACCTCGCCGAGACAAAATAATACAAAAAAATGTATACGGAGTAAAACATCTAAACCCAGCTTTGATCATTTTCGGCATACATGTTGATATTGACAATACATAACCCGCAAATTTGCCTTATGCCAAATTACTTTACAAATGACCTCGCCTAGGCAAACTGAAAAATCATTTCGAAGTGTAACTTCTAATCTACTTGGAATATTTTTGACAACTGTTAGCATACAGATAGATAATGTACAGATCTAACCGACGCGATTTCTGAATGCCCAATTTCTTTATTTTAGCCTCGGCAAGGTAAAAAATTTACCCACTGACACGGTCGTATAACTTTCAAACCGACAGGTATATTTTTATAATGTTTTGCATGCAAATATAAACTGACAAGATCAAGCTAATGATACTGTCTAATGTCAGATTGCTTTATAAACAGCCTCACCGATGCAATTTTTAAAGACTGATTACGGATGTATAACTTATAACTTATAAACTGCTGGAAAATTATGATAATTTTTCACATGAAGATAAACATTATCAAGGCGTAACCAAGGAGAATGTCTAATGCAAGATAAATAACCTCCCCAAGGTAATTTTTCAAAAACTGATTACATAAAATAACTTTAAAGCCGCCAAACAATTGCAAAAGCCGCAGTTATTGCACGAACTATAGCTCAGCAGAAATCTTCACAGCATGGTTGCTGTATTGCTCAAAAACATTGCCTGGTGGTACTTGATAAAACTGCCTCGTCAAGGCGGTTCAATCAAGTCCCCGCAATCAATGTTTTGAGCATAGATAAGAAAATATCACAATTTTGTATCTTAAAATTTCCATTTTTTGCCGAAAAATTGACAATGTATTTGTACAGGTGTGTTTTCGTGATGGTTGTTGCGGGGTCTACACCTCAGCATGAGTTAATTTCAATATAGGTCTTGGTGCTTTAACACGGCTTCTGGCCCAGAATAGCTTCAAACAACTATGTTCATTGGATCAATATGAGCCTGAATTAAAATACCAGTCAGGCGCTAAATCAAATTATCAAAGCTACGCTCCATCAGCACTCTCAGTGCTTTGATTAAATAAAGTGATCCCAAGGTATCTAAACGAGTCGACAAGTTCTATAACAGTCTTGTAGATGTAAAAATCGTAATGGGTGTGCCTGCCTTTTTCAAATATCATAGCCTTACCGGTAGTTTTAATAGTGTTAATTTTCAATCCCCAAATTTGGCAATAATTTTCAAGATCTGTTAGTAATGATTGCAATGTTTCTGGTGACGTCGCGAAAAGTGCTTGGTCGTCTGCAAAGAGAATAAGGAATAATTTTAGTTCATTTATGGTGAAAATATTTTGTAAATCTGTGCTAATGTTCTCAATTATATCATTTACAAAAAACATAAATAATAATGGCGAACTGGGATCCCCCTGTTTGAGCCCGACGCTCGAGTAAAAAAAATTAGAATAATTCGACTTGTACTTAACGCATGACTTGACAGTATTGTACATGGATTTAATTGCCTTAACAAGTTTACAGCTTATGTTTTCCACAAGTAATTTTTGCCACAGAAAAGAACGATCAATTTTATCAAAGCATTTTTCATAGTCGATAAACACACAATATAATTTTTGTCCAGTATTTAATACTTTTGATATGACCGCATGTAGAATGAAAACACAATCCACTACAGACTTACCCTTTTGAAAACCAAATTGATTATTTGATATTTTTTCATATTTTTCGCTCCATACGGTCAATCGGTTCAGTAAGAGTTGTGAGTAAACTTTGGCTAAAATGATCAGTCTGCATCTGTCGTTGCGATACTTTCAAATACTTAATAACCTTCATTGTGATCAGAGTCTACACAGTTTGAAAAAGCACTCTGTTTTCTGACCTATTAAAGTGTTAACGAGCGATGATAGGAAAAGCACAGGCTGATCTTCGACAAACAAAATACATATACATATAAAGTGATAAAAAAATCAGGCCGAAACGACCCACCAATTTGGCCGAAACGACCCACCCCCTAAATTGGGCCGAAACGACCCCGGCCAAAACAACCCGGCCGAAACGACTCACGGCTGAAACGACCCAGGGACCGAAACGACTCGGGACCAAAACGACCCGCGACCGTCACCAGTAACAATTCCTATTCTGTTAGTGCACTTGACTCTGATGCTAGAGGTCCCGGGTTCGATCCCCGGTAGTGGCGATAAAATTTCGGTGTCCGAACACGCTCCATTGTATTATTGTGTAGCCAAGTTTACCTCTTTTGTTAGAGCTAGGGACTAACTTCACATATCACAGGTCCTGGTGTATGAATGTCATTTGACATGTCACCAGTAATAATTCTGATTCTGATTCATTGGTATCATTTGCAGGGATGAATGTCATAAAGTGCACTATCTATCTATCTATCTATCTACCTCAGTTGATTGGGTGGCTAAATTTAGAATTTAGCTGAAAAAAAAAAGGGAGGCACTGGATTCATCCTTAACCCTCTAGTGCCCAAACCCCTTTCTAGTGTGGAAAAAATTCTCAAACTGAAATATGTGATTCCTGTCAAGTAGTTACTCACAAAATCAAAGACATTTCAGCTATATATGTCCCGGATGTGATTTTATGGCATGTATCATATATGATACATCGGGCATTAAGTTTTCATGTATCAGATATGATACATTTACTGTATGCTGTTTTCCTTAACTAAATTGAGGTATAGGATAAATACGGTTGGTACAATTTAATTCAAACATTAATTTAAACAATTTTAACACGGTAATATGTAACAGGGGAACAACAAAAATGTTAAAATGCTGAAAACTGAGCATGGAATTTCATAAATTGTGCTGGTCCAAATTATTCCCTACAAAAGTCGTGATAGCTCAGTGGTTAGCGCACTTGCCTCTGATGCTAGAGGTCCCGGGTTCGATCCCCGGCAGCGGTGTGAAAATTTCGGTGTCCGAACACGCTCTTCTGGCATCATTTGCAGGGATGAATGTCATAAAGTGCACCGTCCTTCGGATCGGGACGTTAACTGGAGGCCCCCTGTGCAGGGAGAACCATCCCCTGTGCAGGTTAAAGAACCCTACCGTAATTACATGATTACTGTGTAGGCTTTCATCCTGCAAAACTGGAGTGTATGTAACATACACCGTCTGTGTCCCCTACTGGGGTTAAGGCGAAACCGGAAGAAAGAAAGAAGAAAGAAAGTCCGTAGGCATCCAGCAGTGACTCAAATCAGCCAAGGCATTCTCAACCTTGTGTACAATTGTACCAAGTACAATCAGTATATCTCAAAGGGTATTTGAGTTATGGCCATAGCAAGATTATATTGTCAGGGGAGATAACTCAAAAACCAGGGCAACAAGAGTTGTGGCTCTTGTGCATGTTACGCTTGCTTAACTTCATGTGTACAATTGTACTGAATACCATCAATATGCCTCAAAGGGTATTTAGTTATATGGTGATCACAAGGTAGTCATACTTTTATATTGTATGGGGAGATAACTCAGATACCATGGCATCGGGAGTTCTGGTTCTTGCGCATGACACAGCTTCTCAACCTTGTGTACAATAAATATTGGAGATATGGCAATCATATTATCGTCATACAATGCTAATGGAGGGGGATATAACTCAAATACCATGGCACCCAGTATTGTGGTTCTTACGCATCACACACCTTCTCAAACTTGTGCACAATTGTGCCAATAAAATCATATTTCAAAGGGTATTGAAGTAAAGGCCACCACAAAATTTTGTCTACGGACGGACATACAGACGGACATACGGATGGATGGGTGCCAGGCTGATTGCTATATCCCCGAACCCAATTGGTCGGGGGATAAAAATGAAGTATACGCCGGTAAAACCCAGTTTTAATACATGAAAGTGGGGTTTAAGGGGGTCAAGAATGAAGATTATTTAGGTGTGTTTTCATGATGAATGGCCAATGTATCATATATGATACACAAAACAAACGGCAGCATGTGCATGTTTAACTGCAAGTATTGAAATATAATGTATGAGGTGTCTTAATTTCATATCAATAATAATAGTTAAAATAAAAGACGTTGATAGATGTAGTATAAACAAGACACAGTTACCTTGTAAATTTTAATTCTCATGTATCATATATGATACATATGTGATACAGTACATTTAATGCCCGATGTATCATATACGATACATTGAAAGTAGTAGTATCGTGATATGTATCGTATCAATCATGAGGCAAGTATCGCGATACGTATTGTATCATGGGATGACTGTATCGTTACAGCCCTAGTCAGAAGGAGAATATATGTTCCTATACAGGACACAATCATCAGCAAACAAACGGACCGATGACCTGATATTATCGGGGAGATCATTAATGAAAACCAAGAAAAGGACCGAACCTTGGGGGACTTCAGATAAAACAGGGACTGGATCAAATGCTTGGCCATCAAGTACAACTTGTTGTGAGCGCCCAGAGAGCCATGAGCTAATCCACATATGTGTGGATCCTCTTATCCCATAGTACTCCAGTTTATGTAATAGCCTTCTGTGAGGTACCTAGCAAAGTCCATGATGATCAAGTCAGTCTGTTCGTGGCCGTGCCCCATCCAGATTGCTCACAATGTCATGGTAAAATTGAACAGGCTGCGTTTCGCAAGACCTTTGACTCCGGAAACCATGTTGACAGTCAGCAAGAATGCTCTTAAAAGCTAAGTGCTTGTTTATGTTGCTTACTAATATATGCTCCAGGTTTTTGCAACAGATGCATGTTAGCGACACTGGTCTATAATTTGATGCACCATATTTTTCCCCTTTTTAGCTCACCTGAGCCGAAGGCTCATGTGAGGTATTAGTATACCACGAGCCGGCGTCCGTCGTCGTCCGTTGTCCACACTTTCAAAGAAGTATATCTCCGGAACCAGTGGGCCAATCTTGATCAAATTTCATGTGAAGCATTATCAGGTAGGGGGAAAGGCTGCATACTGTTTTCGGGCAGATCGGATTGGAACTCTGGTTGCCATGGCAACAAATAGCTCCCATAGACTTAACATAGGAAAAAGTTTGTCATCACTCTAGCTCCGTCAATTTTTTTCTGATTGTCTTCATTCTTGCAGATAACGAGGACAGGCATGAAATCTCGATCAAGTTCGATTTTGGGCTGAATCGGATTATTCACTCAGGAGTTACGTGCCCTTGAGCCTTGAAAAAACATACCGTAGGAAAAAGCTTGTCATCACTCTAGCTCCGTCAATTTTTTTCTGATCGACTTCATTCTTGCAGATAACGAGGACAGGCATAAAATCTCGATCAAGGTCGATTTTGGGCTGAATCGGATTATTCACTCAGGAGTTACGTGCCCTTGAGTGTTGAAAAAATTGCCTATTGACTTAACATGGGGAGAATGTTGTCATCACCGTAGCTGCTTCAATTATTTTCAGATTGGCTTTATTCTTGCAGATAACCAGCACAGCCATGAAATCTCGGTCAAATTCGATAACTGGCAGAATCGGATCATTCACTTAGGAGTTACCTGCCCTTGTGTGTTTTTGCATTAGGGTTAATGGGAATTTCAAAAATGTATATCTTAAAGACTACTTGGCCAACATTGATCAAATTTCATGTGTCGCATTATTGGGCAAGTGGAAAGGCTTCATTAGGTTTTCAGGCAGATCTGAGTGGAACTCTGGTTGCCATGGCAACATCTAGCTCCCATAGACTTCACATAGGAAAAAGCTTGTCATCACTCTAGCTCCGTCAATTTTTTTCTGATCGACTTCATTCTTGCAGATAACCAGTACAGGCATAAAATCTCGGTCAAGTTCGATTTTGGGCCAAATCAGATAATTCACTCAAGAGTTACGTCCCCTTGAGCGCCCGAAAAATTGCCTATCGACTTAACATGGGGAAAATGTTGTCATCACTGTAGCTGCTTCAATTTTGTTGGGATTGGCTTCATTCTTACAGATAACCAGCACAGCCATGAAATCTCGGTCAAGTTCGATAATTGGCAGAATCGGATCATACACTTAGGAGTTACCTGCCCTTGTGCATTTTTGCATAAGGGTTAATGTGAATTTCAAAATTGTATATCTTGAAGACTACTTGGCCGACTTTGATCAAATTTCATGTGTAACATTATTGGGCAAGTGGAAAGACTGCATAAGGTTTTCATGCAGATCTGAGTGGAACTCTGGTTACCATGGCAACATATAGCTCCCATAGACTTAACATAGGAAAAAGCTTGTCATCACTCTAGCTTCGTCAATTTTTTTCTGATCGACTTCATTCTTGCAGATAATAAGGACAGGCATAAAATCTCGGTTAAGTTCGATTTTGGGCAGAATTGGAATATTGACCTCGGAGTTACGTGACCTTGAGCGACAAAAAATTTGCCCATAGACTTAACATAGGGAAAATGTTGTGACTACGATAGCGACTTGAATTTTTTTCAGATCAGCTTCAAACTTGCAGGTAACGAGGACAGACATAAAATCACGGTTAAGTTCGATTTTGGGCCGAATCGGATTATTTGCCTTGGAGTTACCTGCCCTTGAGCATAAAAAAATACGTTGTGACCACGATAGCAACTTTATTTTTATTCAGATCAGCTTCAAACTTGCAGGTAACGAGGACAGGCATAAAATCCTGGTTAAGTTCGATTTTGGGCCGAATCGGAATATTGACCTCGGAGTTACGTGACCTTGAGGGACAAAAAATTTGCCCATAGACTTAACATAGGGAAAATGTTGTGACTACGATAGCGACTTGAATTTTTTTCAGATCAGCTTCAAACTTGCAGGTAACGAGGACAGACATAAAATATCGGTTAAGTTAGATTTTGGGCCGAATCGGATTATTTGCCTTGGAGTTACCTGCCCTTGAGCATAAAAAAATACGTTGTGACCACGATAGCAACTTTATTTTTATTTAGATCAGCTTCAAACTTGCAGGTAACGTGGACAGGCATAAAATCTCAGTTAAGTTCGAATCGGTATATTGACCTCGGAGTTACATGACCTTGAGCGACAAAAAATTTGCCCATAGACTTTACATAGGGAAAATGTTGTGACTACGATAGCGACTTGAATTTTTTTCAGATCAGCTTCAAACTTGCAGGTAACGAGGACAGACATAAAATCTCGGTTAAGTTTGATTTTGGGCCGAATCGGATTATTTGCTTGGAGTTACCTGCCCTTGAGCATAAAAAAATATGTTGTGACCACGATAGCAACTTTATTTTTATTCATATCAGCTTCAAACTTGCAGGTAACGAGGACAGGCATAAAATCTCGGTTAAGTTTAATTTTGGGCCGAATCGGAATATTGACCTCGGAGTTACGTGACCTTGAGCGACAAAAAATTTGCCCATAGACTTAATTAGGGAAAATGTTGCGACTACAAAAGCGACATGAATTTTTTTCAGATCAGCTTCAAACTTGCAGGTAACGAGGACAGACATAAAATCTCGGTTAAGTTCGATTTTGGGCCGAATCGGAATATTTGCCTTGGAGTTACCTGCCCTTGAGCATAAAAAAATACGTTGTGACCACGATAGCAACTTTATTTTTATTCATATCAGCTTCAAACTTACAGGTAACGAGGACAGGCATAAAATCTCGGTTAAGTTCGATTTTGGGCCGAATCGGAATATTGACCTCGGAGTTACGTGACCTTGAGAGACAAAAAAATTTGCCCATAGACTTAAAGTAGGGAAAATGTTGTGACAGAAATAGCGACTTGAATTTTTAGCTCACCTGAGCCAAAGGCTCCAGTGAGCTGATAGTATACCAAGGCTCCGGAGTCCGTCGTCTGTCGTCCGTCCATCCGTCGTCCACACTTTCAATGAAGCATATCTCAGAAGGCAGTCGACCAATCTTGTTTAAATTTTATGTGTAGCACCATTGGGCAAGGGGAAAGGCTCCATTAGGTTTTGGAGCTAGTCTGGTTCATTTGTTCCTTCATTCTTCTTTCTCTCCATATAGAGATAATAGACCAATGTTAAATTTTTAATCAAAGATTTCTCAGGAACTATAAAAGCTAGAAGCATCAAATTTGGTATTCAATAGAATAATGATGACTTATTTTGTGTAAGAGACATTGGGCTTTCTCAGCTTATTTGTTCATCTGTTCTTTCATTCTTCTTTCTCTCCATTTTGACCAATGTTAAATTTTCGTCAAAGATTTCTCAGGAACTATAGAAGCTAGAAGTCTCAAACTTGGAATGCAATGCAATAATGATGACTTATATCCTGAAAGGGTCAATGGGCTGGATTCTATTAGCAGATTTAGTAGTCAAGTCTGTGAATTGTTAAAACTTAAGTTCCTCAGGTGAGCGGTTTAGGCTCATTGAGCCTCTTGTTTATAGACCTGGGTAACATTTGCTTGTCCCCAGTCATCTGGTACAGTGCCCTGGGCAAGTGATTCATTGCACTGTCCTTCGGATCGGGACGTTAACTGGAGGGCCCCTGTGCAGGGAGAACCATCCCCTGTGCAGGTTAAAGATCCCTACCGTAATTACATGATTACTGTGTAGGCTTTCATCCTGCAAACCTGGAGTGTATGTAATGTACACCTGCGGTAATGGTCAGTAGAAAGAAAAAAGAAAGAAAAGAAGACTCGGGTTATTCCTCACCTAGACATTTAGCCCCCAGGCCATTCCTACCCCAAGGGAGTACTCTGGATTTTGCCTTCTATATAGACTGGAACTATTTTTGGGGGTTTGAAATTTTAGATTTTGGTATTTTGGGTGGGGGGGGGGGGTGTGGGTTAGGAAAAGAATGTGATTTTTATGGGTACAGGCAGAAATTTTTTAATAAGGTCTTAAAACAAACTTCAATTTGTAGCTGCCAAACCAGAAAATAAAAAAAGGCTGTTAGAACATCAGATGGTTACTTTTTGGATGAACATCTGTGATATTTTTCTTTTTTTTTATATTCTCCAAGCATTCACCATATTTGCATTATTTGCTTGCTCCCAGCTTACACTTTATGAATATTGGAAAAACAGGTAACCCGACCCCCCAGTGGGGTCTGGTTACTTGTTTTCCCACCACTGATAATCCTTAGACTAGAAACCAGCAAATAATGCAAATAAGGTCAATAGGTTGTAGGTACTAGTTAGAACTCTTATTGAGGCTGTTCTCACGAGTACCCACAACCTCTGTCTTGAAGCAGAAATTAAGAAAATAATATATACCCAAGTTAACCCCACTTTTCTCTTTATAAAATGGGGTTAAGAGGGGTATTCATTACACAGACTTGTTAACGTGATGGTTTTGCCTCCACCAGGAATTTCATCCCTAGTCGTTTTGCCCTTTATGCATGGACATTACCTAAAGTTAAGTATTAAGTATATATATAACATTTCAGACTCTGAAAGGGCAGAGGAACTAGTTGGTCAATTCAATGATGCTTTAATTAAAACTGAGTTCATGGAGGTTCCATTGACTGGAAGATCGGCCCCATTCATGGATAATATTGTTGTGTCAGCTGCAGGAGTGTTCAAGTTACTTCAAGGCTTAAACCCCAATAAGGCCTTAGGACCTGATGAGCTTCAGCCTAGAGTCCTGAGTTAGGTCCAGTTTTTGCACACTTGTTTCAACAGTCTCTTGATACAGGTGAGATCCCCAAAGAATGGCTCTTAGCAAACATCTGTCCACTCTTCAAAAAAGGAGATAGGGCTCTTGCCCGTAATTATCACCCTGTTTCTCTGACCTGTATTCTCTGTAAATTGTTTGAACATACATGTTTGTATAGTCTGCTCAAACATCATGGCCCACTTGGATGAACATAAACTTTTGTCAGACAGACAACATGCATTTAGAAAAACCACAGTTGTGAAATATTTGGTTTCCTGAGGCGAAATCTTCATCAGTGCCCTCAGGATGTAAAAGAGGCAGCATATACATGTAAAGGTCTTGTTCACCCAATCTTGGAATAAGGTAGTTGTATCTGGGGCCCCAGTGGAGTGGTCCTTAACGAAGAAATTGAGGAAGTTCAGAATAGAGCTACTAGATTTGTAACAGGCAATTACTGCTTTGAAATTGGGAGCATGACTGGAATACTTAGAAAATTAAAATGGGAGTCTCTCAAGAAAAGGAGAAAAGACAGTAGGCTCATCCTTTTATACAAAAGTCTAAAGGGTGCTGCCAGCCGGTGCACGTCATTTCGTCAAAAACCACTTGGTTGAATGTAGCTTTCGGTCGAATACAACGTTTGGTTGAAAAAAATTATTAAAATGGGACAATTGGTCGAATATTTTTTTTAAGAAATGCGACACTTTGTTCAATTGCATTTACCATGATATGGCTAATAATCCGAGCTCATCGTGACTAGTTGTTATTGGCTTGGCTCGATTTTTTTTTTTTTTTTTTTTTATGACGATAGATCGGTCATACTTAAGATGATCTTACATGAGTGGTCATTTTATATCAAATATTTGGAACAAGCCTTTGGCGAGTTCCATAAATTTTATATAAGTTGATCAAAAGTGTAAGATTCTGTTTATCACATGACCATTAAAATTAGGAAATTAGGACCATTAATAAAATACACCCTCGAAATCCCCAGTGTTCTGTATATAAAGTGCAGTTTAGAGGGTCTTCATTTCAAGGACTTGTATGATACCTGATGAATAGGAAATTACACAGAGCTTTTTGAAGTGTATTCCTAAGTTTGAAATTGGTATTTTGAAACAGGAATATGGCAGAAAGTTCGCAAGTTCCAAAATTTTAGAGTTCAAGGTTAGTTAATTTCGTTTCAGCTTCTTTCAGTTTTTTGACGAAAATGTCTATTCAACGAATTTTTTTGGCAAAAATACGACCAAACATACGTTCGACGAAAAGTACCATTCAACGGAAAATACATTCGACCAAGTGGTTTTCGACGAAATATCATGGAAGCTCCAACAGATGACCTTATTCCCCCAGCTAGACACTGTGAGTGAATGTTTGAGTTTTACGTCCCACCAACAGCTAAGGTCATATGGAGACTAGACCTCAGTTTAAAAACTCATCCGAAAGTCTGAAGAAGCCCGGGATTGATCCTCCAATCCCTGGTTTACAAGGCGAGTAGCGTAACCACTACACCACAGAGGCTTCTAGCTAGACACTGTAGAAATCACCATTTGTTGGCGTTTCTGACCCTTACTGCAAGAACTGGCATTTATAAAGAGTCATTCTTCCCAGAACCATTAGAGATTGGAATGCCCGTCCCGATTCGATTATTTCCCACATCGATAGCTCTGGCCTGCCAAACTATACACTTCCACTCTGCATCAACATCATCAATATCATCTCTCCCTGAATGCTAAATCAGACTAAACTGTTCAGAAACTTAACCAGAAGGATCAAGATAACATGCAGATTCAGAATTGCTAAAGGCAATGTGACCTGATAGACAAAATGGCCGCCAGTCACAATGTAATATATGATCAGTCTCTTCCAAAGCCCTTGTGCCATTTACATGTTCTTTAAAGATATTGTGACGTATTTGGTCCCCAACAATAGTGTTCTGAAGAGGTTGTGCTGTTATTGCAAAAATCTTAAAAACTCTAACACCTTAAGGACTTGCTGTAATTCTGCTAGCTTTTTCATGATCCAGCAAGGATTCCAAAAGTTGCAGGCGGAATGGCAAACAGTGTAGACCCTTATCAGACTGCTCCGTCAGCACTGTTTGCTTAAGCCTGTCTGTCCCAATACTTAGGATCATTACGGTAATGTATTTTTTATATTAGTGTTGGTAAAGGATGTGAAGGACGTCTCATTGTGTTTTTCAGAACTGCCCTGTATATTTCACTATTGGTTGTGTCCAAGTTCCTGAGGTCAGTGGGACTATTTCTTGCCTATGATGTCCTTAAACTAGTCCCTGTGGTTCTGTTCCTTTTTGTCATAAAAGCTGGGTGAGTATATGATATTTTCCTACTTTTGAATAGGTACATTTATTATACAGCTTAGACACAGATGAGATGCTGCAGAATGAGGCATCTCATTAGGATCTACACTGTTTGCCACTCATCCCACTACTCGTATTCTTAGACACAACATGGGGTGGTAAATTGTACTTATTCAAATGTAAGAAAAAGTGTGGTAAGGAGTTGAAGTGTCCAAATATTTAATGTAAATACAAATTTGTTATTTGGCTCTTGACAGAGAATGTGTGATCACATTCCTCATCTGACAGCAGTATGTACTCATTAGAGTGAGTGAGTGTGTTTGAGTTTTACATCCCACCAACAGCTAAGGTCTTACAGAGACAGGGCCTCAGTTTAAAAACTCATCCGAAAGTCTGGAGAAGCCTGGGATCAAACCCACGTCACGACCCCAGGTTTATTATCCACTATACCATGGAGGCTTCTTTGTACTCATTAAAATCAACTTACATTTTCAAGATAAAATAAGACAATTATTTCAATTACCGGTATATGTTATTATGGGAAAGTTTTCCAAGAGACTCAAGAACAAATTTGAAACAGCCATGGTAAATGAGCCAATGGTGTTTGAGTGGTAGCCACAGATAAGAGGGGGTATCCACTTATTTTTTTTTCTCCTTGTTCTGCGTGAAAACATATTTTGTGGGTACTCATTAGAAGTGCCTCACCGAGGCGCTTCTAATGAATACCCACAGCATATGTTTTCGGTGAAGTGCTTCTAATGAATACCCACAGCATATGTTTTCATGCAGAAATAAGAAAAAATATCAGCACTTTTCGGATGAAATAAGCGCCTTATCTGGAGCTATGGAGCCTCGGACATGAAAGTGTTCTCTTCAGAAGTTTGAATAAGTTTCCCCATCAGACACTTATATAGAAATACAAGTAAAGTGAAAATTATTCCAGATGATATCAAAGCGAACACTTAAGGGAAATGGCTGCATATTCAGGAGAGGAAACTCCCAAAAATATTTTTATTTTCTTTATCAATAGGAGTTTACTCTTACAGGAATGAATTTGCCTCCTTAGGACTTAGGAGCAAATTCATTCCCTTAAGTGTAGACCCATTTTTCAGAGGGGCTGACTGCATAAGAAAGAAAACCAGGAAGTCCTGAATGTTGTTTACCTTGCCAAAAAAAGGGTTTCGTTTATCATAAAAATTGTCGTCTGCTGTCACCTGCCAGTTACTTTTAATGTCTTTGTTGCAAACAGTGTGGACCCACATTAGACTGCTCAGTCTGATCTGGATCCACACTGTTTGCCCATATGCAAAAATATTTTTAAAAAGTTTGCAAGAAGGTTCAGCAGATGGCATAAACAAATGACTTTTTCAGATTTTCTCGTCATCTTCAGGGTTAGTGAGCCCTCTGAAACATTGATTAATAAATGAATGTGAAGAGGAAAAGTGGAATAAATTATTTTCTTGCATTTCCTATTTTTTTCCAATTATTGAATGTATGGTAGAAGTTGTAACAGCTTGATTAAGTGGTTTATTACCGTAAATAATATATGAATACATGGCTGTCCTTGTTTCCATATATAACTTGACTTTAACCCTTATCCTGCTGTTCACATCAGCCCCTACCTTTGCAAACAGTGCAGATCCAGATCAGATGGCATCTGATCAGGATCTACACTGTATGCAATGCAGTTTGTTAATTGAATGAATATGATATATCAGGTAATCTGATTGGCTGATAGCTGGTAATGGGTGTCGCTTAGTTGATATATTTAGCAGGATAAGGGTTAACATCTTAAGTTGTTTGAGACTGGGGTAGTTCAAGCCACTGAGCCTGATCAGGAGGCATAATAAGCAAGTACAGTTGAACTTCGATGGCTCGAACCCCTTCGGGACCATAGAAATTTGTTCGAAACAGCGGTAGTTAGAGCCACTGTTGCATACTTCCAGAAAACATAACGGGATATTTTTGGACTTCTTTTAGGTGTTCTGTAACATAAATGTATGCTGTGTGTACTCATTAGAATCACCTCATTGAGGCGATTCTAATGAGTACACACAGCATGCATTTGCAAGATAAAAGTCGAAAATCTCCTCTTATCCCACACTTTTTCTTATGCAGAGGAATTCCCTAGGGACTCAAGAACAGGTTCGACTCAGCCATGGTAAACGAGCCATCGGTGTTCGAGCCATCGAAGTTCGACTGTATTTGCAATTTGGTATGTAGTGTTTACTCATGAGAATTACCACATCGAGGCAATTCTAAAGAGTACACACAACAAACTTTTCAAGATATAGAAAATCATCCAAGTGTACATTAACCCATTGTATGTGGGAAACCACTAAAGGGGTACCTTGGCATACTGTGCAGACCCAGATCAGACACCACAGAACTGGGCATCTGATCAGTGCCTACACTATTTGCTAACAGAATTTTCCACAAAAAATGGAATAAAAATGAAAAAATAGGCCTGACACCCCTTATATGACCATTGGACTTGTCCAACATATAGCAACAGAAGAATCCACTAGCAAACAATGGGTTAAGATCTACAATTATGGGAAATATTTCCTTGGGACTCGAGAATGAGTTCCAAACAGCAATAATTGTAAACCCATTACCCATCACGCGAAGTCCTCTGCATTGGAAAACATCAGTGGACATTATACAATGTGACAGGTCAAGTTACTGTAATTAACCTTTGTCCTGCTGAATATTCATATATGCCACACCCACTACCGATTATCAACCAATCAGATTACCTGTAGCAAATTATTACAACACATTCACAATCTGAATGACAAACAATGTAGATCCTGATCAGATGGCTTCTTCAGAAGTCATCTGATCTGGATCTACATTGTTTCAAAGAAAAGGCATAGCCGGGCTCAGCAGGACAAGGGTTAATTTAATAATAAAGTCTACCAACATGCTTTCTCATTATTTGTCACATTCTTTTCCAGGGCCACCCTACCACTTGTTTTCCTTCAGAAGCCTTTTAGCTCTGGAAAGAGGATCACCAAAAACCAGGTACAGAGTCATAAACCTCTATATTACACACTTCATTTTAATATGTTGCTGGATATAGCAGTTTTAACCCAAAAGATGCCAATCACAACAATTTTCGTTTGCTGAAAATTTTAAATGTTGTTTTTGCAAACAGTGAGGACCCAGATCAGACTAGGAGCAGTCTGATCAGGGTCCATACTGTTTGCCTGTATGCAAAAATGCGTCTTGAAAGTTTGCAAGACTATATAGCAGACGACATAAACAGACATGTTCAGATGTAGTTTTACATGACATGTCAAGGGTTAAGGCAGATCCCAACAAATTGAATGGATACAGCAGTTGTGGGTCAAGTCTTTCTAATAAAAACACAGAAATTTGTACATGGAGAAAGCCAAAATATCTTGGGCTTACAGCTTTGCATTTCAAATGAATGTAAAATTTGGATGTGAATTGCAAATTTTCCTTATTTATACTTTACAGAACAGTTTCAAGTCTTCATTTACATCTATAAAAAGCTCACATAATTATATAGTGCTTACAAAACCAGATGTTTCTTTTTCTCCTTTTAGCGCTTAATTATCGTCTGCTTTTTTGTCTGCCTGCTACTTAAAAAGCCATTGTAGCAAACAGTGTGGACCCGGATCAGACTGCTCCTCTAGGAGCAGTCTGATCAGGGTCCACACTGTTTGCTTAAAGGAGAAATCTGATCTGGGTCAACACTGTTTATAACAATGACTTTTAAAGTAATCGACAGACGGCAAAGCAGACGACAATTGTAGTGATTGGCATTATGGATTAAACTGTTGATTGAATGATTGTTTTAGGGTTTAATGACATGTCAACGCTTGTGGGTCATTTTGTGTCGCCTCCCAGAGAAAGGGAGAAAAAAGAGACAGAACAGATAGTAGTGGAGATGAAGGTGAGTGACAGGGTAGAAAAGGGAAAATGAATGGAAATGTAGAAACAAAAGAAATAACAACACTCCCCCTCCACCCTTAACTACTGCAAGAACAGCAGGCATTGACCAACTGTAAACCAATACCAGTTGGATGCCCCAGCAATGCAAGATACACATCACCTTTGCATCACCTAACCATCCCCATCAGGGCTTGAAGAAATAGATGGGCTGCATGATGCTTCCACGCAGAGCTGAAACCGACTGCACACGTGTACTGGTAAACGGCTTAGAGGATCTAAGCCTGCCCAGGCAAAGCGGTGCAGTCCAGTCCAGTCGTACCGTCCATGCTTATGAGCCCTATTGGTTTCAACGGGCGACAGGGCTTGAGATGTCATTTCATCTCAATGTTGGGTAAAAGTCCCACAAAATTGGAAGCAACGTCTCCAAAATGACCTATTTAGTGTTGACGGGGACGTTAAACCTCAAATCATACAAAACAAAAACTGTTGTGGGTACTTGTTATGTTATCTCAGTGAAGCGATTCTTACAAGGACGGTTTTTGTCGCACCTGCTTTAGCAGGAAGACATAGGCGTGCTTCTGTCCGTCCGGTGGTCCGGTGGTCTGTCCGTCATTCCGTCAACATTTTACACTGGATGTCTTGTCATCGCAACTCCTCCTACACTTTTAGAACGATCATTTGGAAAGTTTGCATGTGCTTTCGCCATGGTATGAGGATGTGTATGTGGTTTGGACTTAATCTTCGAATCAATTTTTGTCACTTTTTCCATATTGTGAACTTAGTCATTTTTATGCCCCCGGAATCTAAGAGATTCGGGGGCATATAGTTTTTGGTCTGTCCGTCTGTTTGTCCGTTTGTCTGTTTGTCTGTTTGTCCGTTTGTCCGTTTGTCCGTCTGCAAAAACTTTAACATTGGGCATAACTTTTGAATGGTAGTAGATAGAGCTTTCATATTTCACATGTGTATACCTTATCACAAGACCTTTCCAGTGGTACCATAATTTTTGATCTCGTGACCTTGAACTTGACCTTTGACCTATTTTTTTCAAAATTTTTAAAAACATTAACATTGGCGCTGTCCGGGGGCATCAGTGTTTCACAAACACATCTTGTTAGGTATGCGATACGTACCTCTTGTCATCGCAACTCCTCTTACACTTTTATACTGATCATTTGGAAACTTTGCATGTGCTTTCCCCTTGGTATGAGGATGCGCATATGGTTTGGATTTAATCTTCGAATCAATTTTTGTCACTTTTTCTAGATTGTGAACTTAGTCATTTTTAGGTATGCGATACGTACCTCTTGTCATAGCAACTCCTCTTACACTTTTATACTGATCATTTGGAAACTTTGCATGTGCTTTCCCCTTGGTATGAGGATGCGCATATGGTTTGGACTTAATCTTCGAATCAATTTTTGTCACTTTTTCCAGATTGTGAACTTAGTCACTTTTAACCTTCAATTGGTATTGGGTTGGTACCTCTTGTCATCGCAACTCCTCCTACACTTTTATACCAATCATTTGGAAAATTTGTATGTGCTTTCGGCATGGTATGAGGATGCGCATGTGGTTTGGACTTAATCTTCGAATCAATTTTTGTCACTTTTTCCATATTGTGAACTTAGTCATTTTTAGGTATGCGATACGTACCTCTTGTCATCGCAACTCCTCTTACACTTTTATACTGATCATTTGGAAACTTTGCATGTGCTTTCCCCTTGGTATGAGGATGCGCATATGGTTTGGACTTAATCTTCGAATCAATTTTTGTTACTTTTTCCAGATTGTGAACTTAGTCATTTTTAACCTTCAATTGGTATTGTGTTTGTACCTCTTGTCATCGCAACTCCTCCTACACTTTTATACCAATCATTATGAAAATTTGTATGTGCTTTCGGCATGGTATGAGGATGCGCATGTGGTTTGGACTTAATCTTCAAATTAATTTTTCTCACTTTATGCACATTGTGAACTTAGTCATTTTTGTCGTACCTGCTTAGCAGGAAGACATGAATGTGCAAGTTTCTGTCCGTCCATTTGTCCGTCTTTTTTTTTTGTGTGGGGCAGGTGGGGAGCAGGTGCGACATCAACTTCACCGAAGTTGAATCTCTGGTTTAGGACCCTACAGGAAATTTTCCCTTGATTATTTCCATTAACACTTTTTGTACCGAAAACCCCTAAACAGGTAATTGGCGAACAGTGCAGGCCCAGATCAGATGCCGCTGAACGCGGCATCTGATCATGACCTACACTGTTTGCAAAAATGTCAGCCATTTTCTAAGTAAATTTTGAAGAAAACACAACCTATCACCCCTAAATTTTGAAATGGACTCCTGCTATATATAAGGAGGAAGATTCCATTTGGTACAAAAAGGGTTAATCCCCTATTACATGGATTTTGAAGTTTTGACGTGTGTGAGTGTCAGGTCTTCCTTGAAGGCATGCTACAATGGACAGACAGGTCTGTGAAAACAGTGTAGACCCATATGATATGCTGCAGAACATGCCATTTCATGGTCTACACTGTTTGCCACAAATGCAGCTATTTTTAGACACAACGCAGAACAGTACATTTTACTTGTAAAAATTTAGAACACAAGTATGGTAAGGAGTTTAGGTGTCCGAATATTTAGGATAAATATGGTATCTTGTTCTATTTCCTGTACACTACCATAAAATCCTAAAAATTTGGACACTTTAAGGACTTGCTGTAGTTCTCCTAAAGTTTTAACAAATTTGTTGCATGATCCAGCAAGGAGTCGAAAAGGTGCAGACGGAATGGCAAACAGTGTAGACCCTGATCAGACTGCTCCTTCAGGAGCAGTCTGATCTGGGTCTGCACTGTTTGCTCAGGCCTATAAGTCCCAATACTGAGGATCATTACAGTCATCTACCCATTTTGTACTGAATGGAATCTTCCACCTTACATATAGCAGGAGCCTATTTCAAAATTTAGGGGTGTCAGGTTATCTTATCTTTAAAATTTATTTGGAAAATGGCTTAGGTCCTGATCAGATGTCGTGTTCTGCGACGTCTGATCTTGGCTTGCACTGTTTTTCACTATCCCATTTTGGAGATTTCCCGTACAAAATTGGTTAAACAAACAAACGCAACTCTGTACAATAGATATTCTAACCCATTTTGTACCTGAAACCCCAAAACCGTTACCCTGGCAAAGATCAGATGCCACATTCTGCTTAAATTTTTAAGATAAATTTCCAAATGGACTCCTGCCATATATAAGGAGGAAGATTCCATTTGGTACAAAAAGGGTTAAAGGATTCAAATGTATAATAAGGTTCCTTTTTTCTTTCAGTGGTTTAGAATAACCAGGCATGCCTTCTTTGGCGCTATTCTCAGTATGTTCTGGATGTTTGGTCTTTCTTTGTGTGGACCACTCAGGTAATTACCGTAAAAATTCTCGCCCCCGCCCATCCGGGCTTGAAGAAATAGATGGGCTGCATGATGCTTCCATGTAGAGCTGAAACTGACCACACATGAGTACCGGTAAACTGCTTAGAGGATCTAAGCCAGCCCAGGCAGATCGGTGCGGGTGGGACTGTCCATGCTTATAAACCCTATTGGTTTCATTGGGCGATAGTGCTTGAGATGTCATTTCATCTCAATGTCGGGTAAAAGTCCAACAAAATTGAAAGCAACGTCTCCAGAAGGACCTATACAGTGTTGACGGGGACGTCAAACCTCAAATCCAACAAATCAAATACAGTAAAAATCCTAAAAATTCGAACATCTTCATTAGCTTTACCCATTACTAAATGGAGACTTGTTGAATTTTGCTGATCTTCACAGTGTTGCACCTGACAGCAACTTAAATAGCCTTGATTTCATAATGAATGATCCATTTTACACCAAACTTTGCATGAATGTTCAGTAGTAGCCTTTTAAATGCTACCTTTTTAGCCTAAATCATTGTTGTTATGGTAGCCAGGGGGCATCACGAAAAAAAGGCCATACTTGTGTTTTAGGACAACTTATCCTAACCAAAAATGGCCATCCAGGGGTGGAAAATGCCGATTTAAGATGGTTCTGGGGCTCGCAGGTGGGTGGTGCAGACACATTAAAAGGCATATCTATGTTGGAAAGGGTTAAGAGCTTGTTAGTGGTCATATTGTTGTTAACAGTCCTAGCAAGTGCAATGTCTAAAAGTTTTGTATTTTTGCACAAGCTTATCAAATATATGGGCCATATTTTTTCCAGCAAAAATATTAGTATATTTGCCATAGTAAATGATCAAAGTTTTAACAATATGTTATCTAACATTGTTAGTTTTGAACAACTGGCCCTGGTGGGGCTGGCAACATTCTTTTGTGAATATTGATTAGGAAATCTTTTCTATGGTCACCCTCTCCCTTCTGTTGATTCAAGATTGGCAAATGTCAATTTATGGCAAAAGAGGAAGAGTGGCGGGAAGACACACGGTAGTGTCTGGGATCGAAGTGGAATCAGACTTGACACAAAACTGAAAGTCTACAGAGCTGTGAGTCTTCTATTGTATGCATGTGAAACATGGACAGTTTACCAACGGCACACCAAAAGACTGAATCACTGCCATACAAGCTGTCTCAGAAAACTCCTAAGGATTAAGTGGCGAGACAATTCCAGAACAGGGCAGGGATGCAAAGTGTACATACTGAAATTAGCACATTTAAGGTGGACAGGCCATGTTCCAAGAATGCCTGAGGAATGTTTGCCTAAGAAAATTCTCTGTGGAGAACTAGAAATGAGCAAATGCTTCCAAAGCGGTCAGAAGCGCTACAAGGACACCCTCAAAGCCTTAAGGGACTTCAACATTCCAACAGAGTCGTGGGAACAAATTGCACAGGACAGAGCAAAACGGCGAGGTCTCATCAGAAGGGTGCCAATATGCGGCAAAAAGAATGAGCAGAAACACGCACAGCGCAAAGCCAAAGCTAACGCATCACCAACAGAGCTGTCTTCCTCCTATTTGCAACAGACAGTTCAGAGCTAGAATCGGTCTCATCAGCCATCTTAGAACACACAAATTGTAACAGTTTTCAAATATGATTAAGATTGGTCATTGTCAGTAGTGACAGACAAACTATTATAATTACTGCAAAAGAGTATACCGTAAAAATCCTAAAAATTTCAGACACCTTGAGGACTTGCTGTAATTCTTCTAAAATTATAACAAATTTGTTTCACAATCCAGCAAGGAGTCCAAGAAATGCAGATGGAATGGCAAACAGTGTAGACCCTGATCAGACTGCTCCTTCAGGGTCTGAACTGTTTGCTTAGGCCTGTCTGTCCCATTACTTAGGATCATTAGAGTATATACTTATGTATTAGCCTGTCCAGGAAGTGTGCTTAGATAAACTCACCAGCCCTGTATGACCTAAGTTGTGATGAATGGGCCATAAAACTCCAAAATTAACATTTAAACTTGCTGAAAACAAATTGGTTGCTTAATAGAGGTGGCCACTATTACAAGTTCGGCTGTGGTCTTGCAACTGATAAAGGATTCTGCTTGGCATGTGAGCAAGAAATTAGTACAATTCAGACTTATCACTTGCCTTCTTGTCTGATCCAACTAGGTCAACAGTCATTACTGATTCCTGACTACTTAGCCTTATGAATATGTATGAATGAGTTTGGTTTTGTCTGCTGTGACTGGCAGTAGATTATATGCAAAATACCAAGGTGATGCTATTTATCTTTAACCCATAAAATGACAATCAGGACAATTGTCGTATGCTTTGCCGTCTGCGATTACCTTAAAGTAATTTTTTGTAAACAGTGTGGACCCAGATCAGAGCAGTTTGATCTGTGTCCACACTGTTTCCTGTATGCAAAACTATTTTTAAAAAGTTTGCCAAAAAATTTAGAAGACGACATAAGTAGAAAACATTTTCAGATGTAGTTTTTCTCGGCATCTAAAGGCTTAAGATGCAATGAAAAACTGCATTTGAAAATGTTGTCTGTTTATGTCATCTGCTGCATCTTTTTGCAAACTTTTCAAACTTATTTTTGTATACAGACAAACAGTGTGGACCATGATCAGACTGCTCCTTGTAGAGCAGTCTGATCTGGGTCCACACTGTTTGCCATCTTGAAAATCTTCCATTGAGTCGAAACTTAGTGGGAGGCACTGAGATTCAGAATGTTAAAATTGTTGCATAACTACGATATGGGGCAAGTAATGATACAATTTGGAATTAGAATGAAAGCACAAGTACTTATATAGTACTTGTCACATATAGTTCTTCTCCAAGATGGCTGCAGAGGTCATCGGGGCTAGGAGAAATAGATTGGGCTGCATGGTGCTTCCAGGCAGAGCTAAAATCTAATGCACATGAGTACTGGTAAACCGCCTAGAAGGTCTTAGCCGGCCCAGTTAAAGTGATACAAGTCGGACCTTTCATGCATATAAACCCTTTTTGCTTCATTGGGCAGCAGGGCTTGATATGTCATTTCATCTCAATATCCAAGATGGCTGCCATGATGACCATTTTGAAAATCTTATCCCTGATAGAAAGACAGATCAAGCTGAAACATGATGGGAGTCATCAGTGCGATATGGAGATTCAGAATTGCTTAAATAGTATCACCTTCTTGGAAGTCTTCAGAGGACATTCTACAGCCTTCACTCTGCACCAGCATCATCGCCTCCTGAATCCCAACTTCCTAAGTCGGATTGAGCTGTTCAGAAATCTGATCATAGGCATCAAGCAACATGTAGTTTCATCATTGCTATAGGTTATCTGATCTGTCGGATAAGGTGGCCACCATGGTACAATGTAACATACATGTACATACATGTATCATGTTAGCCTCATCCAGGTGAGCGATTTCTGACCCACTTGTTTGTTTTGGCATGCAACAGTCCTCATACATGACTGGTGTATTTGTTTGTTATAATTTTTGCTGATACTTTTTTCCCGTTACAGAACAATTTTGCTATATGAACACAGTGATCTTGTAGTGATAGCATGGGCCACAGCAGTATTCTATGGTGCAGGACCATCAAAGGTAATAATGTTATTAATCAAGTAATTTCATATTGGCCTAGTTACAGGTTCATGGTCTGCTGTATTGGCATGTGGGCCAATACATCAGACCTCGAACCTGTAACTGGGCCAATACGAACTACTTGATTAATGGCACTTTTATTAATTGACACGATTAAAAAACATGATTATTGATTTTTGACCTGGTGTTAATGCGGATGACCTCTGATCAATACAGAATAGTCAATTAATAATAACAAATTCATACCTGTCATCTTCATAGATATTGACATAAAGAACAGTAGGGTTTACCCAGATAGACATCGTTTTTTAGCTCACCTGTCACGTAGTGACAAGGTGAGCTTTTGTGATCACATTTTGTCCGTCGTCAGTGCGTCCGTCCGTCCATCCATGCATCAGTGCATGCGTAAACAATTTCTTGTCCGCACGATAGCATCTTCATTTATGATTTGATTTTAACCAGACTTGCACACAACTTGTACCACCATGAGATCTGGGTTCCTTTCTTGAACCAGCCATATCCCATCATGTGTTACGGAGTTACGGCCCCTGAAAGGGCAAAAATTTCCTATATTGGCCTTGTCTGCATGATAGATGTTTCATTTATGATTTGATTTTAACTAAACTTGCACACAATTTGTACCACCACAAAATCTCGGTCAAGTTCGAATATGGGTCATGTCGGGTCAAAAAGTAGGTCAGTAGGTCAAATCAGAAAAAAACCCTTGTGAAGACAGGAGAGGCCACAGTTTTGGTCCGATCATCATCAAACTTGCCCAGAATGATCATCTTGACAATATCTCAGTCAAGTTCGAATATGGGTGTTGTCGGGTCAAAAAGTAGGTCAGTAGGTCAAATCATAGAAAAACCTTCTGAACACACTAGAGGCCACAATTTATGTCCAATCATCATCAAACTTGCTCAGAATGATCATCTTGATAATATCTTGGTCACATTCGAATATGAGTCATGCCGGGTCAAAAAGTAGGTAAGTAAGTCAAATCATAGAAAAACCTTGTGAATACACTAGAGGCCCCAGTTTTGGGCCAATCATTATCAAACTTGCCCTGAATGATCATCTTGACAATATCTCGGTCAAGTTTGAATACGGGTCATAGAAAAACCTTCTGAACACACTAGAGGCCACAATTTATGTCCAATCATCATCAAACTTGCTCAGAATGATCATCTTGATAATATCTTGGTCACATTCGAATATGAGTCATGCCGGGTCAAAAAGTAGGTAAGTAGGTCAAATCATAGAAAAACCTTGTGAATACACTAGAGGCCCCAGTTTTGGTCCAATCATTATCAAACTTGCCCTGAATGATCATCTTGACAATACCTCGGTCAAGTTTGAATACGGGTCATGTCGTTTCAAAAAGTAGGTCAGTAGGTCAAATCATAGAAAAACCTTGTGAACACACTAGAGGCCTCAGTTTTGGTCCGATCATTATCAGACTTGGCCAGAATGATCATCTTGACAATATCTCAGTCAAGTTCAAATATGGGTCATGTTGGGTCAAAAAGTAGGTCAGTAGGTCAAATCATAGAAAAATCCTCTGAACACACTGGCGGCTACAGTTTTCGTCCGATCATCATCAAACTTGCTCAAAATGATCATTTGACAATATCTCGGTTAATTTCGAATATGGGTCATGTCTGGTCAATATGTAGGTCAGTAGGTGAGATTGTTGAAAAACCTTGTGAACACACTAGGGGCCCAAGTTTTGGTCCGATCATCATCAAACTTGCTCAGAATGACCATCTTGACAATATCTGTGTCAAGTTTGAATATGGGTCATGTCGGGTCAGAAAGTAGGTCAGCAGGTCAAATCATATAAAAACGTTTTGAACACTCTAAGAGGCCACAGTTTTAGTCAAATCGTCATAAAACTTGCTCAGAATGATCATCTGGACAATATCTCAGTTAAGTTAGAATATGGGTCATGTCAAATCAAAAATAGATCAGTAGGTTATTTTGTCATAACTTTTGAACCGTTTGAGATAGAGCCTTCGTATTTGGCATATAGGTTCCTTCTGACAAGGGCTTCCAACTCATAAAGATTTGACCTGTGACCTACTTTATCATACCTTTTGAACCACATGAGATAGAGCCTTCATATTTGGCATGCCTGTTCCTAGTTACAAGGTTTTCTCAACCATTCAAAACTTTTGACCCATGACCTTGACCTTTGACCTACTTTGTCATAACTTTTAAAGCATTTGAGATACAGCCTTCATATTTAGCATGTATGTTCCTTGCGACAATGTTGCTTAGATGATCCTCTACCAAAAAGGCTAAAACAATCCCACTCGGATGAACAAAATGGCCACCGGAGGTAAAAATAGAAAACTATTGTAAATTTGATTCAAACGGAAGTTCCCAGGAATGTTGCCAAGGTTACTCCCCTACCAAATAAGCTCAAATCACTCTGCTGATGAACAAGATGGCCACAAGATGTACTCGAGACAGTGACACACAGGTGAGCGAACCAGGGCCCTCTGTTTGTTATTTTTACTCAAATGCTAAGACTGTGGGTACTTGTTAGAACCTCCCTCCACACACACACACAGACACAAACACAATGAAGAGGTTTTGTCTATAGATTGTGGGTACTTGTTAGAACTGCCTCAGCACTTCAAGGTTATAGTATATATGACTCAAGTCTATATCTATAGCATAAATATGAAAAAATATTACATCAGAAAAACAACATTTTAGCTACATGATAGATAGCTTTATCACGGTTTAATGAAAAAGCATTTTGGACAGATTCAAGTGTATTGTTTCATTAAATACAGTGATTTCTTGAGAAATTGCAATATGTTTTTACAATCTCTATATATTTTCAGATGAGAGGAGCTTTATGTTTTATAGTTGCTGTGGTCTCACTGCTTCTGTTTGACCATGATGAGATGTTGGATCATATGGGCCATCTGGGTGACCATGATCATATCCTTTTACATTCATAGACAGAAATAACCCATACATGTCTAGCATACATACACTTTTGTGACTTTGGCAAAAAGTGTAGACCCACATCAGATTCCACTGAATATGATGTCTCATCAGGGTCTACAATGTTTGCTTAAAGCAAAGAAAGTTTTGTAAAATTTACAACAAATAAAACAAGCCAGACCTCTGATTAACAATCAGCTCGGTATGGGTGAATAATCTAGAAAGGGCCATAAAACCAAAATCAAAAACAACAACTGACACGTCTGAAAACTGGAAATGAATCTGCCATAAGCTGTAGAATGAAAGTGTGTGTTTTTCATACATAGGTTAAAGTCAACTTGCCAAATCTGCCACCTGATCTGAAAAAAGGTATCAAATGCATAGGCCCAGTCCCAAGAAAAACAGCATACAAAGAATTGATTTTAGACCAGCTAGAAGCTGGACCCTGTGGCTTAGTCTAAGTCAATTGTGCATCGAGTTGGTGATCTGGACCCAGTTGTTCAGAGCATCGTTAGGTTAATGAGCTTGTGAGTTGTTAAGTTTCTAGTAAGTACAATATGTAATCCAGTGGTATTCTGCTGAAAAATGTCAGCAGCTGCTCACACTTTTCCAGCAAAAATATTACCATATTTACCATATTAAATTATCGAAGTTTTGCATTTGCAAAAGCTGCTCACATTTTTTCAGCAAAAATATTAGCATATTTGCCATGTTAAATGATCAAAGTTTTAATGATATGTTAACTAACAACATCCTTAGTTTTGAACAACTGGCCCATTGAGGACTTAGTTTGAGTCTGGCAGCATTCTTCAGCATTGCAGAGATATATGATACTCTGTATTTGTCTTGTGCCAAGGGCAGATTCCTTGGACTTGCTTTTGATGCCACGTTTATATTGTCCGTCACAATGTAAGCACAGTAGCTTTACATTGTTGATATCAACATGGCTATCATTAATTAGGTGACGATTATTCACAGTCATGCTTTTCTTGTCATTGTGACATCAGAGTGCTGTGTAAAAGTTGTTGTAAAACATAGACTTAGCTCATTTATTTTGGGATATTGACAAACAGTATAGATCCGGATCAGAGGCATCTGATCAGGGTCTACACTGTTTGTCTAAAGTACAGGTATTATGGGTTAAACGAAATAGTCTTAAGTTCCAATTCAGGACCATTTTCCCAGCCTACACTCAGAGACCGTCGACCTAACAGTGTAAACAGTGCTTTGATTATACACCACAAACTCATTATAACTTGGTTCGATATAACACGGTTTGGATATAACATAGTATCAAAATGGATCCAAAAATGTATAGATTATATAGAAGAATGACCATAAATGGTCATTTTTCTATATAATCTATACTTTTTGTTTGGATATAACACAGTTGTTTAAATAACACAGTTTCTGCTTTGGACCCCATTAAAAGTGCTATAAAGAGGTTGCGGTGTACTATTGAGTCATGTTCAACTTTTAGGATAAAGTATGCAAAGGTGTAGTAACTTTTAGGACAGTCATTGCAAAGTTGTTTGGGTGGAGTCATATTTCTTTCCTTAACTTTTCTCAGCTAGTCATAAACACTACAACTTTCTGACACATATATTCTACCATATCATCAACATGGTTGGCTGGTCTGATCACAAGGTAAGAGTTTATTGGTGCATTTTACGATATTTTTATTCCCCCTTATCATGAGAGGTCTGGTTTCATTGCTAAGATCCTTTTTAGTGACACCATGCAGCCATGCAGCTATGGCTGTGTTCACACTTTTTTGACTAATTCCGATTCAACTTGATCATCAAGTTGCATTTACACTGTGGACCAAGTTTATCTCAAGTGTAAATGCCATTTGATGTGGATAAAACTGATCCAGATGATCTTGGTCCCAAATATGAACACAATGTTATCTTGATCTCCTTGATCTGGACCAGCTTGGTCCCAGATGTGAATACAATTTTATCTTGACCTCTTTGATTGGTATCAACTTGGTCCCGGATGTGAACACACTTTTATCTTGATCTCCTTGATCTGTATCAACTTGGTCCCATATGAGAACACACTATTAGCATAAACTCCTTGACCTGAGTTAGCTTGGTCCCAAGTGTAAACAAAATTTTATCTTGATCTCCTTGATCTAGATCAATTATGTACCAGATGTGAACACACTTTTATTTTGATCTCCTTGATCTGGATCAACTAGGTACCAGATGTGAACACACTTTTATTTTGATCTCCTTGATCTGGATCAACTAGGTACCAGATGTGAACATACTTTTATTTTGATCTCCTTGATCTGGATCAATTATGACCAAGTTGATCTAGATCAAAGATACCAAGATAAAATTGTGATCACATCTGTGACCAAGTTGACTAATATCAAGGAGATCCAGATTAAAGTATGTTCCCATCTGAGACCAAATTGATCAAGATTGAGATCAAAATAAAACGGTGTTCACATCTGTGACCAAGTTGACTCAGATTATAAAAGGTCAAGATAAAATTGTGTTCACACTTGGGACCAAGCTGATCTAGATCTTAAAGACCACTTTTGAACAGTACTAAAGCTGGTCCTTGGCCAGAGGATACTGTATGCAGACAACACAAAGAGAGGGTAACTGAAACCATCTTAATAAGCTTTTAAAATCAGATTGTCTTAATTTTAGGCGATCTTAATAGCAGAATTTCTATGTATTTGTTATTTATTTTTTCATATCTGTATCATGAACCCAACCAATGAGTAAGAGGATTATAAAAGCAGTGTTGCCAGCCTTTGTAGTTAGCTCAGTTGTATGCATGTCAGACTGATTTTAGGTGCAAGTTTAAGGAGAATGGGAACACCTGGCAGATTTTTCCACAAATTTTCAAAGGAAGACAACTTTCAGGACTTCCTGTTTGCTTTTCTATAAACCCTGTCCTACTGAACACACAATATGTGGTGTCATCACAATATGGCAGATGTTTGCAACCGAAGTGACTGCAGTATTAAAAATCCGCAGTCAGAAACCATAGGGACTTGAATCATGAAAAAAAATGAAAAAAAAAAAAATTTTTTTTTTTTTTTTTTTTTTTTTTTTTTTGGTACTATATTAGAGACAAGGGGGGAAACTTCGGCTCAATTTTTTGGGGGGTTACCTCATTCTACCCAGTGTATCTTTTTCGCAAATGCAGTTTTTCACCTGCTTATTACGAATTATTCACGTTAAATATGTCCACTTTGCAACAATAATCCGCCTCTGTCTGTCACTTGCAGGAAACATGTTTTTCTCGCATGGATTAACTCAGCAAAGCAAAATTCGGCATAAACGTGTGACAAAAATTTTCAGGTTTTCATCAATCACAATCTAACTAGTGTTACGGAGGAAACTTTTTTCGCTTTCAACTGATGTCTTTCATTAAAATGAACCTCTCTTGACCAATTTGAATCCAAAATGATGTATTTGCAGCTCTAAGTTTAGATTTTATTACTTTTACATCACTTTATGTAACAGATCAAGAAAACAATCGTCGCGAAGCTTGGTTTTTCTGCTGATTCCGCGCTGCTCTATCGATGAACTAACGACCAGAACGACCGGTGCTGTTTAATTTTTATACCGTTCGAAGTAGTGACAAATGAGCATTATCGCTATTTTTCTTCCATTTTCGACTAAACCCCAAGAGGGGACACAGACGTTGTATACTGCATATACTCCAGTTTTAATGGCTGAAAGAGTACACAGTCACCATGTAATTACGGTAGGTTTTTTTTCACCTGCACAGGGGAAGGTTCTCGCTGCACAGAGGTCTCCAGTTAACGTCCAGATTCGAAGGACGATGCACTTTATGATATTCATACCTGCAAAATTTATTATGCCAATGGAACGTGTTCTGACGCCGAAATTTTGTCACCGCTGCTGGGGATCAAACCTGGGACCTTTAGCATCTGAGGCACTGAGCAAGGTGGGTGGCTAAATTTAGGAAGGCAGGGATTAGCCGTAGTTATCTCCTTACCGGACTCAGAAAAAGTGAAATGTATTTTTTGTTGAAATCGTGGACGTTTTGTGTTATTTTCAAAACAGTTTCACTCATGCTTGTGTAGACAGAAATAAAACAAATGGACCCTGTATCGCTCACCTGAGCTAACAGGTTCAAAGTTTCAGGAAGTGCCAGCCTTTACTGAAGGATTAATGGAAGGACATGGTGATGACAGGGTCAGCATTTTCTGCAAATCAAGTAGAATGTAACTCTATGATAAATAGGCTGACCTCACCAGTTTTCAAACGCATCCAAGCTTTTATTCCTGACTTGCTAAGAAGATCCGATATAAACTGATGGGGCTATGGTGATGACAAGTTCAAAAATAAGCAATTAACTGCTGCAATCAAGGGGATGTTACTCTGTGACAAATAGGAAAACCTCACGAGTTTTCAAACTCCTCCGAGCTTTTCTGCCTTACTTATGTGTTTGTAAGTTTCATAAAGATCCGATCAAAACTGAAGGGGCAGCAGTGCTAGCAAGGTCGAAAATAGGCATTTTTAAGCAATCAAAGGCACGTAACTCTATGATAAATGTGCCGACTTGGCCAGTATTCAAACTCATCCAAGGTTTTATTCCCAGCCACCTTACATGTAAGTTTCAGAAAGATCCGATCAAAACTGAAGGGGCTACGGTGATGACATGGTCAAAAATCAACATTTTCGGCCATCAAAGGGACATAACTCTACGATAAATAGGCTGACTTGGCCTGTTTTCGAACTCATCTAAATTTTTATCCCCAGCCACCTTACATATAAGTTTCAGAAAGATCCGATCAAAACTGAAGGGGTATGGTGATGACAAGGACGTTAATCTATGATAAATTGGCCAACTTGGCCGGTATTCGAACTCATCCTAGGTTTTATCCCCAGTCACCTTACATATAAGTTTCTGAAAGATTTGATCAAAACTGAAGGGGCTACGGTGATTACAAGGTCGAAAATCGACATTTTCAGCCATCAAAGGGACATAACTATATAGTAAATAGGCCACCTTGGCCGGTATTCGAACTCATCCGAGGTTTTATCCCAAGCCACCTTACATATAAGTTTCAGAAAGATCCGATCAAAACTGAAAGGGCTACGGTGATGTCAAGGTAAACAATCGGCATTTTTAGCAATCAAAAGGACGTTACTCTGTGAAAAATGGACCAACTTGGCTGGTTTTCGAACTCAGCTGAGATTTTATCCCCAGAAACTTTACATATAAGTTTCAGAAAGATTCGATCAAAACTGAAAAGGCTACGGTAATGACAAGGTCCAAAATCAACATTTTCAGCAATCAAAGGGACGTTACTCTAAGATAAATCGGCCGACTTGGTCGGTTTTCGAACTCATCCGAGATTTGATCCCCAGCCACTTTACATAAAAGTTTCAGAAAAAAATCCGATCAAAACTGAAGGGGCTACGGTGATGACACGGTCAAAAATCGGCATTTTCAGCAATCAAAGGGATGTAACTCTATGATAAATGGGCCGACTTGGCCGGTTTTCGAACTCATCCGAGTTTTAATCCCCAGCCACCTCATATATAAGTTTCAGAAAAATCCGATCAAAACTGGAGGGGCTACGGTGATGACAAGCATTTTCCCATTGTAAGTCTACGGGACCTTGTGATTGCCATAGCAACCAAAGTTTTCATGCGATTTCAAAAAGAAAAAGAAAAAAAAAGCTAATGTCATCAATGCCCCACCAGAGGCATGCTACAGATGAGAAATGATTGAGATTAGCCTGCACTGCAGAGATATAGCTGCTCAAAAGTGTGGACTGACGGACGGACGACCCACTATATTATAAGCTCCCCTGGAGCCTTCGGCCCAGGTGAGCAAAAAATCAGCCAGCTTGTTAAAATGCCATCAATACGTAAATGTTCAAAATGATGCAGCATGGAAACAATTTGTTCCCTATTGCAACATATTCCTTTTTATGTTTTGAAATTTTGATCCTGGGTCGCTAATGGCCAGTAAATGACAATAAGCACTATTTAGGTTGGGCCCATTGGGTGATTTAAGGCGACAGAACCCCTACAGTGCAGCACACACATGCTCTCTCATCCGCGAGTTTCTTAAGTGGGCGCTCCTATTTATGAATTCGGCCAAATTCATTGATGTAGGGACTTGGGTAAGAAAAAACACTGCTCAATTCTTCTGTTCAGCAAGTTTGTATTAATCTGAATAGGCACCACAACTCACCACAACACGGCAAACAAAAAAGGTCAGAATAAGCTAGAGCATATCAACCTTGATTTTTTTAGGGGGTGGGGAGGGTGAGGGGGGGGGGGGGTTGAGCGGGATCATTTTACGGCCCTTTCGAGTTTATTTCACTCATATCGAGCCGATTGTTAATCACATGTGGTCAAAGACCGTAGTATCCGGTAAAAAAAAACACCAGGCCTTCCGTTGCAGAACTCTTGAATGCCTTAAAATAGATGACTTTTATGAAAGGTTTGATTGTGAAGCGCTTAGATCTGTTGAAAAAGTACTTGTATTAGCCTAGAGTGTATTGGAAAGTAAGTGAGAAATGAGGCCTTTTCAATATATAGGACATTTTGGTGCTTTTGAGTAAAGCGGCATTCCAATCTTAGTGTTTCTCGACCAGGCTATAAATCGTTATTCATGCTCAATTCAGTCGAGCGTTAAATGTAATGCTCGCTATTTTTAGCTCACCAGAGCCGAAGGCTCCGGGGGAGCTTTTAGGATAGGCAGTTGTCCGTCGTCGTCTGCGTCGTCGTCGTCGTCGTCGTCGTCTGCGTCTGCGTCTGCGTCGTCAACACTTTCAAACGACATCTCCTCTGAAACCACTGGGCCGATTGAGTCCAAATTTCATCTGTAGCATCCTTGGGTTGGGGGATTGAAAGTTTGTGTTTTTTATGAAATTCGGCTCATTGGTTTGGTTGCTATGGCTACTTAGAGTTTCCATAGACTTATAATGGGGAAAATTGAAAAATGGCATTTACTGCCAAGCCACTGCAGATATTTTGACAAAACTTTCATAGAAATATTCCTTAGGCAATCTACTATCTGCCATATGATTTTAGGCCTACTGCTCATTTGTATTGGTTGCCATGGAAACCAAAATGAAAAAATAGAAAAAAAAAAATACTTAAAAAATCATCTCCTCAGAAACCGTATGCTCTATGAGGCTGAAAGTTTATGGAAATATTCACCATATTTGCCTTTACAGGTTTTGTGTTTTTTATGAAATTCGGCTCTTTAGTTTGGTTGCTATGGCAACTTAGATTTTCCATAGACTTATAATGGGGAAAATTGAAAAATGGCATTAACTACAAAGCCTTTGCAGATATTTTGACAAAACTTTCATAGAAATGTTCCTTTAGTAAACTTCTCTCAGCCATATGCTGTTATGTCAACCTGGGGGTCCAGTATGTTGTGCCGGGGCCATGCCCCGCCCCCAGTACTTCATAAAATGACATATATCTCAGAAACCTTACAGATCCCCACCCCTAAACCATATATATTCTTGTTCCTATTAATAAGACGCATTCAGTGACACCAACCTGGAGGTCCTCCGGGATGTGCCGAGGCCATGCCCCACCCCCTCCACTTCATAAAAGGCCCAATATCTCGGAAACCATTCAGATCCCCACCCCTGAACCCTATATACTCTTGTTCCCTATGATAAGACGCATTCAGTGACATCAAACTGGGGGTCCCCCGGGATGCGCCGGGGCCATGTCCCGCCCCTCCATTTCATAAAAGGCCCAATATCTCGGAAACCTTACAGATCCCCACCCCTAAACCATATATATTCTTGCTCCTTATGATAAGACGCATTCATTGACCCAAAATTGGGGGTCTTCCGGGGTGCGCCGGAGCCATGCCCCACCCCTTCACTTCACAAAAGCCCATATATCTCAGAAACTGTTCAGATCCCCACCCCTAAACCATATATGTTCTTGTTCATTATGATGAGACACATTCAGTGACACCAACCTGGGGGTCCCCAGGGATGTGCTGGGGCCATGCCCCACCCCCTCCATTTCATAATATCACAATATCTCTGAAACTTTACAGATCCCCACCCCTAAACCATATATATTCTTGTACCTTATGATAAGACACTTTCATTGACACCAACCTGGGGGTCTCCCTGGGCCTTGCCCCACCCCTGCACTTCACAAAAGGCCTTATATCTCAGAAACTGTTCAGAGCCCCACCCCTAAACCATATATATTCATCTTCCTTATGATAAGGCACATTCATTGACACCAGCTTGTGAGTCCCCGGGGCATGCCCGGGCCTTGCTCCACCGCTTGACTTCATTAAAAGCCACATATCTCAGAAATAGTTCAGATCCCCCCTAAACCATATATATTCTTGCACCTTATGATAAGACACATTCATTGACCCCAAATTGGGGGTCTTCCGGGGTGCGCCAGAGCCATGCCCCACCCCTTCACTTCACAAAAGGCCATATATCTCAGAAACTGTTCAGATCCCCACCCCTAAACCATATATGTTCTTGTTCATTATGATGAGACACATTCAGTGACACCAACCTGGGGGTCCCCAGGGATGTGCTGGGGCCATGCCCCACCCCCTCCATTTCATAATATCACAATATCTCGGAAACCTTACAGATCCCCACCCCTAAACCATATATATTCTTGTACCTTATGATAAGACACTTTCATTGACACCAACCTGGGGGTCTCCCTGGGCCTTGCCCCACCCCTGCACTTCACAAAAGGCCTTATATCTCAGAAACTTTCAGAGCCCCACCCCTAAACCATATATATTCATCTTCCTTATGATAAGGCACATTCATTGACACCAGCTTGTGAGTCCCCGGGGCATGCCCGGGCCTTGCTCCACCGCTTGACTTCATTAAAAGCCACATATCTCAGAAATAGTTCAGATCCCCACCCCTAAACCATATATATTCTTGTTCCTTATGATAAGACTCATTCAGTCACACCAACTTGGGGGTCTCTTTGTGCTGAGGCAATGTGCCCCGCCCTTCCACTTCATAAAAGGCCATATATTTCAGAAACCATTAAATCCCCACCCCATATTCATATATGTTCTTGTTCCTTATTATTAGCACACCTACTGTAGGGGTGTCCGCAGGGGCCAGTCCTCTCATTTCCACTTCATGAAAGGATATTTTGGAAACCGTTCAGATTCCCACCCCTAAACCATATATATACTTGGTCCTTATGATGAGACACATTTAGGGACAACAATCTTGGGCTTTCCTGGGAACGACAGGGCATGCTCCAACCCCTCCACTTATATCTCCAGCCATGCAGATCCCCACTGCTAAACCATATATATTCTTGTTCTTTGTGATAAGACACATTTAGTGATACCAACCAGGGCTCCATTGGGTCCATGCCCCACCCCCTCTACTTCATAAAAGGCCTAATGTTTCATATACTGAGTACACATGGATGCTCATTTGGATATGGGGGTTCATTTGGCAGATTAAAATGATATCATGTTAAAATACATGGCTGCAATTTGGCAGTGCCCACCTGAGCTCTGGTGAGCATAGTGGCCCATGGGCCTCTTGTTTAAATTCTAACAGTTCATTAATTTTCCTGCTTAGATCTGTTTGTTTGATTTGAGGTTTAACGTCCCCGTCAACACTGCAAAGGTCATTTTGGAGACGTTGCTTCCAATTTTGTGGGACTTTTACCCGACCATAAGATGAAATGACATCTCAAGCCGTGGCGCCCAATGAACAAATAGGGTTAATTAACATGGACGGGCCGACTCGCACCGCTTTGCCTGGGCAGGCTTAGATGCTCTAAGTGGATTACCAGTACTCGTGTGCGGGTCGGTTTCAGCTCTGCGTGGAAGCATAATTTCTTCATGCCCCGATGGGCGGGGCCGTTTCCTGCTTAGATAAGAACTGAATAATAGAATGTATGATGGGATTGAGGCCGAAACAAGGAATTTTCAAGCAAGTTTTCAGTTTAGTAAAGTATCATGTAGGGTTTTGTCGAGCATGAGACTTTAATTCACTGAAAACGAGCCCGAAGCCACGACCGCAATATTAATTATTTTCTCACCCAAAGACTTTAAGGAATTTATTTGTTTGATTAGATGTTTAAAGTGCCCATCAACAGGTCATTTTGGAGACGTTGAATCCATTTTGTGGGACTTTTACTCGACATTGAGATGAATTGACATCTCAGGCCCTGTCGCCCAATGAAACTACTAGGGTTTATTAGCATGAACGGTCTGACTCGCACCGCTTTGCCCGGGCAGGCATTGATTCTTTGAGCGGTTTAGCAGTACTCGGGTGCGTTCGGTTTCAGCTCTGCTTGGAAGCGTCACGCAGCCCACCTATTTCTTTAAGCCCCGATGGGCAGGTTCGAAAACTTTAAAGAATGCATTGTGAACTGCACAAATATACAGAAATTAATAAGCGATAAAGCACATTCACACCAATGTAACACAACAAAATGTCAGTATTTTAATATTCATACCTCCTGGAGAATATCGTCATCATTTTTCCAGTGAGCCGCTAAAGTTTGTGTCTAAAGCATCCGTTTACATGTAAAGTGTTACGCATGAAATAAAAACCTTTGCATGTACATTTCATGACCTGCTTTCTTTGACACTTGACAGCAGTTTCATGACAAATTGAATGTCCATTTCATTAAAAGTTGATAAGGACATGTCATTCTGACTGTTAAAAATGTACATTTTAGGGGAAACTGAGCTACTGCTCCCCTAATTTCATGGATAACAAAACATGCTACAGAAGACGGTTTCGAAAACAAAATTACCTCGGGCTCAATGTGGGTGTTTTGCAATGACTGACATAATGAGATAGCTAATAAACCCTAGAGTGAGCAGCGATATGAGGCAAAGAAAACAAATACCTAAGAAATGAAATTTATTTTTCTGCTGTTCATGATAGTACGGACGCAGTGGGTTGTATGCAAAGTAAGTGAACCCCGAAGGGGTTCATGTAAATTTTGTTAGCGACTCGCTGTCGTTCATATTTTCATGAAAAGCAGAAAAATTAAGTTTATTGTTTTATAATAACATTCTATGCCCCTAATCACTGGGCGAAAAATAATGCTTATAGGGCAAACTTTTTTAAACTGAAAAACATTTACACCCATTTTACTACATAGAGAGGAACAGCGTTGACCTCACCAAGGCCCGTAGAGAACCATGGTTTAGAATGACGTCACTTGATGTCACTGAAAATCATGTGACTCGATGCGTTTACGGAAGTATGAACTATACTGTTTTCTATGTGTTTACATTATATTTTTTTATATATGAGCCGGATAAATTCCATACCCTATCAGTTGAGCATGAAAAAAAGTTTTATAATCCTTGGGCCAGGTTGGTGCAGTTTAGGTCTGTACACCGTTCTTTCTACCTCTGGAATGAACAGTACAAAATATTTCCATACCCCTCTACTTAATCTTAAGACCTCCACAAATTTAATCCAAATATATGAGAGAGAGAGAGAGAGACAGAGAGAGACAGAGAGAGACAGAGAGAGAACAGCAAACATTAGACAAAATACATGTTGAAACGCTTTTTTTTCCTTGGTTTCCACTTATCACAAAGAAAAGCAAAAAAGAACGAAAATTCCTACAGGCCTATTGGCACCAAAACAGCCATTGTTATTTAGGTAACAATATTAGAACACACGCTTAAAGTCGTCAGTCCTTCCGTCCACTATGAATTCAAATTTGTAAAACAATTTCAAGTTATTTCTAGCCGTATCTCTTTTAACTAAAATTCTGAACCGTTTGGCTTAACACTGCTGCATTTTTATTTACTTTTTTTGCTTAGCTAACCGTCGCCGTGTACCGTGAACGATCTAACGATTTAAACATAAGGTGACGACGTCATGTACACAGCGGCCCCCGCCCAAAGGGGCTTGAAGAAATATATGGGCTGCATGATGCTTCCACGCAGAGCTGAATCTGGCCCCCCACTAGTACTGGTAAACCGCTTAGAGGATCTAAGCCTGTCCATGAACCGCAGAGCGAGGCGGACCGTCCATGCTAATAAACCCTATTGGTTTCATTGGGCGACAGGGCTTGAGATGTCATGTCATCTCAATGTCGGGTAAAAGTCCCACAAAATTGGAAGCAACGTCTCCAAAATGACCTTTACAGTGTTGACGGGGACGTTAAGCCTCAAATCAAACAAACGTCATGTACACATGTTCTTTAGCACTCTGCCAAAAACACATAAATTTTATACGATACCCATTGTGCAAGAAACTGACAAACATTTCCCCTTCAATACGGAGCTCTCTAGCAATCTCCTCGATAACGTGGGTTGTGTCCGTCCCAGCCTGGACATAAACAAGGCAGTTGGGCCCAATTGGGCCTTGTTTTTTTTATCAGATCAAAGGCCGTCTTCTGCTTTTTAGTAAACATTTATTTCCTTTTCGGCGCATGTGTCAAAAAAGTTACAGCGGCTGATTGGAAGTTGACCGCAAAGCGATACAATACAAAATACCCAGAGCACAGCCCATTATACGTAGAAACACCATCCAGTTATCTTATCTGCGTAATACGTGTATACGTAGTCCTAGCAGAATATGTTACATTGACAAAATAAATTAAAGGAGAAATCAAGGCTATCACACGCATTTTAACAGTAACAACTCCACTGCCGGAAGTAGTTTCCGAAGTTCCGGATTATATCTATCCTGCACGTCCCGCCTTTTAAACACGACGTTTATGGCAAGCGCCCGGTTTCTGTACCGATCATTGACAGAACACTGCGAAAAGCGAAGCAAAAGTTGGAAAAGCTATATTTAGAGCTGCGAGTACATCTTTTTGGATTCAAATTGGCAAAGCGAGCTAAAGTTAAATGAAAGACAACGGGTGAAAGTGAAAAAAGTTCCCCCCGTATCACTAGTTCGGTTGTGATTGATGAAAACCTGAAAATTTTTGTCACACGTTTATGCCGAATTTTGCTTTGCTGAGTAAATCCATGCGAGAAAAGCATGTTTCCTGCAAGTGACAGACAGAGGCGGATTATTTTTGCAAAGTGGACTTATTTAACTTGTATAATTCATAATAAGCAGGCGAAAAACTGCATTTGCAAAAAAGATATACTGGGTAAAATGAGGTAACCCCCCAAAAAATGGAGCCGAAGTTTCCCCCCTTGTCTCTAATATAGGACCAAAAAAAAAAAAAAAAAAAAAATTTTTTTTTTTTTTTTTCATTTTTTTCATGATTCAAGCCCCTATGTCAGAAACGGAAGGTATGCAAGAAAAAGAATCCTACATGGATGAGAGGGGTGGATAGAAAAACCCATCGCTACAGCCTTGGGATGCCGGACAGTGACCCTTGGGACGGATTTTTCCATCAACCCCTCACACCCATATAAGATTCTTATATTCTTGTGCAGGAAAAGTTTGATAAGGTAAAGTGACTGGCTTGATATGACCTAAATACTGTTTACTTTGCCATTAAACTCCAAACAAACAAACAAGGCCAAATAGTGATGACTGGGCCATTAAACTCTTATCCCACTAAATAATTAAGTTAGCCACTCCCATTTCTGACTTTGAACCAATCAGATTACTTGATGTAATTTATTCCTAAAAAGTCACAAACTGAATATCAAACAGTGTAGTTCCAGAACAGATGTCTTCTTCAGAAGCCATCTGATCTGGATCTACACTGTTTGCCAAAGTATGGGTTGTAGTGATCAGCAGGATATGGCTTAAACTCCAAATGATCAGACAATCAATAGCAGTATCATCCTGAACTCTTTCTCATTCTTTTCTTTTCTAACCAGGGTGGAGTTGTGCTGTTGTTCTTGACACTTTGTCTACAAGTGGGCTATAGCAGTGCTGCCAAAAAGCTCTCGGTTGATGTGGGTGGGGCTAAAAGGTTACACACCCTCTCAACTCTTGTACAGTCACTCATACTGGGACCATGGGCATTGATTGTGTCAACAACAGCTGATATGCAGGTTTGTCAAAAGTTCTGCCATTATACGAGTAGCAAGCAAGATACCAAGATACTTAAGATACCAAACTAAAATAACAGCATCTGATAGTGTTTTCTGGTTATGTTGTCTGCTGCATCTTTTTCCAAACTTTTAAAAAATATTTTTGCATACAGGCAAACAGTCTGGACCCTAAGCAGACTGATCTGGGTCCACACTTTCTGCAACAATGTCTTTTAAACTTTACCACTCTCTAGGCAAATTCAGCAGCGGGCAAATTGTGAGGTTTTTCTTATTTTTCCCAGAAAACAAGACTTGACATCTCATGTAAATTGTCTCCTTTGGAGACAATTTGCATGAGATGTCAAATGTGGTTTTCTGTATGGAGACAATTTGCATGAGATGTCAGATTCTGTTTTCTGGGAAAATTAGAAGAATATTTTAAAATGTTGTCTGCTGCGATAAAAATACCCAGCATGCAGAGCGTTAAAGTACCGGTCACCAGCAGACAACATAGCAGAAGACAATTGTTGTAATTCCATCTTAAGGGTTTGAAATGATGACAACTGAATTTA
The DNA here is from genome assembly GCA_963580285.1 of Lucinisca nassula. Taxonomy (NCBI): domain Eukaryota; kingdom Metazoa; phylum Mollusca; class Bivalvia; order Lucinida; family Lucinidae; genus Lucinisca; species Lucinisca nassula. The sequence continues at coordinate 109,850,972 of OY757018.1, read as the reverse complement.
ACTTTTATAATCCAACAGTTGCTACTCTGTCTAAGGGGTTTGCAACCAGATAGAACACAAACCAGACTGCTCATCTACAGAGACTAGCAAGAGTCTTGCAATTTTAGGCAATAGAAACTAGAAGTATTCTGTTGCTAAGCAGCAAACATTAAAGTGCTGATGTACTGCACAGATGGGCACCTTCTGTGTTCACAAATGGCACATTTATCATATAATCATATACATATATTATCATTTTTATGCCCCCAGAATCAAAGATTCGGAGAGGGGGGTTGCATGTAGTTTATGGTCTGTCCATCTGCTTGTTAGTCAGTTTTTCTGCCTGCAAAGACCTTAATATTGGGCATAACTTTTAAATGGTATCAGATAGGGCTTTCATATTTCACATGTGCATTTCTTGTCACAAGAAATTTCAGTGGTACCATAATTTTTGACCTTGTGACCTTGACATTTGTTGTTTTATTAGCTCACCGTCACGTAGTGACGAGGTGAGCTTTTGGGATCACTTTTTGTCCGTCGTGCGTGCGTGCGTCCATCCGTGCGTGCGTCCATGCGTCCGTAAACAATTTCTTTAAACGACATCTCCTCCAAAACCACTGATCGGATTTTGACCAAACTTCACAGGAATGATCCTTAGGTGGTCCCCTTTCAAAGTTGTTCAAATGGTTCTGGTCCATTGCACATCTAGGTCACAGGAGCCAAAAATAGATTTTTTTTCACCAAAAACTTAAAAAATCTTCTTCTCTGAAACAACAAGGCCCAGGTCTTTGATATTTGGTATGAAGCTTCATCTAGTGGACCCCTACCAAGATTGTTCAAATTAAAGTGCTGGGGCCAAAAATGCCCCCGCCCTGGGGCCCTTTGGTTTTAAATAGGCTTATATAGGGAAAATCTTTAAAAATCTTCTTCTCTGAAACCACAAGGCTCAGGTCTTTGATATTTGGTTTGAAGCTTCATTTTGTGGACGTCTACCAAGATTGTTCAAATTATAGCCCTGGGACCAAAAATGCCCCCGCCCCGGGAGCCTTTGGTTTTACATAGGCTTATATAGGGAAAATCTTTAAAAATCTTCTTCTCTGAAACCACAAGGCCCAGGACTTTGATATTTGGTATGAAGCTTCATCTAGTGGACCCCTACCAAGATTGTTCAAATTATAGTGCTGGGGCCAAAAATGCCCCCGCCCCGGGGCCCTTTGGTTTTACATAGGCTTATATAGGGAAAATCTTTAAAAATCTTCTTCTCTTCAACCACAAGGCCCAGGACTTTGATATTTGGTATGAAGCTTCATCTAGTGGACCCCTACCAAGATTGTTCAAATTATAGTGCTGGGGCCAAAAATGCCCCCGCCCCGGGGCCCTTTGGTTTTACATAGGCTTATATAGGGAAAATCTTTAAAAATCTTCTTCTCTTCAACCACAAGGCCCAGGACTTTGATATTTGGTATGAAACTTCATCTATTGGACCCCTACAAAGATTGTTCAAATTTTAGTGCTGGGACAAAAAATGCCCCCCGCCACGGGGCCCTTTGGTTTTACATTGGCTTATATAGGGAAAATCTTTAAAAATCTTCTTCCCTGAAACCACAAGGCCCAGGTCTTTGATATTTGGTATGAAGCTTCATCTAGTGGACCCCTACCAAGATTGTTCAAATTATAGTGCTGGGGCCAAAAATGCCCCCGCCCCGGGGCCCTTTGGTTTTACATAGGCTTATATAGGGAAAATCTTTAAAAATTTTCTTCTCTGAAACCACAAGGCCCAGGACTTTGATATTTGGTATGAAGCTTCATCTAGTGGACCCCTACCAAGATTGTTCAAATTTTAGTGCTGGGACAAAAATTGCCCCCACCACGGGGCCCTTTGGTTTTACATTGGCTTATATAGGGAAAATCTTTAAAAATCTTCTTCTCTGAAACCACAAGGCCCAGGTCTTTGATATTTGGTATGAAGCTTCATCTAGTGGACCCCTACCAAGATTGTTCAAATTATAGTGCTGGGGCCAAAAATGCCCCCGCCCCGGGGCCCTTTGGTTTTACATAGGCTTATATAGGGAAAATCTTTAAAAATCTTCTTCTCTGAAACCACAAGGCCCAGGACTTTGATATTTGGTATGAAGCTTCATCTAGTGGACCCCTACCAAGATTGTTCAAATTATAGTGCTGGGACAAAAAATGCCCCCGCCATGGGGCCCTTTGGTTTTACATTGGCTTATATAGGGAAAATCTTTAAAAAATTTCTTCTCTGAAACCACAAGGCCCAGGACTTTGATATTTGGTATGAAGCTTCATCTAGTGGACCCCTACCAAGATTGTTCAAATTTTAGTGCTGGGACAAAAAATGCCCTCCGCCACGGGGCCCTTTGGTTTTACATTGGCTTATATAGGGAAAATCTTTAAAAATCTTCTTCTCTGAAACCACAAGGCCCAGGTTTTTGATATTTGGTATGAAGCTTCATCTAGTGGACCCCTACCAAGATTGTTCAAATTATAGTGCTGGGGCCAAAAATGCCCCCGCCCCGGGGCCCTTTGGTTTTACATGGGCTTATATAGGGAAAATCTTTAAAAATCTTCTTCTCTGAAACCACAAGGCCCAGGACTTTGATATTTGGTATGAAGCTTCATCTAGTTGACCCCTACCAAGATTGTTCAAATTATAGTTTTAATATCAAATATAACTACCCATCACTACAATTATAGCCTTTTCACCAGACGCAGGTCTGGGTCAGTCTGACAAAAAAAAAGTCTAGCCAGAAATGCCATCGGCATGTCCCTTTTCCCGTGACCTCCCCAGCGTCGAGTCCTGATTGGTCGCTGATGTCACATGACCTATCAGACCAATAGGCAGACGATACAGGTCACGTGACCGCGATTTTCGCGCCCGAGAGGTCATTATTTTTTCAGACTTACTTGGGATAGGATGACAAACTACATTCCATGGAAGAATGAATAAACGGATAAGTGTTTTATTCTTTTTTAGCTCACCGTCACGTAGTGACGAGGTGAGCTTTTGGGATCACTTTTCGTCCGTCGTGCGTCCGTGCGTCCGTAAACAATTCTTTAAACGACAGCTCCTCATAAACCACTGATCGGATTTTGATCAAACTTCACAGGAATGATCCTTAGGTGGTCCCCTTTCAAAGTTGTTCAAATGGTTCCGGTCCGTTGCACATCTATGTCATAGGAGCCAAAAAGAGATTTTTTTCACCAAAAACTTAAAAAAATCTTCTTCTCTGAAACCACACGGCCCAGGTCTTTGATATTTGGTATGAAGCTTCATCTGGTGGACCTCTGCCAAGATTGTTCAAATTATAGTGCTGGGGCCAAAAATGCCCCAGCTCCGGGGCCCTTTGGTTTTTACATGGGCTTATATAGGGAAAATCTTTAAAAATCTTCTTCTCTGAAACCGTAAGGCCCATGTCTTTGATATTTGGTATGAAGCTTCATCTAGTGGACCCCTACCAAGATTGTTCAAATTATAGTGCTGGGGCCAAAAATGCCCCCGCTCTGGGGCCCTTTGGTTTTACATGGGCTTATATAGGGAAAATCTTTAAAAATCTTCTTCTCTGAAACCGCAAGGCCCAGGTCTTTCATATTTGGTATGAAGCTTCATCTAGTGGACCCCTACCAAGATTGTTCAAATTATAGTGCTGGGGCCAAAAATGCCCCCGCTCCAGGGCCCTTTGGTTTTACATGGGCTTATATAGGGAAGAGCTTTAAAAATCTTCTTCTCTGAAACCGTAAGGCCCAGGTCTTTGATATTTGGTATGGAGCTTCATCTAGGGGACCCCTACCAAGATTGTTCAAATTATAGTGCTGGGGTCAAATATGCCCCCGCTCCGGGGCCCTTTGGTTTTACATGGGCTTATATAGGGAAAATGTTTAAAAAATTTCTTCTCTGAAACCGTAAGGCCCATGTCTTTGATATTTGGTATGAAGCTTCATCCCACAAGGCCATGGTCCTTCTTCCTTCTCCCCCCCCCCCCCCTCACTCCGGGGCCCTTTGGTTTTAAATGGGCTTATATAGGGAAAATCTTTAAAAATCTTCTTCTCTGAAACCGCAAGGCCCAGGTCTTTGCTATTTGGTATGAAGCTTCATCTAGTGGACTCCTACCAAGATTGTTCAAATTATAGTGCTGGGGCTAAAAATGCCACCACCCTGGGGCCCTTATGGTTTTACATGGGCTTATATGGAGAAAATCTTTAAAAATCTTCTTCTCGGAAACCCCAAGGGCCAGGTCTTTGCTATTTGGTATGAAGCTTCATCTAGTGGACCCCTACCAAGATTGTTCAAATTATAGTGCTAGGGCCAAAACTGCCCCCGACCTGGGGCCCTTTGGTTTTACATAGACTTATATAGAGATATTCCTTAAAAATCTTCTTCTGAAACAGCAAGGCCATGGTCTTTGATATTTGGTGTGAAGCTTCCTCTAGTGGACCTCTATCAAGATGGTTTAAATTATAGCCCTGAGGCCAAAAATGCCCCCGCCCCAGAGCCATTTGGTTTTTCATAGGCTTATGTAGGGAATATCTTTAATAAAAATCTTCTTCTCTGAAACCGTTAGGCCCAGGTCTTTGATATTTGGTATGTAGCATATCTAGTGGACCTTTGCCAAGATTGTTCAAATTATAGCCTTTGTTGATATTTGGTATGAAGCTTCACCTTTTTAGACGTCTCTGAACATTATGCACATTATAGCCCTGGGGTTAATAATGGCCCTCCCCGGGTCCGACTTGTTACTCTATGGATCAGGTGAGCGATCCAGGGCCATCATGGCCCTCTTGTTTGATTTTGCACTTACCTTGAGTTTCCACAACGTACTTAGGCTTTTTAAGCTTATTGTTTATTCCGAAATTCTTAGAGACTAATTATTTCGTGTGTTTCTGCCGACATTACATGTGTAGTGGTTTTCCGCCATTTTGAATTTTCACTTGGAAGTTTTGTTTATCATGTGATCAACCGTTTTTGTTTTTGATAAGCACCACACTTCTTTTCATGTTATGTGCCAGGGTATACGCTTGTATTATTCCTGGTAATAATTTAATAGAAGTCGGCGTTGTGGAAACTTAAATGGCCAGAAAAGAGGACGGTTTTTGTGCGTGTTCCTTCCACTTCCGGTATCGGAAGACGGTATATCGCTGTATAAAAATTCTCAGCATTAATTTAGTTTTGAACATGTGCAAGACCCGTCTTCGTTTAGCACTTATAAATCCCACGATGCAGATGGATAATATTCAGGTCCCTTTGTGGCCTTTCTATAGTATCTTCTAAACAGAATCCATCCAATTCGTGTGGGTCACCATTGCCGAATCAAGATGAGCCAGTCTATGTCCCCTCCTCCCATTTGGGCCTGGGTTGACTAGGATAGGTTCGTCGACCGCCCCATAGAGACCCTGCTCATAATTGCGGGGACTCCGGGGTGCGGGGAACCTATGCCCAAATTTTTTGCCGAATCCAGGTTACATACGAATTTTGGTATGGTTCCGATCCCGGTTTTTATCGGGTAACCTTTCCGGACCTTCGGTACTTAGTTGACCTTGGTCATATGCTTCTTTCCTCTTATTATGATAAATTTTTGTTATCATAATCATTAAATTGGATTGTTTTCCCTTGTAAAACATACAGATTTGGGCATTGTTTATTGCAATACCGTAACTATTGCAAGTGAATCCGGGACGTTTCGGTTCTGAGTCGTTTCGGCCTGGGTCGTTTTCGACCCGAATTTGCACCTGGGTCGTTTCGGCCTATTTCGGTGGGTCGTTTCGGTCTTGGGTCGATTCGGCCTTGATCGTTTTAGGTCCTTTTTATTAGATGCATAAATTCATCGCAGATTACTTAATCTGTTACCCGTTCTGAAGTCATTTAGGGCGGGACAATATTTCAATGTTTGTAATACGGTCATTGCCATCTCACGGCTCCTTGAATGCTCAATTTTGATTCGGCAATTTCGCATGTTCAGTGCACTATACACAATAAAGGGCCTAACACTGGGGAAGTTTAATTGAGCCTCAAGTGTTTTGCCCCTAGAGCTGAATCTGGGCCTAGTGATTTATCCTCTGGGGATATATCAATACTCAGAGGTTGGTCTTTTTTCGTCCTTACTAATTAGCGATTATGAGAAGGACATATTTAGAGCCTCAGCACCTATTGATTCTAAAACTATAAGCGGACCATGTCTTCCCAACGTTTTCAGAATCAAGCTTCAAGACCGGGGGCACTCGTGCGAAAAGAACTTGGAACATTGGTTCTAACAACAAAAAACATCAATTTTTGTTCTTATGAAATTCCAAAATTCGACCCAGATTCAGTCTCTGTATATATGACGTCAGGGAAATTGGCATTACTTCCTGTTTCGACGCTCTAACATTGGAGCTTCTTACCAGGACTATTGTTAAGTGGGTTCTCATTATGACTGGTATTCTAGTTCCACCCATTTTGCCTTCAAACAAGAGCATTCCGACCATATAGCTGCTATTCTAATGCTTTTGTTTATTTCCCGGTCATTTTTTAGCTCACCGTCACGTAGTGACGAGGTAAGCTTTTGGGATCACTTTTTGTCCGTCGTCCGTCGTGCGTGCGTCCGTGCGTCCGTGCGTAAACAATTTCTTTAAACGACATCTCCTCCTAAACCACTGATCAGATTTTGACCAAACTTCACAGGAATGATCCTTAGGTGGTCCCCTTTCAAAGTTGTTCAAATGGTTCCGGTCCGTTGCACATCTAGGTCACAGGAGCCAAAAATAGATTTTTTTAACCAAAATCTTAAAAAATCTTCTTCTCTGAAACCACAAGGCCCAGGTCTTTGATATTTGGTATGAAGCTTCATCTAGTGGACCCCTACCAAGATTGTTCAAATTATAGTGCTGGGGCCAAAAATGCCCCCGCTCTGGGGCCCTTTGGTTTTACATAGGCTTATATAGGGAAAATCTTTAAAAATCTTCTTCTCTGAAACCAAAAGGCCCAGGTCTTTGATAATTGGTATGAAGCTTCATCTAGTGGACCCCTACCAAGATTGTTCAAATTATAGTGCTGGGGCCAAAAATGCCCCCACCCCGGGGCCCTTTGGTTTTACATAGGCTTATATAGGGAAAATCTTTAAAAATCTTCTTCTCTGAAACCACAAGGCCCAGGACTTTGATATTTGGTATGAAGCTTCATCTAGTGGACCCCTACCAAGATTGCTCAAATTTTAATGCTGGGACAAAAAATGCCCCCGCCACGGGGCCCTTTGGTTTAACATTGGCTTATATAGGGAAAATCTTTAAAAATCTTCTTCTCTGAAACCACAAGGCCCAGGTCGTTGATATTTGGTATGAAGCTTCATCTAGTGGACCCCTACCAAGATTGTTCAAATTATAGTGCTGGGGACAAAAATGCCCCCGCCCCGGGGCCCTTTGGTTTTACATAGGCTTATATGGGGAAAATCTTTAAAAATCTTCTTCTCTGAAACCACAAGACCCAGGACTTTGATATTTGGTATGAAGCTTCATCTAGTGGACCCCTACCAAGATTGTTCAAATTATGGTGCCGGGACAAAAAATGCCCCCGCCACGGGGCCCTTTGGTTTAATTTACATAGGCTTATATAGGGAAAATCTTTAAAAATCTTCTTCTCTGAAACCACAAGGCCCAGGACTTTGATATTTGGTATGAAGCTTCATCTAGTGGACCCCTACCAAGATTGTTCAAATTATAGTGCTGGGACAAAAAATACCCCCGCCACGGGGCCCTTTGGTTTTACATAGGCTTATATAGGGAAAATCTTTAAAAATCTTCTTCTGTGAAACCACAAGGCCCAGGTCTTTGGTATTTGGTATGAAGCTTCATCTAATGGACCCCTACCAAGATTGTTCAAATTTTAATGCTGGGACAAAAAATGCCCCCGCCACGGGGCCTTTTGGTTTTACATTGGCATATATAGGGAAAATCTTTAAAAATCTTCTTCTCTGAAACCACAAGGCCCAGGTCTTTGATATTTGGTATGAAGCTTCATCTAGCAGACCCCTACCAAGATTGTTCAAATTATATTGCTGGGGCCAAAAATACCCCCGCCCCGGGGCCCTTTGGTTTTACATAGGCTTATATAGGGAAAATCTTTAAAAGTCTTCTTCTCTGAAACCACAAGACCCAGGACTTTGATATTTGGTACAAAGCTTCATCTAGTGGACCCCTACCAATATTGTTCAAATTATAGTGCTGGGACAAAAAATGCCCCCGCCACGGGGCCCTTTGGTTTTACATTGGCTTATATAGGGAAAATCTTTAAAAATCTTCTTCTCTGAAACCGCTAGGCCCAGGTCTTTGCTATTTGGTATGAAGCTTCATCTAGTGGACCCCTACCAAGATTGTTCAAATTATAGGGCTGGGGCAAAAAATGCCCCCGTCCCGGGGCCCTTTGGTTTTGCATAGGCTTATATAGGCAAAATCTTTAAAAATCTTCTTCTCTGAAACCGCTAGGCCCAGGTCTTTGATATTTGATGTGTAGCTTCATCTAGTGGACCTTTGCCAAGATTGTTCAAATTAAAGCCTTTGTTGATGTTTGGTATGAAGCTTCACCTTTAAGACCTCCCTCAACATTATGCACATTAAAGCCCTGGGGCCAATTATCGCCCTCTCTGGGGCCCACTTGTTACACTATGGATCAGGTGAGCGATCCAGGGCCATCATGGCCCTCTTGTGTTTTATATTAGGATCACTTTTTGTCTGTCATCCGTGCGTAAACAATTTCTTCAAAAGACATCTCCTCCTAAACCACTGATTGGATTTCGACAAAACTTCACAGGAATGATCCTTAAGTGGTCCCCTTTCAAAGTTGTTCAAATGGTTCCGGTCCGCTGCACATCTAGGTCACAGGATCCAAAAATAGATTTTTTCTTTGAAAACTTAAAAAATCTTCTTCTCTGAAACCGCAAGGTCCAGGTCTTTGATATTTGGTATGAAGTTTCATCTAGTGGACCCCTATTCAAGATTTTTCAAATTATTATGCTGGGGCCAAAAATGCCCCCGCCCCGGGGCCCTTTGGTTTTACATAGGCTTATAAAGGGAAAAATCTTAAAAAAATTTCTTCTCTGAAACCGCAAGGCCTAGGTCTTTGAAATTTGGTATGAAGCTTCATCTAGTGGACCCCTACCAAGTTTGTTCAAATTATGGTGCTGGGGCCAAAAATGCCCCCGTCCTGAGGCCCTTTTGTTTTACATTGGTTTATATAGGGAAAATCTTTAAAAATCTTCTTCTCTAAAACCTCAAGGCCTAGGTCTTTGATATTTGGTATGACGCTTTATCTAGTGGACCCCTACCAAGGTTGTTCAAATTATAGTGCTGGGGCCTGAAATGCCCCCGCCCAAGGGCCCTTTGGTTTTACATAGGCTTATATAAACTCTGTAAAAATCTTCTTCTCTGAAACCGCATGGCCCAGATCTTTGCTATTTGGTATGAAGCTTCATCTAGTGGACCCCTACCAAGATTGTTCAAATTATAGTGCTGGGGCAAAAAATGCCCCCCTCCCCCCGCCACCCGCCCCCCACCCCCCTTTAGTTTTACATGGGCACATATAGGGAAAATCTATAAAAATCTTCTTCTCTGAAACCGCAAGGCCCAGGTCTTTGATATTTGGTATGAAGCTTTATCTTGTGGACCTCTACCGAGATTGTTCAAATTATAGCCCTGGGGCCATAAATGCCCCCCCCCCCTCCCCTCTGGGTCCCTTTGGTTTTACATAGACTTATATTGAGAAAATCTTGAAAATACTTTTTCTCTGAAACTGTCAGGCCCATGTCTTTGATATTTCGTATGGAGCTTCATCTAGTGGACCTCTACAAAGATTGTTCAAATTATAGCCCTCGGGCCACAAATGCCCCCACCCCGGGGCCCTTTGGTTTTACATAGACATATATAGAGACAATCTTTGAAAATCTTTTTCTCTGAAACAGCAAGGCCCAGATCTTTGATATTTGGTGTTTAGCTTCATCTGGTGGACCTTTGTCAAGATTGTTCAAATTATAGCCTTTGTTGATATTTGGTATGAAGCTTCACCTCCCTCAACATTATGCACATTATAGACCTGGGTCAATAATGGCCCTCCCCGGGGCCCCCTTGTTACTCATTGGATCAGGTGAGCGATCCAGGGCCATCATGGCCCTCTTGTTTTACATGCCATGGCTGTCTACCACCATGTTGCATGTTTGGCGCAACTCTGCTCTTGATAACTGGTTCAGTTTTTACTGAGCATAGTAAATGAAAACTTAGAGCCTCAGCGCCTCTTGATTCTAAAACTATAAGCGGACCATGTCTTCCCAACGTTTTCAGAATCAAGCTTAAAGACCGTGGGCACTCGTCTTTTTTGAAGTCTTCGGAGAGCGTATCAAGTACAGGTACCGCAACCAAGAGACGCTCTTCGACTACTTCCGATGACTTTTTAAGTGCTTATCACCCTCGACTAGAAGATCTCAATCAGTCCCCATCTACTAGTAGATCATTCTCAGATCAGGGTACACGGTCCTTTCGTTCCAGAGGTCGGACTGGAACGAAATCTCCCAATAGAGGAAGACACAAGTCTAACAAATGACTTTCTTCCTTTCCCTCCTCTTCATCTTCTTCCAGTAGGAGCCGAGCTATTTCAGTTCTATCAAGCCGTGGCTTCTGTTATCAAATATATTTTGAGTTTTATGAGTTTTGAGAAAGGGTTACTGGATTGCGTTCGTTAGGAATCCTTTCTCTTTCTCACATGCAAATACTATTTCGGGTAAATAGTATCAAGAAAAGAAATTTTTTTATTGGAAGAGGAAGGGTTCTTCTCCAAAAGAAAGCCGTGTAAGTAGAAAAAGTTCTCCTTCCCCAGGCTTCTACAGGCGGATCTTTCTGGTCGAGAAGAAAATGGGAAAATCGACTCATCATCGACTTCTCACACTTAACACAGATGATGCGAGTCGATCATTTCAAAATGGGAACTTCGCTGATTAGTCAGGTCAATTCTCCCAAATTCGGGGACGATTTCCGTAGTTTTAAAGGACGCTTACCTTCACATCTCCATCCATAGGTCATTACACAAATACCTTCGTTTCACCTTGGATGGAATTTTGTGTATCAGTCCGTTGCCATTCCTTTGTTGGATTTGTCAACGGATCAATGAAAAGATAAGAAGAAAATGGGAAAATCATCTCATCATCGCATACCCACACTTAACAAGATGATGCGAGTCGATCATTTCAAAATGGAAACTTCGTCCTTGATTAGTCAGGTCAAATTTCCCAAATTCGGGGACGATTTCCGTAGTTTTAAAGGTCGCTAACCTTCACATCTCCATCCATAGGTCATTACGCAAATACCTTCGTTTCACCTTGGATGGAATTTTTGTGTATCAGTCCGTTGCCTTTCCTTTGTTGGATTTGTCAACGGATCAATGTTTTCCCTGTTCACCAACTTAATAGAAATTAATTAAGCAGCTCTCATCATAGAATTAGGCCCCGATCTCGTGTAGTGTTCCGATGATGGGTTTTGTCATCATTTTTCCAGACACTGTTTATCATAACTTGTCTTAACATGTACAGGTCATTGTGAATTTAGATTTCATACACTTTATCGAGAAGTTGAAATTGATTCTACCTCAAAGATACTTCTCCATTTTTTCACGCCCCGAAAAACTTTCGATTTATGTCAGGGGTTTGTTTCCCCTTTTTAGCTCACCGTCACGTAGTGACGAGGTGAGCTTTTGGGATCACTTTTCGTCCGTCGTGCGTCCGTGCGTTCGTCCGTGCGTAAACAATTTCTTTAAACGACATCTCCTCCTTAACCACTGATCGGATTTTGATCAAACTTCACAGGAATGATCCTTAGGTGGTCCCCTTTCAAAGGTGTTCAAATGGTTACGGTCCGTTGCACATCTAGGTAACAGGAGCCAAAAATAGATTTTTTTCACCAAAAACTTAAAAAATCTTCTTCTCTGAAACCACAAGGCCCAGGTCTTTGATATTTGGTATGAAGCTTCATCTAGTGGACCCCTACCAAGATTGTTCAAATTATAGTGCTGGAGCCAAAAATGCCCCCGCCCTGGGGCCCTTTGGTTTTACATTGGCTTATATAGGGAAAATCTTTAAAAATCTTCTTCTCTGAAACCACAAGGCCCAGTTCTGTGATATTTGGTATGAAGCTTCATCTAGTGGACCCCTACCAAGATTGTTCAAATTATAGTGCTGGGCCAAAAATGCCCCCGCAACACAGCGCCCTTTGGTTTTACATTGGCTTATATAGGGAAAATCTTTAAAAATCTTCTTCTCTGAAACCACAAGGCCCAGGTCTTTGTTATTTGGTATGAAGCTTCATCTAGTGGACCCCTACCAAGATTGTTCAAATTATAGTGCTGGGGCCAAAAATACCCCCACCCCGGGGCCCTTTGGTTTTACATAGGCTTATATAGGGAAATTCTTTAAAAATCTTCTTCTCTGAAACCACAAGGCCCAGGACTTTGATATTTGGTATGAAGCTTCATCTAGTGGACCCCTTCAAATTATAGTGCTGGGACAAAAAATGCCCCCGCCACGGGGCCCTTTGGTTTTACATTGGCTTATATAGGGAAAATCTTTAAAAATCTTCTTCTCTGAAATCACAAGGCCCAGGTCTTTGATATTTGGTATGAAGCTTCATCTAGTGGACCCCTACCAAGATTGTTCAAATTATAGTGCTGGGGCCAAAAATGCCCCCGCCCCGGGGCCCTTTGGTTTTACATAGGCTTATATAGGGAAAATCTTTAAAAATCTTCTTCTCTGAACCACAAGGCCCAGGACTTTGATATTTGGTATGAAGCTTCATCTAGTGGACCCCTACCAAGATTGTTCAAATTATAGTGCTGGGGCAAAAAATGCCCCCGTCCCGGGGCCCTTTGGTATTACATTGGCTTATATAGGCTAAATCTTTAAAAATCTTCTTCTCTGAAACCGCTAGGCCCAGGTCTTTGATATTTGATGTGTAGCTTCATCTAGTGGACCTTTGCCAAGATTGTTCAAATTATAGCCTTTGTTGATGTTTGGTATGAAGCTTCACCTTTAAGACCGCCCTCAACATTACGCACATTAAAGCCCTGGGGCCAATAATGGCCCTCTCTGGGGCACACTTGTTACACTATGGATCAGGTGAGCGATCCAGGGCCATCATGGCCCTCTTGTTAGAAACTTAGTAATTGGATCCTGTTTCCCTGGACAATATCATCTTAGACCTTTCCAGTTTTTTTTTGCTAATATTATCACTGGAAATACCATACGGTCTATAGGAGCAATAAATTCCATTATCAAGATTGCTCTCTACGATTTATGAATCCCTCAGTATCAAATGGGGTCTCCTCTTTTAGAGACTATTCCCTATTTGTTTTTTCGCATGCCAGCCTTTCAGGTTGGTTTCCCACTTCGAACCTCAGGGATTAGTTGTTCAGGGAACGTGGGGCCTATATTAGGCGGGGCTATGTATATATGTATAAGTGTATAAACATTCTGAAACTTCAGACAAATTTCCTTGGTTTATCAGTTCTTCATAGCTCCAAACTGAGGAACAGCTTCATTATTGTTACTCCAGACAAATGACCATAGTGTAGTTTTTTCTACTTATCAGGGAGTGACTCATTATTCTTCCCTGTTGGCTTTTACATGGAAGATTCTGACTTGGTGTCTTCAGGAAGGTATGTCTATCCTTGTCGGACACCTCCAGGGCAGATTACGTCATTGGGATCGCCCCTATAGACCAGTTCACCATCCGTTCTCTACAGGGCGTTTCTCAAATGGAGAGAACCTTTATTGGGCCTTTTTTAATCAAACATCCAAACATCTCGGTTCTCCAATCAACTTCCATTGTGTTTCCAGTTTCAGATCACCTGGAACGTACAGTTGATTTAAAATCTCTAGATTGGGGGAATCTTTTACATATGCGTTTACACCATTCAACTGAATTCCTCTAGTTCTAGGTATAAAAATTCAAGCGTCCAAAAGCCGAGCCATTCTGATTACGCCTCTATGGCCTCAAAGATCTTGGTTTTTTAGTCATTTTGAAAAGTAGAAGTAAAACAAAGATCAGGAATTGATACAATTAACTTACTCCATCCATAAAAGACACCAAAGGGAAAGAAATACAAACATTAAGCGACCAGACCATAATGGAAACCTAAACAAAGGAAGGCCATATGGACAGTTACTTTCCCACAAAATGGCCATATGGCCATCCAAAATTAAAAGACACAAGTGATACACACAGTAAGTAACAAACAATAACATAAATAAATCGCCACAGAAGAGCCGCCTTGGAACGGTCAGTGGAAGATTTCCACTGGGGGGCTTAAATCGATTTTACGTGGCCACAATCCTCGCCCTTACTTCCGTCGCGATTTAGACAAATAATTTGTTCAGTCCGCATGAAGGCCTCCTAACTCATCAGTGCAACATCTCCGTGAACACAGAAATCAAAGAACCACAGAGGTGAGACAACGGTGAGGACTCGACAGCAAGAAACCACTGAAATGCTGGAGCAAAAGAAAACCAACAGTTAGACTCCGATGAGCCCGACCAGAGACAGAGCATCAGGCACAAGACTTGCAACCCGTCTTCCAGTAGTTCCAGATCTAATATCTAAAAGGTGTGGGTCAAGCATTCCATTCCAATCCAGAAATGCTTTACTTACACATCCAGATGTTGTCAGGAATCAAACCAGAGGTAGACACTTTTCTGGTTTCTCTGCCGAGTGTATCTTCAAATATAGAAAGAGCTCCACTCTCAAGTTTTACTCTGGAAGATGCAAGATATTTTCTAGTTGGTGTAGGAAAAGGGAAATAAATCCAGACAATCCCTCTGGGGAGGTTTTTTTACTGGTTTTCTTTTTCTGTCTGTTCTCTACCCTTCAATTTCTATATCATCTAAGAGAAGGGTACAGATCAGTAATCTCGAACATGTTAAATTTTTAGTCGGCTTCACATATTTCATTAAACCCTACCATCACCAGCTTATTAAAGGGGTTTTTCACTATGCCGACAGGTTTCCAGGACTTTGAAGCCAAATGGAATCTTGCATGAGTGTTGTAGTCTTTTCTAAACCACCTTACGATCCGGTGAATTCAGCTTCTTTTGTTCATTTGATAGTCAGGCTGTATTTCATTTGACATTTGCTTCAGTTCGTAGAAGTTATAGTCATGCTTTGCCAATTGCAGAGGGTTGTTTTCAGGTATGAGAAGAACAATGACTTCTTTTTCTCTTCTCATTCAACCTATTTTTGTTTCAGACTATAAATCACCTTGTCTGAAACTATTATTTATCCTGTCATTTCCAGGATTCGTGGATCGTAGGCTAATGTGAATTTTTTGTATACATTAGAACGTTTAAAACGTTTCGAGATTATCATGAGAATTTTTTCTTTCCAATCAAGGGGTTTTGGATATATTTCTAACCATCCTTGATTGCAAAGTGGATTTGTAAAGTGATAAAGCTTCTACCGGTATATGCTTATTTCACTTCTGCCCTATTATCATCCCTTCACCTAAGGAGCTTGGTTCCCATTCGTAGTGGTACTCATTCCTAGGGTAGTTTAGTAGCTTCTCAATCTATTATGAGCAGCACTTATTTTGGGATTTTGTTTTTCCTTGGTTGTTTGTTAGCCTGTTTGAATAGGTGTGAACCTTCTATTTTGACTCCGGTTCCTGTCCATTTATCTTCTCCACTTATTGTGATTTTTGGATTTGGATCCCTTGCAGTCATGGTGGATACTCCCTTACGTTACCATCATTGGATGGTTTTAAAAGGGGTATAAACAACCAAGGTTGGAGGAGTTAGGTATGTATAACTTTATTTTTCATCCAACCCTCCACTTGCTTTGAATTCAGGCTATAATTGTAGTGATGGGTAGTTATATTTGATATTAAAATGATATTTTTAATGTAAAATTAATTTTAATTAATAATATACCTACCCATCACTACAATGGCATCTCCCGCCTCCCAGCCCCGCCTGAAATATTTGTTTTCCTGAAAGAAATAATGACCTCTCGGGCGCGAAAATCGCGGTCATGTGACCTGTATCGTCTGCCTATTGGTCTGATAGGTCATGTGACATCAGCGACCAATCAGGACTCGACGCTGGGGAGGTCACGGGAAAAGGGACATGCCGATGGCATTTCTGGCTAGATTTTTTTTTTGTCAGACTGACCCAGACCTGCATCTGGTGAAAAGGCTATAATTGTAGTGATGGGTAGGTATATTATTAATTAAAATTAATTTTACATTAAATATATCATGCTGGGACAAAAAAATGCCCCCGCCCCGGGGCCCTTTGGTTTTACATTGGCTTATATAGGGAAAATCTTGAAAAATCTTCTTCTCTGAAACCACAAGGCCCAGGTCTTTGATATTTGGTATGAAGCTTCATCTAGTGGACCCCTACCAAGATTGTTCAAATTATAGTGCTGGGGCCAAAAATGCCCCCGCCCCGGGGCCCTTTGGTTTTACATAGGCTTATATAGGGAAAATCTTTAAAAATCTTCTTCTCTGAAACCACAAGGCCCAGGACTTTGATATTTGGTATGAAGCTTCATCTAGTTGACCCCTACCAAGATTGTTCAAATTATAGTGCTGGGACAAAAAATGCCCCCACCCCAGGGCCCTTTGGTTTTACATTGGCTTATATAGGGAAAATCTTGAAAAATCTTCTTCTCTGAAACCACAAGGCCCAGGTCTTTGATATTTGGTATGAAGCTTCATCTAGTGGACCCCTACCAAGATTGTTCAAATTATAGTGCTGGGGCCAAAAATGCCCCCGCCCCGGGGCCCTTTGGTTTTACATAGGCTTATATAGGGAAAATCTTTAAAAATCTTCTTCTCTGAAACCACAAGGCCCAGGACTTTGATATTTGGTATGAAGCTTCATTTAGTGGACCCCTACCAAGATTGTTCAAATTAAAGCGATGGGACAAAAAATGCCCCCGCCACGGGGCCCTTTGGTTTTACATTGGCTTATATAGGGAAAATCTTCTTCTCTGAAACCACAAGGCCCAGGTCTTTGATATTTGGTATGAAGCTTCATCTAGTGGACCCCTACCAAGATTGTTCAAATTATAGTGCTGGGGCCAAAAATGCCCCCGCGGCGGGGCCCTTTGGTTTTACATAGGCTTATATAGGGAAAATCTTTAAAAATCTTCTTCTCTGAAACCACAAGGCCCAGGACTTTGATATTTGGTATGAAGCTTCATCTAGTTGACCCCTACCAAGATTGTTCAAATTATAGTGCTTGGGCAAAAAATGCCCCCGTCCCGGGGCCCTTTGGTTTTACATAGGCTTATATAGGGAAAATCTTTAAAAATCTTCTTCTCTGAAACCGCTAGGCCCAGGTCTTTGATATTTGATGTGTAGCTTCATCTAGTGGACATTTGCCAAGATTGTTCAAATTATAGCCTTTGTTGATGTTTGGTATGAAGCTTCACCTTTAAGACCTCCCTCAACAATATGCACATTAAAGCCCTGGGGCCAATAATGGCCCTCTCTGGGGCCCACTTGTTACACTATGGATCAGGTGAGCGATCCAGGGCCATCATGTCCTTCTTGTTAGCTCACCGTCACGTAGTGACGAGGTGAGCTTTTGGGATCACTTTTTGTCCGTCGTCCGTCGTGCGTGCGTCCATCCGTCTGTGCGTAAACAATTTCTTCATACGACATCTCCTCCTAAACCACTGAGCGGATTTTGACCAAACTTCACAGGAATGATCCTTAAGTGGTCCCCTTTCAAAGTTGTTCAAATGGTTCCGGTCTGTTGCACATATAGGTCACAGGAGCCCAAAATCGATTTTTTTTTTCACCAAAAACTTAAAAAATCTTCTTCTCTGTTACTGCAAGGCCCAGGTCTTTGATATTTGGTATGAAGCTTCATCTAGTGGACCCCTACCAAGATTGTTCAAATTATAGTGCTGGGACCAAAAATGCCCCCGCCCCGGGGCCCTTTGGTTTTACATAGGCTTATATAGGGAAAACCTTTAAAAATCTTCTTCTCTGAAACCGCAAGGCCCAGGTCTTTGATATTTGGTATGAAGCTTCATCTAGTGGACCCCTACCAAGATTGTTCAAATTATAGTGCTGGGGCCATTGTTCAAATTATAGTGCTGGGGCCAAAAATGCCCCCGCCCCAGGGCCCTTTGGTTTTACATGGGCTTATATTGGGAAAATCTTTAAAAAATCTTCTTCTCTGAAACCACAAGGCCCAGGACTTTGATATTTGGTATGAAGCTTCATCTAGTGGACCCCTACCAAGATTGTTCAAATTATAGTGCTTGGGCAAAAAATGCCCCCGTCCCGGGGCCCTTTGGTTTTACATAGGCTTATATAGGGAAAATCTTTAAAAATCTTCTTCTCTGAAACCGCTAGGCCCAGGTCTTTGATATTTGATGTGTAGCTTCATCTAGTGGACATTTGCCAAGATTGTTCAAATTATAGCCTTTGTTGATGTTTGGTATGAAGCTTCACCTTTAAGACCTCCCTCAACAATATGCACATTAAAGCCCTGGGGCCAATAATGGCCCTCTCTGGGGCCCACTTGTTACACTATGGATCAGGTGAGCGATCCAGGGCCATCATGTCCTTCTTGTTAGCTCACCGTCACGTAGTGACGAGGTGAGCTTTTGGGATCACTTTTTGTCCGTCGTCGTCCGTTAAAAAATCTTCTTCTCTGAAACCACAAGGCCCAGGACTTTGATATTTGGTATGAAGCTTCATCTAGTGGACCCCTACCAAGATTGTTCAAATTATAGTGCTGGGACCAAAAATGCCCCCGCCCCGGGGCCCTTTGGTTTTACATAGGCTTATATAGGGAAAACCTTTAAAAATCTTCTTCTCTGAAACCGCAAGGCCCAGGTCTTTGATATTTGGTATGAAGCTTCATCTAGTGGACCCCTACCAAGATTGTTCAAATTATAGTGCTGGGGCCATTGTTCAAATTATAGTGCTGGGGCCAAAAATGCCCCCGCCCCAGGGCCCTTTGGTTTTACATGGGCTTATATTGGGAAAATCTTTAAAAAATCTTCTTCTCTGAAACTGCAGGGCCCAGGTCTTTGCTATTTGGTATGAAGCTTCATCTAGTGGACCCCTACCAAGACTGTTCAAATCATAGTGCTGGGGCCAAAAATGCCCCCACCCCGGGGCCCTTTGGTTTTACGTAGGCTTATATAGGGAAAATCTTACAAAAATCTTCTTCTCTGAAACTGCAAGGCCCAGGTCTTTGATATTTGGTGTGAAGCTTCATCTTGTGGACCTCTATCAAGATTGTTTAAATTATAGCCCTGGGGCCTAAAATGCCCCCGCTCCTGGGCCCTTTGGCTTTTCATAGACTTATATAGGGAATTTCTTGAAAAATCTTCTACTCTGAAACCACAAGGCCTAGGTCTTTGACATTTGGTATGAAGCTTCAGCTAGTGGACCTTTACCAAGATTGTTCAAATTATAGCCCTGGGGCCACAAATGCCCCCGCCCCAGGGCCCTTTGGTTTTACATAGACTTATAATAGAGATAATCTTTGAAAATCTTCTTCTCTGAAACAACAAGGCCCAGGTCTTTGATATTTGGTGTGAAGCTTCATCTAGTGGACCTCTATCAAGATTGTTTAATTTATAGCCCTGAGGCCAAAAATGCCCCTGCCCCGGGGCCATTTGGTTTCACATAGGCTTATGTAAGGAAAAAACTTTAAAAAAATCTTCTTCTCTGAAACCGCAAGGCCCAGGTCTTTGATATTTGTTGTGTAGCTTCATCTAGTGGACCTTTGCCAAGATTGTTCAAATAATAGCCTTTGTTGATATTTGGTATGAAGCTTCACCTTTTTAGACCTCTCTCAACATTATGCAAATTATAACCCTGAGGTCAATAATGGCCCTCCCCGGGGCCCACTTGTTACTCTATGAATCAGGTGAGCGATCCAGGGCCATCATGGTCCTCTTGTGTTTTATATTAGGATCACTTTTTGTCTGTCATCCGTGCATAAACAATTTCTTCAAACGACATCTCCTCCTAAACTACTGATCGGATTTTGACCAAACTTCACAGGAAGGATCCTTCAGTGGTCCCCTATCAAAGTTGTTAAAATGGTTCCGGTCCGTTGCACATCTAGGTCACAGGAGCCAAAAATAGATTTTTTTTCATTGAAAATTTAAAAAATCTTCTTCTCTGAAACCACAAGGCCCAGGTCTTTGATATTTGGTATGAAGCTTCATCTAGTGGACCCCTACCAAGATTGTTCAAATTATAGTGCTGAAGCCAAAAATGCTCCCGCCCCGGAGCCCTTTGGTTTTACATGGGCTTATATAGGGAAAATCTTTAAAAATCTTCTTCTCTGAAACAACAAGGCCTAGGTCTTTGATATTTGGTATGAATCTTCATCTAGTGGACCCCTACCAAGGTTGTTCAAATTATAGTGCTGGGGCCCAAAATGCCCCCGCCCCAGGGCCCTTTGATTAACACGGGCTTATATAGGGAAAATCTTTAAAAATCTTGTTCTCTGAAACAACAAGGCCTAGGTCTTTGATATTTGGTATGAAGCTTCATCTAGTGGACCCCTACCAAGGTTGTTCAAATGATAGTGCTGGGGCCCAAAATGCTCCTTTGGTTTTACACGGGCTTATATAGAGAAACTCTGTAAAAATCTTCTTCTCTGAAACCGCATGGCCCAAAATCTTTGCTATTTGGTATGAAGCTTCAGCTAGTGGACCCCTACCAAGACTGTTCAAATTATATTGCTGGGGTGTAAAACGCCCCCACTCCCAGGCCCTTTGGTTTTACATAGGCATATATAGGGAAAATCTATAAAAATCTTCTTTTCTGAAACCGCAAGGCCCAGGTCTTTGATATTTGGTATGGAGCTTTATCTTGTGGACCTCTACCAAGATTGTTCAAATTATAGCCCTGGGGCAAAAAATACACCCCCCCCCCCCCACCTCTCCCCTCCAGAGCCCTTTGGTTTTACATAGACTTTTATAGGGAAAATCTTGAAAAATCTTTTTCTCTGAAACTGTCAGGCCCATGTCTTTGATATTTGGTATGGAGCTTCATCTAGTGGACCTCTACAAAGATTGTTCAAATTATAGCCCTTGGGCCACAAATGCCCCCACCCTGGGGCCCTTTGGTTTTACATAGACTTATATAGAGATAATCTTTGAAAATCTTTTTCTCTGAAACAGCAAGACCCAGGTCTTCGATATTTGGTGTGAAGCTTCATCTAGTGGACCTCTATCAAGATTGTTTAAATTATAGCCCTGAGGCCAAAAACACCCTAGCCCCGGGGCCATTTGGTTTTACATAGGCTTATGTAGGGAATATCTTTAAAAAATCTTCTTCTCGGAAACCGCAAGGCCCAGGTCTTTGATGTTTGGTTTTTAGCTTCATCTAGTGGACCTTTGTCAAGATTGTTCAAATTATAGCCATTGTTGATATTTGTTATGAAGCTTCACCTATTTAGACCTCCCTCAACATTATGTACATTATAGCCCTGGGTCAATAATGGCCCTCCCCGGGGCCCCCTTGTTACTCTATGGATCAGGTGAGCGATCCAGGGCCATCATGGCCCTCTTGTTTTTTCCCCTGCTCATCAGGGCTTGGATTGGTCTGCATGATGCTTCCATGCAGGCCTGAAACCAACTGCACATGAGTACTGGTCCATGCATATAAACCTTATTGGTTTCATTGGGCAGCAGGGATTGAGATGTCATTTCATCTCAATGTTGGGTAAAAGTCCCACAAAATTAGAAGCAACATCTCCAAAATGACCTGTTGACGGGGGACATTAAACCTCAAATCAAACAAATCATTTATTCTACAACCTAGTAATACCCTAATGATCCTAAGTATTGGGACAGATAGTGCAGACCCAGATCAGACTACTCCTCCTGAAGGAGCAATCTGATCAAGATCTACTCTGTTTACCATTTCAGGAGCAGTCTGATTGGGGTTTACACTGTCATTCTGTCTGCACCTTTTGGACTCCTTGCTGGATCATGAAGCAAATTTGTTAAAATTTCAGAATAACAGCAAGTCCTCAAGGTGTCAGAAGTTCTAGAATTTTTATGGTAAATGAATAAATGAGCCAGGGCACAGCAAAACCTACAATATGACTTATGTGACCAGCAAAGACTTAGCCCTTATCTTGCTGAATATTCATTTAAGCCACACCCATTTCTGTCTATCAACCAATCAAATTACTTGATGTAATTTATTGCTACAAATTCATAAACTGAATGCCAAACAGTGTAGATCCTGATCAGATGGCTCCTTCAGAAGCCATCTGATCTGGATCTACACTGTTTCCAAAGATAGGGGTTGTCGTGAACAGCAAGATAAGGGTTAGATCAGCTTGCACATTTGTGCAGTTTGGCCAGAGTCTTCGCAGAAGCCTCCGTGGTGTAGTGGTTATGCATCTTGCCTCATGAACCTGAGGTTGTGGGGTCAATTATGGGCTTGTCCAGAATTTTGGATGAGTTTTTAAACCAAGGTCCCTTCTCCATATGACTAATTGGGGTTGGGACATAACACTCAAACATACACACATCAGAGCCTTTGCTGATTGCATTAGCCTGCACCAACCTCCTGGCTAATTGGTAACTTAACCTCCTGGCTAATTGGTAACTTCTGTGATACTGGGTTGATATGCTGGTTGCAAATGTCTTATTGCAGGTTATGAAAAGTACTTGCTCAAATTACGTTAACCCTTAATGTGCCATGAAAAACTGCATCTAAAAATGTTGTTGTCTGTTTATGTCATCTGGTGTATTTCTTGCAAACTTTACAAACATATTGCATACAGGCAAACGGAGTGGACCCAGATCAGACTGAGAGCAGTCTGATCTGGGTCTACACTGTTTGCCTGTAATAGTTTTGAAAAGTTTGTAAGAGGATGCAACAGTTGACATAAAAAGACTACATTTTCAGGTGCAGTTTTAACATGGCATCTTAAGGGTTAAAAAGCCTGACTGGAAAAGTGTGATTAGGCTAAATGACTGTCTGGATGTGACCATGATAGTGTGGTTTGGAACTTTTAAACCAGTGATTTACCTCCACAAATCACAATTTTGAACAAAGTTCCCATTCTAATGCATATACAGTAAAACCTGCTTTAGTGGCCACCTTTAATAAGCAAGCAACCTGTCTTAAGCAAGCATGTGTTTGGTTCCCAGAAAAAGAAAATATATTAAAATCCACCTGTATTAAGCAAGCACCTGTCTTAAGCAAGCACATTTTGATGATCCCTTGGATGCTTGCTTCATAATGGCAGGGCTCAAGCTAGAGGGCGACTCAGGCGAAGAAGTCGCCCTGTGGGGGCTCACTTCGCCGACTTTGGCGATGAAAGCGAAATAAACTTTGCCCTGAAATTTAGTCCGTTTTTTTTTTTGGTGTCTTACTTGTGAACAGTAACGGTAAACTGACATGGTGACGATAATCCTTCCATCCACTAGTGTCAGAAATCTCAGTAATTACACTGAACAAAGCTAACTGTTTATTCTGCACTTCGTGCCAGTTGCAGTTTGGTACGGTGATGTAACTTAATTCTAACCATTAGCGCATGCCGCTCGAGCCACTTGCAACACGCTTAGTAGTCTTGTACTGTCATAAATCTCGGTTGATTGCACAAAGCTTTTATTGCAATTAGAGCGAATTAAGATTACACGAGATTATGTAATTTAAACAGGTATATTTGTACCGTTAGCTCATGCCAAAGACGTACTTTGTTAAGTACTGTTGTATACACTCATTACAGTAATAGATTATTCCGACTGTTGACACTGACTCTGCATTAGGATTAAATAATTTTTAGATATAGATGGTTTATTTTTTTCGCAATTGATTTGTTTGTACCATCAATCGTTTTCATTTTTTTATGGACAACAACAGAAGTAGGTAGCAATTTCTATTTTGTAAGTGAAAATAATTATTACTTGCCGGTAAATATTCAGTAAGTATCCAAATTCATAAAAAAATAACAACTGATTTTCATCTAGCGAGGTTGTTCCCCCTTGTTTCTATAGTCTGTTTTCAAATACAATTGTGACAGGAACTTAGTGAAATGATCTAACTATTACACAGAAACCTCTTTACTTTATAACGGCATTCTTTATAACATGGTTTGATATAACAAAAGTTACAGCTTGCCCAAATACAGTGAAATTACTATATTAAGACCACCTTTGGAACAGTTCCAAAAGTAGTCTCAGATCAGGGGTCACTGTATGCAGAAAACAGAAAGAAAGAACCAAATAAGCTTTTTAAAGCAGAATTAGTCTTCATTTCAGGTTGTCTTAATAGCGGAATTTATTGATACCCCTATAAAACACACTTTTCTCCTAAAAGGGATATACAGGAAAACTCTTTACATTGTTGTTGTCCTGTGTTTAGCCGCACCCACTTCTCCCTAGACCTAGCAAACTTCTCCCTATTTTCCCAGGAGGGAGAAGTCACTTCTCCCAATTTTTTGGGGCTAGCTTGGGCCCTGAATGGGTGGAATCATTTTCTTCAAAAAAGTACTGTTTGCACAAAAAAGCAAGCACTAGGTCAGCAGCATACAACCCAGTGCCAGCCAATGTAAAAGCGATGCAACATGATGATGTCATCTATTGTTCCCTTTGATGTTGTTGTTCTTATTTTCAGATCTCATCCTGGCTTCAGCTATTGTTTCTTTTGACATTGAATATGTTGTTATATTTTCAGATCTCATCCTGGCTTCATCTATTGTTCCCTTTGACATTGATAGTATTTTTTGTCTTCATCATTGATTACTACATAGAGGCTGTGTCAGCCAACCACATACAACCAACAAAAACTGCAGAATATGGATTCTACGCAATATCTGTCAGTGCCTTCCTGCTTGCCCTGTTGTGGAATCATCCAATGACAGCTCAGATTACGACAATCAACAAACTAAGGGAGATAATCACAGAGGACCATGTCATCTCTTATGGAGTTATTTTTAGTTTAGGAAGTTTTATGCTAGGTAATAATTTTATGAGGCATGAGTAATGGTTTGTTTATTAACCATTAACATGCCAGTCATAACAGTTGTTGTCTGCTTGTAACTTTAAAAGACATTGCAGCAAACAGTGTGGGCCCAGATCAGACTTCTCATTTCTGATCAGGGTTCACACTCTTTGCCTTTATGGAAAATTTTCTTTAAAATGTTGCGAGAAGATGCAACAGATGACATATACAGACAACATTTTCAGACATAGGTTTTCTTGTCATCTTAACCCATAAAATGCCAATCACGACAATTGTTGTCTGTTTTGTCATCTGCCAAGTACTTTAAAATTAGTTTTTGCAAACAGTGTGGACTCAGATCAGACTGCTCCTCTAGGAGCAGTCTGATCTGGGTCCACACTGTTTGCCTGTATGCAAAAGTATTTTTAAAAAGTTTGAAGGAAGATTCAGCAGACAACATAAGCAGACGACATTTTCAGCGTCATAGGGGTTAAGGGTTAATCGATTTACTTGATGATTACTTATTTCAGGAGAACGTGTACATAATTGATCATATTTTTCCATCAGTTAACCCATTTTGTACAGAAAACCTCAAAACGGGTACCCTGGCAAACAGTGCAGGCCCAGATCAGATGCCGCAGAATGCGTCTGATCAGGGCCTACATTATTTGCAAAATGTTCAGCTATTTTCCAAATAGATTTTAAAGATAACACTAAATTTCAAAATGGACTCCTGCCATATATAACGAGGAAGATTCCATTTGGTACAAAAAGGGTTAAAATTTTGTCTTCCTGTGCATAACAAATTGTTAGGACCTAAAGACATTTTGTGTTCACTTCACAACCTGTGATAATTTAATCCTTAAGATGCCAATCACAACAAATGTCGTCTGCTTTGTTGTCTGTTGCTTACTTTAAAAGTCATTGTTGCAAACAGTGTGGAGCCAGATCAGACTGCTCCTCTAGGAGTCTGATGGGCGCTTTTAAAAAAGAATATGAAAACCCCATCCATAGGCATTTTTCATGTTCAGAGAAAAAAAAAGACTTGGCATTTCATGTGAATTGTCTTCCAGCAGATGATTCACATGAGATGTCAAGTTTTCTTTCTCTGAAAAATTAGAAAAAAATACCTTGAGAGTGCTGTCTGCTGGACATTAATTTGGGTTTAGACAATATTATAGACAATCATTAATCCCAGTTCTAAACACAGATGGCAATTTAAACAGTTCCTATTAATTTTCAGAGAAAACAAAAAACTTGAAATTTCATGTGAATCTTCTGTCCAGCAAGTCTTTTTTTTTCTCTGAAAAATAAGAAAAAAATAATGTCTGCTAGTTCATGATTAGCACTTAACCCATAAAATGCCAATCACAACAATTGTTGTCTGCTTTGCCGTCTGCCGGGTACCTTAAAAGTAATTTTTTACAAACAGTTTGGACCCAGATCAGACTGCGTCCCACACTGTTTGCCTTTATGAAAAAATATTTTTAGAAAGTTTGCAAAAACAATTCAGCAGACGACACAAGCAGACGACATTTTCAGATGTAGGTTTTCTTGGCGTGTAAGTGTTAAAGGATTCATGGTACTTTCGATTAAAAATATGAAATTTTCTCTTCCAGCTACCAAAATACTACTTAGTACAAGCAGCGGTACCAATCGAGCAAAGTTTATTGGTTACTCCCCTGCTGGTATCCCGCTCTACAGCTTTACTGGGGACCTGATTCAGAAGACCTCACATTCTGTCCTGCTCATGATGAAGAATGGGCTTCATCAGATACTAGCAGAGTCCGATTCAAGAAGAATTTTCTACTTTCTATGCATAAACCTTGTAAGTACTGATGCTTGATTTGATTTTTTTACAGTTGGCTTCAGAAATACTAAAATTAGCATAAGTTCTTTTCTGAACTCTTTCACCCCCGATATTTCTTATGTGGATGCTTCCATCTTTGAATTTGTATGTGCCCATTCTTGTAGATAGGGCGTGTAGTCAAAATTACTAACTCATTTTGTACCAGATGGAGACTTCTACCTCATATAGCTCAAGTCCATTTTAAAATTTTGGGGTGTCAGGTTGTGTTTTCTTCAAAATCAAATTAGAAAATGGCTGAACTTTTTGCAAATAGTGTAGGCCCTGGTCAGATGCCGTGTTCTGTGGCATCTGATCTGGGCCTGCACTGTTTGCCAATTATCCATTTTTGGGTTTCTGGTACCAGATGAGTAAACAGAATGGCAAACAGTGTAGATGATACATAGTACATACTAAACACTTTACAATTTTCAGATGTTTACATTTGTGGAACTCGTATATGGTGTGTGGACCAATAGTTTAGGTTTGATATCGGATGGCTTTCACATGTTGTTTGACTGTTCTGCCCTTGTCATGGGGCTGTATGCTGCTGTCATGACCAGATGGAAAGCAACTAGAATCTTTTCTTATGGGTAAGCTTCAACAAAACAACAAACGTTTGTCAAACAAGAAACTGTTCACAGATTCAATGTTGCATAATGTATTGACAACCATACTTTGTTAAGAAAATTTAAAGACATGTCATTACTTTTATACAATGGTGAAAAATATTTCATACATTCGAAAGTATCTTTTCTTGAACCTTAAGATGCCAATCACAACAATTGACATCTGCTTTCTTGTCTGCTGGTTACTAAAACTTCATGGTTGCAAACAGTGTGGACCCAAATCAGACTGCTCCTTTAGGTGGACCCAGATCAGACTGCTCCTCTAGGTGGACCAGATAAATCCACACTGTTTGGCTATATGCTAAAATATTTTTAAATACTTTGCAAAATGTGCAGCAGACGACATTTACAGGGTTGATACGTTAGCATGAATACACCTCAAGATTATGCACTCTGTGAGTTTTTGCTTCCCTTTAAAAGGAAAAAGAATATATTTTGACGGGAGGTAACTTTTTTAAATTTTCTCGGCCCCCTTGGGGATCATCTCCTCTATAAAAGAATTCTCTCCTTAGCTGTGAATTTTATTCTTTGAGAGTACATCACAACCTCTTTATAACACTATTAATGGGGTCCAAAGCAGAAACGGTGTTAGTTAAACAACTGTGTTATATCCAAACAAAAATGTATAGATTATATAGAAAAATGACCATATCTATACATTTTTGGGATCCATCTTGAAACTGTGTTATATCCAGAACGGTAATAATGAACCATGTTATAATGAGGTTGTGGTGTATATGCCTTCTTTTGAGAGGTTCATGTAACAGGAATAAAAAAAGAATTCTTGAAAAGCTTTTTCCTTTTGTAAAATGGCAAAAAAATTATCAGGGTTTTTTTTACTGATAAAGGGAAACCACTATGGAAGAATTGAATTGACTTGGCCAGTATTTTAGTTTAATCATATTTGTTTTGGATACAACATGAGTGTTAACCCATAACATGCCAGTCATGACAATTGTTATCTGCTTTGTCGTCTGCCGGTTACATTGAAACTAATTTTTGCCAACAGTGTGAACCCAGATAAGACTTTCCTCTGGGAGCAATCTGATCTGGGTTCAAACTGTTTGCATGTTTGCTAAAATATTTTAAAAAAGTTTCCAAGAAGTTTCAGCAGGGGACAAAATCAGATGACATTTTTAGCACCATTTTAAGGGTTAACATTACACATCAGCATTACCCAAACAATACTGCTATAAAGAGGTTGAGTACTTTGAGATACAGTCGAACTTCGATGGCTCGAACCCCTTTGGGTCCATGAAACTTTGTTTGAGACAGGGGATGTTCGAGCCACTGAGATTACTTCCAGGAGGCATAACGAGATACTTTTGAACATATTTTCGGTGTTCTGTAATGAAAATGTATGCTGTGTGTACTCATTAGAATCGCCTCATCGAGGTGATTCTAATGAGTACACACAGCATACATTTGCAAGATAAAAGACGAAAATCTCCTTAATTATCTCGCACCATTTCTTATGTAGAGAACTTCCCTACGGGCTCAAGAACCGGTTCAACTCAGCCATGGTAAACGAGCCATTGGTGTTCGAGCCATCAAAGTTCTACTGTAATAGAGTTATTTGATGGCTGTTTGGACAATAGTCAAAACTATTTCCCCAAGGTGTTGTGGACAACCTGATGCACTATTGCCTAGGGCTAAAGGCTGGGCAATAGTACATCAGGTTGTCCACAACACCCAGGGGTAATGGTTTTGACTATTATCCAAACAGCAATCACATAAAGCATTTATTACCCAATCCAGCACACAGACATACTATTTTAATGGATGCTTTCCTGTGTGATCTTGATCACTCAGACGGCAATGTTTACATTTCTTTGAAGCGGCCGCATGCCATTGCCTAGATATTGTCCCCAGTTCTGCTTCATTAGGCATCACAAAGAGGAAAACCAACATATCCATGAATTGTAACAATATTGGATGGGGAAGTAGTTCACTTAGGGTAAAACTCATAGAATGCCAGCCACGATAATTGTCGTCTGCTTTGTGGTCTGCTGGTTACTATAAAAGTCGTTTATACAAACAGTGTGGACCCAGATCGGAGCAGTCTGATCTGGGTCCACTCTGTTTGCCTTTATGCAAAAATATTTTTAAAAAGTTGGCAAAGAGATTCAGCAGACGACATTTTCAGATGTAGTTTTTCTTGGTGTCTTAAGAGTTAAAACTCATCCAAAACACAAAAATACATCATAACACTTAAAATGAGAGATTTAGATGTACCAGATCATAGTTAAATAGGCCTCATACAGTGGTAATTTCAACACTTGCTGTTTTTTTTTTCTTCAGGTTTGACAGAGTGGAAGTGTTGTCTGGGTTTATAAATGGTCTCTTTCTAGTCGTTATAGCAACATTTGTGTTCAGTGAATCACTTCACAGGTTGATGGAACCTCCAGAAATCGATACTAACAGGTTATTGGTAAGCGGCATTAAGATAAAACACCCATGTGCTGAAATGGATTTTTTCTCATCTCTAGAACTTCTATATGTCAGAAGAAAAAAAAATCATATATTTCTTATATCTAGTCCAAACATTGACGGTAGGTGCTTGTTAGAACCTCATGGTGCCAGGAACAGATTGGCTGAGATCTTTATTATAAACAATAGGTATAATGTTTCCCGTCCCAGCACCTCAGACCAATTTGCTTTTGACTGATCCCCAGTGTTTCTGGCAACATTTGTTCCTGGAGACTGATCATGCATCATTCTCTGGTTTCTGCTGACTCAAGAGGGGCAGTAATCAGTGACTGGCTAAACAATATTTACGATAATGGTTAACCACTTAGGTCTAAGCCTGTCCTGGAAAAACATGGTCGCTGATTCAAGAAGGACAGTTGTCAGTTACTGGCAAAATTATGTTTACAATACTAGTTAATAGCTTGTGCCAGAGCCTTATCCTTGTTGATTCAAGAAGGGCAGATGTCAGTTACTAGCGAAAGTATGGACACCACTAAGGTCTGAGCATACCCTAGAAAAGTGTGGTTAGATCAGTTTTCTCACTGTGTCCTTGACCTTTAAGCCAGGATAAACCACTAAGGTCTGAGCCTGCTCTGTAACTTGCAAACTTTTCAAACATATTCTTGCTACAGGCAAACAGTGTGGTCCCTGATCAGTCTGCTTCTAGATTACTGGGTCCACTGTTTGCAGCCTAGGAGCTGTGTGATCTGAGTCCACACTGCTCCTAGATTACTGGGTCCACTGTTTGCACCCTCGGAGCTGTGTGATCTGACTCTACACTGTTTGCAACAATAAGCAGCAGATAACAAAGCAGATGGCAATTGTTGTGATTGGCATTTTATACAGTGTTCACTGGGCCATTGAATTCCAAAACAAACCAAAAATGAGCCCCACCAAGCGAATTTGTGTGTTCGAGTATTCCGCCATGACACATTTTAACTGCGCATGCCCAGCCATTCAGAGGGGCCAGGGATATGGCTTTCTGTCTGAAGGTTCCTCATGATTCACTGCTTGTATGAGCCAGCAGTGAAGGTTCTGGCGAGACTGCACGGATGCGCAGGCTCGCCTGAACCTTCGCTGCTTGCATAGGCGATAAGTACCAAAATCGCTTGACGGGGCCCAAATAATCTTTGTTTGCATATATTTCTAGAGAGAAATCTGTGTACATGTCCACAATTTACTGTTCAGTACCTCAGTTTCGTTTTTTTTTTTTTTTGTAGGTTGTTTCAGTTTTAGGCCTTTTTGTAAACTTGATAGGAATATTTGCCTTCCGAGGAGCTCATGGACACAGCCATGGTGGAGGTCATGGCCACAGCCATGGGGGTCATGGTCACTCACATGGAGGTCATGCTCATGAGGAACATGTTGCTCATAATACTAATATGGAAGGTAAGGTTTATTTACCTTTTGAGCAGGGGCACAGCATTTCCTACAATTTACATGTGCACCCGGTGAAGAGTCGGATCAGAATCTGACCAGAGACTTCTCTTGCTGCATGAAGGAGCACTGGGCGCTTTTTTTCCTTAGAGCACACAGCAAAGACTGATCAGATTGCACAGATATGAGTCTTAGCTTGGCACACATGTAAATTGTAGGAAATGCTTTGCCATGGCTCATTTATATTTTAACTTGTAACATTATTTATCTCCTGGTTCTAGCTTGGAGTAATATAAGGATATGATTTTCCATCCATGTGTCTATTTATCATTTGTGTATGCATTTGTTACAGGGATATGGTTCTCTCACTTTTGAGACAAAAAAAAAAAAATGTTTTTGGCACCATTTTTCCAAAAGCAAAATATGGATTTGACCTGAAATGGTCAGGAATAACATTTTCTGAAGGGAGTACAGGGGTTTTCCTCTATACTAAAAGATTTTCCTCCCCTTGAGTAGTGAACCAATATCATTGTTGTTGTTAGCTCAGCCGTCAACATTTGTGTCAACCCTAGTGTCCACCCTTACGTTCAAATCAATTTCTAAAGAAATTTAAATCGAAGTTCGGAGTTGCACAAATTCTGTTAGCAAATAGTGCAGGCCCTGATCAGACGCCACATTCTGTGGTGTCTGATTTGTGCCTGCACTGTTTGCCAAGGTACCCCTTGAGGAGTTTCCCGCATGCAATGGGTTAGTATAGGTACTGTATTTAAATAAACTACCTTCAGGGATCAGTTGTTCTTAGCTGATAGTCATTAGTTAACCCTTTTTGTACCGAATGGAATCTTCCTCCTTATATATATAGCAGGAATTCATTTCAAAATTAAGGGGTATCAGGTTGTGTTTTCATCAAAATTTATTTGGAAAATGACTAAACTTTTAGCAAACAGTGGAGGCCCTGATGAGATGCGGCGTTAGAATGCGGCATCTGATCTGGGCCTGCACTGTTTGCCAGGGTACCCTTTTTGGGGTTTCTGGTACTAAATGGGTTAATGTAACCTTTAAATTTTATTCTTTTATCAGTAGAACAGCTAATACACTGATGTTTTAGCTAAAAATGTGAGTAGCTTGACTACTCAGATTTTTTTTCAGCAAAACATTAGTGTATAAGATATAGCTCTGGTTAGAATAACTGACAAGTTTATTAAACTAAAAAGGCTTTGCTCAACTGGGCCCTGAATGCTGACTTTTGTTATAAATATTTTAATCAAGGTGTGCAAATACAAAATATACTGAAACTTTTGCTGAAAAGAAACAGTATTTGAGATTTTGCTGGCTAGAACAATTAAGACAATTAATGAGTTTGTTAGTCCAATTGTTCAAAGCATTGTTAGATTAGCGAGCTCGTTAAGTGGTCAAATTGTTAACTGGTCTAGTGAGTACAAAATCTAATACTGTGGTATATTTGCTGAAAAAAATGTGAGCTAAAGCTGCTCACATTTTTTCAACAAAAGTAACATACAGTAGAACTTCGATGGCTCGAACACTGATGGCTCGTTTACCATGGCTGACTTGAACCCGTTTTTGAGTCCCTAAAGAAATCATCTACATAAGAAATACTGGGGGATAATTTAGGAGATTTTAGTAATATATTTTACAAATGTATCCTTGTGTACTCATTAGAATCGCCTCGATGAGGCGATTCTAATGAGTACACACAGCATACATTTTCAATATAGAACGCAGAAAAGGTGTCAAAAAGTATCTCCTTATGTCTCCTGGCAGTAACCCTCAGCGACTCGAACTGGAACAGATTTTCGATGTCCCTAAGGTGTTCGAGCCATTGAAGTTCGACTGTATTTGCAATATTTAATAATCAAAGCTTTAATGATACATTAACTAATGAAGCTGTTAGTTTTGAACAACTGGCAGCTGATGTGCACCAGTATGATGGTTAACTGCTGCACAGGGTAACCTCAGATCCATCTAATCCTTCACATGAAGACTGATCTGGGCCTGCAGTTTGTCAAGGAGTAATGTATGTACATCCTTGTTTTTGCAAACAGTGTAGACCCTGATCAGACTGCTCCTTCAGGAGCAGCCTGATCTGGGTCTGCACTGTTTGCTTAGACCTATCTGTCCCAATACTTTGGATCATTGCGGAAAGCTCAGATCCAACAGCTCCTTCATATGACAACTGATCTAGGCCTGCAGTTTGTCAAAGAGTAATGTATGACATATTCACATTCTTGTTTTTGCAGGTGTGTTCCTCCATGTGCTAGCAGACACCCTGGGCAGTGTGGGAGTTATCATATCAACACTATTAATAGACAATTTTGGGTGGAATATAGCGGATCCTCTATGTTCTATGTTTATAGCAACTATGATTCTATTAAGTGTTCTTCCATTGTTGAAAGAGACTGCACATATTTTGTTGTTACGAACTCCAACAGATATGGAAGAGGACATCATATCAGCTTTAGGAAAGGTCAGTATTTAACACTTATCCTGCTGAATAAATAAATGTAGCCTCACCAATTTCAGATATCCTTACAGCTCAGTCAAATATGGGTCTCGGGATGGGAATGCGATCCCATGTTCTGATCTCATTCTCAGCCTGAAAGCAATATTTGTCTCAGACAAATATCGATCCTCAAGGGGGAATGTGCATCAGGAATCAAAATGTCTAATACTTAGGCTTACCACCAACTCCCCTGAGAACAAATTTAGAGGAACTGTCTTCATATGTAGATCATATGACATCTTTAAGCAATGTTATAGTTATATAATAATTTAGATTGGTCATTGTTGCAAGCAATTTATACGACATCATGGTAACAGCTGTTTTGATTATGACTGCATACATCCATTAATAGTGCCCCCACCTATTGGGGCTTGGAGATATAGATTGAGCTGCATGGTGCTTCCCCTCAGAGCTGAAATCGAACAAATCTGAGTACTGGTTAATCGGATAGAAAGTATAGCCCAGGAAAAGTGGTATGTGTCAGATTGCACCATAAATCCTAGCAGTTCCTTTAGGTGGTTGGGCTTGAGAGGTCATTTTCTCTCTGTGTTGGGTAAACGTCCCACAAGATCAGATGCAACATCTCCAAAATGACTTAGTGTTGGAGGAAAACCTCTTTATAATTTTTGTACCACATATATTGCAGTCAACATCTGGCACATAGCCTTCATAAATAATACCATGGAATGATATTAAATAAAAGTTATGAAGCATTTAACTTCATTGAAGTTTAGCTCTTACCATCATGAACTTTGAAAAATGAAACCAGTTCTTCAGTAAACATCCTGATTAAGATTAATCATGTTTTTACATGAAAAGATTCTTATAAGGTAGAATCTTTATTTTCATTTGCTTGTCCTTGTCTACATCTTTCTTGTCAAAAATTGACAGTGAAATTTAACAAGATTAAACATGTGGGCAGAATGATTGAACATTTGTTGAATTTGATAAATGAAAACATTGCATATGAGTTTGATAGGTGTGGACACGTGTTATGTGACAAAATTAGCATTGCATTGTAAAGATTGATCATGTGGAAAGTCTTAGACATGACTTTCAGCGGTTTTAAAATCTTGTTAAAATGGTTAGATACATGTACTGTTCATAGGCAGAAGCAAAGTCTTCTGTCTGTGTTCATATATATAATACATATTTCTGGCTGCTCAGATAAGGATGTCCAAATTTCAAATGCATCAGAAAGCCTCATCTTACCCATCTTTTCATACCTATTTTGGTCAGAACATTGGCTCTGTCCCAGCAGACTGTCATATAGCAACATCTGGGAAATGGCTAAATATGGGCGTCATTATCAGGCAGTCATGTTGCTGCAACACTGATCTCTACAATGAGTTTATAAACACCTCACTTATGTGAAAAATTCTATTATGAACCATGACATGACAAATATGTTCAATAAAAGCATTATCCTTTGGAAGCAAAGAATATCCTGCAGAATTGAAAGTTTACAAGTATTTCTGGGTCAAACTAAGTAGTTTCGGCCAATTAGTCCTCATCTGTGACCCTCAAAGAAGACCTGCAAGGAGGGCTGCATCACCAGAAGACTCAGATCAGCATGTGCACAATCACAGTCTGATCAGTCCTTGCTGTTGGCATGAGTCTTCTATAAGATTAGCTTTGCTCACACTATGCATGTGCATAATGAAAAAGGTGCAATAAAGAGAAATAACTTAAATACATATATAGAAATACAAAGCGCTCATATTATGTGCATAAGGAAGAAATACACGATTTCTCAATGAATTAAAAAAGATAATCACCTCTGGCCTAAGAAGATTTATTTCCTGTAAGGAAATATTTCCCAATGCAATCGTTGTATAGACGAGGGAAAGTTTAATTCACATTGACGCTTTGTTCTTGACGTCACGTCAACGGGGTCTCATAAGATGTAAACATCGTTCAGACTGTAAGTCATTAGCTCGAAGGCAGCATTGAAATAAAGATTAAATGGACATAACCACTGAATTAGGCGTAAATTTGGTTACTGTACTCTCTCATTTTTAATTGTTTTATCACTATAATAATTTTAGTTCCTCAATATAGAAAGCGCTTTCAAGATGATGTCTATACAGTTTTTGTTTCAGTCAGCTTATGTGTCACTGCACCCACTACCGTTTGCATTGACTTATGTTAAGAGTGAACCGTACTAAGAATAAGATGCAAAATATTCAAATGAATGACTCAGCCCATTTTAGATATTGGATTTATAAACCTGAGGAGGTTGAAGATCAGATATTAGAAACTCTTGTGCGCAAATGCACTCGTCTCTTAATCGGATGTTCAACCTCCCTCAGTTTATAAATCCCGTATTTAAAATGGGCTGAGTAATAAACTCTATTTCATTGGGGCTACTCTTAAAGGGAAGAATTTGATCCCCTTTAAAGGTGCATTATTGAGCTACCAGGTCTCAAATTTTTTTTTTCTGATTTTTATCTTCAATGCATACTCCTTTTTCATGTGTTCACTTTTGGAGCCAAATACAGCTTCAGAACTTTGTGAAAATGGTTGTTTTCATTCGTGTTTACCCTTCGCTCTGAACATGTGTTCGGAATTTCTGTTCTAAAAATAAATCTGTCACTATACATACATGGCGACAGTATAGTCTCTGAGTGTAGTTACTTATGGCATGGTATTCAGCGTCATATTTCTTCCGATTCAGGCATGGCCTAAGCAAACAAGGCCAAAAATGAACGTCGCATAACGTCATATATGGGGATTCTATTTTTGTCACGAACTAAAAATAGATGTAACTAGTGTGCGAAACCTAGTTAGGGAATCCCTCTCAAACTCGTTTACCTGTCATCATAATTGTTCGCATTTTTGCATAAAATGCATTCATTTGTATTGTTTTAAAGAAAAATACGGGCTATATGTATTTTATTTTTGGAAGCATTTTTTCCAGATAGCTCAATAATGCACCTTTAAGAGTAGCCCCTTCTTGGAGAAAAGGACGTTGTGTGTAATAATGATTTTCTTCTTGCTATGCCACTATATAGCCCCAAGGCCATACAAAGAGAGAAAAGTGCAAACCTGCCTCAGAGCACAGACTAGTCTATGGATTCAGATGCTGTGCCAAATCTTTGCTAGACATGTTTTTCTTGTATACTGTCATGTTCCAGCTCTTGTTCAGATTTGAAATTGTTTGATACCCTTTTAGGTTATGAGCATTGAAGGAGTGATAGGATATAAAGGTCCCCACTTCTGGTATCACACATCTAGCAAAACTATGGGATTGTTACGCTTACAGACAGCACATAATGTTGTGGAACAAAAACTTATTTCACAGGTAATGTTGTTTCTTTTCTATATATTGGGTGAAGTGATTTTATGTGAAAAAGGATACAGGCATCCATGGCACAGGGGATAAGAACATAACATACCATAATTATAAGTATTGGGACAGACAGACCTAAGCAAACAGTGCAGACCCAGATCGACTGGAGGAGTCTGATCAGGGTCTACACTGTTTGCCACTCCTTGTTGGATTGTGAAACAATTTTTTTCAAATTGTAGAACTACAGCAAGCCCTCAAGGGGTCCAAATTTTTAGGATTTTGGCGGTATCTCAACTCTGTGGTTCGAGCTTTGCTCGGGTCACATGTGAAATGCAATGGAAGTTCATGTCTTTTTACTCTGGTTTTTGTCTAACTCTGATTAAGGATCTGCTCTACATAAGTGAAATAACCTTGAACGGGCTGTACCCCCCCCCCCCCCCCCCCCCCCCCCCCAATATGAAAATATGAAAAAAAAACAAGGATGAGCTGAAAAGCCACATTGCCAAGTTGTTCAAAGCATTGTTAGCTTCCTGAGCTCATTAGTGTTCAAAATGTTAAAGGTACAGTATCTTATACTCTGGTATTTTTGTTGAAAAAATTGTTAGTGGCTTTTGAAAACGCAAAAGCTACTCACATTTTTTTTTTTCAGCAAAAAATTTTAATAGCATATTTGTCATATTAGCTGATCAAAGTTTTAAGTTATAGAAATCCCCAATACTAAAAACCCTTATTTTCTAATTGTCCCAGGTGTTCATTCAGTTCTAATGCTGAAAACTTTGCCGGTGAAATTGTAACCATAATGTTAACCCTTGTCCTGCTAATCCCGGATATGCCTTATCTTTGAAACAATGTAGATCCAGATCAGATGGCTTCTGACGAAGCCATCTGATCAGGATCTACATTGTTTTCCATTTAGATTGTGAATTTGTAGCAATAAATTGCACTAAGTAATCTGATTGGTTGATAATCGGTAGTGGGTGTGGCATATATAAATATTCAGCAGGACAAGGGTTAACTAACAACATCATTGGTTTTGAATAACTGCACCCAGATCTATCATATGGTTGCTTGTCCTAGCCCTGTCCCTGTTACTTCTAACAGGGCTTTACAAAAGTCCAGCCTCTTCCTATCCCTTTGTGGGAGACCAACTGGTTACAAACAACCGGCCCCTTAAAGTAATTTGGTGTTCAGTTAATGAAGACCTAGACAAGAATTAGTATACAGTAGAACTTCGATGGCTCGAACACCGATGGCTCATTTACCATGGATGAGTCGAACCTGTTCGTGAGCCCCTAGCGAAATCCTCTACATAAGAAATAGAGGGGTGGGATTAAGGAGATTTTAGTCTTTTATCTTGCAAATGTATGCTGTGTGTACTCATTAGAATCGCCTCGATGAGGCGATTCTAATGAGTACACATAGCATACATATTCATTATAGAACACCGAAAAGATGTCTAAAAGTATTTTGTTATGCCTCCTGGCAGTAACCCTCATTGGCTCGAACTACCCCTGTCTCGAACAGATTTTCGAGGTCCCAAAGGTGTTCGAGCCATTGAAGTTTGACTGTAAATGTAATTTTACCACAGCCATTGCTGCATCAATACTATCCACTTTGTTTCAGCTGTAACATCCTCTTCAACTAAAAAAAAAGTACCTTCGCTGCTCCCTCATACAAGCAGTTAATCAAGAGGAACCTTCAGATCCGCGCAGTCTCGCCAGTACCTTCACTGCTCCCTCATACAAGCAGTTAATCAAGAGGAACCTTCAGACAGAAAGCCATATCCCTGGCCCATCTGAATGGCTGGGCATGCGCAGTTAAAATTTGTCATATGACGGAATGCTCGAAGACACAAATTCGCTTGGCGGGGCTCATATTGTCAGATCATAGGTTTTGATTTACCTCAGTATCTTTTGATGGCAAGAATGTACTAAGTTTGTCACAAAAGTGTTATGAAGACAAGTCAATCATGTTTGACAGTCCAGTGTGCCACCTTTGCACCTGTGACCTCAAAACAGTTCAGTGCCCAATGTAAATTTCCAACAATTAACATCATGACACAATATTTTTGATGCTGTTTGTGGTGCATTGACCAATCAGTCATGACAAGTTGGTTTTAATTGTCAAAATATTTCAGATAAAAGAAACTTAATTGCTGTTCAGATCTTTGATCTTTACATAGAAAAGCAACGTTTTATGGCAGTGCCAGGAATGGAATGTTGCTGCTGAAACAAAATGGATAGTATTTTTCAAAGGACCACCACATGCATGCCACAGCCTAATGTCAAACTGATGAATTTTATAGTTTGGATAGAAAGGACTTTTGATATTTCTGTCATGTCAAAAG
Organism: Lucinisca nassula; assembly: GCA_963580285.1. NCBI lineage: Eukaryota > Metazoa > Mollusca > Bivalvia > Lucinida > Lucinidae > Lucinisca > Lucinisca nassula. The sequence goes on along the minus strand of OY757018.1, from coordinate 109,811,543 downwards.
TTTCATTACAGACACATGGACAGTAAAAGTCCTATATGAAAACCACCTTTAGGACTGTTCAAAAGACTTTAGTGGTCATTAAGACCACTTTTGAACAGTCCCAAAGCTGGTCTGTTACTAGAGGACCTGGATGTTGAAAACGTGAAGGAAAGATTAGAGAAACCATATGCTTTTAAAGGGGAATTAGTCTTAATTATTGTTGGTCTTTATAGGGAATTTAACTATATTTGTGCTACAAAGGCTTGTCAAGGAGCCACAGCCTTTGTGACTGTTCCTTTCCTTTTTGATCCCAGTAATGAGTACCAGTAGTAATAAATGGCAATTTTCCCTTAGTTACTCCAAGAAAGAAATGCAACAGTTCTGGATATTTGTTTGAATCGCTTTGTGAGGTAATGCCAGCAAATATCCACATTAAATTTTGTTTCTTGGATAATAATGGCATGGCCCATTTAACTATGCTTATGTTTACTAATGTCTTTTTTTTCTTTGCCAGGTATCCTACATATTCAAAGAGGCTGGCATCCACACAATGACATTTCAGATAGAGAAAGAAGCTTATTATCAGCATTTGTCAGGTCTTGGTGCTATTTGTGATGAACACTATAAAGACTTTAGAGCCCTGAATTTTCAAGACAAATCAGCTGTTAAAGCCATATAAATTAATATAATGGGGAACTGGAACTCCTAGCACTTTTTTCTGCCATTTTCCAAAGGGAGACAACTTTCGGGGGCTTCATGATCGCTTTTCTATAGGCTCAGTCCCATTTATAAAGGGATCTACTCTTAAAGGAAAGAATTTTCTCCTCAGAAGCAAATTCTTTCCTTTAAGAGATGACCTCTATTGCCATAGGAGACAAAAATACTTTTGCAGGATTTGCCCCCCCTGAAAGCGTATCCATTCCCCTAAAAGGAATCTCTTTCAAAGATATATCTCTGTTGTATACAGCAATTATGTTACAGGCAGATAGTTTTATGTCTTGTATAACACGTCACAGGTATTCAGTGATTAGATTGCACAGGTTTATCTGTGTTTGCTTGCCACACAAAGCAATTTATCAGTTATCCCCTATATGGATTGCATTGTAACACCTTGACCTTATAAAGATAGGCTATCTCTAGACAAGTTAGCTTTATCAGGTCAACTGTTTTAAGCACCTGGTGGCTATAAGCAGCCATAAAATGCTTCATAGATAAACAACAGTATAACCATTTCATGAAAAAATTGGAAAAAAAATTACATTAAAAATCTCATAGGGAAAATTGCAGCCAGCTGATACTAACTATATTATACAAGGGGATAAACTGTTAAACAGAATTCCAGATTCGTGTCATTTTATATCAAGTTTATCAGACTCTGCTTCGAGAACGCACATAGAATCCCTCGGCATTGCCGAGTCGGCAAACCTCGCGATTCTACAAGCCTTACTTGATAAACTCGATATCAAAAGACACGAATCTGATATACTCTATATATGTAATGTGATTACCTTAAATACTATGTGAATAGTACAGACCCAGATAAGACTGCTTCTCTGAACTGAGACTATACTGTTTGCTGAGTTGCTGCCACAATTTTCACCCATTAATAGAAAGTAAAATCATGTTGAAATTCAACTTAATATCAAGATTTTGTTAAAAAGTGCCAATATTTACTGCAATTAATATTATTATGGCACTGTTCTTTTCATCTGCTTTTAAAGTGTACATGATATAGTGATCCAGTTTTCTGACTGCTCATCCAGCCATCCTTTTGTGTCAACACTAGGATCAATTTCAATTCACAAGAACTTAAGATTTGGCCCAAACATGTGCAACATAGCCATGGGCAAAAGTTTTGTTTCATACATGGGGCCAAAAACTAAGGGGTAAAAATTCTTTCCAATTCCAAATGTGCTGATTAAAGCTCTGCTTGCTGGGTATTTTTTCACAACAGACATTTTGAAATATTTTTCTTATTTTTCCAGAAAACAGGATTTGACATCTCATGCATTAGATGGAAAGTCCTATTTTCTTGGATAAATATCAACAATTTGTCATCTGCTGATTTAGTCTAGAGAGTGGTAAAAGTTAAAGCTTAATACTTCCCGCCCCACACCTTGACCCTCTCCACCATCATACCATAGAACATTTGCCATTTTTTCAGAATCAAATATCATACAACCTATGTCCGTTTTTCAGTTTAGTAATGTAAAACTGAACTCCCGTTTGCAAGAAAACATGGCTTACTTGCCAATGTTACGTGCCAAAGACTGTTAGTTTATACTTAGTTCAAGCTTATTTGAATCGCTCTCGAACACTCATTCAGGATGTTATCATGCGCCCAAGAGAGAGGCAGTGATTTACACCACTGCTACCCATTTACACCTGGGTGGAGTGGGCAGTGGCAATACGTGTCATCTTGCCTTCGGCACACAACCTCTTGATCAAAAGTCAAAATGCGCTAACCACTGAGCTATCAAGGCTGCCAAAGACTGTTTAAAAGTCTCTTAATTATTTTTATTTCTGTCCAAATACTACCCGGAAAATTATATATACGAGGACTGTTCAAATATGAATGCAACTAAGCACATAAAAATGATTCCGTGATAGATTTCGATGAAAAATTTATTTTGTCCCCTCAAAGTATTCCCCTTTAACAGATATACAAACTTTCAGTCTTCTGATCCAATCATTGAATGCATTTTGGTAGTCTTTTTGAGGTATACTATGAAGGCACTGGAATATTGCAGAATCGAGGTGTTTGGGCAGTACAAATTTTCTACCAGAAAGGTATTTTTCAGCCGCGGGAACAAAAAAAGTCACACGGGGCAAGGTCAGGGGAATACAGGGGGTGAGGGAGTTCAACAACCTTTTCCTGCTTCAGATAGTCTTGCACAATGAACGCCTTGTGCGATGACGCATTGTCATGTAGCAATCTGACATTGGCCAAACCAGTTGCGGGTCTTCGTTCTTTGAAATATTTCTTCAATTTTCGAAGAACTTTATTCTTGTAAAACTTCGCATTTACAGATTTGCCTTTAGGCACAGCAACCTGAATAGCAGGGCCCTGATTTTGAAAAGAATATATATGGCATACATTACCTCCTTGACGCTCATGGTCCGCTTTGCAATGCATGGTCTTTTGCAATACTTTGTTGCCCATATTTTGTTCTGAATTTTTTAGCTCAAAAAAGTGAACCCATGTCTTGTCACCTGTGACGTCATTAGCGAAAGACCGTGCATTGTAATTTGGAAACTTTTTAAGCAACTTCTTGGCACACTGAACGTGTTGTTTTTTCTGCTCATCTGTCAACAGATGGGGAATCCATCTAGCACAGATCTTTCTCATTTTCAAATCCCGTTTCAGAATTGTATGAGCTGCTCCTAATGAGATGCCAACCACACTAGCTATTTGCCTAGTGGTGTATCGTGCATCGGTAGCAACTATTTCTTTCACTCTAGCAACCATCTTGGCAGATGTTGCTCTTTTCAGCCGACGATCATGTGGTGCATCTTCTGTTGAGCCTAGCCCACAGCTGAATTTCTTACACCAACGAAAAACTGTCGGAAAAGACATTTCATTATGCCCATAAACCGAACTTATTTCATCAAAAATGTCTTTGCACCGTATACCAAGAATACAACGATTCTTAATATAGGACCGTATTTCAACGGCGTACTCTGACCTTCTTCCAACCATGTTTTGTATTAGTATACAAGAGTAGACAGTGTTTATCCAACGATATACATGGCTAAAGTGCACGGATTTTTTTTTTAAACAGGTTTGGTATCAATGTATAGGTAAAATGTTTTTCTACGCTGTGATATTTATTTCCAGGTAATTTTCGCATTAGTGCATGAGGAAACGTTCTACTTGCATTCATATTTGAACAGTCCTCGTATTTTACTTGCAATCAGTATCTGAATCCCGTTTGTGTGAAAGAGGAAAGTCCAATGCAACACAACAAGAGTGCCTTTAGGAAATGTAAAATTAGCTGTTGTAGTATTGGGTGCCATCTAGTGAGAGGTCATATATTTGTCGCATCTTCATTCTGGTGAAGTCCGTTACAGGGAGTTGGGTCTTGTTGAGAGGTGACTTTTCATCTACATTTAGAACCATATCAGGCAGTCCTGTTACAAGGGTTTACACCATCTTTCAATAAAGTCTTTTGTAACAAATACCCACAGTATGAAAATTGCGTCAAAGTGAAACTCGGATGACGAGAACACTGATAACTTGTTTACCATAGCTGTTTGGAACTCATTTTTGGGTCGTACGAAACATTTCTCTTGACCACAGATATTAATGTTTCAAATAATTCAGGGAGAATTTTCAGATTTTGTCTGTTTAAAAAGTATGTTGTGTGTACTTATTAGAATCATTGTTGAGGCAACTCTGATTAATACACTCAACAAACCTTTATTTTAACCCTTATCTTGCTGAATATTCATTTAAGCCACACCCATTTCTGTCTATCAACCAATCAAATTACTTGATGTAATTTATTCCTACAAAGCCATAAACTGAATGCCAAACAGTGTAGATCCAGATCAGATGGCTTTTCAGAAGCCATCTGATCTGGATCTGCAGTTTCCAAAGATAGGGATTGTCGTGAACAGCAAGATAAGGGTTAAAGAAAATAGAAAAGATATTCCTATTAAGCTTTGTGACCTGGTACTATGATTAAACATGAGTGGCTGAAACTACTCCTTTCTCAAACAAATTTTAGTGGTCCTAAAGGTGTTTGAGGCATTGAAAGTCAGCTTAAATTAGATTTTGAGTCAAATGCATTGGATGCTGATATGAAAGTGAATTAAAAGCAGAATTCAGCTGTAAACTTCCTGCAAACTTTTGCATGTACTTGTATATGGAAGGAAAAGAAATCACAAGACTTCTATCAAACATCTTTTTATCAAACCTTAGGAAAAACAACAACAAATTTTCTGACAATAAAATGCATAATTAACTAAAACAGATAAAAATTCAAAACTTAACTGTCATCTACCGGAGAAAGGGATGAAATCCTGTGGGAAGATATAGTTGCACAGGTTATTCTGTATCTTTGTTGCGCCCCCAGATCAAGGTACTGTAATGATCCTAGGTATTGGGACAGACAGGCCTAAGCACAAAGTGCAGACCCAGATCAGGAGCAGTCTGATCAGGGTCTACACTGCCATTCTGTCTGCACCTTTTGGACTCCTTGCTGAAATGTGAAACTGTTCTCCAGGAAGTTCATAAGCCTCCATGGTGTAGTGGTTACGCTACTCGCCTTGTAAACCAGGGGTCGCAGGATCGATCCCGGGCTTCTCCATACCATACATGAGTCTTTAAACCGAGGTCCTGTCTCTGTGTGTTGTTGTTCTTAGCTGTTGGTGGGACGTAAAACTCAAACACTCATTCACTCTCCAGGAAGTTCTCAAGGTGTCCAAATTCTTTGGATTTTTACCGAAGTTGCTTAATCCGACTCATAAATAAATGAGCCAGTGCAAAACAAAACCTACAATAAGATGTGCAACCGGCAAACTCAAAGCCTAGGAATCTGTGAAGTTCGACCACACGCCTCCAAAATTTTTTTTAATACAAAACCTTTCAATTAAGGGGAAATGATACACCTGGCAGATTTTTATGCCATTTTTGAAAGGGAGACAACTTTTGGGACTTCCTGTTCTCTTTCATAGAAAAAGGGGTCCACTCTAAAAGGAATTTGCTCCTCAGGAGCAAATTCTTTCCTAAATAAGAGTTGACCCCTATTGTCATGGGAGACGAAAAAACTTTTGAAGGAGTTGCCTCCCCTCAAAGTGTACCCATTCCTCTTAATAAAATTGCAAACATGATCTTCATTAGAACTGGAAATACTAACACTTGTCCTGCTGAACCAAGATAACCCCTGCCTTTGCAAATGGTGTAGATTCAGATCAGCTATCTGATCAGGATCTACATTGTCATTCAATTACAGAATTTTAGCGATTACATTGTCATTCAATTACAGAATTTTAGCGATTACATTGTATCAAGTGATTTGAATGGTTGATGGTCAGAAATAGATGTAGATTTATTCAGCAGTTATAAAAGCCACATCAAGTGAGCTGGCCCGGGTAGCTCAGTTGGATGTGTGTCTGTTGATCAGAAGGTCATAGGCTTGATCCCTATCATGTCAGCAACATTCTTTTGTGAAGTTTGATCATGGAATCTTTCTCTCCCTTCCTATGATTCAAGATGGGCAGTTATCAGTTTCTGTCAAGAGTGTGCCCTGTACTGGTCAACTGTATAGGCCTGCCAAGGAAGTGGGGTTAGGTAAACTGACCGGCTGGATATAACCCAAATAAGTGCTGACATCAAGAGAAAATGTATCTTAAGACCTCAGCAAAGACTCCGGTCTGTCTACATCCCCACTGAGTCTTCCCTGCATATACAAGATTTGGATCTTCAGAAACCGAAGTCATACAACACAAATGGAGCAGAGTAGCACATATATTCAGCATGATGAGGGTTACAAATATTTAACAAGGGGAGCAGCTTAAAAAGTTTTAACAAGAAAAAGAAAATGAGCAAATGCAGGTGTCATAAACTTGATAATAGTGCCATAGCTAACTGAACTATTCCAGTTAATAACAGTTACAAATATGTAGTACCACATTATATTTGCCAAAAAATCTAAAAGACTTTCATTAAAAAAGAATGACAAACTTTATTTACAAGGTTAAAATTATCAAAAATTTGAATGCTTACTATTCAATACAACATCTGCTGTAAAATTATTTGAAATATTGAAAGCCAAAGATTTTCACCTGAAATGATTAAAGCACTGGTTTATGTATATTTCTGAAAGCCAAAGATTTTTGGCTGAATTGATAGAAGCACTGGCATATGTATGTTTCTGGAACATTACGATAACACATCCATGTGACATTGTGCATTCTTTCATAAGTCAGAAACTGCTATATTTCTGATGAAAATTTTTGATAATTTCCTTATTAATGCCTCAGATTGTGGATGCTAGTTAGAACCGCCACATTGAGGCAGTTCTAACGAGTACCCATAACCTTGTCTTGGAGCAGAAATAAGAAAAATATTGTACACCACTCTAAACCCCAGTTTTCTCTATAAAAAGTTGGGTTTTGATGGGTGTTCATTACACAGCTTGTTAACATGATGGCCAAAGACATTTGACTGAATTGATAGAAGCACTGACCGATGTATATTTCTTGAGTGTCCTAAAATTGAATCTGTGCACATAGCATCATAAAAATCATATGACCAAACATGTACATAAAAACAGTATTTGTCCCATAATATTGTGCCGTTATAGCAATTTGCTGTTATAAAGAATCACAGGAGTATGATAGGTAACAAAGAGCCTTTTCCCCTAGACTATTCCGAGAAACGAATGTTACAGACATTCATTAGAAGCGCATCCGTGAGGCAGTTCTAACAAATATCTATAACACTTGAGCAAATGTTATCGACATTCGTTAGAAACGCCTCTGTTAGGCAATTCTAACAAATATCTATAGAGGCGAATCTATGTCTATAACAGTTGTTTCTTCGAGTATAAAACTACATGTACAAGAATCTTTCATGACTAAGAATTCCTTATGGACATTTCCAAACCAGGGGGCGCCCACGTCAATCAAAACGGAGGCTAAGCCTTTAGTTTAAGATTCATTCCATTGAAATTGTCATTATTACAAAATTTGTAGTAATAACGAATGTTGGTGTAAAGAGGGTTGACCGTGATAAATGTCATATGATTTGTATGGCAGGTTCAGTCAACAGCATAGCTCCATGTAAGGTGTAGTGATAACTTTCCTTTGTTCTCGTTGGGAATATACATGTATGTTGTGGGTACTAAATGAGGCCATTCTAACATATCGTTTTATGGGTAAATAAGAAAAAAGTATCCCGAAATTATCCTTAAGACAGAAAGCAGTCTGCGTATCCATGCAGTCAAATCATGTGACATGGCATCTTTGTTGTGCACTATGGATGAGCTATGGTTCACAGATTATTGGAGCAACATGTAGACAGACTGACCAGACTGCGCTTGCACAGGTTGTTTCGACTTTTTGAAGTCACTTGAAGATTCTTTGACATTAGACTGTGTAACGTTATTTTCACGCATCAAAATCCCGCGCTACAAAAATGTTACAAAAGGACTTAAATGAATCATAGGATCACGAAAACACGCCTATATAATTTTGATCCCCTTGACCATGAACCCCACTTTTATGTGGTAAAACTGGGGTCTACAGCGGTATACCTTACTTGTCTTATTTCTGCTCTGTAATATAGATTGTGGATACTCGTTAGAACCGCCTCATCGAGGCGGTTCTAACAAGTACCCCGCTTCATCGAGGCAGTTCTAACAAGTACCACAATCTATATTTTGAGCATAAATAAGAAAAATATCACAAATTTTCATCTTAAAATTTTCGTTTTCTTTGTGTTAAAGTTTACAATGCATTTATATAGGCACATTTTAGTAATGTTTGTGAGAATCTGAAGGAAACATTACAATTATTGTGATTTCAGGTGTGTTTGAATCAAAATAGATTAGTGCTAGTGTGTGAAGTGATGAGTAATAAATCACAGCCTGTCTCCGTCAAATCACCTGCGCTACATGCTCGTGATTTTATCTACTTTACAACTGACCCACAAACTGTGATTTATCACTCTGACAACAATTCACTGCTAGAACTGATCTGTTTCTCAAACAGCACAACTTCTGTTTGCCTCATGATCAAGATAGTGATGTTATAAAATCATATAAAGAATAAATTTATTTTGCAAAAATGTTTCGTTCTCTTTAACCATACCATGAACATTTTCTATAAAGGAGGTAACAAGAAGTCTTCCTTGATAAAATAGTGGGAAATATGGCAGCTTTATCCACTGCTAGTAACATACTGCCTATTTCAGATTCTAGCCAGCTTAATTGTTCTTCCTAAACACTAAAGTAAACATGTTATGGTCAAGGACAAACACTGCTATTTCTGGTCCTGAGATATGTGTCTCTGACTTATGTAAATAAAACTGCAGGCACTGCATGATGCCCCACCACTACAATTACATCAAGGAAGTGCCATATCACAGTGAAACAAAACCTAATGGCTGTTTTCCCCATCCTAGTGATGTAACCATGTAAGTTTGGTCAGAATCAATCATTAAGTTCAGGATATATAGTGCTTCAAACAGACTACATGATAGAAATGGCTATGTTCAATGTTCAAGGGGCGATAACTCCAAAAGTAGGAAAACCAGAGTTATGGTTCATATGTTCTGCATGTTGTCTCAGGCTGCTCTACATATCTGTGAAATGAAGTTTTGTGAAAATATATTGAATGGTCTCAAGAGTTATGGAGCGGACTGAAAACTGATAGCAACTGCTATATTGAAAGTTCAAAGGGCAATAACTCCAAAAGTAGGAAAATCAGAGTTATAGTTTAAATTTTCTGCATGTTGTCTCATGGTGTTCTACATATCTGTGAAGTTTCATGGAAATATCTCAAAATGGTATCAACGTTATGGAGCGGACATGAAACTACGATAGAAAAGGCTATTTCAAATGTTCAAAGGGCAATAACTCCAAAAGTAGGAAAATCAGAGTTACAGTTCATATGCTCTGCATGTCGTCTCATGGTGCTCTATATATCTGTGAAGTTCCATGGAAATATCTCAAATGGTATCGAAGTTATGGAGCGGACACGAAACTATGATAGAAATGCCTATGTTCAAAGGGCAACAACTCCAGAAGTAGGAAAATCAGAGTTACGGTTTATATGTTCTGCACGTCGTGTGATAGTGCTTTACATATCTGTGAAGTTTCGTGAAAATATCTCAAACAGTATCAGAGTTATGGAGCGGACCCAGACCTATGGCATGCTGACGGATGGACGGACACTACAAACTTCGGAGGGTATTACATAATATCCCGCCATTTTTTAATGGCGGGGCATAAAAACGTTTTTAGACTCCTAGCTCCTTCCTTGATGGAAGACGTTCAGTCTTGTGGCCAAGGAACCATACTCTGACCATTATAACATATGGAGCATTAAAGCTACATGTACTATAAAGTAGGGAAGAGCTGTATCTTCAACTATTCTACTTCTTCTGAATTATAAGGGCTGACTATTCTACTTTGAGTTATCTGCCCTTATCATTTGTCTTAAAAATAGTACTTTGGCCAATATTTCGTAGTGTATGGAACAGCTTGTTGAAACTTTACAGATGTACAGGGTACTAAAGGTTGCCTATTATGGCCAAGGACATACAATAAACCCTCACCATGCTGAATATTTCAATATGTTACGCCCCTCCCCAAGCTTCAGGCTTTTGCATTGCATGATTTAGACTTTTACCATGGATTCAAAAGCAGAATGGAAAACAGCATAGATCCTGATCACCTGGCTTCAGAGGATCCAGCTGGTCTGGATCTATACTGCTTTTAACAAAGGATACATCTGGATTCAGCATGGTGAGGGTTTGGCTTTGGTGCATCTGAAAAAATGGTTTTTGCCCCTATTGTTTGTATCAGAGATATCAAAAATTATTGTCATAGATTTATCAAAGTTTTTTGATACTGGCCGTCCTATTTCCTAGGCTGTCTGCTCTAGAAACACCCGAGAAATCCATGTTATTGGCCTGCAGTGGTAGGATATCATGCAGTGTTAGTGCTACTTTTATTATTTTTGGTTTTACGACACTTTCAAGATTATTTCACTCATTTCGAGCTGATCGTTAATCAGAGGTGGGTGAAAGATGGAGTATCCAGAGAAAAACCACCTGCAGAACTTGGCACAACGAGGCTTGAATGACAGGGGTGAGAGACCTGATGATTAAGAGTCGGGGCTCTTACCCATTTGGCCTAAGGCCATGGAGCCCGTAACAGGAGGGCAATAAACCAGCCTATTCAGTTTCCAATCGACCAAAACAACCAATATTTTCATGCCTTGTTTTAATACATTTTAGGCACGAGGGCAAAATTGCACCAATATCCTATCATTCACTCTAACATAAATATTGAACATCAAACCTGGTTAGCAATGCAAAAGCAAGCTTTTCGTCAAAAGTTGAGTGCAGTGCTGTAATTCGGTACTTGTAGGGTCAGGAAATACATTGCAAGTTGACCAATGTTTATGGGTCTTCTGCACCATGGGAATCAACGCGGTAGAACGTCCAGAAGACAAAACCAGGTCTGGACGCACATCAGATGCCACCGATGAAGAAAGTCACATGGGCCAGAAATTGCTCACTTGGATGTGGCTGATCATGATGTTAATTGTGCAATGGTGGTTATCACGGCTATCAGATTAACTGCCTTTAGCAATTTTGAAACTGCACATTCCTTAATCCATTTAGTACCAGAAACAGATGGCTGATGGACAACGGGCCATGGCGTAAGCTTTAATTTGTTTTATTTGAGGTTTAATGTCCCCTTCAACACTGTATAGGTCATTTTGGAGACGTTGCTTCCAATTTTGTGTGACTTTTACCCGACATTGAGATGAAATGACATCTCAAGCACTACCACCCAATGAAACCAATAGGGTTTATATGCATGGACGGTCCAACATGCACCACTTTTTCCGGGCAGGCTTAAAGCCTCTAAGCAGTTTACCAGTACTCATGTGCGGTCTGTTGCAGCTCTGCGTGGAAGCATCATGCAGCCCAATCTATTTCTTCAAGCCCCAATGGGCGGAGGCCGAAGCAGACCTGGAGCCATGTTATGAGATATCCTGTCTCTAGAGTTTGGTACCAGGTAAGAAATAATCTGGCTACACTTACCAGCAAGGAACTTCAGATACATATACTATGGTATTATTGTACTTTTTAGAGGTTGAAATAAGAGCCTATCAGGTCTGGGGACAGAAATTTTGAACTGGGAACAGTTATTGTTGGCCAGGGCATGCCTGATAGGCCAACAGATTTTCTGTCTTCCATTTCCCTATTTTGTTGTTTCTCTAAATTGACCAGCGGACCAGTGATCCTTAACCACTCACTTGAGTGCTGAGTGTATGGAGCCATTTGGTTTCTGAGAAGAGTTCTGGAAGGATCAGCCATCTCGGCCATGTGACCTTAACCACTGAAACAAACTTTTGTGGCTTAAATATGCCCAGCTGTTTTTCTAAAAATATTTTGATACTAAATGACCCTAGGGCCTAGACCAAGGTCAATGAGTTACCTTGACCTTTGATACTCATGCAGCTTCATTAACTCGTTTTAACTGATTGCATATACCAATATATAGTTAACAGGCAACAAAAGTTTCGAAAAATTAATGATGTCCACTTTTTCCCATACAAAAACACAAGTTACCCAATTTGACCTTGGGTCAAGGACAACCCAGTCATCATTTCTAAAAACAGACACAATAATATTTTCAGAAAATAACTGTCTACCCCCACCATAAATATGGCCTAATAAACAATGTGACCTAGAAAATAAGCTTCCAAGTATCCAAAGAAAAAGTCTTTAAGGTCATGTTGTGATGATGTAGTGAACCAAGTTCGGCCAGAATTCTTCAATCTGATTAATCCTTTTTGTACCAAATGGAATCTTCCTTATATATAGCAGGAGTCCATTTCAAAATGTAGGGGTGTCAGGTTATGTTTTCATCAAAATTTATTTGGAAAATGACTGAACTTTAAGCAAACAGTGGAGGCCCTGATCAGATGTCGCATTCTGTGGTGTCTGATCTGGGCCTGCACTGTTTGCAAATTACCCGTTTAGGGGTTTCTGATACAAAAGTGGTTAAGAGAAATGGTACAGACAAGACAAAACTAAATAATCTTTGATCCTGTGGAAGCAGGTCATGTTCACCAAATCTTACATCTTCTGTATGTTGAACAAAAGTACCAAATTTGGTTTGTTTGTATTGGCGTTTAACGGCCAAGTCAAAACTATTTAGGTCATTTTTGAGCCGGTCAGTTTACCTATCCACACTTTTCCTGGGCAGGCTTATATGTAACCACTAACCAGTAGAGTACACATGAGCTACCGAGGCCCAACACCAAATTTTGGTAGGAATGCATTAACTGGCAAGTGAGATATAGTGCTGATTAATTTGATACGTGTGCTTGCAAGGCCTTGAAAATGAGGGCAAGGTCACCAATATCTAATCAAGTCTTTAGTAGGCTGCAGCGATATATTGTACAGAGTTTGATGACAAATTATTGTTTCATTTAGGATGAAGGGTGCAGACAAGCAAATTGTAGCTTGACAGACTTTGCGGAGACTTAGACCTTGAAAAAAGTACATGTAAAGGTCAACAGAATCTAATCAAGCCTTTCGTAGATTGCAACAATATATAGTACAAAGTTTGACGGTAATTCATCAATTTGTTAATGAGATAGGGTGCGACAAGCTATTTTTGGCCCTTTGAAGTCCTCAGAAGACTGGTTCCAATGCTAAATGCTTTTATTGTTAAAGATTTCAATTATAGAGCAGACAACAATCTTTTTTTTTTACATTTTTCCAGATAAAAAAAGGCTTGACATCACATGTGTATCAAGCCGTATTTTCTCTGGAAAGTTTAAAGAAAATTTTTTTTACAATGCTTTCTGCGAGTCATAATTAGCACTTGAAGTGTAAGATAATACATCTGATAATATTAAAAATCGCGGACTACTTAACGCTCTGCATGCTGGGTATTTTTTCACAGTAGACAACATTTTGAAATATATTTTTTTAAATTTTCCCAGAAAACAGGATTTGACATCTCATGCAAATTGTCTCAATTTGCATGAGAGGTCAAGTCCTGTTTTCTTTAAGTAGAAAAATAAGAAAAAATATCAACAATTTGTCATCTGCTGAATTATCCTAGAGTGGTAAAGGTTAAAACAATGTAAGGCCAGTAGATGTCCTGTGGACCAACAGACATTTGAGTCTTGGGAAAACACCTGTACTATCCAAGCAGTGAACACTTAGGTGCTGATCAGGCTGCACAGATGTTCAGGCTGCATGGGTTGCACCTTTGTTGTCTGCAAATGGCAAGAACATGTTTTCTCAGGACATGGCTCAAATGTGTGACTTAACCCATTGCATACTGGTGGATACTTCCATTGCTATATGTTGGACAAGTCCATTTGTCATATAAGGGGTGTCGGGCCTATTTTTTCGTTTTTTTTCTATATTTGACCAAAAATTCTGTTAAGCAAATAGTGCAGGCCCTGATCAGATGCCACATTATGCGGCATCTGATCTGGGCTTGCACTGTTTGCCAAGGTACTGCTTTAGAGGTTTCCCCGCATGCAATGGGTTAACCATCATCAAAACTTGTTCTTTCTTTGTGACATTACTGACTTTTAATCACCAAGAGCATTATTGTTCAATGAAACAGCTATTTCTGGATGAGGTAATGGCAAATCTTCTAAGAACACTTCATCATCTTCATTTTGAGAAGTATTTGTAGACTTAATGTTTTCACCAAAACTGAAACTGTCACTGTTACTGAACTCCTGGTGGAGAATTGTTGAGTCAGATAGGGTTCGCCGGGGTTGTGGTGATGAATGCAGACTGAACTGATGACCTACAAACTGCTTTGGGAGGACGGTGTTACTTAATTCAGAGCTGGCAGGTTTATTAGAATTCATTTTTAACTGATTCTGTACATTTCCAGCCATTTTAAAGTCCTTCATTAGCAGCTGAGCCAAACTGCTGTTTTGGAACTGATTTCTAGGAAAATTTTGTATGTGCTCTAGATACTGTCTTTCCTCTGCACTCAGACTGGTAAACTCCTGTGGTGGCCTACTTTTTATTACAGGGGCTTTTCCAACTTTAATGTGCAAAGGGTTTTGTACCCATTTAGTATTCTTTTTAGCATCTCCACTTGGTTCAGGACTTGCATTCAATATATGCTTATATACTGGTAATGTTTTGTCTACAGATTTGTTCGGTATATTAAGCCCTGGATATTTGGACACTTTAACTGTTACAAGCTTGTTGCTGCCTACAACATGAACCATATCATCACTGTCTTTAGCTACAACTGTGTCAGAGGACTGAAATTCCTGGCTTTTAAGATTACCCTGAACTATCACTCCTGGGAGATCACCCTCAGACTTCAAATTTTTCTTCCTAAAATTCTTTGTGGTCCTACCTGCAGAAGTGACATTCTGAACATTTAGTCCTGAAGGACAATTACTATCTGATTTGCTTCTTTGTTTCACTATTTCCATACCACTGCCTGAATTTGACCTGTCGTCTTGGCTTATTTCAACAGTTATATTTGAACTCAGTTTATTTCCTTTTTCTGAAGTACCTTTCTCCCCACTATCATTATCAACAGCTACTTTGTAAGATTTTTTCTTGTTGTTGAGAGTCTCATTTTCAACTTTCTGATCATTGTGATATTTGGCAGGTAATTTTATTTCACTAATTCTGTTCACACTAGTTTCTGTGGAAACTTTCTCTGCTTCTAGAACCGATTTTATGCCACAAACTTCTTTTTCAGGAGTCTGTCTTTTGGGAGTTACCGGCTGACCTTTCAAATTTTGTAGCTGTAATAGTTCTTTGACAGTTTTTCCACTTCCCTGACCTTGAATCGCTGAAATATTTTTATTGATGACATTTCCATTCACTGTCACAGGCGCACAAACATGGGTAATTTCTTGCATTTTGTTAATGTTTTTCATTGATACTTGGTCACCTTTAAGCTTGATCAATGACATATGTCCATCTGGAATTTTGATCTCCTGACTGTAGGGGAATGAAGTTAGACTTAGTCTTTTTCTATTTCTGTCTATATAAATAGTCTCTCCACTTCTGTTACTGGCAGAACAAGCAGCTCCAGCTAGTGTTACTGGCGAAATCTTTGCATCATTGGTCTGATCTAAAATCAAGTGAGAAATTTTGTTGCAGTTCTGAGATGATGGTACATCCGTCAAAACATTTCCTGTTGGACTCGTTTGGTCTGAAACTTGTCTCTGCAGAATATTTGCATTTTTCACATCAGCACCAAGAAATATTCTTGTTTCTTTTGAGTTACTGTCTTGTCCCACGCCTAGAGTAAGGTCAGAAAGGGCCTGTAAATTACTTTTAACTTTAGGTACACTGGTTAATGAGTCTGCATCAGGGATATGCTGACTTGAGTCACTTCTCAGTACAAGATTTTGAAAAGTAGCTGAATCTGCAATGGTATCTGCCACACTTCTTACATTACTTGAAGGCTCTTGCTTAATTTTGTTTGAACCATCTAATACTAGATCAGAATCTGACATGCTTTTGTCCAAATTGAGGTCTGCTGGAGATTGTGTTTCTTCTTTGCTGAAAGTTTGTCTTTCACTTTTATGACTCAGACTAGATTCACTTTTGCTTGAGTACAGACTCTTATTTGGCTCTGACTTATTTTGAGTAAGTGTTGATTGTGTTTGATTTTGCAAAGATAAATTTATAGGATACTGATTTTCTAAATTTGGTATGTATGACCATGATGGTGTCTGGCCAGTTATTGTTGGCTGGTAACCAGTTGGGTAATGAATATATGGAGCAGAAGGCAACTGGTAGGAAAGCCCTGAAACCTGCTGCTGTACCAATGGTTGAATGAATGAAAACTGTTGTCCTTGCAACTGAGGTGTTACTGGACTCTGATATAAATTAACCCCTTGATACAGATTTTGGCAATAATTTTGAACTGTCTGGGGCTGGTATGGATTTTGCAAGCTCGCTACATTGTACCTCAGGGAAGAAGAAACTGGTGAAATATTAACAGGAAAGTCGGCTGGACTATTAGCGTTACCAAAGGAAGAGTGATCAGGTCTCGACTTAACCATATTTATACTTTCTTTTCTGACAGAGGGTGAGTCTGCATAATTATGCACGTATGAACTTATTTTATTGAATTCAGTCTCTTTATCAGTGCCACTTGGCACCAAGGAAGCAGGTGCACTTCTAGCCTCTGATTTGGTTTCAGTATTCAAAAACAGCTGCTCCATAGCTGACAAACTGATGGATTCTGGCTTTACAGCTGAAGTGTTAGATTGGGTCCAGGTCAATGCAATACTACACTGTGTCCTGATAGGTAGGTTTGTACAGTCATTGCTGGGTTGTGTAAGATTATCTGCAGTTTCAGAACTGGAACTGACATGTATAGTAGGATGCATGGTGGATGCTTTGCCTTTTGAGTGTATCCTGGCAGCGGCATTAGATGACATCTCCAACAATGAACTTGCTGCAGATTCTATCTCAGGGGTTACCATCTGGTTTGAAGAATTATTCTCACTAATCAGCCTCTTAGCATAATAGGGCCTGTACATTGACTTTCTGAAATAAAGAGAAACACATCAAATAATATAATGTTATTAATCAAGTAATTTCGTATTGGCCTAGTTACAGGTCCGAGGCAAATACAGCAGACCTCGGACCTGTAACTGTGCAAATACGGAATTACTTGATTTATGACCATTTTATTAAATGGCTATCCTGTATTGATCGGAGGTCATCTGTATTAACACCAGGTCAACCAATATTAACTGAGGTCAAGTGAGGTAAAAAAATCAATTATCATGTTATTTTAGTTGTATCAATTAATAAAATTGTCATTAATCAAGTAATTTTGTATTGACCCAGTTACAGGTCCTCGGTCAGCTGCATTAGCCTTCGGCCTCGGGCCAATGCAGCAGACCACAAACCTGTACCTGGGCCAATATAAAATTACTTGATTAATAACATTATATTATTAACTGACACCATTAAAAACATGATTATTGACGGCTGATCTCTGTGTTAATATGGATGACCTCCGAGCAATACAGGATAGTCAATCAATAAATGGGAAAAACTATGAAACTCAACCATATTGTATGAGAACTATGGCAAGCCATTCTGCTATTTATTATGAACACTAGTTATCTTATATATGTCACATATCTTATATAGGATATAAGATATCTTATTTCCTATATAAAATATCTTATGAGATATAAAATATCTTATAAAGCACATAAGATATCTACTGTATCTTACCATATAAGATATCTGTTATCATACGGTATGAGATCTCATAAGTACATATATCAGATTATCTGTTTCAGTATATAACATATATATACCACATCTATTAAATCTAATGTAGTCAATAAGATAGATTATATATGAAGTATGATTTATTATCTTAATTTAATTAGGTATCGTATATATAGTAATTTAGTCATCTTATATTAGATGTTTGTTACATACAGAGGGGAGGATGTATATTTCCTCTGAATACTTTTCAAGCTGGCCGCCATGGCAGTCATTGGATCTTGGAATGCAATGATTTTAGCAAATTTCTCCATGTCACCCCAATGCCTTCCACCAAGTTTCAACTCAATGTGAATGACTGTTCAAGGAAAGATGTGGTTTGAAGATTTTCAAGATGTCGCCGAAAGGATATCTTAATGCAACAGTTTTAGCAATTCTGAATCTCCATGTTGTCCCAATGCCACCCCCCCACAACTGGGGGGGGGGGGGGAGGCAAAGGTGGTGTGTATCTTGTGTCACTGGGGCATCCAACTGATATTGGCTCACAGTTGGACAAGGCTGGTTGTCCTTGTGCACAGCAGGTAAGGGTAGAAGTGGACTGTAATTATTTCTTTTGTTTCTACACTTCCATTCATTTTCTTCTTTCTCCCCTGTCCCTCACTTCCATCCCCCTCCACTATCTCTTCTATCTCTATTCTCCCTTTCTCTGGGAGATGACACAAAATGACCCACATGGGTTGACATGTCGTGAAACCCAAAACAATCAATCAATTAATCAGCAAGACCTGCAAGAAATTGTATGAGTAATGTGTTAGGGTTTCAACTCCCAAAAGATATTAACCCTTTTAGAGAAGTTGCTTCCAATTTTGTGGGACTTTTGAAATGACTTCTCAAGCCTGTCACCCAATGAAACTAATAGGGTTTATAAGCATGGATGGTCCGTCTTGCACCGCTTTGCCTGGGCAGGCTTAGACCTCTAAGCGGTTTACCAGTACTCGTATGCGGTCGGTTTCAGTTCTGCGTGGAAGCATCATGCAGCCCATATATTTCTTCATGTATAATTGTACCAAGTACGATCAATATATCGCAAAGGATAGTGGAGTTTGAGCGATCACAAAGAAATACTCTCAGGGGAGATAATCATAATACCATGGCACCTAGAGTTGTGGTTATTGAACATGACGTGTACTCAACTTCATGTATAACTGTACCAAGTATCATCAATACATCTCAAAGGGTATTGGAGTTACGGAGATCACAAAGAAATACTGTCAGGGGAGATAACTGGAATACCATGACACCTAGAGATGTGGTACTTGAGCATGACACACCTACTCAACCTCATGTATAATTGTACCAAGTAACATCAGAATATCTCAAAAGGGTATTGGAGTTACTGTGATCACAAGGAAATATTGTCAGGGGAGATAACTCAAATACTTTGGCACCTATAGTTGTGGTTCTTGCACATGGCACACCTACTCAACTGCATGTATAAATGCATAATTGTACCAAGTACCATCAATATCTCAAAGGGTGTTGTAGTTAAAGCTATCACAAGGTGATCCCAAGGAAGTACTGTAAGGAAATATAACTCAAATACCATCGCTCCTAGAGTTGAGGTTCTTTCGCATGACATGTCTACTCAACCTCATGTATAACTGTACAAAGTACCATCAATACATCTCAAAGGTAATTGGAGTTACAGCGATCACAAGGAAATACTGTCAGGGGAGATAACTCAAATACGATGGCACCTAGAGTTGTGGTTCTTGCGCATGACATGCCTACTCAACCTCATGTATAATTGTGCCAAGTACCATCAATATATCTCTAAGTGTAGTGGAGTTACAGCAATCACATGGTGATCACAAGCAAATACTGTCAGGGGAGATAACGCAATACCATGGCACCCAGAGTTTTGGTTCTTGTACATGACATACCTTCTCACCATTTTGTACAATTGTGCCAATTACCATCAATATATCTCAAGAGGTATTGATGTTATGGCCATCACAATGTTTTGTCTACGGACGGACAGATAAGACAGATGCAGGCCAGGCTGGTTGCTTTATCCTCAGCTATTTTTAATGAGGAATCTGAAAATGAAATTTCAAAACCCTAGTGTGTACAGTCCAGTAGTTATATTATGCATCAAAAAATGGATGCACAGATGCACAAACGTCCCAGAATCCCAGAAGCAATATGCTCCTCCAACTTCTTGGAAGTTGTGTGCATCTTCGAAGTTGTGTGCATAAGTAGGGGTATATAATATTTTTCTTATTTCTGCTCGAAGATTCAGAACTACTTCAGTGAGGCAGTTTTAACGTGCAACAACTTATGTTTGGTGCATATGTAAATATTAATAAGAAAATTATCATTGATTTTCATCAGAGAGTAACCATTTTGGAGATACAGTATGAAAGAATGCACTAAGTAATTGTGTTATCGTAGCCATTCACCAGGACCTAGCAAAATGATCTCCAGCTTTTATGAAGAGCAATACTGTCACCATGTTAGCTATTTAGAATACGAATGCCACTGAAAGGGCCTTATCATAAAGAACAATAATATAGATGTATATTGGCTTAGAGCTGTGGATCTAACGGTTTTAGTCAGAGATATTAAGCCTTATATGAAATGGAGGGGATGGGACATACCCTGGTGAGTTCAAACGAATCTTATCACAAGGAATGAGAATATATATGCTTTAGGGAAAGGGATTACTAATAGGCCTTTTATGAAATGGAGGGGCGTGGGGCATGCCCACTAAGGGGCCCTTTCAAACATTTCAAATTACTCCTTCTAGTGGTTAATGAGAACTTGTCTTAACAAAAGCTGGCCAGATTTTTGCATGCCCTTGGGGGACACTATGGAGTCCACCATTTTTAATTTTAAACTTCATATCCATCATATCCTCAAAATTTAGAATAATCAATCCAGTGGTAACTGAGAAGTTGAGAACTCAGCTGAACAAAATTTGGGCAGAAAGAAAAAGAACTAGAAAGGGTGTTTGTAAAACACTATGTTCCCAACTATATGCTTGCCCCTAAATGCCAAAATTTTCAAAGGGCCATAATTGAAGAACAAGATTTCATCCAATATTTTTTTAAAGGGCCATGACTCAGAATAGGGGCATAATACTGCCGAGAAAAAAATATGTGTCTATTATTTTTTCATGAATCCATACATGAAATTTTAAAACCCTTGCATACATGGTTCTAAAGATATGCTATGCTGCATGCATCACAAAGCCTGCAATGTACAAATGCCCAAATTTCAAAGGGCCATAACTCATGAAGTATTTTTCAGAATTTCTTCAAAAGTTAATCAACTCATCTACTCATCACTAGCAATCCATTCATTAACTTTCAAGGCTCTAGCATCAATAATTTTTGAGATATTTTGCTGACAAGATTTCATCCAAATTTTTTCAAGGGTCAGAACTCTGAAAGGGCATAATCCTGACAAGAAAAAAAAATATGTATCAGCTATTTTTTCATGAGGAATCCCAATACGAAATTTCAAAACCCTAGCATAAATGGGTCTAAAGCTATGCTCTATGCATCACAAAGCATGCAATGTACAACTGCTCAAATTTACAAAGGGCCATAACTCATTAAATATTTTTTTGGAATTTCTTCACCTACCCATCACTACACCTGTGGACACAGAAGCGTTCAAACTTCGATGAAGTACCTTTAAATGAATCTCTTTGCATCAAGTTAGTTTGACAAGCAAATGTCATTCATCAAAGTAATCTAAAACGGGATCAAGCAATATACATTGATTGGTGTTTTTGCGGCAAGCACTTTTTTTTGCCATTTTTATATCTGATTGACATTCAAAATGTATTATGATTGGACAGTGCAGGGTCTACGATAAAATATACAACACTTTGTGTTTTGAATTTATTCCTGTCTTGCAGTTGACTGACAGGATGCAAGGAAGTATTGAATGAAACATCAGATCAAAATGAAATAAAGCTCATCAAAGTTTGAACGGATTTGTGTCCACAGATGTAGCAATCCAATCGTCAACTTTCAAGGCTCTAGCTTAATAGTTTTTTAGATGTTTTGCTGACAAGATTTCATTCAATTTTTTCAAAGGGTCATAACTCAGAATCCATACGAGAAAAAGTATGTGTCTGCTTTTTTTTTTTTCATGAGGAATCCATATACAAAATATCAAAACCCTAGCATACACGGTTTAAAAGTTATGCTTTGCATCAATTACTGATGCATGTACATGAATTGATTTTGATATAAATTTTCGAAGTTTCATCTTTGTTGTTTCTTTCTGCACCTCCTGTCATGATGCTTTACATTTTTGTGAGGTTTCATCAAAATAACGGATACAGTTTCCAAGCATGAGAACAATTTGTAGAAATGGCCATTTTCAAT
The DNA here is from genome assembly GCA_963580285.1 of Lucinisca nassula. NCBI lineage: Eukaryota > Metazoa > Mollusca > Bivalvia > Lucinida > Lucinidae > Lucinisca > Lucinisca nassula. The sequence goes on along the minus strand of OY757018.1, from coordinate 109,789,202 downwards.
ATTTACTATGTTGAAAGGGGTGTAATTCCAAAAGTAGGTTACGCAGAGTTACAGATCTTGAGTTCTGCTTGTTGTCTCATGGTGCTATACATTTGTGAGAAATTTCATAAAAATATCTTTTCAATTTACAGAGCGGACAATAGTGCATGGTGGAAATAGCCATGATCAATGTTCACAGGACAATATCTTCCAAAGTAGGCAAACCAGTGTTATGGTTCATACGTTTTGCATGTTGTCTCATAGTGCTTTGTATTGCTATGAAATTTCATGAAAATATGTCTAGCAGTGTCAGAGTTATGAAGCAGACACAAGTACATGGGAGAAATAGCTATGTTAAATGTTCAAAGGGCAATAACTCCAAAAGAAGGAAAACCAGAGTTATGGTTCATATGTTCTGCATGTAGTCTCATGGTGCTCTACATATCTGTGAAGTTTTGTGAAAATATCTTAAGCGGTATCAGAGTTATGGACAGGACACGAAACTGATAGAAACTCATATGTTCAATGTTCAAAGGGCAATAACTCCAAAAGTAAAAATCAAAGCACTGGGAGTACTGGTGGGTTGATCGTCTCAGAGTGTAGGTTGGGAAAATAGTCCTGAGCTGAGAATCGTTCATTTAACTTTTAGCAAGCACAGTAGAGCTGATCAGACATCGCGTTAAATGGCGTCTGATTATGTAGATTCTGTTTGCCAATGCCCAAGTGTACGAGCACAGTCCACCCCCACCCCCCCACCCACCCCCCATCGGGCCTTGAATAAATAGATGGGCTGCATGATGCTTCCACGCAGAGCTGAAAGTCCCATAACATTGGAAGTAACGTCTCCAAATGAACTATACAGTGTTGACGGGGCTGTTAAACCTTAAATCAAACAAACGAGCACAGTCCAGAATTTTCTTCTTACGCTGCATGCTGACGTCTTAGGGTAGTACTTGGATTTTATTCAACAGAGTGGGGAGGGTGCAAACACAGCCACCTCCCATCTTTTGGAAATTATTTCAGATTCATACAGTTTTTCACCCTCTGCAAAATACCTGAAATTCGCATCCTCAACCCGCCCCTTCAGAGGTGTAAAATTTCCCTCAAACTTACTCGCCCTTATTATCTAAACTTTTCATTTAGGTGCTAAAAATGAAGAAAAAGTAAGGTCAGTTTTGAAAATCTTACTCGCCCTGCCTTAAAACTTACTCGCAAATGCGAGCGGGCGAGTGGAATTTTACACCCCTGCCCTTTTCAGAGTCTGCATATGGCCCTGAATCATGTTCAAAACTGTTGTTGCATACATATGGCGAACAGTGCCGACCTGATCAGAAGCAATGTACTCTTGGTCTATTCTGTATGTCTAATAACGGTACCACCTACTCATTTTTGCACTTAAACATTTCAGGGTTCTAAAATTAAGTTCTTAGCAGGAGTGGGAAAAGTCTATTTTTACTCAACTTGGCATACATTTGTATAACAGTTTTACAAATAGAATGTTCCAAAAGACGTCACGTGACATCCTGGCCTGGTTTAAGCTATCGTTTTTCTTTCATTACGTGAGCAACCTGGCATTCTTATACTATTTTGTTTAACCCTCAAATGCCACTATTTAAGCAAACAGTGAAGTTCCTGTGCATCCTGCTGATCAGACGCCACATTCCGTGGCGACTAATCTGGGTATTATCCAGCACACGATTCCTGTCAAGACTGTATAGATAGCTCTTGTTGCATCGATAAAAATAGCGCAACATTTCAAGTTCTATTAATAAAACATAATATTGGTTTTCCCAAATCAGTGATGGTCTTTATAGATAGCTCCTGTTGCATCAATAAAAATAGTGCAATGTTTCAAGTTCTATTAATAAAACATAATATTGGTTTTCCCAAATCAGTGATAGTCACGTGGACAACTGCATTAATTCCGTTTGGCCATTTAGTAAATTTGGGTTGATCGTAAACCGATCAACCCAAAAACAGAGTTTCAGTTCATATGTTCTGCATGTTATCTCATTGTTCTTCATATACCTGTGAAGTTTCATGAAAATATCTGAAATGGTAGCAGAGTTATGGAGCGGACACTAAACTATGATAGAAATGGCTATGTTCAATGTTCGAAGGGCAATAACTCCAAAAGTATGAAAATCAGAGTTAAGACTTATATGTTAAGCATGTCATCTCATGGTGCTCTACATACCTGTGAAAATATCTCAAATGGTATCAGAGTTATGGAGCGGACACAAAACTGATAGAAACTGCTTTGTTCAATGTTCAAAGGGCAATAACTCCAAAAGTAAGAAAATCAGAGTAGCAGTTCATATGTTCTGCACGTCATGTCATGGTGCTCTAGATATCTGTGAAATTTCATGAAATTATCTGGAATGGTATTGGAGTTATGGAGCAGACACAAAACTAAGACAGAAATGGCTATGTTCAATGTTCAAAGGGCAATAACTGCAAAAGTAGGGAAATCAGTTATGTTTATGTGTTCTGCACATTGTCTCATGGTGCTCTACATATCTGTGAAGTTTTGTGAAAATATCTCAAATGGTATCAGAGTTATGGAACAGACACGAAACTATGAGGCACTGACATATGGACGGACACTAAAAATTTCGGAGATTATAACACAATATCCCGCCACTTTTTTAGTGGCGGGGCATAAAAAGCATGCAATGTACAAATGCCCAAATTTACAAAGGGCCACAACTCAAAGTATTTTTAAAAATTTATTCAATAGTAATCAGGTCATCTTCTTATCTATAGTAATCTATTCGCCCAGTTTCAAGGCTCTAGCTTCAACATATTTTTAGATATTTTGCCGGAAGATTTCAACCATATTTTTTCCAAGGGCAATAACTCAGGAAATGGGCATAACCCTGACATGAAAAAAATAGGTGTCAGCTATTTTTTCATGTCACAGTGGAAAGCATATATGAAATTTCAAAACTAGCATGCACGGTTCATGCACGGATATGCATTAAAAAGCGTAACAGACTGAATCACAAACCTCCCAGAAGCAATATGCCCCTCCAACTTTTTCTATGTTTGGGGCATAATAAGTAGAAGCAGATTAAAAACTAGAAAATGTGTTTGTGAAACACTATGCCCCCAACCATATGCTTGCCACTAACAGACACATAATTAAAAAAACATAATTAAAAAAAAAATGCCTGTCGTGAAAGAACTGTCAGTTGGTACAATATTCATAAAATGTGCTCAAAATTTATGTAGAGTACCCAAACTGTATACGAAATATCATGAGCCTTGCTCAAGTGGTTCTCCAGATATTTTGTTCATAAAGTTTCCCTATAGCCACAATGCATAAGCCTGAAAAGGGGCATAACTATGTTTTATATTTTCGGAATTTCGTCAAAAGTTAATCAAGTCATATACACCTTAGATCCAAACTATATACCAAATATCATGAGCCTAGCACAAGTAGTTCTCCAGATATTTTGCTCACAAGGTTTCCCTATAACCAATGCATAGGTCCTAAAAGGGGCATAACTCTTATTATATTTTTTTGGAATTTCGTCAAGTTAATCAGGTCATCTACACCTTAGACTCAAACTGCATACCAAATATCATGAACCTAACTTAAGCAGTTCTCCAGATATTTTGTTCACCAGGTTTCCGCATAGCCACAATGCATAAGTCCAAAAAGGGGCATAACTCCGTTAAATATTTTCGGAATTTCGTCTTAAGTTAATCAGGTCATCTACACCTTAGACCCAATCTGTATACTAAATATCATAAGCCTAGCTCAAGCGGTTCTCCAGATATTTTGTTCATAAGGTTTCCCCATAGCCATAATGCGTAAGTCCGAAAAGGGGCGTAACTCCGTTAAATATTTTTGGAATTTCGTCAGAAGTTAATCAGGTCATCTTCACCATAGACCCAAACTGTATACTAAATATCATGAGCCTAGCTCAAGCGGTTCTCCAGATATTTTGTTCACAAGGTTTCCCTAAAGCCACAATACATAAGTCTGAAAAGGGGCGTAACTCTGCAAAGACAAGTCCGACGGAAAAGAAAAAAAATACAGGTTTGCTTAATTTTCATGCTCATTCCATATAGCTCAAGCAGTTCTCCAGATATTTTGTTCACAAGGTTTCCCCATTGCCACAATGCATAAGTCCAAAAAGGGGCATAACTCTCTTAAATATTTTCGGAATTTCATCAAAAGTTAATCAGGTCATCTACACCTTAGACCCAATCTATATACTAAATATCATAAGCCTAGCTCAAGCGGTTCTCCAGATATTTTGTTCACAAGGTTTCCCCATAGCCACAATATATTTTCGGAATTTCATCAAAAGTTAATCAGGTCATCTACACCTTAGACCCAATCTATATACTAAATATCATAAGCCTAGCTCAAGCGGTTCTCCAGATATTTTGTTCACAAGGTTTCCCCATAGCCACAATGCGTAAGTCCGAAAAGGGGCGTTACTCCGTTAAATATTTTCGGAATTTCGTCAAAAGTTAATCAGGTCATCTACACCTTAGACCCAAACTGTATACTAAATATCATGAGTCTAGCTCAAGAGGTTCTCCAGATATTTTGTTCACAAGGTTTCCCCATAGCCACAATGCATAAGTCCGAAAAGGGGCATAACTCTGCAAAGACAAGTCCGACGGAAAAGAAAAACAATACAGGTTTGCTTAATTTTCATGTTCATTCCATGTATAAAATTTCAAGATCCTAGCACAAACCATTCTTCTCTTTCACATATGTATAAAGCGTAACGGACAGACGGATGCACGGAACAGACTGACAGAGAGGACAGAACCAATATGCTCCATCAACTTCTTCGAAGTTGGGGGCATAACAACTAGATCGTGCAGTTGATGGTATACCATCGCAAATACCCGCTTTTCGTATGAATGACACTAAAGATTTGGCAAAGTCATACTTTTTAACTTTGACCTTGGGGCCATGTTGGGGTCAAGGTCACAAAAAAGTAGCCCACTGCCATCTACTATCCACATGCAAAGTTTCAAAAGTGTTATTTCAGTGGTTGCAGAGGAGATCCATTTACAAGAAACTTGACAGACGAACAGACAGACAGACCGTCTGGACAGACGACCACTCAACTCTGGTACGAAAACAATATACTAGATTTTTCTTCGAAAAAAGCGGGTATAACTAGAATTTGTTTTTCTACAAAAACACAGATGTCTCCCCCGTTTTTGACTGCTAAGTATAACCTTGACATTGGAGGTATTGAGCTGGGTCTTGTGTGCAACACATCATCTAATGAAGATGAACATTTCTGCATAGTATTAAACTTTAACAAGAGGCTCAATGAGCCTAAACCGCTCACCTGAGGAACTTAAGTTTTAACAATTCACAGACTTGACTACTAAATCTGCTAATAGAATCCAGCCCATTGACCCTTACAGGATATAAGTCATCATTATTGCATTGCATTCCAAGTTTGAGACTTCTAGCTTCTATAGTTCCTGAGAAATCTTTGACGAAAATTTAACATTGGTCAAAATGGAGACAAAGAAGAATGAAAGAACAGATGAACAAATAAGCTGAGAAAGCCCAATGTCTCTTACACAAAATAAGTCATCATTATTCTATTGAATACCAAATTTGATGCTTCTAGCTTTTATAGTTCCTGAGAAATCTTTGATTAAAAATTTAACATTGGTCTATTATCTCTATATGGAGAGAAAGAAGAATGAAGGAACAAATGAACCAGACTAGCTCCAAAACCTAATGCAGCCTTTCCCCTTGCCCAATGGTGCTACACATAAAATTTAAACAAGATTGGTCGACTGCTTTCTGAGATATGCTTCATTGAAAGTGTGGACGACGGATGGACGGACGACAGACGACGGACTCCGGAGCCTTGGTATACTATCGGCTCACTGGAGCCTTTGGCTCAGGTGAGCTAAAAATTCAAGTCGCTATTTCTGTCACAACATTTTCCCTACGTTAAGTCTATGGGCAAATTTTTTTGTCTCTCAAGGTCACGTAACTCAGAGGTCAATATTCCGATTCGGCCCAAAATCGAACTTAACCGAGATTTTATGCCTGTCCTCGTTATCTGCAAGTTTGAAGCTGATATGAATAAAAATAAAGTTGCTATCGTGGTCACAACGTATTTTTTTATGCTCAAGGGCAGGTAACTCCAAGGCAAATATTCCGATTCGGCCCAAAATCGAACTTAACTGAGATTTTATGTCTGTCCTCGTTACCTGCAAGTTTGAAGCTGATCTGAAAAAAATTCAAGTCGCTATCGTAGTCGCAACATTTTCCCTAATTAAGTCTATGGGCAAATTTTTTGTCGCTCAAGGTGACGTAACTCCGAGGTCAATATTCCGATTCGGCCCAAAATTGAACTTAACCGAGATTTTATGCCTGTCCTCGTTACCTGCAAGTTTGAAGCTGATATGAATAAAAATAAAGTTGCTATCGTGGTCACAACGTATTTTTTTATGCTCAAGGACAGGTAACTCCAAGGCAAATAATCCGATTCGGCCCTAAATCGAACTTAACCGAGATTTTATGTCTGTCCTCGTTACCTGCAAGTTTGAAGCTGATCTGAAAAAAATTCAAGTCGCTATCGTAGTCACAACATTTTCCCTATGTAAAGTCTATGGGCAAATTTTTTGTCGCTCAAGGTCATGTAACTCCGAGGTCAATATTCCGATTCGAACTTAACTGAGATTTTATGCCTGTCCACGTTACCTGCAAGTTTGAAGCTGATCTGAATAAAAATAAAGTTGCTATCGTGGTCACAATGTATTTTTTTATGCTCAAGGGCAGGTAACTCCAAGGCAAATAATCCGATTCGGCCCAAAATCTAACTTAACCAAGATTTTATGTCTGTCCTCGTTACCTGCAAGTTTGAAGCTGATCTGAAAAAAATTCAAGTCGCTATCGTAGTCACAACATTTTCCCTATGTTAAGTCTATGGGCAAATTTTTTGTCGCTCAAGGTCACGTAACTCCAAGGTCAATATTCCGATTCGGCCCAAAATCGAACTTAACCGGGATTTTATGCCTGTCCTCGTTACCTGCAAGTTTGAAGCTGATCTGAATAAAAATAAAGTTGCTATCGTGGTCACAACGTATTTTTTTATGCTCAAGGGCAGGTAACTCCAAGGCAAATAATCCGATTTGGCCCAAAATCGAACTTAACCGTGATTTTATGTCTGTCCTCGTTACCTGCAAGTTTGAAGCTGATCTGAAAAAAATTCAAGTCGCTATCGTAGTCACAACATTTTCCCTATGTTAAGTCTATGGGCAAATTTTTTGTCGCTCAAGGTCACGTAACTCCGAGGTCAATATTCCGATTCTGCCCAAAAAAGAACTTAACCGAGATTTTATGCCTGTCCTCGTTACTAGCTACAGTGATGACAACATTTTCCCCATGTTAAGTCGATAGGCAATTTTTCGGGCGCTCAAGGGGACGTAACTCTTGAGTGAATTATCTGATTCGGCCCAAAATCGAACTTGACCGAGATTTTATGCCTGTACTGGTTATCTGCAAGAATGAAGTCGATCAGAAAAAAATTGACGGAGCTAGAGTGATGACAAGCTTTTTCCTATGTGAAGTCTATGGGAGCTAGATGTTGCCATGGCAACCAGAGTTCCACTCAGATCTGCCTGAAAACCTAATGAAGCCTTTCCACTTGCCCAATAATGCGACACATGAAATTTGATCAAAGTTGGCCAAGTAGTCTTTAAGATATACATTTTTGAAATTCCCATTAACCCTAATGCAAAAACACACAAGGGCAGGTAACTCCTAAGTGAATGATCCGATTCTGCCAGTTATAGAACTTGACCCAGATTTCATGGCTGTGCTGGTTATCTGCAAGAATGAAGCCAATCTGAAAATAATTGAAGCAGCTACGGCGATGACAACATTCTCCCCATGTTAAGTCAATAGGCAATTTTTTCAACACTCAAGGGCACGTAACTCCTGAGTGAATAATCCGATTCAGCCCAAAATCGAACTTGATCGAGATTTCATGCCTGACCTCATTATCTGCAAGAATGAAGTCGATCAGAAAAAAATTGACGGAGCTAGAGTGATGACAAGCTTTTTCCTAATTCCCATTAACCCTAATGCAAAAACACACAAGGGCAGGTAACTCCTAAGTGAATGATCCGTTTCTGCCAGTCATCGAACTTGACCGAGATTTCATGGCTGTGCTGGTTATCTGCAAGAATAAAGCCAATCTGAAAATAATTGAAGCAGCTACGGTGATGACAACATTCTCCCCATGTTAAGTCAATAGGCAATTTTTTCAACGCTCAAGGGCACGTAACTCCTGAGTGAATAATCCGATTCAGCCCAAAATCGAACTTGATCGAGATTTCATGCATTGAAGACAATCAGAAAAAAATTGACGGAGCTAGAGTGATGACAAACTTTTTCCTATGTTAAGTCTATGGGAGCTATTTGTTGCCATGGCAACCAGATTTCCAATCCGATCTGCTCGAAAACAGTATGCAGCCTTTCCCCCTACCTGATAATGCTTCACATGAAATTTGATCAAGATTGGCCCACTGGTTCCGGAGATATACTTCTTTGAAAGTGTGGACGACGGACAACGACGACGGACGCCGGCTCGTGGTATACTAATACCTCACATGAGCCTTCGGCTCAGGTGAGCTAAAAATGTTCATAGATTCAAAGTATTTTTCGGAATTTTGTCAAAAGTTAATCAGTTCATATACTCATCACCACCAATATACTCAACAACTTTCAAGGCTCTAGCTCCAATAGTGTTTGAGATATTTTGCTGACAAGATTTTATTAAAAAAATTTCAAAGGGCAATAACTCTCAAAAGGGGTATAATCCGGACGAGAAAAAAAATATGCGTCAGCTAATTTTTCATGAGGAATCCATATATGAAATTTCAAAACCCTAGCATACATGGTTCTAAAGTTATGCTATGCATCACTTTTAGCATACATTACAATGATGACAAAGGGCCATAACTCACAAAGTATTTTTCAGAATTTTGTCAAAAGTTAATCAGTTCATCTACTCATCACCACCAATATATTCACCAACTTTCAAGCCTCTTTGAACAGTCTATTTTTACCAGGAGCATGTGAGGATAATATGGCAAGCAGGGTGGACTCTGGACGGCTGCTCCTCGGGAAGCAGTTTGGGCTGGGTTCACAATGTTTTTGTCTTTCAGAGGAATTAGAATCAAAGCATTGGGAGCATGTGCGGATGCTGATCACAGGCAGCATGCACTGTCACGTGGTCCACACTGCCTCCCTAGAATAAACAACAATTTGCTATTCTATTATTAACAACAAAATTTAACTAATGAAATGCTCCATACTGGTCCTGGGATTTTTGGACAGCCATTCAAAAAAAAAAAAAAAAAAAAAAAAGAAATAAACATGATAAATAAAAAGTGTTTGTATTAATCGTAAAAGTTGAAAAGGGTGGAAAAGCAATACAGGAGTGTGTTGGGGAAAGCAGTTGGAATGGCAAATAGTTGGAACCAGAATTGGACTGTTGCACCGGGAGCAGTCTGATCTGGGTCTGCATGTTTTTTGCATTCACCGGTTTGTCTGAGGGCATGTGATCACTTTGGTGGATATATGACTGTTTCATGTCGCTTTAAGAGATGTGAACAGGAACATCAATTAGACTGTGCAGTCGAAATGATGCATTTGTTTTGTATTAACATGATTAGTGAAACTAACATGATTAGTGAAACTATAAACAGACCCCAACTGAGATTGGGCATGAGATTGGGCAGACTGCTGTTTTTTTTTTGGTCTTGTGTGTTTGTTTTTCTTCAGACACTTAACCCTTATCTTGATGAATAAACTACTGTCGAACTTCAATGGCTCGAACAACTCTGGGACCTCGAAAATCTGTTCGAGACAGGGGTAGTTCGAGCCACAGAGGCTAACTGTCCGGAGGCTTAACGAGGTACTTTTTGACATATTTACGGTGTCCTGTAATGAATAAGTATGCTGAGTGTACTCATTGGAATCGCCTCATCGAGGCGATTCAAATGAGTACACACAGCATACATTTGCAAGACAAAATACTAAAATCTCCTTAATTATCCCCCACTATTTCTTGTGTAGAGGACTTCCCTAGGGGCTCAAGAATGTGTTCGACTCAGCCATGGTAAACGAGCCTTCGGTGTTCGAGCCATCGAATTTCTACTGTATAGTCACAATTGGGTTGATTGGTGTGGTACGCCCTGTCAGTTAGTAGGTTGCATGATAAACAGTTGTGGATCCTGATCAGATGGCTTCTGATCTGAATCTGCATTGTATGCTGGGGTTGTCATGTTCAGCAGGATTGAGGTTGTGATATATTTTTTTCTTGTTTCTTGCAGTATATTTTGTTTGCTTTTTAGACAACTAATAGGACATTTGGTTCTGGTCCATTTGTTACAGTAACTATTATGTCTCATTGCTAACATTTAAGGAGATTTTCCAGGTCTAGAAGTTGATTTATGTTAACCCATTTTGTACTGAGTGGCATATATCACCTAAGCGTAAGTCCTTTTCAAAATTCAGAGCTGTCAGGGTGTTTTTTCTTCAAAATTTATTTGGAAAATGGGTGATTTTTTTTTTTTTTTAGCTTTCACTTCCATTTTTGCAAGCAGTGTAGGCCCAGATCAGATGATCTGCACTATTTTTTTGCTGAGAACCGGGTTGGGAGATTTTCTTTGATTTATTATTATTATTATTATTATTATTGGCAAACGATGTAGGCTCGGATCAGTTACAATTATCTGCTGCGTCTGATCTGGGCCTGCACCGTTTGCGATTTGCCCATTTTCAGGTTTCTGGTACAGAATGGGTTAGAATAGAATTATTATAAATGTAACCAATTCAACCTTTAGACCTCTGTGTTAATATAATGTCCCTAGCAGTTATAGCGATGACTTTTTATGCCCACCACTAAACATGGTAGGGCATTATCATCCATCCATCGGTCGGTACATATGTCCATCCATCTGTCCATCCGTCAACACCTTACAGTTTCGTGTCTGCTCAAAAAATTTGGTACCATCTCAGATATATTCACGAAACTTCACAGACATATATAGCACCATGAGATGATGGGCAGAACATATGAACCGTTTCTCTGATTTCCCTACTTTTGGTGTTTAATACCCTTTGAATATTGCACACAGCCATTTCTATCATAGTTTCATGTCTGCTCCATAAACTCTGATACCATATGAGATATTTTCATGAAACTTCATAGATAGGTAGAGCACCATGAGACGACATGCAGAACATGTCAACCATAACTCTGATTTTTATAACTTTTGGAGTTATTGCCCTTCAAACATTGAACAGCCATTTCAATCATAGCTTCGTGTCCGCGCCATAACTCTGATACCATTTGAGATATCTTCACGAAACTTTCGCATATGTAGAGTAATATGAGATTTTGTGTAGAACATATGAACCTGACATTTATTTTCCTACTTTTTGAGTTATTGTCCCTTAAACATTGAACATAGCCATTCCAATTGGTCTGTTTGAAGCATTTTATCTCCTGAACCTATTGATGGATTTTGACTAAACTTGCATGGTAACAACACTACGATAGGGGAAAACACACATTAGGGTTTGATGACCTTGACCTTATTTTCAAGGGCACAGACCTCCAAAACTGTCAATGTGGGACCAAAAATGCTGTGTCTGCACCCTGTCTCATGAACAAATCAATGAAATTTGGACAAACTCGGTACAATTTATGATTGAAACTGACCAAAGATTTGATTAGATTTTGGTGATCTTGACCTTATTTCCAAGGACACAGGCCCCCAAAACTGTAATAATTTTTTTTTTTTTTTGTTTGTTTGTTTTTTTTCCTGTCAGGTGCTACATATGAGGCAGGCGATATTGAAACAATTGTTTTAAAGAGAGGTTTGTGTGACTGTAAGTAAAAGGCTAAAGCTATTGTTTCCTAACTTTTGACCCTATCTCCATCCCCCTCTACTCAACCCATCCCTTTGAGGCTAACCTTTTAACTGTTTAAATGTTTTTAAATACATGTAGTAAATAACAGAAGGATGTAAAAAAGATAATAACAGCAACGAAATCCCGTATAAAATATTGAAATACATGTATTGTCTTATTAATAACATACAAAAAAAATATTAATATAAATAAGCCTAATAGTGCAAAACACATGGTAGATCTGAGTAAAATTTATAAATGTGCTTATAGTGCAGACTTAACAGAATGGCAAGCAGTGTAGACCCAGATCGGACTGCTCCTCAGGGGCAATTTAATCGGGATCTGAACTGTTTGCCTGGACCTGAATGAGATATTCGGGAAAATATAAGCCTTATATGGCATAGTTTTTGCTATACTACTAAATTTAAGTATTTGAAGGCTTCAGTAATCTTGTTTAGTATGCAAAATTGTTAGAAAATAAAAAAAAAGAAGAAAAAACATGAATATGATACAAGTACAGCTTGTAAACTTTAACACATCCCGCTGAACATTTCATTTATCAAAACCCATTGATCCAATCAGATTATTTCCTTCAAATTTCATGTACTGATTGTCAGACACTGTAAATCCTGATCAGACGTCTGGATGTGCGCTGTTCCTAAAGGTAAAGGTATTTATGTTTCAGCGGGATGGGGGTTTAGTATCAATAAACTGATGTTTGTGCAAAACTATCACATACGTTTTTGTAAGCAAAAATCCAAGAGGATCAATATCCTTAAGTTTTATGTTTGTATTTTGTTTGCTGTCTTTTTTGTGCTATATATTTTTTCTTTTGCTCCATTGGACTGACCTGGCAAATTTGCTTCGAAAAAAGAATGAATTAAGATGTTCTTTGTATAAATATGGCTGATTTAAAAATACTGTCCTATAATGTTCAGGGTTTGGGGGGTTTAAGTAAAAGAACAGATGTTATAGATTTCTTAAAAAGCACAAATTTTGACATTTTTTGTCTACAAGAAACACATTTTACTGATACAATGGAGAGGTCAATACTGAATTTGTGGAATGGGGAGTGTCTTTTTAATAATTACAGATCAAATTCTAGGGGAGTTGCAATTTTCTTTGGTAAAAATATTGAATATAAAGTTCATAACAAGATAACTGACAATGAAGGAAACTTCCTTGTTGTAGATATAACAGTACAAAGCCAAAGGTTTACTTTAGTTAACATCTATGGTCCAAATACAGACAGCCCTAATTTTTTCCAGAATATATTTGGACTTATTGAAGGGATTGAAAATGATGACTATATTATTTGTGGCGATTTTAATTTAGTGCTTGACCCACATATTGACTGCTCAAATTACAAGAACATAAATAACCCTAAGGCAAGAGATATACTTTTAGAATATATGGAAATTAATAATGTTATTGACCCTTTTCGTGAAATTCATCCACAACTTAAACGCTACACCTGGAGTAAAAGAAATCCACTTAAACAGGCTAGACTGGATTTTTTTCTAACTTCTGAGGGTATCTTTCAGTACATCAAATATAACAAAGTAGGAACCAGTTATAGATCTGATCATTCCCTGGTAACAATAGAATTAGGTTTTAGTAACAAAACACATGGAAAATCATATTGGAAACATAACAACTCCTTGCTAACTGACCTTGACTATCTCAATATTTTAAACAAAAAAATCTTAGAAATTAAGAAACAGTATGCCCTACCAGTATATAACATTGACGAAATAGAAAGAATCCCTGACACAGAACTACAATTTACTGTTAACGATCAATTGTTTCTAGACGTGTTACTGATGGAACTAAGAGGACAATCAATATCTTATGCCTCTTTTAAAAAAAAACAAAAGAATAATTTAGAAAAGGATCTTTTAAATAAAATCACTTTGTTAGAAAGTAACTTGAATGATAATAAGATTGAGGAACTTGATATATTAAAAACAGAATTATATGAGCTAAGACAAGAAAAATTAAAAGGGAATTTTATAAGATCAAGAGCTGAGTATATAGATAAGGGTGAAAGACCCACTAAATACTTTTGTGGGTTGGAAAAACATCACTATGTTACAAAAACAATGCAGCACCTTCAGAAAGATGACGGAGTAATTTTGAATGACCAGGAAATTATTTTAAAGGAAACAGAACTATTTTATAAAAATTTGTACTCGAGCAGGGAGACAGACTTGGAAGATATAGATTTAAAACAATATGTGGGAAATAATATGAAAACAATCACAGATGAGCAAGCAGATAAATTAGAAGGCCTTCTAACCCTACAAGAACTTTCAGATACACTGAAGAACATGAAAAATGGTAAAAGCCCAGGTTTAAATGGCTTTTCAGCAGAATTTTTTAAGGTTTTCTGGAAACAACTAGGAGTATTTATACTGCGATCTTTAAACTATGGCTATAAAATAGGTGAACTGTCAATAACTCAAAAACAAGGCATTATTACTTGTATTCCAAAAGACAACAAACCAAAAATATTTTTGAAAAACTGGAGACCTTTAACACTTTTGGATACAGTTTATAAACTCGCATCAGGGGCCATTGCCAATCGAATAAAAACTGTTTTAGATTTGATTATAAACAAAGATCAAACTGGATTTATAAAAGGTAGATCAATTGTAGAAAACATAAGAGTGATATATGATATAATGAAATTTACCGAAGAACAACATATTCCAGGGCTACTACTACTTATTGATTTTGAAAAAGCTTTTGACTCTTTATCATGGAACTTCCTGTACAAAGCTCTTGAACATCTTAACTTTGGTGAATCTATCAGAAAATGGGTAAAAGTTTTCTATAAAAATATCACTTCAGCAGTAATTCTGTCAGGACACCTATCTTCATTCTTTAGTATAGAACGTGGCTGTCGTCAAGGAGATCCACTCTCCCCTTACCTGTTTGTAATTTGTGCAGAGTTTCTTGCAACAAAGATAAGGAAAAATGAAAAAATAAAAGGTATCCATATTAATAATACGGAATTTAAGATTTCACAATATGCTGATGACACATCAGCTATTTTAGATGGCACAGAAACATCCCTTAACCAAACGTTGGAAGAAGTTTTAAAATTTTCAAGAATATCTGGTTTAAACATTAACTTAGATAAAACACAACTAGTTTGGATTGGTTCAGAAAAATTCAGTATTAGATCAATAAAAACAAAATGGAAACTCTTATGGGGGAGTAATAAATTCAAATTACTTGGAATTTACTTTAACACAGATTTGGAAGAAATGCTGAAAGATAATTATACACCAAAAATAACACAAATGGAAAAAGTATTGAAACAATGGAAGAAACGGAGCTTATCCCCTATAGGAAAAATTACAGTTATCAAAACATTAATTATACCAATATTGAATCTTCTGTTTATATCCTTACCCAATCCAGATGCTATAATGAGTGAGAAAATAATTAAAACTTTATACGACTTCTTATGGAATAATAACCCCAGAATTAAAAGATCTGTTATCGTTAAAGAGTACGCAGATGGAGGACTAAAAATGATAAATGTTAATGCTTTTGTAAATGCACTAAAATCAACATGGATAAGAAGAATTATTTCAAGCGAAAATAAATGGCAAGAGTTTATAAAACTACATATTAATTTGGAGAAACTGACATCATGCAATTCAGAATATATTAGAAATATTTATAATAAAATTAATAATAAATTTTGGAAAGACGTCTTAAAAGCTTTTCTTGATATAAACTATAAAAAAGAAATAGATGAAGAACATGTCTTGAAAAGTCCACTATTCTATAATAAAAACATTACAATAGACAGAAATCCAATATTTTATAAGAATTTATATAATAAAGGTATCAGATTTGTCAATGACTTGGTAAATAAAAATGGGAATTTATTTAGTTATCAGGAATTCAGAACCCTTTTAGGAACTCCTCTGAACTTTCTGGAGTATCAAGGAATAATAGATTCTTTGAAATCTTACTTAAGAAGTTTGAATATTAAACTTACAAGAAAACTGGAAGCACCTTTCATACCAAGTCAGATCCAGATCTTCTTAGAACAAAAATCAGGAGCACAAGCAATGTATAATATTCTGAATAAAAACAATGAACAACCTACAGGCAAAAAATCATGGAATGAGAAGTTTAATTTTACAGATCTAGAATGGAAAAAAATTTATAATTATCCATTTAATATAATGAAATATCCAGCTTTACAATGGTTTCAGACAAGCATAAATCATAATATCTTGGTAACAAACACTCTTTTGGTTAAAATGAAATTGAAAAATGATTCTCAATGTTATTTCTGCCATTCTCACGAGGAAACTATAACTCATCTCTTTTGGACCTGTGAGAAAACTCAGTCATTTGTTGACAAATTGTTACAATGGCTGAAAAATAATGGTATAGAATGTAAAATACCGGAAGAATTTTTTATTTTTGGTCTAGACAGAAGCACTATAGCAAAGCCACTAAACATAATTATACTATATGCCAAATACTTTATATATACTACCCGCTGTAATCAGCAACAACTGTTTTTTGGTGTATTTAAGAAGAAATTGCTTCTATTGTATAAAACACTGATGGATATTTCTCTTTCAAACAATGAAATAATAGAATTCCAAAAAGACTGGTACCCATATCAAACATTAATAAATGATATAAGATAAGAATACAAACAAGAATATACATTAACACATAGATGAAAGTCATAATCTGTACCACCTGTGATAGAAATTCAGACTAAGGGAGTAATATATTTAGTCAAACTTGCCATCATCTCTTATAATTTAAGTGTTTAACACTGTATCCAAGACCCTCCCCCCAATCATTTAGCCCAATATGAAAAGTATAACGGACAACAGAAAGTTTGATCATATACGTAATAAAGATTTATGCCATCTCAGCCTTTGGAGCAATGGAAAATATACTCACAGATCTTTTTTTTTTTTTTTTTTTTTTTTGATTCTATATGTCTTGTTATATTATAAAACTATAAATATATGTGAATCTATGTGAGAGAGACAAAAGAGCAAAAGGAGCACCCTTTAATAAAATTATTAGTTAAGCAGATATGTATATGTATGACAGGATCCAGACTGTCAGGGAGAAAGGGGTGTTTGGAAGGGTGCTCATTCTGTGTGGGAGAGTAAAAGTCTGGAATTAACACATCTGAAATTGTCTGGGTTTCAGAGGTGAAATGTAACAGACATTACAAAAAAAATAAAATATCAAGATTGAGAAAAAAAAAAAAAAAAAAAAAAAAAAAAACTTTCAAGCCTCTAGCTCCAATAGTTTTTGAGATATCTTGCTGACAAGATTTTATTTAAAAAATTTCAAAGGGCAATAACTCTTGAAAGGGGCATAATCCTGACAAGAAAAAAAATACGCATCAGCTTATTTTTCCATCAGAAATGCATATATGAAATTTCAAAACTATAGCATACACGGTTCTAAAGTTGTGCTATGCATAACTTTTAGCATACATTACAATGGGCACAAATTACCAAAATGACAAAGGGCCATAACTCACAAAGTATTTTTCGGAATTTTGTCATAAGTTAACCATTCATCTACTCATCACCAACAATCTATTCAACAACTTTCAAGGCTCTAGCTCCAATAGTTTTTGCGATATCTTGCTGACAAGATTTTATTAAAAAAATTTCAAAGGGCAATAACTCTTGAAAGGGGCATATTCCGGACGAGAAAAAAAATACGCGTCAGCTAATTTTCCATGAGGAATCCATATATGAAATTGCAAAACCCTAGCATACTCGGTTCTAAAGTTAAGCTATGCATCACTTTCAGCATACATTACAATGGGCACAAATTACCAAAATGACAAAGGGCCATAACTCACAAAGTATTTTTCGGAATTTTGTCATAAGTTAATCAGTTCATCTACTCATCACCAACAATCTATTCACCAACTTTCAAGGCTCTAGCTCCAATAGTTTTTGAGATATCTTGCTGACAAGATTATATTAAAAAAAAATCAAAGGGCAATAACTCTTGAAGGGGGCATAATCCGGACGAGAAAAAAAATACGCGTCAGCTAATTTTCCATGAGGAATCCATATATGAAATTTCAAAACCCTAGCATACACGGTTCTTTAGTTATGCTATGCATCAAAAGCGTAACGGACAGACAACGAACCAGAACCAATATGCCCCTCCAACTTTTTCAAAGTTGGGGGCATAATAAGAAAGTTATTGACAGAACACAAAAAAGGCTTTTTTTTTACCTTTAACCTCTATGTATGACCTTGAACTTTCAGGTATTAAACTGGGTCATGCGTGCAACACATCATCTCATGGTGGTTAACATTTCTGCCTAGCAATTTCAAAATCCATCTAAAAATAAGAAAGTTATTGACCAAACACGAAAAAAGGCCCCTTTTTTACCTTTGACCTCTATGTATGACCTTGACATTTTAGGTACCAAACTGAATCATGCATGCAACACATCGTCCCATGATAGTTAACATGTTTGCCAAGTAACTTCAAATTCTATTTAAAAATAGGCAAGTTATTGACAAAACCCGAAAAAAGGCCCCTTTTTTACCTTTGACCTCTAAGTATGACCTTGACCTTTGAGGTACCAACCTGGGTCATGCGCGCAACACATCGCCTTATATTGGTTCACATTTCTGCCATGTGATTTCAAAATCCATCTCAAAATAAGAAAGTTATTGACCAAATACGAAAAAAAGGCCCACTTTTTGACCTTTGACCTCTAAGTATGACCTTGACCTTTGAGGTACCGACCTGCCTCATGTGCACCACACATCGTCTCATGATTGTTAATAATTATGCCAAGTAATTTTAAAATCCATCTCAAAATTAGAAAGTTACTGACCAAATACGAAAAAAAGGCCCCTTTTTTGACCTTTGTCCTCTAAGTATGACCTTGACCTTTGAGGAACCGACCTGCCTCATGCGCACCACACATCGTCTTATGGTTGTTAATAATTATGCCAAGTAATTTTAAAATCCATCTCAAAATAAGAAAGTTATTGACCAAATACGAAAAAAAGGCCCCTTTTTTGACCTTTGACCTCTAAGTATGACCTTGACCTTTGAGGTACCGACCTGCCTCATGCGCACCACACATCGTCTTATGGTTGTTAATATTTCTGCCTAGTAATTTTAAAATCCATCAAAAAATAAGAAAGTTATTGACCGGACACGATTTGCCCATACATATATACATACCAACAAACTTCCATGGGAGATAATTCAAAAAGTATAAATGCAAGAGTTATGGTTCTTGCGCACTGCACGTCGTCTAATGCTGATTAATATTTATACGAAGTTTCGTGAAGATAACGGTTTTCAAGTTACAGAGCGGACACGAATGTGTGACAGACGGACAGACAGACGCCCGGGGGAAAAACAATATGTCTCTCCGAAAAAAAAAATTTCAGGGAAGACATAATAAAAGTAAGAAACAGAGCAAAAATAATGTCCCCCTGCTTCATTTTGAAGACTTAATAATAAAGGAACTGCAGCTCTACCTTCTTTTTAGTTGTTTAACCTTGAGTTTTTTAACAAGGTGACTTTGTGTAGTATGTTGGTATACTTTGGCAGTCTGGTGTTTAGTTGGAGACCCATTAAACTCAGTCTTTATCTGTTCAGGTAGGTACATAATCAGCAGTTTGGCCAAGTCCTCATCAGCAAGTAGCAAGCGTATGTACCTCACAGTCTGTCAAAATAATAAATAAAAACTTGGTAAATCAACCATTATTGTAACATACACCACAACCTCTTTATAACACTATTAATAGGGTCCAAAGCAGAAACCATGTCACTTAAGCAACCGTATTATATGCGAACAATGTATAGATTATATATAGAAAAATGATCATTCATGGTCATTTTGTCTATATAATTTTTACATTTCTGGGATCCATCTTGAAACTGTGTTATATCTAAAACTGTGTTATAATGAGGTTGTGGTGTACCTTATTTCTTTGTGTGGTTTGTTTGTTTGTTGAAAAGTTTAACAGTCTAAGCAACACTATTTAGGTCAATTCGAGGTGGTCAGTCTACATGACCTGAACCATGAGCACTTTTCCTGGGGAGGCGGTTTACCAGGACTGCATGTACAGTGCCCATTTTTCATCACTGAAACTGCCCTTTTGAATCTGCGAAATGGAATTTAAATTGATCTATATCATCAACAATTAAATCAAATATACAGAAGATCCTCACTATAATAACAGTATTTGATTCCCAACATTTTGTCTTTACACTGAATTTGTCACTTCAACCCATTTTGTACCAGAAACCCCTAAACGGTTACCGCGGCAAACAGTGCAGGCCCAGATCAGACGCCGCAGAATGCGGCGTCTGATCAGGGCCTCCACTGTTTGCAAAAACTTCAGCCATTCTTCTAATAAATTTTAAAGAGAACACAAAGAACACAACCTGACACCCCTAAATTTTTAAATGAACTCCTGCTATATATAAGGAGGAAGATTCCATTTGGTACAAAAAGGGTTAAAGCATCCTGATAAGTATAACAATTTAAGCAAGAAACAAACGTGGACATCTGTCAGAATTTTCTCGCCAAGGTGATTCTAACAAATATCCACAACACTTGCTTCTTGGAGTAATAAATGCAACATTCTTGAAAACCTCCATCTTACCTTAGTTAGAATATCGTTTGAAATTGTTATTATAATGAACACCCCTTTAACCCATTGTATGCCGGAAACCCCTAAAGGGCTACTTTGGCAAACAGTGCAGGCCCTGATCAGATGCCGCAGAACGCGGCATCTGATCAGGGCCTACACTGTTTGCAAAAAGTTCTGACAGCTATTTTCCAAATCATTTTCAAAGATAACACAAACTACCACCCCTAAATTCCGTAATGGACTCCTGCCATATATAAAGAAAGAAGATTCCATTTTGTACAAAAAGTGTTAAACCCACATTATAGGGAGAGAACTGGGGTTGACAAGGGCATATATTATTCTTCTTATTTCTTGCCCAAAACATAGTATCCTCATTGAGCACATATAATCTATGTTTAACCCTTTTGTACCAAATGGAATCTACCTAAAAAAGCAGGAGTCCATTTCAAAATTTAGGAGTGTCAGGTTGTGTTTTCTTCAAAATTGATTTGGAAAATGGCTGAACTTTTTGCATAGAGTGTAGGCCCTGATCAGACCTGGCATTCTGCGGCGTCTGATCTGGGCCTGCACTGTTTGGCAAGGTACCCCTTTAGGGGTTTCTGGTACTGAATGGGTTATAACAATGATAATCACAAAAATAATATTGCTGGAGATATGAAAGAATGCACTATGTGACATAGTCACATGGATGGATCTAAATGATAACTCCCAAGTTCTGATATAACACCCACATTCTATATTAGAAGCAAAAATGAGAACCCAAATTTTTATCTTAACTCCATGAAACGTACCAGGGGTTACATGAAATGTAGCATTTAATTTTATCGTATAAGTATGATGTGCAACACATTTAATTGTGCATGCATCAGTTTGCAAATTGAACGAATATATCATATCAAGTAATTTGATTGGTTGATAGTCAGAAATGGATGTGACTAAATTAATTTATTCAGCAGGTTAAGAGTTTGTTGTTAAAACATTTTTACGTTTTCTTTATTTCCAGCTATTGTAGGGTTATAATCAGCCAGTACTGCCAGTAGAGTTCTGTAGACTTCAGGCTTCTGGTTAAGGGTTTCCAGGTTAATCTTCAGTACATTCATCAGTGCCATGAAGGCTGCTACATCATGTCTGCTCACACTGGAGTCTGTCATCTCTGTGCTGATGAACCAAAACTCTACACCTGCAATATACAGAATACAGCAAAATTCCTTTATTAAGACCACCTTTGGGACTGT
The DNA here is from genome assembly GCA_963580285.1 of Lucinisca nassula. Taxonomy (NCBI): domain Eukaryota; kingdom Metazoa; phylum Mollusca; class Bivalvia; order Lucinida; family Lucinidae; genus Lucinisca; species Lucinisca nassula. The sequence goes on along the minus strand of OY757018.1, from coordinate 109,767,396 downwards.
TCAAAAGTGGTCTTTAAGACCACTTTTGAACAGTCCCAAAGGTGGTCTCTGACCAAAAGACACTGTATGCAGAAAACAAGAAGAAACTAGAATTTGTTTTTCTAGGCACAAATTACCAAAAACACAGATGTCTCCCCCGTTTTTGACTGCTAAGTATAACCTTGACATTGGAGGTATTGAGCTGGGTCTTGTGTGCAACACATCATCTAATGAAGATGAACATTTCTGCATACTAACTTTAAAAATGTTCAAAGAAAAATAAAACAGTTATTGGCCGTAAACAAAAAAAGCACTTTTTTACCTTTGGCCTCTAAGTATGGCCTTGACCTTTGCGGTACAACACATCGTCTCATGATGGTTAACATTTCTTCAAAGTAATTTCATAATCCATCAGAGAATAAGGAAGTTATTGACTGTCCTTTTTTACCTTTGACCTCTAGGTATGACCTTGACATTGGAGGTATGGACCTTGGTCTTGCACATGACTCATGGTCCAACTTTCAAGCCTCTAGCTCCAATAGTTTTTGAGATATCTTGCTGACATGATTTTATTAAAAAAAAATTCAAAGGGCAATAACTCTTGAAAGGGGCATAATCTGGATGAGAAAAAAAATACGCGTCAGCTTATTTTCCATTAGGAATGCATATATGAAATTTCAAAACCCTAGCATACACAGTTCTAAAGTTATGCTATGCATCACTTTTAGCATTCATTACAATGGGCACAAATTACCAAAATGACAAAGGGCCATAACTCGCAAAGTATTTTTCAGAATTTTGTCAAAAGTTAATCAGTTCATATACTCATCACCACCAATATACTCAACAACTTTCAAGGCTCTAGCTCCAATAGTGTTTGAGATATTTTGCTGACAAGATTTAATTAAAAAAATTTCCAAGGGCAATAACTCTTGAAAGGAGCATAATCCGGACGAGAAAAAAAATATGCGTCAGCTAATTTTTCATGAGGAACCCATATATGAAATTTCAAAACCCTAGCATACACGGTTCTAAAGTTATGCTATGCATCAGTTTTAGCATACATTACAATGGGCAAAAATTACCAAAATGACAAAGGGCCATAACTCACATATATGTTTTGGAATTTTGTCAAAAGTTAATCAGTTCATCTACTCATCACCACCAATATATTCACCAACTTTCAAGCCTCTAGCTCCAATAGTTTTGAGATATCTTGCTGACAAGATTTTATTAAAAAAAAATTCAAAGGGCAATAACTCTTGAAAGGGGCATAATCCTGACGAGAAAAAAAATACACGTCAGCTTATTTTCCATCAGAAATGCATATATGAAATTTCAAAACTATAGCATACACAGTTCTAAAGTTATGCTATGCATCACTTTTAGCATACATTACAATGGGCACAAATTACCAAAATGACAAAGGGCCATAACTCACAAAGTATTTTTCAGAATTTTGTCATAAGTTAATCAGTTCATCTACTCATCACCAACAATCTATTCACCAACTTTCAAGGCTCTAGCTCCAATAGTTTTTGAGATATCTTGCTGACAAGATTTTATTAAAAACAAGATGTGTTTGTGAAACACGAACATGTCCCCGAGCATGGTCATTTTTTATTCAAAGTTGCTCACAGTTCAAGATTTTTGTTTGTGTGGGAAGCCCTTGACACAAGAAACTTACATGTCAAATATGAAAGCTCTATCTTAAACGGTTCAAAAGTTATGAACAATAATATTTTTTTTCTTTAAAGTAGGTCAAGGTCACAGGTAAAAAAAAAATGCATGAATGTTAAGCTCTAGTCACAAGGAACCTACATGCCAAATATTAAGGCTCTATCTTAAACGGTTCAAAAGTTATGAACAATTTTATTTTTTCTTTTAAGTAGGTCAAAGGTCAAGGTCATGGTCCAAACATTTTGCATGAATGAAAAGCTCTAATCACAGGGAACCTACATGCCAAATATGAAAGCTCTATCCCAAACGGTTCGAAAGTTATGACAAAAAATGTTTATTTTTTTAAGTAGGTCAAGGTCACAGGTCAAAATTTTTGCATGACTGTAAAGTGTCTGTCACAAGGAACCTACATGCTAAATATGAAGGCTGTATCTCAAACTGTTCAAAAGTTATGACCAATGTTAACTTTTTCTTTTATGTACGTCAAAGGTCAAGGTCACAGGTAAAAAATTTTTGTGTGAATGTAAAGCTCTTGTCACAAGGAACCTACATGCAAAAATTACCAAAATGACAAAGGGCCATAACTCACAAAGTATTTTTCGGAATTTTGTCAAAAGTTAATCAGTTCATCTACTCATCACCATCAATATATTCACCAACTTTCAAGGCTCTAGCTCCAATAGTTTTTGAGATATCTTGCTGACAAGATTTTATTAAAAAAAAAAAATTCAAAGGGCAATAACTCTTGAAGGGGGCATAATTCGGATGAGAAAAAATATATGCGTCAGCTAATTTTCCACGAGGAATCCATATATAAAACTTCAAAACCCTAGCATACACGGTTCTTTAGTTATGCTATGCATCAAAAGCGTAATGGACGGACAAACGGACGAACGAACCAGAACCAATATGCCCCTCCAACTTTTTCAAAGTTGGGGGCATAATCAGAAAGTTATTGACAGAACACAAAAAAGGCCCTTTCATTACCTTTAACCTCTATGTATGACCTTGACCTTTCAGGTATTAAACTGGGTCATGCGTGCAACACATCATCTCATGGTGGTTAACATTTCTGCCTAGCAATTTTAAAATCCATCTACAAATAAGAAAGTTATTGACCAAACACTAAAAAAAGGCCCCTTTTTTTACCTTTGACCTCTATGTATGACCTTGACATTTTAGGTACCAAACTGAATCATGCATGCAACACATCGTCCCATGATAGTTAACATGTTTGCCAAGTAACTTCAAATTCTATTTAAAAATAGGCAATTTATTGACAAAACCCGAAAAAAGGCCCCTCTTTTTACCTTTTACCTCTAAGTATGACCTTGACCTTTGAGGTACCAACCTGGGTCATGCGCGCAACACATCGCCTTATATTGGTTCACATTTCTGCCATGTGATTTCAAAATCCATCTCAAAATAAGAAAGTTATTGACCAAATACGAAAAAAGGCCCCCTTTTTGACCTTTGACCTCTAAGTATGACCTTGACCTTTGAGATACCCACCTGCCTCATGTGCACCACACATCGTCTCATGATTGTTAATAATTATGCCAAGTAATTTTAAAATCCATTTCAAAATTAGAAAGTTATTGACCAAATACGAAAAAAAGGCCCCTTTTTTGACCTTTGACCTCTAAGTATGACCTTGACCTTTGAGGAACCGACCTGCCTCACGCACACCACACATCGTCTTATGATTGTTAATAATTATGCCATGTAATTTTAAAATCCATCTCAAAATAAGAAAGTTATTGACCAAATACGAAAAAAAGGCCCCTTTTTGACCTTTGACCTCTAAGTATGACCTTGACCTTTGAGGTACCGACCTGCCTCATGCGCACCACACATCGTCTTATGGTTGTTAATATTTCTGCCGAGTAATTTTAAAATCCATCAAAAAATAAGAAAGTTATTGACCGGACACGATTTGCCCATACATATATACATACCAACAAACTTCCAAGGGAGATAATTCAAAAAGTATAAATGCGAGAGTTATGGTTTTTGCGCACTGCACGTCGTCTAATGCTGATTAATATTTATACGAAGTTTCGTGAAGATAGCTCTAACGGTTTTCATGTTACAGAGCGGACAGGAATGTGTGACAGACGGACAGACAGACACCAGGGGGAAAAACAATATGTCTCTCCGAAAAAAAATTTTCGGGGGAGACATAACAATAACTGTAACCTGCTTTATTTAAGCTTTTTTAAAGCAAAATTAGTGCCCTCCCCAACCCACACACCATCGGGGCTCAAAGAACTAGACTATGAAGTGAGCATATGCTCACTAATACCCCCGGCCAAAGCCATCGGTAGCTTAGTTCCTGAAAAATCTTCACAAAATTTAAGGTAACTCACAAAATACACATCTCAGTAGCAAATATAACAAAGAGGAATAACTCTAAAGCACCTGGCCCCACAGCCCAAATTTTCTTTCCCACAATACAACTTGTTATGCATGTTGTTTGTACCAAATTTCAAGTTTCTAGGTGCAGTAGTTCCTGAGAAATCTTTGACACAAAATTTAAGGTAACTCACAAAATACACATCTCAGTAGCAAATATAACAAAGGGGAATTACTCTAAAGAACCTGGCCCCACAGCCCCAATTTTCTTTCCCAGAATACAACTAGTTATGCATGTTGTTAGTACCAAATTTGGAGTGTCTAGGTACAGTAGTTCCTGAGAAATCTTTGACACAAAATTTAAGGTAACTCACAAAATACACATCTCAGTAGCAAATATAACAAAGGGGAATAACTCTAAAGAACCTGGCCTCATAGCCCCAATTTTCTTTCCCACAATACAACTAGTTATGCATGTTGTTTTTACCAAATTTCAAGTTTCTAGGTACAGTAGTTCCTGAGAAATCTTTGACACAAAATTTAAGGTAACTCATAAAATACACATCTCAGAAGCAAATATAACAAAGGGGAATAACTCTAAAGAACCTGGCCCCACAGCCCCAATTTTCTTTCCCACAATACAACTAGTAATGCATGTCGTTTGTACCAAATTTTAATTTTCTAGGTAGAGTAGTTCCTGAGAAATCTTTGACACAAAATTTAAGGTAACTCACAAAATACACATCTCAGTAGCAAATATAACAAACGGGAATAACTCTAAAGAACCTGGACCCACAGCCCCAATTTTCTTTCCCACAATACAACTAGTTATGCATGTTGTTTGTACCAAATTTCGAGTGTCTAGGTACAGTAGTTCCTGAGAAATCTTTGACACAAAATTTAAGGTAACTCACAAAATACACATCGCAGTAGCAAATATAACAAAGGGGAATAACTCAAAAGAACCTGGCCCCACAGCCCCAATTTTCTTTCCCACAATACATCTAGTTATGCATGTTGTTTGTACCAAATTTCAAGTTTCTAGGTATAGTAGTTCCTGAGAAATCTTTGACACAAAAAAAGTTTACACACACACACACAGAAAAGTTTACACACACACAGAAAAGACAAAAACTATATACCCCTTCGGCATACATAGTATGCCGGGGGTATAAATAGGTGGGCTGCATGATGAACAGTCCCAAAGGTGGTCTCAGACCATAGAACACTGTATGCAGAAAACACGAAGCTAATTGTTGGTGCGCTAAGAGAGAGAGAGAGAGAGAGAGAACCCTGTTGGGTCGTATGTACAATATATCGTTTTCGTAATGCGAAATTTCACATCTGGCAGCATATCGGTGAGCCTCCCATTATCTTACATTAGAATTCGCCAAAAGTTAAAAAGAATTCCACTGTAACACTTTATCTGTCCCACTACCTTTGAAGCAATACGACAGATGACGGCCAGGGCTTTTCCCGTTCTATTTTTAGAACCGGAAGTATGTCACGAAAAAAGCTCCTATTAAACCGTTTACACCCGAGGCGGGACTTATTGATAAGCCGAAAATTAACTATGTGACAAGGTGTGAAAACTAGTCAATCAAGATATACCAGCTATGTCTTATTTAATCCCTTTGTAATTGACACGTGTAGACGCTAAATATTATTCCCACCAAAACAGAGCAAAGCAGGCGCTGTTTTTTTTTTCTATGTGTCTGTAAACCGTTATTCATTCATTAATCACAGAACTGGGGTATCACATAGTGACATTTTCTATTTAAACCCGAGAAAAATATTATTGCCGTTTTTAACGGATGAAAGAAATATGCCCCACGTGACATCAATGAAAATTCGTGCATGCTTTTTAGCCTCCGACAGGTGAACACGCTAAATATTTTTCCCGCCAAAACAGAGCAGTGCAGACGCTGGTATATTCTATGCATCTTTTTGCAATTTTTTATTGATTAATAAACATAGTACCGGAGTTTTGCAGGGTGAAATTTTCTATTCAAACCCGTTTCATTTTTAGCTTGCAAGAAAAAATATTTTTTGCCGTGCTTTTAATGGATCTTTTATGAAAAAAATATGCCCCCAAGTTAAATCAATAAAAATCATGCATGCTTATTAGTTCCGACTAAGTTCCGAGGTAAACTTTAACCAAAAATAACATCACTTTTAACCGCGGAAAAATCTCTCTATTTGGGACCCCAATCTCCCTATCTGAAAATCAAAATCTCCCTATTTGGGTCCAAGAAAATATCACATGTATGAGGTTCATTCGTCATATAAGGGGTGACAGGCCTATGTTTTTGTTTTTATTACGGTATATCCGCGCTTTTCCAAGAAAAAAAGATATACTGTGATCGGTCCCGTCCGTCCGTCTGTCTGTCTGTTAGTATAAAGTTCCTCGTAACGCGAACTCCTCCTACACCGGTTGTCGAACAGTGTTAACATTTGGCAGGATGGTTGCCTAGGATGTGTAGAGTACACATAAGGTTTCGGATGCTGTCTGTGACCTCTGGGGTCAAGGTCAAATTCACAAAAATGGCCACTACAAAGTCAATTTTTAACGTTTTGGCTTCAAATTTGTCGTGTGGAATGCTTAATGCATTAGACATTACATAAGTAACAGGTTTTTCATTCTGAATTTCGGATCACCCTCCATAGGGGTGCGGAAAAGATGTTGCTATAAATTTTGCCCACATTGCTTGGACCTTACTGAAAAAGTGCAGATATTTGAGATTGGCCCCCAATCGACTTTGCTCTAGTTCAATTTTTGATGGAAAATTCTGTTAGCAAATAGTGCAGACCCTAATCAGATGCCATCTGACCTGGGCCTGCACTGTTTTCCAAGCTACCCCTTTAGGGGTTGCCCGCATGCAATGGGTAAAAAACAAATTTCGGACATTTTGCAATTATTGATAAATGAGTGAAAAATGATATTGATATGTAACACAATACGCATGTCTTTAATGTGTCAATCATATTGCCAAAATTAACAGCCTGCATATCAAAAAAAGACCAATTGTCCAATGCTGCGTGACGGTGCTGATAACTCAATTTTGGCACACAGTTCAAGTGGCCCTGCGATAAGATCAAAGATGCCGATGTGGACTAACCCGATTCACCTATTTACATAATTAACTGACCCAAAGTGTTCCACAATACAGGTGGTCAGTTTCTGACACGAGCAATTAACACAGTCAACTGCCAGGATTATTAATTACCGGATTATCTATAGGTGTTTTTGTAATCAACTTTATCAATGAACATTACTTCGATCCTGGTGACAGAGAAGAGAAAAAACCAGGGCAAAGTCAACTTCTCTACTCTGGTAAGGCGAAGTTCTTGAACTTCGGGCGAAGAAGTCGCCAGAATCGCCCCCTCAGCTGATCCCTGGCTGAAAGTGCCCTTTTTTCTGACAAGCACCATGCCCTTTTTGGGAGCTGGGGGAAACACTAATATGGTTAAGGTTTGGGGATCTGAAAGGTTTTTGACATTGTGCACATAAAGTTTTGGTAGGCTACTACTAGCTTCGTGTGACTTTGTCCAAGTCACCACTCAAAATTTACAATGAAAATTATTGCAACTCTTCCCATGAACATTGGCTTCTGAAGTTTTTTGACAGACAGGCCAAAGATTGGCCAAAGAATACTATGAAATACCCCCTTGAAATTGAATAGAATAGAATATTTTTATTCGGCATACCTTCTACAAAGAGGGTGTTCACCACATGTAACAAACAACAATACATAACAATATAATAGAACAATTTTGAATGCATGTATATCGGTAAATAAACTCTTTGAGAGCCAAGTATCGCTTTTTGTAAATTGTAAATTGAACTACCAATTTTGTCACCCAACACTGCGCACAAGAATGTGGGATGACTCAAACATCATCTACAATTTGTCAGATGCAGTAAGTTAAGGTACAAAAAGCTCATGCCATCTTCAGATTTTTCTTATTAATGCCAGTGAAACTGATGAGGGATACAGTTACTAAAAATGGGAATGCTGGATGCGCAAAATTAACGGCCGCGCAATATTACCAGACTCGAGACGACTGTACTATTACAATAACTAGAAAAAGTGTCCATAGGACACGGATGCCCCCACCAAATGCCATTCATAAAAAATATTACAAATGTACTTCAAATCAATCATAAATTATATTAAAATCATAAATGTAGGCGGTAGAGCGATGACAAAGTTTTTCTAAAAATAGCCACAGTGACCTTGAAAGTCAAAGCAACTCGAGATATTATCATAAGAAACATTTGTGTGAAGTTCTATTAACATCAACCAATAAATATAGGCACTAGAGCGATGACAAAGTTTTTCTAAAAATAGCCACAGTGACCTTGACCTTGAAAGCTGAAATAGCTCAAGATATTGTCATAAGGAACATTTGTGTGAAGTTATACTGAAATCGGTGAAGAAATGTAAGCGCTAGAGCCATGACAAAGTTTTTCTAAAAATTGCCACAGTGACCTTGACCTTGAAAGTCAAACTCGCTCAAGGTATTGTCATAAGGAACATTTGTGTGAATTTATATTGAAATCAGTGAAGAAATGTAGTCGCTAGAGCGATGACAAAGTTTTTCTAAAAATAGCAATTGTGACCTTGACCTTTAAAGTCTCAATGGCTTGAGATATTGTCATAAGGAACATTTGTGTGAAGTTATATTGAAATCGGTGAAGAAATGTAAGCGCTAGAGTGATGACAAAGTTATTCTAAAAATAGCCACAGTGACCTTGACCTTGAAAGTGGAACTCGCTAGAGATATTGTCATTAGGAACATTTGTGTGAAGTTATATTGAAATCGGTGAAGAAATATAGGCGCTAGAGTGATGACAAAATTTTTCTAAAAATAGCCACAGTGACCTTGACCTTGAAAGTCAAAATCGAACGAGATATTGTCATAAGGAACATTTATGTGAAGTTATATTGAAACCAGTTAAGAAATGTAGGCGCTAGAGCGATGACAAAGTTTTTCTAAAAATAGCCACAGTGACCTTGACCTTGAGGTCATGACCTTGAAAGTCGAACTCGCTCGAGATATTGTCATAAGAAACATTTGTGTGAAGTTATATTGAAATCAGTGGAGAAATGTAGGCGCTAGAGCGATGACAAGGTTTTTCAAAAAATAGCCACAGTGACCGTGACCTTGAGGTCATGACCTTGAAAGTCGAACTCTCTCGAGATATTGTCATAAGAAACATTTGTGTGAAGTTATATTGAAATCAGAGAAGAAATGTAGGTGCTAAAGCGATAACAAAGTTTTTCTAAAAATAGCCACAGTGACCTTGACCTTGAGGTCATGACCTTGAAAGTCGAACTCGCTCGAGATTTTGTATAAGGAACATTTGTGTGAAGTTATATTGAAATTGGTGAAGAAATGTAGGCACTAGAGCGATGACAAAGTTTTTCTAAAAATAGCCACAGTGACCTTGACCTTGAGGTCATGACCTTGAAAGTCTAACACCTTGAGATTTTTTATAAGGAACATTTGTGTGAAGTTATATTGAAATTGGTGAAGAAATGTAGGCGCTTGAGCGATGACAAAGTTTTTCTAAAAATAGCCACAGTGACCTTGACCTTGAGGTCATGACCTTGAAAGTCTAACTCACCCGAGATTTTTTTATAAGGAACATTTGTGTGAAGTTATAATGAAATTGGTGAAGAAATGTAGGCGCTAGAGCGATGACAAAGTTTTTCTAAAAATAGCCACAGTGACCTTGACCTTGAGGTCATGACCTTGAAAGTGGAACTCGCTCAAGATTTTTTCATAAGGAACATTTGTGTGAAGTTATGCTATATCCCCCCCTCACAACTATGTTGTGCGAGGGGATAAAAATATTACAAATGTACTTCAAATCAATCATAAAATATATGCATCAAGGGCAGATAATCCAAAAACCAAAAATGCAAGAGTTGTCTTCCTTGTTCATGACACATCGTCTCAGTGTGATGAATGCACCTGTGAAGTTTCATGAATATATTCCATACGGTTTAGGAGTTATGGCCTGGACACGGTTTACTATTTGGTACTAAGTCAAGGGCAGATAATTCAAAAACCAAAATGCAAGAGTTGTCTTCCTTGTTCATGACACATCGTCTCAGTGTGATGAATGCACCTGTGAAGTTTCATGAATATATTCCATACGGTTTAGGAGTTATGGCCCGGACACGGTTTACTATATGGAACTAAGTCAAGGGCAGATAATTCAAAAACCAAAAAAGCAAGAGTTGTCTTTTTTGTTTATGACACATCGTCTAAGTGTGATGAATGCACCTGTGAAGTTTCATGAATATATTCCATACGGTTTAGGAGTTATGGCCTGGACACGACATACCATTTGACTATATATGGATGTAAGTCAAGGGCAGATAATTCAAAAACTAAACAAGCAGGAGTTGTCTTCCTTGTCCATGACACATCATCTCAGTGTGATGAATGCACCTGTGAAGTTTCATGAATATATTCCATACGGTTTAAGAGTTATGGACCGGACACGGTTTACTATATGGTACTTAGTCAATGGCAGATAATTCAAAAACCAAAAAAGCAAGAGTTGTCTTTTTTGTTTATGACACATCGTCTCAGTGTGATAAATGCAACTGTGAAGTTTCATGAATATATTCCATACGGTTTAGGAGTTATGGCCCGGACACGATGTCACCGGACGAACGGACGCACGCACAAACGAATGGACGGACAGGGGTAAAACTTAATGCCCTTCCGGTATTCTCCGAATACGCAGGGGCATAATAAAATTATTAGTGGTTCATCTGACAGTGAGATGCATAAAATGAGTAGATTACTCCAAGCATCTGTGGGTTTTCTTTACTGAAAGCAAACATGTTTTTGAGCTCTAAAACGGAACATGATAGTAGCCTAGAGTCATGGGTTTTGACGCACTTAAACATAATAGCTGATGTGCCATTAATTTAACTTGCAACTCCCAGTACATTGGTTTTGTGCAAGACATACACTGACTTCCAGCAAATATTTGTATATCATTTACATATTTTTTATCAACTGTCTTTGTAGAAATTATAGGTGAAAAAGGACCACCATGGTGACTGTCATTTAGGCTAACAGTCATTTGAAATGATGCATCTGGCAATCTGTCATTTTGCTTGCAAGATAATTATATAAGTTCAACAATAATACCAGGGATCATAATTTGTCTGCATCACGAAAAACATGCCTATATAATTTTGACCCCCTTGAACCCCACTTTTATATAGTAAAACTGAGGTTTCCAGGGGTATACCTTATTTTTCTTATTTCTTCTCTAAAATATAGATTGTGGGTACTCGTTAGAACGGCCGGTGAGGCGGTTCTAACGAGTGCCCACAATCTATATTTTGAGCAGAAATAAGAAAAATATCACAATTTTTCATCATAAAATTTTCGTTTTTGCGGCGATAAAGGTGGCAATGTATTTGCATAGGCGTGTTTGCGTAATGGTAAAAACAAAATAAAATGACAAGAATAACTGTTTAACACCTGAAAGAATTAAATAATCTTATCCTATTTTGCAAATGGTCGCCATTTATATGACCTTGTTTCAGTGGGTAGGGAAGTTGCAGTGCTTGTTTGTCTTGCTTGCATTGAGTAATACACCAAAGGTCTGCATCAGTATTTTCTTTAATATATTGTTCATTATCATTGACAATATTTTTATGCCCCCGCCATTCGAAGAATGGTGGAAAGGGCATATAGCGTTGCCCCTGTCCGTCCGTCCGTTCGTCCGTGCGTCCGTCCGTCCGTCCGAAACTTGAACGCAGTCAATAACTTCCTTATTTCTTGATGGATTTTAAAATTACTCAGCAGAAATGTTAACCATAATGAGACGACGTGTCACGTGCAAAACCCAGGTCCGTACCTCCAAGGTCAAGGTCATACTTAGACGTCAAAGGCCAAAAAAAGGGGTCCGAAACTTAAACGCAGTCAATAACTTTCTTATTTCTGGATGGATTTTGAAATTACTTTGCAGAAATGTTAACCATAATGAGACGACGTGTCCAGGCAAAACCCAGGTCCGTACCTCCAAGGTCAAGGTCATACTTAGAGGTCAAAGGTCAAAAAAAGAGTCCGAAACTTAAACGCAGTCAATAACTTACTTATTTCTGGATGGATTTTGAAATTACTTTGCAGAAATATTAACCATCATGAGACGATGTGTCACGTGCAAACCCAGATCCGTACCTCCAAGGTCAAGGTCATACTTAGAGGTCAAAGGTAAAAAAAATGGTCCTAAACTTAAACTTCAATAACTTACTTATTTCTGGATGGATTTTGAAATTACTTTGAAGAAATGTTAACCATCATTAGACAATGTGTCACGTGCAAACCCAGATCCGTACCTCCAAGGTAAAAAAATGGTCCAAAACTTAAACTTTCTATGGATGAATACGAACATAGACACATTTTCAGGCGGGGGCATCCGTGTCCTATGGACGCATTTCTAGTTCTTGGAATTCTTTACACTTGGCAACATACAAACACTCAGAAAATTACTTCACAAGTTTCTCCCTTCTTCCAGTTCCAACATATTTTTATATAAGACGTCATCTTAGTATGAAAAGTAAAATCTGGTCGGGCTCATCGGAGTCTAACTGTTGGTTTTCTTTTGCTCCAGCATTTCAGTGGTTTCTTGCTGTCGAGTCCTCACCGTTGTCTCACCTCTGTGGTTCTTTGATTTTTGTGTTCACGGAGATGTTGCACTGATGAGTTAGGAGGCCTTCATGCGGACTGAACAAATTATTTGTCTAAATCGCGACGGAAGTAAGGGCGAGGATTGTGGCCACGTAAAATCGATTTAAGCCCCCCAGTGGAAATCTTCCACTGACCGTTCCAAGGCGGCTCTTCTGTGGCGATTTATTTATGTTGTTGTTTGTTACTTACTGTGTGTATCACTTGTGTCTTTTGGTTTTGGATGGCCATATGGCCATTTTGTGGGAAAGTAACTGTCCTTATGGCCTTCCTTTGTTTAGGTTTCCATTATGGTCTGGTCGCTTAATGTTTGTATTTCTTTCCCTTTGGTGTCTTTTATGGGTGGAGTAAGTTAATTGTATCAATTCCTGATCTTTGTTTTACTTCTACTTTGTACACTAGCAATTCATTCAAACAAATTGCATGTGAACTAATGCACCAGATGCATCCTTTGGTTCTTAAATTTTTATGATTCAATTTGAGGAAAAAAGTGCCTAAAGGATTTCTCTTAAAGATTTGAGCAGTCAGGGTAAAACTTGTAATTTTCAAGGACAATCCTCAAATTTCTCATAAATCACCTGGTTTTGTTTGATTTGTGGTTTAACGTCCCCTTCAACACTGTAAAGGTCATTTTGGAGACGTTGCTTCCAATTTTGTGGGACTTTTACCAGACATTGAGATGAAATGACTTCTCAAGCCCTGTCGCCCAATGAAACCAATAGGGTTTATTAGCATGGACGGTCCGCCTCGCACCGCGGTTCCTGGACAGGCTTAGATCCTCTAAGCGGTTTACCAGTACTAGTGTGCGGGCCAGATTCAGCTCTGCTAGAAGCATCATGCAGCCCATATATTTCTTCAAGCCCCTTTGGGCTGGGGCCTGGATGTGACACTATAATGTTGTTCTACAAAAATGATACAGGTTATACCTGCATCTGATTCTGATTCACACCCTTAAGTGCACAGGGGCCAGTTTCAAGCTTTTTTGAGAGGAAAGATATACTATCCTATAATAAGCTTTTTGAGTGGAAAGATATACTTTCCTATATATATATATATATATATATTATTATAGGATAGTATATCTTTCCTCTCAAAAAGCTTGAAACTGGCCCCTGTGCTCAAGTGCAGCCTAGGGGTTAATCGAGGTGATGATGAGGTATTGCAAATTAGGTTCCGTAAGTCCAAGAATAGAAAGAAATGTGTTGGTGGGTCAAATTACGTGCGTCAAAATACATTACAGGACGATATTGATACAGATGACTTTTTTTTGTTAAATTGCCTAGTCCTGTACAACAAGACCCTACTGACATTCAGTTACAGGAAAGCAGCTTAGCGTAATGTATGGAAGGTCATGATGGCGCGTGATAGCTCAGTGGTTAGTGCACTTGCCTCTGATGCTAGAGGTCCCGGGTTCGATCCCCAGCAGGGCCGATAAAATTTCGGTGTCCGAACACGCTCCATTGGCATCATTTGCAGGGATGAATGTCATAAAGTGCACCGTCCTTCGGATTGAGACGTTAACTGGAGGCCCCCTGTGCAGGAAGAACCATCCCCTGTGCAGGTTAAAGATCCCTACCGTAATAACATGCTTACTGTGTACAGATGACTGTGTTTGTTACCGAGAAATTAGAGATACAGATGACTCATTGAAACTTCAGGCTGACATAGATAGATTAGGATGTTGGGCACGTAAATGGGGCATGAGATTTCAGCAAGTTAAATGCAATATTATGCAGATAACTAGGAAGAGATCTAATAAAGTTGAGGCTTCTTATACCTTAGAGGGAACGGTCCTCGAGAATGTGGACTCCATTAAATACCTTGGAGTGACAATCTCACACAACTTGAGATGGAATACTCATATTAGCAACATGTGTACTAAGGCAAATAGAACGCTTGGTTTCCTGAGGCGAAATCTTCATCAGTGCCCTCAGGATGTAAAAGAGGCAGCATATAAAGGTCTTGTTCGCCCAATCTTGGAATATGGTAGTTGTATCTGGGACCCCAGTGGAGTGGTCCTTAACGATGAAATTGAGAAAGTTCAGAATAGAGCTGCTAGATTTGTAACAGGCAATTACTGCTTTGAAACTGGGAGCATGACTGGAATACTTGGAAAATTAAAATGGGAGTCTCTCAAGAAAAGGAGAAAAGACAGTAGGCTAATCCTTTTATACAAAGGTCTAAAGGGTGCTGCCAGCATTCCAACAGATGACCTTGTTCCCCCAGCAAGACACTGTAGAAATCACCATTCGTTGGCGTTTCAGACCATTATACTCGCTTCTCATAGTACCAAGGGTTCCATGGTACCAGGGTAAACAATATTTTGCTGCATTTTGAATCTTGTACACTTCACATGGGCTTGATATAACCTACTTAAATCCAAATTATTTGGTTATGGAATTGGTGGGAAGACTCTTAAATGGATAGATTCCTTCCTTTGCTACAGAAAACAGCGTGTTGTTGTTAATGGTGAATCTTCAGTATGGGCGCCAGTTTTGTCTGGAGTCCCACAAGGGACCGTTCTTGGTCCTCTAATGTTCTCCCTGTACATCAATGATATTTCCACTGATATTGACTCAGAAATAAGACTGTTCGCAGATGACTGTGTTTGTTACCGGGAAATTAGAGATACAGATGACTCACTGAAACTTCAGGCTGACATAGATAGATTAGAAGTTGGGCCAGAAAATGGGGCATGAGATTTCAACCAGTTAAATGCAATATTATGCAGATAACAAGGAAGAGATCTAATAAAGTTGAGGCTTCTTACACCTTAGAGGGAACGGTCCTCGAAAATGTGAATTCCATTAAATACCTTGGTGTGACAATCACTCACGATTTGAGATGGAATACACACATTAGCAATATGTGTACAAAGGCAAAGAGAACACTTGGTTTCCTGAGGCGAAATCTTCATCAGTGTCCTCAGGATGTGAAAGAAACAGCATACAGGGGACTTGTTCGCCCAATCTTGGAATATGGTAGTTGCATCTGGGACCCAAGCGGAGTGGTCCTAAATGAAGAAATTGAAAAAGTTCAGAATAGAGCTGCTAGATTTGTAACTGGAAATTATTGCTTTGAAACTGGGAGCATGACTGGAATTCTAGGAAAATTAAGATGGGAGTCTCTAAGGAAAAGGAGAAGAGACAGTAGGCTCATACTCTTATACAAAGGTCTAAAGGGTGCTGCCAGCATTCCAACAGATGACCTTGTTCCCCCAGCTAGGCATTGTAGAAAACACCATTCAATGACGTTTCAGACCCTTACTGCAAGAACGGATATTTATAAAGAATCGTTTTTCCCCCGAACCATTAGAGATTGGAATGCCCTTCCCGATTCTATTATTTTGACGGCTGAAGGTGCTGAGGATTGTGTAGCTAAGTTTACATCTTTGGTTAGAGCTAGGGACTAACTTCCCATATCACAGGTCCTGGTGTATGAATGTCATTTGATGTGTCACCAGTAACAATTCTGATTCTGATTCTGATATCCTCACACCAATGAAGTAGGATATATATCTTTCCATTGATATATATTTCATTTTTATGATAAATATCTGGATAAATATCTAGAAAGTTAAAAAGCAGGTGAAATCTGATTTTTCACTTTTTCTCTTCACCCCCTGGTTGTTAATTTTCTCTTTTATTTATTTTTAAAATACCCTATGATTTTTCTTTTGTGGCTCAAGTTTTTCTCAGGTAGGTCTTATAAACTGAAACACTGAAGAACCATCTTGTGCATTTCCTGTTGATATATATACTGCCTTCTATATGTATGGGTATTCGTTTGGTATTGAAAGTGATTTTTGCCTTAAGTGCACAGACAGTCAGCGCATGCGTTCTTTAAAACAGTTTAAACTATCCCAGAGTTTTTGTGTCCAAATAACACCTCTGAGTATAAGCTTAGAAGGTAAAGTTAAATGATGGATCAAACTTGCTTGACTTTCATACAAACTTCGTGATGAATTGTACCCCCTGATTCTCAACTGTAAATTTCTTCATTGTACCATTTGCAGGATTAAAAGCAGTCAAAAATTATTTTACATGATTTTTGCAGTTTTCCCTATTTGAAATAATAATGTTCATTGTTTTAAATAATATGAAAAGCCATTACATATATTTTTAATCGAATCAGTTTTCTATATTTGTCACTTTTCTATTTGCCTTGGTACCATGGGAATGCCGGTTGGCGTGAGAAAATTCTGCCTGGGTACATATATGCCAGGTTTGTAAATACACACTGAAGTATTATGATCATTACTCCTAAATTGTAAGAAGAGACCCTATGGAAATTTAACATACAATTATTTTAGTGCTGAATAACTCTAACTTTGAAATATCTATACTGTGTCATTAACTACCTTGGTACCATGGGAAGCCGGGCTACTGCAAGAACTGCAGGTACACGGCTGTACCTGGTCTGAGGATATACATAAATTTATCATACATTATGGGACTGAGTGTGGTTGACCTTTAATTACTACATATTCTTTGATATATATATCAATCATTATTTTTGGGGCACTCGGTTGGTTTTTCTTTACAGATTGTTCTCCTCAGATGCAGTGATATCTGGTGGGGTGGTTGCCCGTGGGTCCTGGGGTGGGTGCGGATAAAGCGGAGTCAAAGAAATCTGGAAATGTGATTCATTCTGCAGGTGGTGCGGTTGGAGTGTGTTTGGGCGTCGGCCTTTTGTGGCCACTGCCGATATCAAGCCCAGGACCTATGGTGTCTGGGGCAAGTGGATTAACCAATGAGTTATCACGCTCCTTTAATCATCGGTCGGGGCACTAGACTGGATTTTTTTTTTTTTCTTCTCCTACTACAGTGGTGCCTGGTGCCGGGATGATTATTGCTGCAGCCCATGGATGGACCAGATTAAGCGGAGTCAAGAGGATCTAAAAATATGACATGTTTAAATGAGTCTCTCTTAAACATTAAAATATTGGTTTCTTTGTAGGATAGAGGAATGAAGTAGCACGCCATCATAAATCGCCTTATTTGGAGTGCATAACTGACCGGTCTGGCTGGCCCGAACCTTTTGGTCTGGTGTTTGACTCGCTTGCTTTTTGCCCCAGGGTCGTGGGCTCGGTCCCCGGTCGGGGCACTTGGTGTTTTTCTTTACAATTTTTCTCCTCAGTTTGCAGTGGTGCCGGGATGGTTACTGATGAAGCCCAGGAGAGGTGCAGATGCAGCAGAGTCAAATGAAGCTGGAAATGTGATATGATTACATGAGTATCCCCTGAACATTTGAAAATAATAATAATGATAATAATAATAATTGTCTCTTTGTAGGATGGAGTGCAACAATAAATATGTATTTAGAGTGCATGATTAATGGTCTCATCTATATCTTAACCCTGTTGATTGCTGTTTATGTCTGATTTTCATCATGTTGGGTGAAAGAGGGAAAAAAAAAAAAAAAAAAAAAAATAATCCTCTATACTATGAGTTATTACGCAGACACTACTTGTGAAAGATTATACTTGTGATTTATCTCGGCCACTAGAAGGCTTTGAAATGAAATGAAATGAACTGACATTTATAAAGAGTCGTTCTTCCCCAGAACCATTAGAGATTGGAATGCCCTTCCCGATTCGATTATTTCGACAGCTGAAGGTGCTGATGATTGCGTAGCGAAATTTACCTCTTTGGTTAGAGCTAGGGACTAACTTCCCACATCACAGGTCCTGGTGTATGAATGTCATTTGACGTGTCACCAGTAACAATTCTGATTCTGATACTGTGTAGGCTTTCATCCTGCAAAACCTTGAGTGTATGCAATATACACCTGCGGTAATGGTCAAATGTGACCGGCGCAGTATCAGAAGATAGATAGATAGATAGAAAGATGAGTTCAGGACTATAAATTGCCAATATTTGGTAGAAAATTATCAAATTTGGAAAGTTTAAGAAATGCGCCATGCACAAACATGACTTAAATAAATATCAGATTCATGACAAGTGTGTATTAAATGATTCAGTGTACGTTTTTGTCCGTTGATTTTACGATTTTGAGAAAGAAATGAATTCCTAACAATGATTGTTGTCAATTACTGTAAATTAGGAGCACGTGCGATTGTTCGTCTGCTATTTCATGTATTTAGCTATTCGTATAGTAACCGTGTGTAAGGTCGGGTATAAAAGCTGAGGCCGCGCCGGGCCGACGCGCCGATCCTAAAATTTTCTATTTCGTCTCTTGTCACAATGAAGATATATATATATATTGCAGTCAGTTTGGTAAAAAATTATTATTAATAACATATTTGATAACTGCACGAAGGTTCATCTCTATACATTGTTTTATTTTATTGAAATAACTATTTTTCCGAAATCGAGGGGGTATAAAAGCCAAGGCCAAGAAAAATGGAAATATTTCTTAATTTCTTACGATTTTATCGGTTAAAGAAATTCTTTTTGCACTGATGATATTTAAATTGGATTATTTTTATCATGCGCACGTAGAAAATATAATAAACATATCAAAATCTCATTAAATGATCAAATTTCTTATATCCCAGCAGGCACTCAACGTTGAATCAACGTTTAGTTTGTGTTGAAATTAGGTTGATTGGTTGACCAACCTTATATCAACCTCTGTTCAACGGTGATTTATCAACACTGTTTAAACGTTGGCAGTATAACGTTGAATCAAAGTTGATATGTTGTTGTATATAAACAACTGATTCCGCAAAGTTGTACTTAAATTGGTATAACTCTGCTGATTAAACGTTGAAGTCCTTATTATATAATCAACGTTGAAATTTAGTTGACAGGCAACATTTGGTTATCACGACATTATAAACAACAACAACAGCAACGATATTATTATTATCATTATTATTATTATTATTATTATTATTATTATTATTATTATTGTTGTTGCTGCTGCTGCTTTACAACAACACTCGCAAATACAAAAGGGCACATCACGCCGGATCAACGTCGTATCAACGTCCTCGCATCGACGTCGATGCGACGTTACCTAAACGTCATGTGCCCACTGGGATAAAAAATCCAGAAAGCGCGCAGGTGCGGCAAACGATCAGGGTCTACGCTGTTTGCTTGTCAAATACCAATTATATATATTATGGATCTGTCCAGTTTGCAAGTTTTGAATGAACTTTCCCACGAAGCTCGCAGAAAGAAAAAATGGCGGCGCCGAACAGAAAAAAGGTATTTAGAGTGTTATCCTAACGTACGTCGCTGGCATATGTCTATACACCGGTGGTATCATGAAATGCCATTCGATGTTTCAAATTTTGGAAAGAAACTATTTATGTTTTCAAAACCAAACATTAAAATTCAAGTTTTAACAATGCTACCGTCAATTACTAACATTTTTGTCTGGTCGGTTGTGGATATCTCCCCACAAAAGATACTCTATTTTTCACAAAGAGATCGGAGGAGAGAGGCTGGTCAGTCCAGTACATGAATTCCATTGGCTTGAAGACATTTTGGAGTAAGAACAGTACTATAAACCCGCGCGTAATCCTGCTGGATTAGATAGCCCGGATTCTGAGCGTAAACAAATAAATGGAACCACGTGAGACCGACGCACGTGATTGATGTAACGTCTCGGTGTTTAGTTAACGTCTCAGCCATGATCTTGAATGTTCTTAATGTCGCTAGTTACATGCAATAGCTCGACATACCATTTCGCTTAAATTCCATCCGATATGTCATGCTCTATTACGAACGCGTCGCCTCGGCATACCTTACACCTATATGTCGAAACATCCCGAAACGACAATCGGCGTGATTCACGCTGAAGTGCGATGTGTCACTGAAACGCATATCACGCGAGTCGCTTGGACGCCAATATACATGTACGTATTTCATGCACCAGCGTAAGTGTTCCGTACTGTGTCGACGTCTTAATTTTGGTCACGACAGGGGCGTCTAGCTCTCAAAAGTGCATCGCACAAGAGCGACGAACAGTGTCAGTGCGTATTAGTCGGTAGTTGAGTGTGTGGGGGGTGAATTCGGGTTTAACGTCGCTTTCAACAATTTTTCAGTCATATCACGACGCTGTCTGGTTGCGACAGGGAGCTCAATGCTCAGTTTTATAGTGCTGCCTCACTGAAGTATCATGTCCCAGACACATTACATGATACAACACCCAGTCACATTATCCTGACACTGGGTCGACCAGTCCTAGCTCTTCCCCGTAAATCTGAGTGCCAGGCGAGGAGCAGCTAGTACCATTTTTAACATTCTGAGAAATCAGAAATAAATAATTAGTTTAGACTCAAATTCTAGACAGATTTTTAATTATTTGGACCTCATTTTGATTTATATCAGTCTTTGAATCGACTGCCTATTCGAAATTCGCAAAATTGCAGTATGCTTCCTCTGGCTTTCGTTGCCGGATCATTACAGGGTCACTGATGAGGCTTTATTAGCCGAAACTACGTAGTATGACCCATCTTCTTTCTTATGAATATTTTCATTGCTCTTAAAGGAACTCATTTTTGATTTTTATTTGCCTTCACTGTAGCTGGTGTTGTGCCGTGTGGCGGCCGTAAAACGTCTCCCCGTACATCAACCATAGTGCAGTTTATATTTTACCTTTGGTCCTTTGAGATCAGCGTGAATATTCTGAGAAATCAGAAATAAATAATTAGTTTAGACTCAAATTCTAGACAGGTTTTTAATTATTTGGACCTCATTTTGATTTATATCAGTCTTTGAATCGACTGCCTATTCGAAATTCGCGAAATTGCAGTATGCTTCCTCTGGCTTTCGTTGCCGGATCATTACAGGGTCACTGATGAGGCTTTATTAGCCGAAACTACGTAGTATGACCCATCTTCTTTCTTATGAATATTTTCATTGCTCTTAAAGGAAATCATTTTTGATTTTTATTTGGTATGTCGCGGCCCGGGATCGAACCCGTGACCCCCCCCCCCGTTCCCCGGAGCGGACACTCTACCAACTGAGCTATCGGGACCGGTAGTCGGTAGTCGAAACCCTTTGTTTATCTACAGGTACAGTGTAGCAGATGCCGGCGGAAATCTGCTTCGCATATAGGAGGTTTTAGGAATTCCGTTTATGACGTCATTCTTGCGCATGCGCAAAGTACTGGCCGTCAATTGAAACGGCCATCGCTATTCAAATGTATTGGCAGAACTTAAAATGCTAACAATATTCAGACATTTTGAGAGAAAATATACCCGTTTTCATTGGAATATTATGCCTCGAGAAGGAAAGAATGATATTTCGCTTTTATTACCGAAATTCATTTATCCTAAATCCGTTTTTAATTGACGAAAATCTTTTCGTGAATGACCCATGTCAATGGCTTGATATCAATCTATCTATCTATCTATCTATCTATCTATCTATCTATCTATCTATCTATCTATCTATCTATCTATCTATCTATCTATCTATCTATCTATCTATCTATCTATCTATCTATCTATCTATCTATCTATCTATCTATCTATCTATCTATCTATCTATCTATCTATCTATCTATCTATCTATCTATCTATCTATCTATCTATCTATCTATCTATCTATCTATCTATCTATCTATCTATCTATCTATCTATCTATCTATCTATCTATCTATCTATCTATCTATCTATCTATCTATCTATCTTATCATTTTGTCTATCTATATTGAGAAATCTGTCCAACGATCTGTCTACATGTGCAATTTAAATGTCCATACTGACTAATGAGTGGACTGACGGAGGGGCGTTGAGTCAATGCTGGTTCGACGTCATGCCGTCGACACCCACTCCAACTCACTTCATTATCACATGGCCGTTGACATGACAGAGAGAGAGAGAGATGTGTGTGTGTGTGTGTGTGAAATCGGGTTTAACGTCGCTTTCAACAATTTTTCAGTCATATCACGACGGTGTCTGGTTGCGACAGGGAGCTCAATGCTCACATTTATAGTGCTGCCTCACTGAAGTATCATGTCCCAGACACATTACATGATACCACATCCAGTCACATTATCCTGACACTGGATCGACCAGTCCTAGCTCTACCCCGTAAATCCGAGTGCCAAACGAGGAGCAGCTAGTACCATTTTTAACGACTTTGGTATGTCGCGGCCCGGGGTCGAACCCCAGACCTCCCGTTCCCCGGAGCGGACACTCTACCAACTGAGCTATCGGGGCCGGTAGAGAGAGAGAGAGAGAGAGAGAGAGAGAGAGAGAGAGAGAGAGAGAGAGAGAGAGAGAGAGAGGTTTGACTGACAAACTGACAGTAGACAGACAGACGACACACAAACGGACTGATTTAATGACTGACTAACAGACGAACGGACGGACTGTTAGACAGACAAATAAACATACTGACAGTAAAAAATAAAATAAAAAAAACAATGAGTGGACATACAGACGGGCGTCGAGTCAACGTTGGCTCGACGTCATGCCGTCGACAACCACTCCAACTCATCAATGTCACGCGACCGTTGAGATGAGTGAGAGGTTTGACTGATCCCTGTATCCACGAAGCCCATAACCCTTTTTGTACAAAATGGAATCTTCCTCCTTATATATAGCAGGAGTCATTTACAAAATTTAGGGGTGTCAGGTTGTGTTTTCTTCAAAATTTATTTGGAAAATGGCCGGACTTTTTGCAAGCAGTGTAGGCCCTGATCAGCGGCGTCTGATCTGGGCCTGCACTGTTTGTCACTTATCCCTTTAGGGGTTTCCGGTACAAAATGGGTTAATGTAGACCTAAGGGCTGGGCAGGTTGAACCATTCTACAAATCTACCAGATTTTACTGTAAAATCTTGCACTTGCGAAGGAACTCGTGTTTCATTCTTATGCACTGAAAGGTGTTCTACGTTTGTTTTGAATTTAATGGTCCAACCCCACTGAGTCTTGATGGGTCCGAGCACTGGGCAAATGACATTTTATTAAGCAACGCCGTATAATCGCCAATGCAACGTTCTGCCGTTTCATCGACGTTGCAATGTCAAATTCAATGCATCGCTTTGTAGTTGGTTTGATGTAGACACGACGTTGTTGACACGTTACATGTCGGTTGACGTGGCGTCATTTAACGACAAATTGTAATTTACATTTGCCTGCGCTCGCTAATT
This sequence comes from Lucinisca nassula, assembly GCA_963580285.1. Taxonomy (NCBI): domain Eukaryota; kingdom Metazoa; phylum Mollusca; class Bivalvia; order Lucinida; family Lucinidae; genus Lucinisca; species Lucinisca nassula. The sequence continues at coordinate 109,743,581 of OY757018.1, read as the reverse complement.
GTTGGTGCACTGAGAGAGAGAGAGAGAGAGAGAGAGAGAGAGAGAGAGAGAGAGAGAGAGAGAGAGAGAGAGAGAGAGAGAGAGAGAGAGAGAGAGAGAGAGAGAGATTTCACATCTGGCAGCATATCGGTGTTTCTCCCTTTATCTTACATTAGAATTCGCCAAAATTTTAAAAGCATTCCACTGTTTTACGCTGTAATTAACACTTTATCTGTCCCACTGCCTTTGAAGCAATACGACAGATGACGGCCAGGGCTTTCCCCGTTCTATTTTTAGAACCGGAAGTACGTCACGAAAAAAGCTCCTATGCGTCTGTCGGATGAATCGATCTTGACGTACTGACGTCGGTCTTCCGCCACGTCGACGTCGACGTCCACTAGCGTTTTCTGTTGATAGTAAGATGTCACTCCAACAGACAAATAGATCACATACATTTGGCACCCAAAATCAGAGTCAACGCCATCCGCTTTCCGACCAGCTTCTTTCTGTCCATTAGAAGCCTCCGTGGTGTAGTGTTTATTCTACTCGCCTTGTAAACCAGGGATCGCAGCATCGATCTCGGACTTCTCCTAACTTTCGGATGTGTCTTAAAACCGAGGCATCGTCTCCGTATGACCTTAGCTGTTGGTGGGACGTAAAACTCAAACACTCACTCACTCTAACTGTCCAGGGTTTAATGAATATGTTGCAATACGTTCTCACTTGATGTTTTTTGAGAACAAAATACAATTTCTTCTTTTCTAGGCACGACCTTACATCACACATCAAAAGTTTGATCCTGGAACATGTGGTTTCTATCAGTGCTGGTGTGAAGGTTGTACACAGGATCGTTGTCCCCCGCCCATCGGGGCTTAAAGAAATAGATGGGCTGCATGATGCTTCCACGCAGAGCTGAAACCGACCCGCACACGAGTACTGGTAATATGCTTAGAGCATCTAAGCCTGCCCAGGCAAAGCGGTGCGAGTCGGACCGTCCATGCATATAAACCCTATCGGTTTCATTGGGCGGCAGGGCTTGAAATGTCATTTCATCTCAGTGTCGGGTAAAAGTCCCACAAAATTGGAAGCAACGTCTCCAAAATGACCTATACAGTGTTGACGGGGACGTTAAACCTAAAATCAAACAAAACAAAACACAGGATCGTGGCCGGACTGGTAACCATACGTCACGGTTGATTGATTTAACCTTTTTAGCTTAAGGGCATGCATGGTGCCTAAGCGTGTTGTAATCATGCAATCGTTTGGTTTGATAATCAAAGCACCGAAAGTGTTGGGGGATTTAGGTTTGGGTGAAAGCCCTGGGCTGAGATAAAACTGTTTAATTTAACTCTGAAATTCCAAACAAATAGTGAAGATTTTGATAAGAAGCGCGTTCTGCAGCGTCCGAACTTGGTCTACACTGTTTGCCAAGCTCACCCTATGATTCCAGAATGACCCTCTTCACTCTTATGGAATACCCTGATCTCACTGCGGCTATTTTCTGCAAGAAAAATGTTATTCTGAGGAGTCAGTGATAGTCACGTAGACGTTAGCTCTGAACCGCTTTTTTATTAGTAACCTCGGGTCGAATGCCAAACAATCAACCCAAACATAGCCGGGTCGTTTGTCAGTCTTGGGTGCATGTAAGTGTTATATGTAAAATCTGCACTTGAAAAAACTGTTCGATCTGGCAAACAATGTAGACTAAGATCAAACGCCACAGAACACGGTGCTGATCTTGTTCTACATTTTTGTATGAGTTACAAACATCTTAAGTTTAAACGGATCAGTCCAAGTCCTCGTTCATGACCAGCCTGCATTTAGAGACAATCTGCTTGAGTGTTGTCAGTGCTTTGATTTATTCACTGCCTTGGGTTTCTGGAGTGTACTCTTCCATCACTGAAGTTGGGCTCGTCCATTCTGCTAAATATGGCACCGAGAAATATATCACATGACCTGCACTGTTTGCATAGGTATCTGTACCATATTCCAGGGTTGAAAGGGACAGCCTCTCGCAAAGACTGATATACACCTAGTTGTAACTGACCTAGACTTGACCTCGAATGTCGGAAAACCCATTAGTATTCTGGTCTGCAGCTGACCGGCTGGTCTTTAAGGATTAAATATTGACATCACTGTTAGAAAACAGTGTGAAACCTGAACAGACGTCTGAGCAGACGCCGCATTGATCTCGCATGATGCGGCTGATTCATGTGAAATGCTGAATCTATTCTCAGAAAGGTAAGATAAAATCGTCAAGTCGTCTGCTTCAAAAGTTTGTATTGCGATTATGGGATGTACAAGTTTGATAACTGCGCCAAACCGGACTACATTTTGGCGGACTCATATTTCTTTGGCGGTCAAAGCCGGAGAAAGTTGTATGAAAGCCGGTACTACTTTACAACACGCAGGATAGCTAGGAACGACAGATAGAATCTGTCATTAAAAATGTAATGCTGTCGAGTCCTCCCTGTTGTCTCACCTCTGTGGTTCTTTGATTTTTTGTGTTCACGGAGATGTTGCACTGATGAGTTAGGAGGCCTTCATGTGGACTGAACAAATTATTTGTCTAAATCGCGACGGAAGTAAGGGCGAGGATTGTGGCCACGTAAAATCGATTTAAGCCCCCCAGTGGAAATCATTCCACTGACCGTTCCAAGGCGGTTCTTCTGTGGCGGTTTATTTATGGTGTTGTTTGTTACTTACTGGGTGTATCACTTGTGTCTTTTTATTTTGGATGGCCATATGGCCATTTTGTGGGAAAGTAACTGTCCTTATGGCCTTCCTTTGTTTAGGTTTCCATTATGGTCTGGTCGCTGAATGTTTGTGTTTCTTTCCCTTTGGTGTCTTTGATGGGTGGAGTAAGTTAATTGCGCTGCGTACCAACGCAGCGCCATTTGTAATGAGTTTGAGACACAGACTATGTAATCATGAAACTTGACTTTTCAATGATGTAAGCGAATTGTCAGTTACAGAAGTTCGCGTTATTGATAAAATTAAAACACTTTTTTAACAATTTTAATTTGCTACTACATTCAATTATACATTTGAAATCTGAATTTTTGCCATTCGAATTCTATTTTTGATACATTCTGGATTTTTAATAACGAACTATGTTTTTTGTTTTAATCATCGAAAGGGTATTCGGTTTTGATTATTATTTTATTTTCAGTCAGTACAGTCCTGAATATACTCCTGATATTTCATTGTTGAATTATCCCAAAATTAAAATTCATTGTTTGAAATGGATGACAGAAGTCTATGCGTGTTTAAAATAGATGACAGTGCTTCTACACAGAATGGTACAATCTACGGTTTAAACGTATCCCTTTCGATTCCGATGATTGTTTACTGCGCAATATTTAAGACTGTTACTACAGCAAAGGTTAACCCTTTCAACCCTGAAGCCCGGCGCAGATACTAATGCAAACATGTAGATCCTGATGAGATGACTCATAATGAGCCACTTTATAGGGATATATTACTTGGCATGCATCCTGATGACGCTTTTAAGCTAGATACTATATAAAGTAGAATGGACGTGCCCAAAGTCAGTGATGGTAGAGCCCACGCCGATAACTCAGGGGTGGAAGGGTTGAAGAGGGTAAATCAATCAAAACACTGACAGCACTGATAGGTCGAGTATCTCTTAGTGTAGATTGTAAAAAAATGGCCCTGAAGGGGAACTTGAACTGTTTCGTTTAACCTTTTACCCTAAGCAAACAGTGTAGACCCTGAACAGACACCGCGTTCTGATGTGGGTATACACTGTTTGCAAAACCCAACACATGATTGCAGTCCAGATTCTACAGATAATTCTCTAAGATATAAACAACGCGGCTTTTTTTTTTTTTTTTTTTTATTGATTTGAGGTTTAACGTCCCCGTCAACACTGTAAAGGTCATTTTGGAGACGTTGCTTCCAATTTTGTGGGATTTGTACACGACACTGAGATGAAATAACATCTCAAGCCATGTCGACCAATTAAACCAATAGGGTTTATAAGCATGGACTGTCCGACTTGCACTGCTTTACATGGGCAGGCTTAGTTCCTCTAAGCGGTTTACGACTGAGTCCTCGTGTGGGGTCGGATTTCAGCTCTGCGTGGTAGCATCATGCAGCCCATCTATTTCTGCAAGCCCCGCTGGACGGGGCCCGCCCGACATTGAGATGAAAAGATAACGCAAGCCCTGCCGCCCAATGAAACCAATAGGGTTTATAAGCATGGACGGGCCGACTCGCACCGCCTTGCCTGGGCAGGCTTATATCCTCTTAGCGGTTTACCAGTACTCGTGTGCGGGTCGGTTTCAGCTCTGCGTGGAAGCACCATGCCGCCCATCTTTTTCTTCAAACCCCGATGTGCGGGGGCGTTTTTTTTTTTTTTGTAAATGTTCCTTACCTTGATTTCCTAAAAAAAGCGCCTATATAATTTTGACCCCCTTAAACCCCATTTTTACATAGTGAAACTGGAGTGAACGGTGAAACCCATTATTTTTTCTTATTTCTGATTAAAAATAGCTTGTAAATGCCCGTTAGAACCGCCGGGCCGAGGCGGTTCTAACGAGTAATCACAATCTATATTTTGAACAGAAATATGATAAATATCAGATTTTCTTCTATCTGAAAGTTTTTTTGACGGTAAAATTTTCAATGTATTTGAATAGGTGTTCTTTGGTAAAGAGTGATAGTCACGTGGGCGCAAAGTTGAAAGTTGTGTGCTTAGTAACTTTGGTCGATTGGCAATCGACCCATAAGTGTTTTTGTGTGGGTCTGGGAGGGGTGGAATTAACAGTGATTTCCGACATTGTTGGTTACTTCCCATCAGGCACATGACGATATTGTGACGTCACATCAACGTCGGTGCAACGTCATGACTTTAATGCAACGTCACATCTACGTTGGTGCAACGTCGTGACATTGCACCGACGTTGAGTTGACGTTGCCCTTGCGACGTGTGCCTGCTGGGTTATTGATATTCTCATACTGATTTTAAACTACAGTATTTAAAACATTCATTATGCAATGAAAAATGGCACTGAAAATTTAAGTAGAACAATTATTTTTCTTTCATCCAATGTTAAATTTGAGAAAGTCAAATAAAAACAATTTGGGTCATTTTGAGGTTGTTTTAATTTTTTCGGGATTTTCGGAGCTGGAAAAATGCCAGTACAGGTAAAGTCCCTTGATTTGACATGAGGCATGATGATCCCAATTGTCCCGTATGTACAAAGAATCTTTCTTCCGTCGGACCATTAAAGAGTGGAATGCTCTTTCCGATTCGATCATTTCCACAGTTGAAGGTGCTGATAATACTGAAGCTAATTTTGCCTCTTTCGTGAGAGCCAGGGATAACATCACAGGTCCTGATCTTTGAATGGCATTTGACGTATTCTCAGTAATAATTCCGAATGCTGATTCTGGTATGTGACTCTACCGATGGAGAAGAACCAGCATTTCCTAGGGTCATCCCAGAAGGCAAATATAGAGTCACTCACCTCAGAGTGCATAGGACACTTCAGTGTTTTTCACACGGTGCATCGTGACATTGACATTTGACCCTTGACCTCGAAAATCTATAGTGTTCATCATCGCTCCACGGGAAACATTTGTGGAATGTTTGATACTTCAATGACGATAGCTTTGCCTTTTATCCTGTTCACAATGTTTTCAATGTCAAGTCCATTGTTAACTTGGCATTTGACCCTTGACCTTGAAAATCAATAGGATTTATTCTCTCTCCATGGGGACCATTTATGGAAGGTATGATGCTTCTCCGATGATGGCATTGTCTTTAATCCTGTTCACAAGTTTCCGGACACACGGACACCCACACAAACACCCTAACACGGACGTATGGTATCGATCAGGGGATAATAACGAACAATCATGTAATGTGTCATTGACTGGTGACAGATAGATCTCAAAGCTATAATTCTGAAGTCATTCAAAATTCCTAAAGTATTCTGTTGCTTTTTTGTGGCGAAATGCTCTTTGTGACCTGGTCACGATGTTTCATACTCTTTTTCCACCTTCTCTGTTTATGATTTGTACTGCCCGCAATTGGGAATGGCCTTAGAAAACCTTTCCTATAATGAATCGGTAAGAAAAGGCTCATTCTCATGTATTAGGTCCAACCCTTTAAAGACATGCACAATTATGAAATCTTTTAATGAAATTAAAGGTAAACTAGATCGCGCAGTCGATGGTATACCATCGCAAATACCCGCTTTTTCTATGAATAACACTAATGACTATGTATTAGCTAGCCAAAACTACATATAAGTTAAAAAAAGTTGTAAAGAACATTCTAACTGATAAGCAAAGTTTCAGGAGTGTAACTCTTATAGTTTAGAAGATATGGCAAAGTCATACTTTTTTACCTTTGACCTTGGGATCATGTTGAGGTCCACCAAAATTATCCCAATTTATCCTATATTCCAACGGCCATCCAATATCCAAGTTTCAGAGTGTAACACCAATAGTTTAGAAGATATGACAAAGTCATACTTTTTAACTTTTGACCTTGGGGTCATGTTGAGGTCGAGGTCACACCAAAAGTATCCCAATTTATTCTATATTCAAAGGGCCATCCAATAACCAAAGTTTCAGAAGTGTAACTGCAATAGTTTAGACGATATGGCAAAATCATACTTTTTGACCTTTGACCTTGGGGTCATGTTGAGAACGAGGTCACACCAAAAGTAGCCCAATATATTCTATATTCCAAGGGCCGTCCAATAACCAAAGTTTCAGAAGTGTAACTCCGATAGTTTAGCAGATATGACAAAGTCATACTTTTTTACCTTTGACCTTGGGGTCATGTTGAGGTCAAGGTCACACCAAAAGGAGCCCAATTTATTCTATATTCCAATGGTCATCTAATAACCAAAGTTCCAGAAGTGTCACTCCAATAGTTTAGAAGATATGGCAAAATAATACTTTTTGACCTTTGACCTTAGGGGCATGTTGAGGTCAAGGTCACGCCAAAAGTAGCCCAGTGCCATCTGCATTCCATTTATTATCCACAGGCAAAGTTTGAAAAATGTATCTTAACCGGTTTCAGAGGAGATCCATTCCATAGAAACTCGACGACACACAGACCCCCGGACTGACAGACACTCGACTCCGACACGAAAATAATATACCCGATTTTCTTCGAAAAAGCGGGTATAAAAAAGTTGTTTTCCGCAGCGCTTCCTCCTTTGCTCCAACATGGAGCAATTTTTTACTTGTTGTATCTTTGTTTTACTTCTACTTTGTTATATCTTATTTTCACATCTTTTGGTCGTGACGTGACGCGCCGGGGAAATCATTATAGCGCATGCTCACAGAGCGTGTAAGTTCTTTCGTGAACTTGAGACAGAGAGGAAAGAAAAAAGAAAAATATTATTCATTGTGCGAGGTAAGATTTATTATTATCATTATTACTGCATGTATTTTCATAACAGCATGTGTTATTACGCACAATACAATGGAAACGAAGAAACTTTTGATTAATAAATTTAGTACTCTTTCAAGTGCTCATTACAAGCGCATGCACGCAGATGCGCAGTTATGAAAATGCACCGCTAAAAACGGGCTTCTCAACTTGCAGTTAATACAAATATCATCTAAAAGTGATTTTGTAATAGCTTTGTTCTTTATAAATTTTAAAAATAACTTTTAAATGAAGAGAAACTTTTCATTTTTCAAGTAAACTTTTAAATCGAAAGAAACGAATTTAATGATGAATATATAATTGGTCAGTCAAAGGAAAAATATATAAATTAAAATGCCCGGTAAAATGCACGATTCTATTTCTATTACTTTACAGTAAAATCAAGCTTCTGGGCCATGTAATGCTTAGTTTAAATCACTGGAAACCTTTTTAGAAAATATGTGATATTCAGCCAACCACTTAAAATTTTGTTATGCTCCGGCTTTACTCCTTTGTGTATAACTGTGCTTATCAGTATTTCAACCAGTTTGGTGTGGGATATTTCTACATTATAGGCGTGTAATATTAGAGCGTCTGGTGGTTATGATTCCCAGCTTATGCCACAAGTTTTATGCTTTTTTTTTCTTCTTTTTTTTACGATAACACACCCGTGCGATATAGTGCATTTTTCACATCTCAAAAATGGCTTCTTTTCTGATGAAAATATGTGATATTTTTGTTACTTTTACTTCAAACATATGTGGGTGCCCGTTAGAACTGCCTCATTAAGGTGGTTCTAACAAGTAACCATAACCTTTTTTTGAAGCAGAAATGTAGAAATAAGAAAAATGATATATACCCCCGTAAACCTCAGTTTTCTCTATATAAAGTGGGATTTAGGGGTTGTTAATTTCACGGACGTGTTCACGTGATGGATTGTACGGCCCTTTCAAGATTATTTCACTCATATCGAGCCGATCGTTAATCAGAGGTGGCCGAAAACCGGAGTAACCGGAGAAAAAAATTACCTGACCTTCCGCTGCAGAACTTGGCGTCTTACATGTGACCCGAGCCAGGCTCGAACCACAGTGGTGAGGGATCTAATGGTTAAGAGTCAGCGCTCTTATCCACTAGGCCAAGGAGGCCCATATGTTTTGTACCTGTACATGGTTAGTTTGGACGATTCCGTTCCCTATTATATGTTAATGTTTTTATATTTTTATACAAAGAGTGTAAGATGCCCTGGGTGTACGTAGTACGTGGGTCTACACGATTTACCCAAATCTCATCCATTCTACCCTATATAGGCATTATAATGTGCAAATGTAATCCAACAGGGTTTACAATAAAAATGCATATTTAAACGTTTGTTGCAAGACATGTGCGGCCCCGCCCATTGGAGCTTGCAGAAATAAATGGGCTGCATGATGCTTCAACGCAGAGCTGAAACCGACCGCACATGAGTACCGTGGTAAACCGCTCAGAGAATCTTAGCCTGCCCAGGTAAAGCGGTGCAAGTTGAGCTGTCCATGCTTATAAACCCTATTGGTTTCATTGAGCGACAGGGCTTGAGATGTCGTTTCATCTCCATGTCGGGAAAAAGTCCCACAAAATTGGAAGCAACGACTCCAAAATGACCTATAGTGTTGACGGGGACGTTAAACCTCAAATAAAACAAACAAAACAGGACATGTGAAAACTAAAATCATATCACTTTATCTAGAAAAAAAAAACTTTAATAGTGAAATAAACAGGAGCATAGGCCTACCCCTGCATTATTATTATTATTATTATTATTATTATTATTATTTTACTTTTCTTATTTCTTCTCAAAACATAGGTCGTGGGTACCCGTTAGAAGGCGGTTCCAAAAAGCAACAACAAGCTACGGGTACGTGTACATGGAACATGTTAGACATTAATTTTATTTAGTAAGAAAAGGTTACTCAGGAAAAGCCACAATCAAAGACCACAGCCACCACAAGCCACCAAAATAACAGTTAGAAATGATGAGACGAGAGCGCATTTATGTTTTGGAGCAGAAGTAAGTAAAATAATGTAAACCCCACTTTTCTCTATATAAAGTAGTGTTTACAAGGTTAATCATTGCATGGACTTGTTAACATGATGTGACCGCCAGAAGTTAAACTACTAATTGGGTTTCAAATCCGGATTTTACGAAATTTTCACCCTCGCCCCCAATTCCGATGCAGTGCCATACATAACGGCAATAACAGCTAGTATATTCAGCATCCATGGTCAGGTGGTATAGACGCAGCAAGGCGTATGGCATTAACAAACACTACCTGCATGTAGCCACATTTATTTAGCTGCTTTGTTCATAAACATATTTATCTTTCTCTCCTCTCATAAATAATGACTTCTTTAATGAATGAAATTTTGAAGATGAATGAACAGGTTTCAGAGAGGGATAGGATAAGTAATCAGAGAGACATTTATAGGTCTTGAGTGAATTAGAGTGAACATTTGGAGTGATTCCAGTCTACCACGATAAGTAAAACCGAAACAAAATGTTTGGTCATTGTAAGGTTACTTAACTCAGATTTTTGGTTCAATCCTATTTCTTGTTATGACATTTTCAAGATTAAACGTTTTTTCCGCATGTTTTCGTGTAAAATTGAGGATCCAGTGTAAATTGTTCATAAATAAGAACTTATCTTGATGTGCGATTTAAATTACTAATTCATTATTAAAACTCTTGCTGTATATATATTTATGTTATCGGTCGATCCTCAAACCAGTCTGTTATGGAGAGGTGGCTTACAACATAGAAAACGATCCTCATACCTAGCAGTTATGGTAGGGTGGCATCGATACTCCAAAGCATGCAGCAGTCATGATTTCACTATTTAAGTAGCACATAAAGTAAGGAATTAAAAACAATAAATATCTAATTCAGAATTTTATAGAACATATTTAACATCACTACAGCTGGTGTCTGGGAATGTGTGGCGGCGGTAAAACGTCTCCCTGCCCTACTTCTTAGTATAGTTTATATTTTCTTGTCCTTTGGGATCATTGATTCCATTGTGGAATTTTGAAAATGCTTGAGGGTCACTGATGAGGCCTAATTGGCCGAAACTAGCTAGTCTGGTCCAGAAAACATGCACAATTCATATTTTCCAGTTCTGTGGCGTATTCCTTGCTTCCAAAGGATAACCCTTTCATAGAACACATTTAAACTTCTCTATGCTCATGTTTTTTTTTCAATTTTCGATCGATCCTCATACCAGTCTGTTGAGGAGAAGTGGCTTTTTAGAAAACGATCCTTCAAAGCATACAGCACTTACACATACATACCTTCGGTTTACAAGCATGATTTCATTATTTAAGTAATTGGCACATGAGGTAAGACAATACTAATTCAGAATTTAAACTTCTCTATGCTCATGTTTTTTGTTCAATTTTCGATCGATCCTCATACCAGTCTGTTGAGGAGAGGTGGCTTTTTAGAAAACGATCATCATGCCTTGCATTCATGGTGAGGTGGTATCGATATTTCAAAGGATACAGCACTTACACTTACATATTTTCGGTTTACAAGCATGATTTCATTATTTACGTAATTAGCACATGAAGTAAGGAAACCCTAATTCAGAATTTAAACTTCTCTATGGTCATGCTTTTTTTTTTCAATTTTCGATCGATCCTCATAACAGTCTGTTGAGGAGAGGTGGCTTTTTAGAAAACGATCCTCATGCCTTGCATTCACGGTGAGGTGATATCGATACTTCAAAGCATACAGCACTTACACATACATACTTTCGGTTTACAAGCATGATTTCATTATTTTTGTAATAAGCACATGAAGTAAGGAAATACTAATTAAGAATTTAAACTTCTCTATGCTCATGCTTTTTTTTTCAATTTTCGATCGATCCTCATACCAGTCTGTCGAGAAGAGGTGGCTTTTTAGAAAACGATCCTCATGCCTTGCATTCATGGTGAGGTGGTATCGATACTTCAGAGTATACTGCACTTACACATACATACTTATCTTGAAAACGTGGACGACAGCGGATCGCGGTCAAAGTTTACGCGAACCCGAAGGGGTTCATTACCCACTGCGTTCATATTTACATAAACAGCAGAAAGATAAAATGCATTTCTAAAGTGTACGGATTTTCTATGCAATACACAATAATTCCTTCCAGAAACATAACATGCATCTATAGGAAAAAATACATCTGTGGTGTAATTTGAAGAATTGCCTTTCTTGTTTTTCAGATAGTGTTATGAATAGCATCAAAGCCTTGACCCCGACAGAATTATAAAAGAAAATAAAAGAAATTAGCGTCCGACTAAAATAGACAGCTTACAGAACAGACGGTAGCTAATGTCGAACAATAAATAAATAAATAATAATAATAATAAAAAAGACAGTGATCAGTTCTACAAACTTGAAGTACAACAGTGTCTGTGGCTCGTAATATTTTAAAAAATTTAAGTGTAAAAATGGGCGCTCTTGTGTGCGCATGAAATATTTACAGTTTGCAAATTTATATGTTAGTTTCGTGTCTTTAATAAATCATGGTTTCTTAAACGCTGTTTCTGTAGTTATATCAGTTTGGTTTAATGGTTGATATTTCAACGTTGATGCAAGGTTGAAAATTAAGCTATGGTTCAAAGATGACTGCTCAACGTTGATTCGACTTTCATATTCAACAGAATAACAACGTTTATTCAACATTAATATCTAAACTTTGAATCAACACTGAAATATCAACGTTGATTCACACCCGCAAACTAGTACTGGTAAACCGCTTAGAGGATCTAAGCCTGCCCAGGAACCGCGTTGCGAGGCGGACCGTCCATGCTAATAAACCCTATTGTTTTCATTGGACGACAGGGCTTGAGATGTCATTTCATCTCAATGTCGGGTAAAAGTCCCACAAAATTGGAAGCAACGTCTCCAAAATGACCTTTACAGTGTTGACGGGGACGTTAAACCTCAAATCAAACAAACAAACAACGTTGATTCACTGTTGGATGGTCAACTTTGAGTCAACGTTGACTGTGCAACGTTGATCCAAATTTCATATTCAACCCAAAATCATCGTTTATTCAACGTTTGCCTTCAACGTTGACTCAACGTTGAATCAACCGAAAATTGCCCGCTGGGTTTCTAATGGTTTCAATTTTTAGATTAACTTCCATAAAGAAACGACCGAAATGTACCGAATAGGAAAAAAGTATTCCACTGCTAGCTGGAATTAAAGAAATATAAAAATTGACTGTTATATTTGTTAACATCTATGTGTATATTAAAATGATAAAGAGTTTTTTTTTCTCTTTAATTCCAGCTAGCAATAAACAAAACTTGCTTCCCTTTTGGTCCTTTACAGTCGATTTTTTTAATTAAGTCAATCTAAAAATAGAAACATTTAGAGAATAAGAAAATTGATAAATTAAGGTAGTCTTATATGTTTGTTATATTTTTCTATGGACAAATGATGACAATTATCAAATTCAAATATTTTCAGGACAAAAAGAAGTACTTTAACCTGTAAATTTGCAAGAAATTAAGAAATATTTTCATTTTTCCCGGCCTTTACTTTTATACCCCTCGATTTCGGAAAAATGGTTAAATACAAGAAAATTAATTAATTTAGAGAGATAAATCTTCGTGCAGTTATCAAATATGCCAACGGACTATAATATATATCATATTATAACAAGAGGCGAAATAAAAATCTTCGGATCGGCATTTTTGGCTCGGCGGCTCGGACCGGCCCGGCTCGGCCTTGGCTTTTATACCCGAGCCGTGTGTAGTAGGAGGAGAAAAATCTGTAAAGAAAAATCCAGTCGAGTGCCCAGACTGGGGTTTGAACCCTCGTCCATTGGGTTACAAAGCAAGCAACAAGACCACTAGGCTCAAAGGTCCAGACCAGTTAGACTGTATGTATGCACTCTATATACATATTTATTATGGCCGTACTACTTCATTCCCCCAATCTACAAAGAGACATATATTTGTTTCAAATGTTTAGGAATTGTTCATATAATCATATCATATTTCCAGGTTCCTTTTGACTCTGCAGCCTTTGCTTCGCCCTTGGGCTCCAACGGCAATTATCCTGGTCACGGCACCACTGTAGTAGAAAAATCCAACCGAGTGCCCCGACCGGGGATTGAACCCACGATCCTTGGGATACAACGCGAGCGACAAAACCACTAGGCTTAAAGGTCCTGACCAGTTAGACTGGTCAGTTATGCATTTTATATACATATTTATTATGGCCGTACAACTTCATGTGTAAATAATTGCTGACCAATAGGACGAACAAAAACAACAAACAAACGAACGAACAGAAACACTGAATGACATGAAGGCGCACGCGCACTCACTCACGCATCACGAAAACACGACTTTATATGGTGACTTAGTATATAAATTCAGAAAAATATATAACCGCAATGACTTCAGCACCCAATTTCGTAAAATCATTCTTCGATATAAAAAGATTGGGTACAACATGGATATTATACGACAGACTGCATGCATGGTAGTTAACCCAATCACGGTTGGCAACTTTGCTTCCCTCTTTAATTGCACGCCGGTGGGTCAGGCCTCAGATTCTATGACGGCTCCAACGTAAAGGCTTATTGAGAATTAGAGAGATCTAATTCAAGGTAATGTTGGTTGGTGCCTGATGCTCTGTCTCTGGTCGGGCCCATCGGAGTCTAACTGTTGGTTTTCTTTTGCTCCAGCATTTCAGTGTTTTCTTGCTGCCGAGTCCTCACCGTTGTCTCACCTCTGTGGTTCTTTGATTTTTGTGTTCACGGAGATGTTGCACTGATGAGTTAGGAGGCCTTCATGCGGACTGAACAAATTATTTGTCTAAATCGCGACGGAAGTAAGGGCGAGGATTGTGGCCACGTAAAATCGATTTAAGCCCCCCAGTGGAAATCTTCCACTGACCGTTCCAAGGCGGCTCTTCTGTGGCGATTTATTTATGTTGTTGTTTGTTACTTACTGTGTGTATCACTTGTGTCTTTTAATTTTGGATGGCCATATGGCCATTTTGTGGGAAAGTAACTGTCCATATGGCCTTCCTTTGTTTAGGTTTCCATTATGGTCTGGTCGCTTAATGTTTGTATTTCTTTCCCTTTGGTGTCTTTTATGGATAGAGTAAGTTAATTGTATCAATTCCTGATCTTTGTTTTACTCCTACTTTTTATAGTTATTAACCCCTAAAACCCTAACCTTATATAGTAAAACTGGGATTAACGTGGATATATACATTATTTTCTTATTTCTGCTCGAAAAAGTACGTAGATTGTGGTTTCATTTGGCGACAGGGCTTGAGATGTCATTTCATCTCAATATCTGGTTAAAGTCCCACACAAATTGGAAACAACGTCTCCAAAATGACCTTTACAGTGTTGACGGGGACGTTAAACCTAAAATCAAACAAACATCACACAAACGAGTACCTTCAATCTTTGTTTAGAGCAGAAATTTGAAAAAAATATCGGAATTTTTAACGGAAAATGTTCAGTTTTTGGTGGCAAAATGTTCAATATATTTGAATCGGCATGTTCTCGTAATGCACACGCACGCATACACAACTGTGGAGAGTGGTAGCTGCTGTGGAGCGTGGCAGCTGAGTGGAGCGTGGTAGCCAATAATTGGTAAATTATTTGAAAAGCTTGTACTAGGAGTACTGCTTCGGTCAATAGAAACTGTGAATGTTGAAAATCAGACTTACAATTTGGGCTTACAGAAGATATGAGTCCAACTATGAACCCATTAATATATCTGATTTTTTTGTTTTCTTTCTTTATTCCATTCCACCTTAACCCCAGAAGGGTCAAAGACGGTGTACATTATATACACTCCAGGTTTGTACTCTACACAGTTATCATGTAATTACGGTAGCGGTCTTTTACCTGCACAGAGGATGACCCTCCCTGCACACGGGGGGCAGGGGGGGGGGGCTCCAGTTAACGTCCCGACCAGAAGGATGGTAAACTTAATGACATTCATCCCTGCAAATGATGCCAATGGAGCGTGCTTGGACACCAAAATTTCATCGCCACTGCCGGTGATCGAACCAGGGTCCTCTAGCATTAGAGGCAAGTGTACTAACCTCTGAGCTATCACGCTCCACTTATCATCGATTCTAACACAGCGCTCCAATATAAGCATTAGAAAGGAATTGTGATTTATTATGCAACCAATCACTAGTCGAAAGAGCCCGACGAGTGACGTCCTAACTTCTGGGATAATGTGGATCGTCTGTGTAGTGGTATCTCTTCTCAAGTCAAATGGAAAGAACTCAATGATAGCTTTGCAATACAAATACATCAGGGAGTGAGACAGGATGGAATACTGTCATCGAG
This sequence comes from Lucinisca nassula, assembly GCA_963580285.1. Lineage (NCBI taxonomy): Eukaryota > Metazoa > Mollusca > Bivalvia > Lucinida > Lucinidae > Lucinisca > Lucinisca nassula. Next base: position 109,727,818 of record OY757018.1, on the reverse strand, counting down.
AGGGGGGGGGGGGGGGGGTAAAATTAAAAATCGATTTTACGCGGCCGCAATCCTCTTCCTTACCTCCGTCGCGATTTTGACAAATAATTTGTTCAGGCCTCCTAACTCATCAGTGCAACATCTCTGAAAACACAAAAATCAAACAACCACAGAGATGAAACAAGGGTGAGGACTCGACAGCAAGAAACCAATGTAATGCTGGAGCAAAAGAAAACCAACAGTTAGACTCCGATGGGCCCAACCAGAAACAGAGCATCAGGCACAAACCAACATTACATAAAATTAGATTCTCTCTAAATCTCAGTAAGCCTTAACGCTGGAACCGTCATTGAATCTGAGGTCTGACCTACCGGACTGAATACTTTTTGGAACTATTTAAATCTGAATATATTTTTGTGGACTATCAAATATCTTTGGTATTTTTGGCTTCAAATGCTTAATGTGTATTGTTGACACATTGTATCATTCATATTAGAGGCTTCATATTTTATTTTATTCATATTCATATTTTAGTTTCCTTGTTGCACAACAATACAGTGGTTTTGTATAGTAATTACAGTGTAGAAGTGAAGGCAGTGATCAGGAATCGATACGATTTACCTGCAGCTCCCATCAGAGACACCAAAGGGAAAGAAGCACAATTATGAAATAACTAGACCCTTTTGGAAACATCAATAGCGGAAAGCCAAAAGGACAGTTACTTTCCCACAAAATGGCCAATTGGCTATCCAAAACAAAACACTATAAGAAAAACACACACACAAAGACAAACAATAGCAAAAATAAACCGCGACAGAGAGAGATCTAATTCAATGTAATGTTGGTTGAAGCCTGATGTTCTGTCTCTGGTCGGGCCTATCGGAGTCTAATTGTTGGTTTTCTTTTGCTCCAGCATTTCAGTGGTTTCTTGCTGTCAAGTCCTCACCGTTGTTTCATCTCTGTGGTTGTTTGATTTTTTGTGTTCCGGGAGATGTTGCACTGATGGGTTAGAAGGCCTTCATGCGGACTGAACAAATTGTTTGTCTAAATCGCGACGGAGGTAAGGGCGAGGATTGTGGCCACGTAAAATCGATTTAAGCACCCCCCTCCAGTGGAATTCGTTTCATTGACCGTTCCAAGGCGGTTCTTCTGTCGCGGTTTATTTTTGTTATGGTTTGTTTTGGGGTTTTTTGTGTCGCTTATATTATTTTGTTTTGGTTAGCCAATTGGCCATTTTGTGGGACAGTAACTGTCCTTTTGGCTTTCCGCTATTGATGTTTCCATTAGGGTCTGTTGTTTCATGTTTGCGTTTTTTCCCTTTGGCGTCTCTGATGGGAGCTGTGGGTTAATTATATCGATTCCTGGTCATTGGTCATTGCCTCCACTTCTATTTTGGAATGGTCAGTGAAACGAATTCCACTGATGTGTGTGTGTGTGTGTGGGGGGGGGGGGCTTGAAACCATTTTACGTGGCCACAATCTTCGCCCTTATTTCCCTCGCGATTTAGACAAATAATTATTTGTTCAGTCCGCATGAAGACCTCCTAACTCATCAGTGCAACATCTCCGTGAACACAAAAATCAAACAACCACAACGGTGAGGACTCGACAGGATAAAAAAACCCTGAAATGCTGGAGCAAAAGAAGACCAACGGTTAGACTCCGATGGGCCCGACCAGAGACAGAGCATCAGGCACCAACCAACATTACATGAAATTAGGTACTCTCTAATTCTCAGTAAGCCTTTAAGCTGGAGCCGTCATAGAATCTGAGGCCCGACCCACCGGCGTGCAATTAAAGAGGGAAGCAAAATAGAAGTGAATGCAATGATCAGGAATCGATACAATTAACCCACAGCTCCCATCAGAGACACCAAAATAACACTAACATGAAACAACTAGACCCTAGTGGAAACATCACTAACGGAAAGGGCAGTTACTTGCCCACAAAATGGTCAATTGCTATTCAAAGCAAAATAATATAAGCGATACACACACTCAAAGACAAGCCATAACAAAAATAAACCATGTCAGAAGAACCGCCTTGGAACGGTCAGTGAAACGAATTCCACCGGGGGCCTTAAATCGATTTTACGTGGCCAAAATCCTCGCCCTTATTTCCGTCGCGACTTAGACAAATAGTTTGTTCAGTCCGCATGAAGGTCTCCTAACTCATCAGTGCGACACCTTAGTCTAAGTAGAGAGATGGGTGACACAAAGAGAGATCTAGAGAAGAAAAATGACCTGTAGCAGGATGAAGGTAAGTATTATATATATCTTTCATCAAGCAAAGATCACTCTTTGCAATAAATAGAAGTGGAGGCAATGATCAGGAATCGATACAATCAACCCACAAAATCTTCAGTAAAATCTTCAATAAGTACTCCTCTATTGTTGTTATCGCTACATCCCCAAAGAGGGTTGTGACCATTAAAGTCACCAACTAAAAGATAGGGCGCAGAAAGTTGATTGAATAATGATTCGAGATGTTCAGGTTCTAAGGAAAATGAAGGGGATATATATACAGAACAACCTGTAGTTTCCTTGTCCAAAGAAAGTGAGACTGCCACAGCTTGTTGTTGTGTTTTTATTTTGATCTCTTTATGTGGCAAACATGATTTTACAAAAATTGAACTGCCACCGATGGTCGGAGACCTTCACGGTAGATATAGTTATAGGTGTTAAATAGAAGTGGAGGCAATGCTCAGGAATCGATAAAATCAACCCACAGCTCCCATCAGAGACACCAAAGGGAAAGAAACACAAACATGAAACAACAGACCTAATGGAAACATCAGTAGCGGAAAGCCAAATGGACAGTTAACTTTCCCACAAAATGGCTAAAAACCTTTGATATTTATGTTGTCATCATTTTTAAAAATGTTTCTTGTAAACAAAAAACCGATGGGCTCAACAGGGATAGAAGTAATAGGACTTCATTATTTTGTTTGATTTGAGGTTTAACGTCCCCGTCAACACTGTAAAGGTCATTTTGGAGACTTTGCTTCCAATTTTGTGGGACTTTTACCCGACATTGAGATGAAATAACATCTCAAGCCCTGTCGCCCAATCTCGAGAATTCCAATGTATTATTTTATGTTTTAAATCCATTTTATGGAGAGATTTGTATAGGACTAGAAATTATGGAGGTATTATTGGTGACCTCGATCTGCTATTACTAGTTCGTTGAGTTTCAAGAAACTCCATATCGCTGCTGTCACTCAAGGATCCGAATCGATTATGATTTTTAAGATAACCGTTGTCTGTCCAATGTGATTTGTTTTTGTGATGCTTGCTGTTTTTCGTTGTTTCTGTAGATCTTTTTTAATCATTTCCAAAATAGAAGTGAAGGCAATGATTAGGAATTGATACAATTAACCCACAGCTCCCATCAGAGACACCATGGGAAAGGCAAAAAACAAACACGAAACAACTAGACCCTAATGGAAACATCACTATCGGAAAGCCAAAAGGACAGTTACTTTCCCACAAAATGGTAAATTGGCTACCCAAAACAAAATGATATAAGCGATACACACACTCAAAGCTAATCCATAACAAAAATAAACCACGAAAGAAAAACCACCTTAGAAGAGTCAGTGAAACGAATTCCACTGGGGATGGGGGGTGCTTAAATCGATTTTACGTGGCCACAATCCTCGCCCTTACTTCTGTCGCGATTTTGACAAAAAAATTTGTTCAATCCGCATGAAGACCTCCTACACATCAGTGCAACATCTCCCTGACAACCACAGAGATGAATCAACGGTGAGGACTCGACAGCAAGAAATCACTGAAATACCGGAGCAAAAGAAAATCAACAGTTAGACTCCGATGGGCCCAGCCAGAGACAGAGCATCAGGCATCAACCAATATTACATAAAATTAGATTCTCTCTAATTCTCAGTAAGGAACCGCCATGGAATCTGAAGCCTGACCCCCGGCGTGCAATTAAAGAGGGTTGCAAAGTTGTCAATCGTGATTGGGTTAACTACCATGCAGAGACAGAGCATCAGGCATCAACCAACATTACATAAAATTAGATTCTCTCTAATTCTCAGTAAGCCTTAACGCTGGAACCCTAACAAAAATAAACCACGCCTTGGAAGGGTCAGTGAAACGAATTCCAGGGGTGGGTGAGGTTTTAAATCGATTTTACGTGGCCACAATCCTCGCCCTTACTTCCATCGCGATTTTGACAAATAATTTGTTCAGTTTGCATGAAGACCTCCTTACTCATTAGTGCAACATCTCTCTGAACACAAAACTCAATCAACCACAGAGATGAAACAACGGTAAGGACTCGACAGCAAGAAACCACTGAAATACGGAGCAAAATAAAATCAACAGTTAGACTCCGTTGGGCCAAACCAGAGACATAGCGTCAGGCATCAACCAACATTACATAAAATTAGATTCTCTCTAATTCTCAGTAAGGAACTGTCATAGAATCTGAAGCCTGACCCCCCCCCCTCCTCCCCCGGCGTGCAATTAAAGGGAGAAGCAAAGTAGAAGTAAAACAAAGATCAGGAATTGATACAATTAACTTACTCCATCCATAAAAGACACCAAAGGGAAAGAAATACAAACATTAAGCGACCAGACCATAATGGAACCCTAAACAAAGGAAGGCCATAAGGACAGTTACTTTCCCACAAAATGGCCATATGGCCATCCAAAATTAAAAGACACAAGTGATACACACAGTAACAAACAACAACATAAATAAATCGCCACAGAAGAGCCGCCTTGGAACGGTCAGTGGAAGATTTCCACTGGGGGGGGGGGGGGGGGCTTAAATCGATTTTACGTGGCCACAATCCTCGCCCTTACTTCCGTCGCGATTAAGACAAATAATTTGTTCAGTCCGTATGAAGGCCTCCTAACTCATCAGTGCAACATCTCCGTGAACACAAAAATCAAAGAACCACAGAGGTGAGACAACGGTGAGGACTCGACAGCAAGAAAACACTGAAATGCTGGAGCAAAAGAAAACCAACAGTTAGACTCCGATGGGCCCGACCAGAGACAGAGCGTCAGGCACCAACCAACATTATCTCTCTAATTCTCAATAAGCCTTTACGTTGTCAACCGTAATTGGGTTAACTACCATGCATGCAGTCTGTCGTATAACATTTATGTTGTACCCTATCTGTTTATATCGAAGAATGATTTTACGAAATTGGGTGCTGGTGTCATTGCAATTACATATTTTTCTGAATTTAAGTACCAAGTCACCATAAAATTCGGGTTACGATAGACCTTGTTGCAGAAGAGATTCATCGCATTTATCATAAATTTTGCAAGAAACAAAATAGAAGTGAAGGTAATGATCAGGAATCAATACAATTTACACACAGCTCTCATCAGAGACACCAAAGAGAAAGAAAGAAACACAAACATGAAACAGCAGACTTTAATGTAAACACCAATAGCTGAAAGCCAAAAGGACAGTTTCTTTCCCACAAAATGGCCAATTGGCTATCCAAAACAAAATAATATAAGCGATACAAACACTCAAAGACAAACCATAACAAAAATAAACCCGAGACAGAAAAACCGCCATGGAACAGTCAGTGAAACGAATTCCACTGAGGGCTTATATCAATTTTACGTGGCCACAATCCTTGACCTTACTTCCATCACGATTTAGACAAATAAGTTGTTCAGCCTGCATGAAGGCCTCCTTACTCATCAGTGCAACAGCTCCGTGAACACAAAATCATACAGCCACAGAGACGAAACAACAGTGAGGACTCGACAGCAAGAAACCACTGGAATGCTGGAGCAAAAGAAGACCAACAGTTAGACTCCGATGGGCCCGACCATAGACAGAGCATCAGGCACCAACCAACATTACATAGAATTAGATTATTTCTAATTCTCAGTAAGCCTTTGAGCTGGAACCGTCATAGAATCTGAGGCCTGACCCACCGGTGTGCATTAAAAGAGGGAAGCAAAATTGTCAACCGTGATTGGGTTAACTACCATGCACGCAGTCTGTCGTATAACATTTAAGTTGTGCCCAATCTTTTTATATCAAAGAATGATTTTACGTAATTGGGTGCTGAAGTCATTGCGGTTATATATTTTTCCGATTTTTTATACTAAGTAGAAGTAAAACAAAGATCAGGAATCGATACAATTAACTTACTCCAACCAACAAAGACACCAAAGAGAAAGAAACACAAACATGAAGCGACCAGACGATAATGGAAACCTAAACAAAGGAAGATGGCCATATGGCCATCCAAAATAAAAAGACACAAGTGATACACACAGTAAGTAACAAACAACAACATAAATAAACCGCCACAGAAGAACCGCATTGGAACGGTCAGTGGAAAGATTTCCACTAGGGGCTGAAATCGATTTTACGTGGCCACAATCCTCGCCCTTACTTCCGTCGCGATTTAGAAAAATAATTTGTTCAGTCCGTATGAAGGCCTCCTAACTCATCAGTGCAACATCTCCGTGAACACAAATAATCAAAGAACCACAGGAGTGAGAACGGTGAGGACTCGACAGCAAGAAAACACTGAAATGCTGGAGCAAAAGAAAACCAACAGTTAGACTCCGATGGGCCCGACCAGAGACAGAGCATCAAGCACCAACCAACATTACCTTGAATTAGATCTCTCTCATTCTCAATAAGCCTTTACGTTGTAACCGTCATAGAATCTGAGGCCTGGCCCACCGACATGCAATTAAAGAGGGAAGCAAAGCTCCCAACCGTGATTGGGTTAACTATCATGCATGCAGTCTGTCGTATAACATCCATGTTGTACCCAATCTTTTTATATCGAATAAGTCACCATAAAATTCGGGTTCCGATTGACCTTGTTGCAGAAGAGATTTCAGTCCAATACTGAATTTTGAAATTAAATCAGAATGACGTCTATAAAGTTTTGACGTCTGTTGTTTCGATTTTGCGTTTCTTTTCCTTTGGTGTATCTGATGGTAGCTGTGGGTTAATTGTATCGATTCCTGATCATTGTCTCCACTTCTATTTTGAAAAAGCTATGCGTAGTTTATGGTACCGATGACCCTGATTAAAAAGTTTCGCAGTTAACAATTTATTACGAGTGTTGAAGTCAGTTACATGACTACACACTCTGGCAAATGGAACCAATTGCGAAATATAAACGCCTTGGGGTGGCGCACAAGGAACATCACCATCCAAAAAAGGAAAATTTACAATCTCAAAATCAAAATCAACATAAATTTTGCAAAAAACAAATCCATCTACAATAGATTGATGTAAATTCAAAAACGGGGCCTCGGTTTCAGAAGAATTTGCTTTATTAGCTCCCCTGAACCGAAGGCTCCGGGTGAGCTTATAGGATGGTAGGCCTCCGTAGTCCGTCCGTCCGTCGTCCACCATTTTCAAATGTCTTCTTCTCTGAAACCGCAGGGCCTATTCCAATTAAATTTCATATGCAGCCTCCTGGCAATAGGGCAACGAAAGTTTGCAAGAATGGTCCAGGTCACATGCAAGATGGCCGCCATGCCCAAATATGGTTAGAACCTCATAAAAAATCTTCTTCTCCAGAACCACTGGGCCAATTGTCTTAAAACTTGGTATGTAGCACCGGGTGACTGAGTACTACCAAGTTTGCAAATATTATGACCCTAGGTTGACCTTGACATATTTTCTGGCAAGGTCAAATTTGGCTTCTTAGTCTTTTCACAGGGAAAAGAGTAAAGCAATGCATTTTTCGAAAAACATTGTGGTCTGTGACATGAGAATAGGTAAAAAATGAATGTCTATGGACGCTTAAGGTCAAGGTCGTTCACTGACCTTGGCTCGAGGTCACTCGAATTGTAAGTCCATTGGCATTCCAAATACATTTTCTCTGAAACCACCGGTCCAATTTCAATTGAATTTTATATGCAGCCTTAGGACATTGATGAAACGAAAATTTGTTCGAATAGTCCAGGGCACATGACCAAGATGGCCGCCATGCCCAAATATGGTAAAAAAACTAAAAACATCTTCTTTTCCAGAACCACAGAGCCGATTGTCTTGAAACTTGGTATGTAGCATTAGAGGACTAAGTACTACCGAGTTTGCAAATATGATGACTCTAGGTAGACCTTGACCTATTTTCTGTCAAGGTCAAATTTGGTTCCTTAGGCTTTTAAATGGGAAAAGGGTAAAACAGTGCATTTTTTTTCGGAAAATATTGTGCTCTATGACATGAGAATAGGTAAAAAGCGAATGTCTATGAACGCATATGATCAAGGTCATTCAGTGACCTTGGCCCAAGGACACTTGAATTATAGGTCCATTGACATTTCAAAATAGATTTTCTCTGAAACCACTAGGCCAATTTCAATTAAATTTTATATGCAGCCTTAGAACACTGAAAGAACAAAAATTTGTTCGGATGGTCTAGATCACATGACCAAGTTGGCCGCCAAGTCCAAATGTGGTAAAAACCTTTAAAATCTTCTTCTCCAGAACCACTGGGCCGATTTTCTTGAAACTTGGTAGATAGCATTAAGTTGACTGACTTCTACCAAATTTGCAAATACGATGAGCTCAGGTTGACATTGACCTATTTTACGTTAAGGCCAAATTTGGCTTTTCAATGGGAAATAGGTAAATCAATGCATTTTTCGAAAAATATTGTGGTCTGTGATATGAAAATGGGTTAAAAATGAATGCCTGTGAATGCTAAGGGTCAAGGTCACTCATTAACATTGGTCCAAGGACACTTCTTTTGCAGGTCTATTTACATATTAGAATATATTTCCTCTGACACCACTGGGCCAATTTCATTCAAATTTTATATGAAGTCTTAGGACTCTTAGTGAACAAAGATTTATACGGATGGTCAGGGTCACATGGCCAAGATGGCCGCCATGCCCAAATATGGTAAAAACAATAAAAAAAACTTCTTCTCCAGAACCACTAAGTCGATTGTCTTGAAACTTGGTATGTAGTATTGGGTGACAGAGTACTTCCATATTTGCAAAAATGATGACTCTAGGTTGACCTTAACCTATTTTACGCTAAGGTCAAATTTGGCTCCTTAGGCTTTTCAATGGGAAATAGGGGTAAATAAATGCGTTTTTCGAAAAATAGTGTGGTCTGTGATATAAGAATGGGTAAAAAACGAATGCCTGTGAATGCTAAGGGTCAAGGTCATTCACTGACCTTGGCCAAAGTTCACTTGTATTGCAGGTCTATTGACATATTAGAAAACAGTTTCTCTAACGGTCCCCGCCCATCGGGGATTGGATAAATATATGGGCTGCATGCTGCTTCCACGCAGAGCTGAAACCGACCCGCACACGAGTACTGGTAAACAGTTTAGAGGATCTAAGCCTGCCCAGGCAAAGCGGTGCGAATCGGCCCGTCCATACTTATAAACTCTATTGGTTTCAATGGGCAAGGCTTGAGATGTCATTTCATCTCAATGTTGGGTAAAAGTCCCACAAATTTGGAAGCAACGTCTCCAAAATGACCTTTACAGTGTTGACAGAGACGTTAAACCTCAAATCAAACAAACAGAACATATTCTCTAACACCATTGTGCCAATTTCATTTCAATTTATATGCAGCCTTAGGATACTTAGGGAACAAAAAATTATTTGCATGGTCCATGTCACATGACCAAGATGGCCGTCATGCCCAAATATGGTATAAACCTTAAAAATCTTATTCTCCAGGACCACTGCGCCGATTGTTTTGAAACTTGGTATGTAACATTGGGTGACTGAGTGCTACCAAGTTTGCAAAAATGATGATCCTATGTTGGCCTTGACCTATTTTACACCAAGGCCAAATTTGGCTCCTTAGGCTTTTCAATAGGAAATAGGTAAATCAATGCATTTTTCGAAAAATATTGTGGTCTGCGATATTAGAATGCTTAAAAAACGAATGCTTGTGAATGTTAAGGGTCAAGGTCATTCATTTACATCAAGGTCATTCATTTACATGTCCCAAGGTCATTTGTATTGCATGCCCATTGGCATATTAGAATACATTTTCTCTAACACCACTGGGCCTATTTCATTTAAATTTTATATGCAGCTTTAGGACTCTTATTGAACAAAAATTTATTTGGATGGTCCAGGTCACTTGACCAAGGTGGCCGCCATGTCAAAATATGGTAAAAACCATAAAAAAATCTTCTTCTCCAGAACCACTGAGTCGATTGTCTTGAAACTTTGTATGTAGCATCGGGTGACTGAGTACTACCAGGTTTGCAAAAATGATGACCCTAGATTGGTACTGACCTATTTTACGCCAAGGTCAAATTTGGCTCCTTAGACTTATCAATAGGAAATAGTTAAATCAATGCATTTTTCGAAAAATATTGTGGCCTGTGATATGAGAATAGGTTAAAAATGAATGTCTATGAATTCTTAAGGTCAAGGTCATTTGGTGACCTTGGCCCAAGGTCATTTGGTGCCCCTGGCCAAAGGTCACTTGTATTGCAGGTCCTTTTTACAAAGTAGAATATATTTTCTCTCTAACAGATCTGGCAAATTTCATTTGAATTTTATATGGAGCCTTAGGACACTTAGAGAACAAAATTTTATTCGGATGGTTCAGGTCACATTATCAAGCTGTTTGGTAAAAACCTTAAAAAAACGTCTTCTCTAGAACAAGGTGGCCAATTGTCTTGAAACTTGGTATTAGCATCGGGTGACTGAGTACTACCAAGTTTGCAAAAATGATGACCCTAGGTTGACGCTGACCTATTTTACACCAATGTCAAATTTGGCTCCATGGCTTTTCAATGGGGAAAAGGTAAATCAATACATTTTTCAAAAAGTATTGTGATCTTTGATTGATATGAGAATAGGTAAAAATTGAATGGCTATGTCATTCGGCGACCTTGTCCCAAGGGCACTTGTATTGCAGGTCCATTGCCATATTAGAATACATTTTCTCTAAAACCACTGGGCAATTTTCATTTAAATTTTACATGCAGCCTAATGACTGTAAGGGAACAAAAATTTATTCAAATGTTCCCGTCACATGACCAAGATGCCCCCCTCCCCCCACATGCCTGAATATGGTAAAAACCTTAAAAAGCTTCTTCTCCAGAACTAATGGGCCGATTGTCCAGAAACTTGGTATGTGGCATTTGGTGACTGAGTAAGTTTGCAATAATGATGACACTAGGTTGACCGTGACCTATTTTACATCAAGGTCAAATTGGTTGATATGGCTAAGTTTATCCTTTTCAATCAAATGATATTTGTTTCAATTTTATTAATGCCCGCAAGGGTCCGTAATTGGATAATAAAATATATTCTATTCGGGTCTCCCTATTTGGTGACAAGAAGTGACATGAGGTGACAAGAAGTGACAAGAGGTGACAAGAGCTATTTTATGGTGACAAGAAACTTTCTAACACAATATTAAACTATATTATTGCTTAAAATGATAAATGAGTTAGAAATTAATTTTGGCCAAATTTAAAGACATTTGGAGGAAAAAGCAACATGCTTTATTCAGACCTTAATCCGCATTTACCGACAAGAAAGTTCTCTTTATATACAAAGTCACTTCATTTTATAAGCAAAAAAAAAGTGAATTTTAAGTGGGTATCTGTGCTTTTCATTCATGTTTTTTTTTCTCTGCTCATAAACATAGACTATGGGTACTCGTTATAACCGAAGAAGGGGGTTAACCACATTTACCGACAAGAGATTTCTCAAATAAACCCAGGCTCAAAATCAATGTCGTCTCTTGTGATTTGTCAACTTTACAACTGACCTCCAAACTGTGATTTATTACACAACAAATCACAGCTAGAGCTGATCTATTTCTTAATTCTAACACAGCGCGTCTATATAGGCAATGCAAAATAACTGTGTTTTATTCTGCAACAAATCACAGCTCGGAAGAGCGTGACGAGTGACGTCATTAAAAACTTCAAATTTATGACGTCACTAGTCAATTTACTTGACGTTAGACGGTGTAACGTCATTTTCTCGCATCGAAAACGTTAGAAAAGGATATACATGCATGTGTTTCAGTCGATAATTTTCGCGGGATTTCTTCTAACAATGGCGAAAAGTTGTGAGATTTTGAAGGAAACAACAACATTATTGCCGATTTTCAGCGTGTTAGAATCGAAATAGATCAGCTCTAGCCAGTGATTTGTTGGGTAATAAATCACAGTTTGTCGGTCAGTTGTAAGTAGACAAATCACGAGCGCGTAGCGCTACGCGCTCGTGATTTGTCTACTTTACAACTGACCTCCTAACTGTGATTTATTACTCAACAAATCACAGTTAGAGCTGATCTATTTCTTAAGCAAACAATGTAGGCCCTGATCAGACGCCGCATTCTGCGGCGTCTGATCTGGGCCTGCACTGTTTGCCACGGTACCCCTTTCGGGGTTTCTGATACTGTATAATTGGGAGTATTATGTTCTGATACAGTATAATTGGGATTGTCATGCCTTCATTTTGCTATTAAGGCAAGCATAATTTAATTTTAAAGACATCTGTCTGTACTTCACACAGCAGGTAAAGAGATTAACGAACAATCGCCAACAAATTTAATCAAACTGTGGTTTACTGACCTTCACACGTTATTACCTGTGATTGTGTGAATAACAAACACACTGTTTAATCACTCCTTCTATCTGTCCATCTATCTATCTCGTCGTCCGTCCATTCGTCAGTCAGTCAGTTCGTCCGTCTGTCTGTCCGACGATGCACCCGTCAAATTAGTGCTTATTTAATGCATTTTTATTAGAAATAATAATAATAATAATAATAATAATAATAATAATAATAAAACAATTTGATAACGCATCCTTGATAAATAATACGGAAATACGCAGATTCAATTATATTGAACATTTTGCCACCTTACAAATGAAAATTTTCTGGGGAAAATTCCGATATTCTTCATATTTGTGCTCTAAACATAGATTGTGGGTACTCCTTCTGACTGGACCAACGAGTCATGTTCTATGTTTTGAGCAAAAACTAGAAAAATAATTTACAGACCTGTAAGCCCCGGTTTTTCTGTATACAAATGGGGTTTGAGGGGATCGAAATTATACAGGCGTGTTTTGGTGATGTATCGCCCGGTCTTTCTAATGATATTTTCCTTTATCTCTGCTTCTTGTTTGTTTTGGTGATATAACGCCCGAAACAAAAGCTAGAACTCAACATCAATATTTTCTCATAAAACGGTGGCTCATAAATGTAGAACAAAATTCTTAACCCTTTTTTGTATCAAATGGAATCTTCCTCTTTATATATAACAGGAGTCCATTTCAAAATTTAGGGGTGCCAGGCTGTGTTTTCTTTTTTTTTTGGCAAACAGTGTAGGCCCTGATCAGGCGCCGCGTTCTGCTGCGGCGTCTGATCTGGACCTGCACCGTTTGCCAACTACCCCCATTAGGGGTTTCCGGTACTGAATGGGTTAATACACATGTATAAAAACATTTTAGTTGGTTTTGGGGAAAAAGGTTATTTTATTATACATTGATTTCGCTAAAATGAGTAGATTTCGCACATGAGACTGCAAGAGAAATCATGTGGCAGAATACATTTTCCTATCAAAACACCTACTAAATGTTCAAATTTCATCATGAAACTTGGCTCACAAACGATTAACAATATTTTTAATAATATGCACACATATGTTTTAATCAGTTTTGGGAAATAAGGTATTCTATACATTGATTTCGCTAAAATGAGTTGATTTCGCACATGCGATTGCCAGCGAAATCAAGTGGCAGAATAGATTTTCCTCTCAAAAACATACTAAATATTCAAATTTCACCATTAAACTTGGCTCATTAATGATTAACAACATTCTTAATAATATGCACCAATATGTTTTATGTTTTGAGAAAATGGTATTTTGTACACTGATTTCGCTAAAATGAGTTGATTTCGCACATGTGATTACCAGCGAAATCAAGTGGCAGAATAGAATTTCCGATCAAATACATACTAAATATTCAGATTTTCTCATGAAACTTGGCTCATAAATGTATAATAACATTCTAGATAATATGCAATAACAATTTTTTGCCTGTTTTTAAAAATGTTGATTTTATGAGTTGATTTCGCTAAATCGGGCTGATTTCGCGAAATCAACTTGATTTCGCATATTATACCTACCTTCATGAGAAAATTTGAATATTTAGTATGTATTTGATTGGAAATCCTATTCTGCCACTTGATTTCGCTGGTAATCACATGTGCGAAATCAACTCATTTTAGCGAAATCAATGTATAAAATAAATATTTCCCAAAACTGAATAAAACATATTTGTGCATATTATTAATAATGTTGTTAAACATTTATGAGGCAAGTTTCATGAAATTTGAATGTTTAGCAAGTTTTTTGGGAGGAAAATCTATTCTGCCACTTGATTTCGCTGGAAATCACATGTGCGAAATCAATTCATTTTAGCGAAATCAATGTACAAAATAAATATTTCCCAAAACTGAATAAAAATGCATATTGTTTAGAAAGTTGATAAACATTTTAGGTCCAAATTTCACGAGAAAATATAAATATTTATTAGGAAAATATATTCTGTCACTTGATTTCGCTGATAAGAACATGTGCGAAATCAACTCCGAAATCAATGTGTAACAGCATTTGTTTTCCAAAAACGATTGAAAACTCGTTTTGCCTATTATTAAGAATGCTGGCAGTATACAATTATGATCCAAGTTTCATCTGAAAATATATGGTCTGGAATAAAAGACGCATATCAAGATATTGCTAATTGATTAGTCGAACGAAATCAAATAGCAGGTGAAATCAGCAGACTTACTCCAATACTTGTTATCTGCTTTTTTTTCATCATCATCATCATCATCATCATCATCATCATCATCATCATCACCATCATCATCATCATCATCGTCGTCGTCGTCGTCGTCCACGTCGTCGACCTTCTCCTCCTTTAGCAAACTGATCAGACGCCGCATTCTGCATTCTGCGGCGTCTGTTCTGGGACTGCACTGTTTGCCAAGGTATTTCTTTAGGGATATCAGATTGTATTTTCATCAAAATTTAATTGGAAAATAACTTTTAGTAAACAATGTAGGCCCTGATCAGACGCCGCATTCTGCGGCGTCTGATCTGGACCTGCACTGTTTGCCACGGTACCCCTTTCGGGCTTTCTGATATTAAATTGGTTAAATTGATTGTATGTCATCAAAATTTAATTGGAAAATGACTGAACTTTTATTCTAACACAGCGCGCCTATATAGGCAATGGAAAATAACTGTGTTTTATTCTACAACAAATCACAGCTCGGAAGAGCGTGACGAGTGACGTCATTACAATTCCCAATTTATGACGTCACTAGTCGATTTCCTTGACGTTAGACGGTGTAACGTCATTTTCTCGCATCGAAAACGTAAGAAAAGGATATAAATGCATGTGTTTCAGTCGATAATTTTAGCGGGATTTCTTCTAACAATGGCGAAAGGTTGTGAGAGTTTGAAGGAAACAACATAATTATTGCCGATTTTCAATGTGTTAGAATCGAAATAGATCAGCTCTTGTCTGTGATTTGTTGAGTAATAAATCACAGTTTGTCGGTCAGTTGTAAGTAGACAAATCACGCGCGCTACGCGCTTGTGATTTGTCAACTTTACAACTGACCTCCAAACTGTGATTTATTACACAACAAATCACAGCTAGAGCTGATCTATTTCTTAATTCTAACACAGCGCGTCTATATAGGCAATGCAAAATAACTGTGTTTTATTCTGCAACAAATCACAGCTCGGAAGAGCGTGACGAGTGACGTCATTAAAAACTTCAAATTTATGACGTCACTAGTCAATTTACTTGACGTTAGACGGTGTAACGTCATTTTCTCGCATCGAAAACGTTAGAAAAGGATATACATGCATGTGTTTCAGTCGATAATTTTCGCGGGATTTCTTCTAACAATGGCGAAAAGTTGTGAGATTTTGAAGGAAACAACAACATTATTGCCGATTTTCAGCGTGTTAGAATCGAAATAGATCAGCTCTAGCCAGTGATTTGTTGGGTAATAAATCACAGTTTGTCGGTCAGTTGTAAGTAGACAAATCACGAGCGCGTAGCGCTACGCGCTCGTGATTTGTCTACTTTACAACTGACCTCCTAACTGTGATTTATTACTCAACAAATCACAGTTAGAGCTGATCTATTTCTTAAGCAAACAATGTAGGCCCTGATCAGACGCCGCATTCTGCGGCGTCTGATCTGGGCCTGCACTGTTTGCCACGGTACCCCTTTCGGGGTTTCTGATACTGTATAATTGGGAGTATTATGTTCTGATACAGTATAATTGGGATTGTCATTCCTTCATTTTGCTATTAAGGCAAGCATAATTTAATTTTAAAGACATCTGTCTGTACTTCACACAGCAGGTAAAGAGATTAACGAACAATCGCCAACAAATTTAATCAAACTGTGGTTTACTGACCTTCACACGTTATTACCTGTGATTGTGTGAATAACAAACACACTGTTTAATCACTCCTTCTATCTGTCCATCTATCTATCTCGTCGTCCGTCCATTCGTCAGTCAGTCAGTTCGTCCGTCTGTCTGTCCGACGATGCACCCGTCAAATTAGTGCTTATTTAATGCATTTTTATTAGAAATAATAATAATAATAATAATAATAATAATAATAATAATAATAATAATAATAATAATAATAAAACAATTTGATAACGCATCCTTGATAAATAATACGGAAATACGCAGATTCAATTATATTGAACATTTTGCCACCTTACAAATGAAAATTTTCTGGGGAAAATTCCGATATTCTTCATATTTGTGCTCTAAACATAGATTGTGGGTACTCCTTCTGACTGGACCAACGAGTCATGTTCTATGTTTTGAGCAAAAACTAGAAAAATAATTTACAGACCTGTAAGCCCCGGTTTTTCTGTATACAAATGGGGTTTGAGGGGATCGAAATTATACAGGCGTGTTTTGGTGATGTATCGCCCGGTCTTTCTAATGATATTTTCCTTTATCTCTGCTTCTTGTTTGTTTTGGTGATATAACGCCCGAAACAAAAGCTAGAACTCAACATCAATATTTTCTCATAAAACGGTGGCTCATAAATGTAGAACAAAATTCTTAACCCTTTTTTTGTATCAAATGGAATCTTCCTCTTTATATATAACAGGAGTCCATTTCAAAATTTAGGGGTGCCAGGCTGTGTTTTCTTTTTTTTTTGGCAAACAGTGTAGGCCCTGATCAGGCGCCGCGTTCTGCTGCGGCGTCTGATCTGGACCTGCACCGTTTGCCAACTACCCCCATTAGGGGTTTCCGGTACTGAATGGGTTAATACACATGTATAAAAACATTTTAGTTGGTTTTGGGGAAAAAGGTTATTTTATTATACATTGATTTCGCTAAAATGAGTAGATTTCGCACATGAGACTGCAAGAGAAATCATGTGGCAGAATACATTTTCCTATCAAAACACCTACTAAATGTTCAAATTTCATCATGAAACTTGGCTCACAAACGATTAACAATATTTTTAATAATATGCACACATATGTTTTAATCAGTTTTGGGAAATAAGGTATTTTATACATTGATTTCGCTAAAATGAGTTGATTTCGCACATGCGATTGCCAGCGAAATCAAGTGGCAGAATAGATTTTCCTCTCAAAAACATACTAAATATTCAAATTTCACCATTAAACTTGGCTCATTAATGATTAACAACATTCTTAATAATATGCACCAATATGTTTTATGTTTTGAGAAAATGGTATTTTGTACACTGATTTCGCTAAAATGAGTTGATTTCGCACATGTGATTACCAGCGAAATCAAGTGGCAGAATAGAATTTCCGATCAAATACATACTAAATATTCAGATTTTCTCATGAAACTTGGCTCATAAATGTATAATAACATTCTAGATAATATGCAATAACAATTTTTTGCCTGTTTTTAAAAATGTTGATTTTATGAGTTGATTTATCTAAATCGGGCTGATTTCGCGAAATCAACTTGATTTCGCATATTATACCTACCGGTACCGGCACGACTGAAGTGCTAATAGCTCCCGTATTTGACCCCGCAGAGGGCGCGCGTTGCTATTTCCGTTTCGAATGACGCTTCTGTCAAAATTTTTAGCTCTCATTGGGAAAAAAAAGAGAGATAATTTTTATTGCTAAAAATGTCTTCCGAAGAAGAAACAGTTCACCAAGATGGAGGAATAAACGAAGTGCTTCAAAGTACACATGAATTAAAAACCAACAACGGAAATAAAGAAGAATCTAATCAAAAACATACATGTAAAGAAAATGAACCAAATGATTCTGCTGACAGTGCACGTGGAAGTGACAGGCAAATCTCAAATGAAGGCGACGCTCCGGATATTGATCTTGCAGACCCTGACAGGGTCCTGCAAATGCTTGAGACTGTGGATCTCTCAGAGGAGGATACTGAACTTCTACTCCAGGAAGCTTATAAAATGAACAGACAACTGAGGGCAATGTTAAAGCACCAAGAAACAACAAGCTGTCCTCCTGACATACAAAGACAAAAGACTAAAAGCAGATTAAGAGAGAAAAAGTCTTCTGCTTCACCATCACAATCTGGATCTAGATCAGAAACTGGGGCATTCAGTGCTGCTAAACCATTGCCACCAATAACCCAACCTACTGACATCTACACACTAAAATTAAAACGATCTCAGACAAACATTCCAGTTATAAATAGACATTCACCTGCAGTTGTAGAGAGGTCAAAATCTTCCAAAGGGCCCTCAAGAAATGTTAGTAAATTATTAATATTAAGGTAACAAGACGTTTCGCCCCCAAGACGTTTCCCCCCTAGTCGTTTCGCCCCCTTTTTTGGCCCCTAGTCGTTTCGCCCCCTAACCCTAGTCGTTTTGCCCCCAAACCCTAGTCGTTTCGCCCCCAAACTATTTTACTATATTTTATATATAAAAAATTTATATGAGAGAGAGAGAGAGAGAGAGAAGAACCTGTTCTTTGAATGAAAATGTTAATTAGGAATTATAATAAGTATTACCTGTTTTGATCAATACCGTTAATCACATTGTTTATTTGATTTGACACATTAATCACGCAATTAATGCCCTTAATGATAAGGTGTGAAAACGTGCGCTCTTTGCAAACTTAAACGTCTTTAATTATCGCTTAAGCACCTTTACCAGTTTTTTTTAAATTGGTCGGTTGGTTCGTTAACAGAGTCGGCCAGTAAATCATTGTTGAATATGGCCGCAAATGCCGTCTACGCAACATCGCGTCAATGCCGATGCAACGTAATAAAGTTGCATAGGCGTTGATACCACGTTGCATACACATTGTGTTCCCAATAGGTAATACATGGTTGAGTATTGGCGCAAATATCGTCTACGCAACGACGCGCCAATGCCGATGCGACGTTATAAATAGAAGTGGAAGCAATGATCAAGTCGATTCCTTTCATCAATGTTCTGTCAGCAATTTGTGTATACTCTGATCAGATTTGCGGCGTTTGGCGTCGAGTGACTTTTTTTTTTTTTTTTTTAGCTAAATTCTAAATTTAGGTAATGGCCAAATATGACCGACTCAGTATAAGAAGATAGATAGATAGACCCAGTAATTCCTGAACTGTAAGCAAATAGTGCAGACCCTGATAAGGCAACGCAGTTAGCTTGATACATTCAAGTACAGCCGCTTCTTCCCTAGGACTATACCCGATTGGAATTCTTTACCAGCATCTGTTTCTGAGGCCCCTGACTTGGTATCCTTCAAGCAGGGGCCGTCTACTCTCTCGTTTTAACAGTTAGGTAGGGGCCGGTCTGTAAGTAAAGTCTGAGGGATTTTTGAACCTGTGCCGGTTGGGCGACGCTTCTGTAGCCGGAGAGGTCTGGTTTCCAATGATGATTTGAAAAAGCAGGCAGGAATCTTTCTTTTCTTGCTTGTCTATCCACTATTTCTCTTTCTTTCCAATATTTCTCACTTTCTCTTTTTCACGCGCCATCAGAGACATACTGTTCAAGTATGAATGAAGTCCCTTAAAGAACAGATACAGATACTTAGGCTGACGTGACAGGGCGATGATGCTACTTTAATATTTGCCTCTTCTCACCTCTAATAAAAGTTCAACATTTAAAATTAAATGAAAAGTGGGCGAAACGACTAGGGGGACGAAACGACTAGGGGGACGAATCGACTAGGGGGAAACGACCAGGGAGGAAACGTCTTGGGGGCGAAACGACTAGGGGAGGAAACGGTTTGGGGGCGAAACGTCCCGGATTCAATATTAAATGAGGCACAGCCTAGATGCTGACATTGTCTACGTACCACAAAACATTGCTTTTAAAGCATGATAGCTTAGTGGTTAGTGCACTCGAACATTGCTTTTAAAGCATGATAGCTTAGTGGTTAGTGCACTCGCCTCTGATGCTAGAGGTCCAGGGTTCGATCCCCGACAGCGGGGATAAAATTTCGGTGTCCGAACACACTCCATTGGCATCATTTGCAGGGATGAATCATCAGAATGTCATAAAGTGCACTATCTATCTATCTTCTGATACTGCGTTGGTCACATTTGACCATTACCGCAGGGCGCAGGTGTATATTACATACACTCCAGGTTTTGCAGGATGAAAGCCTACACAGTAATCATGTAATTACGGTAGGGATCTTTAACCTGCACAGGGGATGGTTCTCCCTGCACAGGGGGCCTCCAGTTAACGTCCCGATCCGAAGGACGGTGCACTTTATGATATTCATCCCTGCAAATGATGCCAATGGAGCGTGTTCGGACACCGAAATTTTATCGCCGCTGCCGGGGATCGAACCTTCGGATTGGGACTGTGCAGGGAGAACCATCCCCTGTGCAGGTTAAAGAACCACCTGCAAGTAATGGTCAAATGTGACCGATCGCAGTAGAAAGAAAGAAGGCAGTGGCTAGCCGTCCGGTACTGGACGACCAGCCTACGAGTCTGCCCGTCCGGTACCGGACGACCAGCCAACGAATCTGCTCGTCCGGTACCGGACGGCTAGCCGACCCACGTAGGAATGGCTAGCCGTCCGGTAGTAAATTAAGGTCTATCAGTTTATATAGGGTATGTGTTCCAAACAATATTATCTACTCTATGGTGTAATAAAAATATTTCTAATTTACTCTAGCTGTATTCTTTATATCACCTATTTGTCTCCAGAAGCGACAATTTTTTTTCACTAAATTTCAGTAAGGGACATAATTGTAATTGACTTTGATGTAATAGACTGTTGTAACTCAAAGCCTTGTCCGGGTACTTTGACAGTTATTATTAATAATAATAATAACTATTATTATTGTTAAATTATTAAAATCTACAAATGTTTTTCCGATGTTGAGCTTGGTCTTAATCGTGATAGATTAACATTAAATTTGGTAAGCATATTTATTCAACCTATCAGTTCCACATGGTAGGTACAAAGAAATATCAATTAGGTGCAATTATCTTGTTAGCAGGGCACACATAAAGGCAACGATCCGAAACTCCATGGGTAGAGCAATTACCGTAATGAGTCTATGTATTGGGACGGGTAGGCTTCGGCAAATAATGCAGTCCCGGATCAGACTGCTTCTGAAGCAGAGTCTACAGTGTTTGTCATTCCATCTGCACCGTTTGGACTCTTTCAAGTCTTTGCTCGATCGTGAAACAAATTTGTTAAAAAATTTAGGAGAATAACTGCAAGTCATCAAGATCCTTATTTCTTGGGATTTACGGTACTGCTCAATTGCTATTAGTTGTTTTTAGCGACGATTGGATCATACGTTTTACGCATTTACATAAATATTATATAGGAAATGTAAAATACATAAACTTATAAAAATATTAAGTTATATTACCGATTGGTAGTTATTTATAAATATTATTGGTAGTAATAGTATTAGAAATAAGTAAACACGACTACATCTCTTATTATCACAGGCATAATTGTTACGAAAATCATACATTACCGATACATATTTATTTGCCTTATTTTTAAAATGATCTCAATGACATTTGCACAGTCTCAAAGTAGGAAGTATTTAGCATCGAGTACTCCAAAAAATGATAAAAAGTGCTATTCAGCATTCGTACCCTGTATGAAATGAGAGACTTAAATTTACTACCGGACGGCTAGCCATTCCTACGTGGGTTGGCTAGCCATCCGGTATCTGACGGGCAGACTTGTAGGCTGGTCGTCCAGTACAGGACGGCTAGCCACTGCCAAGAAAGAAAGCTGCTGGGTTCATAATTGGTGAATGAATGTCACTAACTCATTTGGCATGTCACCAGTAACAATTCTGATGGGTTTTTTGCTTTTGTCAATATACTGGTATGCCCTCAACTTTAAGGATTATCACCAGTAGAGTGTGAGAAGGGGATGATTAGAAGAAGAATCGAAATAGATGAGTTAGGGGTTCGTAGAAATACCGGAACACACCAACACACCGGAACACGCTGGTAAATACCAAAACACAGTTGAATTTTTTATTTTTATGTTATTAGAAATGTTATTTTTGACTTATTTGCATTGATAACATTTCTAATATAACAAGATGTGTTTGTGAAACACAAACATGTCCCCAGGCATGGTCATTTTTTTCAAAGTTGGTCACAGTTCAAAGTCAAGGTCACAGGTCAAGATTTTTGGTTTGAGTGTGAAGCCCTTGGCACAAGGAACTTACATGCCAAATATGAAGGCTCTATCTGAAACGGTTCCAAAGTTATGAACAATAATATTTTTTTCTTCAAAGTATGTCAAGGTCACAGGTCAAAAAAGTTTGCATGAATGTAAAGCTCTTGTCGCAAGGAACCTACATGCCAAATATGGAGGCTCTATCTTAAATGATTCAAATGTTATGATCAATTTTATTTGTTCTTTTAAGTAGGTCAAGACCATGGTAAAAAAAAAATTGCATGAATGTAAAGCTCTTATCACAAGGAACCTACATGCCAAATATGAAGGCTCTATCCCAAAGGGTTTGAAAGTTATGACCAAAATGTTAATTTTTTTCTTTTAAGTGGGTCGACATCATGGTCACAGGTCAAAAAGTTTTGCATGAATGTAAAGCTCTTGTTACAAGGAAGTTCGGAACCTACATGCCAAATATGAAGGCTGTATCTCAAATGGTTCAAAAGTTATGACCAATGTTAACTTTTTCTTTTATGTAGGTCAAAGGTCAAGGTCACAGGTCAAAATTTTTTGTGTGAATGTAAAGGAACCTACATGCAAAATATTAAGGCGGTATCTCAAATGGTTCAGAAGTTATGATCAAAATGTTATTTTTATACCCGCTTTTTCGAAGAAAAATCGGGTATATTGTTTTCGTACCACAGTTCGATCCGGCGTCAGTCCGTCTGTCCGTCCGTCCGTCTGTCCGTCTGTCCGTCACGTTTCTTGTGATTGGATCTCCTCTGCAACCACTGAAGTTACACTTTTGAAACTTTGCATGTGGATAGTACATGGAATGTAGATGGCAGTGGGCAACTTTTTTGTGACCTTGACCTCAACATGACCCCAAGGTCAAAGGTCAAAAATTATGATTTGCCATATCTCCTGAACTATTGGAGTTACACTTCTGAAACTTTGCTTATTGGATGGTCCTTGGAATATAGAATATGTCAGGTTACTTTTTGTGTGACCTTGACCCCAAGGTCAAAGGTCAAAATGTATGATTTTGCCATATCTTCTAAACTATTAATTAGAGTTACACTTCTGAAACTTTGCTTATTGGATGGCCCTTGGAATATAGAATAAATTTGGATACTTTTGGTGTGACCTTGACCTCAACATGACCCCAAGGTCAAAGGTCAATAATTATGATTTGCCATATCTTCTAAACTATTGGAGTTACACTTCTGAAACTTTGCTTATTGGATGGCTCTTGGAATATAGAATATGTTGGGCTACTTTTGGTGTGACCTCGACCCCAAGGTCAAAGGCCAAAAAGTATGACTTTGCCATATCTTCTAAACTATTGGAGTTACACTTCTGAAACTTGGTTATTGGATGGCTGTTGGAATATAGAATAATTGGGTTAATTTAGGTGGATTTAACATAACCCCAAGGTCAAAGGTCAAGAAATATGACTTTGCCATATCTTCTAAACTATAAATGTTACACTTCTAAAACTTCGCTTATCAGTGAGAATGTTCTTTGCAACTTTTTTTAACTTGCATGTAGTTTTGGCTAGCTAATACATAGTCATTAGTGTTATTAATAGAAAAAGCGGGTATTTGCGATGGTTTACCATCGACTGCAGATCTAGTTTTATATTAAGTAGGTCAAAGTCACAGGTCAAATTTTTTTGCATGAATGTGAAGCTTTTTTCACAAGGTACATACATGCCAAATATGAAGGCTGTATCTCAAGCGGTTGAAAAGTTATGACCAATGTTATTTTTTTTCTTTTGAGTAGGTCAAGGTCACAGGTCAATTGTTTTTGCATGGAGATGAGGAACGTTCATGCCAGATACATGTATGAATACTCTATCTCCAACGGTTCAAAAGTTATGACCAAATTAAAGTTGTCCACATACAAACCAACAAACAAACAGACAGGACAAAAACAATATGTCCCCGCTATCGCTACCGGGGACATAAAAAGCATAAACTAATTAATCTTACTTCAGTGTTTTATCAAATGTGTTCCGGTCCTGTGGGTCTGAATATACACCAAGTAATTATACTGAGCGGTTTATGTTTAAATTTGCACTCTCTGATATAACTCATCAGATGACCAAAAGACTGTTTGACAACTGTTTGACAATTCTTCCTGGTCCTATTCCAGCCTAAAAAAAAAAGATTGACACTTTCAGTCTAGTGTCTCTTTTAGGAAGAAAAACATGAAATGTCAAAATCCTTAGCTCGAAAAAATTGTTCAGTACAGTATTTTTTAATTGAAGTGGTGTGAGATCTAAAACAACTACAGAACATGATGCCAACTATTGTAATGTAGACCAATTTTTACCATAATACCCGCAATTAACTTTCAGTTCATTACGAAAACATGTCTATACAAGTACATTGTAAATTTTATCACTCATCACATTGCCATAAATTATTTGATGCGTAACTGGGATAGGGTTAATAAAGTATGTTTTTGTGTTAAATTTGGCCAATATAAGGTATACAAAATGCATATTATAGTATATTTCCCCAAAAACATTTATTTAGCAAACTAAAAGGCTTTTTTTGAGTGTGTTTCGGTAATTACCGGTGTGTTCCGGAGTTTTGGTGTTTTCCGGTATTTCTACGAACCGATGAGTTAGCACTGAAAGGAATTGAAAAGACTGAAGGAAGTAAAGGGAAGAAAAACAAAGAGACAGAAGAAATGTTTTACCGGTAGTCTAATCGAGTCTAGAGTGCTCAATCTTCCTGACCTGAGTCTTGAAGATATTGAGTCACTTTACCAGGCAAATTTGGCTTGGAAGGCGATTCCACTGTATTACTGTGCTAGGAAAGAAGGAAAAACGTGTGTTCCTTGTCAGCTCTCAACTGGCGATACTGGTGTTCACATCTTCCAGAGCTTCTCTGTAGGTTCAGATTCTCATCAGTGACGACAAGAACTCTTGGTCTTATACCATCTGGACCAGAGGCTTTGGAGGTACATGTATTTAGGGGCTGCCAAAGCTTTATGACATCTTTTTCTCTCACCTGAATTTCTGGCATGTCATTTTCCTTGTCTCGTGAAGTCTCGCCAAGATTTAACATGATTGGTCCCTGAAAACAAATTCCCTTACTTTGGCATGTCAGGTTGTGAGATTGATCATGATGATGCAGACGGTAAACTATGTCTGAATGTGTTAATCTACATGTATAGGCAGATATGAGCCGCCTAGGCCCTTTGGGCTTCGGATGCCTACAGCATCTGCTCATGTCTGTATTACTGTTGTTAATGCCTCTGCTAGCCTTAGTTTCCACACTTAATTTTTGGGTAATTCTAAAATACATGTCACGTGTCTCAGACCAGTGCAGAAGTGGCTTGTAGGCTACAATACTTTAGAACAGGCAATCCAAAGAGTGGCGGGTTTTGAAACTTTGTTTATTTCAACCATCACAATTTTATGTAACCAGTGCCGCCCTGTCTGGCATCCCAGGCCCTTACGAAGGCTAGTCTCCTGTCAGTGTCCATCACATTTATCTTTCCACTCACTATCCACTGCAATGTTGCCAGACCATGAGACGCAGTAAGTTTTCATACAAAACCACTAAATCCTTTGGCTACTAAATTAATTTATCAACCTTACATTGCCTTTGGATATCATCAGATTTTTCAGTATCGTTAAATTATCAAATTCTGGAAATTTGACACAACTGCATGTGCCAACACATTGTTTCTTAATTTAAACAAAATTCCTGAATGTTGACTTTAGTGAAGCTGATATCAGATAAATGAGAGTTACAGCTAGAGAGGCTGTGAATGTACATGTAGGGTGTGCAAAATAAATGGCTGCACAATGTTACCGGACTTGACTGTAATTTTTTGGTTTGCATCACGAAAATACGCCTAGATATAATTCTGACCCCCTTGAACTCCACTTTTATTTTGTAAAACTGGGGTTTACAGGGGCAAACCTTATTTTTCTTATTTCTGCTCTAAAATATAGATTGTGGGTACTCGTTAGAATCGCCTCACATATATTTTGAGCAGTAAAAAGGAAAATATCACAAATTTTCATTTTTTGGGCAGTAAAGGTTGCAATGCCTTGTTATATGCGTGTTTTCTTAATGGGTTTGGAGTCCAGTGATTAGGTGATGTTGTGCTGGTCAGTTTACTCAACCACACCTTTCCTGTATACATTTATTAGCTGTTAACAAGTACATTGCAGATCACTACACTGACATCTGCCCTTCTTGAATGATGACCATAGAAAATATTTCATATCAATCTCCACAAAGAATGTTTGCAGCTGGGATCGAAACCGTGGCCTTCTGATCACCAGTCAGATATAAGGCTGGCACGATTAATCGGATAA
Organism: Lucinisca nassula; assembly: GCA_963580285.1. Taxonomy (NCBI): domain Eukaryota; kingdom Metazoa; phylum Mollusca; class Bivalvia; order Lucinida; family Lucinidae; genus Lucinisca; species Lucinisca nassula. Next base: position 109,700,880 of record OY757018.1, on the reverse strand, counting down.
TCAATTAATCAATCTATAAATTCCACAAAAATGATAATCATTACTGATTTGCTTGTAATCGATTATTCAAGATAAGTACAATTTACTAACCAAGTTGTGCGAATAATAGTTGGTTGTGTAGTAAACAGTGCAGACCCTGATGAGACGCCGCATTCTGTTTGCTAAGGCCTGTCTATTCAAATACATATGTGAAAGTATGTAGTACAACAAATGATAGGAGTTATGCACAGGTAGAAAATTATGACCAAATCTTCAGTGATTGCTAATTGATTACCGATCACAATGGCAGAACTGATAATGGATTATCTTTTCAGCTCCGATTGGCCAACACTAGTCAGATATACAGTAAAATTCCTATATTAAGACCACTTTTGGGACTGTTCAAAAGTGGTCTTTAAGACCACTTTTGAACAGTTCCAAAAGTGGTCTGTCACTGTTGAACACACAGAGAGAATAACTGGAACATTTTAAATACCGCATGATTTTTGATAAGAATTAGTCTTAATTTTAGGTGGTCTTAATAGCGGAATTTTAATGTATATCCATCTGACTCACGGGCCAGCTGTTTGCCACAGTTAATGTACCGTGGTTCTTGTTTTAGTACTTACAAAACAAAATCAAGATGACCAAGGTGGCCCTTAACGGCTAAAGAGTCATTTATGGCCTCTAGTACACAAACTGGTATAAAGAATTCTGCTCTGGTGACCTAAGGTAGACCAAGATATTATCAAGACAAACACATTATTGTGGATATATATACATGTACAGACTGGATTAAAGCACAGCCTTGTCCAGCAGGTCTTCTTGAGTTTAACCCATTCAGTACTGGAAACCTTAAAACGGGTAGTTGGCAAACAGTGCAGGCCCAGATCAGACGCCACGTTCTCAGGGCCTACCCTGTTTGCAAAATTTTCAGCCAATTTCCAAAATTTTTTGAAGAAACACTTGACACCCCTAAATTTTGAAATGGTCTCTTATATAAAGTGGAATATTCCATTTGGTACAAAAAGGGTTAATATATTAATGCAGAGTCACCTCACAGTGTGTATTAGTATTTAGCCCATCTAACATGCCCCATGAAAAAGTATGCAGCTACACAATCATGTGCATGTATTTATACACAGATGCTTGGGGTTAGCTGTCTGATGAGCTTTCTGGCCGACAAGAACAGGTCTTGTACTGATACAACTTGTTTATGACTTAAAAACAATGTTTTTAAAAAGGTCCCCATCACTGACAGGCTCTAATATTAGAGCCTGTCAGTGATGGGGACCTTTTTAAAAACATGGTTTTAAGTCTTAAACAAGTTGTACACGTACATGTATCAGTATTAGGCCTGTTCTAGTCAGCCAGAAAGCTCATTAGACCTAACCCCCACACATCTGTGTATACAAATTTGCATGTATAGGGCCCTCATCAATCGAATATAGGAGAAAACAAGAGGGCCCAATGGCCCTATATCGCTCACCTGTGTACCAGAAAATCAGAAGTGTAGGAGACCACTTGACATTGCTACATACTAAATATCTGAGTTCTGGGCCTTATGGCTTTGGAGAAGAAGATTTTTTTTTTCTGTATAAGTCCATAGGTCAATTTTGACCCAAAGGACATGGTTGGCAGGATTTATGTAGGCGACCATTTTATGTTGCTATATACTAAATATCTAAGGTCCGTACTTCATGGTTTCAGAGAAGAAGATTTTTAAAGCTTTTTTTTTTCCATAATAAGTTTATTGGAGTTAAGAAGCCACAGGATTTGGCCAATTTGAACCCCAGGGGCAAGACTCAGGCAGGATTCATGTAGGCAACCACTCCATGTTGCTACATGCTAAATACCTAAGCCCCGGGCCTTGTGGTTTCACAGAAGAATATTTTTGAAGTTTTTTTTTTCCATTTTAAGTTTTTTTTCCATTTTAAGTCCATCCATCGTAGCTAATGGGCCATGGGTGTGGCCAATTCTGGCCCAAGGGACATGATTGGCAGGATTTATGTAGGTGACCTGGGCCTTGTGGTTTCAGAGAAGAAGATTTTTGAAGCTTTTTACCATTAGGAGTCTATGTGAGCTAAGGGCCCCAGGGCATGGCCCATTTGGACCCCAGGGGCATGAATGGCAGGATTTATGTAGGTGACCACTTGCCATTGCTACCTGCTAAATATCTAAGCTCTGGGCCCCGTTGTTTCAGAGGAGAAGATTTTTTAAGCTTTTTTCCATTAGGAGTCTATAGGAGCTAAGGGGCCCGGGGCATGGCCCATTTGGACCCCAGGGGCATGAATGGCAGGATTTATGTAGGTGACCAAGCTCTGGGCCTGTGGTTTCAGAGAAGATGATTTTTTAAGCTTTTTTCCATTAGGAGTCTATGGGAGCTAAGGGGCCCGTGGGCGTGGCCCATTTGGAGCCCAGGGGCATGATTGGCAGGATTTATGTAGGTGACCACTTGCCATTGCTACCTGCTAAATATCTAAGCTCTGGGCCCTGTGGTTTCAGAGGAGATTTTTTAAGTTTTTTTTCCATTAGGAGTCTATGGGAGCGAAGGGGCCCCAGGGCAAGGCCGATTTGGACCCCAGGGGCATGATTGGCAGGATTTATGTAGGTGACCACTTGCCGTTGCTACATGCTAAATATCTAAGCTCTGGGCCCTGTGTGTACAAGGCCCCCGCCCATAGGGGCTTGAAGAAATATATGGGCTGCATGATGCTTCCACGCAGAGCTGAATCCGGCCGTACACTAGTACTGGTAAACCGCTTAGAGGATCTAAGTCTGTCCAGGAACCGCGGTGCGAGGCGGACCGTCCATGCTAATAAACCCTATTGGGTTCTTCGGGCCACAGGGCTTGAGATGTCATTTCATCTCATTGTCGGGTAAAAGTCCCACAAAATTGGAAGCAACGTCTCCAAAATGACCTTTACAGTGTTGACGGGGACGTTTAACCTCAAATCAAACATAAACAAAATCTGGGCCCTTTTTTCCATTAGGAGTCAGTGGGAGCTAAGGGGCCCCAGGGCGTGGCCCATTTGGAACCCAGGGGCATGATTGGCAGGATTTATGTAGGTGACCACTTGCCGTTGCTACATGCTAAATATTGGAGCTCTGGGCCCTGTGGTTTCAGAGAAGAAGATTTTTGAAGCTTTTTTCCATTAGGAGTCTATGGTAGCTAAGGGGCCCCAGGGTGTGGCCCATTTGGACCCCAGGGGCATGATTATCAGGAAATATGTAGGTGACTACTTGCCGTTGCTACATGCTAAATATCTAAGCTCTGGGCCCTGTGGTTTCAGAGGAGAAGATTTTTGAACTTTTTTTTCCATTAGGAGTCCATGGGAGCTAAGGTGCCCCAGGGCGTGGCCCATTTGGACCCCATGGGCATGATTGGCTAAGATTTATGTAGGTGACCACTTGCCATTGTACTTGCTAAATATCTAAGCTCTTGGCCTGTGGTTTCAGAGGAGAAGATTTATGAAGCTTTTTCCATTAGGAGTCTATATATTGGGGAGCTAAGTGGCCCCAGGACGTGGCCCATTTGGACCCTAGGGGCATGATTGTCAGGATTTATGTAAGTGACCACTTGCCATTGCTACCTGCTAAATATCTAAGCTCTGGGCCCTGTGGTTTCAGAGGAGAAGATTTTTGAAGCTTTTTTTCCATTAGGAGTCTATGGGAGCTAAGGGTCCCCGGGGCGTGGCCCATTTGAAACCCAGGGGCATGATTGCCAGGAATTATGTAGGTGACCACTTGCCGTTGCTACATGCTAAATATCTAAGCTCTGGGCCCTGTGGTTTCAGAGAAGAAGATTTTTGAAACTTTTCATTCCCCATTATGAGTCTATGGGAGCTAAGGGGCCCTGGGGCGTGGCCCATTTGGATCCCAGGAGCATGATTGGCAGGATTTATGAAGGTGACCACTTGCCCTTGCTACATGCTAAATATCTAAGCTCTGGGCCCTGTGGTTTCAGAGATGAAGATTTTTGAAACTTTTTTTTTTCCCATTATGAGTCTATGGGAGCTAAGGGGCCCTGGGGCGTGGCCCATTTGGACCTCAGGGGCATGATTGGCAGGAATTTTGTAGGTGACCATTGCCGTTGCTACATGCTGAATATCTAAGCTCTGGGCCCTGTGGTTTCAGAGAAGAAGATCTTTGAAGCTTTTTTTTAGCTCACCAGAGCCGAAGGCTCCGGGGGAGCTTATAGGATAGACAGTTGTCCGTCGTCGTCATCTGCGTCGTCGTCAGCGTTTTATGTCCGTCCTCAACACTATCATACGACTTCTCCTCTGAAGCCACTGGGCCAATCGGACCCAAATTTTAACTGTAGCATCCTTGGGCGGGGGGAGGGGGGGGGGTGTGTGTGAAAGTACCGGTATGTGTTTTTTTATGAAAATATGCTTATTAGTTTGGTTGCTATGGCAACTTAGAGTTCCCATAGACTTATGATGGGGAAAATTGAAAAATGGCATTTACTACCAAGCCTCTGCAGATATTTTGACAAAACTTTAATAGAAATGTTCCTTAGACATTCTGCTCTCTGCCATATGAATTAAGGGCTGCTGCTCATTTGTATTGGTTGCCATGGAAACCAAAATGAAAAAAATAGAAAAAAAAATACTTAGAAAATCATCTCCTCAGAAACCGTATGCTCTATGAGGCTGAGAGTTTATGGAAATATTCACCATATTTGCCTTTACAGGTTTTGTGTTTTTTATGAAATTCCCCTCTTTAGTTAGGTTGCTATGGCAACTTAGATTTTCCATAGACTTATAATGGGGAAAATTGAAAAATGGCATTAACTACCAAGCCTTTGCAGATATTTTGACAAAATTTTCATAGAAACGTTCCTTGAGTAAACTTCTCCCAGCCATATGCTTTTATGCCAACCTGTGGGTCCCATAGGTTGTGCCATGCCCCGCCCCCTCCACTTCATAAAATGCCTCATATCTCAGAAACCTTACAGATCCCCACCCCTAAACCATATATATTCTTGTTCCTTATGATAAGACACATTAAGTGACACCAACCTGGGGTGTTCCCCCAGATGTGCCGGGGACATGCCCCACCCCCTCCACTTCATTAAATGCCATTTATCTCAGAAACCATTCAGATCCCCACCCCTAAACTGTATATATTCTTGTTTCTTATGATAAGACGCACTCAATAAGACGCACTCAATGATAAGACGCAACCTGGGGGTCCCTCGGGATGTGCCTGGGCCATGCCCCACCCCCTCCATTTCATAAACGGCCCAATATCCCAGAAACCCTACAGATCCCCACCCCTAAACCATATATATTCTCGTTCCTTATGATGATTTGCATTCAGTGACACCAACCTGTGGGATGCCCAGGATGTGCCGGGGCCATGCCCAACCCCCTCCACTTCATAAAAGGCCAAATATTCCAGAAACCTTACAAATCCCCACCCCTAAACCATATATATTCTTGTTTCTTATGATAAGATGCATTAAGTGACACCAACTTGGGGGTTCCCCCAGATGTGCCGGGGACATGCCCCACCCCCTCCACTTCATAAAATGCCATTTATCACAGAAACCATTCAGATCCCCACCCCTTAACCACATATATTCTTGTTCCTTATGATAAGATGCACTCAGTAACACCAACCTGGGGTCCCCCGGGATGTGCCGGGGCCATGCCCCATCCCCTCCACTTCATAAAAGGCCAAATATTCCAGAAACATTTCAGATCCCCACCCCTAAACCATATATATTCTTGTTCCTTATGATAAGACACGTTCAGTGACACCAACCTAGGAGTCACTCAGGGCATGCAGGGGCCATGCTCCACCCCTCAGCTTCACAAAAGATCATATATCTGAGAAACTGTTCAGAGCCCTACCCCTAAACCATAATATATTCTTGTTCCTTATGATAAGACACAATCAGTGACACCAGCATGGGGGACTCCCGGGGTGCCACCGGCCATGTCCCACCCCTTTACTTCATTAAAAGCCATATATCTCAGAAACTGTTCAGATCCCCACCCTTTAACCATATATATTCTTCTTCCTTATGATAAGTCCCCACTTCATAATGGACCATATATCTCAGAAACCATTCAAATCCCCACCCCATAATCACGTATATTCTTGTTCATTGTTATTAGACACATTCAGTCACCCCCATCTTGGGGGGGTCCGCAGGGGCCATTTCTCTCCCATCCACTTCATAAAAGGGCCTCATATCTCAGAAACCATTCAGCATTCAGTGACAGCATTTTGGGCTTTTCTGGGATCCACCATGCCAGAATCCCTCCACTGCTTAAAAAGCCTTACATCTCAGGAGCCATACATATCCCCACCTCTAAACCATAATGTCACTTTTCCTTTTGATAAGATGCATTTAGTGACACCAACCAGGGCTCCATTGGGTTCATGCCCCACCCTCTCTACTTTATAAAACACCTAATATTTCAGATACAGTCCACATGAGTGCTCATTTGGGTATGGGGTTTGTTTGGGAGACTTTATAATTGGTAGATTAAAATCATGTCCTGTTAAAATACAATGTCATGAGCAGTGCCCACCTGAGCTCTGGTTTATGAAATTTGGCTCTTTGGTTTGTTTGCTATGACAAGTTAAGAATTCTCATTGACTTATAAATGGGGAAAATGGAAAAATGACATTTATGCCTTTCAAGATATTTTGTCAAACTTACATAGAAATGTTCCTTTAATATTGTTCTTTTAGGCCTATTAGTTGCCACAGATGGGAAATTGTCAATTGTCATCTGTTGTCCTGCAACAACACATTCAAGCGACATCAGACCTCTGAAGCCACTAGGCTGATTGGGTCCTAATTCTATCTGTAGTATCCTTGGGCGCAGGGCTTCCATGGTTAATTAAAATACATTGCTGCCAGTGAGCTCTGGTGAGCATAGTGGCCCATGGGCCTCTTGTTTCCATTATGAGTCTATGGGAGCGAAGGGGCCCCGTGGGCGTGGCCCATTTGAAACCCAGGGGCATGACTGGCAGGAATTATGTAGGTGACCACTGGCCATTGCCACATGCTAAATATCTAAGCTCTGGGCCCTGTGGTTTCAGAGGAGAAGATTTTTGAAGCTTTTTTCCATTAGGAGTCTATGGGAGCTAAGGGGCCCCGAGGGCATGGCCCATTTGAAACCCAGGGGCATGACTGGCAGGAATTATGTAGGTGACCACTGGCCATTGCTACATGGCCAGTTGCTACATGCTAAATATCTAAGCTCTGGGCCCTGTGGTTTCAGAGAAGAAGATTTTTGGAGCTTTTTTCCATTATGAGTCTAGTGGAGCTAAGGTGCCCCGGGATGTGGCCAATTTGGACCCCAGGGGCATGATTGGCAGGAATTATGTAGGTGACCACTTGCCGTTGCTACATGCTAAATACCTAAGCTCTGGGTCCTGTGGTTTCAGAGAAGAAGATTTTTAAAAAATTTTCCATTATAAGTCTATGGGAGCTATATGTTGCCATGGCAACCAGAATTCCAATCTGATCAGCCCAAAAACCTTATGCAGCTTTTCCCCCTACCTGATGATGCTTCACATGAAATTTGATCAAGATTGGCCATGTGGTATTAGAGATATACTTATTTGAAATTGTTTACGGACGCTCACACGCACGACGGACGATGGACAAAAAGTGATCACAAAAGCTCACCTTGTCACTACGTGACAGGTGAGCTAAAAAAAGGTCACAGAAAAAAGTCACAGATTTGGGTAGGAAAGAAAAATCACACAATATGTGCAATATTTTTTTTGTTATTTCTTGTCAAAGTATAGCTTGTTGGCACTCATTAGAACCACCTCGATGGGGTGATTTTAACAAGTACCCATGTAGTCTATGTTTTTGAACAAAAAATAAGAAAAATAATCAGTATCCCAGAAAAACTCACTTTTTGCTATATATGGTGGAGTTAAGAGGGATATTCATGGCACGGACTTGTTGATCTGATGTTTTTTTTTGTTTTTAGAAATTCCGATATATTAAACTCTAGAAGTTTTTGTTGGTAAATGAACATTTAAAATTCATCGTCTAAGAAACTCAACACTCTCCATATACATACATGTACATGTTATTATGCATTACATTAACAAATTAGAAGTGAAGGCAATGATCTGTGGAATGAACATCCTTTTAAACCCCATTTTCTAAATGCAAAAGCTGGATTAGCAGGTGTTGTCATTATTTTCATTTATTGGCAATTAACATCCTTTTTAGTGAAAACTTTCTGTATATATACACAGTGTATTTTTTGTGACTTTTTTTCCTGAGACTTTTTTTCTGTGACCCTTTTAATGCGCACCCATCAATTGGGGCTTGGAAAAATATACTGGTCTGCATGATGCTTCCACGCACTGAGCTGAAGCTGACCAAACTTGAGTACTGGTAAACAGCTTAGGTATAAACCTGATCAGGAAAAGTGGTGCAAGTTCGACCACTCCTTAAAAAGCCTGGCAGTTTCTTTGGACAGTAGGGCTTAAGATGTCATTTCATCTCAATTTAGGAAATTGGAAACAGCATACTTATCTAAAATTACCGAAATAGTGTTGACGGGGACGTAAAACCCTAAGACAAACTAACAAACCTGTATTTATAACACTGTTCATTATAACACAGTTTTGGGCATGATATGATTTGTTTGTTTGTTTGAATTGAGGTTTAATGTCCTGTCAACATTATTTAGGTCATTTTAGAGACATTGCTTCCAATTTTGTGGGACTTTTACCCGACACTGAGATGAAATGACATCTCATGCCCTGCCGCCCAATGAAACCAAAAGGCTTATATGCATTGGACGCTGCGACTCGCATCACTTTGCCTGGACAGGCTTAGTCCTGCTAAGCGGTACTCATGTGTGGTCAGTTTCAGCTCTGCATGGAAGCACCATGCAGCCCAATCTATTTCTTCAAGCTCCGATGGGCGGGGGCAAATATGATATGATTTAAAGATGGGTAAAAATGTATTGATTATATAGAAAAATGAATCCATGTAAATGGTATTTATATCTACATGTATATTATAATCTATATATTTTAATTTGGATACAACAGTTGTTAAACTAACACAGTTTCTGCTTTGAATCTCAAGAATAGTTGAATAAAGTGGTTGTGGTGTATTAGTTAAGTACAATGGTAGTCTTTTAAGTTTGAACAGCTGAATTATTGTTATTTAAACTTTCAGTTATTCAAAAGCTATAATTAATTGAACAGTAGATTTTTGTTTGAAAATCCATAGATCAAATCAAAACTGATACATGAATGAGGTTATTGTTCAGCTGTACCACAAGCTGTGCATAAAGTTATTTTTAACCCTTTTTGTACCAAATGGAATCTTCCTCCTTATATATAGCAGGCGTCCATTTCAAAATTTAGGGGTGTCAGGTTGTGTTTTCTTCAAAATTGATTTGGAAAATGACTGAACATTTAGCACTGATCTGGGCCTGCACTGTTTGCCAGGGTTCTCATTTTGGGGTTTCTGGTACTAAATGGGTTAACTTGTCAAACCTGTACCTGTAACCATAACTGGGCTATGTCACATAAAAACCTCTCTTTGGGGCTTGAAGAAATATATGGGCTGCATGATGCTTCCACGCAGAGCTGAATCCGGCCTGCACACTAGTACTGGTAAACTGCTTAGAGGATCTAAGCCTGTCCAGGAACTGCGGTGGGAGGCGGACAGTCCATGCTAATAAACCCTATTGGTTTCATTTGGCGACAGGGCTTGAGATGTCATTTCATCTCAATGTCGGGTAAAAGTCCCACAAAATTGGAAGCAACGTCTCCAAAATGACCTTTACAGTGTTGATAGGGACGTTAAACCTCAAATCAAACAAAACAAGGCAACGCAAGCGTAGCATCCCCTCGCAACTGCATACCATTCATTAACATGAAAATCCAATCTGAATATGTTAGACCATTGTGACCTTGACCTTTGACCCCTGACCTTGAAATTCAATAGGGTTCATCCTCTGTACATGGTGAACATTTGTGGAAGGTTTGATGCTTCTACGATGAATACTGTGTCGTCTATCCTGCTCACAAGGTTTTCAAGGTCAAGTCCATTGTGACCTTGACCTTTGACCCCTGACCTTGAAATTCGATAGGGTTCATCCTCTGTACATGGTGAACATTTGTGGAAGGTTTGATGCTTCTACGATGAATACTGTGTCGTCTATCCTGCTCACAAGGTTTTCAAGGTCAAGTCCATTGTGACCTTGACCTTTGACCCCTGACCTTGAAATTCAATAGGGTTCATCCTCTGTACATGGTGAACATTTGTGGAAGGTTTGATGCTTCTACGATGAATACTGTGTCTTCTATCCTGCTCACAAGGTTTTCAAGGTCAAGTCCATTGTGACCTTGACCTTTGACCCCTGACCTTGAAATTCAATAGGGTTCATCCTCTGTACATGGTGAACATTTGTGGAAGGTTTGATGCTTCTACGATGAATACTGTGTCTTCTATCCTGCTCACAAGGTTTTCAAGGTCAAGTCCATTGTGACCTTGACCTTTGACCCCTGACCTTGAAATTCAATAGGGTTCATCCTCTGTACATGGTGAACATTTGTAGAAGGTTTGATGCTCCTACGATGAATACTGTGTCTTCTATCCTGCTCACAAGGTTTTCAAGGTCAAGTCCATTGTGACCTTGACCTTTGACCCCTGACCTTGAAATTCAATAGGGTTCATCCTCTGTACATGGTGAACATTTGTGGAAGGTTTGATGCTTCTACGATGAATACTGTGTCGTCTATCCAGCTCACAAGGTTTTCAAGGTCAAGTCCATTGTGACCTTGACCTTTGACCCCTGACCTTGAAATTCAATAGGGTTCATCCTCTGTACATGGTGAACATTTGTGGAAGGTTTGATGCTTCTACGATGAATACTGTGTCGTCTATCCTGCTCACAAGGTTTTCAAGGTCAAGTCCATTGTGACCTTGACCTTTGACCCCTGACCTTGAAATTCAATAGGGTTCATCCTCTGTACATGGTGAACATTTGTGGAAGGTTTGATGCTTCTACGATGAATACTGTGTCGTCTATCCTGCTCACAAGGTTTTCAAGGTCAAGTCCATTGTGACCTTGACCTTTGACCCCTGACCTTGAAATTCAATAGGGTTCATCCTCTGTACATGGTGAACATTTGTGGAAGGTTTGATGCTTCTACGATGAATACTGTGTCTTCTATCCTGCTCACAAGGTTTTCAAGGTCAAGTCCATTGTGACCTTGACCTTTGACCCCTGACCTTGAAATTCAATAGGGTTCATCCTCTGTACATGGTGAACATTTGTAGAAGGTTTGATGCTCCTACGATGAATACTGTGTCTTCTATCCTGCTCACAAGGTTCCGGACAGACACACACACTAACTCACGGACGCACGGCACCGATGCTATATCCCCATTCGCAACGTTGTTGCGAGGGGATAACAAAACTCTTTGGGGAAAGATGTAGAACATAGAATAAATTGTGCTGGGTAACAGTAAAACTTAAAAGATCTGTCTGGCCTAGTGGCTTGCCGATTTAATCAATTTATTCTAAGATTTAAATCCACTAAAAACATTAACCCATTGCATGCGGGAAACCACTAAAGGGATGCCTTGGCAAACAGTGCAGGCCTAGATCGGCGTCTGATCAGGGCCTGTAATATTTGCTAACAGAATTTTCTGTCAGAAATAGAATAAAAAGGAAAAAATGGGCTTACCACCCCTTATATGACAAATGAACTTGTCCAACATATAGCAACGGAAGAGTTCACTAGCATACAATGGGTTAAAAGAGACACTTAACAGAAGAATAAGTCAAATGTTGCAGCAGAGAATACATGTCCATTGTACAGAAGAGTCTAAGATCTGAAGCTGTAGTTTTAAGTGGATTCAAGCTTCGAACTTTGACATACACGTAGGCTATATATATTGCTTAATGAACATTCTAAAAAGGATATCATTTGGAATTAAAGAACACACTGAAAAAAACTCAATTCTGGACCAGTCTTTGTAGTTTCGGCCAGTTAGGCCTCATCAGTGACCCTAAAATATTTTCAAACTCAGCAATAGACTTATAATTATATTAATCAACATTATTTATAGAGGGTAACACATTAAGTACTAGTACGGTACTAATCTTCCATGTGGCCGTCTTTTTCCTGGGTAGAAACCAGTACTAAGCAATGTGGATAAAGTCTCTTGCTCAAGGAAACAACACTTGGCACTTGTGGGGATCGAACAGGCTACCTCTCGATCTCAGATTCGATGCTTTACCACTGTACCACAGCACTTAATGATCCCAAAGTACTTGAAAGTAAAATTTACTGTATGATGAAGGACAGGACGACTTTCAAGACTGCCAAACTTTCCCACTCAGCAGCTGTTGTAAAACCTAAATGTTCTACAAATGGACATACAGTAGAACTTCGATTGCTCGAACATTGATGGCTCGTTTACCATGGCTGAGTCGAACCCGTTCTTGAGTCCCTATGGAATTTCTCTACATAAGAAATAGGGAGGGTAAAATGTTGGATATTTTCGTCTTTTATCTTGCAAATGGATACTGTGTGTACTCATTAGAACACACAGCATACATTTTTCATTATAGAACAATGAAAAGATGTCCTAAAGTATATCATTACGCCTCCTGGCAGTAGCCCTCAGTGGCTCGAACTACCCCTGTCTCAAACTGATTTTCGTGGTCCCAAAGGGTGTTCGAGCCATTGAAGTTTGACTGTATATGGAACAGTATGATTTAGAGTGTGAGAACAATGTTGCATTGATAGTTTCCATTCATTCAAATACATAAATAACTTACAACCCAACCCCAGTCGTGCATATATTCAGCTATCACTATTAGGACACCAATATGATAAGGTTATTTTTTTTTTCTTTTTTAAATAAAACTGAATAGGAAGTGGCTTGACGACCGGACCCGGTCTTTTAGTCTCTGAGTCTAGAACGCCGGACCCGGCATTCTAGACTCTGAGACTAAAAGACCGGGTCCGGTATTCTAGACAAGTCCATTACGGAAGGCTATGATGCCGGGAATATAATATTTGGCAGTTATAATCGACGAAAACAGAAAACAAATACATATGAAGAACTGGACAAACCTTTTCCACCATTTTGGAAGGGGGAGAATACTTTCGTTTCGGCAACTGCAATTTTCTAGATGTAACGGCCAGATGTAACGACTATTAATGCGGGATGGACACTTATGACTTATGTATTGGTTATTATTATTATAATAATAAATATTATTATGATTATTATTTATATATGATGGAAATTGAACGTAATAAATCAGCGTTTGTCGTGTTTGTCGCGGTTGTAAAATATAATTACGGTGTGTTGCAAACTACCATTAACCTGATTGAGCGGTCAAACGACCTCAAAGAATTCATAACGCTTTAAGATCCTATTGTTTTACTGTACAGAGTGCTACAAACAATTAGTAATTTGATTGAGCAGTCAAACGACCGCAAATACATCTAAAAGTTTAAAGATCCTATTGTCTTAAACTATCACCGCCAACACATCACACACTTTAAATATCGTAGTAATTTTCTACTCCAAACAAACAAAGCAATTATCTCAACTCAATCTCAATGTTATATTCCCGGCATTCTAGCCTTCCGTAATGGACTTGTGTCTAGAATACCGGACCCGGTGTCATATAATATTTTGACCCGCCTAAAAAGTGACCCGAGGGTCATAATATTATGACCCGCGGGTCAATATATTATTATAATATTTTGACCCCCCCTATAATATTTTGACCCCCCCCTCCCTAACTTCACAAAAGTTACATTTAAATGACCAAATATGGTGAGGTAACTGTTAAGCAGTAAAACTATGACAATTGTGGTGTTTTTTCCTGCTGATTTTTACACTTGGGCAGTGTTTGAGGGGTGGGGTGGGGTAGTTCTAGATCTGAAAATCTGCAGCAAGAATAATGACTATAATATATAAGAAAGGGCAATCATGTTTAAAGGGGGATGGCTAAAAAGCAGCAAAAAAGATAAAAAAATAACAGAAAAAAACACCAAATTATTATAGCTATAATAAAATGACCCACCCTTTTTATCTGTTATTGATATACTGGTACATGTATTTGAGTTGATTGTAGGTAAAAATGCCAGAGGTAAAAATGCCATATACAAAAACGCCAGAGGTAAAAACACCATAGGTAAAAATGCCAGAGGCTACCTGGTAAAAATGCCATAAGTAAAAATGCCAGAGGTAAAAATGCCAGAGGTAAAAAAATATGTTGGTTCTTATTCTCTCTGATCAGGATCTACACTATTTGTCATCCCTTCTGCAACTTTTGGCCCTTTGCAAGTTATCACGTTAACCCTTTGCAAGTTCATCACGTTAACAAGTCTGTGTTTTATGAGCATTTATAAGAAAAAAATATCACCCATTTCCATATTTCACTCAGATCATAGTCTACACTGTTTGCAGTTCCTTCTGCACCTTTTGGGATTTTTGCATGTTCTACTTTCGAAAGGGCTATCTGTGGTATACATGGGAACATATTTTTTCTTACTTTTGCTTAAAGACAGGTTACGGGCACATGTTAGGACCGTCTCATTGATGCTGTTCTACTGGGCATAGGTAACCTATGCTTAGAGCATTAATAAGAAAAATACCCATTTCCATATCACCCATTTCCTAATTCTTCAGTGAGGCTGTTTAAATGAGTTCCCATAATCACAGAATATAGATTGTGGAAACTTGTTACAACTGCCTTATAGAGGCTGCTCTAATGAATACCCACAATTTATATTTCTGCACAAAACATAGATTGCGTAAGGCTGTTTAAATGAGTACCCATAATCACAGAACATAGATTATGGAAACTTGTTACAACCGCCTCAGTGAGGCTGTTTTAATGAGTTCCCATAATCACAGAATATAGATTGTGGAAATTTGTTAGAACTGCCTCATAGAGGCTGCTTTAATGAATACCCACAATCTATGTTTCTGTGCACAAATCAGGAAAGTAAATTTACATTTTTATCAACACAATCACTTTTCAAAACGAATGGTATGCCCAACTGCATTCAGAAAGTTTTCTATGTTGCGTTCACCAGTGTTGTATTCAACACACAAACGTCAAAGTCTTGACTGTAGATTCACATACTTTCTGTGTTTTTTTCTTGGTTGCAGATTTCCATTTTATCACACTTTCTTTCATCTAAAAAACAATATCTAAAGAACATCAGTTAATCCCATTTTAATGGTATAATTATAATTATCACACTAAAATCAAAACCAAATCAAAAAATGTAAATTAATTGCATTAATTTACAGCTTTGTATCAAACTCTTTTGCTCCAATATTCTATGCATTCATATTTTTTTTTTTTTTTTTTTTGTTATTTGTTAAATAAAACTTTGTCAGTCTGAAAATTATCCAGTTTCCATATAAAAACTTTCACAAAAGTAGCAGAAGGGATGACAAACAGTGTAGATCCTGATCAGATAGAATAAGAATCGAAATATTTTTTACCTCTGTTATTTTTGTATATGGCATTTTTACCTATGGCATTTTTACCAGGTAGCCTCTGGCATTTTTACCTATGGCATTTTTACCTCTGGCATTTTTGTATATGGCATTTTTACCTCTGGCATTTTTACCGCACACCTTTGAGTTCATTCAATTAATTAAACTTTTCATTGAATTAGATGGCTTGTAATACACTAGATTCAGTAAGGTTCAGTATGTGGGAGGGGTTGTAACTTAATGACTTGAAATAAGGGGGGGGGGGGGGGGGGGTCAAATTATTATAGCTATAATAAAGTGACCCACCTTTACTATTTGTAATTAGTGTACTGGTATTTGAGTTCACACAGTTAAATTAAAACTTATATTGCTTTATATGGCTAGAAATAGACTATATTCAGTAAGGTTCAGTATGTGGGAGGGGTTGTAACTTAATGACCTGAAATGGGGGGGGGGGGGGTCAAATTATTATAGCTATAATATAATGACCCACCCTTATTATCTGTTATTGATATATTGATATTTGAGTTCATTCAATTAATTAAACTTTTCATTGAATTAGATGGATTGTAATACACTAGATTCAGTAAGGTTCACTGGTTCAGTATGTTGGAGGAATTGTAACTTAATGACTTTAAATGGGGGGGAGGGGGGGGGGTCAAACTATTATAGCTATAATAATATGACCCACCCTTACTGTTTGTAATTAGTGTACTGGTATTTGAGTTCACACAGTCAAATTAAAACTTAAATTGCTTTATATGGCTAGAAATGGACTAGATTCAGTAAGGTTCAGTAGTTGGGAGGGGTTGTTACTTAATGACTTGAAATTGAGGGGGGGTCAAATTATTATAGCTATAATAAAATGACCCACCCTAATTATCTGTTATTGATATACTGGTATTTGAGTTCACTAAAAAAAATTAAACTTTTAAAGCTGCTGGCCCACGGCTCAATATCGAAAATATATTTTTTTAAAAAATCGCCTAAAACAGCTTATTGTGGAAGGAAATATAAAAAAATAACAATCCAATGTTGAAATCTTAATAAATTTTCCGTATATTTGTAATTAAATGTCTTCATTTCATCAACAGTTCAACGTTCAATTGCCATGATTATCCTGTTGTTTTAATCCAGTTAATTAGAAATAATCTACTGCTATATCCCCTTTTCTTTACAATATTTTGACTCCATTTCCTTTGTTGAAAAAGATACTGAGGGGGGGGGGGGGGGGCATTTTATTATGGGTATAATATTTTGACCCCCCCCCCCCCCCTCTTCTAAGCAGCAACACCCATTTCAAATGAGAATATTATTCTTCATTATCTTGTTAAATGTGATATAATATGTTGTTTTATCCATTTTCTTGACATGATATTATTGTCCAGCACTTTGTAAATTGTACTGGGGAGGGGGGGGGGGTCATTTTATTATAGCTATAATATTTCGACCTCCCCCCCCCCCCCCCCCCCCCCTTTCTTGGCAGCAACACCCATTTCAAAAGAGAATATTATTCTGCATAAATTTTGTCAAAATGTGAAATAATCTATTGATATTATTGTCCAGTACTATTATTTTGAGTCCATTTCCTTAGTTGAAAAAAGATATGTATTGGGGGGGGGGGGTCATTTTATTATAGCTATAATATTTTGACCCCCCTACCCATGTTGTCAGATCTGCAATAGACTCCTTGCAATACCCATTTCTTATCTTGTCAATACCTATTTATCGATAAAAGTCCACTTCTGATTTATTTTGCTGAAGTTTTAGGGGCGGGTCAAAATATTATAGGGGGGGTCAATATATTACTGCGGGGTCAAAATATTACACGGGTCAAAATATTATCTGACACCGGTCTTTTAGTCTCAGAGTCTAGAATGCCGGGTCTGGCGTTCTAGACTCAGAGACTAAAAGACCGGGTCCGGTCGTCTAGCCACTTCCAACTGAATATAGCCACATTATGGTTAAGGTTTAACAAGAAAATTATAGTGATTATTGTCATCATATTTCTTGGATATTCAGTTTAAAATTGATTTTTTTGTAATATTTAGTTTGATAAAGTCAAAAGAATAGCTTCACGACATGAAAGTGCGAATATACATGTACATGTACCCTCAGCCTTCAGAGCTGACCCGATATATTCAGAGCTGCCCTACACCATTTGAGCCATTCTTTAATTACTCATCATTTGCGTTATATTGTTGTCATTATTTATTTTTGGGGAACAGAGACAGATCAGACATTCTCCTTTTTAACTCACCTGTTATGTAGTGACAAGGTGAGCTTTTGTGATCACATTTTGTCTGTCATCTGCATGTGTGCTTCCGTGCGTGTGTGCATCCATAAACTATTTTTTCAAACAACATCTCCTCCTAAACCACACATCGGATTTTGACCAAACTTCACAGGAATGATCCTTAGTTGGTCCTCTTTCAGAGTTGTTCAAATGGTTCTGGTCTATTTCACAGGAGCTAAAAATAGATTTTTTAACAGAAAACTTAAAAAAATTTTCTCTGAAACCGCAAGACCTAGGTCTTTGATATTTCGTATAAAGCTTCATCTAGAGGAACTCTTTTGAGATTGTTCAATTGATAGCCTTTGGGCCAAAAATGGCCCCGCCCTGGGGCCCACATTTTATATAGGCTTCTATAGAGAAAACCTAAAAAAATCTTCTCTGAAACCGCTGGGCCCAGGTCTTTGATATTTGGTATAAGTAAGTACATGTAAGTAAAGACTTTATGAAGCTTCATTTAATGGACCTCTATCAAGATTGTTAAAATTATAGCCCTGGGGCCAGAGGCCAAAAATGGCCCTGCTCCGGGGCCCACATATGTTTTACATAGGCCTATATAGGGAAGCCTTAAAAAATCATCTTGTCTGAAACCAGAAAGGCCAAGGTCTATGGTATTTGGTACGAAGCTTCATCTAGTGGACCTCTACCAAGATTGTTCAAAATATAGCCTTGGGGCCCAAAATGGCCCCGCTCTCGGGCCCATATGTTTTAAAGGAAAGTCTTTAAAAGTCTTCTTGTCTGAAACCAGAAGTAGGTCTTTGATATTTGGTATAAAGCTTCATCAAGTGGACCCCAATCCAAATTGTTCAAATTTTAGTCTTGGGGCCAAAAATGGCCCCAACTCTGGGTCCACATGTTTTACATAGGCTTATGTGGAGAAAACCTTTAAAAATCTTCTTGCCTGAAACTAAAAGCCCAGATCTTTGATATTTGATATGAAGCTTTGAACATCTAGTGGACCTCTACCAAGGTTGTTCAAATTATAGCCTTAGGGCTAAAAATGGCCCCGCCCAGAAGCCAACATAGTTGACATAGACATATACATGTATAGGGGAAATAATAATTAAAAATGAGTTCCTTTAAGAGCAATGAAAACATTCATAAGAAAGAAGATGGGTCATACTACGTAGTTTCGGCTAATAAAGCCTCATCAGTGACCCTGTAATGATCCGGTAAAGAAAGCCCGAGGAAACATACTGCAATTTTGCGAATTTCGAATAGGCAGTCGATTCAAAGACTGATATAAATCAAAATGGGGTCCTAATATTTAAAAACCTGTCTAGAATATGAGTCTAAACCAATAATTTATTTCCGATTTCTCATAATATTCACGCTGATCTCAAAGGACCAAAAGTAAAATATAAACTGCACTATGGTTGATGTACGGGGAGACGTTTTACGGCCGCCACATGGCACAACACCAGCTGCAGTGAAGGCAAATAAAAATCAAAAATGAGTTCCTTTAAGAGCAATGAAAACATTCATAAGAAAGAAGATGGGTCATACTACGTAGTTTCGGCTAATAAAGCCTCATCAGTGACCCTGTAATGATCCGGTAAAGAAAGCCCGAGGAAACATACTGCAATTTTGCGAATTTCGAATAGGCAGTCGATTCAAAGACTGATATAAATCAAAATGGGGTCCTAATAAGAAGCCTTTAAAAATCTTCTTTTCTGAAACCAGAACCCAGGTCTTTGATATTTGGTATTTGGCTTCATCTAGTAGACCTCGACCGTCTTTGCCCTCATGTTGTAGAAAATTTAACTCACAAAATAAATTTGTATGCTGATTGATAAACATATCAGTTCTTGGTTGTTTGTCATTTCAAGCGGATACATGCTCTGGAAGATGCTACTGGCTCTGATTATGAAGTTTACTACCCGTGACAGTTAAGGCTCTTTTCATAGTAATCGGTGGATTATTGAGGTGCTTTTAACAAGTGCCCAATGTTCTTGAGCAGACAAAATGTATGCCCTGGAAAATGCCATTTTTCTGTATTCTAAATTGAAGTTTTTAAAATGATTTACATCACACTGATTTATTAAAGGAAAATGAATACTTCCTCAGGAGAGACAACTCCTGCAAATGTCTTTTTGTCTCACATGTCAATAGAGTCTAACTCTTACTCCTAGGAGCAAATTCTTTATGCCCCCAACTTTGAAGCATATTGCTTCTGGCTTGTCCATTCGTTCATTCATTTGTACGTTCTTCATGCTTTCTTCTGCATAGCATAACTTAAGAACCAGGTACGCTAGTGTTTTGAAATTTCATATATGGTTTCCTCATGAAAAAATAGTTGACCCGTATTTTTTTTCTCATCCGAATTATCTCCCCTTTTGGCATTATTTCCCTTTTAATTAAATAACATAGAAATCTGGTTAGCAAGATATCTCAAAAAAATATTTGAGCTAGAGCCTTGATATTTGGTATACTGCTTGGGACTGAGGAGGAGATCACCTGATTAAATTTTCAACAAATGAGTTATGGCCCTTTGCAATTTCTGGCCATTTAATTGTGGTGCTTTCTAGTGCATAGCAAACTTAATAACCATGTATGCTAGTGTTTTGAAATTTCATATATAGATTTCTCATAAAAAATAGTTGACCCATATTTTTTTTTCTTTTCTGAATTACCTCCCCTTTTTGAGTTATTGTCCCTTTAATTAAGTAACATAGAAATCTCGTTAGCAAGATACATATATCTGATAAAGTATTTTAGCTAGAGCCTTGATATTTGGTATACTGATTTGGACTAAAGAGGAGATTGATTACCTGATTAAATTTTCTATCAATTTAATGCAATTTTGTTAAAGTTATGGCCCTTTGCAATTTCTGGCCATTTATTTGTGTTGCTTTCTGGTGCAAACATAACTTTATAACCATGTACGCTAGTGTTTTGAAATTTCATATATGGTTTCCTCATGAAAAAATAGTTGACCTCTGTTTTTTTCTTATCTGAATTATCTCCCCTTTTCACGTTGTTTCCCTTTTTATTAAATAACATAGAAAGCTTGTTAGCAAGATATCTCAAAAAGTATTTGATATTTAGTATACTGCTGGGGACTGAGGAGAAGATCATCTGATTAAATTTTCAACAAATTTTATGGAATTGTTTTAGAGTTATGGCCCTTTACAATTTCTGGCCATTTAATTGTGTTGATTTCCTGTGCATAGTATTACTTAAGAACTATGTATGCTAGTGTATTGAAATTTCAGTTTCAAATATGGTTTCCTCATGATAAATAGTTGACCCGTATTTTTAGCTCACCGTCACATAGTGACGAGGTGAGCTTTTGGGATCACTTTTTGTCCGTCGTCCGTGCGTGCGTCCGTGCGTGCGTCCGTCCGTCCGTAAACAATTTCTTTAAACGACATCTCCTCCTAAACCACTGATCGGATTTTGACCAAACTTCACAGGAATGATCCTTAGGTGGTCCCCTTTCAAAGTTGTTCAAATGGTTCCGGTCCGTTGCACATCTAGGTCACAGGAGCCAAAAATAGATTTTTTTCACCAAAAACTTAAAAAATCTTCTTCTCTGAAACCACAAGGCCCAGGACTTTGATATTTGGTATGAAGCTTCATCTAGTGGACCCCTACCAAGATTGTTCAAATTTTAGTGCTGGGACAAAAAATGCCCCCGCCACGGGGCCCTTTGGTTTTACATTGGCTTATATAGGGAAAATCTTTAAAAATCTTCTTCTCTGAAACCACAAGGCCCAGGTCTTTGATATTTGGTATGAAGCTTCATCTAGTGGACCCCTACCAAGATTGTTCAAATTATAGTGCTGGGGCCAAAAATGCCCCCGCCCCGGAGCCCTTTGGTTTTACATAGGCTTATATAGGGAAAATCTTTAAAAACCTTCTTCTCTGAAACCACAAGGCCCAGGACTTTGATATTTGGTATGAAGCTTCATCTAGTGGACCCCTACCAAGATTGTTCAAATTATATTGCTGGGACAAAAAATGCCCCCGCCACAGGGCCCTTTGGTTTTACATAGGCTTACATAGGGAAAATCTTTAAAAATCTTCTTCTCTGAAACCACAAGGCCCAGGTCTTTGATATTTGGTATGAAGCTTCATCTAGTGGATCCCTACCAAGATTGTTCAAATCATAGTGCTGGGGCCAAAAATGCCCCCGCCCCGGGGCCCTTTGGTTTTACATAGGCTTATATAGGGAAAATCTTTAAAAATCTTCTTCTCTGAAACCACAAGGCCCAGGACTTTGATATTTGGTATGAAGCTTCATCTAGTGGACCCCTACCAAGATTGTTCAAATTATAGTGCTGGGACAAAAAATGCCCCCGACACGGGGCCCTTTGGTTTTACATAGGCTTATATAGGGAAAATCTTTAAAAATCTTCTTCTCTGAAACCACAAGGCCCAGGTCTTTGATATTTGGTATGAAGCTTCATCTAGTGGACCCCTACAAAGATTGTTCAAATCATAGTGCTGGGGCCAAAAATGCCCCCGCCCCGGGGCCCTTTGGTTTTACATAGGCTTATACAGGGAAAATCTTTAAAAATTTTCTTCTCTGAAACCACAAGGCCCAGGACTTTGATATTTGGTATGAAGCTTCATCTAGTGGACCCCTACCAAGATTGTTCAAATTTTAGTGCTGGGACAAAAAATGCACCCGCCATGGGGCCCTTTGGTTTTACATTGGCTTATATAGGGAAACTCTTTAAAAATCTTCTTCTCTGAAACCACAAGGCCCAGGTCTTTGATATTTGGTATGAAGCTTCATCTAGTGGACCCCTACCAAGATTGTTCAAATTATAGTGCTTGGGCCAAAAATGCCCCCGCCCTGGGGCCCTTTGGTTTTACATAGGCTTATATAGGGAAAATCTTTAAAAATCTTCTTCTCTGAAACCACAAGGCCCAGGACTTTGATATTTGGTATGAAGCTTCATCTAGTGGATCCCTACCAAGATTGTTCAAATTATAGTGCTGGGACAAAAAATGCCCCCGCCACGGGGCCTTTTGGTTTTACATTGGCTTATATAGGGAAAATCTTTAAAAATCTTCTTCTCTGAAACCACAAGGCCCAGGTCTTTGATATTTGGTATGAAGCTTCATCTAGTGGACCCCTACCAAGATTGTTCATATTATAGTGCTGGGGCCAAAAATGCCCCCGCCCCGGGGCCCTTTGGTTTTACATCCGCTTATATAGGGAAAATCTTTAAAAATCTTCTTCTCTGAAACCACAAGGCCCAGGACTTTGATATTTGGTATGAAGCTTCATCTGGTGGACTCCTACAAAGATTATTCAAATTATAGTGCTGGGACAAAAAATGCCCCTGCCACGGGGCCCTTTGGTTTTACATTGCCTTATATAGGGAAAATCTTTAAAAATCTTCTTCTCTGAAACCACAAGGCCCAGGACTTTGATATTTGGTATGAAGCTTCATCTAGTGGACCCCTACCAAGATTGTTCAAATTATAGTGCTGGGGCCAAAAATGCCCCTGCCCTGGGGCCCTTTGGTTTTACATAGGCTTATATAGGGAAAATCTTTAAAAATCTTCTTCTCTGAAACCACAAGGCCCAGGACTTTGATATTTGGTATGAAGCTTCATCTAGTGGACCCCTACCAAGATTGTTCAAATTATAGTGCTGGGGCAAAAAATGCCCCCGTCCCGGGGCCCTTTGGTTTTACATAGGCTTATATAGGGAAAATCTTTAAAAATCTTCTTCTCTGAAACCCTAGGCCCAGGTCTTTGATATTTGATGTGTAGCTTCATCTAGTGGACTTTTGCCAAGATTGTTCAAATTATAGCCTTTGTTGATGTTTGGTATGAAGCTTCACCTTTAAGACCTCCCTCAACATTATGCACATTAAAGCCCTGGGATAATGGCCCTCTCTGGGGCCCACTTGTTACACTATGGATCAGGTGAGCGATCCAGGGCCATCATGGCCCTCTTGTTTCTTATCTGACTTATCTCCCCTTTTTGCATTATTTTCTTTTTAATAAAATAACATGGAAGTCTCGTTAGCAAGATATCTCAGAAAGTGTTTGAGCTAGAGCCTTGATATTTGGTATACTGATTGTGACTGAGGAGGAGATCATCTGATTAAATTTTCAACCAATTAAATGGAATTTTGTTAGAGTTATGGCCCTTTACAATTTCTGGCCATTTAATTGTGTTGATTTCCTGTGCATAGTATTACTTAAGAACTATGTATGCTAGTGTTTTGAAATTTCATTTATGGTTTCCTCATTAAAAAATAGTTGACCCGTATTTTTTTTATCTGACTTATCTCCCCTTTTCACATTATTTCCTTTTTAATTAAATTACATAGAAATCTCGTTAGCAAGATATCTCAAAAAGTATTTGAGCTACAGCCTTGAAATTTGGTATACTGATTTTGGCTGAGAAGGAGATCACCTGATTAAATTTTCAACCAGTTTAATGAAATTTTGTTGGGAGTGATTGCCCTTTGCATTTTCAGGTCATTTAATTGTATTTCTTTCTTGTAGCAAGATATTAAAAAAAACTATTTAAATTGTTGCCAAAAAACTTGACATACTGATTTGGAATGACTAGTACATCACCTGATTAACATTTGAAAATTTTTTTTTTTTTTTTTTTTGCGATAATGGCTTTTTGAAAATTTGGGCATTTATGGACAAGCATATGGTTAGGGGCATAGTGTTTTAAAAACACCATTTCTAGTTCCTTTAGGAGTTAGGCTCTTACAGTGAGGCTTAGTTTATATAAAAAATTCCCCTGAAGGCTATGTCATGCCTGTGGGGTTGCAAAGTCGGCAAACCGTGAAATATGGGGTGAGGCCAAACATGGATGCCTGCATAGAAGTTGTCTTCCATAGGTGCAAGTTTGTTAATACCAAGTATCGTTAATGAAGCTCTTATATACATGTATGTAGGTCCTTAGAAATGGACATCACTATTAGGATGAACGCTATTGGGTTGTCACAATAGTTCACCAAGTCAGTAAACCATGAAAACCAGGTCAAGGTTCAGCATGGATGCTTGCATTTGAGTTATTATTCCTAGATACAATGTACAAGTTTGTACCAAGTACCATTAATGAAGCTCTTACAGTTCTTGAGATATGGACTTGAACATTGGGGTAAAACATTAAACCATAAAATGTAGG
Organism: Lucinisca nassula; assembly: GCA_963580285.1. Taxonomy (NCBI): domain Eukaryota; kingdom Metazoa; phylum Mollusca; class Bivalvia; order Lucinida; family Lucinidae; genus Lucinisca; species Lucinisca nassula. The sequence continues at coordinate 109,675,993 of OY757018.1, read as the reverse complement.
ACAAGGTCAAACATGGATCGGCATCCCTAGATATAAGTTTGTAAGAAGTATCATTAATGAATCTCCTACAGTTCTTAAAAAATAGATTTGAACATTAAGGTAAATGCTATGGTTGACATTGACGGCGAAAGCCTTCAAAGGACCAAAATATCGACTCCTACATGTATATTGTGCCATGCTTAACTCTTATCATGCTGTTCACGACAACCCCTATCTTTGGAAACAGTGTAGATCCAGATCAGATGGCTTCTGAAGCCATCTGATCTGGACCTACACTGTTTGGCATTCAGTTTATGAATTTGTAGCAATAAATTACATCAAGTAATTTGATTGGTTGGTAGACAGAAATGGGTGTGGCTTAAATGAATATTCAGCAAGATAAGGGTTAAAGCAGGTGCGACAAAAATGCAACCAGTAATTTCTAAAAGTTGTCTCCCTTTGAAAACTGGCTAGGTGTATCCTTTGCCGAAAATGTGATGCATTGCTTTTGCTTCTTTTGCAGGATTCAAGGACAGGTCAGCCAAAGAAGAAGCCAAAAGCACCCGAGGAAAAACCGGAATGGAACAGCCGATTCAATTACACCTGATATTGTTGATTATTGTGCTGATTCCCATACTTTTGGATGTGTTCACTACATCAGAGTAGAGGCTGGACCTACTTGCTGGTGCAATTGTTTTAATTTTACATAGTCATGTCACCAGAAAACCTGTCATGTTCATGCAAAAAGACTCATACCCATATGAACATTTCCATGAGAAGTTTAACTACCTGGCCCTAGAAAATTATTTTCAGTCCAATATTATTTTTGATGCATGTAAATGTTTCAGAAATCTTGCCAATTCTGAGTTTATTCAAAGAAAAAATAACCCTATTCTGCTGTTCATGAAAACCACTGCCTTTGCAAATAGTGTATATCCAGATCAGATGGCTTCCTTCTGAACAAGCCATCTGATCAGGATCTACACTGTTTGACATTCAGTTTGTGAATTTTTGGAAATAAATTACATCCAAGTAATATAATTTTTTCAAAATCAGATTGGGTGTAGCTAGACTAATTATTCAGCGGGGATAAGGGTTAAGTGTTAAGCACATGAACTGAAGTTGGTGATAGGCTAGAAAAATATAATCGAGAAAATATTACTTTGGACACCATAATTATGTGGTGAACTTACCCTACAAAATCCAATTTATTGCAAAGTGGAGTTTGCAGGTGTGATGTCTTCAGGTGTATAATCTTACTGTTGCTCAGAAGAAAGTGTTTGGGGACCCAGCAGTGCAACCTCAGTGAAGTAACTAGCAGTTTTGTATGGAGCACACCCTTATCCTGAAAAACATGACAACCCTACCTTTGCAAACAGTGTAGATCCAGATTAGATGGCTTCTGAACGATCTGACTTGGATCTACAGTTTTTCATGCAGTTTTTTAATATATCAAGGAATGTGATTGGCTGGTAGTGAGAAATGGGTGAGGCTAAATTAATGTATTCCGCAGGATAAGGGTTAAGCAGATATTGGCATTTTATATGAGTTTATTATGCATGAGAAAGGCTATTATGAGATAAACTATTTCAAGATTTTTCAGCTGATTGTTAATAAGACAAGGGCAAAAACTGAAGTACTTTGAGAAAAACCTCCTGACCTTTGGTTGCAGAACTTGGTGTTTCACTGGTGACCTGAGCTAGGCTCAAACCCACAATTGTGAACTTGATTAAGAGCCAGCACTCTTACCCACTGTAGTAAGCCTTCACATACCATTGAATAATTAATTTAGCCACACCCATTTCAGACCTTGAACCAATCACATTACTTGATGTAATTTATTCCTGCAAATACACAAACTGAATGTCAGAGTTGATCCTGATCAGATGGTTTCTTCAGAAACCATCTGATCAGGATCTACAGTGTTTGCAAAATTAGGGTTTGTCATGATCAGCAGGATAAAGGTTAAGGATATGAGTCTACATTATTTGACAGGCTTTCTAATGGCTATCTGTTCTGTTCTGTTCTATAATAACTTCTGCCAATGTAGGCACTCCTCCTTCTGGAGTAATTCTTCTCGGCACACGTTGTTTATGGGGATTAAAATGACAGCCCTTTCCTGTCAGACTATTTACACTTAAAAAAAGTATGTACACCGTCCCTAAAGGTTCGTGCCGCGGCCTTCCTTGTGTTTTGTTCTTTTACGCTTTGTGACAGTGTGGGGCAGTCTTTTATAATGTTCCACATGAAGTGCATGGCACAGCCGTCGGGTATGTATCATGTTAGTAAATGATTTGTATGACTTTCAAAGGTAGATACATATTCAAGCATTGTTTTATTCTTATCATTAACAGCTTTTAAAAAAGCTGCACATTATAATGATCTCCATGCATACATCTGTTAGAGGACCTGTAATTGCTGTAAAATGCTAATTATCATTCCTCTAAATATACACCATATTTGCATTATTTGCTGGCTCCAAGCTTGCACATTGTCAATATTGGAAGAACAGGTAACCAGACCCCCCTGACCTTTTAAGGTCAGGGGGGTCTGGTTTCCTGTTTTTCCAACACTGATAACCTTCAGACTAGGAACCAGCAGATAATGCAAATAAGGTGAATATGAACTGACATACCATTTTTAGCTCACCATGTGAGGTATTAGTATGCCAATGCTCTGCCGTCCATCCACAATTTCAAGAATTATCAGGTAGGGGGAAAGGCTGCATAAGATTTTTGGACTTATCAGATTGGAATTCTGGTTGCCATGGCAACATATAGCTCCCATAAACTTATACTGGGAAAAACCTTCAAAAACCGTCTTCTGAAACCAGAAGGCCCAGAGCTTAGATATTTAGTATGTACCAATGTCAAGTGGTCACCTTCATCAATCATGCCCCTGGGGGCCAAATTGGCCATGCCCGGGGCTCATTATCGCCCACTGACTTACAATTGGAAAAAATTCAAAAAATCTTCTTTGAAACCACAAGGCCCAGAGCTTAGACATTTGATATGTAGCCATGTCAAGTGGTCACCTACATAAATCCTGCCAATCATGCCCCTGGGGTCTAAATTTGCCACCCTAAAGGCTCAAAAGCTCCCATAGACTAATAATGGGAAAAACTTGGCCACGCCCTGGGACTCATTACCGCCCATAGACTTCTAATGGGAAAATCTTAAAAATCTCTTTTTCAAAAACCATAAGGCCCAGAGCTTTAAAATTTCATATCTAACAATGTTAAGCAGTCGCCTACATAAATCATGCCAATCATGCCCCTGGAGTCCAAGCTGAGCACGCCCGGGGCTCATTAGCTCCTATAGACTTATTATGGGAAAAACTTCAAAAATCCTCTCGTCTGAAGCCATAAGGCCCAGAGCTTAGATATTAAGTATGTAGCAGCATTAAGTCGTCACCTACATAAAACCTGCCAACCATGCCCCTAGGGTCCAAATTGGCTATGCCCCAGGGCTCATGAGCTCCTAAAGACATAATGTGAAAAACTTCAAAATCTTCTTCTCTGAAACTTTAAGGTCCAGTGGTTAGATATGTAGTATGTTGCAATGTTAAGTGGTCACCTACATAAATACAGCCAGCCATGCATCTGGGGTCCAACTTGGCTCTAAAAGACTTCCAATTGGAAGAACTTAATAAAAATCATGAGACACAGCTTATTAAAATGTTCCTCAGATAAGCGGTTTAGGCTCCTTGAGCCTCTTGTATTATCCTTTTTAATGTCAGTCACAATTTTCGTCTGCTTTGTTAACTGCTGGTTACTTTAAGAGTCATTGTTGCAAATAGTGTGAATCCAGAGCAGTCTAATCAGGCTTCACACTATTGGCAATCAAAGCACTGAGAGTACTGGTGGGTCGATCGTCTCTGAGTGTAGGTTGGGAAAATAGTCATGAACTGAGAATCGAACTGTTCATTTAAATTTAAGCAAGCACAGTAGATCTGATCAGATATCGCGTTATGTGTTGTCTGATTATGTAGATTCTGTTTGCCAATGCCAAAGTGCACGAGCACAGTCCAACCGCCCCGCCCATCAGGGCTTGAATAATATATGTGCTGCATGATGCTTCCACGCAGAGCTGAAACCGCTTAGAGGATCAAAGCCTGCCCAGGCAAAGCGGTGCGAGTCGGACCGTCCATGCTCATAAGCCCAATCGGTTTCAATGCACGACAGGGCTTGAGAAGTCATTTCATCTCAGTGTTGGGTAAAAGTCCCATAAGATTGGAAGTAACGTCTCCAAATGACCTATACAGTGTTGACGTGGACGTTAAACCTCAAATCAAACAAACAAACGAGCACAGCCCAGAATTTCCTTCTTACGCTTCGCTCTGACTTCTTAGGGATGCTATAAACAACCAGTACTTGAATTTTGTTCAAGGTCAGATGGTCAGTGATAGTCATGCGAATAATAGCAAGCAAAGTATTCTCTGCTTTATAACAAAACTCTTCATTATAAGAAAAGTGTTCAGTCAATTTTTTTGTCTGAAAAAAAAAATATGGTAGCATTTCCGTCAAATTATTTACATGTACTTGTCATTTGTTAATGTGTTTAATTGTTTCCCTTCTATATACGCGTATATTGATTCATCTTTCTGAATTTAGAGTATTTCATTGATTATGCAAAACAATCTGTGCTGAAAAAGTATTACTTGTTTTAACATTTTATCCAGCTGCAAACAGTGTAGATCCATTGATGGCTTCTGATCAGTATCTACATGTACAATGTTTGTCATTGTTTCTCCTCTCTCTTTTCTCCTCGCCCAGTCCAACCACTGCATCCCAGCTCCTGAATAACAGTGATCGGTAACAGAGCCCCTTCAGCAATATACTAAAAAAAAAGAGTTAATTTTACCTGTTGATGCAGGCCCGCACACAGTTGGGAGGGTGCAAAAGGAGCCCCTCCCCACTTTTGGAAATTATCTCAGATTCATGCAGTTTTTCACCCGAAATTTGCACCCTCAACCCGCCCCTTTTCAGAGTCTGCGAATGGGCCTGAATCATGCTCAAAACTGTTGCTACATACATATGGCAAACAGTGCCTACCCTGATCAGAAGGAATGTAGTGTCTATCTGATCTGGGTCTACGCTGTATGCCTAATAACAGTAGCACCTGTAACGACTGGGCTGCTCATTTTTTGCTCTTGAACATTTCAAGGTTCTAAACAGAAGTGCTTAAAGTCTATTTTTACTCGACTTGGCATAGTTTTATGAATGGATTGTTCTGAAGACGTCACATGACAGGGTGTATTGTTTTTCTTTCAATACGTGACATTCTTATACTATTTCATTTAACCCTCAAATGCCACTATTTAAGCAAACAGTGTAGTCCCTTGGCAACCTGCTGAGCAGAAGCCACATTCAGCGGCGTCTGATCTGTGTATTCAGTGTCCACACGATTCCTGTCAAGACTATTGATAGCTCAGACTGCTCTGACCTATATGTTGCATCAATAAAAATAGCACAACTTTTCAAGTTTTATTAATATTGGTTTTCCCAAATCAGTGATTGTCATGTGGACAACTGCAGGAATTCCGTTTTGCCATTTAGTAAATTAGGGTCGATGGTAAACGATCAACACAATAAAAGCACTGCAAACACTGTGTGATACCCCACCACTGCAAGCCAATATGTTTCTAGAGCTGACAGCCTTAGAAGTGGGACAGCAATTATTCAAAAGCAGTGACAGTAACTTGCTAGAACAGCTAATGTTTTCACCAACTACTGGACCAAGTAGACCCAGAAAAAAAATGTGTACCTCCATGTGAGACCATGTCATGTTGCATAAAAAATCTTTATTTGTTTGTATTGAAGTTTAACGGCCCAGTAAACACTATTTAGGTCATTTTTGAGCCGGTCAGTTTACCTATCCACACTTTTCCTGCGCAGGCTTATATGTAATACATAACGGCTAACCAGTACAGTGCATATTCTTTCCCCAGAAACTTACAACTGTCAGCTAAGGGAGAGAATGACCATTAAAAAGATTTCATGATCAATCTCCTCGAAAGAATGTTGCCAACCCCGGCCGGTATCGAACATCCATCCTCCTGATCACCAGTCAGACGCGCATCCGACTGAGTTTCCGAGGCCGGCTCCATTATTTGTAGTCAGTTTGATATTTATGAGAAGCATTGTACATGTACTTAGATGTACAGAATTCATGCTGAAATGAATTGAGCTTTAATGGTCATGAGGTGAGGCACATACCATATAAGACCCATTTGCACCCAGCAAATGAGTATGCTTTGTAAGAATAATAACAGTGTTGGAACGAAACTATGTTTATGGGGCAAAACTAACGAAATTGTAAGTTTAAATAGCATTAAAACTTTCATCATTCAATGTGGCAAATACACTATTTTTTGCTGAAAATTTTTAGAACCCTTTGCACTTTCAAAATCTACTCACATTTTCCAGCAAAAATATCATTGTACATGTATTTGTATTGTACTAGACTTGCCCAAGTCCCTACATTAATATTTTTTATTTTTAAATGAAAGTCCCTTTAAACCAAAACATAGGTAAAATTCACTTTAGTCTTCATCGCTGAATGTAGGGTTAATTTACCAATTTTCATAAAAGACTGCATTGCTTTTTCATTTACACTGTATTTATTTATTTTTTTTTTTTTTTTTGTAAACAATTATTTCTACAATGGACACCTAATTAACAGACTTGGGCAAGTCTAGTATTGTACTTGCACTTGCCCAAACAGTTACTATATTGACAAGGGGCCAGTTGTTCAAAACTAAAGACATCTCTAGTTAACATATCATTAAATCTTTGATCATTTAATATTACAAATATGTTAATATTTCTGCAGAAAAATTGTGAGCAGCTTTTGCATTTGCAAAAGCTGCTCACATTTTTTCAGCAAAAATACCAAAATTTTTGATATTGTACTTGCTAGAACAGTTAATAATATGACCTCTAACGAGGTCATTATGCTAACAATGCTTTGAACAACTGCCTCCAGAAATAAGCTAAGGATGCTTTTTGAGCTTGTTTGTGATCAAAGTGTTAACTGTTATAAATAGCAAGTACAAAACAATACTCTGGGACTGGTTGTTCAAAACAAACAATGTCATTAGTTAACATATCCTTAAAACTTTTATCTTCCAATATGGCAAATATACTGGTATTTGTGCTGAAAAAAATATGAGCAGCTTTTGCAAATGCAAAAGCTGCACACTAATCCCGACCGGTCGGAGAGTGTGTAGCTGGTAGATCCAATATAACTCTTTGGTTTTACGAGTGGTAGTATTTTTTGGATCATCTGGATCTGAGCATAAGATTTCTATAATTTGAAATCGCATGTTTTCTGTCGAATGATTGGATAAGTTAAAATGATCAGCCACTGGCGTGTCCCTTTTATTTCGGGTGTCCCGCTGATGTTCCGTCATTCTAACTTTCATTTCTCTCTTAGTTTCACCGACATATTGCATTTTACATCGGGTGCAGGTGATCAGATAGACGAGGTTTCTGGTTGTGCAGTGGCCTCTGAGTTTCGTTCTATACCAGTAGTGCGTATACGAACTCCTGAATATTTTTGATTTGTTCATATAGAAGCAATATTTGCAATCTGTGCGTTGACGTTCCGTCATTCTAACTTTCATTTCTCTCTTAGTTTCACCGACATATTGCATTTTACATCGGGTGCAGGTGATCAGATAGTCGAGGTTTCTGGTTGTGCAGTGGCCTCTGAGTTTCGTTCTATACCAGTAGTGCGTATACGAACTCCTGAATATTTTTGATTTGTTCATATAGAAGCAATATTTGCAATCTGTGCGTGGACAAATATGCAAATATTGCTTCTATATGAACAAATCAAAAATATTCAGGAGTTCGTATACGCACTACTGGTATAGAACGAAACTCAGAGGCCACTGCACAACCAGAAACCTCGTCTATCTGATCACCTGCTCCCGATGTAAAATGCAATATGTCGGTGAAACTAAGAGAGAAATGAAAGTTAGAATGACGGAACATCAGCGGGACACCCGAAATAAAAGGGACACGCCGGTGGCTGATCATTTTAACTTATCCAACCATTCGACAGAAACATGCGATTTCAAATTATAGAAATCTTATGCTCAGATCCAGATGATCCAAAAAATACTACCACTCGTAAAACCAAAGAGTTATATTGGATCTACCAGCTACACACTCTCCGACTGGTGGGGATTAATGTTCAAGGTTAAACCTGGAGTATTTCAGCCATGCACATTTCACATCTATGTTCCCCTTCACTCCAGTTTTAACTATGAACATGCAACCCAATGGATAGCTCAAAACGTTTGCAATCCTACGGCAACTAATGCTACGCACCCGGCATATTATGACGTCATAACGTCAGTAACGCTGTATCCACAACAACGAAAATGTATTGGTGTGAAAAGTGCAGTATTGCTTACAAACATGCTAAAAGTCTAAGAAGACACAAACATGCAGCACACAATAACATACGTTATTTATGCCTGATGTGCGGGATGGTCTTCAAGAGGATGGACTATCTTACTGATCATCAAAGGAGACGACAACACAGCACAACTCCTCATATGGATTGGCGGGAAGAAAAATCGTCCACACAACCGGAAGGCAAAATGCAAGAAAATAACTTCTTTAAAGAACTAGATGACATCCTCAACCCTGCTCTGGAGTCAACAGAGGCCTCCCTGACAACATTGGAACCTGATCCGATGATAACTACTGAGCTCTCATTCGGAGATGACTACAGTCAGACAATTTTGGAAGGGACAAATACACAGTCCACCATGGATAACACGACAACAACTGAAAGGATGGTAACGGAACTCAGAACAAACAATGTTTTGGACATGCCTCTAGTGTGAAATAATGACAATAACGCAGTAAAACACTGGTATTTAATTCATGTAATAATACATTAATTTATTAGCCTCTTCATACTTTTTTATATGATCATACTCATAATAAAAATATTATAAAATTGCAAATGGGTCTCATCTTTCATTATACCCAGAGAGACTATCAACATATAGCTATAGATATTCCATCCTTGCTGAAGAGCATGCACCAAAATGCCGTCTTATAAGGCGGTAGCATCGTCCAAAAATCGGACTTAACAAAAATGGCGGATAGCAACGCGACCGGCCCCAAGGGGGCCGGTGAACGTCACAATACATTCCAAATCAATGGTTGGCAACGGCACCGGCCCCCGGGGGCCGGTGGTAGTCTTAATCACACATTAAGACAATCACCGGCCCCACGGGGGCCGGTGACGAATATCCAGCTGCACCTCCACAGTGGTGCACATTAGGGGGCCGGTACACCGGCCCCCGGTCGGTATATAAACAAAGCAAAATTCAGAGCTCACCAAAATCGTGACACATCCTCTGATGAAATCCAAACTATTGGAAGAAACTAGTCAGGAAATTGCTAAAATCATTTAGAATGAGTCACAACGAGCAAGACCGCAGCGCGACTGATCCGAGTCGTCAGCCACACTCCTCTAGCAAAAGCTGCACACGTTTTTCAGCAAAAATACCAGAGCATTAGATATTGTGCTTACTAGAATAGTTAACAGTTATATCACTATGCAGCTTGTTAAACTAACGATGCTTTGAACAACTGGCCCCTGGTATTTCTTGCTGGGAAAATGTGAGAGGAGTGCTGTGGTGCAGTGGTAAAGCATCAGATTGTAGATAGAGAGTTAACTGGTTCGATCCCAGCGTGCTCGAAGTATTGTGTCCTTAAGCAAGACACTTTATCCAAATTGCTCAGTACTGGTTTCTGTCCTAGAAAAAGGAAGAAAAAAAAAAGAGGGCCACTAGGAAGATTAGTACCAGTACTAAATGTGTTACCCTCTATAAATAAAGTCGGTTATTATTATTAGAAGCTTTTGCATTTGCAAAAGTTGCTTTGACAATTTTTTTCCAACAAAAGTATTAGCATAACTGTCGTATTAAATGATCTAAAAATACATGAACTAATAGCATTGTTTTGAACAACTGGGTCCAGGCTTTGTTTTAAGTTAATGGTGCTGCAGACAGATGGTCCTGGTTCTAAATGTGGAGTTTTGTGCCATGTAAAATTAGTGATGTAAATGTGTTGGATTAGATGTAATTTATTTGAATATGTTGTTTATGAATGTGTGCTCTTTATTAAACACGGTTTATACTATATTGTTGGGGTCCCAAGCAGAAGCTGTGTTGCTTAAACAGCTGTGTTTGTTTGTTTGATTAGAGGTTTAACGTCCCTGTCAACACTGTAAAGGTCATTTTGGAGACATTGCTTCAAATTTTGTGGGACTTTTACCTGACATTGAGATGAAATGACATCTCAATCCCTGCCACCCAATGAAAACAATAGGATTTATAAGCATGCGTGGAAGCATCATCCAGCCCATCTATTTCTTCAAGCCCTGATGGACGGGGGCTGAAAATAACTGTGTTACATCTCGACAAAAATGTATAGATTATATAGAAAAATGACCACTTATCTACATAATCTTTACATTTTTGGATCACAATAAGAGGTTGTTGTGTAGTTTAAACAATCGCATGGCATATAAAAGTTTCAGTGTTTTGTTACATATCTTTTCTTGAAAAAGTAAATAGCTGTGATAACTATTTTTTTTACCCTTGATAAATTAAAAATAATGTTCCTGTATTTGAACAACATACTATAGCGCCACTTAGAAAAGGGAGATTCTACAGAATTTGCCCAAACTGTGCATTCTTTCTGTAATGCAGTTGCAATCAAGTTTCATGAAATTGGTGTGATCTGCAGAATATCTTGCCTGATACTCAAGAAATGTTTCAATAATCCTTTCAACTCAGTAGTCCAAAACAGAGCTATGCTGTGTAGATCCAGATAGACAGCTTTTAATGAGTCATCTCATCAGGATCTACACTGTTGACTGTCCTGTTCCTGATTTTGGCAAATACCTCTACTGACAATAATGAGAACAGTCGAACTTCAATGGGACCACGAAAATCTGTTCGAGACAGGGGTAGTTCGAGCCACTGAGGGGATACTGTCAGGAGGCATAACGAGATACTTTTAGACATCTTTTCGGTGTTCTTTAATGAAAAGTTATACTGTGTGAACTCATAAGAATCGCCTCATCGAGGCGATTCTAATGAGTACACACAGCATACATTTGCAAGATAAAAGACTAAAATCTCCTTAATTATCCCCCACTATTTCTTATGTAGAGGATTTCGCTAGGGGCCCAAGAATGGGTTCGACACATCCATTGTAACCGAGCCATCGGTGTTCGAGCCATCGAAGTTCTACTGTACATCCAATATAAAAGATGAAGTAGTCCACTTCAGAAACACAGGGGACCTAAAGGATTAACCCTTTTATCCCTGTAGATGGCTACAGATACCTGAGCAAATAGTGTAGATCCTGATGAGATGGCTCATGATGAGCCATCTCAGCAAGATCTACAGTTTGCCATATTATAGTTTGACTTCAAAGATGGAAAATCCACCTTGGACACTCAGGGGTGAAAGAGTCATTCATATTTCATTATTGCCACTGCAAACAGTAAATGTTCTGGCTATATTATAAATAGGCAGTGTGTCACCACTGGATTTATATATTATGATTTATTCCCAGAGTTTGACTCTAATACATGTATATAGTGTAATTCCACTATTAACCCTTGTCCTGCTGAGCCCGGATATGCCTTATCATTGAAACAATGTAGATCCAGATCAGATGGCTTCTGAAGAAGCCATCTGATCAGGATCTTCATTGTTTGCCATCCAGTTTATGAATTTGTTGCAATAATTTGCATCAAGTAATCTGATTGGCTGATAATCAGTAGTGGGTGTGACATATTTAAATATTCAGCAGGACAAGGGTTAAGACCACCTAAAATCTTCTAAAAGCATAATTTGAAGGTTTCAGGTACAATTTCTTTGTGTTTTCTACATCCAGTGTGTTCTAGAGGAAGACCATCTTTGGGTTTGTTCAAAAACAGCCTTAGAGACCACTTTTGAACAGTCTCAAAGGTGGTCTTGATATAGGAATTTTACTGTGCACATTTGGATGTTCAGATTGCATAAAGCTTATCAGTGACCAAATGAGAAGGCAGATGTACATCGCAGCCTTTTTTATTAGCTCACCTGAGCACGAAGTGCTCAAGGTGAGCTTTTGGGATCGGTCTTTGTCCGTCGTCCGTCGTCCGTGCGTGCGTCCGTCGTCAACTTTTGCTTTAAACAACTTCTTCTCCAAAACTGCTGGACAGATTTTGATCTAATTTCACAGGAATGCTCCTTGGGTGATCCTCTACCAAAATTGCTCAAACTGTTCCGCTCGGGTGAACAAGATGGCCGCCAGAGCTAAAAATAGAAAAACCTTTAAACGACTTCTCCTGCTTAACCAGTGGATGGATTTTGAAATTATTTCACATGAATGTTCCTTGGATGACCCTCTACCAAAATTGCTCAAACTGTTCCGCTCGGGTGAACAAAATGGCCACCAGAGCTAAAAATAGAAAAACCTTTAAACAACTTCTTCTCCTTAACCAGTGGATGGATTTTGAAATTATTGCACAGGAAGGTTTCTTGGGTGCCCCTCTACTAAAATTGCTCAAACCGTTCCGCTCGGGTGAACAAAATGGCTGCCAGAGCTAAAAATAGAAAAACCTTTAAAGGACTTCTTCTCCTTAACCAGTGGATGGATTTCAAAATTACTTGACAGGAATGGACCTTGGGTGACCCTCTACCAAAATTGCTCAAACCGTTCCGCTCGGGTGAACAAAATGGCCGCCAGAGCTAAAAATAGAAAAACATTTTAACGACTTTTTCTCCTTAACCTGTGGATGGATTTTGAAATTACTTCACAGGAATGTTCCTTTGGTGACCCTCTACCAAAATTGCTCAAACCGTTCCGCTCGGGTGAACAAGATGGCCACCACAGCTATAAATAAAATAACCTTTAAACAACTGTTTCTCCTTATCCAGTAGATAGATTTTGAAATTATTTCACTTGAATGTTCCTTTGGTGAACCTCTACCAAAATTGCTCATACTGTTCCCCTCGGGTGAACAAAATGGCCGCCAGAGCTAAAAATAGAAAAACCTTTAAACGACTGCTTCTCCTTAACCAGTGGATGGATTTTGAAATTATTTCACAGGAATGTTTGTTTGGTGACCCTCTACCAAAATTGCTCATACTGTTCTGCTCGGGTGAACAAAATGGCCGCCAGAGCTTAAAATAGAAAAACCTTTAAACAACTTCTTCTCCTTAACCAGTTGATGGATTTAGACATTACTTCACAGGAATGTTCCTTGGGTGGCCCTCTACCAATATTGCTCAAACCGTTAAGCTCGGGTAAACAAAATGGCCACCAGAGCTAAAAATAGAATAACCTTTAAACACACTTTTCTCCTTAACCAGTGGATGGATTTTGAAATTATTTCACTAGAATGTTCCCTGGGTGACCCTCTACCAAAATTGCTCAAACTGTTCCGCTCAGGTCAACAAAATGGCCACCAGAGCTAAAAATAGAAAAAACCTTTAAACAACTTCTCCTTAACAAGTGGATGGATTTTGAAATTATTTCACTGGAATGTTCCTTTGGTGACCCTCTTCCACAATTGCTCAAACCGTTCTGCTCGGTTGAACAAAATGGCCACCAGAGCTAAAAGTAGAAAAAACTTTAAACGACTTTTTCTCCTTAACCTGTGGATGGATTTTGAAATAACTTCACAGGAATGTTCCTTGGGTGACCCTCTACAAAAAGTGCTCAAACCATTCTGCTTTGGTGAACAAGATGGCTGCCAGAGCTAAAATTAGAAAAACCTTTAAACGACTTCTTCTCCTTAACCAGTGGATGGATTTTGAAATTACTTGACAGGAATGTTCCTTGGGTGATCCTCCACCAAAATTACTCAAACTATGCCACTCTGGTGAACAAGATGGTTGCCAGAGCTAAATATAGAAAAACCTTTAAACAACTTCTTCTCCTTAACCAGTGGATGGATTATGAAATTATTTTGACAGGAATGAGGTTTGAGGTTTTTAGCTCTGGTGGCTATCATGTTTTTAGCAATTTTGTTAGAGGGTCACTCATGGAACATTCCTATAAAATTGCTTCCTTTTAGAGACAGATGTCTTTTAAAAGTTTTGGCCCCCACCCACCTTTGCTGCAAGGTGCTTCTACAGGAGTATTGGTAAACCTCTTTGAAGGTTTTAGCCTGTCTAGGCAAAGTGGTGCGAGTGGAACCATCAATACATTTTAACCCTATTGGTTTCATTGGGTGGCAGGGCTCGAGATGTCATTTCATCAAAAATGACTTCTACTTCTCAAAATGACTTCTACTCCTAAACAGGCAGACTGATTTTGAATTAATTTCACAGAAATGCTCTTTGGACCCAACCAAAATTGCTCAAACCCTCCACTCCACCATATATTACCCACAATTCCGTTTGCACAATAGGATCAGGTGAGCGATCCAGGGCCATCATGGCCCTCTTGTTAGCTCACCTGTCACATAGTGACAAGATGAGCTTTTGTGATCACTTTTTGTCCGTCGTCCGTCGTGCGTGCGTGCGTCCGTAAACAATTTCAAATAAGTATATCTCTAATACCCCATGGTCAATCTTGATCAAATTTCATAGAAGCATCATCAGGTAGGGGGAAAGGCTGCATAAGGTTTTTGGGCTGATCAGATTGGAATTCTTGTTGCTATGGCAACATTTAGCTCCCATAGACTTACAATGGGAAAAAAATAAAATATCTTCTTCTCTAAAACCACAGAGCCCAGAGCTTAGATATTTAGCATGTAGCAACAGCTCGTGGTCACCTACATAATTCCTGCCAATCATGCCCCTGGGGTCCAAATTGGCCACACCCCAAGGCCCCTTCGCTCCCATAGACTCATAATGGAACAAAAAACTTCAAAAATCTTCTTCTCGGAAACCACAGGGCCCAGAGCTTAGATATTTAGCATGTAGCCATGGCAAGTGGTCACCTACATAATTCCTGCCAATCATGCCCCTTGGGTCCAAACGGGCCACGCCCCGGGGCCCTTTAGCTCCTATAGTCTCATAATTGAAAAAAGCTTCAAAATTCTTCTTCTCTGAAACCACAGTGCCCAGAGCCGAGATATTTGGCATGTAGCAATGGCAAGTGGTCACCTACATAATTCCTGCCAGTCATGACCCTGGGGTCCAAATTGGCCAAGCCCCGGGGCCCCTTCGCTCCCATAGACTCATAATGGAACAAAAAGCTTCAAAAATCTTCTTCTCAGAAAGCACAGGGCCTAGAGCTTAGATATTAAGCATGTAGCAATGGCAAGTGGTCACCTACATAATTCCTGCCAATCATGCCCCTTGGGTCCAAACGGGCCACGCCCCGGGGCCCATTAGCTCCTATAGTCTCATAATGGAAAAAAAGCTTCAAAAATCTTCTTCTCTGAAACCACAGGGCCCAGAGCTGAGATATTTGGCATGTAGCAAAGGCAAGTGGTCACCTACATAATTCCTGCCAATCATGCCCCTGGGGTCCAAGTTGGCCACACCCCAGGGCCCCTTAGCTCCCATAGACTCATAATGGAAAAAAACCTTCAAAAATCTTCTTCTCTGAAACCACAAGGCCCAGAGCTTAGATATTTAGCATGTAGCAACGGCCAGTGGTCACCTACATAATTCCTGCCAATCGTGCCCCTGGGTTCCAAATGGGCGATGCCCCGGGGCCCCTTCGCTCCCATAGACTCGTAATGGAACAAAAAGCTTCAAAATCTTTTTTCGGAAACCACAGGGCCCAGAGCTTAGATATTTAGCATGTAGCAACGGCAAGTGGTCACCTACAAAATTCCTGTCAATCATGCCCCTGGGGTCCAAAGGGGCCACGCCCCGGGGCCCTTTAGCTCCTATAGACTCATAATGGAAAAAAGCTTCAAAAATCTTCTTCTGAAAGCACAGGGCCCAGAGCTGAGATATTTTGCATGTAGCAAAAGCAAGTGGTCACCTACATAAATCCTGCCAATCATGCCCCTAGGGTCCAAATGGGCCACACCCCAAGGCCCTTTAGCTCCCATAGACTCTTAATGGAAAAAAAAAGCTTCAAAAATCTTCTTCTCTGAAACCACAGCGCCCAGAGTGTAGCTATTTAGCATGTAGCTATGACAAGTGGTCACCTACATAATTCCTGCCAATCATGCCCCTGGGTTCCAAAAGGGCGACACCCCGGGGCCCCATCGCTCCCAGACTCATAATGGAACAAAAAGCTGCAAAAATCTTCTTCTCGGAAACAACAGGGCCCAGAGCTTATATATTTAGCATGTAGCAACGGCAAGTGGTCACCTACATAATTCCTGCCAATTATGCCCCTTGGGTCCAAATGGGCCACGCCCCAGGGCCCTTTAGCTCCTACAGACTC
The DNA here is from genome assembly GCA_963580285.1 of Lucinisca nassula. Classification (NCBI taxonomy): domain Eukaryota; kingdom Metazoa; phylum Mollusca; class Bivalvia; order Lucinida; family Lucinidae; genus Lucinisca; species Lucinisca nassula. The sequence goes on along the minus strand of OY757018.1, from coordinate 109,659,624 downwards.
ATAATGGAAAAAAGCTTCAAAAATCTTCTTATCTGAAACCACACCACCCAGGGCTGAGATATTTGGCATGTAGCAACGGCAAGTGGTCACCTACATAATTCCTGACAATCATGCCCCTAGGATCCAAATTCGCCAAGCCCCTGAGCCCCTTCGCTCCTACAGACTCTAATGGAACAAAAAGCTTCAAAAATCTTCTTCTCGAAAACCACAGGGCCAAGAGCTTAGATATTTAACATGTAGCAACAGCAAGTGGTCACCTACATAATTCCTGCCAATCATGCCCCTAGGGTCCAAACGGGTCACGCCCTGGGGCCCTTTAGCTCCTATAGTCTCATAATGGAAAAAAAATTCAAAAATCTTCTTCTCTGAAACCACAGGGCACAGAGCTGAGATATTTGGCATGTAGCAACGGCAAGTGGTCACCTACATAATTCCTGCAAATCATGCCCCTGGGGTCCAAATTGGCCACACCCCAGGGCCCCTTAGCCCCCATAGACTCATAATGGAAAACAAGCTTCAAAAATCTTCTTCTCTGAAACCACAGGGCCCAGAGCTTAGATATTTAGCATGTAGCAACGGCCAGTGGCCACCTACATAATTCCTGCCAATCATGCCCCTGAGTTCCAAATGGGCGACGCCCCGGGGCCCCTTTCGCTCCCATAGACTCATAATGGAACAAAAAGCTTCAAAAATCTTCCTCTCAGAAACCACAGGGCCCAGAGCTAAGATATTTAGCATGTATTTGTTTGATTTGATGTTTAACGTCTCCGTCAACACTGTAAAGGTCATTTTGGAGACGTTGCTTCCAATTTTGTGGGACTTTTACCCGACATTGAGATGAAATGACATCTCAAGCCCTGTCGCCCAATGAAACCAATAGGGTTTATCAGCGAGGATGGTCACCTACATAATTCCTGCCAATCATGCCCCTGGGGTCTAAACGGGCTATGCCCCGGGACCCTTTAGCTCCTATAGACTCCTAAAGGAAAAAAGCTTCAAAAATCTTCTTCTCTGAAACCACAGGGCCCAGAGCTTAGATATTTTTCATGTAGCAACGGCCAGTGGTCACCTACATAAATCCTGCCAATGATGCCCCTAGGGTCCAAATGGGCCACGCCCCGGGGCCCCTAAGCTCCCATAGACTCATAATGGAAAAAAACCTTCAAAAATCTTCTTCTCTGAAACCACAGGGCCCAGAGTTTAGATATTTAGCATGTAGCAACGGCAATTGGTCACCTACATAATTCCTGCCAATCATGCCCCTGGGTTCCAAATGGGCCACGCGCCCGGGCCCCTTTGCTTCCATAGACTCATAATTGAAAAAAGCTTAAAAAATCTTCTTCTCTGAAACCACAGCGCCCAGAACTTAGATATTTAGCACCTAGCAATGGCAAGTGGTCACCTACATAATTCCTGCCAATCATGCCCCTGGGGTCCAAAAGGGCCACATCCCGGGGCCCCTTAGCTCCTATAGACTCATAATAGAAAAAAAAAAGCTTCAAAAATCTTCTTCTCTGAAACCACAGGGCCCAGAGCTTAGATATTTAGCATGTAGCAATGGCAAGTGGTCACCTACATAAATCCTGCTGATCATGCCCGAGGGGTCCAAATGGGCCATGCCCCAGGGCCCCTTTGCTCCCATAGACACATAATGGAAAAAAGCTTAAAAAATCTTCTTCTCTGAAACCACAGGGCCCAGAGCTTAGATATTTAGCATGTAGCAATGACAAGTGGTCACCTACATAAATCCGGCCAATCATGCCCCTGGGGTCCAAATGGGCCACACTCTGGGACCCCATATAGTCCGGGATTTGAGACCAGATTTTGAAAAATTTAATGCACCCAAAATTCTCACGCTTTATTTATGCCGTTTCATTGAGATAGGAGCCTAACCTATATTACATGTGATTATTTAGCAAATCTGGTGGGGAAAAGGGGTTGAAAATTCTATGAGTTTACACCCACCCCCATGCGGATGGTATAGTTTGACTGAGTTTAGCTATGTGTAACTTGCGCTTACATATGAATGTTGATTTATTGCATCAGCCAAAATATTTGTCAATACTCGAAGACACCAAAATTCATGATATGACGTAATCACACCCCGTGTTACCATAAATTTTGACCATTGAAATTTGACCCCAAAAATTTGGTAAATTTTACACTATTTTCGCGCTAAATAATTTTTAGTACTTTTTGAAACAATTTCTTTTTCGTCAGTATGAAGGACGGTTATTTTTGCACGTGCATGTGAAACTTGATGACTCTGTTTCAATCCGGGCATGAACACGGGACTCCGATACCTATGGACCATTTTACCACTTTTTCCTGTTGTGTCACAGATCGTGATAAAAATTATATTAAAACCAACATAAACTAAATTATTTTACTGGCTAGTCACAGATGTATCATAACAGGGACCGATATATATATTTTTGAAAAGTTACTGATGGCCATTTTCTTCCGGTTTATAATTAGTGAGGGGAATATACATCACCAAGCATATTTGTCAACGGGTGAACTGGCAAGTGATTCTCTAAACTGGTACCTTGAAACAATCAACATTTAATGAATACAGTGTATATTTCAAGAATCATTATCCAAAGTTTCCGGTTTGTGCTGAAGGCTCCCCAAGTAACAGCGACATTATTATATTGAAAACACGTAAATGTTACTGGCCACTTGAAATCTTACTGGGTAGATTATTTTCTGTTAAGTCGCACGACTAAAATAAATTGTACCCGAGGTTTAATGTAACGTAAAGCCATCCCTTAAACATTCTTCTAGCTTCCCTTTTCCCAGAGTTGTGGTATAACCTGTAAACGTGCATCTTAAGATGTCACCTGCACTTACTTTCTACCATTTTGTTTGGCAACCTGCCTACGATAGCCTTGTCCCTCTATTCACCATTAGCTCTTAATCATCCTGTGTCTCTTGTCACACACTGATTAATATGTTCTTCATCTCCTTTATTACTACTTCCTTTTTCTGACATTTGTCCCATATATTGTTTGTTTTGGGTTTAAAGGCACGTCACCCCTTGTTGGTCATTTTTGTCCTCTCTCCAGAGAAAGGGAGAAAAGTGACAGAAGAGATAGTTGAGCAGATGAAAGTAAGGGACAGAGGAGAAATGGGAAAATGGAAAAAAACAGAAGAAATAAAAGTACCACCCCCCCCCCCCCCCCCCTCTACCCTTAACTGCTGGAAGAACAGCATGTCTTGTCCAGCTGTAAGCCAATATCAGCTGGACGCCCTATTGACGCAAGATACACGTCACCTTTGCCTCACCCTACCACCCCGATTGTCCCATATAGATTGGCCAAAAGGCCTTCTATGACAAGCCATCAGGAGTTATCACGTTTGAAAAACAGAATGTATGCAATGATCAGGAATCTATATAAAATATCTCGCACCTCCCATTCAAAACACCAAAAATGAAAACGTCATGGATGGAAAGCCAGAATGACAGTTATCTCCCCACATGACTGAACGGCTATCCAAAATAAAAAAGGCATTAGCAATACATACATCTTAAGGACTAACTATGAAAATAATAAAACACAAAAAGGAACGACGACGAGGTCAGTAAGAAGTTTTACGGGGGTCGACGTGGGGTTGGACACTTTAATAGATTTTAGGTGGTCACCTACTCGCCCTTGATTGTCTTGGTTAAAACCGATAAATTGTTCACTCTATATGATGGAGTTCTAGCCCATCAGTGCACTATCTTCGAGAACAGAAAATCAAACGACTAATGAGATGAAACAACAATGAGGACTCGACAGTATGATATAGCTAGAATTCTGCAGCAATGGAAACCAAACAGTTAGGCTCCGATTAACCCTACCAGAGACAGAGCATCAGACACCTCAGGCGTTCTCGTACATATGAAAGGAACTATGCGGGCGGGTTAATTTACTTGAGGTTGAAACCTAATATGTCAGATATATTGAAAAGTGAACAGGGACGATGTTTGGCATAATAAATGTTACGATTCCTACGTAAATCAAGCTTCTTCTCTTCACCTTTGTCAAGACGGGTGGGAACATCGGGTTCAACACCGACTCTCAACTGAATTTCTCTGCATCTTCATGTAACTTGGTGACCTCAATTTGTGCATGTTTGCCAAAAGATCGACCAAAACCAGAGTCATTCAATCAGCAAGTAAGCTGGAGTATATCAAATCCGCGGCTGGAGAATTAGATGCCGATATTTAAATTTAGTAGAGTATCTTTTTTGTAGCAAATTAATGTTAAAAACCAAAACAATAAACCTCTAATACATTTAAGTAAAATCTTTTCACCAAATACTGTAAAATGTTTCTTTTTTGTTCGCAGTAAAATTTCGCACACCTTCAGTCAAAAGGAGGCTTGATTGTTCAGAGGCGTAAACTCATTAAAACACGACTTTCCTTCAATTATGAAATACTGAACAAAAATCTGCCAACCCTTTGAAAAAAAAAAAAAAATGAAATAGGGCCGCGCTGTTATCTTCACTGAACATTGTCGTCTTTCAGAGGTATTGCTGTCATGGTAACTTCATACCAAACTACCACTGGTCACCAATTAATTGTTTATGAAGCTAAGCAACAAAAGATAACCAAACAAGCACAATCAGTAAAGCAGAAAACTGTGGCTGCTGTATCATGACGCCACATCAAGTTTACGCGACTTTTCCCCGAACACAAAATTGTAAGCAAGCGACTGATGGGAAACTACGCTCACCGGAGCTCAAGTGGGCAAAAATCCCCCCCCCCCCACACACAAACACACACACATCCGTGGTGGCCATTTATTTTAACAGACCATAATGGTTTAGTAGAGGCCAATCCCAGGACCATTGGTGCTAAATTATTTTGAAATCAACCATTGTTTTCTTTTTTTGCCGTCGCATACATTATAGTCAGCTTTGAACCATCTTAGGGCTAGAGTCCAAAATGCTGCATACCAAGGTCTTGTATTTCTTGAGATGCAGAATTTAAAATCACTTTTGGCCGTTTATTGGTGTGAAGATCACACAGATCCCTCTAACAAACTTGGATTTCTCGACCACACTGATGCAGTATATGTAATTTGGTATCAGTTAGCCCAGTAGTTTTAGAAAAATTAAAAAACTATTTAATCTTATGGCCCCAGGATCATTAAGCTGATTGCAAATATCAACTATGATGTCATAAGCTGCAACAGAACCAAAAAACCCTGTCTTTTCCATGCAAAATCCTAAGTGACCGAATGTGACCTTGAGGTAAGAAAGGTCAAGGTCAACGAAATGTCATCATTTGAACAAATTCAATAGGGCCCGGGTCCAATATATTGTATACCAAGTTTCAAGGTAATCGGTCGATTGGTTCCTGAGAAGATGATTTTCAAAGGTTTTTACCATATATGGGCATGGCGGACATTTTTGTCATGTGACCCAGATATTCAGAATATATGTTTGTTCTTCCACCCCATGGCGGCTTCACATATGATTTGGTTCCAATCCGCCTTGTAGTTTCAGAGGAGATGTCGTTTGGAATTATTTGGATGCTAAAATGAGAAAAGAGGGTAGGAACATTTATCTCCCCCTTTTTATATCTTTTTCCCCACTTTTTTGATTTTCTAAAACCATTGTCAAGATGCTGAGAGACCTTTAAATAAATTCGTATCATAGATAAGTGTGAGAAAGTAAGGTGCATTAAACTCCTTAAATACGCGTGCTACTAATTTCAAATCCCTGACTAATAGACTCATAATGGAAAAAAAACTTAAAAAATCTTCTTCTCTTAAACCACAGGGCCCAGTGCTTAGATATTTAACATGTAGCAACGACAAGTGGTCATCTACATATTTCCTGCTAATCATGCCCCTCGGGTCCAAATGGGCCATGCCCCGGGGCCCCTTAGCTCTAATAGACTCATAATGGAAAAAAGCTTCAAAAATCTTCTTCTCAGAAACTGTGAAGCACAGAACTTAGATATTTTGTGTCTAGCAACATAAAATAGCCAGCTACATAAATCCTGCTAACCCTGCCCCTGGGGTCAAAATTGACCATGCCCGAGCTCATCACCTCCAATAGACTTATAATGGAAAAAAAACTTAAAAAATCTTCTTCTATGAAACCATAAGGCCCAGAGCTTAGATTTTTAGTATGTAGCAACCTCAGGTGGCCACCTACATAAATCCTGCCAGTTATGCCCCTGGGATCCAAATTGGCCACACCCCAGGGCTCTTTAGCTTCCATAGACTTACAATTGGAGAAACTTCAAAAATCTTCTTCTCTGGAACCACAGGGCCCTTATAATGAAAAAAAACAAACAAACAAACAAAAAAAAACAACAACTTAAAATGGGGAAAAAACTCTTCAAAAATCTTCTTCTCTGAAACCGTAAGTCCCAGAGCTTAGGTATTTAGCATGTAGCAATGTCGAGTGGTCGCCTACATGAATCCTGCCAATCATGCCACTGGGGTCCAAATCCTGTGGCCCCTTAACTCCAACAAACTTATAAACAAAATGGTCGCCTACATAAATCCTGCCAACCGTGCCCTTTGGGTCAAAATTGGCCAAAAAACTTTAAAAAAATCTTTTTCTCCAAAACCATAAGGCACAGATTTTGTTTGATTTGAGGTTTTACATCCCCGTCAACACTGTATAGGTCATTTTGGAGATGTCTCTTCCAATTTTGTGGGACTTTTACCTGACATTGAGATGAAATTACATCTCAAGCCCTGTCGCCCAATGAAACCAGTAGGGTTTATAAGCATGGACACCGCTTTGAGACATTGCTTCCAATTTTGTGGGACTTTTATCTGACATTGAGATGAAATGACATCTCAAGCCCTGACGCCCAATGAAGCCAGAAAGCTCATATACATTGGACGATCGGACTCAAATCGCTTTGCCTGGGCAAGCTTAGTCCTTCTAACTGCGTGGAAGCATCTTGCAGCCCAATCTATTTCTCCAAGCTCCGATGGGCAGGGGCCACAGATAAACCTGTGTTATATCCCAAAAATGTATAGATTATTGACCATTTATGGTCTTTTTTCTGAATAATCCACATCATGTTAACAAGTCTGTGAAATAAACACCCCACTAAACCCAATTTTATACAGAGGAATCGGGGTATATAATGGGGTATATATTATTTTTCTTATTTTTGCTCCAAGACATAGATTTTGGGCACATGTTAGAACTGAGCATCCACAACCTATGTTTGGAGTATAAACAAGAAAGAAATCACAAATTTTCATCAGAAAAGTAACCATTTTGAAGATATAAAAATAATGCACAGACAAACAGATGTGTTATCAAAGTGATACATGTTTGGGATTATTCTTTAAACCTTATTTTACCCCAAACAGTGCTATAAAAAGGCTGTCGAATTTTATCTGGTCCATAACAAGAACATACATATACACCCCAACCTCTTTATAACACTATTAATGGGGTCCAAAGCAGAACTCGTGTTAGTTAAACAGCCGTATTATATCCAAACTAAAATGCGTAGATTATATAAAAACAAGAGGCTCAATGAGCCTAAACCGCTCACCTGAGGAACTTAAGTTTTAACAATTCACAGACTTGACTACTAAATCTGCTAATAGAATCCAGCCCATTGACCCTTACAGGATATAAGTCATCATTATTGCATTGCATTCCAAGTTTGAGACTTCCAGCTTCTATAGTTCCTGAGAAATCTTTGACGAAAATTTAACATTGGTCAAAATGGAGAGAAAGAAGAATGAAAGAACAGATGAACAAATAAGCTGAGAAAGCCCAATGTCTCTTACACAAAATAAGTCATCATTATTCTATTGAATACCAAATTTGATGCTTCCAGCTTTTATAGTTCCTGAGAAATCTTTGATTAAAAATTTAACATTGGTCTATTATCTCTATATGGAGAGAAAGAAGAATGAAGGAACAAATGAACCAGACTAGCTCCAAAACCTAATGCAGCCTTTCCCCTTGCCCAATGGTGCTACACATAAAATTTAAACAAGATTGGTCGACTGCCTTCTGAGATATGCTTCATTGAAAGTGTGGACGACGGATGGACGGACGACAGACGACGGACTCCGGAGCCTTGGTATACTATCAGCTCACTGGAGCCTTTGGCTCAGGTGAGCTAAAAATTCAAGTCGCTATTTCTGTCACAACATTTTCCCTACATTAAGTCTATGGGCAAATTTTTTTGTCTCTCAAGGTCACGTAACTCCGAGGTCAATATTCCGATTCGGCCCAAAATCGAACTTAACCGAGATTTTATGCCTGTCCTCGTAACCTGCAAGTTTGAAGCTGATATGAATAAAAATAAAGTTGCTATCATGGTCACAACGTATTTTTTTATGCTCAAGGGCAGGTAACTCCAAGGCAAATATTCCGATTCGGCCCAAAATCGAACTTAACCGAGATTTTATGTCTGTCCTCGTTACCTGCAAGTTTGAAGCTGATCTGAAAAAAATTCAAGTCGCTATCGTAGTCGCAACATTTTCCCTAATTAAGTCTATGGGCAAATTTTTTGTCGCTCAAGGTCACGTAACTCTGAGGTCAATATTCCGATTCGGCCCAAAACCGAACTTAACCGAGATTTTATGCCTGTCCTCGTTACCTGCAAGTTTGAAGCTGATATGAATAAAAATAAAGTTGCTATCGTGGTCACAACGTATTTTTTTATGCTCAAGGGCAGGTAACTCCAAGGCAAATAATCCGATTCGGCCCAAAATCGAACTTAACCGAGATTTTATGTCTGTCCTCGTTACCTGCAAGTTTGAAGCTGATCTGAAAAAAATTCAAGTCGCTATCGTAGTCACAACATTTTCCCTATGTAAAGTCTATGGGCAAATATTTGGTCGCTCAAGGTCATGTAACTCCGAGGTCAATATTCCGATTCGAACTTAACTGAGATGTTATGCCTGTCCACGTTACCTGCAAGTTTGAAGCTGATCTGAATAAAAATAAAGTTGCTATCGTGGTCACAACGTATTTTTTTATGCTCAAGGGCAGGTAACTCCAAGGCAAATAATCCGATTCGGCCCAAAATCGAACTTAACCGAGATTTTATGTCTGTCCTCGTTACCTGCAAGTTTGAAGCTGATCTGAAAAAAATTCAAGTCACTATCGTAGTCACAACATTTTCCCTATGTTAAGTCCATGGGCAAATTTTTTTGTCGCTCAAGGTCACGTAACTCCGAGGTCAATATTCCGATTCTGCCCAAAATCGAACTTAACCGGGATTTTATGCCTGTCCTCGTTACCTGCAAGTTTGAAGCTGATCTGAATAAAAATAAAGTTGCTATCCTGGTCACAACTCATTTTTCATGCTCAAGGGCAGGTAGCTCCAAGGCAAATAATCCGATTCGGCCCAAAATCGAACTTAACCGTGATTTTATGTCTGTCCTCGTTACCTGCAAGTTTGAAGCCGATCTGAAAAAAATTCAAGTCACTATCGTAGTCACAACATTTTCCCTATGTTAAGTCTATGGGCAAATTTTTTGTCGCTCAAGGTCACGTAACTCCGAGGTCAATATTCCGATTCTGCCCGAAATCGAACTTAACCGAGATTTTATGCCTGTCCTTATTATCTGCAAGAATGAAGTCGATCAGAAAAAAATTGACGGAGCTAGAGTGATGACAAGCTTTTTCCTATGTTAAGTCTATGGGAGCTATATGTTGCCATGGTAACCAGAGTTCCACTCAGATCTGCATGAAAACCTTATGCAGTCTTTTCACTTGCCCAATAATGTTACACATGAAATTTGATCAAAGTCGGCCAGGTAGTCTTCAAGATATACATTTTTGAAATTCACATTAACCCTTATGCAAAAATGCACAAGGGCAGGTAACTCCTAAGTGTATGAATCGATTCTGCCAATTATCGAACTTGACCGAGATTTCATGGCTGTGCTGGTTATCTGTAAGAATGAAACCAATCCGAACAAAATTGAAGCAGCTACAGTGATGACAACATTTTCCCCATGTTAAGTCGATAGGCAATTTTTCGGGCGCTCAAGGGGACGTAACTCTTGAGTGAATTATCTGATTCGGCCCAAAATCGAACTTGACCGAGATTTTATGCCTGTACTGGTTATCTGCAAGAATGAAGTCGATCAGAAAAAAATTGACGGAGCTAGAGTGATGACAAGCTTTTTCCTATGTGAAGTCTATGGGAGCTAGATGTTGCCATGGCAACCAGAGTTCCACTCAGATCTGCCTGAAAACCTAATGAAGCCTTTCCACTTGCCCAATAATGCGACACATGAAATTTGATCAAAGTTGTCCAAGTAGTCTTTAAGATATACATTTTTGAAATTCCCATTAACCCTAATGCAAAAAACACACAAGGGCAGGTAACTCCTAAGTGAATGATCCGATTCTGCCAGTTATCGAACTTGACCGAGATTTCATGGCTGTGCTGGTTATCTGCAAGAATAAAGCCAATCTGAAAATAATTGAAGCAGCTACGGTGATGACAACATTCTCCCCATGTTAAGTCAATAGGCAATTTTTTCAACGCTCAAGGGCATGTAACTCCTGAGTGAATAATCCGATTCAGCCCAAAATCGAACTTGATCGGGATTTCATGCCTGTCCTCGTTATCTGCAAGAATGCAGTCGATCAGAAAAAAATTGACGGAGTGATGACAAGCTTTTTCCTACGTTAAGAACGCTCAAGGGCACGTAACTCCTGAGTGAATAATCCGATTCAGCCCGAAATCGAACTTGATCGAGATTTCATGCCTGTCCTCGTTATCTGCAAGAATGAAGTCGATCAGAAAAAAATTGACGGAGCTAGAGTGATGACAAACTTTTTCCTATGTTAAGTCTATGGGAGCTATTTGTTGCCATGGCAACCAGAGTTCCAATCCGATCTGCCCGAAAACAGTATGCAGCCTTTCCCCCTACCTGATAATGCTTCACATGAAATTTGATCAAGATTGGCCCACTGGTTCCGGAGATATACTTCTTTGAAAGTGTGGACGATGACGGACGACGGACGCCGGCTCGTGGTATACTAATACCTCACATGAGCCTTCGGCTCAGGTGAGCTAAAAATGACCTTGTATGAAACATAATGACCTTGTATGGTCATTTTTCTATATAACCTATACATTTGTGGGAGCCATTTTGAAATCGTGTTCTATCCATAACTGTGTTGTAACTAACCGTGTTATAATGAGGTTGTGGTGTATTCAGTATATATGTACTATTGTCTTTTATAGTTCTAGAAATATTTGTATGGTTCTTATATACGTTGGTAATAAAGATTGTTCTATTGTTAGAACTGTCTTGCTCTCTTTACAAAATGTTAGAAGTCTTGTTCTGTTCAAAAATGGGGTTTAAAAGGGTATACATTATTTGAACTTGACAAGTAAGTGCTGGTCCTTATCCCTTCAAAGTTTTCAAAAGCATCACGAAAACACGTCTTTATAATTTTGACCCCCACTTTTATTGTAAAAGTAAGGCAGTTCTAACGAGTGCCCACAGTCTTGGTAGAGGTCCATTAGATGAAGCTTCATACCAAATTTCAAAGTCCTGGGCAATGTGGTTTCAGAGAAGAAGATTTTTTAAGATTTTCCCTATTAAGTCTATGTAAAACCAAAGGGCCCTGGAGCGGGGACATTTTTGAATTCAGGGCTATAATTTGAATAATCTTGATAGAGGTCCACTAGATGAAGCTTCATACCAAATATCAAAGGCCTAGGCCTTGCTGTTTCAGAGAAGAAGATTTTTAAAGATCTTCCCCATGCGAGTCTATGTAAAACCAAAAGGCCGCAGAGCGGGGGCATTTTTGGCCCCAGGGCTATAATTTGAAAAATCTTGGTCGAGGTCCATTAGATGAAGCTTCATACCAAATATCAAAGTTCTGGGCTTTGCGGTTTCAGATAAGAAGATTTTAAAAGATTATCCCTATATAAGCCTGTGTAAAACCAAAGGGCCCTGGGGCGGGGGCATTTTTGGCCCCAGCACTATAATTTGAATAATCTTGGTATTGGTCCTTTAGATGAAGCTTCATAATAAATATCAAAGACCTAGGCCTTGTGGTTTCAGAGAAGAAGATTTTTAAAGATTTTCCCTATATAAGTCTATGTAAAACTAAAGGGTCCCAGAGCGGGGGCATTTTTGGCCCAAGGGCTATAATTTGAACAATCTTGGTAGAGGTCCATTAGATGAAGCTTCATACCAAATACCAAAGTCCTGGGCCATGCGGTTTCAGAGAAGAAGATTTTTTAAGATTTTCCCTATATAAGTCAAAGGGCCCCGGAGCGGAGACGTTTTTGATCTCAGGGCTATAATTTGAACAATCTTGATAGAGGTCAACTAGATGAAGCTTCATACCAAATATCAAAGGCCTAGGCCTTGTGGTTTCAGAGTAGATTTTTAAAGATCTTCCCCATGAGAGTCTATGTAAAACCAAAGGGCCCAGGAGCGGGAGCATTTTTGGCCCCAGGGCTATAATTTGAACAATCTTGGTCAAGGTCCATTAGATGAAGCTTCATACCAAATATCAAAGTCCTGGGCCTTGCGGTTTCAGATAAGAAGATTTTTAAAGATTATCCCTATAGAAGCCTATGTAAAACCAAAGGGCTCGGGGCGGGGGCATTTTTGGCCCCAGCACTATAATTTGAATAATCTTGGTAGGGGTCCCGTAGATTAGGCTTCATAATACATATCAAAGACCTAGGCCTTGTGGTTTCGAGAAGAAGAGTTTTAAAGATTTTCCCTATATAAGTCTATGTAAAACTAAAGGGCCCCGGAGCGGGGGCATTTTTGGCCCAAGGGCTATTATTTGAACAATCTTTGTAGAGGTTCATTAGATGAAGTTTCATACCAAATATCAAAGTTCTGGGCCATGCGGTTTCAGAGAAGAAGATTTTCCCTAATACCAAATATCAAAGTCCTGGGCCTTGCGGTTTCAGACAAGATTTTTAAAGATTTTCCCTATATAAGCCTGTGTTAAAGCAAAGGGCCCCGGGAGGAGGCATTTTTGCCCCAGCACTATAATTTGATCAATCTTGGTAGGGGTCCACTAGATGAAGCTTCATACCAAATATCAAAGACCTGGGCCTTGTGGTTTCAGAGAAGAAGAATTTTTAAGTTTTCAGTGAAAAAAAAATCTATTTTTGGCTCCTGTGACCTAGATGTGCAACGGACCGGAACCATTTGAACAACTTTGAAAGGGGACCACCTAAGGATCATTCCTGTGAAGTTTGGTCAAAATCCGATCAGTGGTTTAGGAGGAGATGTCGTTTGAAGAAATTGTTTACGCACGCACGACGGACAAAAAGTGATCCCAAAAGCTCACCTCGTCATGATTACCTAAAAATATCACTATTTTTCATCATAAAATCTCTTTTTTTTCGTCAGTAAAGTTTGCAATGTACATATTTGTATAGGCCTGTTTTCGTAATGGACAGCTTGCATATGATAACATTGTAGGAGTCAAAGTATGCAGGAAAGAATTATACCAAGTTACTGAAGATCAGCCGAGATAGAGGAAAAACTCAAGTTAATTAGTTTTAGACAGGAGAAATTCATTGTAAATTATTGTTATTATGTATAGTTTTTTTTTTTCCTTGTACTTTTATTTTCAGTTCTGTTCCAGTTTTATTAAATGTAATACTTTGAGTTCCTATAGGAGAACATCAATACCTTCATTTAAAGTCACAGCCACTGCAGTTGAATGGTCATTTTCTGCAAAATCACTTTAATAAACTAGAACTTTTTTCTTTTGACAAAGCAGATGTCCTCAGGGTATCTTAAACCATTGTTAATTAGGCGACCTTGAAAACCTGTTTATCAATATTTACTGAACTCTGAAGAAAGTAAGAATGATATATCCCTAGAAGTATGACAACAGTTTTTGACAAACTTAATCCATTTAGTACCAGCTACTTGGACGACAGGGCTTGAGATGTCATTTCATCCCAATATCGGGTAAAAGTCCCACAAAATTGGAAGCAACGTCTCCAAAATGAACTTTACAGTGTTGACGGGGATGTTAAACCTCAAACTAGAGCTATCACTAAAGGTGATGAATACCCCCACAAAAACTGCCTTGATAGTACATCAGCGGCATTTTGCAATTTTTTCACTTGAAAGGGGCCATAACTATGTCGAAAATTGACGAAATGTGGAAATCGAACTTGACCTGTATTTTATGATGTTACATCAGTGTACCAAAAATTATAAAAATCGGTGAAGCGCTTTTTTAGTTATCGTCTGGAAACCAAGTCAACAGACCGACCGACCGACAAGCTCACTCCTATATACCCCCCCAAATTTCATTTGTGGGGGTATAATCAAACAAACAAATTAGTACCAGCTACTCCAAAACGGGTAACTGGCAAACAGTACAGGCCCAGATCAGACGCCGCAGAACGTGGCATCTAATCAGGGCCTACACTGTTCACAGAGTCCAGTCATTTTACTGACAAATTTTGAAGAAAACACAACATGACACCCCTAAATTTTGAAATGGACTCATGCTATATATAAGGTGGAAGATTCCATTTGGTACAAAAAGGGTTAATTCAGGAGAATTCAGACCTAGACAATAACAAAATGTTATGGTCACAACAAACACTTTCTAGTGGCTTATTTTTACACTGTAACAATGGATTTTGTTTTAAAAGTAAAGGGATACACCTGAATGGGAGACAATTCCTTTACCCATTGTATACTAGTGGACTCTTCCACTGCTAATTGTTGGACAAGTCCATTTGTCATATAAGGGGTGTTGGGTCTATTTTTTTCATTTTAATTCTATTTTTGATGGAAAATTTGGTTAGCAAATAATGCAGGCCCTGATCAGATGCTGTGTTCTGCGATCAGATGCCGCGTTCTGCACTGTTTGCCAAGGTACCCCTTTAGGGGTTTCCCTGCATGCTATGGGTTAAAGGATATTGTCTCCTGTGTCAACAGGGCTCTGCACCCCTTATTTTGGAAGACACCAAATGCAAGTTGAGACTGACATCTCCCTTGACAAATGTGGTGAAAAATATGCCTTGTGTATTTACTGTATTTACCCTAAATATTCGGACACCTCAACTCTTCACCACACTTGTTCTAAAATTTGAACAAGTACAATTTACTATCAGAACTTGTGTCTAAAAATAGCTGGATGAGTGGCAAACAGAGTCTACACCCTGATGCGACACTGCATCACATATGGGTTTATACTGTTTGCTCAGATGTGTCTGTCCAAATACATGTGGTTAATATGGTATTCTAGCTATTTCTAGGAGTTAATTATCCCAATTTTTAGGTGATGGAAGATCAAAAACAATAAAACTATTTCACATGTTTATTTGTCTATTTTATCACAGCAAGCTTAAACACACTTATCCCTGTACATATAAATAATCATGTTCACTTACCTGTCATACTGCAAGTGTATGAATCCTGTCACAAAAACTGTCTCATCATATGTTACAAGTCAAAAACTGTCTTATCATATGTTACAAGTCAACAACTGTCTATCGTATGTTACAAATTCTATTCATTTTGCCAGTTTTGTCATAACTTCTGTGTGCACCACTTCTGTGGGCAATAGAAGATAAATGCATGTGAATGTATACACATGGTATAGACAATTTCTAGCAAAACAACCCCATTACATCCAAACAAAAATGTTAAGATTACATGTATATAGACTAGAAATGTGTCAATAAGACACAGATGCTCCCACACAGTGGCCCACCTCAGCCTGAAACAACTAGATGTTAGTAAGCAGGCCTTACTAAATACCCTCGCAAAAATCTAAAACAATTTTTTTAGATCATTCAAGGGCCATAACTCTGCTGAAAATTGATGCAAAAAGCCTTGTAACAGCCCCAGCTATATCTTGTCAACAAATTCACATACCAAATTTGAACAAAACCCATCAATTCTTTCTTGAGATATTGAGCAGAAATCAACTTTTGACATCATCCAAGGGCCATAACTCAGCTAAAATAAATTAATCAATTCTTTCTAAAGATATTGAACAAAAACAAATTTTTGACATCATTCCAGGGGCATACTCTGCTGAAAATGCACACAAAATGAAACGTAAGAATCACAAGCTACATCTTGTCAACAAAAATTAAAATTTATTCAAGGGCCATAACTCTGCTGAAAAATAGACCCAAAATGCCACATAGCAATCCCAAGCTATATCTTGGCAACATACATTCGTATTTCATTAGACAGACAGCATAACTCACCTGGAAAAGTGTCCTTGAGGTATTGCAGATTAAACCTTTTGACAAATAACTATCATCATACCAAATACGAACCAAATCCATCAAATGGTTTGGAAAATATGAGCTATCATAATAATAACCTTTAGCTTGAGGTCATGGGGCAAGAGGGGAGGTATGGCTGACCTGTACCTATCATCTTACCAAATATGAAGCAAATTGATCATATGGTTTGGAAAACATTTCTTGAAATACTTTAAATTGAAAAATTTCTATGCCTGTGACCTTGAGCTTGAGGTCAGGGGTATGGCTGAATAAAACTTTGGACCTGTAACTATCATCATATCAAATATGAAGCAAATCGGTTATATGGTTTGGAAAATACGAGCTCTTCAAATACTTGAAACTTAAAAATTTCTGTCTGTGACCTTGACCTTGAGGTCCTGTGCATGGGTGGGGTGTTGCTGAATATTACTTTGGACCTATATCTTATAAACTCAATCTATCATATGGTTTGGAAAATATGAATTCTTAAAAAATTTAACAGTAAATATTTATAAGTCTGTGACCTTGACCTTGAAATCATAGGTAAGGGAGGGGGTACTGTCAAGTAAACCTTTGGACCTGTATCTACCATCACAGCAAATATAAACTAAATCCATGGTATGGTTTGGAAAATATGAGCTCTTTAAAAAACTTTAACATTAAAAATTTCGAAGCCAGTGACCTTGACATTGAGATCATGAGTATGGGTGTGGGTATTGCTGAATAAAACTTTGGACCTATATATATCATCATAGCAAATATGAACCAAATCCATCATAGAAGTCCTGGTTCTACCTGGTACAAATACCTTAACCTGAATCTTTAACATTAAAGATTTCTAAGTCTGTGAGGTCCTTGACCTTTAGGTCAAAGGCATGGGCAGGGTATTGCTGATTAAAATTTTCGACCTACACCCATCATCTTACCAAATGTGAACCAAATCGATCATAAAAGTTCAGGTTCTACCTGGTACAAAATACCTTAACCTGAGTCTTAAAAATTTTCACTAGAGGTCATAGACAAGGGTGGGGGTATTGCTGAATGAAACTTTGGACTTACATCTATCATCATACCAAATATGAAATAAATCCATCAACTGCTTTGGAAAATGAGCTTAAGTTCAGGTTCTACCCGGTACAAATGCCTTAACTGCAGTCTAACAGGATAACATATGTACATACAGACTTTTGTTCGGAAAGATACAAAAGTACTCAAGTATCCAAGGGCACACATACTGAAAACCAAAAACTATATGCCCCCAGCATCATCCAATGTACTGGGCATAAAAAATGCAAATTTACTGTCATTTTTCTAAATAATCTAAGCATTTTTGGGATCCAGCTCATTACCAAAACATGCCTATCTAAATATATTGAAAATTTTACCACCAAAAAAAAAAATTCTGATGAAAAATTGTAATTTTTTTCTTATTTCTGCTCGAAACATAGGTTGTGGGTACTCGTTAGAACCGCCTCGCTGAGGCGGTTCAAACGAGTACCCACAACCTATGTCTTAGAGCAGGAATAAGGAAAATAATGAATAAATGTATACCCCTGCAAAACCCAGTTTTACTGTATAAAAGTGGGGTTCAAGGGGGTCAAAATAATATAGGCGTATTTTCTTGATGTTAAACCTTGGTTTATCCAAAAAACATGCTATAATGAACTGTGTTATAAAGAAGTTTGGGCATACTTTAATTTACTTTTTCTTCCAGTATCCATTCTAAGGCGACAAAATAATTTAGGTTAATTTTGTATACATCACTTTCATGCATTACACATGCCTTGAGACAGAAAAACACCATCAATGTAATCTATCGATACAAATGAAGAAATTCATTATGCATGACGGGTAAGTTGTGTAAACTGTACATACAGTAAAACTTTGATAGCTCCAACATGGATGTCTCGTTTACCATGGCTAATTAGCATCACTATAACAAGTCCGTGAAACAAAGACCCTCCTAAACCCCACTTTATACAGAGAGAAGTGGGGTTTATGGGGGTAACATTATCTGCCTGATTTGTACTCAAAACGAAGATTGTGGGTACTTTAACGTTAGAACCCCCCCATTGGGGCGGTCCTAACGAGCACCAAACTCGTTAGAACCGCCTCATTGAGGCGGTCCTAACGAACACTAACAATCTATGTTGAAAGCAGAAATAAGAAAGATATTATCATTTTTTTTACTAATATTTGTCACTTCTGACACCATGTTGGATGCATTTATTTCACATGGACAAGTTTTCCTGATGGAAAAAGTTCTAGAGTCCCTAGAGAGTTCATCTCATAGTTCCAGATATATTCAATATATTAAGGATAATTTTATTAGAATTGCCTCAATGTGGTGATTCTAATGAGAACATACAACACACTTTTATCATATAGAACATTGAAAAAATATCCGCAAGTTGACAACATTATGACTCATGATTGTGCACATGAGTAAACCTCAGTATTTTGATCTACTTAAAACACCCGTGCGCAAAAGTGGCGTCTGAAAAGATGAAAATGTTTGATATTTTTCCTTTTTCTTGTTCAAATATAGACTGAGAACACTCGTCAGAACCGCCTCAATGTGGCGGTTCTAACTGGTATCCACAATCTATATTTTTTAGCAAAAATAAGGAAAATAATACCCCCCATAAATCCAAGTTTTCTCTATATAAAGTTGGGTTTAGAGGTACAGTAGAACTTCGATGGCTCGAACACCGATGGCTCGTTTACCATGGATGTGTCGAACTCATTCTTGAGCCCCTAGCGAAATTCTCTGCATAAGAAATAGTGGGGGATAATTAAGGAGATTTTAGTCTTTTATCTTGCAAATGTATGCTGTGTGTACTCATTAGAATCGCCTCGATGAGGCGATTCTAATGAGTACACACAACATACATTTTCATTATAGAACACCGAAAAGATGTCTAAAAGTATATCGTTATGCCTCCTGACAGTAAACTCAGTGGCTCGAATAACCCCTGTCTCGAACAGATTTTCGAGGTCTCTAAGGTGTTCGAGCCATTGAAGTTCGACTGTATGTTCATTTCACAGACTTGTTAACCTGATGCTCGAACTGATTTTTGTGGTCCCCAAGTTATTTGAGCTATTGATATTTCATTGTAAATGAACCAGAGCACAGCAAAACCTGATACTAAAGTAGCTGAGGTCAGACTGAGCATCCAGTCCTCATCCAGACTTAAACACTTGTAATAAATTATTAACTGCTAAACTTCTTAGTCCATTTCAAAAACATGCCTATACAATTATATCGTAAAGTTTACTGTCAAAAAACGAAGGTCTTAAGATGAAAAATTGTTATTTTTCTTATTTCTGCTCAAAATTTAGATTGTGGATACAAGTTAGAACTGCCTAATATAGACAGTTCTAATGAGTACCAACAATCTGTATTTTAGAGCAGAAATAAGAAAAATAAGGTTAACCCCTGTAAACCCCAGTTTTAACAAATAAAAGTAGGGTTCAAGAGGGTCAGAATTATATAGGCATATTTTTTTTGTGATAAGAGTTAGCTGAGTCCAACTGTTGCTTTCTTTTGCTCCAGCATTTCAGATATTTCATACTGTCGAGTCCTCATCATTGTTTCATCTCTGAATTTGTTTGATTTTTATGTTCTTTGAGAAGATGTACTGATGAAAAAGAAATCCTTCATGCAGACTGAACAAATTATTTGTCTAAACCATGACAGAACCAATGGCGAGGATTGTGGCCACGTAAAATTGATTTAACCTTTAACCTGCTGAATATTCAATCAAGCCACACTCATTTCTGACTTTGAACCAATCAGATTACTTGATGCAGCTTATTTCTACATATTCATAAACTGAATGTCAAACTGTGTAGATCCTGATCAGATGGCTTCTTCAGAAGCCATCTGATCTGGATCTACACTGTTTGCAAAGATAGGGCTTGTTGCCTACAGCAGGGTAAAGGTTAAGCCCCTTGGTAAAAATACTTATGGAGATGGGACCTCAAATAAAAGACTCATCCTAAAGTCTCGAGAAGCCCGGAACTGATCCTATGACCCATGGTTTGGGCGGCGAGTAGCTAATCCACTACACCACGAAGGCTTCTAGGAGATCTACAAATGGAATGACAAATGGATGAAAATCCATTCCCCTCTATCACTCAATCAACAGGCAGTTTAAGTGCAGAATGATAGAAAAAGCATAGTTCTAGTAACTCTGGTCAGACTTCAACATATACATGTACTGTATTTGATTGGATGTTTAACTTAAGAGGTAGACATCACTAGGCATATTGAAGAAAAAACATTTAGAAATGGGAAACGGAATCTGACGAACATACTAGTTTGAGTAAACAATGACTTGTTTTTCAAAGTAAATAGGTCATGATATTAGATCTGAATCAGTTTCTGCAGAAAATCAGACCAAAATTCCATGTTAATTTTCTGCTGGAGAAAATCAGCCCACCGTTTTTCTGAACTGTTTGCTAGGTATACAATTCAGATGAACTGTAAAAGTAATTTTCTCGGAAAAAAAAAATATGGACTGAAAACCTGACACCTATATCCTGCCATGCATAAAGGAGGTGCAATACCACAATGATCCTAAGTATTGGGACAGATAGGCCTAAGCAAACAGTGCAGACCCAGATCAGACTGCTCCTAAAGTCTGATTAGGGTCTACACAGTTTGCCCTTCCATCTGAACTTTTTGACTCCTTGCTTGATTGTGAAACAAATTTGTCAAAATTTTAGGAGAATTACATTAAGTCCTCAAGGTGCCCTAATTTTTTAAGATTTTTACGGTAGTAATAAAAAGAATACCATCTGCTCATTCCTCCTTGGCCCATTACAGTTTTAACAGGTTTGTATGCATGTTTCAAGGTTAACCCGTGACCTGCTGAATATTTAAATATGCCACACCCACCTGATTATCAACCGATCAGATTTCTTGATGCAAATAATTGCAAAATTCATAAACTGAATGACAAACAATGAAGATCCTGATCAGATGGCTTCTTCAGAAGCCATCTGATCTGGATCTACATTCTTTGAAAGCTAAGACATATCCGGGTTCAGCATGACAAGGGTTAAGTATTAACACATCATCCAGATTTCTATTTTTGTAAGATTGTTTTTGTCACTGATTTTCTTCTTCATCATTCCAAAGACTATCTTGTTCACCTAAAGGATCGTTCCTAGTCAACATGTAATTATCCATGTCAATGGAGCGACAGTGGTTTATGGCATAGCGTAATTTCTCTGCTAAAATTTCAGTGTTAGAATATATTGGAAGGCGAAGCTGGAAGAAGCATGTCTGTGATGTTGGCAGGCTGTCTTCACTCTGTAAATAAATATGTAAATATCATGTGGATGATGGGGATTGGAAATTCTTGGGCCCAGTTGTTTAAATCAGCGTTAGCTTAACAAGTTCATTAGCGGTAAAATTGTTACCTATTCTAGCAAATATTATGTCTTATACTCTGGAATTTTTTCTGGAAAATGTGAGTAGCTGCTACTATTTGCAAAAGCTTCTCACATTTTTCAGCAAAAATATCAGCATGCTTGCCATGTCAACATTTTGACAACAACAGGGTGAACGCTAGGGTGGTCGCAATATTTTACAAAGTCAGTGAACCATGAAATGAAGGTCAAGGTCAAATATGGATGCTTGCATTTAAGTTGTCATCCCCAGATACAAGTTTGTACCATGTATCATTAATGAAGCTCTTACAGTTCTTGATAAATTAACTTGACCATTTGGGTGAATGCTAGGGTAGTCACAATATTTTATGAAGTCAGTGAACCATGAAATGTAGGTGAAGGTCAAATATGGATGCTTGCATATAAGTTGCCATCCCCAGCCAAGTATCATTAATGACGCTCTTATAGTTCTTGAGAAATTAACTTGACCATTAGGGTGAATGCTAGGGTGGTTGCAATATTTTACAAAGTCAGTGAACCATGAAATGTAGGTCAAGGTCAAATATGGATGCATGCATATAAGTTGCCATCCCCAGATACAAGTTTGTACCATGTATTATTAATGAAGCTCTAGATCCCACCCCCATAGGGGCTTGGAAGAAATATATGGACTGCATGATGCTTCCACGCAGAGCTGAAACCGACCCACACATGAGTACTAGTAAACCGCTTAGCAGATCTAAGCCTGCCCAGGCAAAGTGGTGCGAGTCGGCCCATCCATGCTTATAAACCCTATTGGTTTCATCTGGTGGCAGGGCTTGAGATGTCATTTCATCTCAATGTCGGGTAAAAGTCCTACAAAATTGGAAGCAATGTCTGCAAAATGACCTTTAGTGTTGACGGGGACGTTAAACCTCAAATCAAACAAATAACTTGACCATTAGGGTGAACACTAGGGTGGTCGCAATATTTTACAAAGTCAGTGAACCATAAAATGGAGGTCAAGGTCAAATAGGGATGCTTGCATATAAGTTGCCATCCCCAGATACAAGTTTGTACTAAGTATCATTAATGAAGCTCTTATAGTTTGGACCCCATTTATAGTGTAATAAAGAGGTTGTGGTGTATGCAATAAGATATTTTTTCTTCATTGTTTTGCTTGACTTACCCTCCCAGAGCTTATAATCTGAAATCGCTGAGACATGTCGGCCGGGTTGGCTGGTATCCTCGTGCGTCCCGATACAAACCGAAGGAACTGGATTCTCTCGTCATTTGTAAAGGTCTCCAAAACTTTCCAAAACCATTCTATAATCTGACTATGCTCATCTATACCTCGGTACCTGAAATCATGCCAATAGAAAGCTGAAACCTTAAACTTAAGTTGTTTAAAATTAACAATGTTGCTGGTTAACATATTGTTAAAACTGATCATTTAACATGGCTAATGTGTTATATTTTTGCTGAAAAAAATGTGATTAGCTTTTGCAAAATGCAAAAGCTACTCACTTTTTTCCAGCAAAAAATGCCAGCGTATCAGATATTTTACTGGCTAGAAGGGTTAACATTTTAACAACTAACAAGCTCGTTAAGCTAACATTGCTTTGAATAACTGGGTCCAGTATTTTTTGGTGTCTGTTTAACAATAAGGCAATCCTTACGGATCATTTTGGATTCCTAACACCAATTTCTATACCTGTGGCTTTGACTGTGACCATCAACATACAGACAAGCATTCTCTTTGGAGCATTCTTTTTTCAGAACGCATTCAGTTTTATTTTTATTTTTTTTATCAGATTTCAGCAAGATCAACTGCAGGTTTCAAAATTTCTTTAGTGTATAGCAGTCAAATCCATCATCAATTTGAGGCGGTTTCAAAACAGCACCACTGTTTTAAAGCAAAAATATTATTTTAAGCTTGTCATTTTTGTGTATGTAAGGGTGGAGGTTCTTTGCAACAGAGGAAACAAAAACATAAAGAAATGGCATGCTTAAGGGGAATGGATACACTTGCAGGAGAGGCAATTACTGCAAAAGTACTTTTGTCTCCCATGTCGATAGGGATCAACTCTTAAAGGAAAGAATTTGATCCTCAGCAACTCTTAAAGGAAAGAATTTGCTCCTCAGGAGAAATTCTTACCTTTAAGAGTAATCCCATTTTCAATGGGACAGAGTCTATTGAAGAGCGAATCGAACGTCCTGAAAATTGTCTCCCTTTGGGAAATGGCAAAAAAAATCTGCCAGGTTTATCCATTCCTCTTAAGAAAAGCCTGAGAAAATGAAAACAGAAGCTGACCTGACTACTTTCTTGAGGATGTCAACATCAATGGTTTCCATTCCACAGACCAGCTGTTCTAAACTCTTGGCTGTCAACAGTGACAACAGGGGGACAGGTATGATACGAGACATGCCTTCTCGAACTGCCGCCGCCTGAAATCCATGCAATGAAAACCTCTGTAAACCCTCTGTTTATATTGAGACTGGAAATGTGTTCAAAGGACACAGATGCCCTCACCTGGTAGTGCAATTAAAAAAAAACTTCAAAACAAATTGCTAATGTCATCTATGCCGCAAGTGGAGACAGACGGACAGACAGGGGTAACACTACAATGGTGGGAAAATGAGAAATGGGGTTTACATGTGTATATATTTATTTTTTCTCAAAAATAAAGATTGTGAGTACTCTTTAGAACTGCCTCAGTGAGGTGTTTCTAATGAACACCCATCATGTATGCTTGGACTAGAAATAAGAAAAAAATATCAAAATTTTCATCCGAAAAATCTTTGTTCTAGAGAAATGAAAGACACTATTTTAGTACATAGACGTGCTATTGTAATGAAAGGAAAGGGACACACTTCCAAGAAAGCAAACTCTTGTACAGACTGATTTTCTGTCTGCAACTGCTATTTTCATTAAGGTCAAAGTATACATATCTGATGAAGTTAGCTTAGGCATCAACTGTTTTTGCTTTACAACTGTAAAAATAGCCATCAGAAGAGAAATCCCCTGACCAAAAGCTAATATGGTCTTCAGAAGATTAATGCGTACCAGAATTAAAAAACACTAGTATCCCCGCAGTATATTGCTGCAACATCTGTAAGGTTTTGACTATGTAATGTTTATTGGAACTATCTTCACCAAATGATATTAAGGACTGCTTCTCAACATGATGAAGATCCAAGGCTTTCAATGTACCAAGTACTGGTATACTGAGTTGTGGTTCTTGCATATGACATGCCTTCTCAACCTTGTGTTAAACTGTGCAAATTACCATCAAAGTATCTAAAAGGGTATTGGAGTTATGGCCAGCATATGGTTATATTGTCAGGGGAGATAACTGGAAAAGCAGGGCACCCAAAGTTGTGCTTCTTAACCTGATATGCCTGCTTAGCCACATGTACTGAGTGTCACCAATATGCCCCAAAGGGTATTGGAAATATGGCAATCACAAGGTGGTCATACTGTTATATTGGAAGTGGAGATAACTCAAATACCATGGGTGCAATACCATGGCACCCAGAGTTGTGGTTCTTGCATGTGTACAATTGTTCCAAGTACAAAAAGTATGGGAGTTATGGCCATCACAAGGTTAGTTTGTCAGGGGAGATAACTCAAAATCCAGGGCACCCAGAGCCAAGGTTCTTGTGCATGACACCCCTGCTTAACCTCATGTACAAATTTACTGAGTATCATCAATATGTCCTAAAAGGGTATTGGACATATGGCCATAACAAGGTAGACATAATATTACATTGGATGGGGAGATAACTCAAATACCATGGCACCCACAGTTGTGGTTCTTGAGCATGACATGCCTTATGTACAATTGTGCCAAGTACCATCAATATATAGGCCCCCGCCCATCTGGGCTTGAAGAAATAGATGGGCTGCATGATGCTTCCAGGCAGAGCTGAATCTGACCGCACAGGAGTACTGGTAAACCACATAGATGACCTAAGCCTGTCCAGGCAAAGTGGTGCGAGTCGGACCGTCCATGCTTATAACCTTATTGGTTTCATCTTGAGATGTTATTTCATCTAAATGTCGGGTAAAAGTCCCACAAAATTGGAAGCAATGTCTCCAAAATGACCTATACAGTGTTGATGGGGACGTAAAACCTCATTCAAACAAAACAAAACCATAAATATATCTCAAAGAGTATTGGAATTAAGGCCATCACAATGTTAATTGCTAGAGGAGATAACGCAGAAACCAGGGCATCCAGAGTCGTGGTTCTTGTGCATGACACGCCTGCTTAATATCATGTACAATTGTACTGAGTAGCATCAATGTCTCAAAGGGTATTGACGACATGGCGATCACAAAGTAGTCCTAGTATTATATTGGAAAGGGAGATAACTCAAATACTGTGGCACCCAGAGTTGTGGTTCTTGCGTATGATGCGACTTCTCAACCTTGTGTACAATTGTGCCATGTACCATCAATATATCTCAAAGGGTATTGTTATCGCTATCACAAGGTTTTATCTACCGACAGACAGACGCCAGGCTGATCCCTATATCCCCCAAACCTATTCAGTCGGAGGATAAAAATCTTATAAATACACAATAAGGACTTGCTGTAATTCTCCTAAAATTCTGACAAATTTGTTTCATGTTCCTGCAAGGAGTCCAAAAAGTGTGCAGTGTAGACCCTGATCTGGGTCTGCACTGTTTGCTTTGGCCCATCTGTCCCAATACTTTGGATCATTACGGAATTGCCAAGAGGACTATTCCTAACCTTACATCCTTGAGTTCCTTACGTGGTCTCTTCAATATTTGACTTTGGACACCGCCATTATGAAAACAAATACATTGTAAATTTTACTGCCGCAAAAACGAAAACTTTCAGATGAACAATTGTGATATTTTTCTTATTTTTGTCAAAATACAGATTTTTGGTATGATGAGGCGGTTCTAATGAGTACCCACAATCTATATTTTAAAGCAGAAATAAGAAAAAAAAGTTTACCCCTGTAAACCCTAGTTTTACAACATAAAAATAGACATCAGAGGAGATGGCAAATCCCACGACCAAAAGCCCATTCAGAAGACTGTTCACAAATAGAAAGTGCACCAGAATTAAAACACACTGGTAAGCCCATACCTGTTATACCTCCCTCATCAGGAGGGAGATTCCCTCATTTTGATGCTAATTTTTGCCCAATTTATGCTAAATTTTAGTAAAATTTTGGAGTCTCCCTCATTTGAACTGAGAATTTCCCTATATCTTCTTTACATCTCCCTCATCACAATGGCAAACCTCCCTCATACAGTTAAAACAATTATCACAGGCATGTAAGCCCATAGTATATTTTGTATATGTAATGTTTATTGAGAATATCTTAAAGGGTATTGGAGTTCTGGTCATCACAAGGTTGCATTTACGGACAGATGGAAGGACGGACAACCGGGTGGACAGACATACTGAGGCCAGGCTGATCGCTATATCATCCAAAACTATTCGGTTGGGGTATAAAAATGTGGTTCAAGGGGGTCAGAATTATATAGGTGTGTTTTCATGGTGAATTTTTGTCAACAGGTGTTGCATTCAAAATAGTAAACACTATGATACTGTAGATCCCGACAAGATTGCTCATAATCAGCCATCTCATCTGAGTCTACATTGTTTGCGAGTCTACATTGTTTGCACATGTATCACACTGTAGGTACAGGAAGGAATTTGCGTCTTGCTATTTTTAAGAATATACCATATTTACAAGATGTATTTGGACAGACAGGCCCGAGCACAATGTAGACCTAGATATAATGCCACAGATTTGGCATCTCATCAGGATCTATACTATTTGTCACTCAACTATTTATTGCAACTATTTCAAACCCAACACTGGGCAGTTAAGTTGTTCTTGTTTAAATTTTGGAACAAGTATGGTATGGAGTTGAGGTGTTCGAATAGTTAGGGTAATTGTTATGCATAAGAATTTATTTTTCTGATTCCCACTTGCACCCCACTGTTGACCTAATAGTGCTATAAATATCTTGTTAATCTTCTTATAGAAGATTCTAGAAAACTGAGTCACAGATTAATTTTATTTTTGTAAACAACATGTTTACAAGGAAAAGTACTTCAGAACCTTCCAGAAAGTTCAGGTTTGCATTATTTTTAGAAAATTACCGCATCTTATTCCACAGCCATCTGGAATGTTCTAGAGAAATCTTAGGGTCTATAAAAGAGCTTGATTTTTCTCATTGAGTCAGACTTTGGAGTTTGATGTTTGGGCATTTAAGAAAAGTTATTTCTAAATTCTGTGTTGGATTGTTAAAGGATATTACTTTTCATTTTGGACTGTGAATTCTGTGGGATCAAGGAAAATAAATTCATTCAGGATATTTCATAACAGAGCTAAGTACATTTAATTTTCTTACTTCTACAGGTTAAAGTTAACTTGTAAATAAATTTTGTTAAAGTTTTCCAAAAGGCTTGTTTGCTTTTTCTTTCTGCTACGCCTGGCTCGTAACAGAAATTGGGGGCTCGTCCGGGATAAAAACATCTTGAGTATTTTAGGACTGACATTTCATTTGTAGGCAAGTAATTGTCATTTCTTATCAAATATAGACTTGGCAGTTGCTTCAACAGATTAGCTTCTCCCGTAGGCATAAAAGGGGATTGTCATTTCATGTGAACTGACATTTCAGGTGAAAAAGTACTTGTCATTTCATGTGAAATTCTCGTTGGGCTTGTCATTTCAAAAAAAAAAAAACTTTGTCAAATTAACCTCAATCTGTATTTCCATAAATACTTTATAAAACAAACAAAAAGCAAACATGTCGTTTGATTTGAGAAGCTTTTTGGCTCAGCCTACTCAGGAGTTGTTTAATCTGGCCAAAAGGACAGATTTGCTAGAAATTGCTTCCCATTATGGGGTCACTGCTGTCAAAACAAGCATGAAGAAGCATGAAATTAAGAATATTTTGGTACAATTTTTTGTTGATGAAGAACTTTTCGATCCATCTGCTTTGTCTCTCATTATGGTTTCACATACTGAATTGCAAATGAGACAAATTGAAATAGGAAGGCAAATAGAATTAGAGAAGTTAAGATTAGAAATGGAAGAAAGAGAGAAGGAAAAAGAAAGAGAAATGCAGAGACGAATGCAGATGGAAAGATTAGAAATGGAGGAACGCCTTCAGAAAGAAAAATTTGAAAAAGAAGAGCGACTAGAAATAGAAAGAGAAAAATGGCATTTTCAATTAAAGATGAAGGAATTGGAACTCCAGGGTCAAGATAGGGTGAAACATACCCCTGTTTTTGACTCTGGTAGTTACTTTGATGCCACAAAGCACATCAGACTAGTTCCGCCTTTTCAGGAAAAAGAGGTAGATAAGTATTTTTTGCATTTTGAAAAAGTTGCAGAAAATTTAAAATGGCCAAAAGAGCACTGGACCTTACTTTTGCAAAGCGTTGTCGTCGGAAAGGCTCGAGACATTTACACTCAGCTAACTGTCGAGCAAAGCTCAGACTATGATCTGGTTAAGGAGCTTATTCTTAAAGCATATGAGTTGGTCCCTGAGGCTTACAGGCAGAAATTTAGGAACTGTAAAAAAGAAATTTCCCAGACCCATGTAGAATTTGCTCGAACCAAAGAACAGTTATTTGATAGGTGGTGTTCTTCTAAAAAAGTAGGCTCTAATCATGAAAATCTTAGACAGCTTGTCCTTGTTGAAGAGTTCAAACGGTGCATAAATTCAGACATTAAGTCTTTTCTCGATGAGAGACAGGTTGAAACTTTGGAGGAAGCTTCTCGTTTGGCAGATGATTATGCTTTGACTCATAAAGTCTCATTTGTGAACAGGCCTTATCCTCGAAAACCTTATAATCCACAGACAGGTCCAAGATTCTATCTCAGTAATCCTTCTGGTAGTTATAGCCATACATCTAGTACTATGCCCAAACTTTCTGGTGAAAATAAAAGCCAGAATCCTTCCAAACCTTCTGGTGAAAACAGAAGCCAGAATTTTTCTAAACCTTCTGGTGAAAACAAAGACCAGAATCCCTTATCTCAATCTCAAGTAGTTTGTTATTATTGTAAAAATACAGGTCATTTGATCTCTGAATGTTTGAAATTAAAGCGAAGGAAAGAAAGAGAAAGACAGGAGGAACTGAAGCCTTTAGGCTTGACTTCTATAAGGCCAAAACCACAGTCTTGTGTAAGGGAGGAAACTCTTTTTGATACCAAAATATCTGAGACTGATTCAGTTATGGAGATCTATGAACCATTCTTATCAGATGGTTTTGTGTCACTAAATGGTGACAGTTATGCCCATCCTACCACTATTAAAATCTTACGAGATACTGGAGCTTCTCAATCTCTTATTCTAGCAGATACTCTGCCTTTTTCTGAGAAGACTTCTTTGGGCCAAAGTGTCCTTATTCAGGGTGTGGAATGTGGATTTGCTAATGTTCCGCTTCATAACGTTTATTTGTCATCAGACTTGGTATCCGGTTCAGTGGCTGTTGGTATTAGACCTTCTTTACCTTTTAAAGGTGTTCATTTGTTGCTAGGCAATGACTTAGCTGGAGATAAGGTTGTGGTAAACCCACTTTTGACTTCTAATCCTTGCACTGATCAACCACCTGATCCCATTGAGCAGGAAATTCCTGATCTTTATCCGTCCTGTGCAGTCACAAGGGCTATGGCACGTAAGGCCAAGCAAACTGATGGGAAACAGGATTTTGATTTTACTGATACCTTTTTGGGTCAGTCTTTTAATGACGAGATAACAAGGTCTCTGTCTTCAAGCCTGCCTGATAAGCAGACAGATTTTTATGAGAATAACTCATCTTTCAATCTAGGGCATGACAAAATGTCTGGGTCTCAACTAGCTATAGAACAGCATAAGGATCCTGAAATTTCGCCTTTATTTGAAAGGGCCTTAGATGAGCAGGAAGTATCTCAGGTCTGTTATTATGTCAAAAATGACATTCTTATGAGAAAATGGCGTCCACCAGACGTCTCAGCAGAAGACGAGTGGACTGTCAACCACCAGATAGTGGTTCCACGGTTTTACCGTCCCGAAATATTAAACTTGGCACATGAAACTCCCATGTCAGGACATTTAGGTGTAAATAAAACCTATCACAAGATTCTTAATCATTTTTACTGGCCTGGGTTAAAATCAGATGTTTCTGAGCATTGTAGGTCCTGTCATACATGCCAAATGGTAGGAAAACCCAATCAGACAATACCTAAGGCTCACTTGCAGCCTATACCTGCTTTTGATGAACCTTTCAGTCGAATAATTATAGACTGTGTGGGTCCCTTGCCCAGAACTAAGTCTGGCTGTGAATATCTTTTGACTATTATGTGTGCTTCCACACGTTTTCCTGAAGCCATTCCCTTAAGAAATATCAAAACTAAGACAATCGTCAAGGCCTTAGTGAAGTTTTTCACATTTGTTGGGCTTCCTAAATCTATTCAGTCAGACCAAGGCTCAAATTTTATGTCTGGAATATTTCAACAAGTAATGCATGAACTTGGCATTGTACAGTATAAGTCATCGGCCTATCATCCTGAAAGTCAAGGTGCCCTTGAAAGATTCCATCAAACATTGAAAAACATGATAAGATCATATTGTTTTGACACAGAGAAGGATTGGGATGAAGGCATCCATCTCCTGTAATTTGCTGTTAGAGAATCTGTGCAAGAATCTTTAGGCTTCAGTCCATTTGAATTAGTATTTGGCCATACTGTTCGTGGTCCTTTGAAACTTCTCAAAAAGAAATTTCTCTCCAATGATGACACCTCCCTGAATTTACTTCAGTATGTGTCTGATTTCAAAACTAGACTTTCAAAAGCTTGTGAGGCTGCTCGGACCAATCTTCAGTCAGCCCAAAGGAAAATGAAACAGCTATATGACATAGGGACAAAAGAAAGGAATTTTAAACCAGGTGATAAGGTACTAGCTCTTTTGCCTATTCCAGGAAAATCGTTGCAGGCCAGGTATTATGGTCCATACACTGTAGACAAAAAGATCAGTGACGTAAATTACATAATAAACACTCCTGGGAGGCGCAAGCTAAAGCAGCTATGTCATATTAACATGCTTAAGGAATACATAGATAGGGACAATACATCTTTAAATTCAGTCAATCTAGTTAGCTCTGTTCCACTTAATTCATGTGACAATGACTGTGAGGATATTAATTCAGTGAAGTCGGATCCCACATCATCAAAACTTCAGAATTCTGACATTCTACGGAATCTTGACCAGAAACTGTCACATCTAGAGCCAAATCAGCGGAATGAACTGAAACAGCTGATTTTTGAATATGAACAATTATTTCCTGACATTCCAACACGGACAGACAAAATATTTCACGATGTGGACATAAATGGTTCTAAACCGGTAAAACAACACCCATACAGGATGAATCCTGTGAAACAAAAATATCTTAAAGAAGAAGTTCAGTATCTATTAGACAATGACTTTATTGAACCAAGCCAAAGTGCGTGGAGTTCTCCTTGTATTCTTGTACCAAAACCTGATGGGACATATCGTATGTGTACAGATTTTAGGAAAGTTAATTCCTTAAGTAAAACAGATAGCTTTCCTATTCCAAGAATGGATGACTGCATTGATAACATCGGGAATGCCAAATACATAACGAAATTCGACCTTCTGAAAGGATTTTGGCAAATTCCACTTACAGATAGAGCAAAGGAGGTTTTGGCATTCACAACTCCAGACGGATTATTTAACTATAAAGTCATGTCATTTGGAACGAAAAACTCTCCGGCAACATTTCAGCGCTTAATAAACATGGTTATTGCGGGGCTGGAAGGATACAGTGCTTATATCGATGATGCTATCATATACAACGACCAGTGGAATCAACATCTTGGGACTATTCGAGCATTCTTTGATAGACTGAGTAATGCCAAATTGACAATCAATATTGCTAAAAGTGAATTCTGCCATGCAAGTTTGACATTTCTAGGTCATGTTGTAGGTCAAGGTCATGTGAAATCCATTGATGCTAAAGTTGAGGCTATCTCAAATTTTCCCATACCCACGTGCAAAAGACAGCTGATGCGATTTCTTGGTATGGCTGGTTATTACAGAAAGTTCTGTAATAATTTCTCTGTCATTGCTGAGCCTTTGACAAATTTGCTCAGCAAAAAAACAAAATTCCATTGGAATGCAATATGCCAAAATGCTTTTGATAAACTTAAAGCCATACTCAAGAGTGAACCAGTTCTCTTAGCACCAAACTTTGAAAAGGAGTTTAAGCTAGCTGTAGATGCTAGTGACGTAGGTGCAGGTAGTGTTTTGTTGCAGGAAGATGAAAATGGTGTGGATCATCCAGTTTGCTACTTTTCCAAAAAGTTTAATAAGCATCAGAGAAATTACTGTACCATAGAGAAAGAGTGCTTGTCTCTGATTCTTGCTCTGCAACATTTCGAAGTTTATCTTACCCCTACTCCTGCACCGATTGTTGTTTTCAGTGATCACAATCCACTGACTTTCATACATAAAATGAAAAACAAAAATCAGCGGTTGCTCAGGTGGAGTCTTATGCTACAAGAGTATAATTTAGACATAAGACATATCAGAGGCAGAGATAACATTATCCCTGATGCCCTTTCAAGAGTTTGAGCAGTGTCAGGAGTTGTGTTTTTCTTTCCTACTAAAGTGGATTGTAGATACATGTAATTTTATATGCTATGCTCAATATTTTATTATTCTTAAAGCAAAAGAAAGCTTTATTACATAAATCTTTCTTTTCCTCGAAGAGGGGGAGTGTTATGCATAAGAATTTATTTTTCTGATTCCCACTTGCACCCCACTGTTGACCTAATAGTGCTATAAATATCTTGTTAATCTTCTTATTGAAGATTCTAGAAAACTGAGTCACAGATTAATTTTATTTTTGTAAACAACATGTTTACAAGGAAAAGTACTTCAGAACCTTCCAGAAAGTTCAGGTTTGCATTATTTTTAGAAAATTACCTCATCTTATTCCACAGCCATCTGGAATGTTCTAGAGAAATCTTAGGGTCTATAAAAGAGCTTGATTTTTCTCATTGAGTCAGACTTTGGAGTTTGATGTTTGGGCATTTAAGAAAAGTTCTTTCTAAATTCTGTGTTGGATTGTTAAAGGATATTACTTTTCATTTTGGACTGTGAATTCTGTGGGATCAAGGAAAATAAATTCATTCAGGATATTTCATAACAGAGCTAAGTACATTTAATTTTCTTACTTCTACAGGTTAAAGTTAACTTGTAAATAAATTTTGTTAAAATTTTCCAAAAGGCTTGTTTGCTTTTTCTTTCTGCTACGCCTGGCTCGTAACAGAAATACAGTAATTTACATGACAGTTAAAAAGCCTAACTCTTCTGATAACGGTAAAATTAAAAAAGAAACAAGAGGGCCCAGAGGCCCCTGGTTCGCTCACCTGATCCAATGTATAACAAGTGGGCCCCGGGCAGGGTAAATTTTGGCCCCAGGGCTATAATTTGAACAATCTTGGTAGAGGTCCACAAGATGAAGCTTCATATCGAATATAAAAGACCTGGGCTTTCTGGTTTCAGAGAAGAAGATTTTAAAGGTTTACCCTGCATATAGAAGTCTATGTAAAACAAGATTTTCCCTATATAAGTCTATGTTAAACCAAAGGGCCCCGGAGCAGGGGCATTTTTGGCCCCAGGGCTATAATTTGAACAATCTTGGTAGAGGTCCATTAGCTGAAGCTTCATAACAAATATCAAAGACCTAAGCCTTGTGTTTCAGAGAAGATGATTTTTAAAGATTTTCCCTATATAAGTCTATGTAAAACCAAAGGGACACATGGCGGAGGCATTTTTGGTCTCAGGGCTATAATTTGAACAATCTTTATAGAGGTCCACTAGCTTAAGCTTCATAACAAATATCGAAGACCTAAGCCTTGTGGTTTCAAAGAAGATTTTTCAAGATTTTCCCTATATACGTCTATGTAAAACCAAAGGGCCCCGGAGCGGAGGCATTTTTGGCCCCAGGGCTATAATTTGAACAATCTTGGTAGAGGTCCACAAGATGAAGCTTCATACCAAATATCAAAGACCTGGGCCTTGCAGTTTCAGAGAAGAAGATTTTTCAAGATTTTCCCTATATAAGCCTATGTAAAACAAAAGGGCCCTGGTGCGGGGGCATTTTTGGCCCCAGCACTATAATTTGAATAATCTTGGTAGGGGTCCACTAGATGAAGCTTCATACCAAATATCAAAGACCTGGGCCTTGCGGTTTCAGAGAAGAAGATTTTTCAAGATTTTCCCTCTATAAGCCCATGTAAAACCAAAGGGCCCCCATGTGAAGGGCATTTTTAGCTCCAGCACTATAATTTGAACAATCTTGGTAGGGGTCCACTAGATAAGCTTCATACCAAATATCAAAGACCTGGGCCTTGCGGTTTCAGAGAAGAAGATTTTTAAAGCTTTTTGCCTATATAAGCCTATGTAAAACAAAAGGGCCCTGGCGCGGAGGCATTTTTGGCCCCAGCACTATAATTTGAACAATCTTGGTAGGGGTCCACTAGATGAAGCTTCATACCAAATATCAAAGACCTGGGCCTTGCGGTTTCAGAGAAGAAGATTTTTAAAGATTTTCCCTATATAAGCCCATGTAAAACCAAAGGGCCCCCGTGCGGGGGCATTTTTAGATCCAGCACTATAATTTCAACAATCTTGGTAGGGGTCCACTAGATAAAGCTTCATACCAAATATCAAAGACCTGGGCCTTGCAGTTTCAGAGAAGAAGATTTTTAAAGATTTTCCCTATATAAGCCTATGTAAAACCAAAGGGCCCCCGTGCGGGGGCATTTTTGGCCCCAGCACTATAATTTGAACAATCTTGGTAGGGGTCCACTAGATGAAGCTTCATACCAAATATCAAAGACCTGGGCCTTGCGGTTTCAGAGAAGAAGATTTTTCAAGATTTTCCCTATATAAGCTCATGTAAAACCAAAGGGCCCCCGTGCGGGGGCATTTTTAGCTCCAGCACTATAATTTGAACAATCTTGGTAGGGGTCCACTAGATGAAGCTTCATACCAAATATCAAAGACCTGGGCCTTCCGGTTTCAGAGAAGAAGATTTTTAAAGATTTTCCCTATATAAGCCCATGTAAAACCAAAGGGCCCCCGTGCGGGGACATTTTTGGCCCCAGCACTATAATTTGAACAATCTTGGTAGGGGTCCACTAGATAAAGCTTCATACCAAATATCAAAGACCTGGGCCTTGCGGTTTCAGAGAAGAAGATTTTTTAAGTTTGCGGTGAAAAAAATCTATTTTTGGCTACTGTGACCTATATGTGCAACGGACCGGAACCATTTGAACAACTTTGAAAGGGGACCACCTAAGGATCATTCCTGTGAAGTTTGGTCAAAATACGATCAGTGGTTTAGGAGGAGATGTCGTTTGAAGAAAAGTTTACGGACGCACGCACGGATGCACGGACGGACGCACGACGGACGACGGACAAAAAGTGATCCCAAAAGCTCACCTTGTCACTACGTGACAGGTGAGCTAAAAATAAGAGTTCACCTGTTTGTCCATTTCATGCAGTTTGAATTGTGTAACACTGTCAACATAATCTGCCCTGTTGTGGAAGTTGAGGGGAATACTCCTTCCTCCTGGAACTACAGGGACCATGTGACCATCCAATGACTGACCCTCAAAACAATCTAGAGGAATAAACTGCAACAAAAAACAAACATAAGTTAATCCTTTTTGTACCAAATGGAATCTTCCTCCTTATATACGAGCAGGAGTCCATTTAAAAATATTCCTGTATATTTTTGTCTTCTGATTTTTTGCTTGTCTGGACAAAGTCCAGGAAGAGCTATTGCCCCACCCCGTGTTGGGGTTTGCGTTGGGAGCCGGAGTCCACATTTACATTTTAAGTTCTTTAAGAGCTCATATTTTCCAAACCACACAATGAATTTGGTTTGTGTTTGTTATGGCGATAGATATAGTTCCAACGTTTTATAAAGCAATACCCCCACCAATGCCCATGGTCTCAAGTTCAAGGTCATGGACTTAGAAATTTTTATGTTAAAGTTTTTTAACTGCCCATATTTTCCAAACCATATGATGAATTTGGTTCATATTTGGTATGTTGATAGATATAGGTTCAAAGTTCATGCAGCAATTCCCCCACCCATGCATATGACCTCATAGTGAAGGTCACAGACTTAGAAAATTGTAATGTTGTAGTTTTTAACAGCTCATATTTCCAAACCATATGATGGATTTGGTTCATGTTTGATATGATGATAGATATAGCTCAAAAGTTTTATTCAGCTATACCCCAACCGAGCTCATGACCTCCAGGTCATTGGGCCTCCGTGGCCTAGTGGATAAGAGCGCTGACTCTTAGTCATTAGGTCTCTCACCGCCGTAGGTTCGAGCCTCGCTCGGGCCACTTGTGAGACGCCAAGTTCTGCAACGGAAGGTCAGGTTGTTTTTCTCCGGGTACTCCGGTTTTCGCCCACCTCTGATTAACGATCGGCTCGATATGAGTGAAATAATCTTGAAAGGGCCGTAAAACCCAAACCAAAAAAAACAAGAGCTGTCGCGTGACAGCATAGCTCGCCTGTTTCCCGACTTCAAGATATAAGGTAAAATTTATGAACCATGAAATATAGGTCACACTCACCTTGATATATTTGAGATCAATAATTAGGTCACATGGAACATATATTCCAGAGATTTCATTTCAGAATCAAATTGTGTCTGAATTATAAGGCAAAGTCATTGAACCATGAAAATAGGTCACAAGGACCTAGATATATTTCTATGTCAATCATCGGGTCACAT
Organism: Lucinisca nassula; assembly: GCA_963580285.1. NCBI lineage: Eukaryota > Metazoa > Mollusca > Bivalvia > Lucinida > Lucinidae > Lucinisca > Lucinisca nassula. The sequence continues at coordinate 109,622,205 of OY757018.1, read as the reverse complement.
GGAAGTAATAATCCAGGTGAGACATTTCTCCATCAAATAGTATTCAACATAATAGGAAAAATCACTGAACCATGAAATAAAGGTCACAGTGACCTAGATATAATTCAAGCTCAATCATGGGGTCACATGGAATAAATAATCCAGGTATGACATTTCTCCATCAAATAGTGTTCAAGATAATAGGCAAAATCACTGAACCATGAAATATAGGTCACACTGACCTGGATATATTTTGTGGTCAATTATTGGGTCACATGGAACTAATAATCCAGGTATGACGTTTCTCTATCAAATAGTATTGAAGATAATAGGCAAAATCACTGAACCATGAAATATAGGTCATACTGGCCTAGATATATTTTGAGGTCAATAATGGTGTCACATGCAACTAATAACCCAGGTATAACATTTCTACATCAAATAGTATTCAAGATAATAGACAAAATCACTGGACCGTGAAATGTAGGTCACCATGACCTAGATATATTTTGCGGTCAATTATTGGGTCACATGGAATAAATAATCCAGGTATGACATTTCTCCATCAAAGAGTATTTGAGATAATAGGCAAAATCGCTGAACCATGAAATAAAGGTCACAGTAACCTAGATATATTTTGAGGTCAATAATGGGGTCACATGCAACAAATAAACCAGGTATAACATTTCTCCTTCAAATAGTATTCAAGATAATAGACAAACTCACTGGACCGTGAAATGTAGGTCACCATGACCTAGATATATTTTGCGGTCAATCATGGAGTCATATGGAAAAAATATCCCAGGTATGACATTTCTCCAACAAATAGACTTCAAGATATAAGACAAAATCACTGGACCGTGAAATATAGGTCACCATGACCTAGATATATTTTGCGGTCAATTATTGGGTCACATGGAACTAATAATCCAGGTATGACATTTCTCCATCAAATAGTATTTGAGATAATAGGCAAAATCACTGAACCATGAAATATAGGTCACAGTGACCTAGATATATTTTGAGGTCAATCGTGGAGTCATATGGAACAAATATCCCAGGTATGACATTTCTCCAACAAATAGACTTCAAGATATAAGGCAAAATCACTGGACCGTGAAATGTAGGTCACCATGACCTTCACCCTTTTACACTTGAACCAATGTCACTTGATTGGCTGATGTATAACCAATTGTGCCTATAACTTGTTAGTATAATAGAAAGGTATACAACAAATTACAAAGGTGTCCTGGATTTTGACCCCTAGCCCCACCCCATCCCCACTCCCAGGCATGAACCCAGGGGTGTGTTGTCTTTGAATCTCAGAAGACACTCCCAGGTATCCAAGTTGTAAATATGAATGCTTTGTGATGAGTGACTGTTAAGATATAAGCATTTCTAAAACTTTAACACAGAATTACAAAGGTGTTCTAGATTTTGACCCCTAGCCCCACCCCGGGGCATGAACCCAGGGGTCTGTTCTCTTTGAACATCAGAGGACCCTCCCAGGTACTTAAGTTCCAAATATGAGTAGTCTGTGATGAGTGACTGTTGAGATATAAGCATTTGAAAAACTTTAACGCAGTGTGACGGGAACGCAAACGCACACGCGCACGCCATCCGAGGTGACAACAATAGCTCTCCTTGTACTTCGTACAGGCGAGCTAAAAATGACCTCAAGGTCATTGACTTAGAATTTTTATATTAACCAGTCATATTGTCCAAACCATATGATGGATTTGGCTCATAATTGGTATTACTATAGATATAGGTCCAAACTTATATTCAGCAATACCCTTGCCAATGACCTCAAGGTCAAGGTCACAGCCTTAGAAATTTGCATGTTTAAGTTTTTTAGAGCCCATATGATGGATTTGGTTCATATCTAGTATGATGATAAGATATAGATCCAAAGTTTTATTCAGCCACTTCCCGTCTATGCCCATGACCTCAAGGTCAAGGTCACAGACTTAGAAAATTTAATGTTTTTTTTTCTGGTCTCATATTTTCCAAATTATGCGATGGATTTGGTTTGTATTTGGTATGATAATAGAAATAGGTCCAAATGTTTATTAGGCAATGCCCCCACTTATGCCCTTGCCTCAAAGACACTTTCCCAGGTGAGCTATGCTATGCCATGACAGCTCTTGTTTCTTCTGAGCTTGTTTTTTTTTTCCAACAACAGTGTTACTCATTATTACATTGTTTTGGATATAGCACCATTATGTCATGGCTCCCAAATCTTCATTTTGTGATAAGAACCTTACATGAGTGTGAGGGGTGGATAGGAAAATCCACCCTAAGGTCATTAAGCTTACCACGAGGTGGAATTTTTTATCTACCCCTCACACCCATGACAGGTTCCTTTTCTTGTGTACAATTTATTTTGAGCATGGATTTTTAATGATGAAGTCAGTTCAATTGCTGACATCTGCAATATTCCGATGACATCACTGTGTCTTTTATTGACTTCATTAGTGAAGCCGACCTTAATAACGTCATAGGACCAGGGCAAATCAAACACGAGAATTCTGGATTTATATGGAACCCTGGGTAAGATAACCTTTGTAGGATAATTATCTTTACCCCAGGGTAAAATCCAGAATCTCCTTATCTGATGTGCATCAATATATTATTCTGGATATAACACTGTCTCAATAAATCACGTTAACAAGTCAGTGTAATGAACATCCCTCTAAACCCCACTATATATAGGGAAAATTGGCGTTTACAGGGGTATACATTATTTTTCTTATTACTGCTCAAAGACATAGGTTGCGTGTACTCGTTAGAACTGCCTCAATCAGGTGGTTCTAACGAGCACTCACAACCCATGTTTGGCATATAAGAAAAATGTCACAAATTTTCATCAGAAAATGACCGTTTTCGAGACATTAAACAATGCACAATGTCACAGAGGTGTGCTATCATATAATGTAACAGTATTTTGCATGACAACAGCAATATGAAGGGACAGAACTATATGATTCAGCATGATATCAACTACTAGAAATAAGACAACTCAATCAATCAAAATACACCACAACCTCTTTGTAACACTATTAATGAGGTCCAAAGTGGAAAACTTATTAGTTAAACATCCATGTTATATCCAAACAAAATTGTATAGATTATATAGAAAAATGACCATATATGGTCATTTTTCTACGTAATCTATACATTTTCAAAAATGTATAGATTATATAGAACAAGAGGGCCCAATGGCCCTATATCGCTCACCTGTGTACCAGAAAATCATTAGTGTAGGAGACCACCTGACATTGCTACATACTAAATATCTAAGCTCAGGCAAAGCTGTGCCCATGCTTATAAACCCTACTGGTTTCATTGGGCAACAGGGCTTGAGATGTAATTTCATCTCAATGTCTGGTAAAAGTCCCACAAAATTGGAAGAGACATCTCCAAAATGACCTATACAGTGTTGATGGGGATGTAAAACCACAAATCAAACAAAATCTGTGCCTTATGGTTTTGGAGAAAAATGATACTTTTAAGTTTTTTCCAGTTTAAGTCTATAGGAGCTAATGAGCCCTGGGGCTGGACCAATTTTGACACAAAGGGCATGGTTGGCAGGATTTATGTAGGCGACCATTTTGTGTTGCTATATACTAAATATCTAAGGTCTGTACTTCATGGTTTCAAAGAAGATGTTTGAAGCCTTTTCCATTAAAAGTTTGTTGGAGTTTAGGGGCCACAGGATTTGGACCCCAGGGGCATGATTGGCAGGATTCATGTAGGCGACCACTCGACATTGCTACATGCTAAATACCTAAGCTCTGGGACTTATGGTTTCAGAGAAGAAGATTTTTGAAGATTTTTTTCCCATTTTAAGTTTTTGTTTGTTTTTTTCATTATAAGGGCCCTGTGGTTTCAGAGAAGAAAATTTTTGAAGTTTCTCCAATTTTAAGTCTATGGAAGCTAAAGAGCCCTGGGGTGGGGCCAATTTGGATCCCAGGGGCATAACTGGCAGGATTTATGTAGGTGGCCACTTGATGTTGCTACATACTAAAAATCTAAGCTCTGGGCCTTATGGTTTCATAGAAGAAGATCTTTTAAGTTTTTTGTCCATTATAAGTCTATTGGAGGTGATGAGCTGGGGCGAGGCCAATTTTGACCCCAGGGGCAGGGTTAGCTGGATTTGTGTAGCTGGCTATTTTATGTTGCTAGATACTAAATATCTAAGTTCTGTGTTTCACAGTTTCTGAGAACATTTTTGAAGCTTTTTACCATTATGAGTCTATGGGAGCTAAGGGGCCCCGGGGCGTGGCCCATTTTGACCCAAGGGGCATGATTAGCAGGAAATATGAAGGTGACCACTTGCCGTTGCTACATGCTAAATATCTAAGCTCTGGGCGCTGTGGTTTCAGAGAAGAAGATTTTTGAAGTCTTTTTTCCATTATGAGTCTATGGGAGCTAAGGGGGTCCCAGGGTGGGGCCCATTTGGACCCCAGGGGCATGATTGGCAGGATTTATGTAGGTGACCACTTGCCATTGCTACATGCTAAATATCTAAGCTCTGGGCCCTGTGGTTTCAGAGAAGACGATTTTTTAAGCTTTTTTTTCCATTATGAGTCTATAGGAGCTAAGTGGCCCCGGGGCGTGGCCCTTTTGGATCCCAGGGGCATGATTGGCAGGAATTATGTAGGTGACCACTTGCGATTGCTATGTGCGTAATATCTAAGCTCTGGGCACTGTGGTTTCAGAGAAGAAGATTTTTTAAGCTTTTTTTCCATTATGAGTCTATGGGAGCAAAGCCCTTTAAGGGGCCCAGGCGTGTGGCCCATTTGGAACCCAGGGGCATGATTGGCAGGAATTATGTAGGTGACCAATTGCCCTTGCTACATGCTAAATATCTAAACTGTGGGCCCTTTGGTTTCAGAGAAGAATATTTTTGAAGTTTTTTTTCCATTTTTTAGTCTATGGGAGCTAAGGGGCCCCAGGGCCTGGCCCATTTAGACCCTAGGGGCATGATTGGCAGGATTTATGTAGGTGACCACTTGCAATTGCTACATGCCAAATATCTCAGCTCTGGGCCCTGTGGTTTCAGAGAAGAAGATTTTTGAAGCTTTTTTCCATTATGAGTCTATAGGAGCCAAAGGGCCCCGGGGCGTGGCCTGTTTGGACCCCAGGGGCATGATTGGCAGGAATTATGTAGGTGACCACTTGCCGTTGCTACATGCTAAATATCTAAGCTCTGGGCATTGTGGTTTCCGAGTGAAGTTTTTTAAGCTTTTTGTTCCATTGCCAGTCTGTGGGAGGGAAGGGGCTCCGAGGCATTGCCCATTTGGAATACACAGGGGCATGATTGGCAGGAATTATGTAGGTTACCACTGGCAGTTGCTACATGCTAAATATCTAAGCTCTGGGCCCTGTGGTTTCAGAGAAGAAGATTTTTGAAGCTTTTTTTCCATTATGAGTCTATGGGAGCTAAGGGGCCCCGGGGTGTGGCCAATTTGGACCCCAGGGGCATGATTGGCAGGAATTATGTAGGTTACCACTTGCCGTTGCTACATGCCAAATATCTCAGCTCGAGGCCCTGTGGTTTCAGAGAAGAAGATTTTTGAAGCTTTTTTTCCATTATGAGTTTATAGGAGCTAAAGGGCCCCGGGACGTGGCCCGTTTGGACACCAGGGGCATGATTGGCAGGAATTATGTAGGTGACCACTTGCCTTTGCTACATGCTAAATATCTAAGCTCTGGGCCTTGTGGTTTCCGAGTAGAAGATTTTTGAAGCGTTATGTTCCATTATGAGTCTATGGGAGCGAAGGGGCCTCGGGGCGTCCCCCATTTGGAACCCAGGGGCATGATTGGCAGGAATTATGTAGGTGACCACTTGCCATTGCTACATGCTAAATATCTAAGCTCTGGACCCTGTGGTTTCAGAGAAGAAGATTTTTGAAGCTTTTTTACCATTATGAGTCTATGGGAGCTAAGGGGCCCAGGGGTGTGGCCAATTTGGAACCCAGGGGCATGATTGGCAGGAATTATGTAGGTGACCACTTGCCGTTGCTACATGCCAAATATCTCAGCTCTGGGCCCTGTGGTTTCAGAGAAGAAAATTTTTGAAGCTTTTTTCCATTATGAGTCTATAGGAGCTAAAGGGCCCCGGGGCGTGCCCCGTTTGGACCCCAGGGGCATGATTGGCAGGAATTATGTAGGTGACCACTTGCCATTGCTACATGCTAAATATCTAAGCTCTGGGCCCTGTGGTTTCCAAGAAGAAGATTTTTGAAGCTTTTTGTTCCATTATGAGTCTATGGGAGCGAAGGGGCCCCGGGGCGTGGCCAATTTGGACCCTAGGGGCATGATTGGCAGGAATTATGTAGGTGACCACTGGCGGTTGCTACATGCTAAATATCTAAGCTCTGGGCCCTGTGGTTTCAGAGAAGAAGATTTTTGAAGCTTTTTTTCCATTATGAGTCTATGGGAGCTAAGGGGCCCCTGGGTGTGGCCAATTTGGACCCCAGGGGCATGATTGGCAAGAATTATGTAGGTTACCACTTGCCGTTGCTACATGCCAAATATCTCAGCTCGGGGCCTTGTGGTTTCAGAGAAGAAGATTTTTGAAGCTTTTTTTTCCATTATGAGTCTATAGGAGCTAAAGGGCCCCGGGGCGTGGCCCGTTTGGACACCAGGGGCATGATTGGCAGGAATTATGTAGGTGACCACTTGCCGTTGCTACATGCCAAATATCTCAGCTCTGGGCCCTGTGGTTTCAGAGAAGAAGATTTTTGAAGCTTTTTCCGAGTCTATAGGAGCTAAAGGGCCCCGGGGCGTGGCCCGTTTGGACCCCAGGGGCATGATTGGCAGGAATTATGTAGGTGACCACTTGCCGTTGCTACATGCTAAATAACTAAGCTCTGGGCCTTGTGGTTTCCGAGAAGAAGATTTTTGAAGCTTTTTGTTCCATTATGAGTCTATAGGAGCTAAAGGGCCCCGGGACGTGGCCTGTTTGGACACCAGGGGCATGATTGGCAGGAACTAGAGCTGTCAGAGGATCTGACTATAGCCCCGCTATAGCGCTATCAGAGGAGTAAGACACATTGACTCTAAAAGCTTTTAACCTATCAGGGGAGCTTTCTTAGTTCCAGAGAAAACTTTAATATTTTTTTTTTTCTTTGCTGGGGAGATAACCCCAAGAGTAATGTTGTTGGCCATTATTTACTTACATCCACCTAATGTTCATGTTTATACAAAGTTTCAGCTTTCTAGCTTTCTTAGTACCTGAGAAAACTGTATCGAAAATATTTTTCATGGTTTGATGGTTAGAAAAGTGAAATGATTTTTTTACTTGCAGAAAATATCCTATCAGGGGAGATAACTCCAAGAGTTATGGGCCTTTGGCCATTATTTTGGTAAGGGCCATACATCCACCCACTTTTCATGTTCATACAAAGTTTCAGTATTCTAGCTTTCTTAGTTCCTGAGAAAACTGTCACCAAACCTTTTCATTTATTAAAAAAAACTATACTATCAGGGGAGATAACTCCAAAAGTAATGGGCCCTCGGCCATTATTTTGGTTAGCTCCCTATATCCACCCATTGTCCACATTTATGCAAAGTTTGAGGTTTCTAGCTTCTTTAGTTCCTGAGAAAACTGTGACCAAACATTTTCATTTAAAAAAAACCTATATTTTCATTTATTTAAAAAACCTATCAGGAGAGATAACTCCAACAGTTATGGGCCCTTGGCCATTATTTTGGTAAGCTCCCTATATCCACCCATTGTCCACATTTATGCAAAGTTTGAGCTTTCTAGCTTCTTTCGTTCCTGAGAAAACTGTGACCAAACATTTTCATTTAAAAAAACCTATCAGGGGAGATAACTCCAAGAGTTATGGGCCCTTGGTCATAATTTCGGTAAGGTCCGTGGAGGCACCCATTGTCCACGTGTATACAAAGTTTTAGTTTTCTAGCTCTCTTAGTTTCGGGGAAAACTGTGACGAAAAAATAACGGAATAACGGAATTACGGAATTACAGAATTACAGAATTACAGAATTACGGAATGACAGGGCAAATCCAATATAGCCCCACTTTTCAAGAATTACGGAATGACAGGGCAAATCCAATATAGCCCCACTTTTCAAGCGGGGCTATAATAATTATGTAGGTGACCACTTGCCGTTGCTACATGCTAAATATCTAAGCTCTGGGCCTTGTGGTTTCCGAGTAGAAGATTTTTGAAGCTTTATGTTCCATTATGAGTCTATGGGAGCGAAGGGGCCTCGGGGCGTCCCCCATTTGGAACCCAGGGGCATGATTGGCAGGAATTATGTAGGTGACCACTTGCCATTGCTACATGCTAAATATCTAAGCTCTGGACCCTGTGGTTTCAGAGAAGAAGATTTTTGAAGCTTTTTTACCATTATGAGTCTATGGGAGCTAAGGGGCCCCGGGGTGTGGCCAATTTGGAACCCAGGGGCATGATTGGCAGGAATTATGTAGGTGACCACTTGCTGTTGCTACATGCCACATATCTCAGCTCTGGGCCCTGTGGTTTCAGAGAAGAAGATTTTTGAAGCTTTTTCCATTATGAGTCTATAGGAGCTAAAGGGCCCCGGGGCGTGGCACGTTTCGACCCCAGGGGCATGATTGGCAGGAATTATGTAGGTGACCATTTGCCGTTGCTACATGCTAAATAACTAAGCTCTGGGCCTTGTGGTTTCCGAGAAGAAGATTTTTGAAGCTTTTTGTTCCATTATGAGTGTATGGGAGCGAAGGGGCCCCGGGGCATCTCCGATTTGGAACCCAGGGGCATGATTGGCAGGAATTATGTAGGTGACCACTGGCCATTGCTACATGCTAAATATCTAAGCTCTGGGCCTTGTGGTTTCCAAGAAGAAGATTTTTGAAGCTTTTTGTTCCATTATCAGTCTATGGGAGCGAAGGGGCCCCGGGGCGTGGCCAATTTGGACCCTAGGGGCATGATTGGCAGGAATTATGTAGGTGACCACTGGCCATTGCTACATGCTAAATATCTAAGCTCTGGACCCTGTGGTTTCAGAAAAGAAGATTTTTGAACCTTTTTTTTCCATTATGAGTCTATGGGAGCTAAGGGGCCCCGGGGTGTGGCCAATTTGGGCCCCAGGGGCATGATTGGCAGGAATTATGTAGGTGACCACTTGCCGTTGCTACATGTCAAATACTTTAGCTCTGGGCCCTGTGGTTTCATAGAAGAAGATTTTTGAAGCTTTTTTCCATTATGAGTCTATAGGAGCTAAAGGGCCCCGAGGCATGGCCGGTTTGGACCCCAGGGGCATGATTGGCAGGAATTATGTAGGTGACCACCTGCCATTGCTACATGCTAAATATCTAAGCTCTGGGCCCTGTGGTTTCTGAGAAGAAGATTTTTTAAGCTTTTTGTTCCATTATGAGTCTATGGGAGCGAAGGGGCCCTGGGGCGTGGCCAATTTGGACCCCAGGGGCATGATTGGCAGGAATTATGTAGGTGACCACTGGCTGTTAATACATGCTAAATATCTAAGCTCTGGGCCCTGTGGTTTCAGAGAAGAAGATATTTTAATTTTTTCCCATTGTAAGTCTATGGGAGCTATATGTTGCCATGGCAACCACAATTCCCATCTGATCAGCCCAAAAACCTTATGCAGCCTTTCCCCCTTCCTGATGATGCTTCTCATGAAATTTGATCAAGATTGACCATGGGGTATTAGAGATATACTTATTTGAAATTGTTTACGGATGCACAGACGGACGGACGGACGACGGACAACAAAGTGATCACAAAAGCTCACCTTGTCACTACGTGACAGGTGAGCTAAAAATGACCATATTTGGTCATTTTTCTACTTAATCTATACATTTTTGGGATCCATCTTGAAACCATGTTATATCCAAAATCATGTTACAATGCACAGTGTTATAATGAGATAATTGTTTAACTGTACAAATTACCTCATGGAAGTTAGTTTCATTAACGCCTGTTTCCTGAAGATCTAGAATCCCCCGTAGACTTTGTATATACATGAAATCAATCTGAAAACATGACATAAATCCGTATTTAAGAAAAAAGGAATCAAAAATATTCTTCGTCTCCTTTACCAGTATGGTATACTCATAAAGAAAGCAAATTCACTGGAGTGTGATAGCTCAGTGGTAAGCTCAATTCCCTCTAATGCTACAGACCCACAGTTGGATCCTCGGCAGCGGTGATAAAATTTAGGCATCTGAACATGCACCATTGGAATCATTAGCAGGGAGGGCAGCAGGACATTAACTGGAGCCCCCCACCCCCTGTGCAGGGAAAGTCATCCTCTGTGCAGGTTGATGACCATACCGTAATTACATGGGCCCCGCCAAGCGATTTTGGTACTTATCGCCTATGCGAGCAGCGAAGGTTCAGGCGAGCCTGCGCATCCGCGCAGTCTCGCCAGAACCTTCGCTGCTCGCTCATACAAGCAGTGAATCAAGAGGAACCTTCAGACAGAAAGCCATATCCCTGGCCCCTCTGAATGGCTGGGCATGCGCAGTTAAAGTTTGTCATGACGGAATGCTCGAAGACCCAAATTCGCTTGGCGGGGCTCGGTCATGATTATTGTGTATTGTTTATTCTGGCAGGCCCCCTGACCAGGAAGAGTCATCCCCTGTGCAGGTTAAACCCCCTCCCATAACTACACAATTAATGTGTAGGCTTTCATCTGAAAATCTGGTGCCAAGGTTATAAAACTTTTTTTCATGCTCAACTCAGCTGAGCATGAAAATTATAATGCACATAAATGTTAAACTACAAAATTTAATGAAAGAGGCCAATTTTCCTGCTCCGATTGGCACAGTATGTTATTTGTCCTGTTCATAAATTTTAAAATGCCAACAATTTATTAGCTGAACAAAATTTCATGCTCAATTGAGTTGAGCATGAAAAAAGTTTTATTACCTTGAGGTCTGAACTGTATATAAAGTACAATGTCTTCGAGTATGTCACCTCCTGGGATTAAAGTTTATAGTAAAGTAAACAAACAGTATCAAAAGTTGTTGCCCCTGAAAAAATGAGCACCTACAATCTATGTTTAGGGCAGAAAAAAGGGAAATCAAAATAATTCTCTAAAAAAAATATTATTTTTACAGATCTGGGGCCAGTTGTTCAAAGCATCGTTAGCTTAAGGAGCTTGTTAATGGTCATATTGTTAACTGTTCTAGCAAGTTTAATACACCCGGACCTCGTTATAGCACGATTCGTTACACGTTACACGGTTTTGGTTTGGACCCCAAATTCCCCCCAAACCAACATTTATAAATATTATCCATGGATTGTATCAGGTCTTAAGCACAACAACTTTATTTTCCTCTTACTTTTGACTGCGGTAATACGGTAGCTAACACGGTAGCTAACACGGTTTATAACGGAATTTTTTGATATTTATTGCAGGCCTCCCGCAGAGTTGAATATACAGTATATATAAACTTGTTTAGCTTGACACGCATGATAAACATGAACTGCCATCGGCACAATCAAAAGTGTTGGCTTAGTGAGATGAAGAGATTAAAGAATTCAGTTACGCAACCGGAAAAAAATATTTATCACGCTCTGTTAAGGATCACTGCTCAGAAGAAATTTTAAACATCGATGCAGACGATGTGATCGGTCTACTGCAATAAAACTCATCTTCTAGAGCCGCATGTAAAAGAAAGTCAAATTTATTCCAGCCTAAAAGCAAAATTGATAAAACATATTCAAGATCGATTTTCGCGGTAAAAACCATGTGGGCCATTAAAAATCATTTCATATGGCTAAAATATTAAGGGTTAGACATTTCAAGGGAAGTAATTCAAATTTCTTGTAAGCGTTGATCATTGTCCGGTTCCGTACCCTACCCGGTAATTTCACCATTGAAATGTATTAACGGTACTGTAGTTCGGTACGGTTCCGGATGCTCAGTTACAACAAAGTTAGCCGGGAACCAGCTATCAAAATGGCGTCATACTCGCTGTCAGATCAGACGATTTCTGGATATAAAACATGGTTTATCAGCTGGTTTCGATTAAAGTGACTTGTTTGACTTGATGGGCCATGGTATTTACTGCCATTGATTAGTTCTAAACACATTTTAATCGGGATATACGGTCGTTAACCGGACTGCACTTCATCATGTTTGGGAAACTATTGATCACCATTGTGTCAATGGTTGATCTGTGACAAATACGGTCGGCGTTTATAACACGATTCGGTTAACTAACACGGTCCTTTGGTTGGACCCGGAGTTCTGTGTTATAACGAGGTTGAGGTGTACTTAAATTTTTGGTATTTTTTCTGAAAAGATATGAGCAGCTTTTGCATCCGCAAAAGCTGCTCACATTTTTTCAGCAAAATTTTTAGCATATTTGCGGTATTTAATGATAAAATTTTTAATTCTACGCTAACTAATGATGTCGTTAGTTTTGAACAACTGGCCCCTGAAAAGCACAATTATAGCAGACAGGAGTGTTATCATGAAGCAACAAACCTCTTCAATGTCATCCACTCTCAATGGTATGCCAGCAAGAAGTTTCCAGACACAAGGCGCTAGATGAAGATCGAGTGGTTTCTTTGTACGTATTGCCACACCAAACAGAATTCCGAGGAACTTGAATGAGGCTAAGTTTTCTTCTGAGTTCAGGCTAGGGTTGAGCACATATCTGCCAGAAAAATAAATGTACCGCACATGCACTAAATAAGATTACCTTAAGACCTTACTATTGCATGCTGTTCAGAAATACATGTTCCTTGTAAAAGTTCCCCTGGAAGTGCCATCAGAAAAAACAAAACTAGAACTAAAACACAATGCCTCCAACCATATACTTGCCCATAAATGCCCAATTTTCCAAGGGTCATAACCAAATGCATGTGTGTGTGTGTGCATGCATGTGTCTGTGTGTGCATGCATGTATGTGTGTGTGTGTGTCCATGCATAAATATGTGAGTGCATGCATGCATGAGTTTGCATGCATGCATGCATGTGTGAGTTCTTGCATGCATGCATGTGTGTGCATGAATTGCATGCATGCATGTGTGTGCATGAATGCATGAGTATATGCTTGCATAAGTGTATGTGTGCTTGCATGCATGCGTGAGTGTGTGCATTTATGCATAAGTGTGTGCATGCATGCATGAGTAGTGCATGCACATGTATGTATGTATGTGAGTTGCATGCATCATGCATATGTGCATGAGATATTTGTGCATGCATGTGTGCTTGCATACACACATGTGTGAGTGATTGCATTTATGTATAAGGGTGTGTGCATGCATGCAGCATGAGTGCATGCACATGCATGTAAGTAATTGCATGTTTGTGTGCATGCATGCATGAGTGCATGCATGAAAGTGTGTGTGTGCCTGCATTTTTACATGCATGTATGAACATATGTGTGTGTGCATGCATGGATGTGTGCATGTTAGCATGCATGCATGCGTGTGTGTGTGCATGCATGCATGAATGTATATGTACCTGCATGTGTGCTTGCATGAATGCATGCATGCATGTGTGAGTGTGTGCATTTATGCATTAGTGTGTGTGCATGCATGCATGAGTGCATGCATATACATGAGTGCATGCATGCATGTGTGTGTGCATGTGTACATGCATTTAATTGTTTGCATGTGCATGCATGTGTGCATGCATGCATGTGTGAGTGCATGTATGTATAAGTGCATGCATGCCTGCATGAGTGTGTGTGCATGCATGTGTGCTTGTATGCCTGCATGTGTGTGTTTGTATTTATGCATAAGTGTGTGTGTGTGCATGAGTGCATGCATGCATGCAAGTATGTGTATGAGCATGCAAGCATGTATGTGCATGCATGCATGTGTACATGCATGTGTGAGTGTGCGTGTGCATGAATGCATGTGTGAGTGCATGCATGCATGTATGTGTGCATGTGTTACGAGATGGAATAGGAAACCTCTCTGGTGCTTATGCACATCTAAATTATTTTAGTAGATATATGGTAGGGCGGTGTGAGTGAAATATTTTGGGTGAAATATGGTACGCAAACTATGCGGCTCCATGAACAAGTCATGCACATATCATACGATGTATGCATGAGTGGTTTATAGAGAGCTGTTTTTACAATACAGGGGGCCGCTAAAAGGCTGAGTTCTATAGAATTTGCCTAAAAATCGCCAACCGCCAAATTGTGCCATATATGATTTTTATTCCCGTCACGTGTTGTGTGGGTGTTCGTTTTGACAGGAGTCATGTCATTGATTATAGGGTCGTTTCATCAATTTTTCCTATGGGAAATATACTATTTGAAGGCAGATCCATTATCTACTCGATTTTGCTATCTGGCTTTGTTTGTGGCCGGTATCTCCACTTCCCCACGAACAAAGCAAGGTAATACGAGTAGGCATGATTTTCCGGTAGTATTCATAGATATATAAACCCTGAAAAAAGCGGACACCTTAGCAGCAGGTCAAGTTGTAAAGAGTAAACACAACATTGTGACGGGGAAATAGAAAGTATATTGAAAGGTATGTTTAATCTATGTTTAGTATTATTTTTGTATGAACATGCTTGTAGGTTTTGGAGGGGTTTACTTCTAGTATACCCCAACTTTCTGAAGCCTATTCTGAATTCACTATTGAGGCCTGTAGTGATTAGGCTACTAGCTTTGCCAGCTAGACGTCGCAGGATCGATCCCAGGCTTCTCCAGTAGTAGAATGAGTCTTTCTAAGTGAGGTCCTGTCTCATGCTGACCCTAGATGTTGGTGAGACGTAAAGTTTGGACACCCGCTCATTCTAGATTCATTTAGGCTTTTAGACCCCTTTTGTAGAATGTAATTAATAAACGCCGGGTCACTTGTTTGATCCATGACTTGTGACTGGCTGTGGTTAGAAAACCGTGGTTCCGTCCCAATATGATATTAGGTGTAGAGGGGACGTAAACTTAAGACGGGTTTAACCACATCTTCATCATCAGGGCAAACTCATACAAGAGCCTGTTGGGTTATCCGTGATGATGAACCGTAATGAATTTTATTTTACAAGCATGTTCACGTTGATTAGAAATAATTTTGTTCAAGAAGAATTACGAGTTCATTTTGTAATGATGCCGTTTTTGTCTGATAACTCAGTTTGTGCATGTATGTACATATAAAGAACGTGATGATGATAAGTGGGAGTATTTGGTCGCCACACGTCATAACGGCCTGAGCGGCGGGGATGACGTCAGCTGCGTCATCGGCGTCGCGAGGACGGTTGTGACGGGGTGCCTACCAAATAGAGAGAATTTACGGCAAACAGTGTTGGCCCATATGAGACACTAACAAATGTTGTAGATTATAGATGAAAATCTTCTGTTGTAGTTTCTATCTGTTATTAATGTATTGAATTTGTGAATAGCTATATTTGTGAGCCGTGTCGCGGAGAAGGATATGAAATAGAGATTGTTATGTTTCCTGTAATTGGCGGCTGACCAGGTAGCGCAAAGGCGTGGTCTGTTCAATTGCCTCTTACTTGTGATAATGTAGTGAGCACAAATTTGATGAGTATTATGCTCAGTAGTAGTGAGCATTAATTGATTTCTGTAGTGCTCAGTAAGGAACCATGAACTTTGAGTATTATTGTGTCAAGCGCTGGGTGCTGATAATTTGATGCACAGTCAAGTTGAGTTCTGCTGTACGGTTATTTGTCGCATGCACTAATCAGCCTGTATGTCTGGTCGGCGCATGCGCAATAACGGTATATGCATGAACATATTTTTACTTCTCCGGGAGGGGGATCATGATATAGCATGTATGTTTTGTGACTCGTTTCTAGTCCCGTTATCGTAATTTGCAGGCATAACAATGTGTGACCTGCTGCTCCCTGCTTCATAGCAGCAGGTACTGGTACGACGCTAGGCGTTAGGGTCCAGCAAGGGCGGACAGACCGCCGTAATCAGCGCCTACCAGGATAGAAGCAGATTCTTCTAAATCATTGTTCGTTGTAAACAAATGTGATCATGGAAGAGGTCAACTTACCTTATTTGGACGATCACTAAACGGCTGATCAGCAAACGTGATCGCTAATCCTAGGATAATCAATTATGTTGATAGTCTAGTTTTACTAGTTCGCGAGAAGAAGTGTCACGCGAGTGGGGAATTCACCCAAAGTTATAAACTGGCCAGTCGCGTTTTGTGTTGTTTCTTTTTTTGTTTTTCTTGTTGTTTTTGTTGTTTGCTTCTGTAGGTATTCACGTCACCCGTTCCGAGCACAGAACAGTGTTTTGCCTTCGGAGCGGACGTCGTGAGTTGGCTACAGAAGCAACAATTTGTGATGTTTTGTGTTAGTAAGTGTTGTATGTAGATACTGTAAATAATTCATGTCAATCATTTAACATCTTTCTTGTGCCTTACCCCACAGCTGCCCGTACACCTGTCAGAGATCACGCTCGGTTGTCTTGTCAGCATAGGGGTTTGCGGGACGCCGTAAACCCACATGTAACATTTGGTGTCAGAAGTGGGATTTGATCTCTGGCTGGTGTTCCCGGCTGTGGAACAGCACATTGATACTCTGAATCATCAATTTAAAAAAAAAAAAAAAATGTATTGACAGCCACATTTAGAAATTAACTTGAATCTTCCTTCCTGCGTTGATGAAGTGCGAAACCCATGTATTCAACTGAATGGATACTGACAAGTCGATAATTTCTGAGCAGGAAGGCAAGGCAAACCCCACTTTTTCTTGGTAACGAAAAACTTAAGTAGACCCCACTTAATTGTGTTACCTGACATTCTACTAAGTTAAATTGGAGCTACTAATTGATCTTACCCACACATGGTTCTGACGTAGTGACGTTAACAATTTACTGACGTTGACATAACGGTAGCGTTAATATTTACGCTGTGGCTTGAGGTTAGGTATGACGTAATAGAAACATTAATGGTGACTTGTTATGATCGGAGTTTTGTAATGTGATAAAACTTCGGATTGTAGCATTTTACTGTAAACGTCGTCGGTTTATGACGTCATATTAGACTACCAGTACGCAACGTCATACTGTGCTGAAAGCATTTGACATTTCAAATCGCGTGTGCTTTAATAACTAACGTTTTAGTTAGATTAACGCGTATAACACATATCTTAACGTTTTAGTTAAGCCCATTCAATCATCACTGATCATAACTGATCAGTTTATAGTGGTTTTGATAGTAACGTGAGATTTACGTTATCAATAATGGAGCGTTTAATGCAAATGGGAAAGGACTTAGGTTATGAGGGGAAGGAGTTACAAGGTTTTGTTAAAGAGCAGCAGGATATTGAGCGGGCAGAAAGGCAAGAGCAAAGGGATTTAGAAAGGTTAAGGTCTGAGGAAAAGGAAAAGGAAAGGGCTGAAAAAGAAAAGGAAAGGGTACATGAACTAGCTAAGTTAGAGGAAAAGGAAAAGGAAAGGGCACATGAACTAGCTATGTTGAATGTTAATAAGGAACTTGAAATAGCACGCATCAAGACTGAAAGGGAGGCAAAAGAGATTAGTGAGGCCCATTTAGAAAAAATAAAACATGGGTTTGAGCTACAGCACCAAGAATTAAGGAATCAGTTAGAAATGCAGAGAGCGAAGCTCGAGCTAGAATTTGAAAAGCAAAAAGCTGAGAAGGTGGCGCATGCCCGGGATCCTAAGTTACCTTATTTTGAAGAGGGTAAAGATAAAATGGATAGTTATTTATCTAGGTTTGAGAAATATGCTACGGCTAATAAATGGGATAAGAGTGTTTGGGCCGCGTATTTAAGTGCATTGCTCAAAGGGCGCGCACTTGATGTATATGACCGGTTGTCAAATGAGGATGCGGCGGATTATGAAAAGTTAAAGGACGCTTTATTAAAAAATTTTGACATGACAGAGCGCGGATTTAGGAAGCAGTTTCGTTATAGTAGGCCCGAGAAATCAGAAACGTTCATACAGTTCAGTAGTAGACTGAGAAGTTATTTAGAAAAATGGCTTAATATGGCAAAGATAGAAAAATCTTTTCCGGCTGTCTGTGATTTCATGGCAAGGGATCAGTTCCTGGAGTCATGTAATAGAGAACTGTATGTGCATCTGAAGCCAAAACAGTTTGGTAATTTAGATGAAATGGCTAGGGAGGCAGATTTGTTTGCAGAAGCGCGCGGGGGCGTATATAGTTGCATTAATAAGGGGCAACGCGATAATAGAGGCGCAGCGCAGGGTAAACAGGACAAAGTTGACTCGAACAAACCGAGTGGTAGACCGGATATCAAGTGTAGCATATGTGGTAAGGGGCATTTAACAATTAAATGTTTTAAGAACCCCGACAGGAAACAATTGTATAGCGCAGAGGTAGGAGCAACTGGAGTTGGGGATAGCGGTGTTAAAGAAAATTTTAACACGCGCGTAGAGACTCAAGGTTCTCAGGTTAAGAATGAGAATACGCAGAATGTAGGTCGTGGTTATACACGTGGTCGTGGTAATTTTAGAGGGTCTTTTCGCGGACGCGGTAAAAATAATAGCACACCACGTGGCGCAGCACACCAAGTTAGTTTTTGTCAAACGGAAGTAACTAGGAAAGGTGATGAGATTGGAAGTATTTTTGAAAATAAGGTTGGTGATCCTTTGATTTCGGATAGGGAGGAGTGTAGTAAGGAAACTAGGGAAGGTGTCTGTTACTTCTTAAAGGCAAGGTTACCGACGGCACAAGGATTGGTTAATAATAAAAAGGTGGTTGTATTAAGAGATACTGGGTGTACAGGCTGTGTCGTTCGGAGAAGTTTGGTTTCGGATAGTCAGTTAATAGGGAAGGAATCAAATGTTACGTTGATTGATGAATCCACACAAAGGTATCCTTTGGCAATGATTGACATTGATTGTCCTTTTTTCACTGGGAAAACTGAAGCTTTGTGTATGGATGATACGTTGTACGATTTGGTTATCGGTAACATTGATGGATCAAAACTTCCTGATATGTCTCATTTCTCAGCTGCGGCTGTAACTAGGTCTCAAACTAGGCAGGATGAGAAGCCTTACAGAAAACTTAAGGTTCCCGATCAGATCATTAACGATGACAAGGAGGCTTTCAAGCAAGCTCAGGTTGATGATCCAACTTTGGAAAACATCAGGAAAAGGGTTGTATCTGGGAACAAGACTGTGAGTCGTGGTTTAAACCGAGGTGAAACTAGGTTTATTGAGAAAAAAGGGTTGGCATATAGGGAGTTCACCAAGGGTAACAAAGTCTCTTTCCAACTTGTGGTCCCTCAAAGTTTCCGAGGAAAGGTGTTGAAACTGGCTCATGAAACGCTTATGTCTGGACATATGGGTATTAGGAAGACATTGGATAGAGTTGTAACTGAGTTTTACTGGCCCGGTATTTGCGGTGATGTCGCTAGATTTTGTAAATCTTGTGATATTTGTCAGAGAACTATTCAGAAAGGTCGGGTCACTAAAGTACCTCTAGGAAAAATGCCATTGATTGATACGCCATTTAAGAGGGTGGCAGTGGACATAGTTGGTCCAATTGAGCCTCGATCTGATAGGAAATCTCGGTATATTTTAACCATGATAGATTATGCGACAAGGTATCCAGAGGCGATAGCTTTACCGAGTATTGAGACGGAACGTGTCGCGGAAGCGCTTATTGAAATGTTTAGTAGGGTTGGCATTCCTGATGAAATGTTGACTGATTGTGGATCACAGTTTACTGCTGAGGTAATGAAGGAAGTCAGCAGACTTCTTTCTCTTCAACAGTTAACGTGTAGTCCGAGACACCCAATTTGCAACGGACTGATAGAGCGTTTCCACGCTACGTTAAAGCAGATGTTACGTCGCATGTGTGCTGAACGTCCAAAAGATTGGGATAAATATCTTCCAGCCTTATTATTTGCGGTAAGGGAAGTCCCACAAGAGTCTTTAGGATACTCCCCTTTTGAGTTGTTATATGGACGTAACGTCAGAGGTCCAATGGCAATATTAAGAGAATTATGGGCTGAAGAGGTACGCGATGAGCAAGTTCTTTCGACGTATCAATACGTTATTGAGCTTAGGGAACGGTTAGAGCAGACATGCAAATTAGCGCGTGATAATTTAAAGAAGGTTCAGATTAAGCAGAAAGCTTATTATGATAAAGGCGCGAGGTCGCGTAAATTTGACGTCGGCGACAAAGTACTGTTGTTACTACCGACAGACAGTAATAAATTATTGCTTCAATGGAAAGGTCCTTATGAAGTGGTTGAGGTAGTGAACAGAATGGATTATAAGATTGACGTCAATGGAAATGTTAACACATATCACGCTAACATTCTGAAGCAATATGTTGAGCGTCAGACTGTGACGTCTCATTGTCTGGTCTCTGAACCTATTTTGTCGACAGACAGTCATGATAGAAATGACGTCGACGAGTCTTCATTTGAAGACAGCAGTTTTCAAACTGCAGAGCAACCCGAAAGTGACGGTGACGTTAGCGTCCCACACACACTAACGTTAGAGGAGAGTGAGGAGACAGAAGGGCTGAGAGAACAGCGCCTTGCAGGACTGACATGTCAGACAGACCAAATTATATGTACCACATTTATGTCAGAACCTGTGAAATCAATCAAATCTGTTAAGCCAGAAAGGCCACCTCCAGTGAGATTAAAACGATATCCGTTTTCTAACAAACAACAGAGTGTCAGGGGAACAGGAAAATTCTGGGGCAAACCACCTTGGCTTACTAGCTAAATTTTACTTAAGAAAATTTGGGGGCAGACTACCTTAGTAGGTAATTCTTCGCACGGTTGTTGTGTAAATAGCTGTCTTGTTTAGATAGGTTCATCCTATTCCATCTCTGTACACAAAGAAAAAACATTTCTGATTGTTTTTTCTCCAAAAGGGGAAACCTTTGTTACGAGATGGAATAGGAAACCTCTCTGGTGCTTATGCACATCTAAATTATTTTAGTAGATATATGGTAGGGCGGTGTGAGTGAAATATTTTGGGTGAAATATGGTACGCAAACTATGCGGCTCCATGAACAAGTCATGCACATATCATACGATGTATGCATGAGTGGTTTATAGAGAGCTGTTTTTACAATACAGGGGGCCGCTAAAAGGCTGAGTTCTATAGAATTTGCCTAAAAATCGCCAACCGCCAAATTGTGCCATATATGATTTTTATTCCCGTCACGTGTTGTGTGGGTGTTCGTTTTGACAGGAGTCATGTCATTGATTATAGGGTCGTTTCATCAATTTTTCCTATGGGAAATATACTATTTGAAGGCAGATCCATTATCTACTCGATTTTGCTATCTGGCTTTGTTTGTGGCCGGTATCTCCACTTCCCCACGAACAAAGCAAGGTAATACGAGTAGGCATGATTTTCCGGTAGTATTCATAGATATATAAACCCTGAAAAAAGCGGACACCTTAGCAGCAGGTCAAGTTGTAAAGAGTAAACACAACATTGTGACGGGGAAATAGAAAGTATATTGAAAGGTATGTTTAATCTATGTTTAGTATTATTTTTGTATGAACATGCTTGTAGGTTTTGGAGGGGTTTACTTCTAGTATACCCCAACTTTCTGAAGCCTATTCTGAATTCACTATTGAGGCCTGTAGTGATTAGGCTACTAGCTTTGCCAGCTAGACGTCGCAGGATCGATCCCAGGCTTCTCCAGTAGTAGAATGAGTCTTTCTAAGTGAGGTCCTGTCTCATGCTGACCCTAGATGTTGGTGAGACGTAAAGTTTGGACACCCGCTCATTCTAGATTCATTTAGGCTTTTAGACCCCTTTTGTAGAATGTAATTAATAAACGCCGGGTCACTTGTTTGATCCATGACTTGTGACTGGCTGTGGTTAGAAAACCGTCCCAATATGATATTAGGTGTAGAGGGGACGTAAACTTAAGACGGGTTTAACCACATCTTCATCATCAGGGCAAACTCATACAAGAGCCTGTTGGGTTATCCGTGATGATGAACCGTAATGAATTTTATTTTACAAGCATGTTCACGTTGATTAGAAATAATTTTGTTCAAGAAGAATTACGAGTTCATTTTGTAATGATGCCGTTTTTGTCTGATAACTCAGTTTGTGCATGTATGTACATATAAAGAACGTGATGATGATAAGTGGGAGTATTTGGTCGCCACACGTCATAACGGCCTGAGCGGCGGGGATGACGTCAGCTGCGTCATCGGCGTCGCGAGGACGGTTGTGACGGGGTGCCTACCAAATAGAGAGAATTTACGGCAAACAGTGTTGGCCCATATGAGACACTAACAAATGTTGTAGATTATAGATGAAAATCTTCTGTTGTAGTTTCTATCTGTTATTAATGTATTGAATTTGTGAATAGCTATATTTGTGAGCCGTGTCGCGGAGAAGGATATGAAATAGAGATTGTTATGTTTCCTGTAATTGGCGGCTGACCAGGTAGCGCAAAGGCGTGGTCTGTTCAATTGCCTCTTACTTGTGATAATGTAGTGAGCACAAATTTGATGAGTATTATGCTCAGTAGTAGTGAGCATTAATTGATTTCTGTAGTGCTCAGTAAGGAACCATGAACTTTGAGTATTATTGTGTCAAGCGCTGGGTGCTGATAATTTGATGCACAGTCAAGTTGAGTTCTGCTGTACGGTTATTTGTCGCATGCACTAATCAGCCTGTATGTCTGGTCGGCGCACTGTATGTCTGGTCGGCGCATGCGCAATAACGGTATATGCATGAACATATTTTTACTTCTCCGGGAGGGGGATCATGATATAGCATGTATGTTTTGTGACTCGTTTCTAGTCCCGTTATCGTAATTTGCAGGCATAACAATGTGTGACCTGCTGCTCCCTGCTTCATAGCAGCAGGTACTGGTACGACGCTAGGCGTTAGGGTCCAGCAAGGGCGGACAGACCGCCGTAATCAGCGCCTACCAGGATAGAAGCAGATTCTTCTAAATCATTGTTCGTTGTAAACAAATGTGATCATGGAAGAGGTCAACTTACCTTATTTGGACGATCACTAAACGGCTGATCAGCAAACGTGATCGCTAATCCTAGGATAATCAATTATGTTGATAGTCTAGTTTTACTAGTTCGCGAGAAGAAGTGTCACGCGAGTGGGGAATTCACCCAAAGTTATAAACTGGCCAGTCGCGTTTTGTGTTGTTTCTTTTTTTGTTTTTCTTGTTGTTTTTGTTGTTTGCTTCTGTAGGTATTCACGTCACCCGTTCCGAGCACAGAACAGTGTTTTGCCTTCGGAGCGGACGTCGTGAGTTGGCTACAGAAGCAACAATTTGTGATGTTTTGTGTTAGTAAGTGTTGTATGTAGATACTGTAAATAATTCATGTCAATCATTTAACATCTTTCTTGTGCCTTACCCCACAGCTGCCCGTACACCTGTCAGAGATCACGCTCGGTTGTCTTGTCAGCATAGGGGTTTGCGGGACGCCGTAAACCCACATGTAACAGCATGCATGCATGCCTGCATGCATGTGTGTGTGCATGCATTGCATGCATGCATGAGTGCATGCATGCATGTATGCATGCAAGAGTGTATGTGCATGCATGTGAGTATGTTCATGAATGCATGAGTGTGAATGTGTGTGCATGTATGCATGTGTACATTTATGCATGAATGCATGTGTGCATGTTTTTGCATGCATGCATACATGCATAAGTCTGCATGCATGCATGAGTGTGTGTGTGCCTGCATGCATGTGTGTTTGCTAAGTGCTTGTATGTATGTATGTATGTATGTGCAGGACAAGTGCAAAATCCCCACCCCCTAAAACCCCTGTCACACCAGGGCTGCGTCCTCACGGCCTTCAAAGAAAAATGCAGAACGCCGAGGTGCGCGCAGTACGATCGCAAACATCGCCGTAGCAATGCAGTGGCATTCCTAGTAGGCGCATTGGGATCGCAAAGAACGCCAAGCGACGGCGCGCATTTTGAGCATGCTCAAAACAAACGCCGTCGCTCGGCGTTCTGATCAGAGCGCAGTGAGGTCGCCGTAAGGTTGCCATAGCTGCGCAGTAAGGTCTCCTGCAACGCTACAGGAGCTCGGCAGGGGCGCACCTAGATCTCCTACAACGCCATGTAAGCTCGCTTGTATAATTGATTAACTGATTGATTTGATGTTTAACGTCCCCGTCAACACTGTATAGGTCATTTTGGAGACATTGCTTCCGATTTTGTGGGACTTTTACCCGACATTGAGATGAAATGACATCTCAAGCCCTGTCGCCCAATGAAACCAATAGAGTTTACACGTATAAGCATGGACAGTCCGTCTCGCACCACTTTGCCTGGGCAGGCTTAGATCCTCTAAGCGGTTAACCAGTACTCGTGTGAGGTCGGTTTCAGCTCTGCGTGGAAGCATCATGCAGCCCATCTATCTCTTCCAGTCCCGATGTGCGGGGGCCGCCCGCTTTTATAAACAGTGGCTAGAGTAGAGTTTGATTGTGTACTGTCCCAAAAATCCTACTTCTGAGGTGACTCCTCCAGGGTAAGGTAATGGCACTTGACTTGCTCCTGCTTGCGGTGATTGCGGTGGACTTGCTTCCGACGGCACAGGAGTACTGGTAAACTGCTTAGGGGATCTAAGCTTGCCAAGGCAAAGCGGTGCGAGACGGACCATCCATGCTTATTAACCATATTGGTTTCATTGGGTGACAGGGATTGAGATGTCATTTCATCTCAATGTTGGGTAAAAGTCCCACAAAATTAGAAGCAACGTCTCCAAAATGATCTATAATGTGTTGATGGGACGTTAAACCTCCAATCAAACAAAACTGTTCGACTGATGAAGATGTCTGTTTACACTTTGAGAACGTCTTCAACATGTGAGCGCCGTAAAAGCGCAGTGTACGCATTGTGAGTGCCGTAAAAGCGCAGTGCACGCATTGTGAGGGCCGTAAAAGCGCAGAGGAAGCGCCGTGAGAGCGCATACAATCCCCATCAAGAACGCCGCAGGATCGCGATAGATCGCCATGTAAGCTCCGTAGCAACGTCTTGGTTGCTGTAGGGATGCCATGACAGGTCCATGTTAAAAAAATATCCCATATTTCTTGCGATCTTGCGGCATTCTGAAAAATTTAACAACGCCGTTCCATCGCAGTGAAAACGCGCCATAGTGTGACAGGGGCTTAACAACTTTGTAGAGCGAGGGGCATAATAACTGTTTATGAGTGTTTATGAAGAAAAAAAGAAAAGAAAAAAATTCCAGGCCTCCACTGGGGTTTGAACTCACGCCCCTCAGATTCATTGTCCACAAACTGATTCATAGTCCAGCACTCTATCCACTACACTGGCTCATAAGATTGGGTTTTCACAATGTACTAAGTTCACATTGTACAAATACCCAAAGTGACAATGGGCCATAACTCATGAAATATTTTTCGGAATTTAGTCAAAATTTAATCAGGTCATCTACTCATCACCACCAATCTATTCACCAACTTTCAAGAAAATTTCAAAGGGCAATAACTCTTGAAAGTGGCACAATCCGGATGAGATAAAAAATACACATCCCCTAATTTTCCATGAGGAATCCATATCTGAAATTTCAAAACCCTAGCATACATGGTTCTCAAGTTATGCTATGCCTCACAAAGCATATAAAGGTACAATGTAAAAATACCCATTAAAAATGACAAAGGGCCATAACTCATTAAGTATTTTTCGGAATTTAGTAAAAAGTTAATCTGGTCATCAACTGATCACAACCAATCTATTCACCAACTTTCAAGGCTCTAGCTCTTATAGTTTTTGAGATATTTTGCTGACAAGATTTTATCAAAAAAATTTCAAAGTGCAATAACTCTTGAAAGGGGCATAATCCAGATGAGAAAAAAATATGCATCCCCTAATTTTCCATGAGGAATCCATATATGAAATTTCAAAACCCATCACAGACGGATGGATGAACGAAGCAGAAGCAATATGCCTCTCCAACTTCTTTGAAGTTGGGGGCATAACAAGCTACAGTATTTAAATATTCAGACATCAAAAATCATAAAAATTAGCCTGAAAAAACCAGTGTAAATTCAGATCAGACTGCTCCAAAAGCAGCAGTCTGATCAGGATCTACACTGTTTGCCACTATTAAGCTAAAGTCTTAGTTGCTAAAATATATAATGAATAGTATTCATAGTACTATAAGGTTCACTCAAAAATGTCTGAAGAGTAAATACTGTATAAAATGCTACCAGAATAGGTTTGTAATTTAATATTAGACATTCCAAACTTCAGGACAGATTCCAATGCTAGGATTTTGATTTTTTCTATGG
The DNA here is from genome assembly GCA_963580285.1 of Lucinisca nassula. Taxonomy (NCBI): domain Eukaryota; kingdom Metazoa; phylum Mollusca; class Bivalvia; order Lucinida; family Lucinidae; genus Lucinisca; species Lucinisca nassula. Next base: position 109,596,018 of record OY757018.1, on the reverse strand, counting down.
GCAAGGCTGGGCCTGCAACATGCCAATTATAAACTTGTTACTCATTGGGGTGAGAAAAATAAGGCTTCTTAAAAACTGAACATATAATTTGTGAAAATTTTATTACTGCTAATGACACCATTATAGGTACAATGATCATTCCTGTATTTTCATATGGGAGCCCTAAAAACTTTTGACCTTTATTTCTGAACATTATAAGATGGTATGGAACTGGTCTATAGATTGTTCAGTTTGATGAAATATCCACAGATTAAATCAAGACTGGAGGAAAGAATACCTCCATAAAAGTAGAGTCAAAGAATTTTACTTCATTAATTTCTATGTAGCTGCACAGACACCAAAAAGGGTCACTGGCAAACAGTGCAGGCCAGATCAGATGCCGCAAGATCTGGGCCTAACTCATTACAATAACACATCCGTGTAACAAAGTGCATTCTTTCATATAAAAACCATTTGTTTGAACTGAGGTTTAATGCCCACGTCAACACTAAGGTCATTTTGGAGATGTTGCTTCCAGTTTTGTGGGACTTTTACCCAACATTTAGATGAAATGACATCTCAAGCCCTGCCACCCAATGAAACCAAAAGGCTTACATGCATTGGACAGTCTGACTCACATCACTTGGCCTGGGCAGGCTTAAGCCTTCTAAGTGGTTTACCAGTAATTTTTCTGATGAATTTGTGATATTGGTCTTGTTTATACTTAAAACATAGGTTATGGGTGCTGGTTAGAACCACCTCATTGAGGCAGTTCCAACAAGCCCCCACAACGTATGTCTTTGAGCAGATATAAGAAAAATAAAAAATACCCCCGTAAACCCCAGTTTTCTTTATATAAAGAGGGGGTTTATGGGGCTGTTCATATCACAAACCTGGTCCATTTGTCGTACAAGGGGTGGCAGGCCTATTTTTTCATTTTTATTCTATTTTTGACGGAAATTCTGTTAGCAAATAGTGTAGGCCTTGATCAGACACCGCATTCTGCGGTGTCTGATCTGGGCCTGCACTGTTTGCCAAGGTAACCCTTTAGGGGTTTCCAGTATGCAATGGGTTAATGATAAGACATATTTCATATAAAAATTACCTATCCTGATTATTTCCTGTTTCTGTTCTACTGTTAGGCGTTGGTAAGAGAAGGGGAACAACTCCATTCTCCAGTTCCATACACATTTCTGTGATGGTGTCATCAAAAACACCACCTGCATCATCGGCTCCCTCTCCTATCAGCTGTACCTTCCAGGCTCTAGCAGGTAATCGCAGGTCTTCTGCATTTAGTTTGATTACTTGTTGAGAGATCTGAGTATACACAGGTCGACACTTTTTTCCTCTGTCAAGTACAAAGATAATACTGTAAAAGCCTTAAAAATTCAGATACCTCGAATACTTGCTATAATTCTCCTTAATTTTTAACAAATTTGTTTCACGATCCAGCAAGAGGTCCAAAAGGTGCAGACAGACTGGCATACAGAGTAGATCCTGATCTGATCTGGGCCTGCAGTGCTTTGTTAGGCCTATCTGTCTCAATAGTTAGGATCACTAGGGTAATTTAACCCTTCTCTTGCTGAATATTCATTTTAGCCACACCCATCTCTGACTTTGAACCAATCAGATTACTTGATGTAATTTATTCCTACAAATTCATAAACTGAATGTCAAACAGTGTAGATCCTGATCAGATGGCTTCTTCAGAAGCCATCTGATCTGGATCTACACTGTTTGCAAAGATAGGGGTTGTCGTGAACAGCAAGATAAGGGTTAATTAACCCATTTTGTACCGGAAACCCCAAAATGGGTAATTGGCAAACAGTGCAGGCCCAGATCAGAGGTCACAGGACCTACAGTGTTTGCAAAAAAATCAGCCATTTCCAATTAAATTTTGAATAAAACACAACATGACACCCCTAAATTTTGAAATGGACTCCTATATATAAGGAGAATATATCACATGGAGCGTGATAGCTCATTGGTTAGTGCACTTGCCTCTGATGCTAGAGGTCCCCGGTTCGATCCCCGGCAGCGGCGATAAAAATTTCGGTGTCCGAACACGCTCCATTGGCATCATTTGCAGGGATGAATGTCATTAAGTGCACCATCCTTCGGATCGGGATGTTAACTGGAGGCCCCCTGTGCAGGGAGAACCATCCCCTGTGCAGGTTAAAGAACCCTACCATAATTACATGATTACTGTGTAGGCTTTCATCCTGCAAAAACTGGAGTGTATATAATATACACCTGCCTAGAATGCCCGAGAGGGCGTATGGCAGTATATATAGAAAGAAAGAAAAGAAAGAAAGAAAGATTCCATTTGGTCCAAAGAGGGTTAAAAGGACCATAATAAAGAGATCACAGAGAAGAAATATGACAGTAAATAAGCCAGATCAGGAGAAAAGGGTACTTACACACAAGTGACCAGGAAAGGCTCAGACAAGCCTGCATACATGCTCAGTCTCATCAGAGCCTTTCATGCTTCAGAAATGTAAAGGAGATCTTGAGATAACTTCATGCAAGAGTCGTGTGTGTTTGTTTTTGGTCCCACTGAAAACTAAGATCATATGTAGATGGGACCTCAGTTTAAAGACTCATCTGAAAGTCCCACTGGTTTTTCTCACGTGTGTTTCTCCCAGAAATCTTCAGTGGGTGAAATTGCAAAGTAGCAGTCTAAACCTGACATGCATATGAAAGCAGATTTTGTGTGCTGATTTATGCTATTTGTTATTTCCATCTCTATATAGGGAAGAAAATACACTGTATGCCAGAAACTAGTTTTTGTTTAAGTTTACAGTTAAACAATCCAGTCAACATTTTTTAGGTCATATCAAGCCTTTTGGTTTACCTCACTACATTATAACAAACCTGTGTGCTAAAATGGCATCTTTCATATCTCTAAACCTAGCATTTCAGCCGGAGCACAGCATTTCTTACAGTTTATATGTGTTCCCAGGGAAGAATCAGATCAGTCTCTGGTCAGATTATATGGATGCGCAGGCTGATCTGATTCTTTGCTGGGTGCATATGTAAATTGAAGTAAATGCTGTGCCCTGGCTCAAATATCAGATAAAATGTCTTGATATTTTTCTGTTTTCTTGTCCAAACATCATAGATTGTGGGTGCTTGCTAACTCATTGAGCCCGTTTTGATGAGTTCCCACAATCTGTGTTTTTGAGCAAACACAAACTGGCTGATTTTCCTTGGAACCGAAAGATTTTGTGACTTTAATGTTGTTTTAAGGGGAATGGGAATACCTGGAAATTTTTTCTGCCATTTTTCAAATGGAGACAACTTTTGGGACTTCCTGTTTGCTTTTCTACAAGACCTGTCCAACCGAAAAAGTGGTCTACTCTAAAAGGAAAGAATTCTTCTTTCCTTTAAGAGTTGACCCCTACTAACATGGGAGACAAAAATATTTTTGTAGAAGCTGCCTCCCCTTAAGATATTCGGTCACAAGATTCAACCACCTCAAAGGGCATTGGCATCTTCCAGTGTCCATGTCTCAAACACATATAAAAATGTGTAACTTACTTTGTAGCCAGCCGCTTTACAGTAATGTGGGGGCCATAGTTCTTTCCCTGGACCATAGTTTTTCCTACAGACCTTACCAGTGGTAGTGTATAGACTCTAGGGGCTAATATTCCTCTCAGCTGTCCATCTACAAGTCCTGAGATGCTCATCTCAAACTGAGACAATTCCTCCTAAACAAAGATAACGAAAACTTTTTATCGTGTTTACCCTAAGTATACTGACATCTCAACTCCTTACCATACACTACACCTGCCGCAAATCTTTTTGCACCAAAGCAACCCTGCCTTGAGTGGGCAATGACAAAAAGGATTAAATCTGTGGCGGCCACAGCGGATAGAAGCTGATCAGGGGGATCACGGGGTAATCAAGGTGTTTCCACGGTATTATACAGGTATAAAATTGACTGTCCGCGTTACCTGTCTTATAGTTTCTCATAGACATATAAGTGAAACGCGGCTGATCCGCAGTGTGTATGCAGCATCATTGCGATGGCTTGCAGTGGGAAGTAGGGCGGGGTCATGCCCGGAAGCACAGTGGACCAAAACAACTAGACCATGGTGTTGCAAGGGTTCAAAAAGAATTGTGGCAGGTCTACTGTACTTGTTCTTAAATGTGAATAAGTACAATTCACTACCAATTTTTGTGTCTAAAAATAAATGGATGACTGCCAGACAGTGCAAATCCTGATGCCTCATTTTGCAGGAACCCATCTGGGTCTACACTGTTTCCTCAGACCTGTCTGTTTGAATACATGCAGTAAATATGATAGATCTGTAATCTTCTATGATTTTGCATCATCCCTTTTCAGTTCTCTAATACACATATGGGCCCAGCATTTAGTGCAATTTACATGTGCACCCAGCCAAGACTCAGATCAGCCTGCACATCTGTGCAGTCTGATCAGTCTTCATTGTGCACTCCAAGGATAGCTAAGGGCCCAATGCTACTTAATGCAGCAAGAGAAGTCTCTGGCCAGTTTATGGATGCGCAGGCTTATCTTATTCTTCATTGGGTGCACATGTAACTTGTAGGAAATGCTGTTCCCCGGCTCATATGTCTTATGCCAACAAATGCCATGTATACTGTCCAGGACAAGTTGTTAAAACCATCATCATCAGTGGTCAAAAATATCATCATACCAAATATGAAACAAATCCATCAAATGGTTTGGACAATACGAACTCTTAAAAGTTCAAGTTCTACCTGGTACAAATACTCTAACTTGAGGCTACAGGATCATGTAAGTATGTATGTACAAACACATGTGCAGAAGGATGTTCATACGTACAGACAAACTATATGCTCCCAGCATCATGCTGAAGGTGGTGGCCAAAAAATAACATTTTCTCCCTTGACCCAATCTTATACAGGGAAACCCCAAAACGCGTCATTTTAGAAAAGTGCAGGCCCATATCAGATGCTGTATTCTGTGGCATCTGATGAGGGCCTTTACTGTTTGCAGGGAGTTCAACTGAATAAATTTCTAGAAATAACTGAATCTGACACCCTAAATTTTTCTTTTCTTTTTCTTTCTTTTTTTGTTTTTGTTTCTGGCCCTTTCAAGATTATTTCCCTCATTGTGAGCCAATTGTTATTCAGAGGTGAGTGAGTACTGGAGTACCCAGAAAAAAAACCCCACCAGATCTGTCGTTGCATCTCTCATGACCCAAGCGAGGCTTGAACCCACAGCGGTGTGAGACCTAATGATAAAGAGTCAGCACTTTTACCCACTAGGCCACGGAGGCCCATTTTTTTTTTTTTTTTTTTTTTTAATAATTAAATGACCTCCTGCTATATGAAAGGGGAGGGAAGAAATACATCCAAATAAGAACACCATAAAAATCCCCAAAATTGGGACATCTTTAGGACTTGCTGTAATTCTCCTAAAACAAATTTGTTTCATGATACAGCAAGGAGTAACCAGAGGACCAGTGGTCCTGAACCGCTCACCTGTCTAGTGACAATTTTCCTACTTAATTTCACTTAAATTGGCTCAGCAGTTTTGGAGAAAAAAAATATCTGAAATATGGATCCTGAATGACCTTGGTCTAAGGCCAATGAATGACCTTGACCTTTCTCACCCATAGATCTTCATGTATTCAGTTACTTTACCTGATCTACAAATTTTGGTGACACTGTCTTCAATGGTTTCCTATAAATCCATTATTTTCACTTTGCCCCATGCAAAAGCCTAAGTCGGCAAATTTGACATTGCTGTAAAATAGGTCAAGGTCAACCCAGGGTCACCAGTTGTACAAACCATGATGGGCCCGAGTACCATATGCTACATGCCAAGTTTCAAGGCCACTGGCGTTATGGTTCTGGAGCAGAAGATTTTTGAAGGCTTTTTACCATATATGGGCATGGCGGCCATCTTGGGTCTAAGGCCAATTAATGACCTTGACCTTTCTCACCCACAGATCTTCATGTATTCAGTTACTTTACCTGATCTACCAATTTTGGTGACACTGTCTTCAATGGTTTCCTATAAATCCATTATTTTCACTTTGCCCCATGCAAAAGCCTAAGTCGGCAAATTTGACATTGCTGTAAAATAGGTCAAGGTCAACCCAGGGTCACCATTTGTACAAACCATGATGGGCCCGAGTACCATATGCTACATGCCAAGTTTCAAGGCCAATGGCCTTATGGTTCTGGAGAAGAAGATTTTTGAAGGTTTTTTACCATATATGGGCATGGGGGCCATCTTGGGTCTAAGGCCAATGAATGACCTTGACCTTTATCACCCATAGATCTTCATGTATTCAGTTACTTTACCTGATCTACAAATTTTGGTGACACTGTCTTCAATGGTTTCCTATAAATCCATAATTTTCACTTTGCCTCATGCAAAAGCCTAAGTCGGCAAATTTGACATTGCTGTAAAATAGGTCAAGGTCAACCAAGGGTCACCATTTGTACAAACCATGATGGGCCTGAGTACCATATGCTACATGCCAAGTTTCAAGGCCACTGGCCTTATGGTTCTGGAGAAGAAGATTTTTAAAGGCTTTTTACCATATATGGGCATGGCGGCCATCTTGGGTCTAAGGCCAATGAATGACCTTGACCTTTATCACCCATAGATCTTCATGTATTCAGTTACTTTACCTGATCTACAAATTTTGGTGACACTGTCTTCAATGGTTTCCTATAAATCCATTATTTTCACTTTGCCCCATGCAAAAGCCTAAGTCGGCAAATTTGACATTGCTGTAAAATAGGTCAAGGTCAACCAAGGGTCACCATTTGTACAAACCATGATGGGCCTGAGTACCATATGCTACATGCCAAGTTTCAAGGCCACTGGCCTTATGGTTCTGGAGAAGAAGATTTTTGAAGGTTTTTTACCATATATGGGCATTGGGGCCATCTTGGGTCTAAGGCCAATGAATGACCTTGACCTTTATCACCCATAGATCTTCATGTATTCAGTTACTTTACCTGATCTACAAATTTTGGTGACACTGTCTTCAATGGTTTCCTATAAATCCATAATTTTCACTTTGCCCCATGCAAAAGCCTAAGTCGGCAAATTTGACATTGCTGTAAAATAGGTCAAGGTCAACCCAGGGTCACCATTTGTACAAACCATGATGGGCCTGAGTACCATATGCTACATGCCAAGTTTCAAGGCCACTGGCCTTATGGTTCTGGAGAAGAAGATTTTTGAAGGCTTTTTACCATATATGGGCATGGCGGCCATCTTGGTCATGTGATCCAGACCCCGCGAACAAACTTTCGTTCCCCAATCCCACTGAGGCTCCATATGAAATTTGGCTTTGATTGGCCTTGCAGTACAGGAGAAGAAGATCTTTGAAAATGGTGGACGGATGGATGGACGACGGACCATGGCTATACTATAAGCTCACCTATGAGCCTAAAGGCTCAGGTGAGCTAAAAATCCATTATTTTCACTTTTTCCTATGCAAAAGCCTTAGTCAGCATATTTGACATTACTGTAAAATAGGTCAAGTTCAACCCAGGGTCACCATTTGAACAAATTATGATAGGCCCGAGTACCATATGCTACATGCCAAGTTTCAAGGCTATTGGCCTTACGGTTCTTGAGAAGAAGAATTTCGAAGTGTTTTTACCATATATGGGCGTGGTGGCCATCTTGGTCATGTGATCTAGACTATATTGGCAGCTTTTCATTTGTTCAACTCCCAAAGGCTCCATATTGAATTTCACTTCAATTGGCTCAGTAGTTTCTGAGAACCGCCGTAGGTTCGAGCCTCGCTCGGGCCACGTGTGAGACGCCAAGTTCTGCAACGGAAGGTCAGGTGGTTTTTCTGCGGGTACTCCGGTTTTCGCCCACCTCTGATTAACGATCGGCTCGATATGAGTGAAATAATCTTGAAAGGGCCGTAAAACCCAAACCAAAAAAAAAACAAAACAAATTTGTTTCATGATACAGCAAGGAGTAACCAGAGGACCAGTGGTCCTGAACCGCTCACCTGTCTAGTGACAATTTTCCTACTTAATTTCACTTAAATTGGCTCAGCAGTTTTGGAGAAAAAAAATATCTGAAATATGGATCCTGAATGACCTTGGTCTAAGGCCAATGAATGACCTTGACCTTTCTGACCCATAGATCTTCATGTATTCAATTACTTTACCTGATCTACAAATTTTGTTGACACTGTCTTCAATGGTTTCCTATGGTTTCCTATAAATCCATTATTTTCACTTTGCCCCATGCAAAAGCCTAAGTCGGAAAATTTGACATTGCTGTAAAATAGGTCAAGGTCAACCCAGGGTCACCATTTGTACAAACCATAATGGGCCCGAGTACCATATGCTACATGCCAAGTTTCAAAGCCACTGGCCTTATGGTTCTGGAGAAGAAGATTTTTGAAGGCTTTTTACCATATATGGGCATGGCGGCCATCTTGGTCATGTGATCCAGACCCGCGAACAAGGCCAATGAATGACCTTGACCTTTCTGATCCATATACATTCATGTATTCAGTTACTTTACCTGATCTACAAATTTTGGTGACACTGTCTTCAATGGTTTCCTATAAATCCATTATTTTCACTTTGCCCCATGCAAAAGCCTAAGTCGACAAATTTGACATTGCTGTAAAATAGGTCAAGGTCAACCCAGGGTCACCATTTGTACAAACCATGATGGGCCTGAGTACCATATGCTACATGCCAAGTTTCAAGGCCACTGGCCTTATGGTTCTGGAGAAGAAGATTTTTGAAGGTTTTTTACCATATATGGGCATGGCGGCCATCTGGGTCATGTGATCCAGACCCCGCGAACAAACTTTCGTTCCCCCATCCCACTGAGGCTCCATATGAAATTTGGCTTTGATTGGCCCTGCAGTATAGGAGAATGGTGGACGGACGACGGACGGACGACAGACCATGGCTATACTATAAGCTCACCTATGAGCCTAAAGGCTCAGGTGAGCTAAAAAAGGTGCAGATGGAATGAGAAACAGTGTAGACCCTGATCAGACCGCTCCTTCAGGAGCGGTGTGATCTGGGTCTGCACTGTTTGCTTAGACCTATCTGTCCCAATATTTAGGACCATTACGGTAGTCCCCTTTGTTAATAAACTTACCTTTTTTGTGTTAATAGGCAGCAGTCTCCATGAAGAGTAGATAAGGTCTGAGAAATGATGAAGTAGTTTCAGTCTTCCTCTAATATCCGTCAAAGAATATCTGGACAGGCTACTATATTGCGGTGGGATGGTCTCGGGGGTCCCTAGCAGGAGAGGGGTGGGGACACCTGGAACTCGGAGAGGTGGAGGTGGGCATGACCAGGCTGCCGAGTGACTCTTTCCTGCTGAGATCTGGAAGCAGATATACCTCCATTAATAAAATAGTAATGATTTCCTACTATACATCAAGCACAGTTTTAAAACAACTATTGACGCCCTGCCTTGTATTTAAGTTTTGTTTGATTTGAGGTTAAACATTCCCATCAACGCTATTAAGGTCATTTTGGAGATGTTGCTTCCAATTTTTGTGGGATTTTTACCCGACATTGAGATGAAATGACATTTTACTCCCCGCTGCCCAATGAAACCAATAGGGTTTATATGCATGGACGGGCTGATTCACACCACTTTGCCTGGGCAGGCTTAGACCTAAGCAGTTTACCAGTACTCGTGTGCAGTCGGTTTCAGCTCAGCGTGGAAGCATTTAAGTACATACAGTCATTTTATAACACTGTTCATTATAAAATGGTTTTCAATATTACACAATTTAAAGATGGATCCAAAAATAAAAATATCATATAACAAGAACTGTCATCAGACAGTGTAGTTCACCTGGAAGTATTCTTGAGGTCATGGGCATACAAAGGGGATATTGCTGAATCATTGGACCTTTGTCTATCATCATACCAAATATGAACCAAATCCATAATATGGTTTGGAAAATATGAGCTCTTAAATATTAACATAAAATTTCAAAGTCTGTGACCTTGACCTTGAATATGTGACTTATTTCTGCTCCAAGATATAGGTTGTGGGTACTCGTTAGAACCGCCTCAATGAGGCGGTTCTAACTAGTACCTACAACCTATGTTTGCAGTATAAAAAAGAAAAATATCACAGATTTTCGTCAGAAAAGTAGCCATTTTGGAGATGTAAAAATTGCACTATATCGTACGGGTGTGTTATCGTAATGTTAGCACTGATGGCCATTATGTCCAGTAGAGCAAAATATTTTGAGAAATTTTGTTAGTAGGTCACAAATGGAACATTCCTATGCAACTGCTTCCTTTTAAAGTAAAAAGTCTTTTAAAAGTTTTTTTCTATTTTAACCCTTGTCCTGCTGAATATTTAAATATGTCACACCCACTACTGATTATCAGCCAATCAGATTACTTGATGCAAATTATTGCAACAAATTCATAAACTTGATGGCAAACAATGAAGATCCTGATCAGATGGCTTCTTCAGAAGCCATCTAATCTGGATCTACATTGTTTCAAAGATAAGGCATATCAGAGCTCAGCAGGACAAGGGTTAAGTTCTTGCGACCATCTTATTCAGCAGAGCTAAAGATCTTTAACATTAAAAATTTCTAAGTCTGTGACCATTATGATAGCACACCTTGCACTAAAATGGCATCTTTTATCTCCCGAACTGACATTTTTAAAATAAAATTTTTGAAAATTTTCTAATTTCAAGTCCACATGTACATGTAGATTGCTGGTGCTATTTAGAATTGCCTCAATGAGGCATTTCTAACTAGTAGATAGTTGGTGCTGGTTAGAATCATCTCAATGAATTATTTCTAATGAGTACCCATAACTATGCCTTGAAGCAATAACAAGGAAAATAATAAATACCCCTGCAAACCCCATAATGTGGGGTTTAGAGGGATGTTTAGTACAAGAACTTGATAACTTGATGACCGGGACCTTCACGGCAGGGGTACTGCCAAATAAAACTTTGGATCTATATTTATCATCCAGCCAAATATGAACAAAATCCATCATATGGTTTGGAAATTATTATCCTAAAAAAAATGTAAATGTGGAAGCCAATTCCAACACTAATGCCAATGTCCATGCCAAAGCACACGCTGATGCTGGGGGATAGTGAAAAAGCTCTACCTTGACTCTGTTCATGCCAGCTAAAAGGGCCCATAATATTTTCATTTTCCTATACAATATAATCTGTACATTTTTGTTTGGACATAGCATAGTTGTTTAACAAACATGGTTTCTGCTTTGGAGCCCAACAAGTGTTATAAGGAGGTAGTGGTGTAATGGTACTTTCATTTAAGCAGATAATTTTTTTTAACTATTTCTAGATTTCTACAGGCTGACATGTTAAATAGTATAACCACTTACCTGTCTGATATCTTTACCGTTCAGCCCAGGAACAACTTGAGGCTCTCTGATAGGAGAACTAGTATGACCCAGACCAAGCTGACCATCAGCATTATTGCCCCAGGCCCAGACATCTCCCAGACTGGTGAGAGCCAAGGTGTGGTCAACTCCGACTGCTATGTCTTCTATGAAGTAATTAATAAGTGCTGGAACTTGTTGTGCTCGCATGTTATTACGGCTTCTCGTATCAGGCTGGCCAATCAGACGATCTGAAGACAAGAAAGACAAACTGAAATCCATTTTGTCAAATATTATGCTGTTTTCCAGTTTATGTTAATTGTGGTTTGTGGTTTTGGCTTTACAGCCCTTTTAAGATTATTTCACTCATATCGAGCCATTCGTTAATCAGAGGTGGTGAAACCGGAGTACCCAGAGAAAAAACACCTGACCTTACGTTGCAGAACTTGGCGTCTCACATGTGACCCGAGCCAGGCTTGAACCACAGTGGTGAGAGACCTGATGATTAAAATCAGCGCTCTTACCCACTAGGCCACGGTGGCCCGTACAGTTTATGGTTATTTCTACAATAAATGGAACAATGAAACATCCCAGCATGCACTCAACTTTGAATCAACTTTAAAACAACATTGAAAATGCTGTTTCAATGTTGATTCAATAGTGAGTCAACTTTATGTGCCTGCAGGGATTTTTGACTGGAGGCTGGTCATAAATTGTGATTTTACTACTACTGCAATAGGCGTTTCTTACAAAATTAGGTTTATGACAGGTCCTGTTTGAGCTCCACATCAAATTAAAATGTTGGGCTAACCAAATCAATTCTGTATAAAAGTTGGCCTAAATGTTTTCTTATACGAAATTTTTCTTCCTTTTATGAGAGACAAACTATGTAAACAACAGAGGCTGTCAAATAACAGGATAATCATCACATGAACAAGTCCGCAAAATGATATATAGAGAAAATGGGGTTGATGGGGTATACATAAGTTTGCTTATTTCTGCCCCTAGACATAGGTTGTGGGTACTTGTTAGAATTCTAACGAGCACTGTGAGGTTTTTTGGGGTTGGGGGGTGGGGGGGGGGGGGTGGGAGGGGGGGAACTGTCTAAAACTACAAGATATGGGGGCGAGTGGGAAACCACCAAATAGGGTGCACCGATTTCGTGCCAATAGTAAAATTCTCTCCCTTGGAAAGATTGCGCCTTTTATAGCAAACATTTTGTCAGCATACAAATTTGCCCTTTTATTGCGAAACAATGCGTAAATGCGACAAAGTGACCCACAGAGGTAATTTATTGAATGTTTAAGGTTTCATATGTGACATTTTGAGATTGAATCGTTTTGCGTCTTTCATTGACATTGCTTATTATTTAGCATTATCATTGCCTAAATCCACATTTCGATAGGGAACAATATTTGGACAAATTGTATGCCATGCTAATATTTTAAGGCAAGGTTTGTTGTTATTGTGCATGTTTTTGCAGCACTTTATTATCATGTTTCTGAAGATTTCCCCTTATTGTCCTTGCAGTTTGACGTGGTTGACCAATGTGGTACATCAGTAAAGTAGATCGATGATGTTGAAACTACATTAAAACTACAGTACACTCTGGGCGTTCTTTGTGTTTTTATCTCTTGCGCAGGTCCAGCATAGTTGCGTCAGTATGCCGGAACAAGCACCCACAAGCTATGTTTGGAGTATAAATAAGAAAAATATCGTGGATTTTCTTCATTTTGGAGATGTGAAAAAATGCACTATGCCACATAAGTGTGTTATAATGTAACCACCTAAAACGAAAGTTTTAACCTCTGACCCTGATCTGGACATGAAGGTCACATAAACTTTACAGCATAGGAATTGGAAAATAGACAATATTTTCTCTAAATATTCAGGCATCTCAGCTCCTTACCATACTTGCTCTTAAATTTGAGCAAGTATAATTAACTATCCGATTTTGTGTTAATGAGTACCTGGATGAGCGGCAAACAGTGAAGACCCTGATGAGATGCTGCATTCTGTGGCATCTCATCTGGGTTTACACTGTTTGCTCAGGCCTATCTTTCCGAATACAAACAGAAATTACGGTAACTTCTGTGCCAACAAACCTTGTCCCCAGGTGTACACCTTTCCATCTTTAGTCAGAGCCACGGAAAACTGAGCCCCACACAAAACTTTTTTGATTGTTTGTCCCTGAAGCGCCTCAATCTTGGTGGGATTTAAAGATCGCGTAGTATTTCCATGTCCTAATTTCCCATAATCTCCATCCCCAAAGGACCAGACTGTGTTACCATCAGCTGATATACACAAGGTATGATTTAGGCCACAAGATACCTGAAAGAGATGATATGTGGTTTAACCCATTGTATACTGGTGGACTCTTCCATTGCTATATGTTGGACAAGCCCATTTATAACATAAGGGGCTTCAGGCCTATTTTTTCCATTTTTATTCTAATTTTGATGGAAAATTCTGTTAGCAAATAGTGCAGGCCCTTATCAGACGCCTCATTCTGCAGCCTCTGATCTAGCGTCTGATCTGGGCCTGCACTGTTTGCCAACATACCCCTTTTGGAGTTTCCGCGCATACAATGCGTTAAACATATTTTTTTCTTATTTAAATACCTGGTACAAAACATGGATACAAGCATGACAGGAGACAATAACGTGATTATAACAAACATATCAATACACCACAACCACTTTACAACAATGCATGTTCATTACAACATGAATTTGGCTAAAATAGAGTTTAAAGATGAATCCCAAAAATGTACAGGGGCCAGTTGTTCAACGCATCGTTTGCTTAATGAGCTCGTTACTTGTCATATTGTTAACTCTTCTAGCAAGTACAATATTGTAAATATTGGTATTTTTGCTGAAAAAATGTGAGCAGCTTTTGCGTCCGCAAAAGCTGCTCACATTTTTTCAGCAAAAATTTCAGCATATTTGCCATATTTAATGATCAAAGTTTCAACGAAACGTGAACTAACGACATCGTTAGTTTTGAACAACTGGCCCCGGATTTAATAAAAGCACTGCAAGCACTGCATCATACCCCACTACTGCACTTACTGAAACTTCCAGAGAATATTAGGACTAGAGCTGGCTAATCGGAACTGAAACGATAATCGATTATCAGCCCTGCCATTGGGATCGATTATCGATTAGAAATCAGTGAAGATTTGGTCATAGTTTTACCTGTCTGGCTTTCTGACTGAGCATGACACCTACTATTTTTTGTAGTTTACCATATCTATTTGAACAGACAGGCCTGACAAACAGTGTAGACCCAGATGAGACGCTGCAGAATGCGGCGTCTCATCAGGGTCTGCACTGTTTTCCAGTCATCCAGCTATTTTAGGCACAACCTTTGGGTAGTAAATTGTACATATCAAATAATGGATTACAAGCAATCAGCAATGATAATCATTTTTGTGGAATTTATCAATTCATTAATTGATTATCCGACTAATCGTGCCAGCCTTAATTAGGACAGTTACTCCAAAAATTGGTTAGCCAGCATTACAGTTCTTATGTTCTGCTTACATTTATAAGAGTTTTCGTGAAAAAATCTCAAACAGTTTTCAACTTACAGAGCAGAAACGAGTACATGGTTGAAATGACTATGTTCAATGTTCAAAGGGCGATAACTCCAAAAGTAGGCAAACCAGATGTTCTGCACATCGCCTCATAGTGCTTTACATTTGGATGAAGTTTCATGAATATATCTCTAAGGGTGTCAGAGTTATGGAGCGGACACAAGTGCATGAAAGAAATGGCTATGTTCAATGTTCAAAAGGCAATAACACCAAAATATAAACAAGAGGCCCATGGGCCACTATCCTCACCAGAGCTCAGGGGGCACTGCCGACTGGCAGCAAAGTATTTTGATAAAACCATGGAAGCCCTGCGCCCAAGGATGCTACAGATAAAATTTGGACCCAATCAGCCTAGTGGCTTCAGAGGTCTGATGTCGCTTGAATGTGTTGTTGCAGGACAACAGATGACAACTGACAATTTCCCATCTGTAGCAACCAATAGGCCTAAAAGAACATTATTAAAGGAACATGTCTATGTAAGTTTGACAAACTATCTTGAAAGGCATAAATGTCATTTTTCAATTTTCCCCATTATAAGTCAATGGAAACTCTTAACTTGCCATGGCAAACAAACCAAAGAGCCAAATTTCATAAACCGGAGCTCAGATGGGCATTGCCCAATGGCAGACATGTATTTTAACATGGTATGATTTTAATCTACCAAGTATAAAGTCTCCCAATTCCCAAATGAGCACTCATGTGGACTGTATCTGAAATATTAGGTGTTTTATATAGTAGAGAGGGTGGGGCATGAACCCAATGGAGCCCTGGTTGGTGCCACTAAATGTGTCTTATAAAAAAGAACAGAGACATATATGGTTTAGCGGTGGGATATGTATGGCTCCTGAGATGTAAGGCCTTTTAAGCAGTGGAAGGATTCGGGCATGGTGGATTCCAGAAAAGCCCAAGATTGTTGCAACCATGCTGAACAGTTTCTGAGATATGAGGCCCTTTTATGAAGTGGATGGGAGAGAAATGGCCCCTGCAGACCCCACAAGATGGGTTGACTGTATGTGTCTAATAACAATGAACAAGAATATATATGATTATGTGGTGGGGATTTGAATAGTTTCTGAGAGATATGGCCTATTATGAAGTGGGGTCTTATCATAAGGAACAAGAATATATATGGTTAAGGGGTGGGGATCTGACCGATTTCTGAGACATATGGCTTTTAATGAGGGGGGGGGGGGGGCATGCTGGTGTCACTGATTGCATCTTATCATAAGGAACAAGAATATATATGGCTTAGGGTTAGGGCTCTGAACAGTTTCTCAGATATATGGTCTTTTGTGAAGTTGAAGAATGGAGCAATTGGCCCGGGCGAGCCCTGGGGGAACCCTATGTTTGTGTCACTGAATGTGTCTTATCACAAGGAAAAAGAATATATATGCAGGGCCTGACAAA
Source organism: Lucinisca nassula (assembly GCA_963580285.1). Lineage (NCBI taxonomy): Eukaryota > Metazoa > Mollusca > Bivalvia > Lucinida > Lucinidae > Lucinisca > Lucinisca nassula. Next base: position 109,579,673 of record OY757018.1, on the reverse strand, counting down.
TCCAAAAATTTTCCACTTGCCCACCGGGCAAGTAAAATATTTTTGCACTTGCCCAGCTCAAAATCCTACTTGCCCAGGATTTTGGATCGCAAAGTGAGGTTGAATGCGGGGTATAATGGTGACGATGATGACGACCAACATTTACAGGGTGTCCACAATTTGAGTAAAGCAAAATTCCCTGACTTTTCCCTGACTAAAATCAAATTTCCCTGACCAATGTTTTTGCCATTTTGTGCATTAAGTTCTAACATCTGTTGGCCTCCTTCTCCCCTACAGCCAACCCTTTCCTCCTTTTACAACACCAGCTGTAAGGATCCTACTCTTTAAATAGGTTTTTGTTTGCTTTTTTCCCTTTGTATTTATTTTCTAGTTTTTTTTTCTAAACACATACATGTACATGTATTTACATAAGTCATTTGTATAGCTGGATGAAATCCTTGAAACAAGAGGCTCAGTGAGCCTAATCACTCACCTGAGGAACATTTTAGAAAGCTGTTTGTCTCATGGTTTCAGAGCAGAAGATGTTTTGAAGTTCTTCCAATTATAAATCAGTGGGGGATAATGAGCCAAGGGTAGTAGCCAATTTGGACGCCATAGGGCTGGCAGGATTTATGCTGGTGACTAACTTATGTTGCAACAATACTAAATATCTAATCTCAGGGCCATATCGATTCAGAGGAAGATTTCTCAATTTTTCATATTATTAGTCTACAGGAGCTACCGGTTATGTGTTTTAGTTTTCGGTTCCACCAACAGCTAAGGTGATACTGAGACAGGACCTCAGTTTAAAGACTCATCTGGAAGTCTGGAGAAGCCCTGGATCTATCATGTGATCCTTTGTTTACCAGGTGGGTAGCATAACCATTACACCACAAAGGCCTCTATAGGAGCTAATGGGTCCCTTGGCATAGTCAAGGCATGGTTGGTTGGATTACATACTGAATAACTAAGCTCTGGGCCTTATGATTTCAGAGAAGAAGATTTTTTAAGTTTTTTTATCCAATGTAAGTCTATGGAAGCTTATGAGCCCCGGGGAGTGGCAAATTCTGAGCCCAGGGGCATGATTTATGAAGGTGACCATTTTGCATTGCTACATACTAAATATCTGAGCTATGGGCTTTATGGTTTTGGAGAAGAAGAGTTTTGAAGCTTTTTTCCATTATGTCTATGGAAGCTAAGGAGCTCTGGGGCATGGCCAATTTGGACCCCAGGGGCATGATTGGCAGGATTTAGGTAGGGAACCACTTGACGTTGATGTATACTAAATATCTTAGCTTTGGGCCTTGTGGGTTCAGAGAAGAAGATTTTTTAAGTTTTTTCCATTGTAAGTCTATGGGAGCTTATGAGCCGGGGGCATGGCCAATTCTGACCCTAGGGGCATGATTGGCAGGATTTATTCAGGTGACCATTTTGCATTGCTACATAATAAATAGCTGAGTTATGGGCTTTATGGTTTTGGAGAAGAAGATTTTTGAACCTTTTTTTTCTGTTATAAGTCTAATGGAAGCTAAGGAGCCCTGGAGTGTGGCCAATTTGGACCCCAGTGGCACGATTGGCCAGATTTATGTAGAGGACCACATGATGTTGCTACATACTAAATATCTAAAGCTCCGGGCCTTGTGGTTTCAGAGAAGAAGATTTTTTAAGTTTTTCCCATTATTAGTCTATGGGAGCTTTATGTTGCCATGGCAACAAGAGTTTCCATCTGATCTGCCCCAAACATTATGCATCTTTTCCCCCTCCCTGATAATGCTTCACATGAAATTTAATTATGATTGGCCTATTTGCTTTAAAGATATACTTATTTGAAAATGTGAACGGACACTGGAGCATTGGCATACTTTTACCTCACATGAGCCTTCGGCTCAGGTGAGCTAATGCATGTCCAAATACAAAGAGATCTGTTGGCCTCCTCCTCCCCTATAGCCAACCCTTACCGTCCTTTAGTTTCTCCTCAAAGAATAATTTACCAAATACTTAAGAAGAGGACAAGACATTATTGTTATTATAATTATTATTATTACAATTATTATTATCAAGGTAAAAGCCAAACATGAAGAAACTGCCTTAGCCTTTATTTTTGATGTTTTTTTATCATTCATGGACATATTTTTTCAAAATTCCCTGACTTTTCCCTGACTTTTGCTAAAATTTCAAAATTCCCTGACCAATTTCAAAATTCCCTGACAATTCCCTGACCTTGAAAAAATATTTTTTTCCCTGACTTTTTCCCTGACCGTGGACACCCTGATTTATAAATATAATCTAAGGTTTCTGACAGGTTTCGAGCACAACCACTTTCCATTAGGGTCTAATTATTTCATGTTTGTGTTTTTTTCCCTTTGGTGTCTCTGATGCGAGCTCAGGGTTAAATGTATCGATTCCTGATCATTGCATTCACTTCTATTTATTTCCGTCTGTGCGGTAATACGGTAGAAAATATTGTTGTTGTCACAGTCAGTAACGGTACTTTGTCAAGTTAATTGCTGAAATAAAACCATAACCGATTAACAATTTAAGATACAGTTATATAAAACCTTCTAGCTTGACACGCATGATTATCACGAGCTGCAGCCGATAGAGATCTACTCAAAAGATAAGAAGTGTCAGGGCAGCGAGATAAAAGATTAAAAGAATGCAGTTTATTTAGCTGACAATTTAATGAACCAACCACAAGACGAGAACCCCCTCCATCCAAAACGAACCCAAACTTCACCCCCCCCCCCCCACACACACACACAAGAAAGTTCAATGCGATCATCATTTCCGCCATCCAAATCGTCGTCCACAAACCACCACTCCCATTTTTCTGCACGAGATCGAAAAATGACGTCATCCGACCCCAGCAACCCCACACGTGTTTAATTTCATTGTTTTATTTTAATGGGGTGTATCTCTTTCATAATAAATGTTTGGAACCGGTAAAAAAATATTTTCTCGATAGCTAAACGGTTGTGGATACTGGATAGAGGCGCGACTAATCCGCGGTTACCAACATTAAAACATTCGACTTTTCCCACCAGCGTCTGCTATTTGGCGCCAACACATAACCATTCACGAGATAGTAGAATAGTCCGTTTTTACTACCGTCAGATATAGCAAATCGTCTTAGGAGCTATAAAATCATTTTCACATTGTGGGTTTAATTTTATGGCAGGGATAAACGCAAATTAGAGACATAACTTAATCTTATTTTCACACCTTGTCACGCTTATCGATAGCGCTAGTGGTACACACTACACCAGAAATGAAAGAAACGCACCGCCGGGCAATCATATTCAATTCGTAATTATATGACTAGGATTAACAATAGTGTCATAACTGAACCGTTATAAAAACAAAGATGGATTTGTCTTTGAATTGCCGACAAAGCGGGAATTATTGTGATTTACTTACTGGTTTAGTTTTACCGTATTTAAGGGCTCAAAAGACTGACAGTTGTAAACGATTTTTGCACTTGCCCGACCGGGCGTCGAAAGGTCAAAGTGCACCTGCCCGGCGCGATTTCGGACTTGTCCCGGGCAATGGATTTGTCAGCCCCTGATATATGGATTAGGGGTGGGGATTGGTAAGGTTTCTGGAATATTTGGCCTTTAATGAAGTGGAGGGGGTGGAGCATGACCCCGGCACATCCCGGGGGACCCTCAGCTTGGTGTCGATGAGTGCGTCTTATCGTAAGGAACAAGAATATATAGGTTTAGGGGTGGAGATCCGAATGGTTTCTGAGATAAATGGCATTTTATGAAGTGGAGGAGGTGGGGCATGTCCCCGGCACATCTGGGGGGCCCCCAGGTTGGTGTCACTTAATGCTTCTTATCATACGGAACAAGAATATATATGGTTTAGGGGTGGGGATTTGTAAGGTTTTGGAATATTTGGCCTTTTATGAAGTTTTGTTTGTTTGTTTGATTTGAGGATTAACGTCCCCGTCAACACTGTACAGGTCATTTCGGGGATGTTGCTTCCAATATTGTGGGACTTTTACCCGACATTGAGATGAAATGATATCTCAAGCCCTGTCGCCCAATGAAACCAATAGGGTTTTATTAGCATGGACGGTCCGCCTCGCACCACGGTTCCTGGACAGGCTTAGATCCTCTAAGCGGTTTACTAGTACTAGTGTGCGGGCCGGATTCAGCTCTGCGTGGAAGCACCATATATTTCTTCAAGCCCCTATGGGCGGGGGCCAACCTTTTATGAAGTGGAGGGGGTTGGGAATGTCCCCGGCACATCCCGGGTGTCCCCATGGTTGGTGTCACTGAATGCAACTTATCATAAAGAACAAAAATATATTTCATTTAGGGGTTTGGATCTGTTAGGTTTCTGGAATAGTGGGCCTGTTGTGAAATGAAGGGGTAGGGCATGGCCCAGGCACATCCTGGGGGACCCCCAGGTTGGTGTCACTGAGTGCATCTTATCATAAGAGACAAGAATATATACGCTTTACGGGTGAAGATCTGAATGGTTTCTGAGATAAATGGCATTTTATGAAGTGGAGGGGGTGGGGCATGTCCCCTGGCACATCCGGGGGTATCCCCAGGTTGGTGTCACTTAATGCATCTTATCATAAGGAACAAGAATATATATGGTTTAGAGGTGGGGATCTGTAAGGTTTCTGAGATATAAGGAATTTTATGAAGTACTGGTGGCGGGGAATGGCCCCGGCACAACCTACAGGACCCCCAGGTTGACATAAAAGCATATTGCTGTGAGAAGTTTACTAAAGGAACATTTCTATGAAAGTTTTGTCAAAATATCTGCAAAGGCTTTGTAGTTAATGCCATTTTTCAATTTTCCCCATTATAAGTCTATGGAAAATCTAAGTTGCCATAGCAACCAAACTAAAGAGCGGAATTTCATAAAAAACACAAAACCTGTAAAGGCAAATATGGTGAATATTTTCATAAACTCTCAGCCTCATAGAGCATACGGTTTCTGCGGAGATGATTTTTTAAGTATTTTTTTTTTTTTTCTATTTTTTTCGATTTGGTTTCCATGGCAACCAATACAAATGAGCAGTAGGCCCAAAATCATATGGCAGATAGTAGATTGCCTAAGGAATATTTCTATGAAAGTTTTGTCAAAATATCTGCAGCGGCTTGGCAGCAAATGCCATTTTTCGATTTTCCCCATTATAAGTCTATGGAAAATCTAAGTTGCCATCGCAACCAAACTAAAGAGCGGAATTTCATAAAAAACACAAAACCTGTAAAGGCAAATATGGTGAATATTTTCATAAACTCTCAGCCTCATAGAGCATACAGTTTCTGAGGAGATGATTTTTTAAGTATTTTTTTCTATTTTTTTTCAATTTGGTTTCCATGGCAACCAATACAAATGAGCAGTAGGCCTAAAATCATATGGCAGATAGTAGATTGCCTAAGGAATATTTCTATGAAAGTTTTGTCAAAATATCTGCAGCGGCTTGGCAGTAAATGCCATTTTTCAATTTTCCCCATTATAAGTCTATGGAAACTCTAAGTTGCCATAGCAACCAAACTAATGAGCCGAATTTCATAAAAAACACAAACTTTCAATCCCCCAACCCAAGAATGCTACAGATGAAATTTAGGCCCAATCGGCCTAGCGGCTTCAGAGGAGATGTAGTTTAAAAGTGTTGACGTCACCAGACGCAGACGACGACGCACAACTGCCTATCCTATAAGCTCCCCCGGAGCCTTCGGCTCTGGTGAGCTAAAAAAGCAGAGTTACAGTTCATACGTTCTGCACGTCGTCTCATGGTGCTTTATATATTTGTGAAGTTACATGAGAATATCTCAAACAGTATCAGAGTTATTGAGCAGACACAAAAATGTGAGGTCCTGATGGATGGACTGACTGACGGGCAGACTGATGGATGGACATCGAAAATTTCGGAGCGTATAACATAATAGCCAGCCACTTTTTGTGGCAAGGCATAATGACCATAAATAGACATTTTCTACATTTTTGTTTGGATAAAGCATGGTTGTTTAACTAGCATGATTCCTGCTTTGGAGCCCAAAAAATTGTTATAAAAAGGTTCAGGTGCTTTTTTATTTAGTTTTACTGCCCTATCAAGATTATTCACTTATTTTGAGCCAATCTTTAATCAGAGGTAGGCGAAAACCGAAGTACATGGAGAAAAACCACCTGACCTTTCCTTTCAAAACTTGGTGTCTAACATGTGACCCGAGCAAGGCTTGAACCACAGAGGAGAGAGACAAAAACAATGTCCCCCCACCATAAATTAACACCTATTTGAAAACTTGGTTTGGGTGCACACAAGCCATTTTTGGCCCATAACAGAGTTTTCAGCAGGCTGTGACCTTAAAACAAGAGGGCCATGATGGCCCTGGATCGCTCACCTGATCCATAGAGTAACAAGTGGGCCATGGGATGGGCCATTATTAACCCAAGGGCTATGATGTGCATAATGTTGAGAGAGGTCTAAAAAGGTGAAGCTTCATACCAAATATCAACAAAGGCTATAATTTGAACAATCTTTGCAAAGATCCACTAGATGAAGCTACACACCAGATATCAAAGACCTGGGCCTTGCGGTTTCAGAGAAGAAGATTTTTTTAAAGATGTTCCCTACATGTACATAAGCCTATGTAAAACCAAAATGGCCCCGAGGCAGGGGCATTTTTGACCTCAGGGCTATAATTTAAACAATCTTGATAGAGGTCCAGTAGATGAAGCTTCACACCAAATATCAAAGACCTGGGCATTGCTGTTTCAGAGAAGATTTTCAAAGACTGTCTCTATATAAGTCTATGTAAAACCAAAGGGCCCCTGGTCGGGGGCATTTGTGGCCCCAGGGCTATAATTTGAACAATCTTGGTAGAGGTCCACTAGATGAAGCTCCATACCAAATATCAAAGACATGGGCCTTGCAGTTTCAGAGAAGGGATTTTTAAAGATTTGCCTATATAAGTCTATGTAAAACCAAATGGTCTCGGGGCGGGGGCATTTTTGGCCCCAGGGCTATAATTTGAACAATCTTGATAGAGGTCCACTAGATGAAATTTCACACAAAATATCAAAGACCTAGGCCTTGTGGTTTCAGAGAAGAAGATTTTTCAAGAATTTCCCTATATAAGTCTATGTAAAACCAAAGGGCCCCAGTGCGTGGGCATTTTTGGCCCCATGGCTACAATTTGAACAATCTTGGTAGAGGTCCACAAGATGAAGCTTCATACCAAATAGCAAATACCTGGGCCTTGTGGTTTCAGAGAAGAAGATTTTTAAAGACTTTCCCTATATAAGTCTATGTAAAACCAAAGGGCCCCGGGGCAGGGGCATTTTTGGCCCCAGCACTATAATTTGAACAATCTTGGTAGGGGGCCACTAGATGAAGCTTCATACCAAATAGCAAAGACCTGGGCTTTGCGGTTTCAGAGAAGAAGATTTTTAAAGATTTTCCGTATATAAGCCTATGTAAAACCAAAGGGCCCGGGATGGGCATTTTTGGCCCCAGCACTATAATTTGAACAATCTTGGTAGGGGTCCACTAGATGAAGCTTCATACCAAATAGCAAAGACCTGGGCCTTGCGGTTTCAGAGAAGAAGATTTTTAAAGATTTTCCCTATATAAGCCTATGTAAAACCAAACAGCCCCGGGGCGGGGGCATTTTTGGCCCCAGCATTATAATTTGAACAATCTTGGTAGAGGTCCACTAGGTGAAGCTTCATACCAAATAGCAAAGACCTGGGCCTTGCAGTTTCAGAGAAGAAGATTTTTAAAGATTTTCCCTATATAAGCCTATGTAAAACCAAAGGGCCCCGGAGCGGGGGCATTTTTGGCCCCAGCACTAAAATTTGAACAATCTTGGTAGAGGTCCACTAGATGAAGCTTCATACCAAATAGCAAAGACCTGGGCCTTGCGGTTTCAGAGAAGAAGATTTTTTAAGTTTTCGGTGAAAAAATCTATTTTTGGCTCCTTTGACCCATATGTGCAACGGACCGGAACCATTTGAACAACTTTGAAAGGGGACCAGCTAAGGATCATTCCTGTGAATTTTGGTAAAAATCCGATCAGTGGTTTAGGAGGAGATGTCGTTTGAAGAAATTGTTATGCACGGATGACAGACAAAAAGTGATCCTAATATAAAACACATGATGGCCCTGGATCGCTCACCTGATCCATAGAGTAACAAGTGGGCCCCGGGGAGGGCCATTATTGACCCCAGGGTTATAATGTGCATAATGTTGAGGGAGGTCTAAAAAGGTGAAGCTTCATACCAAATATTAACAAAAGACTATAATTTGAACAATGTTGGCAAAGGTCCACTAGATGAAGCTACACAACAAATATCAAAGACCTGGGCCTTGTTGTTTCAGAGAAGAAGATTTTCAAAGATTATCTCTATTATAAGTCTATGTAAAACCAAAGGGCCCTGGGGCGGGGGCATTGTGGCCCCAGGGCTATAATTTGAACAATCTTGGTAGAGGTCCACTAGCTGAAGCTTCATACCAAATGTCAAAGACCTAGGCCTTGTGGTTTCAGAGTAGAAGATTTTTCAACATTTTCCCTATATAAGTCTATGAAAAACCAAAGGGCCCAGGAGCGGGGGCAATTTTGGCCTCAGGGCTATAATTTGAACAATCTTGATAGAGGTCCACAAGATGAAACTTCATACCAAATATCAAAGACCTGGGCCTTGCAGTTTCAGAAAAGAAGATTTTTAAAGATTTTCCCTATATAAGCCTATGTAAAACCAAAGGGCCCCGGGGCGGGGGCATTTTTGGCCCCAGCACTATAATTTGAACAGTCTTGGTAGGGGTCCACTAGATGAAGCTTCATACCAAATAGCAAAGACCTGGGCCCTGCAGTTTCAGAGAAGAAGATTTTTTAAAGATTTTCCCAATATAAGCCCATGTAAAACCAAAGGGCCCTGGGGCGGGGGCATTTTTGGCCCCAGCACTATAATTTGAACAATCTTGGTAGGGGTCCACTAGATGAAGCTTCATACCAAATATCAAAGACCTGGGCCTTGCGGTTTCATAGAAGAAGATTTTTAAAGGTTTTCCCTATATAAGCCTATGTAAAACCAAAGGGCCCAGGGGCGGGGGTATTTTTGGCCCCAGCACTATAATTTGAACAATCTTGGTAGGGGTCCATAAGATGAAGATTCATACCAAATATCAAAGACCTGGGCCTTGCAGTTTCAGAGAAGAAGATTTTTAAAGATTTTCCCTATATAAGCCCATGTAAAACCAAAGGGACCCGGGGCGGGGGCATTTTTGGCCCCAGCACTATAATTTGAACAATCTTGGTAGGGGTCCACTAGATGAAACTTCATACCAAATATCATTGACCTGGGCCTTGCGGTTTCAGAGAAGAAGATTTTTAAAGATTTTCCCTATATAAGCCTATGTAAAACCAAAGGGCCCCGGGGCGGGGGCATCTTTGGCCCCAGCACTATAATTTGAACAATCTTGGTAGGGGTCCACCAGATAAAGATTCATACCAAATATCAAAGACCTGGGCCTTGCAGTTTCAGAGAAGAAGATTTTTAAAGATTTTCCCTATATAAGCCCATGTAAAACCAAAGGGCCCCGGGGCGGGGGCATTTTTGGCCCCAGCACTATAATTTGAACAATCTTGGTAGGGGTCCACTAGATGAAGCTTCATACCAAATATCAAAGACCTGGGCCTTGCAGTTTCAGAGAAGAAGATTTTTTAAGTTTTCGGTGAAAAAAATCTATTTTTGGCTCCTGTGACCCATATGTGCAATGGACCGGAACCATTTGAACAACTTTGAAAGGGGACCACCTAAGGATCATTCCTGTGAAGTTTGGTCAAAATCCGCTCAGTGGTTTAGGAGGAGATGTCGTTTGAAGAAAAAGTTTACGGACGGACGGACGCACGGACGGACGACGGACAAAAAGTTATCCCAAAAGCTCACCTCGTCACTACGTGACGGTGAGCTAACAAGAGAGCCATGATGGCCCTGGATCGCTCACCTGATCCATAGTGTAACAAGTGGGCCCCAGAGAGGGCCATTATTGGCCCCAGGGCTTTAATGTGCATAATGTTGAGGGAGGTCTTAAAGGTGAAGCTTCATACCAAACATCAACAAAAGCTATAATTTGACAATCTTGGCAAAGGTGCACTAGATGAAGCTACATATCAACTATCAAAGACCTTACGGTTTAAGAGAAGAAGATTTTTTTTAAAGATATTCCCTACATAAGCCTATGCAAAACCAAATGGCCCGGGGGCTATATAAATCTATGTAAAACCAAAGGGCCCAGGGGTGGGGGCATTTGTGGCCCCAGGGCTATAATTTGAACAATCTTGGTAGAGGTCCATTAGATGAAGCTTCATACCGAATTTCAAAGTCCTGGGCCTTGTGGTTTCAGAGAAGAAGATTTTTATAGATTATCCCTATATAAGCCTATGTAAAACCAAAGGGCCCCGGGGCGGGGCCACTTTTGGCCCCAGCACTATAATTTGAATCATCTTGGTAGGGGTCCTTTAGAAGAAGCTTCATACCAAATATAAAAGACCTAGGACTTGTGGTTTCAGAGAAGAAGATTTTTAAAGATTTTCCCTATATAAGTCTATGTAAAACCAAAAGGCCCCGGAGCAGGGGCATTTTTGGCCCAAGGGCTATAATTTGATAATTTGAACAATCTTGGTAGGGGTCCACTAGATGAAGCTTCATACCAAATATCAAAGTCCTGGGCCTTGCGGTTTCAGAGAAGAAAATTTTTAAAGATTTTCCCTATATAAGCCTATGTAAAACCAAAGGGCCCCGGGGCGGGGGATTTTTTGCCCAAGCACTATAAATTGAACAATCTTGGTAGGGGTCAACTAGATGAAGCTTCATACCAAATATCAAAGTCCGGGGCCTTGCGGTTTCAGAGAAGAAGATTTAAAAAGATTTTCCCTATATAAGCCTATGTAAAACCAAAGGGCCCCGGGGCAGGGACATATTTGGCCTCAGCACTATAATTTGAACTAGACAAAAGTGCCCAGTGGGGCACGTATACCCCCGGCCAGTGCCATCACCTCAGCTGAAACAAGAACTACAAAGGGAAATAACTCTAAAAGGCCTGACCCCTTGGCCCTTATTTTCTTTCCCACAATACAAGTAGTCATACTGATCATGTGTGTAAAATTTCAAGTTTCTATGTGAAGCAGTTCCTGAGATATCTTTGACACAAAATAATTCTTTACGGACAGACAGACAGACGGAAAAGACAAAAGCTATATACCCCCATTGCATACTTCGTATGCAGGGGGTATAATAATCTTGTTAGGGGTCCTTTAGATGAAGCTTCATACCAAATATAAAAGACCTAGGCCTTGTGGTTTCAGAGAAGAAGATTTTTAAAGATTTTCCCTATATAAGTCTACGTAAAACCAAAGGGCCCCGGGGCAGGGGCATTTTTGGCCCAAGGGCTATAATTTGAACAATCTTGGTAGAGGTCCATTAGATGAAGCTTCATTCTAAATATCAAAGTCCTGGGCCTTGCGGTTTCAGAGAAGATTTTTAAAGATTCAGCCTATATAAGCCTATGTAAAACCAAAGGGCCCCGGGACGGGGGCATTTTTTGCCCCAGCACTATAATTTGAACAATCTTGGTAGGGGTCCACTAGATGAAGCTTCATACCAAATATCAAAGTCCTGGGCCTTGTGGTTTCAGAGATGAAGATTTTTAAAGATTTTACCTATGTAAGCCAATGTAAAACCAAAGGGCCCCGTGGCGGGAGCATTTTTTGTCCCAGCACTATAATTTGAACAATCTTGGTAGGGGTCCACTAGATGAAGCTTCATACCAAATATCAAAGTCCTGGGCCTTGTGGTTTCAGAGAAGAAGATTTTTAAAGATTTTCCCTATATAAGCCTATGTAAAACCAAAGGGCCCCGGGGCGGGGGCATTTTTGGCCCCAGCACTACAATTTGAACAATCTTGGTAGGGGTCCACTAGATGAAGCTTCATACCAAATATCAAAGACCTACGCCTTGTGGTTTCAGAGAAGAAGATTTTTAAAGATTTTCCCTATATAAGCCAATGTAAAACCAAAGGGCCCCGTGGCGAGGGCATTTTTTGTCCCAGCACTATAATTTGAACAATCTTGGTAGGGGTCCACTAGATGAAGCTTCATACCAAATATCAAAGACCTGGGCCTTGTGGTTTCAGAGAAGAAGATTTTTTAAGTTTTTGGTGAAAAAAATCTATTTTTGACTCCTGTGACCGGAACCATTTGAACAACGGACAACGGACCGTAACCATTTGAACAACTTTGAAAGGGGACCACCTAAGGATCATTCCTGTGAAGTTTGGTCAAAATCTGATCAGTGGTTTAGGAGGAGATGTCGTTTAAAGAAATTGTTTACGGACGCACGCACAGACACACGCACGGACGGACGGACGCACACACGCATGACGGACAAAAAGTGATCCCAAAAGCTCACCTCGTCACTACGTGACGGTGAGCTAAAAAGGCAAAGATCACCGAAATCTAATAAAATCTTTGTCTGCTGTAATGATTTATTGTATCAAGTTTGACCAACTTTCAATATAGGGTGCAGACAAGCCATTTGTTTCCCAAAACTGACAGTAGGTGGGAGCCTGTGACCTTGAAATTAAGGTCAAGGTCACCAAAATCTATTCAAATTTGGAAGGCTGCAATGATGTACAACCCCAGGTTTGACCAAGTTTCATCAAATCATAAATAAGACATGCCAGAATTGAGTTTTTGGGACTTCTGTGCCCTTGAAAATAAGGTCAAGGTCACAATAATCCAATCAAATATTTGGTAGGTTGCAATGATATATTGTATGAAGTTTGACCAAATTCCATAAATAATTCATTCATGAAATTGGGTGAGACAAGTCAAATTGAAACAAGGTGTAGATCACCAAAAGCTAATCAGCTCTTTGGTAGGTTGTAAAAATATAGTGCTAAGTTTGACAAATCTTTGGTAGGTTGAAATGATATATTTTACCATGTTTAACCCTTTTTGTACCAAATGGAATCTTCCTCCTTATATATAGCAGGACTCCATTTCAAAATTTAGGGGTGTCAGGTTGTGTTTTCATCAAACTTTATTTGGAAAATGACTGAGCTTTTAGCAAACAGTGGAGGCCTTGATCTGGGCCTGCACTGTTTGCCAGGGTACCTGTTTTGGGGTTTCTGGTGCTAAATGGGTTAAACTAATTTCATCGATTCGTTCATGCGATAGGGTGTTGACAATTCAAATTTGACAGTTTCCGGAGAACTTTGTGCTTAAAAATAAGGTCAAGGTCACCAAAATGAAATCAAATTTTTGGTAGATAATAGTGATTTTGACAAAATTTCATTAATTCGTTCCCGAGATAGAGTGCAGGCAATCCCTTTTTGGACCAAAATTGACTTTTGTGGGGTCTGTGCCCTTGAAAATGAGGTCAAGGCCATCAAAACCTAATGACTATTTTTCCCCCATCCTACTGATGTAACAATGCATGTTTGGTCAGAACCCATCAAACCGTTTGAGATATATAGTGCTTCAAAATGCCAATGCCAACACAAATGGGATCTGCACAAAAAACAATACGTTTCGGCCATACGTTTCCTCCCCCCGGATGGGGGACATAAATGATTAAGAATCAGTGCTCTGAAAGTTTGTGTACAGACTGATATAAGAGTTTGAGACTTTGCTGAGTACACAAGCTCACAGACCCCTCTTCACTTATCACAACTCATATAAGGTATACTCACATAAGACAAAGCAACAGATAATGTGGATATCTTACGAAAACTGAAGGATAATTTTTGGCAATTCTCCAAAAAAGCCTATGTTGTGGAAATTCATTAGAACCACCTTGCCAAGGTGTTTCAGCAAGGTGGTTCTAATGAGTATCTACACTATAGGTTTATATGTGGAAAAGCCTATGTTGTGGGTATTCATTAGAACCACCTTGCCAAGGTGGTTCTAATGAATACCCACAACATAGGTTTAAATGTCGAAATAAGGAAAATTATCCTTCAATTATCATAAAATATCCACCTAATCTGCTGCTATGTAAGCTATACTCACATAAGCCACCTGTTGTCCTTCCAGAGCTGTGACTCTCTCAGGGAGCTTTCTGTTGGCAGTGGTTCCCAGGCCAAGTCGACCATAATCTCCATTCCCAAATGTGAACAGCTTCCCGTCTACTGTCACTACAGCACTGTGTTTGAACCCACAGGAAACCTGAAAGAACTAGAAATGTGTCAATACAACACAAATGCCCCCGCCCAGGGACCTACTTCACCCCCCCCCCCCCCCACCCCCCCATCACCTTAAGGTCATGCGGCAGGGGCGGGGTTATAGCTGAACGAAACTTTTGACATGTATCTATCATCATTCCAAATATGTAGCAAATCCATCACATGGTTCAAGAAATATGAGCTCTCAAAAAATATAATATAAAAAATTTCTATGTCTGTGACCTTAACCTTCAGTTAATGGGTGGGGGGTATGGCTCAATGGAACTTAGGACCTGCAACTATTGTCATACCAAATATGAAGCAAATCCATTATAGAGTTTGGAAAATATTAGCTATTAACATACTTAATTTTGAAAATTTCTATGTCTGCGACCTTGACCTTGAAGTCATAGACATGGGTAGGGGTATTACTGAATAAATCTTTGGACCTGCATCTATCATTAAACCAAATATGAACCAAATGAATCATAAAATTTAAAGTTCAACATGGTACAAATACCTTAACCTGAGTGTTAAACATTAACAAGATGTGTTTGTGAAACACGAACATGTCCCCGGGCATGGTCATTTTTTATTCAAAGTTGCTCACAGTTCAAGATTTTTGTTTGTGTGTGAAGCCCTTGACACAAGAAACTCACATGCCAATATGAAAGCTCTATCTTAAACGGTTCAAAAGTTATGAACAATAATATTTTTCTTTAAAGTAGGTCAAGGTCACAGGTCAAACAATTTGCATGAATGTAAAGCTATTGTCACAAGGAACCTACATGCCAAATATTAAGGCTCTATCTTAAATGGTTCAAAAGTTATGAACAATTTTATTTTTTTCTTTTAAGTAGGTCAAAGGTCAAGGTCATGATCCAAACATTTTGCATGTATGAAAAGCTCTAATCAAAGGGAACCTACATGCCAAATATGAAAGCTCTATCCAAAACGGTTCGAAAGTTATGACCAAAAACGTTTATTTTTTAAGAAGGTCAATGGTCAAGGTCACAGGTCAAAATTTTTGGATGAATGTAAAGCGATTATCACAAGGAACATACATGCTAAATATGAAGGCTGTATCTCAAACGGTTCAAAAGTTATGACCAATGTTAACTTTTTCTTTTATGTAGGTCAAAGGTCAAGGTCAAGGTCAAAATTTTTTTGTGTGAATCTAAAGCACTTGTCACAAGGAACCTACATGCAAAATATGAAGGCTCTATCTCAAACCATTCAAAAGTTATGACCAAATTATTTTTTTATTTTAAGTAGGTCAACGGTCAAGGTCACAGGTTCAAATTTTTTACATGAATGTAAAGCTCTTGTCACAAGGAACATACATGCTAAATATGAAGGCTGTATCTCAAACGGTTCAAAAGTTATTACCAATGTTAACTTTTTCTTTTATGTAGGTCAAAGGTCAAGGTCAAGGTCAAAATTTTTTGTGTGAATCTAAAGCTCTTGTCACAAGGAACCTACATGCAAAATATGAAGGCTCTATCTCAAGCCATTCAAAAGTTATGACCATAATGTTATTTTTTTATTTTAAGTAGGTCAAAGGTCAAGGTCACAAGTCTAAATTTTTGACATGAATGTAAAGCTCTTGTCACAAGAAACATGCATGCTAAATATGAAGGCTGTATCTCAAATGGTTCAAAAGTTATGACCAATGTTAACTTTTTCTTTTATGTATGTCAAAGGTCAAAGTCAAGGTCACAGGTCAAAATTTTTTGTGTGAATGTAAAGCTCTTGTCACAAGGAAGCTACTTGCAAAATATGAAGGCTCTATCTCAAACGGTTCAAAAGTTATGACCAAAATGTTATTTTTTTATTTTAAGTAGGTCAAAGGTCAAGGTTAAGGTCACAGGTCAAACTTTTTGCATGAATGTAAAGCTCTTGTCACAAGAAACATGCATGCTAAATATGAAGGCTGTATCTCAAACGGTTCAAAAGTTATGACCAATGTTAACTTTTTCTTTTATGTATGTCAAAGGTCAAAGTCAAGGTCACAGGTCAAAATTTTTTGTGTGAATGTAAAGCTCTTGTCACAAGGAAGCTACTTGCAAAATATGAAGGCTCTATCTCAAACGGTTCAAAAGTTATGACCAAAATGTTATTTTTTTATTTTAAGTAGGTCAAAGGTCAAGGTTAAGGTCACAGGTCAAAATTTTTGCATGAATGTAAAGCTTTTGTCACAAGGAACATACATGCTAAATATAAAGGCTGTATCTCAAGTGGTTAAAAAGTTATGACCAATGTTATTTTTTTCTTTTAAGTAGGTCAAAGGTCAAGGTCACAGGTCCAATTTTTTTGCATGAATGTGAAGGTCTTGTCACAAGGAACCTTCAGGCCAAATATGAAAGCTCTATCTCAAACGGTTCAAAAGTTATGGCCAACGTTAAAGTTGTCCACGTACAAACCAACAAACCTACAAACCAACAAACAGACAGGGCAAAAACAATATGTCCCCGCTATCACTACCGGGGACATAAAAATTTCTAAGTCCATGACCTTGACTTTGAGACCATGGGTAGGTAAGGGGGTATTACTGGATAAAACTTTGGACCCATATCTATCATCATACTAAATATAAACCACATCCATTGCATGGTTTGAAAAATATGAGCTCAAGTTTTACCCTGACCAAAAACCTTAACCAGAGTCTTAAACATTAAAAATTTCTAAGTCCGTGACCTTGACCTTGAGACCATGGGTAGGTGTGGGGGTATTGCTGGATAAAACTTTGGACCCATATCTATCATCATACTAAATATAAACCACATCCATTGCATGGTTTGAAAACTATGAGCTCAAGTTCTACCCTGACCAAAAACCTTAACCTGAGTCTAACAGGATTACGTACGTACGTACACACTTTCGTACATTCGGACGCACGTACGCACGTACCCACGGAAGCACGTACGGAAAACCTAAAAACTATATGCCCCCGGCATCATACGATGCGGGGGCATAAAAATCACCAGTCAACAACAGAAAGTCAGCTCAAGAGAAAAAGTTCACTTATCACATAAGAAATGCGACCAGAACATCACATGAACAAGTCCATGAAATAAACACCCTGCTGAACCCCACTTTCTATAGAGAAAACTTGGGTTTACGGGCTATACAATATTTTTCTTATTTCTGCTCCAAGACATAGGTTGTGGCTTCTCATGGTGTCACAGTTGGTGATTTTCTACGAATTTACTATGCATTTTAAACGAAGACACCATTGTGTTTTATGCAAGCAGTAACCACTTCCATATAAAAGGGTGTTCCTAAACTTTCAGAATGTCTTAGTCTGTGAAAGAAAATTTAGATTTTGCAATTTTCTCCAAATAATCACAGCCTTTCATTACGATAATACACCCGTGCAACATAGTGCATTTTCAAATCTCCAAAAATGGCTAGTTTTCTGATGAAAATCCGTGATATTTTTCTTATTTATACTGCAAACTTATGTTGTAGGTGATTGAGGTGGTTCTAACGAGTACCCACAACCTATGTCTTTGATCAGAAATAAGAAACATAATGTATACCCATGTAAACTCCAGTTTTCTCTAAATAAAGTGGGATTTAAGGAGGTGTTCATTTCACAGACTTATTAACATGATGTCCTGACTGTCCCGGAGACATGGGACTTGCTAGAAAAGTTGGCGGATGATCAGGTCTAAAACTTTCCCATTGCAGGGATTTTCTTACCCTTCAGAATCAGGGTCCAGGGGCCGCTGGGTTTGGAAAAAACAGCTTGCTAATATTTATAATTGGGAATTTAAATCAGCTTAAGTTTGTCAATTTTGGTTCATTTTTCATGATTTTTTTATCAAAATGTAGCACAACATCAGAAATTGGGAAATTTGTTATAAAATTTGGGAATATCTATCTCTAAATTGGGAAAAATAGGGGCCAATTACCGGTGTCCCAGTTTATCTTGACCCCTGGGTAGCTTTACCCCCGGGGGTAAAGCTACTCAGGGGTAGCTTTACCCCCGGGGGTAAGGATATCCCGGGATATCTTTACCCCCACCCTGGATATCTTCACCCCCGGGGGTAAAGCTAAACTGGCCAAGATATCTTTACCCCCGGGGGTAAAGCTAAACTGGCCAGGATATCTTTACCCCCACCCCAACTTTTGGGTATAAACTATTTTCTTAATACCCAATTTCTTCTGATATGTAAGAGAAGCAAGATAGTGGACTCGATGTTTCACTTAACATTTTTCGTTTCAATCATGACTCAGACTAATAGAACTACCCTTAGTAAGAAATATGACCACATTAAAGAGGCAAATGATTATTTAATAACTTCTTTTTTGTATATTTTCTTATTCAAAATGTCCCTTATGACAATCTTTCATAATCTTGCATTATCCCTGTCAGTTGTGAAATGGGTGGTGGTGGTGAGTGGAAAGGTGGGGGTAAAGATATCCTGGCTGGGATATCTTTACCCCCGGGGTAAAGCTAAACTGGCCAGGATATCTTTACCCCCACCCCAACTTTTGGGTATAAACTATTTTCTAAATGCCCAATTTCTTCTTATATGTAAGAGAAGCAAGATAGTGGACTCGATGTTTCACTTTAACATTTTTCGTTTCAATCGTGACTCGGACTATTAGAACTACCCTTAGTAAGAAATATGACCATATTATAGAGGCGAATGATTATTTAATAACTTCTTTTTGTTTGATTCTTATTCAAAATGTCCCTTATGACAATCTTTCATAATCTTGCATTATCCCTGTCAGTTGTGAAATTGGTGGTGGTGGTGAGTGAAAAGGTGGGGGTAAAGCTAAACTGGCCAGGATATCTTTACCCCCACCCCAACTTTTGGGTATAAACTATTTTCTAAATGCCCAATTTCTTCTTATATGTAAGAGAAGCAAGATAGTGGACTTGATGTTTCACTTTAACATTTTTCGTTTCAATCGTGACTGGGACTATTAGAACTACCCTTAGTAAGAAATATGACCATATTATAGAGGCAAATGATTATTTAATAACTTCTTTTTATGTCCCCGGTAGCGATAGCGGGGACATATTGTTTTTGCCCTGTCTGTTTGTTTGTTTGTTGGTTTGTACGTGGACAACTTTAACGTTGGCCATAACTTTTTAACCGTTTGAGATATTTGGCCTGAAGGTCCCTTGTGATAAGACCTTCACATTCATGCAAAAAAATTTGACCTGTGACCTTGACCTACTTAAAAGAAAAAAAATAACATTGGTCATAACTTTTGAACCACTTGAGATACAGCCTTCATATTTAGCATGTATGTTCCTTGTGACATAAGCTTTACATTCATGCAAAAAATTTTGACCTGTGACCTTGACCTTTTACCTACTTAAAAAAAATAAACATTTTTGGTCATAACTTTCGAACCGTTTGGGATAGAGCTTTCATATTTGGCATGTAGGTTCCCTGTAATTAAGGTTTTTCATTTATGCAAAATGTTTGGACCATGACCTTGACATTTGACCTACTTAAAAGAAAAAATAAAATTTTCCATAACTTTTGAACTGTTTAAGATAGAGCCTTAATATTTGGCATGTAGGTTCCTTGTGACAAGAACTTTACATTCATGCAAATTTTTTGGACCTGTGACCTTGACCTACTTTAAAGAAAAAATATTATTGTTCATAGCTTTTGAACTGTTTAAGATAGAGCTTTCATATTTGGCATGTGAGTTTCTTGTGTCAAGGCCTTCCCACACAAACATCTTGAACTGTGAGCAACTTTGAATAAAAAATGACCATGCCCGGGGACATGTTCGTGTTTCACAAACACATCTTGTTGTTTGATTCTTATTCAAAATGTCCCTTATGACAATCTTTCATAATCTTGCATTATCCCTGTCAGTTGTGAAATGGGTGGTGGTGGTGAGTGGAAAGGCGGGGGTAAAGATATCCCGGCTGGGATATCTTTACCCCCGGGGGTAAAGCTAAACTGGCCAGGATATCTTTACCCCCACCCCAACTTCTGGGTATAAACTATTTTCTAAATGCCCAATTTCTTCTTATATGTAAGAGAAGCAAGATAGTGGACTCGATGTTTCACTTTAACATTTTTCGTTTCAATCATGACTCGGACTATTAGAACTACCCTTAGTAAGAAATATGACCATATTATAGAGGCAAATTATTATTTAATAACTTCTTTTTGTATATATTCTTACTCAAAATGTCCCTTATGACAATCTTTCATAATCTTGCAATATCCCTGTCTGTTGTGAAATGGGTGGTGGTGGTGAGTGCAAAGGCGGGGGTAAAAATATCCTGGCTGGGATATCTTAACCCCCGGGGGTAAAGCTAAACTGGCCAGGATATCTTTACCCCGACCCCAACTTTTGGGTATAAACTATTTTCTTAATGCCCCATTTCTTATATGTAAGAGAAGCAAGATAGTGGACTCGATGTTTCACTTAAACATTTTTCGTTTCAATCATGACTCATACTAATAGAACTACCCTTAGTAAGAAATATGACCATATTATAGAGGCAAGTGATTATTTAAGAACTTCTTTTTTGTATATTTTCTTATTCAAAATGTTGCTTGTCAGTCGTGAAATGGGTGGTGGTGGTGAGTGGAAAGGCGGGGGTAAAGATATCCCGGCTGGGATATCTTTACCCCCGGGGGTAAAGCTAAACTGGCCAGGATATCTTTACCCCCACCCCAACTTTTGGGTATAAACTATTTTCTAAATGCCCAATTTCTTCTTATATGTAAGAGAAGTAAGATAGTGGACTCGATGTTTCACTTTAACATTTTTCGTTTCAATCGTATCCCGGCAGGGATATCTTTACCCCCACCTATGCGCAATGGTAGAGGTGTGAAATCCTGATTCATGCAAGCTAGCTTGTGGTAATGTTATGTCAACCATAGACCATTGGACACCAGTAGTACCTTCCATTGTTGAGAAGTGTGCTTGTCTGGATTTTCCAAAGTCTTGATTTTTTTTTTTTTTTTTTTTTGGGGGGGGGGGGGGGTCACCCTATCCAAGCCATGAAATCTTCACCCCCACTCATGAGCAATGGTATAAGATGTGAAAAAAATATTCTTGCAAGCTGTATGGTTTAATTATGCTTGTTTTGTTTTTTTTTGCTTCACTTACATTTAAGAAGAAATTGGGCATTAAGAAATAGTTTATACCCAAACATTGGAGTGGGGGTAAAGATATCCTGGCCAGTTTAGCTTTACCCCCGGGGGTAAAGATATCCCAGTCAGGATATCTTTACCCCCGCCTTTCCACTCACCACCACCCATTTCAAAACTGACAGGGATAATGCAAGATTATGAAAGATTGTCATAAGGGACATTTTGAATAAGAAACTATACAATTTCTTAAAGTGATTTTTAATTCATAGACTATTTGATATTTTCCCTGCGGAAATATAATTTAGAAGAATAAACAAAAAGAAGTTATTAAATAATCATTTGCCTCTATAATATGGTCGTATTTCTTACCAAGTGTAGTTCTATTAGTCCGAGTCATGATTGAAATGAAAAATGTTAAAGTGAAACATTGAGTCCACTATCTTGCTTCTCTTACATATAAGAAGAAATTGGGCATTTAGAAAATAGTTTATACCCAAAAGTTGGGGTAGGGGTAAAGATATCCTGGCCAGTTTAGCTTTACCCCCGGGGGTAAAGATATCCCAGCCGGGATATCTTTACCCCCGCCTTTGCACTCACCACCAAAACCCATTTCACAACTGACAGGGATAATGCAAGTTTATGAAAGATTGTCATAAGGGACACTTTGAATTAGAAACTATACAAAAAGAAGTTATTAAATATTCATTTGCCTCTATAATATGGTCGTATTTCTTACCAAGGGTAGTTCTATTAGTCCGAGTCATGATTGAAAAGAAAAAGGTTCAAGTGAAACATCGAGTCAACTATCTTGCTTCTCTTACATGTAAGAAGAAATTGGGCATTTAGAAAATAGTTTATACCCGAAAGTTGGGGTGGGGGTAAAGATATACTGGCCAGTTTAGCTTTCCCCCTGCCTTTCCACTCACCATCACCACCCATTTCACAACTAACGGGTATAATGCAAGATTATGAAAGATTGTCATAAGGGACATTTTGAATAAGAAAATATATAAAAAGAAGTTATTAAATAATCATTTGCCTCTATAATATGGTCTATTTCTTTCTAAGGGTAGTTCTATAAGTCCGAGTCACAATTGAAACGAAAAATGTTAAAGTGAAACATCGAGTCCACTATCTTGCTTCTCTTACATATAAGAAGAAATTGGGCATTTAGAAAATAGTTTATACCCAAAAGTTGGGGTGGGGGTAAAGATATCCTGGCCAGTTTAGCTTTACCCCCGGGGGTAAAGATATCCTGGCCGGGATATCATTACCCCCATCTTTCCACTCACCCCCACCACCCATTTCACAACTGACAGGGATAATGCAAGATTATGAAAGATTGTCATAAGGGACATTTTGAATAAGAATCAAACAAAAAGAAGTTATTAAATAATCATTTGCCTCTATAATATGGTCTATTTCTTTATAAGGGTAGTTCTATAAGTCCGAGTCACAATTGAAACCAAAAATGTTAAAGTGAAACATCGAGTCCACTATCTTGCTTCTCTTACATATAAGAAGAAATTGGGCATTTAGAAAATAGTTTATACCCAAAAGATGGGGTGGGGGTAAAGATATCCTGGCCAGTTTAGCTTTACCCCCGGGGGTAAAGATATCCCGGCTGGGATATCTTTACCCCCATCTTTCCACTCACCCCCACCACCCATTTCACAACTGACAGGGATAATGCAAGATTATAAAAGATTGTCATAAGGGACATTTTGAATAAGAATCAAACAAAAAGAAGTTATTAAATAATCATTTGCCTCTATAATATGGTCTATTTCTTTATAAGGGTAGTTCTATAAGTCCGAGTCACAATTGAAACCAAAAATGTTAAAGTGAAACATCGAGTCCACTATCTTGCTTCTCTTACATATAAGAAGAAATTGGGCATTTAGAAAATAGTTTATACCCAAAAGATGGGGTGGGGGTAAAGATATCCTGGCCAGTTTAGCTTTACCCCCGGGGGTAAAGATATCCCAGCCGGGATATCTTTACCCCCGCCTTTCCACTCACCCCCACCACCCATTTCACAACTGACAGGGATAATGCAAGATTATGAAAGATTGTCATAAAGGAAATTATGAATAAGAAAATATACTAAAAGAAGTTATTAAATAATCATTCGCCTCTATAATATGGTCCTTTTTCTTACTAAGGGTAGTTCTATTAGTCTGAGTCATGATTGAAACGAAAAAATGTTAAAGTGAAATATCGAGTCCACTATCTTGCTTCACTTACATATAAGAAGAAATTGGGCATTAAGAAAATAGTTTATACCCAAAAGTTGGGGTGGGGGTAAAGATATCCCGGCTGGGATAGCTTTACCCCCGGGGGTAAAGATATCCCAGCTGGGATATCTTTACCCCCGGGGGTGAAGATATCCAGGGTGGGGGTAAAGATATCCCGGGATATCTTTACCCCCGGGGGTAAAGCTACACAGGGGGTAAAGATAAACTGTTACACCGGCCCCAAAGTTGCACAATGAAAATCCCTGCATTGTGATGTATGGGCTAAAATGAGTATCAAAAGCAAGAATAGATAAAAGCGCTGCAAGCAGAGTATCATGCCCTGCCACTACATTTACAACAAGCAAGTGATAGAACACTGTCAAGAAGGAATTCAAAGTGAAATTGCATTAGTCTTTCCCTGAATAAAGCTGACATTTGTTTGTTTAATTTGAGGTTTAACGTCCCCGTCAACACTGTAACATAAATACATGACTGAGAGTACTTTCAATGTTCAAAGGGCCATAGCTCCAAAAGGAAGTAAATCAGAATTACAGTTCTTATTTTCTGCAGAACCCTTCATGGTGCTTAACCTTTATGTGAAGTTTACGGAAAATATCTCCTGCTGACAAAGTAAATACAAGTATATCACGATTCGTTCATGTAATAGGGTGCAGAATAGCCATTTCTGGCCCAAAATTGACTGTTTTTGGAGGCCTGTGACCTTGAAAATAAGGTTAAGGCCACCAAAAGGAAACCAAATCTTTGGTAGGTTGCAATGATATATTGTACGAAGTTTGACCAAATGTCATCTATTCATTCAAGGGATAGGGTGCAGACAAGCCCAAACTGACGATTTTGGGGCCTGTGTCCTTGGAAATAAGGTAAGGTCACCAAATATAATCAAATCTTTGGTGAGTTGCAATGATATATTGTACCGAGTTGATCAAGTTTCATTGATTCATTCATGAGATAGGGTGCAGACGAAATCGACAGTGTTTGAGGGCCTGTTTGATTAGAGGTTTAACATCCCCATCAACACTGTAAAGGTCTTTTTGGAGATGTTGCTTGCAATTTTGTGGGACTTTTACCCGACACTGAGATGAAATGACATCTCAAGCCCTGCTGCCCAATGAAACCAATAGGGTTTATAAGCATGGACGGTTCGACTCGCACTGCTTTGCCTGGGCAGGCTTGATACTCTAAGCGGCTGACCAGTACTAGTGTGTGGGTCAGTTTCAGCTCTGCATGGAAGCATCATGCAGCCCATCTATTTCTTCAAGCCCCGATGGGCAGGGGCCCATTTGGGGGCCTGTGCCCTTGAAAATAAGGCCAAGGTCATCAAAACCTATCGTAGTGATGTAACCATGCAATTTTAGTCAGAATCCATCAATAGGTTCAGTAGTGCTTCAAACAGACTAAATTATAGAAATGGCTATGTTCAATGTTTAAGGGGCAATAACTCCAAAAGAAGGAAAATCAAAGATAAGGCTCATATGTTCTGCACAATGTCTCAAAGTGCTCTACATATCTGTGAAGTTTTGCGAAAACATCAAAAGGAGGAAAATCAAAGTTACCGCTCATATTTCTTTTTAGGACGTCTGATAGTGCTCTACATACCGTGAAATTTCGTGAATATATTTCAAATGGTATCAGAGTTATGTCGAGGACACAAACTATGATAGAAATGGCTGCTCCATGTTCAAAGGGCAATAACTCCAAAAGTAGGAAAATCAGAGTTACCGTTCATATGTTCTGCATCTCAACTCATGGTGCTCTACATATCTATGAAGTTTTATGAAAATATCTCAAATGGAGCGGCCACGTAACTATGATAGAAATGTCTATGTTTAATGTTCAAAGGTCAATAATTCCAAAAGAAGGAAAATCAGAGGTACGGTTAATAATATGTTCTGCATGTCGTTTCATGATGCTCTACATATATGTCAAGTTTCCTGAAAATATCTCAAATGGTATCAAAAATATGGAGCGGACATGAAACTATGAGGTGCTGATGGACGGAAGGATGAATATACAGATGGATGGACACTCAAAATGTCTGAGGGTATAACATTATGCGCTGTAAATGAACAGCTGATAGTGAAAAGCTTGGCACTTGTGAAAATTTCTGGAGTTTTCAACACACAAGTTGAAATATTGGTATTTATCGAAAATAGTTTCTTTTAACAAACCATAAAAGTAGTCCCAACTGCTACTGAGAAAATAACATGTTCTTTAATTTTTCATACTGTGAAAATATCACTTTTAATTCGTTCAAATATGCATTGGTTTCACTGCTAAGTATAAAATAAAAATTTATATTTATAGAATAAATGCTGATGTCATATTACTGCAATATGAAAGTGCACCTGTATGACTTCTTCTCCTTGTAAAGCCTCTATCTGTCTAGGTCGTCGCTGACGATCACTATTGCCATGACCAAGTTTCCCGTAGTCTCCGTCACCCCAACTGAAAACTTCACCACTCTCAGTCAGAGCCATACTGTGTCCATCAGAGCCCACAGATGTTGATAACTGGGTCACTACATAGCCTGATATAGAGAAAGCATGAAACCTTTAACCCATTGCATGCAGGAACCCCTAAAGGGTACCTTGGCAAAAAGTGCAGGCCAAGATCAGACACCTCACAATGCAGGGCCTGCACTATTTACTAACAGAATTTTTTGTCAAAAATAGAACAACAAGAGGACCATGATGGCCCTGGATCGCTCACCTGATCCATAGTGTAACAAGTGGGCCCCAGTGAGAGCCATTATTGGCCCCAGGGCTTTAATGTGCATAATGTTGAGGGAGGTCTTAAAGGTGAAGCTTCATACCAAACATCAACAAAGGCTTTAATTTGAACAATCTTGGCAAAGGTCCACTAGATGAGGCTACACATCAAATATCAAAGTCCTGGGCCTTGCGGTTTCAGAGAAGAAGATTTTTAAAGATTTTCCCTATATAAGCCTATGTAAAACCAAAGGGCCCCGGGCGGGGGCATTTTTTGCCCCAGCACTATAATTTGAACAATCTTGGTAGGGGTCAACTAGATGAAGCTTCATACCAAATATCAAAGTCCTGGGCCTTGCGGTTTCAGAGAAGAAGATTTTTAAAGATTTTCCCTATATAAGCCTATGTAAAACCAAAGGGCCCCAGGGCAGGGACATTTTTGGCCTCAGCACTATAATTTAAATAATCTTGTTAGGGGTCCTTTGGATGAAGCTTCATACCAAATATAAAAGACCTATGCCTTGTGGTTTCAGAGAAGAAGATTTTTAAAGATTTTCCCTATATAAGTCTACGTAAAACCAAAGGGCCCCGGGGCGAGGGCATTTTTGGCCCAAAGCCTATAATTTGAACAATCTTGGTAGAGGTCCATTAGATGAAGCTTCATACCAAATATCAAAGTCCTGGGCCTTGTGGTTTCAGAGAAGAAGATTTTTAAAGATTTTCCCTATATAAGCCTATGTAAAACCAAAGGGCCCCGGGGCGGGGGCATTTTAGGCCCCAGCACTATAATTTGAACAATCTTGGTAGGGGTCCACTAGAAGAAGCTTCATACCAAATATCAAAGTCCTGGGCCTTGTGGTTTCAGAGAAGAAGATTTTTAAAGATTTTCCCTATATAAGCCTATGTAAAACCAAAGGGCCCCGGGGCGGGGGCATTTTTGGCCCCAGCACTATAATTTGAACAATCTTGGTAGGGGTCCACTAGATGAAGCTTCATACCAAATATCAAAGTCCTGGGCCTTGTGGTTTCAGAGAAGAAGATTTTTAAAGATTTTCCCTATATAAACCAATTTAAAACCAAAGGGCCCCGTGGCGGGGGCATTTCTTGTCCCAGCACTATAATTTGAACAATCTTGGTAGGGGTCCACTAGATGAAGCTTCATACCAAATATCAAAGTCCTGGGCCTTGTGGTTTCAGAGAAGAAGATTTTTAAAGATTTTCCCTATATAAGCCTATGTAAAAACATAGGGCCCTGGGGCGGGGGCATTTTTGGCCCCAGCACTATAATTTGAACAATCTTGGTAGGGGTCCACTAGATGAAGCTTCATACCAAATATCAAAGACCTGGGCCTTGTGGTTTCAGAGAAGAAGATTTTTAAAGATTTTCCCTATATAAGCCAATGTAAAACCAAAGGGCCCCGTGGCGGGGGCATTTTTTGTCCCAGCACTATAATTTGTACAATCTTGGTAGGGGTCCACTAGATGAAGCTTCATACCAAATATCAAAGTCCTGGGCCTTGTGGTTTCAGAGAAGAAGATTTTTAAAGATTTTCCCTATATAAGCCTATGTAAAACCAAAGGGCCCCGGGGTGGAGGCATTTTTGGCCCCAGCACTATAATTTGAACAATCTTGGTAGGGGTCCACTAGATGAAGCTTCATACCAAATATCAAAGACCTGGGCCTTGTGGTTTCAGAGCAGAAGATTTTTTAAAGATTTTCCCTATATAAGCCCATGTAAAACCAAAGGGCCCCGTGGCGGGGGCATTTTTTGTTCCAGCACTATAATTTGAACAATCTTGGTAGGGGTCCACTCGATGAAGCTTCATACCAAATATCAAAGTGAGTGAGTGTTTCAGTTTTACGTCCCACCAACAGCTAAGGTCATACGGAGACGGGGGCCTCGGTTTAAAGACTCATCCGAAAGTCTGGAGAAGCCCGGGATCGAACCTGCGACCCCTGGTTTACAAGGCGAGTAGCGTAACCACTCGACCACGGAGGCTTCTCAAATATCAAAGTCCTGGGCCTTGTAGTTTCAGAGAAGAAGATTTTTAAAGATTTTCCCTATATAAGCCTATGTAAAACCAAAGGGCCCCGGGGCGGGGGCATTTTTGGCCCGAGTACTATAATTTGAACAATCTTGGTAGGGGTCCACTAGATGAAGCTTCATACCAAATATCAAAGACCTGGGCCTTGTGGTTTCAGAGAAGAAGATTTTTTAAGTTTTTGGTGAAAAAAATCTATTTTTGGCTCCTGTGACCTAGATGTGCAACGGACCGGAACCATTTGAACAACTTTGAAAGGGGACCACCTAAGGATCATTCCTGTGAAGTTTGGTCAAAATCCGATCAGTGGTTTAGGAGGAGATGTCGTTTAAAGAAATTGTTTACGCACGGACGGACGCACGCACGCACGCACGGACGGACGCACGACGGACAAAAAGTGATCCCAAAAGCTCACCTCGTCACTACGTGACGGTGAGCTAAAAATAACAAAAACAAGAGCTGTCACTATAGGTGACCAATGCCCCCCGTGGGAGCCAATTTCTGAGTTTTTGCAAAAGGGGGTCTTTCAAGGTATAGGAAATTTGCATTGGTTTCTGCCCACGCTGGGATTTTGATAAAATTATGCACAATACTTGCCTTGGGTATAACCATTATAACTAGAGCTGTCAGTGAAACTGACTAGGGCCCCGGCAGCGCTATCAGAAATTTGTGGACGGACAGACGGACAGACAGACAGAGTGATTACTATAGGGCACCCACACTTTCAGTGCGGGGCCCTAATTACGATGCATTCACTTTTAAATTTTATTTCCGTGGTAAATTTATTACATATTTTATGAAGTCTCTATCACAACAG
This sequence comes from Lucinisca nassula, assembly GCA_963580285.1. Classification (NCBI taxonomy): domain Eukaryota; kingdom Metazoa; phylum Mollusca; class Bivalvia; order Lucinida; family Lucinidae; genus Lucinisca; species Lucinisca nassula. The sequence continues at coordinate 109,550,586 of OY757018.1, read as the reverse complement.
AGAGTACTCTCATATAAACTTGTCTACAGTATTCAAAGTTTCATATATCTAATGCTGCTATGTTTTATGAATTAAAGCCATAATTGGTGAGTTAGTTGATACTTTGAATGACCTCATATGTCTAGTAATAGTGGCTGGGCATTCAGTTTTCTTTGATCGTGTCCCCATATTTCAGTTCCTATTTTTGTATTCATTAAAAGGACGGGTTACAGTTTTCTATTGCAAAGTGCCTACTGAAAGAGCTAATTCTTGAAGTCAACAAAAACGGATCAAAATACACTCATAAGGTGACCAAATATCTCTGGTTTGTTGGACAAATATTTACTTTTTCATCCGCATGCGTTTTCGTAACAAAATTTCCGGTTGAATACATGCACTAGTGGTCATGTGTAACATGGCGCCTATGGAAAAAGTAAAGACCCTTGTGGTGTTCAAAGGAAAATTGCATGGTCGTCCACATTGTTAACCAGAGAAAACTACACACCACTTTATTTCAGAAACAATAATGCTTTCAAAAATGCTGATGTTTTGGCGGTTAACGATGTGGAGGATGTTGAAAAATAAACTTTTATCGATAAAATAAGGTGAGAAAATCAATGTACTGTGTATACTCGCACAGGAAAAAGTCAATATAGTTTACATATACAGATGGACAGCGGCTGGCCATCTGTATGAGCACGACCATCATTCCTTGCTGGGCAAACGGGAATGCTTTTTAGCTCACCTGGTGAGCTTTTGTGACTGTGAGATGTCAGGCGTCGTCGTTCATCGTACGTCGTGCGTCTGTAAACTTTTCTCGTTAACACTCTAGAGTCCACAGTTTTGATCCAATCATGATCAGTCTTGCTCAGAATGATCATCATGACAATATGTCGGTCAAGTTCGAATATGGGTCATGTCGGATCAAAAAGTAGGTCACCAGGTCAAATCAGTGGAAAACCTTGTTAACACTCTAGAGGCCACAATTTTGGTCAAATCATCCTCAAACGTGCTCTGGATGATCATCTTGATAATATCTCGGTCAAGTTCGAATATGGGTCACGTCGGGTCAAAAAGTAGGTCAGTAGGTCAAACCACAGAAAACCCTTGTTAGCACTCTCAAACTTGCTCAGAATGATCATCATGACATTATGTCGGTCAAGTTTGAATATGGGTCATGTCGGATCAAAAAGTAGGTCACCAGGTCAAATCAAAGGATAACCTTGTTAACACTCTAGAGGCCACAATTTTGGTCAAATCATCATCAAACTTGCTCTGGATGATCATCTTGATAATATCTTGGTCAAGTTCGAATATGGGTCACGTCGGGTCAAAACGTAGGTCAGTAGGTCAAACCACAGAAAACCCTTGTTAGCATTCTAGAGGCCACAGTTTTGGTCCAATCATCCTCAAACTTGCTCAAAATGATCATCCTGACAATATCTCGGTCAAGTTCGAATATGTGTCATGTCAGGTCAAAAAGTAGGTCAGTAGGTCAAATCATAGGAAAACCTTATTAACACTCTAGAGGCCACAGATTTGGTCAAATTATCATCAAACTTGCTCAGAATGATCATCTCTTAAATATCTAGGTCAAGTTTGAATATGGGTCATGTGGGGTCAAAAAGTAGGTCAAATCGTAGAAAAACATTGTTTACACTCTAGAGACTGCAATTTTAGTCTAATTTTCACCAAACTTGCTCAGAATGATCATCTTGACAATATCTAGGAAAGGTTCGAATATGGGTTATATCAGGTCAGAAAGTAGGTCAGTAGTTCAGATCATAGAAAAATCTTGTGAACACACTCGAGACCACAGTTTTGGTCCGATCATCATTCAACATTCATAAATTCTTAAATGAAATAGGTTACAGATTAGCCATTATTGGCCCTAAAAGAACAGGTTTCGGAGACCTTGGCCTTAGAGTGCAGACAATAAGTTGCAGAAAGGGTTATCCTTTAGAAGCAAGGAATACACAACAGAACTGGAAAATGTGGAGTGTACATGTTGTTTGGGTTACACTAGCTAGTTTTGGCCAATTGGGCTTCATCAGTGACCCTAAAATATTTTCAAAATTCAACAATGGAATCAATGATCCCAAAAGGACAAGAAAATGTAAACTACACTATGATGTAGGACAGGGAGACTTTTTACGGCCGCCACACATTCCGAGAAACCAGCTGCAGTGACGTTAAATAAGTTGTAGAAAGGGTTATCCTTAGCCATTTTTGGCCGAAAATTGACTGTTTTTTTTTTTATTTATTTATTTTTATTTTTTTGGTAGGGTGGGGGGTGGCTGTGACCTTGAAAATAGTCAAGGTCACCAAAATCTAATCCAATCTGCGGTATGTTGTAATGGTATTTTATACAAAGTTTGAATGCAATTAATCAATTTGTTTATGAGAAATTGTGCAGTCAAGCCTTTTTGGTTCCAAAATCGTCTGTTTTTGGGAGCCTTGAAAAATGGTCAAGGTCGACAAAATATAATCAAATCTGCATCATGTTGTAATGTTATAATGTACTAGGTTTGACTAAAATTAAGCAATTTATTAATGAGAGCCATTTTTGGCCCAAAATTGATTGTGTTTGAGGGCCTGTGACCTTGAAAAAGGTCAAGGTAACAAAAAATCTAACCCGATCTGCGGTATGATATATTGATATATTGTACCAAGTTTGACGAAAATTGGTCATTCTTTAATGAGATAGAGTGCAGACAAGCCATTGTTGGCCCAAAATTGACTGTTTTGGAGGCCTGTGACCTTGAAAAAATGTCAAGGTCACCAAAATCAAATCAAATTTCCAGTATGTTGTAATAATATATTGTTCCAAATTTGATTAAAATTAATCAATTCGTTATTGAGACAGAGTTCAGACAAGCCATTTTTGGCCTAAAAATGACTGTTTTTGGGTTGCTGTGACCTTGAAAAATGAGGTCAAGGTCACCAAAATCCAATACAATCTGCTGTATGTTGTAATGATATATTGTACTGTTGTTGTCTTTCTGCCAACATTTTAAATATATATTTCAGAATCGAAAATACATTCCGTATTATTAAGCACTTCTAACATATTATACTAAATACATATAACTTCACAATATAAATTTCTTATGCATATACTGTACATAATATTGTGTCACGAGATACAAGAAACATAGATTCTGATATGGACATGTAGATTAGCACGCTTTAATGTGGTTAATTGTTAAAAAATGTCATATTACTTTGGCAAATCACCAAATACTGACAGTTACCCCACTTGTAGAAAAACGGAAGTCACATGACTGCACATGTCATGGTTAATTAAATATTGTTGTCATATGAACGCGCATATGTTGGACTATATTGCATATAAGTTTCATCCAGATCCATCGTAGGCACAAATATGGCTAAACTGTAACCCGTCCTTTTATATGCATTTTTACCATGTTCCAATTTTTGTCAAGACACCATTTTAGCACAAAAACTACCCACATATCTAAGGAACATGTTGATGAATTTTGATGGAAATTGAGGACCGGTAACATTGTGTTTTAACAGACTGAATACTGATAGTCCTGATTCAGCAAAATGTGAAATTATATGATTATCATGTTTTGGTCATGCTGTTTAATAATACTTTACTGTTGCTTTCAATTTGGATGGCTATAGTATAGTATGGTTTGTGTAAGTAGTTCATAGCATAATTATAAGTATTATTTCAAAACATCCATTTCGGTACATTTGCCCCCTATGGAACAAACTATTTGTCTACAGAACTATACCGCAAAGGTTTTGATGACAAACGTCATCAAACACACCCTTGTAATCATGTGCACAGTTTTCTTTCTGTCTTTCTTGTCTAATTTGGTAATGGTGCTAAGGTGATGTTTAGATTTAACATTCAAATCAACAACATACCAGTCACTTTAGATGCTGCTTCAGATTTTGTGAGATTTGTTATCCGACTCGAGATAAATGACTCTCAAGTCAAACTGTTGTTTGTTTATTTAACCCTAACTGTCCATTTAAAAAGAAAGGTTTACTCTAGGGAAAATCAATAACACTTGAGATTACTTTTCCTGGACATTAAGTTTTCAGAATTTTTATCTGCATAGGCACTAGCCAATCTATCTTTTTTGTATAGCCCCTATGAACGAAATCAAACAGCTTCCTGAAGCTGTATTCCAAAGCCATTTGAATTTGCTTTTAGAATTCACATGATCGTACATTTGTCAGTGTTCCAAGACTTATGTGATCATTATTGTGTTGTCTATATATTTATATAGGTCTTTCAATTCATTTACCTATCTCAGCAGTTGTTGTAGTAATTAAAAAGCACATTAAGTAAGATATCAAGAAGCTTTTAAACTGTCGATAATAATTATTCAATCTGTGAGTAGTTATCGCATTACTGATACGATTTTAAACTATTTTCAGTAAATACATTGTGATGCTTTTTTCGGTCCAAACACTGCAATGCTCTTTCTAAGCTGAGAGATACATTGCACAGAAATGTACTGGTAATTATTAATGAACAAAAAGCAAGTAAGAACAGTGCTTAAAAAAACATTGAACTTGCATTCAGCAGAAAGATTCAAGAAGTGGTTGAAAGTTTTACAACCAGAAAAACACTAAAAGCTCGCTTCCGATAAATCAACCACTATATTGACAAAGTAAATAGAAAACATAAGACACTAAAGAAACGTCAACAATTACAATGCCGGCCTCGGTGGCTCAGTCGGATGCGCGTCTGACTGGTGATCAGGAGGTCGCGGGTTCGACTCCCGCCGGGGTCGGCAACATTCTTTCGTGGAGATTGATCATGAAATCTTTTCTACGGTCATTCTCTCCCTTCCGCTGATTCAAGAAGGGCAGTTGTCAGTTTCTGGCGAAAGAATGTGCACTGTACTGGTTAACCGCTTACGTATAAGCTTGCCCAGGAAAGTGTTGATAGGTAAACTGACCGGCTCAAAAATGACCTAAATAGTGTTGACTGGGCCGTTAAAACTCCAATACAAACAAACAATTACAATACCAATGCAGAAAAGAGACATATTTATGTATGTGTACTACAAGGAAAGAAACTGTTTCTCTCCCTGTCAAATAGCAAAATTTCTCTAGGTCATCGAACAGCTTTGTTTACACCAAATATCATGCGCCTCATCCATCAATGATATCTTTTGCCACAGAAACTCAATATCAGTGACATTTCGTTTTTTGGAAATACTAACCAATAATTACTGTAACTTGTTTGTTAGGATAACTAGAGCTGCCGCCTAACGGGCGCCAATTATACCCCCGCATGCGCTGTCAGTACTAGTAGCAAGGTGTGTTGTGTGTGAATATTAAAGAAATCGGTCAAAGAATGAGGAAGTTATGTGCAATGTTAAAGTTTTTTTGTACCGACAAATTTTTACAAGTATTTGACCTTGAGGAAGGTCAACGTAAAGGTCAAGGTCAGGTTTGTGTATATCAATCTTAAGTACTAGTGGCAAGGTGTGTGGTGTGTGATTATTAAAGAAATCGGTCAAAGAATAAGGAAGTTATGAGCAATGTTAAAGTTTTTTGTAACGGACCGACGACGACAGACGACAAGCTGACTCCTATATACCCCCTTCAAACTTCGTTTGCGGGCCCGGGGGTATAATAATCCAGCGTTCATAAAGAAAGAGTATATATAAGGCTTAATCTGGCCATGTATTTATCAACAGAACTATTTTTAATAGTAACAAACCACTGACCATTGCGTCCTTGCATACCAGCTTGGTATGGAAAGGAAAATAATGGATCTCCTTGCCTTACACCTATTTGAGTAGCATGACCTATGCAAAGTCATTAAATAAAGTTGCACATGTTCGCAATAATTTTGCTGCTAATAAAAAAGCAATATATGTTGTTAAGCCTAATTTGTTGATTAGAATACCTTATGATTTAGTGTTTTACTATCTACTATTTTGGATAGATCATAGTGTATAAATGAAAGGAAAATATCAGAAATTCGTGATATTTTAACAGTTTCTAAGCTAGATCAGCTCAATATGTATTCATTTTGAATTTTATAATCTCATTTTTATTACGTAAGTGTTACGAATTGCCTTTTTGTAAGGTTCTTGGATGATTTCAATAAAATAGTAAATTTTGCAGAAACGACTTACATCCATTAAAAGTGTAAAACTACAGTGTTACCGGTTTCGGATTTTCATGAAATTTGGCATAGCTAAAGAAGATACATATGGCAAGTTTTCCTAGCAAAATGAAATCTTGACAAAGACTAGAACATATTTATCTTAGGGATTGAATTTCGATAATGTTTTAAAATTTTAATTAAAAAATGAGATTTTTGATAATTATTTTATCAGACTAGAAATGCGTCCATAGGACACGGATGCCCCCGCCCGAAAATATGTCTATGTTCGTATTCATCCATAGAAAGTTATTGACAGTGTTTAAGTCTTGGACCCTTTTTATGCCATTTGACCTCCAAGTATGACCTTGGAGGTACGGATCTGGGTTTGTACGTGACACATTGTCTCATGATGGTTAACATTTCTTCAAAATTATTTCAAAATCAATCCAAAAATAAGTAAGTTATTGGCTGCTAAACCAGTTTCGGACCCATTTATTGACCTTTGACCTCCAAGTATGACCTTGAACTTGGAGGTACGGACCTGGATTTTGCATGTGACACATCGACTGATGATGGTTAACATTTCTACAAAGTAATTTCAAAATCCATCCAGAAATAAGAAAGTTGTTGACTGTGTTTAAGTTTCGGACCCTTTTTTTGACCTTTGACCTCCAAGTATGACCTTGACCTTGGAGGTACGGACCTGGGTTTTGCAGGTGACACATTGACTCATGATGGTTAACATTTCTCCAAAATAATTTCAAAATCCATCCAGAAATAAGAAAGTTATTGACTGCGTTTAAGTTTCGGACCCTTTTTTAGACCTTTGACCTCTAAGTATGACCTTGACATTGGTGGTACGGACCTGGATTTTACGTGTGACACGTCGTCTCATGATGGTTAACATTTCTGCCGAGTAATTTTAAAATCCATCAAGAAATAAGGAAGTTATTGACTGCGTTTAAGTTTCGGACGGACGGACGAACGGACGGACGGACGCACGGACGGACGAACGAACGGACGGACGGACAGGGGCAACGCTATATGCCCTTTCAACCATTCTTCGAATGGCGGGGGCATAAAAATGTAAACTTTAATTAATTCAAAAGGTTTTTTAGTATCAAAGGAATGCCTATGGAGTTCTGCATTCAATCCAGTTCACAGATCTTGAAACTAAATAAAACATAAGATTTAAGACGCACTTATTTAGAGACAGACACCAGCTCATGGAGGGAGTCAGTTAGAGTGTCCTCCTAAGTCCTACTTTGATTTATATAATTTATTAAATACATTTTTACAGGTTGTATATGCTGAGTTATTAATATACAAAGTTTAAAGAAAAAACATGCATGGGCACAGATGAAAGACCCCCTTTCAAGGGGAGATAATTCAGCCAAAAATGACAACAGAGTTATTGCCCTTGGTCAGAATGTGGCCCTTGTGATGGTGAATAAGTGTGTGAAGTTTCATGGGGCTAGGTCAAATACTTTTGAAGTTATGATCAAGGTTAAAGTTTTTGTGACGGACAGACAGACAAACAAACAGACAGACAGGGCAAATACTATATGCCCCCGAATCAAAGATTCTCGGGGGGCATAAAAATAGGCCTGACACCCCTTATATGACAACTGGACTTGTTCAACATATTGCAATGGACGAGTCCACCAGCATACAATTGGTTAAAGGAAGTGGGTACACCTTCAGAGGTGGCAACTCTTTCAAAAACAACAACTTTATCTCCCGTTTCATAGGGGTCAACTCTTAAAGAAATGAATTTGCTCCTGGGGTCAACTCTTAAAGGAAAGAATTTGCTCCTCAGTCGCATAACAAGAAATTCCGTCTTCTATTAAAATAGGTCTATTGGGTGTACTCATTAGAATTGCCTCATCAAAGTGATTCTAATGAGTACAAACAAACATATCCTTTCAAGATAAACTAGAAATGATTTTGTAACATATTGCAATGGACGAGTCCACCAGCATACAATTGGTTAAAGGAAGTGGGTACACCTTCAGAGGTGGCAACTCTTTCAAAAACAACAACTTTATCTCCCATTTCATAGGGGTCAACTCTTAAAGAAATGAATTTGCTCCTGGGGTCAACTCTTAAAGGAAAGAATTTGCTCCTCAGTCGCATAACAAGAAATTCCGTCTTCTATTAAAATAGGTCTATTGGGTGTACTCATTAGAATTGCCTCATCAAAGTGATTCTAATGAGTACAAACAAACATATCCTTTCAAGATAAACTAGAAATGATTTTGTAGGAAAACAATTTCCCCCACCCCCCCCGCCGCACATAAATATAACTTAAACACCCTTTTTGTTTCTGTTACAATTCTGTTACGAAACAAACTGAAAAGTTTCACAACAGGATTCTGTTACACTGTTACATTACGTTTCACTTTTTCTTTCTTGAAACAATGTAATGACAATCTGTTACGAAATAGAGGGGAACATTATGAAACAGGACTGCATCAGCTTTTGTTGCTTCTGTTACAAATCTGTTTTGAAAACTGAAACAAATCTGTTTCAAAAAGGACTGAAACATTTCGTAACAAGACTGTAACTACTATTTTTACTGGAACTAGGTATATACAGTCACAAACACTTCATCACTTCATTACATGTTACATTACATTACAGAAAAACATGCCAACCTCTAGGGTTGCGTAGATTTTGTGCAGTTTTGTTTGTATTGGAGTTTAAAGGCCCAGTCAAAACTATTTAGGTCATTTTTAGCCAGTCAGTTTACCTATCCACACCTGGGCAGGCTTATACATAAGCGGTTAACCAGTACAGTGCACATTCTTGAATCAGCAGAAGAGAGAATAACCGTGGAAAAGATTATATGATCAATCTCTACAAATGGCTGCATGATGCTTCCATGCAGAGTTGAAACCGACCGTACATGAGTACTGGTAAACCACTAAGAGGATCTAAGCCTGCCCAGGCAAAGCGGTGCGAGTCGGACCATCCATGCTTATAAACCCTATTGGTTTCATTGGAAGACAAGGCTTGAGATGTCATTTTATCTCATGTCAGGTAAAAGTCCCACAAAATTGGAAGCAGTGTACAGTGTTGACGGGGACGTTAAACCTTAAATCAAACAAACAAATCTACGAATGAATGTTGCCGACCGCAGCAGATATCGAACCCGAGTCTTGCTCACCAGTCAGACCCGCATCAGACTGATCTACCAAGACCCGCAGATTTTGTGCAGTATCTATAAACACCCATCTGTTTATGAAAACTAGGTTAAGGTCAGCAAAATCTAACGGCATACAAGCCATTATGCGCCCAAAATTGACAGTTTTTTGGAGCCTGTGATCTTGAAAATAAGGTCAAAGCCACCAAAATCTAATCAAATCTTTGGTAGGTTGTAATGATATACTGTACCAAGACTGACCAAAGTAATCAATTCATGAATGAGATATCGGCCCCCGCCCATCGGGGCTTGAAGAAATATATTGGCTGCATGATGCTTCCATGCAGAGCTAAATCCGACCCGCACACGAGTACTGGTAAACCGCTTAGAGGATCTAAGCCTGCCCAGGCAAAGCGGTGCACACGAGTCGGACCGTCCATGCTTATAAACACTATTGGTTTCATTGGGCGACAGGGCTTGAGATGTCATTTCATCTCAACGTCGGGTAAAAGTCCCATAAAATTGGAAGCAACGTCTCCAAAATGACCTTTACAGTGTTGACGGGGCCGTTAAACCTCAAATCAAACAAAAACAAACATTCATTAGATAGAGTGCAGACAAGCCACAATTGACTGTTTTGTGGGGCCTGTGCCCTTTAAAATAAAGTCAAGGTCAGCAAAATCTATTCAAATCCTTTTTAGATAATAGTGGTATAGGGTACCAAGTTTGACAAAAAATTTGTTGATTTGTCATGATAGGGTGCAGACAAGCCATTTCTTGCCCAAAATTGACAGTTTTTGAGGGCCTGTGGCCTTGAAAATGAGGTCAAGGCCATCAACACCTAATGACTGTTTTCCCCTATCCGAGTGATGTAGCCATGTGAAGTTTGGTCAATATCAATCCATATGTTCAAGAGATATAGTGCTTCAAAACAGACCAACGATAACAGGATCCGCACCAATTTTGGCCCAAAATTGACAGTTTTTGAGGGCCTGTGGCCTTGAAAATGAGGTCAAGGCCATCAAAACCTAATGACTATTTTCCCCTATCCTAGTGATGTAACCATGTGAAGTTCGGTCAAAACCAATCCATATGTTCAAGAGATATAGTGCTTCAAAACAGACCAACGATAACAGTCTCCGCACCAAAAACAGCATGTCCCCCTCCCCTTGATGGGGGTCATAAATAAGAAAGTTCCCCAAAAAATATCCTAAAATGTTTGTTACCTGGAGCTGTGGAAAAATTTCTTTGGGCCTCAAGGGCTAATTTGAATCAGTCATGTCTTACCAACCATCGGCATTCAAGGCATTGACATTTCATTGTATCATTATAAATGTATACCAGAACCTCTTTATAACACTACTGATGGGGCCCTCAGCAGAAACCTTGTTAGTTAAACAACCGTGCTATATCCAAACAAAAATGTATAGATTATATAGTAAAAATGACCATGTATGGTCATTTTTCTATATAATCTATACATTTTTGGGATCCATCTTGAAACTTTGTTATATCCAAATAGTGTTATTGAGAACCATGCTATAATGAAGTTGTGGTGTACTTGTGTATTGTCAAACAATATAGTTTCTTTAGAAGCATTTCAAAGGTAGTCTTACCTGGATCTACACTATTTATTGAAGCAATCCAGTCTAACTATTTAGGGTAATTAATATTTACCCTAAGTATTCGGACACCTCAAATCCTTCCCCTACTTGTTTTTACATTTGAACAAGCACAATTTACAAACCTTTGTGGCAAACAGTGCAGACCCTGATAAGACTATAGGTGTACACTGTTTGCTCAGGCCTGTATGTTTGAATGCATATTGTAAATAGGGCAGACCTGAATTCATGTTTGTTACCTTGTAGAGTAGAAATGAGTGTGAGTGTTCTAAGATCATCTGAGTTGCCGAGACCTAGCCTACCATAACTTCCCTCTCCACACGCCAGAACACTGCCATTGGCTTGGATCACAAACGTACAGTTCTGACCGCATACTATCTGCAGAGAAATAAATCAAAGCACTGACAACACTGGTGGATCTATTGTTTGTGAGTGTAGGCTGAATGGAGAACAGTCCTGATCATCAGGAGAATGGTCCTCACCATGAAAACATGCCTATATAATTCTGACCCAATTAAATTCCACTTTTATATAGAAAACCTGGGGTTTACAGGGGTATGCATTATTTTTGCTATTTCTGCTCTTAAATATAGATTATGAGTACTCGTTAGAACCGCCTCGCCCAGGCTGTTTTGAGCAGAAATATGCAAATTACCAGAATTTTTATCTGAAAATTTTCATTTTGGGGGGTAAAATTTTCAATATATTTGAATAGGCGACTAAGTTTGGAGACTTGGTTTGTTTAACCCATAACAAGCCAAACACAACAATTGTCTTACGAGCCAGGCGTAGCAGAAAGAAAAAGCAAACAAGCCTTTTGGAAAAATTTAACAAAATTTATTTACAAGTTAACTTAAACCTGTAGAAGTAAGAAAATTAAATGTACTTAGCTCTGTTATGGAATATCCCGAATGAATCTATTTTCCTTGATCCCACAGAATTCACAGTCCAAAATGAAAAGTAATATCCTTTAACAATCCAACACAGAATTTAGAAATAACTTTTCTTTTAAGCCCAAACTTCAAACTCCAAAGTCTGACTCAATGAGAAAAATCAAGCTCTTTTATAGACCCTAAAAATTCTCTAGAATATTCCACAGGGCTGTGGAATAAGGTGATGTAATTTTCTAAAAATAATGCAAACCTGAACTTTCATAAAGGTTCTGAAGTACTTTTCCTTGTAAACAAGATGTTTACAAATAGAAATTAATCTGTGACTCAGGCTTTCGAGAATCTTCTATAAGAAGATTAACAAGATATTTATTAAGGATGCTCACTCATACAACAAAATATATATAGATACAACTACTTTTATTTATCTCCTTTTTCACATGGTTAATAAAACATTATTTCAATAATGTGTTTTGTTGTCTAACTTTCAGTCTCTACAATATCTGGCAGTATATGGACACCGAGTAGATTCAGGTCGAAGGGGGGACGCAGTGACAGCATATAACCTTGCTCGTACGAAAACGGGCACCAAATTATTAATTTGTTTGCACTCAAAATATTGTGCAGTCCAATTTTGAATTTTGAGTATTCCAAAATATGTGCACACTCCAAATGTGTGCTCCAAGATTTTGTAACATTCCAAAAATTGCGCACTTCCTATAGTACGCTCCAAATTTTGTAACAGAGTATTCCAAATATTGCGTACATCCTGTTTGTACGCTCCACAATTTTTAAACATTCCAAATATTGCTCACATCCTGTTTGTACGCTCCAAATTTTGTAACAATCCAAATATTGCGCACATCCTATTTGTACGCTCCAAGTATTCCAAATATTGCATACATCTTGTTTGTATGCTTTACAATTTTTTAGCATTCTAAATATTGCGCACATCCTGACTGTACGCTCCAAATTATGTAACAATCCAGATATTGCGCACATCCTATTTGTACGCTCCACTCTATCCCAACTCTTGTGCACTCCAATTTATGCACTCCAACTAATCTTGACAGTGAGCACTCCGTAATGTGCACTCCAAAATGCATTCCATGACACGCATTCCATACCATCTTCTGCATTATGCAATGCATACCATGTAATCCATCCCATATTACATATATTCAAATAGCCCCGGCTGCACGTGCGATCCTTAATTATTACTTGCAATTTAGAAATTTTTTAGTATGACCCTGGGGGGAACACATCCTCAGGCTATGGCGAACCACATCCATGAAGGAGACGCCACCCAGTTCAAGAAGTTCTGAAAGAAACAAGCCTCAGCTCTGCTCCCAGCAACCAGTACCCGGAATCTAGGCTCAAGAACAAATCTTCAGGTTATGGCGAACCACTTCCATGAAGGAGATGCCACCCAGTCCAAGTATAAGTCCTGAAAGAAACAAACTTCAGCCTTGCTCCCAGAAACCAGTATTTGGAATCTAGGCTCAAGGCGTAAAGTTTCATTACAACCAAACAGCTGTCTAAGCAAAGCGTCCCCCCTATCGAATGCTGAATTCCGCCACAGCAAATTTATGATGCCCCACATAAATTTGTCCCCCAATTCAGCAAGTCAACATTTTTATGAATATAGCCTTTTTATCCTTGTCCTGTTATTCTAACTAGATATTTATAGCACTATTAGGTCAGTGGGGTGAAAGTGGGAATCAGAAAAATAAATTCTTATGCAAAACACTCCCCCTCTTCGAGGAAAAGAAAGATTTATGTAATAAAGCTTTCTTTTGCTTTAAGATGAATAAAATATTGAACATAGCATATACAATTACATATATCTACAATCCACTTCAGTATGAAAGAAAAACACAACTCCTGACACTGCTCAAGCTCTTGAAAGTGCATCAGGGATAATGTTATCTCTCCCTCTGATATGTCTTATGTCTAAATTATACTCTTGTAGCATAAGACTCCACCTGAGCAACCGCTGACTTTTGTTTTTCATTTTATGTATGAAAGTCAGTGGATTGTGATCACTGAAAACAACAATCGGTGCAGCAGTAGGGGCAAGATAAACATCGAAATGTTGCAGAGCAAGAATCAGAGACAAGCACTCTTTCTCTATGGTAGAGTAATTTCTCTGATGCTTATTAAACTTTTTGGAAAGTAGCAAACTGGATGATCCACACCATTTTCATCTTCCTGCAACAAAACACTACCTGCACCTACGTCACTAGCATCTACAGCTAGCTTAAACTCCTTTTCAAAGTTTGGTGCTAAGAGAACTGGTTCATTCTTGAGTATGGCTTTAAGCTTATCAAAAGTATTTTGGCATATTGCATTCCAATGGAATTTTGTTCTTTTGCTGAGCAAATTTGTCAAAGGCTCAGCAATGACAGAGAAATTATTACAGAACTTTCTGTAATAACCAGCCATACCAAGAAATCGCATCAGCTGCCTTTTGCATGTGGGTACGGGAAAATATGAGATAGCCTCAACTTTAGCATCAATGGGTTTCACACGACCTTGACCTACAACATGACCTAGAAATGTCAAACTTGCATGGCAGAATTCACTTTTAGCAAGATTGATTGTCAATTTGGCATTACTCAGTCTATCAAAGAATGCTCGAATAGTCCCGAGATGTTGATTCCACTGGTCATTGTATATGATAGCATCATCGATATAAGCACTGCAGCCTTCCAGTCCTGCAATTACCATGTTTATTAAGCGCTGAAATGTTGCCGGAGAATTTTTCGTTCCAAATGACATGACTTTATATTTAATAATCCGTCTGGTGTTGTGAATGCCAAAACCTCCTTTGCTCTATCTGTGAGTGGAATTTGCCAAAATCCTTTCAGAAGGTCGAATTTCGTTATGTATTTGGCATTCCCGATGTTATCAATGCAGTCATCCATTCTTGGAATAGGAAAGCTATCTGTTTTACTTAAGGAATTAACTTTCCTAAAATCTGTACACATACGATATGTCCCATCAGGTTTTGGTACAAGAATACAAGGAGAACTCCATTCACTTTGGCTTGGTTCAATAAAGTCATTGTCCAATAAACACTGAACTTCTTCTTTAAGATATTTTTGTTTCATAGGATTCATCCTGTATGGATGTTGCTTTACAGGGTTAGAACCATTTATGTCCACATCATGAAATATTTTGTCTGTCCGTGTTGGAATGTCAGGAAATAAGTGTTCATATTCAAAAATCAGCTGTTTCAGTTCATTCCGCTGATTTGGCTCTAGATGTGACAGTTTCTGGTCGAGATTCCTCAGAATGTCAGAATTCTGAAGTTTTGATGATTTAGGATCAGATTTCACTGAATTAATATCCTCACAGTCATTGTCACATGAATTAAGTGGAATAGAGCTAACTAGATTGACTGATGTTAAAGATGCATTGTCCCTATCAATGTATTTCTTAAGCATATTAATATGACACAGCTGCTTTAGCTTGCGCCTCCCAGGAGTGTTTATTATGTAATTTACGTCACTGATCTTTTTGTATACAGTGTATGGACCATAATACCTGGCTTGCAAAGATTTTCCAGGAATAGGCAAAAGATCTAGTACCTTAACACCTGGTTTAAAATTCCTTTCTTTTGTCCCTTTGTCATATAGCCGTTTCATTTTCCTTTGGGCTAACTGAAGATTGTTTCGAGCAGCCTCACAAGCTTTTGAAAGTCTAGTTTTGAAATCTGACACATACTGAAGTAAATTCAAGGCAGGGTCATCATTAGAGAGAAATTTCTCTTTCAGAAGTTTCAAAGGGCCACGAACAGTATGGCCAAATACTAATTCAAATGGACTGAAGCCAAGAGATTCTTGCACAGATTCTCTAACAGCAAATAAAGCAGATGGATGCCTTCATCCCAATCCTTCTCTGTGTCAAAGCAATATGATCTTATCATGTTTTTCAATGTTTGATGGAATCTTTCAAGGGCGCCTTGACTTTCAGGATGATAGGCCGATGACTTATACTGTACAATGCCTAGTTCATGCATTACTTGTTGAAAAATTCCAGACATGAAATTTGAACCTTGGTCTGACTGAATAGATTTGGGAAGACCAACAAATGTGAAAAACTTCACTAAGGCCTTGACGATTGTCTTAGTTTTGATATTTCTTAAAGAAATGGCTTCAGGAAAACGTGTGGAAGCACACATAATAGTCAAAAGATATTCACAGCCAGACTTAGTTCTGGGCAAGGGACCCACACAGTCTATAATTATTCGACTGAAAGGTTCATCAAAAGCAGGTATAGGCTGCAAATGAGCCTTAGGTATAGTCTGATTGGGTTTTCCTACCATTTGGCATGTATGGCAGGACCTACAATGCTGAGAAACATCTGATTTTAACCCAGGCCAGTAAAAATGATTAAGAATCTTGTGATAGGTTTTATTTACACCTAAATGTCCTGACATGGGAGTTTCATGTGCCAAGTTTAATATTTCGGGACGATAAACCCGTGGAACCACTATCTGGTGGTTGACAGTCCACTCGTCTTCTGCTGAGACGTCTGGTGGATGCCATTTTCTCATAAGAATGTCATTTTTGACATAATAACAGACTGGGACCTGAGATACTTCCTGCTCATCTAAGGCCCAAACTTCAAACTCCAAAGTCTGACTCAATGAGAACTAGAGCCAGTGTTTATGAAACACAATGCCCCCAACTGCTTGACCCTAAAACTGCTTGACCCTAACACTGCTTGTCCCTAACAGTAATTGAGATATCTTTTTTTATTTGGCTGCAATGCTGAAATTTTAGAAGGAAAAATTGAAGTTAACTAGAGCTGTCAGTGAAACTGACTAGGGCCCCGGCAGCGCTATCAGAGGAGTAGGAAAATTTGTGGACGGACAGACAGACAGACGGATGGACAGAGTGATTACTATAGGGCACCCACACTTTCAGTGCGGGGCCCTAATAAGGCCATTTATTTATCACCCCATACCAGTGTTTACAGGACAATAGCTCATACAGTTTTAGAGATACAGTCAAACCTGTCTTAGTGTCCACCTCTATTAAGTGAGCAACCTGTCTTAAGCAAGCATGAATTAAGTTCCCCAAAATGCAAATGCATTAAAATTCACCTAATCAGTTCATCTACTCATCATCCTGAACCAGCCTATAAAGTTTCAGGGCAACAGTTTTTGAGTTATCTTGCTTACAAGCTTAAAACACAAAAATTTCAAAGGGTCATAACTGAAGAAAAAAATTCGGATTTTTTTTCAAAAGTTAATCAGTTCATCTACTCATCATCCTGAACCAGCCTGTAAAGTTTTAGGGCAGAAGCTCAAACAATTTTGAGATATCTTGCTTACAAGCTTAAAACACGCAAAATTTCAAAGGGGCATAACTCAAGAAAAAAAAATTGGATTTTTGTCAAAAGTTAATCAGTTCATCTTCTCATCATCCCCAACCATTCTGTTAAGTTTCAGGGCAATAGCTCAAACAGTTTTAGTTACCTTGCTTACAAGCTTAAAATGCAAAAAATTTCAAAGGGCCATAAATCAAGAAAAAAATTTCGGATTTTTTTCAAAAGTTAATCAGTTCATCTACTCATCATCCCAAACCAGTCTGTAAAGTTTCAGGGCAGAAGCTCAAACAGTTTTTGAGATATCTTGCTTACAAGATTTCAAAGTATTTTTTTTGCAACGGGACAGAACTCAAGAAAGGGGCATAATCCTGACGAAAAACAAAATTGGATTTTTGTCAAAAGTTAATCAGTTCATCTTCTCATCATCCCCAACCATTCTGTAAAGTTCAGGGCAATAGCTCACACAGTTTTTTAGTTATCTTGCTTACAAGCTTAAAACGCAAAAAATTTCAAAGGGCCATAACTGAAGAAAAAAATTTCGGATTTTTTTCAAAGTTAATCAGTTCATCTACTCATCATCCTGAACCATTCTGTAAAGTTTCAGGGCAATAGCTCATACAGCTTCAAAAGCACAAAATTTCAAAGGGGCATAACTGAAGGAAAAAATATTGGATTTTTGTCAAAAGTTAATCAGTTCATCTTCTCATCATCCCCAACCATTCTGTAAAGTTTCAGGGCAATAGCTCAAACAGTTTTTTAGTTATCTTGCTTACAAGCTTAAAATGCAAAAAAATTCAAAGGGCCATAAATCAAGAAAAAAATTTCGGCTTTTTTTCAAAAGTTAATCAGTTCATCTACTCATCATCCTGAACCAGCCTGTAAAGTTTCAGGGCAATAGCTCATACAGTTTTTGAGATATCTTGCTTAAAAGCTTCAAACGCGCAAAATTTCAAAGGGGCATAACTCAAGAAAAAAAAAATTGGATTTTTGTAAAAAGTTAATCAGTTCATCTTCTCATCATCCCCAACGGTGACCAACCATTCTGTAAAGTTTCAGGGCAATAGCTCAAACAATTTTTGAGTTAATCTTGCTTACAAGCTTAAAACGCAAAAAATTTCAAAGGGGCCATAACTCGTGAAAAAAAAATCGGATTTTTTTCAAAAGTTAATCAGTTCATCTACTCATCAATCTGAACCAGCCGGTAAAGTTTCAGGGCAATATCTCAAACAATTTTTGAGATATCTTGCTTACAAGCTTAAAACGCGAAAAATTTCAAAGGGGCATAACTCAAGAAAAAAAAAAATGGATTTTTGGCAAAAGTTAACCAGTTAAACTTCTCATCATCCCCAACCATTCTGTAAAGTTTCAGGGCAATAGCGCCCCCGCCCATAGGGGCTTGAAGAAATATATGGGCTGCATGATGCTTCCACGCAGAGCTGAATCCGGCCCGCACACTAGTACTGGTAAACCGCTTAGAGGATCTAAGCCTGTCCAGGAACCGTGGTGCGAGGCAGACTGTCCATGCTAATAAACCCTATTGGTTTCATTGGGCGACAGGGCTTGAGATGTCATTTCATCTCAATGTCGGGTAAAAGTTCCACAACATTGGAAGCAACGTCTCCAAAATGACCTTTACAGTGTTGACAGGAACGTTAAACAACAAATCAAACAAACAAATCAAGGCAATAGCTCAAACAGTATTTTAGTTATCTTGCTTACAAGCTTAAAACGCAAAAATATTTCAAAGGGCCATAACTCAAGAAAAAAATTTCGGATTTTTTTCAAAAGTTAATCAGTTCATGTAATCATAATCCCGAACCAGTCTGTAAAGTTTCAGGGCAAAAGCTCGAACAGTTTTTGAGATATCTTGCTTACAAGATTTCAAAGTATTCTTTTTGCAAAGGGGCATAACTCAAGAAAGGGGCATAATCCTGACGAGAAAAAAAACCACGGGTCAATTATTTTTTCACAAGGAATCCATATATGGAATTTCAAAAACCTAGCACCCATGGTTCTTAATTTATGCTATGCAGTAAAAAAGCGGGACGGACGGAAGGACAGATGGACGAATAGGGCAAAACCAATATGCCCCCACAACTTCTTTGAAGTTGGGGGCATAAAAATCAAGCTCTTTTATAGACCCTAAAATTTCTCTAGAATATTCCACAGGGCTGTGGAATAAGGTGATGTAATTTTCTAAAAATAATGCAAACCTGAACTTTCTGGAAGGTTCTGAAGTACTTTTCAATGTTTACAAATAGAAATTAATCTGTGACTCAGGCTTTTGAGAATCTTCTATAAGAAGATTAACAAGATATTTATAGCACTATTAGGTCAGTGGGGTGAAAGTGGGAATCAGAAAAATAAATTCTTATGCATAACAATTGTCATCTGCTTTGTCGTCTGCTAGTAACTTTATAAGTCATTCAGTGTAGACCTAGATCAGGATGCTCCCCTAGGCCTGTTTGCTTGCATGCAAAAACATTTTTAATAAGTGTGGAAGAAGGTGCAGTAGGTGGCATAAACATATGACATTTTCAGATGAAAATTTTCTTGACATTTTAGGGATAAACCCCAGCCCCGCAAATCCACACCACCACTTAAATTTGTCTATCTTAAATGATCAGATTAGTGTTGACGACTGAGGTGAGCATGAAATTTGTAATACTCATAAATATTGAAATAGAAGTGAATTACGGTAGTTCTCCCAAATTTCGAACAGCCTAAAAATTCGGACACCAAAAATTATTGTCACCAATAATTTCCAAAAATACCTCTAAAATCTTGAACAGTGGCATTTTTATAAGACAGCAATTTCTAAAATTTCGAACACTGAATTTTCTTAAGGAGTTACAAGCGTATTTTACTCTTTTTGCTTCTCAAAATTTTAGGGTAATTACCATATCACACCATGTTATAATCGCTTTAGTCACATTTGTAGCGGTGCCTTTTGATGTGTAGACAAGCCACCACACATGGCATAGGTTGATTATATTGGCTTGAGGTCAACTGCAATTCCCGCTGCGAAGACACAGTCTGATTATCAGAGGCTCCCTGACATCTTTAAACCCATATGACAATGAACTCAATAACATCACGTGAACAAGTCCGTGAAATGAACACCCCCTTACACCCCACTTTATATAGAGAAAACTGGGGTTTACGGGGGTAAACAATATTTTTCATATTTCTGCTCCAAGACATAGGTTGTGGATACTCGTTAGAACCGCCTCATTGAGGCGGTTCTAACGAGTACCCACAACCTATGTTTGCAGTATAAATAAGAAAAATATCACAGATTTTCGTCAGAAAAGTAGCCATTTTGGAGATGTAAAAATTGCACTATATTGCACGGGTGTGTTATCGTAATAAGTTTAGAGTGGTCCATTTCCAGTTATAGGCATGTTAGTTTTGTTTTGTTCGTGTTAAGTTTTATTAAAAAAAAAAAAAAAATGTACATACTTTAAGCAAATAATGTTGACTCATTCGTAGGATTTTTATGGTAACATGGTTTCTGTTTTGGATCCCATCAATAGTGTTATAAGGAGGTCCTAGTATATTTGTGTATTTGCTATATAAAATGAGTGAGTGTTTGAGTTTTACGTCCCACCAAGAGCTAAGGTCATACGGAGATGAGACCTCGGTTTGAAGACTCATCCGAAAGTCTGGAGAAGCCTGGGATCGATCCTGCGACCCCTGGTTTACAAGGCAAGTAGCGTAACCACTGCACCACGGAGGCTTCCAGTATATAAAATGAAAAAAAATAAATAATGTTAATGCACTGAACAACTTAGCCCTGATTTTAGACTGGCCAAGAAAACTGTATACTTCCTACTTTTAAGTTCTGTTGTGTATTCTTTGCTTCCAAAGGATAACCCTTTTAAAGAACATATTCGGTTCTTGAATTCGTAAGAACTGGGAAACAGAAATAAAATGTATCACACAGATACACAGCAAAACATAAAGACAGTGGCAGACTTACCTGTTGAGCTACTGAGTAAGAAGCAATATTCTTAGGAGTGAGAACAACTCTGCCGCCCTCACACAACTGTCCATGTCTCTCATACCCCCACATGTAAGCCTCACATTTGCCTCCTATCTGCCAATCTTCAGGGTTCTGGGAGGCCCAGCTCATTATTTCAGAATCTATACTAAGTGTCCAGTTACTGCTATCCTGAAAATAAAAAATAATTTACCCTAAATATTCAGACACCCCAACTCCTTACCATACTTGTTCGAAAATTTGAACAAGAATGCTAAGTCAATGACACACCATCGCAAATCCCCACACTTCCTCCACAGGGGCAAAGTACCAAATGACAACATAGATTTGTAATTGAATTTTACTGACATTGACCTTTTGACCCTTCCTCAGGGCGCCAATCTGACCCCAAGGTCAAAATATTCTGCTAATCATCCCCTTCATTTTGATATGCCACATGACTATGTCTGAAAAACTTAAATTTTTTATCCCCCGACCCCCCAAGTCCCACCCTGGGGCATGATTTAGGGGTCACAGCCAAAATCCCGTTCAGTATGTTTTACATATTTCATTACTGATTACTCCTGCAAAGTTTGGTATCGAAATCTATAACAAGAGCACCGCAAGCGGGTGCTAACGCTCGTCTGCAGTTTCTTTTAGAAAACAAAAGTTCTAAGTCAAATCAAATTGCAAGATGGAGTTATAAAACTTGTAGGGAATGTAGCTCTTGTGATGGTGAGTATGTGTATGAAGTTTCATGAAGGTAGGCCAAATACTTTTGGAAATATGGTCAAGGTTAAGTTTTTTGGTTAATTTTTCGAAAAATAGGTCAAAGTTCAAAGGTCAAGGTCACAGGTCAAAAAGCGTGGTATGACTGAAAAGGTCTTGTCCCAAGGAACATTCATGTGAAGTTGGAAGGCTCTGTTGTGAATAGTATTGAAATAAGAGACAAAAACAATTAAAAAAAAAACGGAGAGAAAAGGGGAGATAATTCAATCAAATTGCAAGATGGAGTTATAAAACTTGTAGGGAATGTAGCTCTTGTGATGGTGAGTATGTGTATGAAGTTTCATGAAGGTAGGCCAAATACTTTTGGAAATATGGTCAAGGTTAAGGTTTTCGGTTAAATTTTCGAAAAATAGGTCAAAGTTCAAAGGTCAAGGTCACAGATCAAAAAGTGTGGTATCACTGAAAAGGTCTTGTCCCAAGGAACATTCATGTGAAGTTTGAAGGCTCTGTTGTGAATAGTATTAAAATGAGAGCAAAAAATGTGTTTCAGAAAAAAATTGGAAAAGGGGAGATAATTCAGCCAAAATCAACAATGTTGTTATGGTCCTTGGTCAAAATGTAGCTCTTGTGATGATGAGTGTGTGTATGAAGTTTCATGAGGCTAGGTCTAATACTTTTTAAGTTATAGCCAAGGTTAAGTTTTTTTGGAACGATGACGCAGGACGACGCAGGACGACGACTACGCAGACGCCGGAGTGATGACAATAGCTCGAAAGTTTTTTTTCAAAAAACAGACGAGCTAAAAATGACTTTGTAATTGAATTTTATTGATATTTGACCTTTTGACCCCTCCCCAGGGCCCCTGGGAGTAGGGCCAAAAATAAATGCACTCATGCACACTCAAATAAGCAACCCCCTCACAAAATTTTGATGGCTTCTGATTAACAGTTCAGGTGGAGATAGCATAACAGACAGACGGACAGACAGAGGCGATTTTAATATCCCTTTGCTTTTTTAAAAAAGTGTGGGTATAAGAAGTACAAGGACTGTTCAAATATGAATGCAACTAAGCACATAAAAATGATTCCGTAATAGATTTCGATGAAAAATTTATTTTGTCCCCTCAACGTATTCCCCTTTAACAGATATACAAACTCTCAGTCTTCCGATCCAATCATTGAATGCATTTTGGTGGTCTTATCGAGGTATACTAAGAAAGCACTGGAATACTGAAGAACCAAGGCGTTTGCACTGTACAAATTTTCGACCAGAAAGGTATTTTTTTTCAGCTGCGGGAACAAAAAAAAGTCACATGGGGCAAGGTCAGGGGAATACCGGGGGTGAGGGAGTTCAACAACCTTTTCCTGCTTCAGATAGTCTTGCACAATGAACGCCTTGTGCGATGACGCATTGTCATGTAGCAATCTGACATTGGCCAAATCAGTTGTGGGTCTTCTTCTTTGAAATATTTCTTCAATTTTCGAAGAACTTTATTCTTGTAAAACTTCGCATTTACAGATTTGCCTTTAGGCAAAGCAACCAGAATAGCAGGGCCCTGATTTGAAAAGAATATGGCATACATTACCTTCTTGACGCTCATGGTCCGCTTTGCAATGCATGGTCTTTTGCAATACTTTGTTGCCCATATTTTGTTCTGAATCTTTCGTTTTGGCTCAAAAAAGTGATCCCATGTCTTGTCACCTGTGACGACATTAGCGAAAGACCGTGCATTGTAATTTGGAAACTTTTTAAGCAACTTCTTGGCACACTGAACGCATGTCTTTTTCTGCTCATCTGTCAACAGATGGGGAATCCATCTAGCACAGATCTTTCCTATTTTCAAATCCCGTTTCAGAATTGTATGAGCTGCTCCTAATGAGATGCCAACCATACTAGCTATTTGCCTAGTGGTGTATCATGCATCGGTAGCAACTATTTCTTTCACTCTAGCAACCATCTTGGCAGTTGTTGCTTTTTTCGGCCGACGATCATGTGGTGCATCTTCTGTTGAGCCTAGCCCACAGCTGACTTTCTTACACCCACAAAAAACTGCTGGAAAAGACATTTCATTATGCCCATAAACGGAACATATTTCATCAAAAATGTCTTTGCACCGTATACTAAGAATACAACGATTCTGAATATAGGACCATATTTCAACGGCGTTCTCTGACCTTCTTCCAACCATGTTTTGTATTAGTATACAAGAGTAGACAGTGTTTATCGAATGATATACAAGACTAAAGTGGACGGATTTTAACAGGTTTGGTATCAATGTATAGGTAAAAATGTTTTTCTAGGCTGTGATATTTATTTCCAGGTGATTTTCGCATTAGTGCATGAGAAAACGTTCTACTTGCATTCATATTTGAACAGTCCTCGTACAATTTACTACCCTACGCGGTATCTAAAAACAGCTAGATAAGTGGATAAGTAGACCCTGATAAGATGCTAAATTCTGCGGTGTCTCGTCTGGGTTTACACTGTTTGCTCAGGCCTGCCTGAATACTAGGATAACTACAGTAGGCAATTTTTGATAAAAAGATGTTCCAGAGCCTGGGCATGAGGTTATAACTTTTTTAATGCTTAACTCGGCTAAGCATGAAATTCAACATACACATAAATATTGAAATACACATCACATGAACAAGTCTGTGAGAGGAACACCCACTAAACGCCACTTCATACAGAGAAAACTAGGGTTTACGGAGGTACACATTATTTTTCTTATTTCTGCTCCATAACACAGATTGTGGGTACTCGTTAGAACCGCCTCAATGAGGCGTTTCTAACTAGCACCCAGAACCAATGTTTGCTGTATAAATAAGAAAAATATTATGAATGTTCATCAGGAAAGTAGCAATTTTGGAGATGTGGATAAAAGCTTTATGTCGCATGGGTGAGTTATTCTAATACAGGCAACTGAAGCAAGTTTTCTCATCAAAAGAGTAGTATTTGTCCTGCTCATGAATATTATAGGTCAGGCAACTTTGGTCATGGAGACTGATCATGAAATTTTTACTATGGTCATTCTTTTCCCTTCCACTGATTCAAGAACTGTTGTCAGTTTCTGGTGAAAGAATATGCCCTGTACTGGTTAACCACTTATGTGTAAGCCTGCCCAGGAAAAGTGTGGTTAAGTTCAAATCAGCACAGAGGGTAAGGGCCGTAACAAATGTTGTGAGAATTTGTGGCCCTACCTTTTTGTTTCATTTCAAGCAATAAAATATGATTAAACTTTTGTTAGTAACTGACTAGTTTTACATGACCTAAAAAGTATTGACTGTGTCCTTAATATGCCAAACCAAAACCAAACCAACAATCATTGGCATTCTAATATTAATGAGCAGAATAACTTTCATGCTCAAGTGAGCTGACCATTTTTGTTAACCATTTTTTTTTTCTGGCCCCAAGTTATAAAACGTTTTTCATGCTCAACTCAGATGAGCATGAAATTTATAAGGCTCATAAATATTGATATATAAATAAAAGATGCAATTTTCCTGCCCAGATCAGCACAGAATGTTATTTGTCACAGAATGTTATTTGTCCTCCTCATAAATTTTAAAATGCCATAAATTTTAAAATGCCAAAAATAGTTGGCATTTTAAAATTTATGAGCAAGACAAATTTCATTCTCAAGTGAGCTGAGCATGTTATTTGTCCTGCTCATAATTTTAAAATGCCAACAATAGTTGAGCAAGAAAAATTTCATTCTCAAGTGAGTGGAGTATGAAAAAAACTTTATAACCTCAGAAACAGGTTTTGGCTGCTGTAAGGGTAGTCAGTGGTTTGTTACAGCCCAAATGGCTTCTAATCTTGCACTCTCTCTATCTATAATTTTTCAAGAAAGAAATAGGTGCCCATTCCATTGTGGAATTTGGAAATAACTGAAGATCACTGATGAGGCCGAATTGGCCAAAACTGTTTAGTATGGCCCATAAAGCTTGCACACTCATCAATTTTCGGTTCTGTAGTGTATTCAATGCTTCCACGGTATTACCTTTTTAGAACAAATAAACAACGGCCTTGGTACCTCAGCCGGATGCGCTTCTGACTGGTGATCAGGAGGACGCGGGTTTGACACCTGCCGGGGTCGGCAACATTCTTTCGTGGAGATTGATCATGAAATCTTTTCTACGGTCATTCTCTCCCTTTTGCTGATTCAAGAAGGGCAGTTGTCAGTTTCTGGTGAAAGAATGTGCACTGTGCTGGTTAACTGCTTATGTATAAACCTTCCCAGGAAAAGTGTGGATAGGTAAACTGACCGGCTCAAAAACAACCAAAATAGTGTTGACTGGGCCATTAAACTCTAAAACAAACAAAAGAACACACAAACAGATACCACTATACTGTATGGACTGATCATCCTAGGTGTAACTTACAAGAACAGTTCTGTTTTCTTCTTGCTGTCCGGACTCTGTGTTCAGCGAGATAAAAGATTTGGGTAGCTCAGTTCTCTGAGTCAGAGCATCACAGGTCTTCAGGGCTATTGAATAAGAAATCAGCCACTGCCATTCAGGATTCTCACACAAACCCAGTTCTGAAATTGGATGATACATTCTAGGTACAGTACTGGGCTCAGTTTGGTTAACATATCGTTAAAACTTTGATCATTAAGTATTGCATATACACTCATGTTTTTGCTGTCAGAAAAAATGTAACTTTTACAGTTGCAAAAAGCTACT
Organism: Lucinisca nassula; assembly: GCA_963580285.1. NCBI lineage: Eukaryota > Metazoa > Mollusca > Bivalvia > Lucinida > Lucinidae > Lucinisca > Lucinisca nassula. The sequence goes on along the minus strand of OY757018.1, from coordinate 109,524,102 downwards.
CATATTTTTTCAGCAAAAATACAAGAGCAATACATATTGTATATTATGAAAACATGCCTATACAAATACATAGTAACTTTTTTCACGGAAAAAATGAAGATTTTATGCTGAAAAATTGTGATATTTTTCTTATTTCTGCTCAAAATATAATCTGTGGGTACTCGTTAGAACGGCCTCATTGAGGCGGTTCTAACGAGTACCCACAATCTATATTTTAGAGCTACGGTTTACCCCAGTAAACACCATTTTTACTACATAAAAGTGGGGTTCAAGGAGGTCAAAATTATATAGGCATGTTTTTGTGATGACTTCCTAGAACAATTAACAATTGAACCACAAATAGGCTGTTAAAACTAGTAATGCTTTAAACAACTGGATCCAGTACCGTAATGATCCGGCTATAAGACGATTTGGCTATAAGACGGGGGGTACTTTCTAGCTTTTCTGCGGGAGATTTTTTTAAGTCTTGTCTATAAGACGGGTATAATTTTTTTCCAAGTTGCCGGGAGGTGTGTCACCGATGAGGAAATTTCATTTTCAGAGTGAGATAATGGTTGATCAATTTATCTGCAGCTGAATTCATGTTGTTTTTTTTCTGCAACAATATATGCCATTGTATTACATAGCCGCAATTTTGTTGTTTACACTAAGAGAGACAACTCTAACAGACTGTAAAAGACAGCGGTCAATAACGACGCTAAATAATGTTCAAGGCAATCGATATCTACATTAACTGGCACACGATAAAAAGGCCTTGGTCTTTTGCATTTTTGCAAGAAACTACCTCATGTTGTTCTTTTCTCTCCGTATCTACGAGCAGCAAAGGCTCTGGAGAGACTGCGCGTGTGCACAACTCTTACGCACAATAGCGTTCAAGGCAATCGATAATATGGAAAGGCACACAAGAGAAACATTTTTCTCCGTGTCAAGTGCAGCACCTTTGTTATAATGTCTCATGAACTGTGTATCTGCGAATTCAATACCTTTCAACTTTTAAGCTTAGACATGGTGATAGTTTGTCTGACAGTGTTTGTTTAAGAGTTGCGATAAATGTAATCATTTATTAATAAACAATTTATTGCCAACACGTGATTAAGACTGACCGCTTTAGACCACACCCCAATATATCTGTGGATTTGGGTTTAAGCCATGATTGGTCATTAGTTGTGGTTGTAATTATGACAGACCCCGCCCTCATTGAATATTAATGTATCACATGACAATTTGCCACTCAAGATTTACTTCAAAGAACAGTTGATTGATGACTGTGGATTATGTCACGGTACATAGTTTTCTTTAACTGTTACCGGTAGCTATAAATTTCTTTTATCGCTTCATTGCAAGAAGATAAACATAATTGTCACAAGGCGATTATGTAGTTTAAGATGATTGCAGCTGGCTGGACAAAAGAAGATCAGCTTGTTTACGTTACTCGCTAAAAGGTACCAAATTTTATGAGGAAATTATAGATGATGACCAACTTCCTTAATTGCACACACATAGACTGTCTGCTACAGTATGCACATTTATCTGCCAGGTGTTTTGAAAGAAAACTGACATTTTCTATACATTTCTGACTTTCCGTACTTTGCAGAAAATTTCAAGGATGCCCAAGATCTCGGCTATAAGACCGGTGTAAAAATTTGGGGTTATTCTGGTGGTAAAAAACCTCGTCTTATAGCCGGATCATCAAAGCTAATGATGGCCTTAATCCTTTTTGTACTCAATGGAATCATCCTCCTTATATATAGCAGGATCGATCCCAGGCTTCTCCAGACTTTCGGATGCGTCTTTAAACCGAGGTCCCGTCTCCGTATGACCTTAGCTGTTGGTGGGACGTAAAACTCAAACACTCACTCGCTTATATATAGCAGGAGTCCTTTTAAAAAGTTAGGGATGTCAGGTTGTGCTTTCCTTTTTTTTACTCTGATGATATTGTTATGAGTATAAGGAGATTTTGGTGTACTTCAAAATGTCTTCTGCTGTATTATTTTTTGGTGTTTAAGGGAGAGTTTGTACAAGTAATGCATTTCTTTTGATAATACCTGTAATTGTTCTATACCTACCTTGTTTCTCCTCTTTGTGATGAGGTGGTGTGGGTACTGTACCCAGAATTCTCTCCACACTCAAAGCTACTGCCAGAGAACACAGGGTCTGTAGGTACTGACTGTGGGAAAGCTGGTTTCCAGACATGACTACAGACTGAAATATAACAACGGTAATCACCTACCACAATTATACTGAAAATATGGAGACTATGCAGGTAAGGTGGAATTTCAAGGATACTCAAAGGACAATTTTCCATAGTTCTGGTTAGAAACATGTTGGGTTGCTTGTTAGAATCGCCTCAATTTTTGTTTTTGTTTGATTTGAGGATTAACGTCCCCGTCATCACTGTATAAGCCATTTTTGAGATGTTGCTTTCAATTTTGTGGGACTTTTACCCGACATTGAGATGAAATGACATCTCAAGCCCTGTCGCCCAATGGTTGTAAGCATGGACGGTCCGACTCGCAACCCTTTGCCTGGGCAGGCTTAGATCCACTAAGCGGTTTACCAGTACTCGTGTGCGGTCGGTTTCAGCTCTGCGTGGAAGCATCATGCAGCCAATCTATTTCTTCAAGCCCCGATGGGCGGGGGCTGATGAAGATTAACAAAAGGGCCAAGATGGCCCTCAATCGCTCACCTGATTTCAAGATGTCACCTAGCTTCTGAAAATCCTGTGGGTTACAGCCATTCCATGCAGTGTAACTGTTGCATTTAGATGACCAACTGGGCTTGAATAAAACTGGTTCAAGGGTTTTAGCTATCTGAGAAGCAAATCTCTCTCATGGTCATCATAAAATTAACACAGGTATGCTAGGGTCCACTTTACCTGGACAGTTTCAGACCTTCTAAGCTGTTTACCAGTATTCAAAAGTTAAGTTGGTTTTAGCTCTGCACAGAAGCATCATGCAGTCTAATCTATTCCTTCGAGCGCCAATGGGCATAATAAAGAGGTTGTGGTGAATGTGTACCTTTTCAGTCTGATACTGTTCCAGAATGATGCTGGGTAGATTCTGCAGGAGAGTCTTGAAGCAAGGGGTCTGGTGTAGTCCCTCTATTCCCGTACTCCGCAGAGAAGTTCTGGCTGTGGCTAAAATCTGGTTTCTCTCCATTGCATCTGGTGGGTAGTGAACCACAATTACATCCTGCAGTACACATTTCAGATAATGTTTATGAACCCATAATATGCCAATCATGACAATTGTCGTCTGCTTGCCGTCTCCTGGTTACCTTATAAGTAATTTTTGCAAAAAGTGTGGACTCAGATCAGACTGCTCCTGCAGGAGCAGTCTGATCTTGGGCCACACTGTTTGCCTGTATGCAAAAATATTTTTAAAAAGTTTGCAAAAAAATTCAGCAGACGACATTTTCAGATGTTGTTTTTCTCAGCATCCTTCCTAAGGGTTAACTCTTGTCATGCTGTTCACGACAACCTATATCTTTGGAAACAGTGTAGATCCAGATCAGATGGCTTCTGAAGAAACCATCTGATCAGGATCTACACTGTTTGACATTCAGTTTATGAATTTGTAGGAATAAAATGGGTGTGGCTAAAATGAATATTCAGCAAGAGAAGGGTTAATGGGATAACTATTCAAAATTCGCAACCGTAATGGTCACACATTTTCATCAGAAAACAATAGTTTTGGAGATATAAAACTTTTAACTATGTCAGACAGTTGTGTTTTCACAATGGAGTAGTGTTCATTACTTGTTATCATGACAACAAAGGTTCTGACCATGCTAGAGGGTCAAAAAGTGTACAGATGGACATTGATCAGACTGCAGATCTTCATTCATGATTTCTTAACTTGAAGCTCAGGTATGAAGGTTGGGCGGACAATTTGGCCAGCGGACAATTTGGCCCGGACGATTTAGCCTGGCCAGCCAAAAATACCGGGTAGGACAATTTGGCCAAACCCAAATCTCCTAGCGGTTTTACAAATTCTTATTCTATCAATCATTTCATTAGCATATTTTTTTTTTCATTTGGCTACATATTTTCATCAAATATTTCATGTTTTTTTTCAGTGATTTCATCTGTCATTTCTTGGCTTTGATGAGTGAAAATCAAATGTTGACATAAGAGGAAATTGCATAGTTTGAGCAGTTTCTTCATTTGACAACATATTTTTATCACACATCATTACATAATTCTCTGCTCATTTATAGTATCGGAGTCCAGTCAACACGATTTAGGTCATATTGAGCAGATCAGTTTCCCAAAGTGTAAGTGGTTAACCAGTGCGGTGCACATTCTTGAACCAGGCTGCTGGCAGGCATCACGTGAACAAGTCTGTGAAATGAACTTTATATAGAGAAAATTAGGGTTTATGAGGGTATACATTATTTTTTCTTATTTCTGCTCTCAGACATAGGTTGTGGGTATTCGTTAGAAACTAATAAGAAAAAATATCACGGATTTTCACCAGAAAAGTAGTCATTTTGGACATGACATTGTTTTCTAGCCAATTTAAACAAAACCATTAAATTAATTTATTTATTTATTTAGAATGCTCACTCGTACAACAAATACTCACTTGTACAACAAAACATACAGAGAAATAAAATAAAATTATTATTCACATTTTCTGATGCAAAATATATAGTTTAATAAAATATTATTTCAATAAAGCTGTCTTGTTAACTTGTTTTACACAGTCTTGTTTTATTTTTGGCAGTATTTGGACACCGAGTAGATTCAGATCGAAGAGGGGGGGATGCAGTGACAATGTATGACCCAGCTTGCACGCACGAGGACTGAATTATTAAAATAGTTGCACTCAAAATATTGTGAATTCCAATTTTGTCATTTTGAGTATTCCAAAATGTGCACACTCCAAATGTGTGCTCCAAAATTTTGTAAAATTCCAGAAATTGCGCACCTCCTATAGTACGCTCCAAATTTTTTATAAAAACAGAGTATTCCAAATATTGCGTACATCCTGTTTGTACGCTCCACAATTTTTTTTAGCATTCTAAATATTGCGCACATCCTATTTGTACGCTCCAAATTTTGTAACACTCCAGAAATTGCGCACCTCCTATAGTACGCTCCAAATTTTTTAAAACAGAGTATTCCAAATATTGCGTACATCCTGTTTGTACGCTCCACAATTTTTAGCATTCTAAATATTGCACACATCCTGTTTGTACGCTCCAAATTTTTTAACACTCCAAATATTGCGCACATCCTATTTGTACACACCACTGTATCCCAAACATTATGCACAGACTATTGTGCACTCAAACTAATCCTGACATTGTGCACTTCGTATAAAATGTGCACACCAAAATGCACTCCATGACATGCATTCCACAACACCTTCCGCATTGTGCAAAGCGTATCATGTAATCCATCCCATATTATATATCCAACCAGCCCCGGCTGCGCATTCAAACCTGACCTATGACTTGCAATTTAGAAATATTTTAGTATGACCCAGGTGGAAACATACCCTCGGGCTATGGCTAACCATTTCCATGAGGGAGAAGCCACCCAGTTCAAATAAAAAGTTATTTAGAAATATTTTAGTATGACCCAGGTGGAAACATACCCTAAGGCTATGGCTAACCATTTCCATGAGGGAGAAGCCACCCAGTTCAAAATAGAAAAGTTCTGAAATGAACAAACTTCAGCTTTGCTCCCAGCAACCAGTATTTGGAATCTAGGCTCAAGGCGTAAAGTTTCATTAGAATCTAATAGCTATCTAAGCAAAGCGTCACCCCCATCGAATGCTGAATTCCGCCACAGCAAATTTATGATGCTCAACATAAATTTGTCCCCCAATTCAGCAAGTCCACATGATATATAGATAGCCTTACAAGGCTGATCTTGTTAGTCTAACTATTAGGATTATACATTTGGGTAGAAGGGTCTGTGACAAATAGATTGATTGCTTCCTCAAATGTATTCAAAAATATGGCATTGCCCACTGCAGTGAGATGAACCCCATCAGTCTTAAATAGCCCGGTTGTACTGAAATCGAGCTCATGCTGGATGACTTTGCCTCCTACATTAAAAGCAGCTTGTCTGCCCAATCGGTTGATACGCCGCCTTTTTTGATCCAACTTTTTAAGCCTTTCAGGAGTGTTGTCCGTTCCCCGCCATGATTGACGAGGGAGAATATCTGACCATACAAGTTGGGCTTCGGGATAAACTGAAGCCATGTATGAAAATTGTCTTTTAAAAGTCTTAAGAAGTTTGCTTTGGGACCACTCAACAAGGTCGTTGCCCCCTAGGTGAATAATTATCATCGCTGGAGTTGAATGAAACAGCATCATGCGTTGAAACACTGTGTCGAAGTGGTCCCAATGCATCCCTCCTTTACCCTGATAAAGGATTCGGCTAACAATCCCTGCATTAGCTGGAGGTCTGAGAACTGGCACACTGTCTTCAAGGTGTGAAACTAGGGAATCACCGATAAGCCATATATCTGTAATGGACAATTTAAAGACGTATGTACCGTGCTACAGCCCCAGTCTTCCATCGACCAAGTAATTTTATGGCTTCACTAGAATACCCTTTAGCTGCCAAATCAGTAGCCCTACCAATTCTAAAGGAATGTGTTGCATAAAGTCTTATAGGAAGTCCTAGCTTTTTGACTGCTTTCACCAAAACGCCACTGAACTGACTGCGCTTTAATGGATGGCCATTCTGGTGGCAAAAGAAGTATAGACTACCTTCAGGCCTACACCTCATATATTGTTTGGCAGCAGTAACGCAACATATTGCTGCATTGACTGCAAGTGGGATGCGTAATATTGTTGGGTGGCCAGATTGATTAGTTTTTGAAACCCTAATAGAAATGAACAACACGTTTGCTCCTTCCCCGAGCCACACATCTGTCTTTAATAAAGGCCTGTTAGCCTGCAGTGGATTAGTGAATACTATCTCACCAACCCTCAACAGGCCATAGTAAGCTATAGCAAAGGCCGTTTTAAAAAGAATACATTCATAATTTGAAAAACAAATTTCCGGCAGCACAGAACATATTCTAGCCAAGATGAGCTCTGTTATTGGCGCTCTAACATCATAACTTGGCTGAATGCGCCTACAACCCTCCAATAGTTTTTTAACCACAAAAGCAGTTGTAGGGTCATGCATATCATAAATTTTATGGTGAAAACTTATGGCTGACAAGTAAGTAGTAATAGTTGATGAAGCATACCCCAACTCAAAACAATATGTGATAAAAAGAGACAGATGTGCAACTGGAGCCGGCCATATTGTGATCAAATTATAGTGATTTCTAAAGGTGTTAAAAACTTGCAAAGCATTTGTATAAACAGAATGGGATTTGCTAGACATACTGGCTGCCAACAATTTCTGAGAACTTAACAGAAGATGTTCCAAAGGTGGTCGGGAACTGGTGTTGGTGACAGGTCTGCATCTGGTGCGAGCTTGCGGAATCTCTGTAATTGAAAACGACTTAATGCATCGCAGATGTTATTCCGGAAGCCGTCAACATGTTGAGCCTTGGCAACTACGTTCAACCGTAAGCACAGTAATGTGAAAGCCCTAAGAATAGTCATGACTCTGTCCGATTTTGATGTCATATGATTAACAATGTGTACCACTGCCATATTGTCAACCCGAAAGACTATTTTCTTGTTGCGAAGCTTATCACCCCATATGTGCAAAGAAACAAGGAGCGGAAAAAGCTCAAGAACTGTTATATCTGATGTAATGCCGCCCTCAATCCATGCCCGAGGCCAGGAGCCCTGAGCCCATTTACCTGCAAAGTAGGCACCAAATCCCAGATCAAACCCCCCTGCACTGTCGGTGTAGAGCTGTAAATCCTCATTTGACACCCAGAACCGATCATGAAAGACGGAAATACCATTAAAATTTTAAAAAAACTGTATCCAAAGTTCTAGGTCCTTCTTCATATCTGCTGTGATGCGAAGGTGATGGTGTTGCTTTGTCAAACCGCATGTAGCATTTATAAGGCGTCTACAAAATGGCCTCCCTGGCACCACTGCCCTACATGCAAAATTAAGGGACCCAATCAATGACTGTAATTGTTTCAGCTTGCACTTTTTACGCGGCAAAATCTCCTCAATCTTTGAAATGATTTCATGAATTTTGGTCACCGGAATCCGAATGACCATTTCTTCAGTATCAATTTCAAGGCCAAGAAAACAGATCTTGGTTTTAGGACCTTCTGTTTTCTCAGAAGCTAATGGCACTCCCAACAAAGTCATCTTATCTGTAAAAACAGACATGATATGTGAACAATGATTAGTTCCCTTTCTTCCGCCAAACAAGAAGTCGTCAAGATAATGCAAGAGTCGTCCTACAGAAGCTTGCCTAGCTACACAGAATTCTAAAAAAGTAGAGAAAGTCTCAAAGGTCTGGCATGCTATGCTGCACCCAAATGGCATTGCCTTATCAAAATAAAACTTCCCATCAAACTTGAATCCAAGCTGATCAAAGTCTAAAGGAGAGACAGGTAGTAGCCTAAATGCTGATTTTATATCAGATTTTCCCAAAAGACAACCACGGCCTAAATCTTGTACCATGTGTACAGCCTCGTCGAAACTTGTATACTGCACAGAGCACAGCTCAGGATCTATATAATCATTAACTGAGTCTCCGCTTGGGTATGACAGGTGATGTATAAGGCGAAATTGACCTGGGTCGTGTTTCGGTACAAGGCCTAATGGCGATACACGCAGAGTTTGTAGCGGACGATCGTCAAAAGGTCCAGCCACTCTACCTGCTTCAACTTCAGTTTCAATTTTTTGCCTTACAACATCTGGCTTAATGTCGGCAGACTTCAAATTTTTTGAATCGGAAGGTTTGTGGCTGCCCGAGTAGTGGAGGGGGAAACCAGAAGAAAAACCGTTAAAAATCTCAGCAGCCTTAGCAGAATCATAACCCACAAGCTCCTTTTGCAAGTTGCAAGCCTGCTAGGAGTTTTAGCTGGATCAAGGGAAGCAGCTGATATATGAGGCAAGAGAACACAATTTGAGACAGCAAAATCCCTATCGTCGAACAGCTCGTCCACCTCGAAAGGCACTGAATTGTCCCCTACCTGAGCGAAATGTCAAACCGCCCCTGGTAGCTGGTGGAACACTCCTAGTAGCCGGTGGAAGAAGCTTAAAGCAAGTTTGTCTACCATGATTTGTACCACCACAATGAATGCAAGCATGAAGAAATTTGCACCCTTTAAAATTGCATTTTCCATGGTTGAAATCCAAACATTTAAGCCTATTGAAAGATGACTGCTCAAAGGGAACCGGCGAGTTTGCCGATAGAGTCATTACCCGGAGCCACAAGTCTGTATTGAGTCGCCCCCAAGGTTGTAAATTAATGGCCTGTCTGAGACGAAACTGCTCGTCATAATTTCGCCAGGCAAATTATGCTGAGGACCGAGATGCAGCCTCTCGAATTATACTCATATACTGGAGCAACTCTTGTGTTTTTTCAGGATGTTTCTTCAAATAAATTGAGGGCCACATGGAAGATTAGTACTAGTTTACTAAATGTGTTACCCTCTATAAATAAGGTCGATTATTATTATTATTATTATTAAAAAATCAAAAAGGCATCCGTCCATTTTTCGATTGTGGGTACTGGGTCCTTAAACACTTGCAGTTTAGATTCCAGAAGACCCTGCTTGTTAAGACGTAGTGGCCCCCCTGCACACAGTTCTTGCAACTCAACAGCCCCCTTTAGCAGCAAATTGATATTTATGTATTGGTTTGACCAGATTTTTTGTACAATTGCCAGGGGAACATGTGCAGAGAGATCATCACTCCCTAGCCGCAAAGGCTCTTCTCTGAAAGAGAAATTACTCCCATCCGAAACCGCCCAAACGAAACTATCATTCTGTGCCGACGGGCTTGCATAGCCAGTCTGAGTGCCTGCATTTTGACCCGTTATGTGCGGATTTGTGTTGGATGAAGGAATGGAACTGCTCTGATCAGTCACGTTTTGACCCTGTATTGTGCCCGAGTCACGCAGGATTGTTTCAAAGTCTATAATGTGCCTGAACATATTTGAGGGTCCTTGTGTTTGTGCTTGATCCCTACCTTGTGGTGTGCCTACCACAGATGAGACTGGGTTTAGACCACCAATCTGCGCCACTTCATCCTGTTGTTGACGCGAACGTTTGTGTCCGCCGGCTCCACGGCTTCCCCTAGTCCTTTTCCGGCCGCCCGGCATCTCTACTTATCCCTCGCACAAGTGTAACCAGCTTTTTTGATTCTCCTTAAAAAATGGCGACTTCCTTTTGCAGGATTTGGAAAAACGGAAAAGGAAGGTTTCCCTGAGCCTGCGCAAGACGTTAAATCACCGTCCAGTTCTACAAGACGCCTGACTACTGAACAACATACAAGGTGCAAGCACTCAGTGACCTGGACCAACTGTCATGGCCGATACGAGATGGAAAATACGATCAGACTTTGTTTAAACCTAATTATAAGCGAACTACCACCCTGGAGCTGCAATTGTGACCCATAATGACAGTCCATCCAATTCATTCGCACCAAATAAATGGGATTATCATTTAATTGATAATCCCTATTATATTTTTTATTTTATTGTGTTGTATTTTTTGCGTTTGGGGGATTATAGTTAACCATTTTTATTAATTTGCACATAAAGAAAATCTCAGGCCAAAAGTTATAAAAGTTTAAAAACAACAACAACAAAAAAATCTAATTGTTTAAAATCTTCTTTAAAATATTCCTTCCACATATTCAAACATTACTGTATATTAAAAACAAACCTAAAACATTAAATTTTCAGTTTAAACTAGATATTATATTAATCTGGCCAAATTGTCCTACCCCATATTGTTAGCTGGCCAAATTGTCCTAGGCCGAATTGTCCTAGGCCAAATCGTCCGGGCCAAATCGTCCGCTGGCCAAATTGTCCTACATTCTGTATGAAGTGTCACTCTGACAGTTATAAAATTTTCTAATATGAAGCTGAGTAATAAGGTTTTAAACTTGGATCCAAAATTTAAACTCAGTAATAAAGTTTTTCACACTCATCGCAAAAACATGCCTATATGATTTTGACCCCTACAAACCCCACATTATATAGTAAAACTGAGGTTTTCAGGGATTTACAATATTTTTCTTATTTCTGCTCAAAAACATAGATGATGGGTACTCGTTACAACCACCTCACGAACCCACAATCTATGTTTATAGCAGAAATAAGAAATATATCAGATTTTTTATTGGAAAATGTCCATTAATTGGTGGCAAAATTGTCTATATATTTGCATTTAGTACCTGAAATTCAGTAAAAAGGTTTTCTAATTCCAAAGTCTGTTATGAAGTTTTCAAACTTGAGTTATAAGGTAAGAAACTGAATCTGGTATTCTACCTACTTTTGTCCTGTTGAAACAGGCTGCTAGACCATGATCAGCATACCAACACAAACTTCTCACTGAACCATTGCCAATGTATGTTTGCAGCAAACTTCCATCCTGAAAATTGTGTTATCACAGAGAAAGGTGACAATATATTGTGACATCCTGTTTGACTCCTATCAATAGATACCCTCTAAAAATGGCTCAGCTCTTAAAGAAAAGAATTTTCTCTTCAGGAGCAAATCATTTCCTACAAGAGTGAGGCCTTATTGACAAGAATTTTTTCCCTATAAGAGCTAGGCCCTATTGACAAGAATTCTTTCCTATAAGAGCTAGGCCCTATTGACACGGAATTTTTTGCCATAAGAGCTAGGCCCTATTGACAAGAATTCTTTTCTATAAAAGCTTGGCACTACTGACAAGAATTCTTTCCTATAAAAGCTAAGCCCTATTGACCAGAATTCTTTCCTATAAGAGCTAGGCCCTTTTGACAAGAATTCTTCCCTATACATCACATTAAAAAGTCTGTGTAATAGGCTCCTCTATACACCCCACTTTATAAACAGAAAACTGGGGTTTACAGGGGTATACATTATTTTTCTTATTTCCGTTCCAAGACATGTGGGCACCCATTAGAACTGCCTTAATAAGGAGCACCCTCAACCTATGTTTGGAGTATAAATAAGAAAAGTATCCCAAAATTTTATGAGAAAAATAACCATTTTGGAGATATGCAAGATAGCACTATGTCACACAGGTGTGTAACCATTATGAAGAGCTAGGCCCTATTGACAAGAATTCTTTCCTGTTAGAGCTAGACCCTACTGACAAGAGTTCTTCCTATAAGAGTGTGGCCCTACTGTAAGAGCTAGGCCCTATTGACAAGAGTTCTTCCAAAAATAGCTAGGCCCTATTGACAAGATTCTTTCCTATAACAGTTAGAACCTAATGACAAAAATTCTTCCCTATGAGAACTAGGCCCTCTTGACAAGAGCCCTCCCTATAAGAGCTAGGTCCCATTGACAAGAATTCTTTCCTGTAATAGCTAGGCCCTACTAACAAGAATTTTCCCTATAAGAGCTAGGCCCTATTGACAAGAATTCTTTCCTGTAATAGCTAGGACCTATTGAAAAGAATTCTTTCCTGTAAGAGCTAAGCCCTATTGACAAGAATTCTTCCCTATAAGAGCTAGGCCCTGTTGACAAGATTTTTTCCCTATAAAAGCTCGGCCCTATTGAGAAGAATTCTTTCCTGTAAGAGCTAGGACCTATTGAAAAGAATTCTTTCCTGTAAGAGCTAAGCCCTATTGACAAGAATTCTTCCCTATAAGAGCTAGGCCCTGTTGACAAGATTTTTTCCCTATAAAAGCTCGGCCCTATTGACAAGACTTGTTTCCTTTAAGAGCTAGACCCTATTGACGAGAATCTTTCCTATTAGAGCTATAGACCCCATTGACAAGAATTCTTCCCTATCAGAGCTAGGCCCTTCTGACTAGAATTCTTCCCTATAATAGCTAGACCCTATTTACATGAATTCTTTCCTATAACAACCCTATTGATAAGAATTCTTCCCTACAAGAGCTAGGCCCTTCTGACAAGAATTCTTCCCTATAACAGCTATGCCCTATTGTCAAGAATTCTTTCATATAAGAGCTAGGCCTTTCTGGCAAGAATTCTTTCCTGTAGGTTATGATCCTGGAAAAGGAGGTTGTGGACCCAGCTTTTAGCCATGTATGGGACAATAGTCACATTTGATTGGATATAATTATGAAATTCATGAGTAACAATTTGCTGTTTTTTTGTTTTTTTTTTCTTGCAGGGTATTATATGTGCAGTAAACACATAAAGGATTCAAAGTGATCTGTCTCCTGAATTTTCTGCTGTGATAATAATTGTACATGTGGTATCTCTGAATTTCCAAGACTGAGTTTTCACTTTGAGGCAGGGTTACCTCCCTTGGACAGTTAGAATGCTTGAAATTGCCACATGGCGCCCTTGTTTTTTTGTATAATTTTCTAATTGGCAGTTTGTTTACCATGTTTTGGGGGTAAGAAAATCAATTTGAAATGCAGATTTATCAGGTACAGGGTCAAATATTAACATGCAAGCTTATGGAAATGTAAATAGAAAACCATAAACTGTAAGAGCTAGGTGCTATTGACAAGAAGTCTTCCCCTATAAGGGCAAAGTCCTTCTGACAAGAATTCTTTCCTGTAAGAGCTAGGCCCTACTGACAAGAATTCTTCCCTATAAGAGATAGGCTACTGTCAAGAATTCTCCTCTATAAGAGCTATGCCAAATGAACAATGCTTTCCTATAAGAGCTAAACCCTAATGACAAGAATTATTCCCTCTAAGATCTAGGCCCTATTGACAAGACTTCTTCTCTATAAGAGCTAAGCCAAATGGACATGAATTCTTCCCTATAAGAGCTAAACCCTACAGACAAGAATTCTTTCCTGTAAGAGCCAGGCCCTATTGACAAGAATTCTTTCCCTGTCAGAGCTAGGCCAAATGGAAGAGTTCTTTCCTACAAGAGCTGGGCCCTAGTGATAAGAATTGTTTCCTATAAAAGCTAGGCCCTGTTGACAAGAATTCTTTCCTGTAGGAGCTAGGCCTTATTGATAAGAATTCTTCCCTTTAAGGCCAAATGGACAAGGAAGACAAAAGTATTGTTTATAAGAGTTGCCTCACTACATGGATGATCTTACATGAGTGGCCATGTATTATTGAATTCATTAAACAAGTTGAGGGAAAGGGATAAAATATGAGGCTTCACCAAGCATTTTATCGCTTTTTCTAAACAAGATTAATAATAACAAATGACCATGAATGCAAGATTCTATTTATCATATGACATCTGAAATGTATTTAATTCACAATTTTGCACAAAAATGTCAATATTCTGCCATTAGTAAATGAGACGTGATAAAAGATGTCATACATGTAACATTACGGAGTGTATCTAATTTGTATGTTTAATTCACGAGTGGGTTACCAAATTTAATACATAGCGTTATTTTATTCTCAGACGCGAAGTCGTATGATAACAAGAATTCCACAAAAGGCTATGTCGTGGCTGTGGGGGTGCAAAGTCACCCAACCATAAAATATAGGTCAAGGTCAAACCTAGATGCTTGCATTAAAGTTGTCATCTCTAAGTTGTCAACTTTGTAGCAAGAATCATTAATGAAGCGCTTATAGGCCTTAAGAAATAGACTTGACGGTAAAGGTGAATGCTAGGGTTGACGCAACAGTTTACAAAGTCAGTTAACCATGAAATATAGGTCAAGATCAAATATATGGATGCCTGCATTAAAATGGTCATCCTTAGATGCAAGTCTGTACGAAGTATCATTAATGAAGGTCTAAAAGATCTTGTGGAACGGACTTGAACCTTAGGGTGCAAGCTAGGGTGGTCACAATACATGTATTTCCCAAAGTCAGTGAACCATGAAATGTAGGTCAAGGTCAAATATGGATGCTTACATTCACACTGTCATCCGTAGATGCAGGTCTGTACCAAGTATCAAGAATGATGCTCTTACAGTTATTGAGAAATTGACTTGAACATTAGGGTGAACGCTAGTTCCCGAAGTCAGTGAACCATGAAATGTAGGTCAAAGTCAAATGAAGGTCTAAAAGATCTTGTGGAACGGACTTGAACCTTAGGGTGCAAGCTAGGGTGGTCACAATACATGTATTTCCCAAAGTCAGTGAACCATGAAATGTAGGTCAAGGTCAAATATGGATGCTTACATTCACACTGTCATCCGTAGATGCAGGTCTGTACCAAGTATCAAGAATGATGCTCTTACAGTTATTGAGAAATTGACTTGAACATTAGGGTGAACGCTAGTTCCCGAAGTCAGTGAACCATGAAATGTAGGTCAAAGTCAAATATGGATGCTTGCATTATAGTTGCCCTAGATGCAAGTCTGTACCAAGTATTAGTGAAGCTCTTATAGTTCTTGAGAAATGGACTTGAACATTAGGGTGAATGCTAGGGTGGACACAATAGTTCCCGAAGTTCCCATGAAATGTAGGTAAAGGTCAAATATGGATGCTTGCACTGAAGTTGCCATTCCTAGATGCAAGTCTGTACCAACTAGAGCTGTCAGTGAAACTGACTAGGGCCCCGGCAGCGCTATCAGAAATTTGTGGACGGACAGACGGACAGACAGACGGACGGACAGAGTGATTACTATAGGGCACCCACACTTTCAGTGCGGGGCCCTAATTATCATTAATGAAGCTCATATAGGTCTTAAGAAATGGATTTGAGCATCAGGGTGAACCCTAGGGAAGTCGCAAATGTTGACAGACAAACAGACAAATGGAAGGTACAGGAGGAGTAGTTGTTTAAGGTTTTTTTCTATTTTTATCTCTAGTGGCCATCTTGTTCATTGGAGCAGAATGATTTTAGCTATTTTGGTAGAAGGTCACCTACCCAACCTTCTTGTGAAGTTTGAATGAAATTGGCCCACGGGTATGGGAGGAGTACTTTTATAATTATTGTTCTGTTTTAAGCTCTGGCTGCCATTTTGCTCATCGGAGCAGAACTGTTTTAGCTATTTTGGTAGAGGGTCACATAAGCAACATTCCTATGAAGTTTAATTGAAATTGGCCCATGGGTATAGGAGGAGTAGTCATTTAAATATCTTTCTATGTTTTAGCTCCAGCAGCTATCTTGTTCAATGGAGTGAAACGATTTTAGCTATTTTGGTAGAAGGTCACCTAAGCAACATTCCTATGAAGTTTGAATGAAACTGGTCCAGGGTTATAGTAGTTGTTTAAAGATTTTTCTATATTTTTTTTTACTTCTGGTGGCCATCTTGTTCATTGGAGAAAAGCTATTTTGGTAGTGAGCCACCTAGATAACATTCCTGTGAAGTTTAAATGAGATCGGCCCAAGGGTTTATGAGGAGTAGTCTTTTAAATCAAACTGTCGAGGACGAACATTGACTGGTCACAATAGCTGACCATGAGCACTTCCTGCTCAGGTGAGCTAACAAGAAAGGTAATCTCCTGGAAGGACCATGCTTTCAGCCATCCTTTGGCACAGCCAGTAGCTATCATGAGTTCATTAGGACTGAAGACAAGGGAGGCAATCTCAGTTTAAGTACTCAGCTGCAAGAACCATATTTTCAGCCATCCCTATATACAGCCGGTACTTAACATAAGAACAGTAAAACTGAAGACATTAGGACTAAAGACAAGGGAGGTAATCTAAATCTATGTGCTCACTTGCAAGGACCATAATTTCAGCCATCCCTTGGCACAGCCAGTAAATGTGATTATTATATACCCAGAAAATGTCCCGTTTACTTTGTACAGAAGTTACCGGTCAATATTTTTCCATATTGCCCGTAGTCAAGTTCATATTGCCCGAAGATAAGCAGTCTCGTGCATAACAGGACTACTTTCAAATTTCTCAGTTTTGAATCTTAAAAATCGGCAGCCATCTTATCGTGCGAATCGACTGAAAGAACGTAAAACAAAACGAATATAGGTTCTGACAAAGTTTATAAACCGCATTTTATTCTGTCAAATATGACCTACCTGCAATCTGTTTAGATTTTCAATACTTTCTTCTAAGAAATCAGGAGTATTTTGAAAGAAATATAACCGACGCTTCGGAAAAAAATGGCGTCCTGTGTTTGAAAACGCCAATGTTTTTAATGACGTCACATCCACCAACGTTAACTTCGTCTTCACTTTGGCGCCATTGGGCGTGGTTTTTCAACGAGTAGGGAGACACTTACGACCTTCATTATTTTCCATTTCAAACCACTTAAAAGATGTATAATCTGATTTTACGTTCAGAAATTCATACCAGGCAATCCTGAATTCTAGCCGACATTTGAAATTTTGGGTATATAATAAAAAGGTTATTGACTTTATATTGTGAAATATTCGGCACTCGTTCATATGGCGAAGACGCACTCGCAAGGTCGTGCGTCCTTCGCCATATGAACTCGTGCCGAATATTTCACAATATAAAGTCAATAACCTATAATAACAGTAGGACTGAAGACAAAGGAGGTCATTTCAATCCATGTACTCACCTGCATGGAACATATTTTCAGCTATTCCTTATCACATCCAGTTGCAAGTCTGAGTGCATAACAACATGTGACAAAAGAGGTAATTTCAGTCTATGTACTCACCTGCAAGGACCACATTTTCAGCAATCCCTTGGCACAGCCATGAGAGCACTAGAACCAAAGACAAGGGAGGTAATCTCTGTCTATGTACTCACCTGCAAGGACCATATTATCAGCTTTTACTCACCTGCAAGGATCATATTTTCAGCCATCCCTTGGCACAGCCAGACGCTATCATAGCATTAGGACTGAAGATATGGGCAGTAATTTCAGTCTATGTACTCACCTGCAAGGACCATATTTTCAGCCATCCCATGGCACAGCCGGAAGCTATCATAGCACTAGAATTTGTCTTTCTACAAAAACACAGATGTCTCCCCCATTTTGACCTCTAAGTATGACCTTGACTTTGGAAGTATGGACCTAGGTCTTGTGTGCAGCACATCATATAATGAAGATGAACATTTCTGCAAGGTAACTTTAAAAGGTTCATAGAGAAATAAGAAAGTTACTGACCACACACAAAAAGCCCTTTTTTACTTTTGATCTCTTAGTATGGCCTTGACCTTTGAGGTACAACACATCGCCTCATGATGGTTCACATTTCTGCCAAGTAATTTCATAATCCATCAAAGAATAAAAAAGTTATTGACTGTGCACAAAAAAGGCCCCTTTTTTGACCTTTGACCTCTAGGTTTTGGTTTGATTTGAGGTTTAACGTCCCCGTCAACACTGTAAAGGTCGTTGCTTCCAATTTTGTGAGACTTTTACCCGACAATGAGATGAAATGACATCTCAAGCCCTGTCGCCCAATGAAACCAATAGGGTTTATTAGCATGGACGGTCCGCCTCGCACCGGGGTTCCTGGACAGGCTTAGATCCTCTAAGCGGTTTACTAGTACAAGTGTGGGGGCCAGATTCAGCTCTGCGTGGAAGCATCATGCAGCCCATATATTTCTTCAAGCCCCTATGGGCGGGGGCCCTTGACCTCTAGGTATGAACTTGATATTAGACGGATGGACCTTGGTTGTGCACACAACTCATCATCTATTGAAGATAAACATTTCTGCATGGTTACTTTAAAAAGTCCATCCAGAAATAAAAAAGTTATTGACTGGACACAAAAAAAGATTTTTTTTGACCTTTGACCTCCTAGTGTGACCTTGACCTTGGAAGGTACTGACCCGAGTCTAATGCGCAACACATCGTCTCATGATGGAATAACATTTCTGCCAAGTAATTTTTTTTTTGGGGTTTGGGTTTTACGGCCCTTTCAAGATTATTTCACTCATATCGAGCCGATCGTTAATCATAGGTGGGCGAAAACCGGAGTACCCGGAGAAAAACCACCTGACCTTCCGTTGCAGAACTTGGCGTCTCACACGTGACCCGAGCGAGGCTCGAACCCACGGCGGTGAGAGACCTAATGACTAAGAGTCAGCGCTCTTATCCATTAGGCCACGGAGGCCCGTGCCAAGTAATTTTACAATCTATCCACGTATAAGAAAGTTATTGACTGAACACTAAAAAAAGGCCCCTTTTTACCTTTGACCACTATGTATGACCTTGACCTTTGAGGTACCAACATGGGTCATGCAAGAGACACATCGTCTCATGGTGGTTAACATTTCTGCCAAGTAATTTCAAAATCCAAGTTATTGACCAAACACGAAAAAAGGCCCCTCTTTAAACATTGACCTCTAAGTATGACCCTGACCTTTGAGGTACCAACCTGGGTCATGCAGGCAACACATGGTCTCATGGTGGTTAACATCTCTACCAAGTAATTTCAAAATCCATCAAAAAGTAAGAAAGTTATTGACCAAACACTAAAAAAGGCCCCTTTTTTACATTTGCCCTCTATGTATGACCTTGACCTTTGAGGTACCAACCTGAATCATGCGTGCAACACATCGTCCCATGATAGTTAACATTTCTGCCAAGTAATTTCAAATTCTATCTAAAAGTAAGAAAGTTATTAACAAAACACGAAAAAAAGGCCCCTTTTTTACCTTTGACCTCTAACTATGACCTTGACATTTGAGGTACCAACCTGGGTCATGCACGCAACACATTGGATCATGGTGGTCAACATTTCTGCTACGTAATTCCAAAATCCATCTGAAAATAAGAAAGTTATTGACCGGACACAATTTGCCCATGTCTCCCCGAAAAAAAAAAATTCGGGGGGAGACATAATTTGGACTGAAGACAAGTGCGATAATTTCAGTCTATGTACTCACCTGCAAGGACCATATTTCAAGCTATCTCTTGGCACAGCCTGTAGCTATCATAGCATTAGGACTGAAGACAAGAGAGGTAATCTCTGTCTATGTACTCACCTGCAAGGACCATATTTCAGCTATCCCTTGGCTATCATGAGAGCAGCAGAACTGAAGACAAGAGAGGTAATCTCTGTCTATGTACTCACCTGCAAGGACCATATTTCAGCTATCCCTTGGCTATCATGAGAGCAGCAGAACTGAAGACAAGGGAGGTAATCTCTGTCTATGTACTCACCTGCAAGGACCATATTTCAGCTATCCCTTGGCTATCATGAGAGCAGCAGAACTGAAGACAAGAGAGGTAATCTCTATGTACTCACCTGCAAGGACCATATTTCAGCTATCCCTTGGCTATCATGAGAGAAGCAGAACTGAAGACAAGGGAGGTAATCTCAGTCTATGTACTTACCTTCAAGGATGATAATTTCAGCTATACCTTGGCTATCATAAGAGCAGCAGAACTGAAGACAAGGGAGGTAATCTCAGTCTATGTACTCACCTGCAATGATGATAAATTCAACCATCCCTTGGCACAGCCAGTAGCAATCATGGGAGAGTTAGGACTGAAGCAAGAGACATAATTTCAGTCTATGTACTCACCTGCAAGGACCATATTTTCAGCCATCCCTTGGCACAGCCTGTAGCTATCATGAGAGCATTAGGACTGAACACAAGGGAGGTAATATCTACCAGATGACCAGACAATGTGAAGTGTTTCCTTGTTCCTTTCAGTGGTTCTTCTTCATCCTGAAGAACACATAATTCCAATCAAATTTCAATGGCTCGAACACCTTTGGGTCCATTTGTGCAAATGCTAAAGCTGCTCACATTTTTTCAGCAAAAATACCAAAATTTTAGATATGGTACTTGCTAGAACAGTTAACAATATGACCACCAACAAGCTCGTTAAGCTAACGATGCTTTGAACAATTGAACTAGGCCCTGAACATTTGGGTTAATGCAACAGATTGATGCAAATGTCAAAGCAGGTCAACATAAAGAAGTCAGCACACAGAATATTTGCAAATATCTAGATTTTTATATCAAATTATAATCCTGCGCAATCTTACCATTACGATAAGACACTCGTGTGACATTGTGTATTTTTTTTTCACATCTCCAAAATGGCTACTTTTCTGATGAAAATTCGTGATATTTTTCTAATTAATGCTCCAAAAATTGGTTGTGAGTGCTTGTTAGAACTGCCTTATTGAGGCGGTTATAACGAGTACCCACAACCTATGCCTTGGAACAGAAATAAGAAAACTAATGCATACCCCCAAAAACATAGTTTTCTCTATATAAAGTGGGGTTCAGGAAGGTATTCATTTCATGGACTCGTTCATGTAATGCTTTGTTTGTTTGATAATGACTTGAGGTTTAACATTCCCATCATTACCGCCCCCGCCCATCAGGGATTGAAGAAATAGATGGGCTGCATGATGCTTCCACGCTGAGCTGAAACCAACCACATGTGAGTACTGGTAAACCGCTTACAGGTTCTAAGCATGCTAAGGAAAAGTTGTGCTAGTTGGACCGTCCATGCATATAAACCCTATTGGTTTCATTGGGTGGCAGGGCTTGAGATGTCATTTCATCTCAATGTCGGGTAAAAGTCCCACAAAATTGGAAGCGACATCTCCAAAATGACCTATAGTGTTGACGGGGACGTTAAACCTAAAATCAAACAAACAAACATTCCCATCAACACTATTTAGGTCATTTAGTGACATTGCTTCCAATTCTGTTGGACTTTTACCCTACACTGAGATGACATGTCAAGCCCTGCCACCCAATGAGACCAATTGGCTTTATATGTATAGACGGTCAAACTCACACTACTTTACCTGGGCAGGCTGAGACCTCCTAAGCGGTTTACCAGTACTCATATGCAGTTGGTTTCACCTCTGCATGGAAGCATCATGCAGCCCAATCTATTTCTCCAAGCCCTGATGGGCTGGGGCCGACAGTCCTATCTGAAAGGGTTGAAACAATTAGAGGTTGCGGGGACCATCAAGTGATGCTATCTGTTATTTTCCATTACTTACCTTCACTTCGAGCAAATGGCAAAGATAACAAGTTAACTCGACAAATGGAATGTTTGTGGGCTTGATTGGCTGTTTGTAACATATGCAGTTCTTCTGTCAAATTTTCTACAAAAAGAATATACCTGTCCGAGATGTGAGAACGAAGAGTTGATTGGAGACATCTGAGATTCTGTAGATGAGATCTGAGGAACTGACCAGACACATACTTTACCATTCTCACAACCACTGTAAACAGAAGAAACAAAACACATACACTTAGCTGTCAAAACTAGTCATGACAAAGGTGCACAGCCTGTAATATGCAAAAAATATATTTGTTATCAGCCGTCAGTACAAACGGTCACAAATGCCCAGCTGTTCAAAGAATTGTTCAAAGTTCTGGAAAAATGTTTCCATTTGCAAAAGCTACTCATATATTTCCAGCAAATATTTTTGTGTATACGTCATAATTAACGATCAAAGTTTTGACACTACCTCAACCCATTTAGTACTGTAAACCCCAAACAGGTAGTTGGCAAACAGTGCATGCCCAGATCAGACACCGCAAAACGCAGTATCTGATCAGGACCTTCACTGTTTGCAAACAGTTCATAAACAGTTCACAAACAGTGCATGCCCTGATCAGACACTGCAAAATGTGGTGTCTGACCAGGGCCTTCACTGTTTGCAAACAGTTCAGCCATTTTCCAAATAGATTTTGAAGAAAACACAACCTGACACCCCTAAATTTTGAAATGGACTCAGGCTATTTATAAGGAGGAAGATTTCAATTGGTATAAAACGGGTTAAGGACATTGTTAGTTTTGAATATATGCTACTCATATTTTTTTTCAGCAAAAATATTAGTATATTTGCCATATTGAATGATCAAAGTTTTAACAATATATTACGCAAACACGCCTATACAAATACATTGCCACTTTTATCGCCGAAAAAATGGAGATTTTAAGATGAAAAAGTGTGATATTTTTCTTATTTCTGCTCAAAATATAGATTGTGGGCACTCGTTAGAACCGCCTCGATGAGGCGGTTCTAACGAGTACCCACAATCTATATTTTTGAGCAGAAATAAGAAAAATAAGGTTTACCCCCTGAACCCCAGTTTTACTATATAAAAGTGGGGTTCAAGGGAGTCAAAATTATAAAGGCGTGTTTTCGTGATGATGTTAACTAATAACACCATTAGCTTTGAACAACTGGCCCCCGTACTTTATGCTCACCTGAAAACTAAGTTTACTCTTCAAGCAGAGAATCTGTTACACTCTCCTAAAGGACAAAAGCTGAACAGTATTTACAAGAGAGACTAAAGTATTTTTCATAACACTGCCCTCTCCTGAAGGTGTATCCTGGGAACACCTGGCAGATTTTTCCACCATTTTTCAAAGGGAGACAACTTTCGGAACTTCCTGTTCGCTTTTCTATAAGCCCTGTCCCATAGAAAAAGGGGTCAACTCTTAAAGGAAAGAATTTGCTCCCTAGGTGCAAATTCTTTCCTTTAAGAGTTGAACCCTATTGACATTAGTGGTCGGAATCGGAAGAATTTTCATGATCGATCATCGGAAGATGTAAGTGACCAATGATCGATCAATATACCGATCCGAAAGACGATGCACTTTGTGATATTCATCCCTGCAAATAATGCCAGTTGAGCATGTTAAATTGTTAAGACACCAAAATTTTATTACTGCTGTCGGGGATCGAACCCAGGACCTCTAGCACTAACTGCTGACCTATCATGCATCAGAGGCAAGTGCACTAACCACTGGCCTTTCAAGGATACTGATTTCCAGATGAACCTTGGTCTGCCTAATAGAGGTGTGTGATTGTATTTTCAAAAGCAAGTCGCTGATGATTTTCATGATATTTTTGACGATTTACCTACCATTGAAGGCATATGATTTTGAGCAGTGACGGCAAATGGCTCTGCTCATGTCCAGTGTTGCTTTGGACACTGGACCGTCGCTCTTTTTGTGGAAGCCGAAGTGTTTCCACGCTATAGATCTACTTTTTCCACCCGGAAAGCCATTTTCCGGAAGCAGTTGCAGTAATAAAACCGAAACGACCGAAACAAACCGCAACGTCCAAATCCCGTTAAAAGCCGGAACCGAGTAATCGAGTACGGAAAAAAGTACCGATCATCAACTCGGAAGTCAGAAAACGAGCAATGCTCGACGAACTCGATTAATCGGCCGACCACTAATTGACATGGGAGACTAAAATACTTTTGCAGGAGTTGCCTCCCCTGACGGTGTTCCCATTCCCCTTAAGTTGTTCAAAACTAACAACATTGTTAGTTAACATATTGTTAAATCCCTGAGGCCAGTTGTTCAAAGTGTTGTTAGCTTAACAAGCTTGATAGTGGTCAAATTGTTAATTGCTCTAACAAGTAAAATAGCTAATACTTTGGTATTTTTGCAGGAAAAATGTTTCCATTTGAAACAGCTACTCATATATATATCGTGTACGATATGCCATAATTAACAATCAAAGTTTTAACAATACCTTGAGGACAATGTTAGTTTTGAACAATTTGCCCTTGAAGATTATCATAAAAATAATAGAAATAAAAGCAGGTGTTCCACAAGGCTCTATTCTTGGTCCACTTTTATTTCTTGTATACATTAACGATATTGTTGAAAACATTCACTCTTCTATTAGGCTTTTTGCGGACGACACAAGTCTTTACATTATTGTGGACGACCCAATTGAAGCAGCTTATCAGTTGAATAACGATCTTCTGAAAATTCACGAATGGGCGAAACAATGGCTTGTTGAATTCAACCCAGCAAAGTCCGAATCAATGATCTTTACACGAAAAAGGAACAAACCATACCATCCTCCAGTCTTTATGAACCAAACTCAAATACAGGAAGTTATATCTCACAAACATCTTGGCCTTATTTTTTCAAATGACTGTACTTGGCACGAGCACCTTGATTATATAAAAACTAAAGCATGGAATCGTATAAATATTATGAGAAAGCTCAAATTTAAACTTGACAGACACTCTCTTCAGACAATCTATTTTTCCTTTATTAGACCACTTCTCGAATATTCCGATGTCGTCTGGGATAATTGTACTTTATATGAAGTAAATGAGTTGGAAAAAATTCAAAATGAAGCTGCCCGTATTGTAACTGGAGCGACAAAATTAGTATCGATTGATTGTCTTAATCATGAAACTGGATGGGAATTACTTGCATCTCGTAGGAAAAAACACAAGTTACAACTCTTTTATAAAATGCAAAACAGCCTAACCCCTGATTACCTTTCGTCTTTAGTATCGGACACAGTTGGAAACAACACTGCATACAACCTACATAATTCACAAAACTTAAATACTATACACGCGAATTCGCAGCTCTACTATAAATCTTTCCTACCATCTGTTACCCGTGATTGGAACAGTCTACCAGATGAGATAAGAAACTCGCCTTCTCTCTCCTCCTTCAAACGACATCTCAACGCAAATCTTTTTGTACCACCGAAATATTTTTGCGATGGAAATAGGCCTGGACAAATATACCATGCCCGTCTACGAACGAAATGTAGTTCACTCAACCAACATCTTTTCTCAAAAAATATTGTTGACAGCCCGCTATGTGTATGTGGGGCTATAGAAGATACACAGCACTTCTTATTTTTTTGTACACGATATGTCAACTTACGACAAGAACTTCTAAATAAGACAATACCTTTATGTCAGCCATCCCTGAATGTTCTTTTAAACGGCGACCGTGAGCTACCAGACTCTGCTAACAAGCAAATATTCTTAGCTGTTCAAGACTTCTTGATCAAAACCAAACGTTTTGAGGTCAGATAAACCACAATCATCTAAGTAGGCAACAAGACTTGTATTTTAATATAATATGTGATGGTATGAAATGTCAAAGTTAGATAACATGTGCCATTTTTGATATTTCTTCTTAAATTTATATGACAGAACAAAGTTATCTTGTTATTGTCAAGAATCGAGCTACTGCCAATCTTAGCCTGACGCGATTTCAAAAAAATGATGTAAAGAATCCTTATATTACTTATAGTGAATTTTCTTGCACCTGGTATTTCTACGTCCCCCGTGGAGCCGCCATCTATCTTAAGATAGAACATATCAACATGAATTAGGCAAACAGCCAAGAACATACAATAGTCATAATCTATCACTTGCTTCATTAACAGTCACATATCAATATAGTACTATTATCTGTTGCAATAATGGGAGACAGATCTTCACAAGTCAGTAGACTTTCTTCTGAATCCCATTGTATAATTGTACTTAATGATTCATCTTCATTTGTATTGTACCATATTATGTTATACAAAGAAATAAACGCTTAAACCAAGATTATCATTAACTGCTCTTGATCATTATCTAGTACTAATATTTTTGCTGAAAAAATGTAAATAGCTTTTGCAATTAGCTTTTGCAAATGCAAAAGCTACAAATGCAAAAGCTACACCATTTTTCAACAATACTGCTTCTGTGTTTTATATTGTATCTACTAGAGCAGTTGATAGTTTGACTACTAACAAGCTTACCAAGCTAACAATGCTTTGGACAACTCACCCTGTTCTCTAAATATCAGCCTGGAGCCACTTGTTCAAAATTAATGAGGTCATTAGTTAACATATCATTAAAGCTTCGACCAATAATTATGGTAAATGAGATATTATTTTTGCTGAAAAAAATGTGAGTAGCTTTTGCAAATGCAAAAGCCACTCACATCTTTTCAGCAAAAATACCACAGTTTTAGATATTGTCGTTGCTAGAACAGTTAATAGTTTGACCACTAACAAGCTCGTTAAGCTAAACAATGCTTTGAACAACTGGGACCTGCAAAGATACATTCATGTGATAAAAGTAACCCTACCTCGCCATCATGAGTTTCTTGTCATCTCCCTTGCCCAACATGGCACACCACTGTACTGTAGTGACAGGTGAATCATGGTAGAGTTTGAACAAAAGTAAGAGACCCTCTCGTCTTGGCAGCCAGGCTTTGACCTCCTTGTCCTCAGCAGCACAGGTTATCACATACTGTCCTGTAGGGTCATACTTCATCCCACATAATAAAGTCTGTAAATGTAACATCACATAAACAAGACTTGTAGTTAACTTACATGTACATTACGAAAACACCCCTAAACAAATACACATGTACATTGCAAACTTGATTGCTGAAAAAAACTAAAATTTTAAGATGAAAAATTGTGATATTTTTCTTATTTCTGCTAGCAAAAACAAGAAAATTAATATATACCATTGTAAACCACAGATTTCCTACATAAAAGTGGGGTTCAATGGGGTCAAAATTATACAGGCTTGTTTTCGTGATGAATATAGCGATCAACTATGGATTTTCATGCATTAACATTTGCCAGATCCCGAGGAAGCTGTTTGAACATGAGGCCCTTAGGCCGAATTTTCAAATAACTTAAGAGGGATCAGGCAAATATTAATGTAATGAAATAACCATGGATGAACCTTGTTCCTGCATAACTTATGATTCTGACAGCAAATTTTGATGAAACCGCCCAAAAGCTCCAAATAAACTCCATATAAACTCTTCAACTGTGACCGGCAAACCAACATGGTGGCTATTTCAGAATGCTATTTACAATGACATAATTATGCAGTAACCCTTTGATGTCAGCATAGAACCTTAAAACACTATGTTCAGGGCGATAACATTACGTCGCTTAACTTAATGTAAACAAAGCAAGGCCCATCTTGTCATATCAAAAGCTCAAAATCCATGTTCAAACAGTACATGAATTTCATGATTTGAACCAGGGTTTTGTTGTTTTGAGCAAGGCTTTAGATCCATGTGACAATGGCTTCAAACAGCCATGTGCATAGTATTTATGCAAGAACACCACATTAAAACATTATATACAGCTGAAAATTTGTTCAATTTAGAGTCATCACGAAAGCACGCCTATATAAATTTTACCTCCTTCAACCCCACTTTTATATAATAAAACTGGGGTTTACAGGGGTAAACCTTATTTTTCTTATATCTGCTGTAAACTATAGATTGTGGGTACTCGTTAGAACCGCCTCATCGATGAGGCGGTTCTAACGAGTGCCCACAATCTATATTTTGAGCACAAATAAGAAAAATATCACAATTTTTCATCATAAAATATTCATTTTTTAGGCGATAAAGGTGGCAATGTATTTGTATAGGCGTGTTTGCGTAATGTACCGTAATTTGACCTACTGAAGGTTAATCATAGTGCCAGGTCATAAGGCATAATGCTGACGATTTAAGGATATACAGTGAAACTTTGATGGCTCAAACACCTTTCAGACCATGAAAATTTGTTCAAGACAGGAGTAGTTCGAGCCCGAGCCACTGTGTTATTCATACAGACATGTCAAGAGGCATAATGCTTGTATGATTATATGTCACACCAGCAACAATGGTCCCATGGAGACAGGATCTTGGGTTAAAGAATCATCTGAAAGTCTGGAGAAGCCCTGAATCAAACCCAAGATCCCTGGTTTATAAGGGGAATAGCTTAACCACTACACCATAGAGGTGGTTTAAGTGGTGCATACTTTGTGATATACAAGCCTTGGAGACTGGTATCCTTTGTGATATACAAATCTTGGAGACTGATAAAGTTCATCAAGGATTTGTGCTCACTTCATTAGCTTTCAGATCGACTCAGAATAATTTTGCATACTGGCCATTATTATCAAGGTAGCTGCAATTTGGGGGTGACTGCTAAGAAAAATTTTGTATCGACAGCTAAGGAGACGTAATGATGATAATTAAGGTATAATTTTAAATATTTCTTGTTAGAAACATATGTGGTGGGTACTTTTTAGAATCGGAGGCGATTCTAAAAAGTACACACAACATACATTTTTAGGGAGGAATAAGAAAAATAATCCTAAAAGTATCCTTGTTATGCCTTGTTACACATCCTTATTGGGAGCTATGGTAATTTTATTGAAACTGCAAAATTTGTTGGTTAGTTGGATCGTAAATAAGTATGTGTTATGGGTGGCTAAACATGAGAATGTGGTTACATTACCTCATGAGCTTCTGTTCTGACAGGTTCTTCAAATTCTGATGTACTGCTCTGGTAGATTATACCATCACTGAAAGCCACCAGGAATCTTCTGCTCTCCTCAAACCAGGCCAGCTTCGTCACAGACACTATAATAAACACAATGCAAAAATAAGGAAATACTGTAAAAATCCTTAAAATTTTAACACCTTGAGAACTTGCTTTAATTCTTCTAAAATTTTAACAAATTTGCTTCATAATCCATCAAGGAGTCCAAAAAGTGCAGACAGATTAGCAAACAATGTAGACCCTTCAAGAGCAGTCTGATCTGGGTCTGCACTGTTTGCTTATCTGTGCCAATACATAGGACCATTATGGAATATAAATGAAATTTTTAATGTAAAATTAGTTTCAATTAAAGCATACTCACCTCAAGATATTATTAGCCTTTAGAGTGGCCAGTCCACTGGTTCTTTTTCCCAACAAAAAGGTCGAATCTTGTGGACCGGCCACTCAAAAGGCTAATAATATCTTGAGGTGTCGTATGCTGACATTGAATAATAATTTAACAACTAACGCTGGACATGAGAAGCTTTATACTTGTGAACTTGTGAACCTTAAGACGCCGAGAAAAACTACATCTGGAAATGTTGTCTGCTTATGTTGTCTGTCGATTTTTTTTGCAAACATTTAAAAATATTTCTGCATACAGGCAAACAGTGTTTGCAAAAAATTTGTTTTCATGTAACGGCAGACGGCAAAACAGATGACATTAGTGGTGATTGGCATGGCATTTTATGGGTTAAGAAATGAATGCATTATTTTATGTTCATTGAAGTATGAGCAACATGGGGCCACAAACAAAGTTTAAGTGAACCCCTTCATTCATTGATGAATGAACAACATCAGGTCATTGAACCTTTGAACCCCCATGGGTGCACTTAAATTTTGCATGTGACCCCATAAAGTTCATACTTCAATAAACATCTCATCAGGATTTACACTGTTTGCCACTCAGTCAATTATTTTTTCTGAAACAGCATCGGGTAGTAAATTGTACGTGTTCAAATTCTAGAACAAGTCAGAGTTTGTGGTGTCAGAATACTTAGGTCAACCAGAGTTATGGTTCAAGTGCTCTGCACATCATCTCATAGTGCTTAACATTTGTGTGAAGTTTCATGAAAATACCTCAAACGGTTTTTTAGTTATCATGAATAACGGAATTAGGGTTGCCATTTTTCAATGTTCAAAGGGCAATAACTCCAAAAGGAGGCAATCCAGAGTTATGGTTCATGCTCTGCACATCGTCTCATAGTGCGTTTTTGAGTTATCATGAATAAAGGAATTACGGAATCACAGAAGGACAAGGCAAATCCAATATAGCCCAAGCGGGGCTATAGATACAGTACATACCATCAGGCCTGTAGCAATGTTCTAGTTCCTGCCTCCTGTATGTTGAGCTATCAAGAATATCAATAAACGCCACAGAGCCATCTAGCCTCCCCACCAACAACCTGTCAGTTGACAGGCCTAGACATCCACCAAACACACCTTTACTCTGTGGCCAAGTTAGGGCTGTTACCCAGTGGGGCTGAATGTCTAAATGGCCCCTACCACCTAGAAATATAAACATGCTATTAACAAAGGATCTCACAGAAATTTACTCCATAAAATTTCTCCTTACTCTTTTATTTTTCAAATTAACGAGTACTGTACTTTTTTGAAAAAAAAAATCTAAAGCCACTGATGCTTCTAGCATTTTTTTTCTTTGTTTCGTTTTTAGTTTTATGACCCTTTCAAGATTATTTCACTTGAGCACATCGTTAATCAGAGGTGGAACAAAATTGCAGTACCCAGAGAAAAACCAATTGCCCCCTGTTGCAGAACTTGACTTCTCACATGTGACACCAGCAATGGAAAATAGGTAATAATGCTATGACACCGCTTACTATGTCATATGATTAATAACTGTTGTTAGTACAGAAAAGATTTCGTTCCTTTGCAGTGTCTTAAATGTTCATATTGGCTTGTACTTACTGTTGGTTCATACCATATTTACCTTATGTATTCAGACAGACAGAGCCGAGCAAACAGTATTTGAGATGCCACAGAACTGTTTGCCACACATTCAGCCACATGTATTTTGATGCAACATTGGGTAGTAACTTTTATTTGTTCAAATTTTAAAACAAGCCTGCAGGTAAGGAGTTGAGGTGTCCTAATACTTTGGGTAAATACAGTGAAATTCCTAGAACAAGACCACCTTTGGGACTGTTCAATCTTGAAGACCACTTTTGAACAGACCCAATGGTGGTTTCCATCTAGAAGACACTAAGTGCAGAAAACACACAGAAATAATGGCTGAAACAGTTCAAAAATGCTTTTTAAAGGACACTGAGTCAAAATTTTACGTGGTCATAATAGCCTAACATTTCAAAAATGCTTTGTTAAGGAGAATTAGTCAAAATTTTAGGTGATCGTAGTAGCTGTATTTCACTGTATGGTAAAAAATTTCAAATAAACAGAAGATCCTTGTTGATAAACACTCCCTCATATCATCAATCAAGATATGTAAGAAAAACCATCACACTGCAATAATATAGCCCTCAAGTTTTCTATCCATACAGTATAACTTCGATCGCTCGAACACCGATGGCTCGTTTACCATGGCTGAGTCCAACCCTTTCTTGAGCCCCTAGGGAAATCCTCTATATAAGAAATAGTGGGAGATAATTTAGGAGATTTTCGTCCTTTATCTTGCAAATGTATGCTGTGTGTACTCATTAGAATCGCCTCGATGAGGCGATTCTAATGAGTACACACAGCATACATTTTCATCATAGAACATCGAAAAAATATTAAAAAGTACATGGTATACCTCCTGGCAGTAGGCCTCAGTGGCTCGAACTACCCCAGTCTCGAACAGATTATCAAGGTCCCAAAGGTGTTCGAGCCATTGAAGTTCGACTGTATTTCTTTCAGATAGATAGATAGAAAGAAGAAAGCTGACTAACCTCCAACCACCCAGATATTGACCATGTTATCCATGGAACCAGTCAGTAATTTTCCAGAGCTACTCCAGCAAATGTTGTCCAGCAACTGACCATCCAAGTCTTCCCCGGACATGTCCTCACCACGGTTAAACACACAAGTCTGCTGTAAGAACTGATGAGTTCTGTTTGGTAGGTTCCACACTCGCACAACACCATCATATCCACTAGAATTTACAAGCTAAATTTAAACTTATTCATTAAGACATCAATGTAAGCAACTTTGCTTTAGAGATGCATTTTGTTCAGACTACCTTCACCCATAAAATGCCAATCATGACAATTGTCGTCTGCTTTGTCATCTGCTGGTTACTTTAAAAGTCATTTTTGCAAACAATGTGGACCCAAATCAGACTGATATGGGGCCACACTGTTTGCCTGCATGCAAAATTATTTTTAAAAAGTTAAAAAAAAAAACAAACAAGAGGGCCATGATGGCCCTGGATCGCTCACCTGATCCATAGTGTAACAAGTGGGCCCCAGAGAGGGCCATTATTGGCCCCAGGGCTTTAATGTACATAATGTTGAGGGAGGTCTTAAAGGTGAAGCTTCATACCAAACATCAACAAAGGCTAAAATTTGAACAATCTTGTCAAAGGTCCACTAGATGAAGCTACACATCAAATATCAAAGACCTGGGCCTAGCGGTTTCAGAGAAGAAGATTTTTAAAGATTTTGCCTATATAAGCCTATGTAAAATCAAAGGGCCCCGGGACAGGGGCATTTTTTGCCCCAGCACTATAGTTTGAACAATCTTGGTAGGGGTCCACTAGATGAAGCTTCATACCAAATATCAAAGTTCTGGGCCTTGTGGTTTCAGAGAAGAAGATTTTTAAAGATTTTCCCTATATAAGCCTATGTAAAACCAAAGGGCCCCGTGGCAGGGGGGGATTTTTTGTCCCAGCACTATAATTTGAACAATCTTGGTAGGGGTCCACTAGACGAAGCTTCATACCAAATATCAAAGTCCTGGGCCTTGTGGTTTCAGAGAAGAAGATTTTTAAAGATTTTCCCTATATAAGCCTATGTAAAACCAAAGGGCCCCGGGGCAGGGGCATTTTTGGCCCCAGCACTAAAATTGGAACAATCTTGGTAGGGGTCCACTAGATGAAGCTTCATACCAAATATCAAAGTCCTGGGCCTTGTGGTTTTAGAGAAGAAAATTTTTAAAGATTTTCCCTATATAAGCCTATGTAAAACCAAAGGGCCCCGTGGCGGGGGCATTTTTGGCCCCAGCACTATAATTTGAACAATCTTGGTAGGGGTCCACTAGATGAAGCTTCATACCAAATATATAAGACCTGGGCCTTGTGGTTTCAGAGAAGAAGATTTTTAAAAATTTTCCCTATATAAGCCAATGTAAAAGCAAAGGGCCCCGTGGCGGGGGCATTTTTGTCCCAGCACTAAAATTTGAACAATCTTGGTAGGGGTCCACTAGATGAAGCTTCATACCAAATATCAAAGTCCTGGGCCTTGTGGTTTCAGAAAAGAAAATTTTTAAAGATTTTCCCTATATAAGCCCATGTAAAACCAAAGGGCCCCGTGGCGGGGGCATTTTTTGTCCCAGCACTAAAATTTGAACAATCTTGGTAGGGGTCCACTAGATGAAGCTTCATACCAAATATCAAAGACCTGGGCCTTGTGGTTTCAGAGAAGAAGATTTTTTAAGATTTTCCCTATATAAGCCTATGTAAAACCAAAGGGCCCCGGGGCGGGGGCATTTTTGGCCCCAGCACTGTAATTTGAACAATCTTGGTAGGGGTCAACTAGATGAAGCTTCATACCAAATATCAAAGACCTGGGCCTTGTGGTTTCAGAGAAGAAGATTTTTAAAGATTTTCCCTATATAAGCCAATGTAAAACCAAAGGGCCCCGTGGCGGGGGCATTTTTTGTCCCAGCACTATAATTTGAACAATCTTGGTAGGGGTCCACTAGATGAAGCTTCATACCAAATATCAAAGTCCTGGGCCTTGTGGTTTCAGAGTAGAAGATTTTTGAAGATTTTCCCTATATAAGCCTATGTAAAACCAAAGGGCCCTGGGGCGGGGGCATTTTTGGCCCCAGCACTATAATTTGAACAATCTTGGTAGGGGTCCACTAGATGAAGCTTCATACCAAATATCAAAGACCTGGGCCTTGTGGTTTCAGAGAAGAAGATTTTTAAAGATTTTCCCTATATAAGCCAATGTAAAACCAAAGGGCCCCGTGGCGGGGGCATTTTTCGACCCAGCACTCAAATTTGAACAATCTTGGTAGGGGTCCACTAGATGAAGCTTCATACCAAATATCAAAGTCCTGGGCCTTGTGGTTTCAGAGAAGAAGATTTTTAAAGATTTTCCCTATATAAGCCTATGTAAAACCAAAGGGCCCCCGTGCGGGGGCATTTTTGGCCCCAGCACTATAATTTGAACAATCTTGGTAGGGGTCCACTAGATGAAGCTTCATACCAAATAACAAAGACCTGGGCCTTGTGGTTTCAGAGAAGAAGATTTTTTAAGTTTTTGGTGAAAAAAATCTGTTTTTGGCTCCTGTGACCTAGATGTGCAACGGACCGGAACCATTTGACCCATATTCAAACTTGACCGAGATATTGTCATGATGATCATTCTGAGCAAGTTTGATTAAGATTGGACCAAAATTGTGGCCCCTAGGGTGTTCACAAGGTTTTTATATGATTTGACCCGCTGACCTACTTTTTAACCCGATATGACCCATATTCGAACTGGACTGAAATATTGTCACAATGGTCATTCTGAGCAAGTTTCATGATAATTGGACCAAAACAGTGGCCTTCAGAGTGTTCACAAGGTTTTTCTATGATTTGACCTACTGACCTACTTTTTGACCGGACATGACCCATATTCGAACTTGACCAAGATATTGTCATGATGATCATTCTGAGCAAGTTTGATTATGATTGGACCAAAATTGTGGCCTCTAGGGTGTTCACAAGGTTTTTCTATGATTTGACCCGCTGACCTACTTTTTAAGCCGACATGATCCATATTCAAACTTCACTAAAATATTGTCACAATGATCATTCTGAGCAAGTTTGATGAATGATGATTGGACCATAACTGTGCCCTCTAGAGTGTTCACAAGGTTTTTCTATGAATTGACCTACTGACCTACTTTTTGACCCGACATGACCCATATTCAAACTTGACCGAGATATTGTCACGATGATCATTCTGAGCAAGTTTGATGATAATTGAACCATAACTGTGCCCTCTAGAGTGTTCACAAGGACTATCTATGGTTTGACCTACTGACCTACTTTTTGACCCTACATGATCCATATTCGAACCTGACCGAGATATTGTCATGATAATTATTCTGAGCAAGTTTGATGATGATTGGACCAAAACTGTGCCCCCTAGAGTGTTCACAAGGTTTTTCTATGATTTGACCTACTGACCTACTTTTTCACCCGACATGACCCATATTCGAACTTGACCGAGATATTGTCATGATGATCATTCTGAGCAAGTTTGATGATGATTGGACCAAAACTGTGGCCTCTAGTTTGTTCACAAGAAAAAGTTTACGCACGACGGACGACGGACGACGGACGACGCACGACGACGCCGGACATCTTACGGTCACAAAAGCTCACCATGACCTTCGGTCAGGTGAGCTAAAAAAACACATGACGACATTTTCAGATGTAGTTTTTCTTGGCATCTTAAAGGTTAAGGTGGATGAAAGCCAGGGTAGTTTTCTATTGTATGTCAGGAAAATATTCTATGAAACCACCACGACTCTAACAATCATGCTGGTGTGTGTAAATGTGTGTGTGTGTTTGCATTTTATGTCCCACCAGCAACGAAAGTCATATGGAGATGGGAACTTGGTTTAAAGACTCATCCAAAATCCGAGAATCAAACCCATGTCCCTTGTTTATAAGGCAAGTAGCTTAACCACTAAACCATGGAGGCTTCTTATATTATGCTGGCAGATTCAGACTCTTGGTATTTGACCACTACTCGATATTTTCACAAGCTCGACACAAACCTACACAGTAGCAGTATGTAGGTCAGGCACTGGAATGAGTCCTTCGTTTGATTTGAGATTTAACATCTCCATCAACACTGTATAGGTCATTTTGGAGACGTTGCTTCCAATTTTGTGGGACTTTTACCCAACATCGAGATGAACTGACATCTCAAGCCCTGTCGTCCAATGAAACCAACAAGCATGGACAGTCCGACTCGCACCACTTTGCCTGCCAGGCTTAGATCCTCTAAGCGGTTTACCAGTACTCATGTACGGTCGGTTTCAACTCTGCGTGGAAGGGTAAAGGAGATATGGAACGGACACAAAATTCAAAGTTTCAAACTCATGACCTTCCAATGTGACCTTGACCTGGTGTCTGCATGATTCATTTATGAACTCTGCACAAGCTAACTGAGGGGGATAACTGACCAAGTTTAATGAAAATCCTTTGAGGGGTAAAGGAGATATGGAACAGACACAAAATTCAAAGTTTTAAACTTGTGACCTTCAAATGTGACCTTGAGTCGGTATGGTTCAATTATGGGTTCCGCATATCAGCTCACTGAGGGGTTAATTGACTAAAATTTAATGAAAATCCTTCCAAGGGTAAAGGAAATATGGAATGGACACAAAATTCCAAGTTTCAAACTCGTGACCTTCAGCTGTGACCTTGACCTTGAGTCGGCATGGTTCATTTATGGGTTCTGCACATCAGCTCACTGAGACGAATAATTGGTCAAAGTTTAATGAAAATCTATCATAGGGATGAGATATGGAGCGGACAAGAAAGTGTTACGGACAGACAAGATGGGACAGACAGATGGACGAACGAACAGACGAAGGCCATTCCTATAATCCCCACTCCGCTTGTGGCGGGGGATTAATTAAGTGGCTGCTGACTGAAGTGGAGAGTTGGTTGTTCAGCAGAGATCAAATATATAACCACATGTGGGGAATTATTGTAGCTGCTGCAGACAGGTGGCTGTAACCCATTGTATACTGGTGGACTCTTCCATTGCTGTATGTTGGACAAGTCCATTTGTCATATATAAGGGGTGGTAGGTCTATGTTTTCGTTATTATTCTATTTTGTACGGAAAATTCTGTTAGCAAATAGTGCAGGCCCTGATCAGACGCCGCATTCTGCGGCGTCTGATCTGGGCCTGCACTGTTTGCCAAGGTTTCCCTTTAGGGGTTTCCCACATGCAATGGGTTAATCAGAGGCAATTTTTAGTGGTGGTTTTAATTGGTTTTGTTATGTCCTTATGTTATTACACTATTTACCTGGTAGCAAGCAAGTTTTTCTTGTCACTCCAGATGCAATCAGCAACTCTGTTCTGATGAGCCTCAAGCTTGGAAATAGAACAAGAGGGCAGATCTGAGCCAAGATCAACGGTCGTACTCCGAGATGGAAACACTTTTGTTTGAGCTGCCAGACATTTCACAAGCTGTATCCCTGCCCACTTCCTATGGCTCTGGTGAATCTTGTTAGATATAGCACACGCTGACAGGGCATCAATCAACTGCATTATTCCAACCTGAGGTTCAGTAGAGGTACCAAGTTCTTTTGGAAGAGAACCTGGAAAAAATAACATAGTATTGGAACAGACAGGCCTAAGCAAACAGTGTAGACCCTAAAGGAGCAGTCTGATTACAGTATACACTGTTTGCCATTAAGTCTACATCTTTTGGACTCCTGCTAGATGGTGAAACAAGTCCTCAAGATGTCTGAATTGTTAAGATTTTTAAGGTAAGCCAAACTATAAGAAAAGGACCCTTAGCATTCTGCAGCCCACTAACAGGGCTAGATGTATAACTTTTGCATGAAGCTACCATAATATTAGAACGTTTTATTCTTGATGTGGAACACGGGACCACATTCCCCACTCTCTGGCAGGGAATGTGATTCCTTGGGGAACGCTCAGAAAAATATCACTCTCAGGCAGGGAATGTGATCCCATGGGGAATGCTCAGAAAAATATCACTCTCAGGCAGGGAATGTGATCCCATGGGGAACGCTCAGAAAAATATCACTCTCAGGCAGGGAATGTGATCCCATGGGGAATGCTCAGAAAAATATCACTCTCAGGCAGGGAATGTGATCCCATGTTCCCCATTAAGAATTAAAACCATGAATTTGTGATACCGCAAAGTCTGTACATTGTTGCAATGTTCTCCACAGAATTCGTTGAGACGTTGTGAGAAGTGAATGTTTATGTGTGACATCATCAAAAGCGCCCTTCTGCACACACTGCATTGATCTAGTTAACGTCATAATACAGAGTTTAATAACGGGGAACAAAAAATAAAGAAATGAATGAATTATAACTAAACAAAAGAATTGTTTTTGTTATTATTATTGTGGTGAATGGAATTATTTTGCTTTTATTTCTCATCAAATGTGCAGAAAATCCAAGATGGCAGACATCATAATTCAGCGAAGGAGAGTGCAACAGGGCAACATTTTTTTGCTCACAGGGAAAATGGAAAACAACTGCCCTTGCACTCTTCAATCATGATAACAATAACTATTACCCAATAAACTATTCTGATTTAGGTGTCATTCACTGGTCAGATGATTTCACACAAGACTCAGTTGTTTTTACACTTTATCAGTTTGTGTGTTTCCAACAAAATCTCTAAGCTTGTGCAGTTTATGCATATATTTCTACCATATTTACCATAAATATCTGGATAAAATTTTGAAATAAGCCTTAAATATTTTAGCACCAAAGACACAGATCTGTCTGATTAGGGTCTGCACTGTTTGTTCAGGTTTATTTATATAGCTTTTGTGTCTGAATATTAACCCGTTTCAAGCTGGAAACTCCTAAACGGGTACCCTGTCAAATAGTGCAGACCCAGATCAGGGCCTCCACTATTTGCAAAACGATCTGCTTCTTTCTAAATAGAATGTCTGGAACTAAATGTACCCGATACCCCTTAATTTGGAATTGGATGCCTGCTTTATAAACTGAGGAAGAGTCCATTCAGTCTGAAAAGGGTTAATAGTAAATGTAGTATTACTTACCTATAAATAATACCTGTACATTTTATTTGAATACAAAATGTCGAAGCTATAGTGCTGTAAGAAGACCACAGCATTACACAAACATGCCTATACAAATACATTGCCACCTTTATCGCCGAAAAAATGAAAATTTTATGATGAAAAATTATGATATTTTTCTTATTTCCGCTCAAAATATAGATTGTGGGCACTCGTTAGAACCGCCTCTATGAGGCAGTTCTAACGAGTACCCACAATCTATGTTTTTGAGCAGAAATAAGAAAAAATAATGTATACCCCCTATAACCCCAGTTTTACTATATAAAAGTGGGGTATGAGGGGGTCAAAATTTTATAGATGTGTTTTCGTGCTGGTTAAATTTTGATCGATATACAGTGAAATTCCATTATTAAGACCAACCAAAATTAAGACTAATTCTGCTTTAAAGAGTTTGTTTAGTAAGTTTCAGTTATTCTTTCTTTCTGTTTTCTGCATACAGTGTCCTCTGGTCAGAGACCACCTTTGAGACTGTTCAAAAGTGGTCTTCATGACCACTTTTGAATTTGACCACTTTTAAACAGTCCCAAAGGTGGTCTTACTATAGGAATTTTACTGTACATGTATACTGATTGTGTATAATATTCTCTCTGCCTGTGGATCCTGCAATGTCATACAACCTCCCCTCTGCCATTTGTATTTCTCACAGAACATAAACACAGATGTGCACAAAAGTTTTACGTCCCACCAACAACTCGTCATATGGAGATGGGACATCGATTGAAAGACCAATCCTTAGGTCTGGAGAAGCCCAAAATCAAACCCAAGACCCCTGGTTTAAAAGGAGAGTAACTTAACAACTACATCAAAGAGGCTTTTCCCCCCTTGATCCATTTGGTACCGGAAACCCCAAAACGAGTACCCTGGCAAACAGTGCAGGCCCAGATCAGACGCCGCAGAATGCAGCGTCTAATCACGGTCTACACTGTTTGCAGAAAGTTCAGCTATTTTCCAAATAAATTTTGAAGAAAACACAACCTGACACCCCTAAATTTCGAAATGAACTCCTGTTATATATAAGGTGGAAGATTCCATTTGGAACAAAAAGGGTTAAGGTAACCTGGAATATGATATCCACCTGAGAGACAGAAGCTCTCTGACTTCTTCATTCTGAGTCCACAGTTCTGAGAGATCAATGAGACTAGTGCTTTGATGACAGCAAAGGTCGAAGACTCCATATTTTTGTGATGACTGTCATGTGACTTTCTTGGCTGGTTACCGGCTCCTGCAGAACTGGTCCCACCAATAGCTGCAGTTAGTAATTCCTGCAAAGTAATAATTTGTGAGATTAACACAGGAAAAGGTTCTCTGTACTTCTGGAAGTAAAAGTACAAAAGTCAACGTTGATCATGTTGTATTAGAACAAATTTGTTAGGGCTCATATTATTGATGCTTGACACAAGTATTCTTTTCCACATTTCTTAAAAGATTTTACGCAGGAAAACCCAAGAGATCATTGGCGAACAGTGCAGGTCAGAACATTGTGTCTGATCAGGGCCTACAGTTTGTAAAAAAATTCAGCCAAATTTCAAAATAAATCTTAAAGATAACATAACCTGCTGTCCAAAGCAGAAACCATGGTATTTAAACAACCATGTTATACATTGCAGTCAAACAAAAATGTATAGACTTCTAACCTCGTTATGATTTAGTTAATTTATTTTTAGAACAATAGCCATCACATGACAAAATTTAGCCCTTTTGTATACTTCAGCAGCAATTTTTCTCATATAAAACATCTTGAAAAAGGTCATAGTATGACCAAAACCGGTGGATAATAAACAAGCTCTGTTAAAACAATTTGTTGCTGGTTGTTAATTCTGTCTTTCTCACTTATCCTTTGAAAAATGTATAGATGATATAGAAAAATGACCATTATGGTCATTTTTCTATATTTTCTATACATTTTTGGCAACCATCTTTAAAATGTATTGTATCCAAAACCGTTTAATAGTGAACAGTATTATAAAGATGTTGTGGTGTAGATACCTTTGTACACAGCTCTAGAAGCTGTCTCTGAGCAGCTGTATTCTCCTCTACCAAAGCTCCTATAGCTGAGGTCAGGTGATTTAAGCTTTTCAATGATGCCCCCTGGTGGCCACACTCTTGTCCTGGCAGACTTATCTTCCCTGATGTGCAGAGACACATTAGCCTCACAATCACCATGATGTCTGAGAGACCAAGAGATTCTAGTGCAACAGGCAGACTGCAGGAACTTCCACTGAAAAGGAATACAATACAGTGACACTTCAAAAACTCAAACATGGATAGCTAATTTTAAAATAAATACCACAGCCCCACCCATCCAGGCTTGAAGAACTGGACAAAGTGCCCAGTGGGGCACATATACCCCCGGCCAGTGGAATTGCTTTTGCTGAAAATGGCGATGTCAAAAGCTTCTTTGCATATAGGCCATTTTCCATATAAAAGGTATGCTATAGAGATATCCTGTACCCAATACGAAGAGAATCTAATATGTATGGTTACAGAGATAGAAACTTTGACGTAAAAGTTGACAAATGGACGGACAGCCATGGGCTTGACCCAGGGGCTTAGATATTCCATATGAATTATAGAGATATCCTTTACCAAATATGAAGAGAATGTAACATGTGGTTACAAAGATATGAGTAATGAAAAAGGTTTTTAATGCAAAACTTTGATGTATAATTTGTATGGACAGACAGCCCACCCAGGGGCTTGACCCAGGAGCTTAGATATCCCAAATAAAAGGTTACGCTATAGAGATATCCTGTACCAAATATGAAGAGAATCCGACATGTGGTTACAGAGATATGAGCAACCAAAAAGGTTTAACACAAAACTTTGACGTAAAAGTTGACTAAACGGATGGACAGCCCAACCAGGGGCTTAGATGTTCCATATGAAAGGTAATGCTAGAGAGATATTCTTTACCAAATTTAAAGAGAATCTAACAAGTGGTTACAGAGATATGAGCAATGAAAAAGGTTTAACGCAAAACTTTGGCGTAAACGTTGATGAAAGGACAGACGGACGGACAGCCCAGCCAGGGGCTTGACCCAGGGGCTTAGATATTCCATATGAAAGGTAACGCTTTTGAGATACGTGTTACCAAATATGAAGAGAATCTAACATATGGTTAAGGAGATATGAGCAATCAAAAAGGTTTAACGCAAAACTTTGACGTAAAGGTTGACGAACAGACGGAAGTACGAATGAAGAAACGAACGAACGTAGTAACGAATGTAGGAACGAATGGATGGAAAGACAAAAGCTATATACCCCTTGACATACTTGGTATGCTGGGGGTATAAATAGATGGGCTGCATGATGCTTCCTCGCAAAGCTGAAATCCGACCGCACACGAGTACTGGTAAACTGCTTAGAGGATCTAAGCCTGCCCAGGTAAAGCGATGTGATTCCATGCTTATAAACCCTCTTGGTTTCACTAGGCAACAGGGCTTGAGATGTCATTTCATCTTAATGTCGGGTATAAGTCCCACAAAACTGGAAGCAATGTCTCCAAAATTACCTATACAGTGTTGATGGGGACGTTAAACCTCAAATCAAACAAACAAACAAACAAACATTTTAAATATCAAGGAATATACAGTAAAACCTGAATGTATATTATTTTTCTTATTTCTACTTCAAGACAAAATTTGTGGGTACTCAATAGAACCACCTCAATAGGGTGGTTCTATTGAGCATCCACAATCTATGTTTAGAGTATGTATAAGAAATATATCACAAATTTTCATCAGCAAAAAAACTTTTTTTGAGATATGAAAGAGTGCAGTATGTCACATGGATGTGTTATCATGTGTTTACCACCATCACAATACATGTTACCATTTCAATCTTTTTCGACAGAGACACCGGTGTTAGCATATAAGAAACTGATATGGGGTTCTGTTGTAGATAAGCGTTTCCAACCCGAGGGATGACCATGCTGAGTGGAACAGTCTACGCCGAGGTTCCGCTCAGCACGGTCATCCCGAGGGTTGGAAACGCCCATCTACAACAGAACCCCATATTGGATTCTTTTTCTTGCACAACACCTCCGGTTAGTTTTGACAGCTCGCACATGTATATTGTTTACAAAATAAAAGTAGAGCGGAAGTAGTTCCGGCAGTAGAATAGAATTGAAGCGCATTTATGTTAGTTGCCTGGGTCGGAACACCAGGGTCAGAACATAAATTTCTATCCCAGGGTAAAATCACGGATTTCCTTGTCTGATGTGCAAGAAAAATTTGTCTTACAATGTATCCACAAGACCAATCTTTGTCAAGTCTGAAATATTAAAAAAATAACACTAATTCAACAAAGGTGTCCAGCCACATTACCAAACTGTCAAATTTAACATCTGTAACCATGATACATACAAGCAAAAGCTTGGCTGTCTGTATTTCTCACCTACCAATGCCTTGCTATGAGACTGAGACATCCCTGTGTTTGCTCCCTTGTGGCAAAATAGGTCCCACATGGGCGCCCATAC
Organism: Lucinisca nassula; assembly: GCA_963580285.1. Classification (NCBI taxonomy): domain Eukaryota; kingdom Metazoa; phylum Mollusca; class Bivalvia; order Lucinida; family Lucinidae; genus Lucinisca; species Lucinisca nassula. Next base: position 109,480,673 of record OY757018.1, on the reverse strand, counting down.
GAGATAGCTCGCTCATGACTTTTGATGTCATGATGCTCCAAATTATTAGATAAAGTTGGCTTTCTATATAAGTGATCTTAGCTGGTAAAACAGCTATTCAGAAATTCAAACATCTACAACTTATTTAGTTTTAACTAAAAATCTCAAGGAAAAGGAATTATTTTAAAGGAACATTTTGGCAAAAACATTTCTCGACTTTGTTAATTTTTTTTTGTTTTGCCTCTCTTTGTCCAGTTTCTCTGAGAAAAAAGCTGCAATCAAATCTTCATATTCAGTTTGTATTTGAGGAAAAAAAATCAATCATTGTTGTTAAGGCATACCTGCCAACTTTGAGAAAATCCAAAGAGTGAGACTGCGCACGGCGGACCATTTTTTCACCTTCTTTTTTAGTATTTGGCTTGCAGGGAATTTTCAGGAAAAATTTGAAAGTGTGAGATTTTTTTCCCTAAAAATGCTAAGGGCTTTTCCAGAATTAACCATATGGGGGTAGGGATGGGTGCCACCTTTTTCAAAGACCCACCAACCATAAAAAAAATAAATTAAACCCCACCACCAACAAATTTTAATTTTTAACCAGACCAAGCACCCATTAAAAAAGAAAGTGCTAGCTTACCCGCCTAGCATAAAAAATGTGGAATTTTTAGCACGGGCGAAATGTATGAAGCTGTGTACTGTCCCAATATATGTTACTTAGTTTTAAAGGTTGCTTTACAAGTCAGGTGCAATGATTCATTTTACCACAGAACTTCATCAAATCTTATTACAAGAGGGCCCAATGGCCCTATATCGCTCACCTGGTACCAGAAAATCATAAGTGTAGGAGACCACTTGACATTGCTGCATACTAAATATCTGAGCTCTGGGCCTTATGGCTTTGGAGAAGATTTTTGATTTTTTTTCCAGTATAAGTCCATAGGTCAATTTTGACCCTAAAGGCATGGTTGGCAGGATTTATGTAGGCAACCATTTTATGTTGCTATATACTAAATATCTAAGGTCCGTACTTCATGGTTTCAGAGAAGAAGATTTTTAAAGCTTTTTTTTTTTCATTATAAGTTTATTGGAGTTAAGAAGCCTCAGGATTTGGCCAATTTGAACCCCAGGGGCAAGACTCAGGCAGGATTCATGTGGGCAACAACTCCATGTTGCTACATGCTAAATACCTAAGCTCTGGGCCTTATGGTTTCACAGAAGAATATTTTTCAAGTTTCTTTTTTCCATTTTAAGTTTTTTTTTTCCATTTTAAGTCCATCCATGGTAGCTAATGGGCCATGCGTGTGGCCAATTCTGGCCTAAGGGGCATGATTGGCAGGATTTATGTAGGTGACCTGGGCCCTGTGGTTTCAGAGAAGAAGATTTTTGAAGCTTTTTTTCCATTAGGAGTCCATGGGAGCTAAGGGGCCCCGGGGCGTGGCCCATTTGGACACCAGGGGCATGATTGGCAGGATTTATGTAGGTGACCACTTACTGTTACTACATGCTAAATATCTAAGCACTGGGCCCTGTGTTTTCAGAGAAGAAGATTTTTGAAGCTTTTTTTTCCATAAGAATTGTCTATGGGAGCTAAGAGGCCCCGGGGCGTGGCCCATTTGGACCCCAGGGGCATGATTTATATAGGTGACCTCTTGCCGTTGCTACCTGCTAAATATCTAAGCTCTGGGCCCTGTGGTTTCAGAGGAGAAGATTTTTGAAGCTTTTTTCCATCAGGAGTCTATGGGAGCTAAGGGGCCCCGGGGTGTGGCCCGTTTGGACCCCGGGGGCATGATTGGCAGGAATTATGTAGGTGACCACTTGCCCTTGCAACATGCTAAATATCTAAGCTCTGGGCCCTGTGGTTTCAGAGAAGAAGATTTTTGAAGCTTTTACCCATTATGAGTCTATGAGAGTGAAGGGCCGCCGGGGCATTGCCCATTTGGAACCCAGGGCCATGATTGGCAGGAATTATGTAGGTGACTACTTGCCCTTGCTACATGCTAAATATCTAAGCTCTGGGTCCTGTGGTTTCAGAGAAGAAGATTTTTGAAGCTTTTTCCCATTATGAGTCTATGGGAGCGAAGGGGCCCCGGGGCATGGCCCATTTGTAACCCAGGGGCATGATTGGCAGGAATTATGTAGGTGACCACATGCCCTTGCTACATGCTAAATATCTAAGCTCTGGGCCCTGTGGTTTCAGAGAAGATTTTTAAAATGTTTCCCTTTATAAGTCGAGGGGAGCAATATGTTGCCATGGCAACCAGAATTCCAATCTGATCAGCCCAAAAACCTTATGTAGCCTTTCCCCCTACCTGATGATGCTTCACATGAAATTTGATCAAGATTGGCCATGGGGTATTAGAGATATACTTATTTGAAATTGTTTACGGAGGCACGCACGGACGGACGGACGCACGACGGACAAAAAGTGATCCCAAAAGCTCACCTTGTCACTACGTGACAGGTGAGCTAAAAAACTGAACATATTTATGCTAAAATGGATAATTGATCAATACTTTGAGCGATTTTGCTAATGTTTTACGTTTTCATAGATTCATAAACAAAATAACCATTTTATTTGCAAGATGGGACATCGGTTGCCACACAACATTTTGGGTGCCTTGTAAAATGTCAAAAAAATGAAAAAGATTGTTATTATGGAAGATTATTAGTATGTAATGAAGAAATTAAATGGCTAAATATGATTTCTGTAATATTTTTGTAACGCAGGGATGCCTCGATATCTGATTTTTCTGAGGACCAAACTTAGAAATTTACCGATAGATAGTTTTGTTTATTTACTTGCCCAATAATAGATTTGCTAATAATAGTCCAAATATACCTGTGACCTGGATATTTCTGTGTACCAGCTCTAACTGCATACAATAGCGATTCAGAAAAGCCAATAATAACCACTTCACATAGGTAAATATCCGGTATGGCAAATTTATTATAGCAGGCTGTTGATCTAGGCGTTAGATGCATTGAAATTCGTGAGATTTGGGCCATTTTCAGAACATGATCGTGGGGGAGTGAGACACACAATAAATTGTGAGACTCACGCCCAAATCGGGAGTGTTGGCAGGTATGGTTAAGGGGAATGGGAACACCTGGCTGATTTTTCCGCCATTTTTGAAAGGGAGATAACTTTTGGGACTTCCTGTTCGCTTTTATATAAGCCCCGTCCCACTGAAAAAGGGGTCTACTCTTAAAGGAAAGAATTTGCTCCTCAGAGGCAAATTCTTTCCTTTAAGAGTTGGAGGAGCAAATTCTTTCCTTCAGGAGCAAATTCTTTCCTTTAAGAGTTGGAGGAGCAAATTCTTTCCTTTAAGAGTTGACCTCAGGAGCAAATTCTTTCATTTAAGAGTTGGAGGAGACAATTCTTTCCTTTAAGAGTTGACCTCAGGAGCAAATTCTTTCCTTTAAGAGTTGGAGGAGCAAATTCTTTCCTTTAAGAGTTGATCCCTGTTGACATGGGAGACAAAAATACAATGCAGGAGTTGCCGCCACTGAAGGTGTATCCATTCCCCCTTAAGTGGGGGACAGGAAATCCAAACCCTTGGGTAAAGCAAACATATGAGAAACTCTTCAAAGCCTTGATTCACACATTAGGACAGGACCCTTGGTTTGGGATTTCTCTTTCCTCAATGAAAAATAATGATGGCTTCTATTTTTCAACTTCTACAATGTCAAAGATGACAAGTTTTATAGTGTGGACATAGCTCCATCTTACCTTCCAGATAATACATCCAGACATTTCAATACCATGACTCTAGCCAGAGTCACCTGTGAGGCCAACATTGTTCTATGTAAGGCCATCTGTCTGTCTTTACTTGTCTTCAGATTCAAGGCTTGCTCTGATAAACTTCTGTGTTTACTATCTGGTTTCTGGCTTTTTAGTACTGAACCTACATAAATACAAATGATTTATATCAGCGATGTCTCAGACAAAGGTGAAAAACAATCATTTATCACATAAAAACAAAAAACATGCAAATTTTTCCACACTAAACAAAACGTAAACAATTATTGCTAAACCTAACGTAAATAAATTTTGCTAACCTTGTTTTAATAAATGCATGAGACTGAACGAAAGGGTCGGGTTGTTCAAAACTGACAATGCCAGTAGTTAAAATATTGTTAAATCTTTGAACATCTAACATGGGCTGAACATATGTGAGTAGCTTTTGCAAAAGCTACTCACATTTTTTCCAGCAACAATACCAGAATATTGGATACTACAAGGGTAGGCTGAAAAGTTCTGAGCCTGCCCAAGAAGCAGGCATTGAACAGCCATGAAATTTTGTATTCATTAAATCCAAACCTTTATTACTTGATTTGACTCAAATGAGTTCAAGTTTACCCGCAATAATGTAGAAATTCTAGACTTTGAAAATTGATACTAGAACGTTTTTGAGAAAATTGACAAAATCTGGCATCGTGGTGTCATCAAGTACCTCTATAAAAAGGGGTTAGCTCCTAAGGACATTCATGCCGATATGGTTGCTATATTAGGGGATGATGCTCCTTCGTATGCAACCGTGAAAAGGTGGGCAGCAAATTTTAAGATGGGCAAGGACAGTCTTGAAGATGATGACTGGTGTGGACGACCCACAACGGCAAAAACTCAGGAAACCATCAGCCAGGTGCACAGGGCCGTGATGGATGACAGGTGTTTAACTGTGAATCAGTTAGCTAACACTGTTAGCATCTCCCGTGAACGAGTAGAGAAAATTCTACACAGTGAATTAGGAATGTCGAAGGTTTCCGCCCGATGGGTGCCACGGCTTTTGACACCTGACCAAAAGTTGACCAGGCTTTTGACACCTGACCAAAAGTTGACCAGACTGAACCTGTCACAAGCCAACTTGGCTATTTTTGAAGCAGACCAAGATGGTTTTCTTGACCGTTTTGTCGCTCAGGATGAGTGTTGGGTTCATCACTTTGAGCCAGAGACCTAAAGACAATCCATGCAATGGAAGCACCCTGTCTCACCCCCTCCAAAGAAGGCAAAGGTCGTCTCCTCTGCAGGGAAGGTGATGGCATCAGTGTTCTGGGATGCAAAGGGTATAATATTCATAGATTACCTTCAAAAGGGCAAAACAATTAATGGGGAGTATTATGCAGATCTGCTAAAACAATTGAGAAAAGCAATTAAGGCTAAACGACCCGGAAAATTGACAAAAAGGGTCTTGTTCCATCAGGACAATGCGCCTGTTCATAAATCGGTTGTCACAATGACTGCTGTGGCTTCACACTTGTGGATCACCCTCCGTATTCACCTGATCTAGCTCCATCAGATTATTTCCTGTTTCCAAACATGAAAAAGCACTTGGCTGGGCAGCATTATCGGTCAGACGAGGTGATAGCTGCTGTGGAGGAGTTTATCAGGGACCAAGATGAGACCTTCTATACCACTGGGATCAAAGGACTCAAGCATCGCTGGAGGAAGTGTGTGGACAGGAAGGAAGACTATGTTGAAAAATAAGGCACTTTCAGCATGGACAAACCATTGGATCTTGGTCAGGCTCAGAACTTTTAAGCCTACCCTCGTAGTTTGAGTTGAGGTTTTTACGTCCCCGTCAATGCAATTTGCTTCCAATTTTGTGGGACTTTTACCCGACATTGAGATGAAATGACATCTTAAGCCCTTCTGCCCATAGAAACAGCTAGGGTTTAAGGAGCGATCTGACTCGCATCACTTTTCCTGCCTGGGCAGACTTAGACCTAAGCTGTTTGATTTGTTTCAGCCCTGCACACAAGCACCATGCAGCCCAATCTATTTCTTCAAGCCCCGATGGGAGGAGGGGGGGGGGGGAATAATGGATACTGTTGGTCAAATTTTCATCACCTGCTTGGACCTAAGCTAACATGATTCAACGCTCATACCACATAGTAAAGGACAAAGTATTTTACAGTAAATATGCGAAAAATAGCATTTTCTCATGAGCAGGCTCAAAGGATGGATGAACATATAAATTGATCTTTATGTTCCTTAGACCTCCTCATGCTGAATGTATCAATATGCTATACTCTTTCCTAATTTTCAGCCACTTGTGATGCACAATTTTAATTTAATTTTTGCCATAGATTCAAAAGCCGAATGGAAAGCAGTTTAGATAATGATCAGCTGGCTTCCAGAAAGTCAGCAAAGCTGCTGGCTTCAAGGTAGCTAGCTGATAAGGATCTATTGTTTTCCAAAAAGGATATATCCTAGTTCAGCATGGTGACCTGTGATAACCACTGATTACAAAGGACAACATTTGCTTTGACCTTTGATCAGTGCAACAGATGTTAATACTTTCTGTATGGAATATGTAAGGTTCATAGAACCCTCATACCTCTGATCAGACTGTATGGATGTGCAGGCTGATCTTAGCCTTTGCTAGTCACATGTTTTCAGTTATATTTTTGGAGTTAAGCAAACTGCAAACTGAAGTTGTGGTTTAATAACACATAAACCTTTATGGGCCATTTTTGTAGTCTCTATACAAGCAAGAAGAAAAGGGACAAAGGTGAAAAAGAAATAGTAAGAGGAGCGAGCAAATGGAATGGTAGTGAAGAAAACAAAAACATATCTTCTTGTCCCCAACCTGTGCAAGCACAGAATCCCTTAACCACAATCTAAAATCCCCACTTCCAGCTCTCACCATTACGAAAACATGCCTATTCAAATACATTGTAAAGTTTACCGGCGAAAAGAACTAAAATTTTTCGATGAAAAATTGTCATATTTTTCTTATTTCTGCTCAAAATATAGCAGAAATAAGACTAGAAATGCATCCATAGGACACGGATGCCCCCGCTTGAAAATATGTCTATGTTCGTATTAATCCATAGAAAGTTACTGACTAAGTTTTGGACACTTTGTTTCACATTTGACCTCTAAGTATGACCTTGACTTTGGAGGTAAGGACCTTGGTTTTGTGTGAGGCAGATTGTCTCATGATGGCCAACATTTCTGCCAACTAATTTCAAAATCCATCCAGAAATAAGAAAGTTATTGACTGCGTTTAAGTTTAGAACACTCTTTTTGACCTTTGACCTCTAAGTATGACCTTGACCTTGGAGGTAAGGACCTGGTTTTGCTCATGACACATAGTCTCATAATGGTTAACATTTCTACAAAGTAATCTTAAAATCCATTCAGAAATAAGAAAGTTATTGATTGCGTTTAAGTTTCGAACTCTTTTTTGACCTTTGACCTCTAAGTATGACCTTGACCTTGGAGGTACAGACCTGGATTTCACACATGACACATTGTCTCATGATAGTTACCATTTCTACAAAGTAATTTCCAAATCCATCCAGAAATAAGAAAGTTATTGACTGCGTTTAAGTTTCGGACCCTTTTTTTGACCTTTGACCTCTAAGTATGACCTTGACCTTGGAAGTATGGACCTGGGTTTTGCATGTGATACATCGTCTCATGATGTTTAACATTTCTTCAAAGTAATTTCAAAATCCATCCAGAAATAAGATTGTTATTGACTGCGTTTAAGTTTCGGACGGACAGACGGATGAACGAACGGATCGACAGACGGATGGACAGACGGACGAACAGGGGCAACACTATATGCCCTTCCACCATTCTCTGAATGGCGGGGGCATAAAAAATACCCAGTAAACCCCATTTTTTTTCCCATATAAAAGTGGGGTTTAAGGGGGTAAAAATTATAAAGGCATATTTTCGTGATGCACAAACTTACTGAGAGTTGAAGCAAGGTCTTCTTCCTTCTGATTAGCTATCAGCTTAGCTCCAAGAGGGTCTTGCTTCTCAAATCTTACTGGCTCGGGGATCTGCTTTTTGTCTGAGAGACCCAGAAACTGATGTAACTTGTCCATATTATCCAGACAAGGCAACCAGTTCTCCATCTCTATCTGGTAGTTGATCTCATCTGCAGACACACGTGAAAGATGTTGAATCTACACTACATTTTACAACACTGCTCTTTACAACAATGCTGAATTGGAAGGGAAATACCATAAAAATCCTAACAAGAGGGCCATGATGGCCCTGGATCGCTCACCTGATCCATAGAGAAACAAGTGGGCCCTGGGGAGGGCCATTATTGACCCCAAGGTTATAATGTGCATAATGTTGAGGGAGGTCTAAAAAGGTGAAACTTCATACCAAATATCAACAAAGGCTATAATTGTCCACTAGATGAAGCTCCATACCAAATATCAAAGACATCGGCCTTGCAGTTTTAGAGAAGTAGATTTTTAAAGATTTACTTATATAAGTCTATGTCAAACCAAAGGGTCTTCGGGCGGGGGCATTTTTGGCCCCAGGGCTATAATTTGAACAATCTTGATAGAGGTCCACTAGATGAAATTTCACACCAAATATCAAAGACCTAGGCCTTGTGGTTTCAAAGAAGAAAACTTTTAAAGATTTTCCCTATATTTGTCTATGTAAAACCAAAGGGGCCCAAACCGGGGGCATTTTTGGCCTCAGGACTATAATTTGAACAATCTTGGTATAGGTCCACTAGCTGAAGCTTCATACGAAATATCAGAGACCTAGGCCTTTTGGTTTCAGAGAAGAAGATTTTTCAAGATTTTCCCTACATAAGCCTATGTAAAACCAAAGGGCCACAGGGCGGGGGCATTTTTGGCCCCAACACTATAATTTGAACAATCTTGTTAGGGGTCCACTAGATGAAGCTTCATACCAAATAGCAAAGACCTGGGCCTTGCAGTTTCAGAGAAGAAGATTTTTAAAGATTTTTCCCATTATAAGCCCATGTAAAACCAAAGGGCCCCGGGGCAGGGGAATTTTTGGCCCCAGCACTGTAATTTGAACAGTCTTGGTAGGGGTCCACTAGGTGAAGCTTCATATCAAATATCAAAGACTTGGGCCTTGCGGTTTCAGAGAAGAAGATTTTTAAAGATTTTCCCTTTATAAGCCCATGTTAAACCAAAGGGCCCCGGGGCGGGGGCATTTTTGGCCCCAGCACTATAATTTGAACAATCTTGGTAGGGGTCCACTAGATGAAGCTTCATACCAAAAATCAAAGACCTGGGCCTTGTGGTTTCAGAGAAGATTTTTGAAGATTTTCCTATAGAAGCCCATGTAAAACCAAAGGGCCCCGGGGCGGGGGCATTTTTGGCCCCAGCACTATTAATTGAACAATCTTGGAAGGGGCCCACTAGATGAAGCTTCATACCAAATATCAAAGACCTGGGCCTTGCTGATTTCAGAGAATAAGATTTTTTAAGGTTTCGGTGAAAAAATCTATTTTTGGCTCCTGTGACCTGTATGTGAAATGGACCAGAACCATTTGAACAACTTGGAAAGGGGACCACCTAAGGATTATTCCTGTGAAGTTTGGTCAAAATCCTATCAGTGGTTTATTAGATGTCGTTTGAAGAAATTGTTTACGCACAGATGACAGACAAAAAGTGATCCTAATATAAAACACAAGAGGCCCATGATGGCCCTGGATCGCCCACCTGATCCATAGAGCAACAAGTGGACCCCGGAGAGGGCCATTTTTGACCCCAGGGTTATAATGTGCATAATGTTGAGGGAGGTCTAAAAAGGTGAAGCTTCATACCAAATATCAACAAAGGCTAAAACTGTCCACTAGATGAAGCTCCATTCCAAATATCAAAGACATGGGCCTTGCAGTTTCAGAGAAGAAGATTTTTAAAGATTTCCCTATATAAGTCTATGCAAAACCAAAGGGTCTCGGGGTGGGGGCATGGGCATTTTTGGCCCAAGGGCTATAATTTGAACAATCTTGATAGAGGTCCACTAGATGAAATTTCACACCAAATATCAAATACCTAGGCCTTGTTGTTTCCCAGAATAAATGTTTTAAAGATTTTCCCTATAAAAGTCTATGTAAAACCAAAGGGCCCCGAGGCAGGGGCATTTTTGACCTCAGGGCTATAATTTGAACAATCTTGGTAGAGGTCCACTAGCTGAAGACCTGGGCCCTGCAGTTTCAGAGAAGAAGATTTTTAAAGATTTTCCCTACATAAGCCTATGATAAACCAAAGGGCCTCGTGGTGGGGGCATTTTTGGTCTCAGGGCTATAATTTGAACAATCTTGGTAGAGGTCCACTAGCTGAAGCTTCATAACAAATATCAAAGACCTAAGCCTTGTGGTTTCAGAGAAGATTTTTAAAGATTTTCACTATATTAGTCTGTGTAAAACTAAAGGGGCCTGGAGGGGCATTTTTGGCCCCAGGGCTATAATCTGAACAATGTTGGTAAAGGTCCACTAGCTGAAGCTTCATAACAAATATCAAAGACCTAAGCCTTGTGGTTTCAGAGAAGAAGATTTTTAAAGATTTTCCCTATATAAGTCTATGTAAAACCAAAGGGCCCAATGGCGGGGGCATTTTTTGTCTCAGGGCTATAATTTGAACAATCTTGGTAGAGGTCCACTAGCTGAAGCTTCATAACAAATGTCAGGGACCTAAGCCTTGTGGTTTCCGAGAAGAAGATTTTTAAAGATTTTTCATATATAAGACCATGTGAAACAAAAGGGCCCTGGGGCGGGACAATTTTTGGCCCCAGCACTATTATTTGAATAATTTTGGTAGGGGTCCATTAGATGAAGCTTCATACCAAATATCAAAGACCTGGTCTTGCCGTTTCAGAGAAGAAGATTTTCAAAGATTTTCCCTCTATAAGCCTATATAAGCCTATGTAAAACCAAAAGGCCCCTGAGTGGGGGCATTTTGGCCCAAGGGCTATAATTTGAACAATCTTGATACAGGTCCGCTAGATGAAGCTTCACACCAAATATCAAAGATCTGAGCCTTGCGGTTTCAGAGAAGAAGATTTTTAAAGATTTTCCCTGTATAAGCCTATGTAAAACCAAAGGCCCTTGCCCAGGGGCATTTTCGGTCCCAGGGCTATAATTTGAACAATCCTGGTAGAGGTCCACTAGGTGAAGCTTCACACCAAATATCAAAGACCTCAGCCTTGCGGTTTCAGAGTAGAAGATTTTAAAGATTTTCCCTATATAAGCCTATGTAAAACGAAAGGCCCCCCCGGGCGGGGGCATTTTTGGCCCTAGGGCTTTAATTTGAACAACCTTGGAAGAGATCCACTAGGTGAAGCTTCACACCAAATATCAAAGACCTGGGCCTTGTGGTTTCAGAGAAGAAGATTTTTAAAGCTTTTACCTATATAAGCCCATGTAAAACCAAAAGGCCCCCGGGGCGGGGGCATTTCCGGCCCAAGGATCATAATTTGAACAATCTTGGTAGAGGTCCACTAGATGAAGCTTCATACCAAATATCAAAGACCCGGGCCTTTCAGTTTTAGAGAAGAAGATTTTTACTGATTTTCCCAGTGTAAGCCTATGTAAAACCAAAAGCCCCCGGGGCGGGGGCATTTTTGGCCCTAGGGCTATAATTTGAACAATCTTGGTAGAAGTCCACTAGATGAAGCTTTATACCAAATATCGAAGACCTGGGCCTTTCGGTTTCAGAGAAGAAGATTTTTAAAGATTTTCCCTGTATAAGCCCATGTAAAACCAAAGGCCCCTGGGGCAGTGGCATTTTTGGCCCTGGGGCTATAATTTGAACAATCTTGGTAGAGGTCTACTAGGTGAAGCTTCACACCAAATATCAAAGACCTAAGCCTTGCGGTTTCAGAGAAGAAGATTTTTAATTACTTTCCCTATATAAGCCTATGTAAACCCAAAGGCCCCCGGGGCGGGGGCATTTTGGCCCATAGGCCATAATTTGAACAATCTTGGTAGAGGTCCACTAGATGAAGCTTCATACCAAATATCAAAGACCCGAGCCTTTCAGTTTCAGAGAAGAAGATTTTTACTGATTTTCCCAGTGTAAGCCTATGTAAAACCAAAGGCCCCTGGGGCGGGGGCATTTTTGGCCCTAGGGCTATAATTTGAACAATCTTGGTAGAGGTCCACTAGGTGAAGCTTCACACCAAATATCAAAGAACTGGGCCTTGTGGTTTCAGAGAAGAAGATTTTTAAAGATTTTCCCTATATAAACCTATGTAAACACAAAGGCCCCCGGGGCGGGGGCATTTCTGGCCCAAGGGCCATAATTTGAACAATCTTGGTAGAGGTCCACTAGATGAAGCTTCATACCAAATATCGAAGAACTGGGCCTTTTGGTTTCAGAGAAGAAGATTTTTAAAGTTTTCATTTCAAAAATCTATTTTTAGCCCCTGTGACCCAGATGTGCAATGGACCGGAACCATTTGAACAACTTTGAAAGGGGACCACCTAAGGATCATTCCTGTGAAGTTTGGTCAAAATCCGATCAGTGGTTTAGGAGGAGATGTCATTTGAAGAAAAAGTTTACGCACACACGCACGCACACACGCACGCACGCACGACGGACAAAAAGTGATCCCAAAAGCTCACCTCGTCACTACGTGACAGGTGAGCTAACAAGAGGGCCATGATGGCCCTGGATCGCTCACCTGATCCATAGAGTAACAAGTGGGACTCGGGGGAGGGCCATTATTAACCCCAGGGCTATAATGTGCATAATGTTCAGAGACGTCTAAAAAGGTGAAGCTTCATAGCAAATATCAACAAAGGCTATAATTTGAACAATCTTGGCAAAGGTCCACTAGATATGCTACATACCAAATATCAAAGACCTGGGCCTTGCGGTTTCAGAGAAGAAGATTTTCATTAAAGATATTCCCTACATAAGCCTATATAAAACAAAATGGCTCCAGGGCGGGGGCATTTATGGCCTCAGGGCTATAATTTAAACCATCTTGATATAGGTCCACTAGAGGAAGCTTCACACCAAATATCAAAGAACATGGCCTTGTGGTTTCAGAAGAAGATTTTTAAGGAATATCTCTATATAAGTCTGTGTAAAACCAAAGGGCCCCAGGTCGGGGGCAGTTTTGGCCGTAGCACTATAATTTGAACAAGCTTGGTAGGGGTCCACTAGATGAAGCTTCTTACCAAATAGCAAAGACCTGGCCCTTGGGGTTTCCGAGAAGAAGATTTTTAAAGATTTTCCCCATATAAGCCCATGTAAAACCATAGGGCCCCGGGGCGGTGGCATTTTTAGCCCAAGCACTATAATTTGAACAATCTTGGTAGGAGTCCACTATATGAAGCTTCACACCAAATAGCAAAGACCTGGGCCTTGCGGTTTCAGAGAAGAAGATTTTTAAAGATTTTCCCTATATAAGCCCATTTAAAACCAAAGGGCCCCGGAGTGGGGGAGGGGGGGAGAAGGACCATGGCCTTGTGGGATGAAGCTTCATACCAAATATCAAAGACCTGGGCCTTACGGTTTCAGAGAAGAAAATTTTTAAAGATTTTCCCTATATAAGCCCATGTAAAACCAAAGGGCCCCGGAGCGGGGGCATATTTGACCCCAGCACTATAATTTGAACAATCTTGATAGGGGTCCCCTAGATGAAGCTTCATACCAAATATCAAAGACCTGGGCCTTACGGTTTCAGAGAAGAAGATTTTTAAAGCTCTTCCATATATAAGCCCATGTAAAACCAAAGGGCCCTGGAGCGGGGGCATTTTTGGCCCCAGCACAATAATTTGAACAATCTTGGTAGGGGTCCACTAGATGAAGCTTCATACCAAATAACAAAGACCTGGGCCTTGCGGTTTCAGAGAAGAAGATTTTTAAAGATTTTCCCTATATAAGCCCATGTAAAACCAAAGGGCCCCGGAGCGGGGGCATTTTTGGCCCCAGCACTATAATTTGAACAATCTTGGTAGGGGTCCACTAGATGAAGCTTCATACCAAATATCAAAGACCTGGGCCTTACGGTTTCAGAGAAGAAGATTTTTAAAGACTTTCCCTATATAAGCCCATGTAAAACCAAAGGGCCCCGGAGCGGGGGCATTTTTGGCCCCAGCACTATAATTTGAACAATCTTGGTAGGGGTCCACCAGATGAAGCTTCATACCAAATATCAAAGACCTGGGCCTTGTGGTTTCAGAGAAGAAGATTTTTTAAGTTTTTGGTGAAAAAAATCGCTTTTTGGCTCCTATGACCTAGATGTGCAACGGACCGGAACCATTTGAACAACTTTGAACGGGGACCACCTAAGGATCATACCTGTGAAGTTTGGTCAAAATCCGATCAGTGGTTTAGGAGGAGATGTCGTTTAAAGAATTGCTTACGGACGGACGGACGCACGCACGCACGGACGACGGACGAAAAGTGATCCCAAAAGCTCACCTCGTCACTACGTGACGGTGAGCTAAAAATTCGGACATCTTGAGGGCATGCTGTAATTCTCCTAAACTTTTAACAAATCTGTTTCAAGATCCAGTAAGGCGTTCAAAAGGAGCAGACCGAATGGCAAACAGTGTAGACCCTGATTAGACGGCTCCTGCTGGTCTGGGTCTGCACTGTTTGCTTAGGCCTATCTGTCCCAATACTTATGATCATTATGGTAAACAAACTACTGAGGTTGGCAACATTCTTTCACGGAAATTGATCATGAAATCTTTTCAACAGTTATTCTTTCCTTCTGCTGATTCAAGAAGGGAAAAGAATGTGCACTGTACTGCTTAACCACTTACATATAAGCCTGCCCAGGAAGTGTGGATAGGTAAACTGACAGGTTCAATATGACCTAAATAGTGGTCAATTGGCTGTGAAACACCAAAATAAATAAACACAAGCTAAACCAACTTGTTAGTAGTCAAAACTTTTGCTGTTATCGCAAGTACAATATTTTTTTTCCACACTGAATAATTGAAGTTTTAACATAAAGATTAACTTAACACTTCTTTAAGGCAGAACCAGAAATTCAACTTCGGCGAAGTTGATGTCGCACCTGCTCACCACCTGCCCCACACAAAAAATAAAAGTTTACTTAAGGCAGAAGAAACGAATATAGGGCTTTGAAAAGAATCCATAGCCTTTATATGTGACTAAGTTCACAATGTGGAAAAAGTGATAAAAATTGATCTCAAGATAAAGTCAAAACCACATGCACATCCTCATACCATAGCAAAAACACACAAAAAGTTTTAAAATGATCAATATAAAACTGTAAGAAGAGTTGCGATGACAAGAGGTACCTATTGTACATCAACTGAAGCTTAAAATTGGCTAAGTTCACAATGTGCAAAAAGTGAAAAAAAAATATTCTGAGAATTAAGTCGAAACCACATGCACAACCTCATACCATGGCAAATGATCAGTATAAAACTGCAAGAGGAGGTGCGATGACAAGAGGTAACTATCATATATCAATTGAAGGTTAAAAATGACTAAGTTCACAATGTGGAAAACGTGACAAAAATTTATCCGAAGATAAAGTCCAAACCACATGTGCATCCTCATACCATGGCAAAATCACACACAAAGTTTCAAAATAATCGGTATGAAACTGTAGGAGGAGTTGCGATGACAAGAGGTACCTATTGTATATCAAATGAAGCTTAAAAATGGCTAAGTTCATAATGTGCAAAAAGTGGAAAAAAAATATTCTGAGAATTATGTCAAAACCACATGCACATCCTCATACCATGCCGAAAGCACATGCAAAGTTTCAAAATGATCGGTATAAAACTGCAAGAGGAGTTGCGATGACAAGAGGTACGTATCGTATAACAATTGAAGCTTAAAAATGACTGAGTTCAAAACGCAAAAAAAGTGAAAAAACTGAGAATTATGTCAAAACCACATGCACAGCATCATACCATGCCGAAAGCACATGCTTAGTTTCAAAATGATCGGTATAAAACTGCAAGAGCAGTTGCTATGACAAGAGGTACCTATCATATATCAATTGTAGGTTAAAAATGACTAAGTTCACAATGTGGAAAAAGTGACAAAAATTGATCGGACGATAAAGTCCAAACCACATGCAGATCCTCATACCATGGCTAAACCACATGCAAAGTTTGAAAACAATCGGTATGAAACTGTAGGAGGAGTTGCGATGACAAGGCACCCAGTGTAAAATGTTGACAGAAAGACGGACAGACAACCGGACGGAAGATAAAGTCAAAACCACATGCACTTCCTCATACCATGCTGAAAGCACATGCAAAGTTTCAAAATGCTCGGTATAAAACTGCAAGAGGAGTTGTGATGACAAGAGGTACCTATCGTATAACAATTGAAGCTTAAAAATGACTGAGTTCAAAACGCGAAAAAAAGTGAAAAAAATATTATGAGAATTATGTCAAAACCACATGCACATCCTCATACCATGCTGAAAGCACATGCTAAGTTTCAAAATGATCGGTATAAAACTGCAAGAGGAGTTTTGATGACAAGAGGTACCTATCGTATAACAATTGAAGCTTAAAAATGACTGAGTTCTAAACGCGAAAAAAGTGAAAAAAATATTCTGAGATTTATGTCAAAACCACATGCACATCCTAAGTTTCAAAATGATAGGTATAAAACTGCAAGAGGAGTTGCGATGACAAGAGGTACCTATCATATATCAATTGTAGGTTAAAAATGACTAAGTTCACAATGTGCAAAAGGTGACAAAAACTGATCGGACGATAAAGTCCAAATCACATGCGGATCCTCATACCATGGCTAAACCACACGCAAAGTTTGAAAATAATCAGTATGAAACTGTAGGAGGAGTTGCGATGACAAGGCACCCAGTGTAAAATGTTGACGGAAAGACGGACGGTCAACCGGACGCCAGACGGAAGATAAAGTCAAAACCACATGTGCATCCTCATACCATGCTGAAAGCACATGAAAAGTTTCAAAATGATCGGTATAAAACTGCAAGAGGAGTTGCGATGACAAGAGGTACCTATCGTATAACAATTGAAGCTTAAAAAAAAAATGACTGAGTTCAAAACGATCAAAAAGTGAAAAAAACTAGAGCTGTCAGTGAAACTGACTAGGGCCCCGGCAGCGCTATCAGAGGAGTAGGAAAATTTGTGGACGGACAGACGGACGTTCTTAGTAGAGGTACCTTGTGGGGTTACAAATGTAAAGTCTATGGAGACTTTAACCCCATAACGCACCAATGTACAGAGTTTTAACCCCACATACGAAATTTTTAACCCCACTAACTGAAAAGTTACTGTGCCTTACGGAATAAACCTCATTAAGTTGAATTGGGCAGAATCCTAACCCCACTAGGTACCTCTAGTCTGCCCGGACAGACAGACGGATGGACAGTGATTACTATAGGGCACCCACACTTTCAGTGCGGGGCCCTAAATATTCTGAGAATTATGTCAAAACCACATGCACATTCTCATACCATGCTGAAAGCACATGCTAAGTTTCTAAATGATCTGTATAAAACTGCAAGAGCAGTTGCGATGACAAGAGGTACCTATCATATATCAATTGTAGGTTAAAAAAAAAAAATGACTAAGTTCACAATGTGGAAAAAGTGACAAAAATTTATTGTAAGATAAAGTCCATACCACATGCGCATCCTCATACCATGGCAAAAACACATGCAAAGTTTCAAAATAATAGATATGAAACTGTAGGAGGAGTTGCGATGACAAGACACCCAGTGTAAAATGTTGACGGAAAGACGGACAGACAACCGCACGTTCTCACGAACAGATACTTAAGTGGCTAGGCGTCGGCATATTGACTACTTAAGCGGCAAGCCACCTAAGAGCGAATTTTTGCCACTTAAGTACCCAAATAACGGAATAAACCCCATTTGGACTCACGAATATATACTTAAGTGTCAAACTGTCCAAATTTTTTGCCCCCTAAATGTCGTTTCGTTGGTGCAGACCGACGAACGGACAAACGCACGGACGGACTGATGGACGGAGATCTCTACGAATGGATACTTAAGTGGCTAGGCATCGACATATTGACTACTTAAGCGGCAAATTCTCTTAAGCGGCAAGCCACCTAAGACCGAATTTTTGCCACTTAAGTACCAAAATTACGGAATAAAGTCCATTTGGACTCATGAATATATACCTAAGTGTCAAACTGTCCAAATTTTTTGCCCCCTAAATGTCATTTTGTTGGTGCAGACGGACGGACGGACGGAAACTTGCACGCCTATGTCTTCCTGCTAAAGCAGGTGCGACAAAAAGGGGGCCCTGAACTTCTGGCATATGACAGGACAGTAATATAAACTTATCCAACTTCTCAGACACAGTGCATTTTTTAATATATTTTATCACTTGAAATACATGTATACCACAACCTCATTATTACACCATTTGTTATAGCACGGTTATGGATATAACACGGTTTCAAGATGGATCCCAAAAATGTATAGATTATAGAGAAAAATGACCATAAATGGTCATTTTTCTATATAATCTATACTTTTTGTTTGGATATAACATGGTTGTTTAACTAACAAGATTTCTGTTTTGGACCTCATTAATAGTGTTATAAAGAGGTTGTGGTGTATTCAGTCACAGGTAATACACTTTGAAATTTAATCAGACTTTGTTTAAAACTAATGAATTCCTATAAATATATAATCGAAATATACCGGTATATAATATATTTACAGTATGTCGGCCAAACCCAGCAAAAATGTAGTCAGAGAATGAACAAACATATATTTGATATAAAGCATTTTCCTGACACTCCTACAACAGTTTCAGAGCATTTTAATTTGCCTGGACATAGCATCCAGGATTTTTCCTTTATGCCTATTGATAAAGTTTCTGGAAATTGGAAAAGGCTTATGAAGGAAACTTCCTGGATGCACCGTCTTGGAACAATGACTCCTTTTGGGTTAAACTCCAAAATAATGTATTAGTCTTCTTAAAGTTTTTACTGACTTTACCTGTGTTCGCACTGCAACTGCATTCCTGTCAGTAATTTGTATCTAATAATGATCCTTTATTTAGACTTTTTACGCCAACTGATGTGTTTCTATTTGACGTCGTCACCATTGACGTCGTGTGACGTCGAAGTCATTTCCTGTCTACTTGTTTATTACACTTGATAAAGGCCAATAATGGCCGAAACGTTGTGTTAATAAATAAATAAAACCAATTTGAAGTTGTTCTCTGAAAAAATTTCATGTATAAATATATAATCAGAATTCTCAGAGATTTTCAGTTTACCTGCAGCTTGTGACTCAGAAGCATCTTGAAATTCCGAGCTCCTATGACCTTCACCTCTTGTCTGACCTCTGCTGTCATCTGTACTGTCTGACCTCTGTGACCCCTGCTCCAGGTAGTACTGACGACAACTGGGGCACATGAGATAGAAGGGGTGACCGTATCCACACAGACCACCAAACCAACCGCCAACATACACCCCAGTGCTTCTGTAACCATGGTTATTACAACTTCCTGGAATTATTTTTGGTTAGATTTATATGGCTTTTAGATAGGGAAAAAGCAACATTTTATCCAACACAAGCAAAAATGCACCTTCAGAACAGTACCTTCAGCAAAATCTCAGAAAACAGAGTCAGAATACTGTTTATCTGCTTGAAGGAGCTCCTTCATAGGAAGCTGATGGAAGTCCATTTAACCCCTTGCATGCGGGAAACCCCTAAAAGGGTACCTTACCAAACAGCGCAGGCCCAGATCAGACGGGGCAAAACGTGGCATCTTTTGGCGGCATCTGATCAGGGCCTGAACTATTTACTAACAGAATCTTGCATCAAAAATAGAATAAAAATGGAAAAATAGGCCTGAAAACCCTTATATGACAAATGGACTGGTCCAACATATAGCAATGGAAGAGTTTGTTTCTTTGTTTTGGAATTTAACGGCCCAGTCAACACTAGGTCATTTTTGTACCAGTCAGTTTACCTAACCACACTTTTCCTCATAAGCGGTTGACCAGTACATTGCACATTCTTTCACCAGAAACTGACAACTGCCCATCTTGAATCAGCGGAAGGGAGAGAATGACTGTAGAAAAGATTTCATGATCAATCTCCACAAAAGAATGGTGCCAACCCCGGCAGGTATCAAACCCGCGTCCTCCTGATCACCAGTCAGACGCGCATCCAACTGAGCTACCGAGGCCAGCAGCATTGGAAGAGTCCACTAGTGCATTGGAGGAGTCCACTAGTATACAATGGGTTAATGCATGCCAATTTTTGGTGGGGGAACATAGAAAGAACCTTATTACAATCAGGACAGAGAGTCTGAATGATACTGAAAATTTGATAAACGTATTAATCAAAAATCATTATTACCCTTAATACAGGCTTGCACACTGCCAACAGGGCCCTAGGTTTAAGGTGACACATTCTCAACTATTTCTTGGGAATCAAATTCTTTTCTTTCAAGAGTATAACCAAAGTGATACTCCCCATGTTAACAAGTTTGTGTAATGAACACCCCTGTAAACCCCACTTTATATGGATAAAACTGGTATTTATAGGGTGTACATTATTTTTCTTATTTTTAAGAAATAGGATGTGGGTACTCGTTAGAACCACCTCAATGAGGTGATTCAAATGAGACACTCACATTGTATGTTTTGAGTAGATATAAGAAAAATATCTCAGTTTTTTAGTCAGGAAATTAACAACTTTGGAGATCTGAAAGAATGCACTTTGTCTCACTTTGTTATTGCAAGGTAGAGAAAAAAAATGCATGCAGAAGTTGTCTTCCCCGAAGATGTGCCAATTGCCCTTGAGATCCCTACTGATATTTGAGCTGGTGCATGACAAAACCTACAATAAGACATGTGCGCCCACCGAAGAATCAAATCAGTCTGTGCATCTATATAGTCTAACCAGAGACTTCTCTTGCTGCATGAAGGAGCATTGGGCCCTGAGCTATCCTTAAAGTGCCCAATGAAGACTCTGATCAGACTGCACGGATGCGCAGGCTGATCTGAGTCTTTGTTGGGGGCAAATGTCATATTGTAGGTTTCGTCGTGCGCTGGCTCATTTATTGAAAAGACAGTAGTAAGCATACCTCCACAACCAGGATGTTTCATCCTCATGTGTCTGTTGAATGTTTGAGTGTGTACACCACAAAGTTCACAGGTCACTCCGATTTCTTCCTCCAACTCCCGTCTCTGGGCGACAAAATGACAAGATATTATTTTATTATAGGAAATGGATATAACATTTTTACCCTGAATATTTGGACAACAAAATGTCAGAAAAATAATAATGAACAAACAGTGTAGACCCAGATCAGACTGGTCAAATTGGAGCTGTGTGATCTGGATCCATACTGTTTGCAAAATGACTTTTCACCCATTGAAGGCAGGAAACCCCTAAAGACATACCTTGGTAAATAGTGCGGGCTTAGATCAGGCGCCGCAGAATGCCGCGTCTGATTAGGGTCTGCACTATTTACCAACAGAATTTTCTGTCAAAAATAGAATAAAAACGAAAAAATAGGCCTGACGACTCTTATATGACAAATGGACTTGTTAAAAAAATATCAATTGGAAGAATCCTATAGTATACAATGTATAAAGGGTAAATCCACTAATGGTTTATCTTCTATCTTTTCCTTTTGGATAGTTCCAGTGCCAATCCAAACAGTGTTTGATTTCATTTTATATTTTCTTTCAACCTTTATTCTGCTGATCACAACAACCCCTACCTTTGCAATCAGTGTAGAAATCAGATGGCGATCTGATCAGGATCTACACTGTCATTCAGTTTGTGAACTGAATAAATTTCATCAAGTAATTTTACTGGCTGATAGTCAGAAATGGGTGTGGCAAAATCAATCTATTAAGCAGCATAAGGGTTAAGAAATTCCCGTGTTAATGCGTACAGTATAAATGCCTTTATTTCAGTCATTAAAAATTTGGACACCTCAACTACTTACATACTTGTTCTAAAATTTGAACGAGCATAATTTACTGCCCAATTTTGTGTCTAAGAATATGAGGTTGAGTGGCAAACAGTGTAGACCCTATTGAGATGCCCTACTGAGATGCATCTCATCGGGGTCTGCACTGTTTGCTCAGGCCTGTCTGTTCGAATACATATGGTAAATACAGTAGTATTTGGTGGCACCTGTTTGCCAATGTCACATTTATGACTCCATGCACAAACTGGTTTTTGTCTGTTTGTTTGTGTTGAGGGTTTACATCCCCATCAACAATAGGTCATTTTGGAGATATTGCTTCCAGTCTTCTGATCCAATCATTAAATGCATTTTGGTGGGACTTTTTCAAGACATTGACATGAAATGACATATCAAGCCTTACCACCCAAAGGAACGGCTATGATTTAAGGAGCGGTCTGACATGCACCACTTTTCGGGGACAAGTTTATGCATGCTAAGTGGTTTACCAGTATTCAAGTTTTGTTGGTTTCAGCTCTGCACAAAAGCACCATGCAGTCCAATCTATTTCTCCAAGCCCTGATTAGCGGGGCTGCACACAAAAAGGTTAACATTCGCATCCGATTCCACAGCTTTTTGTAATATGTAAGTTAGGTACCTGAAGGGAAGCAGCTCTGTGCAAAAGAACACTTTAACAGGATTCAAACCCTGTGCTCCATAGACATAGCAACAAATAAGGTTTGTATTTTCTGATAATTGATGGATAATTTTTGTCAATTCTCCATTAAAACCTATATTGTGGGTATTCATTAGAACCGCCTCGGTGAGTAGGTTCTAATGAATACCCAAAACATAGATTTATATGGAGAAATAAGGAAAACTATCCTTCAGTTATCACAAAATACCCAGTTTATAGCCCTAGAAGAGAAAAACCCATAGCGTTGAAATGTTTTGAATTCATGCTTACGAGAAAACATCACTGCAGAACATGGTACATGGCAACGTAAAACTTATCAAGGGATTTAATTCCATTAGTTCTTCTGGGCCATAAGCCCTAATTACCGAATTCATCAACTCACTGTTGATTATTTTACCTTTTTTATATGTTTAAATAGATTTGTCCATCATAAAATGGTTTTCAGCCTATCATTACATGTGATACTGAAAGTTTGTTGTGAAATTTTTGTGGGACAATCAGTTTTTAATTTTGCGGGTATAAACCATGAACTTTCATGTTTTCAAGGCAAATCCACGAAAATCTGGCAACATGGAAACATTCCAGAATATAGTATGTACTCAGTTTGTATATATGCTGTCAAGAAAATATGAATAAATAAAATACGAAGATGCTTCACCACAACCTCGTTATTATACGGTTTGTTATAACACGTTTTTTGACATTACACGTTAGAAGATGGATCCCAAAAATGTGTAGATTATATAGAAAGATGACCATTTTCTATATAAACTATACATTTTTGTTTGGCTGTAACACGTTGGTTTAACTAACATGTTTTTTGCTTTGGACCCCATTAATAGTGTTATAAAGAGGTTGTGGTGTATTTACCAGTGCAGAGAAGTCAAGCAGATTCCCAGTTGTATGTGAGATCAGGGAAGTGTAGTCTGTATACATATCACTGTAGAGTTCATCCTGTAGTTCAACCACTTCGTCAAACAGGTCAACTAATGACCTTGAACTATCATTCTCAGAGTCTGGAGGGTTGAAAGGAGCAGATGGCCTTGACCTTTCCTGACGATCTGGTCGTCTCTCATCTTGAAGAAAAATACAACAGCAAATATTTCTATTTATTATACCCGCTTTTTCGAAGAAAAATCAGGTTTATTGTTTTCGTACCACAGTTCACTCCGGCGTCAGTCCGTCTGTCTGTCTGTCCGCACTAACAAATGTATAGTTAGGTGGCTATGTAAATGGACAGAATCAATGTAAGTCTATGGGATTTATTCCGTTTGACACCGAAAATACTTCTTTTCTGTGGCTAAAAGTAGCCACTTAAGTATCAATCCTGCCAAAAATAGCCACATAAGTATACATCCATGAGAACGTCCGTCCGTCTGTCCGTGTGTCACGTTTCTTGTGATTGGATCTCCTCTGCAACCACTGAAGTTACACTTTTGAAACTTTGCATGTGGATAGTACATGGAATGTAGATGGCAGTGGGCAACTTTTTTGTGACCTTGACCTCAACATGACCCCAAGGTCAAAGGTCAAAAATTATGATTTGCCATATCTCCTAAACTATTGGAGTTACTTTTCTGAAACTTTGCTTATTGAATGGTCCTTGGAATATAGAATATGTCAGGTTACTTTTGGTGTGACCTTGACCCGAAGGTCAAAGGTCAAAAGTATGATTTTGCCATATCTTCTAAACTATTAGAGATACACTTCTGAAACTGTGGTTATTGGATGGCCCTTGGAATATAGAATAAATTTGGATACTTTTGGTGTGACCTTGACCTCAACATGAACCCAACGTCAAAGGTCAAAAATTATGATTTGCCATATCTCCTGAAATATTGGAGTTACACTTCTGAAACTTTGCTTATTGGATGGCCCTTGGGATATAGAATATTTTGGGCAACTTTTGGTGTGAACTAGACCCCAAGGTCAAAGGTCAAAAAGTATGACTTTGCCATATCTTCTAAACTTTTGGAGTTACACTTCTGAAACATGGTTATTGGATGGCTGTTGGAATATACAATAAATTGGGATACTTTAGGTGGACCTCAACATAACCCCAAGGTCAAAGGTCAAAAAGTATGACTCTGCCATATCTTCTAAACTGTAAGAGTTACACTTCTGAAACTTTGCTTATCAGTTAGAATGTTCTTTGCAACTTTTTTTAACTTACATGTAGTTTTGGCTAGCTAATACATAGTCATTAGTGTTATTAATAGAAAAAGCGGGTATTTGCGATGGTATACCATCGACTGCAGATCTAGTTACACATACTTTAAGGCAAGCCAGATATTTTAAGTTCTAAAATAACAAAAATAAATGAGGCTCTGGAAAACAAACTAGAGATTAAAAAGGAAATTTCTAAAAAAAATGAAGAAAAAGGGGGTGGGGCAGAAAGTGTGTTTTGGAGGCAAAAAACTAAGTAAAGTATTTCCACAAACTTATTGCACTCCATCATTTAAAAGCAAACGAAGCAGCTTTTTATATTGAAGCTAAGCCACCCAGAAGCTTGTCAGAGAAATGAAAAGAAATTATATCAATTTTGGAGAAAGAACGGAAAAATAAGACAATCACATTATGTTTATTCTGGTGGCAGATAGCAGTATTTAAACTTTATCTGTTTGTTCATTCAATCTCATTGATACAACTAGCAACATGATCTTTATAACAAAAACTGGATGGACAGACAATTTGCCAGGCAAAATATACCTCATGGTGTTTATTCTTTCTTTCTTTTTCTGCAATAAGTAATGGGAACTTCATTAACCCTTAGTTTGCGAAGCACAACAACTGCAGCCTGCTCTGTTGTCTGGGGTCGGCAACATTATTTCGTGGAGATTGATCATGAAATCTTTTCTATGGTCACACTCTCCCTTCCCCTGATTCAAGAAGTACAGCTGTCAGTTTCTGGCAAAAGAATATGCACTGTACTGATTACCGCTTACGTACAAGCCTGCCAGGAAAAGTGTGGATAGGTAAATTGAGCAGCTCAAAAATGATCTGAAATAATGTTGCCTAGGCCGTTAAACACCAACATAAACAATACAAAACAGACTTCTTGTTGTTGATGCTGATGATCAATGATGCTGCTGGTAAGCAATCCCTATGTCACCCCTGCTTCATATATATATCCCGACAAAATTGGGTTGGATGGTTGCTTGCTTGGTTGGCAGTTTAACTGCCTAGTCAACACTATTATGATCATATCAAGACCATCAATTTACCTAGTCTCACTTTTCCTGTACATAGTTATACATGAGCAGATAACCAGTGCATTCAGAAGAAAAACTGACAACTGCCCTTCCATATCAGCAGAAGGGCTAGTGATAGGGATGGCTAATCAGAGCTGAAATGATAATTAATGATCAGTTCTGTTGTTGTTATCAGTAATTGATTAGTAACTGCTGAAGATTTGATCATAATTTTACCTTTCTGGCTTTGACTCTTACCATACGTTATATAAAGTCATATGTATTAGGACAGACAGGCCTTAGCAAACAGTGTAGACCCTGGTAAACATAATCATTTTAGTGGAATTTATTGGCCCGATTATCTGTGCCAGCCTTAAATAATGACCATAGAAAATATCCATGATCCACGAAAGGAGCTTGTTAGATACTGTGGGGCTCAAACACTAGATCTTCTGATCACCAATCAAATGTTACTTGACTGATCCATTAAGTCGGGAATAAAAATGGGACCCAATTCTTCTGTTGCTTCCTCTGAATGAATCAGGCACTGTTAAATACACAGGGATTTCTAGTCACTGTCCCAGTCGGACTTGCATTACAATAACACACCCGTGCGACATAGTGCATTTTTTTCACATCTCCAAGATGGCTACTTTTCTGATGAAATTCTGTGATATTTTTCTTATTTATACGACAAACATAGGTTGTGGGTGCTCGTTAGAACCGCCTCATTGAGTACCCACAACCTATGTCTTGGAGCAGAAATATAGAAAATAATGTACACCCCGGTAAACCCCAGTTTTCTCTATATAAAGTGGGGTTTAGGGGAGGGGGCTTCATGGACTTGTTCACGCAATGATTTGACCTTTTTCAGCATCAATGGACCATGGTATGTCATCTCTCTTAAAAATCTAATGTGAGTTTGAGCCTTGCTTGGGTCACATTAGCTATGCCAAGTTCTGCAATGGGGGATTTTACTCTGTTTCTTGCCCACTTCTGATTAATTACTGACTTAAAATAAGTGTTAAATCAAATAATCATGGAAGGGCTGCAAAACTTACATAAAAATCTCTCTTAAATGTAAACATACCAAACGAGGACAGAAAATTCCTAATATCAACATGTCTACTGCGTGTCAGTCTTCTTGGGCGCCGAACAAAGCTTGGATTATCATCTTCCACTTCCTCAATCAGCATCTCTGTCTGAGTAGTATCTTCCCTGGAAACAAGACATAATCTCATTGCCAATCTATTGCTAATTTATAAGGGAGACGACTTTTGTTACTTTATGTTTGTTTTCAGCCATATCTGAAGTAGAGTCAACTGTTAGGGGACTTTGTGAATTTTGCTGATTTTCACAGTGTTGCCTGGGACAGCAACTTCATATTATAGCCATTATTGTGTAATGAATGGTCCCTTTTACATCAAACTCGGCATGAATGTTCACTGGGTAGTAGTCTTTCAAATGGAATCATCTTGGGCTAAATAGTTGTTGCCATGGTAACAAAGGGCATCTCAAAGTTGTCAAAAAGTGTGATTTCACATGCATTTTTGACCAAATCTCTATCTTTACACTGCTGTCAAGGCAACAAAGTTAGGTGTTTGGCACTGGCAAATTTCTTTATCTGCAGCATGTTTTGCCAGTGCCAGGCATTTTTGACACCAGGCACCCTCCAATATCATTTCATAATCAAATACCTGCTAGTTCGTTTAGCAGCAGTGGCACCATCTTGAGCAGCTGCAGTTGTCTCCCCTTCTGAGGTACTGCTTCCAGCAGATGGCTCTGTCTCCTCAGCTTCCTGGGGGTGCTCAATCATCCATGTAGCTAATGTATTCACACCCTGAGATGTAACTTCCCACTGGTCCACCCCTGAAACAGAATTTTGAAATATCTATTTATGTTTTCTTGTGGTTTAACCCATTGTATGCGGGAAACAACTAAAGAGGTATCATGGCAAACAGTGCAGGCCCAGATCAGACGCCGCAGAACACGGCATCTGATCAGGGCCTACACTATTTGCAAAAGTTCAGCCATTTTCCAAATCAATGTTGAAGAAAACACAGCCTAACACCCCTAAATTTTGAAATGGATTCCTACCATATATAAGGAGGAAGATTCCATTTGGTACATGTCAACATTTCGGCATTGTGTTGCCTCCAACAGAAAGGATCAAAAGGAAGAGATGAACTAGAAGGAAAAAAAAATTCGCTGGACAGCATAGCTCACCTGCTTTGTGCCTTGTCTATGTATATTTTCACATTAATATGAGGAAGGTTTTTAAAAACAGCTCTTACATGAAGTACATATAGGATTTTATTGCAACTACAAATATATTCCATGCATTGCATTGCTCCATGAAATAGTATTCATATTATAAGGCATGAAATATAGGTCGCACTGACCTAGATATATGTTTTGATGTCAAAGATCCGGTTACATGGAACTAATATAACATTTCTCCAACAAACAGTCTTCAAGATAAACAGCAAAACCATGAAATATAGGTCACACTGACCTAGATATATCCTTGGTAAAAAAACCATTCCGCCAAAGGCTATGTCGCACCTGTGAGGGGGCAAAGTCACTGAACCATGAAATCTAGGGCAAGGTCAAATATTTATGCTTCCATAAAAGTTGCCATTCCTAGATGCAAGCTTGTACCAACTATCATTAATGAGTTCTTGAGAAATGAACTTAAACATTAGGTTGAACACTAGGGTTGATGCAATAGTTCACTAAGTCAGTGGACCATGAAATTTAGGTCAAGTTCAAATATGGATGCTTGCATTTAAGTTGCCATCCACAGATACAAGTTAGTACCAAGTATCATTAATAGTTCTCGAGAAATAAACTTGACCATTTGGGTGAATGCTAGGGTGGTCGCAACATTTTACAAAGTCAGTGAACCATGAAATGTAGGTAAAGGTAAAATACGGATGCTTGCATTTAAGTTTCCATCCACAGATAAAAGTTTGTACCAAATGTCATTAATGAAGCTCTTATAGTTCTTAGAAACAAGAGGCCCATGGGCCAAAATGCTCACCAGAGCTCAGGGGGCCACTGCCCACTGGCAGCAATGTATTTTAATTAACCATGGAAGCCCTGCTGCCAAGGCTGCTACAGATAAAATGTCGATCCAATCAGACTAGTAGCTTCAGAGGTCTGATGTCGCTTGAAGACAACAGATGACAACTGACAATTTCCCATCTGTGGCAATAGGCCAAAGAGAACATTATTAAAGGAACATTTCTATGAAAGTTTGGCAAAATATCTTGAGAGGCATTAATGTCATTTTTCAATTTTCCCCATTATAAGTCAATGGAAACTCTTAACTTGCCATAGCAAACAAACCAAAGAGCCAAATTTCGTAAACCAGAGCTCAGGTGGGCACTGCCCAATGGAGCCCTGATTGGTGTCACTAAATTGGTCTTATAAAATGGAACAGAGACATATATGGTTTAGCTGTGGGGATATGTATGGTTCCTGAGACGTAAGGCCTTTTAAGCAATGGAGGGATTCGAGCATGGCAAATCCCAGAAAAGCCCAAGATTGTTGTCACTGAATATGTCTTATCATAAAGATCAAGAATATATATGGTTAAATGGTGGGGATCTGAATGGTTTCTGAGATATGAGGCCCTTTTATGAAGTGGAAGGGAGAGAAATGGCCCCTGCTGACCCCCAAGACAGGGTTGACTGCATGTGTCTAATAACAATGACTCTGAACAGTTTCTCAGATATATGGTCTTTTGTGAAGTCAAGGGATGGAGTGTGGCCCGGGCACACCCTGGGTAACCCTTAGGTTGGTGTTACTGAATGTGTCTTATCATAAGGAACAAGAATATATATGGTTTTGGGGTGGGGATCTGTAAGGTTTCTGGAATAATTAGCCTTTTATGAAGTGGAGGGGGTTGGGCATGGCCCCCGCACATCCCGGGGGGCCCCCAAGTTGGTGTCACTGAATGCTACTTATCATAAGGAACGAATATATATATGGTTTAGGGGTGGGGAAATGTAAGGTTACTGGGATATTGGGCCTTTTATGAAGTGGAGGGGGTGGGACATGGCCCCGGTTAATCCCGGGGGACCCTCAGGTTGGCGTCACTGAGTCCATCTTATCATAAGGAACAAAAGTATATATGGTTTAGGGGTGGGGATCGCAATGGTTTCTGAGATAAATGGCATTTTATGAAGTGGAGGGGGTGGGGCATGTCCCCGGCACATCCCTGGGGACCCCCAGGTTGGTGTCACTTAATGCATAAGGAACAAGAATATATATAGTTTAGGGTGGGGATCTGAATGGTTTCTGAGATAAATGGCATTTTATGAAATAGAGGGGGCAGAGCATGTCCCCGGCACATTCCGGGGGACCCCCAGGTTGGTGTCACTTAATGCATCTTATCATAAGGAACAAGAATATATATGGTTTAGGGGTTGGGATCTGTAAGGTTTCTGAGATATAAGGCATTTTATGAAGTGGAGGGGGCGGGGCTTGGCCCCGGCACAACCTAGGGGACCCCCAGGTTGACATAAAAGCATATGGCTGAGAGAAGTTTACTCAAGGAACATGTCTATGTAAGTTTTGTCAAAATATCTGCAATGACTTGGCAGTAAATGCCATTTTTCAGTTTTCCCCATTATAAGTCAATGGAAACTCTAAGTTGCCATAGCAACAAAACTAAAAGGCCAAATTTCAAAAAAACACAAAACCGTTAAGGCAAATAGGTTGGTGTCACTTAATGCATCTTATCATAAGGAACAAGAATATATATGGTTTAGGGGTTGGGATCTGTAAGGTTTCTGAGATATAAGGCATTTTATGAAGTGGAGGGGGTGGGGCATGGCCCCGGCACAACCTAGGGGACCCCCAGGTTGACATAAAAGCATATGGCTGAGAGAAGTTTACACAAGGAACATGTCTATGTAAGTTTTGTCAAAATATCTGCAATGACTTGGCAGTAAATGCCATTTTTCAGTTTTCCCCATTATAAGTCAATGGAAACTCTAAGTTGCCATAGCAACAAAACTAAAAGGCCAAATTTCATAAAAAACACAAAACCTGTAAAGGCAAATATGGTGAATATTTTCATAAAGTCTCAGCCTCCTAGAGCATATGGTTTCTGAGGAGATGATTTTTTAAGTATTTTTTTTTCTATTTTTTGCATTTTGGTTTCCATGGCAACCAATAAAAATGAGCAGAAGACTAAAATCATATGGCAGATAGTAGATTGCCAATGGAACATTTCTATGCAAGTTTTGTCAAAATATCTGCAGAGGCTTGGCAGTAAATGCCATTTTTCTATTTTCCCCATTATAAGTCTATGGAAACTACAAGTTGCCATAGCAACCAAACTAATGAGCCCATTTTCATAAAAAACACAAACTTTCAATTCCCCAGCCCAAGGATGCTATAGATAAAATTTGGGCCCAATCGGCCCAGTGGCTTCAGAGGAGATGTCCTTTGAAAATGTTGACGTCATAGGACAGACGACGACGCCGGACAACTGCCTATCCTATAAGCTCCCCCAGAGCCTTCGGTGAGCTAAAAAACTTGAACCTTTGGGTAAACGCTAGGGTAGTCGCAATATTTTACAAAGTCAGTGAACCATGAAATGTAGGTCAAGGTCAAATATGGATGCTTGCATTTAAGTTGCCATACACAGGTACAAGCTAGTACCAAGTTTCATTAATGAAGCTCTTATAGTTCTTGAGAAATAAACTTGAACCTTTGGGTGAATGCTAGGGTGGTCGCAAATGTTGACACATTGACAAACGAACGAACCAACAGACAGAAAACCGGGCGCCTATATCGCGCCATGCTAATAGCAGGTGTGACAAAAAGTAACTATACCAACTTCTGGGTACACTCACAAGCTATCGGGCAGCTATTGAGCTAAAACATGGTTGTAGACACATGAATACACTGAATATTGGATAACACTTTATCTTTACAACATCTCATGACCATCCCAAGCAGGGCTAAAATTTGTGAAATTCTATGGTTATCTCCCTTCGAATTAGAAATATAGCAATTTTCGAATTGTTTTTTTCCTTTCTCAAAACCTGTCAATCAATTTTTCCAATTTCTTTTAAAAAAACCCTTAGTTACCACCATTGCTGTTTACCATGGTGGTAAAGAAAGCAGAAAGTTCATGAAGCAAGCAGTACTATTGTTTGCCATTTTCTATGGACTTTCCATTGAAAACAGCATTTGCACTCAACTTCAAAGAATCAGAGAACCATACATGATCGCCTGTTTCTCTTGCAGATGGCACAAAAGTCCCTAATCTTTTTGTTCGTTTGTATTGGAGTTTAACAGCCCAGTCAACACTATTTTAGGTCATTTTTGAGCCAGTCAGTTTACTTATCCACACTTCTTCAGAAGCCATCTGATCTGGATCTACCCTGATTGCAAAGGTAGGGGTTGACATGAACAGTAGGATAAGGGTTTACATTTACCTGTTTCTGCGATAGCTGTTTCTATGTGCTGGGAACTGAATCCCATCTCCAGCAATGGTGTGAAGATGGGAGGTCTAACAGGGGGTGAGGGTGACCTGGGTATTCTTCTCTTATATAGTCTAGACCCAGATGCGTGACCAGCTGAATGACCAGGAGCAACATACTGTGGTGGTGGTGGAGTTCTCAAAGCTGGTGGTTTGACTGGTACACTGGAGATATCTCTACATGACACAGAGGAGGGACCAAGGTCAGATCTTCCCCTAGCTCCTGGCTGGCTACCGTCTTGTCTTGATCGGTTTAGTAAAGACAGGAAGTTGTGACGGACTGATCTTGGCATACTACTGTCTACTGAACTGAAAATAATCAAGGCAGATCAGATAACTTCATGACATGTTTTACTGGCATCATCTATCTCCACTAAAGACTCTGCTCACAACAGGTGGCATTACTAGCTTTACCTGGGCAACTACTCTTATTCAACATATGTCAGTTCCGTTCAAAACGTCTGATCTTAAAATACTTATTTTTCCAGCTAGAAAAAACATTTGAAACATGTAATTTGGATGCCGATTTTTATTTTCACCTCAGTTTATTTTACTAATTGAATTTTTAAACTGAGAAATTTTTAAACTGAGAAATTCTGGTGTAGACTGAATGACAGATGAATGGAAGGACAGAAGGAAGGAATAATGGAAGCACAAGGCAAATCCAGTAATGCCCCACTTTTTCAAAAGCCAGGCTATAAATAGTAATCTATCCATAGTACTACCTGGAAACCTTTTAGGACACATATCACTTTCCTTTTCTTAATATGCATTATTTTCTGTATTTTCAATAGCTGAATGGTCTAGAGCTAAACCCTGAATATTCTATCTGAACAGATTATAAAGCTTTACCCTGAGTATTTTTAACAGCTGAATGGTCTTGAGTTTTACCGGGAATATTTTTTCTGTATTATCTTCCCTTACCTAGCCCTGACAAACTGTAGTATGGATGTCTGCTGGAATCTATTTGTTCCTTCTCTTTCTCTCTGTGTATCATCTTGTACTGCTGGTGCCAGCCGCTGTTTAGAGTTTGGTTTCTGACTGGTAGCAAGAGGAGGTGCTATCCTATTACTAGACTGAGGTACAGAGGCTTTCACAGCTAGTAGGGCAGCTTTGTGATGTTCTGTCAGAAAGAAAACCAGGAATGTGTACAAACAATATGGATGCAAAACACTGAAAGTCTTTATAACACTGTTCATTATAACATGGTTTTGGATATGACATGGTTTGAAGGAGGGTCCCAAAATATAGATTATATAGAACAAGAATTCCATCGAAGGCTATGTCGGGCCTGAGGAATGGAAGGCAAGGTCAAACATGGATGATTGCAAAAAAAGTTTTCATTCCTAGATGCAAGTTTGTACCATCTATCATTAATGAAGCTCTTATAGTTCTTTAGAAATGGACTTAAACATGGTGAGTGCTAGCTAGGGTTGGCACAATAGTTCACAAAGTCAGTGACTTATGAAATGTAGGTCAAGGTCAAATACAGATGTCTGCATTAAAGTTGCCATCCCTAGATGCAAGTTTGTACCATCATTGAAGCTCTTATAGTTCATGAGAAACGGTTTGACCATTCAGGTGAACGCTAGGGTTGAGGCAGATGTTGACAGGTTGTGTTTTCATCAAAATTTATTTGGAATATGACTAAACTTTTAGCAAACAGTGGAGGTCCTGATCAGACGTTGTGTTCTGCAGCATCTGATCTGGGCCTGCACTGTTTGCCGGGGCACCTGTTTTGGGGTTTCTGGTACTAAATGGGTTAAATTTGGTTTTATTCAATGAAGAAGTTAACAAGAGGGCCCAATGGCCCTATATCGCTCACCTGTGTACCAGAAAATCATTAGTGTAGGAGACCACTTGACATTGCTACATACTAAATATCTAAGCTCAGGCAAAGCGGTGTCCATGCTTATAAACCCTACTGGTTTCATTGGGCAAGAGGGCTTGAGATGTAATTTCATCTCAATGTCTGGTAAAAGTCCCACAAAATTGGAAGAGACATCTCCAAAATGACCTATACAGTGTTGATGGGGATGTAAAACCACAAATCAAACAAAATCTGTGCCTTATGGTTTTGGAGAAAAATGATACTTTTAAGTTTTTTCCAGTTTAAGTCTATAGGAGCTAATGAGCCCTGGGGCTGGACCAATTTTGACCCAAAGGGCATGGTTGGCAGGATTTATGTAGGTGACCATTTTGTGTTGCTATATACTAAATATCTAAGGTCTGTACTTCATGGTTTCAAAGAAGATGTTTGAAGCCTTTTCCATTATAAGTTTGTTGGAGTTTAGGGGCCACAGGATTTGGACCCCAGGGGCATGATTGGCAGGATTCATGTAGGCGACCACTCGACATTGCTACATGCTAAATACCTAAGCTCTGGGACTTATGGTTTCAGAGAAGAAGATTTTTGAAGATTTTTTCCCCATTTTAAGTTTTTTTTTTTTTTTCATTATAAGGGCCCTGTGGTTTCAGAGAAGAAGATTTTTGAAGTTTCTCCAATTTTAAGTCTATGGAAGCTAAAGAGCCCTGGGGTGGGGCCAATTTGGATCCCAGGGGCATAACTGGCAGGATTTATGTAGGTGGCCACTTGATGTTGCTACATACTAAAAATCTAAGCTCTGGGCCTTATGGTTTCATAGAAGATCTTTTAAGTTTTTTTCCATTATAAGTCTATTGGAGGTGATGAGCTGGGGGGAGGCCAATTTTGACCCCAGGGGCAGGGTTAGCTGAATTTATGTAGCTGGCTATTTTATGTTGCTAGATACTAAATATCTAAGTTCTGTGCTTCACAGTTTCTGAGAAGAACATTTTTGAAGCTTTTTACCATTATGAGTCTATGGGAGCTAATGGGCCCTGGGGCGTGGCCCATTTTGACCCAAGGGGCATGATTAGCAGGAAATATGAAGGTGACCACTTGCAGTTGCTACATGCTAAATATCTAAGCTCTGGGCGCTGTGGTTTCAGAGAAGAAGATTTTTGAAGTCTTTTTTCCATTATAAGTCTATGGGAGCTAAGGGGGTCCCAGGGTGTGGCCCATTTGGACCCCAGGTGCACGATTGGCAGGATTTATGTAGGTGACCACTTGCCATTGCTACATGCTAAATATCTAAGCTCTGGGCCCTGTGGTTTCAGAGAAGAAGATTTTTTAAGCTTTTCATCCATTATGAGTCTATAGGAGCTAAGTGGCCCCGGGGCGTGGCCCTTTTGGATCCCAGGGGCATGATTGGCAGGAATTATGTAGGTGACCACTTGCGATTGCTATGTGCGTAATATCTAAGCTCTGGGTCCTGTGGTTTCAGAGAAGAAGATTTTTTAAGCTTTTTTCCATTATGAGTCTATGGGAGCAAAGGGGCCCAGGCGCGTGGCCCATTTGGAACCCAGGGGCATGATTGGCAGGAATTATGTAGGTGACCAATTGCCCTTGCTACATGCTAAATATCTAAACTGTGGGCCCTTTGGTTTCAGAGAAGAATATTTTTGAAGTTTTTTTTTCCATTTTGAGTCTATGGGAGCTAAGGGGCCCCAGGGCCTGGCCCATTTGGACCCTAGGGGCATGATTGGCAGGATTTATGTAGGTGACCACTTGCCATTGCTACATGTCAAATACCTGAGGTCTGGGCCCTGTGGTTTCAGAGAAGAAGATTTTTGAAGCTTTTTTTCCATTATGAGTCTATAGGAGCCAAAGGGCCCCGGGGCGTGGCCCGTTTGGACCCCAGGGGCATGATTGGCAGGAATTATGTAGGTGATCACTTGCCGTTGCTACATGCTAAATATCTAAGCTCTGGGCCTTGTGGTTTCCGAGTAGAAGTTTTTGAAGCTTTTTGTTCCATTGTGAGTCTGTGGGAGGGAAGGGGCCCCGGGGTGTCGCCCATTTGGAACCCAGGGGCATGATTGGCAGGAATTATGTAGGTGACCACTGGCGGTTGCTACATGCTAAATATCTAAGCTCTGGGCCCTGTGGTTTCAGAGAAGAAGATTTTTGAAGCTTTTTTTTCCATTATGAGTCTATGGGAGCTAAGGGGCCACGGGGTGTGGCCAATTTGGACCCCAGGGGCATGATTGGCAGGAATTATGTAGGTTAC
Organism: Lucinisca nassula; assembly: GCA_963580285.1. NCBI lineage: Eukaryota > Metazoa > Mollusca > Bivalvia > Lucinida > Lucinidae > Lucinisca > Lucinisca nassula. The sequence continues at coordinate 109,444,569 of OY757018.1, read as the reverse complement.
CACTTGCCGTTGCTACATGCCAAATATCTCAGCTCGGGCCCTGTGGTTTCAGATAAGAAGATTTTTTAAGCTTTTTTACCATTATGAGTCTATGGGAGCTAAGGGGCCCCGGGGTGTGGCCAATTTGGAACCCAGGGGCATGATTGGCAGGAATTATGTAGGTGACCACTTGCAGTTGCTACATGCCAAATATCTCAGCTCTGGGCCCTGTGGTTTCAGAGAAGAAGATTTTTGAAGCTTTTTTCCAATATGAGTCTATAGGAGCTAAAGGGCCCCGGGGCGTGGCCCGTTTGGACCCCAGGGGCATGATTGGCAGGAATTATGTAGGTGACCACTTGCCATTGCCACATGCTAAATATCTAAGCTCTGGGCCCTGTGGTGATTGAGAAGAAGATTTTTGAAGATGTTTGTTCCATTATGAGTCTATGGGAGGGAAGGGGCCCCGGGCGTGGCCAATTTGGAGCCTAGGGGCATGAGTGGCAGGAATTATGTAGGTGACAACTGGGGTTGCTACATGTTATATATCTAAGCTCTGGGCCCTGTGGTTTCAGAGAAGAAGATTTTTGAAGCTTTTTTTCCATTATGAGTCTATGGGAGCTAAGGGCCACCTGGGTGTGGCCAATCTGGGTCCTAGGGGCATGATTGGCAGGAATTATGTAGGTTACCACTTGCCGTTGCTACATGCCAAATATCTCAGCTCGGGGCCCTGTGGTTTCAGAGAAGAAGATTGTTCAAGCTTTTTTTCCATTATGAGTCTATAGGAGCTAAAGGGCCCCGGGGCGTGGCCCGTTTGGACACCAGGGCATGATTGGCAGGAATTATGTAGGTGACCACTTGCCGTTGCTACATGCCAAATATCTCAGCTCTGGGCCTTGTGGTTTCAGAGAAGAAGATTTTTGAAGCTTTTTTCCATTATGAGTCTATAGGAGCTAAAGGGCCCCGGGGCGTGGCCCGTTTGGACCCCAGGGGCATGATTGGCAGGAATTATGTAGGTGACCACTTGCCGTTGCTACATGCTAAATATCTAAGCTCTGGGCCTTGTGGTTTCCGAAAAGAAGATTTTTTAAGCTTTTTGTTCCATTATGAGTCTATGGGAGCGAAGGGGCCCCGGGGCATCCCCCATTTGGAACCCAGGGGCATGATTGGCAGGAATTATGTAGGTGACCACAGGCCATTGCTACATGTTAAATATCTAAGCTCTGGGCCCTGTGGTTTCCAAGAAGAAGATTTTTGAAGCTTTTTGTTCCATTATGAGTCTATGGGAGCGAAGGGGCCCCGGGGCGTGGCCAATTTGGACCCTAGGGGCATGATTGGCAGGAATTATGTAGGTGCCATTGGCCATTGCTACATGCTAAATATCTAAGCTCTGGACCTTGTGGTTTCAGAACAGAAGATTTTTTAACCTTTTTTTTCCATTATGGGTCTATGGGAGCTAAGGGGCCCCGGGGTGTGGCCAATTTGGGCCCCAGGGGCATGATTGGCAGGAATTATGTAGGTGACCACTTGCCGTTGCTACATATCAAATACCTTAGCTCTGGGCCCTGTTGTTTCAGAGAAGAAGATTTTTGAAGCTTTTTCCATTATGAGTCTATAGGAGCTAAAGGGCCCCAGGGCGTGGCCGGTTTGGACCCCAGGGGCATGATTGGCAGGAATTATGTAGGTGGCCACTTGCCATTGCTACATGCTAAATATCTAAGCTCTGGGCCCTGTGGTTTCCGAGAAGAAGAATTTTTAAGCTTTTTGTTCCATTATGAGTCTATGGGAGCGAAGGGGCCCCGGGGCGTGGCCAATTTGGACCCCAGGGGCATGATTGGCAGGAATTATGTAGGTGACCACTGGCCATTAATACATGCTAAATATCTAAGCTCTGGGCCCTGTGGTTTCAGAGAAGAAGATATTTTAATTTTTTCCCATTGTAGGTCTATGGGAGCTATAAGTTGCCATGGCAACCACAATTCCCATCTGATCAGCCCAAAAACCTTATGCAGCCTTTCCCCCTTCCTGATGATGCTTCTCATGAAATTTGATCAAGATTGACCATGGGGTATTAGAGATATACTTATTTGAAATTGTTTACGGACGCACGACGGACGACGGACAAAAAGTGATCACAAAAGCTCACCTTGTCACTACGTGACAGGTGAGCTAAAAATGAATTGAAGTGAAGAAACAGAAGAAATAACATTTCCCCCTATACCCTTACCTGCTGCAAGGACAACTGCAAGCTAATATCAGTTGGATGCCCCAGTGACGCAAGATACATGTCACCTTTGCCTCACCCAACCATCACCCGGGTAAATGAAAGAGAACTAGTATTCTCTGTTCAGGATCATTTTCCCAGACAATCTATGCACTAAAGCTGTCAGTGCTTTGGTTCCTGCAGTAAGTACTCTGTTAACAAGGAAAGTTTAGGTCATGATGATATACAGTCGAACTTCAATAGCTCGAACACCTTTGGGACCATGAAAAACTGTTCGAGACAGGGGTAGTTCGAGCCACTGAGGGTTGATCATAGAGCCAGGACAGGGTTAGGTCGAGCCACTGAGGGCTAATGCCAGGAGGCATAACGACATACTTTAGGACATCTTTTTCTGTGTTCTATAATGAACAAGAGGGCCCAATGGCCCTATATCGCTCACCTGTGTACCAGAAAATCATTACTATGGGAGCTAAGGGGGTCCCAGGGTGTGGCCCATTTGGACCCCAAAGGCATGATTGGCAGGATTTATGTAGGTGACCACTTGTCATTGCCTCATGCACAATATCTAAGCTCTGGGCCCTGTGGTTTCAGAGGAGAAGATTTTTGAAGCTTTTTACCATTATGAGTCTTGGGGAGCTAAGGGGCCCCGGGGCATGGCCCATTTGGACCCCAGGGGCATGATTGGCAGGATTTATGTAGGTGACTACTTGCCATTGCTACATGCTAATTATCTAAGCTCTGGGCCCTGTGGTTTCAGAGAAAAAGATTTTTGAAGCTTTTTTTTCCATTATGAGTCTAAAGGAGCTAAGGGGCCCCGGGGCATGGCTCGTTTGGACCACAGGGACATGATTGGCAGGAATTATGTAGGTGACCACCTGCTGTTGCTACATGCTAAATATCTAAGCTCTGGGCCCTGTGGTTTCAGAGAAGAAGATTTTCGAAGCTTTTTTCTATTATGAGTCAATGGGAGCTAAGGGGCCCCAGGGCGTGGCCAATTTGGACCCCAGGGGCATGATTAGCAGGAATTATGTAGGTGACCACTTGCCCTTGCTACATGCTTATTACCTAAGCTCTGGGCCCTGCAGTTTCAGGAGAAGATTTTTGAAGCTTTTTTCCATTTTGAGTCTATGGGAGCATAGGGGCCCAGGGGCATGGCCCATTTGGACCCCAGGGGCATGATTGGCAGGAATTATGTAGGTGACCACTTGCCGTTGCTACATGCTATATATCTAAGCTCTGGGTCCTGTGGTTTCAGAGAAGAAGGTTTTTTAAGCTTTTTTCCATTATGAGTCTATAGGAGCTAAGAGGCCCCAGGGCATGGCCTGTTTGGACCCCAGGAGCATGATTGGCAGGAATTATGTAGGTGACCACATGCTGTTGCTACATGCTAAATTTCTAAGCTCTGGGCTCTTTGGTTTCAGAGAAGATTTTTGAAGCTTTTTTTCCATAATGAGTCTATGGGAGCTAAGGGGCCCCGGGGCGTGGCCCATTTGGAACCCAGGGGCATGATTGGCAGGAATAATGTAGGTGACCACTTGCCGTTGCTACATGCTGAATATCTAAGCTCTGGGCCCTGTGGTTTCAGAGAAGAAGATTTTTGAACCTTTTTTGTCATTATGAGTATATAGGAGCTAAGGGGCCCCAGGGTTTGGCCAATTTGGACCCCAGGGGCATGATTGGCAGGAATTATATAGGTTGCCATTGCAGCTTTTTTCCATTATGAGTCGATGGAAGCGAAGGGGCCCCAGGGTGTGGCCCATTTGGAACCCAGGGGCATGATTGGCAGGAATAATGTAGTTGACCACTTGCCCTTCCCACATGTTAAATATCTTAGCTCTGGGCCCTGTGGTTTCAGAGAAGAAGATTTTTGAAGCTTTTTTCCATTATGAGTCTATAGGAGCTAATGTGCCATGGGGCGTGGTCCGTTTGGACCCCAGGGGGATGATTGGCAGGAATTATGCAGGTGACCACGTGCCATTGCTACATGTTAAATATCTAAGCTCTGGGCCCTGTGGTTTCAGAGAAGAAGATTTTTGAACCTTTTTTTCCATTATGAGTCTATGGGAGCGAATGGGGGCCCCGGGGCGTGGCCCTTTTTGAACCCAGGGGCATGATTGGCAGGAATTATGTAGATGACCACTTGCCATTGCTACTTGCTAAATATCTAAGCTCTGGGCCCTGTGGTTTCAGAGAAGAAGATTTTTGAAGCTTTTTTTCCATTATGAGTCTATGGGAGCGAAGGGGCCCCAGGGCGTGGCCCATTTGGCACCCAGGGGCATGATTGGCAGGAATTATGTAGGTGACCACTTGCCCTTGCTACATGCTAAATATCTAAGCTCTGGGCCCGGTGGTTTCAGAGAAGAAGATTTTTGAAGCTTTTTTTCCATTATGAGTCTATGGGAGTGAAGGGGCCCCGGGGCGTGGCCCTTTTTGAACCCAGGGGCATGATTGGCAGGAATTATGTAGGTGACCACTTGCCATTGCTACATGCTAAATATCTAAGCTCTGGGCCCTGTGGTTTCAGAGAAGAAGATTTTTGAAGCTTTTTTTCCATCAGAGTCTATGGGAGCGAAGAGGCCCCAGGGCGTGGCCCATTTGGCACCCAGGGGCATGATTGGCAGGAATTATGTAGTTGACCACTTGCCCTTGCTACATGCTAAATATCTAAGCTCTGGGCCCTGTGGTTTCAGAGAAGAAGATTTTTGAAGCTTTTTTTCCATAATGAGTCTATGGGAGCGAAGGGGCCCCGGGGCGTGGCCCATTTGGAACCCAGGGGCATGATTGGCAGGAATTATATAGGTGACCACCTGCCATTGCTACATGCTAAATATCTAAGCTCTGGGCCCTGTGGTTTCAGAGAAGAAGATTTTTGAAGCTTTTTTTCCATTATGAGTCTATGGGAGCGAAGGGGCCCCGGGGCGTGGCCCTTTTCAAACCCAGGGGCATGATTGGCAGGAATTATGTAGGTGACCACTTGTCATTGCTACATGCTAAATATCTAAGCTCTGGGCCCTGTGGTTTCAGAGAAGAAGATTTTTGAAGCTTTTTTTCCATTATGAGTCTATGGGAGCGAAGGGGCCCCAGGGCGTGGCCTATTTGGCATCCAGGGGCATGATTGGCAGGAATTATGTAGTTGACCACTTGCCCTTGCTACATGCTAAATATCTAAGCTCTGGGCCCTGTGGTTTCAGAGAAGAAGATTTTTGAAGCTTTTTCCATTATGAGTCTATGGGAGCGAAGGGGCCCCGGGGCGTGGCCCATTTGGAACCCAGGGGCATGATTGGCAGGAATTATGTAGTTGACCACTTGCCCTTGCTATATGCTAAATATCTAAGCTCTGGGCCCTGTGGTTTCAGAGAAGAAGATTTTTGAAGCTTTTTTTCCATTATGAGTCTATGGGAGCGAAGGGGCCCCAGGGCGTGGCCTATTTGGCACCCAGGGGCATGATTGGCAGGAATTATGTAGTTGACCACTTGCCCTTGCTACATGCTAAATATCTAAGCTCTGGGCCCTGTGGTTTCAGAGAAGAAGATTTTTGAAGCTTTTTTTCCATTATGAGTCTATGGGAGCGAAGGGGCCCCGGGGCGTGGCCCATTTGGAACCCAGGGGCATGATTGGCAGGATTTATGTAGGTGACCACTTGCCATTGCTACATGCTAAATATCTAAGCTCTGGGCCCTGTGGTTTCAGAGAAGAAGATTTTTGAAGCTTTTTTTCCATTATGAGTCTATGGGAGCGAAGGGGCCCCGGGGCGTGGCCCTTTTCAAACCCAGGGGCATGATTGGCAGGAATTATGTAGGTGACCACTTGCCATTGCTACATGCTAAATATCTAAGCTCTGGGTCCTGTGGTTTCAGAGTAGAAGATTTTTGAAGCTTTTTTTTCCATTATGAGTCTATGGGAGCGAAGGGGCCCCAGGGTGTGGCCCTTTTCAAACCCAGGGGCATGATTGGCAGGAATTATGTAGTTGACCACTTGCCCTTGCTACATGCTAAATATCTAAGCTCTGGGCCCTGTGGTTTCAGAGAAGAAGATTTTTGGAGCTTTTTTTCCATTATGAGTCTATGGGAGCGAAGGGGCCCCAGGGCGTGGCCCATTTGGCACCCAGGGGCATGATTGGCAGGAATTATGTAGTTGACCACTTGCCCTTGCTACATGCTAAATATCTAAGCTCTGGGCCCTCCGGTTTCAGAGAAGAAGATTTTTGAAGCTTTTTTTCCATTATGAGTCTATGGGAGCGAAGGGGCCCCGGGGCGTGGCCCATTTGGAACCCAGGGGCATGATTGGCAGGAATTATATAGGTGACCACCTGTCATTGCTACATGCTAAATATCTAAGCTCTGGGCCCTGTGGTTTCAGAGAAGAAGATTTTTGAAGCTTTTTTTCCATTATGAGTCTATGGGAGCGAAGGGGCCCCAGGGTGTGGCCCATTTGGCACCCAGGGGCATGATTGGCAGGAATTATGTAGTTGACCACTTGCCCTTGCTACATGCTAAATATCTAAGCTCTGGGCCCTGTGGTTTCAGAGAAGAAGATTTTTAAAAATTTTCCCTTTGTAAGTCTATGGGAGCTATATGTTGCCATGGGAACCAGAATTCCAATCTGATCAGCCCAAAAACGTTATGCAGCCTTTCCCCCTACCTGATGATGCTTCACATGAAATTTGATCAAGATTGGCCGTGGGGTATTGGAGATATTCTTATTTTAAATTGTTTACGGACGGACGCACGGAAGGACGCACGACGGACAAAAAGTGATCCCAAAAGCTCACCTCGTCACTACGTGACAGGTGAGCTAAAAATACTGATTCTGAGGAATGCACGACCAAATTCAGTAGATGCCTTGACATTTAATGTTTATAAAACTTCATTTAGCTGATTGCGTAATTAAATACTGATGTCATAAACTACAATAGTTTCAGAAAAACCCACTTCTTTGCCATTTTCTCATGCAAATCCTAAAGTGATCAAATTTGACCTTGACATAAAATATGTCAAAACCAACCAAGCATCACCATGTGAACAACCTTGGTAGAGCCCCAAGTCCCTAAAACTATAGGGGAAATGGCTGTTTGGTTCCTAACAAAAGGATTTTCAAAGGGTTTTTACCTTATATGGGGATGGTGGCCAACCTGGCCATGTGACTCAAAACCAAACTAGAGCTGTCAGTGAAACTGACTAGGGCCCCGGCAGCGCTATCAGAGGAGTAGGAAAATGTTGATGTTAAAAAAGACGTTTTTTTTTCCTTTCACCTCTAAGTATGACCTTGACCTTTGAGGTACGGACCTGGGTCTTGCGCGTGACACACTGTCACATTATGGTTAATATTTCTGCTAAGTAATATTTAAATCCATCCAGGTATAAGAAAGTTATAGATTGGACACAATAAAAAAGACGCTTTTTTGACCTTTTATCTCTAAGTATGACCTTGACCTTTGAGGTACGGCTGTGGGTCTTGCGTGTGACACTTCGTCACATTATGGTTAACATTTCTGCCAAGTAATATTTAAATCCATCCAGGAATAATAACAAAGTTATTAATTGGACACAGGAAAGACCCTTTTTTGACCTTTAACCTCTAAGTATGACCTTGACCTTTGAGGTACGGACCTGAGTCTTGCGCGCAACACTCCATCACATTATGGTAAACATTTCTGCCAAGTAATATTTAAATCCATCCAGGAATAAGAAAGTTATGGAGGATAAAAAAATTTGTGGACGGACAGACGGACAGACAGACAGACAGACGGACGGACAGAGTGATGCCAAGTAATATTTAAATCCATCCAGGAATAATAAAAAGTTATGGAGGATAAAAAAATTTGTGGACGGACAGACGGACGGACAGACAGACAGACGGACGGACGGACAGAGTGATTACTATAGGGCACCCACACTTTCAGTGCGGGGCCCTAATAATAAATTTCCATTGCCCCAACCCATAGAGGCTCCACATGTAATTTGGTTTTGATCAGCCCATAAGTTTTAGGTGATAGGAAGATAATCTTAACCCCAAGCATCCAGGACAAAGGTCAGTAAATGACCTTGACCTTTGAAATTGATAAACTTCAATGTCGCTAATTGCAAATAGCAATTCCGAAGCCTGTATTTACACTAGAATCTGAAAAATCCACTGTTTTGCCTTTCACCATTGAACAAATGCCTAAGTGATCAAATTCGACCTTGAGGTCAAGGCTTACAAAAGGTCATCATTTAAACAGACCTGTTAAGGTCCTAGTCCCTTATGTTGCATAACAAGTTTCAAGGTCATCAGCCATTTGGTTCCTCAGAACAAGATTTTCAGAGAGTTTTTCGATAATGGGCATGGTGCCCACCTTGGTCATGTGACCAAGATCCCACAATCATACTTCCTTGCCCCATCCCAAGGAGGTTCCACATGCCAGTTGGTTTCAATCGGCTCAGTGTTTTAAGTAGAGAAGAAGATTAAAGTACTGAATCTGAGACATCCAAGACAAAGGTCAGTAAATAACCTTGGCCATTGAAATTTTCAATAGCAATTCTGAAAAAGTATGTTGTGTGCACTCATTAGAATCACCTCAAGGAAGTGATTCTAATGTGTACACACAATATTCCTTTGTTTTACAGAAAACTGAAAAGTTAAGAAATTCTTAAATCATCCTCAATATGCCTTTTATTAACTCTTTAAGACGCCGAGAAAAACTATATCTGAAAATGTTGTCTGCTTATGTCGTCTGCTGATTTTTTTTTTGCAAACTTGTAAAAATATTTTTGCATACAGGCAAACAGTTTGGAGCCCATATCAGACTGCAGTCTGTTCTGGGCCCACACTGTCTGCAAAAAATTACTTTTTAGGTACCAGGCAGATGGCAGAGCAGATGACAATTGTTGTGATTGGCATTTTATGGGTTAACCCTCAGTAGTTCAAACAGCCGCTATCTCAAACAAATATTCATGATCCAAAAGTTAATCGAGTTATTGCACTTTGTATATATCTAAAATTTCATGAATTTCGCTAGTCTGAGCAGCTGAGGAAAGCAGTTTGTGTCTTACTGGGTTGCAAATTTGCCTGCCTCATTAGCTCAGATGCTTGTCTGTCTTGTGATCAGGAGGAAGTGGTTTGATACCCGCAGGAGTTAACAACATTCTATCGTGGAGAATGATCATGAAATCTTTTCTACAGTCATTCTCTCCCTTCCGCTGATTCAAGAAATGCAGCTGTCAGTTTCTGGCGAAAGGTACACTGTACTAGTTAACTGCTAACGTATAAGCCTGCCGAGAATAGTTAACTGATCAGCTCAATTTGACCTAAGTAGTGTTGATTTGGTCATTAAATTCTCAAACAAACAATTAAACAAACCTCAAAAACAGGTTTTCTGAAGGTCGGGCTCATAAAAGAATATTTCAGTTACCTGTTAGATATGGCAGGTTGGTCTGAGATTCAGCCCTCGTGTTGTACACAATCCTTAACAGCATCCAGTGAACTCTATCTAACTCCTCAAAAGACACAACACGTTTAAAAGGTGATGAGTTGGTTGCTATGACAACCATTTTCTTCATGAATTCTTGTAGAACTTTTTTGAAATCATCATCTTTTCTAACTACAGTGCCATCAGGCAAAGCTTTACTGTGGTCAGCAGTTAGATCTGTATTAGGTACCAGTAACATCTCACCATATCTGGGACTGCATAATAAGGCATACACAACTTTCAGAGCTGACAGCTGGACTGATGCAAACTTAAGTCCAATGAGTTCATCTTCTAAATCATTTAACTCAGATTCAACAGCTTTCTTATCTTTTGGCTTGCATCCCTGATCTTTTGCTGTCATGGCAGTTTCGTAACTGGCTATTCCTTTCTGGGGCTTGGCAATGTCAATATTCAATTTACTTCTAACAAACTTGTTTTCATCACTATTTCTGTCCCAGTAAGTTCCAGCCTGAGCTACATTTCTCTGTGTTGTGCTTTCTACTTCAATGTATGCTTCAGTAAAATTATCACTAAGAATTTCAACATTTCTGCCTCCACCATCAGTCCTTGTACTACTGTTTGCATTTCTGATAGCACTTACATCTGCTATAAGGTTTTCTAATGGATCTTCCATTCTGGAGTGTTCTCTTGCATCATCAAATATATCCGAATTAAGAGCTCTGGCAAGCAACCTTGCATAGTCCTCATTTTCATCATCCTGTTCTTCTTGGAGGAGCTGTGACATATCTCCTTCTCTTACCATCAAAGTATCATCATTATGTCTCTCATTTTCATTTTGTCTGTCACTGCTGTAGTCATCACTTTCACTGGCTCTGCTATCAATTCTGCTGGGCCCTGCCGAAGTATCTTCTACATTTGTTGAAGGCTTGCTCCCAACTGAATGGTAACTAGAAGCTGAATCAGACAGTATGTTATCCTCACTCTGGCTTATCTGAGTACCAATGCCAGACAGAATATTGAGAACTTGTCTTCTAGGACTAACTGTTTCCCTTTCTTGTCTTTGTCCTTGTAAATCAGGACCCTCTTCAGAGATGCTGTGCTGTAGCATACTCCCAGACTCTACTGGATCATTTGAAGGGCTTTCTACACTGGAACCTATCAGAGGGAAACTAATCTGACTATCAACACCTGTACTTGTCAACTCAGATCTTGGACTGTCCATTCCCAGGTAGTTAAGAATACCACTACTAGTAGCAGAATCAGCACTCATAAAACTGTCATTTAGCTCTGGATTGGATTCAGTATCAATGTTGGCAATATTTGTGTGTTTGAATGTATCCCTCTTGTCAGCGTTGTGATCATCCAAACCTTCAGCTCTAGCTTCTTGGTCTAGAACTCTTGCAATATCTTCATCCAATTTTCTCATCAGAGCATCTGCCTCGGTCTGCCCAGACTTTATAGGTCTGGTAGGAATCTCAGACTGAACTTTGCTAGGAACTGGTGGCTTTTCCTTGGGCTGTGGAAAGAAATACACAAACGTCTGTAAAGCATTTTTCATTACAACAAAGTCTTAAAATATTAGAACCTAGAGTGACGGTTGGACCCACAGAATCAATTTAAACTCCCCATTGGTTCTCCCTACTGATCATCCTAAGGCGGGGGGTTCTAATGTTGTTTATTATAAATGTAGCTTGCATAGTTATCTATACTGTTCTACAGGATAGAAATAGCAATACAATTATGTCTTTGTCAATCAGACTCCAGTTGTTCAAAACTAACAATGTTGTTAGTTAACATACCGTTTAATTTTTTATCATTAAATACGGTATACCCACAAACATTTTTGCTGAAAAATGTGAGTAGCTTTTGTAAATGCAAAACTTTGACCACTAATGAGAATACCTATCTTCAGGGTTTTAACAAAAATTGAGTTATGGTTTTATTTTTAAAGCTCTTCTAAAAACAAAGCAAAGTTTTGGGTGAAAAGCAAAGCAATAGTTGGTTTTGTTTATACTTTTCTTAATGACAAGAAATTTCTGTGAGTATACGTATTTAATCAGAACCAATTTTAAACACATTTATTTATAAATTCCAAAAAATGAGAACTGCATTTACATGGCACAGACCGGTGCTGCAGAATGTGACATCTGATCAGGGCCTTAACTGTTTGCCAAACATTGTCATGTGATAGGAAGAAAGCCAAATGTTCCAACAAGAGGCCCAAGAGGGCCTGTCGCTCCACCGGCTAACTTCAGACAATTGTCATATTTATTACATTAACCAATGGTATACTAGTGGACTCTTCTATTGCTATATGTTGGACCAGTCCATTTGTCATATAAGGGGTGTCAGGCCTAATTTTTTTTCTATTTTTGATGGAAAATTCTGTTAGCAAATAGTGCAGGCCCTGATCAGACATGGTGTTCTGTGGGGTCTGATCTGGGCCAGCACTGTTTGCCAAGGTACCCATTTAGGGTTTTCCCGCATGCAATGGGTAAAAAAGAAACAAGTGATCCACCCAAGGAATGTCCATTCTATATTTTTTGGACCCCAGAGCCATGGTTGGCAGGATTTATGTGAGTGACCATTTGGCATTGCTCCGTTCTAAATATCTAAAGCTCTGGGCCTTATGGTTTCAGAGAAGAAGACTTTTTTTAAGTTTTTCCTATTATAAGTCTATGGGAACTAATATGCCTCTGGGCGTGACCAATTTTTTACCCCAGGGGCATTGTTGGCAGGATTTATTTGAGTGACCACTTGACGTTGCTGCATACTTAATATCTAAGCTCTGGGCACTGATGGTTTCAGAGAAGATTTTTGTCAGTTTTTCCCAGTATAAGTCTATGGGAGCTTATGGGCCTCAGGGTGTGGCCAATTTGGACCCCAGGGGCATAGTTGGCAGGATTTATGCAGATGAATACTTCAAGTTGCTACATACTAAGCTCTTGGCCTTATGGTTTCAGAGGAGAAAAGTTTCAAGATTTTGTCATTATTAGTCTATGGGAGCTACTAAGCACCGGGGCGTTGCCAATTTGGACTCAAGAGTCATAGTTCGCAGGACTTAGAAGGTGACCACATAACTTTGCTACATACTACAGTTCAACCTGTATTAAGCAAGTGCCTAAGGGATAGTCAAAATATGCTTGCTTAAGACAGGTTCTTGCTTAATACAGGTGAAATTTAACACATCTGCCTTTCTTGGGAACTGAATGCCTGCTTGCTTAAGACAGGTTGCTTGCTTAATAGAGGTGGCCACTAAGACAGGTTTTACTGTAAATGTCTTAGCTTTAGGCTTTATGGTTTCAGAGAAGAAGTTTTCCGTTTATTGGTCTATGGAAGCTAATGAGCCAAAGGTGGTGGCCATGGCGGCCATGTTTTTTGTCTGATCAAAATTTCTTCAATGAATCTGACAATGGTAGACACAAGGAACATTCATGAAAATTAAGAACGAAATCCATTTAGCGGTTTTGGAGGAGAAGATTAAAAAAAAAAAAGATCCCTTTATGAGTCTATGGAAGCTAATTAGCCAATGGGCGTGTCCATGGCGGCCATGTTTTTTGTCTGATCAAAATTGCTTCAAGGAATCTGACAGAGGTCCACCCAAGGAACATTCATGCAAAGTAAGAATGAAATCCATTACGTTGAGCGGTTTTGGAGGAGAAGGTTTTTAAAACTTTTCCCCATATAAGTCTTTGAAAGCTAATGAGCCAAGGGGCATGGCCATGGCAGTCATGTGGGGCATGGCCATGGTGGCCATGTTTTTTTGCCTGATCTGAATTTTTTCAAGGAATCTGACAGAGGTCCACCCAAGGAACATTCATGCAAAATAAGAATAAAATCCATTGAGCAGTTTTGGAGGAGAAGATTTTTAAATATTTTTTTTTGCTTTCGATGCCATTTTGTTCTGCATGTAACAAAATTCTTTGAAGGAATTCAGAAGAGGACTATGTGAGAAACATTCCTGTGAAGTTTGGTTACAATCGACCAAGTAGTTAAGGAGGAAATGTTTAAAGAAAAAAGTTAACGCACGGATGCACAACCGCACAGACGCACAACAGACACAGGGCCATAAAATATAACATAAGACCCGCCGGTCTTTGGCCAGTGGAGCTAAAAAATGAACAGATTTATGTTTTTATTTCTTTATTTATTTATTTTTTCCTTTCCTCAGTCGGATTCGGTATGCCTCCCTTTTCAACTAAGCCATTTTAACCCTCAGGGATCTGGAGAACTGTTGACACTGTAGTATAATTAGGTCTAATAAATCAATCTCCCTCAGTATTTTGAATTTATTTTGAAACATCAAGTCGTATAAATAGAGTTTGTGTTGAAAACATCAGTTCTATCACCAGTGTGATGGGCATGTGAAATTTCTGATGTTTTGAATTTTAGAATGACAATTTGTAGGTGGACCTCTATAGATATGTGATAGTCAGCAAAATTGGAGGAGATTAATTCAGATACAGGAAGGTACTTTTAAATAAATAAATAAATAAATAAACTAGAGCTGTCAGTGAAACTGACTAGGGCCCCGGCAGCGCTATCAGAGGAGTAGGAAAAAATTTGTGGACGGACAGACAGACAGACAGACGGACGGACAGAGTGATTAATATAGGGCACCCACACTTTCAGTGCGGGGCCCTAACAAGAACTTTTGAAGAAGAGAAGACTTTTTTAACATTACACTACATGTTATATAGTGAAAATAAACCCCGCCCACTGCAGCCATGTTTTATGTCGGATCAAAATTTCTTCAAGGAATCTGACAGAGGTCCACCCAAGGAACATGCATGCCAAATAACTATGAAATAAAACAAGAACTTTTGCAGAAAATATTTTCAGCATTACACTATATGTTATATAGTGAAAATAAGCCTCGCCCATGGCGGCCATGTTTTTTTGTAAGATCAAATTTTTTTTTAAGGAATCTGACAACAGTCCACCCAAGGACAATTCATGCAAATTACAATGAAATCCCACAAGTACTTTTGCAGAAAATGATTTTTTAGCATTACGTTATATGTTAAATAGTGAAAATAAGCCCCGCCCATGGCGGCCATGTTTTTTGTCGGATCAAAATTTCTTCAAGGAATCTAAAAGAGGTCCACCCAAGGAACATTCATGCAAAATAAAAACAAGGCATCGCATGCGATACAAATCCCCTCGCACTAGACAACTTCGTGTGTGGAAAACACTGAAATGGCAAAAGTCCAACTTGCTTGAGATATTATCATATGCAACATTTGTGTAAAGTTTGTTTAAAAATCCTCCAATAAATGTACATTCTAGAGTGATGACGTTTCTCTAAAAATAGCCATAGTGACCTTGACTTGAGGCCATGACCACGAAAGTAGATCTTGCTCAAGATATTATCATAAGCATCTTTTGTGTGAAGTTATCTTAAAATCTGTTAATAAATGTAGGCGGTAGAGCGATGACAAAGTTTTTCTAAAGATAGCCACAGTGACCTTGACTTTGAGGTCATGACCTTGAAAGTCGAAGTAAGTCGAGATATTATCATAAGAAACATTTGTGTGAAGTTCTATTACAATCCATCATTAAATGTAGGCGCTAGAGTGATGACAAAGTTTTTCTAAAAATAGCCACAGTGACCTTGACCTTGAAAGTCTAAATAGCTCGAGATATTGTCATAAGGAACATTTGTGTGAAGTTATATTGAAATTAGTGAAAAAAAATGTAGTCACTAGAGCAATGACAAAGTTTTTCTAAAAATAGCCACAGTGACCTTGACCTTGAAAGTCAAACTCGCTCGAGGTATTGTCATAAGGAACATTTGTGTGAAGTTATATTGAAATGGATGAAGAAATGTAAGCGCTAGAGCCATGACAAAGTTTTTCTAAAAATAGCCACAGTGACCTTGACCTTGAAAGTGGAACTCACTAGAGATATTGTTATAAGGAACATTTGTGTGAAGTAATATTGAAATTGGTGAAAAAAATGTAAGTGCTACAGCAATGACAAAGTTTTTCTAAAAATAGCCACAGTGACCTTGACCTTGAAAGTCAAACTCGTTCGAGGTATTGTCATAAGCACCATTTGTGTGAAGTTATATTGAAATCAGTGAAGAAATGTAGGCGCTAGAGCGATAACAAAGTTTTCTAAAAATAGCCATAGTGACCTTGACCTTGAAAGTCGAAATGGTGAGATATTGTCATAAGGAACATTTGTGTGAAGTTATATTGGAATCGATGAAGAAATGTAAGCGCTAGAGGGATGAGGAAGTTTTTCTAAAAATAGACACAGTGACCTTGACCTTGAAAGTGGAACTCGCTAGAGATATTGTCATAAGGAACATTTGTATGAAGTTATATTGAAATTGGTGAAGAAATGTAAACGCTAGAGCGATGACAAAGTTTTTCTAAAAAATAGCCACAGTGACCTTGACCTTGACATTGAGGCCTTGACATTGATAGTCAAACCCGCTTGAGATATTGTCATAAGGAACATTTGTGTGAAGTTATATTGAAATCAGTGAAGAAATATAGGCGATAGAGCGATGACAAAGTTTTTTCTAAAAATAGCCACAGTGACCCTGACCTTGAGGCCATGAGTTGGAAAGTCGAACTCGCTGGAGATATTTTTATAAGGAACATTTGTGTGAAGTTATATTGAAATTGGTGAAGAAATGTAGGCGCTAGAGCGATGAAAATGTTTTTCTAAAAATAGCCACAGTGACCTTGACCTTGAGGTCATGACCTTGAAAGTCCAACTCGCTCAAGATATTGTCATAAGGAACATTTGTGTGAAGTTATATTGAAATCAGTGAAGAAATGTAGGAGCTAGAGCGATGACAAAGTTTTTCTAAAAATAGCCACAGTGACCTTGACCTTGAAAGTCAAACTCGTTTGAGGTATTGTCATAAGCAACATTTGTGTGAAGTTATATTGAAATCAGTGAAGAAATGTAGGCGCTAGAGCGATAACAAAGTTTTCTAAAAATAGCCATAGTGACCTTGACCTTGAAAGTCGAAATGGTGAGATATTGTCATAAGGAACATTTGTGTGAAGTTATATTGAAATCGATGAAGAAATGTAAGCGCTAGAGGGATGAGGAAGTTTTTCTAAAAATAGACACAGTGACCTTGACCTTGAAAGTGGAACTCGCTAGAGATATTGTCATAAGGAACATTTGTATGAAGTTATATTGAAATTGGTGAAGAAATGTAAACGCTAGAGCGATGACAAAGTTTTTCTAAAAAATAGCCACAGTTACCTTGACCTTGACATTGAGGCCTTGACATTGATAGTCGAACCCGCTTGAGATATTGTCATAAGGAACATTTGTGTGAAGTTATATTGAAATCAGTGAAGAAATATAGGCGATAGAGCGATGACAAAGTTTTTTCTAAAAATAGCCACAGTGACCCTGACCTTGAGGCCATGAGTTGGAAAGTCGAACTCGCTGGAGATATTTTTATAAGGAACATTTGTGTGAAGTTATATTGAAATTGGTGAAGAAATGTAGGCGCTAGAGCGATGAAAATGTTTTTCTAAAAATAGCCACAGTGACCTTGACCTTGAGGTCATGACCTTGAAAGTCCAACTCGCTCAAGATATTGTCATAAGGAACATTTGTGTGAAGTTATATTGAAATCAGTGAAGAAATGTAGGAGCTAGAGCAATGACAAAGTTTTTCTAAAAATAGCCACTGTGACCTTGACCTTGAAGCCATGACCTTGAAAGTGGATCTCGCTCAAGATATTTTTATAAGGATCATTTGTGTGAAGTTATATTGAAATTGGTGAAGAAATGTAAGCGCTAGAGCGATGACAATGTTTTTTCTTAAAATAGCCACAGTGACCTTAACCTTGAGGTCATGACCTTGAAAGTCCAACTCGCTCGAGATATTTTTATAAGGATCATTTGTTTGAAGTTATATTGAAATTGGGGGAGAAATGTAGGCGCTAGAGCCATGACAAAGTTTTTCAAAAAATAGCCAGAGTGACCTTGACCTTGAGGTCATGACTTTGAAAGTCGATCTTGCTCCAGATATTGTTGTAAGGAACGTTTGTGTGAAGTTATATTAAAATCGGTCAAGAAATGTAGGCGCTAGAGCGATGACAAAAGTACGTACGTACGTACGTGGCGCTAGAGCGATGACAAAAGTATGTACGTACGTTGCGCTAGAGCGATGACAAAAGTACGTACTTACGTACGTACGGGACAAATGCTATATCCCCCCTCACAACTATGTTGTGCGAGGGGATAATGAAATCCAACAGGTGGGTTTGGAGGAGAAGATGTTTAAAGATTTTTAATTTTTTGTGTGGTTTTGTTGCCATGGCAACCAGAGTTCTGGGTGTAACAAAATTCTTTGAAGGAATTTAGAAGAGGACTAAGTAAGGAACATTCCTGTGAAGTTTGGTTACAATTGGCCCAGTAGTTTAGGAGGAGAAGATGTTTTAGCATTACACTATACGTTAAATAGGGAAAATAAGCCCCGCCCATGGCGGCCATGCTTTTTGTCGGATCAAAATTTCTTCAAGGAATCTGAAAGGGGTCCACCCAAGGAACATTCATGCAAAATAAAAATGAAATCCAACAGGTGGTTTTGGAGGAGAAGATTTTTAAAGATTTTTAATATTTTGTGTTGTTTTGTTGCCATGGCAACCAGAGTTCTGGGTGTAACAAAATTCTATGAAGGAATTTAGAAGAGGACTAAGTAAGTAACATTCCTGTGAAGTTTGGTTACAATGGGCCCAATAGTTTAGGAGGAGAAGATGTTTTAGCATTACACTATATGTTAAATAGGGAAAATAAGCCCCGCCCATGGCGGCCATGTTTTTTGTCGGATCAAAATTTCTTCAAGGAATCTGAAAGAGGTCAACCCAAGGAACATTCATGCAAAATAAAAATGAAATCCAACAGGTGGTTTTGGAGGAGAAGATTTTTTATTTTTTTTTGTTTTGTTGCCATGGCAACCAGAGTTCTGGGTGTAACAAAATTCTTTGAAGGAATTTAGAAGAGGACTATGTAAGATTCCTGTGAAGTTTGGTTACAATTGGCCCAGTAGTTTAGGAGGAGAAGATGTTTAAAGAAAAAGTTAACGCACGACCGCACGGACGCACGACGGACACAGGGCCATGACAATAGCCCCGCTGGCCTTCGGCCAGTGGAGCTAAAAATTGTTATGTAAGAGGTATGACAAAGTGTGTGATATGGATTTTAGGGTGTAATTTGGGCATGTGATACGGCATCACAAGCTAATGCCTCAGCCTCAACAATATCCTCGTAAACCCCATTTTTCTCAAAATTTCCTTCACTTATATTCTACAAGGGTGGTAATAACACAGACTTATTAAGGGGAATAGGAACACATGTTTGCCAAAATTGTCGTGTGATAGGAAGAAAGCCAAATGTTCACAAAAATTGTTATGACAAAGTGTCTGATATAGATTTTAGGGTGTGATTTGGGCATGTGGTACAGCATCACAAGCTAATGCCTCAGCCTCAACAATATCCTCCTAAACCCCGCTTTTCTCAAAATTTCCTTCACTTATATTTTACAAGGGTGGTAATAACACAGACTTATTAAGGGAAATGGGAACACATGGCAGATTTTTCTGCCATTTTTCAAACGGAGGCAACTTTCAGGACTTCCGGTTCGCTTTTCTATAAGCCCTGTCACATTGAAACAGGTGTCTGCTCTCAAAGGAAAGAATTTGCTCCTAATCTACTCTTAAAGGAAAGAATTTCCTTTGAGAGTTGACCCCTATTGACATTGGAGACGAATATACTTTTGGAGGAGTTGCCTCCCCTGAAGGTGTACCCATTCCTCTTAACATGATGATAAAGAAGAAATCACTCTCACCTTCATGTTCCAGTACTTGTCTGATGAGATAAATGTAAGTTTCATGATAGTTTCCAGATGTTTGGCTGTAAAACCCTTCACTCCAGCTATACCAAATCCTTCAGATGGCACAGGTTTGAGGCTGGCCAGTAATGTATCACTGCAACAAAACAAGTTATTCAGCTTATTTGCATTATCTGCTGGTTCCTAGTCTGAAGATTATCAGTGTTGGGAAAACAGGTAACCAGACCCCCCTGACCTTCAAGGTCAGGGGGGTCTGCTTACCTGTTTATCCAATACTGAACTAGAAATGCGTCCATAGGACACGGATGCCCCTGCCTGAAATTATGTCTGTTCGTATTCATCAATAGAAAGTTATTGACCGTGTTTAAGTTTTGGACCCTTTTTTACATTTGACCTCTAAGTATGACCTTGACCTTGTAGGTAAGGACCTTGGTTTTGTGTGAGGCAGATTGTCTCATGATGGCCAACATTTCTGCCAAATAATTTCAAAATCAATCCAGAGATAAGAAAGTTATTGACCGACCATTTTTTTTACCTTGGACCTCTAAGTATGACCTTGACCTTGGAGCTATGGATCTGGGTTTGCACGTGACACATCGTCTCATGATGGTTAATAATTCTTCAAAGTAATTTTAAAATCCATCCAGAAATAAGTAAGTTATTGACTGCGTTTAAGTTTCGGACCCTTTTTTTGACCTTTGACCTCTAAGTATGACCTTGACCTTGGAGGTACGGATCTGGGTTTGCACGTGACACATCATCTCATGATGGTCAACACTTCTTCAAAGTAATTTCAAAATCCATCCAGAAATAAGTAAGTTATTGACTGTGTTTAAGTTTCGGACCCTTTTTTTGGCCTTTGACCTCTAAGTATGACCTTGACCTTGGAGGTACCAACCTGGATTTTGCACATGACACATCGTCTCATGATGGTTAACATGTCTACAAAGTAATTTCAAAATCCATCCAGAAATAAGAAAGTTATTGACTGCGTTTAAGTTTCGGACCCTTTTTTTTACCTTTGACCTCTAAGTATGACCTTGACCTTGGAGGTACGGACCTGGGTTTTGCACGTGACACGTCGTCTCATGATGGTTAACATTTTTGCTGAGTAATTTTAAAATCCATCAAGAAATAAGGAAGTTATTGACTGCGTTTAAGTTTCGGACGGACGGACGTCTTTACGGATGTATACTTGTGTGTCTTCATCCCTACAAAGTACCCTTGTGTGTCATATTTCCAGGACATTTCTTGGAAAAAAAAGACACACAAGTAACTATTTTTAGACACACAAGACACTGACGGAATAAATCGCATTGAGTTCAATGGAAGTGTCCATACTTTTTAAACACACAAGTATACATCTGTTCCTGCGGACGGACGGACGGACGGACAGGGGCAACGCTATATGCCCTTTCCACCATTCTTCGAATGGCGGGGGCATAAAAAGTGTAAGCTGGGAGCCAGCAAATATGGTGAATTGTTCAAAACAGAAAGAAAAGGTTGCTAAGCAACATTTTGAAAAGTCCGTAATAAACAAACCTGCCCTGATAGCTCAGTGGTAGAGCGTCCGTTTCGGGAATGGGAGAGCGTGGGTTCGAACCCCAGCCGCGCCATACCAAAGGCAAAAAATGAAAGTAGGTGCTCCCTTGGCTGACTCTTGCATTATCAGGGGTAGTCCTAGGAAGATAAATGTAGGCAGGTAAGTGTTTGTGAAAGGATACTTTGTTTGTCGAAATAAAAGTGCAATAAAAGCTCTACAGAGCTTATGTTACTTGTTTCGGACATGCGACATTAAATAAAGTTTCTTTATCTTTAATAATAATTCCCACTTTATATGGGGAAAACTGGACTATACATTAGTTCTCTTATTTTTCTCCAAGGCATAGGTTGTGGGTACTTGTTAGAACTGCCTCAATGAGGTTCTAATGAGTACCCACAATCTGTGTTTGGATTACAGATAAGATTACAGACCAAAAAAGAACAACTTTTTGAAACATTTAGGAATGCACTATGTCATACAGATGTATTATAATAATGGGAAGAGCTTCGGATAATAAAAACAGCAATCTCAAGACAACGGGGTGACAGCATGCCTATATAGCCAATAGTAAAATCTAGTGACATAATGAGTGATAAATCACTGGACGGACGAGCACATCACAAAGAGCCACCTTTATTCAGGTTTCATGACGTCATTCATTGTTACCTTGACTCTAGATGATGTAACGATTTTTTCTTGTATCACAAATGTTCTGATAACAGATAAACACGTGATGCAGTCAGTTATATTGACAGGATTGTTTTTAATAATGGGGAAGATAGAGAGAATCTGGAGGAATCAATAGCATTTAATGTCGACTTTTAGTGTGTTAGAATCAAAGTGAATCATCTCTAGTGCCATGATTTATTGAGTGATTAATCAGTGTGATTTTATCTACTTTACAACTTACCTCGAAACAGGAAGTTAAAGTTAAAATAAGGGTATGTTGTGTGTACTCATTAGAATCGCCTCAATGAGGCAATTCTAATGAGTATACACAACATACCTTTAAGGTATGATGTGTGTACTCATTAGAATTGTCTCGATGAGGCGATAAACAAATATCCGTAAATATACCTAGTCACATGGATGTCTGGGGCTATTGGAAGAATTCTGTGGGCCTTCTGAGCGAGATCAAATTAGCCAAGGTAAACAAGCCATCTGTGTTCGAGTTACCGAAGTTTCACTGTATTTTTTGGCTCCATCTTTAAACTGTATCATGTCCCAAAACCGTGTTATATTGAACAGTGTTTAACCCTTTACCACTCAGACCCGTGTTTCCCCGTATCTATCCATTACCACACCGACCCGTATATTTACGTGTCTATCCATTACCACTCCGATCTGTATTTGCCCGTATATCGGCCATTTGAACAAATACGTGTTTTCCCGTGTCTCAAAATCAATCGCGTCATTTTTACCTTTTTCCTAAATATAAAAACGCCGGTTGTTTATTAATGTTAAGTTTGGTCTTTTGCCAACAATATTTGCGAAAAAAAACAAATATGTTTCTATGCAAAGTTTTTGTGTAATTTACAACCAAACACACCAGGGGTTTCTTCTACTGAATCACGATGAGCTTGCCTGACCCTAATGGAAAATTACTGGGTTGAGTTACTGAATGACGCAATATTTGTGTGTCGGTCGCGCATGATTTGCATGATTTAGGTAGAGACAATTAGCGCTGTATAATCAGTTAGATTCAAGGGATTTATGGTTCAAGATAATTAGTTAATTGGGGATTATGATACCCTAGGAATGTTTATACAGCGGATGCCACCCGGAGCGTGCCGAGCATTGAGCCGCAATAAATTACGTAACAATACCCAAAAGTGTACCCAGGTGGTCATCGGAAGGGCAATAAAACCCACAGATGGGTAGAAGGCCTTTCATTGGTCAATAGTTTCAGCCCCTTTAATGAATACTAATTTCTAAAAAAAAAAAATATGCGACGTCTGATCAGGGTCTCACCGCCGACACGTTAACAGACAAACAGATGCAATTATTAAGCGGCACCTGATCAGGGTCTTCAGGTTTTTGGACCTTATAATGCTACGGCACCCGGATCAGACCCTCCACAATTATTGCCGCGACGTCTGATTCAGCTCCAACCGCCGACGGTTCATTTTATTTTATTTTCCGCGACCGAATAGGTTTGGAGGATATAGCGACCGTCCAAATGTCCGTCCGTCCGAAGACACAACAGACAGATGCAAACAATGCAGACTCAGATCAGACGCCATACTATTATTGAACGGCGTCTGATGAGGGTCAGCATGTTTGTAGAAGGCATCTGAGACGGCGCAGACCCAGACAAGACGCTGCGCAACGGTTATGCGGTGTCTGATCAGGGTCTTATCGGCGACGGTGGTGTTTTTTATCCCTAGTCTAAACAGGTTCGGATCCTGGCGTCCGTTCATTCGCCCGTTCGTAGACACAAAATTATGAGTGACAAGACGCTGCGCAACGGTTATGTGGCGTCTGATCAGGGTCTTATCGGCGACGGTGTTGTTTTTTATCCCTAGTCTGAACAGGTTCGGAGCCTGGCGTCCGTTCAAACGTCCGCCCGTAGACGCAATAGACATATGAAAACAATGCAGATCCGGATCAGATGTACAATTATTTAACGGCGTCTGATGATGGTCTACATGTATG
Source organism: Lucinisca nassula (assembly GCA_963580285.1). Classification (NCBI taxonomy): domain Eukaryota; kingdom Metazoa; phylum Mollusca; class Bivalvia; order Lucinida; family Lucinidae; genus Lucinisca; species Lucinisca nassula. The sequence goes on along the minus strand of OY757018.1, from coordinate 109,420,929 downwards.
TAGACGGTATCTGAGACGGCACAGACCCGGACAAGACGTTGCGCAACGACGCGGCGTCTGATCAGGGTCTTATCGCCAACGGTGGTGTTTTTTTTAACCCTAGTCTGAACAGGTTCGGGGGATATAGCGATCAGCGTGGCGTCATTCACCCAACCGTCTGTATAACAAAAGACAGAACACAAAGGTGCAAACAGTGCAGATTTGAATCAGACGCCATACAATTATTATACGGCGTCGGGATAGGGTCTGCAAGTTTGTAGACGGAATATACGACGGCAGAGACCCAGACCAGACGCTGTACAATGATCATGCGGCGTCTGATCATGGTCTGACCACCGCCGGTGCGTTTTATTTTTATCCCCTGACCAAATAGGTTCGGGGATATAACTATCAGCCTGGCGTCCGTCCGTCCGTCCACAAACAAAATTATGAGTCTGGCGTCCGTTCACATGTCCGTCCGTTCGTCCGTAGACACAACAGACAGATGCAAGCAATGCAGATAAGAATCAGACCTGTACAATTATTAAACGGCGTCTGATGAGGGTCTACAGGTTTGTAGACGGCATATGGGTCGGCGCAGACCCGGACAAGATGCTACACAACAATAATGCGGCGTCTGATCAGGGACTAATTGCCGATGGTGGTGTTTTTATCCCTAGTCTGAACATGTTCGGGGGATATAGCGATCAGCCTGGCGTCATCCACTCAACCGTCTGTATAACAATAGACAGAACACAAAGGTGCAAACAGTGCAGATTTGAATCAGACGCCATACAATGATTATAAGGCGTCTGGATAGGGTCTACAGGTTTGAAGATGGCATATGCGACGACACAGACCATGCGACGTCTGATCAAGGTCTGACCGCCGCCGGTGCGTTTTAATAGGTTCGGGGATATAACAATCAGCCTGGCGTCCGTCCGTCCGCAAACAAAATTGAGTCTGGCATCCGTTCACATGTCCGTCCGTCTGTAGACACAACAGACAGATGCAAGCAATGCAGATTCGAATCAGACTTTAACAATTATTAAACGGCGTCTGATGAGGGTCTACAGGTTTGTAGACGGCATATGGGTCGGCGCAGACCCGGACAAGATGCTGCACAAAGGTAATGCGGCGTCTGATCAGGGACTCATTGCCGACGGTGGTGTTTTTTATCCCTAGTCTGAACATGTTCGGGGGATATAGCGATCAGCCTGGCATCATCCACCCGTCTGTGTGTATAACTATAGACGGAACACAAAGGTGCAAACAGCGCAGTTCGGGATCAGAGCCCAGAAAATTATTATAAGGCATCCGATCAGGGTCTACAGGATTGTAGACGGCACAGACCCAGACCTGTAGCTATCAACCTGACGTCATCCACCCGTTAGTCTGTATGACAATAGACAGAACACAAAGGTGCAAACAGTGCAGATCGGTATCAGAGCCCAGACAAATATTATAAGGCGTCTGATCAGGGTCTACAGGGTTGTAGACAGCACATGCGATGGCACAGACCCAGACCAGACGCTGTACAATCACCATGCGCATCAGATGTCATTGCACCTCAGTGTTGGGTAAAAGTCCCACCAAATTGGAAGCAATATCTCCAAAATGTCCTAAATAGTGTTGATGGGGATGTTATACCTCTAATCAAACAAACAAATCTTATTTATTTAGGATGCTCACTTGTACAACAAATACTCACTTGTACAAAAAACATACAGAGAAATAAAATAAAATTATTTATTCACATTTCCTGATGCAAAATATATAGTTTAATAAAATATTATTTCAATAAAGCTGTCTTGTTGACTTGTTTTACACAGTCTTGTTTTTATTTGGCAGTATTTGGACACCGAGTAGATTCAGATCGAAGAGGGGGGGGACGCAGTGACAATGTATGACCCAGCTTGCACGCACGAGGACTGAATTATTAAAATAGTTGCACTCAAAATATTGTGAATTCCAATTTTGTCATTTTGAGTATTCCAAAAATGTGCACACTCCAAATGTGTGCTCCAAAATTTTGTAAAATTCCAGAAATTGCGCACCTCCTATAGTACGCTCCAATTTTTTATAAAAACAGTATTCCAAATATTGCGTACATCCTGTTTGTATGCTCCACAATTTTTTTTTTAGCATTCTAAATATTGCGCACATCCTATTTGTACGCTCCAAATTTTGTAACACTCCAGAAATTGCGCACCTCCTATAGTACGCTCCAAATTTTTTTAAAATAGAGTATTCCAAATATTGCGTACATCCTGTTTGTACGCTCCACAATTTTTAGCATTCTAAATATTGCGCACATCCTGTTTGTACGCTCCAAATTTTTTAACACTCCAAATACTGCGCACATCCTATTTGTATGCTCCACTGTATTCCAAACATTATGCACAGACTATTGTGCACTCAAACTAATCCTGACATTGTGCACTTCGTATAAAATGTGCACACCAAAATGCACTCCATGACACGCATTCCACAACACCTTCCGCATTGTGCAAAGCGTATCATGTAATCCATCCCATATTATATATCCAAACAGCCCCGGCTGCGCGTTCAAACCTGACCTATGACTTGCAATTTAGAAATATTTTAGTATGACCCAGGTGGAAACATACCCTCGGGCTATGGCTAACCACTTCCATGAGGGAGAAGCCACCCAGTTCAAATAGAAAAGTTATTTAGAAATATTTTAGTATGACCCAGGTGGAAACATACCCTCAGGGTATGGCTAACCAGTTCCATGAGGGAGAAGCCACCCAGTTCAAATAGAAAAGTTCTGAAATGAACAAACTTCAGCCTTGCTCCCAGCAACCAGTATTTGGAATCTAGGCTCAAGGCGTAAAGTTTCATTAGAATCTAACAGCTATCTAAGCAAAGCGTCCCCCCCATCGAATGCTGAATTCAACTGAATTCCGCCCCCACTTGAGTTTATCATTAGCATGTCTCGGTGAAGAAAGTGCAAGGCAACTCTAAAGTTAACACAACTGTCCACAGCGCCCCTTTGAACATCAGTCTTTGGTTTCCTCCATTTCAACTGTTTGCATCAGGATCAAATGATGAACAATCCAATTAAAAACCTGAAATCAAAAGAACTTTCGGCAGTATACTGTAAAAACTTCCTGGACTGCCAACAAGACCACAATGACAGCGGTGGGTGGGTGGGTTTTTTGATTCTCCTTAAAAAATGGCGACTTCCTTTTGCAGGATTTGGAAAAACGGAAAAGGAAGGTTTCCCTGAGCCTGCGCAAGACGTTAAATCACCGTCCAGTTCTACAAGACGCCTGACTACTGAACAACATACAAGGTGCAAGCGCTCGGTGACCTGGACCAACTGTCATGGCCGATACGAGATGGAAAATACGATCAGACTTTGTTTAAACCTAACTAGAGCTGTCAGAGGATCTGACTATAGCCCCGCTTCAGCGCTGTCAGAGAAGAAAGTTATTTAAACTGCAGAGAAAACAGTTATGAACAAGAAATAACTGTTGAAAATTTTACATTATCTGGAAAAACTCTAAGAGTTGTGAGCCCTTGTCCCTCATTTCAATGAGCATGATACATTACCAGAATGTCCATGTTTATACTAAATTTCATCTTCCATTTTTCAATGTTCAAAGGGTAATAACTCCTAACGTAGGCAAATCAGAGTCAGGGTTCCTGCGCTCTGCACATTGTCTCATGGTGCTTTACACTTGTGTGAAGTGTCATGAAAATATCTCAAATGGTTTGAGAGTTATGGAGCCGACACAGTCAAAATTGCCTTTTTAAATGTTCAAAGGGCAATAACTCCTAAAGTAGGCAAACCAGAGTTATGGTTCCTGCACTCTGCACATCATCTCAAGGTGCTTTTCATTTATTTGAAGTTTCATGAAAATATCAGAAACGGTTATGGAGCGGACATAGTTAAAATTGCCATTTTTTAATATTCAAAAGCCTATAACTGAAAAAGTAGACAATCCAGAGTTTGGGTTCCTGCGCTCTGCACACGTAATATGGTGCTTTACATTTGTGTGAAGTTTCATAAAATTATCTCAAACGGTTTTTGAGTTATCGAGCGAAGACGGCTAAAATTGATATTTTTCAATATTCAAAGGGAAATAACTCAAAAATTAGGCAATCCAGAGTTATGGTTCCTGCACTCTGCACACCATCTCATGGTGTTTAATGTTTGTGTGAAGTTTCATGAAAATATGTGAATGGGTTTTAAAGTTATGGAGCGGACACGAAAATTGTTAACAGACACAGACAGACACACAGACAGACACACAGAAAATACGAAAACCAGAGTTATGGTTCTTGCGCTCTGCACATTGTCTCATAGTGCTTAACATTTGTGTGAAGTTTCATGAAATTATCTCAAACGGTTTTCGAGTTATGAAGCGGACACTGTTAAAATTGCCATTTTTCAATGTTCAAAGGGCAATAACTCCAAAAATAAGCAATGCAGAGTTATGGTTCCTGCGCTCTGCACATCGTCTCATAGTGCTTAACATTTGTGTGAAGTTTCCTAAAAATATCTCAAACGGTTTTCGAGTTATGAAGCGGACACAATTAAAATTGCCATTTTTCAATGTTCAAAGGGCAATAACTCCAAAAGTAGGCAATCCACAGTTATAATTCCTTCGCTCTGCACATTGTCTTATGGTGTTTAACATTTGTGTGAAGTTTCATGAAAATATGTTAAGCAGATACAAAGTTATGGAGCCAACACAAATTAACGGAATCACGGAATTACGGAACTACGGAAAATGTTCAAAGGGCAATAACTCCAAAAGTAGGCAATCCACAGTTATAATTCCTTCGCTCTGCACATTGTCTTATGGTGTTTAACATTTGTGTGAAGTTTCATGAAAATATGTTAAGCAGGTACAAAGTTATGGAGCCAACACAAATTAACGGAATCACGGAATGACAGAAGGACATGGCAAATCCAATATAGCCCCACTTTTTCAAAGCGGGGCTATAATTATAAGCGAACTACCACCCTGGAGCTGCAATTGTGACCCATAATGACAGTCAATCCAATTCATTCGCACCAAATAAATGGGATTATCATTTAGTTGATAATCCCTATTATTTAGGATGCTCACTTGTACAACAAATACTCACTTGTACAAAAAACATACAGAGAAATAAAATAAAATTATTTATTCACATTTCCTGATGCAAAATATATAGTTTAATAAAATATTATTTCAATAAAGCTGTCTTGTTGACTTGTTTTACACAGTCTTGTTTTTATTTGGCAGTATTTGGACACCGAGTAGATTCAGATCGAAGAGGGGGGGGATGCAGTGACAATGTATGACCCAGCTTGCACGCACGAGGACTGAATTATTAAAATAGTTGCACTCAAAATATTGTGAATTCCAATTTTGTCATTTTGAGTATTCCAAAAATGTGCACACTCCAAATGTGTGCTCCAAAATTTTGTAAAATTCCAGAAATTGCGCACCTCCTATAGTACGCTCCAATTTTTTATAAAAACAGTATTCCAAATATTGCGTACATCCTGTTTGTATGCTCCACAATTTTTTTTTTAGCATTCTAAATATTGCGCACATCCTATTTGTACGCTCCAAATTTTGTAACACTCCAGAAATTGCGCACCTCCTATAGTACGCTCCAAATTTTTTTAAAATAGAGTATTCCAAATATTGCGTACATCCTGTTTGTACGCTCCACAATTTTTAGCATTCTAAATATTGCGCACATCCTGTTTGTACGCTCCAAATTTTTTAACACTCCAAATACTGCGCACATCCTATTTGTACGCTCCACTGTATTCCAAACATTATGCACAGACTATTGTGCACTCAAACTAATCCTGACATTGTGCACTTCGTATAAAATGTGCACACCAAAATGCACTCCATGACACGCATTCCACAACACCTTCCGCATTGTGCAAAGCGTATCATGTAATCCATCCCATATTATATATCCAAACAGCCCCGGCTGCGCGTTCAAACCTGACCTATGACTTGCAATTTAGAAATATTTTAGTATGACCCAGGTGGAAACATACCCTCGGGCTATGGCTAACCACTTCCATGAGGGAGAAGCCACCCAGTTCAAATAGAAAAGTTATTTAGAAATATTTTAGTATGACCCAGGTGGAAACATACCCTCAGGGTATGGCTAACCAGTTCCATGAGGGAGAAGCCACCCAGTTCAAATAGAAAAGTTCTGAAATGAACAAACTTCAGCCTTACTCCCAGCAACCAGTATTTGGAATCTAGGCTCAAGGCGTAAAGTTTCATTAGAATCTAACAGCTATCTAAGCAAAGCGTCCCCCCCATCGAATGCTGAATTCCGCCACAGCAAATTTATGATGCCCAACATAAATTTGTCCCCCAATTCAGCAATTCCACATGATATATAGATAGCCTTACAAGGCTGATCTTGTTAATCTAACTATTAGGATTATACCTTTGGGTAGAAGGGTCTGTGACAAATAAATTGATTGCTTCCTCAAATGTATTCAAAAATATGGCATTGCCCACTGCAGTGAGATGAACCCCATCAGTCTTAAATAGCCCGGTTGTACTGAAATCGAGCTCATGCTGGATGACTTTGCCTCCTACATTAAAAGCAGCTTGTCTGCCCAATCGGTTGATACGCCGCCTTTTTTGATCCAACTTTTTAAGCCTTTCAGGAGTGTTATCCGTTCCCCGCCATGATTGACGAGGGAGAATATCTGACCATACAAGTTGGGCTTCGGGATAAACTGAAGCCATGTATGAAAATTGTCTTTTAAAAGACTTAAGAAGTTTGCTTTGGGACCACTCAACTAGGTCGTTGCCCCCTAGGTGAATAATTATCATCGCTGGGGTTGAATGAAACAGCATCATGCGTTGAAACACTGTGTCGAAGTGGTCCCAATGCATCCCTCCTTTACCCTGATAAAGGATTCGGCTAACAATCCCTGCATTAGCTGGAGGTCTGAGACCTGGCACACTGTCTTCAAGGTGTGAAACTAGGGAATCACCGATAAGCCATATATCTGTAATGGACAATTTAAAGACGTATGTACCGTGCTACAGCCCCAGTCTTCCATCGACCAAGTAATTTTATGGCTTCACTAGAATACCCTTTAGCTGCCAAATCAGTAGCCCTACCAATTCTAAAGGAATGTGTTGCATAAAGTCGTATAGGAAGTCCTAGCTTTTTGACTGCTTTCACCAAAACGCCACTGAACTGACTGCGCTTTAATGGATGGCCATTCTGGTGGCAGAAGAAGTATAGACTACCTTCAGGCCTACACCTCATATACTGTTTGGCAGCAGTAACGCAACATATTGCTGCATTGACTGCAAGTGGGATGCGTAATATTGTTGGGTGGCCAGATTGATTAGTTTTTGAAACCCTAATAGAAATGAACAACACGTTTGCTCCTTCCCCGAGCCACACATCTGTCTTTAATAAAGGCCTGTTAGCCTGCAGTGGATTAGTGAATACAATCTCACCAACCCTCAACAGGCCATAGTAAGCTATAGCAAAGGCCGTTTTAAAAAGGATATATTCATAATTTGAAAAGCAAATTTCCGGCAGCACAGAACATATTCTAGCCAAGATGAGCTCTGTTATTGGCGCTCTAACATCATAACTTGGCCGAATGCGCCTACAACCCTCCATTAGTTTTTTAACCACAAAAGCGGTTGTAGGGTCATGCATATCATAAATTTTATGATGAAAACTTATGGCTGACAAGTAAGTAGTAATAGTTGATGAAGCATACCCCAACTCAAAACAATATGTGATAAAAAGAGACAGATGTGCAACTGGAGCTGGCCATATTATGATCAAATTATAGTGATTTCTAAAGGTGTTAAAAACTTGCAAAGCATTTGTATAAACAGAATGGGATTTGCTAGACATACTGGCTGCCAACAATTTCTGAGAACTTAACAGAAGATGTTCCAAAGGTGGTCGGGAACTGGTGTTGGTGACAGGTCTGCATCTGGTGCGAGTTTGCGGAATCTCTGTAATTGAAAACGACTTAATGCATCGCAGATGTTATTCCGGAAGCCGTCAACATGTTGAGCCTTGGCAACTACGTTCAACCGTAAGCACAGTAATGTGAAAGCCCTAAGAATAGTCATGACTCTGTCCGATTTTGATGTCATATGATTAACAATGTGTACCACTGCCATATTGTCAACTCGAAAGACTATTTTCTTGTTGCGAAGCTTATCACCCCATATGTGCAAAGAAACAAGGAGCGGAAAAAGCTCAAGAACTGTTATATCTGATGTAATGCCGCCCTCAATCCATGCCCGAGGCCAGGAGCCCTGAGCCCATTTTCCTGCAAAGTAGGCACCAAATCCCAGATCAGACCCCCCTGCACTGTCGGTGTAGAGCTGTAAATCCTCATTTGACACCCAGAACCGATCATGAAAGACGGAAATACCATTAAAATTTTTAAAAAACTGTATCCAAAGTTCTAGGTCCTTCTTCATATCTGCTGTGATACGAAGGTGATGGTGTTGCTTTGTCAAACCGCATGTAGCATTTATAAGGCGTCTACAAAATGGCCTCCCTGGCACCACTGCCCTACATGCGAAATTAAGGGAACCAATCAATGACTGTAATTGTTTCAGCTTGCACTTTTTACGCGGCAAAATCTCCTCAATCTTTGAAATGATTTCATGAATTTTAGTCACCGGAATCCGAATGACCATTTCTTCAGTATCAATTTCAAGGCCAAGAAAACAGATCTTGGTTTTAGGACCTTCTGTTTTCTCAGAAGCTAATGGCACTCCCAACAAAGTCATCTTATCTGTAAAAACAGACATGATATGTGAACAATGATTAGTTCCCTTTCTTCCGCCAAACAAGAAGTCATCAAGATAATGCAAGAGTCGTCCTACAGAAGCTTGCCTAGCTACACAGAATTCTAAAAAAGTAGAGAAAGTCTCAAAGGTCTGGCATGCTATGCTGCACCCAAATGGCATTGCCTTATCAAAATAAAACTTCCCATCAAACTTGAATCCAAGCTGATCAAAGTCTAAAGGAGAGACAGGTAGTAGCCTAAATGCTGATTTTATATCAGATTTTCCCAAAAGACAACCACGGCCTAAATCTTGTACCATGTGTACAGCCTCGTCGAAACTTGTATACTGCACAGAGCACAGCTCAGGATCTATATAATCATTAACTGAGTCTCCGCTTGGGTATGACAGGTGATGTATAAGGCGAAATTGACCTGGGTCGTGTTTCGGTACAAGGCCTAATGGCGATACACGCAGAGTTTGTAGCGGACGATAGTCAAAAGGTCCAGCCACTCTACCTGCTTCAACTTCAGTTTCAATTTTTTGCCTTACAACATCTGGCTTAATGTCGGCAGACTTCAAATTTTTTTAATCAGAAGGTTTGTGGCTGCCCGAGTAGTGGAGGGGGAAACCAGAAGAAAAACCGTTAAAAATCTCAGCAGCCTTAGCAGAATCATAACCCACAAGCTCCTTTTGCAAGTTGTCAAGCCTGATAGGAGTTTTAGCTAGATCAAGGGAAGCAGCTGATATATGAGGCAAGAGAACACAATTTGAGACAGCAAAATCCCTATCGTCGAACAGCTCGTCCACCTCGAAAGGCACTGAATTGTCCCCTACCTGAGCGAAATGTCAAACCGCCCCTGGTAGCTGGTGGAACACTCCTAGTAGCCGGTGGAAGAAGCTTAAAGCAAGTTTGTCTACCATGATTTGTACCACCACAATGAGAGCAAGCATGAAGAAATTTGCACCCTTTAAAATTGCATTTTCCATGGTTGAAATCCAAACATTTAAGCCTATTGAAAGATGACTGCTCAAAGGGAACCGTCGAGTTTGCCGATAGAGTCATTACCCGGAGCCACAAGTCTGTATTGAGTCGCCCCCAAGGTTGTAAATTAATGGCCTGTCTGAGACGAAACTGCTCGTCATAATTTCGCCAGGCAAAGTATGCTGAGGACCGAGATGCAGCCTCTCGAATTATACTCATATACTGGAGCAACTCTTGTGTTTTTTCAGGATGTTTCTTCAAATAAATTGAAGAAAAAATCAAAAAGGCATCCGTCCATTTTTCGATTGTGGGTACTGGGTCCTTAAAAACTTGCGGTTTAGATTCCAGAAGACCCTGCTTGTTAAGACGTAGTGCCCCGCCTGCACACAGTTCTTGCAACTCAACAGCCCCCTTTAGCAGCAAATTGATATTTATGTATTGGTTTGACCAGATTTTTTGTGCAATTGCCAGGGGAACATGTGCAGAGAGATCATCACTCCCTAGCCGCAAAGGCTCGTCTCCGAAAGAGAAATTACTCCCATCCGAAACCGCCCAAACGAAACCATCATTCTGTGCCGACGGGCTTGCATAGCCAGTCTGAGTGCCTGCATTTTGACCCGTTATTTGCGGATTTGTGTTGGATGAAGGAATGGAACTGCTCTGATCAGTCACGTTTTGACCTTGCATTGTGCCCGAGTCACGCAGGATTGTTTCAAAGTCTATAATGTGCCTGAACATATTTGAGGGTCCTTGTGTTTGTGCTTGATCCCTACCTTGTGGTGTGCCTACCACAGATGAGACTGGGTTTAGACCACCAATCTGCGCCACTTCATCCTGTTGTTGACGCGAACGTTTGTGTCCGCCGGCTCCACGGCTTCCCCTAGTCCTTTTCCGGCCGCCCGGCATCTCTACTTATCCCTCGCACAAGTGTAACCAGCTTTTTTGATTCTCCTTAAAAAATGGCGACTTCCTTTTGCAGGATTTGGAAAAACGGAAAAGGAAGGTTTCCCTGAGCCTGCGCAAGACGTTAAATCACCGTCCAGTTCTACAAGACGCCTGACTACTGAACAACATACAAGGTGCAAGCGCTCAGTGACCTGGACCAACTGTCATGGCCGATACGAGATGGAAAATACGATCAGACTTTGTTTAAACCTAATTATAAGCGAACTACCACCCTGGAGCTGCAATTGTGACCCATAATGACAGTCCATCCAATTCATTCGCACCAAATAAATGGGATTATCATTTAGTTGATAATCCCTATTATAAAAAAAAAAAAAAAAAAAATACAGAGACGGCTCTTTGGGGTGAGCTGGCTATGGGCTGGTTGATACATTTGTCAAAAAAAAAAAAGGTAAAGTTGGGGATGGGGGTTCAAAAAAGGATAGATAGGCTGTAATAGTTATTTTAATCTTATGCAAAAGTACTGATTTTTTCATAAACAAAACACACCCATGTGTCATAGCACATTCTTTAATTTCTCCAAAATGGCTACTTTTCCATTGAAAACTTTTATATTTTTTTTATTTATACTCAGATCATAGGTCGTGGGTGCCGATTGAGGCAGTTCTAACAAGTACCCACAACCTTGGTCTTGGTGCAGAAATAAGTAAAATAATGTATACCGGGTTCAGATAGATGTTCATTTCACACACTTATGAACATGATCTTATTTCTGCATAAAAAGTATGTTATGGAAACTTGTTGGAAGACCCTCAGTGACATGCCCTAATGATTACCTACAAATACGTTTTTGTGCGGAAATAAGAAAAATAATACGTGGATACCCCCGCTTTTCTGGGGCTATGGTGGTTAAAAATACTTTCTCTGACCAACCCAAAACAGAAATTTTTGCTAACAAAAATATTTTGCTTACTTTGACACTTCATATTTTCAAAACGCAAAGAGAAACTATAATAAATTTAGTACCATTTGAAAGAAAATTTAATTTCCTAGAAACTTTACATTTACATAAATATTGTCAAATGTACAGAAAATACTAAAATAATCATTTTTGTAACATTAGGGTGAAAATCACACAAAAATGCCAATATCTCTGTTCAGATAAGACTGTCAGGCCTATCAGCCAGATATGGACTATTGGTTATTGATTTACCTATATCAGTGTTCTGTTAAGATGCTGTATTGGATAATTTTCTGAGTGGTAAAGGGTTAAAAGATGTTCCCGTTTACAAATACAGAAAGGCCTCAGAAACCAGGGTCGTGGATTTGATCACGAGCTTTTCCAGACTTTCCGCTGGTCTTTAAACCAAGGTCCCTTCTGCGTATGACCTTAGCTGTTGGTGGGATGTAAAACTCAAACACTCACTCACACACACAAATATAGAAGGGTCCACTTAAGAAACTCAGAAAAGATAGGGTTCGTTACCTCACTGCAACATCTCCATTGTCCCACTGAACCTTCACTGTGAGCCCTCTCTCACTGGTCACTCCCAGAATAGTTCCTGTTTTGGATGTGGTTTGGTGGACACATTTACCACCTACTCTCAAACCTCCATCTACTCCACCCAGCAGGGCAAGACATGGCCAAACCTACAAGAATTGTAGTCACAAAACCAGTGTTTTGATGGAATGATTTATATATATATATTTTTTTTTTGGACTGTGTTTTATGGCCCATTCAAGATTATTTAACTTATATGGAGCTGATCATTAATCAGAGGTGATCAATAATGTGAAAACTGAAGTACCCAGAGAAAATCACCTGACCTTCCACTGCAGAACTTGGCATCTCATCTGTGACCTGAGCAATGTTTTTTTTCGGACCCACAGTAGTGAACCTAATATTTAACCCTTAAAATGCCCTGAAAAACGGCATCTGAAAATGTCGTCTGCTTGCAATGTCATCTGCTGAATCTTCTTGTAAACTTTTTAAAAATATTTTTGCATATAGGCAAACAGTGTGGATGCAGATCAGACTGCTCCTAGATGAGCTGTCTGATCTGAGTTCACACTGTTTGCAAAAATGATTTTTAAAGTAACCGGAAGAAGACAAAGCAGATGACAATTGTTGTGATTGACATTTTATGGGTTAAGAGTCAGTGTTCTCAACTATTAGGCCACGGAAGCTTATCGGATGAAAAAGCTGATAAAACTGATTCTTTGTGAAGGAGGTTTATACCGGGTATATCAACTCAATGTATCATGATTGATTTTATACTGTCATATCTAACTGTCATATTTAAGGCATCATTAGAAACAATCTATTTTTTTTTTTTTTTTTGGTATTAGAGTACATGTAATTCATTTCTCCAAATTTTCCAGTAAACATTATTATTCAAGCTGATTTGTTCATAATTTAAGCACTTCTCAGCCTAGATGTTCAAAGCTTTGTTAGCTTAACGAACTCATTAGTGGTCAAACTGATACATTTTCTAGCGAGTACCATATCCAATACAGTCATATTTTTGTAAAAAGGAAATACAAGTAGCTTTTGTGACTCAGATTTCAGAAAAACAATAACTGCATCTCCATATTTTATGATCAAAATTTTAAGGATATGTTAATTAATGCCATCATTTTGCACAACTGGGCCCAGAAATCCACAAATACCTGCAAACAGAGATCTTCTACAGTGTGTGAATCAAGACGACAGACTTTGGTTTCTTGTTCGGAGGTTTCCTCTGATTTGTTCTCATTCTTGTCTTCTGGTTTAGGAGTGCTTGTATCTGAAGCATTCACAGACAAGCACAGTTAACCCTTGTCCTGCTGAATAAATTAATTTAGCCAGATCAATAATTAACACTCAACCAATCAGGTTCCTTCATATAATGTTTTCATTCAATTCACAAACTTCCTAACAAACAGTGTAGATCCTGATCAGATGACTTCAAAAGAAGCCATCTGATCTGGATCTACACTGTTTGCAAAGGTAGGGGGGTTGTCATGTTCAGCAGGAAAAGAGTTTTATCAGAAATCTGTGGAAGATAAATAGAATTAAACCTTGGTTCCCAAAGCAGGTAGAGAAATCAAATTCAAGGTAAAAAGATAAAGGCAGAAATAACATTTTACCGTACTCTTCAAAGGCAGTAAAAAGATTAATTCTCTTATATAAAGGTGATCTGCAAGGAAAGGTTACAAATAACACACAGAAGGATTATCATCACAGCTATATGAGAGGCAAATAATTCAAGGTCATAATGATTGTTCTTGCAGAGCAGGTTTGTCTCTTTATATTACAATCTCAAGCACTGCCACTCAATGAAACCCAAAGGTTTATATGCAATGGACTGTCTGACTCACATCACTTTGCCTGGACAAGCTTAGTCCTTCTGAGCGGTTTTACCAGTACTCATTTGTGGTCAGTTTTAGCTCTGCATGGAAGCCCCATGCAGCCCAGTCTATTTCTCCAAGTCTAGATGGGCAGGGGCTAAAACGAACAGATGGAAAAACAGACTCCTATATCGTGCCATACTTGAAGCAGGCCATTTAATGACCATTTAAGGTATTTTACTAATTTTCCCATTTTCTGTGCCGGGAAAGGAAGCATTTTTTTAGCAAAAACAGATTTTTCTTTGGATCCACGTAAAGAGGCTGTGATGCAGTATAGGATAACTAGTAGCCTACCAGAGTCATCCTTCTGGTCTGTTTTTTCTTTCCCTTTCTCTCCATCTTCATTCAATAAGTCTTCTGTCTTTAGAGCTTCCATCTCCTTAACCTTATCCAGCTGTGTTGTGATTTTGTCATTAATGACTTCTGTCCAAGCCTCATTCTTGTGAAGGTTTTTCAGTAGTGAAATAAAGGCCTCTGACATGACAGTCATTGCTGGGGCACAAACAGGCTCTCCTGGCAGTAAGTCTTTCTGAATTCCTTGAATCTGCATGTCTGTAATCTTCACCTGAATACGAGTGAGAAAATAGAAAGAACACCTACGTTACTAGTGGAACGGCCAGAAGAAAATAATTGTCATTACGAGGACTGTTCAAATATGAATGCAACTAAGCACATAAAAATGATTCTGTGATAGATTTCGATGAAAAATTTATTTTGTCCCCTCAAAGTATTCCCCTTTAACAGATATACAAACTTTCAGTCTTCTGATCCAATCATTGAATGCATTTTGGTAGTCTTTTCGAGGTATACTATGAAGGCACTGGAATATTGCAGAACCGAGGTGTTTGCGCTATACAAATTTTCGACCAGAAAGGTATTTTTCAGCCGCGGGAACAAAAAAAGTCATACGGGGCAAGGTCAGGGGAATACGGGGGGTGAGTGAGTTCAACAACCTTTTCCTGCTTCAGATAGTCTTGCACAATGAACACCTTGTGCGATGATGCATTGTCATGTAGCAATCTGACATTGGCCAAACCAGTTGCGGGTCTTCGTTCTTTGAAATATTTCTTCAATTTTCGAAGAACTTTATTCTTGTAAAACTTCGCATTTACAGATTTTTCTTTAGGCACAGCAACCTGAATAGCAGGGCCCTGATTTGAAAAGAATATGGCATACATTACCTTCTTGACGCTCATGGTCCGCTTTGCAATGCATGGTCTTTTGCAATACTTTGTTGCCCATATTTTGTTCTGAATCTTTCGTTTTGGCTCAAAAAAAGTGAACCCATGTCTCGTCACCTGTGACGACATTAGCGAAAGACCGTGCATTGTAATTTGTAAACTTTTTAAGCAACGTCTTGGCGCGCTGAACGCGTGTCTTTATCTGCTCATCTGTCAACAGATGGGGAATCCATCTAGCACAGATCTTTCTCATTTTCAAATCCAGTTTCAGAATGGTATGAGCTGCTCCTAATGAGATGCCAACCATACTAGCTATTTTCCTAGTGGTGTATCGTGCATCGGTAGCAACTATTTCTTTCACTCTAGCAACCATCTTGGCAGATGTTGCTCTTTTCGGCCAACGATCATGTGGTGCATCTTCTGTTGAGCCTAGCCCACAGCTGAATTTCTTACACCAACGAAAAACTGTCGGAAAAGACATTTCATTATGCCCATAAACCGAACATATTTCATCAAAAATGTCTTTGCAGCGTATACCAATACAACGATTCTTAATATAGGACCGTATTTCAACGGCGTACTCTGACCTTCTTCCAACCATGTTTTGTATTAGTATACAAGAGTAGACAGGGATTAGCGAACGATATACATGGCTAAAGTGGACGGATTTTAACAGGTTTTGTATCAATGTATAGGTAAAATGTTTTTCTTCGCTGTGATATTTATTTCCAGGTGATTTTCGCATTAGTGCATGAGAAAATGTTCTACTTGCATTCATATTTGAACATTCCTCGTATAAATACAGGCCTATGTATGTTTGACCCCCTTAAACTCCACTGTTATATAGTAAAACTGTAGTTTAAAGTGGTACACATTTTTTCTTAAGTCGGCTCAAAAACACAGGTTGTGGGCACTCATTTGAACCACCTCAATGAGGCAATTCTAACAAGTTCCCATTATCTATGTTTTATGCAGAAATATGAGAAATGGTAGAACTTTTCATCTGAATTTTTTTTAGTGGTAAAATTTAAGATTAATTTGAATAGGCGTGTTTCCGTAATGTACACATAACAAGAAAAATAAAATAAAAAAATCTTTCTGAACCAGGAGCTGTAATATGTAAATGGGCTCTCCCATAGAATTTTAAAAGTTTTGTATTATGCGAGTCTGCGTCGAAACATGCAATAAAGAAGATAGGTTACTGAGTTCGTTTTGGCACCATGACTGTGCAAAAATCAAAATCAATTGTGTAGAAAGTAATGGGAATCTGACGAAAACTGCCAAATTTTCAAGATTTATTGACAACAGGAAGTTTATTGGCCCATAAATTTTATAAAAACTGATATTTTGTGTCATATTCATTGCTGGCAGATTAGAATGGAGTGAAAAAAATATCCTTGACTTCTGAGTTAGTTTATGAGTTATAGTGGCATAAAGATGTGAAGGGTGTGTATAATTTGGGTGTAATGCGATGCAATTTATTGTCAACGTTTCAGTTGTGTACAGCACTGTCAGCATTCCTAGAAACTGTAGTCTAAAACTGACAGCCACCTTATTCCTTGAAGCTTATATGTTGACTTTTTCTGTTTTTAGTTCTTGTGGCCATTTTTGCTAATTGGAATGAATTGTTTTAGGTATTTTGGTAGAGGGCCACCTATAAGCAACATTCATATGTAGTTTAAATGAAATTAACCCTGGGTTATAGGCGGAGTAGTTATTTAAAGATTTTTCTATTTTAAGCTCTGGTGGCCATCTTGTTCATCAGAACTGAAAGATTTTAGCTATTTTAGTATTTTGTCACCTAAGCAACATTCTTATGAAGTTTGAATGAAATTGGCTCAATTGTATGTATAAAGGTATTTCTACATTTTTAGCTCTGGTGGCCATTTTGTTCATCAGAGTGGAACAATTTTAGCTATTTTGGTAGAAAGCCAACTAGGTAACACTCCTCTGAAATTAAAATGAAATTGGCCAAAGGGTTATGCAGTAGTTGGCATTGAAAGCAAATCTTTGACATTTTTTCTTTTTTTTAGCTCTGGTGGCCATTTAGCCCTGACATAGGAGTGGAATGGTTTCAGCTATTTTGGTGGAGAGTCATCAAAGCAACATTCTCATGATGTTTGAATGAAATTGGGCAATGGGTATAGGATTGTTCTATTTTTAGCTCTGGTGGTCATCTTGTTTATTAGTGTGGAACAATTTTAGCTATTTTGGTAGAGAGTCACCTAAGCTGTTTGAATGATATGAGAGGAGTATTCGTTTAAAGATTTTTCTATTATTAGCTCTGGTGGCCATCTTGTTCCTATGAGTGGACCGATTTTAGCTTTTTTGGTAAAAACAACCTAGGCAACATTCCTGTGAAGTTTAAAAGAAATTGGCCTAATAGTTTAGGAGAAGTAGTCTTTCAAAGCAAATTGTTGACTTTTTTTTCTATTTTTAGCTTTGGGGGCCATTTTGCTCATTGGAGTGGAACAGTTTTAGCTATTTTGGTAGAGGGTCACGTAGGCAACACCTCTATGAAGTTTGAAAGACATTGGCCTATGAGTATATGAGGAGTAGTTTTTTTAATATTTTTCTATGTTTAGCTCTGGCAGCCATCTTGTTAATCTGGGTGGAATCATTTGGCTATTTTGGTAGATTTTTGTTTGATTTGAGATTTAACGTCCCCGTCAACACTGTAAAGGTCATTTTAGAGACGTTGCTTCCAATTTTGTGGGACTTTTACCCGACATTGAGATAAAATTACATCTCAAGCCCTGCCGCCCAATGAAACCAATAGGGGATGTGCTGTGTTTGCCCGGTCTTGTTCATCATCCTTTTCGGTTTCAGAACTTTGGGGCTTAGACACACTGATGAAGATTAGGACGGGCCGACTCGCACGGCTTTGCCTGAGCATGCTTAGATCCTCTAAGCAGTTTACCAGTACTCGTGTGCAGGTAGGTTTCAGCTCTGCATGGAAGCATCATGCGGCCCATATATTTCTTCAAGCCCCGATGGGCCGGGGCCAAAGAAGTAGAGGGTCACCCAAGAAACATTGGTATGAAGTTTGAATGAAATTGGCCAAGGGATAAGGGAGGAGTAGTGGTTTAAAGATTTTTCTATTTTTAGCTCTTGTGGCCATCTTGTTCATCGGAGTGGAAAGATTTTAGCTGCTTTGGTAGAGATCCACCTAGGCAACATTCCTGTGAAGTTTAAATAAAATTGGCCAAATGGTTTAGGAGGAGTAGTCTTTTAAAGCAAATTGTTGACAACAAACAACGCACAATGAACACTGACTGATCACAATAGCTCACCATGAGCACTTCATGCTCAGGTGAGCTAAAAACAGGGTTAATCTACTTTCTCTCCTGGGTTACTGTTGTAGAAAATTATACATTTAGATACTGCAAAAAATCTATGCACCTTTGTGCAATATATGTACACATTCAGTAAAAAAAAAAAAAAAAAATAACATACTTTCTCTCCTGGGTTGCTGCTGTAGAAAGTTACACAAGGATACAATTCTGTAGCATCCATGTCTTCAAATACAACTCTTGGTTCCTGTAGAAAATTACAACAAATCTTACAAACCCCTTCTTAAACAAACATTAAACACAAGAACAACAACTGTAATAATTTTGCATGTTCCCAACACTTTATATCAAAAGGAAAATAGCAGCTTCAACAGGTGGAAAGGATGCTTTGTTTGTTTGATTTGAGGTTTAACGTCCCCGTCAACACTGTAAAGGTCATTTTGGAGACGTTGCTTCCAATTTTGTGGGCCTTTTACCTGACATTGAGATGAAATGACATCTCAAGCCCTGTCGCCCAATGAAACCAATAGGGTTTAATGTGGAAAGGATGCATGTTTGCATAGATGCCTCCCCATCAGGTTAACAATAATGTGGAAAGGATGCAGACATGTTAAGTTTTGAAAATGAAAATGAGGGAGACAGCGCGTTCGAGTAGGATTGGTGAGTGCCAAAGGCACAAAGTCTTGGTGGCAAGCTCTCAGGATAGGCTACATTTTTTTTGTTTATTCTTTACACTCCTGTTCATGGATAAATAACTAATAAATATTTTTAAAATCATTTCCTTGGGAAGATGCCTTCAAAGTGACACCTAGCCATACCAGTGCCCCCATCCCACCCCCCCCCCCCCCCTCACCCCCACCCAGGTTTATAATGCTTCAGGACAAGAGCATATCTTATCATTTATGCCCACAACAAAAGAAGCCCAATTGATTTCATATTCAAAGGGCCATCCAATAACCAAAGTTTCAGAAGTGTAGCTCCAATAGTTTAGAAGATATGGCAAAATAATACTTTTTGACCTTTGAACTTGGGGTCATGTTGAGATCGAGGTCATACCAAAAGTAGCCCAATATATTCTATATTCTAAGGGCCATCCAATAACCGAAGTTTCAGAAGTGTAACTCAAATAGTTAAGGAGATATGGCAAAGTCATACTTTTTGACCTTTGACCTTGGGATCATGTTGAGGTAAAGGTCATGCCAAAAGTAGCCCAATTCATTCTATATTTCAAGGGCCGTCCAATAACTAAAGTTTCAGAAGTGTAACTCCAATAGTTTAGAAGATATGGCAAAATAATACTTTTTCACCTTTGACCTTGGGTCATATTGAGGTCAAGGTCACCCCAAAAGTAGCATAATTTATTATATATTCCAAGGGCCATCCAATAAGCAAAGTTTCAGAAGTGAAGCTCCAATAGTTTAGGAGATATGGCAAAGTCATACTTTTTGACCTTGGGGTCATGTTGAAGTCAAGTCATGCCAAAAGTAGCCCAATTCATTCTATATTCCAAGGGCCATCCAATAACCAAAAAAGTTGCAAAGAACATTCTAACTGATAAACAAAGTTTCAGAAGTGTAACCCCTATAGTTTATATGATATGCCAAAGTCATACTTTTTGACCTTTGACCCTGAGGTTATGTTGAGGTCCATCAATAGTATTCCAATTTTTCTATATTCCAACGGCCATCAAATAATCAAAGTTTCAGAAGTGTAACTGCGATAGTTTCGAAGATATGGCGAAGTCATACTTTTTTTACCTTTGACCTTGGGGTCAGCTTGAGGTCAGGGTCACAACAAAAGCAGCCTAATTGATTCTATATTTGAAGGGCCATCCAATAACTAAAGTTTCAGAAGTGTAGCTCCAATAGTTTAGAAGATATGGTAAAATAATACTTTTTGACCTTTGTCATTTTGAGGTCGAGGTCACACCAAAAGTAGCCCAATATATTCTATATTCCAAGGGACATCCAATAAGCAAAGTTTCAGAAGTGTAACTTCAATAGTTTAGGAGATATGGCAAAGTCATACTTTTTGACCTTTGACCTTGGGGTCATGTTGAGGTCAAGGTCATGCCAAAAGTAGCCATTTCATTCTATATTCCAAGGGACATCCAATAACCAAAGATTCAGAAGTGTAACTCCAATAGTTTAGAAAATATTTGGCATAAATAATACTTTGGAACTTTGACCTTGGGGCCATGTTGAGGTCAAGGTCACCCCAAAAGTAGCCCAATTTATTATATATTCCAAGGGCCATCCAGTAACCAAAGTTTCAGAAGTGTAGCTCTAATAGTTTAGGAGATATGGCAAAATCATACTTTTGACCTTTGACCTAGGGGTCATGTTGAGGTCAAGGTCATGCCAAAAGGAGCCTAGTGCCATCTACATCCCATGTACTATCCACAGGCAAAGTTTGAAAAGTGTACCTTAACCGGTTTCAGAGGAGATCCATTCCATAGAAACGTGACGGATGTATGTACACACATACATACATACAGACCCACAGACTGACAGACACTCGACTCTGACACGAACACAATATACCCGATTATTCTTCACAAAAGCGGGTATAATAATCCAAGGGTTCGGTCAAGTTTCGAGCACACAACAACTTCATTCCCCTCCGACTTTTAAGTGCGGCAATAGGTAGATAATACTGTAGTTGGGTACTTTTTCAAGTTCAAATTAATTGCAGACATGTCATATTAGCAATTAAAGATACTGATAGTTATATAAACTTGACACGCACGATTAACACAAGCTGCAGCCGATATACTCAAAAGATCAAAAGTGTCAGGTTAGCGAGAAAAGAAAATAAAGAATGCAGATTAGTTTATAATTTAATGATCCAGCCACAAGACGAGGACCCCGCCATCCAAAACTTTCACACCTGCTCACCAAGCAAGTTCAAGGTGAACATCAATGATCTCCACCACCAAAATCGCCATGAAATCAACCTTCCATAAACAGCAGCTACCGTTTTTCTGCACGCGATCGGTAAATAACGTCATCCCACCTCAGCAACCCTGCACGTTTTTAATGTTTAATTGTTTTAATATTATTTTGATGGGGCGTATTTCTTTCATAAAAATGTTTGCAACCGGTAAAAAAAAAATATTTTTTTGATAGCTAAACGGTTGTGGATAATGCTCGATAGGGAACGGTGCCTTCCACAATTCCCGACCAACAACAGCATACAGATGTGTTTACACACATTAAAGCGTTCGACTTTTCCCACCAAGCATCTGCTATTTTGGCGCCAAAATATAACCATGCACGAGACAGTAGATGCATACATCTACTGTTAGATGTAGCTAAACAGCTAAGGAGCGATTACATCATTTTCACACCGATTGTGGATTAAATTTTATGATTGGGGAATAAATGCAAATTAGAGCCATAACTAAATTTTATTTTCACACATTGTCACGCAGAAGATTGTAGGCTTATCGAGAGCACCGGAGGCTTGTGTTTACAGTGTTATAATAGAATAGACTGATCCGTGACAAATACGGTCGGGGTTTATAAAACGATTCGGTTAACTAACATGGTCCGTTGGTTGAAGGCAATTAACCGTTTTGATTTACTTTCATCTTTGCAATCGCTTCAAGAAACGACTGTTTTCATTTGTTAATGCCCATCTGCAGGTGTGTTTTAATCCCCAATAATACTGGACAGTGCATTAATTATTATCAGTTTTACTCACGGGTTAACTCAGATTTTTCCGCTGGTTTGCACACACGAAAATACAAGAGCAGCTTTTCAAAAAATTGCCCAAAACGGAATTTTCATTTTTCTGGGAGATTTTTCCTGAATTTCGTGAGGCGTGAGAAAAGCTATTTTTTCAGGAGTCTCCCACGATTTTCGGGATACTTAACATGTCTGAGGATGCATGTTTGCATAGATGCCTCCCCATCAGGTTAACAAGCTTGTGCACTAAACACTCTTGAAAACCCATTTTAAAAAGAGAAAAAAGGAGTTTACATTATTTCCCTTATTTTTGCAAAAAAAAAACCTTAAATATTGAGTACACAATGAGGTGATTCTAACGAGCACCCACAATGGTTGGACCCAAAATATGAATTAGAACAGTCAGAGGGTCTGACCGCTATACCCCCTTCTTAGTGCCTTTTATCTGAAACAGGATAAAGACCAGTTAAGATGATACTTCATCATGCAGCTATTATCCAAAGAAAATTCTAACAGTGACTATGACCTTGACCTGCCCCATTTCAAATTTATGTCCAGCACATATAGACCTCATTAAGAATGCATATGCAAAAGTTCTTTGAACTTGATTGGTGAAGAAATGAGGGAGTAGTTCACATCACAAGATTATTCTATTTTTAGCAATAGTGACTTAACCTTGACCTGGCGCATATGAAATTTATGTCACACACATCTACATCTCATTATGCATTCAAATGCAAAATTTGAACTCAATCGTTGAAGAAATGTGGAAGTAGCTCCCATCACAAGATTATTCTATTTTTAACAACAGTGATCTTGACCTTGACATGGCCCATATTAAACTTATGTCACACACATCTACATCTCATTGTAAATGCAAATGCAAAATTTGAACTCAATCGGCGAAGAAATGAGGAAGTTATTTGCATCACAAAATTATTATATTTTTAGCAACAGTAACCTTCACTTCACTTATGTGAAATTTATGTCACAAACATCTTCATCTCATAATTAATGTATATGTAAAATTTGAACTCGACCGGTGAAGAAATGTGAAAGAAGTTTGCATTACAAGATTCTTGTCGAGGATTTCTATTCTATTTTTATCAACAGTGACCTTGACCTTGACTTGACACATAATAAATGTATGCCACACACATTGTGAATGCACATGCAAAATTTAAGGTCAATCTGTGGAGAAATGTGGAAGAAGTTCCCTCATGGATTTCTATTCTATTTTTCACATCAGTGACCTGGACCTTGACACATATGAAATTTATCTCATGCATATATCTACACCACATTGTGAATGCATATGCAAAATTTGAAGTCAATTGGTCAAGAAATCTGGAAGTGGTTCACATCACAAGATTGTGGCCATGGATTTCTATTCTATTTTTATCAACAGTGACTTTGACCTATGCATATGAAATTTATGTCACACCCATCCACACTATATTGTAAATCCATATGCGACATTTGAAGTCAATCTGTGAAGAAATGTGGAAGTATTTCGCATAACAAGAAAAAAGTGTGTCACAGTTGGATACACAGACCAACAAACCAACCAACAGACCTCCTCCCTTGTCTGCAGGGTAATAAAAATGCTAGTTCTGGTGATATAACAGGTGACATTTAAGCAAATGGGTATGTGTTATTGTATTTTTGGCATTTTGTTTTATAGCAATTTCAAAACTAGAAATGGTGTTTGTAAAACACAATGCCCCCAACCTTTGCTTGTCCTTAGATGGCAAAATATTCAACAAATATTGTTAAAGACTCAAAAACATACAACAAGAATTCCCCCGAAGGCTATGTCGCGCCTGTGGGGGCGCAAAGTCACCAAACCATGAAATCTAGGTCAAGGTCAAACATGGATACCTGCATAAAAATTTCACTCCTAGTTGCAAGCATGTACCAAGTATCATCAATGAAACTCTTAAAAACAGACTCTTACATCAGGGTGAAAGTTAGGGTTGTCACACTATTTTACAAAGTCAGTGAACCATAAAATGTAGGTCAAGGTCAGAAATGGATACTTGCATTGAAGTTTCAATTCCTAAATGCAAGCTTGTACCAAATACAATTAATGAAGCTCTAATAGATCTTGAGAAATGGACTCTTACATTAGATAGAAAGTAAGGGTGGTCGCAATAATTCACAAAGTCAGTGAACCATGAAATATGGGTAAAAGTCAAACATGGATGCTTGCGTTGCAGTTGCAATTCCTAGATGCAAGTTTGTACCAATTATAATTTAAAAAGCTTTAATAGTTTTCGAGAAATGGTGAATGTCAGGGTGGTCGCAATAATTCACGAAGTCAGTGAACCATGAAATATAGGTCAAGGTCAGATATGAATGCTTGCGTTGAAGTTGCAATGCCTGGATGCAAGTTTGTACCAAGAATGATTAATGAAGCTCTAATAGTTCTCAAGATATGGACTTGCTGACAAGATTTTATTAAAAAAAACAAGGCATCGCATGCGATACAAATCCCCTCGCACAAGACAACTTCGTGTGTGGAAAACACTGAAATGGCAAAAGTCCAACTTGCTTGAGATATTATCATATGCAACATTTATGTAAAGTTTGTTTAAAAATCCATCCATAAATGTAGGTTCTAGAGTGATGACAATATTTCTCTAAAAATAGTCATAGGGACCTTGACTTGAGGCCATGGCCGCGAAGTAGATCTTGCTCAAGATACTATCATAAGCATCTTTTGTGTGAAGATAGATTAAAATCATAAATGTAGGCGGTAGAGCAATGACAAAGTTTTTCTAAAAATAGCCATAGTGACCTTGACCTTGAGGTCATGACCTTGAAAGTCAAAGCAACTCGAGATATTACCATAAGAAACATTTGTGTGAAGTTCTATTAACATCCATCAATAAATGTAGGCACTAGAGCGATGACAAAGATTTTCTTAAAATAGCCACAGTGACCTTGACCTTGAAAGTCGAAATAGTTCGAGATATTGTCATAAGGAACATTTGTGTGAAGTTATACTGAAATCGGTGAAGAAATGTAAGCACTAGAGCCATGTCAAAGTTTTTCTAAAAATAGCCACAGTGACCTTGACCTTGAAAGTCAAACTCACTCGAGGTATTGTCATAAGGAACATTTGTGTGAAGTTATATTGAAATCAGTGAAGAAATGTAGTTGCTAGGGCGATGACAAAGTTTTTCTAAAATTAGCCGCAGTGACCTTGAGCTTGAAAGTCAAAATCACTTGAGATATTGTCTTAAGGAACATTTGTGTGAAGTTATATTGAAATTGGTGGAGAAATGTAAGCGCTAGAGCATTGACAAAGTTTTTCTAAAAATAGCCACAGTGACCTTGAAAGTGGAACTCGCTACAGATATTGTCATAAGGAAGATTTGTGTTAATCGATTTTGAAATTGGTGAAAAAATGTAAGCGCTACAGCAATGAAAAAGTTTTTCTAAAAATAGCCACAGTGACCTTGACCTTGAAAGTCAAACTCTTTCGAGGTATTGTCATAAGGATCATTTGTGTGAAGTTATATTAAAATCGGTGAAGAAATGTAGGCGCTGGAGCAATGACAAAGTTTTTCTAAAAATAGCCATTGTGACCTTGACCTTGAAAGTTGACATGGCTTGAGATATTGTCATAAGGAACATTTGTGTGAAGTTATATTGAAATCGGTGAAGAAATGTAAGCGCTAGAGCATTGACAAAGTTTTTCTAAAAATAGCCACAGTGACCTTGACCTTGAAAGTGGAACTCACTAGAGATATTGTCATAAGGAACATTTGTGTGAAGTTATATTGAAATCGGTGAAGAAATGTAGGTGCTAGAGCGATGACAAAATTTTTCTAAAAATAGCTAGTGACCTTGACCTTGAGGTCATGACCCTGAAAGTGGAACACACTCGAGATATTGTCATAAGGAACATTTGTGTGAAGTTATATTGAAATCAGTGAAGAAATCTAGGTGCTAGAGCAATGACAAAGTTTTTCTAAAAATAGCCACAGTGACCTTGACCTTGACGTCATGACCTTGAAAGTCGACCTCGCTCAAGATATTGTCATAAGGCACATTTGTGTGAAGTTATATTGAAATCAGTGAAGAAATGTAGGCGCTAGAGTGTTGACAAAGTTTTTCTTAAAATAGCCACAGTGACCTTGACCTTGAGGTCATGACCTTGAAAGTCAAACTCGCTGAGATATTGTCATAAGAAACATTTGTGTGAAGTTATATTGAAATTGGTGAAGAAATGTAGGCGCTAGAGCGATGACAAAGTTTTTCTAAAAATAGCCAAAGTGACCTTGACCTTGAGGTCATGACCTTGAAGTCGAACTCGCTCCAGATTTTTTTATAAGGAACATTTGTGTGAAGTTATGTTGAAATTGGTGAAGAAATGTAGGCGCTAGAGCGATGACCAAGTTTTTCTAAAAATAGCCACAGTGACCTTGACCTTGAGGTCATGACCTTGAAAGTCGAACTCGCTCGAGATTTTTTTATAAGGAACATTTGTGTGAAGTTATATTGAAATTGGTGAAGAAATGTAGGCGCTAGAGCGATGACAAAGTTTTTCTAAAAATAGCCACAGTGACCATGACCTTGAGGTCATGACCTTGAAAGTTGAACTCGCTCGAGATTTTTTTATAAGAACATTTGAGTGAAGTTATATTGAAATTGGTGAAGAAATGTAGGCGCTAGAACGATGACAATGTTTTTCACAAATTACCAAAATGACAAAGGGCCATAACTCACAAAGTATTTTTCCGAATTTTGTCATAAGTTAATCAGTTCATCTACTCATCACCACCCATCTATTCTCCAACTTTCAAGGCTCTAGCTCCAATAGTTTTTGAGATATCTTGCTGACAAGATTTTATTAAAAAAATTTCAAAGGGCAATAACTCTTAAAAGGGGCATAATCCGGACGAGAAAAAAAATACGCGTCAGCTAATTTTCCATGAGGAATCCATATATAAAATTTCAAAACCCTAGCATACACGGTTCTAAAGATATGCTATGCATCACTTTTAGCATACATTACAATGGGCACAAATTACCAAAATGACAAAGGGCCATAACTCACAAAGTATTTTTCGGAATTTTGTCAAAAGTAAATCAGTTCATCTACTCATCACCACCAATCTATTCACCAACTTCTAAGGCTCTAGCTCCAATAGTTTTTGAGATATCTTGCTGACAAAATTTTATTAAAAAAATTTCAAAGGACAATAACTCTTAAAAGGGGCATAATCCGGACAAGAAAAAAAATACGCGTCAGCTTATTTTCCATGAGGAATCCATATATGAAATTTCAAAACCCTAGAATACAGGGTTCTAAAGTTATGCTACGCATCACTTTTAGCATACATTACAATGGGCACAAATTACCAAAATGACAAAGGGCCATAACTCACAAAGTATTTTTCGGAATTTTGTCAAAAGTTAATCAGTTCATCTACTCATCACCACCAATCTATTCACCAACTTTCAAGGCTCTAGCTCCAATAATTTTTGAGATATCTTGCTGACAAGATTTTATTAAAAAAATTTCAAAGGGCAATAACTCTTAAAAGGGGCATAATCCGGACGAGAAAAAAAATACGCGTCAGCTAATTTTCCATGAGGAATCCATATATGAAATTTCAAAACCCTAGCATACACGGTTCTAAAGATATGCTATGCATCACTTTTAGCATACATTACAATGGGCACAAATTACCAAAATGACAAAGGGCCATAACTCACAAAGTATTTTTCGGAATTTTGTCAAAAGTTAATCAGTTCATCTTCTCATCACCACCAATATAATCACCAACTTTCAAGGCTCTAGCTCCAATAGTTTTTGAGAAATCTTGCTGACAAGATTTTATTAAAAAAATTTCAAAGGGCAATAACTCTTGAAGGGGGCATTATCTGGACGAGAAAAAAAATACGCGTCAGCTAATTTTCCATGAGGAATCCATATATGAAATTTCAAAACCCTAGCATACACGGTTCTAAAGATATGCTATGCATCACTTTTAGCATACATTACAATGGGCACAAATTACCAAAATGACAAAGGGCCATAACTCACAAAGTATTTTTCGGAATTTTGTCAAAAGTTAATCAGTTCATCTTCTCATCACCACCAATATAATCACCAACTTTCAAGGCTCTAGCTCCAATAGTTTTTGAGAAATCTTGCTGACAAGATTTTATTAAAAAAATTTCAAAGGGCAATAACTCTTGAAGGGGGCATTATCTGGACGAGAAAAAAAATACGCGTCAGCTAATTTTCCATGAGGAATCCATATATGAAATTTCAAAACCCTAGCATACACGGTTCTTTAGTTATGCTATGCATCAAAAGCGTAACGGACGGACGAACGGACGAACGAACCAGAAGCAATATGCCCCTCCAACTTTTTCAAAGTTGGGGGTATAATTATTTCACTTATATCAAGTCGACTGTTAATAGGTACCAGGGGAAGAATAAACTGACCTTCCGTTGCAGAACTTGGCTTCTAACATGTGCCCTGTGGAAGGCTCAAGCCCACAGCAGAGAGAGACCTAGTGATTAAGAATTCCACTAGGCCATGGAAGCTCATAGCATCACAGGGGTTAATAAACATTTAACACAGTAATTTAAACATCCAACTGTCTTACCTCTCCATTCTTTCCAAAGGCAAGAGTCCTAGCATCCATATCAAGAACTACTGTGATGTAATCTCCCTGTGTGTATCCTGGTAACAGCAGCTGTTTCTCTCCACTGTGGTACAGGTTCCCACTGTATGCTCTGTACAGCCACATATCTGAGGTAGTTCTGTGGTTAAAGTCTCTCACTGGCCATTTAGACACACCAACACAGGTTCCCTCATTGCTCTTGTTTTCTTTCATGATGAAAAACTGGCAAAAAGACATGGTAAACAATCAGTGATGTATACTGAAGAAATATCTCTAGCAGTGCACTGTAAAGTAATAAATCATTGCTTGGAAGTCATTTTTTTAAACAGATCAAATCACAAACATACAGTGCAAGTGATTCATCTACTTACAAGTTTGTTTGTTTGTTTGTATTGGAATTTAATGGCCCAGTCAACACTATTTAGGTCATTTTTAAGCGGGTAAGTTTACCTTTCCACACTTTTCCTGGGCAAGTTTATACGTAACAGGTTTACCAGTACAGTGCACATTCTTTCGACAGAAACTGACAACTGCCCTTCTTGAATCAGCGGAAGGGAGCGAATGACTGTAGAAAAGATTTCAAGATCAATCTCCACGAAAGAATGATGCTGACCCCAGCAGGCATCGATCCCCCGTCCTCCTGATGACCATACAGCTACACAGCTGACTAAGCTACTGAACCGGCTCTACTTCAAGTGATTAATAAACCATGAATTATTTCTCAAGAATTTCACACTCTTGTGCTTATCTATTTCCATCCCAACACACTAAAAATCGACAATAACTGTGTTATTTCATTCAAATTCTCCAAACCTTTGGCCATTCTTAGAAGAAATCCTGCCAAAATAATGCACTGTATCAAATGCATTCAAGTTCTTTTGTAACATCTTTGATGCATGAAAATGACGTTTTACCATTTACCGTTGAAGAATCCACAAGTGACATCATAGAATGGAAGATTTTTGCGTCATGTTCTTTTGCCCAGTGATTTTTGAAGAATAAAGGGCAGTTCCTTTCCATTGCCTATATATGCACCATATGTTGTAACTTTTTTTTTTAAAACCTGTCAACTGAGAATTCTCTGCGTGTGTGCATGGGTGTGTGTATGTAAATTTTGTTCTCTTTACCAGATTGCCAAATGACAAGACCAGTGTGATTTACTGTTCAAAAGATGTTAGCTGAATCAAATGTTTATTGTAATCCGATTGCATGTCCAGATAGAGATATTTTAGTGTCATAGTACCCTTTTACCATTATCCTGTTTAACACAACAAACCCTGCCTTTGAAACAGTATAGATCAAGATCAAATGGCTTCTGAGGACAA
Source organism: Lucinisca nassula (assembly GCA_963580285.1). Lineage (NCBI taxonomy): Eukaryota > Metazoa > Mollusca > Bivalvia > Lucinida > Lucinidae > Lucinisca > Lucinisca nassula. Next base: position 109,390,741 of record OY757018.1, on the reverse strand, counting down.
GGGTTAACACTTGGTATTCTAGCTCTTCTATGTGGATACTCTGTTATTTGCAATACTTCCCTTTATTGTAGTCTTTCTATGATAAAAAATACCTCTTTATGTGCTCCTTTATGGGCCAAAAAATTATAATAAAGTTGCTTTAGCTAGAATTTCACTTAAAAGAAGAATGTAAAATTTTCCTACCTTCCACTGGTAACAGCCTGATGAGATTGCAAGAGCTCCAACACCATAACCTTTTCCTCCCCCACTGTGTACCAGTATCTGATCTTTCTCCACTGTACAGCATACACACTTCTCCATGTCAAATCCTGCCTTTATCCTGGTCACTGAGTCTGTACCATTATCTCCCTTTATATCAGCATCAGATCTGGTTCCCCATTCTAGTGAGCTGTATAAGGAACCTGAACTTCCAACTGAAATGGGTAGGAATTACAGTAAAACTTCAACAACTTCAACACTGGCAGGTCATTTACCCTGGCCCACCCGAAACTCATTCTTAAATCTCTACTGAATTCTTCATAGCCCCAGATAACAATTTTTTTTTGGATATTTCAACCCTTATCCTGCTGAATTAATTAATTTAGCCACACCCATTTCTGACTATCTACCAAACAAATTACTAGATATAATGTAATCATTCAATTCACAGCCCGCATGACAAACAGTGTAGATCCTGATGAGATGGCTTGAAGCCATCTGATCTGGATCTACACTGTTTGCAAAGGTAGAGGTTGTCGTGTTCAACTTCATAGGTTTGGGTTAAAGTGATATTCATTATTTTATCATGAAAATGTATGTGCCAATTCTGATGAGCACACTCAACAAACAGTACTACTATTTGAGCTAGTACTAGGGCACTTTCATTATAAATTAGAAAAACAAAATATGAGCATACGATATAAATATTTTTGGTAGCTGTATGTTTTAAACAAAATATTTGGTTGTAAAATGTGCCACTGGGTACCAACAATTTTCTGTGAAAATTCGAGGTGAATGTGCCCATTGGTTCTTTTACAATACATAAATATGTCAATATTTTGGGACAAAAAGGCAGTCTCAATATGGAATATTCAATGTTAAGCATGCTGCTACTCTAAATCTGTGGTGATTTTTCAAAAGGATTTGTGTTTTTGTAAATGCTCATATGCCAAAATTATAGTGTGTAAAAAATTATAATCGTCCGTTCTATAATTCAGAAAAAATCATCAAAAGATGATAACCTTGAATTTGTCCCCAAAAATGTCCCCTACAGAACATAGCCATAAAAAAATCAACTTCTGTATGTTATTAGGACAGGATTTTGATTTAAAAAACAACTTCAAAATCTAAATAAGTGAATAAAACACCTTCCTTTCAGGTAAAATATCATATCTAATGTATTGTGTCAATCCAAAGTGGTGCACATTCATTTGTCCCAAAAAAATGTCCTCTACAGAATTGCCTTTTTTTCTGTTCTGCACTTTCTATGATGGAAAAAGGTTGTTTTAGAGCATGCATTAGTAGATTATCTATACCTATAGAGGATTTTAGAAAGATAAAAGCTGACATTTCAGTGGAAATAAAACCAAATACAAAAAAATAGCAAATGTCCTCTACAGAACGTTAATTATTGATTTTGAAATCTTCACTATACTCTAACATTGCTCATTCACACACCCTAATTTTATCAGGTGTTTCACTCAGAATGATTTTTGTCCCTAAATATCGCATTGCATCATGCTTATGACTTTCTCATTTAAGTGAATTCACAGATTTGATGCTTGACATATGTATAATTTAGTTGGGCAATCAAAACAGAAGTTAGAATTATCCACAAAGTGTTGAATATTTTTCCATAATAATACTCTCCTGGCCATATTTTCCAAATTTGATTCTTTTTAAGCTACCTGGTATAGCATGGATTCCAAAATATTCCACCTGTAAAGACAAGTACCTATTGTTCTGTAGAAGACATATTTTTGGGACAACTTTCAGAAGTCCCAAATAGAGCATTTTCTGAATTATGTCATCATAATTATACATGGTACGGTATCTTATCTCCCTTCCTGTTCCTGTTTCCTCTATTTTTGAATATCTACATGCATGCTAATTTTTCTGTCCTGTTTCCTCTATTTTTGTCTGTGCTAATTTTTCTATTATTCCATAAATATTTTCTTCATTCAGCACATTATAAAACCTTCGTCATTATGGTTCAACAGAAGATTACAATTGTGTACATGAAAAAATTAAACAGTCCCCTCAAGTTAACATTGAAATGTTGCTTATATACTGTTTGTTTGTTTGTTTGATTGGAGGTTTAATATCCCCATCGACACTGCATAGGTCATTTTGGAGACATTGCTTCCAATTTTGTGGGAGTTTTACCCGACGATGAGAAGAAATGACTTCTCAAGCCCTGTCGCCAAATGAAACCAGTAGGGTTAATATGCATGGATTGTAGGACTCGCACCGCTCTGCCTGAGCAGGCTAAGATCCTCTAAGCACTTACCTGTACTCGTGTAAAATCTAAGGACAAGAGACCATAGTCCCCTATTACCAGCCCCTGCCTCATTATTTCTACTTACGTCTGTCTGAACAAATTCTTCTGTCACATTATATGTGTTCCCTTCTTTCTACACTTCTTAAAAACACTATTTATTTTGTGATTTTTTTTCTACAGAAAATTAAAATATCTCAAATTCCCCTCTGGGGAGCTGTCATATTTGCAAATTGGGCCGAGTGGTAAGAAATGATTTATTTTAGGGCATATGGGATACAGAGTATTTTATCAGATACTGGGATTGAGTAGTAAGAGTTGGCAAGATGAGATACATGTACCTGTTTTCCTCCTAGCCAACCCTGAGTTTTGGTTTGGTGTGACATAACTGCAAATTCAGGCTTACAGCTATTCAGAGATAAACTATACCCTACCAGTGTGCCTAGCTGCATAAAACCTGTACATTGAACCCTAATCCTTGTATGTTATCCATTCCTCATCAGCAGTGAAACTTGATCATTTGTAAGAACACTGAAGATCATTTGTCAGGTGTACAACCAATCAGGCACCCGCCCATCCGGGTTTGAAGAAATAGATGGGCTGCATGATGCTTCCGCGCAGAGCTGAAATCGACCACCTTTGCTTCACTCAACTTTCCCAGTATCAGACAGAGATACAAATTGTATGAAGCAAAATTACTCAACCATAAAATATTGTCATGCCCATTGCAGTTTGGTTGGTTTATCCACTGCAGTTTGTTTGGGTAGGTCATACATGCAATATTCAGGATAATTGTTATCTGGAGATGATTAAACTGTCCTATATGAGGTTCATTAAGCTGAAAGATATTGTCTTTTGCTATGTAAGATTTGGAAGGCAGACAAGACTACTTCTATCTTCGGATAGATGACAAGGTAGGCTGTTCGAGCTGTATATATTTTTAACAGATCCAAGGATCGATCTAACCCTTCAGTAAATTGTCTGTCCTTTCAGAGATTGGTCTTTCAACAGATTCATCTGTACAGTAAAATTAGGAAATTCAGAAATTATTTATTCCTGTACTTTTGTCAGTTTGTTGACTGACACACCTAAAAATTAAAGTTATCATATTAATTTTCGATAATTGTTTGAGATCTGCAGTAAAATGTGCCCTCTTTAGTATAGTAAGAAATCTGACACTGGCCAATTATCTTGTCCATCAAGAATGCTTTTGAGCTTTGTGGAAAAGGTCAGTAACTACTGTAACTATCAGCAGTTCTCTTGATACCAGCTTTTTAGGCATATATCACCAGGATATTTTATTATAACAACTTCTGCTAAAAAAATGCCTCATTGACACAGTTATAAGACCAATAATCCATATTTGTAACACATTTAAGAAATTTAAAAATGTTTTCAGAAGAAAACTAAATCCCACCAGCATAAATAGCATATGGGCCAATAAAATATGTGGCCTTGAAAATGTGGTCAAGTCTTTGTTTTGCAATAAGTTTAGCAAGAGTTCTTCATCTTTTATACCCTATAATTTAGGCATTCAAAAATTAAGAACAATTACCACACATTAATTAAAACATTCATCACAGATATAGCGTGGCAACATGCTTAACATTATGTATAAATGATATTCTATTCAGAGACTGCCTTTTTATCCCAAAATACTGACAGAACCAATGGGCATATTCACCACAAACTTGCACAAGCAGTTGTAAAAGGGTAGCCTGTTGCACATTTAACAACCAAAATATTTTATTTAAAACATACTACAACCGAAAATATAAAGTTTTAGACATGTATGCTCATATTTCGATTCTGTAATTTAGGAGGAAACTGCCCACAATTTTATTATAATTATGAACGCTGGGCTAAATAACCTCTAATATTTCTGACACTGCTTTGTTGCAATTTTTTTTTTTTACATTGATGTGGCTCGAAAATTTATGTTCTGTAGGGGACACATTTTTGGGACATGTTATTTTAGTAAATAGGTATGTCAGCATTAAACTGTCTTACTTTTAGTCTGTTTTTCACAATCACATGACTATTGTATACTATTAGTGTTCTAACTAATAACAATTCACTTGATAACCTAACTTTTATTTTTACTTTGTTAGTTGTGCTCAGAATTTTACACGAACCTATTCATATTTCATCTCTTTGTAACTCTTTGCTGGGAAGAATACTTGTTTTGGTTTCATATGATTTCAATGTTAGTTTTTCTAATAGATATAAACTGAAAGAATATGGCAATTTGCACTTATGCTATTGAATTCTCAGAGTTTTACTATGATGTCCCAAAAATATGTCCCCTACAGAACTAATTATTTAGGATAATTGACACTGCTTCAAAGAAAAGAACCAAGCCATTATGCATTTGTTAGATTGACACAGACATACAGACACAGACATTAATATACACAAGTTTTGCCTGTAACTGAAAGCTTATGTAGGAAGATATATTCTATTTCAGCAGTTTTTATAGTATTTACCAGTAACTGGTTTTAGCTGGAAAACTAGCCACTTTGATATATATACTAGTTTTAATAAAGTTTGTTTTTACTGTTTAGATTCACTTTTGAGGATAAACTTCTGTTTTGACCTAAATCCTGTGTGTTTCCTGTTTTATATAGTGTCCCTTTTCTAATGTCCTCTCCAGAACACTGTTCTGTAGAGGACATATATTTGGGACATCTACCAGCATCAAAATCACATTAGGTATCGAAATAAAACTTTGTGAGTATGTTTAAACCAACATAACTTGCATGTTTACTAAACACAGCAGACCTGCTGTGCCCATGATTGAAAATACAATTAATGAAAGAAGGGTAAATCAAATTTTTAAGACAGGTCCCAAAAGGACATTTGTAAGGTATCCAAAATCTTTTTGAATGAAAGGTTTTGGGTACTTCAAGTCACTTATACCACCCCATTCCACCAATATGAAACAGTTTTTTAAGCAACATATCATCACATGCATTTTGGCAGCCTGAAAAATGAAACATTGCACTTTTTTTAAAAAAAAAGATACTTTTGACTTAAAACCATGATTTTTTTTTAATAAGCCTAATGGGAACCAGTTCTGATTTTTTCCTATACAATTCAAGGTATGTACAGTTGAATAGAATAAGGGAAAACACTCTGGGAGGGTACTTTTTTCAAGCACCCTGTGAGACTGTTTTTTCTAATTTATAATGAAAGTACTAGCTAGTGCACAACAAAACCTATGTTAAGGCTTGTGTGACCAGCAAAGACTCCGATCAACCTGTGCATTTGCTTAGACTGATCAGTCTTCACCCCTCCTCATGAAATACTTAAATCTAAGTTATTTGGTTATGGAATTGGGGGAAAGACCCTCAAATGGATAGATTCCTTTCTTTGCTACAGAAAACAGTGGGTTGTAGTTAATGGTGAATCTTCAGAGTGGGCTCCAGTTTTGTCTGGAGTCCCGCAAGGGACCGTTCTTGGTCCACTTTTGTTCTCCCTGTACATCAATAATATTTCCACTGACATTGACTCAGAAATAAGACTGTTCGCAGATGACTGTGTTTGTTACCGGGAAATTAGAGATACAGATAACTCATTGAAACTTCAGGCTGACATAGATAGATTAGGATGTTGGGCCCGAAAATGGGGCATGAGATTTCAGCCAGTTAAATGCAATATTATGCAGATAACTAGGAAGAGATCTAATTAAGTTGAGGCTTCTTACACCTTAGAGGGAATGGTCCTCGAGATTGTGGAGTCCATTAAATACCTTGGAGTGACAATCTCACACAACTTGAGCTGGAATACTCATATTAGCAACATGTGTACTAAGGCAAATAGAACGCTTGGTTTCCTGAGGCAAAATCTTCATCAGTGCCCTCAGGATGTAAAAGAGGCAGTAAAAGAGGCAGCATATAAAGGTCTTGTTCGCCCAATCTTGGAATATGGAAGTTGTATCTGGGACCCCAGTGGAGTGGTCTTTTTAATGATGAAATTGAGAAAGTTCAGAATAGAGCTGCTAGATTTGTAACCGGCAATTACTGCTTTGAAACTGGGAGCATGACTGGAATACTTGGAAAATTGAAATGGGAGTCTCTCAAGAAAAGGAGAAAAGACAGTAGGCTAATCCTTTTATACAAAGGTCTAAAGGGTGCTGCCAGCATTCCAACAGATGACCTTGTTCTCCCAGCTAGACACTGTAGAAATCACCATTTGTTGGCATTTCAGACCCTTACTGCAAGAATTTATAAAGAGTCGTTCTTCCCCAGAACCATTAGAGATTGGAATGCCCTTTCCGATTTGATTATTTCGACAGCTGAAGGTGCTGATGATTGTGTTGCTAAATTTACCTCTTTGGTTAGAGCTAGGGACTAACTTCCCACAATACAGGTCATGGTGTATGAATGTCATTTGACATGTCACCAGTAACAATTCTGATTCTTCTCTGATCTATAGCCTGCAAGGCATTCAAAGAGAGATAAATGGCATCTCTTGTCTTAGTGAGCAGACCGATGGAGGTTTCTGAAGGTCACAGAAACGTAGGTTTTGTGGTGTGCTGGCTCATTTTAGAGAGGACTGTAAAGATGTCTCTATTTTGCTTCCTGATCTGCCTGGCACAATGATTAATCCTCAGTAGTTCCCCTGTCTAGAACAAATATCCAAGGATGTTTGAGCCACTGTAGTTTTGAGTGTATAAGCTGAGTGTATAAGCTATTTCATGACTTAGACCTGTAATCTCTACATTACGTCATATAGTGCATTCTTTAATACCTCAAAAAGAATTTTTCTGGTAAAAATTTGTGATATTTTTCTTATTTATACTTAAAACAAATGTTTTTGGTGCTCGTTAGAACTGCCTCAATGAGGCAGTTCTAACAACTGCCTCAATGAGGCAGTTCTAACGAGTACCCCCAACCTATGTCTTGGAGCAGAAATAAGAAAAATAATGTATATCCCTGTAAACCCCTGTTTTCTCATTTAAGGGGGTGTTCATTTCACGGACTTGTTCAAGTGATGTATTTTAGAGAGGACTGAAAAGATGTCTCTATTTTGCTTCCTGGCCTGCCTGTCACAATCATTAACCCTCAATAATTCCAATTGCCCCATCATTATATACATCTTTAGCTATTTGATTGGTTGAAATAAAAGTTTTATACTTCGATGAATTCCATGAACAAAAATCTCAGAACAAGTTCAGCAATATAACATAGGTCAAAGAGCAGGTCATTGTATGACGTGACGTCAACATTGTTCAATTAAAAGATGGGAAACTATTGAAAACGAAAATCTTAGAAGACAAATAAATGGAATTTCAAGACCTGACGTTTTTTGCTTGGGTTTCTTTCAAAGATGGCAGTGTCTAACTGAATAATCACATCAATAAAATCCACAAAAAAGAAATTTATTCCTGTAGTCGCTCAAATACTGACTGCCTAGAACAGATATCCATAGCCCCAAGGATGTTTGAGCCACTATAGTTTGATTGTATATTTCATGACTTAGACCTGTACATTAGAACATATCCATGTGATACAGGGCGTTCTTTAATACCTCTAAAAAGGTATTTTTTTCTGGTGAAAATTTGTGATATTTTTCTTATTTGTACTTCAAACAAAGGTTTTTGAGGCGGTTCTAATGAGCATCCACAATCTATGTCATGGAGCAAGAATAAGAGAAGTAATGTTTGTTCCCGTAAACCCTTTTTCTCAATATAATGTGGGGTTTATGGGAGTGTTCATTTCACTGACTTATTAACATGATGACAGTTTTAAGTTTGACATGAAATAGTGACTTATGTCTAGTATGCTTACCCAATGATATGCCTCCCATAACTTGTCCTTCTGAGTTACTTCCCTTTACAGAAAGTAAACTATTTTCATTGGTTGGAGACTTGAATGCTTCAATTTCCTCAGTCAGTTTTCTTTCCTTATCCTCAGCTTCCAGCCGTGCCAGCTCTACTGGAGACTTCCACATACATTCAGCCAAACTTGAAAACAATGTCTCCACCATCTGTAACGTACAATTAAACTTTGACAATTCGAACATGGATGACTCTTTTACCATTTCTAATTCAAACTCCTTTCTGAGTCCCTAGAGAATACTCATGGCTCCAGATATCTATAAACAGTGAAATTCCCCTATTAAGTGGCTTATTTTTCCGCCATTTTCCAAAGGAAGACAACTTCGGGACTTCCTGTTCACTTTTCTCTAGGCTCAGTCCCACTGAAAAAGGGGTCTACTCTTTAAGGAAAAAATTCGCACCTCGGAAGCAAATTCTTTACTTTAAAAGTAGACCCCTATTGACATGGGAGACAAAAATACTTATGCAGGAGTTGCCTCCCCTCAAGGTGTTCCCATTCCCCTTAAGACCACCTTACAATTAAGACTAATTCTGCTTTAAAAAGCTTTAATATTTATAAGGGTGCAGTTATTCTTTTTTCCTGTTTTCTGCACACAATGTCCTCTGGTCAGGGACCACCTTTGGGACTGTTCACTAGTCAGGAGACTTTTTATGGCCGCTACACATTCCCTTAACACCAGCTGTGGTGGCACTAAATATGTTCTATAAGAGAATTATCCTTTGGAAGCAAAGAATACACCACAGAACTGAAAACTATGGGGTGTACAAATTTTTCTGGGCGCAGCAGTGACCCTCAAATATTTTCAGAATTCCATAGTGGAAACAATGACACCAAAGGACAAGAAAATATAAACTAAACTTTGATGAAGGGCAGGGAGACTTTTTATGTCCGCCACGCATTCCCTTAACACCAGCTGAAGTGGCGTAAAATATGTTCTATGGGCAGGTTATCCTTTGGAAGCAAAGGAATGTACCACAGAACTGGAAAGCATGGAATGTACAAGTTTTTTTCTGGGCCAGACAAGCTAGTTTTGGCCAATTAGGCCTCATCAGAGACCCTCAAATATTTTCAAAATTCTACCCCAGTTGTCCCTGTATTATTTGGGGTTTAGTGGACTTGTTAACATGATATGTATTGTTTGAATTGTGGTTTGACATCCCTGTCAACACTATTTAGGTCATTTTGGAGATGCTGAGATGAAATGACATATCAAGCTCTGCTGCCCAATGAAACCAAAAGGCTATACGCATTGGATGGTCCCACCACTGTGTGGTCAGTTGCAGCTCTTCATGGAAGCACCATGCAGCCCAATCTATTTCTCCAAACTCCGATGGACGGGGGCGAAAACATGATGTATAAGGTAGAGGTTTAAGAAGTCTCAGTAACTACAGTTAAGTTTACCTCTTTCATATATTCTTCATGGACCTTTGAGTTGCAGGAAGATAAAATTGCTTCAAGAACTTGTAGGGCAACCAACCTCACTCTTAAATTATGACCTATATCAGAAAAATAAGAAACAGTTAAAACAGTAATTTTTACGGAACCCTAGAAGGGACATGCAATTTATTTTAGTATGTTGTGCGAACAAGATAATATCTTGTGCGCATAAGATATAACAATATAACATCTTGTGTACGCAGGTTATTATCTTATGCACACAAGATAATATCTTGTTTGTACAACTTAATATCTTTTGTGCACAAGATATTATCTTGTTTGCACAACAAACAAGACAGTGTTTTAGTCTTGTGCGGACAACATAATACCTTGTGCACACAACTTATTACCTTGTTCACACAACATAATATCTTATACCCACAAGGTGTTATCCTGTGCACACAAGTTATTATCTTGTTTGCACAACATATCTAGTTCACACAACATATTAACTTGTTTGCACAACCTAGATCTTGTGCAAATAACATAATATCTTGTTCGCACAACATATTATCTTGTTAGAGGATAGTATCTTGTTCGCACAACTTAATATCTTGTTCGCACAACATATTATCTTGTTAGCACAATTAAATAAGATGCATAAGATATTATGTTGACCACACAAGATCTATGTTGTGCAATCAGGATAATACCTTGCCCACACAAGATCTCTGTTATGCAAACAGGATAATATCTTGTGCACACAATATATTAAGTTGTGTGCATACAAGATAAAATCTTATGTGCCCAAGATATTATGTCGTCCGCACAAGATACATTATGTTGTCCGCACAAGATAATATTTCATGTGCACAATATATATTTTTGGGTGCAAAAGATAATAACTTGTTCACACAACTCAATATCTTGTTCGCACAACATATTGAAAAAAAAAAAAAAAAATTGCTTGTCCTTTCCAGGGTTCCATAAATTTTGCCAGTGAACAATTTAAATGAATTAAAACTATACAAATGAAGGTCATAATGTACTCCACAAACCTCATCAGCACTTCAAGGATATTCTTTGAAACTAAAATGGGGGAAATCTTGAGATAGCCTCTCCTTACTACAGCATACCTATGTGGAATGGGGAATTCTTTCAGATCTCTAAAACTGTCAGTTCACTACGACACGCCTAAATAATTTTGATCCCATTGATCCCCACTTTTACAGTATAACTTCGATGGCTCGTTTACCATGGATGAGTCGAACCCATTCTCGAGCCCCTAGCGAAATCCTCTATAAAAAAAAAACAGTGGGGGATAATTAAGGAGATTTTAGTCTTTTATCTTGCAAATGTATGCTGTGTGTACTCATTAGAATCGCCTCATCTTCGCCTCAATGAGGCGATTCTAATGAGTACACACAGCATACATATCCATTATCAAACACCGAAAAGATGTGTAAAAGTATCTCGTTATGCCTCCTGACAGTAACCCTCAGTGGCTCGAACTACCCCTGTCTCGAACAGATTTTCGAAGTCCTAAAGTTGTTCGAGCCATTGAAGTTAGACTGTATATAGAATTCACTGGGAATGAGGCTAAAGTATGACCCTAAAAGTTTGTTTGGGAGACCTGATGGCACTTACCATTTGTATTTCTCTGAATGACAGACATCAAGATATCTGTCCATTTCTTGCCTATCATGTACATTTGTATGGTCTTAGAAGAACTAACTCTCCGCAAAAACACAAGATAATTCCCCAGAGCAGTATCAGATGATGCTGAAATGAAAAGACATTCAACAATCTAGGATCTAGGTGTTCTAGCATTGTTACAGGGTTGCCACTCAATTTTCATTACAAAATTCCCTGACTTGACCATTTTCTAGCCTTCTAATCAGAGCTGTCGGTCGGGTTTTTGTGCAACATACATAAAAACATGCATAACCCCTATGTTTCTGATGGCCTTCCAGCTCCCCTTACAGCCGTCCTCATCCACCAAAACTTGAATTCTTCCTAAAATATATTTAAGTTTTGTAGTTGCTATTTATTTATTTATTTTTTACTTTAACATTTTTTTATTTATGCATAATCTTTATAGTTGGCCATCCAATCTCAAAAAAGATTGTTATTTTTACTTTTGATTGCAAAATTGAGTAGAGTATGGCACCCATGCTAAATGTAATCCTTGATGTTTGTCAACAATCATAGGGGTGGATGCCACGTCTGGAAATGCGTCTGAGGCTCAGAAATAGGTCAAAGGTCAAATGAGTACAACATAAACATGAAACTACTTATAACTCTCCTTTAACACATATTTGGGGAAAATGTTCGTTTAAAATCACCATAAACTATTCAGGTGCAGTGAACAATAGAAAATTATTTTAAATGTACCCTCAAAGTATGTCAGTCTTATAGGTCAGGGGTCATTTAAGTGCAGAACTCTTGAAACATGGATGTTTTCTAATCAAATTTTGTCATATTTAGCATAAGGATGTGTTGAAGACCAATATTTATAATCAAAATATTAGAAAATACATTTGTTGCATGTATTTGATTAGAAAATATGCTTGTCTACATGGATATGGGTTAAATGGAATAAAAAGTGATACTAATGTTATAGACTTGAATCATTGACGATCCGCAATATTGATAAAGCACTGGATTCTTTCTTTGTGACTTTGTTTCTTGTTTCTGTTATTGGTCTGAAACATTGCCTTTGTGCAACTAAGTCAAATCGCGGCTTCCGTCCGACAACAGGTTTTATTAGTCTGTACCCTTCCTTAACTCTCTTTTAACATATATTTGTGGAAATGGCTTGCTTAAAATCACCATAAAACTGTTCAGGTGCAGTGAACTTAAATGTATCCTCAAAGTATGTCAGTCCTATAGGTCAGGGGTTATTTAAGTACAAAACTTGTGAAAAATTGATGTTTTCTAATCAAATTTTGTCATATTTAGCACAAGGATGTGTTGGTAACAAGTATTTATTTTCAAAAAAAACTAAAAAATACATTTGTTACGTGTATTTGGTTGTCAAAGACAGATTTAAATTCCTTAAGCTGGCATCCAAGATGGCTGTCAGACAGTTATTGACTTCTGTTATAAAATACAGGTGGAGGCAATGATCAGGAATCGATACAATTAACCCACAGCTCCCATCAATGGCACCAAAGAGAAAGAAACACAAAAATGAAACTAGAGCGCGCAGTCGATGGCAAGCCATCGCAAATCCCCACGTTTTCTCCACAGTAGGTCAAAATTTGACCTTTTGACCCCTCCCCAGGGCCCCTGGGGGCGGGGACAAAAAAAAATGTGCTCTTGCGCAAGCCATTCATGTAAGCAACTCGCATACCAAATTTGGTTGAATTCCGGCTAACAGTTTAGGAGGAGATAGCCGGACAGACAGACGGACAGACAGACAGACGGACGGACGGACGGAGGCGATAACAATATCCCCACTTTTCGTTGAAAAACGTGGGGATAATGACTAGACCCTAATGGAAACATCAATAGCGGAAAGACAAAAGGGCAGTTGCTTTTCCACAAAATGGCCAATTGGCTATCCAAAACAAAATAATATAAGCGATACACACACTCAAAGACAAACTATAACAAAAATAAACCGCGACAGAAGAACGACCTTGGAACGGTCAGTGAAGCGAATTCCACTGGGGTGGGTGAGGGGGTGGGGGGGGGTTAAATGGATTTTATGCAGCTGCAATCCTCGCCCTTACTTCCGTCGTGATCCAGACAAATCATTTGCTCAGTACGCTTGAAAATTAGAAGTAAAACAAAGATCAGGAATCGATACAATTAACTTACTCCACCCATCAAAGACACCAAAGGGAAAGAAACACAAACATTAAGCCTCCTAACTCATCAATGTAACATCTCTGAGAACACAAAAATCAAAACAACCACGGTGAAGACTGTACAGCAAGAAACCACTGAAATGCTGGAAGGGCCCGACCAGAGACAGAGCATCAGGTGCCAACCAATATTACATAAAACTAAATTCTCTCTAATTCTCAGTAAGCCTTTACGCTGGGACCGTCATAGAATCTGAGGCCTAACTCACCGGCGTGCAATTAAAGAGGGAAGCAAAGTTGTCAACTGTGACTGGGTTAACTACCATGTATGCAGTCTGTCATATAACAATTATGTTGTACCCAATTTTTTTTATATCGAAGAATGATTTTACGAAATTGGGTGCTGAAGTCATTGCAATTATATAGGTCAGAGGTTATTTTAGTACAACATTAACCTATTTTGGCCATCCAAACCACGAACAAAATCTTAACTAATAAAATAATGAAATAGTAAATAATAATAAAATAAAACTAAGTTTTATGAGTACAAGTCCTTTTATATACTAAGTCACCATAAGATTCGGGTTCCGATAGACCTTGTTGCGGAAGAGATTAAGTTCAACTTTGAATTTTGAAATTAAATCGGAATGGGGTCTTTAAAATTTTGAAAGGCTTTGCGTAGTTTATGATACCGATAGCCCTGATTAAGAAGTTTAACAGTTAACAATTTATTTCGAGTGTTGAAGTCAGTTACATGACTAGACACTCTGGCAAATCGAATTAAATGCGAAATATAAACGCCATAGGATGCCGCACGAGGAACATCACCATCCAAGAAAGGATAATTTACAGTCTCAAAGTCAAAATCGTCGCGTTTATCATAAATTTTCCAGGAAACAAACCCATTTACAATAGACAGATGTAAATCTAAAAACGCGGCTTCGGTATCAGAAGAATTTGCTTATTTTAACTGAAGTTCTTGGGGTAAATCTGACTGATCAAACCATCAAGATAGGTATTGTTAATATTTAATAAACCACCCAAATATCTAGAAGTCGAGATATGAAGTTTAAATGGCTTGTTATTTATATGACTATATCATTTCAGATTATGCGGAAGAAAGCTCGTATCATTGATATCCGCGAAACCACTCTTTGGTTTGCATTGCATAGACTCGTCAATGCTGAAGTAAAATCATTAAATCATATGGGTGCAAACACGAATACATATTAGCTGTTACCCTTTACATTGTAGTGATCTAAACGGCTCTTAAAATGAAGTGGCATCTTGTTAAATACAAAATATGAATACTGTTAAATACTTACATTAAGCGGCAGAAAATTTTGACGCCTTTTATGAGTAGACCTTTTCGCGGATTTATATTTTGGTGGATTTTTTTATTTCCTAAGAAAACAAATCGTTCAAATCTCCAAAGCCGTGTAAGATGACAAAAAAGCATTGTAGTTGATCATCCACAGCGTCATCCAAAAACTGTAGTAATTAGTTAAATTTTTGTGTTCACTGCATTATTAACCCAATGTGCTACATTGATAATCCAAATGTCTGTCTGTAGGTGTGTGCGGCCCCTGCCCATCGGGGCTTGAAGAAATAGATTGGCTGCATGATGCTTCCACACAGAGCTGAAACCGACCGCACACGAGTACTGGTAAACCGCTTAGATGATCTAAGCCTGCCCAGGCAAAGCGGTACGAGAGTCAGACCGTCCATGCTTACAAATCCTATTGGTTTGATTGGGCGGTAGGGCTTGAGATTTCATTTCATCTCAATGTCGGGTAAAAGTCCCACAAAATTGGAAGCAACGTCTGCAAAATGACCTTTACAGTGTTGACGGGGACGTTAAACCTCAAATCAAACAAAAACTGGAGGTGTGCCACTTTCCTCTTAATTGATTGGTTTACCCATCCTATTGAGCTCACAGTTAAAGCCATCAATCAACTAGAGCTGTCAGAGGATCTGACTATAGCCCCGCTATAGCGCTATCAGAGGAGTAAGACACATTGACTCTAAAAGCTTTTAACCTATCAGGGGAGCTTTCTTAGTTCCAGAGAAAACTTTAATATTTTTTTTTTCTTTGCTGGGGAGATAACCCCAAGAGTAATGTTGTTGGCCATTATTTACTTACATCCACCTAATGTTCATGTTTATACAAAGTTTCAGCTTTCTAGCTTTCTTAGTACCTGAGAAAACTGTATCGAAAATATTTTTCATGGTTTGATGGTTAGAAAAGTGAAATGATTTTTTTACTTGCAGAAAATATCCTATCAGGGGAGATAACTCCAAGAGTTATGGGCCTTTGGCCATTATTTTGGTAAGGGCCATACATCCACCCACTTTTCATGTTCATACAAAGTTTCAGTATTCTAGCTTTCTTAGTTCCTGAGAAAACTGTCACCAAACCTTTTCATTTATTAAAAAAAACTATACTATCAGGGGAGATAACTCCAAAAGTAATGGGCCCTCGGCCATTATTTTGGTTAGCTCCCTATATCCACCCATTGTCCACATTTATGCAAAGTTTGAGGTTTCTAGCTTCTTTAGTTCCTGAGAAAACTGTGACCAAACATTTTCATTTAAAAAAAACCTATATTTTCATTTATTTAAAAAACCTATCAGGAGAGATAACTCCAACAGTTATGGGCCCTTGGCCATTATTTTGGTAAGCTCCCTATATCCACCCATTGTCCACATTTATGCAAAGTTTGAGCTTTCTAGCTTCTTTCGTTCCTGAGAAAACTGTGACCAAACATTTTCATTTAAAAAAACCTATCAGGGGAGATAACTCCAAGAGTTATGGGCCCTTGGTCATAATTTCGGTAAGGTCCGTGGAGGCACCCATTGTCCACGTGTATACAAAGTTTTAGTTTTCTAGCTCTCTTAGTTTCGGGGAAAACTGTGACGAAAAAATAACGGAATAACGGAATTACGGAATTACAGAATTACGGAATTACAGAATTACGGAATGACAGGGCAAATCCAATATAGCCCCACTTTTCAAGCGGGGCTATAACTTCCACAATTTTGACAATAACTCTGAAGGTGTGTTTGTTTTCATTAAGCTGTTTTGAGCTGTCTTTTGACTAGAACATTGTCTTTCTTTATTTCGACCTCTAAAGAAGTAAATGCACCTTTTCTTTTGTCACCGATGATGCCTATGACCTATTGACAGATTATAATTCTGATGTGTTGAAAACGTTTCTTCTCTTGCACTCTTTGAGCTTTATTGGCGGATTTTTTATTTTGGCGTTTTTTTTCCTTGACTGCAAATAGCGCCAAAATAAAATGACCGCCAAATATGAGTGTTTTACAGTAGCTGCACGTGACCGTTGATGATGGCCCAAGTGTGTTATTATTAGATATATCTTCATCATATACTATATCCTTGATATATCATTTTAATGTTTAGATGATTTGGAAAGTTACTTATAATAATGGATGGCATGTGAATAAACAACATTATTTTTGCAAAATAAACATATTTTGCCAAATATGAACTTAAATGACCTTTGACCTAAAGCCGATTAGTTTGGCCATTATGTTGTTTGTATAATGTGTGGGTTTTATGCTTCCTAGATATGGAAATGGCAACTCATTTGGCTTTGTTTCAGTTGACCTACTAGATAACCCTTTGTACAATAAATATTGATGCACATTTAAAGAAAGTTTGTACTTAAATGACCTTTGACCCTAGCCAAATCTATGATCCAACTTCTTTTCTCACATATGATGCATAAACAATATGTCCTAAGTACATTGCTGGTGTTTTAATTAACTTTATTGGGTCTGCTTAGATAGAGAGAGGGTAAACATACCAGTATGTACAAATTTTATTGTATTTTTGCACTCATTTGACCTTTGACCTAATTCTGAGGCTCAGGGGCATTTTCAGAAGTGGCATCCGCTCCTATCACTTCTGCAACACACCAAAGAACACAATTAGCATGGATGCCATTCTCTACTCAATTTTGCCATCAGAAGTATTTTTTCGTGGTTTGGATGGCCAACTATTAGCTGGGATATCATCATCATCATCAAGTTTTGATTGACATGCAGGCAGTGACAACATCTACGTAAGTGGGCCCCCTTCCAGGTAGCTGGCTTGCTACATGCATGGCAGATCTCACACCAGATCTCCAGGTATGTCTATTATAAGGGTCAATAGCCGATAGCTTTCACTCTCTGCAATCTTTCTCTGTCAGCTGCTTCCAAGTCATCTTGAGCCTCCCCCTACATTAAGAACTAACTTAAGGCTTAACAATGTCATTAAAGAAAGGAAACTAAAGATCATATAACAAACATGCAGGCTGGAAAACATTTTAAATGTATGTGTATGTGTATTTACTCATAGTAACTTACCTGACAATGCCACACATTTTCAGTTTGCTTATAGTGCATACAGATGAAAATGTCCCTTTAAAGGGAATAGGAACACCTTGCAGATTTTCCTCCATTTTTCAAAGGGAGACAACTTTTGGGACTTCCTGTTCACTTTTCTATAAGCCCTGCCCCACTGCAAAAGGGGTCTACTCTTAAAGGAAAGAATTTGCTCCTCAGGAGCAAATTCTTTCCTTTAAGAGTTGACCCCTATTGACATGGGAGACTAAAATACTTTTGCAGGAGTTGCCTCCCCTGCAGGTGTTTCCATTCCCCTTAAATTGCAATCTATGCTTACAATCAATAACTGGTTAGATTGTATACTTTGCCAGTGGTGGCTCAGAAGGCAAGGGACAACAACAAGCCCTATCAGTCTTCCTAGTATTCTCTAAAGCTGATTTTCAAAAAAAAAAAAAAAAAAAAAATGATTGACTAAACCCAGATGAGATGCTGGCCACAGAATGAAATGTCATATCAGGATCTATACTGTTTGCCACACATCTGGGTATTTTAGACACACCAGCAGATAGCAAATTGAACTTGTTCAAATTTTAGGACAAGTATGGCAAGGAGTTGAGGAGTCTGAATATTCCTGGTAAATACGGTATATAGGAGGTGGGCTAAACATGATGTTACAGATTCACCGATCTTATACACGGTTATTTTTCAATATACAGTAAAATTCTGCTGTTAAGACCGCCTAAAATTAGGACTAAATCTGATTTTAAAAACTTATTGAGAAGGTTTCAGTTTTTCTTTCTTTTGTGTTTTCTACACCCAGTGTGTCCTAATTAGAGACCATCTTTGGGACTGTTCAAAAGTGGTCTTAAAGACCACTTTTGAACAGTCCCAAAGGTGGTTTTAACATACCGTATTCGCCCTAATTACCGCACATGCTCCTATAAGCGCACACCAAAGCTATTTTTGAAAAGGAAATACATAAGCGCACACTTTACAGTAATCCCCCCTTGAAGCTCTCTATAAAAACTTACCATTATTTCTTCCAACAGTGAAGGCAATGCTTAAGTATCTTTTTCTGTCCCATTAAATATCAGTATGCATCATCTTGGAAGCTGTTGTTTTCGTATCAAGTGTGCGCTAATTAGGTAGATTTTTCACCATGATTTTATGACATTATTTTGAAAAAACTAAGCGCACGGTGCGGTAATTAGGGCGAATACGGTAGGCATTTAACTGTATTTGTATTTGGATATAACAAATCTGTCTCATCTATCCTGTTTCTGCTATAGTCCTCTACAACAGTGTTATGTAACGGTTGTGACATACGTACATTTCAAGTTCAGGTACTTTTGTAGTTGTGACCACAGCATTTCCAGAACTGACTGTATAACACCAGAACCCAGCTGATCAGCATACATCCTGAAAAATCCATCATGTTTATAAGTCTGTGAATGGAGCACCTACTGTATATATTTATAGAAAAAAGTGGGGTTTACAGCAGTATACATTATTTTTTATATTTGTTTAAATACATACATGTAGGTTGTTGATAATCGTTAGAACTGCCTTGATGAGGTGGTTGTAACAAGCACCCACAACCTATGTTTTGAGTATAAATTAGAATCTATGTTCAAAGACATAGGTTGTGGGTACAGATTAGAATTGCCTCAATGAGGTGGTTCTAACGAGCACCCACAATCTATTTTTGGAGTATTTATAAGAAAAATATCACCAACAGAAAAATAGTCTTTATGGAGATACCAAAGAATGCACTACATGTATCATCACGAAAACATGTCTATATAATTCTGAGCTATTGGGGCCGGTAGACAGGCTTTAACCCTTTACCACTCAGAAAATTAGCAAATATAGATTCTTAACAGAACACTGATATAGGTAAATCAATAATCAATAGTCCATATATGGCTGATAGGCCTGACAGTCTTATCTGAACAGAGATATTGGCATTTTTGTGTGATTTACACCCTTATGTTACAAAAATGATTATTTTAGTATTTTCTGTACATTTGACAATATTTATGTAAATGTAAAGTTTCTAGGAAATTAAATTTTCTTTCCAATGGTACTAAATTTATTATAGTTTCTCTTTGCGTTTTGAAAATATGAAGTGTCAAAGTAAGCAAAATATTTTCTTTAGCAAAAATTTCTGTTTTGGGTTGGTCAGAGAAAGTATTTTTAACCACCATAGCCCCAGAAATGAGGGGGTATCCACATATTATTTTTCTTATTTCCGCACAAAAACATATTTTGTAGGTAATCATTAGGGCATGTCACTGAGGCTCTTCCAACAAGTTTCCAGAACATACTTTTTTTATGCAGAAATAAGATCATGTTCATAAGTCTGTGAAATGAAAATCTATCTGAACCCGGTATACATTATTTTCCTTATTTCTGCACCAAGACCAAGGTTGTGGGTATTCGTTAGAACTGCCTCAATCGGCACCCACAACCTATGTTCTGAGTATAAATAAGAAAAATATCAAAGTTTTTAATGGAAAAGTAGCCGTTTTGGAGAAATTAAAGAATCTGCTATGACACGTGTGTGTGTTTTGTTCATGAAAAAATCAGTACTTCTGCATAAGATTAAAATAACTATTACAGCCTAACTATCCTTTTTTCACCCCAATCCCCAACTTTACCCTTTTTTTAAATCAGTGTATCAACCACCCCATAGCCAGCTCACCCCAAAGAGCCATCTCTGTATTTTTTTTTTTCAGAAATCGTTTGTTTGATTAGAGGTATAACATCCCCATCAACACTATTTAGGACATTCTGGAGATGTTGCCTCCAATTTGGTGGGACTTTTACCCAACACTGAGGTGAAATAACATCTGATGCGCATGATCATTGTACAGCGTCTGGTCTGGGTCTGTGCCGTCGCATGTGCTGTCTACAACCCTGTAGACCCTGATCAGACGCCTTATAATAATTGTCTGGGCTCTGATCCTGATCTGTACTGTTTGCACCTTTGTGTTCTGTCTATTGTCATACAGACAGACGGGTGGATGACGCCAGGCTGATAGCTATTGGTTTGGGTCTGTGCCCTCTACAACCCTGTAGACCCTGATCAGACGCCTTATAATAATTTTCTGGGCTCTGATCCCGATCTGCACTGTTTGCACGTTTGTGTTCTGTCTATAGTCATGCAGACAGACGGGTGGATGATGCCAGGCCGTCGCTTTATCCCCCGAACATGTTCAGGCTAGGGATAAAAAAACACCACCGTCAGCGATAAGTCCCTGCTTAGATGCCGCATTATCTTTGTGCAGCGTCTTGTCCGTGTCTGTGCCGACCCATATGCTGTCTACAAACCTGTAGACCCTCATCAGACCCAGTTTAATAATTGTACAGGTCTGATTCGAATCTGCATTGCTTGCATCTGCCTGTTGTGTCTACGGACGGACGGACGGACATGTGAACGGATGCCAGACTCAATTTTGTTTGCGGATGGACGGACGGACGGTAGGCTGATTGTTATATCCCCGAACCTATTTGGTCAGGGGATAAAAAATAAAACCCACCGGCGGCGGTCAGACCATGATCAGACGTCGCATGATCATTGTACAGCATCTGGTCTCGGTCTGTGCCGTCGCATATGCCATCTACGAACCTGTAGACCCTATACAGACGCCGTATAATCATTGTACGGCGTCTGATTCAAATCTAAACTGTTTGCACCTTTGTGTTCTGACTATTGTTATACAGACAGTTGGGTGGATGACGCCAGGCTGATCACTATATCGCCCGAACATGTTCAGACTAGGGATAAAAAACACCGTCGTTGGCGATAAGTCCCTGATCAGACGCCGCATTATTGTTGTGCAGCGTCTTGTCCGGGTCTGCGCCGACCCATATGCCGTCTACAACCTGTAGACCCTCATCAGACGCCGTTTAATAATTGTACAGGTCTGATTCGAATCTGCATTGCTTGCATCTGTCTGTTGTGTCTACGTACGGACGGACATGTGAACGGCCGCCAGACTCACAATTTTGTTTGCGGACGGACGCCAGGCTGATTGTTATAGCCCCGAACCTATTTGGTCAGGGGATAAAAAAAAAAATGCACCGGCGGCGGTCAGACTATGATCAGACGTCGCATGATCATTGTACAGCGTCTGGTCTGGGTCTGTGCCGTCGCATATTCCGTCTACAAACCTGTAGACCCTATCTAGACGCCGTATAATAATTGTTTGGCGTCTGATTCAAATCTGCACGGTATGCACCTTTGTGTTCTGTCTTTTGTCATACAGACGGTTAGGTGGATGACGCCACGCTGATCGCTATATCCCCCGAACCTGTTCAGACTAGGGTTAAACAAGAGGACCAAGCTAGCTTGGTCCTGTATCGCTCACCTGAGCTAACAAATTCAAAGTTTAAGGAAGTGCCAACCTTTCCTGAAGGCTTTATGGGAGGACATGGTGATGACAGGGTAAGCATTTTCTGCAAATCAAGTAGAATGTAACTCTATGATAAACAGGCTGACCTCACCGGTTTTCAAACTCATTCAAGCTTTTATTCCTGACTTGCTAAGAAGATACGATCTAAACTGAAGTGGCTATGGTGATGACAAGTTCAAGAACAAGAGTTTTCAAACTCCACCAAGCTTTCTGCCTGACTTTCTTGTTTGTAAGTTTCATGAAGATCCGTTCAAAACTGAAGGGGCAGCAGTGATGACAAGGTCGAAAATAGGCATTTTCAGCAATCAAAGGCACTCTATGATAAATGTGCCGACTTGGCCGGTATTCGAACTCATCTGAGGTTTTATCCCCAGCCACCTTACATATAAGTTTCAGAAAGATACAATCAAAACTGAAGGGGCTACAGTGATGACAAGGTCAAAAATCGGCATTTTCAGCAATCAAAGGGATGTAACTGTATGATAAATGGGTCAACTTGGCCGGTTTTCGAACTCTTCCAAGGTTTTATCCCCAGCCACCTTACATATAAGTTTCAGAAAGATCGGATCACAACTGAAGGGGCTACCGTGATAACAAGGTCAAAAATCGGCATTTTCAGCAATTAAAGGGGCGTAACTCTATGATAAATGGGCCGACTTGCCAATTTTTCGAACTCATCCGAGGTTTCATCCCCAGCCACCTTACATATAAGTTTCAGAAAGATCCGATCAAAACTGAAGGGGCTACCGTGATGACAAGGTCGAAAGTCGGTGTTTTTCAGCAATCAAAGGGACGTGACTCTATGACAAATGGGCCGACTTGGCCGGTATTCAAACTTATCCGAGTTTTTATCCTCAGCCACCTTACATATAAGTTTCAAAAAGATCCGATCAAAACCGAAGGGGCTACAGTGATGACAAGGTCAAAAATCGGCATTTTCAGCAATCAAAGGGACGTAACTCTATGATAAATGGGCCTACTTGGCCGGTTTTCGTACTCTTGCAAGGTTTTATCCTCAGCCACCTTACATATAAGTTTCAGAAAGATCCGATCAAAACTGAAGGGGCTACCGTGATGACAAGGTCAAAAATCGGCATTTTCAGCAATCAAAGGGACGTAAGTCTATGAAAAATGGGCTGGCTTGGCCGGTTTTCGAACTCATCCAAGTTTTTATCCCCAGCCACCTTACATATAAGTTTCAGAAAGATACGATCAAAACTGAAGGGGCTACAGTGATGACAAGGTCAAAAATCGGCATTTTCAGCAATCAAAGGGATGTAACAGTATGATAAATGGGTCGACTTGGCCGGTTTTCGAACTCTTCCAAGGTTTTATCCCCAGCCACCTTACATATAAGTTTCAGAAAGATCAGATCACAACTGAAGGGGCTACCGTGATAACAAGGTCAAAAATCGGCATTTTCAGCAATTAAAGGGGCGTAACTCTATGATAAATGGGCTGACTTGCCAATTTTTCGAACTCATCCGAGGTTTTATCCCAAGCCACCTTACATATAAGTTTCAGAAAGATCCAATCAAAACTGAAGGGGCTACCGTGATGACAAGGTCGAAAGTCGGCGTTTTTCAGCAATCAAAGGGCCGTGACTCTATGATAAATGGGCCGACTTGGCCGGTATTCAAAATGATCCGAGTTTTTATCCTCAGCCACCTTACATATAAGTTTCAAAAAGATCCGATCAAAACCGAAGGGGCTACAGTGATGACAAGGTCAAAAATCGGCATTTTCAGCAATTAAAGGGACGTAACTCTATAATAAATGGGCCTACTTGGCCGGTTTTCGAACTCATCCAAGGTTTTATCCCCAGCCACCTTACATACAAGTTTCAGAAAGATCCGATCAAAACTGAAGGGGCTACCGTGATGACAAGGTCAACAAGAGGACCAAGCTGGTCCTGTATCGCTCACCTGAGCTAACAGATTCAAAGTTTCAGGAAGTGCCAACCTTTCCTGAAGGATTAATAGAAGGATATAGTGATGAAAGGGTAAGCAATTTCTGCAAATCAAGTAGAAAGTAACTCTATGATAAATAGGCTGACCTCACAAGCTTTCAAACTCATTCAAGCTTTTATTCCTGCCTTGCTAAGAAGATCCGATATAAACTGATGGGGTTATGGTGATGACAAGTTCAAAAATAAGCAATTAACTGCTGCAATTAAAGAGATATTACTCTGTGACAAATAGGCAAACCTCACGAGTTTTTAAACTCCTCCGAGCTTTTCTGCCTGACTTATTTGTTTGTAAGTTTCATGAAGATCTGATCAAAACTGAAGGGGGCAGCAGTGCTTACAAGGTCAAAAATAGGCATTTTTAAGCAATCAAAGGCATGTAACTCTATGATAAATGTGTCGACTTGGCCAGTAAACTCATCCAAGGTTTTATTTCCTGCCACCTAACATATTAGTTTTAGAACGATCCGATCAAAACTGAAGGGGCTACAGTGATGACAAGGTCATAATTTGGCATTTTTAGCAATCAAAGGCATGTAACTCTATGATAAATGTGCCGACTTGGCCAGTATTCAAACTCATCCAAGGTTTTATTTCCAGCCACCTTACATATAAGTTTCAGAGAAATCAGATCAAAACTGAAGGGGCTACAGTGATGAAAAGGTCAAAAATCAACATTTCAGCCATCAAAGGGACATAAGTCTATGATAAATGGGCTGACTTGGCCTGTTTTCGAACTCATCCGAGATTTTATCCCCAGCCACCTTACATATTAGTTTCAGAAAGATCCGATCAAAACTGAAGGGGCTACGGTGATGACAAGGTCAAAAATAGGCATTTTCTGCAATCAAAGGGACGTAAATCTATGATAAATGGGCAAACTTGGCCAGTATTCGAACTCATCCTAGGTTTTATCCCCAGTCACCTTACATATAAGTTTCAGAAAGATCCGATCAAAACTGAAGGGGCTACGGTGATGACAAGGTCAAAATTCAACATTTTCAGCCATCAAAGGGACATAACTATATAGTAAATGGGGCAACTTGGCCGGTTTTCAAACTCATTCGAGGTTTTATCCCCAGCCACCTTACATATAAGTTTCAGAAAGATCCAATCAAAACTGAAAGGGCTACGGTGATGACAAGGTCAAAAATCGTCATTTTCAGCAATCAAAGGGACGTTACTCTGTGATAAATGGACCAACTTGGCGGGTTTTCGAACTCATCCGAGATTTTATCCCCAGCCACGTTACATATAAGTTTCAGAAAGATTAAATCAAAACTGAAAAGGCTACGGTGATGACAAGGTCAAAAATCAGCATTTTCAGCAATCAAAGGGATGTAACTCTAAGATAAATGGGCCAACTTGGTCGGTTTTTGAACTCATCCGAGATTTTATCCCCAGCCACCTTACATATAAGTTTCAGAAAGATCCGATAAGAACTGAAGGGGCTACGGTGATGACAAGGTCAAAAATTGACATTTTCAGCCATCAAATGGACATAACTATATAGTTTATGGGGCAACTTGGCCTGTTTTCGAACTCATCTGAGGTTTTATCCTCAGCCATCTTACATATAAGTTGCAGAAAGATCCGATCAAAACTGAAGGAGCTACAGTGATGACAAGGTCAAAAATCAACATTTTCAGCAATCAAAGGGATCTAATTCTATGATAAATAGGCCACCTTGGCTGGAATTCGAACTCATCCAAGGTTTTATCCCCAGCCACCCAACATATAAGTTTCAGAAAGATCCGATCAAAACTGAAAGGGCTACTGTGATGACAAGGTCAAAAATTGTCATTTTCAGCAATCAAAGGGACGATACTCTGTGATAAATGGACCAACTTGGCCGGTTTTCAAACTCATCCAAGTTTTTATCCCCAGCCACCTTACATATAAGTTTCAGAAAGATCCGATCAAAACTGAAAGGGCTACAGTGATGACAAGGTCAAAAATGGTCATTTTCAGCAATCAAAGGGACGTTTCTCTGTGATAAATGGACCAACTTGGCGGGTTTTCGAAATCATCCAAGTTTTTATTCCCAGCCACCTTACATATAGGTTTCAGAAAGACCCGATCAAAACTGAAGGGGCTATGGTGATGACAAGGTCAAAAATCGGCATTTTCAGCAATCAAAGGGATGTAAATCTATGATAAATGGGCCAACTTGGCCGGTTTTCGAACTCATCCTAGGTTTTATCCCCAGTCACCTTACATATAAGTTTCGGAAAGATCCGATCAAAATTGAAGGGGCTACAGTGATAACAAGGTCAAAAATCAACATTTTCAGTAATCAAAGGGACATAACTATATAGTAAGCTGGTATAAGAACTCATCTAAGGTTTTATCCCCAGCCACCTTACATATAAGTTTCAGAAAGATCCTATCAAAACTGAAAGGGCTACTGTGATGACAAGGTCAAACATCGTCATTTTCAGCAATCAAAGGGACGTTACTCTGTGATAAATGGACCAACTTGGCCGCTTTTCGAAATCATCCGAGATTTTATCCCCAGCCACGTAACATATAAGTTTCAGAAAGATTCGATTAAAACTGAAAGGGCTACGGTGATGACAAAGTCAAAAATCAGCATTTTTAGCAATCAAGGGAACGTTACTCTAAGATAAATGGGCCAACTGGGCGGTTTTCAAACTCATCCGATACTTTTTCCCCAGCCACCTTACATATAAGTTTCAGAAAGATCCGATCAAAACTGAAGGGGCTACGGTGATGACAAGGTCAAAAATTGACATTTTCAGCCATCAAAGGGACATAACTATATAGTTAATGGGGCGACTTGGCCGGTTTTCGAACTCATCCGAGGTTTTATCCCCAGCCACCTTACATATAAGTTTCAGAAAGATCCGATCAAAACTGAAGGAGCTACAGTGATGACAAGGTCAAAAATCAACATTTTCAGCTATCAAAGGGACCTAACTCTATGATAAATAGGCCACCTTGGCCGGTATTCGAACTCATCCTAGGTTTTATCCCAAGCCACCTTACATATAAGTTTCAGAAAGATCCGATCAAAACTGAAAGGGCTACGGTGATGACAAGGTCAAAAATCATCATTTTCAGCAATCAAAGGGACGTTACTCTGTGATAAATGGACCAACTTGGCCGGTTGTCGAACTCATCCAAGTTTTTATCCCCAGCCACCTTACATATAAGTTTCGGAAAGATTCGAACAAAACTGAAGGGGCTACGGTGATGACAAGGACAAATATCTGCATTTTAGCAATCAAAGGGACGTAACTCTATAATAAATAGGCCGACTTGGCCGGTTTTCGAACTCATCCGAGCTTTTATCCCCAGTCACTTTACATATAAGTTTCATAAAGATCCAATCAAAACTGAAGAGGCTATTGTGATGACAAGGTCAAAAATGGTCATTTTCAACAATCAAAGGGACGTAACTCTATCATTAATGGGCCGACTTGGCCGGTTTTCGAACTCATCCGAGATTTTATCCTCAGCCACCTTACATATAAGTTTCAGAAAGATCCAATCAAAACTGAAGGTGCTACGATGATGACAAGCATTTTCCATTATAAGTCTATGGGAAAATTGGAATTGCCATAGCAACCAAAGTTTTCATTCAATTTTGATAAAAAGCTAAATTCTTCGTTGCCCCACC
The DNA here is from genome assembly GCA_963580285.1 of Lucinisca nassula. Lineage (NCBI taxonomy): Eukaryota > Metazoa > Mollusca > Bivalvia > Lucinida > Lucinidae > Lucinisca > Lucinisca nassula. Next base: position 109,362,853 of record OY757018.1, on the reverse strand, counting down.
CAAGGCATGCTACAGGTAAGAAATGATTGAGATCAACCTGCAGGCTGCAGAGATATTACTGGTCAAAGGTGGTGACGGACAGACGACGGACGACGGACGGCGTATGACCAGTTATACTAAAAGCTCCCCTGGAGCCTTCGGCCCAGGTGAGCTAAAAATCGGCATTTTCAGCAATCAAAGGGACGGAAGTCTATGAAAAATGGGCTGACTTGGCCGGTTTTCGAACTCATCCGAGGTTTTATCCCCAGCCACCTTACATATAAGTTTCAGAAAGATCTGATCAAAACTGAAGGGGCTACCGTGATGACAAGGTAAAAAATCGGCATTTTCAGCAATCAAAGGGATGTAACTCTATGATAAATGGGCCGACTTGGCCGGTTTTCGAACTCATCCAAGTTTTTATCCCCAGCCACCTTACATATAAGTTTCAGGAAGATCTGATCAAAACTGAAGGCGCTACGGTGATGACAAGCATTTTCCCATAGTAAGTCTATGGGACCTTGTGGTTGCCATAGGAACCAAAGTTTTAGAGCGATTTTGAAAAAAAGTTTATGTCATCAATGCCCCACCAGAGGCATGCTACAGATGAGAAATGATTGAGATCAGCCTGCAGGATACAGAGATATAGCTGCTCAAAAGTGTGGACGGACGACGGACGGACGACGGAGGACCCACTATACTATAAGCTCCCCTGGAGCCTTCGGCCCAGGTGAGCTAAAAACAACACCATCGGCGATAAGACCCAGATCAGACGCTGCGTTGTCGTTGCACAACGTCTTGTCCGGGTCTGCCCCATCTAGAATACCGTCTACAAACCTGTAGACCATCATCAGACGCCGTTTAATAATTGTACATCTGATCCGGATCTGCATTGTTTTCATATGTCTGTTGCGTCTACGGACGGACATTTGAACGGACGCCACTCATAATTTTGTGTCTACGAACGGGCGAATGAACGGACGCCAGGCTCCGAACCTGTTCAGACTAGGGATAAAAAACACCACCGTCGGCGATAAGACCCTGATCTGACGCCGCATTACCGTTGCGCAGCGTCTTGTCTGGGTCTGCGGCTTCTCAGATGCCTTCTACAAACATGTTGACCCTCATCAGACGCCATTCAGCAATAGTACGGCGACTGATCCGGACCTGCATTGTTTGCATCTGTCCGTTCTGTCTACGGACGGACGAACATTTGGACGGTCGCTATATCCTCCAAGCCTATTCGGTCGCGGAAAATAAAATAAAATGAACCGTCGGCGGTTGGAGCTGAATCAGACGTCACGGCAATAATTGTGGAGCTTCTGATCTGGGTGCTGTAGCATTTTAAGGTCCAAAAACCTGAAGACCCTGATCAGGTGCCGCTAAATATTTGCATCTGTTTGTCTGTTAAAGTGTCGGCGGTGAGACCCTGATCAGACGTCGCATATTTATTTTTTTTCAGAAATAAATATTCATTAAAGGGGCTGAAACTATTGACCAATGAAAGGTCTTCTACCCATCTGTGGGTTTTATTGCCCTTTCGATGACCACCTGGGTACACTTTTGGGTACTGTTGCGTAATTTATTGCGGCTCAAAGCTCAGCACGCTCCGGGTGGCATCCACTGTATAAACATTCCTAGGTTATCATAATCCCCAATTAACTAATTATCTTGGACCATAAATCCCTTGAATCTAACTGATTATACAGCGCTAATTGTCTTTACATAAATCATGCAAATCATGCGCGACCGACACACAAATATTGCGTCATTCAGTAACAGCCCAGTAATTTTCCATTACGTCTAGCAAGGTCATCGTGATTCAGGAGAAAAAACCCCTGGTGTGTTTGGTTGCAAATTACACAAAAACTTTGTGTAGAAACATGTTTGTTTTTTTCGCAAATATTGTTGGCAAAATACCAAACTTAACATTTATAAACATCCGATGTTTTTATATTTAGGAAAAAGATTAAAATAACGCGATTGATTTTGAGACACGGGCAAACACGTATTTGTTCAAATGGCGACACACGGGAATATACGTATCTGTACGTTAATCGATAAACACGTAAATATACGGGTCTGAGTGCTAATGGATAGACTCGGGAAAATTCGTATCTGAGTGGTAAAGGGTTAAACCCCACTTTTATATAGTAAAACTGGGATTTAAAGGGGTATACAATCTTTTTATGATTTCTGCTCTAAAATATAAGTTGTTGGGTACTCGATAGAACCGCCTCGATGCGGCGGTTCTAACGTGTACCCACAATATATGTTTTGGGCAGAAATATGAAAAATAATCAGAATTTTTTTCTGAATATTTTCAAATTTTCAATATATTTGAATAGGCATATTTTTGTAATGTGCTATACAGGTGTGTTGTGGTGATGACACAGACAATGTATTGAACCAGTTAAGCACCAATCAAACTAGTAGATGACATTTTCAATAATATAAAACTTTCCAAACATCCCGTCTTACATCCCCACTGGGGGTTTAGACGTATTGGAAGAAATAAATCTTATTAGTCCTGGTCTCCTCAAGCTTGCTTTAGTTACTAAGTTTCATGAAAATTTTCTAAACCAAGGAGTTATAGCCCAGGCACAAAATTGTACCAAGCACAGGTAGCAATGAAATGATGATATATTGTTCCACTTATGAATAGTTCATGAAAACATTCCAAAAACTCTTTAATAAGTTGTACATTTATAGCCCAGACACTGAAATCTGTCAAAGACAGATAACTAACAAGTAAAGCCATTTTTTAGCAACACACCTTCTAATCAAGCTAAATTTATTTGGTTTGGTATCTGTTTTATGGCCCTTTCAAGATTATTTCATTCATATCGAGCCAATCTTAATCAGGGGTGGGAAAAAAACGGAGTTCCTGGAGAAAAAACACATGACCTTCCATTGCAGAAGTTGGTGTCTCACATGTGTCTCGAGCCAGATTATGAAGAGTCAGCACACTTATCCACGAGGCCATGAAGGCCCGTTAGCTAAATTATTTAAGAACTTTTATGAAAGTATTTCAAACCATAAAGAGCTAGAACCTAAATTATGCAAAGGGCAGATAACTCAGGAGAAATCAGCAATTGGCAGAAAAATCATCTACCCGGCAGAGGACCACTCAAGGAATCTGTCTGTAAAAGTTTTGCCAAACTATCTGCAATTGCTTTTTAAACAATAAATATCTCTTCCTTTTTTCACATTATAAGTTCTACTGCAATTTCAAGTTGCCTTGGCAATTAGAACTTTTGAGCAATAAAAATGAAAAACATGAATAAAAACTGTGTGGGGTAATACAAAGAATATTTCTGCCATGTCTCAGAATAATATTCCATATGGTTTCTGAGATGATTTGTAAAGGTACTTTTTCTTTTTTGCATTTTGGCTGCCATGGCAACCAACTAAAATAAGCATGGAGCAGGAAAATCTTCAGCCTGGTAGGGGACCACTCAAGGAATATCTCTGTGAATGTTTTGTCAAAATATTTGCAAGTATGTAGATCAATGAATACAAAATTCCCTAGCATCCTGGACAAAAATAGTGCTCAGAGTTTCAGAAAAAAAAAAACATGTGCATGTTTGAAATTTAACCCATTTTGTACCAGAAATGCCAGAACGGGTAATTGGCAAACAGTGCAGACCCAGATCAGATGCCGCAGAACGCGGTGTCTGATCAAGTTCTACATTGTTTTCAAAAAGTTCAGCCATTTTCCGAATAAACTTTTAAGAAAACACAAACTGACACTCCTAAATTTTGAAATGGATGCCTGCTATATAAAAGGAGAAAGATTCCATTTGGTACAAAAAGGGTTAAAGTGGACTTTTGGCTAAAATAAGATTTTGACTTCTGACAAAGGGGTGCAGTAAGAAAACATGCTATAGAGTGTTTAAGATCACATACCCTGTTGTAACAGAGATAAGCTGTATGAGTCTGTAACTAGCTGATCCTTGAATCTTATGCAGATCTATTGGCAGTAGCCTTCTTTTGCTGCACTGTACAATGTACTTTCTTGACGTGAAGCAGCCATCCATACTGAACAACACTGGTAACAGTCCACAGCCGACGGCTAGAGATATATCAACAGGCTTGTAACAGGAGCTCAGACAGAATGTTGTGTAGAGTAGCAGCTGAAGACGACATTCTGTAATACAAATTCACTATCATGGAAAAAGACTAGAAATATGTCAATAAAACGCAGATGGCCCCTCACCTAGAAACAAGCATTTTGTGAAAAGGGCCATAATTCTCATACCGTAATGATCCTTACTACTGGGACAGACAGGCCTAAGCAAACAGTGCAGACCCAGATCAGACTGCTCCAGGAGCAGTCTGATCAAGGTCTACACTGTTTGCCATTCCATCTGCCCTTTTTTGGCTACTTGCTGAATCATTAAACAAATTTGTTAAAATTTTAGGAGAATTACAGCAAGTCCTCAAGTCCAAATTTTTAGGATTTTTACGGACGACAGCTAGCCGACGGCCAGAGATATATCAACAGGCTTGTAACAGAAGCTCAGACAGAATGTTGTGCAGAGAAGCAGCTGAAGACGACATTCTGTAAAAAGAATCAGAGATATATCAACAGGCTTGTAACAGAAGCTCAGAAAGAATGTTGTGTAGAGAAGCAGCTGAAGACGACATTCTGTAACAAGAATCCACCATGAAGAAACGCTATCATAGATACAGACTAGAAATATATCAACAGGCTTGTAACAGAAGCTCAGACAGAATGTTGCGTAGAGAAGCAGCTGAAGCCGACATTCTGTAACAAGAATCCACCATGAAGAAACGCTATCATAGATACAGACTAGAAATATATCAACAGACTTGTAACAGAAGCTCAGAAAGAATGTTGTGTAGAGAAGCAGCTGAAGACGACATTCTGTAACAAGAATCCACCATGAAGAAACTCTATCATAGAAACAAACTAGAAATATATATCAACAGGCTTGTAACAGAAGCTCAGAAAGAATGTTGTGTAGAGAAGCAGCTGAAGACGACATTCTGTAACAAGAATCCACCATGAAGAAACTCTATCATAGAAACAAACTAGAAATATATCAACAGGCTTGTAACAAAGCTCAGACAGAATGTTGCGTAGAGAAGCAGCTGAAGCCGACAGTCTGTAACAAGAATCCACCATGAAGAAACGCTATCATAGAAACAGACTAGAAATATATCAACAGGCTTGTAACAGAAGCTCAGACAGAATGTTGTGTAGAGAAGCAGCTGAAGACGACAGTCTGTAACAAGAATCCACCATTAAGAAACACTATCATAGAAACAGACTAGAAATATGTCAATAAAACGCAAATATCCCCTCACTCAGAAACAAGCATTTTGTGAAAAACAAAGTTGGAAAAGGGCAATTATTCTCACAATTTATACAGTTTGCCAACAAGGTTCCAATTTTGTTGTAGCAAAACTATGCAGTTAAGAATAACACCATGAATATTACTTACTAGCAGTTCCATTGACCAGTGTTCAAGTGATCACCAGTCACTTGAATAAACCAATGATTGACCAGAAAATTTCCTCTTATATCAGATAGCTATTACCAGGCCTGTGTGTGAATCCTTGTTTTGTTTGTTTGAATTGAGGTTTAAGGTTCCCGTCAACACTATTTACATCATTTTGGAGACGTTGCTTCCAATTTTGTGGGACTTTTACTCGACATTGAGATGAAATGACACCTCAAGCCCTGCCACTCAATGAAACCAAAAGGCTTTTATACATTAGACGGTCTGACTCACACCACTTTGCCTGTGCAGGATTAGTCCCCCTAAGTGGTTTACCAGTACTCATGTGTGGTCAGTTTCAGCTCTGCTTGGAAGCACCATGCAACCCAACCACTGATGGGTGGGAGCGAGTGAATCCTTAGACAAACAATATCATGATACCTGTTTATAGAAGGAACTTGTATTCATAACTGCATTTATCAATAAAACTTTTCACAGGTATTACAGACGGGCCTCCGTGGCCTAGTGGATAAGAGCGCTGACTCTTAGTCATTAGGTCTCTCACCGCCGTAGGTTCGAGCCTCGCTCGGGCCACGTGTGAGACGCCAAGTTCTGCAACGGAAGGTCAGGTGGTTTTTCTCCGGGTACTCCGGTTTTCGCCCACCTCTGATTAACGATCGGCTCGATATGAGTGAAATAATCTTGAAAGGGCCGTAAAACCCAAACCAAAAAAAAACAAAAAAAACAGGTATTACAGTTTGTTTAAGCAATAACATTAACCGTAACTTAATAAACTATTCTGGTTGGTCAGCTGTAGGTGTCATTCACTGATCAGATGGGTAGGGTCCAGTTATTCAAAGCATCGTAAGTTTAACAAGCTTGTAAGTGGTCAAATTGTTAACTGTTCTAGCAAGAACAATATCTGAAATTTTGTTATTGCATAAGTTACTCACGTTTATTCAGCGAAAATTTTAATATATTTGCCATAATAAATGATAAAAATTTCAAACATCAATTACCTAACATTATTAATTGATTATCCTATATTACACAAGGTCGGACAATATTCCAAAATCATAAATCATGTTTTTAATTGTGTCAATTAATAAAATTGTCATTAATCAAGTAATTTTGTATTGGCCCAGTTACAGGTCCACGGTCAGCTGTATTGGCCTCGGCCTTCGGCCTTGTGCCAATACAGCAGACCTCAGACCTGTAACTGGGCTAATACGAAATTACTTGATTAATAACATTATAATATTGTTAGCTTTGAACAACTGGGGCCAGTTGTTCAAAGCATCGTTAGCTTAACGAGCCCGTTAGTGGTCATATTGTTAACTGTTCTAGCAAGTTTAATGTGTAAAATTTTGGTATTTTTGCTTAAAAAATGTGAGCAGCTTTTGCAGATGCAAAAGCTGCTCACATTTTTTCAGCAAAAATATTAGCATATTTGCCATAATAAATGATCAAAATTTTAACAATACGTTAACTAACGACGTCGTTAGTTTTGAACAACTGGCCCCTGGCCCTGATGATTTTACAGAGGACTGGATTTTACCTGAGTCCAACTAATTCAGTATAATGGTTACCTTATGAAATTAGAGCAATAAAATCACACAGTAACCCTAAAAAATTGGATACCTTGATCTTCCATATCTGTGTTGTAGGTTTCTATTAGCCCCGACACCAGCAGTTCAAATATCTGATGAACAGTCAGTTGTATTTCTCTCTGGGTCTCTGATCTTGCTGTTTTAATGCCATCCTATATACAGTAGAAAATATGTTGCTTTTTAGACAGTAGGCATATCAGAAAGTAGGTGGATTCTGTATCTTTGTGATCACTAATACTAGGACTGTTTGGGAAGTTTGCTGGATTTCTCTGTATTCTTAATTTACTGATAACATGCTTTACAAAATAAAACCACTAAAACAAAATGTATTCACCCCCGCCCATCGGGGCTTGGAGAAATAGATTGGGCTGCATGGTGCTTACAAGCAGAGCTGAAATTGACCACACATGAGTACTGGTAAACCGCTTAGAAGGTCTAAGCCTGCCCAGGTTAAGTGGTGTGAGTCAGACCACCCAATGCATATAAGCCTTTTGGTGACATTGGGCGGCAGTTCTTGAGATGTCATGTCATCTCAATGTCGGGTAAAAATCCCACAAAATTGGAAGCAGTGTCTCCAAAATTACCTAAATAGTGTTGACGGGGACGTTAAACCTCAATTCAAACAAACAAATTTATCCTTAACAATGTCTTCATTATCATTATGCATTAAACAATGTTCAAGCAATACAAACAATACAAAAAGCATACTAGGACTGTTTGAGAAGTTTACAGAATTCCTCAATACTCTCCTTAATATAACATGTATCTACAAAAGAACAACACCACAACAAAATATAATTTTCCGTAAAAACTTCTTCATAATCCATTCCGTACAATTAACCCTTATCTTGCTGAATATTCATTGAAGCCACACCCATTTCTGTCTATCAACCAATCAAATTACTTGATGTAATTTATTGCTACAAATTCATAAACTGAATGCCAAACAGGGTAGATTCTGATCAGATGGCTTCTTCAGAAGCCATCTGATCTGGATCTACACTGTTTGCAAAGATAGGGGTTGTCGTGAACAGCAAGATAAGGGTTAACAATGTGAAAATACAAGCAATACTTAAAGCCTGTGTCTGTACCTCGAGCCACAGTCTTGATGCAGGTTTGTTTTGATTAGGGCTTTTAAGTCAGATACAATGAAATCCTGCACACTTTCTGAACAGTCATACATTTACTTCAAAATCTTAAATAACTGCAGTAATCTCCTTATAATAAGTACAATAAGATTCTAAAAAGAATGGATACACTTGATAGCTTTTCCGCTTTTTTTTTCTCAATGGAGATAACTTTTGTGACTTCCTGTTCATTAAGCCCTTCAAAACAGGATCTGCTCTTAAGGAAAGAATTTGCTCCTCACACACAGCACAAGTGAGACCTAACGATTTAGAGTCAGCGCTCTTACCCATTAGGCCATGGAGTTCACACCAGAGTGAGTGAGTGTTTCAGTTTTACGTCCCACCAACATCTAAGGTACTACGGAGACGGGACCTTGGTTTAAAGACTCATCTGAAAGTCTGGAGAAGCCCGGGATCGAACCTGGGATCCCTGGTTTACAAGGCGAGTAGTGTAACCACTCGACCACAGAGGCTTCTCACACACCAAAGAACAGTGTTATAAAAAGGTTGCAGTGTAAAATGGATGACTGATAAGTACTTACAGTATAGTGTGTAGGTTGAGCTTTACATGTCCCATTATCTCTTTGGTTGACTCCCAGACAGAATGATCCAGCCAATATCAGAAGGTGGGCAGGGTAACTTAATGTTGTCAATGTCTTAGAATATAACTCACTGCCATCACACAGTGACTCTTTATCTTTCTCAGCCGATAGTAGCTCTCGTACCTGGTTCAATGCATATAATCTTGACTGGAAAATAAGCATAAAACAATTACAGTCAAACCAATGGCTCAAACATCTATTGGACAATAAAAATATGAGCTCTCACACAACAAAACCTATGTTGAGGCTTGTGTGACCAGCAAAGACTCAGATCAGCCTGCGCATTCACGCAGTCTGATCAGAGCCATTGCTGATCACATGTAACCTCTATATTGATTGTTTTGGGTTTAACGACAGGTCAACCCTTGTGGGTCATTCTGTATTGTTTCCCAGAGAAAGGGAGAAAAGGGATAGAAGAGATAGTAGAGGAGATGAAAGTGAGGGACAGTGGAGAAAGAGCAAAAATGAATGGTAGTGTAGAAACAGAAGAAATAACAACAGCCCCACTCTACCCTTACCTGCTGCAAGGACAGCAGGCCTTGTTCAACAGTAAGCCAACATCAGATGGACGCCCCAGTGATACAAGAAACACGTTACCTTTGCCTCACCCAACCATCCGCTGTAACCTCTATAGCCATAAAAGGTCATTTTTCTATATAATATATATATATATTTTTGCTCGGATTTCTCATGGCTGTTTAACAAACAAGGTTCCTGCTTTGGACCGAAACAATGGTGTTATAAGTAGACTGTGGTGTCATAAAGAGGCTGCACTGTAATTAGCCCATTGTATACTAGTGGACTCTTCCACTGCTATATGTATAAGGGGGTGGTAGACCTATTCTATTCGTTTTTATTCTTTTTTTCACGGAAAATTCTGTTTGTAAATAGTGCAGGCCCTGATAAGATGCCACATTTTGCGGAGTCTGATCTGGGCCTACACTGTTTGCCAAGGTACCCCTTTAGGGGTTTCTGCCTACAATGGGTTAAAGCAGTATCTTTTTAGAACTTTGTAACATACCGTAGCTCTGTTCTGCTGTTCCTTCATGGCCACTGCCATCGTTGTGAAGTTCAGAGCCTTCCCACAATGCTCTCTCACTGTTGTCTGGCCACATTTATCTCCCCTGATGAAGCTACAGAGGTCAGAGGTCAAGTCACTGGCTGATTTGTGATGTATAGTGCCAGACTGATCTCTATGCCATCTCAGTCTTCGTAACATTTCCTTCACCTTTTGTAATGAGCCAAATGTGTTACCTGAAATAAAAGGTAAAAATATACTGGCAGATGATTGGGCCCTTGTATTACAAATTAAGATCACTCCAAAAAAATAAATTGCCTTACAGCTGCTTGAACTGTTTTGCACAGGACGGGTTAGGAATCCTCTAAAAGGAGAAAATTCTTTTCCTCACGTGTATAGGAGAAAATTCTTTTCCTCACGTGTATAGGAAAAAATTCTTTTCCTCACGTGTAAAGGAGAAATGTGTAAAGGAAAAATTTATTTCCTCAGGGGAGTATCTCTTTGAGAAAGGGGGTGATATGAAAATGCAGCATTTGACATAAGCAGACAACCTTTTCAGTTGCAGTTTTTCTTGGCATCTTAAGGATGTACAGTGGAACCTGTGAAAACTGAACACTGTCTACTCCGAATTTCTATCGAACCTGAACAAAAATTGAAGTCCTGATTATTTGACCTCACATATAATGTAAATTTCAACTGTCTATTCCGAATCCTGTCTATTCTGAATTTCGAATGCAAAACCTACTCAAATTTTTCCAGCAAAAATAACAGAATATTCAATATTGTACTTGCTAGAATAGTTAACAGTATGACTACTAACAAGCTCGTTAAGCTAACAATGCTTTCAATGATGGACCCAGGGGTTATACAGTCCAGTGAACAATATTAGGTCATATCAAGCCAGTCAGTTTACAAAATTACACTTTCTCTGGACAAGCTTATAATACAAGCAATAAACCAAAACAGTGAAAATTCTTTAGCCAGAAACTGACAACTTCCCTTCTTGAATCTGGGGTAGGTTGAGAATGACCGTAGAAAAGATTTCATGATAAGAATGACCGTAGAAAGGATTTCAAGATCAATCTCCGAAACAAAAAATAATGAACATGAAATCTTTCCTAGAGTCATTCTCAAGCAAACAGAAACTCAAGAAAGTTGCATTACGATAACACACCGGTGCAACATAATGCCTTTTTCACATCTCAAAAATGGCTACTTTTCTGAAGAAAATTTGTGATATTTTTCTTATTTATACTGCATAAGGAACATACATGCCAAATATAAAGATCTACCTCCCCTACATCAAAGTGTAGTTTATGTTTTCTTGTCCTTTGGGATTGATTCCATTGTGGAATTAACATAGGTTTTGGGTGCTTGATAGAACCACTTCATTGAGGTGATTGTAACAAGTACCCACAACCTATGTCTTAGAACTGCCTCATTGAGGTGATTGTAACAAGTACCCACAACCTATGTCTTAGAACTGCCTCATTGAGGTGATTGTAACAAGTACCCACAACCTATGTCTTAGAACTGCCTCAATGAGGTGATTGTAACAAGTACCCACAAACTATGTCTTAGAAATGCCTCATTGAGGTGATTGTAACAAGTACCCACAACCTATGTCTTAGAACTGCCTCATTGAGGTGATTGTAACAAGTACCCACAACCTATGTCTTAGAACTGCCTCATTGAGGTGATTGTAACAAGTACCCACAACCTATGTCTTAGAACTGCCTCAATGAACTGATTGTAACAAGTACCCACAACCTATGTCTTAGAACTGCCTCATTGAGGTGATTGTAACAAGTACCCACAACCTATGTCTTAGAACTGCCTCATTGAGGTGATTGTAACAAGTACCCACAACCTATGTCTTAGAACTGCCTCATTGAGGTGGTTGTAACAAGTACCCACAACCTATGTCTTAGAACTGCCTCATTGAGGTGATTGTAACAAGTACCCACAACCTATGTCTTAGAACTGCCTCATTGAGGTGGTTGTATTCAGTACTCACAATCTATGTCTTGGAGCAGAAATAAGAAAAATAATGTAAACGCCACGCAAACCCCAGTTTTCTCTATATAGAGTGGGGTTTAGGGGGGTGTTCATCTCACGGACTTGTTCACATGATGTTTTTTTTTGTAAAACGGCAAGTACCATACCAAGTTTGGATTTTGTTTTTATAGCCCTTTCAAACTAAAATCAAGCCAGTCGTTAGTAGTGTTGAAAAACCAGACTGCCCGAAATTAGACAAGCCAGTCATTAGAGATGGTCGAAAACCAAACTGCCTAAAGAAAAATTGTTGGGCATTGCGAAATTTGGTGTCTCATATGTGACATGAGTAAAGCTTAGACCCGCAGTCTTGAATACCGTATTTATCCAAGTCCTAAAAACTTTACCTGAGCCTGACAGTGTCGGTGTAGCACTTCCCTCTCTGCCTTTCATACTGGGAACTTCCAACATCTGAAAGTTAATACACGCACAATTCTCAATTTTGTCTCCCTTGTCATTATGGGTCTACTTTTAAAGGTATGAATTTGCTCCTGAGGAGCAAATTCTTACCTTTAAGAGTAGACCCCTTCTTTCCTTTAAGAGTAGACCCTTTCTTCAAAGTGACCTAATTTATAAGAAAGTGAACTGAAAATGGCAATAGTTGTCTCCCTTTAAAATAAATGTGCAAAATATGGCCTAGACATTTTCTTAAAGCACAAAAAATTTTGGAGCAGATGACAAACTAATTTCTTATTTTTCTTCCACAGAAAATATGGTTTGTCTGCCCTGTCCGCTAAAGGTCATGCCTAAACCCTTTCTCTTAAGGGGAATGGGAAAGCCTGGCCGATTTTTCCGCCATTTTTCAAATGAAGACAACTTTTGGGACTTCCTGTACGCTTCTCTATAGGCTCAGTCCCACTGAAAAAGGGGTCTACTCTTATAGGAAAGAATTTGCTCCTCAGGAGCAAATTCTTTCCTTTAAGAGTTGACCACTATTGACATGGGAGACAAAAATACTTTTGCAGGAGTTGCCTCCCCTGAAGGTGTTCCCATTCCCCTTAAGTTTCTGAAATGTATTTGGACAGACACGGCTAAGCTAACAGAGTAGACTCAGATGTAACGCCCCAGAACAAGTCTAGACCGTTTGCCAATCATCTAGCTATTTCCAAATACAACATCAGTTAGCTATTTAAGTGTACTTGTTCAAATTTTAGAACAAGAAATGTAAGGAGCTGAGACGTCCATATATTTAGGGTAAATGATGATGTTTTAACCAATTGACCCATTTTGTACCGAAAACCCCAAAAGGGGTAATTGGCAATAGTGCAGGCCCAGCTGCGGCATCTGATCAGGGCCTACACTGTTTGCAAAAAGTCGAGCCATTATCCAAATAACTTTTAAAGATAACACAACCTTTCACCTCTAAATTTTGAAATGGTCTCCTCTTTAAGGAGGAAGATTCCATTTGGTGCAAAAAGGGTTAAAGGCTATGAACCTGTCAATTTCACTGTTTTCATAAGGGAGACAACTTCTGAGAACTCCATGTACAATGAACCCTCTTTGTACCGACATTCGATATAATGACAAAACTTTTCATAACGACAATTTCAATGGAACAAATCCTCAGCTCAAGACGAGACGCATCTATGGAGATGTGTAAGAATACTGTAATTATTTAATACACTAAGAAACAAATGCTGTGGATATTTGGCCAGTCAGTTTACCTAACCACACTTTTCTTGGGCATGATTACACATTAACAATTAACAAGACTTTGAACAGAGTACATTATTTCACCAGAAACAGGCAGCTTCCCTTCTTGAATCAGTGGAAGGGAGAAAACGACTGTACGAGGACTGTTCAAATATGAATGCAAGTAGAACGTTTTCTCATGCACTAATGCGAAAATCACCTGGAAATAAATATCACAGCGTAGAAAAACATTTTACCTTTACATTGATACAAAACCTGTTAAAATCCGTCCACTTTAGCCATGTATATTGTTCGACAAACACTGTCTACTCTTGTATACTAATACAAAACATGGTTGGAAGAAAGTCAGAGTACGCCGTTGAAATATGGTCCTATATTAAGAATCGTTGTATTCTTCGTATACGGTGCAAAGACATTTTTGATGAAATATGTTCGGTTTATGGGCATAATGAAATGTCTTTTCCGACAGTTTTTCGTTGGTGTGAGAAATTCAGCTGTGGGCTAGGCTCAACAGAAGATGCACCACATGATCGTCGGCCGAAAAGAGCAACATCTGCCAAGATGGTTGCTAAAGTGAAAGAAATAGTTGCTACCGATGCATGATACACCACTAGGCAAATAGCTAGTATGGTTGGCATCTCATTAGGAGCAGCTCATACAATTCTGAAACAGAATTTGAAAATGAGAAAGATCTGTGCTAGATGGATTCCCCATCTGTTGACCGATGAGCAGAAAAAGACATGCGTTCAGTGCGCCAAGAAGTTGCTTAAAAAGTTTCCAAAATTACAATGCACGGTCTTTCGCTAATGATGTCACAGGTGACGAGACATGGGTACACTTTTTTGAGCCAAAAGAAAGATTCAGAACAAAATATGGGCAACAAAGTATTGCAAAGACCATGCATTACAAAGCGGACCATGAGCGTCAAGAAGGTAATGTATGCCATATTCTTTTCAAATCAGGGCCCTGCTATTCAGGTTGGTGTGCCTAAAGGCAAATCTGTAAATGCAAAGTTTTACAAGAATAAAGTTCTTCGAAAATTGAAGAAATATTTCAAAGAACGAAGACCCGCAATTGGTTTGGCCAATGTCAGATTGCTACATTGTCAGATTGGTCAAGACTATCTGAAGCAGGAATAGGTTGCTGAAGTCCCTCAACCCCCGTATTCGCCTGACCTTGCCCCGTGTGACTTTTTTTTACAGCGCAAACACCTCGGTTCTGCAATATTCCAGTGCCTTCATAGTATACCTCGAAAAGACTACCAAAATGCATTCAATGATTGGATCAGAAGACTGAAAGTTTGTAAATCTGTTAAAGGGGAATATTTTGAGGGGACACAATAAATTTTTCATCGAAAACTATCACGGAATCATTTTTATGTGCTTAGTTGCATTCATATTTGAACAGTCCTCGTAGAAAAGATTTCATTATCAATCTGCATTAAAGAATGTTGCTGACCTGGCAGATATCAAACCTGCAACCTCCTGGGCCCAGCTGTTCAAAGCATCATTAGCTTAACAGGCTCAGTAGTGGTGAAATTTTTAACTGTTCTAGTAAGTACACTATCTAATACAGTGGTATTTTTGCTGAAAAATTGTGAGCACATTTGCCATATTCAATTATTAAAGTTTTAACAAGACATTAACTAAAGATGTCATTTGCTTTGAACAACTCTCCCCTGATCACTAGTCAGAAGCACATCCTACAGAGCTGCCGGCACTGTCTGCATAGGTCTGATCTACTAGTCTACAGGGTCAGAAGGGTTAGGATATAGAATCTGTCTTGTTATGAAGTTCTTGCCTATACTAACCTCACTTCTGCTCTGGAATATATCAGGAAAACTTCCTCTGTGACCTGGTCTTAGCTTCCCATCTACGGCATTGTTACTGTCAGATGTACTCTCAATCGCTGTCAAAAGACATACAGTCAACACTCTTAATATTGACATTCCTTCCAACGACAAAACTTGTTAAGACAAGAGCACGGCATGCGGGTGCCAACGCTCGGCTGCAGTTTCTAACAACGATTTTAAGTCGAAAAAGGGGCATAACTGTGCCAAAAATATTTTGATGGTTACATCACCTATTGGTATGAGTTCCCCTTTTCATAATGAAGTCCGAGTTTCAACTAAATGTTCAGTAATGACAGAGATATTACAAAATGTCCAAGTTTTTGCAAAAATGCTAAGTCGAAAAAGGGGCATAACTGTGCCAAAAATATTTTGAGGGTTACCTCAAATATTGATATGAGTTCCCCTTTTCATAATGAACAACTAGTCCGAGTTTAAAGAAAATCTGTTCAGTAATGACAGAGATATTACAAAATGTCCAAGTTTTTGCAAAAATTCTAAGTCGAAAAAGGGGCATAACTGTGCCAAAAATATTTTGAGGGTTACCTAACCTATTAATATGAGTTTCCCTTTTCATAATGAACAACTTGTCCAAGTTTCAAGAAAATCTGTTCAGTAATGACAGAGATATTACAAAATGTCCAAGTTTTTGCACGACGACGACGCAGATGACGCCAGAGATATGACAATACCTCGTCTTTGTCTTCGAAAACAGCCGAGCTAATAACAGTCTTAAGGGGAATGGGAACACCTTCAGGGGAGGTAACTCCTTTAAAGTATTTTTGTCTCCCATGATAATAGGGGTCAACTCTTAAAGGAAAGAATTTGCTCCAGAGGAGAAAATTCTTTCCTTTATGAGTTGACCCCTTTTTAAGTGAGACTGGGCTTATAGAAAAGTCCCAAAAGTTGACCCCCTTTGAAAAATGTCGGAAAAATCTGTCAGGTGTTCCCATTCCCCTTAAGGAACAAATACTGTCATTATAACAAGGATCCTCTGTAACAATGTATTGGCTGACACATGAGAACAGGGCTCTTAGCGTTCTCTGGTGTATGTTGTTTATATGCACATGCACAAACATCCAATGTCTGCAGTGAAATAACAGGGCAATGATTAGACAGATCTCAAGACACTGTCACCATCAGGTCCAGTGAGCTATTTGCCCGGCTTAGCATTGTGGACCTGAACCTCATCCTGAAGGAGAAAAGACTCTGCTTGTATGGACATGTAGAACACTCTAATGGTGCAATTAAGACAGCCTGTGAGGTGGATGTAAAATGTGGGCTTTTCAGGCCCAAGATGATCTGGAAGCAGCGGACAGACAGAGATCGCAGAGTGGAAGCTCTCTGCTATCCACCCTCAAGATAGACACACCTGGATATCTGGTGTGAGATCTGCCATGCATGCAGCAAGCCAGCTACTCAATGAGATGATTTTTAGGCAATTCTAATTACTACACACCACATACCTTTGTATTTTGTATGTACACATTAGAATCACCCCAATGAGGTGATTTTGAGCCAATTCTAATTAGTGCACGCCACATACCTTTGTATGTTGTATGTACTCAATAGAGTGGCCTCAACGATTTTAATGAGTACAAACAACATACTTTTTCATGATAAATTATATCACTAAACTATCCCTGATTATTTTGTTTTCAGTTATCCCCTATATTAATTGCATTGTAATACCTTGACCTGATAAAGATATGCTGTATCAGGACAAGTGAGCTTTATCAGGTTATTTCATCGAAGCATTTTGCTTTCTGACAGAGTCTGAAACAAATTTTCAAGGTAAGAAAGGTGTCTGAGATATTGAAGTTTCAATGTATATTATTTGTACTACCAATACTTTGGACAACTAGGTCCTAGAGTTCAAAGCTTAACAAACAGAAGAATGTATGAAAACTTCATTCTTCACAATGTCTCAGCCTGGAATTAACTATCAACAATGCATCAAGAAAACACGCCTATATAATTTTGACCCCCTTGAACCCCACTTTTATATAGTAAAACTGGGGTTTCCGGGGGTATACCTTATTTTTCTTATTTCTGCTCTAAAATATAGATTGTGGGTACTCGTTAGAACCGCCTCGATGAGGCGGTTCTAACGAGTGCCCACAATCTATATTTTGCGCAGAAATAAGAAAAATATCACAATTTTTCATCATAAAATTTTCATTTTTTCGGCGATGAAGGTGGCAACGTATTTGTATAGGCGTGTTTGCGTAAAGGGTTTGTTCAGTCATTAAATTAAAAGTTAAAAGAGCCATATTAACCCATATCCTGTTGAACAAAATAAAACCTAATTTTGCAAACAGTGAAGATCCAGATCAGATGCCTTCTGTAAAATCCATCTGATCAGGATCTTCACTGTCATTCTTTTTTGGGGGGTTTTGCTTTAACGGTCCATTTTACAGCCCTTTCAAGATTATTTCATTTATATTCAGCCGATCGTTAATCAGGGGAGGGTGAAATCTGGAGTAACTGGAGAAAAACCACCTTACCTTCCCTAGCAGAACTTGGTGCTTCACATGTGTCCCGAGCCAGGCTCGAACCACAGCGGTGAGAGACCTAATGATTAAGAGTCAGCGCTCTTATCCAGTAGACCACGAAGGCCCCTTCACTGTCATTCAATTTGTGAATTTGAACCAATACATTATGTCAAGTAATTTGACTTGTCAATAATCAGACATAGGTGTAGCAAAATTAACTATTCAACATGATATCTCTGGAGATGTAAGGGTAAACTAGGTTTAACCCTTTTTGTACCAAATGGAATCGTCCTTATATATAGCAGGAGTCCATTTCAAAATTTAGGGGTGTCAGGTTTTGTTTTTCTTCAAAATTTACTTGGAAAATAGCTGAGGTTTTTGCAAGTAGAGTAGGCCCAGATCAGACGCTGCATTCTTCGGTGTCTGATCTGGGCCTGCACTATTTGCCAATTACACATTTTGGGAGTTGCAGTACAAAATGGATTAAGGATGAAAACTGCAGGGTTTTGTAATTACCTTGTAAAACAGGTTTGTTGTCATGGGTGAGATCTTTTCCATCTACATCACCATTATGAGACACTGAAAGTCAGAAAAAAATTATGCATTTATAAGTAACATGAATCATGCCTACACTGAAAGCAATATTTTTTTTCATCTCAGGACGGGAAAGCAATACAGTCGAACCCTGTACTAAGTGACTACCCAAGATAAATCTAAAAAGTGGTTTCTTAACCCATTTTGTGCCAAATGGAATCTTCCTCCTTATATATAGCAGGAGTCCATTTCAAAATGTAGGGATGTCAGGTTGTGTTTTCTTCAAAATTTGTTGGGAAAATGGCTGAACTTCTTGCAAATAGTGTAGGCTCTGATCGGACGCCGCATTCTGCGGCATCTGATCTGGGCTGGCACTGTTAGCCAGGGTACCCGATATGGGGTTTCCGGTACAAACTGGGTCAACAAAATGGATGCACTGAGAATTTAACTTCTCACTTGTCTTACCACATGAAAGCCGTAACAAAGGAAAGAAGCATAGCCTGAAAAAATATCTCACAAATGGTGGGATTCGAACCCCGGCCGCTCGGGTGATAGTCCAGTGCTCTAACCGCTGAGCCAAAGAGTGGCTCAGCGGTTAGAGCACTGGACTAAAACCCGAGCGGCCCGGGTTTGAATCCCACCGTAGGCGGGGATTTTTTCAGGCTATGCTTCTTTCCTTTGTTACGGCTTTCATGTCGTAAGACTTGGTAATTAAACAAAGGATGAATTTGCACTGAAATGTGATGGAGTCGGCAGAGATAGTCCAGTCAAACCATACCACTGTCACAGGCATAGGAATATCAATCATGGAAAACAAACCAATTAAAAATTCCATATGATTTAATAGTTTAACAGTAGAGAAATCACTTAATTTATTCATAAACACAAGTATGTTTTCTTATTATTCAGAGAAAACAAACAAAACACTTTGCATGGGAATCAAAGGTCAAAGTATAAGTAAAACAAAGATCAGGAATCGATACAATTAACTTACTCCACCTATCAAAGACACCAAAGGGAAAGAAACACAAACATGAAGCGACCAGACCATAATGGAAACCTAAACAAAGGAAGACCATAAGGACAGTTACTTTCCGACAAAATGGCCAAATGGCCATCCAAAATAAAAAGACACAAGTGATACACACAGTAAGTAACCAACAACAACATAAATAAACCGCCACAGAAGAACCGCTTTGGAACGGTCAGTGGAAAGAATTCCACTGGGGGGCTTAAATCGATTTTACATGGCCATAATCCTCGCCCTTACAATCAAGCCTGAATGTCTCTCAAAGAAGAAAAGAACAGAGAATGTTTTCTGCTATATAATTTGCCTGGCAGATTAACCTTTGTCCTGCTAAAAAAACACCCATTTCTGACAATCCACCAATCAAATTCCTTGATTTGTTCATTTCACAAAGTGCATGACAGTGTAGATCCTGATCTTCTTGAGAAGCAATCTGATCTGGGTCTACACTGTTTGCAAAGGCAGGCATTGTTGTGTTTAGTAGGATAAGGGTTTAGGGTTTCTTTTCTGCTATGAAATCTAACTGGTTGGTTGGTTGATTTGAGGTTTAACATCCCCGTCAACACTGTAAAGGTCATTTTGGAGACGTTGCTTCCAATTTTGTGGGACTTTTACCCGACATTGAGATGAAATGACATCTCAAGCCCTCTCGCCCAATGAAACCAATAGGGTTTATTAGCATGGACTGTCCGCCTCGCACCGCGGTTCCTGGACAGGCTTAGATCCTCTAAGCGGTTTACCAGTACTAGTGTGCGGGCCGGATTCAGCTCTGCGTGGAAGCATCATGCAGCCCATATATTTCTTCAAGCCCCTATGGGCGGGGGCCGAAATCTAACTGGCAGTTTAAGGAGTTCTTTTCTGCTAGTCTATTTGTTTGACAGTTTCAGGATTTTTTTTCCGCCAAGCAATTCACTTGGCAGTTTCGGAATTTTTTGCCAAATCCTATCCGGGCTTGGAGAAATAGATTGGGCTGCATGATGCTTCTATGCAGAGCTGAAACTGACCAAACATAAGTACTGTCAAACCGCTTAGTGGTGGGAGTCGGTCCGTCCATGCATATAAACCCTATTGGTTTCATTGGGCGACGGACTGAGATGTCATTTCATCTCAATGTCTTGTAAAAGTCCCACAAAATGGGAAGCAATGTCTCCAAAATGACCTAAATAGTGTTGATGGGGACATTAAACCTCAAATCAAACAAACAAAGTTTCAGGATTTCTTTTCTGATAGACAATTTGCTTAACAGTTTTAAGGATTTCTTTCTGCTAGGCAATTTACCTGGCATTTAAACGATTTTAACTGTTGCAGAGAAAAGAGGGTGTATCAATACTAACCTTGCCAGAATGGCCTTACAGACAGTATAAGAAATAAACATCTGCTGATATAATGACCACACATGTCCTCGTAACTTTCTTTCTCCTGTGGTAAGCTTCTCTCCTCAGTATCTAAAGAACAAACATATCAAGTGAACAAGTCCATGTAAAGAAACCCATGTAAAGCCATGATGATCTTACATGAGTGGTCATGTATTATTGAATTTATTAAACGAGTTGAGGAAAAGGGATAAAATGTGAGGCTTTGCTGGGCATTTTATCCCTTTTCTATTTATCATACGACATTTAAAGCGCATTTTATTCACGAGTTTTTAACAGAAATGTCAATATTCTGCCATTAGTATACACGACATCATTAAGGATGTCATGCATGTAATGTTACGGGGTGTATCTAACTAAGCATGTTTAATCCACCAGTGGAATACCTAAATTAATACATGGCATTATTACATTCTCAGACATGACATCATATGATAGTGAAATTTGGGATCTGCAGAGGCAAATATTATATTTCTTTCCTTTAAGAGTAGACCCTTAACCCTTCTCTTGTTGATTATTCAGTTTAGCCACACCCATTTCTGACTTTGAACCAATCAGATTAATTAATGTAATTTATTCCTACAAATTCATAAATTGAATGTCAAACAGTGTAGATCCAGATCAGTAGCCATTCAAACAGTGTAGATCCTGATCAGATGGCTTCTGATCTGGGTCTACACTGTTTGCAAAGAAAAGGGTTGTCGTGAACAGCAGGGTAAGAGTTAATGATAATCAGACCAAAATAGTTTTGCAAGACTTATATCTCCTCTTAGACTTTTGGATGAGTCTTTAAACCAACGTCCCGTCTCCATATGACCTTGGTTGTTGGTGGGAAAAAAACTCTAGCACACATACATACACTTATATCTCCTAGGTATTTAAAGAACAAAAACATCAAGTCTACAAGTCAATGTAATTTCTTACATGCTTTAAAATGAACTAGAATACTGTCGATGGCGCGCCATCGCAAATCCCCACGCTTTCTACAGAGGGGCCAAGTACCGAAAACCCCTCACCCTAGTCCCTAATTTGACTCCATGGTCAAAATATTACCTGTATTATATTCTACTAATCATGCCCTTCAATTTCATATGCCACATGACTATGTTCCAAAAAACTTAAATTTTGACCCTTTGACCCCTCTCCCAGGGCCCCAATCTGACCCCAGGGTCAAAATTTTACTTGTAGTTTATTCTACCCATTATCCCCTTCGCATAGATATGCAACATGACTATGTTCTGAAAAACTTTAATTTTGACCCCCGACCCCCCCAAGTCCGACCCCCAGGGCGTGACCTAGGGGTCACAGCCAAAATCCCGTTCAATATGTTTTACTTTTTTCATAACTAAGTACATGTGCAAAGTTTGGCATCAAAATCTTCAAAATTGACTTTGTAATTGAATTTTATTGATATTTGACCTTTTGACCCCTCCCCAGGGCCCCTGGGGGCGGGGACAAAAAAAAATGTGCTCTTGCGCAAGCCATTCATGTAAGCAACTTACATACCAAATTTGGTTGAATTCCGGCTAACGGTTTAGGAGGAGATAACCGGACAGACAGACGGACAGACGGAGAGACGGACGGAGGCGATAACAATATCCCCACTTTTTTTTAAAAACGTGGGGATAAATATAGAGATTTTGTCAATATTTAAGGGGTGTAAGATTTGTTTTCTTTGTTAAGGTTTACAGAAATTCCTATATTTCATGCAAACAGTGTAAACCCTAATCAGATGATTTCCTCAATGTAAATCTTTTGAATGATTGTTTGTCTCTCATGTCAATAGAGGTGTACCCCGAGGAGCAAATTCTTTCATTTAAGAGTACTTTCTTTCTTAGGGCTGTTCCAGCAAAACATATCAGGGGGGGGGGGGGTGGACACCAGCTTGAAATTTGACTAGCCACCCATGGAAGCAATTTTAGCTGTTTTACACCCATGCATAGAAGTTATTTTAGCTTCATATCACCCATGCATAGAACTTTTTTTTTTAAGAAAAAGGGCTATAAATTTAAGTGTTTGACCTGACAGTGTATGTTGCAAGAAATTGAGCATGTTGACATTATTTCTTTAAACAAAATATTTGTTATCCCAACTTGTTCTGGCTAGAGATGTATATTCCTTCCATTTTTGCCTTTATGACAAACATATATCGTCAGTGACATGCACTTCAGTCATTTAATCCCGTTAAAAGGACACAATCAGTAGTTTTATACAGTAGTTGCATTTTGTACTTTACTTTTGCAGGTTTTTATGAACATCTCTCAAAGTGTTTTCGACTTCCAAAGTAATGCTTATTATTCATTAAGTTAGGGATACCTGTCACCCCCTTAAATGACTTTGAATGTGTCATCACAAAATATTTTAGGCCGGCCCGGCTAGCACAGTTGGTAGTGGTGATAGGTCCTAAGACAATCCGAAGACAATAGCTCAAAGAAAACTTTGAAAAAAAAAATGGACAGGGTAGATTTTTTATTAAGCATCTTTTTTTTTCTCTCATCTCGCCTCCACCCATATTACCCAGGCCACCCCTCCCACCAACCGGCACACAGTTGCATGCAGCACTGTTTGTTGTTGTTGACGCTTTGGTCAAAGTATCTCTCAGGTATGTTGTCTTCTTAGTACTCTTCCTCTTAGTAAATACTCTCAGGTAGGTTAAAGAAAGCTCCCCTGCGGGGAATTGAACCCCGGTCTCCCGCGTGACAGGCGAGTATAACCACTAAATGGGACCACGAAAACTAATTACAAACAGCTCTCACTTCGAATTCTCCGCTAGTTCAGCTTAGTTGTGAACTGAATATCAAGCCTGTGGTATCTAAAACACCTGAAATTCATTTTCTTTTTAAAATACTCACCAGGCAGCCGTTAAATTCATAAAAAAAAAAAAAATGATCTACATTATTTCATGATTTTACAGGAAACAGCCATGTTGGAAACGGAAATAAGATCAATATTTGTGCTGGTGCTCGGCTTTACAGAGTATTTGTATAGTAGAATTTCCAATAAACGGGAAACCAGCTGAAACCAGCCATTACAGTCTCCGCGAATTCTTTTGAAGTGTCACAGGACACTGGTCAGACAGACAGAAATATTTTGCAGGACCGAGCAGAAATCTGCAGGACCGAAATAAACTTCTATCCAATATTAATCGGTTTGCTTAAAGGCGGCCAAATTTATTAGTTATATTTCATGCCAATGCAATGTGATGCAGTGTGATGCAGTAAATAAATAACATATATGTTGATTTTAGTTTTTATTTATTTCTATATAAAATAAAATAAATATGTTGTGGGTATCAGTACTCACTGAGTGGACGATTCTGCTTGGTGACAGTATGTGCATCACGAAATAAATAGGCCAATCTATGTCTTTCTGCAGACTTGAGTGACATGAGTGCTTTGCCAGCCTCAGATTCTAGTTTTTCTGTCTGAGATGAGTTTTTAGCCCTTGCACATGCTATAGCTTTTAAATGTGCTTTGCATGTTTCATGATAAGACACTGCAGATGCTCTGAGGTTTGTACATCCGGTAATGAAGGTATGTTGATTCTTCAGGCTTGAAGGAGCTAAATCTTGGGATTTCTTGCTAAAAAAATCAATGCAAATTTGACATTTCATTAAGTTTTTATCATAATAAAAAAATTAACCAGTCCCTCCCAATTTTCCACCCCTCACTCAGAGTCCTTTCCTTTCTCTCTTTTTTTTCCTCAGACAGTTTACGTTTTTGACCACCCCCAGGCTTGACTCCAGGTTTAGCTCCTTCAAAGTATCTCAACTGAGAAAACATGTTGACTAAGGAAGACAGACAGCTGAACGGACAGACGGACGATTGGATCCTTGTATCGAGCCTTGCTAATGCAGTAGCGAAAACGTGTTAAAATTAAATTAGATTAAAACAGTAGCGATAAAGAAGCGAAATCACCGTTAATATCTTTATTCCATTGAAACGTCGGTTGAAATTGGAAAAAGGCCGAGAAGATTCGATACAACAAAAAATAATATGTTACCTACTAGTGCTGGGTATCAATCAAAATGATCGATACGATATGTGTATCGATACAAAATGATCGATATTCGATATACCATTTGATACATCATCAGAGACACAAAACTGAACAATTTGCCAGTTTCGTAGCTTATGTACACCTTAATTCCATGTCTCATCCATTTGTAGCCAAGAGCTTTGTATTACCGTAATCATTCTAAGTTTTGGGACACCTAAAATGTTGCAGTAATTATGCTAAAAGTTGGACAAATTGATTTTACATTACAGAAATGAGTCCAAAAGATTTAGATGGAATGACAAACGGTGAAGACCCTGATCAGACTGCTCCTCCAGGATCAGTCTGATCTTGGTCTGCACTGTTTGCATACCGTATTCTGTTGTGTATTACCCGCATTGGCGTACTACCCGCACCCCCTTTTTTTTCCAAAATCTGGGGGAAAACTGTTATTCTGTTGTATTACCCGCATGGAACATTTGCTGAAATTTAGGTGGATGCTTAAGTGAGAAAAAGTAAGAATTTGGCCAGTTTTTGTAACACACAACGGAATGCGTGATTGTCATCAATTTACAGGGCTTCCATTAACTCCCAAATTCAGGAAGTCCCAGACTTCCTACCCTTGAAATCTGGAAGTCCCACTGGAAAATTCAGGGAGTCTCAATTTTGAAGCAAGGTGTTTGCGGATCGTAAAATTGTTTTGATGAAGAAATATATATTAATTAATCTATGAATCTCTTGTTTGCATTTTTAATCACCTGTATATTCTTTTAGATGGCTAGTAAAGTGTGGATAGGTAAACTGACCGGCTCAAAAATGATTTGAATAGTGTTGACTTGGCCGTTCAACTCAAAACAATCAAGCAAAGCTCTGTGAGGAAGTTAAAACTACTCATAACTATGTGACATACATGCGGTCAGTACAGTGCAGAGGAGTGCATACAAAAAAGAAAAGTATTTTTGCTTGGCCTGTAAAAATTTTATAACTTTCCAAGTAACCCCCACCCCCCACCCAAAAAAATAAAATAAATACCAGAGGACCAATGGTCCTGAAGACGCTCACCTGACAGCAAGCATTGATTATTTTTAGCATTTGGCTGTATGACCAAGTGGACCTTAATCACATTCCTGACTCTTGAAGATCAGTTGGAAAATTTTGAGTTTGAATTTTCAGTTATATTTAGCCAAGATAAAGCCTTAGATGAGCTAAAAGGTCAGGAGAAAATATATGGTTAATGGGTGGAATGCTTAACCATTTCTAAAGGGGGTGAGGCCCTCAATTTAACCTACGGTGTCCAAAGATCTATGTAACTAAATGCCCCTTATCACAAGAAAATATATGGTTTATGGGAGAGGATCTGAACAGTTTCTGATATTTGATGCATTTTATGTAATGCAGGGGTGGGGCATGCCCCCAGGGTCTCAAGATGCAAGTCACTTAAAGCCCCTTATCATAAGCAATAAGAATATATATTGTTTATGGGTGGGGATCTGAACAGTTTTCAAGAAATTGGTCACTTTTTGAAAAAACAAAAAAAGGGGGAGGGTTACTTGAGGTGTTACTTCCAATTCTAAAGGGGGTGGCGGCAGGTCGAAGACTCGTACAATAAAATTCTGTATTTTACAAAACACTGTAGAATAAGCTATTAATATTTAACCAAATCGATGAAATACCTGTAATTGTTAAAGGGGTAATGTTATTTCTTTTAAAAAGTTGCTTACTGTAAATCCCAGTACACCTGAATGTAAAGGTTGATAGAAGTCAATGCATGTTTTGGTGGGTGGTTCTGAAGAAGAAACTTTTGAAGAGGTTAAGACTTCTTCAACGGGGGGGGGGGGGGGGGGGGGGGTCATGCCCCTCCTCCCCCGGGGTTCCACAGGTCCATGTCACTGAATGCGCTTTATCATAAGGAAAATAATATATATGGTTTATGGGTGGGGATCTTAACCGTTTCCAAGATATTAAGCATTTTTTGCAATAAAGGGGGTGGGGCATGCCACCCCGGGGACCCTCCGATACCCTGATGTCCAAAGGTCTGTGTCACTGAATGCGCCTTATCATAAGGAACAAGAATATATATGGTTTATGGGTGGGGATCTTAACCGTTTCCGAGATATTAAGCATTTTGTGCAAAGAAGGGGGTGGGGCATGCCCCCCCCCCGGGGGGCCCCAGGGTCCCAAAATCCATGTCACTTAATGCGCCTCATCATAAGGAATAAGAATATATATGGTTTAGTGGCATTATTTGTAACAGTTTGCAAGATATCAGACATTTCTACTTTTTCCCATACAAATGCCCATGTTACCAAATTTAACCTTGGCGTAAAATAGGTCAAGGTCATCTCAGGGACACCATTTATGCAATTTATGATGGGCCCATGTCCCAGGTGCTACATGCCAAGTTTCATGCAAATCGGCCCAGTGGTTCCGGAGGAGAAGATTTTCGAAGGGTTTTTACCATATATGGGCATGGTGGCCATCTTGGTCATGTGACCTAGACCAAAAATGCAAACTTTCGTTCCCCCACCCCATGGAGCCTCCACATGAAATTTGACTACAATCGGCCCAGCGGTTCCGGAGGAGAAGACGTTTGAAAATGTGAACACACACACACACACACACAGAATTTTTGCCTGGCCATACTATCAGCTCACCAATGAGCCTTCGGCTCAGGTGAGCTAAAAAAGATAACAATCGCATTACCCATCCCCATATATGCCTAGTGACCTATTTTTGGGGTCATTAGCAAACCATGTAGACCCAGATCAGACGCCATAAAACATAGCGCCTGATCTGTGTACATTGTAGATAACAATAAAACAAACCTGACACCCACTGTCATATATGGATTAAAAAGAAATAAAGAAAAATATTTTGTAAAAGATCTTTGCCAAACTTTGCAAAACATACGCTTCGAGTCTTCATTGTACTCTAAACACTCAGAACTGCTTCAGGCAAACAGGCAGAAACACGTGCAACTTTGGTCAATTGGAGCAGACTTAGATGACTCAGCAGTAGTTTTTTTTTTTTGTTTTTTTTTTTGCTTTTTGGCTAACAGACAGATCAGACTGCAGCTCGGACCCTGACAAACCGGCCTGGTCACATTCGCCGGTTTTACGTATTTTTAAGGCACCAAAATCAAACGTCGATCGCAGCGACATTTTGGGATTTTATAAATTATTTTCGTCATTTCACCTAGTGAACACCTGCTATTTACTCAAGAAAAAAAAACGTATCTATCTATGAAACTATTGTCACACTTTGCATCGCTAATGATAATCTCACTAGCAAACACCTTAATTACGACCCGCTTTAATTTAAACAGTAACAAGTTTACAGGATTAAAAAAAACATTTATCGTCAATGAGATAATTAGTTTATCCTCAACTACTAAACCCTTAAATTATATGCAAAAACCGAGCAATCACCTCGACACGTTTTTCACACACCGATGACGATCAAAGGTGTGCCGACGCACGTGATTCTGACTGTCAATATTATACCGCGCAGATAGAAAATGGGACGTCCTTAGTACTCAATAAACACAGAAAGCGGTTTCAGCTAAGAAGGCGGAGCAAACTTTTTACAAACCGCTAAAAGTGGGCGGGTTTATACGTCTCCGTAAATATTTTTGGCCGTACAGAGAAATTTTCGGGAGTCCGCGGGATGTTTAATTTGGGCATCCGGAAGCGATTTCAGGACGAAATATACGCCGTACGTCCGCCTAACGGAAGCCCTGAGTTACTTCAAAAGGCGGGAAAATGCACGTGCGTGCGAGTATCACCAGAAAGCATGTATTTTACATTAAAATGTTGAAAAAACTTTACCTGTACTTACCATTGTTATTTATTTATTAACCCACATATGCCCGCGGCCCTTTTTTTGGGACATTGGAAAACAGTGCAGTCCCAGATCAGACCCCTCAGAAAGATACCGCAGACGTCTGATTTGGATATACACTGATGATTTATAACGGTTCAATTATGACACTATTGTTAATCCCTGTCATATAATTGCCACCTGCGGTTATTGTCGATAAGGTGTGAAAATATGGTCAAGTTATGTCTCTAATTTTCGTTTATTCCCCAGTCATAAAATTTAATCCGCAATCAAAGTGAAAATTATTTAATTGCTCCTTAGACGAGTTGCTACGACTACTCTACTATCTTGGGTTTTACGGAAAATTGAAGGCTTAACGCAGCAGAAAAACAGGTAGTAAATGATTCGATACTTTGATTGGAATGGACCGAAATGGCTACCCGCAAAGTACCGAGACGGACCGAAACTGCCGGACCCGTGGTCTGGGAAACTGTCAGAAAATGCCGGTCATTTTCGGAAATTGCCGGTTTTGTCCAACGGACCAACGGTTTTCGCGGAGACTGAGCCAAGGGAAATAATCCAAACTATTTTACTCAAAATAACCTGCCCCACTATGCTCCCTTGACCAGCCTAGCATAGAAGCGATTTTTCCCTTCCGATAGCCATGTGAAGAAGAACAATTAAGAGTGATGACAATCTAGTGTAGAAGATCTATTAACTGCCGTCCGGGTCACCCTTATTTTTTTTGCTGGAACAGCCCTTATGAAGCACTTGCAAAAGAGAAAGTTACAAAAATTGCTTCCTCATTAAACCAGGGATTGTGGGTTCGATCCTGGGCTTCTCCAGACTTGTGGATGAGTCTTTAAACCGAGGTCCTCTCTCAGTATGACCACAGCTGCTGGTGGGACATAAACCTTACAAACAAACCTATACAGAAATTGTTTCCTAGTTCATGTGTTTCTATATTTCTTCATTGAGGAATATGTTTACCTTCAAGGGTTTCTTCATCTGTGTCTGTTTCCCCACTCTCTCTATCCCGCTCAAATCTTTCTCGACTTCTCTCTTTCACGCTGTCCTCACTGATGACTGACTGCTGACTACGAGACTCAAACACTTTGTGCGCCATCAGGTGACTGCGAATTCTGTATATTTCATCTATGGACTGGATCAGTGTCTTGTTGGGTCTGAAAGAAACATTTTATATGTCAATTAATACCAACTTTTCTGAGCACTGGGGTTAACCTAGGTATACATTTTGTCATATGTCTCAAATTTCTGTAATCTTCAAAGTGGAAACTAAAATTCTCTTATTCGTCAGATTTCATTTTAGACCTTTAAGTCTGACAAAATGTATAAAGATGTTTTGACCCATTTTATACAGATTGTTGTTGGTTTGCAGTTTAATGGCCCAGTCAACACTATTAAAGTTATATCATGCCAGGTAGTTTAACTAACCACACCTTTCCTGGGCAGGCTCATTCAAAAGCGTTTAACCAGTGCAGTGCACATTCTTTTGTCAGAAAGTGACCACTGCCCTTCCTGAATCTGCTGAATGACCGAAGAAAAGATTTCATGATCCATTTCAATGAACAAATCAGCAGGCACAAAACCTGAGCTAGAGAGGCCTACAAGAATCATACATGAGTGCGAGGGGTGGACAGAAAAATCTCTTCCGAGGGTCACATTCCAGCATCATAAGGCTTGCGGAGTGATGTTGGACCGTGATCACGAGGGACGGATTTTCTATCCATCCCTCACACCATGTAAGATTCTTTTTCTTGCAGATCTTTCAATTCGAAGCTTGGATTCTCAATAATCCAGTCACTGTGGTTGCAGACATTACCATATTGTGATGACAATCGTGTGATATTTAGTGACGTCACATAATGTGCTGTGACGTCAACCTTAACATTTTTTTTTACCTTGTTTCTAGGTAAAAACACCAAGGTAAGAACAGAATTTCTATTCCATGCTAGAACTATGGATTTCCTTATCTGGTGTGCAAGAATGCATTTAATACAGCAAAACCCCACAAGGGGACAATGTGAAACAATGCAGGCCTAGATCAGAACACATTGTCTGATCAGACTCTTCACTATTTGCCAAAAGTTCACTCATTTTCTAAATATATTTTATAAAAGTACCTGAACCTGACACAGTTCAATTTCTAATAAGGCACTTATCCATTTCAAAATTAGTAAAACACCCCTATTCAAATACATTGATAATTTTACCGCTGAGAAAACGCAAATTCTAAGATGAAAAATTGTAATATTTTTCTTATTTCTGCTCAAAATATAGATTGTGGGGATTCGTTAGAACCGCCTCATCGAGGCGGTTCTAACGAGTACCCACAATTTATATTTTAGAACAGAAATAAGAAAAACTAGAGCTGTGAGTGAAACTGACTAGGGCCCCGGCAGCGCTATCAGAAATTTGTGGACGGACAGACGGACAGACAGACAGACAGACGGACGGACAGAGTGATTACTATAGGGCACCCACACTTTCAGTGCGGGGCCCTAATAAGGGTTACCCCTGTAAATCCCAGTTTCACTATATAAAAGTGGGGTTCAACGGGGTCAAAATTATAGAGGCGTGTTTTCGTGATTGTAGAAATGAATTGGCTGATTTTTTTTGCAAACAGTGAAGGCCTACAGAATAAATCCCATTGAATTATGTTGATTCCGCCCATAGTTGAGAAGGAAGGGGTGGTATACAATTATACCTTTTCATGTGTTTCAGTATGTCCATCATGTTACAGTGGTACAGAATAGCTGCCATAGCAAATCTGGACACCATGTCTAGCAGAGGTTCTTCAACAATATCATAGGTGTCCCAGTCTGTTGGAAGAAAAGAAGCGAAACGATAATTATCTCATTTGACCTGAACACAAGAAATATCACCCTTAGTACCGTATTTACTATATGTATTTGGACAGACAGGTCTGAGCAAACAATGAAGACCCAGATGAGATGCCACGGAATGCGGCATCTCATCAGGGTCTACACTGCTTGCCACTCATCAAGCTATTTTTAGACAGAACACTGGATAGTAATTTGAGCTTGTTCAAATTTTAGAACAAATACAGTAAGGAGTTGAGGTGATCAAATACTTAGGGTAAATATGGCAGATGAACACAAGAAAATCACCCTGACTACAGTTTGAATTTGGACAAACAGGTCTGAGCAAACGGTGAAGACCCTGATCAGATGCTGCAGAATGTAGCATCACATAAGGCCCAACACTGTTTGCCACTCCTCCAGCTATTTATAGACACAACATCGAGTAGTACATTGAGCTTGTTGATATTTTAGAATAAGGAACTCTCCAATTTATGTTCTTCAAGTTTATGAGTGTAGCCAACTAGGAGGGCTAGATGCAAGAATTCTAGTACACCACAGCTACGTAACAGCACAGTTGCGTATAACACGGAATTCAACTATAACACGGATGCTGTTTGGACCCCAAATTTTCTCCAACCTTCCATTTTTTGCTTCGGTAAAAAAATCCTAGCTAGTTAACACTGTACTTAGAAGAAAATCCAGGAGTGTTAATGCAATAAACATGAGATGCAATCAACTCAAAAGTGTCAGCTTAGCAAGATAAGAGATCACCATTAAAGAATGCAGTTTAATTTACAATTTAATAAAGCGGCTGTAAAATGAGCCCAAACTTTCATACCCGCCTTTTTGAGCAAGATTTAGGCGAACATCAAAGTTTTCTGTTACCCATATCATTGGAAAGTCCACTGTTTAGAAACTACCGCTACTGTTTTCCTGAACAGGATTGGTTAATGATGCAATTTTGTTCAAGGAAGTAACATATACATGTTGAATGTCAATGTTTTATTTAAATGGGATGTTTTTCTTTGATACAAAAATTGTTTGAATCCAGTAAAAAATATTTTCTAAATAGCTAAATGGTTGTGTTTTGAGAAATGCGCCTTGCGTTACGCATTATTTATTTTTGAAAGTTCCATGTTTATTTACCAATAGCAGCGTACAGTGTGCTGCTTTTGTTTTGGTGCAAAAAAAAAAACAAGAATGCAGATGCAGATCAGACGCCGTGTTCTGTGGCGTCTGATCTGAGTCTGAATTCTTTGCCAATGTCCCAGAAAAGGGCTACTAGGTATATAAGGGTTCATCTAACCACACTTTTCATGGGCAGGCATAGTCCTTCCATTATGCAGTTAAGCAGTACAATGCACACTCTTCTTCCAGTAACTGACAAACTGTACTTCTTAATCAGTGGAAGGGAGAGAATAATCACAGAAAAGATTTCAGGATCACTACTAAAACACACCTTTTTCAAATTCATTGTAAATTTTATGGCCAAAGAAACGGAAATTTTCAGATGAAAAATTGTGGTATTTTTCTTATTTCTCTACTATCTATATTTTGAGCAGAAATAAGAAAAATGTTTACCCCTGTAAACCCCAGTTTTACTATGATTCAAGGGGGTCAGAATTATAAAGGCGTATTACCATGATGATCAATCTCAAACACGAATGGTAAGAAACATTGGAAATCTCATAGCAACAGATATGGTAACTATTTTGTGATAACTGAAGGATAGTTTCCCCGATTTCTCCATATAAACCTATGTTGTGGGTACTCATTAGAACCACCTCACCGAGGTGGTTCTAATGAATACCCACAACATTGGTTTATATGGAGAATTGACAAAAACTATCCTTTAGTTATCACAAAATACTTACCTTATCTGTTGATATGCAGCCAGTGTTCTTACCATGTTTTTCAGCAATATCCTGCGTCAAAAGCACCATATGTATTGTTCTGTCTGTCTTCACACCAATACCCAGCTCTAGCAGAACTTGTACATCCTCAGTCATGATAGATGGTGGTACAGAAGAGTAGACGTCCTCTGGAGTGGCAAGGTTTTCCAGCAAGAACACCATGGTCTTCACATTCTGTATCTCGGATGGATCTAGGTATTAAAAATTCATGTACAGTAAAACTTGTTTTAACCCATTTTGTACAGAAGTGGATCTTTCTCCTTATATATAGTAGGAGTCCATTTCAAAATTTAGGGCTGTAAGGTTGTGTTATCTTTAAAATTTGGAGTAAAATTCCTATATTAAGACCACCTTTTGGGACTGTTCAAAAGTAGTCTTTGAGACCACTTTTGAACAGTTCCATAGGTGGTCTTGGAACAGAGGATACTGTATGCAGAAAACACAAAGAAAGAATAACTTCATCCTACTAAATAAAGCTATTTATTTAGGATGCTTACTTGTACAACAAATACTCACTTGTACAAAAAACATACAGAGAAATAAAATAAAATTATTTATTCACATTTCCTGATGCAAAATATATAGTTTAATAAAATATTATTTCAATAAAGCTGTCTTGTTAACTTGTTTTACACAGTCTTGTTTTATTTGGCAGTATTTGGACACCGAGTAGATTCAGATCGAAGAGGGGGGGACGCAGTGACAATGTATGATCCAGCTTGCACGCACGAGGACTGAATTATTAAAATAGTTGCACTCAAAATATTGTGAATTCCAATTTTGTCATTTTGAGTATTCCAAAATGTGCACACTCCAAATGTGTGCTCCAAAATTTTGTAAAATTCCAGAAATTGCGCACCTCCTATAGTACGCTCCAATTTTTTATAAAAACAGTATTCCAAATATTGCGTACATCCTGTTTGTACGCTCCACAATTTTTTAGCATTCTAAATATTGCGCACATCCTATTTGTACGCTCCAAATTTTGTAACACTCCAGAAATTGCGCACCTCCTATAGTACGCTCCAAATTTTTTAAAATAGAGTATTCCAAATATTGCGTACATCCTGTTTGTACGCTCCACAATTTTTAGCATTCTAAATATTGCGCACATCCTGTTTGTACGCTCCAAATTTTTTAACACTCCAAATACTGCGCACATCCTATTTGTACGCTCCACTGTATTCCAAACATTATGCACAGACTATTGTGCACTCAAACTAATCCTGACATTGTGCACTTCGTATAAAATGTGCACACCAAAATGCACTCCATGACACGCATTCCACAACACCTTCCGCATTGTGCAAAGCGTATCATGTAATCCATCCCATATTATATATCCAAACAGCCCCGGCTGCGCGTTCAAACCTGACCTATGACTTGCAATTTAGAAATATTTTAGTATGACCCAGGTGGAAACATACCCTCGGGCTATGGCTAACCACTTCCATGAGGGAGAAGCCACCCAGTTCAAATAGAAAAGTTATTTAGAAATATTTTAGTATGACCCAGGTGGAAACATACCCTCAGGGTATGGCTAACCAGTTCCATGAGGGAGAAGCCACCCAGTTCAAATAGAAAAATTCTGAAATGAACAAACTTAGGCTCAAGGCGTAAAGTTTCAT
Source organism: Lucinisca nassula (assembly GCA_963580285.1). Lineage (NCBI taxonomy): Eukaryota > Metazoa > Mollusca > Bivalvia > Lucinida > Lucinidae > Lucinisca > Lucinisca nassula. The sequence goes on along the minus strand of OY757018.1, from coordinate 109,327,861 downwards.
TAGAATCTAACAGCTATCTAAGCAAAGCGTCCCCCCCATCGAATGCTGAATTCCGCTGAATTCCGCCCCCACTTGAGTTTATCATTAGCATGTCTCGGTGAAGAAAGTGCAAGGCAACTCTAAACTTAACACAACTGTCCACAGCGCCCCTTTGAACATCAGTCTTTGGTTTCGTCCATTTCAACTGTTTGCATCAGGATCAAATGATGAACAATCCAATTAGAAACCTGAAATCAAAAGAACTTTCGGCAGTATAATGTAAAAACTTCCTGGACTGCCAACAAGACCACAATGACAGCGGTGGGTGGGTGGGTTTTTTGATTCTCCTTAAAAAATGGCGACTTCCTTTTGCAGGATTTGGAAAAACGGAAAAGGAAGGTTTCCCTGAGCCTGCGCAAGACGTTAAATCACCTTCCAGTTCTACAAGACGCCTGACTACTGAACAACATACAAGGTGCAAGCGCTCAGTGACCTGGACCAACTGTCATGGCCGATACGAGATGGAAAATACGATCAGACTTTGTTTAAACCTAATTATAAGCGAACTACCACCCTGGAGCTGCAATTGTGACCCATAATGACAGTCCATCCAATTCATTCGCACCAAATAAATGGGATTATCATTTAGTTGATAATCCCTATTAAAGGAGAATTAGTCTTAATTTTAGGTGGTCTTAATAGTGGAATTTGCCTGTATTTGGAAAATGGCTAAAATGTCTATTAAAGTGAGTGAGTGAGTGAGTGTTTGAGTTTTACATCCCACCAACAGCTAAGGTCATCTGGAAATGGGACCTCGGTTTAAAGACTAATCTGAAAGTCTGGAGAAGCCCAGGATCAATCATGCGACCCCTGGTTTACAAGTAGCATAACCACTGCACCATGGGGGCTTCTAAAATGTCTATTAAACATTTTGCAAATAGTGTAGGCCTTGATCAGATGCCATGTTCTGCTGCATCTGATCTGAGTCTGCACTGTTTGCCAGTATCCCGTTTTGGGGATTTTCCGTACGAAATGGGTTAAGCGAGGGCAATTGCAAAAGCTACTTATGCAAAAGCTACTCACATTTTTTTCAGCAAAAGTATTCGTGCATAATACCATGTTTAAGAATCAAAGTTTTAATGATATGTTAGCAATCGACATCAATAGTTTTGAACAAATGGACCCTCGTCTTAACAGAGGAATTTCACTGTATCATCAAGATGTTTACCCTAGTCTTAACAGAAGAATTTCACTGTATCATCAAGATGTTTACCCTAGTCTTAACAGAAGAATTTCACTGTATCATCAAGAAGTTTACTCTAGTCTTAACAGAAGAATTTCAGTGTATCAACAAGAAGTTTACCCTAGTCTTAACAGAAGAATTTCACTGTATCATCAAGAAGTTTACTCTAGTCTTAACAGAAGAATTTCAGTGTATCATCAAGATGTTTACCCTAGTCTTAACAGAAGAATTTCACTGTATCATCAAGATGTTTACCCTAGTCTTAACAGAAGAATTTCACTGTATCATCAAGAAGTTTACCCTAGTCTTAACAGAAGAATTTCAGTGTATCAACAAGAAGTTTACCCTAGTCTTAACAGAAAAATTTCACTGTATCATCGAGAAGTTTACTCTAGTCTTAACAGAAGAATTTCAGTGTATCAACAAGAAGTTTACCCTAGTCTTAACAGAAGAATTTCACTGTATCATCAAGAAGTTTACCCTAGTCTTAACAGAAGAATTTCACTGTATCATCAAGATGTTTACCCTAGTCTTAACAGAAGAATTTCAGTGTATAAACAAGAAGTTTACCCTAGTCTTAACAGAAGAATTTCACTGTATCATCAAGAAGTTTACCCTAGTCTTAACAGAAGAATTTCAGTGTATCAACAAGAAGTTTACACTAGTCTTAACAGAAGAATTTCACTGTATCATCAAGAAGTTTACCCTAGTCTTAACAGAAGAATTTCACTGTATCATCAAGATGTTTACCCTAGTCTTAACAGAAGAATTTCAGTGTATAAACAAGAAGTTTACCCTAGTCTTAACAGAAGAATTTCACTGTATCATCAAGAAGTTTACCCTAGTCTTAACAGAAGAATTTCAGTGTATCAACAAGAAGTTTACCCTAGTCTTAACAGAAGAATTTCAGTGTATCATCAAGATGTTTACCCTAGTCTTAACAGAAGAATTTCAGTGTATCAACAAGAAGTTTACCCTAGTCTTAACAGAAAAATTTCAGTGTATCAACAAGTAGTTTACCCTAGTCTTAACAGAAGAATTTCAGTGTATCAACAAGAAGTTTACCCTAGTCTTAAAAGAAAAAATTCACTGTATCATCAAGAAGTTTACCCTAATCATAAGAAGAATTTCACTGTATCATCAAGAAGTTTACCCTTGTCTTAAAAGAAGAATTTCAGTGTATCATCAAGAAGTTTACCCTAGTCTTAACAGAAGAATTTCACTGTATCATCAAGAAGTTTACCCTAGTCTTAACAGAAGAATTTCACTGTATCATCAAGAAGTTTACCCTTGTCTTAAAAGAAGAATTTCAGTGTATCATCAAGAAGTTTACCCTAGTCTTAAAAGAAGAATTTCACTGTATCATCAAGAAGTTTACTCTAGTCTTAACAGAAGAATTTCAGTGTATCAACAAGAAGTTTACCCTAGTCTTAACAGAAGAATTTCACTGTATCATCAAGAAGTTTACCCTTGTCTTAAAAGAAGAATTTCAGTGTATCATCAAGAAGTTTACCCTAGTCTTAACAGAAAAATTTCACTGTATCATCAAGAAGTTTACTCTAGTCTTAACAGAAGAATTTCAGTGTATCATCAAGAAGTTTACCCTAGTCTTAAAAGAAGAATTTCACTGTATCATCAAGAAGTTTACCCTAGTCTTAACAGAAGAATTTCAGTGTATCAACAAGAAGTTTACCCTAGTCTTAACAGAAGAATTTCACTGTATCATCAAGAAGTTTCCCCTAGTCTTAACAGAAGAATTTCAGTGTATCAACAAGAAGTTTACCCTAGTCTTAACAGAAGAATTTCACTGTATCATCAAGAAGTTTACCCTAGTCTTAACAGAAGAATTTCACTGTATCATCAAGATGTTTACCCTAGTCTTAACAGAAGAATTTCAGTGTATAAACAAGAAGTTTACCCTAGTCTTAACAGAAGAATTTCACTGTATCATCAAGAAGTTTACCCTAGTCTTAACAGAAGAATTTCAGTGTATCAACAAGAAGTTTACACTAGTCTTAACAGAAGAATTTCACTGTATCATCAAGAAGTTTACCCTAGTCTTAACAGAAGAATTTCACTGTATCATCAAGATGTTTACCCTAGTCTTAACAGAAGAATTTCAGTGTATAAACAAGAAGTTTACCCAAGTCTTAACAGAAGAATTTCACTGTATCATCAAGAAGTTTACCCTAGTCTTAACAGAAGAATTTCAGTGTATCAACAAGAAGTTTACCCTAGTCTTAACAGAAGAATTTCAGTGTATCATCAAGATGTTTACCCTAGTCTTAACAGAAGAATTTCAGTGTATCAACAAGAAGTTTACCCTAGTCTTAACAGAAGAATTTCAGTGTATCAACAAGAAGTTTACCCTAGTCTTAACAGAAGAATTTCAGTGTATCAACAAGAAGTTTACCCTAGTCTTAAAAGAAAAAATTCACTGTATCATCAAGAAGTTTACCCTAATCATAAGAAGAATTTCACTGTATCATCAAGAAGTTTACCCTAGTCTTAACAGAAGAATTTCACTGTATCATCAAGAAGTTTACCCTAGTCTTAAAAGAAGAATTTCAGTGTATCATCAAGAAGTTTACCCTAGTCTTAAAAGAAGAATTTCACTGTATCATCAAGAAGTTTACTCTAGTCTTAACAGAAGAATTTCAGTGTATCAACAAGAAGTTTACCCTAGTCTTAACAGAAGAATTTCACTGTATCATCAAGAAGTTTACCCTTGTCTTAAAAGAAGAATTTCAGTGTATCATCAAGAAGTTTACCCTAGTCTTAACAGAAAAATTTCACTGTATCATCAAGAAGTTTACCCTAGTCTTAACAGAAGAATTTCACTGTATCATCAAGAAGTTTACCCTAGTCTTAACAGAAGAATTTCACTGTATCATCAAGAAGTTTACCCTAGTCTTAACAGAAGAATTTCACTGTATCATCAAGAAGTTTACCCTAGTCTTAACAGAAGAATTTCACTGTATCATCAAGAAGTTTCCCTTGTCTTAACAGAAGAATTTCACTGTATCATCAAGAAGTTTCCCTTGTCTTAACAGAATAATTTCACTGTATCATCAAGAAGTTTCCCTTGTCTTAACAGAAGAATTTCACTGTATCATCAAGAAGTTTCCCCTAGTCTTAACAGAAGAATTTCACTGTATCAACAAGAAGTTTACCCTAGTCTTAACAGAAGAATTTCACTGTATCATCAAGAAGTTTACCCTAGTCTTAACAGAAGAATTTCACTGTATCATCAAGAAGTTTCCCTTGTCTTAACAGAAGAATTTCACTGTATCATCAAGAAGTTTACCTTGATCTAAACTTCTAAGGCCATTGCTGAATATTCTGTTTTCCATCCAGGCCTCCATGCTTGTTTCCTCATCTGTGATTGGTGAACCTTGTAACATGTCTCCTAGGCAGCAGCCAATCAGAAGTGAGCAACAGCATTCAAGATCAAGCAGCCAGGACTGACTGTTTGGCTTAGCTATGTCTGAAATTCACAAATATATTTGATACAACAAAATATATACAAATAAAGTGTTGTCAACTTGGCAGTTCCACCAAGAGTTTGGAATACTGAACTTTGAAAAAAAATTATACAACACAAAAAAAAACTTTGAATGTCCCATTAAAGATGGTTAATAAGTATATTATTACCTGCTGACTTTTCAAAGCTACTGGAAGTATTACGTTGAAAAACTATCATTTTTTCGACTGTGTATTGTTTTTGTTTTTTTGGGTTTTGGTTTTACGGCCCTTTCAAGATTATTTCACTCATATCGAGCCGATCGTTAATCAGAGGACGGGGAGAACCGGAGTACCCGGATAAAAACCACCTGACCTTCCGTTGCAGAACTTGGCATCTCACATGTGACCTGAGCGAGGCTCGAACCACAGGGGTGAGAACCCTAATGATCAAGAGTCAGCACTCTTAACCACTAGGCCACTGAGGCCAGTTTCGATTGTGTATTGTCTATCTGGAGTGATTGTAACTATTTTGATGGTATCTAAACGTTTTTAGTCAGTCATAATCACTTATATACAGATGAACTTCTATGCTGGCTTTCACTCAAGCAATTTTCTTCAAGATTTTGCTTTCATGATTTATAAGACTGTTCATAATTTCTGGTAGTCTGACAATAGTAAGTCTGATATGAACTTAAAATTTTGGAAAATACATCTGGCCCAAAAGTTATAAAACTTCTTTCTTCCATGCTCACCTCAGTTGAGCATTAAACTGATCCTGCTCATAAATTTTAAAGTGCCAACAAAGGCATTTTAAGATATTCTGTGCTGACATGAGCAGGAAAACTATCTGCTTTATTTGTATTTCAATAGTTATGTAAGTATTGCAAATTTCATGAGCAGGATAAATGATATTCTGTGCTGATCTGACCATGAAAATTATCTGCTTTATTTGTACTTCAAAAGTTATATGAGTATTGCAAATTTCATGAGCATGATAAATGGCATTCTGTGCTGATCTGAGCAGGAAAATTATCCGTTTTATTAGTATTTTAATAGTTATATGAGTATTGCAAATTTCATGCTCAACTAAGTCTGGGCCTGAGATGTGTTGCATTAAAACCTGCTAAGCAAGGCAATCTGCTCAGATCCTCTGTTGCCTGCATGAGGGTTCTAGGAACACTTGGCTTGCCATTAACCCTTTTTGTACCAAATGAAATCTTCCTCCTTATACAAAGCAGGAAACCATTTCAAAATTTAGGGATGTCAGGTTGTGTTTTCTTCAAAATTTATTTGGAAAATGGCTGTTTGTTTTTCAAACAGTGTAGGCCCTGATCAGATGCTGCATTTTGCGGCATCTGATCTGGGCCTGCACTGTTTGCCAATAACCCATTTTTGGGTTTCCGGTACAAAATGGGTTAAGAAACATTCTAATGCTGTTGCAAATGCAATGCAACATTATTGGATAATGTCAAAAATTTCCAGTATGCTGTCCAGTGATGCAATGCAATAAAACAGAATTTTCACACTGAATTTGAACTGAAAGTGATAATTTAACTCACAAAATGACAATTTAGAATAGTTATGTCTGATTTTTTGCACCCCCCACACCCCACATCTTTGCAAGCCAAGGGTACTGAGCCGACTATGCTCCCTTCGTGTAAGTGAGCGTAGTGGACTCAGTGCCCTGCCAAGGGTACTAGGGCACTGAGTTCCCTATGTTCCCTTACATCTAAGGGAACACAGTGTTCCCTTACATGTAAGGGAATGTAGTGGACTCAGTACCCTGGCCTTGCAAAAATGCCCCACCCCCATCATATGTATCAATGAAAATAGTGACCTATATCTTGACTCATCAGATGTTCTAAAACATGTTTTCTCATGGCATTGGTCATTTTGTTTTACACCTGACAGTTATACATTTTGGATTTGGGTTTTATAGTCCTTTAATATTATTTTACTTATATCATGTCTTTCATTGCAGACATTGGCATCTAATGAGACATGAGTGAAGTCTGAACTCATAGCAGTGCAAGACCTAATAATTAAAGGACCTACCACTCTCTAGGCTAATTCGGCAGACGACAAATTGGTGATATTTTTGAAAACTGGACTTGACATTTCATGCAAATTGTCTCCATTGGAGACAATTTGTACGAAACGTCAAATCCTGTTTTCTTCTAAAATCAGAAAAATATTTCAAAATTTATCTAATGCAAAACAAATATCCAGCATGCAGATCATTAACCAATAGGCCACAGAAGCCTGTTTTTATAGTAATAAAACTCCCTATAATACACATGTACATGCATTCAAAACCTGTGGGAAAAGAAATTTCAATAAAGCCAGCTGAGACAGATTTTACATGTAAAGAACAAGCATAAAACCTACCTTCATCTACAGCTTTAGCAGCATCTTTTGAAACAAGCTTGCAGCTTTTGTCCAAGTTTGGCAGAAGAGAAAGAAGAGCATTTAAAAGTGGAATAACTTTGCATGGAGACAACATCAGAAGACCGTTGAAAATATGAGACAGCATTGATCCACTGGGTGACTGGTAAAGTGTTTCTGAAAATAGAAAACAGGAGGTCCATGATGGCCCTGAATATGGTACATGAAATATGAGATGGAGTCGATGAGTTGAGCAATTTTGGTTGACCGTGACCCAAGGAACATTTCTGTGATATTATTTCACAATCAGTCCAGCTGTTTAGGAGTAAAAGTCATTTAAATGTTTTTCTTTCTTTTTTTATATATATATATATTTAATAATAATAATAATAATAATAATAATCGACCTTATTTATAGAGGGTAACACATTTAGTACTAGTACTAATCTTCCATGTGGCCCTCTTTTCCTGGGAACAAACCAGTACTAACCAATGTGGATAAAGTCTCTTGCTCAAGGAAACAACACTTGCCGCTCGTGGGGTTCGAACCCGGTACCTCTCGATCCCGAGGCCGATACTTTACCACTGCACCACAGTGCTCTGTTAGCTCTGTTTTAGCTCTGTTTTAGCTCTAGTGGCTATCTTTTTTTCATCAGTGCTTAATGGTTGCAGCAATTTTGTAAGACGATCAACCAAGGAACATTCCTGTGAAATAATTTCAATATCCATCCATGAGTTTATAAACAGGAGTCATTTAAATGCTTTTCTATTTTTATCACAAATGGCAATCTTGTTCACTGGAGCAGAACAGTTTGAGTAATTTCAGTAGAGAAACAACCATGAAACATTCCTGTGAAATTATTTCAAAACCCATCCACTGGTTTTAACAGGAGCGGAGGTCATTTAAACGTTTTTTTTTTTATACTTTTAACCCTTACCTTGCTGAATATTTAACTTAGCCACACCCATTTTTGATTTTCAGCCAATCTGATTACATGATATAATGTGTTTGTTCAAATTCACCAACTGAATGACAAACAGTGTAGATCCTGATCAGATGGCTTCTTCAGAAGCCAAGATGGCTTCTCAGAAGCCATCTGATCTGGATCTACACTGTTTGCAAAGATAGGGGTTGCTGTGAACAGCAAGATAAGGGTTAACATGGTAGATGATGGCAACATTGTTGTTACTGTATTTACCCCAAGTACCATACTTGTTCTAAAACTTGCAACTAGTACAATATGCTACTCAATGTTGGGTCTAAAAGTAGCAGGATGAGTGGCAAACAAAGTGGACCTGGCATCAGGTGAACAAGTCCATGAAATGAACACCCCCCTAATCCCAACTTCATATAGAGAAAACTGGGGTTTAGGGGGGTAAACATCATCAACCTTATTTCTGCTCAAAAACATAGATTGTGGGTACTTGTTAGAACCACCTCATTGAGGCAGTTCTAAAGAGCACCCACAATCTATGTTGAAAGCAGAAATAAGAAAGATGTTGCCATTTTTACCCAAAATTTGTCATTTCTGACACCATGTTGGACGCCATTATTTCACATGGATATGTTTTCCTTATGGATGATAGGCCGCAAATGAGGTCGCATTCACAGTGTCTCATCTGGGTCAACACTGTTTGCTCAGGCGTGTCTGTTCGAATACATATGATAAATAGGGTAATACATTAACCTTTTTGTACCAAATTGAATCTTCCTTCTTATATATAGCAAGAGTCCATTTCAAAATTTAGGGGTGTTAGGTTGTGTTTTCTTCAAAATTTAATATGAAAATGGCTGAACCTTTGGTAAACAGTGTAGGCCCTGATCAGATGCTGCATTCTGCAGCATCTGATCTGGGCCCGCACTGTTTGCCAATTACCCGTTTTGGGGTTTCTGGTACAAAAAGGGTTAAGAGGTTGTGAGGTACCTATAATATGTTCCATGTTATTTCTGTCCAACTTTTCCAGTAGCCCTATGGCTTGTGTCAGGAGCTGACCACACAGTGGTAACATTATACTAAGATGCTGATGTAACAGTTCTATAGCAGGGTCAACCTGGAAACAGAGAACAGCATAATTATATCTCAGTGACCTATGGTTAGTATGCCGCTTTTTCTTTTATCAGCAACTGGCATACAGGTATATGATATACAGTGGAATTCCGCTATTAAAACCACCTAAAATTTAGACAAATTATGCATTTAAAGGCATATTCAGGTGGTTTTAGGTATGTTTTCTTAGTTCAATCTGTTCTCGTGGTAGACCACCATTGGGACTAAAGACAAAAAGACCACTTTTGAACAGTCCCAAAGGTGGTCTTAATATAGGAAATTTACTCTATATGCCAGGGCCTGGTAAATCCATGTTTCAACCACTTGTCCAGTAGCCCAAAGTAACTTCAAACTGGCTTAGAATTCCCTTAAATATTCTTTACATTTTTGGGGCAAGTGAAACAAAAAAAAAAGAATCACTTGCCCAGCCAAAATCTGGTCTTGACCTGGGCAACTGGGCAATGAATTTATCAGTCCTTGTAAGAAAAGCCAGACTGCCATAATTAATACTCTCTCACCTTTGCCAAAGTTCTCTTATATTTTCGAACAAAAATGATTTGTATTCCACGGATAAATTTCCCATGAGATTTTGTGAGATTTGCTCATTTTTTTTTCTTTTCCCAAAGTCTCAATGAAATGGGCTAAATTGGAGAAAAAGATCTCATAGCAGAAAGGAACACTGAAAATTCATAATTTCTCACCAGTTTTGGCTGTCAGAATGAGATATTTTTGCCCATGTTATTTCTAAATAATTGCTGGTATACCTTTTCTTTCTGGTGGTAATTTCTTTCCTTTCAGCACAGCCCCCTTTTAGTTGTTCCAAGCATATTTACATGATTAAATCAGCATGGAACCTCCAATTTTACACACACACAAAAATGCAAGATGTCAGGTAATTTTTTTTTGTCCTTTCATGTTCAAACACATTCAATCATACTAAGAAATTGCAAAATTTGCAAGAGTATAGGTAATAAATACCATCCTTACTAGGTAAACACTACACCAGAGATGAAAGATACCCGCTGCTGGACAATCACGTTTAATTGGCAATAATATGACAGGAATTAACAGTAGTGTTATAACTGAAACATTATAAATACATGGATGGTTTGTCTGTTAATCACCCACAAGGTGGGACAGTGCAGCAATTATTGTGATTTACTTACTGGTCCAGTTATATGATATTTAAAGACTCAAAAGACTGACAGTTGTAGACTTTTTGTTCTTGACTTTTGTTCAGCAATTGCAGGCTTGTTACGGGGTGCCGGGCAGCCGGGTGATGGATTTGACAGCCTCTGTGGCAATATATGTTTAGTGGTGTCTTTGGCATACTTTCTGCAAGCAAACTAAATGGCCATATACATCAAACCTTTGTTTGTATAACAGTTGAATTCATATAACCAGTAACTTGGTTTAGACTATTCCAAAGGCAGGTGTAGCCGATAGCTCCACCCAACCAATTTTAAACAAAAGCATTTCACATGTCTATAGACATATATAATTTATTCAATGTTATACACCACAACCTCATTATAACACGGTTCATTATAACACGGTTTTGGATATAACACGGTTTCAAGATGGATCCTAAAAAATGTATAGATTATATTAAAAAATGTTTTATATATAATCTATACATTTTTGTTTGGATACAACACGGTTGTTTAACTAACACGGTTTCTGCTTTGGACCCTTTAACCCTTGTAGTACCAAATGGAATCTTCCTCCTTATATGTAAGAGGAGTCCATTCCAAAATTAAGGGGTGTCAGGTTGTTTTTTTATCAAAATTTATTTGGAAAATGGCTGAACTTTTAGCAAACAGTGCAGGCCCTGATCAGATGCCGCATTCTGTGGCGTCTGATCTGGGCCTGCACTGTTTGCCAAGGTACCCCTTTAGGGGTTTCTGGTACTGAATGGGTTAAGAGTGTTATAAAGAGGTTGTGGTGTATATGTTTAGAATGAGAAGGGAGCTAGACTTACATTTTGTTGTGACACTATACAATAAGAGAAGATATGCTTATGAAGAGATGACAATAACTGGTGTAGCTGCTGACAGCTGGCCGTGGTCTGTTGTACTCTCGGACTCTTGTCCAAATTTTTCTCTAATTCACTTAATTGGGCTTCCTGAAGAATGAAGAAAAGAAACATTTAATATTGGGATGTTTTAGCATAGTCTAACCCCTTTTGTACCAAATGGAATCTTCCACCGTATATACAGTACAAGTCATGTCAGGTTGTGTTTTCTTCAAAATGTATTTGGAATATGGCTAACTTTTTGCAAACTGTGTAGGCCCTGAAACTTTCTTGGATATTATGCGAACTCTGATGCCAATGCTGGGAGTCGTACAATACCTCTTGCTCTACTTTTCAAAAGATGAGCTACCATATTTACCTCAAACCTGAGGAAAAAGTGTGGGCCTTGATGAGATGCTGCAGAATGCATATCATCAGGGTCTACACTGTTTGCCATCTTTAGATACATCCAGTATTAAGGGGAATGGATACACCTTCAGGGGAGGCAACTCCTCCAAAAGTATTTTTGTCTCCCATATCAATAGGGGTCAACGCTTAAAGGAAAGTATTTGCTCCTTAGGAGCAACTTTAAGAGTAGACCCCTTTTTCAGTGGGACAGGGCTTAGAGAAAAGTGAACAGGAGGTCCCGAAAGTTGTCTCCCTTTAAAAATTGGCGAAAAAATCTGCCAGATGTTCCCATGCCCCTTAAATTTCAGAAAAAGTATGGTAAGGGGTTGAGGTATCCAAATACTATAGGAAAATATGGTTAAACATCATGAAAACAGATTCTTCAGTTTACTTACTGTTTCAAATGCTAGATTCCTCAAGATATTCTTCATTAGCACATCAGCAAGGTGAAGGTCAGGGCAGAAGCTGGCTCCCAGATGTCTATCCTCTGTCTGATGGCTGAGTCCCAGCAGCAGAGCAATATGGTTGTTGTTCTGCAGGCTAGTTAAGATCATATTCAGCTGTGTCCTCTGGAATATACACGATAAATTTAAAACACCATCAACACACATAAACTTTATGTCTGATGTTTCGCTAGGATTCAAATCATAAATAATGTAATGCCCCTGTCATTTGCTTATAAACTGGTAAAAATATTCTGTATTTTTGCTGTACATGTTCAGGTAGACAGGCCTGAGCAAACAGTGTAAACCCAGATGAAATGCCACAAAATGTGACATCTCATCAGGGTCAACACTGTTTGCCAATGGTCCAGCTGTACGCGACACATCAAGTGATAAATTGTACTTGTTCAAATTTTAGAACGAGAATATATGGAGTTGAGATGTCTGAATAATTAGGTTTAATATGGTATATTATTAATTGATTATCCTATATTACACAAGATCAACCAATATTCAAAAATCATAAATCATGATTTTAATTGCGTCAGTTAATCTGATCTGGATCTACATTGTTTGAAAGGTAAGGCATATCCGGGCTCAGCAGGACAAGGGTTAATGGGGTCCAACGCAGAAACCGTGTTAGTTAAACAACTGTGTTATATCAAAACAACTATGTATAGATTATATTGAAAACAAGAAAGCAGTCTGAGGGACAGCCAAATCCCCCGCCGCATTTTGTATCAAGGCTCAACCTTGTGACCTTCACCTGTGACCTTGACTTGGCATGGTTTATTTATGGGTACTGCACATCAGCTCATTGAGGGGGTATATTTCACAAAAGTTTAATGAAAATCCTTCCAGGGGTAAAGCAGATATGGAACGGACACAAAGTTCCAAGTTTCAAACTTGTGATCTTTCACCTGTGACCTTGACCTTGAGTTGGCATGGTTTATTTATGGGTTCTGCACATCAGCTCACTGAGGGAGATATTTGATGAAAGTTTAATGAAAATCCTTCCAGGGGTAAAGGAGATATGAAACAGACGCAAAATACAGTTTTCAAACAAATAAGTTTCAAACTTGTGACCTTCAACTGTGACCTTGACCTTGAGTCGGCATTGTTTTTCTATGTATGCTGCATATCAGCTCACTGAGGGAACATTTGACCAAAGTTAAATGAAAATCCTTTGAAGGGTAAAGGAGATATGGAACGGACACAAAATTCCAAGTTTCAAACTCGTGACCTTCCAATGTGACCTTGACCTGGTGTCGGCATGATTTATTTATGAACTCTGCACATGAGCTCACTGAGGGGGATAACTGACCAAAGTTTAATGAAAATCCTTTGAGGGGTAAAGGAGATATGGTACGGACACAAAATTAAAAGTTTTAAAGTTGTGACCTTCAAATATGACCTTGACCATGAGTTGGCATGGTTCATTTATGGGTTCTGCATATCAGCTCACTGAGGGGGATAATTGACCAAAGTTTAATGAGAATCTCTGCAGGGGTAAAGGAGATATGGAACAGACACAAAATTCAAAGTTTCAAACTCTTGACCTTCAGATTTGACCTTGAACTTGAGTCGGCATGGTTCATTTATTGGTCCTGCACATCAGCTCACTGAAAAGAATATTTAACCGAAGTTTAATGAAAATTCTTCCAAGGGTAAAGGAGATATGGAACGGACACAAAATTCCATGTTTCAAACTCGTGACCTTCAGCTGTGACCTTGACCTTGAGTTGGCATTGGTTCATTTATGGGTTCTGCATATCAGCTCACTGAGACGAATAATTGACCAAAGTTTAATCAAAATCTATCAAAGGGTTCAGGAGATATGGAGCGGACAAGAAAGTATTACGGACAGCCAAGATGGGACAGATGGACGGATGAAGGCCATTTCTATAATCCCCGCTCCGCTTAGCGGCGGGGGATTAATGACAATTTCTGGTCAATTTTCTGTACAATCTATAGATTTTAAAGATTCAACTCCAAACCAATACTTGCATGACCAGCAAAGAACCAGATCAACCCAAAAATAGGCACAGCGATATTTAAGTCCCCTGACTGATAGAACTTCCAAAGTTCTGAGGCCTCTGATCTGGGTCTGCACTGTTTGCCAGTGACCCGTTTTGGGGTTTCCCCCATAAAATGGATTAAATAAGTCAGTAAGACAGTGATGATCTCATTAGGATAACAGATCCATGCGCCATAGTGCATTTTGCATATCTCCAAAATGGCAACTTTTCAGATGAAAATTTGTGATTTTTTTCTTTTCTGTGCCCCAACATATCTTGGAGCAGAAATAAGGAAAATAACGTAAACCCTAGTTTTCTCTATCTAAAATGAGGTATAGAGGGGTGTTCATTTCATGGACTTGTTAACCTGACCTGGGTCGTAGTTGGAAACCCTTAGAGTTCTCAGATGATTTACCTGTCCTTTTGTAAGAGCATGCCAGCACCCAGGAGACTGTGGTAACAATGAATGAAGTATTTCCATTCTCTCTGCTAGTGGTGGTAACAGGATCGACGCTCCTACTGTCAGTGTTTCTGATACAGCCTGTGGAGAATTTACAAAAGCATGCCTATACAAATACATTGTAAATTTTACCACAGAAAAAACGACAATTTTCAGATGAAAAATAGTGATATTTTTGTTATTTCTACTCAAAATATAGATTGTGGGTACAAATGATGAGGCCGTTCTAACTAGTACCCACAATCTATATTTCAGGGCAGAAATAAGAAAATAAGGGTTACCCCTGTAAACCCCAGTTTTACAATATAAAAGTTGGGTTCAAGATGGTAAGACTTATATAGGCATGTTTTCCTGTTGAAACATAATTCTGGGCCCAGTTGTCATAAGTTAATACTACCCTGAAACTTCAACCATTGAGTATGGCACACAAAACTCATAATTCTGCAGGCAAAAATAGCTGTTGCCATTTTTGTCCAAAAAAAAAAATACCACTATATTAACCCAGATCCTGCTGAATATATTAATTCAGCAACACACATTTCTGACTATCCACTAATCAAACTAGAATTTGTTTTTCTACAAAAACACATATGTCTCCCCCTTTTTGACCTCTAAGTATGACCTTGATATTGGAGGTAATGACCTGGGTCTTGTTAGCAACACATTTCTGCAAAATAACTTTAAAAAGTTCAGAGAGAAATAAGAAAGTTATTGAACGTACACAAAAAAGCACTTTTTTACCCTTTGACCTCTAAGTATGGCCTTGACCATTGAGGTACAACACATCGTCTCATGATGGTTAACATTTCTGCCAAGTAATTTCATAACCCATCAAAGAATAAGAAAGTTATTGACTGTACACAAAAAGGCCCCTTTTTTGACCTTTGACCTCTATGTATGACCTTGACCTTTGAGGTACCAACCAGAATCATACATGCGACACATCGTCTCATGGTAGTTAACATTTCTGCCAAGTAATTTCAAATTCTATCTAAAGATAAGAAAGTTAATGACAAAACACAAAAAAGGCCCCTTTTTTGACCTTTGACCTCTAAGTATGACCTTGACCTTTGAGGTACCAACCTGGGTCATGCACGCAACACATCCTCTCATGGTGGTTAACATTTCTGCCAAGTAATTTCAAAATCCATCTACAAATAAGAAAGTTATTGACCAAACACAAAAAAGGCCCCTTTTTTTACCTTTGACCTCTAAGTATGACCTTGACCTTTGAAGTACTGACCTGCAGACAAGAAGATTTTGAAAGATTTTTTCCAATATTAGCTTATGTAAAACATGCGGGCTCCGGGGCGGGGCCTTTTTGGCCCCAGGGATATAGTTTGAACAAGCTTGGTAGAGGTCCAATAGATGAAGCGGCATACCAAATATCAAAGACCTGGGCCTTCTGGTAGACAAAAAGATTTTTAAAGATTTTCCCAAAATAAGTCTGTGTAAAACCAGTCGGCCCCAGTGCAGGGCCATTTTTAATCCCAGGACTATATTTTGAACAATCCTGGTAGAGGTTCACTAGATGAAGCTTCATACCAAACATCAAAAACCTGGGCCTTCTAGTTTCAGACAAGAAGATTTTAAAGGGCCTCCTTATATAAGTCTATGTAAAACTGGTGGGCCTCGGGTTGGGGCCATTTTTGGCCCCAGGGCTATAATTTGAACAATCTTGGTAGAGGTGCACTAGATGAAGCTTCATACCAAATATCAAAGATATGGGCCCTCTGGTTTCAGACAAGAAGATTTTAAAGGTTTTCCCTTTATATGTCTATGTTGGTCCCCGCCCATCGGGGCTTGAAGAAACAGATGGGCTGCATGATGCTTCCATGCAGAGCTGAAACCGACCCGCACAAGAGTACTGGTAAATTGCTTAGAGGATCTAAGCCTGCCCAGGCAAAGCGGTGCGAGTGCTTATAAACCCTATTGATTGCATTGGGCGGCAGGGATTGCGCTGTCATTTCATCTCAATGTTGGGTAAAAGTCCCACAAAGTTGGAAGCAACGTCTCCAAAATGACCTTTCCAGCTTTGACGGGGACGTTAAACCTCAAATCAAACAAAACAAACAAATATACGTCTTTGAAATGCAGGTTTGGCCCTGGGGCGGGAGCTAGAAAGGCTATAATTTGAATAATCTTCGTAGAGGTCCCCTAGATGAAGCTTCATACCAAACATCAAAGATCTGGGCCTTCTGGTTTAAGATGAGAAGATTTTTAAAGGTTGTCCCTATAAAAGTCTATGTAAAACTGGAGGGCCCCAAGGCGGGGACAATGTCTGACCCAGGGCTATAATTTGAACAATCTTGGTAGAGGTCCACTAGATGAAGCTTCATATCAAATATCAAAGATCTGGTCCTTGTTGTCTCAGAGAAGAATTTTTTTCAAGTTTTCAGTGCAAAATATAGTTTTGGCTCCCGTGACCTAGAAGTGCAACAGATTGAAACCATTTAAACAACTTTGAAAGTGGTCTACCTAAGGATCATTCCTGTGAAGTTTGGTCAAAATCCGATCAGTGGTTTAGGTGGAGATGTGGTTTGGAGGAATTATTTACAGAAGCACGCACCGATGGACAGAGACACGGCGCACCTATGAGGGAGAAAAAGTGATCAAAAAAGCTCACCTTGTCAATACTTGATAGGTGAGCTAAAAACAGTATTTGACAGGTTCTTACCTGTTGTATGAAGTCTGGTGTTTCAGTATCTATCAGCTTGAAGAGAAGATTCCTGAGTGGTTTAGCTTGCACTCCCACCAAGTTACTGCCGACACTGTTATTGAGAGCTAGTGACAAATGTGTACACAACACCTTGAGACATAGCAGGACAAATTCATTGTGCTCTCTGAAAAAAAATATAACAAAAAGTTTCTATGAATGGAAGCAACTGAATTATACATAAATTTTAACAGAAGTAATGGAATTGCATATACTTTTTAATTGAAGCAACTGAATTATATTCTATATTTTAATCGAAGCAATCTGTTTGAGGCAATTCTAACAAGATGTGTTTGTGAAACACTGATGCCCCCGGACAGCGCATGTTAAATATGAAAGCAGTATCACTAAGCAGTCGAAAGTATGGCCAATGTTCAAGTCTTAAAAAGTAGGTCAAGGTCACAAAGTCAAAAATTATGGGATCGTTTGAAAGGTCTTGTGACACAGAATGCACATGTGAAATATGAAAGCCCTAACACTTACCAATCGAAAGTTATGGCCAATGTTAAAGTTTTTAAAAAGTAGGTCAAAGGTCAAGGTCAAGAGGTCAAAAATTATGGTACCACTGGAAAGGTCTTGTGAAAAAGAATGCGTATGTGAAATATGAAAGCCCTATCACTTACCAATCGAAAGTTATAGACTATGTTAAAGTTTTTAAAAAGCACGTCAAACGTCAAGGTCACGAGGTCAAAATTTATTGTACCATTAGAAAGGTCTTGTGACAAGGAATGCACATGTGAATTATGAAAGCCCTTCCAATTACCAATCAAAAGTTATGGCCAATATTAAAGTTTTTAAAAAGTAGGGCAAATATCAAGGTCAAGGTCACAAGGTCAATTATTATGGTACTGCTCGAAAGGTCTTGTGACAAGGAATGCACATGTGAAATATGAAAGCTCTATCTATTCCCAATCGAAAGTTATGGCCAATGTTAAAGTTTCTAAAAATTTTGAAAAAAGTAGGTCAAATGTCAAGGTCAAGGCCATGAGTTCAAAAATTATGGTACCACTAGAAAGGTCTTGTGACATGAAATGCACATGTGAAATATGAAAGCCCTAACAATTACCAATCGAAAGTTATGGCCAATGTTAAAGTTTTTAAAAAGTAGGTCAAACGTCAAGATCAAGGTCAAAAATTATGGTACCACTAGAAAGGTCTTGTGACAAGGAATGCACATGTGAAATATGAAAGCCCTACCAATTACCAATCAAAAGTTATGGCCAATATTAAAGTTTTTAAAAAGAAGGTCAAATATCAAGGTCAAGGTCACAAGGTCAAATATTATGGTACTGCTAGAAAGGTCTTGTGACAAGGATTGCACATGTGTAATATGAAAGCTTTATCTATTACCAATTGAAAGTTATGGCCAATGTTAAAGTTTCTAAAAATTTTGAAAAAAGTTGGTCAAACGTCAAGGTCAAGGCCACGAGGTCAAAAATTATGGTACCACTAGAAAGGTCTTGTGACAAGAAATGCACATGTGAAATATGAAAGCCCTAGCAATTACCAATCCAAAGTTATGGCAAATGTTAAAGTTTTTAATAAGTAGGTCAAACGTCAAGGTCTAGGTTACGAGGTCAAAAATTATGGTACCACTAGAAAGGTCTTGTGACAAGGAGTGCACATGTGAAATATGAAAGCCCTTTCACTTACCAATCGAAAGTTATGGCCAATGTTAATGTTTTTAAAATTTTTGAAAAAAGTAGGTCAATGGTCAAGGTCAAGGTCACGAGATCAAAAATTATGGTACCACTGGAAAGGTCTTGTGATAAGGTATACACATGTGAAATATGAAAGCTCTACCTATTACCATTCAAAAGTTATGTCCATTGTTAAGGTTTTGTAGACAGACAAACGGTCAAACGGCTAAACGGACAAATGATCAAACAGACAGACAGACCTAAAACTATATGCCCCCAAATCTCTAAGATTCCGGGGGCATAAAAATGTCCATAACATTTGTTCTTGTAGTAATTAAGGAAGAAATACTCTTTATTATGCATTAAACTACTCCTTAAAAATGACAAATTCTTTATAATGCTGAAATATTAGGGAACAAATACAGTAAATAGAACGAGGGTCTACTGTATAGTAGTCGCAGATAAGATTGACTAGGCGGAGCTATCGTTTGTACCTGCCTTAGGAATATTCCATTAACAAATAGGTAAACCAAGTCATGAGAATGTGTGAATTCAGCTGTAACAAAAGGATAGCTGTGGCGTATATGACCATTTCGTCCGCTTGTAGAAAGCGTGTAAAAGGCACTCTACCGAATCTTCTAGTGGACTCAGCCAATTTGACATATATTGACAACACCTGAATAGCTCTGCCTAGTCTGCGACTACTATACATCTCAATTCATCTGTGTTGTGATCTGCAATTTTACTCATTTGCCTTCGATGACCTCTTAATGCATGCGACTGCTTAATAAAGTAAGCCACTGAAGGCTGGTTTGCCTCTACAGTAAAATTCCTGTAATAAGATCACTTTGGGACTGTTCAAAAGTGGTCTTTAAGACCACTTTTGAACAGTCCCAAAGATGGTCTCTTTCTAGAAGACACTGAATGCAGAAAACACACAGAAAGAATGACAGAAAACTTTCAAGTATGCTTCCTAGAGTAGAACTAGTCTGAATTTTAGGTGGTCTTAAGGGGAATGGGAACACCTGGCACTTTTTTCCGCCATTTTTCAAAGGGAGACAACTTTCGGGACTTCCTGTACGCTTTTCTGTAGGCTCAGTCCCACTGAAAATGGGGTCTACTCTTAAAGGAAAGAATTTGCTCCTCAGGAGCAAATTCTTTCCTTTAAGAGTTGACCCCTATTGGCATGGGAGACAAAAATACTTTTGCAGGAGTTGCCTCCCCTGAAGGTGTTCCCATTCCCCTTAATAGCAGAATTTCACTGTACAGATCTCTACAGAACTTACTGATGAGTTGTAAAAGGGGGCGGTGGTTCTTCTCTCTGAAACCCATCACAGTATCTCTCCAGAAATGTCCGCAGTACGGCAAACGTCGACTCGTGTATATCAACACAAAATGGTCTGTGCCACGATAGAACGGGTCTGAAATTCAACAGGAAGATTAATGAGCAGGGCCCGAGGTTAAAAAACATTTTTCATGCTCAGCTCAACTGAGAATGGCATAATTACTGCTGGTAATTATTAAAATACTGACATAAGTCGATTTTTTCATGCTTATCAATGGCTGGTTGTGTTGGGGTTAAACCCATTGTATACTAGTGGACTCTTCCATTGCTATATGTTGGACAAGTCCATTTGTCATATAAGGGGTGGTAGGCCAATTTTTTCATTCTTATTCTATTTTTGATGAAAAATTTTGTTAACCCTTGTCCTGCTGAGCGCGTATATGCCTTATTTTCCAAACAATGAAGATCCAGATCAGATGGCTTCTGACGAAGCCATCTGATCAGGATCTACATTGTTTGCCATTCAGATTGTGAATTTGTTGCAATAATTTGCATCAAGTAATCTGATTGGTTAATAATTGGTAGTGGGTGTGGCATGTATGAATATTCAGCAGGACAAGGGTTAACAAATATTGCAGGCCCAGATCAGACGCCGCGCTCTGCAGCATCTGATCTGGGCCTGCACTGTTTGCCAAGGTACCCTTTAGGGGTTTCCTGCATACAATGGGTTAATAAGACGTGAACCTCTGTGGGTCATTTTGTGTCATCAACAAAAAAAAAAAAAAAAAAGGGGAAAAAAATAAAAGATAGAAGAGACTGTAGAGGAGATGAAAGTCTTAGCATCATGTGAACAAGTCCGTGAAATGAAGACACCCCTATACCCCACTTTATATAGAGAAAACTGGGGTTTACAGGGGTATACATTATTTTTCTTATTTTTGCTCCAAGACATGGGTTGTGGGTACTCGTTAGAACCGCCTCAATGAAGCGGTTCTAACAAGCACCCACAACCTATGTTTGCAGTATTTATAAGAAAAATATCACAGATTTTCATAAAAAAGTAGCCATTTTGGAGAGGTGAAAAAATGCACTATATTGCATGGGTGTGTTATTGTAATGGGGAAGAACAGGGAAGAAAGAGGAAAATGAAGAAAGAGACGAAATAACAACGTAACCCCTCTACCCTTACCTGATGCAGATCCTGACAACTGTAAGCCAATATCAGTTGTATCATACACAACATGTTAGCCTCACCCAACCACCATCCAGTATAATTAGATCATAGAAGATGATATTAGTCCTGGTCATAAATATTAAAATGCTAACCATGGTTTGCATTTTTATATTAAAATGCCAATGGTTGGCATTTTTATATTTATGAACAGGACAAAGTTTACGCTCAACTGAGTTCTATAACCACTTGCCCAAAGCATGAAATATTAATGCGTTACAGTGTTGTCTTACCTGTCAACATCTTACCAGGTAGTCACATACACCAAGTTTCAAGGGGGTGTCAGTCAACATCACATGAGCAAGTCCGTGAACTGAACACCCCCATCCCCCCACTAAACCCCACCCCTCTAAATACTGTATATTCCTATAAATCCAAGTTCTCTCTATATACAGTGGGCTGTACAGTGTACATATGTAGCTGGCTGCCTACCTTTTGTAGATACCTATGAGCCCCTTATGTGTGATGCAGACCAAATCATCAAATGCAACAGCCAGGGATTTCCGTTTGTGCCAATGAAAGTTGAATTTCTGGTTTTGTTATCTTGAAAATATAAAGGAGCAGTCTCTATAAGGCTATTTTCATGGCCACAACCGATTTCCTTTAAACTTTGTAGCTTCAAATTGGTACAAATTGGCTGTATAATGGTGAATTTTTAGACTCTTTGGTCCACTGGTTTTTGCTGTATACACTATTAAAGTGGGTGGGGTAATGTCACTCCATCAAGGGTACACAAACAAAAATGCTATTATTTTTGTTCTAAGTGCATGACTGGAGCCGATGTTTGCTGTATGCATACTACCCTTTTAGGCATAACAGCCGGTGATAACAGTCTTATAAATATCAAACAAGAGAAGAGTTTATATGCGCTTGTAAGTTGTACCCAAATATTAGTAATTTTTATTCCCCAACTTTACGAAAAACCACAACACCTTTACAGTTTTCATCTTATTTCAAAGATCTTTCATAAATATAATGTTGATGTAATAGTCACTCTAGGCATATGTCTGAATTATTGTTAGTTCATAAAACTTAACAGTTACCTGCCCCTGAAATTGGATTTTACCCATTTTTTTTTTTAAATCAGAGTGGATTTATCCGTTTTGTAGTACTCACAACTTCATTTGGAAGTGAATAAACCTATTCCATGCAAATATAATTAAGTAGATGTGGACAAAGAAGTCATTTGATTTAATAGTGCTAGCAAGCACATGAGTACAACATTCCACTGTACGAGCACCACTTCTTCACCAACAGTACCATCCAGTGATTGGGTTCAGTCCTTGTGGTCTAAACACATTGCAAAACAAGCAAACAATTCTTACATAGTCGCTTACATATGTTATTTTACTATTGGATATTTTGTTGCTAAGGCCTTCCACTTTGTAATTCTCCCATTAGCTGATTCGACAACCTATCTCACTTTGTACCTAGCCTTGAATCATTCGCCTCTTCAGTCGTATATTGCTTCTGAGATTTGGTTAGGAAGTGAAGCATATGAGAATTGATTTCATAACCCTTTAGTATTTCTCTTACTTCCCCGAATCATACATCAACTTTTGCAAATGTCCTATTTGGGGATTCAAATTCTGATGTTGCAATCGCAGTGGCTGATGGAACATACATATATATTGAGAAGAGTAGAAACTACTCATTTCAGAGAAGATCTTATTCCGTACATGAAGGACAGCTTTTGCTGAAACCTATGATGCTTGTGGCCACTGATGGTTACATTTTGACTGCGATAGGACCATATCTTGCAGATGGGAAAAACACAGATGCTAAGATTACCGAACACATGTTAAAGACTAATGTAGAAAATATTACTCACTGGTTTGAAGAAGATGATGTTCTCGGTGTAGACCGCGGCTTCAGGGGTGCTATAGATGTACTAAAGGATTTTCGAATCAATTCTCATATGCCTCACTTCCTCAACAAATCTCAAAAGCAACATACTTGCCCCCGCCCATAGGGGCTTGAAGAAATATATGGGCTGCATGATGCTTCCGCGCAGAGCTGAATCTGGCCCGCACACTAGTACTGGTAAACCGCTTAGAGGATCTAAGCCTGTCCAGGAACCGCGGTGCGAGGCGGACCGTCCATGCTAATAAACCCTATTGGTTTCATTGGGCGACAGGGCTTGAAATGTCATTCCATCTCAGTGTCGGGTAAAAGTCCCACAAAATTGGAAGCAACGTCTCCAAAATGACCTTTACAGTGTTGACGGGGACGTTAAACCTCAAAGCAAACAAACAAAAGCAACATACGACTGAAGAGGCGAATGAATCAAGGCTAGTTACAAAGGTGAGATGGGTTGTCGAATCAGCTAATGGGAGAATTAAAAGGTGGAAAGCCCTTAGCAACACAATGCCCAATAGTCAAATACCATATGTTGGCGACTATGTAAGGATTGTTTGCTCATTGTGCAATGCATTTAGACTACCTTTGGTAATAAGCAAAGATTCAGTCAAAGTACTGGCTAGAAGAATGGTGGCCCTAGCAAAAACTCAAATAAGCTGCAGGATAAGGTTGTTACAAGAATTCCGCCGAAGGCTATGTCGTGCCTGTGGGGGCGCAAAGTCATCGAACCATGATATTTAGGTCAAGGTCAAACATAGGTGCTTACTCAAAAGATCTCGTTCTCAAATGCAACCTTGTACTAAGTATCATTAATGAAGCTCTAATAATTCTTGAGAAATGAACTTAACCATTAGTGTGAACGCTAGGGTGGCCACAATATTTTACAAAGTCAGTGAACCATGAAATTTAGGTCAAGGTCAAATATGGATGCTTGCATTTAAGTTGCCATCCCCAGATTCAAGTTGGCACCAAATATCATTAATGAAGCTCTTATACATCTTGAGAAATAAACTTGACCATTAGGGTGAACGCTAGGTTGGTGTAATATTTTACAAAGTCAGTGAACCATGAAATGTAGGTCAAGGTCAAATATGGATGCTTGCATTCAAGTTGCCATCCACAGATACAAGTTTGTACCACATATCATTAATGAAGCTCTTATAGTTCTTGAGAAATAAACTTGACCATTAGGGTGAACGCTAGGGTGGGCGCAATATTTTACAAAGTCAGTGAACCATGAGGTCAAGGTAAAATATGGATGCTTGCATGTAAGTTGTCATCCCCAGATACAAGTTTGTACCAAGTATCATTATTGAAGCTCTTTATTAAGGATGCTCACTCATACAACAAAATATATATAGATACAACTACTTTTATTTATCTCCTTTTTCACCTAGTTAATAAAACATTATTTCAATAATGCGTTTTGTTGTCTTACTTTCAATCTCTACAATATCTGGCAGTATATGGACACCGAGTAGATTCAGGTCGAAGGGGGGACGCAGTGACAGCATATAACCTTGCTCGCACGAAAACGGGCACCAAATTATTAATTTGTTTGCACTCAAAATATTGTGCAGTCCAATTTTGAATTTTGAGTATTCCAAAATATGCGCACACTCCAAATGTGTGCTCCAAGATTTTGTAACATTCCAAAATTGCGCACTTCCTATAGTACGCTCCAAATTTTGTAACAGAGTATTCCAAATATTGCGTACATCCTGTTTGTAAGCTCCACAATTTTTTAACATTCCAAATATTGCGCACATCCTGTTTGTACGCTCCAAATTTTGTAACAATCCAAATATTGCGCACATCCTATTTGTACGCTCCAAGTATTCCAAATATTGCATACATCTTGTTTGTATGCTTTACAATTTTTTAGCATTCTAAATATTGCGCACATCCTGACTGTACGCTCCAAATTATGTAACAATCCAGATATTGCGCACATCCTATTTGTACGCTCCACTCTATCCCAACTCTTGTGCACTCCAATTTATGCACTCCAACTAATCTTGACAGTGAGCACTCCGTAATGTGCACTCCAAAATGCATTCCATGACACGCATTCCATACCATCTTCTGCATTATGCAATGCATACCATGTAATCCATCCCATATTACATATATTCAAATAGCCCCGGCTGCACGTGCGAACCTTACTTATGACTTGCAATTTAGAAATTTTTTAGTATGACCCTGGGGGGAACACATCCTCAGGCTATGGCGAACCATTTCCATGAAGGAGACGCCACCCAGTTCAAGAAGTTCTGAAAGAAACAAGCCTCAGCTCTGCTCCCAGCAACCAGTACCCGGAATCTAGGCTCAAGAACAAATCTTCAGGGTATGGCGAACCACTTCCATGAAGGAGATGCCACCCAGTCCAAGTAGAAGTCCTGAAAGAAACAAACTTCAGCCTTGCTCCCAGCAACCAGTATTTGGAATCTAGGCTCAAGGCGTAAAGTTTCATTACAACCAAACAGCTGTCTAAGCAAAGCGTCCCCCCTATCGAATGCTGAATTCCGCATTGCACCTCGAAGCTCAGCTGATCAAAAGTCAGCAGAATCTCTCGGTGAAGAAATTAGGTGGCCATAAACAACAGATCCGGAGTCTACATCATAGTGTAGATTATATTTTCTTGTCCTTTGGGATCATTGATTCCATTGTGGAAATTTGAAAATATCTGAGGGTCACTGATGAGGCCTAATTGGCCGAAACTAGCTAGAATGGCCCAGAAAACATGCACACTCCATATTTTTCACTTCTGTAGTGTATTACTTGCTTCCAAAAGATAACCCTTTTATAGAACATATTTGTTGTTGTTGTTGTTGTAAATCTATAAGGCATTTTATCGCTACCTATAGCCACTTGGTACTTAAATAAGTCACTTGTACATTTCACTATGTGAAAAACTCATGATACTAATATTACAACGCAATTTAAAATCTTTTTGTGCTCCTGATGAATTCCATCAGTGCATCTGTCAGTTCCTTCCTTCCTTGCTTACTAATGTCTTCAATCATGCCTGTCAACACTTTCAGGTTAATGTCTGTTACCATTTTCACCTCCTCTCTGCCCAGAATCTGTTCAACATTATACTCTAAAGTATCCCTTTCTGATTTAAATCTCTGACAATTAGGACATGCCAGCCTCAGCACCAGGAGGCACCAAACAAGCCTGAAATGAAAAGAACTTAAGACAGTATCAGGTATTAAAATTCCCGGACTGCCAATAAGATCACAATGACAGCGGCGGGTGGGTGGGTTTTAGATTCCTCTTAAAAATACAACTTTCTTTTGCTGGATTTGAAAACGGAAAAGGAAGGTTTCCATGAGCATGCGCAAGACGCCAAACCATAGTTTGGCCCTTAAGACGCTTGACTGCTGAATAACAAACACGGTGCAAGCGTCCAGTAACCTGGACCAACTGTCATGGTGGATGACGAGATCGAAATTGCGATCAGACATTGTTTAAACCTAAATAATGAGAGGTCAAGGCACCCTGAAGCTGCAATCATGACACATTAATGACAGTCCATTCAATTTGTTCGCACCAAATAAATGGGATTATCATTTAGTTGATAATCCCTATTATTAAGGATGCTCACTCATACAACAAAATATATATAGATACAACTACTTTTATTTATCTCCTTTTTCACCTAGTTAATAAAACATTATTTCAATAATGCGTTTTGTTGTCTTACTTTCAATCTCTACAATATCTGGCAGTATATGGACACCGAGTAGATTCAGGTCGAAGGGGGGACGCAGTGACAGCATATAACCTTGCTCGCACGAAAACGGGCACCAAATTATTAATTTGTTTGCACTCAAAATATTGTGCAGTCCAATTTTGAATTTTGAGTATTCCAAAATATGCGCACACTCCAAATGTGTGCTCCAAGATTTTGTAACATTCCAAAATTGCGCACTTCCTATAGTACGCTCCAAATTTTGTAACAGAGTATTCCAAATATTGCGTACATCCTGTTTGTACGCTCCACAATTTTTTAACATTCCAAATATTGCGCACATCCTGTTTGTACGCTCCAAATTTTGTAACAATCCAAATATTGCGCACATCCTATTTGTACGCTCCAAGTATTCCAAATATTGCTTACATCTTGTTTGTATGCTTTACAATTTTTTAGCATTCTAAATATTGCGCACATCCTGACTGTACGCTCCAAATTATGTAACAATCCAGATATTGCGCACATCCTATTTGTACGCTCCACTCTATCCAAACTCTTGTGCACTCCAATTTATGCACTCCAACTAATCTTGACAGTGAGCACTCCGTAATGTGCACTCCAAAATGCATTCCATGACACGCATTCCATACCATCTTCTGCATTATGCAATGCATACCATGTAATCCATCCCATATTACATATATTCAAATAGCCCCGGCTGCACGTGCGAACCTTACTTATGACTTGCAATTTAGAAATTTTTTAGTATGACCCTGGGGGGAACACATCCTCAGGCTATGGCGAACCATTTCCATGAAGGAGACGCCACCCAGTTCAAGAAGTTCTGAAAGAAACAAACCTCAGCTCTGCTCCCAGCAACCAGTACCCGGAATCTAGGCTCAAGAACAAATCTTCAGGGTATGGCGAACCACTTCCATGAAGGAGATGCCACCCAGTCCAAGTAGAAGTCCTGAAAGAAACAAACTTCAGCCTTGCTCCCAGCAACCAGTATTTGGAATCTAGGCTCAAGGCGTAAAGTTTCATTACAACCAAACAGCTGTCTAAGCAAAGCGTCCCCCCTATCGAATGCTGAATTCCGCCACAGCAAATTTATGATGCCCCACAAAAAATGATCAAATTTTAGCAATAAAAACCGCCAAATGAGAAACTGGCAGGAACGATATCCGTTCTTTGTTTCTTTTTACTGAAGAGTTCCCTGCCGACCGTCCTTATATCCGAAATCATATTTAGCCCTTTAATTTCTTCGCTGCATACTATTTATCTTCCATAATAACATTTTTTCCCAAGCTTTATAAGGTACTAACAAGAGGGCCATGATGGCCCTGGATTGCTCACCTGATCCATAGTGTAACAAGTGGGCCCCAGAGAGGGCCATTATTGGCCCCAGGGCTTTAATGTGCATAATGTTGAGGGAGGTCTTAAAGGTGAAGCTTCATACCAGACATCAACATAGGCTATAATTAGAACAATCTTGGCAAAGGTCCACTAGATGAAGCTACACATCAAATATCAAAGACCTGGGCCTTGCAGTTTCAGAGAAGAAGATTTTTTTTAAAGATATTCCCTACATAAGCCTATGCAAAACCAATGGCCCCGGGGCTATATAAATCTATGTAAAACCAAAGGGCCCCGGGGTGGGGGCATTTGTGGCCCCAGGGCTATAATTTGAACAATCTTGGTAGAGGTCCACTAGATAAAGCTCCATACTAAATATCAAAGGCCTTGGCCTTGCAGTTTCAGAGAAGATTTTTAAAGATTTCCTATATAAGTCTATGTAAAACCAAAGGGCCCTGGAGCGGGGACATTTTTGGTATCAGGGCTATAATTTGAATAATCTTGATAGAGGTCCACTAGATGCAGCTTCATACCAAATATCAAAGGCCCAGGCCTTGTGGTTTCAGAGAAGAAGATTTTTAAAGATTTTCCCTATATAAGCCTATGTAAAACCAAAGGGCCCCAGGGCGGGGCCACTTTTGGCCCAAGCACTATAATTTGAATCATCTTGGTAGAGGTCCTTTAGAAGAAGCTTCATACCAAATATAAAAGACCTAGGCCTTGTGGTTTCAGAGAAGAAGATTTTTAAAGATTTTCCCTATATAAGTCTATGTAAAACCAAAGGGCCCCGGAGCGGGGGCATTTTTGGCCCAAGGGCTATAATTTGAACAATCTTGGTAGGGGTCCACTAGATGGAGCGTCATACCAAATATCAAAGTCCTGGGCCTTGCTGTTTCAGAGAAGATTTTTTTAAAATTTTCCCTATATAAGCCAATGTAAAACCAAAGGGCCACGGGGCGGGGCCATTTTTGGCCCCAGCACTATAATTTGAACAATTTTGGTAGGGGTCAACTAGATGAAGCTTCATACCAAATATCAAAGACCTGGGCCTTGTGGTTTCAGAGAAGAAGATTTTTAAAGATTTTCCCCATAAAAGCCAATGTAAAACCAAAGGGCCCTGTGGCGGGGGCTTTTTTTGTCCAAGCACTATAATTTGAACAATCTTGGTAGGGGTCCACTAGATGAAGCTTCATACCAAATATAAAAGTCCTGGCCCTTGTGGTTTCAGAGAAGAAAGACTTTTAAAGAGTTTCCCTATATAAGCCTATGTAAAATCAAAGGGCCTCGGGGCGGGGGCATTTTTGGCCCCAGCACTATAATTTGAACAATCTTGGTAGGGATCCACTAGATGAAGCTTCATACCAAATAGCAAAGACCTGGGCCTTGTGGTTTCAGAAAAGAAGATTTTTGAAGATTTTCCCCATAAAAGCCAATGTAAAACCAAAGGGCCCCG
This sequence comes from Lucinisca nassula, assembly GCA_963580285.1. Taxonomy (NCBI): domain Eukaryota; kingdom Metazoa; phylum Mollusca; class Bivalvia; order Lucinida; family Lucinidae; genus Lucinisca; species Lucinisca nassula. The sequence continues at coordinate 109,298,157 of OY757018.1, read as the reverse complement.
TGGCGGGGGCATTTTTTGTCCCAGCACTATAATTTGACACAATCTTGGTAGGGGTCCACTAGATGGAGCTTCATACCAAATATCAAAGTCCTGGGCCTTGTGGTTTCAGAGAAGAAGATTTTTAAAGATTTTCCCTATATAAGCCTATGTTAAACCAAAGGGCCCCGTGGCGGGGGCATTTTTTGTCCCAGCACTATAATTTGAACAATCTTGGTAGGGGTCCACTAGATGAAGCTTCATACCAAATATAAAAGTCCTGGGCCTTGTGGTTTCAGAGAAGAAGATTTTTAAAGATTTTCCCTATATAAGCCAATGTAAAACCAAAGGGCCCTGGGGCGGGGGCATTTTTGGCCCAAGCACTATAATTTGAACAATCTTGGTAGGGGTCCACTAGATGAAGCTTCATACCAAATATCAAAGACCTGGGCCTTGTGGTTTCAGAGAAGAAGATTTTTAAAGATTTTCCCCATAAAAGCCAATGTAAAACCAAAGGGCCCCGTGGCGGGGGCATTTTTTGTCCCAGCACTATAATTTGAACAATCTTGGTAGGGGTCCACTAGATGAAGCTTCATACCATATATCAAAGTCCTGGGCCTTGTGGTTTCAGAGAAGAAGATTTTTAAAGATTTTCCCTATATAAGCCTATGTAAAACCAAAGGGCCCCGGGGCGGAGGCATTTTTGGCCCCAGCACCATAATTTGAACAATCTTGGTAGGGGTCCACTAGATGAAGCTTCATACCAAATATCAAAGACCTGGGCCTTGTGGTTTCAGAGAAGAAGATTTTTAAAGATTTTCCCCATAAAAGCCAATGTAAAACCAAAGGGCCCCGTGGCGGGGGCATTTTTTGTCCCAGCACTATAATTTGAACAATCTTGGTAGGGGTCCACTAGATGAAGCTTCATACCATATATCAAAGTCCTGGGCCTTGTGGTTTCAGAGAAGAAGATTTTTAAAGATTTTCCCTATATAAGCCTATGTAAAACCAAAGGGCCCCGGGGCGGAGGCATTTTTGGCCCCAGCACCATAATTTGAACAATCTTGGTAGGGGTCCACTAGATGAAGCTTCATACCAAATATCAAAGACCTGGGCCTTGTGGTTTCAGAGAAGAAGATTTTTTAAGTTTTTGGTGAAAAAAATCTATTTTTGGCTCCTGTGACCTACATGTGCAACGGACCGGAACCATTTGAACAACTTTGAAAGGGGACCACCTAAGGATCGTTCCTGTGAAGTTTGGTCAAAATCCGATCAGTGGTTTAGGAGGAGATGTTGTTTGAAGAAATTGTTTACACACAGATGACAGACAAAAAGTGATCCTAATATTAATCACAAGAGGGCCCAGAGGGCCCTGAATCGCTCACCTGAAAATTAGTGTCTCCAGTACATTCTAGGCCCAAGGGCTATAATTTGAACAAACTATGTAATGGTCCACTAGATGAAGCTTCATACCAAATATCAAAGACCTGGGCCTTCTGGTTTCAGACAAGAAGATTTTTAAGGGTTTTCCCTATATAAGCCTATGAAAAACCAAAGGGTCCCGGGGTGGGGGCATTTTTGGCCCAAGGGCTATAATTTGAACAATCTTGAAAGAGGTCCACTGGATGAAGCTTCATACCAAATATCAAAGACCTGGGCCTTCTGGTTTCAGACATGAAGATCTTCAAAGGTTTTCCCTATTTAAGAATATGAAAAACCAAAGGGTCCCGGGGTGGGGGCATTTTTGGCCCAAGGGCTATAATTTGAACAATCTTGAAAGAGGTCCACTAGATGAAGCTTCACACCAAATACCAAAGATCTGGGCCTTGCGGTTTCAGAGAAAAGGATTTTTAAAGATTTTCCCTGTACAAACCTATGTAAAACCAAAGGCCCGCAGGGCGGGGGCATTTTTAGCCCCAAGGCTATAATTTGAACAATCTTAGTAAAGGTCCACCAGGTAAAGCTTCACACCAAATATTAAAGACCTGGGCCTTGTGATTTCAGAGAAGAAGATTTTTTAATGATTTTCCCTATATAAAGTAGAAGTAAAACAAAGATCAGGAATTGATACAATTAACTTACTCCACCCATAAAAGACACCAAAGGGAAAGAAATACAAACATTAAGCGACCAGACCATAATGGAAACCTAAACAAAGGAAGGCCATAAGGACAGTTACTTTCCCACAAAATGGCCATATGGTCATCCGAAACTAAAAGACACAAGTGATACACACAGTAAGTAACAAACAACAACATAAAATAAATCGCCACAGAAGAGCCGCCTTGGAACGGTCAGTGGAAGATTTCCACTGGGGGGCTTAAATCGATTTTACGTGGCCACAATCCTCGCCCTTACTTCCGTCGCGATTTAGACAAATAATTTGTTCAGTCCGCATGAAGGCCTCCTAACTCATCAGTGCAACATCTCCGTGAACACAAAAATCAAAGAACCACAGAGGTGAGACAACGGTGAGGACTCGACAGCAAGAAACCACTGAAATGCTGGAGCAAAAGAAAACCAACAGTTAGACTCCGATGAGCCCGACCAGAGACAGAGCATCAGGCACCAACCAACATTACCTTGAATTAGATCTCTCTAATTCTCAATAAGCCTTTACGTTGGAGCCGTCATAGAATCTGAGGCCTGACCCACCGGCGTGCAATTAAAGAGGGAAGCAAAGTTGCCAACCGTGATTGGGTTAACTACCATGCATGCAGTCTGTCGTATAATATCCATGTTGTACCCAATCTTTTTATATCGAAGAATGATTTTACGAAATTGGGTACTGAAGTCATTGCGGTTATATATTTTTCTGAATTTAAATACTAAGTCACCATAAAATTCGGGTTCCGATAGACCCTGCTGCAGAAGAGATCCAAGCCCAACACCGAACCCCGAAACCAAACCAGAACGGCGCCCACAAAACTCCGAAAAGGCTTTGCGCAGCCTATGTAAAACCATAGGCCCCCACGGCGGGGCATTTTGGCCCCCAGGGCTATAATTTGAACAATCTTGAAAGAGGTCCATTAGATGAAGCTTCACGCCAAATATCAAAGATCTGGGCCTTGCGGTTTCAGAGAAGAAGATTTTTAAAGATTTTCCCTGTATAAACCTATGTAAAACCAAAGGCCCCCAGGGCGGGGGCATTTTTGGCCCAAAGGCTATAATTTGAACAATCTTAGTAGAGGTCCACCAGGTAAAGCTTCACACCAAATATTAAAGACCTGGGCCTTGTGTTTTCAGAGAAGAAGTTTTTTTAATGACTTTCCCTATATAAGCCTATGTAAAACCATAGGCCCCCGCCCCGGGGGCATTTTGGCCCCCAGGGCTATAATTTGAACAATCTTGATAGAGGTCCACCAGATGAAAATTCAAAACCAAATATCAAAGACCTAGGCCTTGTGGTTTCACAGAAGAAAATTTTTGAAGATTTTCCCTATATAAGTCTATGTAAAACCAAAGGGCCCCGGAGCGGGGGCATTTTTGGCCCCACGGCTATAATTTAAACAATCTTGGTAGAGGTCCACAAGATGAAGCTTCATACCAAATAGCAAAGACCTGGGCCTTGCAGTTTCAGAGAAGAAGTTTTTAAAGATTTTCCCTATATAAGCCTATGTAAAACCAAAGGGCCCCTGGGCGGGGGCATTTTTGGCCCCAGCACTATAATTTGAACAATCTTGGTAGGGGTCCAGTAGATGAAGCTGCATATCAAATATCAAAGACCTGGGCCTTGTTGTTTCAGAGAAGAAGCTTTTTACAGATTTTCCCTATATAAGCCCATGAAAAACCAAAGGGCCCCAGGGCGGGGGCATTTTTGGCCCCAGCACTATAATTTGAACAATCTTGGTAGGGGTCCACTAGATGAAGCTTCATACCAAAAATCAAAGACCCTGGGACTTGTGGTTTCAGAGAAGAAGATTTTTTAAGGTTTTCCTATATAAGCCCATGTAAAACCAAAGGGCCCCGGGGTAGGGGCATTTTTGGCCCCAGCACTATAATTTGAACAATCTTGGTAGAGGTCCACTAGATGAAGCTTCATACCAAATATCAAAGACCTGGGCCTTGCGGTTTCAGAGAAGAAGATTTTTTAAGTTTTCGGTGAAAAAATCTATTTTTGGCTCCTGTGACCTATATGTGCAACAGACCGGAACCATTTGAACAACTCTGAAAGGGGGCCACCTAAGGATCATTTCTGTGAAGTTTGGTCAAAATCCTATCAGTGGTTTAGGAAGAGATGTCGTTTGAAGAAATTGTTTACGCACGGATGACAGACAAAAAGTGATCCTAATATAAAACACAAGAGGACCATGATGGCCCTGGATCGCTCACCTGATCCATAGAGTAACAAGTAGGCCCCGGGGAGGGCCATTATTGACCCTAGGGTTATAATGTGCATAATGTTGAGGGAGGTCTAAAAAGGTGAAGCTTCATACCAAATATCAACAAAGGCAATAATTTGAACAATCTTGGCAAAGGTCCACTTGATGACGCAACACAAAATATCAAAGACCAGAGCCTTGCGGTTTCAGAGAAGATAATTTTTTTTAAGATATTCCTTACATAAGCCTATGTAAAACCAAATTGCCCAGGGGCGGGGGCATTTTTGGGCTCATGGCTATAATTTAAACAATCTTGATAAAAGTTCCACTAGATGAAGCTTCACACCAAATATCAAAGCCCTGGGCCTTGCTGTTTCAGAGAAGAAGATTTTCAAAGATTATCTCTATATAAGTCTATGTAAAACCAAAGGGTCCCTGGCAGGGGCATTTGTGGCCCGAGGGCTTAAATTTGTTCAATCTTGGTAGAGGTCCACTAGATGAAGCTCCATACCAAATATCAAAGACATGGCTTTGCAGTTTCAGAGAAGAAGGTTTTTAAAGATTTCCCTATATAAGTCTATGTAAAACCAAAGGGTCTCGGGCGGGGGCATTTTTGGCCCCAGGGCTATAATTTGAACAATCTTGATAGAGGTCCATTAGATGAAATTTCACACCAAATATCAAAGACCTAGGCCTTGTGGTTTCAAAGAAGATTTTTCAAGATTTTCCCTATATAAGACTATGTAAAACCAAAGGGCCACCAGGCGGGGGCATTTTTGGTCTCGGGACTATAATTTGAATAATCTTGGTAGAGGTCCACCAGCTGAAGCTTCATACCAAATATCAAAGACCTAGCCTTGTGGTTTCAGAGAAGAAGATTTTTGAAGGTTTTCCCTACATAATTCCATGTAAAACCAAAGGGCCCGGGTGGGGGCATTTTTGGCCCCAGCACTATAATTTGAACAATCTTGGTAGGGTTCCACTAGATGAAGCTTCATACCAAATATCAAAGACCTAGGCCTTGCATTTTCAGAGAAGAAGATTTTTAAAGATTTTCCCTATATAAGCCAGGGGGCATTTTTGGCCCCAGCACTAATTTGAACATTCTTGGTAGGGGTCCACTAGATGAAGCTTCATACCAAATATGAAAGACCTGGGCCTTGCGGTTTCAGAGAAGAAGATTTTTAAAGATTTTCCCTATATACCCGGTAAGCCCATGTAAAACCAAAGGGCCCCGAGGCGGGGGCATTTTTGGCCCCAGCACTATAATTTGAACAATCTTGGTAGGGATCCACTAGGTGAAGCTTCATACCAAATATGAAAGACCTGGGCCTTACGGATTCAGAGAAGAAGATTTTTAAAGATTTTCCCTATATAAGCCCATGTAAAACCAAAGGGCCCTGGGGCGGGGGCATTTTTGGCCCCAGCACTATAATTTGAACAATCTTGGTAGGGGTCCACTAGATGAAGCTTCATACCAAATATGAAAGACCTGGGCCTTGCGGTTTCAGAGAAGAAGATTTTTAAAGATTTTCCCTATATAAGCCCAAGTAAAACCAAAGGGCCCCGGGGAGGGGGCATTTTTGGCCCCAGCACTATAATTTGAACAATCTTGGTAGGGGTCCACTAGATGAAGCTTCATACCAAATATGAAAGACCTGGGCCTTACGGATTCAGAGAAGAAGATTTTTAAAGATTTATCTATATAAGCCCAAGTAAAACCAAAGGGCCCCGGGGAGGGGGCATTTTTGGCCCCAGCACTATAATTTGAACAATCTTGGTAGGGGTCCACTAGATGAAGCTTCATACCAAATATGAAAGACCTGGGCCTTACGGATTCAGAGAAGAAGATTTTTAAAGATTTTCCCTATATAAGCCCAAGTAAAACCAAAGGGCCCCGGGGAGGGGGCATTTTTGGCCCCAGCACTATAATTTGAACAATCTTGGTAGGGGTCCACTAGATGAAGCTTCATACCAAATATGAAAGACCTGGGCCTTACGGATTCAGAGAAGAAGATTTTTTAAAGATTTTCCCTATATAAGCCCATGTAAAACCAAAGGGCCCTGGGGCGGGGGCATTTTTGGCCCCAGCACTATAATTTGAACAATCTTGGTAGGGGTCCACTAGATGAAGCTTCATACCAAATATGAAAGACCTGGGCCTTGCGGTTTCAGAGAAGAAGAATTTTTAAGTTTTCGGTGAAAAAAATCTATTTTTGGCTCCTGTGACCTATATGTGCAACGGACCGGAACCATTTGAACAACTTTGAAAGGGGACCACCTAAGGATCATTCCTGTGAAGTTTGGTCAAAATCCGATCAGTGGTTCAGGAGGAGATGTCGTTTAAAGAAATTGTTTACGCACGGACGCACGCACGGACGCACAGACGCACGACGGACGACGGACAAAAAGTGATCCCAAAAGCTCACCTCGTCACTACGTGACGGTGAGCTAACAAGAGGGCCATGATGGCCCTGGATCGCTCACCTGATCCATAGTATAACAAGTGGGCCCCAGAGAGGGCCATTATTGGCCCCAGGGCTTTAATGTGCATAATATTGAGGGAGGTCTTAAAGGTGAAGCTTCATACCAAACATCAACAAAGGCTATAATTTGAACAATCTTGGCAAAGGTCCACTAGATGAAGCTACACATCAAATATCAAAGACCTGGGCCTAGCGGTTTCAGAGAAGAAGATTTTTAAAGATTTTGCCTCTATAAGCCTATGTAAAACCAAAGGGCCCCGAGACGGGGGCATTTTTTGCCCCAGCACTATAATTTGAACAATCTTGGTAGGGATCCACTAGATGAAGCTTCATACCAAATATCAAAGTCCTGGGCCTTGTGGTTTCAGAGAAGAAGACTTTTAAAGATTTTCCCTATATAAGCCTATGTAAAATCAAAGGGCCCCGGGGCGGGGGCATTTTTTGTCCCAGCACTATAATTTGAACAATCTTGGTAGGGGTCCACTAGATGAAGCTTCATACCAAATATCAAAGACCTGGGCCTTGTGGTTTCAGAGAAGAAGATTTTTAAAGATTTTCCCTATATAAGCCTATGTAAAACCAAAGGGCCCTGGGGCAGGGGCATTTTTGGCCCCAGCACTAAAATTTGAACAATCTTGGTAGGGGTCCACTAGATGAAGCTTCATACCAAATATCAAAGACCTGGGCCTTGTGGTTTCAGAGAAGAAGATTTTTAAAGATTTTCCCTATATAAGCCAATGTAAAACCAAAGGGCCCCGTGGCGGGGGTATTTTTTGTCCCAGCAATAAAATTTGAACAATCTTGGTAGGGGTCCACTAGATGAAACTTCATACCAAATATCAAAGTCCTGGGCCTTGTGGTTTCAGAGAAGAAATTTTTTAAAGATTTTCCCTATATAAGCCTATGTAAAACCAAAGGGCCCCGGGGCGGGGGCATTTTTGGCCCCAGCACTATAATTTGGACAATCTTGGTAGGGGTCCACTAGATGAAGCTTCATACCAAATATCAAAGACCTGGGCCTTGTGGTTTCAGAGAAGAAGATTTTTAAAGATTTTCCCAATATAAGCCTATGTAAAACCAAAGGGCCCGGTGGCGGGGACATTTTTTGTCCCAGCACTATAATTTGAACAATCTTGGTAGGGGTCCACTAGATGAAGCTTCATACCAAATATCAAAGTCCTGGGCCTTGTGGTTTCAGAGAAGAAGATTTTTAAAGATTTTCCCTATATAAGCCTATGTAAAACCAAAGGGCCCTGGGGCGGGGGCATTTTTGGCCCCAGCACTATAATTTGAACAATCTTGGTAGGGGTCCACTAGATGAAGCTTCATACCAAATATCAAAGACCTGGGCCTTGTGGTTTCAGATAAGAAGATTTTTAAAGATTTTCCCTATATAAGCCAATGTAAAACCAAAGGGCCCCGTGGCGGGGGCATTTTTTTGTCCCAGCACTAAAATTTGAACAGTCTTGGTAGGGGTCCACTAGATGATGCTTCGTACCAAATATCAAAGTCCTGGGTCTTGTGGTTTCAGAGAAGAAAATTTTTAAAGCTCTTCCCTATATTAGCCCATGTAAAACCAAAGGGCCCCGGAGCGGGGGCATTTTTGGCCCCAGCACTATAATTTGAACAATCTTGGTAGGGGTCCACTAGATGAAGCTTCAAACCAAATATCAAAGACCTGGGCCTTGTGGTTTCAGATAAGAAGATTTTTAAAGATTTTCCCTATATAAAACCAAAGGGCCCCAGGGCGGGGGCATTTTTGGCCCCAGCTCTATAATTTGAACAATCTTGGTAGGGGTCCATAAGATGAAGATTCATACCAAATATCAAAGACCTGGGCCTTGTGGTTTCAGAGAAGAAGATTTTTAAAGATTTTCCCTATATAAGCCTATGTAAAACCAAAGGGCCCCAGGGCGGGGGCATTTTTGGCCCCAGCACTATAATTTGAACAATCTTGGTAGGGGTCCACTAGATGAAGCTTCATACCAAATATCAAAGACCTGGGCCTTGTGGTTTCAGAGAAGAAGATTTTTTAAGTTTTTGGTGAAAAAAATCTATTTTTGGCTCCTGTGACCTAGATGTGCAACGGACCGGAACCATTTGAACAACTTTGAAAGGGGACCACCTAAGGATCATTCCTGTGAAGTTTGGTCAAAATCCGATCAGTGGTTTAGGAGGAGATGTCGTTTAAAGAAATTGTTTACGCACGGACGCACGCACGACGGACGACGGACAAAAAGTGATCCCAAAAGCTCACCTCGTCACTACGTGACGGTGAGCTAAAAACTCGCAGGGCCACCATTGTCACCTATGTATATTTTGCAATTAAAATGGCGATTTTTATGCCGCCGTAGTGTCACTTTTCCTAATATTTTCGTAACGGTGAACTGTCTTAGTTGTCACTTTTTCCCTATTTAGTTGTACCTCGTCACTAACGCATTTTATCATTTCCGGTTGCAAAACGAAAGTACCGATAATATTATTGTTGTTCGAGGTCAACCAATGGAAATTCTTATATTATAGCTAAAGGAGACCCTCTTCTTCTTTTATTATGAAATATATCTCAACCGAGTCCCGACAACTTTCTCTTGCTGGATTTTTAGTTTTAGATTCCTCTTAAAAAATACAACTTTCTTTTGCTGGATTTGAGAACGGAAAAGGAAGGTTTCCCTGAGCATGCGCAAGACGCCAAACCATAGTTTGGCCCTTAAGACGCTTGACTGCTGAATAACAAACACGGTGCAAGCGTCCAGTAACCTGGACCAACTGTCATGGTGGATGACGAGATCGAAATTGCGATCAGACATTGTTTAAACCTAAATAATGAGAGGTCAAGCCACCCTGAAGCTGCAATCATGACACATTAATGACAGTCCATTCAATTTGTTCGCATCAAATAAATGGGATTATCATTTAGTTGATAATCCCTATTAGTTCTTGAGAAATAAACTTGACCATTAGGGTGAACGCTAGGGTGGTTGCAAGTGTTGACGCCTTGACGAACGGACGAACGAACGGACCGAAAACCGGGCGCCTATACCGCGCCATGCTAATAGCAGGCACGACAAAAATGGCTGGGATAAAAAACGGGTTATTTGGAAAAAGATCGATGATGAGAAACTTTAGAATTTCCCAGAGATGACTGAGGATGAACTCAGGGATTTGAAACTGGGTATTTACCAGCTGAAAGAAGCCAAATCCTACACAGATGAACATTTTGACGACAATAAATCATATGAGATAATGGCACACAAAGAAGAAGATGGTGTTCTCAAAGCACAGATACGTTCTCGCCACACATCTAATAAAACATATAACATGTGGGATGAGTATACACAAGGACTGAACGCAATCACTGGATGGTATTGTGGGTGCAGAAGTGGAGCTCGTACGGTGGGATGTTGCGCACATGTGGCTTCTGTTCTATGGTATTTGGGATATTACCGGAACAAAACAGAAAATAGTGAAGCAAAACCAAGCCGGGAACATATTGATTTTGTTTATGATGCTGCTGTTGACACATGGAGTACATCTAGCAATTCAGAGGAAGATCAGTAAATTAACAAATTCTTAAACATGTCGTGAGACCATACAGGCTTATATTTAAGCACAGTATCAGTCTAAAATGAGGTTCCACATAAGCAAAGCCTGCTTTGGTGGTCAAAAATGTTTGACAGTTGACAAATGTTCCATTTGCACCTGGAAATTAAGAGTTCATAAATAACCCAAAAAAAAGGAAATACTAGCATGCACTATTAAATCAAATGACTTCCTTGTCCACATCTATTTAATAATATTTGCATGGAATCGGTTTATTCACTTTCAAATGAAGTTGTGAGTACTACAAACGGATAAATGCACTCCAATTTAAAAAAAATGGGTAAAATCCAATTTCAGGGGCAGGTAACTCTTTAAGTTTTATGAACTAACAATAATTCTGACATATACCTAGAATGACTATTACATCAACATTATATTTATGAAAGATCTTTGAAATAAGATGAAAACTGTAAAGGTGTTGTGGTTTTTCGTAAAGTTGGGGAATAAAAATTACTAATATTTGGGTACAACTTACAAGCGCATATAAACTCTTCTCTTGTTTGATATTTATAAGACTGTTATCACCGGCTGTTATGCCTAAAAGGGTAGTAAGCATACGGCAAACATCGGCTCCAGTCATGCACTTTGAACAAAAATTATAGCATTTTTGTTGGTATACCCTTGATTGGGTGACATTACCCACCCACTTTAATAGTGTATACAGCAAAAACCAGTGGACCAAAGAGTCTAAAAATTCATCATTAGACAGTCAATATGTACCAATTTGAAGCTACAAAGTTTAAAGGAAATCGGTTGTGGCCATGAAAATAGCCTTATAGAGACTGCTCCTTTACAGAAACTTTTTCATCGGTCAAACTGCTAAAACCCAACTAGAAATATCCATTTTTGTGCACTAAGTACCATATTTACCTGTACTCAGGCAAACATGCCTCAGCGAAGTGTATATCCAGTTGTTATGCCACAGAATATAAGAATCTTACATGGGTGTGAGGGGTAAATGGAAAAATCTGTCCCCGAGGGGTCACTGTCAGGCATTACAAGGCTTTTCTATCCAGCCATCACACCCATGTAGGATTCTTTTTCTTGAATACCTTCCGTTTCTGAGCATGAGTTTTTAATACTGTAGTCACTTCAGTTGCCGAAGTCCCCCATATTGTGATGACACTACAGTGTGTGTGTGTGTGTGTGTGTGTGAATTCGGGTTTAACGTCGCTTTCAACAATTTTTCAGTCATATCACGACGGTGTCTGGTTGCGACAGGGAGCTCAATGCTCACGTTTATAGTGCTGCCTCACTGAAGTATCATATCCCAGACACATTACATGATACCACACCCAGTCACATTATCCTGACACTGGATCGACCAGTCCTAGCTCTACCCTGTAAATCTGAGTGCCAAACGAAGAGCAGCTAGTACCATTTTTAACGACTTTGGTATGTCGCGGCCCGGGATCGAACCCGAGACCTCCCGTTCCCCGGAGCGGACACTCTACCAACTGAGCTATCGGGGCCGGTAATGACACTACAGTGATGTTTAGTGACATTACGTAACATGCTGTGACATCAACCTCAACGTTGATGCATATGAGGTCGTATTCATCCACTGCATTTATCAAACATGCGTGAATGTTCGATTTTGGGTAAGAACACCAGGGTTAGAACAAAATTTCTATCCCAAGCTAAAACAATGGATTTCCTTATCTGATGTGCAAGAATACAGCATCTCACCTGGATCTATACTGTTTGACACTCCTCCAGCTATTTTAAGAAACAACATCAGGTAGTAGAACAAGTATGTAGGGATCTAAGGTGTCCAAATATTTAGTGCACTGTAATAATCCAAAGTATTGGGACAGAGAGGGTGAAGCAAACAGTGCAGACCTAGATCAGACTGTTCCTAAAGGAGCAGTCTGGTAAGGGTCTACACTGTTTGCTATTCCATCTGCACATTTTGGACTACTTGTTGGATAATGAAACAAGTTTGTTAACATTTTAAGAGAATTTCAGCAAGTCCTTAAGATTTTTGCGGTAAATATGGAAGAACCTTGCAGTAGCTTCAACTCACCTGTCCAGAGGTAGAGACGTCCAGGCAGCACTGTGTGACGTTCCTGCAGTGATCTGGTGTACAGGAATACCCTGTAGCCCAACTACCTTTCTAGGGCGTGTCACTGGGCTCTGAGCATGTCCAAGGCCACACTGACCCATAGCATTGTTTCCCCATGCATAAACCTCATTATCTAAACAAAGAGAAATTATAAGAACAGAAAAACTTTGAGGGTAGACAACCCTATCACTATAACAAGTCCGTGAAAAAAAAAAGACCTCAAAACCCTACTTAATAAAGAGAAAAATGGGGTTTATGAGGGTATACATTATCTGCTTTATTTTTGCTCAAAAACATAGTTTGTGGGTACTTGATAGAACCGCCTCATTGAGGCAGTTCTAACGAGCATCCACAATCTATGTTGAAAGCAAAAATAAGAAAGATTTTACAATTTTTGCCTAATATTTGTCATTTCTGACACCATTTTGGATGCCATTATTTCACATGGACATGTTTTCCTAACCTTTTTTCGAAAATATTTCTTTCTCTCTTAGCAACAGAAGTCTACTCTCAATCCTTTTCACCCTGTAAACCAGTAGATTTTTATTTATTATTTTTTTTCAAGATTATTTCACTTATTTTGAGCAGATCTTTAATCAGAGGTGGGCCAACACCGGAGTACCCGGAGAAAAACCACCAGACCTTCCGTTACAGAACTTGGCGTCCCATGTGACCCTAGTGAGGCTCGTACCACAGCGGTAAGAGACCTAATGATTCAGAGTCAGAGCTCTTACCCACTAGGCCACAGAGGCAGGTTAGACCAATTCAGATCCCTGTACAAACTGTGTAGCTCATGATGAAAAGGCTCATCATGAGCCATCTCATCAAGATCTACAGTTTGCCATCCTGTAAATGACTTTGACTAAAGTCCAAACTTACGAGAATGCAAAAGACAGACAAGTCAAATTCAGAGATGAAAGGGTAAACGAAGGGAATTGGGGAGCAAAGTCTTTCCTTGATATCAGACCTTCTCTTTTTTGGGATGGAGGGGGTGAGGGTCTGGATTACACAGACAGAAAAAGCTTGAGCCACTGAGGGTACTCAAAGTGCCAGATCAAAAGCAAAACAGCAATAATAATTTGGATATATGTATATCTTTTCAATGGTGTGTATACTTATAAGAATCAATTTTGATGAGTAAAAACAAGCATTTCTTGATAAAAATAAGAAATATCTACATAAAATTATATTATCTTCAATAGTCGTGGTTTGTTTGTTTGTATTGGAGTTTAATGGCCCAGCAACACTATTTAGGACATTTTTGAGCTGATCACTTTACCTAACCACACTTTTCCTGGACAGGCTTATAAGTAAGAGGTTTACCAGTACAGTGCACATTCTTTCGCCAGAAACTGACAACAGCCCTTCTTGAATCAGCGGAAGGGAGAGAATGACTGTTGAAAAAATTTCATAGTCAATCTTCACGAAAGAATCTTGCCAACACCGGCAGGAATTGAACCCGCCTCCTGCTGATCACCAGTCAGACACGCATCTGACTGAGCTGCCTAGGCCGGCAACAATGTTCGTGGTATGTATTCTCATTAGAATTGCCTCAGTGGGTTACTTCTAATGGGTACATACAACATACATTTCTTGATAAAATAGGAAAAATCTACCATATTCTGGATTTCTGCATTGCCCAATTTTCGAGCAATTTCGCGGTCGGTCTTGATCCGGGAAAATTAAAATCAGCGAAATATTATCTAAGTTTGTTCAAAGTAGCAGCAATAATCTTCAAATGTCCAATGATACTGTTTTCCCAATAATACATGTATAACCTGCAGCAAAGCTTGTGTTAAGTTATCGGTAATTACTATGTCACTGTAAAGACTGCCACTGACTGTTCTACAAAAAAGTTTTTCAGTTGAGTTTTGTTCACTCTTACCCCAAATAATAGCCTTTCCCAATACATATCTTTACCTGTGCGCTGACATGGTTTTATTCAATGTCAAATAGATAAGCTATCAGTGCATGACCGTGACCTGTCTCATAGTGAACAGGTATCGTATGTAAGGATACAATCAAACCAATTAAAATCTACTGTACTGTGTATGAAGGTTCAATTAAATGTGACTAAGCGCCGAGTAAGCGTGGGTGTACATGCACTGGGGAAGTGAAAATGAGCTTGACAATAGTTTCAAATGAAGCAGTTTGATCTATCTTAGATTATTTTACCACTTTTATTTGTTTTAATAGATCTGTCATAATAAATTGGTTTTCAGTCAATCTTTACATGTGATATTGAAAGTTTCAAAGTTGTCAAATATTCATGGGACCATCAATTTTTATTTTCCCGGGTATAAACGGCCGCGAAAATTAAAAACCCCAAACATTTATCCTCATGTTTTTGAGGCAAAACCGCGAAAAGTTGGCGAAGCAAAAATATTCCAGAATACGGTATCTAAATAATCCTTAACTCCACGAAAACACGCCTATATAATTTTGACCCCTTAAACCTCTCTTTTATACAGTAAAACTGGGGTTTACAGGGGTATAGATTATTTTTCTTATTTTTGCTCATAAACATAGATTGTGGATGCTTGTTAGAGCCGCCTAAGCAAGGTGGTTCTAACAGTACCAACAGTCTATGTTTTCAGCAGAAACATGAAAACTATCAGGATTTTTATCTGAAAACACATTTTTGGTGGTAAAATTTTACCAATATATTTGAATAGGCGTGTTTTCGTAATGAACATTTTTTTCTTGGGAAGAACTTTCTACAGACTCAAGAATAGGTATGACTCATCCATGGTAACCCAGTCATCGGTAGTAGCATCAATGAAGTTTCCTTTTATTATTAATGAAACCTAACACTACAACTGTTCTACCATACACTACAACTGCATTATAACATGGTTCATTATAACACAGTATTTGATATAAAAATGGTTTCAAGATGGATCCCAAAAATGTATAGATTAAATAGAAAAGTGACATTTTTCTATATAAACTATACATTTTTGTTTTGATATGACATAGTTGTACAACTTAGAACCTTTCTGCTTTGGACCCCATTAATAGTGTTATAAAGAGGTTGTGGTGTACTCTCAATGTATGTAAACAGTAAATAACTTTACCATGTGTGAGTGCCAGACAGTGGCTATCCCCACAGGCAATGTCTACAACATGTGTTGACTGTAGGTCTTCTACCAGCCTTGGCTTGAAACTTACAGCTTCTGGAGAACCACAGCCCAAACAGGCGCCACCACCCCAGGAATATAACTGAAATTAAGATTTTGTCAACAACCAACTGCTTGGACAGTCAACTAATAGCTCCAGATAAGGAGTACTGTAATGATCCTAAGACAGAGGACCCTCATAATGATGACAATATTTGTTCCCTATTAATGTGCCGTTATAAAGAATTTCCTGTTATAAAGAATCCCCATTAGGAGTAAGATAGGAAATATATGGCCTTTTCCCCATTATTACTCCAAGAAACAAATGTTTTAGACATTTGTTAGAATCGCCTCGCTGAGGCGATTCTAACAAATATCTGTTACATTTATTTGGTGTATTAGATTACAAGACCTTTTCATGACTATGGACTTGATTTGTGCATTTCCAACCCGAGGAAAGCCCTAGCCGCTCGGAACCGAGGCTAAATCTTTAGCTAAGTAGTCATTCCATTCAAATTGCTGTTGTAACGCATTTTGCCATTACAACGAATGTTGGTATAAAGAGGGTTGACTGTATTGGGACATATAGGCCTAGGTAAACAGTGTAGACACAGATCAGACAGAGCAGTCTGATCAGGGTCTACACTGTTTGTCATTCTGTCTGCACCTTTCAGACTTTCTGGATCATGAAACAAATTTGACAAAATTTTAGGAGAATTACAGCAAGTCCTCAAGGTGTCTGAATTTTTAGGAATCTTATGGTAATGGGTCACAGCACGAGAAAACCTGTGTTAGTCATTTGTGAATAGCATAGGTACAAATCAGCCTGCACATCGGCACAGTCTCATCAGCGGCTTAGTGTTGACTGTTTTGTACAGTACATCAAGGTTTCTATATCTAAAATGCCATGACTATTTCTAGTCTGAATAGCTGTGTAAACCAGTTTGTGACTACCGGGAGCAATTTGTTCAAAACTAACAACGTCGTTAGTTAACATTATGTTAAAACTTTGATCATTTAATATGGCAAATATGCTAAATATTTTTGCTTTAAAAAATGTGAGCAGCATTTTTCAGCAAAATACCAAGATATTGTACTTGCTAGAAAAGTTAACAATATGACAACTAATGTGCTTGTTGGCCCCCACCCATCTATTGGAGAAATAGATTGGGCAGCATGATGCTTCCACGCAGAGCTGAAATCAACTGCATAGGAGTACTTTAAACTGCTTAGAGGGCTTAGCCTGCTCAGGCAAAGTGGTACAAGTCAGACCAGCCATGCATGTAAATCATTTTGGTTTCATTGGGCAGCAAGGCTTGAGATGTCATTTCATCTCAATGTCTGGTCAAAGTCTGACAAAATTAGAACCAACATCTCAAAAACTAGAAAATGTGTTTGTGAAACACTATGCCCCCATCCATATGCTTGCCACTAATAGACATATAATTAAAACAAGAGGGCCATGATGGCCCTGGATCGCTCACCTGATCCATAGGGTATCAAGTGGGCCCCTGGGAGAGCCATTATTGGCCCAGGCTATAATATGAAATCGGGCCAAAGGGCTAGGAGGAGATGTTGCTTAAAGGTATTTCTATTTTTAGCTCTGGTGGCCATTTTGTTAAGCGGAGCAGAACCATTTTATCAATTTCGGTAGAGGGTCATCCAAGAAACATTTCAGTGAAATTTTGAAATCGGGCCAAAGGGCTAGGAGGAGATGACGTTTAAAGGTTTTTCTATTTTTAGCTCTGGCGGCCATTTTGTTCAGCGGAGCGGAACCATTTTGCAATTTCTGTAAAGGGTCATCCAAGGAACATTTCAGTGAAATAATTTTGAAATCAGGCCAAAGGGCTAGGAGGAGATGTCGTTTAAAGATTTTTCTATTTTTAGCATTGGCGGCCATTTTTTTCAGCGGAGTCGAACCATTTTAGCAATTTTTGTAGAGGGTCATCCAAGGAACATTTCTGTGAAATTATTTTGAAATCAGACCAAAGGGCTAGGAGGAGATGTCGTTTAAAGGTTTTTCTATTTTTAGCTCTTGCGACCATTTTGTTCAGCGGAGCTGAACCATTTTAGCAATTTCGGTAGAGGGTCATCCAAGAAACATTTCAGTGAAATTATGTTTAAATCTGGCCAAAGGGCTAGGAGGAGATGTCGTTTAAAGGTTTTCTATTTTTAGCTCTGGCGGCCATTTTGTTCAGCCGAGAGGAACCATTTTAGCAATTTCGGTAGAGGGTCATCCAAGGAACATTTCAGTGAAATTATTTTGAAATCGGGCCAAAGGGCTAGGAGGAGATGTCGTTTAAAGGTTTTTTCTATTTTTAGTTCTGGCGGCCATTTTGTTCAGCAGAGCAGAACCATTTTAGCAATTTCGGTAGAGGGTCATCCAAGGAACATTTCTGTGAAATTATTTTGAAATCGGGCCAAAGGGCTAGGAGGAGATGTCGTTTAAAGGTTTTTCTATTTTTAGCTCTGGCAGCCATTTTGTTCAGCGGAGCGGAACCATTTTAGCAATTTTGGTAGAGGGTCATCCAAGGAACATTTCTGTGAAATTATTTTGAAATCGGACCAAAGGGCTAGGAGGAGATGTTGTTTAAAGGTTTTTCTATTTTTAGCTCTTGCGGCCATTTTGTTCAGCGGAGCGGAACCATTTTAGCAATTTCGGTAGAGGGTCATCCAAGAAACATTTCAGTGAAATTATTTTGAAATCGGGCCAAAGGGCTAGGAGGAGATGTCGTTTAAAGGTTTTTCTATTTTTAGCTCTGGCGACCATTTTGTTCAGCGGAGCGGAACCATTTTAGCAATTTCGGTAGAGGGTCATCCAAGGAACATTTCTGTGAAATTATTTTGAAATCGGGCCAAAGGGCTAGGAGGAGATGTCGTTTAAAGGTTTTTCTATTTTTAGCTCTGGTGGCCATTTTGTTCAGCGGAGCAGAACCATTTTAGCAATTTTGGTAGAGGGTCATCCAAGGAACATTTCTGTGAAATTATTTTGAAATCGGGCCAAAGGGCTAGGAGGAGATGTCGTTTAAAGGTTTTTCTATTTTTAGCTCTGGTGGCCATTTTGTTCTGCGGAGCTGAACCATTTTAGCAATTTTGGTAGAGGGTCACCCAAGGAACATTTCTATGAAAGTATTTTGAAATCCATTCACTGGTTTAGGAGGAGATGTCATTTAAGTGAATTGTTGACGACGCACGACGCACGACGCACACCGCACGACGGACGCCGGACAAAAGGCGATCACAATAGCTCACCTTGAGCACTTCGTGCTCAGGTGAGCTAAAAACATAATTAAAAAAATGCCTGTCGTGAATGAACTGTCAGTTGGTACAATATTCATAAAATGTGTTCAAAATTTATGTAGCGTACCCAAACTGTATACGAAATATCATGAGCCTTGCTCAAGCTGTTCTCCAGCAAAGTTTCCCTATAGTCACAATGCATAAGCCTGAAAAGGGGCATAACTATGTTATATATTTTCGGAATTTTGTTATTCAAGTCATCTACACCTTAGATCCAAACTATATACCAAATATCATGAGCCTAGCTCAAGCAATTCTCCAGATATTTTGTTCACAAGGTTTCCCTATAGCCAATGCATAAGTCCGAAAAGGGGCGTAACTCTATTATATATTTTTGGAATTTCGTCAGAAGTTAATCAGGTCATCTACACCTTAGACTCAAACTGCATATCAAATATCATGAAACTAGCTCAAGCAATTCTACAGATATTTTGTTCACAAGGTTTCCCCATAGCCTCAATGCATAACTCCAAAAAGGGGCATAACTCTGTTAAATATTTTCGGAATTTCGTCAAAAGTTAATCAGGTCATCTACACCTTAGACCCAATCTGTATACTAAATATCATAAGCCTAGCTCAAGAGGTTCGCCAGATATTTTGTTCACAAGGTTTCCCCATAGCCGCAGTGCATAAGTCTGAAAAGGGGCGTTACTCCGTTAAATATTTTCGGAATTTCGTCAAAAATTAATCAGGTCATCTACACCTTAGACCCAAACTGTTTAATAAATATCATGGGCCTAGGTCAAGTGGTTCTCAAGATATCTTGCTCACAAGGTTTCCCCATAGCAACAATGCATAAATTCGAAAAGGGGTGTAACTCCGCAAAGACAAGTCCGGCGAAAAAAAAAAAATATGTGTCCGCTTATTTTTCATGCACATTCCATATATGAAATTTCGAGATCCTAGCTCAAACCATTCTTGAATTTCCTATAGGGTGAAAGCGTAACGGACAGACGGACGGACCAACATCGAGGGTTTAGAGGCTAGAAGGTTTATGGGCTAAAATTGTCTGGGATTATACTCTAATTTTGTCCAAGATTATGGGCTTTTGTCTAAGATTATGCGCTTTTTTGTGTCCAACTTGTGTCCAAAACTGTCCAACATGTATTAAGGGCTTAAAAGTCTGAATTTAAGGGCTTTTTAGCCCTTAAAACTTCCCAAAAAAAGCCCCTAAAACTGACAAAAATAGCCCGTGAAATTGGACATTTGACTGTCCACAGGATTAGCAGCTATTTCAAAAATGACTTAAATTCAGCTTAGGTTACCCCCCTTATACCATTGGCTCATTTTAAAAAGGGACTAGGGGCTAGTAGCCCCTAGTACGAAATAGCCCCTAAACCTGTCCTGGACCAATGTTAAGCCCCTTAACCCTCAATGTTGGCATGGACAGACAGACAGACAGACAAACGGACAGATGGACAAGACAACCAATGTGCCCCATCAACTGCTTCGAAGTTGGGGGCATAATGACCTATATTGTGTTGAGAGGGACATTAAACATCAAATCAAACAAACAAATGAGCTTATCAACCCATTTGGTACCGGAAACCCGGAACGGGTTTAGTGGCAAACAGTGCATGCCCAGCCACATTCTGCGGTGTTTGATCAGGGCCTACACTGTTTGCAAAAAGCTCAGCTCTATTCCAAATAAATTTTCCAGATAACACAACCTGTCACCCCTAAATTTTGAAATGGACTCCTGCTATATGTAAAGAGGAAGATTCTATTTGGTACAAAATGGATTAAACCATTGTAAACCCCACTTTATAGAGGAAACAGGGGTTTACAGATCTCCCAGCCCTTTCAACCACGTTGTCCAATAACACGGACAGATGAACCAGCCAACTTAGAATGAATGACTCAGCCAATAAAATTTCTCAGTTAATCATTGACAAGTTTTGTTTGTTTGATAAGAGGTTTAATGTCTCCGTCAACACTGTATAGGTCATTATGGAGACATTGCTTCCAATTTTGTGGGACTTTTACCCAACATTGAGATGAAATGACATCTCAAGCCCTGTCGCCCAATGAAACCAATAGGGTTTATAAGCCTGGACAGGCTTAGATCCTCTAAGCTGTATACCAGAACTTGTGTGCGGTAGGTTTTCAGCTCTGCGTGGAAGCATCATGCAGCCCATCTATTTCTTCAAGCCCCGATGGGCGGGGGCCGTCACTGAAATGTAACTCTTCAATTAATAGTTTGATCAGAGTTCTCTGACCTTTATGCATAACTAGCCATCATGCAGCTCTAGAACCATGATTTGAAAACAGACACCTAGAGGAGAAAGCAGAAAAGAAGCAGATGTATGCATGTTCTTCAGAACGGACAAGAGCAAAACCAAATCATCACAAAAACACACCTATATAATTTTGACCCCCTTCAACCCCACTTTTATATAGTAAAACTGGGGTTTCCGGGGGTATACCTTATTTTTCTTATTTCTGCTCCAAAATATAGATTGCGGGCACTGGTTAGAACCGCCTTAATTAGGCGGTTCTAAGGAGTACCCACAATCTATATTTTCAGCAGAAATAAGAAAAATATCACAATTTTTCATCAGAAAATTTGCATTTTTTCGGCGATAAATGTGTCAATGTATTTGTATAGGCGTGTTTGCGTAATGACACTCACATTGGGTGTGACAAAGGTATTGCATCATTTGGCTGTCAGTCAGGCAAAGCCTGCTATCCTTGTAGCAGGTAAGGATAGAGGGGGTGTTTTTTATTTCTTATGATTCTTCACTTTCATTCCTTTTCCTCATTCTTCCCTGTCCTTTACTTTCATCTCCTCTACTATTTCTTCTATCTCTTTTTTCCCTTTCATTGAGAGATTATAAGAATCTTATATGGGTGTGAGGGGTGGATTGAAAAATCCGTCCTGAGGGACACTGTCCGGCATCACGAGGCTTGCCGAGTGATGCCGGACAGTGATCCCGAGGGACGGATTTTTCTATCCACCCCTCACACCCATATTGGATTCTTTTTCTTGCATACCTTCCATTTCTATTGAGAATTTTTAATGCTGCTGTCACTTTGGTTACTGACGTCCGCCATTTTGTGATGACACAACAGGAATGTTTAGTGACATCACACATGAGGCCGCAGCGCATGAGGTTGTAATCAACCAGTGCATTTATCAAACACGCGGTTATATTCAATTTGGGGTCGGAACACCAGGGTCAGAACATAAAATTCTATCCCAGGATAAACCACGGATTTCCTTGTCTAGTGTGCAAGAAACTACAAAATGACCCAAAAGGGTTGACATATCATAAAACTCAATAGAATCAATCAATATACATTCCCATCTTCAAGGTTAGAGCATTTGACCCTAAACCTTTAACAGGCTCTAGGCTACTTCGGCAGACGACAAGTTGTTGATATTTTTCTTGTTTTTCCCAGAAAACAGGACTTATCATACCATGCAAATTGTCTCCACAGGAGGTGCCAAATCCTGTTTTGTAGGAAAAATAAGAAAAATATTTCAAAATGTTGTCTGCTGGAAAAAAAAACAGAGGACCAGCGGTCCTGTAAGGACCAGTGGTCCTGTAAACGCTCACCTGACACCTGGTCCTGGTGTACATTTTAATGTTTTTATATATGTATATAGCCTCAGAGCAGGGGTACACAACTTGTGGGGACAAAATTTTGATGTCTAACAATTTTTGTGTCGTAGTCTTCAATGGTTTCCTAAATATTCATTATTTTCACTTTTTCCCATGCAAAATCCCAAGTCTGCAAATTTGACATAGCCATAAAATAGTGTGATATATTAACATATATTTCCTTTGAAAGTCTGCAGCAGTTCAAGCTGAAGTTAATATAAACATTCCCACGCCATGGTAAGCAGTACTGCTACCTTATCTGACCATAGAATCACATTAACGATTTTCTAATTGGTTGGTCAGTGTGAGAAAATATTTTGAGAGAAGCTTGGTTCCACATGTTAGGCTGGATTGGAGAGAAACTTCAGTTTAATTCTTTCGGCCTCTTTGATAACATGTTTTTAGACCTTTGCCATCCTAAATTATTCTGAAACTGTAATAGGGAAAGAGTGCATACAAAGTCTGGGATAACAGCATATAAAACACCAAGTGGGCCATTTCAGGTCTGGCAAATTGACCTATATGGAAATCTGCCCATTACTCCCCAAGGATATACATATATTTTAACTGCAACAGATCTGTTCAGCAAGTATTTAGTGACAATTCCACTTGCAAATAAAGACACTTTGTCGGTTGCATCTGGGCTTACACAACTTTTCACAAAATATGGTGTTTGTGACACGCTACTCAGCGACAGGGGAGTTGAGAATGTATCAAAAGTAATGGCAGAGGTTTGCAGACAACTCTGCATCCCACAAGAGTTCAGTCCTGCATTTGTTCATAAATGTTTAGGTGCAGTGGAACGCGTACATCGTACGATGGCTGAGCGTTTGACACCGTACATGAATAGCAGACTGAATAATTGGATAGACATTTTGCCATGCATCACATTTTCAATTAACCAGTCTGTTCATTCGGGCAGCAAATACTCGCCACATGAAATTATTTATGGCCAGCGTCCAAAGTTTCCTCTGTCTCCGCCGACACCACCAGATTTCGATACAATACCACCAGATATGCGCGCCTACGTACGTAAACATGCAGACAAACTGAACATCATTCGCAGCGAAGTGAAGAACAATATATTGTCCTCGCAGCAAAAGATGCTGGAGCGTGCAAACAAGGATACTGATCCACTTCACATCAAAGAAGGGGATTATGTGTTCTTGTTGACTGAAAGAACAGGTGTTGGACAGAAAATACAGAACAAGTTTACAGGACCATTCATTATTCACCGTTGCATCAGTCCTCATATGTTTCTGTTACGGAATCCTGATAATGGAACTATACATAAGTCAGAGGTTCACAGTGACCGCCTGAAAATGGCTTATGTTCGGGAACCAGACCCAACTCCCTATTTTCTTAGTAAGGTTGTTACAGCCGAGACTGTAAGACCTGAAAAGGTCACAGAGGCCATGCCTAGCACTGAGCACACTGAGATAATTAGGGAACAGCCCTATGACAGGCATCCGTCAGCCCTCCCAGATGACAACCCAATAAATAGCCATTCAGTTCGCAGGTCATCCAGAGCACGTAAACCTCCTGACCGGTTTGGGGTTTACATTGGTGTTGACAGTGCATTAAGTGAAGAGGGGTTTTACACTGAAAGAAACAAATATCACAAAATTAAACGTGTTCTCGGTCAGAGACTGGTTAAGGGAAACAAAGAGTATCTCATACAATTCGCCGGAGAATCAGCCGACAATTCCCTTTGGGTACCATTTGACCATCTCAATGAGAAATTGAAGAAGTCCATCCAGGAAAAACCCCCTCCGGTTATTGTTCAAATGGAATGAAACTATTTCAGAACATCAGTTTGTGTTTCTGACTGAAGCAGGACACATGTAAGTGTTGATGTTTTGACATGGCACAGTTACATGTAATAAGCCTAAATAATACCCTTTAAATGTTATTCAAAAAAGCCTTAAGTTGAAATACAGCTAATGGTCTGCTGGCTGCCACTGAATACTTACTTGGTATAAAAATTATTATCATGTTAAATGATTTTATCATGAAGGGTCATTTCATATTGCATTGCTTTTTGCTGATATGCAAAATGATTTCTGTTATGCTTTAGGCTATTATATTTTGATGTGAAGAGATTTAGATTTGTTTTGTGTGTATGTACACACTGTGTTATTTACATGTACCGGTATGACTTTGAAGATATTTTCATTGGTTTGTTTCAATTTGTTACTTTATACACCTGCTTTAGTATATTGACTAGTATATTGACTACATATTTGCTGATGTAATGTGGAAATGTATTTGTGTATGCATTTTATAATTTATTTGTGTTTTTTTTCGCCTCCCAGATTTTTCATCATTACTTTTAGGTGCACATGTGCCTTTTGTTATATGTTATGCCGATTGGGGCATGGAAAAATAGATTTGGTTGCATGGTGCTTCCACACAGAGCTGAAACTGACCACACATGGGTACTGTTAAA
Organism: Lucinisca nassula; assembly: GCA_963580285.1. NCBI lineage: Eukaryota > Metazoa > Mollusca > Bivalvia > Lucinida > Lucinidae > Lucinisca > Lucinisca nassula. Next base: position 109,273,235 of record OY757018.1, on the reverse strand, counting down.
CTGCTTAGGACAAAGCCTGCCAGAGTAGAGTGATGTGAGTCAGACAGTCCAGTGCATATAAGCCTTTGATTTCATTGGGTGGCAGGACTTGAGATGTCATTTCATCTCAATGTCGGGTAAAAAAAAAAATCCCACAAAATTGGAAGCAGCGTCTTCACAATGACCTAAATAGTGATGACGGGACATTAAACAATATTTGATATGTCAAATGTTAGTAATTGTCTCACTCTCTAGTTTGTTTCGCTAATGGCATTTATATCAAAATTTGTGGCACTACACAAATTCTGGCTTATTTTCCATTCAGCCCTAGACTGTTTGGACTTCCATTAATTTTATGGACTTTCCCAGGCTTTTCAGCCATTTATCAATTCAGTATTGACTATCTGTATTGATTATCTATAATCCCCAGGTAATCACTACCTATATCTTGGTTCTGCCAAATAATGATAATGAGGAGACTATTTGCTAAGCAAATAATCTGGAAAAGATGTATTTGTTTTATACTATGATAGTTAGAAATAATGTTTTAACATAATACTTTGAATATGTATTGGCATTGTTTTTGTATCAGATACTGTTGTATGTCTATGCAATTGCTGTTAAATGTGTTGCTTTTGTTAATTTTATGTTCACACATTTGATTTCATATTTGGGCCACCTTTGAAAACAAACGTTTGCCTAACAATGTGTTACTGTCTTGAACTTCTGATTTTGGATTTTTAGTGGCTTATATTAATAAAATTTATTCCTTATTCAATGCTTTTCAGTCAATAATTATTAATAGTACACATTGTTCTTGTCCAAATTAAGCTGTTGTTCTTTATTTTCAATATGCTAAACTGCATTTTCAGTACATGGATACAGAAATTTCAAAGAACTCGTTTAAAGACAAAATTATCACTCAGACTATTATTGCGATGCTGTCAGAATGATAATTTGTTTATTGGTTTATGTTTACTTGTCATTTTTGTTTTGGTTTATATTGTTGTCGCAAACAGTTTATTCTAGTTTATTTGTTCATTTAGTACACATTATTTGTGTGTGACAGACTATTTGATGATGTCATGTTAGTCTTTTAATTAATAATAAATGTTACATGCATAAATTCACAATGATGTCAATATGTTGACCCATGCTTCTCTTTGTTTACTTGGTCCTGCATCTTTATGTAGACTGGGTGATACATTTTCTGTAGGGGGATGTGATATATTAACATATATTTCCTTTGAAAGTCTGCAGCAGTTCAAGCTGAAGTTAATATAAACATTCCCACGCCATGGTAAACAGTACTGCTACCTTATCTGACCATAGAATCACATTAACGATTTTCTAATTGGTTGGTCAGTGTGAGAAAATATTTTGAGAGAAGCTTGGTTCCACATGTTAGGCTGGATTGGAGAGAAACTTCAGTTTAATTCTTTCGGCCTCTTTGATAACATGTTTTTAGACCTTTGCCATCCTAAATTATTCTGAAACTGTAATAGGGAAAATGAACTCTTGTTGGAAATTATCACTATATTATATAATGTGTAAAAGAAATGAAAAAGGAACTTGAGAAATAAAAGAACTGATTTGAATTGTCGTTATTTATTATAATAATTCCCCAGAAGAACAAAAAGGCTACATAAATACTACAATAGGTCAAGGCCATCCCAGGGTCACCATTTTTACAAACTATGATGGGCTCAAGTACCAGATGCTACAAGCCAACTTTCAAGGCCATTGGCTTCATGGTTCTGGAGAAGAAGATTTTTGAAGGCTTTTTACCATATATGGGCATGGCTGCCATCTTGGTCATGTGACCCAGACCCCGCGAACAAACTTTCGTTCCCCCATCCTACTGAAGCTCCACATGAAATTTAGCTTTGATTGGCCTCCGTGTTTTGGAGGAGAAGATCTTTGAAAATGGTGGACGGACGGACAACGGATGGACGGACGACAGACCATGGCAATACTATAAGCTCACCTATGAGCCTAAAGGCTCAGGTGAGCTAAAAATCAATTATTTTCACTTTTTCCCAAGCAAACGCCTAAGTCCGCAAATTTGACATTGCCGTAAAATAGGTAAAGGTCAACCCAGGGTCACCATTTGAACAAATTATGATAGGCCCGTGTACCAGATGCTTCCTGCCAAGTTTCAAGGTCATTTGCCTTACGGTTCTGGAGAAGAAGAATTTCGAAGTGTTTTTACCATATATGGGCATGGCCACCATCTTGGTCATGTGACCTGGACCATATGAGCAAATTTTCATTTGTTCATCATATACAGGATCCATATCAAATTTCACTTGAATTGGGCCAGCGGTTTCTGAGAAAAAACTGTTTGAAATATGGAACCTGGTTAATCTTGGTTCCAGGTCACTGAATGATGACTTTTCTTACCCATGAATCTTCATGTATTCATTTACTTTACCTGATCTACCAATTTGGTGACATTGTCTTCAATGGTTTCCTAAAAATCCATTATTTTCACTTTTTCCCATGCAAAAGCCTTAGTTGACAAATTTGACACTGCCATAAAATAGGTCAAGGTCAACCCAGGGTCAGCATTTGTAAAAACTATGACGAGCCCGAGTACCATATGAAATATGCCAAGTTTCAAAGCCATTGGCCTTACGGTTCTGGAGAAGAAAATTTTCGAAGGCTTTTTACCATATATGGGCGTGGCGGCCATCTTGGTCATGTGATCTAGACCGTACTGGCAACTTTTCATTTGTTCAACTCACAAAAGCTTCATATTGAATTTCACTTAAATTGGCTCAGTAGTTTCTGAGAAAAAATGTTTTTTTTGAAATATGAAATAGGAGTGACCTTGGTCTAAGGTCAATGAATGACCTTGACCTTTCTTACCCATAGATCTTCATGTATTCAGTTACTTTACCTAATCTACAAATTTTGGTGACACTGTCTTCAATGGTTTCCCTAAATATCCATTATTTTCACTTTTTCCTATGCAAAAGCCTAAGTCAGCAAATTTGACATTACTGTAAAATAGGTCAAGATCAACCCAGGGTCACCATTTGAACAAATTATGATAGGCCCGAGTACCATATGCTACATGCCAAGTTTCAAGGCCATTGGCCTTACGGTTCTTGAGAAGAAGAATTTCGAAGTTTCTTTACCATATATGGGCGTGGTGGCCATCTTGGTCATGTGATCTAGACCATGTTGGCAGCTTTTCATTTGTTCAACTCCCAAAGGCTCCATATTGAATTTCACTTCAACTGGCTCAGTAGTTTCTGAGAAAAAATGTTTGAAATATGGAACCTGCGTGACCTTGGTCTAAGCTCAATTAATGACCTTGACCTTTCTTACACATAGATCTTCATGTATTCAGCTACTTTACCTTATCTACTAATTTTGGTGACACTGTCTTCAATGGTTTCCTAAAAATCCATTATTTTCACTTTTTCCCATGCAAAAGCCTAAGTCGGCAAATTTGACATTGCTGTAAAATAGGTCAAGGTCAACTCGGGGTCACCATTTGTACAAACTATGATGGGCCTGAGTACCATATGCTACATGCCAAGTTTCAAGGCCATTGGCCTTACGGTTCTGGAGAAGAAGAATTTTTAAGGCTTTTTACCATATATATAGGCGTGACGGCCATCTTGGTCATGTGATCTAGACCGTATTGGCATTTTTTCATTTGTTTAACTCACAAAGGCTCCATATTAAATTTCACTTAAATTGGCTCAGCAGTTTTGGAGAAAAAAATGTTTGAAATATGGATCCTGAATGACCTTGGTCTAAGGCCAATGAATGACCTTGACCTTTCTGACCCATAGATATTCATGTATTCAGTTACTTTACCTGATCTACAAATTTTGGTGACACTGTCTTCAATGGTTTTCCTATAAATCCATTATTTTCACTTTGCCCCATGCAAAAGCCTACTTCGGCAAATTTGACATTGCTGTAAAATAGGTCAAGGTCAACCCGGGGTCACCATTTGTATAAATCATGATGGGCCCGAGTACCATATGCTACATGCCAAGTTTCAAGGTCACTGGCCTTGTGGTTCTGGAGAAGAAGATTTTTGAAGGCTTTTTACCATATATGGGCATGGTGGCCATCTTGGTCATGTGATCCAGACCCCCGGGAACAAACTTTCGTTCCCCCATCCCACTGAGGCTCCATATGAAATTTGGCTTTGATTGGCCCTGCAGTATAGGAGAAGAAGATCTTTGAAAATGGTGGACGGACGGACGGATGCACGGACGGACGACGGACCATGGCTATACTATAAGCTCACCTATGAGCCTAAAGGCTCAGGTGAGCTAAAAACCCAGCATGCAGAGCATTTAGATGCTTGAAAAATCTGCATCTGAAAATTTTGTCTGTTTATGTTGTCTCTGCATATTTTTGCAAATTTTTCATACAGTCAACAGTGTGGACCCTGATCAGACTGCTGAAAACAGTGTGGCCCCTGATCAGACTGCTCCTAGAGGAGCAGTCTGATCTGGGTCATCACTGTTTTCAAAAATGACTTTCAAAGTTACCAGCAGATGAAAGAGCAGACCACAACTATTGTGGCTGGCATCTTATGAATTAAATAGACTTTGTATTACCTGTCCTGACACAGCCAGAGCCATAGAGATCATAGTACCCTGTAGGGTTTCTATCACCTTGGGTTTATTCTGTCTTGTTGTATCTCCATGCCCAAGCTTACCTGGGAATTGTGGGAAATATATATATGGTTTAAAAAGACTTTCTGTTACCTGTCCTGACACAGCCAGAGCCATGGAGAAATGACAGCCACAAGCCACCTTCCTGATCATGGTACCCTGTAGAGTTTCTATCACCTTGGGTTTATTCTGTCTTGTTGTATCTCCATGCCCAAGCTTACCTGGGAATTGTGGGAAATATATATATATGGTTTAAAAAGACTTTCTTTTACCTGTCCTGACACAGCCAGAGCCATGGAGAAATGACAGCCACAAGCCACCTTCCTGATCATAGTACCCTGAAGAGTCTCTATCACCTTGGGTTTATACTGTCTTGTTGTATCTCCATGTCCAAGTTTACCTGGGAATTGTGGGAAATATATATACAGTAAAATCCTACACAAATGGTCAACTCTTTTTAAAAGCCACCTCCCATTTATAATAGTAGTACAATCATTCCCCACAAAGCATTTCACTATGAATTTAATCCTCGCTAAGCAGCCATTTCTCTTCTCTGTCTCTTCACTGAATCTCTATTTAACAGCCAGATTTAACTCAATAGTCAATAACTCCTTTTCTGGTGTGCTTATTTCTCTCAAAATTACCATTTTCATACCAGTATAAATAACATGTACATATAAGAGATCATATACAGTGAAATTCTGCTATTAACCCTTGTCCTGCTGAATATTCATATATGCCACACCCACTACTGATTATCAACCAATCAGATTGCTCGATGTAAATTATTGCAACAAATTCACAATCTGAATGGCAAACAATGTAGATCCTGATCAGATGGCTTCGTCAGAAGCCATCTGATCTGGATCTACATTGTTTCAAAGATAAGGCATATCCGGGATTAGCAGGACAAGGGTTAAGACCACCTTAAATTAAGAATAATTATGCTTTAAAAAACTTATTTTAGTAGGCTGCAATTATCCTTTCATTGCATTTTCTGCACACACTGTCCTCTGTAGAGACCACCTTTGGGAATGTTCAAAAGTGGTCTTAAAGGTGGTCTTAATATAGGAATTTTACTGTTTTAAAGTAAATGTAAAGGAAAAGAAATGATGGGGAGTTATTAAAAGTGCCAACTTGTTTTTTTTCATATCTCTGCTACAAAACACAGACGTTGGGTACTCGTTAGATCAGACTGGCAAACATTGCAGAGCTAGATTTTTGTTTTGTATGATTTGGGGTTTAAAGTCTCCATCAATATTATTTAGGTCATTTTGGAGACATTGCTTCCAATTTTGTGGGACCTTTACCCACCATAGAGATGAAATGACACCCCGAGCTCTGCCTCTCAACCAAACCAAAAAGATTAGCCTAGATATTTTTTTAGGGTAAGGGGTTTTGGTTTTACGGCCCTTTCAAGATTATTTCACTCATCACGAAAACACGTCCTATATAATTTTGACCCCCTTGAACCCCACTTTTATATAGGAAAACTGGGGTTTCCGGGGGTATACCTTATTTTTCTTATTTCTGCTCTAAAAGATAGATTGTGGGTACTCGTTAGAACCGCCTCATCGAGGCGGTTCTAACAAGTGCCCACAATCTATATTTTGAGCAGAAATAAGAAAAATATCACAATTTTTCATCTTAAAATTTTCATTTTTTCGGCGATATAGGTAGCAATGTATTTGTAGAGGCGTGTTTGCGTAATGTATTTCGAGCCAATTGTTAAGCACAGGTGGGCAAAAACTGGTGTAAATGGAGAAACATCACCTGACCTTCTGTTGCAGAACTTGGCATCTCACATGTGACCCAAGCGAGGCACAAACCACAGCCGTGACAGACCTGATGATTATAGTCAGCGCCCTTACCCACTAGGCCACAGAGGCCTGTTATGAGCAGTACTAGATGAGACACAACTTGAATAATAAATAACATTATAAGCTCAACCTGAAATGCTTATATATCAAAATGGACTCCTGCTATATTTACCATATTTACCCTAAATAATTAGACACCTCAAATCTTAACAAGTACAATCTACTGTCCAACGTCTCTAGAAATAGTTGGATGAGTGGCAAACAGTGTAGTCCCTGATGAGATGCTGCATTTTGCAGCATTTCATCTGGGTCTACACTGTTTGCGCGGGCCTGTCTGTTTGAATACATATGGGCCCCGTCAAGCGATTTTGGTACTTATCGCCTATGCGAGCAGCGAAGGTTCAGGCGAGCCTGCGCCTCCGCGCAGTCTCGCCAGAACCTTCGCTGCTCGCTCATACAAGCAGTGAATCAAGAGGAACCTTCAGACAGAAAGCCATATCCCTGACCCCTCTGAATGGCTGGGCATGCGCAGTTAAAAATTGTCATGATGGAATGCTCGAAGACACAAATTCGCTTGGCGGGGCTCATATGGTAAATACTGTAAAACAGAAGAATCTATTTAGGGCAAAATGGCATAACTTACCATTGTCTCCACTGCCGAAAGACCAGACTGTTTTGTTATCTCTCGACACTACCAGAGTATGTGCACTGCCACAGGCCACCTGACATACTGGGGGTAAATCTTTCACTTTGGTTGGCAGGTTCTTACTGTTGCTGTCACCATGACCTACAGTGTCAATGAATGAATAAAAAGTAAGAAATCAAAAGAAAATAAAACAATAGTTTTGTTGTATAAATTTTTGGGGTCCGCAGCAGACAGTAAATCCTTTTTTCCAACTGCTACTTTTAATGATTCTGACCTCTGGCAAGCAAAGGGAAACAACTCAAATTGTCTTAGCGTTTATGTTAGTTGCACACCTTCGGCCATCATTGTTACAGGCAACCAATACGGGAACCAGTACATCCAAAATGGCATCCTCTTTTGTCATTTCAGCGATCACATATTTTCAAACGCAGTTTATCAGCTATTCTGGAATGCAAGTTAATTGGTAGACATAGTCCCTATTTTTTATTCTGTCATCGAGTAATTTTGACCCTACTTTAATGGTAACATATGGCCGATAGCATTACTGAAAACCATTTAGTATGGATTGATAAACGGCATCTCACCAAACTATCACAGACTTTTGTATATGCATCTCGGCAAACTACCCCCGCGACTTATATTGCGATCTGGATATATCACGCTAGCGGAACTTGGACCCCAAACGCTGCAATATATTGGATCTACAGTGTAGTGAAAGACAATTTAGGGAGATTTTCTTCTTTTATCATCAAAATGTATTTTCTGTTGCCTAAGTGAATAAATATACAACCATACCAAGACGTCCATAGTCTCCTTCTCCCCAAGTAAACAATTCTCCCTCTTCTGTCACAGCTGCACTATGTCGGTACCCTGCAGATATCTGACGTACAGTCTGAAAAGATGACATTATAAAAGCATGCCTATTCAAATACATTGTTAATTTTACCGCCGAAAAAAAAGAAGATTTTCAACTGAAAAATTGTGATGTTTTTCTTATTTCTGTTCAAAATATAGATTGTGGGTACAAGTTAGAACCGCCAAACGAGGCGGTTCTAATGAGTACCCACAAATATAGATTGTGGGTAAAAGTTAGAACCGCCTAACGAGGCGGTTCTAACGAGTACCCACAATCTATATTTTAGAGCAGAAATAAGAAACCCCAGTTTTACTATATAAAAGTGGGGTTCAAGGGTGTCAAAATTATATAGGCGTGTTTTCGTGATGTATTTCATTTGATAAGGGCCATACCTCACTTGAGAATAGTAATCAGGAACTCAATAGTGGTCAAATCGTTTTTGATCAAGCATTTGATAAATATGATTACGTTTTATTTTGGGCTGAAAAAAATGTGAGTACAGCTACTCAATTTTTTTTTTCAGAAAAATATCAGTCTTTTGTGGATTAAATGGTTGAAAATGCAACATAACATTAACTAAGGACTTTGTTGAACAATGAAAGCATGTCATCAAGCGGGATAGATTGTTTCATTTGACACAACATCTATTGCGTTCTGTTTGAATCAAAATACACCGGACCTCATTATCGCACGCTTCGCTACAGCACGAATTTGGATATGACATGGTTTTGGTTTGGACCCCATATTTTCCCCAACCAACATTTATAAATATTTTCCGAGGGTTCTATCAGGTTTTAAGCACAACAATTTTATTTTCCTCCCACTTTTGACTGCGGTAATACCGTAGCTAACACGATCTATAACGGTACTTTTTGATATTTATTGCAGGCCTCCAAACATGTCATCCAGTGAGTGAGTGTTTGAGTTTTACGTCTCACCAACAGCTAAGGTCATACGGAGACGGGACCTCGGTTTAAAGACTTATCCGAAAGTCTGGAGAAGCCCGGGCTTGATCCTTGGTTTACAAGGGAAGGGAGTAGCGTAACCACTACGCCACGGAGGCTTCTACTTGTCATCGATATTAGCAGAGTTGAATATACAGTATATAAACCTGTTTAGCTTGACACCCATGATAAACATGAACTGCCATCGGCACAATCAAAAGTGTTAGCTTATGGCCCCGTCACACCCAGACAAAGACCTCAAAGACCGCACTGCGTTCTTAAAACTTAAACTACGCAGGGAGAACGGGATGAAATGCAGGGAAAATCGCAGTTTTCAAGTTGGTTCTACATCCTTACTACGCCCATGTCAGGATGCCACTGCCTCCAACACGCACCAGCTATGTTTTGTCGCGCGCTTAATCAGGCATACACCACGTCCTTTGCGTTTTTACTACGTTCTTCCCAAGACCTTTGAGACAACACCACCTGGTTAGTGCGTGTTTACCACGTTCACACTGCGCCCTTCAAGATGTTATAAATTAAAGTCAACTGCTTCTGCGTTCTCATTCGTTCTGCAAGTTTCCTTGAGTGAATAACCATCATAAACTATGCAGTTCATCAAACATCTCTGCCGGCATTCTGAGGAAATTAAAGAATGACTGCTGATCCTATATTCTTAGCTTTGCCATCAGACTGTTATATATATAGTGGCCAAATTGAAATCGTCTTTCAACCGAAAGCCAAGGGTGCACCCAACAAGATCTAGGTTGCCTTCTATTCCTTCTCCATCTTATCCTCCTTGATAACACAAGGGCAGCCAGCACATCAAGCAGAGTTTGGTTGCCTTAGAACAATGCACACTGCAGAAGAACGTTTTGATTCTGTGTGTTCATGATAAAAGTTGAAACACAAGTGAAAATGTGAGAAATTTGGTGAAGTATTTATATTAAATTGCTTGACGTGACATGGACGCTATGAGAACTTGCTGCAAATGTAAAACGGACGTGTTAAGCACGGAAAGAATGTGTAACAAACGTAATGTTGTCGTATACAACGTGGTATGAAGGTACTTTTGCCTTTGCAGGAACTTGGAACGGTCGTGGTGGGTACGCGATTGACGTCGTATGAATGTTGTATGAACGCACTGCCATCTTTTCCATCCATACCAGGTTTGTACTACGTCAAAGTAGACCATATTAGGTTCATGCTCCGTTGGTGGTACCTCAATGCCCTTGTTTCCATGTCCTTACTGAGTCCTCACTGCGTCCTTATTCGATCACGTCCTCCCCACGTTTTTTTTTTAACATGTTTAAAAATCATCCACGTCAGCCAAGACCATAAAGATCACATCACATCCCTATCGGTTTCTACTGCGTTCCTTCTACGTCGTACAAGTTCGTACTACGTCGGCCCGGTTTTACATTGATGCAGTGGGAACTTGGTCTAGTGTGACTGGGGTTTAAGGGAGATAAAGAGATTAAAGAATTCCGGTACGCAACCGGAAAAAAAAAATTATCACGCTCTGTTAAGGATCACTGCACAGCAGAAATTTTACACATTGATGCAGACGATCTGATCCGTGAACTCTGATTTTCTAGAGCCGCATGTAAAAGAAAGTCAGATTTATTCCAGCTTAAAAGCAAATGATAAAACATATTCATGATCGATTTCAAAGACCATGTGCGCCATTAAAAATCATTTCAAATGGGTGAGACATTCCAAGGGAAGTAATTCAAATTTCTTGTAAGCGTTGAACATTGTCCGGTTCCGAACCCTATTTCGGTAATTTTACCATTGAAATCTATTAACAGTACTGTAGTTCGGTACCGTCCCGGACAATGGCCAATAGTTCGGAACCGGACAATAACCAGGAACCAGCTATCAAAATGACGTCATACTCCCTGTCAGATCGGACGATTTTGTGGATAAAAACGTGGTTTATCAGGTGGTTTCAATTAAACATGCATCAAGACTTGTTTGACTAGATGGGTCATGGTATTTACTGCCATTGATTAGTTCTTAACACATTTTAATCGGGAAATACGTTTATTAACCAGACCGCACATCATCTTGTTTGGAAAACTAATGATCACCATAGTGTCAATCTGTGACAAATACGGTCTGTGTTTATAACACGATTCGGTTAACTAACACGGTCCTTTGGTTGGACCCGGAGTTCCCCTTTATAACGAGGTTGAGGTGTATATGATTTGATCTCTCAGCCTTTCTTTGGATGTTTGTTTGTTTGTTTGATTTGTGGTTTAACATCCCCGTCAACACTGTAAAGGTCATTTTGGATGTATCACCTTACTGTTTCTGCAAGTTTCTTGTCTATTCTGGAAGAATCTGGCATTATCAACAGCTATCATATCTGGCTTTACAATGTAAAAAATTGATGTGAATTTTGATGTCAATATTTGAAGTTGAAATGATATTAACTTCTGTACAATGCTACCAGGGTCCGTTTGTTCATTAACTTAAAAAGCTTGTTAGCGGTCAATACACTATTTAAAACCCTCATATTTTTGCCCATATCGTGCCATGCTAATCGCAGGTGTGCAAAAAAGACCTTAAAATCAACAGTTAAATCCTCTACTCTAAATTTAGCAATATTTCTGCTGCTCCGTAGTGCCATTTATCACATGATGTATATATGTACTTGGCTTTACTAACCCTCGCCAACCTGAATACTTCAATATGCTACACTCCTCCCTGATTTTTAGCTATTTGTCTTGCATGATTTCAATTTTTACCATGGACTGAGAGGCAAAATGGAAAACAGTATAGATCTGGATCAGCTGGCTTCTCAGAAGCCAGCTGATCCGGATCTGTACTGTTTTCAAAATAGAATATACCTGGGTTCAGCAGGGTGAGGTTAAGGCTGTCCTAAGCATATATATAACTGTTTGCCAAAATATAAACCCCTCCCCTGTAACTGTGTCTGGGTGAGGCATGAAAAACATAATCAGTATATGTACAAAAAAATTTTACTCACTATTCCAATCAGCCCATAAACCAACTTTGGATATTTCTGGGTAGAGCTGTTGCCATGGCCTAATTTCCCATAATCACCTGTAAAATATGAGTCAGGCCGTGATACAACCAGTATTCAGGTTTTTCGATCTTCTGTCTGCTCAGCTACACAGAATAACAAATTTGATATAGAAACTTAGATATTGAAACTAGACATCAAGACAAGTCTGGGTAATAAACATGCCTTTGACTCCACTCTTTATAGAGAAAAGTGGGGTTTATGGGGGCTTACATTGTTTTCCTTTTTTTGGGCTCAAAAACATAGATTGTGGATACTCATAAAAACCGCCTCATAGAGGCAGTTCTAGAGGTGGTTCTTATGAGCACTCAATCTTCATTTCAACAAAAAGTAAGTAAACTATGAAGCTTTTCATCTGAGAAATTGCTAGTTCTAGAGATAGGAGTCCTATCTCTAGATTTGTTTGTTTGATTTGAGGTTTAACGTCCCCGTCAACACTGTAAAGGTCATTTTGGAGACGTTGCTTCCAATTTTGTGGGACTTTTACCCGACATTGAGATGAAAGGACATCTAAAGCCCTGTCACCCAATGAAACCAGCAGGGTTTATAAGCATGGATGGGCCGACACGCACCGCTTTGCCTGGCCAGGCTTAGATCCTCTAAGCGGTTAACCAGTACTAGTGTGCGGGTCGGTTTCAGCTCTGCGTGGAAGCATCATGCAGCCCATATATTTCTTCAAGCCCCTATGGGCGGGGGCTACCTATCTCTAGAACTAGTACATATGTGCTTCAATGATGTCTGTCCTATCATAGGACAGACATCAATGAAGCACATGGGTGTGTAATTGCAATGAATATAAAATTATAAGAGTAGTGAACACAGAGGATGTGCAAGCTTATCTACATCTTTGTTGTTTTCAAGAAGCAAAAACAGGTTTTCTTATGATGTAACTGAAATCATTATGACAGAGCACAGAAAGACTAAATCTTTTAAAGTGGATGCAATCTGATTAATAGGTATAGTACAAAACAAACTAGAGCTGTCAGAGGATCTGACTATAGCCCCGCTATAGCGCTATCAGAGGAGTAAGACACATTGACTCTAAAAGCTTTTAACCTATCAGGGGAGCTTTCTTAGTTCCAGAGAAAACTTTAATATTTTTTTTTTTCTTTGCTGGGGAGATAACCCCAAGAGTAATGTTGTTGGCCATTATTTACTTACATCCACCTAATGTTCATGTTTATACAAAGTTTCAGCTTTCTAGCTTTCTTAGTACCTGATGGGCCTTTGCCATTATTTTGGTAAGGGCCATACATCCACCCACTTTTCATGTTCATACAAAGTTTCAGTATTCTAGCTTTCTTAGTTCCTGAGAAAACTGTCACCAAACCTTTTCATTTATTAAAAAAAACTATACTATCAGGGGAGATAACTCCAAAAGTAATGGGCCCTCGGCCATTATTTTGGTTAGCTCCCTATATCCACCCATTGTCCACATTTATGCAAAGTTTGAGGTTTCTAGCTTCTTTAGTTCCTGAGAAAACTGTGACCAAACATTTTCATTTAAAAAAAACCTATATTTTCATTTATTTAAAAAACCTATCAGGAGAGATAACTCCAACAGTTATGGGCCCTTGGCCATTATTTTGGTAAGCTCCCTATATCCACCCATTGTCCACATTTATGCAAAGTTTGAGCTTTCTAGCTTCTTTCGTTCCTGAGAAAACTGTGACCAAACATTTTCATTTAAAAAAACCTATCAGGGGAGATAACTCCAAGAGTTATGGGCCCTTGGTCATAATTTCGGTAAGGTCCGTGGAGGCACCCATTGTCCACGTGTATACAAAGTTTTAGTTTTCTAGCTCTCTTAGTTTCGGGGAAAACTGTGACGAAAAAATAACGGAATAACGGAATTACGGAATTACAGAATTACGGAATTACAGAATTACGGAATGACAGGGCAAATCCAATATAGCCCCACTTTTCAAGCGGGGCTATAACTAGAGCTGTCAGTGAAACTGACTAGGGCCCCGGCAGCGCTATCAGAGGAGTAGAAAAAATTTGTGGACGGACAGACAGACAGATGGACGGACAGAGTGATTACTATAGGGCACCCACACTTTCAGTGCGGGGCCCTAATTTGGTACTCTGAAATTACAGAAAACATGTGTTTCAGTCAATGTTTCAACCACTTGGACACTGGGCCTCTCTACTAGCGGGTTCTACTACATAGCAATAGATAAGGCACATATTTTGTGATAATTGAAGGATACTTTTCCTCATATAAACCTATGATGTGGGTATTCATTAGAACCGCCCAATGAGGCGGTTCTAATGAATACCCACAATTCAGGTTTTTATGGAGAATTGACAAAGACAATCCTTCAGTTATCATAAAATACCAATATTATCTCTTGCTATGCTGTTGTGTATGGTGACCTATAATCCATTTTCAACTGAAAGAAACTTATTTAGAAAATGGCTGAACTTTTTGCAAACACGTTATGCCCTGATCAGATGCTGCATTTTGTGCTGTCTGGTCTGGACATGCCCTGTTTGACAAAGCCTGTTTTTGGGGTTGACCTAAAATGGGATTAACCCGTAAATGACAATGGAATCTTCCACCTTATAAGTTTGGAGTGGTCTGTTTTCAATAATAGGGGTGTCAGGTTTGTTTTGTTTAATCCAAGTTGTACAAAAATGTGTTTCTTGAGAAAACAGTGTAGACCCAGATCAGACGCCGCGCTTTGTGGCAACTGATCTGGGTTTATACTGTTTACCAATGTGGGTTAAATGGAAGCTTACCATCTCCCCAGCTGAACACTTCTCCTGTGGAGGCAAGAGCTAGCGAGTGGCCATCTGATCCTTTTGATGAGGAGATCTTGCTGATACTGCGCTCCATATGAAACATGAGTTTCTTGGGCACCAGCTGATTGGTTGAGTCTCCCAGACCAAGTCTCCCATAACTCCCTTTACCACAGGCACTGACATGCCCCTCTTTGTCAATGACAAAAGTGCAGAATTGGCCAGCTTCAACCTGCAATAAAAATGTGAACTATTAAAGAGCACCTTCACTATAAAGACAATATTTGTTCTCAAACATTTTGCTGTTATAAAGAATTTGTCACTATAAAGAATCAAAACAGGGAGTATGATAGATTATAAAGGGTCTATTCCCCTTACTACCCATTTTGTTTTTGCTGCAACATCTGCTTCTTTCAACAACAACATTTTGATTTCCAGATTGTCAGATCAAAAGGTTTTGGTTTACCTCTATGTCTTTGATGGCAAGAATGTACTCAATATGTCACAAAGCACTGTGAAGACATGTCAAACATTATTGACAGTCAAGGTGCCAATTTGGCAGCTGTGACCTCATAACAGTACAGAGGCTGATGTAAATTTCAACAATTATCATCATGTTTGGTGCGAATGACCAATCACTGACAAGTGGATTTGCTCTCGAACTACTACAGTGAACCTTTTGATTGTCAAAATATTTCAGATAAAAGAAACTTGATTGCTATTCATATCTTTGATCTCTACATGTAAAAGAAACATTTGACAGCAGTGCCAAGAATAGAATGTTGCAGCTAAAACAAAATTGGTAGAATTTATTCCAAGAAACGAATGCTTTAGATATTTGTTAGAATTGCCTTACCAAGGCAATTCAAACAAATATCTAGAATATTACAAGACTCTTTCATTAATATGGATCTGCTATAATGCATTTCCAACCCGAGGGATACCGAGCAAATTTGAACCAACTAATGTTTTGCAATTATAAATACCAACACAAAATAAAGTTCCTTAAGTGAATAAGTCTTACATGCATAAACCATGGCAATGCAAGGAGTTTATTGCTTAAGAGCATGTCAAGACTTGAGGGTCACTTTATGTCGTACCTCTGGGAAAGGGGAAAAAACTGAGTAGATTCTATAAAGAGGGTTAAAGTAAAAAGAGGGCTAGGAAAGAAGAAAAAGAAAGCAGAGAAACAGAAGAACAAGAGGGCCATGATGGCCCTGGATCGCTCACCTGATCCATAGAGTAACAAGTGGGCCACCGGGAGGGCCATTATTGACCCTAGGGTTATAATGTGCATATTGTTGAGGGAGGTCTAAAAAGGTGAAGCTTCATACCAAATATCAACAAAGGCAATAATTTGAACAATCTTGGCAAAGGTCCACTAGATGAAGCTACACACCAAATAACAAACACCTGAGCCTTGCGGTTTCAGAGAAGAAGATTTTTTTAAAGATAAGCCTATGTAAAACCAAATGGCCCCGGGGCGGGGGCATTTTTGGCCTCAGGGTGATAATTTAAACAATCTTGATAGAGGTCCATTAGATGAAGCTGCACACCAAATATCAAAGACCTGGGCCTTACTGTTTCAGAGAAGAAGATTTTCAAAGATTATCTCTATATAAGTCTATGTAAAACCAAAGGGCCCCGGGGTGAGGGAATTTTTGGCCCCAGCACTATAATTTGAACATTCTTGGTAGGGGTCCACTATATGAAGCTTCATACCAAATAGCAAAGACCTGGGCCTTGCAGTTTCAGAGAAGAAGATTTTTAAAGGTTTTCCCTATATAAGCCCATGTAAAACAAAAGGGCCCGGGGCAGGGGCATTTTTGGCCCCAGTACTATAATTTGAACAATCTTGGTAGGGGTCCACTAGATGAAGCTTCATACCAAATATCAAAGACCTGGACCTTGTGGTTTCAGAGAAGAAGATGTTTAAAGAGTTTCCCTATATAAGCCCATGTAAGACCAAAAGGCCCCTGGGCAGAGGCATTTTTGGCCTCAGCACTATAATTTGAACAATCTTGGTAGGGGTCCACTAGATGAAGCTTCATACCAAATATCAAAGACCTGGGCCTTGCGGTTTCAGAGAATAAGATTTTTAAAGATTTTCCCTATATAAGCCTATGTAAAACCACAGGGCCCCGGTGCGGGGGCATTTTTGGCCCCAGCATTATATTATATTTTGAACAATCTTGGTTGGGATCCACTAGATGAAGCTTCATACCAAATATCAAAGACCTGGGCCTTGCGGTTTCAGAGAAGAAGATTTTTAAAGTTTTCGGTGAAAAAAATCTATTTTTGGCTCCTGTGACCTATATGTGCAACGGACCAGAACCATTTGAACAACTTTGAAAGGGGTCCATCTAAGGATCATTCCTGTGAAGTTTGGTCAAAATCCGATCAGTGGTTTAGGAGGTCTTTTGAAGAAATTGTTTACGCACGGATGACAGACAAAAAGTGATCCTAATATAAAACACCAGAGGACCAGTGGTCCTGTAAACGCTCACCTGACACCTGGTCCTGGTGTACATTTTAATGTTTTTATATATGTATATAGCCTCAGAGCAGGGGTACACAACTTGTGGGGACAAAATTTTGATGTCTAACAATGTGATAAAACTTTCCACCTATTCCTACCTTTCTGACAGTTCGAAGGCCATGCTTTCATTATGGTTTATTCCATTTGTCATATTTTTTTTAACTTTTCATATTATTTAGGGAATGTCTGCTTTTTCCCAAGCAAAAGCCTAAGTCCGCAAATTTGACATTGCCGTAAAATAGGTAAAGGTCAATCCAGGGTCACCATTTGAACAAATTATGATAGGCCCGTGTACCAGATGCTTCCTGCCAAGTTTCAAGGTCATTTGCCTTACGGTTCTGGAGAAGAAGAATTTCGAAGTGTTTTTACCATATATGGGCATGGCCACCATCTTGGTCATGTGACCTGGACCATATGAGCAAATTTTCATTTGTTCATCATATAAAGGATCCATATCAAATTTCACTTGAATTGGGCCAGCGGTTTCTGAGAAAAAACTGTTTGAAATATGGAACCTGGTTAATCTTGGTCCCAGGTCACTGAATGATGACTTTTCTTACCCATGAATCTTCATGTATTCATTTACTTTACCTGATCTACCAATTTGGTGACATTGTCTTCAATGGTTTCCTAAAAATCCATTATTTTCACTTTTTCCCATGCAAAAGCCTTAGTTGACAAATTTGACACTGCCATAAAATAGGTCAAGGTCAACCCAGGGTCAGCATTTGTAAAAACTATGACGAGCCCGAGTACCATATGATATATGCCAAGTTTCAAAGCCATTGGCCTTACGGTTCTGGAGAAGAAAATTTTTGAAGGCTTTTTACTATATATGGGCGTGGCGGCCATCTTGGTCATGTGATCTAGACCGTACTGGCAACTTTTCATTTGTTCAACTCACAAAAGCTCCATATTGAATTTCACTTAAATTGGCTCAGTAGTTTTTTGAGAAAAAATGTTTTTTTTGAAATATGAAATCGGAGTGACCTTGGTCTAAGGTCAATTAATGACCTTGACCTTTCTTACCCATAGATCTTCATGTATTCAGTTACTTTACCTAATCTACAAATTTTGGTGACACTGTCTTCAATGGTTTCCCTAAATATCCATTATTTTCACTTTTTCCTATGCAAAAGCCTAAGTCAGCAAATTTGACATTACTGTAAAATAGGTCAAGATCAACCCAGGGTCACCATTTGAACAAATTATGATAGGCCCGAGTACCATATGATACATGCCAAGTTTCGAGGCCATTGGCCTTACGGTTCTTCAGAAGAAGAATTTCGAAGTTTCTTTACCATATATGGGCATGGTGGCCATCTTGGTCATGTGATCTAGACCATGTGGGCAGCTTTTCATTTGTTCAACTCCCAAAGGCTCCATATTGAATTTCACTTAAATTGGCTCAGTAGTTTCTGAGAAAAAATGTTTGAAATATGGAACCTGCGTGACCTTGGTCTAAGGTCAATTAATGACCTTGACCTTTCTTACACTACTTTACTTTATCTACTAATTTTGGTGACACTGTCTTCAATGGTTTCCTAAAAATCCATTATTTTCACTTTTTCCAATGCAAAAGCCTAAGTCGGCAAATTTGACAATGCTGTAAAATAGGTCAAGGTCAACTTGGGGTCACCATTTGTACAAACTATGATGGGCCTGAGTACCATATGCTACATGCCAAGTTTCAAGGCCATTGGCCTTACGGTTCTGGAGAAGAATTTTTAAGGCTTTTTACCATATATATAGGCGTGACGGCCATCTTGGTCATGTGATCTAGACCGTATTGGCATTTTTTCATTTGTTCAACTCACAAAGGCTCCATATTAAATTTCACTTAAATTGGCTTAGCAGTTTTGGAGAAAAAAATGTTTGAAATATGGATCCTGAATGACCTTGGTCTAAGGCCAATGAATGACCTTGACCTTTCTGACCCATAGATCTTCATGTATTCAGTTACTTTACCTGATCTACAAATTTTGGTGACACTGTCTTCAATGGTTTTCCTATAAATCCATTATTTTCACTTTGCCCCATGCAAAAGCCTACTTCGGCAAATTTGACATTGCTGTAAAATAGGTCAAGGTCAACCCGGGGTCACCATTTGTACAAACCATGATGGGCCCGAGTACCATATGCTACATGCCAAGTTTCAAGGCTACTGGCCTTATGGTTCTGGAGAAGAAGATTTTTGAAGGCTTTTTACCATATATGGGCATGGCGGCCATCTTGGTCATGTGATCCAGACCCCGCGAACAAACTTTCGTTCCCCCATCCCACTGAGGCTCCATATGAAATTTGGCTTTGATTGGCCCTGCAGTATAGGAGAAGAAGATCTTTGAAAATGGTGGACGGCCGACGGACCATGGCTATACTATAAGCTCACCTATAAGCCTAAAGGCTCAGGTGAGCTAAAAAACAAAAAGTCCCTCTGACCTCTACTCCTACCTGTTGCATGGTAATCAGGTCTTGCCTAATGTAAGCTAATATCAACTTCGCATCATAATGCCAAAAGATGCTCCACAACTTTGCTCAACCCAATCACTTTCAAAAGGAGCTTAGACTAAATCTTTCAAAAGAAGTGGTTTTGTTTCTGACAAATATACAGTAAAATTCCGAAATTAAGACCACCTTTGGGACTGTTCAAAAGTGGTCTTTAAGACCACTTTTGAACAGTCCCAAAGGCGGTCCCTGATCAGAGGACACTGTGTGCAGGAAGAATAACTACCCCTTCTAAATAAGCTTTTTAAAGCAGAATTCATCTTCATTTTAGGTGGTCTTAACCCATTTGAGACCGGAAACCCCTAAACGGGTACCATGGCAAACAGTGCAAGCCCAGATCAGACGCCGCAGACCGTGGTGTCTGATCAGGGCCTACACTATTGGCAAAAAGTTCAGCCATTTTCCAAATCAATATACAACCTGACACCCCTAAATTTTGAAATGGACTCTTGTTATATACTAGAGCTGCCGCCTAACGGGCGCCAATTATACCCCCGCATGCGTTGTCAGATAGTAACTCCAAGTAAGAGTCACAGAGATATAAGTTTTTTGATAGTCTGAGCCACACAATGACATAATAATAGTTTCTGATAACACAAATGATTACATGCAAGGTGTCACTCAGTCAAAGTCAGGTTTGTGTATATCAATCCTAAGTTCTAGTGGCAAGGTGTGTGGTGTGTGAATATTAAAGAAATTGGTTAAAGAATGAGGAAGTTATGTGCAATGTTAAAGTATTTTGGAACGGACCAACAACAAATTTTTACAAGTATTTGACCTTGAGGAAGGTCAACGTGAAGGTCAAGGTCAGGTTTGTGTATATCAATCTTAAGTACTAGTGGCAAGGTGTGTGGTGTGTGAATATTAAAGAAATCGGTCAAAGAATGAGGAAGTTATGTGCAATGTTAAAGTTTTTTTGTACCGACAAATTTTTACAAGTATTTGACCTTGAGGAAGGTCAACGTAAAGGTCAAGGTCAGGTTTGTGTATATCAATCTTAAGTACTAGTAGCAAGGTGTGTGGTGTGTGAATATTAAAGAAATCGGTCAAAGAATGAGGAAGTTATGTGCAATGTTAAAGTTTTTTTGTACCGACAAATTTTTACAAGTATTTGACCTTGAGGAAGGTCAACGTAAAGGTCAAGGTCAGGTTTGTGTATATCAATCTTAAGTACTAGTGGCAAGGTGTGTGGTGTGTGAATATTAAAGAAATCGGTCAAAGAATAAGGAAGTTATGAGCAATGTTAAAGTTTTTTGTAACGGACCGACGACGACAGACGACGACAGACGACAAGCTGACTCCTATATACCCCCTTCAAACTTCGTTTGCGGGGGTATAATAAGGAGGAAGATTCCATTTGGCACAAAGGGGGCTATTTTGAAAATATTTGGGGGTCACTGGTGAGGCCTAAATGGCCAAAACTAGCTAGTCTGGCCCAGAAAACATGTACACTCCATATTTTTCAGTTCTTTGGTGCATTCCTTGCTTCCAAAGGCTAACCCTTTCTGGAACATATTTAACGTCACTACAGCTGGTGTCTGGGAATGTGTGGCGGCTGTAAAAAGTCTCCCTGCCCTACATCATAGTGTAGTTTATATTTTCTTGTCCTTTGGGATCATTGATTCCGTTGTGGAATTTTGAAAATATATGAGGGTCACTGATGAGGCCTAAATGGCCGAAACTAGCTAGTCTGGCCCAGAAAACATGTACACTCCATATTTTCCAGTTCTGTGGTGCATTCCTTGCTTCCAAAGGATAACCCTTTCTGGAACATATTTAATAGCAGAATTTCAATGTACACTTCAACCTCCTTATAACACGGAACTCCGGGTCCAACCAACGGACCGTGTTAGTTAACCGAATCGTTATAAACGCCGACCGTATTTGTCACAGATCAACCACTGACACTATGGTGATCAATAGTTTTCTAAACAAGATGATGTTCGGTCCGGTTAATATCGGTATTTACTGAATAAAATGTGTTTAAAACTTATCAATGGCAGTATATACCATGACCCATTGAGTCAAACAAGTCTCTTTAATCGAAACCAGCTGAAAAACCACGTTTATATACAGAAAATCGTCCAATCTGACAGCCAGTATGACGACGTTTTGATAGCTGGTTCCTGGCTAACTTTGTTGTTACTGAGCGTTCGGAACCGTACCGAACTACCATGCCAGTAATAGATTTCAATGGTAAAATTACCGAGTTAGGGTTCAGAACCAGACAATGGTCAATGCTTACGAGAAATTTGAATTACTTCCCTTGGAATGTCTTACCCTTAATATTTTAGCCATTTGAAACGATTTTTAATGGTGCACAAGGTCTTTGAATGATATTTTAACCACGAAAATCGATCATGAATATGTTTTCATTTGCTTTTAAGCTAGAATAAATCTGACTTTCTTTTACATGCGGCTCTAGAAAATCAGTTTTATTGCAGTTGACCGATCAATCTGAGCAGTGATCCTTAACAGAGGGTGATAAATATTTTTTTTTCCTGTTGTGTAACTGAATTCTATAATCTCTTTATCTTGCTAAGCCAACACTTTTGATTGTGCTGATGGCAGTTCATGTTTATAATGCGTGTCAAGCTAAAGTATATTCAACTCTGCAAATATGACATGTTTGGAGGCCTGCAATAAATATCAAAAGTACCGTTATAGACCGTGTTAGCAACCGTATTACTGCAGTCAAAAGTGGGAGCAAAATAAAGTTGTTGTGCTTAAGACCTGAAAGAATCCTTGGATAATATTTATAAATATTGGTTGGGGAAAATATGGGGTCCAAACCAAAACGGTGTTATATCCGAATTCGTGCTGTAACGAATCGTGCTATAACTAGGTCCGGCTGTACTTACCTCGGGACAGTCCCTAAAGGCTGCTGAAGGTTTAGGGGACAGTATTTTCTCCTGGTTCCCCTCAGCTAGTTGATGAGTACTGTTGCTACCCCACACATACACATCAACAGTGTCTACAGGAGAGGAGTGATTCCTTTTTGATGTGTCGAGATTGTTTCTGTTCTCATCTGGAGTCTGAACACTGACACTGCTGTAGTCCGAGGCAAGATAATGCAACTGAAAGAAATGATTGTCACATAGCTTCAGATAAGGTGTTATTTTCATACGAAAAGTACCTATATTTTCCTTATTTCTGCACAAAAATGTATGTTGTGGGTACTCATTAGAAGCGCCTCACTGAGACACTTCTTATGAGTACCCACAACGTATGTTTTTATGCAGCAATAGGAAAAATAAAATGCGTACACCTCCTACCTACACAAAATACTGTTGTCTGTTACCAGTTTTCCAACACAAAATCACAGATTGAGAATCCAGTATCACCTTACTCGCGTTTTCCGATTCCATACCACAATCCTCGCTAGCTCTGCAACCCGCCATTTGTTGCTATTAAAGAAAGCAGCCATATGTAACGCGTAACCAGATGTTCAAAATGATGATGTCAATTACAAGCAGAGTGTCAATGTTTTCTGCCTATTTACATTGAAAATAAATTACTTTACTGAAAGCAAAATACAGTCGAACTTCTATGGCTCGAACACCTTTGGGACCACAAAAATCTGTTCGAGACAGGAGTAGTTCGAGCTACTGAGGGTTACTCCCAAGAGGCATAACAGGGTTAATTTTTGGACATCCTTTCGGTGTTCTATAATATAAAATGTATGATGTTTGTACTCATTAGAATCGCCTCTATGAGGCGATTCTAATGAGTATAAACATCATACACTTGCAAGATAAAAGTCGAAAATCACCGTAATTATCCAACAGAGGAATTCCCTGTGGATTCGAAAACAGGTTCGACTTAGCCATGGTAAACGAGCCATCAGTGTTTGAGCCATCAAAGTTCTACTGTAGGTATAAATTAAACATATTATCACTATAGTAACTTAATCTGCCGCACAGTATCATGTCTCTTGGAGGTTTCTCTATCTTGTGCACCACACTTGACGTTCCCCCGTCTCGTGTGATATGTTGATATGGAAACATCCACTCGATGCAGCAGATCAAGTTTCTGTAGTAATAATGTGTACAGTAGAACTTCGATGGCTCGAACACAGATGGCTTGTTTCCCATGGCTGGGTCGAACTCGTACTTGAGCCCCTAGGGAAATCCTCAAGATAAGAAATGGTGGGGGATGATTAAGGAGATTTTAGTCTTTTATCTTGCAAATGTGTGCTGTGTGTACTCATTAGAATCGCCTCGAAAAATGTTCAAAAGTATCTCATTATGCCTCTTGGCAGTGACCGTCAGTGGCTCGAACTACCGCTGTCTCGAATAAATTTTCATGGTCCCAAGGGGGTTCGAGCCATTGAAGTTCGACTGCATTTATCTGGGGTTATGGGCTGAGGTGTCTTAAAACACCCAGTTGTTCAAAGCATTATGAGCTTAACAAATGTGTCCATAGTGACCAGTGTTAAACTGTGACCTGCTAAACCAGGACATGCTCTGCCTATGCAAACAGTGTAAATCCAGATGAAATGCTGAATTCATAGAAATAAACTTGAATTTGTTTTGATGTCTACCCACTTTTTGACCTTTAAGTATGACCTTGACACTGGAGGTACTGGCCTGGGGGGTGGAGGGGATGTTGACTGTGTCAAAAATGGGTGGTAACAATTAATTTATTCAGCTGAGCCATCTGATTTGGATCTACACTGTTTGCAAAGGTAGGAGTTGCTGTGTCATGTAGCCTACTCTATTTCTCCAAGCCCGGGGCTCAATCTGTCTTCTACAGCTTCATTTACCAAAGAACAGCAAGGATAAATGAAGGCTAATTTTCTTTATTCTTTGTTAAGACAAATACATGTACATGTATGTTGTAGGTACTTGTAAAATCACCTAAATGAGGTGATTCTAACAAGTACCAACAATATGTACAAACAATTTGTTTCGCTGACCATTCCGAGGCGGTTCTTCTGTCGCGGTTTATTTTTGTTATGGTTTGTCTTTGGGAGTTTGTATCGCTTATATTATTTTATTTTGGACAGCCAATTTGCCATTTTGTGGGAAAGTAACTGTCCTTTTTGATTTCTGCTATTGATGTTTCCATTAGGGTCAAGTTATTTCATGTCTGTGTTTCTTTCCCTTTGGTGTCTCTGATGGGAGCCATGGGTTAACTGTATCAATTCCTGATCATTGCCTCCACTTCTATTTGTGGAGAAATAAGACAAATTATCCATGAATTATTCTTCCAAATCTAAAGCTATGTGTCCATTGGTTTAAGTTGTCAGACACTCATAGCCCAAGATAATAGGGGGTATCGAAATATAATTTTTCCTCTTTCTGCATGAAAATATAAGTTGTGGGTACTCATTAGAAGTGCCTGTCCAAGTGCTTCTGGTGAGGCACTTCCAAAGAGTACCCACAACAAAAATTGTTGGGGTGCTCATTATAAGTGCCTCTTTGAAAAGAGGCACTTCTAATGAGTATCCATAGCACGTTTTTCTGTAGAAACAAGAAAAACATCAGTTTTTTTTTTGGATGAAAAAAGTGCCTTATCTGGAGCTATGGGCACACACAAACATTTCTTATGAATACCAATTTCCAAAATCCACACACTTATCAAAATCCAACAGGCACACATGTCTAGATTTTTTCAGAATCAACATTTACTGTGTACTCTTATACACACATGTAATGAAGAGACATAATTAGTATACAACCAAACCACTTTTTAAGTTCATATAATGCTACAGTTGGGACACGGAGCTGAAACCTTGTTTATAGTGTTAAACTATAATGACAGTGTTATTTCCAAACAAAATAGGAAACTAGAAATGTGTCCCGGTAGTTGTGACACTGATCATCATCATCATTATTATCAACAGATTTTTTATTAACGTGCAGGTACAGGGGCAACATCCACATAAGTGGGCCCCCTTCTAGGTAGCTGGCTCGCTGCACTGATGAAAAACTTAAATACAAATTGCCAATGCCAACTCAGGAAAAACTTAAACATAAAATACTAAAGCATCTGGGATGCGGACAAACAGGGGTAACACTAGATGCCCTTTCCAACATTCTTGGAATGGCTGGGGAATAAAAATGACCATTTATGGTAATTTTTCACATAATCTGTCTTTTAGGCATCCATCTTTAAACAGTGATATGGTCAAATTCATGTTATAATGAAGACTGTTATTAAAAGATTTATATGTATAATGAACAAAAAAAAATAAAATAAATTGGACTGCAGGGCTTGAGATGTCAATCATCTCAATGTCGGGTAAAAAGTCCCACATGTCTCCAAAAGGACCTAAATAGAGCTGATGAGGACATAAAACCTCAATTCAAACAAACAAAAGAATTACGTACCTGTTGTAAGAGGCACATTGCAGCTTCATACATGGAAACTGCACCTGTGTCATCCTGAGCTGGTCTTTCACCTCCCAATCTCATGCCTTGGTGACCCTGAAATAAAACGGATTTTAAGGGGAATCGATGCACCTTCAGGGGAGGCAAATCTTCCAAAATTAATTTTGTCTCCCATATCAACAACCCATTTTGTACCGAAAACCCCAAAACGGGTACATTGGAAAAAAGTGCAGGCCCAAATCAGACACCACATCTGACATCTGATTGGGAACAATTTCCAATCCTAATGACCCAAAAACCAGTTGGACTTAGCCATGGCCATATCAACAGATAAGGTGCGTATTTTGCAATGTTTGTTTGTACTGGAGTTTAACCCTTTACCACTCTGGGATTTTGTGAATTTCGCTGATTTTCACAGTTTTGCACCTGACAGCAACTTCAACTAGCCATTGTTTCACAATGGATGGTCTGTTTTACACCAAACTCGGTATGAATGTTCATTGGGCAGTAGCCTTTAAAATGCAACCTTTCATGACTTGATCATTGTTGTCATGGTAAAGAGGGGGCATCTCAAAGTTGACAAAAAGTGTGTTTTCACATGAGTTTTTGAGCACATTTTAATCTTCACACAGCTGTCAAGGCAACAATTAAGGTGTTTGGCACTGGCCATTTTCACTGTTTGCAGCATGTTTTATCAGCATCAATTTGCAGGCATTTTTGACCCCAGACACCCTCAGATATAAATTTTGGCGGTTGGTTGGGCCGTACACCCAAAATTTTTCTGGAGGTCCGGGGGGGGGGGGGGGGGGGGGGGGGGGGGGGGGGGGGGGGGGGGGGGGTGAAGTCCACGACCTTGACCTTGAGGTCATGGGTATGGGTATTGCTGAATAAAACTTTGGACCTACATCTATCATCATACTAAATATAAACCAAATCTATTGTATGGTTTGGAAAACATGAGCTCAAGTTCTACCTTGCAAAGTTGACAAAAAGTGTGTTTTCACATGAGTTTTTGAGCACATTTTAATCTTCACACAGCTGTCAAGGCAACAATTAAGGTGTTTGGCACTGGCCATTTTCACTGTTTGCAGCATGTTTTATCAGCATCAATTTGCAGGCATTTTTGACCCCAGACACCCTCAGATATCAATTTTAGCGGTCGGTTGGGCCGTACACCCAAAATTTTTCTGGAGGTCCGGGGGGGGGGGTGAAGTCCACGACCTTGACCTTGAGGTCATGGGTATGGGTATTGCTGAATAAAACTTTGGACCTACATCTATCATCATACTAAATATGAACCAAATCCATTGTATGGTTTTTAAAATAATAGCTCAAGTTCTACGTGGTACAAATACCTTAACCTGTGTCTTAAACGTTAGAAATTTCTAAGTTCGTGACCTTGACCTTGAGGTCATGGGTATGGGTGGGGGTATTGCTGAATAAAACTTTGGACCTATATCTATCATCATACTAAATATAAACCAAATCTATTGTATGGTTTGGAAAACATGAGCTCAAGTTCTA
This sequence comes from Lucinisca nassula, assembly GCA_963580285.1. Classification (NCBI taxonomy): domain Eukaryota; kingdom Metazoa; phylum Mollusca; class Bivalvia; order Lucinida; family Lucinidae; genus Lucinisca; species Lucinisca nassula. The sequence continues at coordinate 109,245,641 of OY757018.1, read as the reverse complement.
CCTTGTACAAAAACCTTAACCTGAGTCTTACAGGATTAAGTACGTACGTACGTACACACTTCCGTACAGAAGGATGTACATTCGGAAACTGTATGCAAGTACCCACGTAAGGAAAACCAACAAGAGGCCCATGGGCCACTACACTCACCAGAGGTCATATAGTTTACACCTTATACAGGCAAGGTGCCCATCTTGGTCATGTGACAACAATACCACAAATGTTGTTCAATTGCCTCATCCCCATAGAGGCTTTTAATGTAATTTTGTTTCAATCATCACAGCTCTTTTACTGCAGAAGAAGATAAAAAAACTGAATCTGAGCTATCCAAGACAAAGGTCAGTAGTGACCTTGACCTTTGGAATTGATTAACTTCCATTCATCTGATTGTAAAAAATATTTATGATGGATCCGGCTGCCATGCAGTCAGTAAAATCCATTGTCATGCTCTTTTTCGATACAAATGTCTAAGTGACCAAATTTGACCTTGACGTAAAACAGGTCAAGGTCAGCTAAAGGTCATCAGTTGAATAAATTTGGTAGGGCCTGAGTCCCCAGTGCTACATACCAAATTTCAAGGTCATCGGCTATTTGGTTCCTGAGAAGAAAATTCTTAAATTGTTTTACCATATATGAGCATGGCGGCCACATTGGTCAGGAGACCCAGTCCTTACAAACAACCTACTCATAGAGGCTCCAAATGTAATTTGGTTTCAAGCATCCCATCAGTTTAATTGGAGAAGATAAAAAAAAATAACAGAATCTGAGGCATCCAGGATAAAGGTCAGTAAATGAACTTGACCTTTGGAAATGATACACTACGATTCAGCTAAGTGCAAATATCATTTTTGATGTCACAGTCTACCAGGCAATCAGAAATATACACTATTTTGCCTTTTATTCCATCCAAATGTCTAACTGACCAAATATGACCTTGACATAAAATAGGTGAAGGTCAAACAAAAGTCATCATTTGAACAAATTTGGTAGGGCCAGAGTCCTCGATGCTTAGGGGTGTAACGATGCATCGATAGTTCGATGCATCGCGATAGGGACTGCCTCGATAGCAATGCATCGATAGTACTTTGGACTATCGATAGCTATCGCCGATTGTTCACTCAACTATCGATAGTTTCGATTGTTTTTGTATTTTTCTTGAATATACTTTGAAAATATACCCGTACTGATGTGTAATTACGCAAGTATTTTTGCTTAGGAAATCCATTCAGCTGTAATCAGGACAGACTGTTAAGCCTTCACATATGTGCATGATGATCTGAGTCTACGCTGGTCGCACATGTGTATCATAGTTTTTTGCCGGGTGGTGAATTTCTCGCGGCGATGAATTTCCCGCCGTCATTTTTGCACGTGCAGTTGAGGCAGTCAGAAATTTTCCCGCGTTTTTCAATAACAAAACGTCAATGATAGTTTGATCACGCGTTTGTTGCATGCAACTTTTTGAAAACATGACAGTGAAACCTGTGCGACATGTGAAGGCTCAGATCAGCCTGCGCAGTCATATATAAATGTTTGCTGTTTGTACTATCCTTGCGTAGTATAACTTCTGGGACAAATGCCATTTCCCTGTTCAGTTTCGAAGACATTTGCAAGATGCACAAGCTGATCTTTTGTATGAAGAAATGTTTGTTTTTGCTGTGTGCTGACTTATTCATATAGGTAAATAAATGCGTAATAAATGACGGTATAATGCAGTTTAACTTGTTGTATATGTGACTCTTTTTGCGCATAAGGACCAGACTATTAAACCGCACTTTTGTGGTCTCATTATTGTGCATTTCTCTAAAAATGCACAGAATGTGCATGCGAGTACATGATAGACTCAGATAAGTCGGCAAGTATGCACAAATGCATCAATGATGATGTCATCAGTCGGCTGGCCTGACCGATTGGGATTGAATCCTTGGGGAAATATTTAAGCAGACAAAGTTTTATTTTCCTGTCGTCATCCTGTAGGGGAAAAAACGTGCAGCGCGAGGCCTTAGGTCTCCGTCTATCAAGTACTTTCTTAAGGTGATTCTGGACGTTTTGATGGTGGACACGGGACAACCTGGGACAAATTGGCGTTTTTATTTTTCGTGGGTCTTTCTGATTCTATTTTTGGTTGTCTTTGTATTATAATAGAGGGATATTCCAGAAAAAATAACATGTCGAAACGGCCAAATTTCATTACATGAAAACTTTGTTTTATTATTGCTGCTTGTCTTAGCTGTCTTTTGTGCAAGGACTAAATGTCCACAGAGTCAAAGAGCCTAGGTCAAGCCCTGTACATATTGCTAAATGAAAAAACCGACTTGATAATTGCTTTACTTCTATTTTGATAGTTTAGCTTTTGATGCTAACTTCAAATAAAAAATATGTAAGTTCAAGTTTTAATGCAGTTTGTTAGATTCATGTCGCCCTTAAAGAGGTGCTAAAATAGCGTGCTGTGATTACGTAATAATATGTAATAATCGGGTTACCTAATTAACTGAATCCACAGATTAATTTAACACAGGCGGCAAACATCAAAAAATCGAAGAACGATCAGCATGTGTCAGTTTTCACAAGCAGAAAATCTCAAACACTGCAAAGGTATTAAAGCTATGATAACCATCACTTACAGGCATATATACTGGAAGCAGCAAACTATTTTTAGGCGGTGGTGGGGATATATATAAAGAGCCGTCTCCCCATGATGTTTTTTCTGGAATAGCCCCGAGGGAATGAATGCTGATATTGAAACACACAATAAACATACAATTTTAGGCCATTGGAATTTTCCTAACTCGTTCTGTCACTCTTAGCCATTTTATGTGAGTGGTATAACATCTATGAATCATTTATAAGTGTTCCCGATAGTATCACGATAGTATCGTGATAGTATGCCACGATAGTGATAGTATCGTGATAGTAGTTTCCACGATAGCAATACTATCACGATAGTCAAAATTGGCATCGATAGTCAGCCCTATCGATGCTCCATACCAAGTTTCAAGATCATCAACCATTCGGTTTTTGAGAAGAAGATATTCAAAGATTTTTAACCATATATGGGCATGGCGGCCATATTGGTCATGTGACCCAGTCCTCACAAACAAACTTTTGTTCCCCCCATTCCATGGAGGCTCCACATGTAATTTGGTTTCAATTGGCCAAGTAGTTTAAGTGAAGAAGAAGATGAAAATACTGAATCTGAGCCATCCTGGACAAAGGTCGGGAAATGACCTTGACCTTTGGAACTTATAAACTTCCATTCAGCTGATTTCAAATACCATTTCTGATGCCACTAGATACCATGCAATCAGAAAAATCCACTGTTTTGCCATTTTTCAATACAAATGTCTAAGTGACCAAATTAAGCCTTGGCGTAAAACAGGTCAAGGTCAACCGAAGGTCATAATTTGAACCAACTTGGTAGGGACCGAGTCCCTGATGCTGCATACCAAGTTTCAAGATCATCGGCTATTCAGTTCTTGAGAAGAAGATTTTTAAAGGTTTTTACCATATATGGGCATGGTGGCCATATTGGTCATGTGACCCAGTCCTCACGAACAAACTTTTGTTCCCCCATTCCATAGAGGCTCCAAATTTAATCTGGTTTCAATTGGCCGAGTAGTTAAAGTGAAGAAGAAGATGAAAATACTGAATCTGAGCCGTCATGGACAAAGGTCGGGAAATGACCTCGACCTTTGGAACTTATAAACTCCCATTCAGCTGATTGCAAATACCATTTCTGATGCCACCAGCTATCATGCAATCAGAAAAATCCACTGTTTTGCCTTTTTTCCATACAAATGTCTAAGTGACCAAATTTGACCTTGACGTAAAACAAGTCAAGGTCAACCAAAGGTCATAATTTGAACAAACTTGGTAGGGCCCGAGTCCCCGATGCTGCATACCAAGTTTCAAGTTCATCGGCTATTCGGTTCTTGAGAAGAAGATTTTTAAAGGTTTTTACCATATATGGGCATGGTGGCCATATCGGTCCTGTGACCCCGTCCTCACGAACACTTTCGTTCCCACATTCCATAGAGGCTCCACATGTAATTTGGTTTCAATTTGCCAAGTAGTTTAAGTGAAGAAGAAGATGAAAATACTGAATCTGAGCCGTCCTGGACAAAGGTCGGGAAATGACCTCGACCTTTGAAACTTATAAACTCCCATTCAGCTGATTGCAAATACCATTTCTGATGCCACTAGCTGCCATGCAATCAGAAAAATCCACTGTTTTGCCATTTTTCAATACAAATGTCTTAGTGACCAAATTAAGCCTTGGCGTAAAACAGGTCAAGGTCAACCGAAGGTCATAATTTGAACCAACTTGGTAGGGACCGAGTCCCCGATGCTGCATACCAAGTTTCAAGATCATCGGCTATTCAGTTCTTGAGAAGAAGATTTTTAAAGGTTTTTACCATAAATGGGCATGGCGGCCATATTGGTCATGTGACCCAGTCCTCACGAACAAACTTTTGTTCCCCCATTCCATAGAGGCTCCACATGTAATCTGGTTTCAATTGGCCGAGTAGTTAAAGTGAAGAAGAAGATGAAAATACTGAATCTGAGCCGTCATGGACAAAGGTCGGGAAATGACCTCGACCTTTGGAACTTATAAACTCCCATTCAGCTGATTGCAAATACCATTTCTGATGCCACCAGCTATCATGCAATCAGAAAAATCCACTGTTTTGCCTTTTTTCCATACAAATGTCTAAGTGACCAAATTTGACCTTGACGCAAAACAGGACAAGGTCAACCAAAGGTCATAATTTGAACAAACTTGGTAGGGCCCTGAGTCCCCGATGCTGCATTACAAGTTTCAAGATCATCGGCCATTGGGTTCTTAAGAAAAAGATTTTTAAAGGTTTTAACCATATATGGGCATGGGGGCCATATTTGTCATGTTACCCAGTCGTCATGAACAAACTTTCGTTCCCCCATTCCATAGAGGCTCCATATGTAATTTGGTTTCAATTGGCCGAGTAGTTTAAGTGAAGAAGAAGATGAAAATACTGAATCTGAGCCGTCCTGGACAAAGGTCGGGAAATGACCTTGACCTTTGGAACTTATAAATTTCCATTCAGCTGATTGCAAATCCCATTTCTGTTGCCACTAGCTACCATGCAATCAGAAAAATCCACTGTTTTGCCTTTTTTTCATACAAATGTCTAAGTGACCAAATTTGACCTTGACGTAAAACAGGTCAAGGTCAACCAAAGGTCATGATTTGAACAAACTTGGTTGGGCCCGAGTCCCCGATGCTGCATACCAAGTTTCAAGATCATCGGCCATTCGGTTCTTGAGAAGAAGATTTTTAAAGGTTTTTACCATACATGGGCATGGCGGCCATCTTGGTCATGTGACCCAGCCTTCACCAACAAACTTTCGTTCCCCTCTTCCCACAGAGCCTCCACATGTAATTTGGTTTCAATTGGCCAAGTAGTTTCAGAGGAGAAGTAGTTTGAAAATGTTGACGCGGACTCAGATGCAGACGCGGACGACGGATCACTGCCTATACTATAAGCTCCCCCGGAGCCTTCGGCTCTGGTGAGCTAAAAAAACTCTATGCCCCCGCCATCATCCGATGCGGGGGCATAAAAAACATTATTTTGGTCAGTTGGGTTTTTCTTCATTGCACATTCTTTTGCCAGAAACTGACAACTGCCCTTCTTGAATCAGCGGAAGGGAGAGAATGACCGTTGAAAAGATTTCATGATCAATCTCCATGAAAGGATGTTGCCGACTGCGGCAGGTATTGAACCCCCGTCTTCCTGATCACCAGTCAGAGGCACATCAGACTGAGCTACTGAGGCCGGCATATTTTGTGATAATTGAAGGATAGTTTTCCTTATTTCTGCATATGAACCTATGTTGTGGATATTCATTAGAACTGCCTCATTGAGGCGGTTCTAATGAATACCCACAACATACAACCTATGTTGTGGATATTCATTAGAACTGCCTTGTTCTAATGAATACCCACAACATAGATTTTTAGGGAGAATTGACAAAAACTATCCTTCAGTTATGACAAAATATCAACTTAATCTGTTGTTATGCCTGGTAAATGAGCCATCTGTGTTAACTGTCACTGAAGTGTCACTATACAAAAAGGAAAAAATAATAATTCTTTCATTAAGTCCCAACCATACTCATAGCTGTTTCAAGCTTGTAATGACGGCCTCAAGTTCAAACAGCTTCCTGTTGCAAATGTTAATGCTTGAAAAACCAACGTAATCAACTAGTAAACATGTTCGTTTTGAGGTCGAATTTGATGATTTTTATTGAGTTTTGGATTTTTTTCGTCACAATTTGCTATTGAAATTGTAAGGTACGCAAGCATAATGACCACCCATGGTTATTTCAATGCAATAACCTTTGCTGAGTGCCTTGAAAAATATCTGAACACTTGGCCTGATGGCCTAGTGTTCAAACAGCTTCCTCGGGACCCGGCAAATGTTGATACATACCGTACTGTATTGATCCTACATACTGGGACAGTCAGGCCTAAGCAAACAGTATAGACCCACAGGCGCGTAGCCAGGCAGAAGCCCGGAAGCCCGGGCTTCAACAATATTTTGTCAAGTATGCCTTTACATAAGAATTTACAAAAAAAAAAAAAAAAAAAAAAATGTCACATTTTCAGAGGCACCTGCGACTACATCATGGAATCTGAATAAACTACAGTATATAATCGAAAATGGAGACGATTCTAAAAGGTGTTTCGAGTTTGCAGTTTATCTTGAAGTGTCGGGAATCTTTAGTGTACCATATTTGTCTGCACTGCATGATTGCAGCAACATTTTAATGAAATGGCCTTTAGAGATACCACATGAAATAAATTCCTCAAGGTGTATTTTTTATCATTAGCCCTCAGTTCAGCAGGTCCTTAGTCTGCTTTATATACAGTCCATTTATATCATGAACATGCTCATTGTATCATCGCGTTTCAACAAGCATGTTAATGAAATAAATGCACTTCATGCATACAGTTAAAATTACTTATTTGCAAAGCGTGGAAAACTCAAACAGTCTGTGAATGATAATAAGAAAGCCCATGAAACAGCCAAAGTCAAAGAACACAGCTCATCTCATGTATCAGGAGGAAGAATGAATATGAAATTAACACTTAAAAATATAAAAAAGGACACAAACCATCCAAGCCAACAACGGGATGGGAGAACACACATTGGAAGGGTGAGCAACAAAATCATTTGAGGGCTGCCTTAAAAGATCTTAGTACCTGACCTTCGTTGTGGTTCTGATGCAGCTCATCTAACCAGCAAATGCTCGGTCCGTATCGTGGCGCCCTTCTTCATAAATGAACCACCAAAACCCCAAACGACCAACTCCTTCCCCGTAACAGGGGATCATAGTGCGACAACCAACTACTCCAACGACTCAGATGCACGAAACCACAAAAAGATCTTAATCAGAGTGTTGGCTTTATTGAAGTGTGACTTCCATACACACGTAAAAGTAACCGAAAAATTCAAACAAATTGGCGAAAAAGTCGGATAAGAGATAAGTAAAAATACCTCTCCAGATGACACCAGTGGCCACCAAATCGTATTAAAATTTCAAAATTTTCCCGGGGGAGGCCCCCCGGACCCCCACCATCGAGAGGGGGGTGACCCCCCTCTCGTGCTCTCCCCCCACTCGTGCCTTCGGCACTCGACCCACGCCTTTGGCGTGGGCTTCAACTTCAGCATTTGCCTGGCTACGCCCCTGGACCCAGATCAGTCTGCTCCCCAGTTTGCCATTCCATATGTACTTGTGGACTCTTTGCTGGATCGTAAAACATATTTGTTAGGGGAACTACAGCAACTCCTCAAGGTGTCCGAATTTTTAGGACTTTTACGGTAGGTGAACTTTATATTCTGGTGAAAGGATAACTTACAGCAGCTGTCATCATCTCTGACACAACATCATGGAAAAACATCCAGGAGATCTTAGAGCCAGTCTGGTCTTCCTTACTGTTCACAGGAACCAACATTGCCAACTCTACCCATTCTAATAAACTTTTCAATGATCCTCGCTGGGCAGCCAGGGCTAAAATAAGCTCTGCTGCACACTTCCTACTTACTAGATCGGCACCAGATTTTGGACTAGCAATACTTTTCAGGAAGCTTGTAGTCTGATTAAGTGACTGTATCCCTAATGGTCTAAGTTTAGTTTCATTGGCAAGAGTTAGAGGTGGGAGTCCTCTCACTGTTTCAAGAGCGGTTTGGAGAACATCCCCACAGAGCCCAGGAATCCCGAAGCGTTCTGAAAGGGTCCAGTTTTGCCTGAAAAGGGTAAACATAAGACTGAGTCCTGTTTTGACTCCAATTTCAACAAGTGCTTCATTTCCTGTCTTTGGATGTACCTCTTCTACTCTATTATTTTCCTCAGCTAAATTCAACTTTTCAAAACTACAGGAATCATCACCTGCTCTTGTATGGAATGTTTTATTTATAGCATGGTAGATGCGTTCTAATACCACCTGTCTCTTTTTCAGCTGTTCTGCAAATTCTGATCTACCACAAGCAATTTCTGCCAGTGCGAGCTGGCTACACAACAAAGACTTAACCCAATCTTCTTGTTCTTCCAAACTCTGGATCTCATTTTCAAAGTCTGGGAGATTTGGCCCCTTCAAGTGGATGGTCTGCGGGTTATTAATGATGAGTTCTTTGTGTTCTGTAAGCCTAGTGAAGAGATTCTCACTGACATAGTCTGGTTTGGATGAAACAAGCTCACAGTCCTCTGTCAGCCAGCGTGTGTTCAGATGCTCTGAAAATTTGACTCTGTATCTGGTACTTGAAGCCATACTGCTAGAAAATAAAACATATTCTGGCATTAATAACAATGAACATATCAGAGGGTCTGAAAATTACTGAACAGAGCTCCAGATAAGCAGGCATTTACCCTCATTTTGCTGAATAATTTAATTAGCCACACCCATTTCTGACTTTTAGACAATCAGATTGCATGATATAATGTTTTAAATCAAATCACAAACTGCATGACTAACAGTGGAGATCCTGATCACAGTGAACAGATGGCTTCTTCTGAAGAAGCCATCTGATCTGTCTACACTGTTTGCAAAGGTAGGTTTTGCTTGCTTGAATTTAGTAATTGTATTGGAGTTTAAAGGCCCAGTCAACACTATTGAGGTCATTTTGAGCCAGTCACTTTACCTATCCATACTTTTCCTGGGCAGGCTTATAATACGTAAGCGGTTAACCAGTACAGTGCACATTCTTTCGCCAGACTTCTTGATTCAGCAGAAGGGAGAGAATGACCTAGAAAAGATTGCATGAGCAATCTCCACAAAAGAATGTTGCCGACCCAAGCAGGTACCGAACCTGCGTCCTCCTGATCACCAGTCAGACGCGCAACCAGCTGAGCTACCGAGGCCAGCGCTGGCAAAGGTAGGGGTTGGCATGAACAGCAGGATAAGGGTTATGAGATAATTTTTCTTCTTTGTTGTAGAAGGTAATGTTGTGGGTACTTGTTAGAACTGCATCAGCAGGAGTCCATTTCAAAATTTAGGGGTATTAGGTTGTGTTTTCAACAAAATTTATTTGGAAAATGACTGAACTTTTAGCAAACAGTGGAGGCCATGATCAGACGCAGCGTTCTGCGACGACTGATCTGGGCCTGCAATGTATGCCAGGGTACCCGTTTTGGGGTTTCCGGTACTAAATGGGTTAATTATCCTTGCTACACCTTCTAATCTGGAGCTCCATGTACGGTATGTGACCAATTAGTTTGAACACCCTAGCAGTTTGAACACCCAAAATTATTTCAAATTTTGTGGCTGAAAACTTTCTCATTTAATTCGAACTCCCAAATTTTCCAGAAATCAGAATTTTTAATACTTCGAACACACAAAAAATGCTGAAAAAATGCCTCCAGAACAAGCATTTTGCACACATCCTGGGTTTATCTTTACAACACCGTATTGCATCTTGTTCACTGGTCGTACATGAGCTAGAGCACAAAAAAAGAAAAAACTTAGCATGAAATATGTGCAACCTCCAAAGACTCGGATTAACATGCACTCTGTAAAGCAAGGGTTTTCGCTTATCTCACTTTGGACAGCCCTGTGATAATGGAAGGTTCATACCCTCACCGAATACTAATCAGACTATGAGAAGGGCCGGCTTAACTGAGTCCACTTGCCGGACAAACTGCAAGTGCTTAGCTTAACCTTGATGAGCCACAGGAGCAGGGGCTGACAAATCCATTGCCCGGCCGCCCGGGACAAGTCCGAAATGGCGCCGGGCAATTGCACTTTGACCTTTCGACGCCCGGTCGGGCAAGTGCAAAAAATCGTCTACAACCGTCAGTCTTTTGAGTCCTTAAATACGGTAAAACTAGACCAGTAAGTAAATCACAATAATATCCGCTTTGTCGGCATTCATCTATGTAACGGTTCAATTATGACACTATTGTTAATCCCTGTCATATAATTACCAATTAAACACGATTGCCCGGCGGTGCGTGTCTTTCATTACTTGTGCCGTGTGTACCACCAGCGCTATCGATAAGTGTGACAAGGTGTGAAAATAAGATTAAGTTATGTCTCTAATTTGCGTTTATCCCTGCCATAAAATTTAATCCACAATCAATGTGAAAATGATTTAATAGCTCCTAAGACGATTTGCTACATCTTACGGTAGTAAAAACGGACTATTCTACTATCTCGTGAACGGTTATGTTTTGGCGCCAAATAGCAGACGCTGGCAGAAAGGTCGAATTTTTTAATGTTGGTAACCGCGGATTAGTCCCGCCTCTATCCACAACCGTATAGCTAGCGCGAAAATATTTTTTACCGGTTCCAAACATTTTTAATGAAAGAGATACGCCTCATTAAAATAAAACAATAACGTTAAACACGTGTAGGGTTTCTGGGGTCGGATGACGTCATTTACCGATCGCGTGCAGAAAAATGGGAGTGGTGGTTTATGGGCGACGATTTGGATGGCGGAAATGAGGATCGCATTGAACTTGCTTGTTGGGCGGTCGTGAAAGTTTGGGTTCGTTTTGAATCGAGGGGGCCCTCGTCCTGTGGTTCATGCTAAATAAATTGCATTCTTTTAATCTTTTATCTCGCTGCCCTGACACTTCTGATCTTTTGAGTAGATCTATATCGGCTGCAGCCCTTGTTTATCATGCGTGTCAAGCTAAATGAGTTTATATAACTGTATCTTAAATTGCTAATCGGTAAAGGTATTATGTCAATTAACTTGAAAAAGTACCGTTATTGACTGTCACAACAACAGTATTTTCTACCGTATTACCGCACACAGGGAAATAAATAGAAGTGAATGCAATGATCAGGAATCGATACAATTAACCCTGAGCTCCCATCAGAGACACCAAAGAGAAAGAAACACAAACATGAAATAACTAGATCCTAATGGAAAGTGGTTGTGCTTGAAACTTGACAGAAACCTTGGATTATATTTATAAATGTCGGTCGTCATAATCGTCACCATTGTCACCCCCCCCCCCCCCCGCTTCCAACTCCACTTTGAGTTCCAAAATCCTGGGCAAGTAGGATTTTGAGCTGGGCAAGTACAAAAATATTTTACTTGCCCAGTGGGCAAGTGGAAAATTTTTGGATTTGTCAGGCCCTGCAGGAGTTTCGCTTATTTATCATCACGTGAACAAGTCCATGAAATGAACAACCCCTTACACCCCACTTTATATATAGAAAACAGGGGTTTACGGGGGTAAATATTATTTTCTTATTTTTACTTCAAGACATAGGTTGTGGGTACTCGTTAGAACCGCCTCAATGAGGCGGTTCTAACGAGCACCCATAACATATGTTTGGAGTATAAATAAGAAAAATGTCACAGATTTCCATCAAAACGTAGCCATTTTGGAGATGTGATGATGATGATAATTTCGTGTTAAAAGACGCGTCAACCCTCTTTGTGGGTCATAAGTGTCAAACGGTTAATGGTTAAACGGCAGTTTGGAGATGTGATAAAATGCACTATGGCACACGGGTATGCTATCGTAATGGTTGTGAAAATCTCATTGTCTGCGTCAGGCTCATGCGATCAGCGAAGACACTAATCAGATTGCAAGAATGAGTACGCTAAGATGTGTCTTTGCTGGTTTCTCAACGACCTGGGCGTTATAAATACCATATAAAAGTAAAATAGGGCTCCGATAGGGCCCGATCCGGTGATTAAAAGGACCGATCCACATGGATGGAAATGGCAGTATTTCTCGATGCGGAAAGAAATATTCTTCTAAATAGAATAAAACGGACGACATTCTGAGGGATTTTGGTACGTACAAATCATTGCTTTTCAGGTGATAATCGATGTTGCTCGATCTCGTACGAGTAAGCAAAAATAGCAGGTGTTGATGTAAACATTGTGCCATTTTGAAGAAAGTGATGAATGAATTTTCTTTCTTTCTCTTTCTACTTATACTGCGATCGGTCACATCTGACCATTACTCGCAGGTGTACATGACATACACACCAGGTTTGCAGGATGAAAGCCTACACCGTAATTATGTAATTATGGTAGGGTCTTTAACCTGCACAAGGCATGACCTCCCTGCACAGGGGGCCTCCAGTTAACATCCCGATCCGAAGGACAGTGCATTTTATGACATTCATCCCTGCAAATGGAGTGTGTTCGGACACCGAAATTTTATGGCCTTTGCCGGAGATCGAACCGGGGACCTCTAGCATCAGAGTAATCCTGGTGTATGAATGTCATTTTATGTGTCACCAGTAACAATTCTGATTTTGATCAGAGGCAGGTGCACTAACCACTGAGCGATCATGAATGTAGTTATTGTTGATGAGAGATTCATAGACAAATATATCGGTGGGCATGCAACAGAAATAATCTAAACTTTGCACGATTCTGAGCATATTTAAACAGAAGAGTTGCAAAACAGCCATTTGGTTACCTGGAATCCTTGTCAATAGAAACAGTATATATCAAGCCTGTCCAAACTTTTTAGTCATTTTTGACAAAAATAACACTGTACGTGCCATCCCCGTTTGCTGGCCTAGACAGCATCAGACACATGTGCACTTACCACTGATGTCCAATAAAAAAAGTGAAAAAGCCAACAGCTTTGAAACAGACCTAAAAGGCCAATATGTAGTGCCCATAGTCGTTTCACAGAAATATCACAGAAAACCAACCCCTACCCACTTATGTCTGGTAACAAAACGTTTCGCCCCCAAGATGTTGCTTCCAATTTTGTGGGACTTTCACCCGACATTGAGATGAAATGACATCTCAAGCCCTGCCGCCCAATGAAACCAATAGGGTTTATAAGCATAGACGGCCGACTCACACCGCTTTGCCTGGGCAGGCTACATCTTTAATGATCTCTTTAGCACCTTAATCAGTTTTGTTTTAAATTGGTCAGTTGGTTTATTAACAGTGTTGGCGGGCAACGATTAATGGTGAGGATGAAAACGCATGCTGTAGGCCTAAAAAAAAATAGCTGTGTTTCCGCTAACCGCAGGGGTCGAAATTTTCTTTTAGACAAACTTGTCGTGCAGGGCAAGTGCTCCAAAAAATCACTCGTCCTTATGAAAAATTAACTTGCCCTGCTTCTCTGGGGTGACAATGGAAAAAAATAAATAAAATAAATAAATCATTGTTTTAATTGATGGTAGAGGATATCCGAATGAATTGAGTTTGGTCAATGATTAAGTGAGAAAAAGTAAGAATTTGGTCAGTTTTTTGTAAATAACAACGTAACGCTCGATCATCTTCAAAAGGGGGGAAAATGCATGTGTGTGCGAGTATCACCAGAAAGCATGTATTTTACATTAAAATGTTGAAATAACATTACCTGTTCACCCTTGTTATTTATTTATTAACCAATATTTGCCCAGCGGCTCATTTTTTTGGGGGTGGGGGGACATCGGCAAACAATGCAGACCCAGATCAGACGCCACAAAAAGATGCTGCAGACATCTGATTTGGATTTACACTGTTTGATGATTTATAACAGTTCAATTATGACACTATAGTTAATCCAGGACTTTAGATACCACGTAATTACGTAAATTACGAAAATATTCGGGAGGATACTCCTTTTTTTCAAATCTGATGCGTATCAGGTGTGAAAATCAAATAAGCATTACGTTTTAAATATTTTTCGAGAGCGTATTTTGTTTTTTCTTCTCATCATTTTCAAGGGTAAAGAAAATGGTAGAGGATATCCGAATGAATTGAGTTTGGTCAATGATTAAACCGCACCGAATATTTGTAGCTTAAACCACTCGGTGAACCGCTGAAACCGCGTCATTTTTGCTGCGACTCCGAAAAACGGCATTCACCACCTCAATTACAATTGATACAACCCGTTCTAAACCGAAAGTAGCGTGGATTTTAACAAGGGCGACCTCCAAAACAGCCTGCAAAAAGGGCTGAAAATAATTCGGAGACAATCCTTAAATTCTTTTCATTTAATCAAGAGCCTGTCTCTGCTTTGAAAAAGGTCCAGACAGTTTTATTGATCCAACTAACAATGCCTGTTAGAGGTGTCACGATTCACCGAAAACTCGATTCACCGCAGTACAAGGGCTTCGGTTCGATTCACGATATTGTTTTCTTAATTTTCGGTACGATCCGGTTCGAATGTCAGGGCCGAAATGTCCGGCCGCTTAAATCAATTAGTGGAAGAAAAATAAATAAATCTAGCAAATATCTGCCTTCGAAACAGTTCGGATAATAATGTTTGTCAATCTTCTTATATATTTTTGATGTAAGAAGGCTCAGTTTTATAAAATTTATGTCCAAAAATAAAAAATAATTTTCGATTTTTTCGTAACATGAGTGGTATTCAAATCGGAAAATGGCCGACCGGGGAGTGAGGGAAACTCGTGAAATAGAAGATGCTTAAAGGTCTAACTCGTTGAAGACTCTTCTGACTCTGACAGTGATTAAGTCCAAGTATTTTTAAGCACATGTTGTGCTGAGACAGAAAAGCACATGAAAACAGTGCTGACCTGTAACCTTCCACCATCTTCTACATACTTTGGACATAAGCTATAGGACATACTGTGTTTCAGGGATATTACAACTCAGATCTCACGTGTATAAGCTAGTCATTGCTAACTTTTAAAAGACAATTTTCAAATTTATCCTTCAATCATCACCAAATACCCATACTTACCTATAGAATTTTACTTAATTAAGTTTTTAAAGTTTATTGTTACATTCAATTTAGTTTTGTTTCACTTTCACCTTTGTTTTCCAACCAGTGATCCTTCATAAAACGTATCGCGATACGTATCCTATCGTGAGACAAGTATCGCGATACGTATCGTATCGTGAGACAAGTATCGCGATACGTATCGTATCGTGAGGTAAGCGTATCGTGGCAGCCCTAATGCCTGTAAGGAAACATGATGGGTCCAAAATTCAACCTTCAAAAACCGATGGATCCATGGTATGATGAAACTGAGATTTAGGTTTAGAAAGGAGTAAAAGTTTAAAGAATATGAGTTTCACTCCATTGGAGACGTTGCTTACAATTTTGTGGACTTTAACCCGACATTGAGTTGAAATGACATCTCAAGCCCTGCCACCCAATGAAACTGATAGGGTTTATAAGCACGGATGGGCCCGACTCGCACCGCTTTGCCTGGGCAGGCTTGGTTCATTTTTGTAAGTGCGCAACAGAACATGTAACCGGGAAGGTTTCTAAAGGGTTCGATAGAGCCAACGCACCAGTGACAGCTTCATCAACTTTAATATTAGCAACGATGATTCATGATTCTATACCTATAAAGATATATGAAAATACATCTTTAGAACATCAAAATCACAAATGATATGTAAAGTGAATATCTTTACAATTCAAGGAAAATGGCGAAAGTGCAATGAAATCGACAATCTGACATTTACAAATAGTACACAAAAATACCACACTCATTCATACAGCACACTGTTACATAACAATGGTACACAAATGGACAATGGATCAATGACATCTTCAAAATATACAAATTCCAGCCTTGTAAAAATACTGAAATCTATGTCATTGAGAAATACACTTATTAAACAATAAATTGCAGTGACTCACCTATAAAGATATATGAAAATACATCTTTAGAACATCAAAATCACAAATGATATGTAAAGTGAATATCTTTACAATACAAGGAAAATGGCGAAAGTGCAATGAAGCGGTACACTGCTTTATGGACAATGAATTTAAATGAGGGTTGATCAATAATTTCTGCTACAATAACTGGCAGAAATCATTAGACATTATCAAGGATGTAATTCGCCAAGTTTCAATGATTCTGATAAGCGTCAGACTGCAAAAGCATAATTTCGACCCTGTTACAAACATACTACTAGTCTCTTTTAAGTGGCAGAGATGTAATTAATTGCCAGTCAATTAGTTTATTAATTACATCGGAAGGTGAGTGACATTGGACCCACAGCAGCGGTTCAATCAACAGCATTAGGTTCATTTAACTCATGTGAGATGGGTTACTCATAATTTCATCAAAATGAGTTCAAAAGGTAATTAGGCATATGTACATTAAAATATGTGTAATAGTTTGGTAATAAGTCAGTTCCAACACTAATATATACATATTCTAATTTTAGGGGCCGAGTTTGTCAGGGGCCGAGATGTCCTGTCACCCATATCGGGGCTTGAAGAAATTGATGGGCTGCATGATGCTTCTTTGCAGAGCTGAAACTGATCCGCACATCGAGTACTGGTAAACGGCTTTGGGATCTAAGCCTGTCCAGGCAAAGCGGTGCAAGTCGGCTCGTTCATGCTTATAAACCCTATAGGAGCTTTTTTCGTGACGTACTTCGGGTTCTAAAAATAGAACGGGAAAAGCCCTGGCCGTCAATCTGTCGTATTGCTTCAAGGCAGTGGGACAGATAAAGTGTTAATTACAGCGTAAAACAATGGAATTCTTATAAACTTTTGATGAATTCTAATGTAAGATAATGGGAGTAAACACTAATATGCTGCCTGGTGTAAAATTTCGCACTACGAAAACATGCCTATACAATACATTATCAATTTTTCGGGAAAATATGGAAATTTTAAGATGAAAAAGTGTGATGTTTTTTCTTATTTCTGCTCAAAACATAGATTGCGGGGACTCGATAGAACCGCCCCTATGAGATAAAGATTTTTATTTATTTGCCCGTTTTTTTAACATTTAATCATTTTGTGCATAAAGTACAGGCGGTTATATCTAGTCCAAACAATCTATGTTTTGAGGCGGTCCTATCGAGTACCCACAATCTATGTTTGGAGCAGAAATAAGAAAAATAATGTTTACCCCTGTAAACCCCAGTTTTACTATATAAAAGTGGGGTTTGAGGGGGGTCAAAATCGCATAGGCGTCATTTTTATGATGGCAAATCATGTGTTATCTTTAGTTAACTGCTCTTTAAGATATATTGTACATATGACCTAATAGGGCCCTCTCTCTCTCTCTCTCTCTCTAAGTATGACATGGCCTACATCTCTCTCTCTCTCTCTCTCTCTCTCTCTCTCTCTTAGCGTACCAACACTTAGCGAGCGTAGGTAAATGTAAATTACAGTTTGTCGTTATATAACTTCACATCAACCGACTTGTAACGTGTCAACAACGTCGTGTCTACATCAAACCAACATCAAACCGATACACTGAATTTGACTTTGCAACGTCGATGAAACGTCAGAACGTTGCGTTGGCGATAATACGGCGTTGCTTAATAGGATGTCATATACCCAGTGCTCAGACCCATCAAGACTCGGTGGGGCTGGAACATTAAATTCAAAACAAAAGTAGAACACCCTTTCAGTGCATGAGAATGAAACACCTTCGCAAGTGCAAGATTTTACAGTAAAATCTGGTAGATTTGTAAGTTTGTTCAACATACCGAGCCCTTACATTAACCCATTTGGTACCAGGAACCCCAAAACGGGTACCCTTGCAAACAGTGCAGGCCCAGAATAGACTCCGCAGAAGGCGGAGTCTGATCAGGGCCTACACTGTTTGCAAAAAGTCAAGCCAATTTCCAAACAAATTTATAAGGAAACACAACCAGACACCCCTAAATTATGAAATGGACTTCTGCTATATATAAGGAGGAAGATTCCATTTGGTACAAAAATGGTTAATGGCTTATTAGTTTAGCTCTACAATATCTTCTTGGAAACAGGCTCTCTCATCTCAACGGTCACGTGACATTGAAGTGGGCTGGAGTGGGCATGACATCGAGCCATCGTTGACTAGACGTCCGTCTGTCAGTCAACTCATTAGTTGTTTTCGACTGTCAGTATGTTTATTTGTCTGTCTAAATGTCCGTCCAATCGTCTGTTTGTCATTCATTCAGTCAGTCGGTCTGTCTGTCAGTCAAACCTCTCACTCTCTCTCTCATCTCAACGGTCAGATTAGATTAAACATATTTTATTGCCTTTTTAGATATAGCAATGGGGTTGGGCTACAAGTTCTCGCAACATTAGTTACAGCCCTTCCCCTACAATAAAGATACAAAGCAACAACGGTCATGTGACGTTGAAGTGAGTTGGAGTTGGTGTCGACGGCATGACGTCGAGCCAACGTTTACTCAACGCCCGTCTGTCAGTCGACTCATTAGTTTTTTTTGGAATGTCAGTATGTTTATTTGTCTGTCTAACTGTCCGTCTGTTCGTCAGTCTTTCAGTCAGCCGGTCTGTCTGTCTACTGTCAGTTTGTCAGTGAAACCTCTCTCTTTCTCTCTCTCTCTCTCTCTGTGCATGTGTGTACATGATGTTTGCTAGAAATAAAATATTGTTTAAACCAAAACAAACGTAGCCTGTCCGCAGGACTCTTCAATTTATTAAAATTGCACTTCTAGACAGCCCGTTGGGCATTTTTTAATTGCATATGTAGACAGGTCGTTGGACAGTTTTCTCGATCGATCGATCAATATATATATATAGATAGATAGATATTATTATAGATATTATTTTGTAAGTATGCTTTCGTAAATAACGGTATCTCAAGCCATTGACGGGCCATTCACGAAGAGATTTTCGTCAATTAAAAAAGGACCCAGGATAAATGAATTTCAGTATTCAAAGCAAGATATCATTATTTCTTTCTCGAGGCATTGTTTCAATGTAAACGGGTATATTTTCTTTCAAAATGTCGATATATTGTTAGCATTTTAAGTTTCGCCAATACATTTGAATAGCGATGGCCGTTTCAATTGACGGCCAGTGATTTGCGCATGCGCAAGAATGACGTCATAAACGGAATCCCTAAAACCTCCTATTGGTTTCATTAGGCAGCAGGGCTTGAGATGTCATTTAATCTCAATGTCATTTAAAAGTCCCACATAATTGGAAGCAACATCTCCAAAATGACCTTTACAGTGTTGATGGAGACGTTAAACCTTAAATCCTGCACTAAATCCCAGCGAGGGGTGATGCAGTATCAGTAGTTAGAAACCAAACAAAACAAAACGCCTGTTTCAAAAACCTGTGCACTGACACAGTATCGAAAGTATTTTCAATATATGAATTACCGCAGGGAATGGAGTAAAATGGGCAATGTATAAATTATCAATCTTGCCTTCAATAGTGTGCATAATGCTGGAAGTTGACGAAAAATAAAAAAATCAGCTGGTTTTTCGTCTGCAATGTTGACCGGAAGCGAAAACCAAATTTTTCAGTGTCTATCGACACGAACAACGTGCGCATGCGTGTGAAGGCTCTCGTGTTACATGGTACTCTGATAGTTACCTCCCCTCGCTCGCTCGTGCGGACTTGTGACAAAGCTCAACCAAGGCAAGTGATATTGAAGTTGGGGGAGGCCGAGGGGAGGGGGAGTGGCGGAACTCTCTATTTTACCTGCTACATAGGCTGAGACCAGCTTCTAGTGTTCGACCCCCGCCCCCACCCCACCCATATCTATCTATCTATCTATCTATCTATCTATCTATCTATCTATCTATCTATCTATCTATCTATCTATCTATCTATCTATCTATCTATCTATCTATTTTTGATAGCCCGTATGTGGGACCAGGACTGGGGACAGGACAAGGAAGAAGGCTTACCTGGGTAAATGGTTGATAATGTCCCTGGCAGAGGCACTGGTCTGGTTGGTTAGAGTGGCTCAGCTAGACTGAGGAGCGTGGTCTCTTCTGCATGCTTTTCTCGCTTCCCGGGCTCTGTGTAATATCCAAGTGGGTAAAAACCATCACCTTCCGGTCGGCGTTTCTGGATAGCTCACGACACAACACTCCTCCCCACTTTATCTTGAAGGCCTTGTCACCAGCTGCCAGGTTCATCCTTGAGTGGGACTGATGTCCCACCGTTTCTCAAGTGAGACTGATGTCCCACTGACACTTCGGGCTTGGACGAGACTAGAAGTCTCAGTCTATTGTCTGGCTTGAAGGAGACGAAGAAGCCTCACTTGCAAGCTGCTGTGTTGAGTCTAGCTTGTTATTTGACAGCTTGAGCGGACAAAGAAGACACACTCAATTTGCTGTCTGGCCATCTCGTTAAGTCCAACAGATTTCGAACTAGAAGTCCAGAAATCGTGACAGAACTAGAAGCTCAATGTCATTTAGTGGACTATTACAGAAATCCGCGGATAGACTGCCGTCTAGAAGACACATTTCTGGATTTGTGCGATCTAGAAAATCAATCTTTCCTTCATTCTTAGTGGATACTTCCAAAACATCAGCACAGTTTGTTAACCAGTGAGCTTAAGTAATCAGTAAACCTAATGGTTACCGGGTAATTCTTTATCCGTGTGCATCTTCTAGTAACAATTTGTCTTTCATCTCTGTGGTTGTCTCCTTATGGCATATCCCATTATTTTTCCTCCCTGCCCAGCTAATTGTACCTGAATGGAGCCACCCACATTTACCGTGAACCTGACCCATTAAACATCTGGCCTGGTGCAGTAATGACAACCACTGCAGGGCAAAACTACAGCTTGTGTGTCAGATAGATACATTTTCTGTTTACCTGACCCCGAGACCCAACGTCCCAATCAACACCGCCTAGGCCACCCCGGAGACGCCGCCCCTAACCCTGCACGATCCTTACCAGAGATGAAATGACATCTCAATTCCTGCCGCCCAAGGAAACCAGCATAGCCTATATGCATGGACAGTCAGACTTGCACTACCCCGTCCGGGCAGGGCCAGACCCTATAAGTGGATTACTAGTACTCATGTGCGGTATGCTGCACATGGCATCAGAGGATCTGTATTCCTTAACTGTCTGTATTTCAATGTTAAGCTTTATTGGGATAATCCCTCAACCCATTGAGCTAGCTGACCCTTGAAGCTCCCTGAACAATAAAAACCCTGTTAAACTTGAATGAGCCTTTTCAAAATCTTGCCTAGAAGATAGTACCCAAGATAACTGGTAAACAATACTGTGGCTAATTTACAGAGTTCTAGTTAATTCCAAATTAGGAGTAATTTACTCCAACTTTTTCATTTCTGACTCCCAACTTTTTCTGGAGGACTGCATTTTTACTCCAATTTTCAAAACTCTAGGGAGAACTCTGCTAAAATCTCATTCCTGTTCATTCAAATGTGTTTTCCATGGAGGCAAAGAGAAACTGCTATTATAAGCCTATACTCTTCCTACCCCATTTTAAACTTTCAAACGTTTGGAAGCATTCACATATCAAAATAAAGGGACCTGTATCATTAGGGTTTGACAAATTTTCTTTGCTGTTTTAAAAGCCTTACTTGCCATCATTATTTTGACTAGTTTTGCCTGTCATAGTTTGCATTTGTCATATTATTTGCCATTTTCTTGCCTTGCACTCAAGTGAAAGCTTTTCCTAGTGGCTAGAAGCCTACTTAGAAACTGTTTTCATCAAGCCATTCCAAAATTTTGTGTATAAGTCATTAGACAACTGGTTCTTCCACCGATGATCTGTAAATACCAACGTGGATCATTCCATTTGATGTTTCATTCTTCTGTCATTCCGATTCTTGTCCATCAATTCCATTAGCAGTCAGTCGTTGTACCCGGGTTTCTGTTAGTGAGCTGACTGTTAACGGTAAACATCTTTTCTTTACCCATTGGAATGTCTCTTTCCTTCCACCGCTTTGGATTTGCACTGATGTTTAAATCCATTAAGAGCAGCCTCCATACTTCTAGAATGTTCAAAACAAGCTTGCTTGGCTGTCTATTCATCAGCACATCCCTGACAGAATTTTGAAATAGCCTCCTGCATCCGATGCTTTTCAGGCGGGTCTCTAAATGTGGCAGTGGCAAGGGTCAGAACTTGGTCAGCTGTTCTTCCAAAGATCTTTCCCATCTTGAAATGATTGCTGGAATTTCATTCTTGCTGTATCCCAATCTATCCTCAAATCTCTTCCCAGTCCTGCAGTGATTGCGAAGAAATCCAAAGCTTTGCCCTCGAAAGACCAATATAGGTAATCACAACATTCTCTGTCGAACCATTTTAAAACTGACCAGCAGCTTTCAAACTTGTGTCTGTCAGAAAAAACATCCAGCACACATTTCCATCAAATTCATGTTCTTTGGAAGCTGTTTCAGATCACCACGCCTCTCTCTCCATGAGTGTCTAGAAGACTCCTCAGGAGATATGTTATCACTCGCTTTTTCCCACATCAGTGCGGTATGCCATGGTGACCTTGACCTAGAAGTACTATATCAGTGTCTTGACACGCTCAACCTTGAATATGTCCTTGGTGACCTTGACATCCGGTGTCGAGCCTATGATCTTGTATGCGACCCTGACCTTGCATATCTGGAGCATGACCTTGGCTTCTCATGCTTTCTTGGTGACCTTGACCTGTCATACTTTCTTGATAATGACCTTGGCCTGCCATGCCTTCTTGAAGAGTCAACCTGTCATGCCTTCTATGTGTCCTTGACATGTTATGCCTTCTAGATGTCCTTGATATTCCATGCCTTCTTGAAGGGGACCTTGACGCTTTACGTCCTCTTGAAGGTGACTGACCTTCCTTACCCTCCTGAAGGTGACCTTGACATCATGACCTTGAAGGTGATTTCCTCAACATGCCTTCTTGAAGGCGTTCTTGACCTTTCTTGCCCTCTAGAAGGTGACCTTGACAATTCCTGTCTGCTTGAAGGAGAGCTTAACCTTCCATGCCTCCTAGGTGCCCTTGACAATTCCTGTCCTCCTGAAGGTGAGCTTGACCTTCCCTCCTAGGTGACCTTGACAATTTCTGTCTGCTTGAAGGAGAGCTTAACCATCTATGCCTTCTAGAAGGTGTCTCCAATCTTGGCTTAATCTGCCGTCTAGTGGTTGGTTTTGACCTTTAACCTCTGGAGTTTAACCCTGGTCTGGTTTGCCTTCTTGACAATGACCATAAACTGCTGGACTCTTCGCACTTCCTACCATGTGATCTTGACCATGAATGTCTTTTACGGCTGTAGGAATCATATTCACTGGCATGAGGCCTATCTTTTTTCTTCTTATCAAGTTCATTTTCATATCTGCTTTCGGAGAGACCAAAGACTATTTTTTCACGTGAAACTATTTTTTCATTCTTGTCTGATGATGTCAACCAAAGCACATGTGTCTAGAAGACTCCAAGCACTCCGGTGAACCATCTGGCTGATCACAATCACTACTTTCTGTTCATTTTTAAATTCTTCCTGAAATCCAATACATGTCCTCTTCTGTTCCTTTCTAGCCATGAGGATTAGAAATCAACTCCATGACTGCTCTACTGTTCTTGGCAATGGGGATTAGAAATCAACCCAATGTGCTCTACTCTTCCTAGCCATGAGGATTAGAAATCAACTGCATGACTGCTCTACTACTGTTCTTGGTCATGGGGATTAGAAATCAACGCCATGCCCACTACATTCTTCTATCCATTCTGTTCACGTGAAAGCATTTCTTCATCCTTTGACTGATGGTGTCGTCCGGCGCCTGTGTATCTAGAAGACGACTAATGCTCCATCAAGCCATCTGTCTGGTCAATAATCTTTGCCTCAACATTTGCTATCTTATTTGTGCAAGGAGTGACAAATACAAACTTCTGTAAAGTGTAATATAAATATTCCAAGAATAACCTCTGTGTATAGAATACTCCAGAGATTCTTTCCCAAAATATTTATCCTTTTTTTTTTCTGGCTTTTCGACAGGCAGAACACTTTTCAATAATTTTCGCGTATAGAATACTGCGAAAACCCTAGAAAAGTTTGTCTTTTAAGTGATAAGCAGTTATTTACTAATAATTTTGAGAATATATTAGTCGAGTCCGGTAACTTTGCATGGCCGCCCATTCCGCGCACACTGCATTCGCATTTTCACAAACTGTATCCCTAATTATCAATTCCACCACATTCAGTGCATCGGCATTAAGTTTAACTTTAACCCGAAAAAGATTTCCTGCACGTGCAGATGAAATAGCCTCGCGGAACCCCCCAACTCCTCCCAAAATACGAACTCTTAAAAGTCAAGACTGAGTTTAAAACTAGCCAAAGTCGCTATTCCCTTGATTCTAAACTAACTGCTTCTGACAACATTGCAGAAGAACGAATCAACAACTTATGAGTCAACCCTCATGTTCAAACTGTTCAACAAACATATTGTGCGCAATGTTAGGCGACAAAATTGGTAGTTCAATTTCAAGGGGGCATCCCTTTTCATAGTATTCTTTGTCCTGTATATTAATAACTTCAGAGGCCAATTTTCATTGCAGCTGGTCGATAGGGAAAAGCTGCAATGTTGTTGACTGAAAATTGAGTGGTGACTTGAACAAAGTCACACGTAGCTATCAAAACTTTATTTGCGCAATGTTACCGGACCGCACCGTACTTCTAAAACGTTAGAACAATGCTTTTTAATGGATGGCTGGCTTCTTTTAAGTAATAAGCAGTTCTTTTTAACTATTTTGGGTATAGAATACTCCTAAAATGTAAGAACTATGCTTTTTCAATATATGGCTGTTTGCCAATTCTTTTCAATACAACAGATTTGAAGAAAAAGGACTATTTTCGGTTTAGAAAACTCAAGAAAATAACCCCTTCTCGTCTGCAACCAACCAACCAACCCCTTCTTCAAAAATGCAGACAGCTATTTGTCACCAATTTCATTCAAGAAAGTACTTTGTGTAAAGAATACGCCAAAGATTTTACGTAGTTTTCTTGAATTAATACCATAATGATACAGGTTAGGGATTTCTTTTATAATAATGGTCGCGTATAAAATACAGCGAACAATCGAAGAAAAGTACATGTAAATCTTGGTTTAGAAAACACAGAGATTACCTTTTCTTCTTTCTTGACAACCAGGTATTCCTCTGCCATTCCACGGAGAAAATCAGCCACCCAACCAGGCAAAACCAAACCCCAACTGGCAAGGGACAATTTAGAATTCTTCCAAATTGAAAATTACCCCAAGAAAAAACTGGCAGAAGACAAACAAAAATCAATCCAATTAGCTAATTTTAAATTAATTTAAGACTGCCTTAAGAATTGGTTCATTCAGCTAAATGCCAAACTCACCAGTTGTCCCCAAAACTGACTGGCTCCACGTTGTCGAAAAAATAAACAGGCCAAACCAAGAAGCTAAATGCCTCAGAACTTCCCCTGCCCACAATTTCAACCCGTCAGGCCATCAAGAGTTGAACCCTTCACAGTTCCCTCTGTAAACAAAAGGAACCGCGTATCATGTTCACCGTCCCTCACGTCCGAAAACGTGAAGTAAATCTGAACCCTTCACAATCCCCAACGTTAAAAAAATAACGAAGTGGACCGCGTATCATGTTCACCGTCCCTCACGAATCCGAGGATAACTCGTGAAGTAGTAATACACCTCTAACGAAATGACCGGAGAATTCCCCCTTCCGTTTTATCGCTCGTCGCCAAATAATGTATTTTTGATAGCCCGTATGTGGGACCAGGACTGGGGACAGGACAAGGAAGAAGGCTTACCTGGGTAAATGGTTGATAATGTCCCTGGCAGAGGCACTGGTCTGGTTGGTTAGAGTGGCTCAGCTAGACTGAGGAGCGTGGTCTCTTCTGCATGCTTTTCTCGCTTCCCGGGCTCTGTGTAATATCCAAGTGGGTAAAAACCATCACCTTCCGGTCGGCGTTTCTGGATAGCTCACGACACAACATATCTATCTATCTATCTACTGCCTTGCGGTACAAGCCGGCTTTTATAGCGACGCGGTAGAGTGTTTGCTTGTCACTCCGGCGGCCCGGGTTCGATCCCCGACCGGGTCAAAGGTGTGTAGTATTTTTTCACCTGTTACATTTGCCATTCATTTGATCTCATCCACTGTGGTCGTTGTCTTCTCCTTGGTCCTATTCTTTCTTCAGGGACAGGACTTGAATGCTCTGTTGAGTAATTTGTCAAAGACGGTGTAGAACTACTTTCTTGTTCACTATCGGTACAGTCGTTTCTTCTCTGTGGTATAACATATCTAGGCGAAAATTCTTCCGTGTCTTTCAGTTCTTGCGAAACCAAATCACAACTACTGTTTGGTCGCTTATTTGACCTCTGTGCCCTTCTCTGTGGAATTATGCATCGGGGCACAGGTTTTTCACTACGGACAAGCGTGTGTTCACTTGAACTACTAGACATATCCGCCTGGTAGTCATCTTCTGCTTCTGCTATGTGTAAATTAACTGTCTTTTGAGATTTCTTCTTTGGCGTCATCTGTTTGGGATCTGGTGGAAGAGGTAGCCCACTGAAAGGAAGCAACATGTTTCTGTGAAGCAACTTAGTCTTGTTCCTGTTGTTTTCCTGTTGTACTTTATACACGGGGACGTCTAATATAGGCTGGCTTTTAACGACATAAGGTTGTTTGGCCCAGATGTCCGCTAGCTTCTGTTTTCCTTTCAAACCTACATTTCGGACGAGTACTCGATCACCAGGCTCCAAGCGCAGATATTTGACATTTCGATCGTAGTACTTCTTATTTTTCTGTCCAGCCTTATTAGCCTCCTTTGATGCCACGTTGTAGGTATACTCTAAACGCTGTCTTAATCTGTCTACATAGTCTGGATGACCACTGTTAATAGCCGCATCATTTTGCAGTCCAAGGAATGCATCTATGGCAAGCCTTGGATGACGCCCGAACATTAAGAAGAACGGAGCATATCCTGTGCTTTCATGTTCAGCGGCGTTATATGCATGAACCAGACTTGGAACGTAAGATTTCCAATCACTCTTTTTGTCATCAGTGAGAGTGCCAAGCATGTTCAGTAGCGTTTTATTATACCTTTCCACCATTCCGTTTCCCATTGGGTGGTAGGGTGTTGTTCGTGACTTCTTTACACTTGCAATTTCGCATAACTTTTTAATTACTCTGGACTCAAAATTAGCCCCTTTGTCACTGTGTAGTGTTGCCGGAAATCCATAATGGAGAAAGAAATTTTCATATAACACTTTTGCTGTTGTTGATGCCTTTTGATTTCTGGTGGAATCGCTTGCGCATATCGACTGAAATGATCAGTGATCACAAGGATATGTTCATGCCCGCCTTTTGATCTTTCGAGACTCAGGAAGTCAATGCAAACTAACTCCATGGGTGCAGAGGAAGTAATGTTCACAAGTTCTGCTGCCTTTGAAGGTGCCGTTTTCCTTCTGATGCACCTTTCGCACACCTGTACTCTGCTCTTAATGTCCTGAGTCATCCCTGGCCAGAAAAACCGGCGCCGAATCAGTGAGGTTGTACGGTCACGGCCTTGGTGACCCAGGTCGTCATGGTACGCTCTGAAAACTGTATCAGTCAAAGACTTTGGCAAAACTAGTTGTTCTATTGCTTCCGCTCTTACTGTCGTTCTCCTGTACAGTATACCGTCTCTTAATCGGTATTGGTCCCAGACTTGGAGATATCTCTTATCTATGTGTTTGTTATCTAATTGCCTTGCAGACGGTGGATGCCCTTCGATCAAGCTGTCGATCAAGATTTGTATGCTTTCGTCCGTGGACTGTGCCTTATGCCAATCTTGCGTTGTCAAAGCTGTTGCTTGTGATATTTCCGTCGGCACATCTTGATCCTTGCTCATACCCGGAAATATACCACCAGGTTCTGTTAACATATCTGAGAATGGCTCTTGATTTACGTTTACAGCATGACATATGGCCTTCAGAACATCTGGAAACATGGTTGTCTCCTGTTTCCTTCTTGATAGCCCATCAGCGTCTGCATTCTGTTTTCCACTTCTGTATCGAATTGAGCAGTTATAGTTTGACAATTCTGCTAACCACCGCTGCCCTGTTGCATTTAATTTGGCAGTTGTGAACACATACGTCAGCGGGTTGTTATCCGTTACAACTTCAAAGGTGGCGCCATACAGATAGTCATGGAACTTATCTGTAATGGCCCATTTAAGAGCCAAAAACTCTAATTTATGTGCCGGATAATTAATCTCTGACGGCTTCAGACTGCGACTCGCATATGCCACAACCCTATCACATCCATCCTGTTGCTGATATAGTACAGCACCAAGTCCAGTGTTGGAAGCATCTGTGTGCAGCGTAAATGGTAAGCGATAGTCTGCATAAGCAAGGACTGGTGGATTCATTAATTTGTTCCTGAGAGTGTCGAAAGCCTCTTGTTGTTTCTCTGTCCACGTGAAAGGGATTTTCTTTCTCTTAGACTTCGACTTCTTAGCCTTGTTACTAGTGCAATGGCCAACCAGTAAGTCATTTAAAGGCCTAGCTATTGTCGCATAGTTCTGGATAAATCTCCGATAGTATCCAGTAAATCCTAAGAAGGATCGAACATCTTTGACGGTCTTCGGTATTGGCCATGTCTGAATTGCTTCTGTCTTATCTGGGTCCGTTTCTATGCCATTTTCAGATACAACGTGACCCAAGTACGTGACCCTGGACTTCATAAATTCACATTTTTCGGCCTTTAACTTGAGGTTATGTTCCTTGAGTCTCAGAAAGACTGCCTCAAGACGTTCTAGATGCTCTTCAAATGTCGATGAAAATATAATAATATCATCTAGATAGATCAGACATTCTCTCAAGTTCAAATCCCCCATGCAGCGCTCCATTAATCTCTGAAAGGTAGCTGGGGCATTGCAAAGGCCGAAAGGCATACGGTTGAACTCAAAGAAGCCCAGGGTCCCAACTTGGAATGCCGTTTTCGGTTTATCTTGTTCTCTGAGTTCCACTTGCCAATAACCGCTTCGAAGGTCTAATTTTGTAAAATATCTTGATCCAGATAGCAGATGGAGAGTATCTTCAACCCTAGGAATAGCATAGGCATCTTTTACTGTATTATTATTTAATTTTCTGAAGTCCACGCAGAAACGAAGTGATCCATCTTTTTTTCTTACAACCACCACATTGGATGAGAATGGACTTGTACTAGGTCTTATTGCTCCTGCCTGCAGCATCTCCTTCAGATGTTCTCTCACTTCTTCAAATAACGCTGGTGGTATACGCCTGTGAGGTTCTTTGAATGGAGTATCATTGTGCAAATGAATTTCATGTTTTACAATATCACAATTTCCTAGATCAGTAATACCTGTAGAAAAAATTTCCTTCCAACCCGTAAGAAATTTCTGCAGTTCAACTTTCTGATCTCCGGTTATGGATGATTCTTCCAATTCGATCGCTGAATGCAGCTCATTGTCAACTCTCTCTTCTGAGTCTTCTCCTTTTGTGATATGTTGACGGTTCATAGCTCCTTCCTTTGTATTTGGTGCAAGAGGTTCAATACTCCGTAAAACTTTTACTTCATGTAATTCACAGATATCAGATTTTGGTTTAATGGTGAGTACCTTAGCTGACATGTTGTAAATCCGGACTGGTACTCTCTGATATTTTCCTTGTTTATCTAGTGAGACTACCCGGGGACAAACGCCTATTCTTGTCGATGCCCCTTGTGTATGCTCAGTAACTGCTGAGTCCACCAATTTCTTCTTTCTCACCAAACCTGAGACTGTTACGATTTCATTTGGCTGAATCTGTAAAGTTGTATTGTTAGTGGATTTCACAACACCAATATGTGTTTGTTGTAACGCAATAAATGCATTATTCCACTGATCCGGAATAGTTTCTTCAGTTGTTTCACACTCTTTTCTACATCGAGATATAGCATTCGTTCCTATTATAACTGGAACATCCAAACTGTAATCTGTAGTTGGAAGTACTAGTGCAGCAATTTCAATTGATTGATTTCCTAGAAAAGGAACTTGTAAGCTGCACGCTATTGCCCCAATGTAAGACAAGACGTGTCCACCTGCACTTTCAATTTTCAGACCCAGATCCTCAATTGATAACAGTTCAGGTTGAGGCTCCATGTTATTGTAAAACTCCTCCGATAAAGTTGTTATCTGCGAACCACTATCTACAAGTGCCAAAGATTCAATGCCATTTATTTTTATAGTTGTTTCATTGCTCTTTCCAATTAGTTTTGACAGCATGTCAGTATTCTTGGGGCTGTAATGGCGCTTGTCCCCGGTCTGCCCCACGACGGAGACGCCTACATGTTTAAATTCTTTTTACTTGTTTCGTCTGATTTCTGCATAATTGATTGATCCTGTTGCCTATTATGTGATTGTGTCTGACCCTGTTGATTTTCCTGTTGCTGGTGTTGTTGCCTATTTTGCTGTTGGTTTGGTGGTCGATTCCACTGTCTCCAATTTCCTCTTCTTCTATTAAACTGTCTCATCTCCTTCCTCAAATCCATGAGAGTTTCATATATAAGGTCCTCCCTTGTATCACCATTCTTATCTCTTCTATCCTCTGTTTTAGGGAGGTTCGAGGTTACAGCCTGGTGTTGTGCACTTGCATTAGTTTTCATGGAGAGCTCTTCTGTGCGAACAGCTTTTGTGCGATCTTTGTTTTACTTCTACTTTGCATATCAGGGCTGTTTTGTTTGTGCCGTGTGGCGGCTGTAAAAGGTCTCCTCGCAAAAGCATTTAATGCTCTTATTTTTCCAATCCTCAGGGATTGCTTATGCAATTGCTTTTCACTGTTCCATTAATTGACATCCTTTAGATACCTGTTGAAGGTCATTATTAAACCGATGTTCGTTCCTCGTTGTATAACAACTGCTTGTTTGACATCCCTGTACTTTAAGTAGACTTGGGTGTTTTGTGGGCTTTTGTTGTACCTTCCTTCTATTCGAAGGAATCTTCTTCAGTATTTATTTATTTAATAACCGGTATGAACATCGCTTTAGTTTTGACGGTATCACAACCTTATCAACCCATATGAGTATCACAAATACATTTAAAATATCAATATCACCCCTTAGGTTACACTCTGCTTCTTCTGTACGGATTCCCCATTCTATTAAGAACTTTAATACTATGTTGCCTTCGGTATTGGTTAGACCCCTAAATTTGTCTTCTGTAACTTCAGTTAATCTCAAAGGAGCAGGCAATACCAATGTTTTTGGGAGTAGTCTTCGTATAAGACTATCTCCTCTAAAATCGCCCATCCTTCGAAAATATACTAATCCGTGGAAAAGAAGTGGAATGTATCGTAGTATTTCTAAGTGCAATGCCAAGAGGTGCAGATGTTGTTCGCATTTAAGCACTGCGTCTACTGTTACTTCATCTGTAAACGGTAGACGCTTCTCTGTAGTTAACATGTCTGATTTGACATGACAGTCTACAGATTTAATTTATCTAATTACTTGACGTGCTGCAAACTGTAATATGCAGTACGTCGGTCAAACTAACCGCATGCTTAAAACTAGATTGAACGAGCATTATCGTAGAATGAGTAAGCCTAAGAAAACTGACACTTTCTTGTACCGTCACTTTCGACGTACAGGTCATTCTGTAAATAACACTGTTATACAACCAGTGGAAAAACTTTATTACGATGCAAAT
This sequence comes from Lucinisca nassula, assembly GCA_963580285.1. Taxonomy (NCBI): domain Eukaryota; kingdom Metazoa; phylum Mollusca; class Bivalvia; order Lucinida; family Lucinidae; genus Lucinisca; species Lucinisca nassula. The sequence continues at coordinate 109,213,855 of OY757018.1, read as the reverse complement.
TCTACATCTAGATTCAAAATAATCAAAAGACATGAAACTGAACTAAAATGGATTAAATTTTTACAGACCCCTTTTCCACTGGGATTTAATGACAACATTTATCATGAGGGTAATATTTCCAGAATGCCGGACTTTGATATTTTCTCACTCCTGGAATGTCGAAAACGCAGAACTAGATCTCACGGCACCAGGAAAAATGGTAACTTTAAACGTAAATCACGTGCGTTTAAACGAAACAATACTAGACTGAAGTGACTGTCAATTATATTATTAAATCATGGACGCCACTCTATGCTTTCATTTTTAAGTTCATTACCCGTTTCTGTTTTACGTCTTCTGGACACCGAGGCGAATAAATTCTACGATAGTTCTCATCAGTTATATGATGCGGCTCTCTTAACTAGAGGCTATACTCAGCATACTCTCCGTCCTTACATTGATTCTGAAATTAATCATAAACGCCATTTCTTCAAAATATCCTTCATTAATAAGGGTATGGATTTTATAGATTTGCCCAGTATCTTCCGTGAGAGATCGGTGCTTTCTTCCATTCCTGCTTATTTTCAAAATACTGAAACACCTATAATTTGCTATAAATATAACAAACCTGTTAGATCTATCATTTTTAATTTCAATAAACTTGTTTCAGATCTTGATATTGATACTAATACTCCTGATTCATGTGATTGTAAAAACTCAAAGTATTGCTATCCTGCTGCTGGTCATGTAATTACTGGCAATTTGAAAATTATTCCTGATTCTAGGATAAGGAATATAATTTCAAAAGGACCGAAATATCGGTTTCCTTCTAAAATTGATTTCAGTAAATGTAGAGATGAAATCGCTGCTTCCTTGAATGAATTCGGTAATCGATGGTGTAAGCGAGAGTATGTTGAGCATAAAGCCCTTAAGGACTGGAAACTTAGCATTTTAAAACTAGTGAATAAACGCATTTCTTTCTATTCTCAAAATACTAACTTATTACCTCCTAAGCCCAAGACGTCTTTACGTCATCTTAAACTAGGTATTCAAGAATTTCATAAGAAGTTTGTTTTGGCCCCTGCCGACAAGGCCGCTAACAACGTCGTCGTTGTGTGACGGCTCCACTATGTTAACACGCTTAAGCAGGAGCTTGGTGGTACTAAGGCCTATGAACTTCAGCCTTTAGCTGAAGAGAGAGCTATAGTAGATAAACATGTTTGTCTTTCAGCCACCAAGTTTGCTGTGTGTGTTAACGAAGGCCAAGACAAGCTTCCTACGCTATACTGGTTACCAAAACTTCATAAAAGACCTTACAAAGCACGGTTTATTGCAAATTCTAGCTCTTGCACTACCACTGAACTTTCTAAATTATTAACTTCCTGTCTTACTGCTATTAAAACGCATGTAATTAAATATTGTGATAAAGTCTTTGAAAGATCAGGAAGAAATCTGTTTTGGTCTATAAAAAATTCGAATGAGGTTTTAAATAAATTGAAATCCAGACATTTTCGTGCTTCTAGTCTGTCTACATACGATTTTTCCACTCTTTACACTACACTTCCTCATAATCTTATAAAAGAAAAGCTTAATGATTTAATTGAATGGGCTTTTCACAGAGAAGATTCTCTCTATCTTGCATGTAATGTCAGAAATGCATTTTTCACTTCTAAAGAGCATAAGAATTATACACTTTGGTCATGTCAGAAAGTGTGTGATGCCCTCACCTTTCTACTTGACAATATTTATATTAGATTCGGTACTAAGTTATTTAGACAAATTGTGGGTATTCCGATGGGTACTAATTGCGCACCTCTTGTGGCTGATCTGTTCTTGTATTGTTATGAAAGAGACTTCATTTTGTCGCTTTCCATTGATAACCAATCTGAAATTATTGAAGCTTTTAGCTCCACTTCTAGATATTTAGATGATTTATTAAATATTGATAATACCTATTTTGATGGTTTGATCAGTCAGATTTACCCCCTAGAACGTCAGTTAAATAAAGCAAATTCTTCCGATACCGAGGCCCCGTTTTTGGATTTACATCTATCTATTGTAGATGGATTTGTTTCGTGCAAAATTTATGATAAACGCGATGACTTTGATTTTGAGATTGTAAATTTTCCTTTTTTGGATGGTGATGTTCCTCGTGCGCCATCCTATGGCGTTTATATTTCGCAATTAATTCGATTTGCAAGAGTGTGTAGTCATGTAACTGACTTCAACACTCGTAATAAATTATTAACGGCTAAACTCCTTAATCAGGGTTATCGGTACCATAAACTACGCAAAGCCTTTTCAAAATTTTATAGACGCCATTTTGATTTAATTTCAAAATTCAATATTGGACTTAAATCTCTTCTGCAACAAGGTCTATCGGAATCCGAATTTTATGGTGACTTAGTATATAAATTCAGAAAAATATATAACCGCAATGACTTCAGCACCCAATTTCGTAAAATCATTCTTCGATATAAAAAGATTGGGTACAACATGGATATTATACGACAGACTGCATGCATGGTAGTTAACCCAATCACGGTTGGCAACTTTGCTTCCCTCTTTAATTGCACGCCGGTGGGTCAGGCCTCAAATTCTATGACGGCTCCAACGTAAAGGCTTATTGAGAATTAGAGAGATCTAATTCAAGGTAATGTTGGTTGGTGCCTGATGCTCCGTCTCTGGTCGGGCCCATCGGAGTCTAACTGTTGGTTTTCTTTTGCTCCAGTATTTCAGTGGTTTCTTGCTGTCGAGTCCTCACCGTTGTCTCACCTCTGTGGTTCTTTGATTTTTGTGTTCACGGAGATGTTGCACTGATGAGTTAGGAGGCCTTCATGCGGACTGAACAAATTATTTGTCTAAATCGCGACGGAAGTAAGGGCGAGGATTGTGGCCACGTAAAATCGATTTAAGCCCCCCAGTGGAAATCTTCCACTGACCGTTCCAAGGCGGCTCTTCTGTGGCGATTTATTTATGTTGTTGTTTGTTACTTAGTGTGTGTATCACTTGTGTCTTTTAATTTTGGATGGCCATATGGCCATTTTGTGGGAAAGTAACTGTCCTTATGGCCTTCCTTTGTTTAGGTTTCCATTATGGTCTGGTCGCTTAATGTTTGTATTTCTTTCCCTTTGGTGTCTTTTATGGGTGGAGTAAGTTAATTGTATCAATTCCTGATCTTTGTTTTACTTCTACTTTACTAACTGTTCGAAGTCAGGAATTGTCCTGAAGTCAATTCTGGTTGCATTCTTTAATCGCTCGCTTCGAAGAGATCTCCAGAATTTGTCTTTTAACAAATCATTCTTTTCATCTTCGTGCACGTGACCCTTATAGATAGCTTTTTGCATAATTTCCTCCAATCGCAAACCCCATGCAGCCACTGTTTCTTCTTGTTTCTGACTTGCTGTGAAAAACTCTTGCAAGATACTCATGCCCGAGGCAACATTGCCAAACACACTTTCAAGCCTTTCCATTATTTCATCAATGGTTACCGAAATACCCATCGGTAGAAGAACTCTTTTTGCCTGCCCTCGGAGTGACTTTCTAATAGCTTGTCCGATAATATGGTCAGAATAAGTCTTATCTTGCTGAATACACTTCACTTCGTATCGCCATTCTTCATATGAAGCTTCTCCTTTAGGCTTAGGATCTTCACCAGAGAAAGGGGTAAACTTCGGAAAGAAATGTTTCTCTTCAGTAAGCCTATCTTCTTTAAGTGAACATGAACGTGTGTTCTCGTTTCTTGCGTTGGTATCAGCATCAGACACTCTTGAACTTCTTCTGAGGCTGTAAGTATCTGTCCCTTTCAATAATTGTTTTTGAAGCTCTTCTTCCTTATTATTTTTCAGTTCATATGTCGCATGCATATCATCTGTATTCAGGGCACATCTCTCTACCTTAACCCTATCTTTATCTACAGAAGCATTGAACTCTTCCAAAGAAGCTTCTATAAGTTTCACTTCCCGTTCTCTTTCTTCCATTCTATTTATTCTTTTTCTCAGCTGTTCTTCGCGTAGAAGAATCTCCTTTTCATCAAATACTAAACTTTGAGGCCTCGTTTGATCCTTAATCTTTTGTGTAAGGATTTCCTGTGTTCTCACTAATTCTCGTTCTTTCACATCCAATGCAATTTCTTGTTCCTTTAATCTTTCACCTCTCTGTCTAAGGCCCTCTAATCTTTCACAGTTGGCTAACTCTCTTTGGTTTGCAATCAAACCTCTGTAGTCATCTCTATTTTCAGATTCTATAAACGCATGCTCGACCGGTTCATGTTCTTTGGCCGTTATTTCATCAGCGACTCGTCTCTCTAATCTATCTCCATAATCTTCATTATCATATCTTTCTCTATGTAGATATGAATCATTTTTACTTTCAAACGGAGCTTCTGTATATTTTATATCTCTCACATCTCTGTTTCTAAACTGTTCCATTTCAGGATAAGGAACCTCGCCTCCTTCTATATCTTCCTCAGTTCTAAATCCCATATGATAAGGGTCGTAATAGCCCTTGATATTTCTTTTTGATCTTTCATTCACTAACTTTGAATGTGCCTCTGAATCTCCACGTGCACCTATATGTGAACCTTGCCACGTTTCATCACAAAAGCCTCCATACCTAGTATTCCCTTTCTGTTCATTACTAAACTTGGGAGTTGACGTAATATTCTTAACACTACCTCTTTTCATTTTGTCATGTTCATGATACACAGACCTAATCTGTCCTTTCAATTGATCATTCGCTGTTTCTGTATTATTTCCGTATTTCAAATAACCAGCGTTATCAGAACTTTGACTTTGTTTCAATCTGTAGCTCTCCTCTTTGAGCTGTGTTAGTCTTTTATCCATTTCATCTATTTCTTTGTCAATTATATCGATCATAGACGACCTAGCTTCTATGTTGCCCATAGAAAGATCTTCTGACGCCTCACGGCTATGTGGTCGTATAAGACTAGTCGACCCATGCTGATTTAGTTCTGTTTTATTTGCATTAGATATATACTCTCTCTCATTTACTATTGTTTCTTTAGAAACTCTGCCCTTACCATCTGTAGTCAAAGTTTTAGTTTGTGTCCTGCCAATCATGTCATCACCACTTACCTGTTGATGACTCCTATTACTCTGTCTATACCTTTGAATCTCTTGTTGTCCAAATCTAACCTTTGCTACCTCATTGTCCAATGTTTGCCTGTCTGCTCTACTTTCGGGATCATGTAGACCACGGGAGTCTTCCTTAGAACCCGTTTTAAACACGGCTGAATAGCTATCACTCTCCTTTCGTTTACAAAGCTCGCTTTGTAGCATTTGCATTTGCTTCTGTATTGCACTGTCTGTAAGATCTTTTATTCTTATTCCACTTCCATTATCTGTCATATCATAAAACAAAGCGCCTGATTGCAAAGAATCTACAACACCTCCTACTGCCCCTTTTTCTTCACTAAATCCAGTTTCATCATATACTAAGAATGTGGGGCTGGTTTCTGTGAATGTCGTATGTTTCTTCATTTCTCTGGATATTTCAGGAATCATTCGGGGTTCTGTTTCCCTTTTCTCTTTCTGCCGCGCATATAGATCTTTATCTCTTTCAGTGGCCTCTCTTTGCACATATTCATGCTCTGGATACTGTGGAAACTTCTCACCCGGTTCTTCTTCTTCCTTTTTTCTAAGCTGCATTCTTGAAATGCTTTCCTCTATTGCAGCCGCCTGTCTGTGTCTCCCCTCGTGCTCCTTCATAAATCAATATACCGTCCCTTAATCGGTATTGGCCCCAGACTTGGAGATATCTCTTATCTATGTGTTTGTTATCTAATTGCCTTGCAGACGGTGGATGCCCTTCGATCAAGCTGTCGATCAAGATTTGTATGCTTTCGTCCGTGGACTGTGCCTTATGCCAATCTTGCGTTGTCAAAGCTGTTGCTTGTAATATTTCCGTCGGCACATCTTGATCCTTGCTCATACCCGGAAATATACCACCAGGTTCTGTTAACATATCTGAGAATGGCTCTTGATTTACGTTTACAGCATGACATATGGCCTTCAGAACATCTGGAAACATGGTTGTCTCCTGTTTCCTTCTTGATAGCCCATCAGCGTCTGCATTCTGTTTTCCAAATGTCATAGGGTATAGGTATATAGCACACTTGTACTGCCTTGCGGTACAAGCCGGCTTTTATAGCGACGCGGTAGAGTGTTTGCTTGTCACTCCGGCGGCCCGGGTTCGATCCCCGACCGGGTCAAAGGTGTGTAGTATTTTTTCACCTGTTACATTTGCCATTCATTTGATCTCATCCACTGTGGTCGTTGTCTTCTCCTTGGTCCTATTCTTTCTTCAGGGACAGGACTTGAATGCTCTGTTGAGTAATTTGTCAAAGACGGTGTAGAACTACTTTCTTGTTCACTATCGGTACATAATTCCACAGAGAAGGGCACAGAGGTCTGGTGTGCTATATACCTATACCCTATGACATGTGTATCTATCTATCTATCTATCTATCTATCTATCTATCTATCTATCTATCTATCTATCTATCTATCTATCTTCATATAGACACATCCAAAGTCTACGTCACACAAGGTCAAAGGTCATTAGCCTCGTTTTATCTGGTGGGCAAAAAAACTTCCGGTTCCATACTCTACCATTGATGTAGCACGAATTGTTTTCTGTGATAACTATTGTTAAATCGTCTTTCTATCAAAACTATTTGCCACAAACCATTTTGACATTAAACTGCTTCCCTTTCGTATAAAATTGGATAGAAAATATACATGCTTTAACCTTATTTCCATTCGTTAAATAAAGCGCATCGGCTACGTTTTGGCATGATGGTGGGTAGTTTTATAACGCTTTTTAGGCAACAAAATGTGCGATAAAATGTCAGAAGAGACTGGTTCTATATCATTTATTACTTCAAAAACCCAAACTGACAAGGATGATTTAATTTTGTGGAGAAGAAATGAGTTTAATCACACGATAAATATTCTAAATTCTCATTGACACTGTACGGCAACAGTCATGTTCTGCCAACCAGATAAAAGAGTACCTCTGCAGGGGAGGTAATTGACGCATGCGCAGTGAAATGTAAACAAGGTCACGTGTCAAAGCATTGGATCCGTCTATACTGAGTCGGTCATACTTGGCCATTACCTCAGTTGGGTGGTGCGCTAAATTTAGAATTTAGCAAAAAAAAAAAAAAAAAAAAAAAAAAACACTGGATGAGTTCTTAAAACTATTTACAATCTACTTTCAGAGGTGTACTAAAACGCACACCTCTGGATCCCAATCTGCATCATGCGGGCTTTGAACTCCTCTGCAGTTTTGGCATTTACCACAGAGGAGGAAAGACTGTTCCACTGAGGAATAGTTCTAGGGAAGAAAGAAGTCTTCAGGGCATCACTATAGGCCTGGTACCTACGATATTGACTGTTGTTTAGTTTTGATGCCCTTGTTTGAGTTGAAGTAGTCACAGGAGTCAAGTATTTATCTTTATTAAGAGACACTGTGTCAGAGTGTATTTTATAAAATAATGTTACAGAGGACTGCTCGCGGCGGGCCTCCAACGATGGCCACTCCAGCTCATCGAGCATTTCACCAACACTACTTCTGTTCCGCCATCGCCTGCAGTTCCATCAGGTAGCCGTCCTCTGAACCTTCTCAACCTGTTAAACCTGAGTTTTAACATGGGGATGCCAAACAGGTGATGTATACTCTAGTTGAGATCTAACCAAGGTTTTGTATGCAACATCCTTTGTCTGCCTAGGTGCAAAAGCCAAATTGCGTCTAAGAAACCCTAATGTCCTAGTTGCCTTAGAGGTAATCTCAGAAATATGTTGACCCCAATCAAGATTATCAGCAATGGTGATACCAAGATATTTTGCGGATTGGACATGTTCCAAAGTTTGCTGATGTAATGAGTAGTTGAATTTAATCTGCTTGTCTGGTGGGTGCCGTGACACCCTCATTGAATGGCAGTTGGCCATATTGAACTTCATTTGTCAATCGGCCTCCCAACGTGCTAGGCTATCCAGGTCATCTTGTAAGATAAGACAGTCAGAAGCAGTATATATATTCCTATACAAAACACAATCATCAGCAAACAAGCGAACAGATGACCTGATATTATCAGGAAGATCGTTAATAAATATCAAGAAAAGGACCGGGCCAAGTACCGAACCTTATTGGACACCGGACAAAACAGGGACTGAATCCGACGCTTGGCCGTCAAGTACAACTTGTTGTGTGCGTCAAGAGAGCCATGAGTTAACCCACTTAAGTGTGGATCCTCTTATCCCATAATGATCCAGTTTGTACAATAGCCCTCCCCCCCCCCCCCAAAAAAAAAAAAAAAAAAAAAAAATCAAAGCCTGACCGTGTACCCCCAAAAAATTAATCTTTCTTCTTATACTGCGTCGGTCACATTTGGCCATTACCTCAGTTGGGTAGGTGGCTAAATTTAGAATTTAGTTTAAGAAAAGAAACTGACATGATGAGTCCTTAAAACTATTTACAATCTGAATAGCAGAGGTATCCAGTAACATCATTTCGCTTCTGGTCAACATCCCTATCTATCTATCTATCTATCTATCTATCTATCTATCTATCTATCTATCTATCTATCTATCTATCTATCTATCTATCTATCTATCTATCTATCTATCTATAACATGTTAACCTCCGCAGAGGACTTCAGATGGTGTTCCCGTAAAACAAAGTGCTAAATGGGGTTACTTGAAAGAAAACGAGGGATAGAAAAGTGGGTGAAATGAGTTTGTACAGTGCGATCGAGAGTGATAGTATAGTTAAAAGATAAAAATAGATACTGGCATTTAAGGCGTTGAGTGGACTGCCACGGTAGGAAGAACTGGTATGTGGGCTGGCAGGGCATTCCAGTGGATGATAGTGCGGAGAAAGAATGTGAACTTGTAGTAGTCTTTTAGAGTCATGATCTGCCTGTATGCAAGGGGAAGATTTTCGGTTGAAGGACGAGTGTTCCGGATCAGGTAGTCAGCAGCAGGTATCGCAACAAGGTCATATGTGACCTTGTATAGAAGGACCAAACGACTGTCTATGCGCCGTTGGTCAAGGGTAAGCCAGTTGAGATCATGAGGCATTGCTGAGACACTAGATGTATATCGGTAGTCTCTGGTTACCCATCTAGCAGCCCTTCTTTGAGCTGATTAAAGTTTGTAGGAGTCTGATGCTGTGTAGGGAGACCACACAGAAGAGGCATGCTCTGCCTGTGGGCGAACCAGAGTTTTATATGCTGTGGCCTTCAGGTCCCTGTTGTGGACCCGAATATTTCGTTTTAAGAATCCTAGGGTCTGGTTGGCTTTTTTACTTATGTCATTCACGTGGTCTGTCCATCTGAGGTCTTCTGAAATGGTGACCCCAAGATATTTGGCGGAGGTTACACTTTCAAGTACACAGCCATGAAGAGAATAGTTGGCCTGAAGGGGAGTTTTACGTCGGGTCACATGAATGACCTGACACTTAGAGGGATTAAAACTCATATCCCAGTGTTTTCCCCATATTTCAAGTTTCTCAAGGTCTTCCTGGAGGATCTCGGAGTCTTTCTGAGAATCGAAAGCAAGGTACATGGCTGTGTCATCTGCGAATAACCTTACTCTGGATCTTACCTGATCCGGGAGTTCGTTTATATAGGCTAAGAACAGTATGGGTCCGAGAACCGAGCCCTGCGGGACTCCTGAAGGAACTGGGATGTTGTGATAATTAGCGCCATTGAGTATAACTGGCTGAGATCTGTTGTCGAGAAAGTCTTTTATCCAGTTTAGTGTGTTCCCCCCTATGCCATAAAAATGTAATTTCAAAAGCAATTTTTCGTGTGCTACTTTGTCGAAAGCTTTGCTAAAATCAAGGAGGATAAGGTCTGTTTGTTTTCTAGATTGCATATTTTTTTTGGCAAGTTCATCGACCAGCATGATAAGCTGTGTCTCGCAGGATCTCTTTTCCCGGAACACATGCTGTAGATCGAACAAGATATTTTGGTCAGTGAAGTGTTTGGAGATCCCGGAAGCCACAACATGCATCCCCCATATGCCCTTAACAATATTGGAAAACGACTCGGAATCAGTTTGGATAAAATTGATGGCAAATAAATCTTCTCATTATATTGCATCTTGGTATCGCCAACCTGGCAGTTCGATTGAAGACTTTCAACTTTTTCGAGAGCAACTAGACCTTGCCAGGGCACAGCACAAAAGTAAGAAACTCCCATCGGTTCACATTTTGGGTGATTTCAACTTCAGAGACATATCTTGGCCGGACAGACTTAACAAAAATGGCTCTACGTTAAGTCAGTCTGAAGGACAAATATTGAATGACATCATGAATGATCATAACTTTGAACAATTAGTGCACTTTGCAACTCGGGAGGGATCTCATTCTCTCAACTCTGCCTGGTCAGTTTCAAGATGTCCACTCCCCGGACAAATTAAGTGACCGTGAAAGCAGCAACATTAAAGGTATTCCTGCCCCCACAAAAGAAACCTAGGAGTAAGGTGTATTTGTATCAGAAAGGTGATTTTGAGTCTATGAGAAATGATGCACAAAACTTTGCAAAAGAAAAATATTGCATGGAGGAGTTAAAATAATGGAGTCGCAATAGTGCTCAAGCCACTAAAGTTGGTTGTGTTAACATAATGTAGTCTCTCAAATGTGTCCTAACCATTGGATTTCGCCTGTGAATCACTTGGATACGTTAACATTATGGAATATTCCAAAGTTGTTCAATACATTGACGCGCCATTGTATATCAATTGGATTTATCTACAAAATAGCGTCCCAAATTTGTTCAAGCCATTGAAGTACCACTCCATATTATTTGAATGTGTTGATATAATTGAGTCCCAAAGGTGTTCAAGGTAATGAAGTTCCCCTGTCACTTAGATCTGTTAACATAATGGAGTCCAAAAGGTGTTCAAACCATTAAAGTTCGATTGTATTTCCTTTGGATGTGTTATGGCAATGGAGTCCCAAGGGGGTCAACACCATTGGAGTTCCACTGTATATCGTTTGGATATGTTATGTTATTGGAGTCCCAAAGGTATTCGAGCCATTTGAAATTAGACTTCTTTTCTCTTGGATGTGTCATTGTATTGAACACCGAAAGATGTTCGAATTTTTGAAGAGCCGCTGTTTATCACTTGGATGTGTAATTAAGTCAAAAAGCTATATGAGCCGTTAAAATGCGACTGTGCAGCGCCTGGTTGTGTTACCATAATGAAGTCCCAAAGGTGTTCGAGCCTTTGAAGTATCTCTGTATATCACCTGGTTGTGTTAACATAATGTAGCCCCAAACGAGTTCGAGCCATTGAAGTATCACTGTATATCACCTGGTTGTACTAACATAATGTAGCCCCAAATGTGTTAGAGTCGTTGAAGTTTCACTGTATATCACCTGTTTGTACTAACCTAATGTAATCACAAATGTGTTCGAGCCATTGAAGTATCACTGTATATCACCTGGTTGTACTAACCTTATGTAGTCACAAAGGTTTTCGAGCCATTGAAGTTTTACTGTATATCACCTGGTTGTACTAACCTAATGTAGTCACAAAGGTGTTCGAGCCATTTAAGTATAACTGTAAATCACCTGGATGTGTTAGCATAATGTAGTCACAAAGGTGTTCGAGCCATTGAATTATCACTGTATATCACCTGGATGTGTTAACATAATGTAGTCACAAAGGTGTGTTCGAGCCATTGAAGTATCACTGTATATAACATGGATGTGTTAACATAATGTAGTCACAAAGGTGTTCGAGCCATTGAAGTATCACTATATATTACATGGATGTGTTAACATAATAAAGTCACAAAAGGTGTTCGAGCCATTGAATTATCCCTGTATATCACCTTGATTTGTTATCATAATGTAGTCACAAGGTGTTCGAGCCATTGAATTATCCCTGTATATCACCTGGATGTGTTAACATAATGTAATCACAAGGGTGTTCGAGCCATTGGAGTTTAACTATATTTCACCTAGATGTGTTGACATAATGTAATCACAAGGGTGTTCGAGCCATTTAAGTATAACTGTATATCACCTGGATATGTTAACATAATGTAGTCTCAAAGGTGTTCGAGCCATTGAATTATCACTGTATATCACCTGGATGTGTTAACATAATGTAGTCACAAAGGTGTTCGAGCCATTGAAGTATCACTGTATATCACCTGGTTGTACTAACCTTATGTAGTCACAAAGGTGTTCGAGCCATTGAAGTTTCACTGTATATCACCTGGTTGTACTAACATAATGTAGTCACAAAGGTGTTCGAGCCATTGAAGTATCACTGTATATCACCTGGATGTGTTAACATAATGTAGCCCCAAATGTGTTAGAGTTGTTGAAGTATCACTGTATATCACCTGGTTGTACTAACCTTATGTAGCCACAAAGGTGTTCGAGCCATTGAAGTATCACTGTATATCACCTGGATGTGTTAACATAATGTAGTCACAAAGGTGTTAGAGTTGTTGAAGTTTCACTGTATATCACCCGTTTGTGTAAACATAATGTAATCACAAGGGTGTTCGAGCCATTGGAGTTTAGCCATATTTCACCTGGATGTGTTGACATCATGTAGTCCCAAAGGTTTTAAAGCCCTTGAAGGTCGGCTGTATATCACCTTAATGTTTCGGTTATTTGAAGTTGGCTGGTATTTCACTTGGACAGGTTTTCATAATGGTTCGAGACATTGAAGTTCCACTGTATAATCAAACTTCGATGCCTCGAACCCCTTTGGGACCATGAAAATTTGTTCGAGAGAGCGGTAGTTCGAGCCAAGGAGAATTACTACTAGTGCCATACCAGAAGGCATAATGGAGATAATTGTGGGACATCTTTTCGGTGTTCTATACTGTAAATGTATGTTGTGTGTACTCATTAGAATCGTCTCATCGAGACGATTTTAATGAGTATACACAGCATACAATTGCAAGGTAAAAGAAGAAAATTGCCCTTAATTATGTCTATTGTGTTTATGGAGGAATTTCCTGCGGACTCAAGAATGGCTTCGACTCATCCATGGTTAACAAGCCAACAGAGTTCGAGGCATTGAAGTTCTACTGTATATCATTTTGATGTGTACCTGAAAATTGTTTGAGCGTTTTCGGAGTCCATAAGGTGTTCCAGCCATTTATGTTTTGAGTACAAATAAGAATCAAAGCGCCAAAGGCACTGAAATGACAGATTCTATGAGAAAATCATAACGCTGTGAAAACTTACAGAAAAGCTTTCTAAAAAGATCTTAAAATTTAGAAAAGTAGTTCTCCAAATTCCATTATATGATCTGTTTGCAGGTTTCGATACACCGGTAGTATTATGAAATGCCACGTTTCAAATTTTTGAAAGAAACTATTTACGTTTTCAAAACCAAACATTAAAATTCAAGTTTTAACAATGCAACTGTCCATAAGTAACAATTTTTGTCTGGTCGGTTGTGGATACCTCTCCCAAAAATACTCTATGGAAAAGAGATCGGAGGAGAAAGGCTGGCTAGTCCAGTACATGAATTTCATTGACTTGAAGAAATTTTTGAGCAAGAACAGCTATATGAGTCCGCGCGTAATCCTACTGGATAATATATCCCGGATTCTGAGCGTAAGGCCGAAGCACTTGATCGATGTAAAGTCTCGCTGTTCAGTTCACGTCTCAGCCATGATCTTGACTGTTATCACTTATTCAGTACTATATTTAACATGATAACCCATGTTTTGCATGTGTGATAATGCTTGTTTCCATTTCCGGTTATCAGCCCGCCCGGTCTAATAACCGGAAACAGTGTATTTTGAACGGACAGCGGTTATCAGCCCACTCATGACGTTATTGTGACGTTGCCAAGTACATGACGTAACGCGAATAGTAAGGCGTGACGTTACGCGCTTTTTTGCGTGAATCACGCTTTTTATCATTTTTTTTATCAATTTATGAACGTCAAACTAAGGAAGAATAGGATCTGAATATGAGATAAACAAATTATAACATGGGTTTTGGTTATCGCCCTCTGTATCAACCCTCGACCATTATCTGCCCTCAGGCTAAAGCCTTCGGGCAGATAATGGGGTCTCGGGTTGATACATCGGGCGATAACCAAAATCCCATGTGATAATCTCTAATTCTTAATGACACTAAGCTGCGTTCGCTAACTGCATGCAATACCACGCCACATAAATTCGCTTGTTCCATCCGATATGTCACGCTCTATTACGCACGCGTCGCCTCGGCATACCTTACACCAATACGTCGAAACACGCGGAAATGACAACTGGCGTGAAGTGCGATTTGTCACTGAAACGCATATCACGTCAGTCGCTTAGACCCCAATTTACGTATTTCATGCACCAGCGTAAGTGTTCCGTACTGTGTCGACGTGTTAACCTTGGTCATGACAAGGGGCGTCTAGCTCTCAAATGGCGACGAACAGTGTCATTGCTTATTAGTCGGTAGTTGAGACCCCTTGTATATCTACAGGCACATTGTAGCAGCTGCCAGCGGAAATTTGTTTCGGATATGGGTCTGACGGATGAATCGATCTTGACGTACTGACGTCGGTCTTCCGCTACGTCGACGTTCACTAGCGTCTTCTGTATATAGTAAGATGACGCTACAATAGACGGCAGATAACACACATGTGAATGAAAAATGTTGCAATACGCTCTCAATTAATTCTTTTTGAGAACAAATTTCAGTTTCTTCTTTTCTATGCACGACCTTACATTACACATCAAAAGTTTGATCCTGAACATGTAGTTTCTATCTGTTCTGGTGTGAAGGTGGTGCATAATATCGACGTGGCCTGACTGGTCGCCACGGTTGCCTGATTGATTTAACCTTTTTAGCTTAAGGGCATGGTGCCTAAGCGTGTTGTAATCATGCAATTGTTTGGTTTCAGAATCAAAGCACTGAGTGTGTTGGTGGGGTGTGAAGTTAGGGTAATAGTCCTGGGCTGAGATTTAAACTGTTTCATTTAACTCTGAAATTCCAAACACTTAGTGAAGATTTTGATAAGAAGACGCGTTCTGCAGCGTCCGATCTTGGTCTACACTGTTTGCAAAGTTCACCCTATGATTCCTGGATAACCATCTTCAGTCTTATGGAAATACCCTGGTCTCACTGCGGCTATTGTCTACAAGAAATAAGGTTATTCTGACAAGTAAGTGATAGTCACGTAGACGTTAGCACTGAAGCGCTTTTCTTATTAGCAACTTCGGGTCGAATGCCAAACAATCAACCCAAACATAGCCGCGTCGTTTGTCAGTGTTGGGTACATGTAAGTGTTGTCTGTAAATTCTGCACTTGAATAAATGTTGGATCCGGCAAACAATGTAGACTCAGACAAACGCCGCAGAACACGGTGCTGATCTTGTTCTACACTTCTTAGCATTAGTTACTTACATCTTAAGTTTCAACGAATCAGTCCAAGTCCCCGTTCATGACCAGGCTGCATTCAGAGACAATCGGCATGAGTGTTGTCAGTGCTTTGATTTATTCACTCCTTGAGTTTCTGAAGTGCAATCTTCCATCATTGAAGTTGGGCTCGTCCATACTGTTAAATATGGCACCTAGAATTATATCGCAGGACCTACACTGTATACATAAGTATCTGTACCATATTCCAGGGTTGAAAGGGACATCCTTTCTTTCCAATTTCTCCACGCAAAGTGTAATATACACTTTAGTTGTAACTGACCTAGACTTGACCTCGAAAGTCAGAAAATCCATTAATAGTCTTGTCTGATGCTGACCTGGTCCAGCAGCAGGCTGGTCGATCTTTACGGATAAAATATTGACAGAACTTGTAGAAAACAGTGTAAATCCTGAGCAGACGGCTGAGCAGGCGCCGCATTGATCTGGGTATACATGATGCAGCTGATTCATAAGAAATGCTGAATTGATTCTCTGAAAGGTAAAATAAAATCGTCAAGTCGTCTGCTTCAAAAGTTTGCATTGCGCTAATAGGATAAATAATACGCTTGTACAATTTTGATTACTGCGCCAAACCGGACTACATTTTATGCGGACTCATATTTCTATGGCTGTCAAAGCCGGAAGAATCCGGTCTTACTTTAAAACACGCTGGATAGCTAGAAACGACAGATTGAATCTGTCGTTAATAATGTCACAAAATTTCTTCAGAAAAATAACCGTTTTGGAGACGCATCATGTCACCGTATGTGTTATCGTAATGTATTGGTCGAAAGAAAAAATCTTAGGGCCATATTTTTACTCTGGTAATCTAGGACAGACTCACAGAGGAAAGGCCGACTATTAAGACCAAGCAAAACTAAGCCCACCCGCCATTAAGGGCAATTTAAACTGGTCCCAAAAGATTACTTCCGTAGTTATTTTCAGTATTAAGACCACCTCACACGAGGTGTGTTAACAGCGAGTAAATAGAAATAGTTTCTCGATAGTCCCAGTCAAGACTATTAAGGAATAAGATGAGTTATTTTCCTAGACATGCTAAACTGTACAGTACACCTTCTTTCGATTGCCTTTCTTGAACTCGAGGAAGGTAGTATAAGATATACATGTATATTTGAGCTGGTCCAAATATATGCGCCAGTATTGGGCAGGTATATTTTATTGTACGTACTCACATTTACAGGATGGGGGTTGGGGCGGGCGATGATTTACGATAATGCACCAACCTTTTAAATCGTTTCACATTATTTATTTATTTATTTATATTTATTTATTTATGCATAACACAAACAGCATGTTATGTTTGACGTATTTCAAATAGACACCTGTAAATAAGTAATGAAATATGTACTTAACAAATGCCAAATATAGTGTATTTGAATAAAGATCTATAAAGAATTGAGCCGCGTCCAGAGAAAAGATTATAAAGACGTGCGCCAAGCGAAGGCTGAAATATGTGCGTCTGTCCGGTCTGATCAGATTCTTCGCTGTGCGTAACATCTTGTTAACAAGTCCGTGTAATGAACACCCCTGTAAACTCAACTTTATTTAGCGAAAACTTATGCATTATTTTTCATATTTCACTTTCAAAACACAGGTTGTGGGTACTGGTTAGAACCGCCTCAATGAGGTTTTAACGAGCACTCACAACCTATGTTTTGGACATTGATAAGAGATATACATGTTAAACAAATTTCATCATAAAAATAATCGGCCCCCGCCCATCGAGGCTTGAAGAAATAAATGGGCTGCATTATGCTTCCACGCAGAGTTGAATCCGACCGCATACGAGTACTGGTAAACGTCTTAGAGGGTCTAAGCCTGCCCAGGCAAGGCGATGAGAGTCGGTCCGTTCATGCTTGTAAACCCTATTCGTTTCATTGGGCGACAGGGCTTGAGATGTAATTTCATAAAAGTCCCACAAAATTTGAAGCAACGTCTCCAAAATGACCTATATAGTGTTGACGGGGGCGTTAAACATCAACTCAAACAAAATCAGAACAATGATACGAAAGAATATACCGACCCAAAAATAGAGAATCCCGTGTATAACGCGGAACCAGACGTGAGAAATGATGTCACATACACGCAGAGCGTAACCGCAAATTTTCTCCACTTATTTACGCTTAATAAAAACAAGCAAAAAAGGTATATAAGTATTGTAACTTAATCTGTCTCTTGGATTTTTCCATATCCAAAGGCTAACGCATCATACTCGACGCTCCGCGTCTCGTGTGTTACGTTGGTCTGGAAACATCAATATGACAACACAACAATTGAGAAATGAATTTTATGTTTCTGCTGTTCATGAAAGTATGAACGAAGTGGGTAGCGTGCAAAGTAAATGCGCCTCGAAGGGGTTCATGTAAACTTTGCTAGCGACCCGCTGTCGTTCAAACTTTCATGAAAAGCAGAAAAATTAAGTTAATTTTATATTAGCATTCTTTGGCCCTCATCACTGGGCGAAAGAATGCTTAAATCCAAACTTTTAAAGCTGAAAAACATTAACACGTAGTTTTTCTACAAAGAGCGGAACAGCGTTGACGTCACCAACGCCCGTAGAGAACCATGGTTTAGACTGCCGTCACTTGACTGTGACTCGATGCGTTCATGGAAGTATGAACTTGTGTGTTTGTTTGATTTGGAGTTTAACGACCCAGCCAACACTATGTTAGGTCATTTTTGAGCCGGTCAGTTTACCTATCCACACTTTTCCTGGGCAGGTTTATACTTAAGCGGTTAACCAGTACAGTGCACATTCTGTCGCCAGAAACTGACAACTGCCCTTCTTGAATCAGAGGAAGGGAGTGAATGACCGTAGAAAAGATTTCATGATCAATCTCCACGAAAGAATGTTGCCGACCCCGGCAGGAATCGAACCCGCGTCCCCCTGATCACCAGTCAGACGCGCATCCGACTGAGCTACCGAGGCCGGCGGAAGTATGAACTGCATTGTTTTCTATAGGTTTACACTGAAAATGTTAATATTGCGGCATATCAAGAGATAATGTGTTTATCATATGACGTCCTGTCTGAGAATGAAATCACGCCATGTAATAAATCCGATTACCCACTAGTATGCAAATTAGTTAGATACGCATTGTAGCTCCTAAGAACGTCGCGTTTACCAATGGTGGAATATTGACGTTTTTTGTAAAACGATCGTGAATAAAATGCATTTTAAATGTCATATGATAAACAAAATCTTGCATGCGTGCTCATGTATTATTGGATTTATTAAACTCGTTGAGGAAAAGGGATAAAATGCGCGGCAAAGCCTCGCATTTTTTATCCCTTTTCCTCAACTCGCTTAACCCATATATGCCTAGTGGCCCTTTTTTGGGACGTTGGCAAACAGTGTAAACCCAGATCAGACGCCGCATAACGCGGCGTCTGATCTGGGTCTACACTGTTTGCTCAAAGAACATACATTTTTGTACAACTTACATTAAACAAAACAAATCTGACACCCCTATAATTGAAAATGGACAACTCCAAATTTATAAGATGGAAGATTCCATTGTCATATATGGGTTAATAAATTCAGCAATCATGTACTAGACACGGCTGTCTTATCGTAATGACATTTATGGCCATTGGCTCAACCCAGTGATGTGACGTCTTATCAACGGTTGGTGCGACGTTGTTTAGACGTTACTTGTCCGCTGGGAAAGCCTCTTTATGCACTAAGGAGACACTGTGTTATGACTGAGCGGGTAAGCAGGCTGATTTGTGTCTAAGCTGAATGTACATGCTCAAACACACATTTTCACTGGGCGCGACCAATATGGCCCATTTATAATATTATGTATATTCAGCGTATTCTCTTTTTGATAACGGGTCAATATCGACGTCTATTTTTAACACTGACACTCGATTTCTTCAGTATTGCAGCAGAAAATTGCACAAGGTATGGAAAAACTCACTCATATAAACGTCTAGAAAATGCTATATACTTTAATACTACGTGTAAAAGCTTTATAAACGGAACTTAAAGTAAATTACATATAACATTCTTTCGCCTACCAAAATGGCAAGCAATATGGTTGAAGTTTTTGTTAAGCTGCAAAGTGGCAAGGCAGTCTCCTCTGAATTCCGACCCTCAGAGACCGTGGGAAGGATCATTTCTTTTGTGGCAAAGGGAGAGGGAGTTCCCGAGAAGAGAGTGAGGCTTAAGTACCAGGGCAAGACTCTGGACCCCAGGCAAACAGTTGGGTATCTTGGGATCAGGCCAGAGACCATACTGCGAGGGGAGGTGAGTAGTGAACCCCAATAGCAGTGGTGATTATGCTATTTAAATAAACTAAATAATATAAATAAATAGATAAATAAATAAATAAATAAATAAATACAGTAGAACTTCGATGGCTCGAACACCGATGGCTCGGTTACCATGGATATGGCGAACCTGTTCTTGAGCCCCTAGCGAAATCCTCTACATAAGAGATAGTGGGGGATAATTAAGGATATTTTAGTCTTTCATCTTGCAAATGTATGCTGTGTGTACTCATTAGAATCGCCTCGATGAGGCGATTCTAATGAGTACACACAGCATACATTTTCATTACAGAACACCGAAAAGATGTGTAAAAGTATCTCGTTATGCCTCCTGACAGTAACCTCAGTGGCTCGAACTACCCCTGTCTCGAACAGATTTTCGAGGTCCCAAAGGAGTTCGAGCCATTGAAGTTCGACTGTAAGAGAGGGTGAGGCTATAGTACCAGGGCAAGACTCTTGACCCGAGGCAAACAGTTGGTTATCCGTCGGGATCAGGCCAGAGACCATACTGCGAGGGGAGGTAAGTAGTGAAGACCAATTCACCATATTTGCATTATTTGCTGGCTATTAGCTTGTACATTGTCAATATTGGTAAAACAGGTAACCAGACCCCCCTGACCTTTCAAGGTCAGGGGGGTCTGGTCACCTGTTTTTCCAACACTGATAACCGTCAGACTAGGAACCAGCAGATAATGCAAATAAGGTGAATAGCAGTGGTGATTATGCTATTTAAATAAATTAAATAATAAATAAATAAATAAATAAATAAATAAATAAATAAATAAATAAATAAATAATTAAATAAGACACCACCGCGCATGAGATTTGTTTGTTTGGTTTGGCGGCCCGATCAACACTATATATGGGCCCCGCCCGTCGGGCCTTGTTGAGAAATAGATTAGGCTGCATGATGCTTCCACGCAGAGCTGAAACGGACCGCACATGAGGTACTGTTAAACCGCTTAGAAGGTCTAAGCTTGCCCAGGCAAAGTAATGCGAGTCGGACCGTCCCTGCATATAAACCATGACGGTAGGGCTTGAGACGTCATTTTATCTCAATGTCGGATAAATAGTCCCACAAAGTTGAAAGTAACGTCTCCAAAATTACCTGGTGGGCCTAAAACCGCAAACTATAACATGTAGTTTATATCGAACCGACCAGTTAATTTAACCAATATTTTCCTGTGCAGGCTTATGCATGAGCGGTTATATCACTCTTGACAGAAAACTAACGGCTGCCCTTATGGAAGGGAGATAAGGGAGAGAATGCCCGTATCAGTCTCCACGAAAGAATGGTGCCAAACCGGGAGGTATATCGAACCCGCGACCTCCTGACTACAGTCAGTCGCGCTTGCGACTGAACTACCAGCAATATTTGTGATAAAAAATACTGAAAAAGAATTAAAAACGATGATGACGCTATAATGATATAAATTGAAAAAAAACAAAAAAAACGTGATTTTAACCATTGACCTGCTGAATATTTATATATGTCACACCCACTACTGATTATCAACCAATCAGCTAGATTACTCGGTGCAAATTATTGCAACAGATTCTTGAGCTGAATGACAAACAATGAAGATCCTGATTGAAGAAGCCATCTGATCTGGATCTTCAATGTTTGAAAGCTAAGACATATCCAGGCTCAGCAGGACAAGGGTTAAAACTTGTAATTTTTTTTTTTTTTTTTTTTAGATATTAGAACCGAAAGAATATGAGATTTCTATAACTTACCCAGATGGACGAAGTCAGACAATTAGTGTTCTTAATATAGACACAGTCGCTGATCTGAAAAATAAGATTGAAGCTACTGATGGTCCAGCAACAGGGGATCAGAAACTAGAGGTAAGGCTCATACACCAATCAAATGTATTACTACACGGAATAATGCCAGCGAAGACTGTGATCAGCCTGTCCCATTCTGATAAGTTTTCGGTGTAGTTTCCCCATAACATTTTGTTTTGTTGCTAATTAGGCCACATAACCATAAGACTCACTTTATATTGAGCAAAGTAAGGTTTACAAGGGCATTCATTATCACCACAAGTGTACGCATTTTATTCACGATTTTTTTAAACAGAAAAGTCAGTATTCCGCCATCAGTACACGCGAAGTCGTTAAAGACCTTGTACGTGTAACGTCTAACTAATTTGCATATTTAATCCACTAGTTAATTACCGAATTTAATAAATGGCGTTCTTACATTCTCAGACGCGACGTCATATGATAATTATGGATAATTGAGGGAGGTTTTTTTTTCTGATATCACTCGAAAGCCCCTGGGCATTGCTTCCCTTAGCTCAGGATAACAAATATTTTGCGAAAATGAAGGGATTTTTTTTCTATTCAAGCAAGCGCGCCACAAATTCTCCAATAAGACCTTCTACTTTAGCACTTGTTGTGTTTCTTTTCCGTTTGGGTCTTGGTTGAGAGATGTGAGGTACTGTAAAACTCCACTATTAACCCTTCTCTTGCTGAATATTCATTTAAGCCACACCCATTTCTGTCTATCAACCAATCAAATTACCGGATGTAATTTATTGCTACAAATTCATAAACTAAATGCCAAACAGTGTAGATCCTGATCAGATGGCTTCTTCAGAAGCCATCTGATCTGGATCTACACTGTTTCCAAAGATAGGGGTTGTCGTGAACAGCAAGATAAGGGTTAAGACCACCTAAATTTAAGACTAAATCTGCTTTTAAAAGCTTACTGAGAATGTTTCAGTTATTCTTTCCTTGTGTTTACTGCTCTCAGTGTCTTCTAATAAGAGACCACTTTGGGACTGTTCAAAAGTGTTCTTAAAGACCACTTTTGAACAGTCCCAAAGGTGGTCTTATTATAGGAATTTTACTGTATTTGTATCGATTCCTGATCATTGCCTTCACTTCTATTTTACCGAACATAAAACAAACAAATCTGACACCTCTTAACTTCGGCGTGGACTTGTCCAGGCTTGGAGCTGTCCAACGCTGATGGGTGGAATATTCCATGTAATCCTTGAACATGAAACTTTGTCCTGCTGAACCAGGAGATGCCGTACTTTTGCAAACAATATACAAGTACAGTGAAACGTCGATGGCTCCAACACCTTTGGAACCATGAAAATTTTTGTTCGAGACAGGTGGAGTCATGTATAATGTCATGCCAGAGACATAATTCTTACGATAAATAAAGGTATGACGTGTGTACACATTAGAATCGCATCATCGAGGCGATTCTAATGAGAACACACAACATACCTTCTCATAATGAAATATCTTCGTAAAATATACCGAACTATGTCTTATCAGAACCCATGGAAAGAATTTCCAGGGATTCAAAAATGCGTTCGAATCAGCCTTGGTCAACGAACCCTCGGTGTCGGAGCCAGCGACGTTCCACAGCACTACAAAATCAGATGGAAATGGATCTACATTGTCTGTCATTCAGTTTTTATCCCCCGATCGAATTGGTTCGGGGGATACAGCGATCAGCCTGGCGTCCGTCCGTCTGTCCTTCCGTCCGTCCGTCCGTAGACGCAACCTTGTGATGGCCATAACTCCTATACCCTTTGAGATTCATTGATGGCTCTTGGCACAATTGTTCACAAGGCTGAGACTGCGTGTCATGCGCAAGAACCAGAACTCTGGATGGCATACTTCTTGAATTATCTCCCCTTTTAATAAAATAGAATGACTACTTTGTCTACTGATGGCCATAACTCCAATACCTTTTCAGATATATTGATGGTACCTGACAAATTTGTTCACAAGGCTGAGACGGCGTGTCATGCACAAGAACCACAACTCTGGTTGCCATGGTTTTTGAGTTATCTCCCCTTCCAATAAAATTGAGTGACTATCTTGTGATGGCCATAACTCCAATACCCTTTGGGATATATTGGTGGTACTTGGCACAATTGTATACAAGGTCGAGACGGCTCTTCATGCCTGAGAACCACCACTCTGGGTGTTATGGTATTTGAGTTATCTCCCCTTCCAATATAACAGTATGACCACCTTGTGATCACCGTACCTCCAATACTCTTTGAGACATATTGGTGGTACTTGATGCAGATGTACATGAGGTTAGGCAGGTGGGGCATGCTCAAGAATTACAACTCTGGGTGCTCTGATTTTTTAGTTATTTCCCCTGGCAATATAACCTTGTGATGGCCATAACTCCAACACCCTTTGAGATATATTGAAGGAACTTGGCACAATTGCATACAAGGTACAGAAGGGATGTCATGTGCAAGAACCACAATTGTTGGTGCTGTGGTATTTGAGTTATATACCCTTCCAATATAACAGTATGGCCAGCCTGTGAGCACCATATCTCCAATACCGTTTGAGTAATATTGGTACTTCGTACAGAAATACATGAGCTTAAGCAGGCATGTCATGCGCAAGAACCACAATTCTGAGTGCCGCCTGTTTTTTTAGTTATCTCCCCTGACAGTATTATCTTGGGATGGCCATAACTCAAATACTTTTGTGATATATTGTTGGTTTAATTCTGGTGCACTTTCTATTGGTGAACAATCTTCTGAAGGCCATATTGGCTTTTCGTCGGGGGATTTGCCATCTCTTCCGATGGCTATTTTTGAATTTGAAGGAATAAATTACATCAAGTAACCTGATTGGCTGAAATTCAGAAATGGGTTTTGCTAGATCAATTTATTCAGTAGGACAAGGGTTAAGATATTTACTGTTCTCAACAGGTTAAAGGTGGAGGGAACATAACGAGAGAAAATCATCGAATGCTGTGTGACGTCGGCGTCGGCAATGAGACTGTGATACAAGTGACGGATTTGGACGACCATCGCTATGGTGACGGAGAAGACGCGGAGCTGGACGATAGCAAGAAGAAGGTAATCCAACGCTTGCGAACGTAACGCGCCGTTGAGTTGAATAACGTCAAAATTTGCTTTGGTAAAATATAGGCAATAGCTACGTTAAAAATTGTCATTTGAGGAAGTAACTCGGCGCTTTTACGGTCGGAAAGTTCGTTCGAAAACGGAATTTGCGCTCGTAAAACCAACATTTTACCTCCGCAAAGTGCAATTTTCAATTCTAATGTTCTTATCTACTAACCGTTCTATTTGCATAAATGGTAAGCGCGGTCAGCTGCGTAAAACCAAATACCAGCCAATGAAAAGAATTGTTTCATAATGACGTCGGGTTTTCGACAGTATGTCGCAAAACACACCGTCGCAATTTTATAACGTTATCCAATCAGATGTCGCGTTACATTCGCAAGCACATTAGACTAACGTTTCCTTTTCACGTTTGAAGAAATAGATGGGCTCATCACGTGAACAAGTCCGTGAAATGACTACCCCCCTAAACCCTACTTTATATAGAGAAAACTGGGGTTTACGGGGGTAACACTATTTTTCTTATTTCTTTTCCAAGATATAGGTTTCATCAGATAAGTAGCCATTTTGGAGATGTGAAAAATGCACAATGTCGCACGGGTGTGTTATCGTAATGTGCATGATGCTTCCACGCAGAGCTGAAACGGACTGCACACGAGTACTGGTAAATCGCTTAGAGAATCTAAGCCTGCCCAGGAAAAGCGGTGTGAGTCGGTCCGTCCATGCTTATAAACCCTATTGGTTTTATTGGGCGACAGGGCTTGAGATGTAATTTCATCTCAATGTCGGGTAAAAGTCCCACAAAATTGGAAGCAATGTCTCCAAAATGACCTATACAGTGTTGACGGGGACGAAAAACCTCAAATCAAACAAAAACAAGCAAAACATTTCACGTTTAAATGTGATTGCGAAACATCGACAACAATTCCATTGCACTTGCGTATGTAAAGCGAGGTTTGACTGGACAACGTCAAGCCCTTGTGAGTGATTGGCTGGTCGGGCTTTATACTAAGTTTGTGAGTGATTCGCCGGAGTTCACACACAAATAAAATCCACAAAAAAAGAAATCCATTCCTAAAATAGCTAGCCCAACTTGGGACAATATTCACCAATAACAAAACAATCCCATGTTAGCCTATATCACCTTTCACCTCATTTTGTAGGAACTGATGAGCAGTTTCGATGCAGCCGGACGCAGTGTAGAAGTAGCATTCTGCTTTGATACCACTGGTAGCATGTACAGCTGTCTCAAAACAGTAAGTTTGTTTCATCAAAGTGACCCTAGCAACAGATAAGGTGTGTATTTTAATAGGTTTCCTTATATCTGCATATAAACCTATGTTGTGGGTATTCATTAGAACCGCCTGGTCAAGGCGGTTCTAATGAATACCCACAACATAGGTTATTATGAATATAATATCCTTCATCACTAAATACCAATCTTATCTGTTGCTGTTCCCGACGGGCAGGTCACCGACTTGCAGTAATTTTCACATAACAATCAGCCATTTTCTCTAAAACAGTGTGTGTGTGTGTGTTTGTGTGTGTGTGTGTGTGTGTGTGTGTGTGAATTCGGGTTTAACGTCGCTTTCAACAATTTTTCAGTCATATCACGACGGTGTCTGGTTGCGACAGGGAGCTCAATGCTCACTTTTATAGTGCTGCCTCACTGAAGTATCATGTCCCAGACACATTACATGATACCACACCCAGTCACATTATCCTGACACTGGGTCGACCAGTCCTAGCTCTACCCCGTAAATCTGAGTGCCAAGCGAGGAGCAGCTAGTACCATTTTTAACGAGTTTGGTATGTCGCGGCCCGGGATCGAACCCGTGACCTCCCGTTCCCCGGAGCGGACACTCTACCAACTGAGCTATCGGGGCCGGGTATTCTAAAACAGTAATTAGTAAATTAGTAGTGTCATTTCGCGAGACAAGGAGCATTAACGAATAGCCCGTCAGCAAAGATTCAGGCGAGCCTGTGCTTCACGTAAAATATCATGACTAGCCCAAAACTTTACCCATTGCAGGCGAGAAACCCCTAAAGGGATACCTTGGCAAACATTGCAGGCCCATCTGATCAGGGCCTGCACTATTTGCTAACTGAAGTTTCAATCAAAAATAGATTTTGTTTGTTTTGTTTGATTTGAGGCCGTGTGGCGGCCGTAAAACGTCTCCCCGTACATCAACCATAGTGCAGTTTATATTTTACTTTTGGTCCTTTGAGATCAGCGTGAATATTCTGAGAAATCAGAAATAAATTATTTGTTTAGACTCATATTCTAGACAGGTTTTTAATTATTTGGACCCCATTTTGATTTATACCAGTCTTTGAATCGACTGCCTATTCGAAATTCGCAAAATTGCAAAATTGCAGTATGTTTCCTCTGGCTTTCTTTGTCGGATCATTACAGGGTCACTGATGAGGCTTTATTAGCCGAAACTAAGTAGTATGATCCATCTTCTTTCTTATGAATTTTTTCATTGCTCTTAAAGGTACTCATTTTTTATTTTTATTAACGTCCTCGTCAACACTGTATAGGTCATTTTGGAGACATTGCTTCCAATTTTGTGGGACTTTTACCCGACACTGAGATGAAATGACAACTCAAGCCCTGTCGCTCAATGAAACCAATAGGGTTTATAAGCATGGGCGGTCCGACTTGCACCGCCTGGGCAGGCTTGGATCTCCTAAGAAGTTTAACAGTACTCGTGTGCGGTCAGATTTAGCTCTGCGTGGAAGCATCATGCAGCCCATCTATTTCTTCAAGCCCCGATGGGCGGGGTTGGTGTAGAATAAAAACGAAAAAATAGGCCCGCCACCCCTTATATGACATATGGACTTGTCCAACATATAGCAATGGAAGAGCCCACTAGTATACAATGGGTTACGTTGGCTGTGCACGCGCATTTGACGAGCGTAAATTGGGGATTGGAGAGTGCTCAGACAGTTGGCTCAATACACATCTATATGAGATAATACTCTTTACTTGTTTTTTTTTTTTTTCTGAAGAAAAGTTTCAGTTGTAAATCCCACTATTCTCTATTTAATATATGACGTCGCGTCTGAGAATGTAATAACACAATTTGTGGTATGACAGCGCGTCTTGGAATGTAATAATGCCATTTATCACATGACGTCGCGTCTGAGAATGTAATAACGCCATTTCTTGCATAAATACCTATGCGCATGGCTGTTTGAAGCCATTGTCAAATGGACCGAAAGCCGTGCTCAAACAGCAAAAACCATGTTCAAATCATGAAATTCACGTGCTGTTTGAACATGGATTTTGAGCTTTTGATATCACAAGACGGGCCTTGCTTTGTTTACGTTACGTTGAGCGACGTAACGTTATCGCCCTGAACGTAGCGTTTTAGGGTTCTATGATGACGTAACTGCATGACAACGTCATTGTAAACAACATTCTGAACTGGCCGCCATTTTGATTTGCCTGTCGCATTTGAAGAGTTTATATGGAATTTATATGGAGCTTTTGGGCGTTTTCATCAAAATTTGCTGTCGGATTCGTAAGTTATGCAAGAACAACGATCATCCATGGTTATTTCATTGCTTTAACATTTGCCGGATCCCTCGGAAGATATTTGAACATTCGGCCTAGCGGCCTCATGTTCAAACAGCTACCTCGGGATCCGGCAAATGTTAATGCATGAAAAACCATGGTTGATCCCTATAGTAATAAATTCGATAATCCACTAGTGGAATAAATATGCAAATTAGTTAGATACACCCATAACGTTACAGACACGACGTTCTTTACGACGTCGCGTTTACTAATTGCGGAATATTGACATTTTGTTAAAAAAAATGCGAATCAAATGCGTTTTTTAAATGTCATATGATAAATAGAATCTTGCATTCGTGATCATGTATTATTGACTTATTAAACTCGTTGAGGAAAATGAATAAAATGCTCGGCTAAACCTCGTATTTTATCATTTTTCCTCAACTTGTTTAATAAATTCAATAATACTCGAAGACTCAATGTAAGATCCTCTATATAAAATGGTGCTTAGAATGGTGTTCAGTTCACGGACTTGTTAACGTATTGGTTACAGTCACAGTAACTACCATGAAATTACATTTTACACTGAAACTGTTTTTTCCAACAAGGCCAACGTAGTGGTTTACATCGATACGACATTACCACGTCATATATTGACAGCCTAACCTTCTGCTGACTGGGATGTACATAATGGAATATAACAGACGAAGCGCAGAGGGTGGGGTCCCACATGGAATGTGGGATTGTGTGTGTGTGTGTGTGTGTGTGTGTGTGTGTGTGTGTGTGTGTGTGTGTTTTATGGCTAATAGGGAAACATTTTTCCGTTTGGAAAAATAGACTAAAATATATGAACAAATAACAAGCTCATATGGCACTTTACATTGCTGGTGTTGTTGTTGTTCTGCTGCTGCTGCTGCTGCTGCTGTTGTTGTTGATGTTGTAAAACTTGCCCTTCCTCTCTCCCTTGCATGGGATCCGGACATTTAAGGAAAATAAACACTGGGCATACTTTTAAGTGTGTTCTTGTTTACACCAATTTCCAGGTGCGACGAAAACTCCACCAGACATGTACACGTCTTCTGCGGGATATTCCTCACATGCGCATTGCAATCATGGCCCACGGAGATTACTGTGACTATTCCAACTATGTCGAACGTCACGTGGACTTGACGTCAGACGCCGACACTTTAGTGAACTTTGCAAAGAATGTTCCAAGCACAGGTGGAGGTGACTCACCAGAGGTAAAGTAACTCAAGTGTCATTCAATACGAAAACACGCCAATACAAATACATGGTATTTTTTATCACCAAAAATAAACACGAAAATTTAAGATGAAAAATTGTGATATTTTTCTTATGTCTGCTCGAATTATAGATTGTGGGTACACGTAAGAACCGCCTCATCGAGGCGGTTCTAACGAGTACCCACAGTCTATATTTTAGAGCAGAAATAAGAAAAAGTAGGTTTACCTTTGTAAACCCCGGTTTTACTGTATAAAAGTTGGATTAAAGGGGGTCAGAACTGTATAAGCACGTTTTCGTGATGTACTTAACATCATAAAAACACGCCTATATAAGTTTTACCCTCTTAAACCCCACTTTTATATTGTAAAATTGGGGGTTCATGGGGTATACATTATTTTTCTTATTTATGCCTAAAACATGGACAGTGAGTACTCGTTAGAATCGCTGAGTACTCGTTAGAGTCACCTCACCAAGGCGGCTCAAACGATTACTCACTATCTATGTTTTTAGGCAGATATAAGAAAATTTTCAGAATTTTTTATCTGAAAATTTCCATTTTGTCTTTTCTTGGTGGTTGAATTTTCAATATATTTAAAAATGTGTGTTTTCGTAATGAGAATATTGAAACATTCTCCTCAACCCTTTTTGTACCAAATGAAAACTTCCACCTTATATATAGCAGGAGTCCATTTCAAAATTTAGGGATGTCAAGTTGTCTTTTCTTCAAAAACTATTTGGAAATTGGCTGAAAATTTGGCAAACAGTGTAGGCCCTGATCAGACGCCGCGTTTGCCAACCACCCGTTTTGGGGTTTCCGGTACAAAATGGATTAAACTTGTCCAGTGACAATACAATGACACGAAGACCGATGACTCGTTTCCCATGGTTGACTCGAACTCATTTTTGAGTCCTCATTGAATTCTTTCCAAAACTTAAGCTATAAATGTTAGTATGAGTGCACTTGCCTCTGACGCCAGAGGCCCACGAACCGATTCCCGGCAGCGGTAGTAAAATTGTGATGTCCAAACTTGCTCCAGTGACATCATTTACAGGCATGACTGCCACAAAGTTCACCGTTCTTCGGATCGGGAAGTTAACTGGAGACCCCATATGCAGGGAGAATCATCCCCTCTGCATGTTAAATACCCCAACCGTATTGCATGATTACTGTTTAGGCTTTCGTCCATCACAAGCGACTCTAAATGTTTTAATTGAAGTTTCCACGCGACTAAAAAAAGTAGTATAAATGGAAATTTTGATTTTGCTGATGGAAGCCATGTGCTGAACTATAAAAGATTTATTTGTCATTGTCACAAAACAAAATTGCTTCCGATGAATAAACTTTCCCATCAAGAGCAGACCACACTTTGGAGTTCGAGTGTTTGAGTTTTACGTCCCACCAACAGTTAAGGTCATACGGAGACGGGACCTCGGTTTAAAGACTCCTCCGAAAGTCTGGAGAAGCCCGGGATCGATCCTGCGACCCCTGGTTTACAAGGCGAGTAGCGTAACAACTACACCACTGAGGCTTCTAAACCACACTTTGGAATGAGCATGTTAAGTATACAGTCGAACTTCAATGGCTCGAACACCTTTGGGACCTCGAAAATCTGTTCCAGACAGGGGTAGTTCGAGCCACCGAGGTTACTGTCAGGAGCCATAACGAGATATTTTTAGACATCTTTTCGGTGTTCTATAATGAAAATGTATGCTGTGTGTACTCATTAGAATCGCCTCATCGAGGCGATTCTAATGAGTACACACAGCATACATTTGCAAGATAAAAGACTAAAATCTCCTTAATTACCCCCCACTATTTCTTATGTAGAGGATTTCGCTAGGGGCTCAAGAATGGGTTCGACACATCCATGGTAAACGAGCCATCGGTGTTCGAGCCATCGAGGTTCTACTGTATATGTATTTTTTTTTCAGTGTTATGAATGGGCCCTACGAAAATGTCAGCAGCTGGACTGGTCTGAGGACTCAGCTAAAGCCTTTGTGATGATAGGTGACTGTTTACCCCACCAGCCTGGATACACTGACCAGAACATCTTCTGGGGAACCGAGCTTGATGTGTTGATAGGCATGGGTGTGAAGGTAATTTTCAGTATATTAGGATAAAACACGCATGCGAGATAATTTTATCCTTCACTGCTCTAAAGAGACGTTGTATGAATCTAATTTTGTTATTTTTTTTTCTTAAAATTGCTGCAAACATAGATTGTAGGTGCTTGATAGAACCAGTTCAAATGATGTCCCATAATCTCTGTATTTGGGTTTTCTGTGGCGTCTGATCTGGGTCTTCACTGTTTGTCATCCCAGCTCAGATTCTGTAGACAACTGTCTTAGGCCACTGTGCTAAGTAACTTTGGGTCGATTGACAAAACAATAGTTGTCTGCATAGCAATGTTAAGCCTCATTGTGAAACAGTTTTAAAATGCCATTAATCCTTGCTTTTTAGCCAAGGGGCCCAGACTGCCATCATACGAATTTTAACATTCAATAGAGAATACAACTTCCTTGAAAAACCGAGCTGCTGGGCTAAGCATCTATGGGCCTTGGTCTTTCGAACCCATTTGAAAGTTATCCCGTGCTGCATCACGAAAACATGCTTATATAAGGTTGACCCCTTTGATCTCCAATCTCATATCGTAAAACTGGCGTTTACAGGGGTACACATTATTTTTTCTTATTTCTGCTTAAAACATATATTGTGGGTACTCGTTACGAGTACCAACAATATATATTTTGAGCTGTAATATGAAAAATATCAGGATTTTTTTATCTGAAAAATTCCATATTTTGGTGGTAGAATTTTCAATATGTTTGGATAGGTGTGTTTTTATACTGCATATGCAAGTTTTCCCGTGCTGCTAGTTAATGCTGACACGATAAATCGTATAATCGATAAATTGATCGATAAATTCCACAAAAATTTCTGATTTGCTCTTAATTGATTACTTGTTAGGTACAATTTACTACCCAAAGTTATGCCTTAACTAGCGAGATGAGTGGCAAACAGTGCAGACCCTGATTAGACGCCGCATTCTGCGGCGTCTCATCTGGGTCTACACTGTTTGCTCAGGCCTGTCTGTTCAAATATACATATGGTAAAGTGCAACATATGGTAAGAGTCATGCTCAGACAGAAAGCCAGACAGGTAAAATTATGACAAAACCCTTAGCGATTACTAATCGATTATCGATCGCGATGAAAGGACTGTTAATCGATTATCTTTTCAGCTCCGATTAGCCAGCCCTACTGCTAGTCATTATTGATGCTTAGGGTCAAACAATTTTGTAGGTGTATGGTGTTCAAGCCTATGACAATTCAGAATCAACACCGTTCTATAGAGAGTTGGCTGAAAGATCTGGTGGTTTTTACCTTCAACTCAATCATTTTGATCTTATAACAGACATGTTCTTAGCTGGTAAGAATTTTAGCACATTTCTAGGAAGACGATTCTTTTCTGTATGATTATGCATATTGACTTCTTTTTTGTTGGCGTTGCATCAGACAAGCATGTGGTCGCCACTCCATCTGTCCGTCCGTGCGTCCGTCCATCCGTGCATATTTTGGCTGGGTAATTTTTCATATTCTAACACTGGTCGCCTATATAGCCAATGGTTAATTCCGGTGATAGTTTGAGTGACAAATCACTAGGCGAAACAGCGTGACGCAGAGATTCGCCGTTTTATGACGTTTTGCGACGTCATCGATCGTTTCCTTGACGTTAGACGGAGAAACGTCGTTTTCACGCATAAAGTTCGTTACAAAAACAGGTAACTGCATGCGTTACAATAAAATATGTTTGCGGGATTTCTTCAACTAATGGCGGAATGTTGAGAGAATGTGAAGGAAACAACAGCATTTAGTCAACTTTCAGTGTGTTAGAAGCGAAATAGACTCAGCTGATTTCGTGATTTGTTTACTAATATATCACAGTTTGTCGTTCAGTTGTAAGTTGATAAATCACTCACGCTACACGCTCGTGATTTGATTTACCTTACAACTGATCTCCAAACAGTGATATATTACTCAACAAATCACTGCTAGAGCTGATCTATTTCTTAAGTAACGATCATCGGTGAATAATGACAAGAGTCGCAAAATCCTCAGCAACTCTTGTCAGTATAGTCTCCAAGGTTTTTGCGTGGACACATTTACTCCTGTTTCCACGCAAAATTCTCGGCAACTATTGACAATAATTCAATGAAACATCTATGAATCTTAAACATGAAGAGGTATATCTGATCAGATTCGATAACTTTTCTGTGAGCAACTGCACTTTCATCTTAGTCTCATTGTTTTCTATACTTTTAACATTTTTATGCCCCTGGAATCTAGATTCGGGTGGCATATAGTTTTTGGTCTGTCTGTCTGTTTGTCTCTTTGTCCGCCTACAAAAACTTTAACATTGGGCATAACTTTTGAATGGTAATAGATAGAGCTTTCATATTTCACACGTGTATACCTTATCTGACGACCTTCCCAGTGGTACCATAAATTTTGATCTCGTGACCTTGACCTTGACCATTGACCTACTTTTTTCAAAATTTTTAACAACATTAACATTGGCCATAACTTTCGATTGGTAAGTGATATGGCTTTTATATTTCACATGTGCATTCCTTGTCACAAGACCTTTCTAGTGGTACCATAACTTTTGACCTTGCGACCTTGACCTTGATGTCTGACCTACTTTTTAAAAACTTTAACATTGGCCATAACTTTCGATTGGTAAGTGGTAGAGCCTTCATATTTCACATGTGCATTCCTTGTCACAAGACCTTTCTAGTGATACCATAATTTTTGACCTCGTGGCCTTGACCTTGACGTTTGACTTACTTTGTAAAATCTTTAACATTGGCCATAACTTTTGATTGATAAGTGGTAGGGCTTTCATATTTCACATGTGCATTTCTTGTCATAAGACCTTTCTAGTGGTACCATAATTTTTGACCTCGTGACCTTGAACTTGACGTTTGATCTACTTTTTAAAAACTTTAACATAGTGCATAACTTTTGATTGGTAAGTGATTGGGCTTTCATATTTCAGATGTGCATTCTTTTTCACAAGACCTTTCCAGTGGTACCATATTTTTTGATCTCGTGACCTTGACGTTTGACCTATTTTTTTTAAAAAAAAAAACTTTAACATTGGCCATAACTTTCAATTGGTAAGTGATAGGGCTTTCATATTTTACACGTGCTTACTATGTCACAAGACCTTTTCAACAATCCCATAATTTTTGACCTTGTAACCTTGACCTACTTTTTTAAGACTTGAACATTGGCCATACATTTCGATTGCTTAGTGATACTGCTTTCATATTTAACATGCGCTGTCCGGGAGCATCAGTGTTTCACAAACACATCTTGTTAAAGTAGTGTTTCCAAGACGATTTGAGATATCAAGTTCACAATTCAAGTATTGGCAGATCTAATAAAGAAGCACGTAGTGTCGTTCTCTCTCTCTCTCTCTCTCTCTCTCTCTCTCTCTCTCTCTCTCTCTCTCTCTCTCTTTGCTCCCAAGGAGCAAATTCTTTCTTTAAGAGTAGGTCCCTATTTTCTACCAAACGTTGGGCCTCCGTGGCCTAGTGGATAAGAGTGCTGACTCTTAGTCATTAGGTCTCTCAACGCTGTGGGTTTGAGCCTGGCTCGGGTCACATGTGTTACGCCAAGTTCTGCAACGGAAGGTCAGGTGTTTTTTCTCCGGGTACTCCGGTTTTCGCCAACCTTTGATTAACGAGCGGCTCTATACGAGTGAAGTAATCTTGAAAGGGCTGTTAAACCAAACCCCGCCACCCCCCCCCCCAAAAAAAAATCCATCAAACGTTGGTTCCCTTGTAAAGGGTACAATGTACTGTAAAATTCCTATAATAAGACCAGCTTTAGGACTGTTCAAATGTGGTCCTGAAGAAAAGGTGGTCTCTCTCTTGCTAGAAGACTCTGAGTGTAGAAAGCACAGAGAATGAATAACTGAAACCTTTTTATGCATTCGGAATCAAAGATTCGGGTGAGGGTCATATAGTTTTTGGTTGTCTGTCTGTCTGTCTGTCTGTATGTTTTTCTGTTTATCTGTCTGCAAAAACCTAAACACTGGGCATAACTTTTGAATGGTGACTGACAGTACTTTTATATTCCACGTGTGCATTTCTTGTCACAAGACCTTTCCCGTGGTACCATAATTTTTGACCACGTGACCTTGACCTTGACGTTTGGCCTACTTTTTATAAACTTTAACATTGGCTGCAACCTTCGATTGGTAAGTGATAGGGCTTTCATATTTCACATGTGCATTTTATGTCACAAGACCTTTCCAACGGTACCATAATTTTTGACCTTATATCCTCATTCGGAGGCGATTCTGATGAGTACGCACAATATATATGTATCATTATTTTGTAGAACATCGGAAAGGTTATACCTACATTATGACACATGACCTAATGCTATGGTTAACCTTCACTCCTTCAGTGGCTCGAACGTCGACTGTCTCGAACATTTTTTATAATCGAGAAGGTGTTCGAGCCATTAACCCTTGTCCTGCTAATCCCGGATATGCCTTATCTTTGAAACAATGTAGATCCAGATCAGATGGCTTCTGACGAAGCCATCTGATCAGGATCTACATTGTTTGCCTTTCAGATTGTGAATTCGTTGCAATAATTTGCATCAAGTGATCTGATTGGTTGATAATCGGTAGTGGGGGTGGCATATATAAATATTCAACAGGACATGGGTTAAAGTTCGACTACATGCTAGGTGTTTCCATTCTTCTTAGCATATCACATTCGCGTTCTGATTTCAGTATGTTATAAAGAGGCTCATCCAGATCAGCTAGATGCTTTTATTGATGAAGTAGAACAAGAAGGACGACTAACAGGAGACACCAAGGACCTGCTAGAAAAGTTAGACGAAGCCCCGAAGCAAAAAGAGGAAAGAAAGTCAACGGTAGCCACTACTTTTAACCTTTTTTGGCTCACCAGAGCCGAAGGCTTCGGGGGAGCTTATAGGATAGGCAGTTGTCCGTCGTCGTCGTCTGCGTCTGCGTCGTCTGGCGTCAGCACTTTCAAACGACATCTCTGAAGCCACTGGGCCGATTCTGCCCAAATTTCATCTGTAGCATCCTTGGGCTGGGGGACGGAAAGTTTGTGTTTTTAATGAAAATTGACTCATTAGTTTGGTTGTTATGGCAACTTAGAGTTTCCATACACTTATAATGGGGAAAATAGAAAAATAGCATATACTACCAAGCCTTTGCAGATATTTTGACAAAACTTTTATAGAAATGTTCCTTGAGTAAACTTCTTTTATGCCAACCTGGGGGCCCCCTGGGTGTGCCGGGGCCATGCCCCCCCCCTCCACTTCATAATAGGCCATATTTCTCAGAAACACTTCAGAGCCCCACCCGAAAAGCATATATATTCTTGTTCCTTATGATAAAACACATTCGGTGAACCAACCTAGCGGTCTTCCGGGGTGCGCCGGGGCCATGCCCCCACCCCTTCACTTCACAAATGGCGATACATCTGAGAAACTGTTCAGAACCCCACCTCTAAACCATATATATATATATATTAATGTTTCTTTTGACAAGACGCATTTAATGACACCAACCTGGGGGTCCCCTGGTTTGCCCCGGGTCATGTCCTGGGCCATGCCTCACGCCTCCACTTCATAAAATGCCATTTATCTCAGAAACTGATCAGATCACCACCCCTAACGCATGTATGTTCAAGTTCCTTATTATAAGACTCATTCAGTCACACCAACCTGGGGTAATGTGCTGGAGCCATGGCCCACCCCTGCACTTCATAAAAGGCCATATATCTCAGACACCATTAAGATCCCCACCATTTAATCATACATATTCTTGCCGGCCTCGGTAACTCAGTTGGATGCGCGTCTGACTGGTGACCAGGAGGACGTGGGTTCGATACCTGCCGGGTTCGGCAACATTCTTTCGTGGAGATTGATCATGAGATCTTTTCTACGATCATTCTCTCCCTTCCGCTGATTCAAGAAGGGCAGTTGCCAGTTTCTGGCGAAAGAATGTGCACTGTACTGGTTAACTGCTTACGTAAAAGCCTGCCCAGGAAAAGCGTGGTTAAGTAAACTGACCGGCTTAAAAATGACCTAAATAGTGTTGACTGGGCCGTTAAACTCCAATATAAACAACCAAACATATATATTCGTTTTCCTTATGATTAGACACTTAATTGGTCCTAGTGGTAAGACTCATTCAGTGGCAACAACCTTAGGCTTTCCTGGGGTCTGCCAGGCCCATGCCCAAGCCCCTCCACAGCTTAAAAGGCCTTATATCCCAGGAACTGTACAGATCCCCGCCCCTAAACCATATATAGTTTTGTTCCTGTGATAAGACACATTCAGTGATACCAACCTGGGCTCCGTTGGGTCCATGCCCCAACCCCTCTACTTCATAAAAAGCTTAATATTTCAGATACAGAGTCTACATGGGTGCTCATTTTGGTTTGGGAGACTTTATAATCGATAAATATTAAAACCATACATGGCTGCCACGCCCACCTGAGCTCTGGTGAGCATAGTGACCCATGGGCCTCTTGTTTACAATGAAGCACAAGTGTGTGTGTGTGTGTGTGTGTGTGTGTGTGTGTGTGTGTGTGTGTGTGTGTGTGTGTGTGTGTGTGTTTGCGTCCCGCCAGCAGCTAAGGTCACACGGAGACGGCACCACAGGGTAGAGACTAATCTGATAAACTTGTTGGTCATTTTGTGTCATCTGCCAGAGAAAAGGGGACAAGAGAAAGGAGACAGTAGAAGAGATAAATGTGAGGGACAGATGAGAAAGAGCAAACTTGAATGGAAGTGTAGAAACAGAAGAAATAACAACAATCCACCTCTGCCATCCATCCTTACCTGCTGCAAGGACAACAGGCTTTATCCAACTGTAAGCCAATACTTTGTTGTATGCCCCAGTGATGCAAGATATACGTCAGAGATAGAGACTCATCCAAAAGTCTGGAGAACCTGGTTTTAGTGCACGGCAATGTAAGGATCTTGTGTGTTTGTTCGTCCAAATGTCAACATTGCATAAACTCTAGCTTCGAACCTAGCAATGGTAGTGTTAGCCTAAACGCTCAAGACAGATTTGGACCTCACTTGTATGGTATTGTCACATAGCCTTCGGAGGAATTCTTGCTTGGATATATATGGAATGTTATATAGTGTCAACTATGGGTGTGTGTAGACGTTCTGTTGGCGCTATAATCTTAATCCATATACATGACAATGAAATCTCCCACCTAATTAGTTTGGAGTGGTCCATTTCCTGTTACAGGTGTGCCAGGTTTACCTAAGTTGTCTTAAGTTTTTCGAAAATGTATGTGCTTTCAGCAAAGATTGTAGACCCAGATCAGACGCCGCGTTTTTTGGCGTCGGATCTGGGTCTGCACTGTTTGGCAATGTTCCCAAAAAGGGCCGCTAGTCATATGTGGGTTGAAGTTTCAAACAAGTTCATGGTAGTAGCAGTAATTGATACACCTGGCAGACATGTGTGTTTCTCCCACACAAGTTTTAAGACTCTTCCCGTGTCTGTTGTTAAAAGAAATGAATTTGCTCCACAAGAGCATATTCTTTCCTTTTTAGACGCAAGAATAACTGCATCATAAAATATTGTCTGTTTATATCGTCTGGTACATCTTCTTGCAAACTTTTCAACAAGGTAAACTGCAGGGCCCTAATCAGACTGGGGCAGTCTGTTTTTGGTCCACACTGTTTGCATCGATCACTTTAAACTGCGTTTTGCGGTGACTGATCTGGTCCTGCACTGTTTCCCAGGGTACCCGATTTGGGGTTTCCAGTACAAAATGGATTATAGCGGAATCATGCTGTTTTTGTTATCTTTGTTGGCAGGATGGCGAGAAACCCAACTGGTGGGATGAGTGGCTAAATGAAGACATTGCTTTAGCATACAAATATATTCCAGAAAGTGATTCCTGGAGGCCAGTGGGTAAATATCAGTTTTGACTCTGAATAAAATGATATGCAAAATTCTGCAAATATCTTTGAAAGGAAGATGCTTGTGACAGGCGTCCATCAATCATTTAGGCGGTTCTAAGTACCCACAATCTATGTTTTATCAAAAATAAGGAAAATAATGTATGCCTCTGTAAACCCTACTTTTCTCTATGTAATGGCAACAAGTTGTATTCACAGGGGCAGTATCAAGCTTTTTGAGAGGAAAGATATACTATCCTATAATAATATAGACGAGGGCAACATTGGGAAAATATAACCAATCGCGAATGAAGTTGTGTATCTCTCACAAGTCAAACTCTTGTCTTGTGACACAGGTAGTAAACACATTTATGTATATACTAGTTCCTGCTATCTTTAATCAAGAGCAACGGCTCACAGAATTGGTAAAAAAATATGTTATGTAGTTAAGATATGATCTTCGCTTATTCAAGAGATAGAGCACAACGCTAAGAATATTTATATCCGTATCCAGCATTTTCACTAATAGCAATCACCTGTGTCCATATTACCAACAACAACTTGTTGATACCACTACAAAACTTGAAAACAATATCAATTGGACAGCTGCTGCCTGCGGGAAGCCATGTTTTATTTACAGATCCGGAGTATATAAATCATGACATAATAAGCATTAGGTTATTTTTTTTTCATTGGCTGATTTGAATTGTTGAGTTTTTAAACCAATAAAAATCGCTCTATTCATAAGGCGATTCCAAATTAAAAAAACATGGCTGTTCATCGGGAAAGCAAATGTCAAAATCGTTGTTTTCAAGTTTTGCAGTGGTATCCACAGGCTGTTGTTGATTAATGATCCCTTTTGGGTAAGAGGGAGCTCGTTGGTATACTGTTTGTGGTTCGTTTATTTCCTGTTTCGTTTTCTTCCATTACGATAACTCACCCGTACGATATAGTGCATTTTTCACATCTCCAAAATGGCTACTTTTCTGATGAAAATCCTTGATATTTTTCTAATGAATGCTCATAACATAGGTTGTGTGTGCTCGTTAGAACCGCCTCATTGAGGCGGTTCTAACGAGTACCCACAACCAATGTCTTGGAGCAGAAATAAGAAAAATAATGAATAACCCCGGTAAACCCCAGTTTTCTCTATATAAAGTGGGGTTTAGGGGGGTCTTCATTTCACGGACTTGTTCACGTGATGTTTGTTAGTTACTCTTCCTCTTGTTGCCATTGGTAGGCTGTAATCTTTGATTTTGGCATTTCCTGGGCATCTATTTCTATATATTTTTTCTAACTTGTCTATTTGGAGAAAGAAGGCAAGGCAGCCATCTTCTCGTGCATTTACAAATGCATGCGTTGAATAAGCGCATAAAACGCATTTTACGCTATCAATTGTAACCAGTCTGTATTATGTAAGTTCTTTTAGGAAATCAGAAGTAGAGCATTTTGAAAGAAATAAAACGATCCGGAAAAATGGCCCCCCTGCTTTGGGAAACTTCATTCTTTGTTTAATGTCGTTACAAATCCCATCATTTACGTTATTTTCACTGACGCCATTGGGTGTGGTTTTTCAATGAGTAGGAAGACCTTTAACGACCTGCATTAATTTCTATTTAAAACCGCTCGACACTGTAAGATGATATTTGTGTCGCCTAAATTGCATCCAACGAACTCCATTATTGCAGTTTGAGACTATATCTTAAATATTGTTAAAACAACAGAGGGCGATTTTTATGTGTATTCATAAAACGGGATACTGTGGGGCAATTTCTTCTTGATTTATGATATATCGCAACTACAGAAAAAGCTTGTGCGTCCTCGTTGGGACTTTCGCAGTATCCTTAGAAAAATGAGCCAGCGCATGACAAAACCTACAATAAGACATGTGCACCCAAAGAAGACTCAGATCATTATGCGCATCTGATCAGAGTCTTCGTTGTGCGCTATAAGGGTAGCTCAGGGCCCAATGCTCCTCCATGCAGCATGAAAAGTCTCTGGTTAGACTATATGGATGTGCAGGCTGATCTGAGTCTTGGCTGGGCGCACATGTCTTATTGTAGGTTTTGTCATGCACAGGCTCAAATGAGAAAACATGTTGTTAAGAAGTTGTAAAGAGTAGATGAGGTGCGGGAGAATGTTCCAAGTAAGTCAGTCATACAGGTCTCCGTTGTTTGCTGAATGCCTACTGTTAAGACCAAGGAAAAATAAGGTACAGCAGGAGGTCGAATGTCTCATGCCGAAAAAAGTCTTTGATGAATTGTTTGTTACTGTTGATTGTATTATTATTATCTTATCCTTTGTTTTGAATTCAGACATTTTGAAGTTTTTTTTTGTTTGCCATAACTAGCCTTTTTTTCTAGAACAAGTCCGGATGCAATAAGATTTTTCTTTATAAATGACAAATTTTAACACCACGACTGCCAGCCTATGAAATGAATATCCCGTAACGCCACTGCATCCTTAGTAATGAAAATCACATTGATTGTCGTAACCACTAGAACCATTTAGGCTGTCCCAACGAACATCCATGATATATGTGAGAAAAACTCTTAACGAGTGTGCCCCATCCTCTTATCACTCAGCGCTGTAGTCTGGGGTCAGTTCCAAATGTTTAGTGGTTATCTGTCCATGGTTGGTAGTTTTTCTGTATGTACTATGGTCTCTTGTACGGCATAAGGCTACATGCCATATCTTCTTGAAATTCCTGAATACGTTTGCAACTATTGAAGAAAAATAAAGTTAATGAAAAACAAATCTTTTGACAAATACCTGCAAATGTGCAAGAAAGATAGTTAATGAACCAACCTGAGACAAGCTTCAAATGCTGTGAGGCAAATTCGCCCTACAAAACATCACAGTCACATGAAATAACTGGAGTTATTCTTGCCCAGAAACAAAAGTTTCCTTAGAATGGTTGCAACATAGACTGTGGATAATCGTCAGAAGTACCTCATACAAGTATCCACAATTTAAGTTAGAGCAGTAATAAGACAAGAGGCCCATGGGCCACTACGCTCACCAAAGGTCATGTGGTTTTTACCATATACAGGCATGGCACCCATCTTGGTCATGTGACTACAATCCTTCGAATAACTTTTCATTGCATCATCCCATGGAGGCTCTTCAGTTTAAGTGTGACCAAGATCCGATGAACAAACTTTTTAATCCTCTACCAAATAGAAGATCCACATGTAATTTGGTCTCAATTGGCCCAGTGGTTTCAGAGGAGATGTTTTTTAAAATGTTGACGACGACGCAGACGACGGACCACTGCCTATACTATAAGCTTCCCCTGAGCCTTTAGCTACTTCGGCTCTGGTGAGCTAAGAAAAAGATTACAGAATTTCATCAAAATATGTTTGCTCCAGAACTGAAACTTTCATATCACATGGCTGTATTTCGTAATGAATGCTCGACAGGGCCTGGTCAATATGTAAAGATAGATAGTATCTGTCATTCTGAAAATAGTTCAACATTTCAGTTAATCCTGGAATCCGTGAGGCAGACTCTTGGTGCAGACTGATCTGAAGAAAAAATAAGAAATACGAAAACTACACGAAACAGATGGGTGACCAGTAGTGATGCGAATCGACGGTATTTTCAAAAACATCGACCAGTAGTTCAAAGTGAATTGTGAATGAATGGTGATCGATATTAACTGCTGCATTGCTATTTTCAATAATATTTTGATCTTATATGCATTATTTACCATCTTAACGCGAAACTACCATTCACCCCCAGACTAGTCAATATGTGTGCAATATTCAACAAATTGTGGAATTGCTCTATGCACATGAATCATGGTGAACGCTCGATCAAAATTATGAACGTAGACCTGGGTTTTCAGTCCTAAAGGAAGGACAAGAGACAAGTGGTTCCAGGGCAGAATTGGTGCAGGGTTCAGCAATGTTCCTACGTCCAACGGCCATCATCCACCAGGAATGCGAGCCACATATGTGTATTTTTTTTTCTCGTTTGTGACACAAGGGAAAAAGTAAAAAGAATAAAAATACTGACAAAAAACACCGATATCCTCGAAACTGAATGAACATATCTATTTTCTCCCCGAATATACCTGCAACTGCATTTTTGAAACAATACCGTCCCACTTTATGACGGTAGTATGCATGTGACACATGTTCAACTACATGAAGTTTGTAGGACTTCCAACCTTCCTCTGGAGCGTTCGTCACAAACGTGGTTTTGACTCATTACGCGATCAAACACTGCTCAGCAATGGTTGATGTTTCCCAGTGTTCAAGGAACTGAAAACGTTTTTATTCACTAGACAGGACCCATCAGACTTTTGTTTTCAGTGTTTTATGTTTTTTTTTCGCTCCGTACCACAGGAGGCTTTATTAAATCCGGGAAACCGGAAACCTGCTTAAGCATCATACTAGACAATCTATTTTAAAAAGGGATCAGCTTTGAAAGCAAAGAATATACCACAGAACTGGAAAATATGGTGTGTACATGTTTTCTGGGCCAGATTAGCTAGTTTCGGTGACTCTCAAATATTTTTATATTTCCACAATGGAATCAATGGTGCCAAAGGACAAGAAAATATAAACTACACTATGATGTATGGCAGGGAGACATTTTACGACCGCCACACATTCCCAAACATCAGCTGTAGTTAAATATGTATTATAAAAGGGTTATCCTTTGGAAGCAAGGAATACACCACAGAACTGGAAAATATGGAGTGTACATGTTTTCTGGGTCAGACTAGCTAGTTTCGGCCAATTAGGCCTCATCAGTGACCCTCAAGTATTTTCAAAATTCCACAATGGAATTAATGATCCCAAAAGGACAAGAAAATATAAATTACACCATGATGTAGGGCAGGGAGACTTTTTACGGCCGCCACACATTCCCAAACATCAACTGTAGTGACGTTAAATATGTTCTATAAACGGCTTAGCCTTTGGAAGCAAGGAATACACCATAGAACGCGAAATATGAAGTATACATGTTTTCTGGGCCAGACTAGCTTGTTACGGCAGACAGTTAACTTTGGGGTATACAAAATGTTACTTTTGAAATACTCGGCACTTGCTCGAATGTTGGAGACGAGCACGC
This sequence comes from Lucinisca nassula, assembly GCA_963580285.1. Classification (NCBI taxonomy): domain Eukaryota; kingdom Metazoa; phylum Mollusca; class Bivalvia; order Lucinida; family Lucinidae; genus Lucinisca; species Lucinisca nassula. The sequence continues at coordinate 109,169,451 of OY757018.1, read as the reverse complement.
GCGTCCTATACCGTATGGTCACACATAAAGTAAAAAAAACAACAACAAAAAAAAAAAACCCGGAAATTATGTACTAAAAAGGTAGCTGTCCACTTCAAATCAGTCTTTAATCATTTTTATTTTTTTTTAATTTTTAATCATATTTAACTCATGTTTGATTTTTATTTGCCTGGCAAAGAAATCTGAACGTAATATATTTGATTGAATAATGCCGGTCGTTAAGTATCTTCCTGCATGTTGAAAAACCACGCCCAGTATCGCCAACGTGAAAATGATGTTTAAGAAGTTTAGCGGTCTAGCAGTTGAGCAGCTAATAATTTATTTCGAATGTTGAAGTCAGTTTTATGACTAGACACTCTGCCAAACCGAATTAATTGCGATATATACCTGTATACACCACATGATGCTGCATGAGGAACAGAAAAAAATACAATCTCAATATCAGAATCATCGCGTTTATCATAAATTTGGCATGAAACAAACCATCTGAAATAAGATAAATGTAAATCCAAATACGGGGCTTCGGTATCAGAAGAATTTGCTTTATTGAATTGAAGTTCGAAGGGGTAAATTTGACTGGTTAAACCATCGTAGTAGGTATTGTCAATATTCAATAGATATTCCAAATATCTAGATGTCGAGCTAAGAGCTTCATTTACTTCAGAAAAGGACACCATGGAGTCTCTTTCATAACAGAACAAGAACAAATCAGCCACAAGGGGTACGCAATTCATACCCATGGGAATTCCCACAATTTGTCAAAATAAATTAGTACCAGTTCTTATTTAAATATTATCAAGTAGAAAGGTGAGAACTTCACACACTCTGACATGACCGTAATGTGTAATTTTTATTTTCTTCAGAAGTGAAAGAAAAAGAATAAGAAAAAAAATTATTTCTTACATTACATTCAAGGTAGTGGTAATCTTCTCTATGGAATGCCCATTGAATTAAATCAATAATTTTTCGTTTATAAGAATATTAGGTAGTGCAGTGTAAAACGTTGCAAATCATACGTAGACAGATTAAAAGCACGAAAACATCTGGATTTTAGTTAATTGAAACCTCATTCAAATTATTAATAGACCAAAACAGATATCTTTCTGATCTTTCATAGACTTTGTCGCAATATTTAATCATATGCTTTTCGATGGCAGCTATACAAGTCGCAGTCTGTATTCATTGATGCACGTAGAAAAACCGCGCCCAATGGCACAAAAGTGAAAATGACGCACCTTATTGTTGCGGATGTAACGTTAGCAAACAATATGACATTTTCCAGCGCAAGGTGCCTTTTATCGGACTGTCCGTTTTATTTCTTCAAAATACTACACAGTTTTCAAGAGAAATTATTTAAAACCTATAGTAATAGTGCGTCAGTCATTACTAATGACAAACTTTCATATTCAAATGCTTGAACTGCTACTCTTTATGTGTAAGATGGCTGATGAGACCATTCTTTGTTCTAAACTGCATGCTGCAGTAAGAGCAGGAGAGATCAGAGAGGGAAAGCTCTGTCGGTGATGCCTTAGCTCTGGCATAGACTTCATCTTCAATGTGCATGACTCTCGACAATGTGCTTCCAAGGTAGATGGAATTATCTAGCACTTGAAATCTTTTACCATTCACTGTGATGGTAGGCTCCTTATAAACTTGCCAGGTCCCGGTTGATAAAACACCTCTGTCTGTTTGAAGCTGATTGTACAGTCATAGCTGTCACCTTATTGCATCTTTTCTGTTGGAGCACGCTTTGGAATGTCACCAGCAAATAGGAGCGCCTTGGGTTTAGCCTGCAACCTGGTTAGGTTGAAAAGCTTCTTATCTAAGCGATACCTAACAGGTGTACGATTGTCACTATCCTGCAAAGAATCTGTGAGAATGGCAGAACACTTCTTGCTGAACATTGTTTGCGCTAATATACAGCTTTGCTAAAATTGCTTGCCTCCATTTGTCACAGGGAATGGATAAGAAATCTAGCCATCATTTAGGACTCGTGCAAGCAAACCATGGCGGTATTGCCTCACCATTGATGTGAACTTAATTGGACAGCCAAACTTTGCCGTAATTTTACAAAGACTCTCAGGACTGACTGGCAATGTTTGGGAAGGTTTACTAAGGTCAAACAGAGGTCCATGTTCTGTTCCTCATGTTTATCTTGAAGCAACCTTGCTTTGAAGATCATGACAATTGTTCCTCTGTCCGCCCTGAACCCACACAGGCTTTCTGATAGAAACCTTGACCTTTAAAAGTGTTTATTCAATCGGTTCCCACGGGGTGGTTGGGTGAGGCAAAGGTGACGTGTATCTTGCGTCACTGGGGCGTCCAACGGATATTGGCTTACAGTTGGACAAGGCCTGCTGTCCTTGGAGCAGGTAAGGGTAGAGGGGGAGTGTCGTTAGTTCTTCTGTTTCTACACTTCCAGTCATTTTCCTCTTTTTTGTTCCTCACTCCCATCTTCTCTACTATCTCTTTTCTCCCTTTCTCTGTGTCCGACACAAAATGACCCACACGGGTTCGTGTCGTTAAACCCAAAACAATCAGTCAGTCGGTTCCAAGCAATTGACAATAAACAGATACACCGAAAACTTATGCATCCTTCAGTTATTGAGGGATTACTTCTTATTTCCAGATAATGTGAATCAAATCTGTCAGTTTCTTTGCAACTGGAATACCTCTTGCTGTGTAGGTCTCTGCGGGTATTGCATATGATCCTGGGGCCTTTTATTGCCAAATGACAAGGAGTCGTATTGTTTTCACTGTTTCATATTCCATAAAGCAGATCACATTCTGCCTGTGGTAGTCTGTTGTTAGCTTCACCTGTTGATAGCCCCCACCACCCCAGTGGAATTCGTTTCACTGACCGTTCCAAGGCGGTTCTTCTGTCGCGGTTTATTTTTGTTATGGTTTGTCTTTGAGTGTTTGAATCGTTTATATTATTTTGTTTTGGATAGCCAATTGGCCATTTTGTGGGAAAGTAACTTTCCTTTTGGCTTTCCGCTATTGATATTTCCATTAGGGTCTGTTGTTTCGTGTTTGTGTTTCATTCCCTTCGGTGTCTCTGGTGGGAGCCATGGGTTAATTGTATCGATTCCTGATCATTGCCTTCACTTCTATTTTCCTTGTCAGTCGGAAGGCTAGTTCAATTTGCACTGAGGAAAGGGGTGGTTCGTGAGCTCTTGGGGCATCAAAGAGCTTCATCATATCATTTCTATCTGCAAAGGATTAGATTTCATCAACATTTCTTCCCGGGTAGGAGTCTTGTATATCTCTGAAACTTTTCTGAACTGTATTGCATATGTTTGAATAGATGGCCTTTTTAGTCACTATGTAGGTATCGCCGAGGTATGCCATGTGTTGTGGCGCTTTGATCGGGTATCTTACGTTTTCTGTAAGGCTTCTCCCTTGCGTAGACTGAGACCTAGTTATGTCCGCAGTAGAGAAATGAGACATATCTGGAAGTTATGATCCATCAATGCTTCTTATGACTGAATGATACAAAGTATCATCAATACCCAAAGCTTCAGTTTTCCTAGTGAAAAAAGGACAATCAATGTCAATCAAAGGGTGCCTTTGTAAGGACTCGTCAATCAATGTAACGTCTGACTCATTCCCTATTTGCTGATTATCAAAACCCAGACTTATCCGAACGACACAGTCTGTTCAGCCCGTATGTCTCTGTACAACAGCCTTCTACCCTTTAACCAATCCTTGAGCCGTCGGTAACATTGACTATTAGAAGTAACATACACCTTCCCTAGTTTACATATTCAGTTCTTTCCCATCTGAGTTCAATGAACTGTGAATCTTACTTTCAAAAATACTTTTTACCCCATCTTTACATTTCCTAGTTACTTCAGCCTGGCAAAAACTTAACTGATGCCCGGTACCAGGTGGTGCACGGTAAGCTTTAACGCGTCTACGAGAAGACCTTTTGTAATTTCCACGATTACAGCGTAAATACGACCTACATTCTGCGTATTCGCATTTTTTAATACAGTTTCTTGAGCCTCTACGCGTGTGTTAGAATTTTCCTTAACACCGCCATCCCAACTCGGTTTATTCGAATCAACTTTGTCCTGGTGACCCTGCTCTGTGCCCCTTTTATCGCGTTGCTTCTTTCCCTGCCATTTCATCTAAATAACAAAACTGTTTCGTCTTCAAATGTATATACAGTTCTCTACTATATGAATTGGGTCACAGTGAGAGTGAGGGTGAGGGTTGGGATCCCGTACAGTTAACTTAAACCCACTGGTAATTTTTACTGACCATTCCCAGTCGGTGCTTCTGCTGTGGTACCTTCATTGTGTTGGTGGTTCTCATTCTTTCCCTATATATGTTACGTTGATGATTCTGATTCTTACCCCCTTTTTGGTTGTTCAATTTTAATTAGATTTGTCCTTCCAGTCTAGTGTTTGCCATGTTGGTGATTCAGACCCCTCTTCCATTATGTATATTGCTCCTTTTTAGTTAGGTTTGGGTATTCTGAGTCACCACCTGTTTGGGAAAGAGACGCTGTGGTCCCTTTTTGGTTGTTCAATTTTAGTTAGATTTGTCTTTCCAGTCTAGTGTTGTCATGTTGGTGATTCAGAGCCCCCTCCAATTATGTATATTGCTCCTTTTTAGTTAGGTTTGGGTATTCTGAGTCACCACCTGTTTGGGAAAGAGACGCTGTGGTCCGTTTTGTTTACTATCGTCACTCCATGTTTCCACTTCTCTCCCTAGTGATATTGTGGGAAGAATTTGGGATCTGATTGTATACGTTCCTGATCGTTTCTCTTTTTAATTTTGATCCCTTGCCATGAAATTCACAGACAACTGGAAAAGATTTTTCTATCTTTGCCACATTAAGCCATTTCTCTAAATAACTTCTGAATCTACTACTGAACAGTAGGAACGTTTCCGATTTCTCGGGCCTACTTTAACGAACCTTATTCCTGAATCCGTGCTCTGTCTTTCTTTTGCCCTTTATCTTTCCAATTCCCCTTGTCCTTGCCTTTCTGCCCTTCCAATATCTTGCTGCTGCTTAACAAAATCTTGCAAATCCTCCCACTTTAAACCCTCGTCCTTTCCTATTTGTATTAAACATTCCATTGTTGTTAACGTTATTCTCACGTTACTGCGTAGAAGCCTCCGTGGTGCAGTGGTTACGCTACTCGCCTTGTAAACCAGGGGTCGCAGGATCGATCCCGGGCTTCTCTAGACTTTCGGGTGAGTCTTTAAACCGTATGACCTTAGCTAACGGTGGGACGTAAAACTCAAACACTCACTCACTCACTCACTCACTCACTCAGGTTACTGCAAACAGTTGTTATCAAATGGGTTTAACTAAAATGTTAAGTATTCTGTTATATGCGTTAATCTAACTAAACCGATAGTTAATTAATACAAGTACTCACAGCAAAGTATGACGTTACATACTGATAATCAAATATGATGTCACAAATTGACGACGTTTACAGTAAAAAGCTACAATCTGCAGTTTTTAAAATTTACAAAACTCATATTAAAACATTTCACCATCTATGTTTGCAGTGCGGCATACTGGACATAGACGGCCGCCGCCCATCAGGGCTTGAAGAAATAGATAGGCTGCATGTTGTTTCCACGCAGAGCTGAAACCGACCACTCACGAGTACTGGTAAACCGCAAAAAGCAAAGCGGTGCGAGTCAGACCGTCTATGCTTATAAACCCTATTGGTTTCATTGGGCGACAGGTCTTGAGATGTCATTTCATCTCATTGTCGGGTAAAAGCCCAACAAAATTGGAAGCGACGTCTCCCAAAATGACCTATACGGTGTTGACGAGGACGTTAAACCTCAAATAAAAAATACTAACTTATGTTTTAACTCTACCGTAAGGGAAATGTTAACGTCACTTTGTCAGAACCATTTCTGAGTAAGATCAAATATAAACTGATAGAATGCATGAATAAATGCTTGTTCCTAGGAAAAAAGTTGGGTTTGCCTTGCCTTTCCTGCTCAGATGTACAACTGTCAGTTTCCGTGTAAATGAACAGCATGGATTTCGCACTTCATCAACGCATGACGCAAGATATTAAATTAATTGCTAAATGTCACAATTCATGCCAGGGAGAAAAAGAGAATGAGTGAAAAAAATCTCCTAAAATGTCGAGAACATCAATCAGATGTTGAGAACATCTATGTGCTGTCCTACAGCTGGCAACACCTCTCGGAGACTGAAAAATCCTGTGTTTCTGCATGTAGGGTTAAGCCGTCCCGCAAACTCATATGCCGTCAGGACGACAGAGAGCGATCTCCGACAGGTGGACAACCAAATGTAGGACGACTCACAAGGAAGATCTCATTTTCATTACATTAATTATTAATTTATGACTAAATACAGCTATTTACAAGTTGAAATCTACATCGAAGTACCAATCGTCCTATAACTTGACGAGTACCGTGTACCGAGACCGATCGTGTCCGATAGCCCAACGAGAACTGTGCCCGCCTCTGCTTAGAGGATCAAATGTAAACCCGAATCAAGTGCCTGCTAGTAAAAAGCAGGGAGCAGCAGCCGTCAAATAGTCGCCTCCATGTTTATACCAACAGCACCTCAAATGCCTAGAAAAAATAACGTGCATCTACAATACGGTTTACATAATACAATACACCAAAATAAATCTCTGTCCCGGAGAACTCTGAATGAATAAGTCCAAAATGTATATTCAGTTATTGCGCATGCGCTGACCAGATAAGCAGGCTGGTCCACACATGCGACAATAACAGCACTTCTAAACTCAGCTTAACTGAGCAATAGATATCTACGCACTGCTTGAAACAAGAAAACTCAAAATTTATGCTCCCTCACTGAGCATTACTGAAAAAAAATCATGCTCACTCTAAATGAGCAAAACACAATCAAATTAGTGGTCCTCGCATCAGCACAAGCAAGAGGCAACTGATCAGGCAGCGCATTTGTGCCTTCTGATCACTCGCCAATTACAGAACACAGTTCGGTTTCAGAGTCTCCTCCGCGACAAAGCTCATACATAACTGATCATAAATTAAGTTCATAAACACCTCTAACTGTTCATAAATACATTGTGTTCTGTAACACATATAAACAGAAAACTAAGACTTTCACCACACAATACATATCGTATGATTCAATCAATGAGCCGATCAACATCATTTACATGCTACACTCGTACTTGGTAGCCGTAACGTTAGAATTGATGTTGCGACGTCGATAACGAACGCCATTCACGCTGCTTCGAACGTTTCAACGCATGAAGAATATGTCCCTAGTACGGTGCGTTTAATAGAAAAACATATGCTCTACACCATTGACTGCATGGATTTCTAAGGGGCAAATTCTTTCCTTTATGAGTTGACCCCTATTGACATGGGAGACAGAAATACTTTGCATGAGTTTCCTCCCCTGAAGGGGTCACAGTTCCCATTCCCCTTAAAGGAAGAATTTTGCTTCCCTCGGAAGCGCATTCTTTCCTTTAAAAGAAGCCCCCCTCTCGGAAAAATGGGTTTTCCTAGATTTTCCTCGTTTTGTGTTCTTGTTACGCCATGGATTATCGTTTTGCAGATTTTGAGGGTGATTATGTTGATGACGACGATCATGATGTTGATGACGACGATCATGATGACGGCGGTCATCGAGGGGGTTACTCAGGGCGACGTGGTCGAGGTGGGATGAGGGGGAGGGGCCGGGGTGGCCGTAGAGGAAGAGGAAGGAGGCCAGGTGCTAGGACTTCAGGTATTTTTTATGCTTACCTTTATTCGTTTATCTTTACAGCCCCGCCCCTGAATATCGGGGCTTGAAGAAATAGATGGACTGCATGGTGCTTCCACGCAGAGCTGAGGCCGATCCGCACACGAGTATTGGTAAACCGCCCAGGCAATGCGGTGCGAGTCGGCCCGTCCATGCTTATAACCGTATTGGTTTCATTGGGCGATACGGCTTGAGATGTAATGTCACCTCAATGTCGGGTAAAAGTCCCAAAATGACCTTTACACTGTTGACGTGGACGTTAAACTTCAAATCAAACAAACAAACAAATTATCTTTACAGCAGCAAAAGGTAACGCACTAAAACTAGTGATCAACAGCTGGACAAGAACAAGTGATAAAATACAGTAAAAATCCGCTATTACGTAAGACCACTTTAAATTAAGACTAATTCTGTTAAAAGCTTATTTGAGCCCCGCCAAGCGAATTTGTGTCTTCGAGCATTCCGTCATGACAAATTTTAACTGCGCATGCCCAGCCATTCAGAGGGGCCAGGGATATGGCTTTCTGTCTGAAGGTTCCTCTTGATTCACTCCTTGTATGAGCGAGCAGCGAAGGTTCTGGCGAGACTGCGCGGATGCGCAGGCTCACCTGAACCCTCGCTGCTCGCATAGGCGAAAAGTACCAAAATCGCTTGACGGGGCCCATTTAATAGGTTGCAGTTATTCTTTATCTGTGTTTTCCGCATGCAGTGTCCTCTGGTCAGAGACCACTTTTGGGACGGTTCAAAAGTGGTCTGAAAGACTACTTATGAACAGTCCCAAAGGTGGTCTTAACATAGGAATTTTGCTGCATAAGGCGATTTATCATTTTCATATTTCAATGCACGCAACATAAGTTCATTTGGGGAGAATTTACTTTAGCTGACAGCTTCTCAAGTTGCTGCAATACAATATATGTTTTAACTTAAATATTGGTTTGAAATGAGATACAACGTCCCCGTCAACAATATTTAGGTCGTTTTGGAGACATTGCTGACAATCTTTAGGGATTTTTCCCGACATTGAGATTAGATGACATCTCAAGCCCTGTCGCCCAATGAAACCAATTGGACGGTCTGACTTACATCAGTTTCCTTCTAAGCGGTTTACCAGTACTCAGATGCGGTGAGTATCAGCTCTGCTGGAAGCACCATGTATCCCAGTCTATTTCTCCAAGTCCCGATTGGCGGGGCGACTTTAAACTTAAGTAGATAGAAAGAAATCCACTACGTGACCACGTTGGTCTGTCAGCTGTACGGATAGTCCACACTCGCTGGAAACCAACGCGGTTGAGCTCCAACAAGGACACAGAAACAGTCATCATGTAAACAAGTCCATGTAATGAACACCCCTCTAAGCCCCACTTTATATGGCAAAAACTGGGGTTTACGTGGTTATAAATTACTTTCGTATTTCTGCTCCAAGACATAGGTTGTGGGTACTAGTTAGAACCGCCTCAATGAGGTGGTTCGAACGAGCACCCGCAACCTATGTTTGGAGTCCAAATTAGAAAGATACCACAAATTTTCTACAGAAAAGTAACAACTGTGGAGGTATGGAAGATTTTACTATGTCACACGGATGTGTTATCGAAATGAACAAGAAAACGAAAAAAAAAATAAAAATAAATAAATAAATAAAATAAATAAATTAATTAATTAAATAAGAGTAGATCAGTGCTGGCTACGGGTCAGAAAGCTGTTAGTGTTTGCTTCCTTACTACGCCCCCAAATCATACAACCAAAGCCAAAACTGGGAAGAATATATGAATTATAGTTACCCTATCCATTTAAACTAGCTTTTTATTGCTTCTGAGAAGGCTGAACCGCAATTTTTGGTCTCAGATGCGGTGGTCACAGACGTCTGATCCTGGTTTGCATTTTTGGCATTAAGTTTGGAATTTCCTGGGGCCAGTTGTTCAAAACTAACGAACTCGTTAAGCTAACGATGCTTTGGACAACTGGGCCCTGGACTCAATTTTCAAGTTAAATTATCGTTAGCTTAACGCTCTTGTTAGTGGCCTAATTATTTGCTATTCTAGCAAATGCCATGTCAAATACTCTATGTATTTTGCTGGGAAAATTTGAGTAGTTTTTGCAAGCTACTTTCATTTTTTTATTTTTTTATTTTTTTTTTTTTTGCAGAAAAAAAATGCATATTAACATAATAGTATATATACAGCTATTAGCTATTTAAATGGCCAAGGTAATTTAACATACTTTTTTTTTTTTCATTTTTTTTTTTTTTTTTTTTGTAATTTTTTCATTACTGCGTATATGAATATTTTTCTGAGAACTTAGTGAGACTTTTCTAATTTCGCTTGAAAATATATGTTGTGTGTACTCATAAGAATCGCCTCGATTCGAGGTGATTCTAATGAAAACACACCCAGTAACTTTATTTATGTTGTGTGTACTCGATTCGAGGCGATTGTAATGGGTACACACGGCATACCCCCCCCCCCCCCCACACACACACACTTTTTTTTACTCAGCGCGCCTGTACAGGCCATGGAAAGGTAACGAAATCACGGGGCGGAAGAGCGTGACGAGTGACGTCATTAAAGGCTGCCCATTTATGACGTCACTAGTAGATTCCTTGACGTGAGACGGTGTAACGTCACTTTCTCGCACCAAAAACGTTACAAAAGGACATAAATGCATGTGTTAAATCAATAATTTCAGCGAAAGGTTGTAAGAACAACATTTTTACCGATGTTTAATTGCGATTTGTTGAGTAATAAATCATAGTTTGTCGGTCTATTGTAAGTAGACAATCACGCCCGCTACGCTCTCGTGGCTTGATCTACTTTACAACTGACCTCCAAACTGTGATTTATTACTCAACAAATCACAGTTAGAGCTGATCTATTTCTTAAATATGACCATATTATGCCTCCTGACCTAACTCTATGATTAAACCTCAGTAGCTCGAACTACCCCTGGCTCGAACAAAATTTCATGACCCAAAGGTGCTCGAGCCATTGAAGTTCGACGTTGTATGAAACCAAAAACATGTACCAAGTAATTCCTGAGCACATGTTTGATTTTCGTCTCAGACGAGGAGAGGCCAGTATCGGACACAGATGAAGGGGCATGGGAACCACCTACTGACTGGTACCCTCTTCCCGCGGACGACTGGAGCGCACCATCCGCGGAAGACAGGGTTGCACCACCCGTGGAAGACTGGAGTGCACCACCCGTGGAAGACTGGAGTGCACCACCAGTAGAGGACTTGGTAGATGATGCCGATGATTCAAGGGGAGATTTCTCACCGCGAGCTAGAGGGGGTCGGCGAGGTGGTCGGCGAGGAATGAGGGGCCGGGGGAGAGTTGGATATGGAAGAGGGCGGAGCCGATCAGATGCTGAGACTGAAAGTGAGCCTGGGTACACAAAAAGTGCAATCCATGTAATCAATTCAGATTGAAATGACCCTGCAGTGATCCATAATGTTAACTAGTCCGTGAAATGAACACCCTCTAAATCCCATTTTGATAAAGAAAACTGGGATTCACAGGCGGCGGTTCTAACGAGTAGCCACAATCTATCTTTGGGATCTATCTTTACGAAAACACGCCTATACAAATGCATTGTAAACTTTACCGCCGAAAACATAGAAATTTTAAGATGAAAAATTGCGATATTTTTCTTATTTCTAATCTAAAATATAGATTGTGGGTACTCGCTAGAACCGCCTCGATTGATATTTTTCTTATTTCTGCTCAAAAGATAGATTGTGGGTACTCGTAAGAAAAATAAGGTTCACCTCTGTAAACCAGTTTTACTTTATAAAAGTTGGGTTCAAAGGGCACAGAACTTCGTGATGAATAGTTTTGGTGTGTGTGTACGTGCGTGCGTCTGTGTGTGTGTGTGTGTGTGTGTGTGTGTGTGAATTTTACGTCCCACCAAAAGCTAAGGTCATACGGAAATGGGGCCTCGGTTTAAAGACTCATTCGAAAGTTTGGAGACGAGGGGGTTCTAACGAGTGCCCACAATCTATGTTTTAGAGCAGAAATAAGAAAGATAAGGTTTACCCCTGTAAACCCCAGTTTTACTATATAAAAATGGAGTTCAAGGGGGTCAATATTATATAGGCTAGTTTTCGTGCCGAAGAGTGTAGACCGAGATCTGAAGACAGAGATCGCGGAGCCAGATCAGGATCTACATTTTTACGTAAAATTTAACCGAAACAGTTTTAGTCTCAGTTCAGGACTATTTTTAGCCTAGACTCCGAGACAAGCGACTCACCAGTGCTGCCAGCGCTTTGGTGATGAAAAACTGGTGCAACTTTGATTTTAAACACATTAATAACAATTCTAAGAGGGACGTGCAATAGCACTGTGTCACTAATGACCCACCATATCGCGTGGCTGTAAGGAGCAAGTGGAAACTGCGTTGATTTCACGGGAGTGATTTTCTGTAATAGGATGAAAATGCGGTCTAATCCGCCCAGTCTTTCAAAAGTTATTGGAAGTTCAAGTTGGTTCAGTCATATACAGTAGAACTTCGATGGCTCGAACACCGATGGCTCGTTTACCATGGATGTGTCGAACCCATTCTTGAGGCCCTAGCGAAATCCTCTACATAAGAAATAGTGGGGGACAATTAAGGAGGTTTTAGTCTTTTATCTTGCAAATGTATGCTGTGTGTACTCATTAGAATCGCCTCGATGAGGCGATTCTAATGAGTACACACAGCATACATATTCATTATAGAACACTATAAAGATGTCTAAAAGTATCTCATGATGCCTCATGACAGTAATCTCAGTGGCTCGAACTACCCCTGTCTCGAACAGATTTTCGAGGTCCCAAAGGTGTTCGAACCATTGAAGTTCGACAGTACACTCGGCCCTTACTGTATGCAAAATGAAAAACAAAACAAGCTTTGAAATTAGGGCCTACATAAAAGGTCGTGTTGGTCTGAATGTTTCAGTTTCACAGATTTATGAGCCCCGCCAAGCGAATTTGTGTCTTCGAGCATTCGGTCATGACAAATTTTAACTGCGCATGCCCAGCAATTCAGAGGGGCCAGGGTTATGGCTTTCTGTCTGAAGGTTCCTCTTGATTCACTGCTTGTATGAGCGAGCAGCGAAGGTTCTGGCGAGACTGCGCGGATGCGCAGGCTCGCCTGAACCTTCGCTGCTCGCATAGGCGATAAGTACCAAAATCGCTTGACGGGGCCCATATGGTGAACTGTGCTTGATACACGGGACATCTGTTGTCTCTAAAACGCCACTTTTCGGGTGGCATAAAAAGTTTAAAAGTGGTAATACTGGCCTGAGAGATGAGCCCCGTCCCGCCAGTCAAGAAAACCTGCTACAAAAGCTAAAGTTGCAGCTGTGGCAGACTTTGTCAAACAAGATGCTAAAAAATTGCACGACCCGCAGAAAAAGCAACCGACTTCAGAGTGCCCTAAAATCACCGTGTCATTCTGTCATTCTGTCCGTCCGTAACCCGTTTGTGAAAATTGGTGATAGTGACTTAACCGCTTGGAATATTTAAACAATTTTTGGCATACTGATATATATAAATGAGATCTAACCAACGAACTTGCGAAATATTACCTTCCATTTAGTATAGCCTCGCCGAGGCGAAAAATGTGAAAATTTTCGAACTGCTTCTCCTCAGAAACCGTTGGGCCGATTGAAGTCAAATTTCATATGAAGCCTCTATGGGATAGGGAAACCAAAATTTGCTCATGGGGTCCAGGTCACATGACCAAAATGGCCGCCAAGCCATATATGGTATAAAACCCTTCAAAAATAGTCTTCTCCAGAACCACTGGGCAGATTTCCACGAAACTTGATAAATAGCATCTGGGACGTAGACCCATCATAAATTGCTAATATGGTGACCCTGGGTTGACCTTGATCTTCTTTGGGTCCGTCCATAACCCGTTTGTGAAAATTGGTGATAGTGACTTAACCGCTTGGAATATTTAAACAATTTTTGGCATACTGATAGATATCAATGAGATCTAACCAATGAACTTGAGAAATATTACATTCCGTTTAGTATAGCCTCGCCGAGGCGAAAAATGTGAAAATTTTCGAACTGCTTCTCCTCGGAAACCGTTGGGCCGATTGAAATCAAATTTCATATGAAGCCTCTATGGGATGGGGGAAACCAAAATTTGCTCATGGGGTCCAGGTCACATGACCAAAATGGCCGCCGAGCCATATATGGTCTGTCTGTCTGTCCGTCCGTAACCCGTTTGTGAAAATTGGTGATAGTGACTTAACCGCTTGGAATATTTAAACAATTTTTGGCATACTGATAGATATAAATGAGATCTTACCAATGAACTTGCGAAATATTACATTCCATTTAGTATTGCCTCGCCGAGGCGAAAAATGTAAAAATTTTCGAACTGCTTCTCCTCGGAAACCGTTGGGCCGATTGAAGTCAAATTTCATATGGCGCCTCTATGGGATGGGGGAAACCAAAATTTGCTCATGGGGTCCAGGTCACATGACCAAAATGGCCGCCAAGCCATATATGGTAAAAACCCTTCAAAAATAGTCTTCTCCAGAACCACTGGGCAGATTTCCACGAAACTTGATAAATAGCATCTGGGACGTAGGCCCATCATAAATTGCTAAAATGGTGACCCTGGGTTGACCTTGACCTTCTTTGTGCCTAGGTCAAACTTTGACACATATGCTTTTGTATTGGAAAAGTGAGAATGCATTTTATCCTGCAAACGATTCAGAATACAGTACTAAAGTATAAGATATATTTTTGCTCCTTACGATAAGGCGCGTTTATTGGGGGAACCGTTTTAGGTCCAGGTCACATGACCAAAATGGCCGCCATACCATTATATGGTAACACTCATAAAGCTAAAAGCATCCGGCGGGTCGTGCACTTCAGCTGAAACACTGGTTGCTGATAGTGTTGATGGCTCATAAGATTTTGACTCAGGAGTTGAAACCCATCACGAAAACATGTCTATTTAATTTTGAACCCCACCTTAAAGAAGTAAAACTGGGGTTCACAGGGGTAAACCTTATTTTTATTATTTCTGTTCCAAAATATAGGCTGTGGGTACTCGTTAGCGGTTCTATCGACTACCCACAATCAATGTTTTGAGCAGAAATAAGAAATATTTTGCAACTTTTTCATCTTAAAATTCTCCTTTTTTCCGCGGTAGAATTTACACTGTATTTGTATAGGCGTGTTTCATAATGCTAGAACGACTAGTTTATGCACGATGGGTCCCGTATCCCTTGACCAAAGAACAAAAGACCACCCGTGTAAAACTGGCGAAAAATCTTCCTAAAAAGCTCTTAGTAGGATAGACCAGGTACATATTGAACGACCCTTGTATGTAAAGAGCTCTCCGCTTTACAGCCAGCCCTCTCTATATCGTTATTCAATACAACAACAAAACTCGCTATAACGCCCATTCCTCAGGACAAGTTGCATTGGATTGGTGGAATATCGTAGTTTATACCTCAAGAAACAAATGCTGCGGATATTTGTTAGCCCAATCGCCTTCGCAGAGCTCTGTGAATGACCAAATATCACAACACTTGTTTTTTTTTTTTTTTTTTTTTTTTTTTGTTTTTCAGTGATAAAGGGAATATTGGTTTTTTTTTATGGCGGCAAATTCTTTATAACGCCAAAATGTTGTCCTTCTAACGATTGTCCTCTGTATTTCTCAGGTGACGGAAGTCGGGAGGGAGCAGGCTTAGATGTAGAAGATACCACAAGAGAAGACACAACAAGGGAAATAACCACAGCCGACCACGGACCGCCACCCCCTGTGTTGGACTGTGTATAAGAAAACAGATACCCCTGCAGGTATATTTCCCAATTGGACATTTCACGAGGTCCGTTTTATTAGAGATTTCATACACATGTATATCTTAACTTTTTAGACTGTGGGCACTGGTTGGAACCGCAGCGATCGGGAACACTCAAAAGCTTTGTAATGCGCATAGATGTAAGCTAAATGAGTAAAGATAGTTCAGGAATCGACAGAATCAGAACCATCACGAAAACACGCCTATATAATTTTGACCCCCTTGAACCCCATTTTTATACAGTAAAACTGGGGTTTCCGGGGATATACCTTATTGTTCTTATTTCTGCTCTAAAATATAGATTGTGGGTACTCGTTAGAACCGCCTTGATGACGCGGTTCTAACGAGTGCCCACAATCTATATTTTGAGCAGAAATGAGAAAAATATCACAAATTTTCATAATAAAATTTTCATTTTTCGGCGTTAAAGGTGGCAATGTATTTGTACAGGCATGTTTGCGTAATGAATAGACAAACACATCTTAACAAACAACAAAATCACAGGTGCCAAGCCAAGTTAGCAGCCCTTTCCAAACAGATGGCAACTCGGTGACCATTACTGATCTAAATGATTTTGGACACATGAGAACAATTAAATACATGTATTTGAACAAGTCCGAGCATAAAACAAATGAAACCGCAACGAAAGTACCGCTTTACATTACGAAAACACGCCTATACAGATACAATGCAAATTTTATCGCCCAAAAAGGTAAATTTTAAGAAGAAAAATTGTGATAATTTTCTTATTTCTGCTCAAAATATAGATTGTGGGAACACGTTAGAACCGCCTCATCGAGGCGGTTCTAATGAGTACCCACAATCTATATTTTAGAGCAGAAATAAGAAAAATAAGGTTTACCCCTGCAAACCCCAGTTTTACTATATAAAATTGGGGTTCGAGGGGGTCAAAATTATATAGGTGTGTTTTCGTGATGAAAAATTGGGACAGCCAGTAATAATTACCGGATTACTTGTTGATCAATTATATTTTATCACAACCTAACAATGTGCTGTGAATCTCCAATAATTCGAACACGTAGTCTCGTTTACTATGCTTATTTTTGAATTGCTCTTGATTCCCTAAAAATTCGTACCCTAGCTCTAGATATTTTAGGATAATTCAGGGCGTTTTACTGATTTTATCTGGATAAAGGTGTGTTGTGTGACAATTCTAATGAGTATACTATTTCATATGAGATAAAAAATACCTTTACTCATTCCTAGATCTATTATGCCCCAGCATCTGACCCTATTATTATTACTCATTAGTTAAAGCTGTCTCTGTTTCGAACAATTTCGCATGATCCCAAAGGTGTTCGAACCAATAGAGTTCGACTATATATTTGAAAAAGTTTGTTCAAAACCTCATCGAAGAAAGATAAAAATCATTAGGGACAAAAACCTATCTAGTATGTGCCTTCCGTGTTGCAATTTGCAACACGGAAGGCACATACTGGATAAATTTTTGTGGCTGTCTTTCAGGAAGTGTATTTTCTTTTCCAGAACCATGACAAGGAGATGACACAGTCCCAGAGAAAGAGTTGTTCCGACCTGAAACACCAGAACCAAGACTCTTACATGAACAACGGATTCATTATTCTAACATTGTGTTCGGAATCAGGTTAAGGGGTAGTGACAGGTGTGGAAGCGATAAAGCGTTTCTGCACTTTCTGACAGCTTGGTAGACCTTTGTTTGTTTGAGTTGAGGTTTTCGACGCCCTTCCACTCTACTTAGGTCATTTTGGAAACGTTTTGTGAAACTCTTACCTGCCATTAAGATGACATCTCAAGCCCTACCACCCTTATAAACCGCTAGGGTTCGAGGAGCGGTCCAAGTCACATCACTTTTCCTGGGCAGGCTTAGACATAAACGATTTGCCAGTACCCAAGTTCAGTCGGTTTGAGCTCTGCACGGAAGCACCATGCAGCCTAATCTATTTCTCGAAGGCCCGATGGACAGGGGTGCCCTGATAGACGTACCTACGATGAATGACGCGCCATCTCATGCTAGGTGAAATTACCATATGTAGTGAAAAAAGGCAGATGATATACACAATAGAGAGATTGAGGCTATCCAGAAAGCATAACATTGTTGGCATGTGTGATCAGTGAAATATTGGATTAGCCTGTCCATCTGCGCAGATGGATCATCGTTTGCTTGTCTTTTGAGTGGGTCCTAGACTGGTGTCAGTCCATTAAATAAGGAAAGAAAACTAGACAAAACAAGATGTGTTTGTGAAACACTGATGCCCCCGGACAGCGCATGTTAAATATGAAAGCAGTATCACTAAGCAATCAAAATTTTGAAAAAAATAGGTCAAAGGTCAAGTTCAAGGTCACAAGATCAAAAATTATGGTACCACTGGAAAGGTCTTGTGATAAGGTATACACATGTGAAATATGAAATCTCTATATATTACCATTCAAAAGTTATGCCCAATGTTAAGGTTTTTGTAGACAGACAAACGGACAAACAAACGGACAAACAGACAGACAGACCAAAAACTATATGCCCCGAATCTCTTAGATTCCGGGGGCATAAAAAGAATACACATGTGAAATATGGAAGCCCTACCATTTACTAATCAAAAGTTATGACCAATAATAAAGTTTTTTAAAAAGTAGGTCAAATGTCAAGGTCAAGGTCATGAGGTCAAAAATTATGGTACCCTTAGAAAGGTCTTGTGACAAGGAATGCACATGTGAAATATGAAAGCTCTACCATTTACCAATCAAAAGTTACGGCCAATGTTAAAATTATTAAAAAGTAAGTCAAATGCCAAGGTCAAGGTCATGAGGTCAAAAATTATAGTACCAATAGAAAGGGCTTGTGACAAGGAATGCACATGTGAAATATGAAAGCTCTATCAGTTACCAATCAAAAGTTATAGCCAATGTTAAAGTTTTTAAAAAGGAGGTCAAAAGTAGGTCAAATCTCAAGGTGAAGGTCACGAGGTCAAAATTTATGGTACCTCTTGAAAGGTCTTGTGACAAGGAATGCACATGTGAAGTATGAAAGCTGTACCACTTACCATTCAAAAGTTATGCCCAATGTTAAAGTTTTTGCAGACGGACAAACGGACAAACAGACAAACAGACAAACGGACAAACAGACGGACAGACCAAAAACTATATGCCCCCCAGAATCTTAGATTCCGGGGGCATAAAAATAGCCTATTCATTATACTTAGACAGAATAGGCTTTGGGATCATTGATTCTACTGAGGAAATTTTAAGATATTTTAGGGTCACTGATGAGGCCTAATTGGCCGATACTATCTAGTCTGACCCAGAAAAAAATGTGTACACTACAGATTTTTCAATTCTGTGTTGTAGTTCTTGCTTCCAAAAGGATGCCGTTTTTATAGAACATCTGTTAGCCGATATAATTGGCTGGGGAAGTCCAGTGATGAAATTTTTAATCAGCACACCAACATTGAAGCTCCGAAAGGGTTTGTTTGTTTGTTTTGATGTTTAACGGCCCAGTCAACACTATTTTAGGTCATTTGTAACCGGTCAGTTTACCCATCCACATTTTTCCTGGTCAGGCTTATACGTAAGCGGCTCCAAAGATGGAGTCGGATATTTGGATATATTCAGGTCTAAGTAAGACACTCAGTTTTATCACTAGAGTCTGAGACCAATCTAGAGTGGATGCCGGTGCGCGTCTAGCTGCCGGTGCTCAAACTGATTTCATTCAGCTTGACCGCACATGCAAAACTGTACCTTTGAGTGTGCACCTGCTCATCTGGGATATATCTGTTTCCCTTGCACTGTTGTAGCCAGTCAAACTGTATTATTGTTGTTTAATTAAGTAGCGGTAATCAGGGAAGACAACTCTGTCAAAAACTAGTCTCTCTTGTGAATAAATTTCTATAATATTCTCTTACCTTTTTCAATTTTGTACACCAATTGAGATGCTGTACACCAGTGCAGACGCCATACACCAGTATAGATACCTGTGCAAACAGTGTAGAACCACATGAGACGGCTCATTCTGAGCCACCACATGAGGCGGCTCATTCTGAGTGGTCTCATGTGGATCTACACTGTTTGCAATTATGTGTATGGCATTGATTATACCCCCATTTTTAAGAAAGAACATGCATGTCCAAAGATGGAAGATTCCACTTCAGAAACGTGAAGAGCCAACTTCACAAACTCGGATATAAAAGGGTCTAGCAGCAAGAGAAAATCCCTTTTCAGGAGAGGCTAGATGTTTAGGAAATTCAGTCGAAAGTCACGAAAGTTGTCTCCCTGGCAAAACTGTCAAGAAAATGCCGTTTATGTCTCCGCTAGGTGACTTTGTGCGAACCTAGAAGGAAGACCAATCTAGAAATGTCAGGAGCATCATTGCCCTTACAGGTTACTGCAACATTATATTTAGTTTTAAAATTTTAAAATAAATAATGAGAATAAGCAATTAAATTTTGTTAAGTCTTATTTAAAGTCCTTTCAGTGAAATTATTAAAAATTACCTGTTTATTTCCTATAAAAAGGCTATTAAAGAGTTTATTCAGGGTGATTATAGCATTATATATCATGGTCAGACAGGTTAATGGTCAGAGTTTTACACCCCAGTTGGTCAAAGTTGGACTTACTTTGACTGGTCAAAGTCAGAGTGGTCAGAGTGATTTAGTCAAAGTATTACTTTCACCCATATTTGGGGGTTTGTCTAATCTGTAAGCAGCTAGTTTTTATGTCTTGATGAATTATAGACTTATTTATTGTTTTTCTGTGACTAGTAGTAATATATTTGCGCAAATGTATTGTGTCCTATAAATATGTAGTCATGTTTTCTGACAATAATAGGCTTTAGTGCTATGGTGCTTAAACTTTAATAAATAAGTAAATTGTGTCATATTTACTTTGTAACTACATGTATATTTAAAGAAAACGAATTAAACATGCTAATTGTTACATTTTTTGTTACACTTTTTTTATCTCCACCCTCTTCCCCAACCTCAAAAGCACATCACCATTAATCCACATCGCAAAATACCTTGTAGTGTCACTGAAGAATAACCAGATCATCGTACGCACATGTACAGTCTGATCAGTGTGGCATCATAACAGCTTTCAGAGAGTTTCAAGTTTCCTCGAACCATGTTTTTCCTAATACTCGTCTAACCCATTTTGTACCGAAAACCCCAAAACGGGTAATTGGCAAACAGTGCAGGCCCCGATCAGACGCCGCAGAACGCGGCGTCTGATCAGGGCCTACACTGTTGGCAAAATAATCAGCCATTTTCCAAATCAAGTTTGAAGAAAACACAACCTGGCACCCCTAAATCTTGAAATGGACCCCTGCTATGTATAAGGAGGAAGATTCCATTTGGTACAAAAAAGGATTAATCACCAATCCTAACACATCCGTGTGACACAGTGCACTCGTTCACACATCTCCAAAACTTTATATCATAGCAGGCACATGACGTAATTGTGACGTCACATCAACGTCGGTGCAACGTTATGGCGTTTATGAAAGTTCGAATCTACGTTTATGCAACTTCAAACGACGTTGATTTGACGTTGCCCTAGCGACGTGTGCTTGCTGGGATTAGCGGTTCTAACGAATATCTACAATCTTTGTATCGGAGCAGAAATAAGAAAAACAATGTTTACCCTTGCAAATCCCAGTTTTCGTTATATAAAGTGGGGTTTAATAGGGGTGTTCCTTACACAGACTTGTTAACATGATATAGGCGCCAAACTAAATTCCGGAGCCAACGACATTGATAGTTGCTGTTATTTTCCTCAGAAAACCATTAACATGAGATATCAAGCCTTATTTTCTCTGAAAAATAAGAAAAAAAATAAATAAAAATGTCTTTTGTAGTCTGTTATAGTTTTGATAAGCGTATTACGATACCGCATCATCTATACAAAACAGTTAGTTTTTTGATGAAAAGTTGTGATATGTTTTCTTATCTATACTTCAAATATAGTTTGTAGGTGCTCGTTAAAACCGCCTCAATAAGGCTGTACTAATGAGTACCCACAACATATGTCTTGGGCAGAATTAAGAAAAGTAATGTATACCCCTGTAATCCCCTCTGTAAAAGAACAAACAAAATTGAGGCTTCTTAAACTTTAGAGGGAACGGTCCTCGAAAACGTGGAATCCATTAAATACCTTGGTGTGACCATCTCAGATGTCTTGAGATGGAATACTCGTATTAGCAACATGTGTACTGAGGCTAATAGAGCACTTGAGGCAAAATCAATTATCAATGCCCCAAAGATGTTAAAGAAGCAGCATGTAAGGGACTCGTTCGCCCCATCTTGGAATATGGTGGTTGTGTCTGGGACACCCATGGAATAGTCCTTCAGGAGGAGTTCAGAATAGGGCAGCTAGATTTGGTACAAGCAATTACAGCTTTGAAACTGGAAGTATGACTGGAATACTGACAACCTAAGGGTGGTAGTCTCCCAAGAAAAGGAGAAGAGACAGCAGGATTATACTCTTGTACAAAGGTCGAAACGGTGGTGCCAGCAGTCCAACAGATGACCTTGTCCCCCCCAATTAGGAACAGCAGAAAGCATCACTCTTTGGTATTGCAGGTGCCCTCTGCAGGAACTGACATCTACAAGGGATCCTTCTTCCCTCAGACAACTAGAGATTGAAAAGATCTTCCAGGTTCGGTTATTTCATCCACGGAAGGTGCTAAGGATAATGTAGCTAAGTTTACTTCTTTGCCGAGAGCTATGGACTAACTTCCCTTTCCACAGGTCCTGGTTTATGAATGTCATTTGACGTGTCATCAGCAACGATTCATATTCAGATTCAGACCCCAAATGTCTCTAAATAAAGTGGAATTTACAACGCACTTGTTAACGTGATGAAGGTTGAAATCGATCCTCTCTATATCGAGCCTCTCCTTTAACCCATATATGACAATGGAATCTTCCATCTTATAAATTTGGAGTTGTCCATTTTCAATTATAGGGGTGTCAGATTTGTTTTGTTTAATGTAAGTTGTACAAAAATGTATGTTCTTTGAGCAAACAGTGTAGACCCAGATCAGACGCCACGTTATGCGGCGTCTGATCTGGGTCTACACTGTTTGCCAACGTCCCAAAAAAGGGCCACTAGGCATATATGGGTTAACATACGTATATCAAGCATAAGCATGCCAAACGTTGTTTAATTTTCTTTGGTGAGGGCGAGGGTAGTACATGTAGTTTACTAGTGTCTTCCAGGTTTGTGGTCATCTCTTTTCACATTGTACAGATACCCAACTTGAACTGTTCGAAGAAAGAAGTGCCATTACCTATAGTCAACCCACTTACATAAGAGCATTAATCGGGACATGGAAAAATGGATTGGGCTGCATAGTGCTTTCCCGCAGAGCTGAAACCGCATGAGTACTGCATGGTAAACCGCCAAGAAGGTCTAAGCATGCCCATGCAAAGTGGTCCGAGTAGGGCCGTTCCTGCATTTAAACCCTGGTGGCTTGTTTGCGGGGTTCGACTTGAGATAACATTTCATCTCGGGTAAAAATCCCACAAAATTCTAAGCAACGTCTCCAAAATGACACAAAGAAGTACATACAAGCATTTAAGGGGAATGGGAACGCATGGTAG
The DNA here is from genome assembly GCA_963580285.1 of Lucinisca nassula. Lineage (NCBI taxonomy): Eukaryota > Metazoa > Mollusca > Bivalvia > Lucinida > Lucinidae > Lucinisca > Lucinisca nassula. Next base: position 109,146,305 of record OY757018.1, on the reverse strand, counting down.
TTTTCCGCCATTTTTCAAAGGGAGACAACTTTTGCTGTTCTGTAGGCCTAAGCTCTGTCCCACTGAAAAAGGGGTCTACTCTTAGAGGAAAGAATTTGCTCCTCAAGAGTTGACCCTTATTGTCATGGGAGAGAAAATACTTTTGCAGGAGTTGCCTCTCCTGAAGGCGTACCCATTCCCCTTAAGAATTTGTCCACATTACGAAGAAATAGGTGTGTAATCTGTTTTCAAGTTATGTTTAGATGAAAATCTCGGTCCCCGCACATCGGGGCTTGAAGAAATAGATGGGCTGCATGATGCTTGCACGCAGAGCTGAAACCGACCGGCACACGAGTACTGGTAAACCGCTTAGAGGATCTAAGCCTGCCCAGGCCAAGCGTTGCGAGTCGGCCAGTCCTAGCTTATAAACCCTATTGGTTTCATTGGGCGACAGGGCTTGAGATATCATTTTATTTCATCTCAATGTCGGGTAAAAGTCCCAAAGAATTGGAAGCAACGTCTCCAAAATGACCTTTACAGTGTTGACGGTGACGATAAACCTCAAATCAAACAAACAAAAGATGAAATCTGGTTCAAATATTGATTAGAACCGCCTCGTTGATTATGATCTAGGAACCTGTAAACCCACTTTTCTCTGTATAAAGTGCATGGGGTTTACACGCCTGGGGTATTCTTATTACACTGACTTGATTATTGATCTGATGATTAAGGGAAGTAGATACGCGTTTATACTGACTACTTGAGACAGGTTTTTAGGGTAACCGTCGGGCGTTAGAAGCACATAGGGGCTACCCAGGATTAGTTTTCCCATTTCCTAAAAAGCTTTCGCCTAGATCAGAATCCTTATTGGTTACACATCAAATGGCATTCATTCCAGGGATAGACCTACAGCGGGACCAATACACCCCACTCAACTCAGACACGGTGCAAAAAGGACGAAAGTGGTTTATAAAACAGTATTTCGACTGACCCTCCAAAGAATCGCGTCTGTTAAACGTGGCAATTTTTGACAAACCTTGCGAAAACACGCCTATACATTATAAATTTTACCGCCCTAATACCGAAAATTTTAAGATGAAAAATTGTGATATTTTTCAAATTTCATCTCAAAATATAGATTGTGGGTACACAGCACCCGCAATCTATATTTAAGAGCAGAAATAAAAAAAAATAAGATTTACCCCTGTAAACCCCAGTTTTACTACATAAAAGTGAGGTTCAAGGGGGTCAAAATTTTATAGGCGTGTTTTCGTGATGTCTTGCGCCGACCTTTCCCGGAGGGGCCTTTGAAAAGTCCAGAGTTCCGGCAAAGGTTCTGGCGTCGGATGTTCGTGTGCTGCATGACTCTCGGACCAAGCACCTCCCTGTCAACACTATTTAGGACATTCTGGAGATGTTGCTTCCAATTTTATGGGACTTTTACCCGCATTCTCACATGGGATTACAGAACCTCTGATACACGTAATTCTGAGTTTGACCCTATGAGCCCTAGGCCCGGTTTACGTCCCTTCACAAAATAAGCCGGCGTTTTCGCGACGCGGCAAAGATTCATTACCCTTTTACTCCTGGCCTAGTGGCACACAACGCGTATGCAATGTCGTATAAACTTCAATGCAACGTCACGTCGTTGCATCAACGTTGATATGAGGTTACCTAGACGTCATGTGGCCGTTAGAGAGTTTCCGACGTGGACCCTTCCATCTTTGAAATACACTGGGAACATAGTAGATCCTATTGAGAAGGCTCATCATTAGCGGTTTCTTCTGGGTCTACACTATTTACACGGGTAATTAGTGTTGACGTTAAACCTTAAACAAAACCAGTTTTCAGGGCAGAAAGGGTTAAACACCCGCATGTGACGCGCGCCAGTGTCCGTTTAATTCCGGGTTTACATCATTATTGCTCAAATTCAATTGATCTCTTGTCAGTTTCCTGTCGGTTTTGGAAACATCAAGATCAACAACAACTCAACAAACATTTTAAATATATATACATGTATACATAATGTATATTAGCACAGTAAAATTTCCTAGACCCCCTTTGGGATTGTTCAAAAGTGGTCTTTAAGACCACTTTTGAACAGTCCCAAAGGTGGGCTCTGTAAGCAGAAAACACAAAGAAAGAATAACTGCGACCTACTAAACAAAATTTTTAAAGCAGAATTAGACCGAATTTTAGGTGGTTTTACTGTATTTTCGCTTTCTAAATTTAGAAAAAACTGAAGCTTGGAGAAACTATTAATAAACAGCCAATCGTTGTTCATGTCTATTTTTAGCGTTTCTAACCGACAAGTATATATATGGGCTAAGTAAAATAAAATAAAATAGTATTTGAAAGCTTAATGACATTGAGCGACACCGAAAAAATAATTATAGAAAAAATAAAATATCATAATTTCGGCAAAAATAATATTAATTAATCAATAATGGCATCCAACATGGTCGATGTTTATATTAAGCTTCAAAGTGGAAAGGCTATTTCCTCGGATTTTGTGCCCTCGGACACAGTGGCTGTGATCGCTTCTTTCGTCGCTCGGAATGAGGGAGTACCCGAGAAGAGAGTGAGGCTGAAGTACCAGGGAAAGACCCTGGATAAGAAACATTCCATAGGTTTTCTCGGGATCCGACCGGAGACGATCTTGAAAGGGGAGGTGAGTACTGATAGTATAATTAACTTTCTAGAAAATCGTTATCTCTCTTGCTCCTCTTGCCGTCGTCAGTCCAGAGTTGTCGATTATCTCCCTTTGGATCAGACCAGTCTGCGCTGCGAAGACTAGCCAATGTCAAACCTAAAGATGCATGGTTTGTAATTATAATTGGTGATGATGATTATGATGATGATGATGATGATGATGATGATGGTGGTGATGATAAAGCTATGCCAAAGTAATGCAACTGTCATTGTTTTGCCACAGAGGGGTGAGGATGGGGGTGTGGTGCGGTGACGGCAACACCCTGTGACTAGACACCCTAATAGTCCCAACCCTTGGGCAACTGACACAACGCTCTGAGCCAGGGGCGGTATGTTAGATTTCTAAAAGGCAGCGTGTGCTAATTGAACACCGACCTGGGATAAATTCGACGAAGTTGTGACCAATAGAAATTTAACTACCCCGTTCCCCTGGTTAACCTCGCGATTCACCCTCTGATGGGTGCGTACAGTTGAGAACAATTAAGATAGCCCTGCATTTTACAAAGATCTGGCATGAACACAGATAAAGCTTAAAATGGAAACAATTTAAAACGACATGCGTTTACCGGTAAACGTCGTTGGTCACCGTACAGGCGTTCTTCATTTATTCGTTTGTTTGTTTGAGGTTTAACGTCCCCGTCAACACTATATAGGTCATTTTTGAGACGTTGCTTCCAATTTTGTGGGACTATGAAATCACATCTCAAGCCATGCCACCCAATAAAACATGCATGGACGGTCCGACGCGCACTACTTTGCCTGGGCAGGCTTAGACCCTCTAAGTGGTTTACCAGTACTCATGTGCGGTCGGTTTCAGCTCTCCGTATTTCTTCAAGTCTCGATGGGCGGGGGGGGGGGGGGGGGGGGGGCGCTTTCTTCATTGAAAACGTATATATGCGATTCGCACAATACATACGAAGGAGAGTGACGGTCGACCGCATTAATAATCAGAGCACTGACAACACTGAAAGGGCTACAATCTCTGAGTATAGACTGGAAAATTGTCATGAACTAAGACTTTTGCTGTTTCAAGTAATCCCTAAATCATCATGTACTTCAAACAAACAGTGTAGGTCCTGATCAGACGCCGCATTCTGCGGCGTCTGATCAGGATCTACACTGTTTTGACAATGTCCTATTTTCGGACCCTTCGCATATATTGGTAAAACAATTCAGTACTGAAAAAAGTACATGGTGCTTTTTAGGTCGATCGTTTTGTCAGTCGACCGAAAGTTACTAAGCAGAGAAGCTATTCAGTGCTAAAGTCCACGTGACTATCACTGATTTGTAGGAAGTCTAGGTAACGGTATTTATAGAAAATAACCGCTCTGTTCTTATCTATTGCGTAAGAGGGTTTTGGTATAGAATCCGAACTGGAATCATGGCATTACGATAACACACCCGTGCGACATAGTGCATTTTTCACATCTCCAAAATGGCCATTTATCTGGTGAAAATCCGTGATATTTTACTTACTTATACTGCAAACATAGGTTGTGGGTGCTCGTTAGAACCGCCTCATTGAGGCGGTTCTAACGAGTACCCACAACGTATGTCTTTGAGCCAAAATAAGAAAAATAATGTATACCCCTGTAAACCCCAGTTTTCTGTATATAAAGGTGGGTATAGGGGGGTCTTCATTTCACGGACTTGTTCACGTGATGGGTTGGGCTTGGCAAATAGTGTATATCCAGATCCGATGCCGACCAGGGTCTACACTTTTTGCTCAAAAAGACGAGATTTAAGAGTGAAATGAATCAGTCTAAATGTCAGTCCAGGACTGTTTTCCAAGCCTTCACTCAGAGAGACTATCGACCCACCAGTACTCTCAGTGCTTCGATTTTATTTTGTGCGATACCAAGGACAATTGCGATGATCTCAAGCCCTACCACCCAAATAAACTACTAGGGTTAAAGGAGCTGTCCAGCTCACACTACTTTTACTTGACAGGCTAAGACTTTCTAAGTTTTTTTTCAGTACCCAAGTTCTATCAGTTTTAGCTCTGCGCGGAAGCACCATGCAATCCAATCTATTTCTCCAAGCCCCGAGAGGGTTGGGGGGAGTGGGGGGAGTGGGGGGGGGGGGGGTGTGCACAGTTATCTTGGTAAATCATTGTTTTTCTGTTATTTCAGATCATTGTACCAAGGGACCTGGAGCTTTACGTCAATTTCCCAGAAGGAAGATGTGAGAAAGTTGAGGCTCTCAATACAGACACGGTTGCCGAGCTTAAGAATAAGCTACAGAGGGCCGGCGGCATACCGCAACATAAACAAAAGCTTGTGGTAAGACAAGTTTTATGTCATTAATCACGCAGTGAGAGAAACACTTTAAATACACAGCGCAGCATCTCCCACTCTGTCATTTCATCTCAATATCCTGTAAAAGTCCCGCAAAATTGGAAGCAACGTCTCCAAAATGACCTATACAGTGTTGACGGGGACGTTAAACCTCAATTCAAACAAACAAACAAATGGAGATGGGACCTTGATTAAAAGACACATCCGAAAGTCTGGATAAGCGCGGGGTCGAATCCACAACCACAAAAGTTATGCTGTGTGTACTCTTTAGAATCGCCTCATCGAGACCATTCTATTGAGTACACACAACATATCTTTTCATTAAGAAATAGCTTCATAAACTATACCTTCATTACGAAAACACGCCAATTTAAATATACTGAAATCTCTACTACCAAAAAAAAAGAAGAAAAAAAAAAATGAGCATTTTCTACGGAACCCGGGAAGGGACATGATTTTTTTTTATTTTATAAGTTGTGCGCACAAGATAATATCTTGTTCGGACAAGATATTATCTTGTGCGGACAAGATATTATCTTGCTTGTGCGTACAACATATTGTCTGGTGCAGACAAGATATTGTCTTGTCCGCACAAGATATTAAGTTGTGGGAACAAGATATAATCTTGTCCGCACATGTTAATATCTTGTCTGCACAACATAGATCTTGTGCGGACAAGATATTATCTTGTTTGCACAACTTTATATCTTGTGCGCATAAGATATTATCTTGTCCGCACAAGATAATATCTTGTGCGCACAAGATAATATGTTGTGCGACCAAGATAATATCTTGTCCGCACAAGATAATATCTTGTTCGCACAACTTTCCAAGATCTGTGTTGTTTGTTTGTTTGATTTTGGTTTTACGGCCCTTTCAAGATTATTTCACTCATATCGAGCCGATCGTTAATCAGAGGTGGGCGAAAACCGGAGTACCGGATCTATGTTGTGCAAACAAGATAATATGTTGTGCGAACAAGATATTATCTTATGCGCACAAGTTCATATGTTTTCCGCACAAGATAAATTATGTTGTCGCGCAGAACATTTTATCTTGTCCGTACAAGATAATATCTGTTCGCACAACATATTAAAAAAAATCATGTTCCTTCCCGGGTTCCGCAATTTTCAAATATAAAAAAACCTGATATTTTTCTTATATCTGCTCAAAACATAGATTGATGAACTAGTTGGAACCGCCTCGATAACTAGTACCCTCAATATATACACTTTTTAGCAGAAATAAGACAAAATTAGGTATATCTCTGTAAACCCCAGATTTACTATATAAATGTGGGGTTTAGGCGTTTTTTGCTACGTCTTGTCAGGAGCATAGGAAAGAATTCCCTGGGGATACAAGAACGAGTTCGAATCATCCCTGGTGAACAAGCCATCGGTGTTCGAGCAATTGAAGTTCCACTGTAATGCCTTTTGGCACATCATGAAAACACGCCAATATATTTCTGACTCCCTTGATCCCCACTGTTATAACAGGGGTATACCTTATTTTTTCTTATTTCTGGTCTGAAATATAGACTGTGGGTACTCGTTAGAACCGCCTGGGTGAGGCGGTTCTAATGTGTACCTATAATCTATATTTTGAGCAGAAATAAGAAAAATATCACTATAGAGGACCCGCGTAATAACGACAGTATTTGTTCCCTATTATTGTGCCGTTATAATGAATTTGCCGTTACAAAGAATCCCAGTCAGGAGTATGATAGCTTATGAAAGGTCTTTTCCACACCATTACTCCAAGAAACAAATGTTATAGACATTTGTTAGAATCGCCTCGATGAGGCCATTCTAACAAATATCTATAACATTTGTTTCTTGGAGTATTAAATTACAAGAATCTTTCATGACTATGAAGGGAAGCCCAAGCCGCTCGGAATCGAGGCTAAACCTTGAGCTTTGAAATTGTCGTAATAACGAGTTTTGCCGTTATAACGAATGTCGTCCTCTGTATTGTTCATCTTAATAATTTTTGTTTTTACGGTGGTAAAATTAACAATGAATTTGTATAGCCGTGTTTTTGGTAATATGTCCTTTTCTGTGGAAATTCATTTGCCGATATTTCTTGGTAGGTACAAGGAGGAGGAAATATAACCAGTGAAGGTAGTCGTATGCTATGTGACGTCGGCGTCGGCAGAGAGGCCGTCATCGACTTGACGGAAGTAGTCATCGACACTACAGCGAAATCGAAAACGACAGACGAGTCAAGCTCAAACAATGCAGCAAAGCAAGAACCAGAACTGGAAGAGGATAAGAAACAGGTACGATTACATTCTCTATTTTCATTCATTCATTCATTCATTCATTCATTCATTCATTCATTCATTCGGAGTTATTGGCTGAGGCAAAGGTGACGTGTATCTTGCGTCACTGGGGCGTCCACTTGGGTAAGGTCTGCTGTCCTTGCAGCAGGTAAGGTTAGAGGGGAAATGTTGTTATTTCTTCTGTTTCTACACTTCCATTCATTTTCAGCTTTCTCCCCTGTCACTCGGTTTCATCTCCTCTACTACCTCTTCTGTCTCCCTTTTCTCCCTTTCTCCGGGAGACGACACAAAATAACCCAAAAGAGTTGACGTGTTGTTAAACCCAAAACAATTAATCATTCATACATTCTCGTTTTTTCCGTCCGTCTGGACTCACGTCTTTCCATTCATTCATTCATTCATTCATTCATGTTTATTTTAACAGGAGCTGATGTGCAGTTTCAGTGCAGCTGGACGAAATGTGGAAGTAGCATTCTGTTTTGACACGACTGGAAGCATGTATAGCTGCCTGGACACTGTAAGTATATTTAGCCCATAAAATGCCAATCACGACAATTGTCGTCTGCTTTGCCGTCTGCCGGCTACCTTAAAAGTATTTTTTTTTGGAAACAGTGTGGACTCAGATCAGACTGCTCAGCAGTCTGATCTGGGCCCACACTGTTTGCCTGTATGCAAAAATATTATATTTCAATAATTTTGGAAAAAAAAAATCAGCAGACGACAGAAGCAGACGACATTTTCAGGTGTAGTTTTTCTCGGCGTCTTAATGGTTAACATTGAATTTTATGGATAAAATCAAAAATCTCAGTAAGCCTTTAATAACCAATACAGTAATCGAGGAGAGGATACACATAGCATAGCCTACATCAAATCATTTAAGGCTTACGAGTATGTACTCAGGATGTATATATGCTGTAAAGAAATCTTTGGACAAGTCCAACTAACATTAAAGATCCTGACATGAGACACCGCATTCTATGGCGTCTGATCTGAGAGAGAGAGAGAGAGAGAGAGAGAGAGAGAGAGAGAGAGAGAGAGAGAGAGAGAGAGAGATTTTTGCGTTGAAAAGCATAGTGCTTTTCATCGGCGTTTAGTGTTAAGTTGTTTTCTGATAGAAGCATGATTAACAGGTCCGTGCAATAAACACCCCTCAAAACCCCACATCATACAGAGAAAATTGGCACCTACGCGGGTATTCGTTATTTTCCCTTTTTTACTCAAATACATAGATTGTGAGTACTCGTTTAGAACCGGTTCTAACGAGTATCCATCATCTATACTTGGACTAGTAATAAAAAATATTAAACGTTTTTTGTTGTTTTTTTTTTCAGAAAAATGCAAATTCCAGAGATATGAAAGACGCCATCTAAGCACACGGGTGTGTTTTCGTAACGTTCTAGTCAAATCTTTCCGTGTTTTCAGGTTCGACAAAAGCTCCGGGAGACTTGTGAACGGCTCCTTAGAGATATTCCACAGATGCGTATCGCTATCATGGCCCACGGGGATTACTGTGATCACAGTACGTACGTTGAACGTCACGTTGACTTGACGTCAGATGTTGATGTTTTAGTAGACTTTGCCGAGAACGTGCCAAAAACGGGAGGTGGAGATTCCCCAGAGGTACACGTTTTATTTCGTGTTCTACTGCTTTTGAAAATATTTATCGTTAGTTGCTAACAAGGCACCATACTCAAAACACTGACAACACTGGTGCTGCATGGGTCGACTGTCTCTTTAGTATAGGCTGAATCTTTTAATTCTGTATTCTCTGCAAAGAATGTCGACCCCGATCAGGCGCCACGTTCTGTGGCGTCTGACCTGGGTCTAGTGTTTGCAAAAGCCCACACATGAGTCCAGTCTAGATCGATTCTACAGGTAACCCTGTTTACAGAACACCCTGACCTCACAACGAGAATAGCGAGGCTGTATATAAACCAGTTACCTAAATTTCATACAAATCAGTGATAGTTACGTGGGCATCAAAGATGCAAAGCCTCTGATCTTTGCAACTTTGGGTGGATTGACAAATAATCGACCCAAAATGGGCTAGAGGTTTTAAAATTTGATATGTCATATCTGGGTTCCCCAGTAATTTCCTTCAACGAGCATAATAAGCGGTCGAGATTTTTAAGCAGGTTCGCAGATTCATACGTTAACAAGTCCAAATAATGATCACCGTAAATAATTAACACCAGTATACAGAGACAAAAAAGGTGATTTGCAAGAATATACATTTGTTGCTTCAAAACAACTTTAGGTGACGAAAGCAGACACAGAGAGTATCGACAATCTACCCAGCAGGCTCAAAACAGCGGACCATCAATGTCGGCGTGACGTTGGCCCGACATAACTTGCTGGATATGTATGTTTAAAGGATGAATAAACAAACTGGTATTTTGTGACATGAAAGAAACCAGTGCACGAAACACGCCTATTGAGATTTTTTTTTTCAGATAAAAATCCTGATTTTTTTCTTATTTCTGCTCAGAAACATAGATTGTGGGTACGTACTCGTTAGAACCGCCTCGCCGTAGAACCGCCTCGCCGTGATATTTTTCTTATTTCTGCTCAAAACATACATTATTGGTACTCGGTAGAACCGCCTCGGCAATCTATGTTTTTGAGCAGAAATAAGGAAAATAATGTATACCCGTGTAAACCCCAGTTTCACTACATAAAAAAGGGGTTTAATGGGGTCATGTTTGCATGATAAAACTAGTGTGTTAATTTGGATTTACTTTTTCATTTACTGCTAATGTAATGATCTGTGTAATGTTAGTTACAGTAAAAGTCCTATAATAAGACCACCTTTGAGACTGTTCAAAAGTGGTCTTAAAGACCACTTCTGAACAGTCCTAAAGTGGGTCCCTGACCACAGGACATTGTATGCAGGAAACATGAAGAAAGAATAACGGCACTCTTCTAAATGAACTTTTTAAAGCAGTATTAGTCTTAACTGAAGGTGGTCTTAATAGCGGCATTTCACTGTATTTTGCCACATTAGTTGTTTTTAAACTGCTTAAGTTAATTTATTGATACCATGTTGTGCTGGGTGTAATAGCCAACATAATGTAATTTTTTCTTAATTTCAGTGCTATGAATGGGCTTTGCGAAAGTGTCAACAACTTGATTGGTCAGAAGACTCAGCTAAAGCATTTGTGATGATAGGTGACTGTTTACCCCACCCGCCTTCATACACGGATCAGTCCATATACTGGGGAACAGAGCTTGACGTTTTAATCGGGATGGGCGTAAAGGTACATTCTACTTCTCTTTGCCATATACCATCTGGGACAAAAACAGAGATTCTCACACCTCGTTATATCATATGGGTCCCGTCAAGCGATTTTGGTACTTATCGCCTATGCGAGCAGCGAAGGTTCAGGCGAGCCTGCGCATCCGCGCAGTCTCGCCAGAACCTTCGCTGCTCGCTCATACAAGCAGTGAATCAAGAGGAACCTTCAGACAGAAAGCCATATCCCTGGCCCCTCCGAATGGCTGGGCATGCGCAGTTAAAATTTGTCATGGCGCAATGCTCGAAGACACAAATTCGCTTGGCGGGCTCATTTGAAATTTATGGAACAAGCTTTTGGCACGTTGAGGTTGAAATGAACCAGACTTTATGATTATTTTTCTCCTTTGGTAATAGCTTCACGTTACACGTTTCTGGATATGCTATAATACTGTATATTTAACATAGCAACATATAGGGTGCGTATTTTGTGATAATTGAAGGTTAGTTTTCCTTACTTCTGCATACAAAAAGGAAGTGAAGGCAATGATCAGGATCAGGCCTCGACGAGGCGGTTCTAATGAAAACCCACAACATAGGTTTAATGGAGGTCTGACAAAAACTATCCTTAAGTAATCACAAAATACCAGCCTTATAATATTACACATGTTACAATTGAAAATAGCCCCTGAATAACAGATACATCCAGATTTATCCATACTCTTCGTAGACAGAGACGTCAAAGCTCAATTCAAACAAACAAACAGGTTATTTTGTTCGTGACATTTTTTATGGATTATAGCGACTGTGTATTGTGTATCTGTAAAAAGTTGCCTCCATGTCATAAACAAACCTTACAACCCAAAACACATTTTTGTTTTAGGAATGGCCAAGCGTACACAATACATATTGTAATTTTTCAACTAAAGGGCAAATATATATCGTTCCTCTTGGCTATTTCTTGAAAAAAATGGCGCTTATAATGGGTAAAAACGTCCAAATACGGTTTTCCATATCCGTGTTTGTTGTTCCATTTGTTCCGTGTTTAGTGTACCCAAACACAACACATGATCCGTGGTAAGGTGTACCCGTGTTTCAAGGTAGTAAGCCAAGAAAAAGCGGCACGATTCTGATTTAAACTATTTTTTATGAATTATTAAAAATAGAATACTTACTTCGATGCCTAGAGACATGAAAAACCCAAGAATGCTCGTGTATATGTCATTTATTTTTGGTTGATAGACCCTTAAAATTTGAAGTTTTGTTTTTCTACCTATTTTGGCCTAACTTGTGGCTTTGATTTCACTTCTCTGACCGTGTCATAGCTTAAAATTTGGAAAGACAACAAAAACATAATCTGTTGTCATCGCAAGACCAACAGAAAAACGTAAATTATTTAAATATTCCACTATCATCAATTTTCTCAAACGGGTTACGGACGGACAGACAGACTGACAGAATGACACGGTGATTTTAGGGCACTCTTAGAAAATCAGCCGACTTCAGTCGGTCGCTTTTTCTGCGGGTCGTGCAATTTGTGATTTTTTTCCTCATTTCCAGTCAAAACATAGAATGTGGATACTTGTCGAGTACCCACAATCTATGTCTTGGAGCAGAAATAAGAAAAATAAAGGGGTACTCATGCAAATCCCACCATTCTCTATATAAAGTGGGGTTTACAGGGTCCTAATTTCACGGACCTGTTAACATTTTGGTTAAGTTCAAAGGAAACATGTATGATAATGATGATGAAGATGATGATGGTGGTGATATTATTATTGTTATTATTAATATTTATTTGTATTATTGAAAATGTCAGCTGGTGCTGTATAAACACGTGCATTCTTAATAAACACTGGGACAGATAAGGTGAGTATTATGTAATGACTGAAGGATAGTTTCCTTATTTCTCCATATAAACCTATGTTGTGGGTATTCATTAGAACCGCCTCGCGGAGGCGGTGCTAATGAATACCCACAACATAGGTTTATATGGAGAATTGACACAAACTATCCTTATAATAGCACAAAATACTTGCCTTATCTGCAGTTTTGTAATCAACTACATCTGTTTTAGACTTGCCCAAGTCTGTTAATTAGGTGTCCATTGTAGAAATAATTGTTTACAAAAAAAAAAAAATAAATAAAAAAATAAATACATTGTAAATGAATACAGTCTTTTATGAAAATTGTGAAATCTACATTCATAGATGAAGACTAAAGAGATTTTTACATATTTTTTGTTTAAAGGGACTTTCATTTAAAAATAAAAAATGTAAATGTAGGGACTTGGGCAAGTCTACATCTGTTTGTATTGTTCGTTTTACAGGTTTATGGTGTCCAAGCCCTGAATAACCATGAATCAACAGCATTTTATAAGGAGCTCGCTGACAGATCTGGAGGCTTTTATTTACAACTGAAACATTTTAACCTTATCACAGACATGTTCTTAGCTGGTAAGAAAACAACAACATCAACACCAGTAGCAGCAGCATTGACAACAACAACATCATCATCATTAACAACAACAACATCAACAACAACATGATTATCATTAACAACAACAACATCATCTTAATTAACAGCAACAACAACAACAACAACATCATCATCATTATCATCATCATCATTAACGACATCAATAACAACAACAACATCCTCATCCTCATTAACAACAACAACATCATCATAATTAGCAGCAACAACAGCAACATCATCATCATCATCATTAACAACAACATCAACAACAACATCATCATCATCATTAACAACAACAACATCATCATAATTAACAGCAACAACAACAACATCATCATTAACAACAACAGCAACAACAACAACATCATCATCATTAACAACAACAGCATCGTCATCATTAACGAAAACAACACCATGATCATTAACAACAACAACAACATAATCATCAATTGCATCCTCCTAACAATATAGACTCTATATCTTGAGTTTTCATTTTTAAAAGTTTCGTTTTTCGCGGTAAACTTTACAATGTATTTATATTGGTTTGTTTTCGTAATGTTTGGGGAGTGAGTTAGACTGGAATCAGTCCAAAAGTTTAACCAATATCTTCTCATTTGTATTAGCATTGATTTATATTATTCTCCTCTCTAATACTTTCTGATATCCAAAACATTCATTTGGTGCTATGGGATGGAAGTCATTGCTTTTGAGCTGGGTTAAAATTAATAAGCATATTCTTATAAGTGAAATGATTAAATGAATGGACTGTTTCCAGTCTAGGAGTGAGTGAGTGTTTCAGTTTTACGTCCCACCAACAGCTAAGGTCATACGGAGACGGGACCTCGGTTTAAAGACTCATCCGAAAGTTTGGAGAAACCCGGGATCGATCCTGCAATCCCTGGTTTGCAAGGCGAGTAGCATAACCACTACACCACGGAGGCTTCTATAATGGTTGGGGAAGAATCAAGGGATAAAACCTTATTACATATTTTTAGAAGAAAAGTGTCATTTTTAGAGCCATGAAGAATAGCATTACATCACATGTGTATGTTATCAGAATGAGCCCAAGTGTTAAAGTTCAAGTGCCGTCCGTCCGTAATCTACATTATGAAAACACGCCTACACAAACACATTGTAAAGAGCATCTTTCATCTGTGCCAATGCATGTTTTTTTCTTTAAACTTTATATATTAATAACTCAGCATATACAACCTATAAAAATGTATTTATTAAATTATGTAAATCAAAGTAGGATTCGGGAGGCCATCCTGACTGACTCCCTCCATGAGCTGATATCTGTGTCTAAATAAGTCTGTCTTAAAGGTGCATTATTGAGCTATCTGGAAAAAATGCCTCCAAAAATAAAATACATATAGCCGGTATTTTTCTTTAAAACAATACAAATGAATGCATTTTTTGCAAAAATGCGAACTATCTATCTATATATCCTGCAGCACCCTCTCTCGAGGAATATGTGCAGCTGCGCGCGCCAGAAAAAGAAAAGTGTGATAGAAGAAAAAGTATTAGATTTTAGGGGAATTGAAAGTAAAAACAGTGTTAGTAAAGTAGACATTAAAAGCAGATAAAAAAAATGTTTCACGGTTCATGGCATTGGGTGATGGAGGGTGCATATGGTCGATCTGAAAGAATCCAGATCGGAGCACACAACAGCATGAGGAGGAAGGTGATTCCATTGTACCACAGCCAAGGGGAAGAAACTGTATTTATAGTAACTGGCAGTAGTAGGGATTTGAATATAGTGCATAGTATGCATGTTTTTAGTAGTTCTGATTGGATGTCGGATGTATGTAGGGAGCGGAATCTCGACAAGGCCATATACTATCTTGTAGAACAATAGGAGGCAAGCATCTGCCCGCCTCTGTTCCAATGATCTCCATTCCAGGGTATTAAGCATCTGGGTCACACTACTATATGAAGAGTAGTCATGTTTGACCCATCTAGCTGCTCTTCTTTGGACTTGCTCAACCTTGTTTATATTTGACTGGGTATATGGGCTCCACACAGGGGAGGCATACTCAAGCTGGGGCCTAATAAGTGTATTATAAGCTGTTTCACGTATGCCTTGATGTTTGGTGCGTATATTCCTACGTATGAAGCCCAGGGTCCGATTTGCTTTGGTGGCCGAGTTATGAATGTGGGTGTTCCAAGTTAAATCACGGTAAACTCAAGGCCCAGGTACTTGGCATGATCAGCCTCCTGGAGGACTTCACCGTGGAGAATGTAATTGTGTCTAATGGGTTCTTTAGAACGGGAAATGTGTAGGACCTGGCATTTACCCGGGTTAAATTCCATTTCCCAGTTCTTTTCCCAAGTTTCAAGCTTTTGGAGGTCCCTTTGCAATAAGGTACAGTCAGCATCACTGCGGACAGCCAAATATATTACCGTGTCATCTGCAAAAAGTCTGACCTGTGAGTGGATCTGCTCTGGTAGGTCATTGATGTATAAAAGAAACGGGATCGGTCCCAGTACTGATCCTTGGGGAACCCCAGATGTGACCGGAATTTGGGATGAGGTTTCCCCCTCTAGGGATACACGTTGAGTACGGCCAAAAAGGAAAGCTTTGATCCAGTTTAGGGTGTTTGAGGTTATGCCATGTTGGTGCAGTTTGTGGAGTAATTTAATATAAACAACAATTATGATGACAGGTAAACGAGTTTGAGAGAGATTCCCTAACTAGGTTTCGAACACTAGTTAGATCTATTTTTAGTTCGTGACAAAAATAGAATCCTCATATATGACGTTACGCGACGTTCATTTTTAGCCTTGTTTGCTTAGGCCATGCCTGAATCGGAAAAAAATATGACGCTGAATACCATGCCATAAGCAACGACACACAGAGACGATACTGTCGCCATGTATGTGTAAAGTGACAGATTAATTTTTAGAACAGAAATTCCGAACACATGTTCAGAGCGAAGGGTAAACACGAATGAAAACGACCATTTTCACAAAGTTCTGAAGTTGTATTTGGCTCCAAAAGTATACACATGACAAAGGAGTATGCATTGAAGATAAAAACCAGAAAAAAAAATTTGAGACCCGGTAGCTCAATAATGCACCTTTAAATCTTATCTTTTATGTAGTTTCAAGATTTGAGAACTGGATTGAATGCACAACTCCATAGGCATTCCTTTGATACTACAAAACCTTTTGAATTAATTAAAGTTTACATTTTCTGAGAAAATAATTATCAAAAATCTCATTTTTTTAATTAAAATTTTAAAAATTTATCCAAATTCGATTCTTTAGATAAATATGTTCTAGTCTCTGTCAAGATTTCATTTTACTAGGAAAACTTGCCATATGTATCCTCTGTAGCTATGCCAAATTTTATGAAAACCCGAAGCCGGTAACACTGCAGTTTTACACCTTTAATGGATGCAGGTCGTTTCTGCAAAAATTACTGTTTTTTTTTTTTAAATCACCCAAGAACCTTACAAAAAGGCATTGCCCTAAAAATTCCTAACACTTATCTAATAAAAATGAGATGATACAAATCAAAATGAATACATCTTGAGCTGATCTAGCTTAGAAACCATTAAAATATCATGAATTATTGGTATTTGCATTTCATGTATACACAATGATCTATCCAAAATAGTAGATAGTACAACACTAAATCAAAAGGTATTCTAATCAACAAATTAGGCCTAACAACATATATTGATTTTTTATTAGCAGCAAAATTATGGTGAACATGTGCAACTTAATACAATGGCTTTACAGAAGTCATGCTACTAAAATAGGTGTAAGACAAGGACATCCATTATTTTCATTGTCATACCGAGATGGTGTACAAGAACGCAATGGTCAGTGGTTGTTTGTTACTAGTAAAAATAGTACTGTTCATAAATCCATGACCAGATTAAACCTTAGATATACTCTGTCTTTATGTACGCTGGATTCTTATCCTAACAAAACGTTACAGTGATCATTGGTCAGTATTTCCAAAAAGCGAAACTGACACTGATATTGAGTTTCTGTTGCAAAAGTTATCATTGCTATATTTGGTGTATACCAAGCTGTTCCATGACCTAGAGGAATTTCGCTATTAGGCAGGGAGAAACAGTGGCCTTCCTTACAGTACACATGCATAAAATGTCTCTTTTTCTGCATTGGTATTGTAACTGTTGACGTTTCTTTAGTGTCTTACTTTTTCTGTTGTTACTTTATCAATATAGTGGTTAATTTATTGGAAGCGAGCTTTTTAGTATTTTTTCTGGTTGTAAAACTTTCAACCACTTACCGAATGTTTCTGCGGAAAGCAGGTTCACTGTTCTTTTTAAGCACTGTTCTTGCTTGCTTTGTTGTTCATTAATGATTACCGGTACATTTCTGTGCAATTTATCTCCCAGTTTAGAAAGAGCATTGCAGTGCTTGGACAGAAAAAAGAGTAGGATTATTTCACATACATGGAACACATAATTCAGTTGTTACTTAAAAAATCTATATGAAATCTTTTTTCACTTGTACAAGACGTTGCTGAGCTTGTTGTTCTTTTGCACTTGTACTGTACTCGTCTTCTGTGAGTTTTCACATCTTCTGTGTAGGTGATATGTGTCTTTTAATTGTTTGGGTGGACTGCGTCTTATTATTGTGGCTCAGTCTGAATTCATATCACTTTACTTCATGGGTATCAGTTGAAATTATTCAGCTCAGTCTGAATTGATATCACTTTTACTACATGGGTATTTTAAAATATTGTAGAAATTGTTCTTAATATTAAGTGTTCTTGTAATATATTTGCTACAGCTGAGAAATATTTGACTGAGATTTAGACAAAAATGCTTCAGTCAAAGATTACTACTGTGTTTGTCCTGCTGGAAAAAGAGCTATCGGCATGTGTGTACACACAGTTAGTATCCTCTTTTCTCTTGGTCATTTGGCTTATCAGTCCACAAAACAGCCACTATCACAGGCCAACCACTCCAAGTCTTCAATGCTTTCATAGAACAAAGGATTAAACAGGCACAAATGGGACCCAGATAAGAAGTTGTAGATCTAGTAAATGGACTTGAACAGACTGAGTTAGGGTATATAATTATCATGTGGCTAACTGTTGAAAGAGATCATTTTCAGAACCAACCAAATTTCAAATCTTATCAGTAATGAGATAGCTACTCACAGATTGAATACTTATCATCACCAGTTTAACCTTTACCCTGCTGTAGGCGACAAGCCCTATCTTTGCAAACAGTGTAGATCCAGATCAGATGGCTTCTGAAGAAGCCATCTGATCAGGATCCACACTGTTTGTCATTCAGATTGTGAATTTGAACGAACTCATTATATCATGTAATCTGATTGGCTGAAAATCAAAAAAAGGTGTGGCAAAGTTAAATATTCAGCAGTTTAAAGGTTAAATGCTTCTTGATACTTTACATAATTATGTGCTTTGTAATGACTGTAACAACTGCTGAGATAGGTAAATGAAGTGAAAAACCAGACAACATAATCATGATCACATAAGTTTTGGAACACAGACAAAAGTACAATCGTGTGAATTCTAAAAGCAAATTTATTCAAATGGCCTTGGAATATAACTTCAGGAAGCCGTTTGGTTTCGCTCATAGGGACTATACAAAAAGATAGATTGCCTAGTGCAGATACAAATACTGAAAACCGTTTAATGGGTCTTAATGTCAAGGAAAAGTAACCCCAAGTGTTATTTGTTGTCCCTAGAGTAAACCTTTCTTTTTAAATGGACATGAGGGATAAACAAACAAACAAACAAACAAACAACAGTTAGACTTCAGAGTCATTAATCTCAAGTCGGATAACAAATCTCACTAAATCTGAAGCAACTTCTAAAATGACTGGTATGTTGTTGATTTGAATATTAAACACCACCTTAGCACTACTACCAAATTAGATAAGACAGACAGAAAGAAAACTATGCACATGATTTCATGGGTGCGTTGGATGATGTTTATCACCAAAACCTATGCGGTATAGTTCTGTAGATAAAATACTTTGTTTTGGCCATGGCGTTCAAAAGGGGGCAAATTTACCGAACTGGATGTTTTGAAATAATACTTATAATTATGCTATGAACTACTAACACAAACCATACTATACTATACTATAGCCATCCCAATTTAAAACAGTTGTAAAGTATTATTAAACAGCATGACCGAAACATGATAATCATAGGAATATGTATTCACAGGAATTCACATTTTGCTGAATCTGGACTATCTGTATTCAGTTTGTTAGAACACAATGTTACCGGTCCTCAATTTCCATGAAATTTCATCTACATATTCCTAAGATATATGAACAGTTTTCATACTAAAATGGGGTCTTGACAAAAATTGGAACATGGTAAAATTGCATATAAAATCGTATTGAATACAAAATTTGAAGCTGATATATGGGGATACCATCAAAGAAAACAGAATGCCCAGCCATTATTACTAGACATATGAAGCCATTCATAGTATCAACTAACTCACCAATTATGGCTTTAATTCATAAAACATTGCAGCATTATATATATGAAACTCTGAATACTGTAGACAGGTTTATATCAGAGTACTCTCTGTTGTGATAGAGACTTCATAAAAATGTAATAAATTTACTACGGAAATGACATTTAAAAGTGAATGCATAGTAATTATGATGGTTATACCCAAGGCAATTATTGTGCATAATTTTATCAAATTCCAAGCGTGGGCAGAAACCAATGTAAATTTCCTATACCATGAAAGACCCCCCTTTGATCTAAAAAATAAAAATGGAAATTTTCAAAATGAAAAATTGTGATATTTTTCTTATTTGTGCCCATAGAAAAGAGTGTGGGTACACGTTAGAACCGGTGGTTCTAATGAGTACCCACAATCTGTATTTTCGAGCAGAAATAAGAAAAAGAAAAAAAAGCTTTATCCCTGTAAACTCCAGTTTTACTACATGTATAAAAAAGTTAGGTTCAAAGGGCCAGAATTATAGGCTTGCTTTCTAGTGCCAGCTTCCTACCGGGAAATTAATAAAAATGGTTTTGTTACACTAAAAATAAAAGTCTCACATTCGTGCTCATTTCTTATGAAGTTTATGTAACTGGCCAAAGATGGTCACTTTCCTCTGTGATCCTATCAATACTTTATTTCTTGTGGCGCGGCTCAGGAATTATACATTTTTTGTAAAGTCTTCTATCCTAAAAAATATTTTTACTTTCAGTATGTTATAGAGAAGCAGATGATGGTCAACTAGATGCCTTTATAGAGGAGGTGGAACAAGAAGGTCGGCTAACAGGAGAAACTAAAGTTCTCCTGGAAAAATTAGATGAAGCTCCTAAAGAAAAAGAGGACAGTAAACCAACGGTAAAACCATTTATCCTTAACCCTTGACCTGCTGAATGTTTAAATATGACACACCCACTACTGATTATCAACCAATCAGATTACTTGATTCAAATTATTGCAATAAATTCATAAACTGAATGACAAACAATGAAGATCATGATCAGATGGCTTCTTCATCTGATCTGGATCTACATTGTTTGAAAGATAAGACATACCCGGGCTCTGCATGACAAGGGTTAAACTGATTGTACTCTTAACATTACAAAAACACGCCTATTCACATATGTTGAAAAATATTACCACAAAAAAAGATGAAATTTTAGATAAGAAATTCTGATATTTTTCATAGTTCTGCTCAGAACATAGATTGTGGGGACTCATTAGGACCGCCTCGGTGGTATCTTACTAGATGTCACTGGATGCAGAATATGCAAAGTAATAATTACTGAAACCTTCAAACTATATATGAGCCCCGCCAAGCGAATTTGTGTCTTCGAGCATTCCGTCATGACAAATTTTAACTGCGCATGCCCAGCCATTCAGAGGGGCCAGGGATATGGCTTTCTGGCTGAAGGTTCCTCTTGATTCACTGCTTGTATGAGCGAGCAGCGAAGGTTCTGGCGAGACTGCGCGGATGCGCAGGCTCGCCTGAACCTTCGCTGCTCGCATAGGCGATAAGTACCAAAATCGCTTGACGGGGCCCATATATAATTTGAAAAGAATAATTAGCCTCAGTTTTGACCGGTCTTAGAAATGGAATTTTACTGTATATTGATAAATGTTTTTTATGCTGCAGAACTATGTAAAGTCTAGCTGGTGGGATGTTTCACTAGATTCCTGTCAACGTCCAAGATTCGTGTATGTCCAAGAAACAGATTACTGGAAACCATATACATGTAGAGGTAACTATACTTTTATGTTCCTTCCGTTTTCCCAGATCAGAGGTGGTATCCAAATACTAACTTTCTTATATCTGCACGAAAACATATAATGTGGGTATTCATTAGTAGCGCCTCGCCGAGGAACTTATTCTAATGAATACCCACTACATATGTTTTCTTGCAGAATTAAGAAAAATAAAACTACGTTTTCGGGTAAAAAGCGCATTGTCTGGATCTATTGTTCCTATTACATTTTGTACCTTCTTTTTTCTTCTTCTTCTTCTTTAGAAGCCTCCGTGGTGTAGTGGTTTCGCTACTCGCCTTGTAAACCAGGGATCGCAGGATCGATCCCGGGCTTCTCCAGACTTTCGGATGAGTCTTTAAACCGAGGTCCCATCTCCGTATGACCTTAACTGTTGGTGGGACGTAAAACTAAAACTCACTCACTCACTCTTCTTCTTCTTTGCGCATATGTCCAAAGACGCAATTTTACTTGGCTGAGCTTGTGGACAATATTTCGTAACTAGTCAGTAGATACAACCAAAAAGTTTCAACTTATTGTTTTGTTGTTTTTTTCCATTGCACATAAAGCTGTAAGCCTTCTCGAAGGTGCGGACGTTTGATAATTAGGTCTTACATGGTGGGGAAAACTTAAGTACCTAAAAAGCAAAAAAAAAAAAAAAAAAAAAACACTGACCTTGGACGGGCCACATGCAACCCTGAATCGAACTCAGCTCACATTGACGACAAACGAGGGACATGCTTTACCCTATTCGGGCTTGTTTTGCTTAATTGGGTTAGGAATTCACTATGACTAACCATACTAGACACTGCTATAAGCTATTATAAACAGAATTAGAGTCCTCGTTAATAACACTTGACCAGTTTTCATTGAAAATTTTACCACCAAAAATGAAAATTTTCAAACAAAAATTATGACATTTTTCTTATTTCTGCTCAAAACATAGATTGTGGGAACTCGTTAGAACTGCATCGACGAGGTGGTTCTAACGAGTACCAACAATCCATGTTTTCGGACAGAAATAAGAAAAATAATGTATACCCCTGTCTTGAAACCCCCGTTTTACTATATAAAAGTGGGGTTTAAGTCGGTCAAAAATATTCTGGCGTGTTTTCATAATGTAATGAATGAGCTTTTCAGGCTATCAGAATGAGAAAAAAAAATCCTCGTTTTCCTCTTTATACGTGTAATATGGGATTTGCCCGATAGTTAAACCCAAAAGCACCAATATTGAGCATAGCAGACTGCATTTTAAATGGAAGATCTTACACGAGTGTTCATGTATTATTGAATTTATTAAAAGAGTTGAGGTAAAGGGATAAAATGCTAGGCGTACATAGTTCAGCTTAGATCGGTTTTTAATCAGATTGACCGAATTTATTACATGGCGTTATTACATTCTCAGACGCGACATCGTATGATATTTTTGCGTCTTTTTCATGGAATAAACAGGCTTGGTATTTTATGTGAATTAACTGCTTTGCCTTGAGCACCCGTCACGAAGTAGCAGACTGTGTTTTCAAATTTTCAGGTTGATCATCTGATTGGCAGATGATTCACATGAAATTTCAAACCTGATTTTCTTTGACAGATGACCCGCTAGTGGTTCAAATGAAATTTCAGTTGATTTTTACAAATAAAAAAAATGTCGTCTGCTCTGCATCTTTTTTTTTACACTCCATATATTTACACTGTATTAATCTGATGTTTTCTTCACAGACTCCTCGAGCAACAGTACTACAGCAGACGTTTCTCCGTCGTTCGTACCTGCATACCACACAACCCTAAATCCACATAAAGTAAAGAAACATAACAAGCTTCGGAAGTTGTTTTGTTGTTGACGTGACTGAGAAATGGCTATGTGACCAAGGAAACAGAATCTATGGGATGTTCTGAAAGAATGTCGCTTCTTTGAAAGAAACAGGGTTCCACGAAAATTTGCTGTATTCTTGGGTTTGTGGTTTATCAATCAACCCAAAGTTAATACTTTTGCTGCGGCTATATTGGTGTTGTCCACGTGGTCGTCACTGACCAATACAATTAAAACATGTGCAAAGTAGCGTGCTGAATGTGTTAAATAGAATGGTTACGTGACCCAGACTATCTCTGCAAACAAAACATTACGAAAACATGCTTATATATTGAAATATATTGGAAATTTGACCACCAGAAAAATGAAAATTTTCAATAAAAAAAAAATCTGATATTTTTCTTATTTCTCCTCAAAACATAGATTGATAGGTACCCGTTAGAACCGCCTCGACGAGGCGGTTCTAACGAGTACCGACAATCTTTGTTTTTGAACAGAAGTAAAAAAAATACAGTCTATACCCCTGTAAACCCAGTTTTACTATAAAAGTTGGATTTAAGAGGGTCAAAATCATATAGGCGTGTATTCGTGGTGTATGTAGGGTGTTCTGAAAGAATATCATTTTCTTATGATAGCATTTGGATACCAAACTCATGAACCACAATGCTTCCTTTTATTGAGCTAAAATGACATGTTTCTACTGAAAATTTGTAATAATTTCTTATTTATGCTCCAAGCATAGATTGTGGATGCACGTTAGAACCGCCTTATTTTGACTGTTGATCATGAGTCAACTGATTAAGTCTGGAGGGAGGTAAACCTTACCAAAATGCTTAGCCTGTTCTACACTCTTACTGAGGGCAATTGGGGGTAAATTCCCCCCCCCCCCCCCACACACACACACACAAAAACCCCTCAAATATTTTACAAAGGCGAGCGATTTTCCGATTCACTGATTCCCTGTTTGCAAAGTGATGGAGTTGTCATTTGAAACAAATGTTCTGGTGATCATTGAAAATGATATTGCAGTATATGGACACCGAGTAGATTCAGGTCGAAGGGGGGACGCAGTGACAGCATATAACCTTGCTCGCACGAAAACGGGCACCAAATTATTAATTTGTTTGCACTCAAAATATTGTGCAGTCCAATTTTGAATTTTGAGTATTCCAAAATATGCGCACACTCCAAATGTGTGCTTCAAGATTTTGTAACATTCCAAAAATTGCGCACTTCCTATAGTACGCTCCAAATTTTGTAACAGAGTATTCCAAATATTGCGTACATCCTGTTTGTACGTTCCACAATTTTTTAACATTCCAAATATTGCGCACATCCTGTTTGTACGCTCCAAATTTTGTAACAATCCAAATATTGCGCACATCCTATTTGTACGCTCCAAGTATTCCAAATATTGCATACATCTTGTTTGTATGCTTTACAATTTTTAGCATTCTAAATATTGCGCACATCCTGACTGTACGCTCCAAATTATGTAACAATCCAGATATTGCGCACATCCTATTTGTACGCTCCACTCTATCCCAACTCTTGTGCACTCCAATTTATGCACTCCAACTAATCTTGACAGTGAGCCCTCCGTAATGTGCACTCCAAAATGCATTCCATGACACGCATTCCATACCATCTTCTGCATTATGCAATGCATACCATGTAATCCATCCCATATTACATATATTCAAATAGCCCCGGCTGCACGTGCGAACCTTACTTATGACTTGCAATTTAGAAATTTTTAGTATGACCCTGGGGGGAACACATCCTCAGGCTATGGCGAACCATTTCCATGAGAAGACGCCACCCAGTTCAAGATGTTCTGAAAGAAACAAGCCTCAGCTCTGCTCCCAGCAACCAGTACCCGGAATCTAGGCTCAAGAACAAATCTTCAGGCTATGGCGAACCACTTCCATGAAGGAGATGCCACCCAGTCCAAGTAGAAGTCCTGAAAGAAACAAACTTCAGCCTTGCCCCCAGCAACCAGTATTTGGAATCTAGGCTCAAGGCGTAAAGTTTCATTACAACCAAACAGCTGTCTAAGCCAAGCGCCGCCCTATCGAATGCTGAATTCCGCATTGCACCTCGAAGCTCAGCTGATCAAAAGTCAGCAGAATCTCTCGGTGAAGAAATTAGGTGGCCATAAACAACAGATCCGGAGTCTACATCATAGTGTAGATTATATTTTCTTGTCCTTTGGGATCATTGATTCCATTATGGAAATTTGAAAATATCTGATGGTCACTGATGAGGCCTAATTGGCCGAAACTAGCTAGTCTAGATTTATCTGTGATCTTTGTTATAACTTTATACTTGTATAGTCTTAATATGTGTTTGTCGACAAAATAGCCCTAGGCTAATGTTAAATTGTTGTAAATTATGAATGTCGACTTTAAATAAAGCTTCTTATATCTTGTATCTTGTATCTAGTCTGGCCCAGAAAACATGCACACTCCATATTTTTCACTTCTGTAGTGTATGCCTTGCTTCCAAAGGCCATCTTTAATTAGGACATGCCAGCCTCAGCACCAGGAGGCACCAAACAAGCCTGAAATGAAAAGAACTTAAGACAGTATCAGGTATTAAACTTCCTGGACTGCCAATAAGATCACAACGACAGCGGCGGGTGGGTGGGTTTTAGATTCCTCTTAAAAATACAACTTTCTTTTGCTGGATTTGAAAACGGAAAAGGAAGGTTTCCCTGAGCATGCGCAAGACGCCAAACCATAGTTTGGCCCTTAAGACGCTTGACTGCTGAATAACAAACACGGTGCAAGCGTCCAGTAACCTGGACCAACTGTCATGGTAGATGACGAGATCGAAATTGAGATCAGACATTGTTTAAACCTAAATAATGAGAGGTCAAGCCACCCTGAAGCTGCAATCATGACACATTAATGACAGTCCATTCAATTTGTTCGCACCAAATAAATGGGATTATCATTTAGTTGATAATCCCTATTATTAAGGATGCTCACTCATACAACAAAATATATATAGATACAACTACTTTTATATATCTCCTTTTTCACATAGTTAATAAAACATTATTTCAATAATGTGTTTTAGTCTCTACAATATCTGGCAGTATATGGACACCGAGTAGATTCAGGTCGAAGGGGGGACGCAGTGACAGCATATAACCTTGCTCGCACGAAAACGGGCACCAAATTATTAATTTGTTTGCACTCAAAATATTGTGCAGTCCAATTTTGAATTTTGAGTATTCCAAATATGCGCACACTCCAAATGTGTGCTCCAAGATTTTGTAACATTCCAAAAATTGCGCACTTCCTATAGTACGCTCCAAATTTTGTAACAGAGTATTCCAAATATTGCCTACATCCTGTTTGTACGCTCCACAATTTTTTAACATTCCAAATATTGCGCACATTCTGTTTGTACGCTCCAAATTTTGTAACAATCCAAATATTGCGCACATCCTATTTGTACGCTCCAAGTATTCCAAATATTGCATACATCTTGTTTGTATGCTTTACAATTTTTAGCATTCTAAATATTGCGCACATCCTGACTGTACGCTCCAAATTATGTAACAATCCAGATATTGCGCACATCCTATTTGTACGCTCCACTCTATCCTAACTCTTGTGCACTCCAATTTATGCACTCCAACTAATCTTGACAGTGAGCACTCCGTAATGTGCACTCCAAAATGCATTCCATGACACGCATTCCATACCATCTTCTGCATTATGCAATGCATACCATGTAATCCATCCCATATTACATATATTCAAATAGCCCCGGCTGCACGTGCGAACCTTACTTATGACTTGCAATTTAGAAATTTTTTAGTATGACCCTGGGGGAACACATCCTCAGGCTATGGCGAACCATTTCCATGAAGGAGACGCCACCCAGTTCAAGAAGTTCTGAAAGAAACAAGCCTCAGCTCTGCTCCCAGCAACCAGTACCCGGAATCTATGCTCAAGAACAAATCTTCAGGCTATGGCGAACCACTTCCATGAAGGAGATGCCACCCAGTCCAAGTAGAAGTCCTGAAAGAAACAAACTTCAGCCTTGCCCCCAGCAACCAGTATTTGGAATCTAGGCTCAAGGCGTAAAGTTTCATTACAACCAAACAGCTGTCTAAGCAAAGCGTCCCCCCTATCGAATGCTGAATTCCGCATTGCACCTCGAAGCTCAGCTGATCAAAAGTCAGCAGAATCTCTCGGTGAAGAAATTAGGTGGCCATAAACAACAGATCCGGAGTCTACATCATAGTGTAGATTATATTTTCTTGTCCTTTGGGATCATTGATTCCATTATGGAAATTTGAAAATATCTGATGGTCACTGATGAGGCCTAATTGGCCGAAACTAGCTAGTCTAGATTTATCTGTGATCTTTGTTATAACTTTATACTTGTATAGTCTTAATATGTGTTTGTCGACAAAATAGCCCTAGGCTAATGTTAAATTGTTGTAAATTATGAATGTCGACTTTAAATAAAGCTTCTTGTATCTTGTATCTAGTCTGGCCCAGAAAACATGCACACTCCATATTTTTCACTTCTGTAGTGTATTCCTTGCTTCCAAAGGCCATCTTTAATTAGGACATGCCAGCCTCAGCACCAGGAGGCACCAAACAAGCCTGAAATGAAAAGAACTTAAGACAGTATCAGGTATTAAACTTCCTGGACTGCCAATAAGATCACAACGACAGCGGCGGGTGGGTGGGTTTTAGATTCCTCTTAAAAATACAACTTTCTTTTGCTGGATTTGAAAACGGAAAAGGAAGGTTTCCCTGAGCATGCGCAAGACACCAAACCATAGTTTGGCCCTTAAGACGCTTGACTTCTGAATAACAAACACGGTGCAAGCGTCCAGTAACCTGGACCAACTGTCATGGTGGATGACGAGATCGAAATTGCGATCAGACATTGTTTAAACCTAAATAATGAGAGGTCAAGCCACCCTGAAGCTGCAATCATGACACATTAATGACAGTCCATTCAATTTGTTCGCACCAAATAAATGGGATTATCATTTAGTTGATAATCCCTATTAGTTAATTTGCATAATTTTTAACACACAAACAAATAACTTTACATTCCATTTCCCAGCCAGCATAGACTGTCGGGCCGACAGCGATACGACGTGGCGACGTCGTATCGCTGTCGGCTCGACGTTAGCCCGTTTTTGTGCTGGCTGGGATGTTTTTATATGTTTCTGATATTCAAAGATGTTGCCCCTGTATATTAATTTTAAATGAGCCAGCGCACGACAAAACCTACAATAACTCGTGTGCGTCCATCGCAGACTCAGATCAGCCTGCGCATCCATATAGTCTAACATGAGACTTTTCTTGCTGCTTGAAGTAGCATTGGGCCCTTTCTGTCCTTAAGCGCACAACGAAGACTCTGGTCAGACTGCGTGGATGCGCAGGCTGATCTGAGTCTTCGTTGGGCGCACATGTCTTATTGTAGGTTTTGTTATGCGCTGGCTCAAATGTTAAATGAACTGGCCCATTAGAAGAAAGTCTTTAGCATTCATACTCAAAAGGGCAGTCGCAGTCCACTAATATGGTTTGTTTGTGTTTGTTTTGGAGTTAAACGGCCCAGTGAACACTATTTTAGGTCATTTTGAGCCGATCAGTTCACCTATCACACTTTTCCAGGACAGGCTTATACGTAAGCGGTTAACCAGCCAGTACAGTGCACATTCTGGAATCGTTTGGCAAAGTAAGTAAGCCTACTTTGCGCAGGACAAGTACTGAATTTCACGCTTTATGCAGAGCAAATGGAAACAAGTTTTATTCATCGTTTAAGAAATGTAAATGATACATGCGATTTTATCCACCGTTTAAGAAATGTAAATGATAGTTTTGTTTAAGATATATCGGTATATGTACATTTTTATCACCAGACATTATCTGTGCAATAATATTGATGATTTTGTTATTGTTTTCAATAAACACATTGCATTAGAAAATGTTATATATGCGTTTTACTCTGTAAATTCACATTGTTCGCAATGCTGTACATTTTTTCTTACCCCATCGTAAGATGTCGTCTATTTTGTCATCTGCTGCGTCTTGCAAACTTTTTTAAAAATATACCACTGGAACGTTTCTAAAGATCACATTTTATAATGTCTACTACTTTTAATAGATTGAAACGACATGAGAAATTAGATTAGTTTTGGAAGTGTTGTTCATTTCAGAATACATTGTTATTAAAGTAATGGCCAAGTAAGTGTTCATTGATGCGTGAATATGGCGGATGTGTTCATTGATGCGTGAATATGGCGGATAGAACGTAAGGGCCGAAAATCATCATTTTTAGGATTGCTGGCGGAAATCCACTAGTCTGTGAGTTTTAGCTGAATTAATAGCGTGGATGGTGCCCGTGGGCATTGATTACGGCCTGACATCGCCGTCCCATGCTACCCATAAGTCTACGGAGCTTATGATGAGGAAGATGGGCCCAGTCCTCAATGACAGCCTCTCTGAGCTCCCGGACAGTTGCTGGTTGGACCTGGTGAGAAGAAATTGCTTTCTGCAGCATATCCCATGCACGTTCTATGGGATTTAAATCAGGGGATCTTGCTGGCAAATCCAATCGCCCAAGTATAGCTTGCTCAAGGTACCGGTTAGTGATGTGCGCCTTATGTGCACGGGCATTATCATCCATCAGAATGCAATCAGGACCTATAGCACCTGCATATAGGCGAACATGAACATCCATCATTTCATTGACGTACCTCTCTGCTGTCTGTGTGCCGTTATCGATGACGTGCAGGTCCGTTTTCCCGTGAGCGCTAATTCCTGCCCACACCATAACTGAACCCCCGCCATAGCCATCATGCTCTGCAACACAAACTTCATCAAAACGTTCATTTCGCATCCTCCAGACCCTAGCCCGTCTGTCAGTGAAGTCCACACAAAACCTGGACCCATCAGTGAAAAGAATTGGGGTCCTGTCATTAAGGGCCTACGTAACATGATATCATGCCCTGAACATGGTGTCGTGTCAATGGGGTGCGTATTGCAGGTCGTCGTGACCTCAAGCCAGCTTCATGCAACCGATTTCTAATGGTGAACACCGGTAGTGTTCTGCAAGGCGCTACGTAACGTTGTTGCTTGTTGAACCGGTGTTGTCGGGCTTGTAGAGCGATAAATCGGTCTTGAGCTCGAGTTGTTGAGCGTTCACGACCTCCGGCGTGCTTATGCATTACGTTTCCAGTCAAATGGAATCGAGTCCTTATTCTTGAGACAACGTGAAAAATCTTCCCATGCTTATCGTGCAAAATGTACATGTCAAATCAATCACGGCATAACACGTTTATGAAGCCCGAACATCGAGTGTGTGTGTGTGTGTGTGTGTGTGTGTGTGTGTGTGTGTGTGTGTGTGTGTGTGTGTGAATTCGGGTTTAACGTCGCTTTCAACAATTTTTCAGTCATATCACGACGGTGTCTGGTTGCGACAGGGAGCTCAATGCTCACTTTTATAGTGCTGCCGCACTGAAGTATCATGTCCCAGACACATTATCCTGACACTGGGTCGACCAGTCCTAGCTCTACCCCGTAAATCTGAGTGCCAAGCGAGGAGCAGCTAGTACCATTATGAACGACTTTGGTATGTCGCGGCCTGGGATCGAACCCGTGACCTCCCGTTCCTCTGCCAACTGAGCTATCGGGGCCGGTAATTTACCCTTAGTAGCAATTTGATTATATATGGTGATAATATGAACAAAATAGCTAACGTCAAAATGTGATCCTTATCAAACTTTCAGTAGTTTATTTTTTGCACACAGGCAAGCAGTATGCACTCTGATCAGTAGTCTGATCTGGGTTCACTCTGATTGCAACAATTACATTTAAATTAACCAGCAGACGATAATTGTTGTGATTGACAACTTAAGGTTTATTATAAAGTTCTGTTGTACTTGGCATCTATCCTCGACATGTCGACCATGGTAGCCAAAATAAACTTTGGTTCCCAGCCAGCTTCTGTGTGTTCTCTCAGCCGATGTACAGCACAACCAACAAAATATTTCGGCGAACCGCACTGGCTGGCTGATCTAAGCCGTTGTGCAGATATTGCATAAAAGGAGAGGAATCGCTGACTGGTTTGCGTTCTTTCAGTGTTGTTATTTTATTTTGGACTGGTTTTACTATCAGACTGGTGAGGTAAAGGTGCCGTGTATCTTTCCAGTTAATGCGACGTCGGATTGGCGTTTTCTTACGTCATGACATAAATGCAACGTTACATCAACGTTGTCGACGTTGATGTGACATTGCCGCAGCGACGTGTGCTTGCTGGCTTGCAACACTGGGGCGTCCAACTGATGTTGACTAACACATCACGTGAACAAGTCCTTGAAATGAAGACCCACCTAGACCCCACTTTATATAGAGAAAACTGGGGTTTAGGGGGTATTCATTATTTTACTTATTTCTGCTTCAAGACATAGGTTGTGAGTACTCGTTAGAACCGCCTCAATGAGGCGATTCTAACGAGCACATACAACCTATGATTTGAGTATTTATGCGAACAATATCAAGGATTTTCATCATTGGGGAGATTTGAAATATGCACTATGTCATACGGGTGAGTTATCGTAATGGTTGGGCAAGGCCTGCTGTCCTTGAATCAGGTACGGGTAAAATTCTGTTTCTGCTGTCCCTCACTTTCATCTCCTGTACTATCTCTTCTGTCTCTTTCCTTTCTTTCTCTGGGAAATAACATAGAGGATCTTACATGAGTGCTCATGTATTATTGAATTTATTAAACGAGTTGAGGAAAAGAGATGAAATGCGAGGCTTTGCCGAGCATTTTATCCCCTTTCCTCAACGAGTTTAATAAATTCAATAATACACGAGCACGAATGCAAGATTCTATTTATTATATGACATTTAAAACGCATTTTATTCACGATTGATTACAAAAATGTCAATATTCCGCCCTTAGTAAACGCGACGTCGTTAAGTACGTTGTAACGTTACGGGGCGTATCTAGCTAATTTGCACATTTTATCCACTAGTGGATTATCGAAAATATTGCACGGCGTTATTACACTCTCAGACGCGACGTCATATGATAAACAAAATTACACAATCAATCAACCGATCAATCAATCAATCATGTAACGGCTTAATCTGCATTATGGCCTTTGTTTTTATGGGAATTTGGTTCCATTTCTGCAGTCCTGGCCATTGTTGAGGAAACAACGCTTTAATCAGAAACAGAAGGTAAGATATATGGGTCTCCGGGTTAACACTACCAAAGTTTTCTATTTACATCTTTACTAGTGGGCCACTAGGTCGGTGCTCTGCGAAAATAATTGATGGCTCTTGTATAAAAGTATATATCTTAATGATAAAACAGCACTCGTTTGTTACGTCATATTTACTGTGCCAAGAAAAAGCTGCTCAGGTATGTTCGTTCAGCGAAAAGCTGAAAATCTACGCTGTGCACTAAATGGAATCACTTTAAGGGGAAAGCGAACATCTTCAGGGGAGGCAACTCCTGCAAAAGTACTTTTGTCGCCCGTGTCAATAGGGGTCAACTCTTAAAGGAAAGAATTTGCTCCTGAGGAGCAAATTCTTTCCTTTAAGAGTAGACCCCTTTTTCAGTGGGGGCAGAGTTTATAGAAAAGCGAACAGGAAGTCCCGAAAGTTGTCTCCATTTGAAAAATGGCGGAAAAAACTTCCCTGTGTTCACATTCCCCTTAACTCAAATTGCTTAGTGAGTTTCTAACCAAGGATAAATCAAAGCACTGACACCGCTGGTCGTGACATAGACTGGTAATATTTCGCTACCTTTACATTCCTGTAATTTAAGCTAACCGTGTAGACTCTGATCAGACGTCTAGCCATTAAATACCTGCACTGCAAGCAAATAAGGTAGACCCTGATCAGGCGCCTGATCTGGATCAGCACTGTTTGCCAAAGCCAACACATGATTCCAAACTATATTTTGTAGATTCCCTCTTACACAACATGTGACGTGTACCTCTTGTTATACCTGATATTGCAAGGCCTGTTGTCCTTGCAGCAGGTAATGGGGAGGAGGAGGGGGGGGGGGGGGGGGGAGGATACAAAATGGCCCACAGGGGTTGACCTGTCTTTAAACCCAAATCAATCAAATCTTGCGCAACACTCTGACTTCATAGCGATGAGAATAGCGCGGCAATTCTCCATAAATAACCATTGCCTGGATTTTTTTTGCAATACGTGATAGTCACGTAGACATCAGGGTCTTGTTGTTCAAAGCATCGTTAGCTTAACGAGCTTGTTACTGGTTACATTGTTAACTGTTCTAGCAAGTGCAATATCTAAAATTTTGGTATTTTTGTTGACAAAATGTGAGCAGCTTTTGCAAATGCAAAAGCTGTTCACATTTTTCAGCAAAAATATAAGAATATTTGCCATATTAAATGATCAAAGTTTTAACGATACGTTAACTAACGAAGTCGTTAGTTTTGAACAACTGGCCCCAGTACTGAAGAGCTTTGTGTTAAGTGATAAGTTTGGCTCGATTCATGAATACAATCGACCCAGAAATTAACAAAATTTATTCCACTTATAAACCTCAAAAGAAGTTTTTTTTTCACTCCTGGCTTCGCGTTCATTCGGTGAAATAAAAATCGATCTTACACAGAAAAAAATAAAATATCCTCTATATCCTTGTCTCATCTCAAGCTATGAAGGAAAGTGATGAAAATGCCGAGATTGTCCTACAAGAACCCTCTGCTTATGTCACGTCATACCATAACTACAGTCAAACTTCAATGACTCGAACAACTTTGGGACCACGAAAATCTGTTCGAGACAGGGGTAGTTCGAGCCACTGCGGGCTACTGCCAGGACATCTTTTCGGTGTTCTATAATGAAAAGTTATGCTGTGTGTACTCATTAGAATCGCCTCATCGAGGCGATTCTAATGAGTACACACAGTATACATTTGCAAGATAAGACGAAAATATCCTAATTTTTACCCTCCCTATTTCTTATGTAGAGAAATTCCATTGGGACTGAAGAACGGGTTCGACTCAGCCATGGTAAACGAGCCATCGGTGTTCGAGCCATCGAAATTCTACTGTATAAATGTTGCCATTGAGATTGTTGGTGTCCACTGCATTTAGAAAACTCATTTGAGGAATAAGTGTGCGAATGTTCCGTCGTCCATCGTCCGTCCGTCCGTGCGTTCGTCTGTCCACAATTTCAAATTATACCCCATGGCCAGTCTTGATCAAATTTAATGTGAAGCATTATCAGGTTTGGGAAAGGCTGCATATGGTATTCGGGGTGATCGGATTGGAATTCTGGTTGCCATGGCAACATATAACTCACATAGACTTATCATTGGGAAAACTTCGAAAAATCCAGAAGGCCGGGAGCTAAGATATTTAGTATGAAGTAATGTCAAGCTGTCCCCTATATGAATCCTGCCAATCATGCCCCTTGGGTCCATAGACTTGCAATGGGAAAAACTTCAAAACTCTTCTTCTCTGAAACCATAAGGCCTTTAGCTTAGATATTTCGTATATACGAGGGTAGGCTGAAAAGTTCCGAGCCTGACCAAGATCCAATGGTTTGTCCATGCTGAAAGTGCCTTATTTTTCAACATAGTCTCCCTTCCTGTCCATACACTTCCTCCAGCGATGCCGGAGTCCTTGGACCCCAGTGGTATAGAAGGTCTCATCTTAATCCCTGAAAAACTCCTCCACAGCAGCCATCACCTCCTCGTCTTGACCGATAATGCTGCCCAGCAAAGTGCTTTTTCATGTTTGGAAACAGGAAATAATCTGATGGAGCTAGATCAGGTGAATACGGAGGGGGATCGACAAGTGTGAAGCCACAGTCATGCACAGCAGCCATTGCGACAACCGATTTATGAGCAGGCGCATTGTCCTGACGGAACAAGCCCCTTTTGTCAATGTTCCGGGTCGTTTAGCCTTAATTGCTTTTCGCAATTGCTTTAGCAGATCTGCATAACACTCCCCATTAATTGTTCTGTCCTTTTGAAGGTAATCTATGAATATTATACCCTTAGCATCCCAGAACACTGATGCCATCACCTTCCCTGCAGAGGAGACGACCTTTGCCTTCTTTGGAGGGGGTGAGCCAGGGTGCTTCCATTGCATGGATTGTCTTTTGGCCTCTGGCTCAAAGTGATGAACCCAACACTCATCCTGAGTGACAAAACGGTCAAGAAAACCATCTTGGTCTGCTTCAAAAATAGCCAAGTTGGCTTGTGCAGGTTCAGTCTGGTCAACTTTTGGTCAGGCGTCAAAAGCCGTGGCACCCATCTGGCGGAAACCTTCGACATTCCTAATTCACTGTGTAGAATAATCTCTACACGTTCACGGGAGATGGCAACAGTGTTAGCTAACTGATTCACAGTTAAACGCCTGTCATCCATCACGGCCCTGTGCACTTGGCTGATGGTTTCCTCAGTTGTTGCCGTTTTGGGTCGTCCACACCGGTCATCATCTACAAGGCTGTACTTGCCCATCTTAGAATTTGCTGCCCACCTTTTCACGGTTGCATACGAAGGAGCATCATCCCCTAATGTAGCAACCATATTGGCATGGTTGTCCTTAGGAGCTAACCCTTTTTTATGGAGGTACTTGATGACACTACGATGCCAGATTTTGTCCATTTTCTTAAAAACGTGCTAGTTTCAATTTTCAAAGTCTAGAATTTCTACGTTATTGCAGGTAAACTTGAACTCATTTGAGTCAAATCAAGTAATAAAGGTTTGGATTTAATGAATACAAAATTTCATGGCTGTTCGATGCCTGCTTCTTGGTCAGGCACAGAACTTTTCAGCCTACCCTCGTAGCAACATCTAGTGGTCAACTACATAAAACCTGCCAATTATGCCCCAGGCGTCCAAATTGGCTACGCCTTGGGGCTAATCAGCTCTCATAAACTTACAATTGGAAAAACTTCAAAAATCTTCTTCTGTGAAACTATAAGGCCAAGAGCTTAGATATTTAGTATGTAACAAAGTCTGTTGTTCCTCCACATAAATCCTGCCAGTCATGCCCCTGGGTTCCAAACTGGCCACGCTTCGGGGGCTTATCAGCTTCCATAGACTTACACTGTGGAAAAATCTTCTTCTCTTAAACCACTAGACCCAGAGCTTAGATATATAGTATGTAGCAACATCTCGTGGTCAACTACATAAATCCTGCCATTCATGCCCCTGGCGTCCAAATTTGCCACGCCCCGATCCATATCAGTCCCGATAGACTTATAATGGGAAAAACTTATTTTCTGAAAGTATAAGGCCTAGAGCTTAGATATTTAGTATGAAGCAACGTCAAGTTGTCCTCTACATAGTCCTGCCAATCATGCCCCTGGGATTCCAAAATGGCCTCGCCTCGAGGGTTGATCTCCCCTATAGACTTATAATTGAAAAAAAAAAAAAAACTTCAAAAATCTCATTCTGTGAAACCATTAGGCATAGAGCTTAAATATTTAGTATATGGCAACGTCTGGTCGTCCCCTACATAAATCCTGCCAGTCATGCCCCTGGGGTCCAAACTGACCATGCCCATGGGGCTTATCGGCTCCCATAAACTTACAATGGGAATATTTCAAAAATCTCGTCTCTAAAACCATCAGGCCCAGAGCTTAGATACTTAGTATGTAGCAACATCTAATGGTCACCTACATTAAACAGCCAGTCATGCCCCGTGGGGTCCAAATTGTCCACCCACTGGAGCTAATCAATTCCCATAGACTTATAATGGGAAAAACTTCAAAAAATCTTCTTCTCTGAAACCAAAAGGCCTAGAGCTAAGAATTTAAGTATGAAGCAATGTCAAGTGGTCCTCTTTAAAATCCTGCCAATCATGCCCCTAAGGTCCAAAGTGGCCACGCTCCTGGGCTTATCGGCTCTCATAGACTTACAATGGGAAGAATTTCAAAAATCTTCTTCTCCGAAACCAAAAGGCCCAGAGCTTAAATATTTAGTATGTAGCCACGTCTTATGATCAACTACATAAATCCAGAAAATCATGCCCCTGGGGTCCAAATTGGTCACGCCCTGGGGCTTATCAGTTCCCACAGACTTACAACTGGAAAACTTTAAAAATCTTCTGTGAAAACATAAGTCCTAGGGCTTAGATATATAGTATGAGGCAACATATTTTGGTCAACTGCATAAATCCTGCCAATCATGCCCATGGAATCCAAATTGGCCACGCTCTGGGGCTTGCCAGTTCCGTTACACTTGTGATGGTAAAAACTTCAAAAATCTTCTTCTCTGAAACCATGAGATCCAGACCTTAGATGTTGAGTATCATACGGTAACATTGGTAAGTTGTCACCTACATAAATCTTGCCAATCATGCCCCTGGGGTCCAAATTGGCCACGCCCCGGTGTCCATTTGCTCCCATTGACTTATAAAGGGAAAAACTTCAGAAATCCTCTTCTGTGAAACCATAAGGTCCAGAGCTTAGATATTAAATGTGTAGCAACGTCTAGTGGTCAACTAAATAAATCCTGCAAATTATGCCCCTGAGGTCCAAATTTGCCACGCCCCAGGGCTTATCTGCTCCCATAGACTAATAATGGGAAAAACTTTCAAAATCTTCTTCTCTGAAACCATAAGGCCCAGAGCTTAGATATTTAGTATGTAGCAACATCTATTGGTCAACTACATAAATCCTGCCAATCATTCCGCGGGGTCCAAATTGGCCATGCCTCAGGGCTTATCAGCTCCCATTGGCTAAAATGTTCCTCAAGTGAGCGGTTAAGGCTAAGGAAATAGATTGGGCTGCATGACACTTCCACGCAGAGCTGAAACCGACCGCACATGAGTGTTGGTAAGCTTGCCCAGGCAAAGTGGTGCGGGTAGGCCCATCCATGGATATAAACTTATTGGTTTCATTGGGCGGCAGGGATTGAGATGTCGTTTCATCTCAATGTCGGGTAAAAGTCCCACAAAATTGGAAGCAACGTCTCCAGAATGACCTAAATAGTGTTGACGGGGACGTTAAACCTCAAATCAAATGAACAAAAAGTTTTGGGGCTGTCCAAAATGGACTTAAATACCACTTTAGGCAATCGCAAAGGTGGTCTGAATATAGGAATTTTACGTGTACCTTCTATACAACGCATTCAATTAACTCATATATGACAATGGAATATTTCACCTCGTGAGTTTGGAATGGTACATTTCTTTTTATAGGGGTGTCAGGTTTGTTTTGTGTGTAACAAGTTCTACAAAAATGTATATATATTAGGCAAACAGTGTAGACTCAGATAAGACGCCAAGTTCTGTTGCGTGTGATCTGGATCTACATTGATGGCCAACGTCCCCACCCCCCAAAAGGCCACTAGGCATATATGGGTTAATAAAACATCCAGGGCAACCCACCTTATGTAGAGAAAACGGGAATCTCATAAAATCATGATTTTTGTATTCACTGAGAATCTGCAATCTACGTTTCGAGCTTACATCAGAAAAGTATAACTAAGGGACACTAAGTGTAGAAAACACAAAAGCACAACTAATTACGAAAACACGCCTAAACAAATACATTGCCATTTTTTTTGGCCAAATTAGAAATTTTAAGATGAAAAATTGTGATATTTTTCTTATTTCTGCTCAAAACATAGATTGCGTGGACTCGATAGAACCGCCTCGACGAGGCGGTTCAATCGAGTACCCACAATCAATGTTCGACGAGGCGGTTCTATCGAGTACCCACAATCTATGTTTTTGAGTAGAAATAAGAAAAATAATGTATATCCCCTTAAACCCCAGTTTTACTATATAAAAGTGGGGTATGAGGGTGTCAAAATTATATAGGCGTGTCCTCGTAATGAAACGTTTTTAAATATGTGTTAAAATTGGGGCACTGTGGTGCCGTGATAAAGCATCGGGTTTGAGATAGAGAGATAGCCGGTTCGATCGCTGCAAGC
Source organism: Lucinisca nassula (assembly GCA_963580285.1). Lineage (NCBI taxonomy): Eukaryota > Metazoa > Mollusca > Bivalvia > Lucinida > Lucinidae > Lucinisca > Lucinisca nassula. Next base: position 109,107,364 of record OY757018.1, on the reverse strand, counting down.
GCCAAGTGATGTTTCCTTGAGCAAGAGACTTTATCCAGATTGCTTAGTAAAGGTTTCTACCCAGGAAAAAGGTCACTTGGAAGATTGATACTCGATAATTATTATTATTTAAAACAAGAAATTGAATTAGTCTTAATTCTAACTGATTTTCACTGTAATTTATCTGAAACTGGCCTTTTTTGATGCTGAAAATATTCGATTTTGCGACAAAAATAAATTAATAGTACTCCTTAGAACTGCCTCAATGAGGCGGTGTTAACGAGTACCGCAATCTATGTATTGAATAAAAATAATGAACAAAACACTAACACACCCGTGCGACATAGTGTATTTTTTCACATCTCCTTTTCTGAAGAAAATCCATGATAATTTTCTTATTTATAATGCAAACATAGGTTATGGAGGCTCGTTAGAACCGCCTCAATGAGGCTGTTCCAACGAGTACCCACAACCTATGTCTTGTAGCAGAAATAAGAAAAAATAATGAATACCCCTAAACCCTAGTTTTCTCTATACAAAGTGGGGTTTAATGGGGTGTTCATTTCACGGACTTGTTCACGTGATAAACTAGAGCTGTCAGTGAAACTGACTAGGGCCCCGGCAGCGCTATCAGAGGAGTAGGGAAATGTTGAAAATTTGTGGACGGACAGACGGACAGACAGACAGACAGACGGACGGAGAGAGTGATTACTATAGGGCACCCACACTTTCAGTGCGGGGCCCTAATAATAAATATAGCCCTGAAGACCCAGGTGTTCGATTCGGACATATTTAGGTGATTATAAGCCCTGAATCCTGGCAAAAGATACTGATATGTAGAGATTTTACACTAAATCGCAAAAGCCGGAGAGAGCATTACGATAACGACATAGTGCATTTTTCACATTCCCAAAACGGCTACTTTTCTGATAAAAATCTGTGATATTTTTCATATTTATACTGCAAACATAGGTTTTGGGTGCTGGTTAGAACCGCCTCGATGAGGCGGTTCTATCGAGTACCCACAGCCTATGTCTTGGAGTAAAAATAAGAAAAATAATTTAACCCCCGTAAACCCCCGTTTTTTTTCTATATAAAGTGGGGGTATAGGGGGTCTTCATTTCACGGACTAGTTCACGTGATGGGACCAGATACTAGCTGTGCATTCCATTGGTCTTATAGGCTAAATTCATTTCAATGTACGAAAAAAGTAGTTGTAACAAAAGATAATAACAGTTTTGAAAATGCATCTGCAAGCATGAAAATATTTCTGCATTTTTTTATTGTCACCCCTTTTAGATCTTAGTACGACGCTGCTCGTAAATAAAGATGGCGAACACACCGTACCGACCCTGAAAGTACCAGCGAAACCAATATTTATCGCAGGCATGGCACACAGTAGGGTTAGTAAAAAACTTTTTGCGGACGTCTGCAATGTTTTGCCCTTCAAAACAAAACGAATCTATGCCAGAGAGATATCTAGCTGTTGTCTGCTTCCACGAATCTGATCACTGCTAAACAAACTGAAATCTTGACAGCTGGTTCCAACAACAAACAATCTATATCGTGGAAAATACTCGATTTTGCTTTGATTGAAGACTACTGACCTGCTTTTCCATGCTCGAACATTCAGTTGGTTAGAAAAAATAGTTGTGTGTAAGTCAACTGAAACACCCGCTTTTTACTGCAGTATTCTTCAAAGACAAAATCAAAAGGAGTACGGCGACTTGGATGTTTAAGTAACGAAATTGCCTCATTGGAAACGGCTGATAACATTTTTGACATCGTTAGCAAGGAAAAACCATGGTGATTATCATGTTTCATCACAGTCCGGGGTCGTCTCTAGTGCAAGTTTTATTAGGAAATCAATCTATTCGTGCATACTACAGATGGAGATTAGTGACATCAGGGCTGTATTTCTTTTTCTTTTTTTAATTCTTTATCGTAGCTTTAGCTATTTCTTTACTGTAAATACTTAGGCCATATTGTAGAACTTAGGGCATATTTTTTATTATTCATCGAAATAAAGTTTTGTTTTGAGCTCAGATAGTTTCCACTTTGTTTTGTGATAGTTACGACTGGGATGGAAGTTATTTTATGTTTTCCGATTGATCTTTATGCATGAAGTTTTTGTGAATGGATTTCATATTAAGTCGAGAGGGGTTCATTCCTTTTGCCAAAGTCAAATCAGCTTTATTTTTTCTCAGAATACATACAGTATTAAATGAGAATTGTCAAAATACAAAATACAAATACCGCATGGCGTAGCATATAAGTAAAACAAGGATTTATCTTTATAGTATAGTAAATCTGTTTGTACAGATTGAATATTCTGTAAGTACAGAATAAAGTGTTGGTACAGGATAAAGATTTAGTAGTGGGGGGAGGGGGGGGGGGGGGGGGAAGGAAGAAAGTGTTTAGCCTACCAAGGGAGAAAAAACCTCCAATAAAGGAAGGTTATTCAAACGACAGGAAGGATCCAATAGTGAGGATATGTATTATATATCAGTTATTTTAATTTATAATCGCGGTCTTAATTTGTTTGTTTGCTTGTTTGGTCATTTTAATCGCTTGAAGTCTTATTTTATGTTATGGATAAAGTTTTGTTTTTCGAAATCGGCAATCACAGAGATACATGCATGTCATATTTTCATCTTGAATATTTCATCTTAGTACAATTTAGCAACGAGATAGACAACACAAAGTTACTTATATACAAAGTGTTCATCTCCTTTAAGAAGTAGGTGAAGATGTCAGAAAAATATTGTTTTTCTATTCACAAAAGGAAGTTTCTTTCGCTATAGTATAAAGGGCAGCTTTTTGTAGAATGGACAACTTGAAAACAAAAAGTAACCTTCATCCTTATAGACAAAGAACAACCGTGTGGCTCAATAGAAAACAAAAACATTCCGAAGAAAAATCTTTCGCCAAACCTACCTAACTACCTACCTATCTATGCAATGCAACACCTCGCGCGAGGATTATGTGCATGATAATTACGCGTCGTGAGAGTGAAAAGAAGATGAATAGTGAGAATAAAATGTATAAAACTGAGATTAAGAAACATGATAGTGTTAAATATTAACAACAGATTAGGTTAAATCAGGTTAAAACAGGTATGTTGTGTTCGTGGTTTGGTGGTCAAGAGGCAGGACTCCGACACTGAACCGAGTCCGTGTAGGCTCTCGGTCCAGTGTAGGCATCAACACAATAGTTGGCAAGGGGAAGGATGAATACTTGTAATAATTAAATGATGTATAAAAATGGCGTAATACGAATGGGTGGCTCATGTTGTGATGTAATTTCCGATTGGTTGCTGGAAAACTGGGGAGAAAGATTCTGCAACTATCCCAATAATAATAAATTATTTTTATAACATAATGAGGCGGGCACCTGACCTACTCTGTGCCAAGGCTCTCTAGCCAAGACTAGGTTGCAAAGTACATGTAGTTACACTATCATAGGTATAATACTTGTTTAGAGTCCAGCGAAAAGTTCAACCCTACACCATTTCGAGTTTATGGACATAAGACTGTGTGTTTGGGCTCCATACAGTGATGACGTATTCAAGTTGTGGAGTCCGCATCTTGGTTTTGTTTGCTGCTACGCGAACATCGGGGTTTTTGGTCCTGATATTACTTTAAATTAAATTAAAGAGTTTATTAACATTTGAAGAAAATCTGATAGTTCCTGTTGGTGGATATATCTGCATCTAAGTACCTGACAGATGAAACAATTCCAAGCACATGATTATACATGATGTTATACCCGGGTTATTGCCTTCACTCCTATTTTTATATGTAAGACTTGAACTTACTAAGGTTGATTTCCATGTCCAATTGAGATTCACGTGACTGGACTTGTCCAAATTCTTCTGGAGGGTGGCTGAGTAACTGGATTATGTTCAGGTACACCGCAGTATCATCAGCAAATATGCAAACCTGGGACACCACATTGTCGGTCGATCAAGTATAATAAAAATAAAATTGGGCCTAGTACTGATCCCTGCGGTACAACTGAATCAACTGGAACCTCAATTGAGGACCTCCTTTAAGTACGACTGTCTGACTTTTTCCAATTAGAAAAGACTTCAACCACTGCATTAGTTTACCATGTACACCATAATTCTGTAGCTTGTGAAGGCGTTTTCGATAATTCACATTGTCAAAGGTCTTTCTATGTATTTGACCATTTAAACGTGATCTTGTAAGGTCATAAACAAGCTGTACCTATACAAACCAGCCAAAAATCACGTCCCAGGTAAAATATGCAGGGTTAACAATGCACTGAACATCTCCATCATAGCACTTTATGTATAATTGTTCACAGCAAAGTGCCGTACGGTTCCTAGCAAGACGCCGTCCAGTGTTTTACGTAGGAACGCAAGTGGCCGTACTGTAGCCTGCGGGCTTTTCAGCTTGTTTTATTCAGCCCCATTATTCTTTGGGGGAAAACAGCATATACATCATAAGAGATTTTTTCGTACCACTGAATTGAGGATTGTCACAGTCATTTCTGTGATAAATTCACAGGTTTGCAAGCTAATACTGTCATGAATTCTTGCGGTACCAGCCACGCACCAGCCGACACATTTGTGTGTTTAAATGGCAGTTGGCAACTATTTTCCAAAATTTCTAGACAATAATCTCAGAGCAAAGTAGGTTGAGTAACTATGGGAATATGTTTTAATTTCTGATTCTACGTAATGACGCCAAACTATGCGATTACCTACCGTTAACATCACCATTTTCATCATTCATCTGGTACTTTAAGTTCCGGAGTCGGTGCTACACGTTGGGACAGTTGCAGCGACATGCTGATTTTTTTTTGTTTGGGACTGATTGAATTGAGATAGAGCTGCAATTCTGAAATAATTTGTAAGTACAGTTTATGTGAGAGAGGGGAACTCTGACTATCGTCGTCTATGGAATATATTTCGTGGTTACAATGTAGATCGTGCAATTCCTGATGGTATCGTTAAAATATGCACCCTCCTGCGTTAAAGTCGAAATGCTGCACCAGAAAAGATAAGAAATTGACAGCTCCTGCTGACAAATGAATAAATTTAGCATCGGTAGCCAATTTGTCTTATCTCACAACTATGTTTTGAGATTTTCTATTTTGAAAACAAATCTGGCACAAACTCCAGTGCTTCTGTACTTGAAATTCATCGGTGATGATGCAATTCCAGTGCTTCATGATGAAATAGAAGGGGTCGATCCAAAACTATAGGTAAATAGAGGACTTTACACGAGTGGTCGTTTCATTTGAAAGTTATGAAACGAGCCTGTGGCGAGTTTAAAAATTTCTATATGAAATGACTATGCCTGTAAATTTCTGTTTATAGAATAACGATTTTATTGCCGAAGTTCAGTTCGTAATACTAACTGCTGAAGTTCAGTAATACTTAGTGTTGTCAAGGACGGTGTTATGACGTTACGCACCTGTAAACATGGTCATAGGATTTTTATGACGTTTTTTACTAAATAACAGCGGCGTCATTTAAGAAATGGATTTTATTTTTCTGCTGTTCATGAACACAGTGGGTCGCATGCAAAGTAAATGAACCCCGAAGGGGTTCATGTAAACTTTGCTAGCGACCCGCTGTCGTTCATACTTTCATGAACAGCAGAAAAAAAATAAGTTTATTTTTTATATTTACATTCTTTGCCCCTCATCACTGGGCGAAAAATGCTTATACTTTTAAAGCTGAAAAACATTTACACGCTGTTTTTCTACAAAGAGCGGAACAGCGTTGACGTCACCAACGCCCGTAGAGAACCATGGTAGCCGATCGTTAATCAGAGGTGGGCGAAAACCGGAGTACCCGGAGAAAAACCACCTGACCTTCCGTTGCAGAACTTGGCGTCTCACATGTGACCCGAGCGAGGCTCGAACCCACAGCGGTGAGAGACCTAATGTTTAAGAGTCAGCGCTCTTATCCACTAGGTTCCCTAAAAGGAAAGCAAACTTACCGTGTTTACAAGTCAATATAATGAACACCCCTCTAAACCCAACTTTATATGAGCCCCGCCAAGCGAATTTGTGTCTTCGAGCATTCCGTCATGACAAATTTTAACTGCGCATGCCCAGCCATTCAGAGGGTCCAGGGATAAGGCTTTTTGTCTGAAGGTTCCTCTTGATTCACTGCTTGTATGAGCGAGCAGCGAAGGTTCTGGCGAGACTGCGCGGGCTCGCCTGAACCTTAGCTGCTCGCATAGGCGATAAGTACCAAAATCGCTTGACGGGGTCCATATAAACAAAAAGTGCGGTTTACAGGGAAATACATTATTTTCTTTAATTTTGCTTTAAACATAGATTGTTGATACTCGTTAGAACCGCATCGATGCGGGTCTAACGAGCACCCACAATCTGTGTTCGGACCAGAAATAAGAGAAACATCCACTAATCATGTGTAAAATGCTAGTGTGTGTGTCCCACCAACAACTAAGGTCATACAGAGACACGACCTCGGTTTAAAGACTCGTCCGAAAGTCAGGAGAAGCTCGGAATCGGACTCGAGACTCCTTGTTTACGAGGCGAGTAGCTCAGCCACTACAGAGTTTTGAAAGCCGTCCTTTAAGGACACGGATGTGTAAGTTACAGAGGTGGTTAAAACAGACGGATAATGTAGGCCAGATTCCATTCTCTGCAAGTGGTTAGAGACTAAATGTCAGGACATATACTCTTTGCTGGCGCCGGATCAAATACCAGTTACAAGCAATTAACTATTACCTTAGCTTAGGTCAAATAAGCAATGGCCTTGAAAGAGGTCAAGGTGTACCAGTAATTGTTACATTTGTATTCACCATGAAAGCCTATATAATGTTGACCCCCTAGATAGTAAAACTGTGGTTTACAGGGGTAAAACTTATTTTTATTATTTATGCTCAAAATATGGATTGTGGGTACTCGTTAGAACCGCTTATTTCTGCTCTAAAATATAAATTTAGATTGTGGGTAGTCGTTAGAACCGCCTCGATGAGGCTGTTCTAACGTGTACCCACAATCTATATTTATATTTTAGAGCAGAAATAAGAAAAATATCACGTCTTCATCTTAAACTTACGGTTTTTTTCGGCGGTAAAGTGTACCATGTATTTGTATAGGCGTGTTTTCGTAAAGTGGAAAGCACTTGCCATTAAACACCTAGGCTTTCTGTGAGCGGGCCTCTGTGACCCAGAGGTTGAGAGCGCTAAGTTTTTTTACGCCGGGTGGGGCCCTGACTTCCAAAACAGCTCGGCCTTCAGGAATTAGATAAGCCTCTTAGCTTTAGATACTATACCATAACTTCTTAGTTTAAACACTTTTTATCTCGCCGTCACGTAGTGACGAGGTGAGCTTTTGGGATCGCTTTTGGGTCGTCGTCCGTCGTGCGTGCGTACGTGCGTGCGTGCGTCCGTGCCTAAATAATTTCTTCAAACGACATCTCCTCCTAAACCATTGATCGGATTTTGACCAAACTTCACAGGAATGATCCTAAGGTGGTCCCCTTTCAAACTTGTTAAATTGGTTCCGGTCCGTTGCACATCTAGGACCCCTACCACGATTTTTCAAATTATAGTGCTGGGGCCAAAAATGACCCCACCCCGGGGCCCTTTGGTTTTACATAGGCTTATATAGGGATACTCTTTAAAATCTTCTTCTCTGAAACCGCAAGGCCCAGGACTTTGATATTTGGTATGAAGCTTCATCTAATGAACCTCTACCAAGATTTTTTAAATTATTACCCTGGGGCCAAAAGCGCCCCAGCTCATGTGCCCTTTTGTTTTACATAGACTTATATAGGGAAACCCTTTAAAAATCTTCTTCTCTGAAACCACAAGGCCTAAGTCTTTGATATTTGGTATGAAGCTTCATCTAAAGGACCCCTACCACGATTTTTCAAATTATAGTGCTGGGTCCAAAAATGACCCCACCCCGGGGCCCTTTGGTTTTACATAGGCTTATATAGGGATACTCTTTAAAAATCTTCTTCTCTGAAACCGCAAGGCCCAGGACTTTGATATTTGGTATGAAGCTTCATCTAATGAACCTCTACCAAGATTGTTTAAATTATTACCCTGGGGCCAAAAGCGCCCCAGCTCATGTGCCCTTTTGTTTTACATAGACTAATACAGGGAAAATCTTTATAAATCTTCTTTTTTGAAACCACAAGGCCTAGGTTTTTGATATTTGGTATGAAGCTTCATCTAGTGGACCTCTATCAAGATTGTTCAAATTATAGCCATGAGACCAAACATGTCCCCACTCCGGGGCCCTTTGGTTTTACATAGACTTATATAGGGAAAATCTTAAAATAACTTCTTGTCTAAAACCGCACGGCCCAGGGCTTTGATATTTGGTATGACGCTTCATCTAATGGACCTCTACCAAGATTGTCCAAATTATAGCCCTGGGGCCAAAAATGCCCCCGCTCCGGGGCCCTTTGGTTTTACATAGACTAATACAGGGAAAATCTTTAAGAAACCACAAGGCCTAGGTCTTTGATATTTGGTATGACGCTTCATCTAGTGGACCTCTATCAAGATTGTTCAAATTATAACCCTGAAACCAAAAATGCCCCCGCTCCGGGGCCCTTTGGTTTTACATAGACTAATATAGGGAAAATCTTTAAAAATCTTCTTCTCTGAAACCACAGGGCCTAGGTCTTTGATATTTGGTATGAAGCTTCATCTAGTGGACCTCTATCAAGATTGTTCAAATTATAGCGATGAGACCAAAAATGCCCCCACTCCGGGGCCCTTTGGCTTATATAGGGAAACTCTTTAAAAATCTTCTTCTCTGAGACCACAAGGCCTAAGTATTTGATATTTGGTATGACGCTTCATCTAAAGGACCCCTACCAAGATTTTACAAATTATAGTGCTGGGGCCAAAAATGCCCCCACCCCGGGGCCCTTTGGTTTTACATAGACTTATATAGGGATACTCTTTAAAAATCTTCTTCTCTGAAACCGCAAGGCCCAAGACTTTGATATTTGGTATGAAGCTTCATCTAATGAACCTCTACCAAGATTGTTTAAATTATTACCCTGGGGCCAAAAGCGCCCCCGCTCCGGTGCCCTTTTCTTTTACATAGACTTATATAGGGAAAATCTTTATAAATCTTCTTTTTTGAAACCACAAGGCCTAGGCTTTTGATATTTGGTATGAAGCTTCATCTAGTGGACCTCTATCAAGATTGTTCAAATTATAGTCATGAGACCAAACATGTCCCCACTCCGGGGCCCTTTGGTTTTACATAGACTTATATAGGGAAAATCTTAAAAAATCTTCTTCTCTGAAACCGCATGGCCCAGGACTTTGATATTTGGTATGACGCTTCATCTAATGGACCTCTACCAAGATTGTTCAAATCATAGCCCTGGGGCCAAAAATGCTCCCGCTCCGGGGCTCTTTGGTTTTACATAGACTAATATAGGGAAAATCTTTAAGAAACCACAAGGCCTATGTCTTTGATATTTGGTATGACGCTTCATCTAGTGGACCTCTATCAAGATTGTTCAAATTATAACCCTGAAACCAAAAAATGCGCCCGCTCCGGGGCCCTTTGGTTTTACATAGACTAATATAGGGAAAATCTTTAAAAATCTTCTTCTCTGAAACCACAAGGCCTAGGTCTTTGATATTTGGTATGAAGCTTCATCTAGTGGACGTCTATCAAGAGTGTTCAAATTATAATCCTGAAACCAAAATTATGATATTTGGTGTGTAGCTTCATTCAATGGACCTTTGCCTAGATTGTTCAAATTATAGCCTTTGTTGATGTTTGGTATGAAGCTTCACCTTTAAGACTTCCCTCAACATTATGCACATTAAAGCCCTGGGGCCAATAATGGCCCTCCCTGGGGCCCACTTGCTACACTGGATCAGGTGATCGATCCCGGGCCATCATGGCCCTCTTGTTTCTTAAATACTAGGCTGTACAAAATTTAGCCTTGTTTGTTTGTTTGTTTGATTTGAGGTTCAATACCCCGTCAACACTGTAAATGTCATTTTGGAGACGTTGCCTCCAATTGTTTGGGACTTTTACCCGACATTGAGATTAAATGACATTTCAAGCCCTGCCGTCCAATGAAACCAAAAGGGTTTATAAGCATGGACAGCCCGACTCGCACCGCTTTGCCTGGGCAGGCTTAGATCCTCTAAGCGGTTTACCAGTACTCATGTGCGGGTCGGTTTCAGCTCTGCGTGGAATCATAATGCAGACCATCTATTTCTTCAAGCCCCGATGGGCGGGGGCCGGTACAAAATTTAGCCTATTTAAAGGGGAAATCCCAAACTTGAACGCTAGCAAACTGTGTAGGTCCAGATCAGACGTCGCCTTCTTCTGAGTAAGATCAGGACCTGAACTGTTTGCAAAAGGTACATCTATTTTCTACTATAGGGATCAAGGTCTACTATACAACCACCGTTTTTCATGTTTTAACATTTACTGGGTCTCCAGAAAGCTGTTTGAACAAGAGGCCGCTAGGTCGAGTGTTCGGAATTATCTTCCGAGGCACCTGGCAAATGGTTTTTGCAATGAAATAACCATGAATTATCGTTTTACGATTCCAACGACACATTGTGGCGAAAACGGCGAAAAATTCCACATAAACTTCAAATGCGAACGTTAAACCAACATGGCGGCTAGTTCATAACGTTATTACCACTGCGGTAACACATCCGTGTGATATAGTACACATTTCAAACCTCAAACAGGCAATTTTCTGATAATAAGTTGTGTTATTTTTCTTATTTATATTCCAAACATAGGTTTTGGGTGCTCGTTACAACCGCCTCATTGAGGCGGTTCTAACGAGTACCCACAACCTTTGTCTTGGAGTAGAAATAAAGAAAATAATGTTTACCCCCTTAAACCTCAGTTTTCTCTATATAAAGTGGGGTTGGGGGGGGGGGGGGGGTCTTTTTTTACTGACTTGTTCAGTGATGCGATCTGACGAAAACATGAATTTTTAAAATGCTACGTTCAGGGTACAACGTTACGTCTCCCAGCGTAACGTAAACAAAGCAAGTCCATCTTGTGATATCAAAAATTCAAAACCCATGTTCAAACAACACATTAATTTCATGATTTGAACATATTTTTATTTATTTATTTTTTGTTCGTTTGTTTGAACATGGCTTCTGGCCCACATAGAATTTTATGCAAGAAATAATGTTTGAAAAACAACTCATCCTGACGCCTCTGAAGTTTGAAATATCTTTTGGGAATATAACACTGTCCCTTTTCACCGTTAATGTCGGGTAAAAGTCCCAGAAAATTGGAAGCAAGGTCTCCAAAATGACATAAAAAGTGTTGACGGGGACATAAAACCTCAACTCAAACAAAAATTCTATCACACGGTATCTTTGTAGCTTTTCTTATTCGACGATTAAGCACTTAAATAATCTTGGTTTATAATTGAAAAATCATTTAAATATAGGAAAATAGAATTTTTCGAGGGAATAAAGATGGGTTAGAAATATAATATGAAAAATATATAGAGAGAAATAGAGAAACTCGACATCTTATACTCCATAAGATCATGAAAAGCAACAACAACAACAACCACCACCACCACCACAACAACAACAACCACAACAACAATAACAACAACAATGACAACAATGATAACAACAGAAAAAGAAAGAAAAAAGGAACGATTTATTTGTGAACGGGATAGCCTGTTTATGGATGCAAGCTTGAGTATCTCTCTCTCTCTCTCTATCTCTCTCTCTCTCTCTCTCTCTCTCTCTCTCTCTCTCTCTCTCTCTCTCTCTCTCTCTCTCTCTCTCTCTCAGTCTCTCTCAGGCTGAGTCTCTCTCTCTCTCTCTCTCTCTCTCTAATCCACGAAAAATTCTATTTGTCTAAACCTAAATGACTGTCAATAACTTATACACCCGTTTCGAAATAAAAAAGAAAAGTACTATATTAGTCCAGGTTAATGCAATGAAGTTTGATTGACTGTGAACCGGGGCCTGATATTTTTCTTCGTTTTTTTTTTTTTTACTCCAAATAGGGTTTAGGGTTGTGGGACAACATAGTATCTTATGCGTCTGATTAAATAGTGCTTAGAAGATATCATGTTGTCCGCACAAGATATTAAATTGTGCGAACAAGATATTTTGTGTGCACAAAATATTATGTTGCCTGCACAAGATCTATATTGTGCAAACAAAATATGTTATGCGCACAAGGTATTATGTTGTGTGAATAAGATAATAAGTTGTGCGCACTCAAAATTATGTTCTCCGCACAAGATCTATGTTGTGCAAAGGAGATAATACCTTGTTCGCACAAGATATTAAGTTGTTCGAACAAGATATTATCTCGTGCGCATAAGATATTATGTTGTTCGCACAAAATTTTATGTTGCTCGCACAAGATAATATCTTGTTCACAACATATTAAAATAAATTTAATGTCCCTTCCAGGGTTCCGTAGTTTTTCACTTAAATGCATTTGCGCTGGGTGTACCTCCAGACATAAAACGTCTGCTCTTGATTAATTTTACAAGTGTTGGAGGTGTGACAGTAGGTGTGTCAAAATCAACCAATCATTGATTCAACAGAACCTATGTATATATTGTAGAGTGGATAAAATGCAGCTGCAAGAAAAATATTGATAACGTTGGCACAATGCGTTATTACGAAGTAGTTCGATCACGTACCGTGGTTAACCAGTGGTTAACCAAAGTGTGATCGAACTCAGTCTGGTAGTAGTCTGGTAGCATGTAAATGAAGCTTGTATGAAGTTCACTGATAAATTTCTGGAATTCGTAAAATTATGTTTACCTTCAAAAATTGTAACAGTTCGTCCAAATGATAAACCTTGGTTTGATGCAGAAATTCGCCATTTTATTCGTATAAGAGATAAACTCAGAAAGAAATCAAATAATTCTGGCAGTATCAATGATTGGAATAAATTTAAACAAATGAGAAATAAAGTTAACAATCTGAAAAAAAAAAAAAAAAAAACACGCCAAAGAAAAGTTTTATAACAGTTTGGAAATTTGTTTGTCTGATTTTCAAAACAATGACAAGAAAAAAATTTGGCAGGTTATCCGGCATTTTGTAAAAAATAACAGCAACTCTGGTAATATACCTCCATTGTTAAAATCACTTCAAGACCAGAATGTCTATTGTTTTACTGACAGTGAAAAGGCTGAATGTCTTAATTCCTATTTTAGTTCAATTTATTATCTAGGTGATAATAACACACAACTGCCTGCATTTCAACCTATAACTGATAATTCTCTTTCTAATATTGTTTGTACTCCTGAAGAAATAATAGAACTGATATTAATTCTGAATCCTAATAAAGCTACGGGTCCTGATGCCATAAGCAATAGGATGCTTAAGGCTGTTGCTAGGGAAATATCTATCCCTCTGTCAATTATCTTCAACAGATCTTTTCGTGAAGGTTGTTTTGCGGATATATGGAAAACATCCAATGTGCTGCCTCTATATAAGAAAGGGGACAAATCGATTTTATCCAATTATAGACCAATTTCACTTTTAAGTGGTGTTGGAAAGCTCCAGGAAAGAATAGCACATAAAAATATGTATAATTTCTTCCATGAAAATAACCTTTTTTTTTAGATACCAGTCTGAATTTTTACCATAACATTCTACTACTTTCCAATTAATAGACATCTTTCAGCATATATGTCAGACCTTTGATAATAATCAGTTTTCCTGTATGATATTTTGTGATGTGTCAAAAGCTCTCGATAGAGTATGACATAAAGGGCTCCTTTTCAAATTAAAACAGCATGGTATAAACGGTTCTCTTCTTAATTGGATAACCGACTATTTAAAGGTGCATTATTGAGCTATCGGTAAAAAATGCTTCCAAAAATAAAATACATATAGCCGGTATTTTTCTTTAAAACAATACAAATGAATGCATTTTATGCAAAAATGCGAACAATTATGATGACAGGTAAACGAGTTTGAGAGGGATTCCCTAACTAGGTTTCGAACACTAGTTAGATCTATTTTTAGTTCGTGACAAAAATAGAATCCCCATATATGACGTTATGCGACGTTTATTTTTGGCCTTGTTTGCTTAGGCCATGCCTGTATCGAAAAAAAAATATGACGCTGAATACCATGCCATAAGTAACGACACTCAGAGATGATACTGTCGCCATGTATGTGTAAAGTGACAGATTTATTTTTAGAACAGAAATTCCGAACACATGTTCAGAGCGAAGGGTAAACACGAATGAAAACGACACATTTTTACAAAGTTCTGAAGCTGTATTTGGCTCCAAAAGTGTACACACGACAAAGGAGTATGAATTGAAGATAAAAACCAGAAAATAAAAATTGAGACCCGGTAGCTCAATAATGCACCTTTAAGCAATATAAGACAAAAAGTTGTCATAAGGTCCTGCACTTCAAGTTCTAGAGATATACATGCTGGGGTCCCTCAAGGTTCTGTGCTAGGACCACTTTTATGTCTCATATATGTAAACGATATTTCTGACTCACTGCTAAGCTTGACTCGACATTTTGCCGATGACAGCTCTTTATATTATGCAGCATCCTCAATTGCTGATATAGAAGGAATCATAAATCATGACTTAAATATTCTTTCTGGGTGGGCTAAGCAATGGTTAATTACATTTAATTCTTTAAAAACCGAGGCAGTGTTTTTCACCCTGAAACATTTTGAAAATTATCCTCAGATTATTTTCGATAATACCCCGATACAATATGTAGAGGCTCACAAGCATCTAGGTTTAGGTTTAACTTTCAGCAATAATGGCCAATGGCATAGACATAACGAAAATATAATAACCAGCGCATCCAAGGTCACAGGGATAATGCGAAAACTGAAGTTTACATTTCATAGAACTGCTTTAAACCAGATATATATTTCATACGTATTACCTATCCTTGAGTATTCTTCAATAGTATGGGACGGCTGTTCTGCTTATGATAAGCAAGCCCTTGAAAAGCTTCAAAACGAGGTGGCTAGATTAGTCACGGGTCTTTCAAGGTCCGTGTCACTTGAAAATCTTTATAGAGAATGTGGTTGGGAACCCTTATCTGACAGACGAAATTATCAGAATTTGGCTTTTATGTACAAGGTAAATAACAACTTAGTTCCCTCATATATAACCGACCTTATTCCTCCGCTAGTTAGAGAAGTCACAAACTATCCTCTGAGAAATAGCAGCAACATCACAGTTCCATATACTCGCACAGAAATTTCTAAACGGTCCTGTATACCCTCTTCTATCTCTTTTTGGAACTCTCTTGATAACGATGTTCGTGCAGCAGGAAGTATATCAGCCTTTAAACAACATTTAAAAAATAGTTCCCCTCGAATTCCTAAAATTCCTGTTTATTATACCAGTGGAGAAAGGTTCTTTTCTGTTATACATGCAAGGATTAGGAACAAATGTAGCAATCTCAAAGGAGACTTATATTCTAATCATATTTGTCTTTCGCCACACTGCAGTTGTTCAGAAGTTATTGAAGACGCTGAACACTTCTTTTTTAGATGTCCAAATTTCCTCACAGAACGTGTTACTTTGTTCCAGACTACCAGAATTTTTCACCCTCTGTCCTTGAACAAGATTTTATTTGGGGATCCTTTTTTGACTGATCAGGATAATCTACTTCTTTTCGGTGCTGTCCAAAAATTTATCAAAGATACTAAACGTTTCAATAATTCTTAAAAAAAAACATGTATGAACATGCATCTCTTTTGACAGATCATGAATCTGTCTATTATTTACTTGTTAAAAGTGGCTGCCTTGACTTACAGAATTTCCCGACATGGTTATTTATTTATTTATTATTCATTTTTATTCATTTATTTATTTCAACATGCTGTATTATATTTAGCCATTACCATGTGCATAAATGATTTGTGTGTATAATTGTAGGGGAATGGCCGTAACTAATGTTGTGAGAACTTGTGGCCCAGCCCCATTGCTTGCTATTTTATGGAATAAAATATGATTAAACTAAACTAGCATGGCGGGAAAGTATAACGTCACTCTGGTCGAACCAAACTAAAGCGTGGGTTACTCTGGTAGATACGTCACACCATACGTAACAAAGCTGACGGCGAAAGGGCGAACACTAATGTCCGGGAATTGTCTACGAGATGGCCGGAATTATCCGGGAAATGGAGGGTAGTGGTGCGTTATCCCTAATATCTCCACTTCTGGTGGTCAGAAATAAATAAAGTTAGTATCAAATAAAATTTTAAGCTCCATTCTAAAATATAATTAAAAATATTTATCATTCTTAACATTTTAAGAGTCCATTTCTGAAGTTAATTTGTCCGGAAAATTCCCGGACAAATTAACTTAAAAAAATTGACCCCTAAATTTTTATTTTTATTGTTTTTTATCTTTTAGAATGTAGCTTAAAATTTCATTTGATACTAATTCTATTAATTTCTGACCACCCAAAGTGGAGAAATTAGGGATAACGCAACACTAACCCCATTTCCCGGAAAATTTCCGGACATTAGTGTGCACCCCATGGTTTGTCTAGACTGCTACACAGACGTCTATTTAAGAAATAGATGGTCTGTATACCAGTCAACCAAAGATCTACCAGACGTCGTTCGATCACACCGGTGAAAGAACATGGAAATCATGGGAAGAACTTGCACATTTTGACTTCCGCTACCATGGTCTGGTAGATGATCGAACTCCCTCTACATTGCTAATGCACAACGTGGGTGGCGGGAGGAAATAGATATTCACATATTCTCTCTGCTCATTTATGAAAACCTTTTTTAAAAGCCCAGTGTCAATAAAGCATTTTTATTGCCTGCCATTTGTCAAATGGGGCTTTTGGAAGTTATAGCATGTCAACATACGTTATTCTTATATAGCTTTGTTCACGTAAGGCTAACTATTTTTGCATAGAACCTTTTTAATTAAGAAATAGATCAGCTCTAGCTGTGATTTGTTGAGTAATAAAACACAGTTTGGAGATCAGTTGTAAAGTAGACAAATCACGAGCGCGTAGCGCGCGCGTGATTTGTCTATACTATAACTGACCGACAAACTGTGATTTATTACTCAACAAATCACAGACTAGAGCTGATCTATTTCGATTCTTACACGCTGAAAATCGGCAATAATGCTGTTGTTTCCTTCAAAATCTCACAACTTTTCGCTATTGTTAGAAGAAATCCCGCTAAAATTATCGACTGAAACACATGCTTTTATATCGTTTTCTTACGTCACTCGTCACGCTCTTCCGAGCTGTGATTTGTTGCAGAATAAAACACAGTCATTTTCCAATGCCTATATAGGCGCGCTGTGTCAGAATACTTAATTAATTTTTCTTTTGTCTTTAATATCAATTCACAAGCAACGAGAAAACAATTAACCGATTGCATGCGGGAAAACCGGGAAAAAGGGGTACCTTGGCAAACAGTGCAGGCCCAGATCAGACGCCACAGAACGCGGCGTCTGATCAGGGTCTGCACTGTTTGCTAAAAGACTTTTCCGTCAAAAATAGAATAAAAACGAACATATAGGCCTGACACCACTTATATGAAAAATGGACTTGTCCAACATACAGCAATGAAAGAGTCCACTGGTATACAATAGGTTAAAATTGTATTTTTGACAAAATACGGTGTTGTTTACATTCCAAGATATTAACATTATCAACGTGGATTAAATAATTGTTTACTCGTTTATGTTTAGTTCAACTGTTAAATCTGTGAAAGACACTCGAGCTTTTCAAAACTACAATTGTTAAAGATGCGTGTGTGTTATGTCATGTTTAACATAGTCACGATCAACAAAGGGAAATGTACAAAAATGCAAAATTAATGTTAATTTAATAGCAAATTTTGGTCTCAACATTTTGAAAGGGGAGTTCCAAATCTGCCAACTTATGGATTTTGTTGAAACTTCACACAGTTTATAATTGAGGGCTAACATTTACAAATATGTATTAATTAACAACTATAGCTGTCAGGACAGAGCCTTGTAGTATTCCCAATTTGAGTTGAGTGAGTGAGTGTTTGAGTTTTACGTCCCACCAACAGCTAAGGTCATACGGAGACGGGACCTCGGTTTAAAGACTCATCCGAAAGCCTGGATAAGGCCGGGATCGATCATCCTGCGACCCCTGGTTTACAAGGCGAGTAGCGTAACCACTACACCACGGAGGCTTCTCAATTTGAGTTGATACTAACCTCATAATTTGCGAGTCCTGAAACAACAGTTTGGTGTCTCTGATGGTAATTTAAACTCTTAAGTAATTTAGAAACCTGTTGATGTTTACTTCAAGTAAATACATTAAATAATACCATGCATGCAATTCAGCATCTTTGCCTACCTTGACTATTTGAGAAATTATCATTGCACACATGTACAATCTGGTACTAACAATGAATGTCCAAAACATATATATCACTCTAATCTGACAATTAAAAGCAATAATTCAGTCCCTGTAGATTTCAGAATAAATCGATTTAAATTACACCTTTAAAGTAACGTCTGTCAGTGTTAAGATTTCTGTAACTTGGCATTTGTAAATGGCAGTTCTTGTTAAAATAAGCATATGGCAAGATGATCATTTTCTGCCTGTATTAATTCTCTACTTAAGTGTATGAAAACAAATGTTTGTATTTCTCTTTTAAATAGCAATGTATCACCTTCTGCTGTTTCAAGATCGCTGTTTCATATATTTTGTGTTTTAAAGGCAACTTTATCATTCAGAGGTCAGTTGTCATTTATCTGTATGTCACATGACTGCATTCAATTTCTCGTGTCCAACATCTGATTAGACATCTAATGTCTACTAATATACATTAAAGCAATACGTTTTCTTGCACTTTTGTCTGTCGTACCTAAAATAAGTTAAGTCAAGAATGGTTGTTTGTACATTTCATTTTGAGTTCTCCTCGGTGACTTTTTCTGACTACTTTTCTGTCTGAAACCGTCTAAAACATTAGTCTTCAATAGTTGTATTGGTTTATAGCATGCCAGTTTTAACACTTTATTACGTTGTTATCATAATGAAGACCTTTATCGGCGTCATACCAGTATGAAAAAAAGGAAATGTATTCATGTCTGGAAAAGAGAAAGAAAAATTACTTATTAAACGTTTGGCGTTTTTTCCCTGTCAACGCTTGACATAACTATTGTCAGCTTTTGTGAATCAGATTACACAAATACACCTTATCGTCAATCATTGTCTTTTGATAATAATTTAAGATTGAAATGGTCATTTTTTTATTCACTGTCTTCTTTAAGGAAAGGAATATCAATGACTATTTGTAGAAGGACATTGGCATTAGTTGTTTTTACTGATTGAAATACTCAAATGTTTTGCTTCTGATTCTGAAATTTGTTTGTTAGTGTTTTTGTTTACTAAATAGAGGATCTTACATGAGTGTTCATGTATTATTGAATTTATTAAACGAGTTTATCCCTTTTCCTCAACGAGTTTAATAAATTCAATAATACGAGCACGAATGCAAGATTCTATTTATCATATGACATTTAAAACGAATTTTTTTCTCGATTGTTTTACAAAAGCGACAATATTTCGCCATTAGTAAATGCGACGTTGTTAAGAATGTCGTACGTGTAACGTTACGGGACGTATCTTACTAATTTGCATATTTAATCCACTAGTGGATTATTGAATATATTACATGGCGATATTACACTTTCAGACGCGACGTCATATGATAAATGCAGTTTCGTTTCAAAATAGTCTTTCAAAATGCAGTGAGACGTGACTGCACTTTTACTTTGGACTAGTCCGTGTTTTCGGTAAGTCGCCTTCAGTTTGGATTTTACTGTGGGCGATATAGTTTTACTGAGGTTCGAACTGCATCATATTAACCACTTGGCCACGACTTCTACATAATGGCATTATCAAAAAAAATATTTATAATTTTAAAATCCTGGGAAAAAAGGAATCCGAAACCTGCTTCCCCTGAAACATGGAATAGTCTTGTCACGCTTGAACGTTAAACTCTCAAAGGTCGTTGATAAACTATAGTAGCTGCGAATAATTTATTAGAAGTTAACTGTTGACGTTTGAGATATACTGATATTGTGTTTTCAGCTTTATTATTACAAAATATGCGTTCCCAGTAAGAAAGCTGTTCATTTGACAATTTATTTAATACTGACAGTTGAGACTGCTAGGACTTAAGTAAAAAATGCACGAATAAATGGCTATAGAACAATTCAAAAGCTTTCAAGTTTACCATCTTCTGAGGTGTCCTATGGGTGCAATTTCAACTAGTTTTATCCAAAATGTTCATACTGTATTCATTCAGAGAACCAAACCTCAAATATATACAAAGAAAATAAAAACAGAATTAGATTTTCATTTCAAATTAAATTTAACCTTCACGGCATTGTTGAAACATTGTCTAAATTGTGACTCATTAAATTCAACGGTCAGACACGATCTGTAACCGGTTAAAGAATTTCACGAAGCATTGTGAAAATAATTTCCATATACGTGGTTTAATTTTTATAATGAAATCATAATTTGACATAATTTGCAACACAATTAAAAGTCAGAAAAAATGCAGCGGGGAGGGCCTAAAAATAAAAGTTAAAAAAATCAAACTTAATTCATGTAAATGAATATATTTGCGCAAAACATCATTAGCATAATTTAAGTGTTGCTGGGCTGTCAAAAATATCAAAAGCTATTTCATTTTAAACAGTCACTTAAGGCTGTTCTGATGGGACAACACACAAAAGATTGTAATATTTAAAGGAAAGAACCATTCTGAGAAAAAGATCCATAAACAGCATTTCCAGGCAATACCTTTGCAAATTGTTATTAGATTCTGTGTGTAGGCAGAATCCTATGTACATTCTCCATAGGCTGGAACTCCACCTTTGTTAATCATTCATATTTTTATTGATTTTAAAGTTTTGGTTTTGCTAAAATTCTTATTTAAGCGCCGAGTTTGGATACGAGTACTTTTTTTCTCATGACATGATTAAAGCAATAAATTTCTAACATTGTGATGAAAATAAAATATATGATGATTCATCTGAGATTTAAAATGTTTGCTTTCAAATGCCATATTTTCGTTTCGAACCAAAACCATACACAATTGTAACGTACATAACTAAGTTAAACTCAGATTGCTTTCCAAACATTTCCACAGATAATTCTAATAATGCATCGAACAATATAAAGATACGTGTACCAATTGTTTTTATATTCAAAGTATGCACAAGTGTGATGCGAAGATTACATGTGGCATAGTAATATAACGGCATAACTTGCCAATAAGCAAAATTGCCCACCCGTATAATAAAAACTGCAGGTGCATACATATCCTCGGCCCTCTGCCAGATCAAATATTTGGAAATTACAACCGACTAAAACATTTTTGAGAGAAATCGTATTATATTACTGATTGACAAATAAAGCTAACTTACTCCATTTCCATAAAATGGAAATTTATTTTTATGCCATATAGGTATCATGTTTGGATCTTTTTAATTGAAATGATCCTAATGATTGTGTAGTCTCAATTTCTATATCTCTGCCTTTGGAGACTTTTATCTGTTGTTTTAACCCGAATGACTATTATTGTGACTGGACATTTAAAGTGCAGTATTTTAAGAAAACAAATGAGCACTTTAAAGCCTTCCATATTTACACGACACAATATTTGTTACAATTTAAAAAGAAATGATTGAAATAGATGCCCAGGAAATGCCACAATCAAAGATTACAGCCTACCAATGGCACTAACAGGAAAAGTAACCAAAAAGGGGAAGACAAAAAGAAAAAGGAAAAAAAAAAAAAAAAAAAAACATCAACAACAACAACCACAACAACAAAAAAAAAAAAAAAACGAAACACAAACAGCACAGCAACCAGCTCCCTCTTCCACACAAGAAGTGATCAAGGTGCAACAGGCACAATTAATGAAAATTAAATAATATTCTAACAAAGCCCGCCTATAAAGGCAGTAGAAAACTTTGTTTTATTCTACAACAAATCACGGCAAGGAAGAGCGTGACGATTGAAGTCATTAAAACTGCGATTTTATGACGTGACTAGTCGATTTCCTTGACGTTAGACGGTGTAACGTCATATTCTCGCATCGAAAACGTTAGAAAAGGATATAAATGCATGTGTTTCAGTCAATAATTTTAGCGGGATTTCTTCTAACAATGGCGAAAAGTTGTGAGATTCTGAAGGAAACAACAGCATTATTGCCGATTTTCAGCCTGTTAGAAATGAAATAGATCAGCTCTTGTTTGAGATTTGTTGAGTAATAAATAACAGTTTGTCGGTCAGTTGTAAGTAGGCAAATAACGCGCGCTATGCGCTCGTGATTTGTTCTACTATACAACTGACCTCCAAACTGTGATTTATTAGTCAACAAATCACAGTTAGAGCAGTGATATTTTTCTTAAATAATAATAATAATAATAATAATAATTATAATACCACAATCATAAGCACATACAACACGAAGAGCCCCGTCGGAAAATCCGACAAAGCTACATTTAAAATAAACAACCTTAGTACGGTCAGTATTATATGGGCCCCGTCAAGCGATTTTGGTACTTATCGCCTATGCGAGCAGCGAAGGTTCAGGCGAGCCTGCGCATCCGCGCAGTCTCGCCAGAACCTTCGCTGCTCGCTCATACAAGCAGTGAATCAAGAGGAACCTTCAGACAGAAAGCCATATATCCCTGGCTCCTCTGAATGGCTGGGCATGCGCAGTTAAAATTTGTCCTGACGGAATGCTCGGAGACACAAATTCGCTTGGCGGGGCTCATATGCGCCCAACCTTGACTCTAGGTTCTAATAATATTTACAACGCATGTTGTTGTTGTTGTTGTTTCCAGTTTCCCCGTGTCGCGGGTCGTCAGCTGGTGGGGTCCCAGGGAACTAATCCATTCTGGCACTACACCTTAGCCGTTCGGTGCTACCCCCATTCCACGTTGCCGGTGAATGGGGAGACCATCGCTCGCCTCCAGCCCCGTTCGTCCGTGTCTAACGTAAGTCTGCTGCAGTCGGTCCATTTTGTCTTCTACTCGACGTTATAATTTTTTGCTTGTCAATATGCCGAACCGTGTCAGAGCAGGAAAGGGTCAATTTTGATATTGGTATTTTTTTTTTTATTATTTTTTTTTTATTTGATTTTTGTATATTTATGTAACGTATGTACATTTTTACATTGTTTGGTCTGTTTCCCCATCTTGTTGAGTGGTCTACTTTTTAAGTATATATGCGGGCGGATGTGCTTACCCCGCCACGGACCTGTTTTGTTTGTTTTTCTTGTGCCTTAAAGGTGGCGTTGTCCGTTTTAGGGCAAGCCCACCCGCTCACAGTTGCTGGGGAGGACAGTTTTTGTACCTGCAAGATTAAGCTAGTGGTTTATATTTTGTGTTGTTGTTTTTTTTTTTTGTTTATCTGTACATACAACACACAACCTAACACAGACTAATATACAGTAGTCGGAGGATAAGTTGAAAGTGACGTTTTAGACTATACCGCCGTCAATAGGTGAGACAGGGTTTTACCGTTATTATCGATAAAAATCGAATAACCACCCTATAAAGTGTAAAGAATTAAGACCCTTCTCAAACCAAGATGAAATGGCTCAAGTGGTTAGTGTTAGGATTGTTTAAAATACGAAATGACCATTCGTGGTTCGATTCCAACCATTGTTTTTTGTTTTTCTTTTTATCGTGAAAAGAGCCTTTTCTTTGATGTCCTTTTAAATCGATATTATATTTTATGTGTTTTGTTTTTACGGAACCCGGGAATTTTTTTTAATATGTTGTGCGAACAAGACATTAAGTTGTGCGAACAAGATATTATCTTGTTTTGTGCACACAAGATATTATCTTGTGCAGACAACATAATTTGTCTTGTGCTGACAACATATTATCTTGTGCACACAAGATAATATCTTGTTCGAATAACTTAATATCTTGTGCGAACAAGATATTCACAACATGTTATCTTGTTTGCACAACATAGATCTTGGGAAGTTGTGCGGACAAGATATTAACTTGTTCACGCAACATATTATTTTGTGCACACAAGATAATATCTTGTGCGGGCAAGATAATATCTTGTGTGCACAAGACATAAAGTTGTGCGAACAAGATAATATCTTGTGCGCACAAGATAATATGTCATCCAAACAAGGTAATATCTTGTCCGCACAAGATATTATCTTGTGCGCACAACCTAAAAAAATATGTCCCTTCTACGGAACCCGGGAAGGGACATGATTTTTTTTTATTTTATAAGTTGTGCGCACAAGATAATATCTTTTGTGGATAAGCTGTTATCTTGTTCGGACAACATATTATCTTGTGTGCACAAGATATTATCTTGTGCGGATAACATATTATCTTGTCCGGACAACATATTATCTTGTCCGCACAAGATAATATCTTTTCTGCACAACATAGATCTTGTGCGGACAAGATATTATCTTGTTCGCACAAACTTAATATCTTGTGCGCACAAGATATTAGCTTGTCCGCACAAGATAATATATTGTGCGCACAAGATAATATATTATCTTGTCCGCACAGGGTAATATCTTGTTCGCACAACTTAATATCTTGTTCGCACAACATGTTAAAAAGAAATTACATGTCATTTTCCGGTTTCCGCAGGGTTCCGTACTTTTTAGGTCATTTTTTTTAATTTTAATGTGTTTTTTTTTCTTCTGATTTTATAATGACGACGCTGGTTCGATATGTGCCTGTGTTGGCACAATTCTTTCGTGGAGATTGATCTTGAAATCTTTTCTACGGTCATTCTCCCCTTCCACTGATTCAAGACGGGCAGTTATCAGTATCCGCTTATATGGGGTAAGTGTCGATATGTAAACTGACCGGCTCAAAAATGACCTAAATATTTTTGACGTCGGTTGCTTTCAGTTGTGTCCTGGACGGGGTCTTAAGAAATCATATCAGCAGACATTATCATTGAGACATAAGACAGACGTTTATAGCTTTGTGAGAATGTTAAACTTAGATATTTTTTTTTTTGTTGTTGTAAACTTGCATGAATTTAATGCAATCAGTGTTTCAATGCAAAATGAAGTAATGTAGTAATTTCTTCATTTTGAAATTTTTACTTCATTATGCGTTGGCATAGTCGATGCGAAATGAAATAAAATGTAGTTTTTACTTCATTATGCGTCGATACTAAGAGATTTGCGCAAAATGAAAGAATTATTTCATTTTGCGGTGCGTCGACAGTTTGTATCTAGTTCCATATAAGACACAGAAGCCGATGTGGTGTAGTAGTTATGCTATAGCTACTCGCTTGATAAACCAGGGTAGCAGGATCGATCCTAGTCTTGAAACCGAGATCCCGTTTCTGTATGAATGAGTCTTGAAACCAAGTTCGCTACTTTGTATGACCTTAGCTGTTGTTGGGACGGAAACTGAAACACACCCGCACTCCTTTTAAGATGCATAGATGGACAAACAACTGGGCTATGGACTGGTCCAAGCCAATATGGTCCCCCATGCATCCCAACTATTGTGTGCACTACATGATCATGTGTTGGGCCATAAAACACAAATGGGGAAAAACATCAGACATGAGACCAAAATACCGTAAGGCGTTCAGTTTTAACTCTACTAACATAATCAAATACAGTGAAATTCCGCTATTAAGACCACCTAAAATTACCGGCCCCGATAGCTCAGTTGGTAGAGTGTCCGCTCCGGGGAACGGGAGGTCTCGGGTTCGATCCCGGGCCGCGACATACCAAAGTCGTTAAAAATGGTACTAGCTGCTCCTCGTTTGGCACTCAGATTTACGGGGTAGAGCTAGGACTGGTCGATCCAGTGTCAGGATAATGTGACTGGGTGTGGTATCATGTAATGTGTCTGGGACATGATACTTCAGTGAGGCAGCACTATAAACGTGAGCATTGAGCTCCCTGTCGCAACCAGACACCGTCGTGATATGACTGAAAAATTGTTGAAAGCGACGTTAAACCCGAGTTCACACACACACACACCTCCTAAAATTAAGACAAATTTTGTTTTTAAAGCATATTTTGAAGGTTAAAGTTACATTTTCTTTGTGATTGCGACAGTCAGTGTGCTCTTGTGGAAGACCATCTATGGGACTGTTCAGATGTGGTCTTAAAGACCACTTTTGAAGTGTCTGCAATGTGGTCTTTATATTGGAATTTACCTGTATTGCTTCCCAAGTCTTTGGTCTCCTTTCGTAGACAGCTATGTTCTTCCATCATTACTTCATTTTGCGTCGATATGGTGCCTATCAACGCGAAATGAAATAATTTTTTACTTCATTTCGCATCGACTACGCCAACGCATAATGAAATAAAAAAATCAAAATGAAGAAATTACTACAATACTTCATTATGCGTTGTAACAAATCCGTGAAAGACGTTCGTGTAGTAGCTCGTCAACAGCTTCGCGACCTTCTTAGAACATAAAAACAGAAATACTTCTTTCTGCGGAAAAGAGGATTGCAATATTTTAAACAATAAAAAAGTATAATGTAATATTTGAAGAAGGAAAAAGAAAAATGTAATAGTGAGGCTCGAACCCACAACTATAAAGTACAAAATATTGAATGGGCTATTAGTCAGCCGTCATTCCACTGCACCAGGTTGAATGTCTAACAAGTATACCACAAAATAGCATTATATTGAATATTACCGACGCTTGCTTACCTTTCGACAACAGTGGACTATGCTCAATAACAAAAACATTCGCTGACGTCACTGTCAACTTATCCTCCGAGTACAGTACATATTAGAGCAAACTGAAATACAAATCAAATTGAACCGCTGTGATGAATTAAAGATAAGTTCCAGACACTGAAAGCTGGAGCTAAAGAAACCCCCAGGTAGACCACAAATAGTCAAGCCAGTATGACTGAAGAGGTTAACATAGAAAAAAAAACAGTTGAAAGAACATCTTCTCCTATGCCAATGGTTCAGTTTCAAAATAACAGAAATGTTCCTTGGGTGACCTCTGTACCAAAAATGCTATAGTGGTTCTACGCTGCTGCCGGAGCTAAGTATAGAAAAAACCCTGTAAACAACAATGTTAGTACATCATTACTCAGGGGAGCGAATTAGGTCCATCATGGACCTCTTGTTCATAATTTCTGGGCACAGTTTCAGAAATAATTTTCCTTTACATGAGCGCTATTGCCCTGTAATTAGCAATTTTATGTCCACCATGGAAGAATTCATTTGATCCAAAATAGAAGTAGAGGTAACACACCCCTCAGCTTAAAAAAAGCATTTAACCCGTCCGGATAGTGCATTACAAAAACGCGCCTGTTCAAATATATTGAAAAATGTACCATCAAAAATTGAAACAAAACAAAAAAAAAAAAAACTGATATTTTTAAAATATCTGCTCCAACATAAACTGTGGGAATTCAATGAGGCGGTTCTAACGACTACCCACAATCTATGTTTTTGAGCAGAAATAAGAAAAAAATAATGTTTACCCCTGTGCACCCAGTTTAACTATATAATAGTGGGATTTAAGGGGGTCAAAATTATATAGGCGCGTTCTCGTGATGGGTGGCATAAATGCACTGATGCCCACATACTAAAATACCTGCTTTGCTTCTTTCTTCGCTTTGGCGCTTTATTGTTAATAGTTGTGCAGAATCATTCATGTCATGCAAGTTACAAAGTGACGTGTAACATTATGACTGAAAGTAATTCTATCATAATTACAGCAGTCATTTGAAAAGCAATTACCGGAAACATGAGTGAAATTGTCTATTGAAAACAGGATTAAGGTGTAGTGAAAGATGCTTTTTATTATATAGCTGGGTATTATTTTTTGTTTTTACATTATTCATTAAAACAAAATCTGTTCCTGTGAAAAATTATAGCAACCAACCAACGAGTTGTTTGCCGCCGAAGGCGGCAAACAACGAGAGTTGGTTGCTTAACGGTAACACGTGTATTTATTTATGAACATACCCCACCCATTCAAAACCTCAAAAGCCAACAGGACTAAGGCCAAAAATTCCTTCGTACTTCCGGTTTTACAGCTTCCTGTTGCCGGAAGCAAACCTGATTGGATAAAACTTGAACTTCCTTGTTACCTTGGACACACGTTCATCTTTTCGAAATAAACAAACTTGGCTGTGCTAAATGAACTCGCAATCCAGCTTTTTCGCGTTTTTAATACAGCTATAGGTCCCATAGAAACATATTATTCATGATAAAAACGTATCAAGACTGTTCGCCGGTATATTCCACTGCATGAGGTAGTATCACACACACAGTGTCACAGACATGTCAAAAGTAATAGCCGTTAGTGTTGGCGAGAGGAAGAAAAGACATGAAATGAACGACAACAAAAGTCTTGTTGTCTTCCTGCTCTGGATAAAATAATACAGAAGGTACATTTTTCTTGAAACATCTTGCTAAAAAATGGTGCTTCAGTTCAATGTACCTGTTGTTAAAACAATACGGCCAACAATGTTCAGTGAGGATTTTTTCCACTGCAGTCGAAGAAAATCAGGGCCGGACAACCAACCGATCTCAGATACGAGGTGCATGTCCCTCACCACCAATAAAAATAAGATTGACTTCATATAAGCATGAAACAGCCTGTAAAATACCTTGAAAGCTTTCCTTGCTTTGAAAAATGCTGTTGCTTTTTTTTCAAAATGGCGATCTGTTTATGTTTTAAAACTGACAGTTGTGACGACACAGCAAGTTAAAATTGTGACGTAATTGGCAACGCATCGATATACTGCAGAACACCGATATACTTAAGAACTTCGATATGCAGCAGAACACCGGTATACTTAAGAACTATTCTCTCTCTCTCTCTCTCTCTCTCTCTCTCTCTCTCTCTCTCTCTCTCTCTCTCTCTCTCTCTCTCTCATTCTCTCTCTCTCTCTCTGTTTCTTTGTTTGTATTGGAGTTTAACGGCCCAGTCAATACTATTTATGTCTTTTGAGCCGGTCAGTTTACCTATCCGTACTTTACTGGGCAGGCTTAACTAGTACAGTGCACATTCTTTCGCCAGAAACTGACAACCTCTCTCTCTCTCTACTAAGCTGTACACGAACTTTTCTCAGAGTACCCATAAATACCGGCAAGCGGATACGAGTAATTCTTCCTTTGCAGCTCAGTGGTTAGTGCACTTGCCTCTGATGATATGGGTCCCGCTTTGATCCCCGGCAGCTGTGATAGAATAGAATAAAGTTTATTTCCAATCATGGGCCACCATGTGGCAGCATATTAATCACAATTTATAATAATAATAATGCAACAACTCAAAATAAACTCTGTAAATACTGTGAAACAGCTTGATTCTGAGTAGCCAAAAACAATTAAATAAAGCACAAGTTAATTACAGCATCCCACCACTGGGATGCTGTCAGGCAAACAATGTCAACCACGACCAGTAACAAAACAATGTGGCAACGAATCCGGGCCATTACTGTTCGCTGGACTATCAAATCTACAGCCACAGGTGTCAGTCACGCCCCCTAGACCCCACATACATGTATTCATCCAGTCTCCACCATACATCTCCCCTCGATGCCAATTGTTGGAAGGAAAAGAAGAAGAAAACACACACACACACACACACACACACACACACACACACACACACACACACACACACACACACACACACACACACACACACAAACAACAATAAAACACCTCCCCTTCCACCCCAACCATCTGTCCCCGGACAGTTTCCACCCCTAACACCAGCAAGGCACCACACACACACACACACACACACACACACACACACACACACACACACACACAAAAAAACAAAAACAAAACAAAAACAAAAACAGAAAGCAGGCCGACCGAGCCCCACAGTGAGGCATAACTGCACGCCCAACCCAATTAAGGCACTGAACAGAAACTAGAACGGTGCAGGGGGTCAAACAACATCCCACCCAAGAGCTCAACCAGCCCTCCAATGACTGACGGAGGTCCGCTCAAGCAGCACCCATGCCCGTGTACAAAAAAAAAAAAATCCACCCGAACAAGGTTGGGACAGTCATTCTCGTCCCGAACAAACCACCCCACCCAAAGCCAATTACCAGAATATACCTTTCCCCAAGCCTCATGTATGTTCCAAATGAAACATATAATGGTATATATACATATGCATAGGACCCAAGACACGCAACTAACACCTGATAAAATTTGGGTGTTGGAAAATATTCAGTTTGCAGCATTTGCAGGAATAAAAGCTAAAATGACACCATATTTCGGATCGGGACATAAACATGGTAGTTCAATGGTTAGTGCACTTTCCTGATGGTAGAGGTCCCAGGTTCGATCCATGGCAGCGGTAATAAATATTCGGTGTCCGAGCATGCTCCATTGGCATCACTTCCAGAGATGAATGCCACAAAGTACACCGTCCTCCGGATCATTAACTGGAGGCAACCTTCCTGTGCATGGAGAATTACGATTAGGCAATTGTGCAGACTTGAAATCATCCTGCAAATCTGAAGCGTAGGCAACTATTGCGGACAATGGTCAAATGTGACAGATCGCAGTAACAGTAGTGTATGGTAGGCTAGGTAACTGGAGGTCTCAAAGCTGTAATAGCATGGTTAATACCGGGTAGACGTTTAAAACTTTTTAATTAATGTCGGTTGGTGCCTGATGCTCTGTCTTCGGTCGGGCCAACCTAAGTATAACTGTTGAGCATTTCAGTAATTTCATGATGTCGAGTCCTAATCGTTGTGTCATCCCGGTATTTGTTTGATGTTTTTTTGTTCTCGGAGATCGCACTGAAGAGAAAGAAATCCTTGATGATGGGGATTGTCTAAACCAGGAACAAAGAGCGAGGATTTTGGTAACATAAAATCGATTAAAACAGCCCCGCCGTAACATTTGGTTGGTATCAGAATAGGTAAGTTAATGAAATAACTGCTCTCTTGTGTTCCACGTTCCTGCTGTACCTTTTGATCCTTGATGCGCATATAGCATAGTTGTAGCATAGTCCAACAAGTTAGACGTACGCATGCACTCATTTATAGATTTGTTTTTTATAGTTGTGCATATGCGACGTTCGCGTTCCGAAGAATAACAAAATCATAAATATCAGCATATAAATATAAAATATGGTCATCTGGAACGCAGCTAGAACTCTCATGTATGGGGGTAAGTTGTAGTATGGCACTGACAAATACCCTACCCTAAAACCACTCTTTACAAGCGATTTTCTTCATTATCTAAGAAGAATGTGAGCATCCAACCAAGTTTTCTGTAGATGTGATTAATATCTCTAGATGTGATTAGTGTTATCACTTAGATACTAAGACAAACATTGCCCCATATGTATCCAGTTTTAAGTTTTAAGAATATTGCAAGTTTCAAAAGTGTCCTATTTTGTTATTTTCTTGCAACAATATATATAGAAGCCTCCGTGGTGTAGTGGATAAGCTACTCGCCTCATGAACCAGGGATCGTGGGTTCGACACCGGGCTTCTCGAGACTTTCGGATGAGTCTTTTAACCGAGGACCCGTCCCGTCTCGATATGACCTCAGCTGTTGGTGGGACGAAAAACTCAAACACACTCATTCACTCACAACAATATATAGCTAGTCTTCAATTACAATAAGTTGGTTGGTTGCAGTTTAGGTCTCACCTATTTCATATTATTTACTCGATGCACATGTATTGAAATCCTAATTCTCTAGACATATAGAGGATATTTGATTTTTTCAGTGTAAGATCGAATTTTATTTCATCGAATGAACACCAAAACTGTTATTTTCACTCGTGGCGTAGCGAGTGAAAATAGCAGTTTTGGTGTTCATGAGTGAAATAAAATTTGATCTTGCACTGAAAAAATCAAATTTTCTGTTTCTTACATGCTTCAAAAGGCAATATTTAGCGTCTTTAATGGTGTCGCTCACATTCGGAGAAAATTATCTTTGTTCCTGTTCGTTTCGCGTCAATTTAGTGGAGTCCATCGTGTTTAGTGGGTATACTATTGGGTGTAAACTGAGAGTTTGCACCTGAGAAATGGCCTGGGATGGTATTATTATGAATGATTAATGAAATAATTGAGAGAGTAGTTTTCCAAAGAAGTTGCTGGCAAGTCTAACGTCGCGCGACAAAAGCCGTGACGTCAGCGTCATAAATGACGTCAGTTACGTCCCCGTCGCACATGAACGGGCTATGCGTCTCAGTATTGTTCAGTTATCTGACAAAGATAAAATTGAAATTAGAGTTAAATTTGAAGAAAAAAGTAGTCCCAAACAGTGAAAAATAAAAAATCGTATTTTCACTGTTTGAAACAGTGAAAATATCGATTTATATTTCACTGATAAATCTCTATCATTCATTGAAAAGCATGTAAGAAGTATTTATCATAATCCGAAATATCAGTCCCTGGGATTGTTATTGAACATTAACTGCATGCAAATTTGACTTGATGCTTGAAGACAGTAGCTTGTGTGGGTAACGAAGATAACATAAACTGTTACAATATGTTGTTTTGCTTGATATACAGCTACAGTAAAACCGACATCAGTTGTCAGTTTGTTATTGTCAATATTATCGTAAATAAAGGTTATTTTTAAATTTATCTACGCAATTATATGTTATTTTTGGATGATCTAATTTTATTTTTGGTGACTCCCTATTAATGTGATGGTATCAGGCTAAAAATACCATACCTGCATTGTATCGACGCTAGCCAAGTGGTAAAGTCACGGGCCTGTAGAGCTGAAGTATGCGGGTTCGAATCCCGCTGGGGATGTTTTTTCTTTAACATTTTTTTTTTCGCACCAAAAGCAAAAAATTCTCGATTTTCTTGTGAAGCATGCATTTTTTTGTGCTGATATAAATTTTTACTGAACATTCCTTAGTTCATACTCGGTTGCCCTGCTGTTGAAGTGTCGTCATGTGATGCTTCTCTGACAGCAGAAGAGACTTTGTCGGCTGACAAAGCGAAGTTTTTTTGGTTCTGACAAGTGCAGTTTTGTGACTAACAATCGATAAACGTTAAAATAACGTATGATCAACATGAATTAAATTATATATTTCCAATCAATGTTAATTTCAAGTCATGTTATTGGTGTGCCTATTCTTTACTTTCACATGTCACATATAGGGTCTAGGCCAATCAGGTTCCATTGTATCAAATTATGGCATCTTGTTTTTCAATTCTCTTGTACATGTACTTGCTGGTGTTTCTTTTTTATTCACTATTATAAATCAAATGTGAAGATGATCTTTAAAATTGTGCATGACATGTATTGAACTTCAAAATAAATAGATAACCATTCACGAAAAAATAATAATACAAAAATAATAAACAGAATTGAAAATTAAAACAGAAATAATAAAAATGTAAATTCTGAAACTATTTTATAAAAAAATCATCAAGAAAAAAATAAATCATGCTTTTAATAGCTTTATGAAAAAAGGTTTTCTGCGAGGATCGAACCTGCAACCCTCAGGACAGTCGTTTTAGGCGCTCCTCGCTACTAGTTGCGCTACAGCGCTACGCAACTGATTACATCAAAACTGCAAAATTAAGTGCTTTTGTCTTAGAATATAACCCGTTACGTACCTGTGGAAAACACCGTTGTTTGTTATGATTTATAAATAGACGAGTATTTATCAACATTGAAACCATAACACCGACATGTTACGGCAGGGTACCTGTAGTCAGGCCCAGAAAAACTGATGCACTCAATAATTTTATCCTTGCTTCCAAAGGACAACCTTTTAATACAACATATTGAATATACCTACCGCTGAGGTGCAATGTACCTGGTTGGTCCAGATTTTTGCAGCGTCTTCAACAGGTGCGAAACGTATTATGAACGAAGGTGGCATCCGTTCTTTGATAAAAGATGGCACTGATTGAATGCTTGCTGCACTTGATGTATGTGGGCGCTGTGTAATTCGCTGAGCTGACTTTCGGAGCTGACTTGCTGATGCAGAAGTTCATAATTTTTGATTGAAAAATGAGCCGGTGCATGACAAAATCTACAGTAAGAAATGTGCGATCAGCGAAATCTCAGATCACATGACGAGTACAAGTCCGTGAAATGAAGACCCCCCCCCCCCCCACACACACACACTAAATCCCACTCTATACAGAGAAAACTGGGGTTTACAGGGGTATATATTTTTTCTCTTATTACTGCTTCAAAAACAAAGCAAAGAGGCGGTTCTAATGAGCACCCATAACATATGTTTGCAGTATAAATAAGAAACATATCACGGATTATTATAAGAAAAGAAGCCGGCGCCCGCCTATCGGGGCTTGAAGAAATATGTTTGTTTGTTTGTTTTGTTTGATTTGAGGTTTACACTGTAAATGTCATTTTGGAGACGTTGCTTCCAATTTTGTGGGACTTTTACCCGACGTTGAGATGAAATGACATCTCAAGCCCTTTCGCCAAATGAAACCAATAGGGTTTATTTGCATGGACGGTCCGCCTCGCACCGTGGTTCCAGGACAGGCTTAGATCCTCTAAGCGGTTTACCATTACTAGTAGGCGGGCCGGATTCAGCTCTGCGTGGAAGCATCATGCAGCCCATATATTTCTTCAAGCCCCTATAGATGGGCTGCATGATGCTTCCACGCAGAGCTGAAACCGACCCGCACTCGAGTACTGGTAAACTGTTTCGAGGATCTTAGCTTGCCCAGAAAAAGCGGTGCGAGTTGGCCCGTCCATGCTTATAAACCGTATTGGTTTCATTTGGCGGCAGGGCTTGAGATGTCATTTCATCTTAATGTCGGGTAAAAGTCCCACAAAATTGGAAGCATCGTCTCCAAAATGACCTTTAAAGTGTTGACGGGGACGTTAAACCTCAAATCAAACAAATAAGAAAAGAAGCCATTTTGGAGATGTAAAAATGCACTATGTCGCATGGGTATGTTATCGTTATGAGCATGCGCATTCAGCAGATTGATCAGAGTCATCGCTGTCTGCATGAGACTTCCATAGGCCCTGGGTTACCCTAAGAACAGTAAGAGGTGGCTTTGCCTAATCTGGGGTAACACACAGGCTGGTCTGAGTCTTCGCACATGTCGTGTAGTAGGTTCTGTCGTGCAGTAACTTTAATGGATACACTTTGCACAGCTTTCGTCATTGTTACAAGGGAATTATCAGGAAGAACCAATTCGTTCCTATAAGAGTAGAAACCTACTGAACTACAGTAAAATTACGCTATTACGACCACCTAAATTTAAGACTGATTCTGCTTTAAAAAGCTTATTTAGTAGGTTGCAGTTATTCTTTCTTTGTGTTTTCTGCATACCGTGTTTTCTGGCCAGAGACCACCTTTGGTGCTCGTGGGGAACACACACTTGTCAAATGTTATGAGTAGACCCCTTATTTCGAAGCACTATTTATAGCGTACATTACGTCAATTTTTGTTTACTGGTAAAAATCTAAGAACGTCTAGGACTGAAGTCAGACGTCAGGTTATTTCAAGTCAGTAAAATACATCCCTGGCAAATCCGAATGCTTGTGCTGTAAAAAGGTCGGACTGAGTACCCAGGGGAATCTAAGCTCAGGCAGTTATTTAGTGCAGGTACATTAACCTTCCAAATGTCAGTCACAATGGTTGCCGTCTGCTTTGTTGTCTGCTGGTTACTTTAAAAGTCACTGTGACAAACAGTGTAGACCCAGAGTAGACTGCTCCTAGAGGACCAGGGGCAGTCTAATCAGGGTCCATACTGTTTGCCAGTCAGTATGCAAAAATATTTTGAAAAAAAAAAAAAAAAAAAGAAGCAGCAGACGACATTAACAGACAACATTTTCAGATGCGCTTAAGGGTTAATATTCTACATTCTAGGATTATTTTAACCCTTAAAATGCCGAGAAAATCTACATCTGAAAATGTCGTCTACTTATGTCGTCTGCTGAATCTTCTTGCAAACTTTTGAAAATTATTTTTGTATAAAGACAAACAGTGTGAACCTAAAGGAGCCGTCTGATCTGGGTTCACACTGCAAAAATGTGTTTTAAAGTCATCGGCAGACGACAAAAGAGACGACAACACTTGTAATCAAAATTTAAACTTTCCTTCTCTTCTGGCTTACTTCCATGCAATGATGGAATATTGCATCATCGTTCTGCGACTTAGCCTACTGTCTTATCTATTGAAAACATTTCTTGGGAAAGTTCACACTGTACGTACCACACAACCAAAGGTACCATTCCGCATTGGATGCCTGCGAAAGATCCGATTAGCATCAAGTCAAATGATCAGAGTTTTCATTTTGTTAACCTATTAATGCATCATGATACAAACATAAAGAGACCCTGATAAGCCTTATCAGAGTGTTAAATGGTCACACATACCACTGTGCGTTTTTTGTGCCCCGGCTCGTCTCGCATATTTTCATTATCTAAAACCCACTACGTGGTTGGCATAGCACCAACTATCTAGCGTAAAAGATTCTTTGCCCAGAATGCGGCTTACCACTATTTTATGGTTTTCATTCTAAGCGGATTTCAAAGCTCTCTTACAGAGTTTGACAAGTGAAACAAGATCATAGCGTACAAAACAATTAGCATTATGATAACACTGATAACACACCTGTGTGCATATTGAATCCTTTCATGTCTCCAAAATGGTGAAAACCCATTAATGATCTAAACATAGATTCTGGGTGCTCGTTAAAACCGCCTCGTTAACGAGGCGGTTCTCACCAGTACCCGCAACCTATGTATTGGGGCAGAAATAAGAAAAATAATGTGTTGTTTGTTTGTTTTATTTGAAGTTTAATGTCAACACTGTAAATGTAATTTTGAAGACGTAAACATAATGTATACCTCTGTAAACTTCAGCTTTCGCTATATAGACTTGAGTTTAGAGGGGTGTTCGTTTTACAGACTTGTTAACCTGTCAAGATTACAGCAGCTCGAGGATGGGCAGCAAAACAATCAAAGCACTGGCAGTACTGGTAGATCGACTGTCATGAACGGAGCTTTAGAATGTTTCGTTTTAACCCTTACATTTCTGTACTTTTACGCAAAATGTGTAGACCCTGATCAGATCCCGCGTTCTGTGGCGTCTGATCTGTGTCTTCACTGTTTTCCAATCTCTTAGCATATAAACCTAATTGATGTATTACATATATCCCTCTTGACACTGCACTATGTCGTCACAGCGACCAGAATAGCGCTGCAAGGACACTTTGAATAAATGGAAAAGGTTGACGTTGGAAGCAAAGAATACGTTATTAGAATGAAAACCGGAAATTCGGTTTTATTTATTGAGTTTCTTCATAAACAGCACCGTTGTATGCAAGGCTGAATACCCCCCCCCCCCCTAGCATCGATTTCAGCGGTACTCGATTTTCAAATTACGAGCAATGGACTCGATGCGTTCAAAGAAAATAAGAATATAATCTGCACTACTATGAAGTACGGGGAGACGTTTTACGGCCGCCACATAGCACTAAACACAAGCTGCAGTGTCGTAAAATAAATGAAAAAAGTCCGGTGTTTTTTAGGAAGTGTTATATTACTGGATTTGGGGCTCATCATCAATTAGTAAATCTTAGGAAAGTTGAAATCCGTAGGTAGCTCATAGTGTCTCATACTATTTCCATGTATATCCCTGACTAACAGCTTGAGACTGATAGTTTTAATTGCTTAGCCAGTCACTCTACCCAGAACTCCGGCAAATGCTCCGGTAAATCGTATACCCAAAAGCGATGCTTGGTTTTACCGGCTAACGTTTCTCGGCTTTCTCACTTCAGATATAGTGTGTTTTAGGGTGCATATGTTGGCACCAGCTTCTACACAGTAATGCAATTACTTCGCGTTTGCTATGAAAACGTAATTACGTGTTTTGTTTGGTTTTCAGAGAACGCTAAAAGAAAAAAAAAAAGAAAAGAAAGAAAGAAAAGAAAATTTTAAGAGAGTATTTTAATATTAGGTGAATAAAATAACTATTTATTTTTAGGCCATGTCGTTCAAAGCTATTGACATTATGTTAAAATAGAAGTGAAGGCAATCATCAGGAATCTATACAATTTACCCACATCTCCCATCAGAGACACCAAAGGAAAGACACGATTTTAAGAGGCCGCAAACCTCGCCCTTACTTCCGTAGCGATTTAGACAAATATTTTTTTTCAGTCCACATGAAAGATTCCTAACTCATCAGTGCAACATATCCGAGAACACAAAAGTCTAACAACCACAGAGATAAAATAAGTGTAAGGACTCGACAGCAAGAAATAACTGAAATGTAAGAGTAAAAGAAAACCAACACTTAGACTCCGTTGGGCCCGACCAGAGACAGAGCATCAGGTGACAACCAACATGACATAAAATTAAATTTCAATTCTAGGTAGTCCTGTTTTGATACGACAAAAACGATTTTGTTGGAATGTGCATTATCCTGGTGAAACGCTTTTGACAAGCATGCCCAAGAAAATGTGGTAGGGAAAACCGACTGACTTGACATGACCGTAAAAGCATTGACCGGAACGTTAAATGCAAATCCAACAACCGCATCAAATAAACAACAAATTTTGTAGGACCCAAGTCCCAGGTGCTACGTATCTCTAGTAGGATAGTACACCTGTGTGAGAATAATAGAATCTATGGTGGGGTTCATTACGAAAACACGCCTATACAAATATACTGCAAACTTTATAGCCGAAAAACAAAACTGTTTAGATAAAAAAATTGTGATATTTTTCTTATTTCTGCTAAAAATATAGAGTGTGGTACACGTTAGAACCGCCCCATCGAGGCGGTTCTAACGAGTATCTACACTCTATATTTTAGAGAAGAAATAAGAAAAATAAGGTATACCCCTGTAAACCCCAGTTTTACTGTATAAACGTGCGTGTTTTCGAGATGTGAGACTGAGATAAGGAAATCTCAGGCAAGTTTTCAGTTTATTTGAGTCTCATGCGAGGCTATGCCGAGACCTTAGATTTCCTTGTCGGGATTTATTGAGCCAGCGCACGACAAAACCTACAAAAAGACATGTGCGCCCAACGAAGACTCAGATCAGCCTGCGCATCCACGCAGTCTGATCAGAGTCTTCGTTGTGCGCTCTAAGGATAGCTAAGGGTCCAATGCTCCTTCATGCAACAAGAGAGAGAAGTCTCTGGTTAGACTATATGGATGATCTGGTTCTTCGCTGGGCGCATATGTCTTATTGTAGGTTTTGTCGTGCGCTGGCTCTATTAGTTTCTTGACCATCTTCTATAAAGCATGTGCTGTAAATGGTAAAAACGTATCAAAATCTATTACCACCAGACTGCCAAAGAATACTGAGAATCAATATGTAAAATGGCCCCTTTACACAAATCTAACAGAGCAGAAGAGGTAGAGCCTTTCTTAGTCTTGCCTGCTGAAGGAAACTTTAAAGTTTACGTATTTTCAGGGAGCTTCTCAAATCCAATTTTCAATACATTCCTTTGTATGCAACGGTAAATTTAAAATCATTACTGGGGTTTAGTGGGTATACATTATTTTCCTTATTTCTGCTCATAGACATAGGTTGTGGGTATTCGTTAGAACCGCCTCAGGCGGTTCTAACGAGCACCAACAATCTATGTTTTGCGTATAAATAAGAATAATATCACAAATTTCATCAGAAAATTGACCGTTTTGGAGATGTAAAAAAATCGAATTGACGTGGCCACAATCCGTCGCGATTTAGACAAATAATTTGTCAGTCTGCATCAGTCCTGCCTCCTAACTCATCAGTGCAACACCTCCGTGAACACAAACATTAAACAACAACAAAGATGAAACAACGATGAGGACTCGACAACAAGATACCACTGAAATGCTGGAGCAAAAAGAAGGCCAACAGTAAGACTCCGATGAAGAATGATTTTACGAAATTGGGTACTAAAATCATTGCAAGCATGTATTTTTCTGAATTAATATACTGAAACACCATCAAAACTGGATCCGATAGGCCTTTAAGAGATTTAAGATTAGCAACGAATTTTGAAACTAAATCTAAATCACGTCTATAAAACTTAGTAAAAGCTTTTCGTAGTTTATGATACCGATGATTCTGATTAAGATACTGCATTTTAGAGAATCAGTTACAATGATAATTACACAAGTTCCTGCAGTGAATGTATGTATAAGATGGAACTTGCCAAAATTTACAAAATAATTTGAATCTTGATTAAAATGCAATGAAATAACCATAGCCATGACTTCTATATGATATTATCATATGACGTCGTCGATAAGCAGTGGATAACGTCGTATAATAAAAATCGTATGACCACACGAGTAATAACACTTTGGCGGGATTAAGTAACGTCATGACGACGTCCATGTCAACCATAGATTTTTTTTGTGTGGTTAAATTGACAAATTTAAAGGCGATAAAATCCAATATTAAATGGTCATATGATAAACAGAATCTTACACTCGTGGTCATTTCATATTAAATTTATGAAACTCGCCAGAGGCTCAAGATACAAGATACAAGAGACTTAATTTAACGTCGGATATGAATATATAACAAATAACATTAGCTGCATGGGCTATTTTCCGACAAACAAAGCATATAAAAGGAACATAAATATAAAAACTGCAAAAGAAGAGGATCACAGTTAAATGATTAGATATACATATATATATATATATAGGTACACAAGCAAACATATAAATTGACCAGACTGTTGCTTGAGCAAGTATGATCACATCATGCTTCATCGGCAAGTAAAGTAACGGAATCACAGTTAAATTATCTTGACTAATGAAATGAGATGTGTAGTGATAAAAAGATGAAAATTAAAAAAAAAAAAAAAGAAGAATATATTTATAATGAGGGTATGAGCAATAGGATAATGTCAAAGCCATAGAGATCCATGATTAGAAAATCTTATACCGGAAAAAAACGAAAAAAAAAAAAAAAAAAAAAAAAAGACAAAAGAGCGAAAGTACAAAGACACCTTGAGAACCCGGTTGAGTCAAGGTATCTTTGTCGAAAAGGCGAAAGGAGGCACAAGACTTCAGATGGATGCAAATTCTTTCATTGCAGCTCATTATACATGTGACCTTGATAACAATAAGACTACAAAGAGTAAAACTGAAACATAAACGCAAACGAATAAAAGCAAACTGAAAATTAAAAGCTCATGCCTTGAGCTTAAGTAACTTAATATATGGGTTTATATTTGAAGCAAAACATAAAAAGAACATAAAAACGGCCAGTTGCGATAAATGGCACAGCCACAATTAGGGCCTGTCCAGGTGCGGATCAGCCTCTGGAACTCCCTGAAATGATTTACCTTTCTCAGTTCGTTCGGCAGGCTGTTCCACACCCCAGTAGCCTCAAAACGAAAAGACCGCTGTCCATAAGTCACAGTTCTGACCGTGGGTACCTGCAGGGTGTTTTCGTACCTGAAACAATAAGAAGACGCTTTAATATGGACAAGATCTCTGATATATGCTGGAGCAATATCATGAATACATTTAAAGGTTTCAATAGCAATTGTTCTGAGTCTCCCCAGATGCAGTGTGGGGTGGTTTACCCTATTTAACAGATCTAAGTAGGAAGAACTGTAGTCATTAAAAACTATTTTCAAGCCTCTGTGTTGGAGTTTTTCTAATTTTTCAGTATTGGCTTTGGTGCAGAAGTGCCATATCACAGGGCAATAATTAAAATTTGACCTAATAAAATACTTGAAAACTATTAATCTTGTTTCTTGTGAAAGGAATTGACTTATTCTTTGGAATACGTTGAACTGTTTTGAGACTTTCTGGCAAATCCTGGAAACTTGTTCATCGAAATTGAGCTGATAGTCTAATTCGACTCCCAAGAGCTTCACTGTCTCCTCACATTCAATGTTGCTGTTGGCAACAGTGAAACTCTTGAGCTCGAAAAAGGTCTTTTTTCCAATGGCAATCGCCTGAAACTTATCCGGATTTGCCTGCATCTGGTTATCATTGAACCATTGCAACAGATTTTTACTTTCATTTTCCAGGACACTTTTCATAGTAAAGAGATTTTTATTTGAATAAAAAGCCGTGTTGTCATCGGCATAATTGTAGAGTGTTATTTTCTCTATAAAGAGAAAGATGTCATTAATGAAAATGTTAAAAATCAGAGGTCCCATTATCGACCCTTGGGGGACTCCTTTAATAATTTGGAGCCAGCTACTAATATGATCCCCGACTTTCACTCTTTGGTGTCGATTTGAAAGGTAGCTTTGCAGTTAATTTCTTGAGTGTTGTGTGACCCAATAAGCCTGTAATTTAATAAGTAGAAGGTTAGCGATATGTCTCGAAATGACAGGGGCAGATGACTGAACTATTTTGGGTGGGATTGCATCCACACCAGTTGCCTTTTTCGAGCCTAGACTCTTGATACATTTCTGAACCTGCAATTCAGTCACCTTTTTAAATTCAAAAGTTGAGGGTTGAATATTCTGGGTAATTATTTTCCACACTAGGATGTTTCTCATTTACAGGAGTATTACAATCAATCCCCATGTTCTTTGCAATATTGACATAGAAGGCATTCATCCTTTCACAGACCTGGTTCTGGTCTGAGATTAGAAAATCGCCTTTCTTTAAAATTACATTGCTGTCATTTTTAATGACTGATTTCTGTGAGAGGAATGGTTTGATGGTTGGCCAAAAGTCTTTTGACTTAGGCCCCCACCACACCTTTCCTGAAAGTAAACCGAGATTGATTCTCGTTTAACTTTTGTTTTTAAGTTTCTCCATTTTGTGTATATTTTCTTGTTTTCATTGGTTTTGTTTTTATTATAGATGTTTCTGGCTTGTCTGGTTTTGTAAATTACTTTTCTGTAGTTTAGGTTCATATATGGGGGTGG
Organism: Lucinisca nassula; assembly: GCA_963580285.1. Classification (NCBI taxonomy): domain Eukaryota; kingdom Metazoa; phylum Mollusca; class Bivalvia; order Lucinida; family Lucinidae; genus Lucinisca; species Lucinisca nassula. Next base: position 109,064,591 of record OY757018.1, on the reverse strand, counting down.
TTTTGTTTTGGGAACTTTTTGTTTCAGTGGGGCGTGCTCATCCAGGACCTCTCGCAGAAGTGTTTCATGTACCCAGTACACATCGTCCATATCGTCGAAAACATGTGCGATGTGAAATGGAACCTGAGAGAGCTCCCTGTTGAATCCGTCCTCACTGAAGTTTTAATAGCTCCTGAATGTTACTTTTTTATTATTTATATACGTGCATGTCTCCTTCAGAGACGTCGCAATCATATGGTGGCAATCACTGATCCCACTATTAAAGTTTTCGACGTTACATGTCAGTGTTTTGGAGTTTGCAAGGATAACGTCAATTAATGAGGGTGTCTGATTTTTCCTATAGCAAGTTGGTTCTTTCACTATATTGTCCAAATTAAAATTGTCACAGACATTTGTAAGGGGCTTGCATTTTTCAGGTCTTTAGTGTCATAGTTCAAGTCACCTATACAGATGACATGTTCAAAGTTCAAAAATATATGATCAAGTGCCTTGGTAAGATCATTTTCAAAGACTGAGTTTTCTAGTGCCGGTTTGCGATATGCACCTATGATATACCATTTGCGCTTAGCCATGTATAGTTCATAGCACATAGTTTCAATTTCCTTGCATTCTAGATCATGTCGTCTTTTGACAGGCAGATCAGCACGGACAAAGGTCATGAGACCTTCTCCGTGTATATTGCGATCGCGCCGTTCCATTTTATAGCCGTTTACTTTATACAGGTTGTCATTAAATGAACTGTCGATTTTGGTCTCAGAAACTATTAAAATGTCTACTAATTTGTCAGATAAGACTTCCTGCAAGTCATCAAATTCATATCTGAAGCTATTTATATTGAGGTAACAGATAATAGGTCTTTTACCATTTTTTTCATGTTTCTTAAATCTGAGAAAACATCCACACTTTCGTTTATAAATTTCATATGAAATGACCACTCGTGTAAGATCCTCTTTTGAATATATGCTCAGTAAAATCTTCAATATAGCAATTTACCACTCAGTAGAATCCCAAATTGTTTGCAATAGCTACATGTGTATATAAAATAGACAGAATATCTATGTCCATATCATTTGTATGCTTCGTAATGCTTTATATATTTATCTGTAAAATAATAATATTTCTCTCTAACATGTTTAAAATAGAAGTAAAGACAATGATCAGGAATCGATACAACTAACTCACAGCTCCCATCAGAGAAACCAAAGGGAAAGAAACACAAACATGAAACAACAGACCCTAATGGAAACATCAATAGCAGAACCCCAAAAGGACAGTTACTTTACCACAAAATGGCCAATTGGCTATCCAAAACAAAATAATATAATAAAAGCCGCTGTAATTTCCTGATGCTCGTATTTGAAGAAGAACTTACATGATATTTCAAGGTGAGCCGTTATTACTGGAAAGCTATGTCGTCAAATCATTGTACAACATTTGGTATTTACATAAATTAACGATTTAGAAGTGTCTTCATGACATAAAACATTCCGACCAATCAGTTTCCAATTTCTATGTATGAAAAAGGGAAAGTCGAATTCTTTTCGACATTTTCAAAACTATGATATTGAAAAACAACAACAACAACAAAATACCAAAACTTAAAATGAATTTGAAATTTTGGTATGCTAATACAAAGAATGAAATATATACTACTCAAAGTCTGATAGGGATCACTTTTTTAATGCAAAATAATGTCTGGATGAATTAATCAGCTGAATCCAAATATGATACATAATGATAGAAAACGTATCCTTCACAAAACCTAGTGATTAATTTTGTCAACTGGTACTGCATTCAAGCTTGACAACAGCAACCGTCTTGGCACCCCCCAAAATTTGTTGTAACACGAAGGGATTTGGACAACTGATTTTTCACAAATTTCCAAATTTGTTTAGACAAACGTGCCTAATAACGTGTATGGCGTTCACGGGCATCAATTACAGTACGACATAGCCTGCGCATGCTCGCAATCCGAGTCTGTATCCGGTTTTGTGGAATCAGCTTTCATTCAGCATCCAATGCATCTTTGAGCTCCTTTAAAGTCCTCGGATGCACAGACTGAAACAGCACGCTGTAGCATGTCCCGCGCATGCTTAATCGGATTTAAGTCCGGTGACTGAGCAGGCCAGTCAATACGAACGACTGTCTCACGTTCCAGATAGGAATCAGTGACGTTGGCACGGTTGGGACGGGCATTATCGTCCATCAGAATAAAGTCAGGGCCGATAGCATCTGCATATGGTCTCACAATCACATCAAGAATATCATTCCAGTACCTCACTGCCATTAACGTTCCGTTTTCAACGTCGTACAAGTCAGTTTTACCGTTCACGCTTATCCCAGCCCAAACCATGACTGTCCCCTTTCCATAGCGATCATGCTCTGCCACATTCAAGTCATCGAAAGGCTCTTTAGACATTCGCCACACTAATTGACGTCTGTAAGTGAAGTTTAGACAGAATCTGGACTCCTCAGTGAACAGTACTGGCGTCAAGTCACGGACCGTCCACCTAACGTGAGTTCTGGCAAAGTCTAACCGGTCTAGCACGTGCTGTCTCGTCAACGGAACACGTTCAGCAGGCCTCATGGCATTACGTCCGAAGTCGTGGAGCCCGTTTCTGACAGTTTGTGTAGAAATTCGTACTCCAGTTCCGTTCCTAAGCTCGTTATGCAAACGCGTATCGTTCAGGAACCGTTGACGTCGAGGCTGAATCAACAAGAAACGGACTTGACGTTGAGTTGTAGCCCTTTCTCGACCCCGTCGCGTCAGTGTGAAGGATTTCCGTGGGTAAGACACCGACTACACATTCGGGAAACCACGCTCTGAGACACATTCAGAATCCCAGCAACACGACGTTGAGAGACGCCTGATTCCAACATTCCGACGCCACGATTCATTTCTTCGGGCTCAGACGGTATCTTAATTGTCCCCTAGGCATTTTGGTGTTTCACAAATCAAATGAAGTCCTTTTTACGCTTGGTAAAGGAACACTGACAAGTTTCATTGGTCTGCTGGAAAGCAGTGCTAGGCAAGATTTTGGGGGTGCATGAGTTCATTTGCGAAGTGTGAGAAGTGTGCACTTTTATAAGTACTGAACTGCACATGAGTTTCTGCTTAAGATATTTATCAATATACCGAGTATAAATTCTGTCAAGAAATTTTTAATTTTCAGTGCAAACTTTGGTATACAAAAAGTGATCCCTATCAAACTTTGAGTAGTATATTATACTACTCTTATACACTTACCACTTTGCTGTATGGGATACGACTAGGTTTGTTTATATTATACCAGCACCAAGCCTAATCGTTCAATAAGTGACATTTAACACCAATACGATCTCTACACCATCCGGAGTTCTGAAGCCAAGTCCTCCCTTGCTCGGCTATCCCATGTTGCCATATATTTCAGCAATAAAGGGGTGGATCAAAGAGTATTTGAGAGACTTCATAAACGCGGAACTCCATGGCAAGTTGCACGACAATGAACTACACAAATGTGCTCTTGTAGTGTTAGTAACTAATTCAATAGAACAATGACAATTATCATTTAATTATAAAAGATAAAATATTTTGTTTTAAAAGTTAGCAATGCTTCGATATTTCCATGATTTTAAGACTGTTTAACAGTGAAACAAAGCAGAAAAATGAGGTAATGATCAGGAATCGACACAATTAACCTACAGCGCCCATCATAGACACCAAGGGAAAGAAACACAAACATGGAACAGCTAGACACTAATGGCAACACCAAAAAGGACAGTTACTTTCCACCAAAAAGGACAATTGGCTAGCCAAAACAAAATAATGTAAGCGACACACACACTCGAAGACAAACCTTTACAAAACTAAAACGCGCGGAAGAACCGCCTTGGAATGGCCATTGAAACGAACCCCACTGGGGTGGGGGGGTGGGGGGTGGGGGTGTTGGGGGTGGGGGTGGGGGTGGGCTTACTTCTGTCCCGACCTAGGCAAATGATTTGTTCAGTCCGCATGAAGGCTTCCTAACTCATCAGTGCAACATCTCCGAGAACACAAAAGTCATGAAACAACGGTGAGGACTCGACAGCAAGAAAACTCTAAACTGCTAGAGCAAAAGAAAACCAACAGTTAGACTCTCCGATAGGCCTAAGCAGAGACAAAGCATCAGGTACCAACAGTTAAATAGAAATTTTAATTTTAAGTAAAACTAATAAAGCTTGCGTTCGTTTTTATCTGACACCAAGGTCCAATCAACAGTCGATGGTGATAGCCTTAAAGGTGGCACTACAGTAAAAAAATCCCCTTACTCATAATGTAAATTGGGGCATATTCCATGTTCTACCACATTTCAGCAAGTCTAATGCTTCCATTTTGAGGCATATAATTTGACAGGCTGACCATTTACCTTCCAGAAGCAGCAAAAAAAAAAAATTGGGTGTTGTGCGGAAAATTTTGTCTTTTTCGGCAGTCAGTGTCAACAAACCCATACCGCAGCGAATAAATCCAGGCATTTCCACTGGCCAGTCAGCACAATTGTCTGGTTCAATTTAAATCAGCTGCTGTTTACAATAGCAATTAGCTACTAATATTTCTTCTAATAAACAATCATACTTCTCAGAAAAATAATGGCTTAGCACCAAATCCAATCAGAAGCAGCAGAATATTCAATTCTGTACTGAAAGCTCTCCCCAAAGCAAGTAGTACAGCTTTCATAAAGACCAATTATTTACTGTAGTGCAACCTATACCGAACCCTAATTTCTCTATGATCCATAAAAAAATTGCCAAACACAAGTCATGCATATTTAATGTTCAGTGACAAAGAATCTTTAAACTTTGTGAAAATGTTATCGCTTCCAGATTCTACGATGATAGCCGAACAAACCATATTTTGTGAAAAAGCGCAAAGTTTACCTCTTTCCAGAATGGAACCCAGAAACCGGCTTGCATCAGTGCTTCTTCTCAGATGACTTTGGAATACTTTAATCCTAAAGTGCACTAAATCATGCCCGATTAGCACCCATGCTATAAATGTTGGCTGTTCTCACACCTATACCCCCTAATTGCAGTAAAAAATGCCATTTTGAGGAATTTTTTGGGACAAAAAGGTTATAAATGCCTTAATGCCATGAGAAATGGCTGAATATATATTTTCAAATTTTGTAACATTAACCCAACCAATTAGAACTTACAATGGCTGAAAAACTCATTGCGATATTGCAGCGGGTTGTTCGGAGAGACAATTTTGAAATTTCGCATGGGCTTGAGACCCTTGCCTAATGCAAAGTATACTCAGTGTTATATTCAATATGAACTATATTCTTTTTCTTGTGTTCCTGTTTATACATTTACGGCAAGTCTGCTTTCCAAACAGACCAATGACAACTGATTTACATGGCTTGAAATACTACCCTCCCCCCATTACATGGAACAGAAGCAAAGACTGATAAAATACACCCAGTTAGTCCTAAATTAGCACTAAACTTACCATTTTTACAGTTTCTGTGTTAAAATACATGCCAGGAAGATCCATTTTAAGATACAGAATTGGAGGGAACCTATTATGTGTGAAAATGTTATGTAATGAATGAGAACAGGACAGTGGAGCTGCTTTTTCTACTTTCGGTTTAGGTGGCACTACAGTAAAAAATCCCCTTACTCACAATGTACATTTGGGCATATTCCATGTTCTACCACATTTCAGCAAATCTAATGCTTACATTATGAGGCATATAATTTGACAGGCTGACCATTTACCTTCTAGAAGCAGCTAAAAAATTTGTGTGCTATGCGGAAAATTTTGGCCTTTTCGGCAGTCAGTGCCAACAAACCCATACCGCAGCGAATAAATCCAGGCATTTCCACTGGCCAGTCAGCACTATTGTCTGGTTCAATTTAAATCAGCTGCTTTTTACAATAGCAAATACCTACTAATATTTCTTCTAATAAACAATAATACTTCTCAGAAAAATAATGGCTTAGCACCAAATCCAATTAGAAGCAGCAGAATATTCAATTCTGTACTGAAAGCTCTCCCCAAAGCAAGTACAGCTTTCATAAAGAACAATTATTTACTGTAGCGCAACCTGAAAGGGTAAAACTTTCCGCGGCCATTTTAAAGATGGTGGCAGAAATAAAGTAGACGATATTTGCGAAAAACAGCACTGGAAATAACCTAAAAGGCTTGTCTTATCGGAATATAACTGTTGGTTTTGTTTTGCTCCAGAATTTCAGTGGTTTCTTGCTGTCGAGTGCTCACCGTTATTTCATCTCTGTGGTTGACTGATGTTTGTGTTCACGGAGATGTTGCACTGATTTTTATTTACTTTTAAAAAAAGAAACGCAAGTTAACATAATAAGTCTAAAACCCACAAATTCAAACACATGCAATTCAAATTTCAGATGCTTTTATACCAGCAGATCTCACCAACTAGCTCGTGAACATCGTGAAACCCATGCAATCGTATCTGACAAGTCGACTCCGGCAGCGTCAGAAGAGCTCCGTCGAATATACGCCAACGGAACAAAAATAAGTGCATCGCGACATTCGCGACATAAAGAGTCTTTTCCTAACTCCGAGATCTTTTTGCAATAATCGTTCTGTGACGGTTTTGTGTGTGTGTGTGTGTGTGTGTGTGTGTGTGTGTGTGTGTGAATTTTGCGCTGTACTTCATAATAATAAATCCAAGTTTCATCACGCGTTAGTAGTTCATGAAACTTCTTGTTTTGACCATTTCTATGTTTAAGTAAAGAAAGTAGCTTCCTCAGTCCCGACGATATCCCACACAACATGCTATACTTTAACATTATATAACCACTGTTTTCGCAACAACGATATCAGCTTCTGTCAAATACACACGCGGTCTCCACTATCCTTGACGCTTTTTTTCATTTTCTTTTAATTCATGTAACAACCACCGATTCGTTACTTTCGAAACTGCCCTATCAAAATGTCTGTCTGGCACGTGGACTAAACTTTAGTGTTTTTCAGATGTTGACATGTTTCTAGAAAAAAAACCCTTACAAATTAAATGAATAATCATAAAACATGCTACGAGGGCTGAGCCTCGCATTGAAGAAGATACGCAGGGACGTTTTTTTAAGTCATTCTATTCTCTGACTATATAGGCCGTGTTACCAAGGATAGGTCTCATTTGGTCAGTTTATATCGAAGAGGTAGCACTCTAAAGTAAACAAGACAAGCAACTTTTGCAAAATGAACAAAATCGATGAAAGAGCAGTGATCCAATATTTGCATAAAAAGTTTAACCTGAGGATATCCGTAATGATAGGGAAAGATGCCCCTTCATATGCTACAGTGAAAAGGTGGGTGGCGAAATTTAAGCACGGCAGACAGAGCCTTGAGGAAGAGCCCTGTCCTGGAAGGCATCTCAGTGTTGCAACCCCAGAAATGGTCAATAAAGTCCATGATATTGTTAAGACTGACAGACGAATCACAGAAAGATATATAGCCAATAGAGTTGGCATTTAACAGGAAAGAGTACATTTCATTCTTACAGAGGTGCTTGCAATGAGAAAGCTTTCGGCCCGATGGGTACCAAGACTTCTCACAGTTGATCAGAAGCACAACAGGCCCACATTATCGCGTGCTAATCTTAACCATTTATAGGTAGATCCTGCAAACTTTCTTCAGAGATTTGTCACTTTGGATGAAACATGGGTCCATCATTTTACCCCAGAGGCCCAACAACAATTAAAACAATGGAAGCACCCTGGCTCACCCCCGCCAAAGAAGGCAAAGACTGTTCCATCAGCTGGGAAGGTTATGGCCTCGGTTTTCTGGGGAGCAGATGGTATTCTGCTGATAGATTATCTCTAAAAGGGACAAACAATCAATGCCACATACTATGCCTCCCTTCTGACGCAATTACGGGAAAATATTAAACTTAAGCGGCGCGGAAAGCTCACTAAAGCTCACTAAAGGTGCGCTGTTCCATCAGCACAATGCTCCTGTTCACAAGTCTATCATTGCTATGGCTGCCATTCATGATTGTGACTCTAACTTGATTGAGCATCCGCCTTATTCACATGATCTCGCTCCATTAGACTTTCATCTATGTCCAATTTGTTCTGGAAAGGGTTATCCTTTGGAAGCAAGGAATACACTATAGAACTGGAAATATGGAGTGAACATGTTTTCTGGGTCAGACTAGCTAGTTTCGGCCAATAAGACCTCATCAGTGATCCTCATATAGTTTCAAAATTCCACAATGGAATCAATGATCCCAAACGACAAGAAAATATAAACTACACTATGGTGTAGGGCAGGGAGACGCTTTACGGCCGCCACACATTCCCAGACACCAGCTGTAGTGACTTCAAATATGTTCTAGAAAGGGCTATCATTTGGAAGCAAGGAATACACTATAGAACTGGAAATATGGAGTGAACATGTTTCTGGGTCAGACTAGCTAGTTTCGGCCAATAAGACCTCATCAGTGACCCTCATATAGTTTCAAAATTCCACAATGGAATCAATGATCCCAAAGGACAAGAAAATATAAACTACACTATGGTGTAAAACCGAAAACAGCTATTTCAGGCACCCGCTTTCAGTCCGATGATGGCGTCATATAGCCAATGGATGACTTTTTGAACAACGATGAAAGGGAGTTCTATAAAAGTGGCATTGGGGCCCTTCAAAACCGCTGGCAAATGTGTATAGATACTGAAGGGGATTATGTTGAAAAATAATACATTATCTCCGACAAAATTCAAATCCTTCAATGTGAGGCTCACAACAAATCAATCAGCCCTCGTATTAAAATGAATTTATGATGTTGGAAGCAAAAAATAATAAAAATTCCCTTTGTAAGAAAACCAAAAGGTCAATTTTAAAAATTATCCATTGTCCTTCCACTGAAACATTATATTTTAACATCAACCTAAGTGTAGTATACGACTAGAATTACCTGCACGATGAAGGGCAGAAAACCGCTTTACGGCCATCACACATTCCCTTAACACCAGCTGTGGTGAAGTTAAATGTTCTATAAAAGTAATGCTTTGGAAGCAAGGACTGTGTTTGTTTGATTTGAGGTTGAACGTCCCCTTACCCGACATTGAGATGAAATGACATCTGAAGCCCTGTCGCCCAATGAAAAACCAATACGGTTTATAAGCATGGGAGGTCGGACTCGCACCGCTTTGCTTGGCCAGGCTTAGATCCTCTAAGCAGTTTACCAGTACTCGTGTGTGGTCGGTTTCAGCTCTGCGTTGAAGCATCATGCAGCCCATCTATTTCCTCAAGCCCCTTTGGGCGGGGCCGTGGAAGCAATGACTACATAATTGCAAACTGTGGAGTGTACAAGCCAGGTCTCAGCTGTGTCTTTTCAGACTTTTTTTTTTTAATTTTTGGGTTTTCATTACCCCGTCTAAATGTGAGAAAAAGTTCGGGCCATCCTTTCTACTCACTTACAAAGCATGCACTATAAATTAAAATGCAAAATATGCAAAATCAAAACCAAACAAGTATCGTATGATATTAAAATAGTTCTTGTCTTCCGTGAAAGACCTGTCTTTGTATACAGCGCCGACCCTTGAATATATAGTCCAAATTTCTTATAAGTTATCCCTCTGCATATTGGCTATTCTTTCAGCAGACGACATTTTGAAACATTTTTTCTTATTTTACACACAGAAAACCTGATTTGCCATTTAATGTGTCGTCTGCTGAATTAGCCCCGTAAAGGTCAATGCAATGAACCTCTAGCAGGTTTATTTTTAAACAAACAACAGGTTACAGATGGAAACAGGCAGTCTTACAAACCAGATAAGGAAACCCTTGACTAAACCCTGGGTTAGAAATTTTATCCTACCCAGGTTATCCTATCAAGGGATTCGATAGCATGAGGACAATGCGATCTGGATAGCTCCCCTTAATGTTCTCTAAAAGTTTATGCTTTGGAAGCAAGAAGTACACCACATAACGGAAAAGAATGTAGTGTACAAGATTTCTGGGCCATACTAGTTAGTTTCGGCCAAATAGGCCTCGCCGATGACCCACAAATATTTTCAAAATCTGCAATGGAATAAATGATCCCAAAGGACTAGAAAGTATAATATACACTATGATGAAGGTCAGGGAGGCTTTTTACGGCCGCCACAATGAACCATGAGTACTGTTTGGTGAGTTTTTTCCTCATCTGCGAGACCGTGATCTTTGGTACTGATAATAAGTCAAGGTAAGCATGGGGTCATTAGTTATATATAAAAAAAGAAGTATTGCAGCACGCAGTCACCTGAAGCTACATACCAAGTTTCTAGGAAATCGGCCCAGCGGTTCTGTAGAAGAATATTTAAACGGTTTTGATCATATATGGCCATGTGAACAAACTTTGTTTCGCGCATTGCCAAGGCAGTTGCATAAGAAGTTTAACTGAAACTGATCCAGCAGTTTCCGGGAAACATATACCTTGTAACGTTGATGGACACCTGGAGACAAGAATGCTGAATGGCACTAACATTTAGCAATCACAATCATTTATACAGTTCCTGCTCTAATTTCATAATCTCAACAGTTTTCGAAGAATGTATTGCTGAACCTCTTTCTCATTCAAAAGCCCATGGGACCAAATTTGATCTTGTCCGAAGACTGGTCAGTGCCAACCTAGGGCCATCACTGGAACAAATTTTGTTGTACTCAGTCACCTAAAGCTACATTCTAATTTTCAAGGCAACAGGCCAAGAGGTTGTTAATAAGAAAATGTCAAGGGAGTTTACCATATTTAGGCATGAGGGCCACTTCATGCCATGTGACCATTCGAACAAAGGACGGGTTACAGTTTAGCCATATTTGTGCCTACGACGGATCTTGATGAAACTTATATGCAATATAGTCCAACATATGCGCGTTCATATGACAACAATATTTAGTTAACCATGACATGTGCAGTCACGTGACTTCCGTTTTTCTTCAAGTGGGGTAATTGTCAGTATTTGGTGATTTGCCAAAGTAATATGGCATTCTCTAACAATTAACCGCATTAAAGCGTGCTAATCTACATGTCCATATCATAATCTATGTTTCTTGTATCCCGTGACACAATATTATGTACTGTATGTGCATAAGAAATTTAAATTGTGTTGAAGTTTTATGTATTTAGTATAATATGTTAGAAGTGCTTAATAATACGGAATGTATTTTCGATTCTGAAATATATATTTAAAATGTTGGCAGAAAGACTAGAACAGTACAATATATAATTAAAACAAACAGCAGATTTGATTTGATTTTGGTGACCTTGACCTCATTTTTCAAGGTCAAAGCAACCCCAAAACAGTCATTTTTAGGCCAAAAATGGCTTGACTGCACTCTATCTCAACAACGAATTGATTAATTTTAATCAAACTTGGAACAATATATCATTACACCATACCGGAAATTTGATTAGATTTTGATGACCTTGATATTTTTTTCAAGGTCACAGGCCCCAAAAACAGTCAATTTTGGGCAAAAAATGGCTTGTCTGTACTCTATCTCATTAAAGAATGACCTATTTTCGTCAAACTTGGTACAATATAGAGGATCTTACACGAGTGGTCATTTCATATGAAATTTATGAAACAAGCCTTTGCCTCGTTTCATAAATTTCATATGAAATGGCCAAGAGTGTAAGATTCTTTTTATCATATGACTACATAAAAATGGATTTTATCGCCTTTTAATTTGACAAGTTTTCAACGAAAAATACATTGTTGACATAGACGTCTTAATGACGTTACTTAATCCTGCCAAAGTGTTATTACACGTGTGGTCATACGATATTTAATACACGACGTTATCCACTGCTTATCAACGACGTCATATGATAAATATCAATATAACATACGGCAGATCGGGTTAGATTTTGGTGACCTTGACTTTTTTTTCAAGGTCACAGCCCCCCCCCCCAAAAAAGCCAATTTTAGGCAAAAAATGGCTAAGGATAACACTTTCTACAGCTTTTTGAACGTCACTACAGCTGGTTTCTCGGAATGTGTGGCGGCCGTAAAAAGTCTCCCTGCCCTACATCATAGTGTAGTTTATATTTTCTTGTCCTTTTGGGATCGATGATGCCATTGTTGAATTTTGAAAATATTTTAGGGTCACTGATGAAGCCTATTTGGCCCAAACTAGCTTGTGTGGCCCAGAAAACATGTACACTCCATATTTTCTAGTTCTGTGGTGCCAGTTCTGTGGTTTATGCCTTGCTTCCAAAGGATAACCCTTTCTGCAACTTATTGTCTGCACTCTAAGGCCAAGGGCTCCCGAAACCTGTTCTTTTAGCACCAATAATGGCTTATCTGTAACATATATCATTTAAGAATTTATGAAAATCGGTAGAGCATTTAATTACGGTTTACCAAATTTGTCTGGTGATCTGAGCTTTTTAATGACTGTTTGTTTTTAAGGTCATAGGCTCCCACAAAAACTGTCAGCTTTTGACCAAAAAATGGCTGGTTTGCAGCTTATATTTGGTTGACTTTAATCTAGTTATTAAAGTCAAACGGGTGTTTAAAATAGATTTGTGGTGAGGGGACATTGTTGTCCTCTGAAAACATTTTTATTTATACCAGCATTCAGGGAATGTCTGCAGAAAATATGAAATGTTACATACTCTGTAAACAATATAAGACAGATACAGGTAATGGAAGGTAAACATGAATGTATGTCATACAAGTAACATGCACAGCATGTAACATCAGTTACATGATAGTCATTTAATTCATCAATGAAAAGCATTCCCGTTTGCCCAGCAAGGAATGATGGTCGTGCTCATACAGAGGGCCAGCCGCTGTCCTTCTGTATATGTAGACTATATTGACTTTTCCTGTGCGAGTATGCACAGTACTTTGATACCATTGATTTTCTCACCTTATTTTATCGATAAAAGTTTATTTTTCAACATCCTCCACATCGTTAACCGCCAAAACACCAGCATTTTTGTAAGCATTATTGTTTCTGAAATAAAGTGGTGTGTAGTTTTCTCCGGTTAACAATGTGGATGACCATGCAATTTTCCTTTGAACACCACAGGGGTCTTCACTTTTTCCATAGACGCAATGTTACACATGACCAGTAGTGCATGTATTCAACCAGAAATTTTGTTACGAAAACGCATGCGGATGAAAAAATAAAACATTGTTCAACAAACCAGAGATATTTGGTCACCTTATGAATGTATTTTGATCAGTTTTTGTTGACTTCAAGAATTAGCTCTTTCAGTAGGCACTTTGCAATAGAAAACTGTAACCCGTCCTTTTCGTTCTGTCATTATCGGGAGGCTGTATATGAAAAATATTTTTCGTTTAACCATTAAATTCCAGTATTTAAAGCAAATTGTGTAGACCTTGATCACACGCCGCGGTTTGCAGCGTTTGATATCTTGGTTCACCGCTTGCCAAATCCAAAACATAATTCCAGTCCAGATTCTATAGATAACCCTCGTTCTAACAGAGAGAAGCCCCTGTAGTGCAATGGTTGTAAACCATATGTCGCAGGATCGATCCCGGGATTCTCAAGACTTTCGGATGAGTCTTTAAACCGAGGTCTCGTCTCCGTATGACCTTAGCTGTTGGTGAAACGTAACACTTAAACACTCACTCACTCGTTCTAACAGAGACAAGAATAGCGCGAGTATTTTCGATTAAAAAACAACAACAAAACAGTTTCCTGGATTTCCGACAAGTCAGTGATAGTCACGTGGACTTCAGCATTGAAAAGCTACTGCGCTTTATAACTTTGGACCGACTGACAAACAATCGGCCCCAAAACATACACTGCACTACGATGAAGTACGAGATGTTTTGTCGCCACAACACGTCACTTTAACCCATAGCCCACTGAATAATTAATGACAGATTTTATCTGTCTATTCTTGCTGTGCTGCACGTTTAAAGTAATTCAGGCTTTTTCTTCCGGCTTTGACCGCCATAGAAATATTAGTCCGCACAAAATGTAGTCCGGTTTGGCGCAGTAATCAAAATTGTACAAGCGTATTAGTTGTCCTGTAAGCGTAATACAAACTTTTGAAGCAGACGACTTGAGGATTCAGCATTTCATATGAATTAGCTACATCATGCGACGGGTTTGGCGAAACCCAATGCAATGACCCAGATCAATGCGGCGTCTGATCAGCAGTGTGCTCAGGTTTTACACTGTTTTCTGTCAGTGCTGTCAATATTTAATCCTTAAAGACCAGCCTGCTGTTGGACCAGGTCAGCTGTAGACAAGAATATTAATGGGTTTTCTTTATGACTTTCGAGGTCAAGCTTAGGTCAGTTACAACTTGGGTGTATATTGACTTTGCGTGGAGAAATTGAAAAGAAAGGCTGTCCCTTTCAACCCTGGAATATGGTACAGATACTTAGTGTAGGTCCTGTGATATAATTCTAGGTGCCATATATTTAGCAGAATTGACGAGCCCAACTTCAGTGATGAAAGAGTGCACTCCAGATGAATAAATCAAAGCACTGACAACACTCATGCCGATTGTCTCTAAATGCAGGCTGGTCATGAACAGGGACTTGGACTGATTCGTTTAAACTTAAGATGTTAGTAACTAATGCAAAAAAATGTAGAACAAGATCAGCACCGTGTTGTGTGGCTTTTAAACTGAGTTTACATTGTTTGCCAGATCCAACATTTGATTCATGTGCATATTTTACAGATGGCACTTACATGTATACCAACACTGACAAACGACGCGGCTATGTTTGGGTTGATTGTTTGGCATTCCACCCGAAGTTGATAATAAGAAAAGCGCTTCAGTGCTAATGTCTACGTGACTATCACTGACTTGTCAGAATAACTTTTTGTCTTGTAGAAAATAGCCGCAGTGAGATCGGGGTATTCCATAAGACGGAAGAGGGTTATCCTGGAATCATAGGGTGAGCTTGGCAAACAGTGTAGACCAAGATCAGACACTGCCGAACGCGTCTTCTTATCAAAATCTTCACTATTTATTTGGAATTTCAGAGTTAAATAAAACAGTTTAAATCTTAGCCCAGGCCTATTACTCCAAACTACACCCCACACGCTCAGTGCTTTGATTCTGAAACCAAACGATTACAACACACTTGGGCACCGGACCGTAAGCTAAAAAGGTTAAATCAATCAACCGTGACATCTGGTTACCAGTCCGGCCACGTCGATCCTGTGCACCACCCTCACACCAGTACGGATAGAAACCACATGTTCAGGATCAAACTTTTGATGTGTAATGTAAGGTTGGCCTAGAAAAGAAGAAACTGAAATTTGTTCTCAAAAAAGCAGTTAGTGAGAACGTATTGCAACATTTTTCATTAAAGGATCGTAAGCGTGCCCCTGGACAGTCAGAAGCTGGTCGGAAAGCGGATGACGTTGACTCTGATTTTGGGTGCCACATGTGTGTGATCTATCGTCTATAGGAGCGACATCTTACTATATACAGAAGACGCTAGTGGACGTCGACGAAGCGGAAGACCGACGTCCGTACGTCAAGATCGATTCGACGGTCAAACGCATATGCGAAACAGATTTCCGCCGGAAGCTGCTACACTGTACCTGTAGATAAACAAGGGGTCTCAAATACCGACTAATAAGCACTGACACTGTTTGTTTGTTTGTTTGTTTGATTTGAGGTTTAACGTCCCCGTCAACACTGTAAAGGTCATTTTGGAGACGTTGCTTCCAATTTTGTGGGACTTTTACCCGACATTGAGATGAACTGACATCTCAAGCCCTGTCGCCCAATGAAACCAATAGGGTTTATTAGCTTGGACGGTCCGCCTCGCACCGCGGTTCCTGGACAGGCTTAGATCCTCTAAGCGGTTTACCAGTACTAGTGTGCGGGCCAGATTCAGCTCTGCGTGGAAGCATCATGCAGCCAATATATTTCTTCAAGCCCCTATGGGCGGGGGCGGAAGCACTGACACTGACCGTCGCCCTTATGCAATGCACGATTGAGAGCTAGACGTCCCTGTCGTGAACCAAGTTAACGCGTCGACACAGTACGGAACACTTACGCTAGTGCATGAAATACGTAAATTGGCGTCTACGCGACTGACATATGCGTTTCAGTGACAAATCGCACTTCAGCGTGAATCACGCCGGTTGTCGTTTCCGAGTGTTTCGACATATAGGTGTAAGGTATGCCGAGGCGACGCGTGCGTACGTGAGCATGACATATCGGGTGAAATAAGCGTAATTGTGTGGCGAGCTATTGCGTGCAGTTAGCGAACGCAGCTTAGTGTCATTAAGAACATTTAAGATCATAGCTGAGACGTGGATTGAACAGCGAGACGTTACATAAATCACGTGCTTCGGCCTCACATGGTTCCATTTATTTGTTTACGCTCAGAATCCGGGATATCTTATCCAGAAGAATTACGAGCGGGCTCATAGTGCAGTTCTTACTCAAAAATGTCTTCAAGCCAATGGAATTCGTGTACTGGACTAGCCAGCTTTTCTCCTCCGATCTCTTTCCCATAGAGTATCTTTGGGAAGAGGTGTCCACAACCGACCAGACAAAAACTGTTACTTATGGACAGCAGCATTGTTAAAACTTGAATTTTAATGTTTGGTTTTGAAAACGTAAATAGTTTCTTTCAAAGTAGAACTAAAACAAAGATCCGGAATCGATACAATTAACTTACTCCACCCATCAAAGACACCAAAGGGAAAGAAACACAAACTTTAAGCGACCAGACCATAATGGAAACCTAAACAAAGGAAGGTTATAAGGACAGTTACTTTCCCACAAAATGGACATATGGCCATCCAAAATAAAAAGGCACAAGTGATACACACAGTAAGTAACAAACAACAACATAAATAAATCGCCACAGATTAACCGCCTTGGAACGGTCAGTGGAAAGTTTTCCACTAGGGGGCTTAAATCGATTTTACGTGGCCACAATCCTCGCCCTTACTTCCGCCGCGATTTAGACAAATAATTTGTTCAGTCCGCATGAAGGCCTCCTAACTCATCAGTGCAACATCTCCGTGAACACAAATAATCAAAGAACCACAGAGGTGAGACAACGGTGAGGACTCGACAGCAAGAAACCACTGAAATGCTGGAGCAAAAGAAAACCAACAGTTAGTCTCCGATGGGCCCGACCAGAGACAGAGCATCAGGCACCAACCAACATTACCTTGAATTAGATCTCTCTATTTCTTAATAAGCCTTTTCGCTGGAACCGTCATAGAATCTTTCAAAGCATCGAATGGCGTTTCATAATACCACCGCTCTATAGACATCTGCAAACATATCATATATTGGATTTTGCAGAATTACCTTTCTAAATTTTAAGCTCTTTTTAGAAAGGTTTTCTGTAAGTTTTCACAGTGTTACGATTTTCTCATAGAATCTGTCTTTTCAGTGCCTTCGGCGCTTTGATTTTAAATATAGCCACACGCATTTCTGACTGTGAACCAATCAGTCGACTTGATGTAATTTACTCCTGCAAATTCGCAAAACGAATGTCAAACAGTGTAGATCCTAATCAGATTCAGAAGACATCTGATCTGGATCTACACTGTTTGCAAAGGTAGGGGTTTTCGTGAACAGCAGGATAAGGTCTAACGCCAGCAGCACGGTTATGAAGGAAAGCTACAAAGATGTTTGATGAGCCAAAGAGTTACAGGTGTGCTTCCTCGTGTTTACAAACAAAGTCACGTGGTCAGAAAGCGCGCGATGTTTCATCATCAGTACCCCCTGAGATATAGATCAAACTCCTACGCTATTTATGAATGGAACTTTTCGGCTGCGAAAGAAATAGTATATTTTCAGTGACTTAATTTTAATACAGCGGAAAAGTACGGCTAGAAATAGATTTTGCTTACGTAATCATTCCTAATATGGAACAGAGTTAAATGACGACGTATGCGTCACAATGTCACGACCCGAGATGTTCGTTTTTAATAAATATCGCTTCTCAGACGTTGTTATAATATTCTGGGTACAGTCCAAGTCGGTTTCATAACATCATTGTCTGGCCAAATCTTGTTCATGAAATTTAAACTTCTTGTGTTACAAAGACTTGATATGACATGATGCCACAAAATCGTGAAGAAAAAGAGAGCATAAAATCTAAAGCGTCCAATGGCTGTTATTGGTCGCAAGAAAATGGAAATCACCAGGTATGTCTAAAATTAATATATTGTACTTCGCCCCAAAATTCAGTTTTCTCTATTGTCCTATCTGCCTTTATATATATAATTTTTTTGAGAATTTAATTTAACTGTCAATTATTATTTTTGCATATTATTTCCTATAGACTTTTCCCAAAATAGAATATATATTCTAATTCAAATTCTAAGTCAGCGCTCCTAGACTGTGATCTATTCTGCAATGAATCACTGGACATCACGGAAACACGCCTATATAATTTTTACCACTTTGAACCCCACTTTTATATAGTAAAATTAGGGTTTACAGGGATAAACCTTATTTTTCTTATTTCTGCTCTAAATATATATTGTGGGTACTCGTTAGAACCGCCTTGATGAGGCGGGTCCAACGAGTACCCACAATCTATATTTTGAGCAGAAATAAGAAAAATATCACAATTTTTCATCTTAACATTTTCATTTTTTTGAGGTAAAATTTACAATTTGTATAGGCGTGTTTTCGTAACGGATTGTGACGCGAAAAGCCGACGTTTTATGATTTCATTAGATTCTATAATGTTTTATGGTGAAACGTTATATTCTTTAAAAAAAGGACATTAATGTGTGTTATACAGTCAATAATGTTGGCAGAGTTTCTTCTTATCAATGGCGAAAGCATTACGCAAACACGCCTATACAAATACATTGCTACCTTTATCGCCAAAAAAAAATGAAAATTTAAGATATAAAATTTTGATATTTTTCTTATTTCTGCTCAAAATATAGATTGTGGGCACTCGTTGTGGGCACTCGTTAGAACCGCCTCATCGAGGCGGTTCTAACGAGTACCCGCAATCTATATTTTAGAGCAAAAATAAGAAAAATAAGGTATACTCCGGGAAACCCCAGTTTTACTATATTAAAGTTGGGGTTCAAGAGGTCAAAATTATATTAGCGTGTTTTCGTGATGGGTTTGGAAAGTTTGAAGGAACAGCATAATTGTTTATTTTATTGTTTTTGAATCGAAATAAATCTATTCTAGTGTGTGATTTGTTGAGTAATAAATAATAGTTAATCGGTCAATTGTAAGTAGATAAATCACTCTCGTTATGCGCTCGTGATTGGATTTACTTTACAACTAACCTCAAAACTATTTATTACTGAACAATTCGAACTGTAGAGCTGTTATATTTCCTAAATAGGTTAAAGAGCCTGACTAAAATATTTTGTTTCCTTTCCAGACTTTAGTTGTTTGTTGATTTTTTTAAATCAAATGCACTAAGGCGTGTATTTTAGCTTCTATATATTGACTGAGCGTGACAGTGAGGCATCCATTTTTCTTTAAAATATCCAGGAAAAACACACACACACACACATACACAAAAACAAGAAAAAAACTTTGTTGCAAATGTAAAATGGTAGTACTATTAAATTGTGGGTTGTAAATAGTTGTCAATGGTTTATATTACTAAATCGTTTGTTTGGTGTGATTTAATTTTGGTAAGACACCGATGTCTAGATTAATATGTTGGTAATTGTCCCTGTTACCTGCACTAATCCGAAGGCAGTAATGTCTTTTAAATTAAAAGGAGTTTCATCTAACCTAATATCTAATTGATCATTAATCATGTATGGAATACATATTTGGTTTTGACACTTTATAATTGTGTAAACGTGTAAAACAAAACTACTACGCAACTAGCATCACGAAAACACGCCTATATAATTTTAACCCCCTCCAACCCCACTTTTATATAGAAAAACTGGGGTTTACAGGTGTAAACCTTATTTTTCTTATTTCTGCTCGAAAATATAGATTGTAGGTACTCGTTAGAACCGCCTCGATGAGGCGGTTCTAATGTGTACCCACAATCTATATTTTGTGCAGAAATAAGAAAAATATCACAATTTTTCATCTAAAAAATTTCATTTTTTCTGCGATTAAGGTAACACTGTATTTGTATAGACGCGTTTTCGTAATGAATCCATTTGCACCTGGCGGGAGAAAGGTGAAAGGCTGTACAATAATTCGATGCTCACACCTCTCTTTTGATCTGTGTTTTGTTTATACTTTGTCTTACGCTAAAGTCAATCGGCAATAAACAGGCTAATAATATAAACTGACCGTTAGTTGTTGGCAAAGAAACAAAAACAACAAAATATTTGGCAAAGTCAAAGAGTTTGTGTTCTAGATTATAATGGATCTCATGCCCTGTCTCTAAATAAATC
Organism: Lucinisca nassula; assembly: GCA_963580285.1. Taxonomy (NCBI): domain Eukaryota; kingdom Metazoa; phylum Mollusca; class Bivalvia; order Lucinida; family Lucinidae; genus Lucinisca; species Lucinisca nassula. The sequence goes on along the minus strand of OY757018.1, from coordinate 109,044,286 downwards.
ACAACGCATCACGTAAACACGCCCATATAATTCCGGACCCCTTGAACCCCACTTGTATATAGTAAACCCGGGGTTAGCATGGGTATACGTTATTTTTCTTATCACTGCTCAGAACAATAGATTGGGTGCACTCGTAAGAACCGCCTCGCCGAGGCGGGTCTAACGTGTACCCACAATCTATATTTTGAGTAGAACTAAGAAAATATCACAATTTTTATCAGAATACTTTAATTTTTGATGGTAACATTTTCAATATATTTTAAATTTAAATATGCGTGTTTTCGAAATGGTTTCAGTCAGTAGTAATAAAGCCAGTGCTGACTTCAAAAGCAGATAATGTTTGTTAAACGATTATTCAGAAGAAATGACAAATTATAGTCTATATTGTCTCTATATATGTTTTAATTACCCTTAGACCGCGTTATATTCAAAACCGTGTTATAATGAACAGCGCTATAAAGGGGTGTATGTGTATGACATGATCACGAAAACTCGCCGCTCTGGAGCCCCACTATTATATAGAAAAATGGGGTTCATCACGAAAACACGCCTATATAATTATAACCCCCTTGAACCCCCCTTTTATATAGTAAAACTGGGGTTTACAGGGGTATACATTATTTTTTCTTATTTCTGCTCAAAAATATAGATTGTGGGTACTTGTTAGAACCGCCTCATCAAGGCGGTTCTAACGAGTACCCACAATCTATATTTTGGGCAGAAATAAGAAAAATATCACAATTGTTCATCTTAAAATTTTCATTTTTTTTCCGCGATAAAGGCTACAATGTATTAGTATAGGCGTGTTTTCGTAATGTTATTAGGGGTAAACGATATTTTTCTTATTTCTCAACTTTTCATCACATTTTTTTTATTTTTTTCGGCGGTAAAATTTACACAGTATTTGAATAGGCATGTTTTCATAATGTTTTCCCATGAAACTGCGTTTTTCATTTCTGCTTCAAAATGGGATGGTTTTGGTCCCAAAATCTGTTTTACAGCAGAAATAAGGAATTATGTTTACCCTTAATCACCACTTTTCTCTCTTTATAAAGTGGGGTTTCATGGGTTTTTTTCATGGACTTTATATGTGACACGAGGCGTGAAAAGAGTATTCAAACTGTTTACTTTCTTTATGAATGAGGATCCATGATTTAAGTGATTGACTTCAAGTGTGGGAAGAATGTATAGTGACTGTTGCCATTCTAGTTCTACAATCAAAGCACTGAGAGTACTGGTGGATTGATTCTCTAGATACCCGATGTGGTTCATACTTCAATGAACGTTGAATAAACTACACTAGTTTTTATGCCCCGCTACAAAAAGGGAGATATATGTTATAACCTCCGAATTTTTTAGTGTATCTCCGCCCGTCTGTTCGTCCGTCCGTCAGCGCCCCATAAGGTCGTCTTTGCTGCATAACCTCTGATACCATTTGAGATATTTTCATAAAACTTCACAATTATGTAAAACACCACGAGACGCTGTGCAGAACATACGAACCGTAACTCTGGTTTGCCTACTTTTGCCTACGATTTTGCATCCCTTTCGAAAGCACGCATTCCCTATTGAAATTTGAATAAATCAAAAACTACGCAGAAATTGATTTAAGAATAGCCCCTAAGGGAGATAAATCTGTATAAACAAGGCATGACTCGATTTTCATCACGAAAACACGCCTATATAATTTTGACCCCCTTTAACCCCACTTCTCTACAGTAAAACTTGGGTTTACAGGGGTTTACCTTATTTTTCTTATTTCTGGTCCAAAAAAATAGATTGCGGGTACTCGTTAGAACCGCCCCATTGAGGTTGTTCTAACGAGTACCCACAATCTATATTTTGAGCAAAAGTAAGAAAAATATCACAATTTTTCACCTTAAAATGTTAGTTTTTTCGGCGGAAAAGTTTACAACATATCTATATAGATAGAGGATCTTACACGAGTGGTCATTTCATATGATATTTATGAAACGAGCCTACGGCGAGATTCATAAATTGAATATGAAATGACCACAAGTATTATCATATGACCACTTTAAATTGGATTTTATCGCCTTTTATCGCGTAGACCAAGATCAGATATAGAGTACATTGCTTCTGATCAGGTCGGCACTGTTCGCAATATGTATGCAACAACAGTTTCGAACATGATTCAGGGCCGTACGCAGACTATGAAAAGGGGCGGGTTGAGGATGTGTATTTCAGGTATTTTGCAGAGGGTGAAAAACTGTATGAATCTGAAATAATTTCCAAAAGATGGGAGGGGGCTGCGTTTTCATCCTCCACACTCTGTTGAACAAAATCCAAGTACTACCGTCTAAGACATCAGAGCGCAGCGTAAGAAGAAAATTCTAGACTGTGCTCGTTTGTTTGATTTAAGGTTTAACGTCCCTGTCAACATTGTATAGGTCATTTGGAGACGTTACTTCCAATATTACGGGACTTTCAGCTCTGCGTGGAGGCATCATGCAGCCCATCTATTTATTCAAGCCCCGATAGGCGGGGGCGGCTGGACTGTGCTCGTACACTTGGACATTGGCAAACAGAATCTACATAATCAGACGCAACATAACGCGATGGCGGATCAGCTCTACTGTGCTTGCTTAAAGTTAAACGAACAGTTCAGAGTCGATTCTCAGCACAGGACCATTTTCCCAACCTACACTCAGAGACGATCGACCCACCAGTACTCTCAGTGCTTTGATTACAATATGCAGTACTCATTCAGAAGCATAAATGTTAAAAGACGGCATAAATATCAACTCATTAAATTTTAATGCGAAAAACATAAAAAAAAAAAAATTCATGCATCGTTGCACATCCACTATTAGCATTTGCAGACTTGAAAAACTCAATCATGAAACTTTATACCAGTGCAGAATTCTTTATCTTGGGTGAAAGCGGTGCGTTTTAAAGTCCCTAAGTATATTTGTGTCTGCTCTTTTGTTTGGGGCATTTTCTGGAAAATTTATGTACATATACAACACCATAATATGGGCCCCGTTAAGCGATTTTGGTACTTATGGCCTATGCGAGCAGCGACGGTTCAGGCGAGCCTACGCATCCGCGCAGTCTCGCCAGAACCTTCGCTGCTCGCTCATACAAGCAGTGAATCAAGAGGAACCTTCAGACAAAAAGCCATATCCCTGGCCCCTCTGAATGACTGGGCATGCGCAGTTAAAATTTGTCATGACGAAATGCTTGAAGACACAAATTCGCTTGGCGGGGTTCATTTAATATGCAAAACACAAGAACCATTACTCTGAAAAACCTGCTTTTGTAGTTACCGCCTTTTGAACCTCCTAGTAATGCACTTGTGCCCTTTCTATCACTTGAAAACGGTTTCAGAGATTTTCTTGAACCCTTGTAAAAGGTAAAACAACATAAGATGTCAGGTAAAATACAATAACCATAAGTCTGCCTTGCCTAAATTTTTGGTTATGGCTCTTTGAACATTAAAATAACGGTGAATAGAATTTTAGTAAACTTCACACAAATGTGAAACACCATAAGGCGAGAACTGTAATTATACCCGCTTTTTGAAAGAAACAAATAATAAAAAACAAAAAAAAAAAACAAAAAACAAAAAAAAAAAAAAAACGGGTGTATTAGTTTCGTCAAGGGTGTTCGTTCGTCCGGACGTCCGTCCTTCCGTCTGTCACGTTTTTGGGTCGATCGGTTTACGATCGATCCAAATTTACTAAATGGCCAAACGGATTTAATGCAGTTGTCCACGTGACCATCACTGATTTGGGAAAACCAATATTATGTTTTATTAATAGAACTTGAAACGTTGCGCTATTTTTATTGATGCAACAAGAGCTATCTATAGAGTCTTGACATGAATCGTGTGCAAGATAATACCCAGATCAGACGCCGCAAAATGTGGCGTCTGATCAGCAGGTTGCTCAGGAACTTCACTGTTTGCTAAAATAGTGGCATTTGCGGGTTTAACGAAATAGTATAAGAATGCCAGGTTGCTCACGCAATGAAAGAAGGCCACGATGTCACGTGACGTCTTTCGGATGTATGCCAAGTCGAGTAAAAATAGACTTTTCGCACTCCTGCTATGAACTTAATTTTAGAACCCCGAAATGTTAAAGTGCAAAAATGAGTAGCCCAGACTTTATAGGTGGTACCGTTATTAGACATTCAGCGTAGACCAAGATCGTATATAGAGTACATTTCTTTCTGGTCAGGTCGGCACTGTTTGCCATATGTATGCAACAGCAGTTTTGAACATGATTCAGGGCCGTACGCAGACTCTGAAAGGGGGCGGGTTGAGGATGCGAATTACAGGTATTTTGCAGAGGATGAAAAACTGTATGAATCTGAAATAATTTCCAAAAGATGGGAGGGGGCTGTGTTTGCACCCTCCCCACTCTGTTGAACAACCTAAGACGTCAGAGCGCAGCGTAAGAAGAAAATTCTGGACTGTGCTCGTTTGTTTGATTTAAGGTTTAACGTCCCCGTCAACACTTTATAGGTCATTTGGAGACGTTACTTCCAATGTTACGGGACTTTCAGCTCTGCGTGGAAGCATCATGCAGCCCATCAATTTATTCAAGCCCCGATGGGCGGGGGCGGTTGGACTGTGCTCGTACACTTTGGCATTGGCAAACAGAATCTACATAATCAATCGCCACATAACGCGATGTCTGATCAGCTCTACTGTGCTTCCTAAAAGTTAAACGAACAGTTCGATTCTCAGCTCAGGACTATTTTCCCAACCTACACTCAGAGACGATCGACCCACCAGTACTCTCAGTGCTTTGATTTGTGAATGCAACTACTTTTTTTTATTTCTTGGCCTAGGATGACCAAACTTGGTACACACATTGCTTAGGGACTGCAGATGTGCATGAAGGTGTCGGAATTTTGTCCAGAACCCTGGGGTCACGGGTGAGATTAAAGGTCCAAGAAAAGGCTTGTGAATGTAACTCTTTTTTATTTCTTGACCTACGGTGACCAAACTTGGAACAAACATTGCTAAAGGACTGCATATGTGCATTAAGGTGTCGGAATTATGACCTGGCCCCCTAGGATCACGGGGTGAGGTCAAAGGTCAAATTTCCAAGAAAAGGTTCTCACTTGTTCTATACAGTGTACAGATGCAATGTTAAGTGTGTTGTCAATAGAAAAAGCGAGTATTTGCGATGGCGCACCATCGATTTGTTTGTTTGATTTGAGGTTTAAAGTCCCCGTCAACACTGTAAAGGTCATTTTGGAGACGTTGCTTCCAATTTTGTGGGACTTTTACCCAACATTGAGATGAAATGACATCTCAAGCCCTGTCGCCCAATGAAACCTATAGGTTTTATAAGCATGGGTGGTCCGATTCGCACCGCTTTGTCTGGGCAGGCTGAGATCCTCTAAGCGGTTTACCAGTACTTGTGTGCGGGCTGGTTTCAGCTCTGCGTGGAAGCACCATGCAGCCGATATATTTCTTCAAGCTCCGATGGGCGGGGGCCATGGTGCACCATCGACTGAGCGATCTAATTCTGGTTTACTTACTTATGGAGCTATTGACCTTTGAACATTGAAAATGATCATCATGTTCGGCCCCCGCCCATCGGGGCTTGAAGAAATAGATGGGCTACGCAGAGCTGAGAGGATCTAAGCCTGTCCAGGCAAAGCGGTGCGAGTCGGCCCGTCCATGCTTATAAACTCTATTGGTTTCATTTGGTGGCAGGGCTTGAGATGTCATTTCATCTCATTATCGGGTAAAAGTCACACAAAATTGGAAGCAACGTCTCCAAAATGACCTATACAGTGTTGACGGGGACGTTGAACCGCAAATCAAACAAACAAAATGGGCCCCGTCAAGCGATTTGTAAGTAACGCAACGTCATTAAATTCCTTTAAAAACAATCTTAAGGAAATTCTCTGACTCTTACAGTAATAGTCTTACATGAAGTGTAACTGTGAACATTTTATCTATTTATTTCTCTTTTAGCGTTTTTAGCAGAAATAATACCTGTCTGTTGTATACTTTTAATACTATTTGACTTTGCGCGCCCATTCGTAATTTTAATAACCATAATCCTGCATGTTTTTAAAGTTTTAACAACCACAATCCGTATAGCTGCAAATTGACACAACAGAGATAGGGTCGGGCTTACAGGTTTCCATGTTTCCGGCTGGGCTCGGGTGTCGGGGCATGCTGTTTGGACATCGGTTCCGCCACATGCTTCCCGTCTAACTGAGCTCAGCTTCGGCTGGAATCATTCCTGTGTGCGACGCGACACCTGTCCTGACAAAACTGCCATGCAGTAGAAATGTTTTTGTATACCTATGTTGTTTGTATATATGTTTTATGTGTTATAAAGAGGGCCACATGGTAGAATAGTTTTTATTGCTAAATGTGTTTTTTTACCCTCTTAAAATAATGTATATAAATAAAAAAATTTTTTTGGTACTTATCGCCTATGCGAGCAACGAAGGTTCAGGCGAGCCTGCGCATCCGCGCAGTCTCGCCAGAACCTTCGCTGCTCGCTCATACAAGCAGTGAATCAACAGGAACCTTCAGACAGAAAGCCATATTCCTGCTCCTACTGAATGGCTGGGCATGCGCAGTTAAAATTTGTCGTGACGGAATGCTCGAAGCCACAAATTCGCTTGGCGGGGTTCGAATAATCATCATGTCAACTTTATTTAGGGAAAGACTGACGCACCTTCACTTACATTCATTTTTTATTGTTATGGTACTTACAGTAAAACTTCGATGGCTCGTTTACCATGGCTGAGTCGAACCAGTTTTAAGTCCCTTAGGAATTCCTGCACATAATAAGTAATGCGGGATAACAAAGGAGATTTTCGAATTTTATCTTGCAAATGTATGCTGTGTGTACTCATTAGAATCGCCTCGATGAGGCGATTCTAATGAGTACACACAGCATACATTTTTATTAAAGAACACCAAAAGATGTCCCAGAATTACCCCTTCATGCCTACTGGCAGTAACCATCAGTGGCTCGAACTACTCCTGTCTCGAACATATTTTCGTGGTCCAAAAGGAGTTCGAGCCATCGAAGTTCGACTGTATTTTTAAAAAATATATAAAATATTCCTTCGTGAAATAGTATGGAAGTAAAAGATCTCAGATTTGGCCAATTGGTGTGATTGGTCTACTTCTCCAGGCGAGTGTGTGTGTGTGTGTGTGTGTGTGTGTGTGTGTGTGTGTGTGTGTGTGTGTGTGTGTGTGTGTGTGAATTCGGGTTTAACGTCGCTTTCAACAATTTTTCAGTCATATCACGACGGTGTCTGGTTGCGACAGGGAGCTCAATGCTCACGTTTATAGTGCTGCCTCACTGAAGTATCATGTCCCAGACACATTGCATGATACCACACCCAGTCACATTATCCTGACACTGGATCGACCAGTCCTAGCTCTACCCCGTAAATCTGAGTGCCAAACGAGGAGCAGCTAGTACCATTTTTAACGACTTTGGCTTCTCCAGGCGAGAAAATTTTGTACATAGCAGAGGAAAAACCCTATAACCCCTTCAGAAAATGTTTCTGAGCTTTTCAGATCAAATCCACAACTTTTCATTTTTGAAAAAAATGGAGTCAAAAAGAGGAATTCCTCTGAAAAGAAGAAGAATGCCCATGATCAGATCAGACTAGCTTGGACTAATGCCATACAACCTTATAAACGTGTTTTAAGAATACAGTCATCGAATAACGTATCATTACCGGATTATCAATCAAGAGCTCGTTATAAACCGCAGACAATCAATGAACTGAACCTGACGTACTCCGCGTACAATTTAGTCATTAGTTATGTATGATGGGATAGTTTTGATAGAAAAATTTGGTTTGCACCTTCGTGGCCTTTCCTGATCTGTGAGCAATGTCATGAGAAAATCTGATTTGTCTTCTGAGAACAACAAAGGAGCAGATCACCCTGCGCATCCGCGAAATCTGACCAGCACGTTGGTAAAGCGCTGCTGGGATTGAACCATTACCATTACGGTTTTTGTTTGTATTGGAGTTTAACGGCCCAGTCAACACTATGTAGGTCATTTTTGAGCCGGTCAGTTTACCTATCCACACTTTCCTGGGCAGGCTTATACGTAAGCGGTTAACCAGTACAGTGCACATTCTTTCGCCAGAAACTGACAACTGCCCTTCTTGAATCAGCGGAAGGGAGAGAATGACCGTAGAAAAGATTTCATGATCAATCTCCACGAAAGAATGTTGCCGACCCCGGGAGTCGAACCCGCGTCCTCCTGATCACCAGTCAGACGCGCATCCGACTGAGCCACCGAGGCCGGCTTACCATTACGGTAACTCGTCCGTACGAATATAGAGCATTTTTCACATATCCAAAATGGCTACTTTTCTGATGAAAATCCTTCATATTTTTCTTATAAATGCTAAAAACATAGGATGTGGGTGCTCGTTAGAACCGCCTCAATGAGGACACAACCTATGTCTTGGAGGAGAAATAAGAAAAATAATGAATACCCCCGTAAACCCCAGTTTTCTCTATATAAAGTGGGGTTTAGGGTGGTCTCCATTTCACGGACTTGTTCACGTGATGCGGATGGGATTGTTATAACGTCAGTATTTGTTCCCTGACACTCATCCGATCATGCTGAAACTTGGTAGATAGTAAGACCATGACCTGATGTAGCGGATATCATTTCGAGGTTGCGGTCCACGAAATATTCATAGAGTTATGCCCCTTTGAAAATTTTTGTAAGCTTTTTCGTTTCCGGATAATTCCTCCTACAGTTTTCATCTGATCAAGATGAAACTTAGTTGGCAGTAAGAACATGATCTGATGTAGCGCATATTCTTTCGAGGTTATAGTCCACCAAATATTTATAGAGGTATGCCCCTCTGAGTATTTCAATAAATATTTCTCCTCCTACAATTAACTTTCGATCAAGCTGAAACTTGATATATAGTTAGACCATGATGTGGAGCAGTGCAAATTGTTGGGCCTCACACTGGATTCAACTATATTGCTGTTGTCCGTGTGCTTGTAACGCCTTAACAAAAAAAAAAAGGAACGTTGGTCATAACTTCAAAAGGATTTGCCCTACTCTCATAAAACTTCACACACATACTCACCATCACAAGACTGCCTATATTCTGACAAAGAACCATACCTATATTGCTTTTGTCCGTGCTTGTCTTGCATTCACCAAAAAAACTTAACCTTGGTCATAACTTCAGAAGTATTTGCCTTTCTCTCATGAAAATCCACACAAATACTTACCATCACAACAGCTACAACCTGACAAAAACGTGTACCACACCTCTTTGATAGCTCTATGTGGGGTCCTTTTTGACGTACATGTAGCCAGTGATCTGGTTTTAAGGTTATGGTCCAACAAATAAAAACAAAGTTTTGCCCCTTTGAAAGTTTATGTAATTAATTTTGCCTGCAGTTTAGAACCAATCAAGATGAAACTTGATATATAGTTAGACCAAGATGTGGAGCAGCGCATATTATTTCAAGGTTACAGTCCACCAAATATTTATTGAGCTATGCCCTTTGAAAATTTCTGTGATTAGTTTGTTTATGGCTAACTCTTCCTACAGTGAACATTTAATCAAGCTGAAAATTGATATATAGTTTGACCACAATGTGGAGCAGAGCATATTGTTTCGAGGTTACGGCTTACATATACCAGATATAAATCAAGTTATGCCCCTTTGAAGATTTCTGTAATTATTTCGTTTGTGGCTAACTTCTCCTAAAATTAATATTTGATGAAGCTGTAACTTCATATATTGTTAGACCATTATGTGGCACAGTGCTTATTATTTTGAGGTTACGGTCCAACAAAAAATTATCGGGTTATGCCCCTTTGACAATTTCTGTACACATTTTGTTTGTAGCTAACTTCTCCTGCAGGTAACTTTCGATCTAGCAAAATCTTGATATTAAGTTTGACTATGATGTGGAGCAGTGCATATGGTTTTCAGCCCCGCCCATAGGTGCTTGAAGAAATATATTGGCTGCATGATGCTTTCACGCAGAGCTGAGTCCGGCCCACACACTAGTACTGGTAAACCGCTTAGAGGATCTAAGCCTGTCCAGGAACCGCGGTGCGAGGCGGACCGTCCATGCTGATAAACCCTATTGGTTTCATTGTGCGACAGGGCTAGAGATGTCATTTCATCTCAATGTCGGGAAAAAATCCCATAAAATTGGAAGCAACGTCTCAAAAATGACCTTTACAGTGTTGGCGGGGACGTTAAACCTCAAATCAAACAAACAAAAGTGCATATGGTTTAGAGAGGATGGTCCACCAAATATTTATATTCACCATATTTGCATTATTTGCTGGCTCCCAGCTTGCACATTGTCGATATTAGAAAACAGGTAACCAGACCCCCTGACCTTTCAAGGTCAGGGGGGTCTGGTTATCTGTTTTTCCAACACTGATAAACTTCAGACTAGGAACCAGCAGATAATGTAAATAAGGTGAATAAGTATAATACTTTGAAAATACATGTGGACATTTTCATTTCCGGCTTATTCCTCCTACAATTTAGATTCAGTCAAGCTGAAACTTGATGTAATTAGACCGGGCCATGATATGGAGCATTTCTTATAGTTTCAAGGTTTCAGTTCAACAAATATATTAACTTGCTACGAGCGTACCACTTCGTTTCTCAAGTCTTTTATGTGAAAACTCTGCAGTATTACATGAACGACTTGCAAAGACTCTCAGTCTGTACACACCCATCCACTATAACAGGAATCGCCGTTTATCCATCAAGAAAACATGCCTGTAAAATTTTGACCCCGTTGAACCCCACTTTTATACAGTAAAACAGTGGCCACGTAAAATCGATCTAAGCCTCCCAGTGGAAATCTTTCCACTGACCGTTCCAAGGCGGTTCTTCTGTGGCGGTTTATTTATGTTGTTGTTTGTTACTTACTGTGTGTATCACTTGTGTCTTTTTATTTTGGATGGCCATATTGCCATTTTGTGGGAAAGTAACTGTCCTTATGGCCTTCCTTTGTTTAGGTTTCCATTATGGTCTGGTCGCTTAATGTTTGTGTTTCTTTCCCTTTGGTGTCTTTGATGGGTGGAGTAAGTTAATTGTATCGATTCCTGATCTTTGTTTTACTTCTACTTTACATGGGGTAAGCCTTATGTTTCGTATTTCTTCTGTTAAATATAGATTGTGAACTCACAATCCATATTTTTAGCAGAAATAAGAAAAATATCACAAATTTTCATCTTAAAATTTTCGATTTTCAGCATTAAAATTTACAATATATTTGTATAGGCGTGTTGTCATAATACTCTTTGGCGAAGGTTGGAGAAGGCGAAGGCGGATGTGCAGGTTGACCTTAGTCTTCGCAGGTCGCGCAATTTTAACGTACATATTACGAAAATGTGCCGATACAAATGCATTGTGACCTTTACCGCCGAAAAAAAAAACACGAAAATTTTAAGATAGATTGTGAATACTCGTTAGAACCACCGCCTTGATAAGGCGGTCCTAATGAGTACCCACAATCTATATTTTAGAGCAGAAATAAGAAAAATAAGGTTTACCCCTGTAAACCCTAGTTTTACTATATAAAAGCTGGGTTCAAGGGGGTCAAAATTATATAGGCATTTTGATTTGCGCAGGTTCAAATATAAATGGAATGACCTGATGCGCACACGTTCGATCCGCTTAAAATATGTACCAGTATTTTATCTTCTTTCAGACATCAAACGGACATCTTAAGCTTATCCATACCGACAAAAGCCGATCCAATCCATGGAAGCTCTTGACTTTTACTTTTATCATTGTGTCTCTTATTCTGACCACGGTGTTGGTCAGCGTGTGTATTATAAAGAAAAACTATGCCGTTGAGGATCAAAGCTCCTTAAGACGGAGAAGAGGAAGTCGATATCAGACGATGACTTCAAGAGGAAGTGACGTATTTTCAGACTTAAGCGTTTCAGAAGTCGAATCAGTTGTAAACTTCCTGAATGGTCAGCCACATCTCCATTTGGTTGACCCTAAACATGCTCAAGTTGGATCAAATTTTATACATTCCATCGAAACGAAACTTCCAGACAAACAAAAAGTTTTGAAATACATAGAAGAAAATGGCGAAAAGCCAGAAAGAAGAGCAACCGTTTACATTTTTAGAGGCGCAGACGACCCTCCTGTTGTAGAAGAATATGTAGTGGGTAATTTACCAAATATCACATATGGACGCTTAATGAAAACAACCCAGCGACAGACGAGTGTGCCTTTTATCATGCGCCCTTTTTCAACTTCAGAATTTAAAGCTATATTCAGATATGTTTTAGCGAAGATCGGTAAACTGGCATGGAATGTTTTCAAAGAAAGTTATGATGCCACTTTGTTTGACTGTGAGGACAAATGTTTAAGATTCAACATGGCGCCAGTGGCTAGTTCGTTTATTCCCGAGGGAACAAGAAAAGCCTGGTTTTGGTTTCAGCATGACATAGAATATCCGTCTGTACGCCCGGTTGATTTTCAGATCCTTGTGGATACAACCAGTACAGATCCAGCACAGTGGAAGTTTGAAAACGTTTGGTATGCCAATCAATTGTTTCAGAATATGACAGAGTTTTTGGACATGTATAGTTATGGGAATATAAACAAAACAAAAATACCTTTCCCAACTGGAGAAGATTATATGTATGGAACCTTGGAGTTTCGCAAACCTCTTATGCCGGAGGAACCACTTCGTGCTCCACGAAGTTATGAACCTGACGGACATAGATATGCAATAATTGGAAACGAGATAACTTACATGAACTGGAAAATAAACTTCCGTGTCTCTGCTTCAGGTGGACTGCATCTGCACAACATTCGGTTTGGAGACGAACGAATGGTATACGAGCTTAGCATGCAAGAGGTGGCCGTGTTATATTCTGGAAACAATCCAGCGTCACGGATTACCAATTACGCCGACGGAGCCGGCATGTATGGAACACGATATAGGGGTCTGCTGCCAGGCGTTGATTGTCCGGGATATGCGGAATTCGTAGACACATATATGTTTGCAGCAAATGAATATGGTGGACGAATATTTGAACATGCGTTTTGCGTCTTTGAGCTTAACACCCATACACCTGTTAGACGCCATCGTGCCTATGGACGATCGGGAGCGTTTTATGGAGGCTTGGAAGCATCCGCTCTTATTATACGGGCAATCATTTCCGTGCTTAATTATGATTATATTTTTGATTTCATGTTCTACCAGACTGGTGCTATTGAAACAAAAATATCGATGACTGGTTATCTTGGAACAACGGCTTATTCCCCAGAAGAAGACATCTATGGCGCGCACGTGCATAAATATGTTTCAGCTGGCTTACATAACCATTTGTTTCACTTTAAAGTTGATTTAGACGTAAAGGGTACGAAAAATAGATACGAAACCTTAGAAATAAGAACCAAGTCTGAGACAGATCCTTGGAATAAAGAGAAACAACATTACCAACCCGCATTCAGTACCAAACTCAAAGCTACAGAATTAAATGCAAGAGTGAACAATGTTGACTTCAGTGTGCCAAAATACCACCTGATCACCCAGGAAAATTCAAAAACAAAAACCGGAATTTCAAGAGGTCTGAGGCTTGTTTTAAATCGAATCAGCAAACAGCTACTTCCGGAAGGATTTGGTTTCGAGAATGCTATTTCCTGGGCCAGGAACCAGATAGCAGTGACGAAATACAAAGATGATGAAGAACGAAGTTCCTCTCTGTTTACGATGTGGGATGCCAGAGACCCGGTTGTCAACTTCCAGAAATATCTAGATGACGATGAAAATATAGTAGACGAGGTAACAAATCCAACACTTTACACACTTGCCGGCACGTTAATGTCTATTGATAAATATTGTATCTGTTGTTTTTTTCCTTAAAGCCTTTTTTGGAAGGTATCTGCCTCCGTATACAATCCTATTTGATTGAGGTTTAACATCCCCATCAGCATTGTATAGGTCATTTTGGAAACGTTGCTTCCAATTTAATGGGACTTTTACCCGACATTGAGATGATATCTCAATCCCTGTCGCCCAATGAAATCAAAAAGGTATATATGCATGGACGGTCCGACTCTTATCACTTTTCCTGGGCAGGCTTACAACCTCTAAGCGGTTTACCAGTATTCATGTGCGGTCGGTTTCAGCTCTGCATGGAAGCATCATGCAGCCCAATCTATTTCTCCAAGCCCGAGGGGCGAGGGCCGACTGTGTTATCTGAAAGGGTTGAAACAATAAGAGGTTTGTTAAAAAATAACCCTTACGTATTTTATCTTATCTTTTGAGCTAAATGACTTTTGAAATACTTACCCAAGTTTGTAGAGTAATATTGATTTAAATAATGAGTATTACCTTGTATTTTAGTTCAATTTAACGCAGAACTAAAACCGACCGCACATGAGTACTGGTAAATAAGTCTGCCCAGGCAAAATGGTGCGAGTCGGACTGCCCCTGCATATAAACACTATTGGTTTTGTCGCTCAGTGTCTGGTAAAAGTCACTCAAAATTGGAAGCAACGTCTCTACAATGACCTAAATAGTGTTGACGGGGACGAAAAACCTCAATTGCAACAAACAAACGCTTTAGTTTACCTCTTTAATAATTCCTATAGTTTCAGAAGAAAACTAGTGCTGCTATAAATAACCGGTACCTGGATTTGTATATGGTCAGCAACAGTCACGTGCACAACAGTTGACAGGAGGCGTCTGCAGTTAGTAACTTTGGGTCGATTGACAAACGACTGACCCAAAAATATGAACAATATTGGTTGACATATCTATGAAAGTTTAGAAGCACTCTTGATGTTTCATCACGGAACACCGCGTTAGAAGCCTCCGTGGTGTAGTGGTTACGCTACTCGCCTTGTAAACCAGGGATCGCAGGATCGATCCCGGGCTTCTCCAGACTTTCGGATGAGTCTTTAAACCGAGGTCCCGTCTCCGTATGACCTTAGCTGTTGGTGGGACGTAAAACTCAAACACTCACTCACTCACTCACTCACGGAACACCGCCATTGAGATATTAAGCTACCTTTGCCGGATAGCATTATTTGCATTAGCTGCTGGTTCCTAGTCTGAAGGTTATCAAAGTTGGAAAAACAGGTAACCAGACCCCCCCTGACCTTAAAAGGTCAGGGGGGTCTGGTTACCTGTTTTTCCAATATTGACAATGTGCAAGCTGGGAGCCAGCAAATAATGCAAATATGGTGAATTGTGATTTTTTTTCAGATAGAATGTTTGTCAGTGACACCAGGCATAACTGTATATGCATTAAACGTATTTAAAATAGCATTCAAAAGTGATTGAATAATTTGTTTGTTGCAGGATTTAGTGACTTGGATAACCCTCGGTCTTCAACATCTACCACAAACAGAAAATCTACCTACCACGTGCACAGTTGGTTCCCAGCTTGCATTCTTTATTCTGCCATACAATTACTTCGACGAGGACCCGACTATGCACTCACGTGACGCTGTTCGAATAACGCCATTGGACAAAACAAAACCACTAGAAGGAGCCTTTGTCGAACAATTTGGAACATTAGACAATTCAGAAACAATACCACATTTCAATTTTCCAGCAGAGAGACTTGCAAAAAACAGCACTTTTTTATTCTCATAGGGCTCCATTTCCAGGTCCCGAGGGTATACTTTTTTCTTCGTGCTCAATTCAATTGAGCATGAAAATTGTATTGCTCATTAAAATTAAAACACAAATAAATGCTCGTGCCACAAGGTCAAAAACTTTTTTTCATGCTCAACTCACTTGAATATGAAGCTTGTCCTGCTCACGAATTTTAAAATACGTTATGTTTTTTGTTATGCTCAGATCAATAGCAAATCATATTTTTCCTGCTCATAAATATTGAAACGACAATTTTTGTGGGCATTTCAATGTTTACGAGCAGGAGAAATATCATGCTCAATTCTGTTGAAAATGAAGAAAAGTTTCATAACCTTGGGCTCAATTCAGCAGGGATTTTGAAAAATAAACTTTATGAACAGGACATATTTCATGCTAAATCGAATTAAGCATGAAAAAAAAATCAAAACTTTAGGGTTAGGATATCACGGCAGGGCATTATGTCATTTTTCCGCATCTGTAAGCCGCGTCAAGTGAAAAAATCCTCAGAAGTGTAACTCGATAAAGGCACGGTTCAGCCTGTGTATCTATTCGTTCAGAATAGAGCATACCCTGTCAGCGGCTTCAGCATCCGTACAGCGTACCATTACGATTATACATAGTGCACCCTTTCACTTCTGCAGAACAGTCCAGATGAAAATTTGTGATATTTTTCTTATTTATACTCGAAACATATGGTTTGGGTGCTCGTTAGAACCGACTCGTTGAGGCGGTTCTAACGAGTACCAACAACCAATGTCCATATGATGTGGGTGCTCGTTGAGGCGGTTCTGACGAGTACCAACAACCTATGTCTTGGAGCAGAGATAAAAACAATAATGTATACCCCTGTATACCCCAGTTTTCTCTGTATGAAGTGGGGTTTACGGGAGCAAAGACTCTCATTACAGTCACAGACCCGTGTTCTAAAATGGCTTCTTTCTTACCCATTGAAGTAGCATTTTTCAGATATTTTTTTTATATTTTTCTTTTTTTCTGGCCCAAAAGTAGATTATAGGTGTTCGTTAGAACCGCCTTAATGCGGCGGTTCTAACGAGTACCAACAATCTATGGCTTTGAGCAAAAATAAGAGAAATAGTGTATACCCCTTTTAACCTTGCTTTGCTGTGCATAATGTGGGGTTAACAGGGGTGGGACGTTCATTACACGGACGTGTTAACCCGATGCTGTTCTGACTGTACGAATGCAGAGTCATGGCTCGAGGTTATAAAAACTTTTTCCGTGCTCACTTTACTTGAACATGATATTTTGACCTCCGAACAAATACTAAATTGTCAACAAAATGAGCAGGAAGACTGCTTCAATTGTCTGTACTATCATTAAAATTTTCATTCTCAAGAGAGTTGAACATGAAAAAAAGTTTAGTACATGTCACAAATGAGCCACTTGTTTTCATTGGCTAGAAGCGCATCAAATGCAAGTCGCTAAACTGCGGTAGATGCACAGCGACCACAATAACATTTGAATCGGACAGGTCCAAGTCCAGCCTAAAAGTGCCCGCAACGGAGATGGCCTGAAATTTTTAACGGACAATCAGGATATTCACTCGACGTTTTGCAATAGCTAAAAGGCTTCGGACACTCTCAAGGCTTAAAGACTACCCTCAGGCCAGTGCCTGCACCACCGAGGCCATATCAACCAAGCGGTCAAGGCACTGGCCGGAGGGCAGTCCATAAACCTTAACAGTACCCGAAGTTTAAGTTAGCAGTGCTTAATTAAGTAACCTCGGTCCTGATCTGAGCCTTAGCTAACCATACGAATTGGGAGGTCGATTTTCGACTTATAAAGAATTGGTCTTGTGTTGTAACGGTCGAACACGTTGGTCTTGTGATGTAACGGTGTTGTAAAAGGCCCGAACACGTTTGTTTTCCAGGTAGAGGAATTCGAGCCACTGAGGGTTATTAATAGGGCTCCGCCAAGCGAATTTGTGTCTTCGAGCATTTCGTCATGACAAATTTTAACTGCGCATGCCCAGCCATTCAGAGGGGCCAGGGATATGGCTTTCTGTCTGAAGGTTCCGCTTGATTCACTGCTTGCATGAGCGAGTAGCGAAGGTTCTGGCGAGACAGCGCGGATGCGCAGGCTCGCCCGAACCGTCGCTGCTCGCATAGGCGATAAATACCAAAATCGCTTGACGGGGCCCAATAGCGCCATGACGGTGATATCATCAGTGTGTCGTCTGCTGATTTAGCCTAGAGAGTGCTTAAGATTAAAAACGCTGTACCGTGTGTACTCATTAGAACTTCCTCACCTCGCTGCTTCTAATGAGTACAAACAACATACAGTTTCTAGATTAAGCAAAGATCTCCCTAAATTGTCACTCACTACTAAAGAAAGCGTTCTCTAGTTCGATTTAGCCACGGTAAACGAACCATCGTGGTTCAAACCATTGAAGTTTACTGTGCTATCATCAGATTACGAAAACACGCCCGTATAATTTTGACCCCTTAAACCCCATTTTATATAGTTAAACTGGGGCGTACAGGAATGTACATTTATTTTTTCTTATTTCTGCTTAAAATCATAGATTGTGGGTACTCGTTAGAACCGCCTCGGCGAGGCGGTTCTAACGAGTACCAACGATCTATGTTTTGCGCAGAGATATGAAAAATTATAGAATTTTTATCTGAAAATTTTCAGTTTTTGATAGTAAAAATTTTAATATGTATTAAAGTTGTTGAATAATGTAAATAAAAGACGTCGACCATCTTGCATCGTGCAGGTATATATCAGATATATGCATACTATTTGCCTCATACTCGTGTATATAATTCTGTATAGATCTTAGCAGCGTCCATTGTGTTTGGAACTCTTGGCTCAGATTTAGAGCCTCAAGCACAACCTGTGCAGATGGAATTTTGAAATATTTCATAATATGTGAAACGTGTCAAACCTTATTTTTCTATGATTCATATGGTTTTTTCTTCGAAACAAGTAGTAATATAAGTGGCGGGATTGTCTTTGAGTATAGGCCTGAAAATGGTCCGGAAAGGACTTACTCTTCATTCAAGAACTTACAAAATTCATTTTATAGGTCTTTTGTTCAAATTCATGTACTCTTAAGCAAACGGTGTAGTCCCAGATCAGACGCCACGTTCTGTGGCGTCTGATATTGGTCTACACTGTTTGCCAATATCCCATTTTGGGACCTGCTCGAATGCGTTTGACACTTTAGGGTTGACATTTATTCAATGCGAAATGATTGTTAGGATTTAATCATTGCTCAGTTCTAGGTATCAAAACGAGAATGAATGTTCATTTTAAATATTTTATTTTTGTCAGCATTATGTGGGTAATAAACATGTACAGCTGTTTCCACCTCACTCTTATATTCCATCACGTGAACAAGTCCATGAGATTGACACCAAACAAACCCCACTTTATACAGAGAAAACTGGGGTTTAAGGGCGAAACATTATTTTCCTTATTTCTGCTCCAAGACATAGATTGTGGATACTCGTTAGAACCGCCTCCTTGAGGCTTGAACACGTCCGTGAAATGAACACCCCACTGAACCCCACTTTGTATATGGCAAACTGGGGTTTAAGGGGGTGAACACTTTTTTTCTTATTTCTGCTCCAACACATAGATTGTGGGCACTCGTTAGAACCGCCTCGATGAGGCGGTTCTAACGAGCAACCACAACATATGTTTGCAGTTTAAATAAGAAAAGTATCATGGATTTTCATCAGAAAAGTATCCATTTTGGAGATGTTATCAATGCACTATGTCGCACGGATGTGTTTGCGTAATGGATCGCTCACCTGAGAACCAGCACAATGTCAGCATCCTTATCCTGCTGCATTAATTAAGCCACGCCCATTGCTGACTATCAACCAATCAAATTACTTGATATAATATATTCGTTTAATTCACAAACTGCGTGGCAAATAGTGCAGATCCCGATCAGATCTGGATCTATACTGTTTGCAAAGGTAGGGTTGTCATGTTTAGTGGGACAATGGTTAAGGGTCTAGGACAGATAAAATCAACTGGGTTTGTTGGGACTTGCTCATCTAAGGTTTAAAGCAACATGTCCAATCTGATTTGAAGCCAAATAGGCCCACTGTTGACAGTTGCACTACAGTAAATATTTGGTCTTTATGAAAGCTGTACTTGCTTTAGGGAGAGCTTTCAGTACAGGATTGAATATTCTGTTGCTTCTGATTGGATTTGGTGCTAAGCCATTATTTTTCTGAGAAGTATTATTGTTTATTAGAAGAAATATTAGTAGGTATTTTCTATTGAAAAAAGCAGCTGATTTAAATTGAACCAGAAAATTGTGCTGACTGGCCACTGAAATGCCTGGATTTATTCGCTGCGGTATGGGTTTGTTACACTGACTGCCGAAAAGGCAAAAATATGCCGCACAGCACCCAAATCTTTTAGCTGCTTCTGGAAGGTAAATGGTCAAATGTCAAATTATATGCCTCATAATCAGCAATAGACTTGCTGAAATGTGGTAGACCAATGGAATATGCCCTAATTTACATTGTGAGTAAGGGAATTTTTTTACTGTAGTGCCACCTGACTGTCTTTTCGTCTGGTTACTTAACTGGGGGGGGGGGGGGGGGGGGGGGTTACAATGTCAAGGATTGAGTGTCCTTGTAAACAGTACCCAACATAGAAAAAACGGGGTTTTACAAGTATATATTGCATATTTTTTCTTCTTTCTTTAAAAGAACATAGATTTTTGGTACTCGTTAGAGCCGCCTCATTGAGGCAGTTCTAACGAGTACCCATAATGTTTTGAGCATAAATATGGAAAATATCATAAAGATTCAACAGAAAAAAGTCTTTTTAGAGCCATAAAAACACAGTTGTGTTATCCCAGCCCTATACCCTGCAAACCTGTACAAACTTGTCCCCCCGCCAATCGGGGCTTGGTAAAATAGATTGGACTGCATGGTGCTTCCACGCAGAGCTGAAACCGACCGCACATGAGGGTCTAAGCCTGTCCTGGCAAAGTGGTGCGAGTCGGACCGCCCATGCGTATAAACCCTACGTGTTTCATCGTGCGGCAAGGCAACTTACCGACTCGATATGACTTAAAAAGTGTTGACTGGGACGTGGAACTTTTGACACGCATGATACAAGTTTCAAAACTACTGTAGGTCTTACATTGTCGGCTCGGACAAGTTATTTCCCTTGAATAACATACTGAATTGCTACGCGACGGATCTCGAATCTCCATCAATTATAAAGGTGCCTGGTTTGTCTTGTAAGTGGCAAGTATTGCAAAAATGTATGTACTTTCAGCAAACAGCGAGACCCAGATCAGACGCCGCGACTTGCTGTAATCTTGGTGCAGTCATAGAACGACTGTAGAAGATCGTAATAGGTCGTAGTTGATCGTGATACATAGTGGTAAGTCTGCATCAAACTCGTACAACAATCCTTGGTGTTCGTTGTTCAAAGCAGCGTGACAAAGTCATAAGTATTCGTACTGAAGCGATATAAGGGTCATATATTTACCGACTGACCACGACTTTATGCCTTCAACCAGCAGTGGACAATCGTGAGCAATCGTGACCCAAATCGGGACTGTGTATGACTAATTAGCCATGGTAAACGAGCTCAAGGTGTTCCAATTATCGAAGTTTGTTGTACAGTAAAATTCCTATATTAAGACCACTTTTGGGACTGTTCAAAAGTGGTCTTAAAGACCACTTTTGAACAGTCCCAAAGGTGGTCCCTGATCAGACGACAATGCGGCAGAAAACACACAGAAAGATTAAGTGCAGCCTTCAAAATAAGCTTTTTGAAGCAGAATAAGTCTTAATTTTAGGTGGTCTTAATAGCGGAATTTCGCTTTATATGGAATGTCAATTCTGAGCATTTTTTTTTTATAATTCCAATAGTATATTGAAAACTTCGGGTTTCATGGACCGAGTATCGACTGATGACATCACGTAAACGAGCCAATATAAATTTAACCCACTCGAACCCAATTTTATAAAGTTAAACTGGGGTTTGCAGGGGTAAAGCGTATTTTTCTTATTTCTTTTCTAAAATATAGATAGTGGGTACTCGTTAGAACCGCCTCGCTGAGGCGGTTCTAGGTGTACCCAAAAGCTATATATTTTTATTTGTTTGTTTGATTTGAGGTTTAACGTCCCCGTCAACACTGTAAAGGTCATTTTGGAGACGTTGCCTCCAATATTGTGGGACTTTTACCCGCAATTGAGATGAAATGACTTCTCAAGCCCTGTCGCCCAATGAAACCAATAGGGTTTATTAGCATGGACGGTCCGCCTCGCACCGCGGTTCCTGGACAGGCTTAGATCCTTTTAGCGGTCTACCAGTACTAGTGTGCGGGCCGGATTCAGGTCTGCGTGGAAGCATCATGCAGCCCATATATTTCTTCAGCAGAAATGAGAACAGTATCACATTTTTTTTACTTTTTTCCGTTTTCCGGCGATAAAATTTACAACGTATTTGTATAGGCGTGTTTTCGTAATGACGGTGTTCTGGACAAACACAATGATTAACACTTTACATTCATTACGACAACACACCCGTGCCACATTGTGCATTTTTTCACATCTCCAAAATGGCTACTTTTCTGATGAAAATCAGTGATATTTTTCTTATTTTTACTAAAAACATAGGTTGTGGGTGCTCGTTAGAACCGCCTCATTGAGGCGGTTCTAACGAGTACCCACAACCTATGTGTTGGAGCAGAAATAAGGAAAATAATGTATACCCCCGTAAACCCCAGTTTTCTCTATATAAAGTGGGGTTTAAGGGGGTGTTTATTTCACGGACCTGTTAGCGTGATGTTGATAATTTGTTGATAACAGCTTATTTCCCTGTTTACAGCAGCCTTCGCAAAATTGACGTCATTCTGCCGCAAAACAAAACAAAACAAACAAACAAACAAAAAAAAAAAAAAAAAAAAATACTTGCGCCGAAGCATGAAAAAAAGGTTCTTTTGCGTTCCTTCAAAAGCGGATGCGCAGAGAACCAGAGGCACCATTATCTAGTACGTGTAATTACAACCATCTTAACCTGGAGGAAACTGGAGTTTAAGGGGGGTATTTACAATCCTTCCTGTTTCTGTCCCGAGACAAAGGTTAAGGGTGCTCATTAGAACCGCCCCAATGAGGCGGTTCTAATGAGCACCTACAATCTATGTATCGAGCATTAATAAGTATATCACAAATTTTCAAAAGAAAATTTACCATTTTGGAATCTATGAAAACATGCGCTATATCACACTGATGTGTTTTCGTAATTGCTAAGATTATGTTCCCACTACAATGTTCGTCAATTTTAAACCCGTCCCACGCCGTTCGATTTTTTGTGCCGTTCAAACCGATAATGACGTGATTCAAACCGTTAATGATCTTGGCTGACGTGGATGAAACGTAACGAAGACGTAATCGAATCAGGAAATAAGGACACCCGGAATGGGTGTTCGAGAGCGATTCAATAAGCTTGAAGCTTTCATCGCAATCGAACTAAAATAAATTAGTATAAACTAAACTAAGGACATAAGAACGACGACATTAACGTAGTATAGTAGTCGCAGATAAGACTGACTAGGCGGAGCTATTCAGGTGTTGTCAACATATGTCAAATTCGCTGAGTCCACCAGAAGATTCGGTAGAGTGCGTTTCGCATGCTTTCTACAAGCGGACGAAATGGTCATATACGCCACAGCTATGTTTGTGTTACAGTAGAATCCACACAAATGGGTGACTTGGTTTACCTGTTTGTTAATGGAATATTCCTAAGGCAGGTACGAACGATAGCTCCGCCTAGTCAATCTTATCTGCGACTACTAGACAAACCATGAACGGAAAATATCACGAAAACACACCTGTATAATTTTGACTCCGGCAAACCCCACTTTTATATAATATAACTGGGGTATACAAATGTATACATTATTTTTCTGCTCAAAATCATAGATTGTTGGTATTCGTGGAGGCGGTTCTAACGAATACCCACAATCTATGTTTTCAGAAGAAATAAGAAAAATATATCCGAATTTTAATCCGTAAAACTTCATTTTTGGTCGTAAAATTTTCAATAGATTTGTATAGGCGTGTTCGTAATGGATTGCACTTCGTTCTTATTGTACTCTCACTGTGTTCATACCCCACGTCAGTTGCACAGGGGGAGACTTGGGCATACTATGTTATATTTTCTAATGTTTCGATGATTTGATGATATGAAATGAGTTTGAATCTTCGGGGATTGAGGTTTCATAAAACAGGCACTACATTGTTAACATAAAACTAGTCTAAAATCACTGTGCGTATGAAAAAAATTAAATAAAAAAAAATGACGGGTAAACGTAACACTTTGTTCCGGGCTTTGGGGCAAAATGTTACACTGTCACCTCACCGGAGAAAATGTTACGATATTCAACTATATATATATATATACGTGTTTTCGGACGCAGTGTTGCTCTTACCTCAATGAATGCGTTGATTCTCTCGACGTCACATGATCCTCAAGTGTCATCAAAATAAACTAGGGTTCTCTTCAATATGATTGGACTATGACAACGTTATGACGTCAACGGAGCTCTTCCGCTGTTAAAAGGAAAACTGCGTGCAATCATTTTCTTGTTTCAGTTTTAGCCTTTAAAGGTGCATTATTGAGCTACCGGGTCTCAATTTTTTTTTTCTTATTTTTATCTTCAATGCATACTCCTTTGTCATGTGTACACTCAGTTTGGAGCCAAATACAGCTTCAGAACTTTGTGAAAATGGTCATTTTCATTCGTGTTTACCCTTCGCTCTGATCATGTGTTTGGAATTTCTGTTCTAAAAATAAATCTGTCACTTTACACATACATGGCGACAGTATCGTCTCTGAGTGTCGTTACTTATGGCATGATATTCAGCGTCATATTTTTCCGATTCAGGCATGGCCTAAGCAAACAAGGCCAAAAATGAACGTCGCATAACGTCATATATGGGGGTTCTATTTTTGTCACGAACTAAAAATAGATCTAACTAGTGTTCGAAACCTAGTTAGGGAATCCCTCTCAAACTCGTTTACCTGTCATCATAATTGTTCGCATTTTTGCATAAAATGCATTCATTTGTATTGTTTTAAAGAAAAATACCGGCTATATATGTGTTTTATTTTTGGAAGCATTTTTTACCGATAGCTCAATAATGCACCTTTTAAACCAGAATTTTTCATCACATCATGGATGGAAAATAATGTAAATATATGAGTAATACAGGTATTTTATTTAACGTCCATTGATGTACATGTATGAACAACATAGGGTCACTTAATTTGCTCGTGTTTTTCATGCTTTAGTGAATGTTAACCCTTAAGACGCCGAGAAAGATTACATCTGAAAATGTCGTCTGCTTATATCATCTGCTGAATCTTTTTTGCAATTTTTTTTAAAATATTTTTGCGTACAGACCAACAGTGTGGGCCTAAATCAGACTGCTCCTTTAAATTAAAATGCTCCTAAAGGAGCAGTCTGATTTGGGTCCATTATGTTTGCAAAAATGACTTTTTAAGTAACCAGCAGACGTCAAAGCAGACGGCAATTGTCTTGATTGGCATGTTATGCCTTTAATGAATACGTTGACTCACGCGACGTCGTGTAATCATTAAGAGACGCCAAAATAAATACATAAATCTTTTAGACTTGAATGAAATTGAAAAAAAAAAAAAAAATGCGATTTTTACACCATGATTCGCTCCAGTAGGATTGGACGATAGCAATGTTATGACGTCAGTGGCGCTCTTCCAATGATTATACGAAAACTGCGTGCAATTCTGTTCTTATTCAATTTTAGCCCTAAAACCAGAATTTTTCGTCGACTAAGGCATAGGAAATATTGCAAATGTAAGTAGTAAAAGTAATTTATTCAATGAAATATGAATATGATTGGGTCACGGACACAGTTTAAATGGACCCCTTAACACGAATAAGTTTGAGGTACATGTATACTTACTTTGTCACTGTTCCGACGATGAATGTTAATTCATTATTATTCTTTCAATCTCATCACTACTTTGACATAGTGGGGTCACAGAAACAAAGTCCTAATGTTTCTCTTTGAGCTGTTTGTTTGTTTGTTTGATTTGATGTTTAACTTACCCGTCAACACTGTATAGGTCATTTTGGAAACTTTGCTTCCAATTTTGTGGGACTTTTACCCGACATTGAGATGAATTGACATCTCAAGCCCTGTCGCCCAATGAAACCAATAGGGTTTATAAGCATGACCGGTCTCTCTATGAGCTGTGTTCTGCGGAAGTCTGTCCCATGAAATGTGTGGCAAATAAACACTCAGATCAGTATGTGCATAGGTCCACCGTCTACTTTTACCGCCGGTGTATCGAAACTTCGATGCAAAAAATAACAACATGATACTGTAGGTGGGCTGAGGGTGGCGGCAAGGAGCTGAAACTGGCCCCCGTCACATCCAGACAAAAGTTAATGAGAGTAATGCGCCCTTAAAATTTGACAACGTAGGACATTACAATGACACACCCACATGCCAAAGTGCATTCTTTCATACCTCCAAGATGCCTACATTTCCGATACAAATGTGTGAGCGTTTTCTTTATCCTCGAAACATATCTTCTGGGTGCTCTTTAGAACCGCCTCAACTGAGGCGGTTCTAAAGAGTACCCACAACCTATGTCTTGGAGCAGAAATAAGCAAAATAATGTATCCCACTGTAAGCCCGGGTTTTCTCTATATAAAGTCTACAGGGTTTAGAGGGGTATTCATTTCACGGACTTGTTTACCTGATAAAGACCGAGAAGAGCAGCTCGAACACAATTTACACGTCGGTTCTACGTCTTTACTACGCCCCTGCAATGATGTCACTCCGTCTTACACGTACCAGCTTGTATGTTTTGCCGCGCGCTGGATTAAGCATACACCACGTTACGTTATTTCAAAGATCGTTCAGATAGCACCATGCGAGTTTTACCACGTTCTCACTGCACCCTTTGTGGCAAATTCAAGTCCAGCACCATGCGTTCTAATGTATTTATACTTTTTTGAGACAACAATGCCTCTAAAAGGTCTTTTCCAAAAAAGGGGTGTCACTTCACAGCCTGGTCCCAGTGTTGATGCTGATGATGACGTTATAGAGCCAACAAGCCCTGAGGATTTGACTGCAACATGAGGGCAGCCTGCGCATCAAGCAGAAAACAAAACATTACGATAACACACCCGTACGACATAGTGCATTTTTCACATCTCCAAAATGGCTACTTTTCTGATGAAAATCCTTGATATTTTTCTTATAAATGCTGAAAACATAGGATGTGGGTGCTCGTTAGAACCGCCTCATTGAGGCGGTTCTAACGAGTACCCACAACCTATGTCTTGGAACAGAAATAAGGAAAATACGGTTTACCCCCGTATACCCCAGTTTTCTCTATATAAAGTGGGGTGTAGGGGGGTCTTCATTTCACGGACTTGTTCACGTGATGCACACTGAACACGAACTGCGCTCATGATTAGAGTTAAAACATACGCTCGTAAGCGAAATGTGGGCTTTACCGTGTATACATTATTTTACTTACTTCAAGAAGTACCCACGATCTATGTTTGTAGTAAAAAAAGGGAAAACAATTTCTTGCACAAGGAAATCCGTGATTTTACCCTGGGATAGAAATTTATGTTCTCGCCCTGGTGTTCCGACCCAAAATCGAATATAATTGCGTGTTTGATAAATGCACTGGTTGATTACGACCTCGTATGCGCCGTCGTTAAGGTTGACGTCACAGCACGTTACGTGACGTCACTAAATATTCCTGCAGTGTCAACACAATATGGAGGACGTTGGTAACCGAAGTGACTGCAGCATTAAAAATCCGCACTAAGAAATGGAAGGTATGCAAGAAAAAGAATCCAATATGGGTGTGAGGGGTGGTTAGAAAAATCCATCCCTCGGGATCACTGTCAGGCATCACTCGGCAAGACTCGTGATGCCGGACAGTGTCCCTCGGAACGGATTTTTCCATCCAGCCCTCACACCCATATAAGATTCTTATAATGCTACCCTGTCAGGTTGTGTTTTAATCTAATTTTATTTGGAAAATGACTGAACTTTTAGCAAACAGTGGAGGACCTGATCAGACGCCGCGTTCTGCGGCGTCTGATCTGGGCCTGCACTGTTTGCCAGGGTACCCGTTTTGGGGTTTCTGGTACTGAATGGGTTAAAACGCATTTTATTCATTTTTTTTCACACAAAAATGACAATATTCCGCAATTAGTAAACGTGACGTCGTGAAGGACGCCGTACGTGTGATATTACGAGGCGTATCTAACTATTAAATAGAGTTTATTTGTTTTTTATCGATTACGGTTAAATAATTCACAAGTGTTCTAAAGCTTCCGAGTAAAAAACGAGTGAGCGATAGCGAACGAGTTTTTTACACGAAAGCCTTAGAACACGAGTGAATTATTTCTCCGTAATCAATCAAAACAACAAAATAAACTGTTTATTACATTTTCATTCATGTTTTACCTTTGAATTTTCAATTCAGCCATTCTGGTTTCCAACCAAAATAGTTCCAGTCAGGGTATGGATTTGAGGAGACGCGGTTTAATTTGAAAATCAGTCGCCATCTTGTTCTCATTTCAATTAAAAAAACATCCTGTCCTTGAAATACTGATGCACAAATGTCATGAAATTAGAACTGTATTATCAAGAAAATAATACTTTTATCATCGTGTTGCAGGTCTCTACTCTAAATTCTAACACAGCGCGCCTATATACGCAATGCAAAATAACTGTGTTTTATTCTGCAACAAATCACAGCTGGGAAGAGCGTGACGTGTGACGTCATTTAAAACTGCAAATTTATGACGTCACTAGTCGATTTCCTTGACGTTAGACGGTGTAACGTCATTTTCTCGCATCGAAAACGTAAGAAAAGGATATAAATGCATGTGTTTCAGTCGAAAATTTAAGCGGGATTTCTTCTAACAATGGCGAAAAGTTGTTAGATTTTGAAGGAAACAACAACATTATTGCCGATTTTCAGCCTGTTAGAATCGAAATAGATCAGCTCTAGTCTGTGATTTGTTGAGTAATAAATCACAGTTTGTCGGTCAGTTGTAAGTAGACAAATCACGCGCGCGTGCTAGAGCTGATCTATTTCTTAAACGTCAAATGGACGCGAAAATTAAAGTCTAATTTCTATGATTTTATCAGATTTTCCGCCAAACGTCAGCTATTATTATTGTTGTTACCAGCGACGTCAGCAACGTCGCCTAGCAATTATGACGTCATAACGTTTGAAACGAAGACATGAAATAATTTACTGTTGAACGATTATCGGGTTTTCTTTCACCGAGAAAAATAGGTAATTCATTGTTAGAAATGTAATAAATTTGCATTTTTAATCCATTTGTACATTACCGACTACATGGCGCTATTACATTCGCAGACGCGACGTCGTTTCTATAGATGAGTTTAGGACGCCATCGGTCGCTAAGGAAATACTATCCCACGGTTCCGTATTTTTGCGCATGCGCAGTTTTGTGTGGCAAAAAATATAACCATTGTTCAGACTGCTCCGATAGCAGTCATTAATTTCTTTGAATATGACAATTTTAAATATAGCGTAAGGTAAAGGTGACGTATGTCTTGCGTCACTGGGGCGCCCACCTGATATTGGCTGACAGTTGGGTAAGACCTGCTATCCTTGCAGCAGGTAAGAGAAGAGGGGAGTGCTCTTATTCCTTCTGTTTGTACACTCCATTCATTTTCCTCTTTATCCTCTGCTATTACTTTAACCTACGATCTCTTCTAAATTTTTTCTTCCTTTCCCTGGGAGATTAGACAAAATTACCCACAGGGGTTGACGTGTCGTTAAACTCAAAACAATTAATAATCGAATAATTGACTGACAATGGTCGCGTCATATTGCGCTAATCGCAAGGAAGGATTACCACCCAGACGGGTTCAACATGTGGATGAAAAAGATCAATCGTTTACGACCAGTAACCGGGTTGTTTGAATATGGAAAATCACCGGCCCCGCGACCCCCGCTCATCGAGGCTTGAAGAAATAGATGGGCTACATGATGCTTCCACACATAGCTGAAACCAACGCACACGAGTACTGGTAAACCTGATAAACCAGTTAGAGGATCTAAGCCAGCAACGTCTCCAAAATGACCTATATAGTGACGGGGACTTTAAATCTCAACTAAAACAAAGAACCAACAAACGAATTACCGTCCCCGCCAAGACCATTTGCGTCATTTTCAGACGTTGCTTCCTATACCCACATTGAGATTAAATAACATCTCAAGCCCTGCCACCAAATAAAAAATGTAGTTTATCATGTTTATAGCGGTTTTGTTGAACTGAGGTTTAACGTCCCCGTCAACACTATTTAGGTCATTTTGGAGACGCTGCTTCCAATTTTGTTGGACTTTTACCCGACATTGAGATGAAATGACATCTCAAGCCCTGCCCCCAATGAAACCAAAAGTCTTATATGCAGTAGGCGGTCTGACTCACACCTCTTTACCTGGACAGGCTTAGTCCTTCTAAGCGGTTTACCAGTACTCATGTGTGGTCAGTTTCAGCTCTGCGTGGACGCACCATGCAGCCCAATCTATTTCTCCAAGTCCCTATGGGCGGGGGCGAGAATTTATAGCGGTTTTACCAGTGTTCATGTGCGGTCAGTTTTAGCTCTGCGAACCCAGGACCTCTTGTATACAGTAGAAACACTCTACCGACTGAGATACCGGGCCACATCTTCGACCTTTTACACCCCCCACCCCCTGCCTGATGAGATTCGTCCCGAAACCTAAGTTCTATCCAGTCTGGCTGTAGGACTTTCATGTTCGATTTTTCAAAGTATCGCTTCGAAAACTCTGCCTTAACTGTTCATTTTTTTTCTGGCAAATCAGGTCAAAGATTTATTCAGGGCCCCGTTACTCAGAGTATTAGCATTAAACAAGCATCCATTTAAAACATACAGCAAAAGGCAGCGGCGGTGAACAACAAATAGCATGTACATGTTTATTATAGATGTGACGGAACGAGCGAAAGTAATATAGACCAAACATGAATATTATGAAATTTACACAAACAAAAAAATAACCAATTTCTATTTTAACTGATTTATTTCAATGTTGGCTTTATTTTGGCCATGACGGTTAAAATGTAACTGTAATTTGTTAAATAGTCCTGACAACATAAACTGCTTGCAACACATCATCTCAACTCAATGGAACATTTAGAAGCCTCCGTGGTCGAGTGGTTACGCTACTCGCCTTGTAAACCAGGGGTCGCAGGTTCGATCCCGGGCTTCTCCAGACTTTCGGATGAGTCTATAAACCGAGGTCCCGTCTCCGTATGACCTTAGCTGTTGGTGGGACGTAAAACTGAAACACTCACTCACTCACTCACTCAATGGAACAACTTCATGAATCAACCACACAACTTCATTAATCAACCACTACATTACAACTGTCAACTAGTCATATACAACTGTTATCCTTGTATCAAATTCCAACGTCACAACTACATGATTCGGTGGGGAACACAACCAAATCATGAATTACACAACAGACGATCAAACTGCTAAGCAGCAGTTGACACGCAATGAAATAATCTTAACCAATTGTACATGTATAATGGAATAGTAAAAAGAGAATTCGGAAATTCGGACATATCTGCCAAGTACTGTTGTGATTCAAAAGTTTGTGAAGTTTGATTTTAGGTTTAACGGCCCCGTCAGCACTGTAAAGGTCATTTTGGAGACGTTGCTTCCAATTTCGTGGGACTTTTAACCGACAATGAGATTAAATGACATCTCAAGCCCTGCCGCCCAATGAAACCAATATGGTTTATAAGCATGGACGGGCCGACTCGCACCGCGTTGCCTGGGCAGGCTTAGATCCTCTAAGCGGTTTACCAGTAGTCGTGTGCGGGTCGGTTTCAGCTCTGCGCGGAAGCATCATGCAGCCCATGTATTTCTTCAAGCCCTGATGGCGGGGGGTGGGGGCATGAACTGCAGTATAAAAGTCTATGAATGTTGTGGATGAAATGACAAACACTATGCTTAAAAAATCATATTTTTCCTTAGTTTACTGTACACACGCACGCTTGACTGATTACTTTTTGCCACACAAGACTGCGCATGCGCAGCGTTACCAAGGAAGTTAATCAGCCTAAACTCATCTATATCAATAACTGCATGGGGGCTTGGAGAAATATATTGGGCTGCATGGTGCTTCCACGCAGACCTGAATCTGACCACACACGAGTACTGGTAAACCGCCTAGAAGGACTAAGCCTGCCCAGGCAAAGCGATGTGAGTCAGATCGTCCAATGCACATAAGCATTCTGGTTTCATTGGGAAGCAGGGCTTGAGATGTCATTTCACCTCTGTGGCTGTTAAATGTCCCACAAAATTGGTAGCAACGTCTCCAAAATTACCTAAATAGTGTTGACAGGGAAGTCAAACCCCAATTCAAACAAACAATATCAATAATTGCAAGACTTGTATTAGGAAAGGGTATACGAGGGCTGTTCGAAAAGTTCACGGGCGTGTGCTATAACTGAATTAAATGAACACGCATCTTACAAAATATGTATATCATAACATAATTTTATTTATTTTCACTCAGATATATCAATATCATGAGTTTCTGCATTTATCAATGCTAAAATACCCAGACATAAAAGAAACATCGAACATTATTTACTCAGTTGTTCTCCTACACTTATAATGCGAATATTAGGCCTAAAACATAGCAGTCACGGTTTTCGCTAACATGCCGAAAAAAATTAGGGTCGGTAGGTCGATTAAACTCAGTTTTTTTGTCAAAATTTTATATGATGGAAAAAGAGCAAAAATCTTTAAAAGGGCTTAATTCCAGCTATATTATCAGAAAACATTCAAATAACGAGGTTTAGAGCACCAAGGAAGCAAACGTGCAGGATTTTTAGTATTTGTTTTGCTTTTTTTATTTTTTTTTTACAGTTTTATGATATTTTATCAAAAGTGCTAGAAAAAAATAAGGTGGGTAGGTAAGAAAATATTTTTATTTTTTTCTAGATGGCCATAAAAATTGTAGGGTCGGCACAACAAATCAGGGTCGGTCGGGTTAGCGGAAACACAGTTTTTTTAGGCCTTAGTTAGAAGAGGCTATCGAGCATCCACAGTTACCCAGTAAGCATTCTACATAAATCTACAGCGGGCCGTTAGCGGCCCGTCAGGGTAGCTGACGGGCCGCTAACGGTCCGCTGTAGATTTATGTAGAATGCTAGCAGGGGTTAATGTTTGGACCATTAAAGAGAAGAAAAAAATAATAAAAAAATAAAACAACAAATATATGCTTTTCTCAGAAAAATTTCATTTGCAGAGGCACGAAAGAAAACATTATCTCATACTAGCGCTATTGAATGAATCAACAGAATTTGTATGACTTTGGCATGCTCAATCATTGTCTGTAATGCATCTTATACCATCGGACAGACTGTGCGAGTGTGCAGGCTTATCTGAATCCTAACCGGTCGCCACCTTGTTCTGTTTGCTCTGCTAGGAGTACTTTATACTTGTGCAGCATGTGTTACTGAAACCTACTGTACCACGCCGGCCTCGGTAGCTCAGTCGGATGCGCGTCTAACTTGTGATCACGAACACGCGGGTTCGATTCCTGCCGGGTTCGGAAACATTTTTTCGTGGAGATTGATCATGAAATCTTTTCTTATGTCATCTCTCCCTTTCGCTGATTCAAGAATAGACTGATATCAGTCCTAGATGTTATGGGTTTGTCCATGCTTATCACATTTTATCTTATGCCATCATGCCAGGCCAGATTTTATTTTATGCTCTCTGAGTCAGGATAAAATAAAAACTGGCCTTGCATGATGGCATAAGATAAAATATGGACTGCATGAACACAACTATTAACATCTAGGACTTATATAAGTCTAATTCAAGAAGGGCAGTTGTCAAATTCTGGTGAAACAATGTACAATGATCTGGTTAACCGCTTACGTGTAAGCCTACCAAGGAAAAGTGTGAATATCTAAACTGACCGGCTCAAAAATGACCTAAAATTGTTGACTGGACCGTTAAACTACAATACAAACAAACAAACAAAAAATAAAAAAATGAACCCACACAAATCTCAAGAATGTCACTTATCAACAGATACTTAACTTTTTATGAATGTTCAGCTACATGTTATACCTGCATAACCTGTGCCATATTCTATTCTACAGCAGTTTATTAAAAATATATACAGTCGAACTTCAATGGCTCGAACACCTTTGGGACCCCAAAAATCTGTTCGAGACAGGGGTAGTTCGAGCCAGTGAGGTTTCTGTCAGGAGGCATAACGAGATACTTTTAGACATCTTTTCGATGTTCTATAACGAATATGTATGCTGTGTGTACTCATTAGAATCGCCTCATCGAGGCGATTCTAATGAGTACACACAGCATACATTTGCAAGATAAAAGACTAAAATATCCTTAATT
The DNA here is from genome assembly GCA_963580285.1 of Lucinisca nassula. Lineage (NCBI taxonomy): Eukaryota > Metazoa > Mollusca > Bivalvia > Lucinida > Lucinidae > Lucinisca > Lucinisca nassula. The sequence goes on along the minus strand of OY757018.1, from coordinate 109,010,185 downwards.
ATCCCCCACTATTTCTTATGTAGAGGATTTCGCTAGGGGCTCAAGAATGGGTTCGACCCATCCTTGGTACACGAGTCATCAGTGTTCGAGCCATCGAAGTTCTACTGTATATACTAAAATACGGGCTGGCGGGGAGGAATGCCATATTGTACAGTAGTATCTATAATCTACAATATATTGAGCGGGACGGCAATGGTAGGTGGTTTTGATTTGTTTGAGTTCAGGTTTTACGCCTCCGTCAACATTATCTGGGGTATTTGGAGACGTTGTTTTCGATTCCGTGGGACTTTTATCCGACATTAAGATGAAATGACACCTCCAGTCCTACCGTGCAAAATATCACCAAGGTTTATAAACATGGACGGTCTGACTTGTCGCACCACTTGGCCTGGGCAGGCTTGGGCCTTCCAAGCAGTAGTTTCAGCTCTGCACGGCAGCACCATCGGCCCAATCTACATCTCCAGGCCCAGATGCATTCGAAGACAGTAATTAACGAAAATGCCAAGGAACAATGTCTGCGAGGTATTGTCGGACTGTCGGTATTATTTTTTCTGTTTGTGCAATTACAATAGATAGAAATTTTTGTGTATTGACACTTTCCAATTACACTTCGTACACGACGCCTACAAGGTAAAAACGTGATAATTATTTCGTACAATTCTGTTAGTTAGGTTACAAAAGATAAGAACTGGCACCAAGTCCCTGTTCAAAAACTGCGACACCAGTCGAAAGATGTCGGGTCAAATTTTAGGCTAGATAAAATTAGTTTGTTTTGTCGGCCATCAGATAAGAAAGCTGACACGATAATTTCGTCTGCGCCGCTGACCATGTCATCTTCAGCAGACGACAATGCCCGCGACGATTTTTTCAATATTTTCAAACATGCCATATTGAAACTTTTGTTTGTCAAGTGAAAACTCTTTAAACTATTTAGTTTTCACAATTGTTCTGTAATTAGCCCACTCTGTGGCAAATTACTCGTCAATTACAAATCTGCAGGGTGGCGGGAACAAAATAGATAGCCCACCACTTTACTTCAATAGTGCACAGGTCTTAAATATTCCACAGCTCTTGAAATACACACGTCTAATTGACAAGACACTAAAGAGAAAGAGAACGCGCTCTCTAAATTAAGCTGAATTGTTCTGATAGGAACATACTGGGTCCACCAGCTGACAGATCAGTAAATGACCCCCACAAGACGACCGTTGCAGACGATAGTTTGGGGCATACTGATGACACTTCCTTCGATTAGGCTTTTGACCTGATTAATTTATTTCGTCAACAAGTCCCTGAAATCCCCCTAAACACCACTTTATATGTAGATAAGACTGGGGTTTACTGGTGTGTACATTATTTTCTCATTTCTCCCACATAGCGCGGCATCTGATCAGGGTTTGAAGTGTAGAATTCAATTTATCATACATACGCTAAATTTGTTTGCAGTCAAGTCATATTATTGTCGATGCGCATGTCCGAATACAGTCTAACTTCAATGGCTCGAACACCTTTGGGACCTCGAAAATCTGTTCGAGACAGGGGTAGTTCGAGCCACAGAGGCTGACTGTAATGTGTCCTGTAATGAAAATGTATGCTGTGTGTACTCATTAGAATCGCCTCATCGAGGCGATTATAATGAGTACACACAGCATACATTTCGAGGCGATTCAAATGAGTACACACAGCATACATTTGCAAGATAAAAGACGAAAGTCTCCTAAATTATCTCGCACCATTTCTTATGTAGAGGACTTCCCTAGGGACTCAAGAACGGGTTCGACTCAGCCATGGTAAACGAGCCATCGGTGTTCGAGCCATCGAAGTTCTACTGTACTTCGAAACAGAAAAGCACCATTCCTAGAAAAAAAAGACGAAACTAATGAAGAAGTAATTTGTAGACACGTAATGTGTACATCAGACAATAGATCTATTTAATCAGATTAGTGCGCATTAATATTTAATCACCATAGAAACAAAGCTTACTGGAAATGGTGGTGTTTAATGATTAATTGGGAAACAAACACTTTAATGAGGCGACAGTTTCGTTATAGAACTTTACAGCTTAGAATGTAAAACATGTTTCATGTATCATAGCCGGAGAGTCCGATCAAACTGTGCGCAAGATCATTGGAATCAAATACGGAAACACACCCGTGTGGCATAGCCATTCTACCATATATGCAAAACATTTTTTTTCTGATGAGAACATGTGATATTTTTCTTAATTATATACCAAGCATAGGTTGTGGGTGCTCATTGAGGTGGTTCTAACGGTTACCAAGTACTTATATTTCCATATACACACAGTCACTGCAGACACACATATGCATGAAACTCAAACAACCATGTGGCGATGGGCGTCAAAAAGGCATAAATAACCGCCTGATGACGCTGGAGTTTAACGGCCCAACACTATTTAGGTCATTTTTGAGCCGGTCAGTTTACCTATCCACACTTACACTGGGCAGGCTTATACGTGAGCGGTTAACCAGTACAGTGCACATTCTTTCGCCAGAAACTGAAAACTGCCCTTCTTGAATCAGCGGAAGGGAGAGAATGACCGCAGAAAAGATGTCATGATCAATCTCCACGAAAGAATGTTGCCGATCCCGACAGGTATCGAACCCGCGTCCTCCTGATCACCAGTCAGACGCGCATCCAACTGAACTACCGAGGCTGGCCATCACGAAAGGAGGCCTATATAATTTTGACCCCCTTTTATATAGTAAAACTGGGGTTTACAGGAGTAAACCTTATTTTTCTTATGTCTGCTCTAAAATATAGAGTGTGGGTACTTGTTAGAACCGCGAAAGGAGTAAACCTTATTTTTCTTATGTCTGCTCTAAAATATAGAGTGTGGGTACTTGTTAGAACCGCATCGATGAGGCGGTTCTAACGTGTATCAACAATCTGTATTTTGAGTAGAAATAAGAAAAATATCACAATTTTTCATCTGAAATTTTCGTTTTTTTGGGGTACAATTCACAATGTATTTGTATAGGCGTGTTTTAGTAATGTTTTCTATAAGAGAAGACCACTATTGATAAAGCAAACTAAAATGCTGGGTTTCATTGTGTACCCTTCTGTTTAAAAGAACTAGACACACCATTACGCAAACACGCCTATACAAAATACATTGGCACCTTTATCGCCGAAAAAATGAAAATTTAATGATGAAAAATTGTGATATTTTTCTTATTTCTGCTCTAAAATATAGATTGTGGGTACTCGTTAGAACCGCCACGATGAGGCGGTTCTAACGAGTACCCACACTCGATGGGGCGGTTCTAACGAGTACCCACAATCTATATTTTAGAGCAGAAATAAGAAAAATAAGGTATACCTCCGGAAACCCGAGTTTGACCATATAAAAGTGAGGTTCAAGGGGGTCAAAATTATATAGGCGTGTTTTCGTGACGCCTTGCAATTTTTATAACCTTTTGCTTCGCTTTCCTATCCAGACCATCTCAAAAAGGAGCCCACTACAAAAGTAAGTATTTGCTTTTCAGTATTTGATACTCTTGATTGACCGTTTTGGGTTTAACGACGCCTCAACCCTTATGGGTCATTTTGTGTCGTCTCCCAGAGAAAGGGAGAAAAAAAAGACAGAAGAGATAGTATAGGAGATGAAAGTGAGGGACGGAGGTGAAAGAGGAACATGAATGACGTGTAGAAACAGAAGAAATAACAGCATTCCCCATCTACCCTTACCTGCTGCAAGGACAGCAGGCCTTGCCCAACTGTAAGCCAATGTCAGTTGGACGGATACAAGTCACCTATGTCCCACCCTACGACTCCAGCTTCTCAGAGACGAATTTGTAGTTGATTTGTTTGTTTGTGCTGAGGTCTGACGTCCCCGTCAACACAAGTTCATTTTGGAGACGTTGCTTCCGATTCTGTGGGATTTTTACCCGACATTGAGATGAAATGACATCTCGAGCCCTACCGCCCAAATAAACCGCTAGGGTTTAAGGAGCGGTCCGACTCTCTGTCGGTAATTGTGACAAAAATAGTCGTCAAGGTCATGAATCCGTGAAATGAATATCCTTCTTTAGAGAAAATTGATGTTTCTATGGGTTGAAATTAGTTTGCTTATTTCTGCTCCTAGACATTGGTTGTGGGTACTCGTTAGAACCGCCTCAATGAGGCGGTGCTAACGAGCACCCGCATCCAATATTCACAGTATAAATAAAAAAATATCAGACATTTTCATCGGATAAGTAGCCAAAGAATGCACTCATACGGAAATGTTAACTTATCGTCCGAAGGCCGAAGCAATACTAATAAGTTGACGGGAATGTTAATTTGAAAAAGTTGCCTCCCTTGAATTTGTACCCATTCTTCTTCACCCATTCAGTACCAGAAACCCCTAAAGGGGTACATTGGCAAACAGTGCAGGCCCAGATCAGACGCCGCAGAACGCGGCGTCTGATCAGGGCCTCCACTGTTTGCTAAAAGCGGTTCATCCATTTTCCAAATAAATTGTGAAGAAAACACAACCTGACACCCCTAATTTTTAAATGGACTCCTGCCATATATCAGGAGGTTGATTTCATTTGGTACAAAAAGGGTTAAATACTGATAACGTCATAAGCGTGCAATGGTGATGCTGAGAAACGTGTCATGGCGTGCCACGTAAGATACTTAAAACACAAAGCTTCTCTGTTTAATCAACATCCATCTAACGATAATACCACTGTCTAAAAACTAATTAGTAGAAAAAGATTTCTTATTATCATCCAGTAATTAATTTATCTCAATGAAACTTGGTTATTCAGGCGATTAGGAGGCACGCAAAAAGAACGTTCACCATTGTTATGCAAAGAACTGACGCAACAACGACGGTTTACACTACTTTACTACTGCATGCATGCATGCATGCAAAAAAAAAAAAAACCTTTCAGCGATATTATGCCAAGAAATGTCGAAACCTCGGCGCGCACTATTTACTGCTGCATTCAAAAGAACGTTCATCAATAGCATGGATATTATGCCAAGGACTGTCGAAACCTCGGCTGGCACTATTTATTGCTGCATGAAAAAAGAACGTTCACCGATAGCATGGATATTATGCCAAGAACTGTCGAAACCGCGGCGTACACTATTTATTGCTGCGTGCAAAAAGAACGTTCACCGATAGCATGGCTATTATGCCAAGAACTGTCGAAACCTCGGCGTGCACTATTTATTGCTGCATGAAAAAGAAGTTCACCGATAGCATGGATATTATGCCAAGAACTGTTGAAACCTCGGCGTACACTATTTATTGCTGCATGCAAAAAGAACGTTCACCGATTGCATGGATATTATGCCAAGAACTGTCGAAACCTCGGCGTGCACTATTTACTGCCGCATGCAAAAGAACGTTCACCGATATCATGGATACGATGTAAAGAACTGTTGAAACCTCGACGTACAGTATTTATTGCTGCATGCAAAAAGAACGTTCACCGATATTATGGATATTAACCTCGGCGTACACTATTTATTGCTGCATGCAAAAAGAACGTTCACCGATAGCATGGGTATTATGTAAAGAACTGTTGAAACCTCGACGTACACTATTTATTGCTGCATCGACGTACACTATTTATTGCTGCATGCAAAACTAACGTTCACCAACAATATGTTAAGAACTCTCGAAAGCTCGGCGTTTTATACTATTTTACTGCTGCATGCAAAAAGAATGTTCATCAATATTTTATAATAAACTGCCGAAACCTCAGCGTTTTACACTACTCTACTGCTGCATGCAAAAAGAATGTTCACAAATATTTTGTAAAGAACTGATGAAAAAATAAAAACGATGTTTACACTACTTTACTGCTGGTTCACAAATATTATGCAATAAACTGCCGAAACCTCAGCGTTTTAAACTACTCTACTGCTGCTTGCCAACAGAATATTCACAAATATTTTAAAGAACTGATGAAAAAAAAGATGTTTATACTACTTTACTGCTGCATGGAAAAAGAGCGTTAACCAATATTATATAAAGAACGGTCGAAACCTCGACGTTTTACATAATTTTTATACTGCTAGCAGCATCAGTAGCAGCAGCAGCAGCACCACCACCAGCAGCAGCAATAGTAGTAGTAGTAGAAGTAGAAGTCGTAGTAGTAGTAGTAATTGTTGTTGTTGGTGATGATGATTCCTTAGATACTAATTTAATATGTATTAGAAAAAATATACTATCTCCCGTTAAAAATAATTAACTACATGCTCCTAAATGAATTTTGAATAAAAAGAAATGCCCCAACCCTACGTACAAAGAAAGGTGAGCAAAACAGACGAGTAAAAGGGAAACTTTAAATAAATCCATATCTGCTTTATGAATAAATAAAGATAAAAAAGAATCATGCAATCGCGCGTACTGCGTAGGTAAGCTGTTCGATTCTTTTTGTCTAATTCATCTTCATACAGAAGCTTGTTTTAATACCTTTTAAATACTATTAAACACGCACTGTTTTATAAGCCATTATTTATTTATTTTGTTCACGTGTACAAACGAGGAATTAAAGACAGCATTGTGATATGCTGCTTAGGTGACGTTATCCTGAATTCAAATCATTCTCCAGTATTAAGCCTTAAGACGCCAATCACAACAGCTGTCGCCTGCTTTGTCGTCTGCTGGTTACTTCAAAAATCACTATTACAAACTGTGTGGAGCAGTCTTATAATGGTTTATACTGTTTTTCTGTAGGCAAATAGTTCGCAAGAAGATTCAGCAGACGACAAAATAAAAGTAAAGGCAATCACCAGGAATCGACACCTACCAGAGGCACCAAAGGGAAAGAAACACGAACATGAAGCTCTCCGAAATCACTGATGTTTGCAGTCGGAACGATGACCATTTATCCGCCTGTGAAGAGGCTGACCGAGTTCACCAACATACTGTTTAGAGCAGGTGAATAAATAGATCACATTTCTTGATTTACAGCAGGGGGGGGGGGGGGGGGGGGGGGCTTGTGATGTGTCACCCGCAAATCGCCAACTCAGCAACCGCTACCCCAGTGAATCTAAAAAGGCCACACAAACTGTAAATAAAAAAATGTGATATATTTGCACAAAGTGCAACACACAGTATGTTGGCGAAACCGGGCAGCCTCTCCACAAGCGGATAAATGGTCATCGTTCCGACTGCAAACATCGGCGATTCCAGAGAGCTCCTGTTGCTCAGCACTTCAATTCACCGGGACATGGCTTCAACAGTCATGCTTCCTTGGGTTGCATATGGTCCAAACTGGTCAGATGCAGCGAGAAAAATCTGGGAGCATCCAAATAGATGATGCATATAAATTCAAAATTTAAACCCCAACATGCCCCTTAAATTTAAATTCAAATCTCACAAGGCCAACTTTTCATTCAAGTTGGTATGTGCTTTTATCATCATCCGTTTCATTTGTAGCGGTGTGTTTATAGATAACGCCACAGTGGCAATTCTCTCCTCGCAGGTACAAGCGTCCGCGTGCTTTGCACGCTTAATTACAGGAAAATATTTTTAAAAAGATTCTTAATCAACCTAAGAAACGAAAGCTTCTTTTCACTGCATATAATTTGCGGGCTAAAATAATTTATTTATTTTATTTGATTTATTTTCTTTGAAAAAAAAAATCCACTTCGCCTGTTTAGTCATTTGTAGCGGTGTGTTTGCCAGGAACTGAATACTTTCTTATTAGTCTTTGTCCACACCAGCTACACTTGTGGGCCCCGTCATGGATCGGCCATAGCAAATGCTTGTCTTCCATGAAGTAAATTTTGTGTTTGTAAATAAATGATTTTGTATTGAGTAAATATTCACCTCTGAATACGGCGAAAATCGCGCTCAGGTACTTGTCAGTTTTTTTTATACAAATGTCAACCTGACACGTGAGCTAAAATTTACGGTTGTTCAGAATGTCGACAAGTTTCTAGAAAAGCAACCCATAATGTTCCAATTTATATGAATAATCATAAATTATGCTTATTAAAAAGTGTATTTTTGTTTTTTGAAGAAAAACTAATAAATTGCTTTATTAGAAAATTACCTTTCAAAATGGTCAATTTTTGGATATCGGTTTCTCCATTGTCCTTCACCGGAAACATGCAGTTCTTACATCAACCTAAAGTATAGCCCATGTCCTAGCAAGGCCGAGAAGTAGTTTTTTCCAAAAACTGCCATAATAACATTATATCCCCCTTTTTAAACACTCACCGAACGGCCATTACTGTATACATGGTCGGTAAATTCTCCAGGTAAATCAGGGGTATAAACATGCTAATCGTGGGTAAAAATATCCCGCAAAACTGATTTTATTTTAAATATTTTTATCCCCAAACCATGTTTTCCTTTATTTTTCCGTCAATTAAGTAAATATTATGATGCATAAAATAGTATTTGTCAAAAGCCAAAATAACGATTTGACAGAATTTATTATCGCTACGCTTATTTACCCCAGTGTTAAATTTAATCCGTGCGTCATGGTGTGTGTGTGTGTGTGTGTGTGTGTGTGTGTGTGTGTGTGTGTGTGTGTGTGTGTGTGTGTGTGTGTGAATTCTGGTTTAACGTCGCTTTCAACAATTTTTCAGTCATATCACGACGGTGTCTGCTTGCGACAGGGAGCTCAATGCTCTTTTTTATAGCGCTGTCTCTCTGAAGTATCATGTCCCAGACACATTCCATGATACCACACCCAGTCACATTATCCTGAAACTGGGTCGACCAGTCCTAGCTCTACCCCGTAAATCTGAGTGCCAAGCGAGGAGCAGCTAGTACCATTCTTAACGACTTTGGTATGTCGCGGCCCGGGATCGAACCCGTGACCTCCCGTTCCCCGGAGCAGACACTCTACCAACTGAGCTATCGGGGCCAGTATATAGAGTCATGTGTTGGCTTTGGCAAAAAGTGTTGACCAAAATCAGACGCCACAGGACGCGACGTCTGATCAAGGTCTACACTGTTTACTTACAGTACAGGGATATAAGGGTTAAACGAAACAGTCTAATTCTTCGTTCAGTACTATTTTCCAGCATACACTCAGAGACAATCGACCCACCAGTGCTGTCAGTGCTTTGATAATGGAATAACACGAGCGGCGAAAGTCTGTCTTGACAACCACTTTCATTCAGAACAACTGAAAATAAACGTAGTTATTTGTACGGAAATTCTTAAATGGCAAAAAAGACTGCTGTGCCGGTCAAGTTCAAAGCGTCTGCGAGTAAGCATCCTTAGCTTTGTTTCTGCATTACGAAAAAGAAAGTCATTCTGACAAACTGACAGGCGTACAATAACACGTTGTGACAGCCCGAAAACGAGGTTGGGGCTATCTTGTTATGCCTATAATTTTATAAATTGTTTAAAAGCATTCTAACGTAGCTTATAAAACTCTCCAATTAGCCTCCCTTCTTTCTCCATCTTAATTATGGTTGCTGTCAACACGAGTATTCTTACACTGCAGTGCTTTCGCGTGAACGATGTCAAGTGACTAAATTGGCCCGTGAACAAGAAAAGGTACATGTGACAAATGAAGCGACACCAGTGACTTCGTTCTTTACCATGAGAATAAGATGACTCGTGCGACCTGCAAATACTCTGAACAGACTGTTTAGACTCTTTGCTGGTTGCACATGTTTCACTGTACATCAACTGAAATAGAAAATTCTCATCGGGGCTTGGAGAAATAGATTGGGCTGCCCGGTGCTTCCACGCAGAGCTGAAACTGACCGCACAGGTGAAGAGGTAAACCACTTAGAAGGTCTAAGTATGTCCAGGCAAAGTGGTGTGGGTCGGACCGTCTATGCATATAACCTTATTGGTTTCATTGGGCGCCAGGGCTTCATCTCAGTGTCGCGTAAAAATTCCACAGAATCTCCAAAGTGACCTAAATAGTCTTGACGGGGACTTTAAACCTCAAATCAAACAAACAAAAACAAATAAAAAAATAAACTATTCAGGGGACATGCCATAAAAATTTAATCCTGCCAACAACGTAGACTGCAGCAGAAACAGAATTTGGTTTGCAATAAAAACAGTTGGTGAAAATGTCATCACGCGACATACTTCCTGAGCCTATAGCAAGGTAGAGTTTTACGGGGTTGGGGTGGGATCCTTTACATATAGTCGTGCTCGATGGTGTGGCCCTTGGTGGCATACCTTTTATCGCTAGTTTACATTGCTGTATAATGTATAGGTATACTGTTTTACAATCGATCAAAATGTATTGATTGAGTTGATGAGCGTCCACACAAACCAGCTGTAACAATGTTAAGATTCATGGGCCAAGATTCTGAAAGTAAAATCCACCGCACCAGTAAGAAATAACAGTTGTTTCACGACCGTGTAAACACAATAAAGATCGTTTTACCTTACGGCGCAATCCTGGAAATGAGCATATATCGGTATAATGCACATTTCGCGCCCCGCCCATCTGCGTTTTGGAGAACCAGATTGGGCTGCATGTTGCTTTCGCACAGAGCTGAAAAGTAGTTCGAGTCGGTCCGACCCGTAACCCCAGCAGTCTCTTCAGGCGATAAGGCATGAGCTATCATTTCATCTCAAAATCGGGTAAAAGTCCAACTAATCGGAATCACAGTCTCCAAAATGACCTATATGGTATACCGTAGAACATATTTCTTGAAAATTGGCCACGATAGAATCGCGGACGGGGACGGAACCAGTGACTCCAAGTCAGACGCGCCACCGACTGATCCACCGAGATCGGCGATGTCAGATACTCTGTCGTTGGTCTGACTGTTGGTTCCAACCGTTTCTTTTTCCCTGACTTGAGCTATAAGTCACATTTTATTAGGTTTCTTTGTTTTCTGTGACAACCAATTGATTGAGCTGGGCAGTATACATGTTTGTTCGTTAACAGGATGCTGGGCAAAGGTTTGAACAGCAATATCGAAATAAGCACCCCGCCCCCACCCCTTCCTTCGTTAACCCATATATACCTAGCGGCTCTTTTCTGGGACATTGACAAACAGTGTATATCCAGATCAGACGCCGCAGAGCGCGGCGTCTGATCTGGAACTACACTGTTTGTTTAAAGAATATTCATCTTGCAAAAAAAAAAAACCTGGCAACCCTACACTCAAAACTTACAAGGTGGAAGATTCCTTCATATATGGCTTAAATAGGTTGCCTTTAGAAACAAGGAACCAAGACATTTCCATTAAAGTAACACACTCGTGTGACATAGTGCATTTTTCACATCTTCAAAATGGCTACTTTTCTTATTTTATTTTCTTATTTACGCTGCAAACATAGGTTGAAGGTTCCCTTTAGAACCGCCTGATTGAGACGGTTCTAACGGGTACCCACAACCAATGTCTTGGAGCAGATATAATAAAATATAATGTGTACCCCCTACAAACCCCAGTTTTCTCTAAAAAAAATGGGGTTTGGAGGGGCGTTCATTGCACGGACTTACTATAAACGTGATGTGCCATTAACATTAAGGTTGGCGGGGGAGGGGTGATGGATAAAATCGCTTACCGGGGAAGCAACTCTTTCCATATATGTTCAAACTCTTGTAACCCATAGCATTCTGGTAGACATTTCCGATGTTATATGTTGGACAAGGTCATTTCATTTGATCTTTGAGGGGTGTCGGGTCTATTTTTTTAGCTCACCTGTCACGTAGTGACAAAGTGGGCTTTTGGGATCACTTTTTGTCCGTCGTGCGTCCGTGCGTGCGTGCGTCCGTAAACTTTTCTTCAAACGACATCTCCTCCTAAACCACTGATCGGATTTTGACCAAACTTCACAGGAATGATCCTTAGGTGGTCCCCTTTCAAAGTTGTTCAAATGGTTCCGGTCCGTTGCACATATAGGTCACAGTAGCCAAAAATAGATTTTTTTCACCAAAAACTTAAAAAATCTTCTTCTCTGAAACCGCAAGGCCCAGGTCTTTGATATTTGGTATGAAGCTTCATCTAGTGGACCCCTACCAAGATTGTTCGAATTATAGTGCTTGGGCCAAAAATGCCCCCGCACGGGGGCCCTTTGGTTTTACATGGGCTTATATAGGGAAAATCTTTAAAAACCTTCTTCTCTGAAACTGCAAGGCCCAGATCTTTGATATTTGGTATGAAGCTTCATCTAGTGGACCCCTACCAAGATTGTTCAAATTATAGTGCTGGAGCTAAAAATGCCCCCGCACGGGGGCCCTTTGGTTTTACATTGGCTTATATAAGGAACATCTTGAAAAATCTTCTTCTCTGAAACCGCTAGGCCCAGGTCTTTGATATTTGGTATGAAGCTTCATCAAGTGGACCCCTACCAAGATTGTTCAAATTATAGTGCTGGGGCTAAAAATGCCCCCGCACCAGGGCCCTTTTGTTTTACATAGGCTTATATAAGGAAAATCTTTAAAAATATTCTTCTCTGAAACTGCAAGGCCCAGGTCTTTGATATTTGGTATGAAGCTTCATCTAGTGGACCCCTACCAAGATTGTTCAAATTATAGTGCTGGAGCTAAAAATGCCCCCCCCCCCCCCCCCCGCACGGGGGCCCTTTGGTTTTACATGAGCTTATATAGGGAAAATCTTGAAAAATCTTCTTTTCTGAAACCTCAAGGCCCAGGTCTTTGATATTTGGTATGAAGCTTCATCTAGTAGACGCCTACCAAGATTGTTCAAATTATAGTGCTGGGGCCAAAAATGCCCCCACATCAGGGCCCTTTTGTTTTACATAGGCTTATATAGGGAAAATCTTGAAAAATCTTCTTCTCTGAAACTGCAAGGCCCAGGTCTTTGATATTTGGTATGAAGCTTCATCTTGTGGACCTCTACCAAGATTGTTCAAATTATAGCCCTGTGGCCAAAAATGCCCCTGCTCCGGGGCCCTTTGGTTTTACATAGACTTATATAGGGAAAATCTTGAAAAATCTTCTTCTCTGAAACCACAAGACTTAGGTCTTCGATATTTGTTATGACGCTTCAGCTAGTGGACCTCTATAAAGAATGTTCAAATTATAGCCCTGAGACCAAAAATGCCCCCGCCATGTGGCCCTTTGGTTTTACATAGACTTATATAGGGAAAATCTTTAAAAATCATCTTCTCTGAAACACAAGGCTTACATGTAGGTCTTTGATATTTGTTATGAAGCTTCAGCTAGTGGACCTCTACCAAGGTTGTTCAAATTATAGCACTGGGGCCAAAAATGCCCCCGCTCGGGGGCCCTTTGGTTTAACATAGACTTATATAAGGGAAAATCTTGTTTTACATAGACTTCTATATGCAGGGTGAACCTTTAAAATCTTTTTCTCTGAAACCAGAAAGCCCAGGTCTTTCATATTCGATATGAAGCTTCATCTTGTGGACCTCTACCAAGATTGTTCAAATTTTAGCCCTGGGGCCAAAATTGACCCTGCCAGGGGCCCACTTGTTATGCTTTGGATCAGGTGAGCGAACCATGGCCCTGTGTGCCCTCTTGTTTTTAAATTTTTATTATATTTTGACTGAAAGGCTCTTAGCAAACATTTTTTTTATTCTATTTTTGATGGAAAAGTCTGTAAGCATCTTGCGGCGTTTGATCTGGGTCTACACTGTCCCTTTTACGGGCTTACAGATAAGAATGGATTCTACTGGTTAAACTTGAAAAGGAGCAGATCCCTTTACAGAGAGGTACATTTTACTTTTATAGGAAAGGTAACAGGATATTGTAAATATGGCGGCAAAACAGGACTGTTTTGTTGATACCCATTACGAAAAACACGCCTATACAAATACATTGTAAATTTTCTCGAGGAAAAAATGAAAATATTTAGGTGAAAAGTTGTGATATTTTTTCTTATTTCTGCTCAAAATATATATTGTGCCGCCTAATCGAGTTATCCGCCATATTTACAACTTCCTGTTTCCTTTCCTATAAAACGTAGCTCTCTGAAAAGGGGTCTGAATCCATTCTCATCGAGGCGGTTCTAAGCAGTGCCCACAATCTACATTTCAAAGCAGAAATATAAAAAAGGTTCATCCCTGTGAACCCCAGTTTTACTTTATAAAAGTGGGGTTCAATGGGTCAGAATTATTTCGGTGTGTTTTCGTGATACCTTGAACTCCGTCGTACAGTAGTAATGCGTGCAAAAAAAGCTCTTTCACGAAAATGGACATTTCTTGGCAAATCGTGCTTAGATATTGATATAAACGCTTCTTTCATGTAAAACTACATTTATGCCTATGGAACTGCACATTGTCAGGCCAGTTCACTTGGACTAGTTCTGCTATGCCATGGCTAATGCAATTCTGATAAAGCCGGTATCTCGTCTTAAACAAGCCTTTGAACGATGCTGATTAGATGAAAACATCTTTAATTAAATATGGCTCGTTAAGGCTTTTTGCCTTGTGGGAACACAGAGCAAACATTAATGTTTCTTTACTTTCTTCTCAGACCATTGTTCGAAATTTACAATAATTCAGTTGTCGGTTTAGGTACGGAAAGTGATTCCGTGTAGCATCCGGTGGAAAATGATGCCGACGCATTGCATGACTTCCGGCCGACGGCGCAGACGCAATGAAGCATTTCCGGTTCGTATTTCAGATAAAATGTTTATAGAGAAACTTCATTTGAGGGTAAAGAAAACTTCTTTAGCCGACTCATTAAAGGAAAATGTCAGTATGAGGTCTGTCAATTTGGTTCCAACTTTACTTAACTAATTTAATTGCTTTTCTGAAGACAAATCCTGAAACGATGTCTGGAAGATTCTGCACGATTAATATACGTCTTCCCAAAAGCATTTTGCATGCTTGAGTTTCAAAAGAAATTACACAATGTAATTGCATTGTATTTAACGCGATATTCTTATGCATTTGCGTATGTAACGCGAAGCATCACAAAAACACGCCAATACAAATACATTGTAAACTTTACCGACGAAAAAACAACAACAACAACAAAAAAAAAAAAAAAAAAAAAAAACCAAGAAAATTTTAAGATGAAAAGTTGTGATATTTTTCTTAACCGCCTCAAGGCGGTTCTAACGAGTACCCATAATCTATATTTTAAAGCAGAAATATTAAAAAAAAATAAATAAGTTTTACCCCTGTAGACCCCAGTTTTACTATATAAAAGTGGAATTCACCTATATCAAATTCTAACGAGTACCCACGATCTATACTTTGAGCAGAAATAAGAAAAAATATCACGATTTTTCAACTTAAAATTTTCCTTTTTTTTCGGCAATAAAGGTTACAATGTATTTGTATAGGCGTGTTTTCGTAATGCAGTACTGAAAACCGTAGAAAGCCTTTTTTCTGTACCAGTGATAATTTTAGAATACTTTTTATAACAACAATGTAACTGTTTTCCTTCTCTTGGGGGAATTAACTCAGTTTATAACACAGTTCACTTTTAGTTTCTTTCATTACATAATGTTAATTTTTTAATCAGCTATAACACAATAAATTTCACTTTATCTTCTTTATACAGTTCCTAGCACTAAGCGTCCAAATAATTTCCATTTAAACCTTTAGTATAAATTTAGGATGGTACTCGTAATAGCCAAAGTAGACTTATCAAAAATGGGCCCAAAGATTGTTAATTGTGTTCTGATCTCACAAACGGTCCTTTCTTTATAAAAGTTGCCATGCTTCCAGCTTTCGAATTATTTCAACATTATTAAGGCTCAAAGATGTGAGCCGAAAGTACAGATACTTTCCTATAAATGTCAAACTGATTTTCCGAAACAAATATATATAAGCGATACACAAATTCAGAGTCAAACTATGAAAATATAATAAAATTTTAAGTAACTCTTTAACCCTGATCCGGCGGCGTGCAATTAAAGAGAGCCGCAAGTTATCAACCGTGATTGGGTTAAAAACCGTGCATGCAGATTTTGTTGTACCCAATCTTTTAAAATCGAAAAATGATATTACGAAATTGGCTAGTGAAGTAATTCTAAGCATACATTTTTATGAATTTATATAGTAAGTAACCATAAAATTCGGGTTCCAATAGGCCTTGTTGCTAGAAAGATTAAAATCCAACATTGGATTTAGAAACTAAATGGAAATGACGTCTATAAAACTTAGAAAAGGCTGTACGTAGTTTATGATACCGATAATCCTGATTAAGAAGCTCAGCAGTTTACAATTTATTACGAGTGTTATGGTCAGTTACATGACTAGACACTCTGACAAATCGAATTAATTGTTAAATATAAACACCGGAGGATGGCCCAAGAGAAACATTACCATCCAAGAAAAGTAAATTTACAATCTGAAAATCAAAATGATTGCGCTTTTCATAAATTTTGCTACAATAGATAAATATGAATAAAAAGCGGGGCTTCTGTATCAGAAGAATTTGCTTTATTAAACTGAAGTTCTTTGGGGGGGGGGGGGGGGGGACGAGGGTATTCAAATCACCGAAGTATGCATTGTCAATATCTAATAAACCATCCAAATATCTTGAAGTCGAGCTAAAAGCTTCAACGATTTTAGACTGGTTATTAACGGAAAGCGACATTATGAAGTCCCTTTCATAACAAATCAAGAACAAATCAGCCACAAGGGGTGCGCAGTTCGTACCCATCGGAATACCCACAATTGCCTAAATAACTTAGTACTTCTGACATGACCATAATGTGTATTTTTATGCTCTTCAGAAATGGAAAAAGCATGACCAACTGCTATAACATGAAAAAATCAATCAATTCTCATCCAGCATGTTCCAGAAAAATAAAAACATGAACAAAATAACTATCTTACTAACACAATTACACTGAATGTTATACTCATCATCAACATTATCAGTCATAGGAATAACGCCAGATGTAAACAAAAAGGTTGACCTCAGAACTAAGTGCAAATTGTTCACAATATAAGAGGTTTTACAACATCCCACATTTTACTCTCATCTAGCTGATAATAGCTGACAGGTCTGCAGCCAATGTTTAGATAACACATTTATTTACACCAAAAAAACAAACAAACCCCTGTATCACAAAATACCAGTTGTCCTGGAATTTTGCATTATTTCTAACAGGCTTACAAAGTTGAAATGACTTCATGAACATCGATTCTAAGCCAAGACGTTACATCGACGTTGATACCATGTTATTTCGAAGGTGTGCGTCTGTAAAGTCTTGGTGGAGCTTGAGATGCCCTTTCATCTCAATGTCGATATAAGTCCCATAAAATTGGAATTAAAGTCTCCAAAATGACCTAAATAGTGTTGACGATGACGTAAAACCAATATTAATTTGAAATCACCCTGAAATGTTCGTCATTCTTTTACACTTGAACCAATCTCACATAGTAGGCAGGGACCAGTTGTTCAAACTTGTTAGTTAACAATTCACTTAGACTTTAATCATTAAATATGGCAAATATACTAATATTTTTTTTTGCTGAAAAAAATGTGAGTAGCTTTCAATTTTTTTCAGCAAAAATAACAAAATTTTAGATACTGCACTTGCTAGAACAGTTAGCAATTTGACCACTAACAAGCTCGTTAAGCTAACGATACTTTGAACAACTGGCCCCTTGTTAGCATAGTGGAAATGCATATGACATATACAAAAGTGTCCTAGAATGTAATCCATCGCCAGCACAAACCATAAACACATTTTTTTTCAATCTCAGAAAACCCTACCGGGTGCCCAAGTTCTAAATATGAATGATCTTTGATAAGTGACTGTCCAGATACAAGCATTTGAAATAGTAATATTAATAAATAATAATAATAAGACTACTACTAATACTAATAAGCAGTAATGCATATAACCAGAGCTCTACAATCTTCATACATGTACAAGGAGCTAAAAACTGTCCCGAACGAGGACTTAGACTGTTCCCTTCAACTCTTTATTTTTTTAGCTGTAAACAAACAGTGTAAAACCTGATTGTATGCCACATTCTGATCTGGGGCTACACTGTTTGCCAACTACACTGTTTGCTAAATCCAACACATGATTCTAGCCCAGATGCTACAGATAGACTTTGACCTCAGCGATAAGAAAAGCCCGGCTAATTTTACTGGATTTAGTACAACTCAGTAATAGGCATAATTGAAAGCTACTGCGCTTTTTTAATGTTTTGGTCTATGGAAAACAATCAACTTATTTATGTATTTTCCACAGCGAATATAAACGTAAAAACTTTCTCTTGGCTCCGTGGCCTAATACGTAACAACTCCTACTCTTAATCATTAGATTTCTCACCACATCAAATTCAAAAATAGCATTAGATCAACGAAAGAAAAAAAAAACAGAAGAAAAGAGGGAGACCTCGCCCCCCCCCCCCCCCACACACACACACACTCACACCCAGGTGACACCCCTTAAATGATAAATAGGCCTGACAACTCAAATACGCACTGTATATGTAAACGATGGTTTTGTTTTTAACATCCCCGTCAACACTATTTAGGTCATTTTGGGGACGTTGCTTTCTATTTTGTAGGACTTCTTTCCTGAAATTGAAATAAAATGACATCTCAAGCCCTTCCGCCCAATAAAACCAGTATGATTTATATGCATGGATGGTCGGACTTGTACCACTTTGTCTGGGCAGTTTCTAAGCGGTTTACCAGTACTCATGTGTGGTCTGTTTCAGCTCTGTATGGAATTACCATGCAGCCTAATCTAACTCTCCAAGCCCAAAATGGGCGGGTATCAGTAAACGAGGATCAACAGAGGTAAACATATTTTTAGCTCACCTGAGCCTTTGGGCTCATAGGTGAGCTTATAGTATAGCCATGGTCCGTCGTCCGTCCGTCCACCATTTTCAAAGATCTTCTTCTCCTATACTGCAGGGCCAATCAAAGCCAAATTTCATATGGAGCCTCAGTGGGATGGGGGAACGAAAGTTTGTTCGCGGGGTCTGGATCACATGACCAAGATGGCCGCCATGCCCATATATGGTAAAAAGCCTTCAAAAATCTTCTTCTCCAGAACCATAAGGCCAGTGGCCTTGAAACTTGGCATGTAGCATATGGTACTCGGGCCCATCATGGTTTGTACAAATGGTGACCCTGGGTTGACCTTGACCTATTTTACAGCAATGTCAAATTTGTCGACTTAGGCTTTTGCATGGGGCAAAGTGAAAATAATGGATTTATAGGAAACCATTGAAGACAGTGTCACCAAAATTTGTAGATCAGGTAAAGTAACTGAATACATGAATGTATATGGATCAGAAAGGTCAAGGTCATTCATTGGCCTTGTTCGCGGGTCTGGATCACATGACCAAGATGGCCGCCATGCCCATATATGGTAAAAAGCCTTCAAAAATCTTCTTCTCCAGAACCATAAGGCCAGTGCCTTTGAAACTTGGCATGTAACATATGGTACTCGGGGCCCATTATGGTTTGTACAAATGGTGACCCTGGGTTGACCTTGACCTATTTTACAGCAATGTCAAATTTTCCGACTTAGGCTTTTGCATGGGGCAAAGTGAAAATAATGGATTTATAGGAAACCATTGAAGACAGTGTCAACAAAATTTGTAGATCAGGTAAAGTAATTGAATACATGAAGATCTATGGGTCAGAAAGGTGAAGGTCATTCATTGGTCTTAGACCAAGGTCATTCAGGATCCATATTTCAAACATTTTTTTCTCCAAAACTGCTGAGCCAATTTAAGTAAAATTTTATATGGAGCCTTTGTGAGTTGAACAAATGAAAAAATGCCAATACGGTCTAGATCACATGACCAAAATGGCCGTCACGTCCATATATGGTAAAAAGCCTTAAAAATCTTCTCCTCCAGAACCGTAAGGCCAATGGCCTTGAAACTTGGCATGTAGCATATGGTACTCAGGCCCATCATAGTTTGTACAAATGGTGACCCTGAGTTGACCTTGACCTATTTTACAGCAATGTCAAATTTGCCGACTTAGGCTTTTGCATGGGAAAAAGTGAAAATAATGGATTTTTAGGAAACCATTGAAGACACTGTCACCAAAATTAGTAGATAAGGTAAAGTAGCTGAATACATGAAGATCTATGTGTAAGAAAGGTCAAGGTCATTAATTGACCTTAGACCAAGGTCACGCAGGTTCCATATTTCAAACATTTTTTCTCAGAAACTACTGAGCCAATTGAAGTGAAATTCAATATGGAGCCTTTGGGAGTTGAACAAATGAAAAGCTGCCAATATGGTCTAGATCACATAACCAAGATGGCCACCACGCCCATATATGGTAAAAACACTTCGAAATTCTTCTTCTCAAGAACCGTAAGGCCAATGGCCTTGAAACTTGGCATGTAGCATATGGTACTCGGGCCTATCATAATTTGTTCAAATGGTGACCCTGAGTTGAACTTGGCATATTTTACAGTAATGTCAAATATGCTGACTTAGGCTTTTGCATAGGAAAAAGTGAAAATAATGGATTTTTAGCTCACCTGAGCCTTTAGGCTCATAGGTGAGCTTATAGTATAGCCATGGTCCGTCGTCCATCCGTCCGTCGTCCGTCCGTCCACCATTTTCAAAGATCTTCTTCTCCTATACTGCAGGGCCAATCAAAGCCAAATTTCATATGGAGCCTCAGTGGGATGGGGGAACGAAAGTTTGTTCGCGGGGTCTGGATCACATGACCAAGATGGCCACCATGCCCATATATGGTAAAAGGCCTTCAAAAATCTTCTTCTCCAGAACCATAAGGCCAGTGGCCTTGAAACTTGGCATGTAGCATATGGTACTCAGGCCCATCATGGTTTGTACAAATGGTGACCCTGGGTTGACCTTGACCTATTTTACAGCAATGTTGCCCCCAAGAATCAGGTAGGTACCTCAATGATAAACAAGAGGGCCATGATGGCCCTGGATCGCTCACCTGATCCATAGAGTCACAAGTGGGCCCCGGGGAGGGCCATTATTGTCCCCAGGGTTATAATGTGCATAATGTTGAGGGAGGTCTAAAAAGGTGAAGCTTCAAACCAAATATCAACAAAGGCTATAATTTGAACAATCTGGGCAAAGGTCCACTAGATGCACCAAATATCAAAGACCTGGGCCTTACGGTTTCAAAGAAGAAGATTTTTTTTTTAAGATATTCCCTACATAAGCCTATGTAAAACCAAATGGCCCCAGGGCGGGGGCATTTTTGGACTCAGGGCTATAATTTAAACAATCTTGACGGAGGTCCACTAGACACCAAATATCAAAGACCTGGGCCTTGCTATTTCAGAGAAGAAGATTTTCAAAGAGTATCTCTATAGAAGTCTATGTAAAACCAAAGGGCCCCGGAGCGGGGGCATTTGTGGCCCCAGGTCTATAATTTGATCAATCTTGGTAGAGGTCCACTAGATGAAGCGCCATACCAAATATCAAAGACAAGATAGATAAGTCTATGTAAATCCAAAGGGTCTCGGGGCGGGGGCATTCTTGGCCCCAGGGCTATAATTTGAATAATCTTGATAGAGGCCCACTAGATGAAATTTCACACCAAATATCAAAGACCTAGGCCTTGTGGTTTCATACAGAAGATTTTTAAAGATTTTCCCTATATAAGTCTATGTAAATGCAAAGGGCCACAAGGTGGGGGCATTTTTGGTCTCAGGGCAATAATTTGAACAATCTTGGTAGCGGTCCACTAGCTGAAGCTTCATACCTAATATTAAAGACCTAGGCTTTGTGGTTTCAGAGAAGAAGAATTTTTCAAGATTTTCCCTACCCTATATAAGTCTATGTAAAACCAAAGGGCCCCGGGGCAGGGGCATTTTTGGCCCAAGCACTATAATTTGAACAATCTTGGTAGGGGTCCACTACATGAACCTTCATACCAAATAGTAAAGACCTGGGCCTTGCGGTTTCAGAAAAGAAGATTTTTAAAGAGTTTCCCTATTTAAGCACATGTAAAACCAAAGGGCCTTGGGGTGGGGGCATTTTTGGCCCCAGCACTATAATTTGAACAATCTTGGTAGGGGTCCACTAGATAAAGCTTCATACCAAATATCAAAGACCTGGGCCTTGCGGTTTCAGAGAAGAAGATTTTTAAAGATTTTCCTTATATAAGCCCATGTAAAACCAAAGGGCCCCGGGGCGGGGGCATTTTTGGCCCCAGCACTATAATTTGAGCAATCTTGGTAGAGGTCCACTAGATGAAGCTTCACACCAAATATCAAAGACCTGGGCCTAGCGGTTTCAGAGAAGAAGATTTTTAAAGATTTTCCCTATATAAGCCCATGTAAAACCAAAGGGCCCCGGGGCGGGGGCTTTTTTGGCCCCAGCACTATAATTTGAACAATCTTGGTAGGGGTCCACTAGATAAAGCTTCATACCAAATATCAAAGACCTGGGCCTTGCGGTTTCAGAGAAGAAGATTTTTAAAGACTTTCCTTATATAAGCCCATGTAAAACCAAAGGGCCCCGGGGCGGGGGCATTTTTGGCCCCAGCACTATAATTCGAACAATCTTGGTAGGGGTCCACTAGATAAAGCTTCATACCAAATATCAAAGACCTGGGCCTTGCGGTTTCAGAGAAGAAGATTTTTAAAGACTTTCCTTATATAAGCCCATGTAAAACCAAAGGGCCCCGGGGCGGGGGCTTTTTTGGCCCCAGCACTATAATTTGAACAATCTTGGTAGGGGTCCACTAGATAAAGCTTCATACCAAATATCAAAGACCTGGGCCTTGCGGTTTCAGAGAAGAAGATTTTTAAAGACTTTCCTTATATAAGCCCATGTAAAACCAAAGGGCCCCGGGGCGGGGGCATTTTTGGCCCCAGCACCATAATTTGAACAATCTTGGTAGGGGTCCACTAGATGAAGCTTCATACCAAATATCAAAGACCTGGGCCTTGCGGTTTCAGAGAAGAAGATTTTTTAAGTTTTCGGTGAAAAAAATCTATTTTTGGCTCCTGTGACCTATATGTGCAACGGACCGGAACCATTTGAACAACTTTGAAAGGGGACCACCTAAGGATCATTCCTGTGAAGTTTGGTCAAAATCCGATCAGTGGTTTAGGAGGAGATGTTGTTTAAAGAAAAAGTTTACGCACGCACGCACACACGCACGCACGACGGACAAAAAGTGATCACAAAAGCTCACCTTGTCACTTCGTGACAGGTGAGCTAAAAAGAGGGGAGACATCTGTGTTTTTGTAGAAAAACAAATTCTAGTTTTGTTCTGTTTCTTCTCTTGAGATATGAAAATAAATAGGAACAAGTTTTCCTTTTGTTTCATTTGCTTCTGTATACAGTATACCATTTATGTCCAATGGACAGTTCCTCATATGTTCCCTTTCTGTGAGCCAGGCATCGAGGTTATAAAACTTTTTTCATGCTCAACTCACTTCAGCATGAAATTTACCCTGCTCATAAGTTTTAAAATGCCAACAAATATTGAGATGGCATTTTAAAATTTATGAGCAGGGTAAATGACATTTTCTGCTGATCTAAGTAGGAAAATTGTCACCAGACAGGTGAGCGGTTCAGGACACCTGGTCCTCTGGTTTTATAATTCTGCTGTCAACACAGGTTGTGGGTACTTGTTAAAACCACCACGAGCAGTTTCAAAGTTTTAACCAATACTAATAAGTAAATAAATAAATAAAACAAAATCCCACTGACTCTGCATACATTGCACGCTTATACATTGCCAAATAATAGCACCAAATAAAGTCTAGTCTGGGTTGTCAATAGCAATACATGTTGTCTAATCTACTTGGCTTAGGTACCAGATAAACCATGTAATATATACAATGACTACATACTTTATTGCTATCAACACCAGCAGCTGCTCTGCTGTAAAGCCTTTACTAGAGCACCATTTTGAACATTTGTTTACTTCTCAAATTTGAGCTGATTTCTGGGGTTATTCCTATGACTGTTATATTAATTATTGTCCTTGCTTAATCAAAATGGAACAGAAAAATACCAAAAAAAAAAAAAAAAAGAAACACACAAAAAAAAACATTGATAAACCTAGCTTAGACCTCATTTAGAAAAAAAAATTAAGTTCCATCATATTTTTATTTTGGTGTTAAATACCTTGCAGTAGTACACGTTAGTGCACGAAACAGGTTCAGAAACATTAAAACCGATCGTTACTTGAATCGACTTAGTCCCAATTCTCCATTATATGGCATATAGTTGTGGAGAGAGTTGTGAGGATGCAGAGCACTTCTTTTTTATATGCTGTAACTTTACCCGAGAACGAAACATGCTATTTTAGGCTACCCGTACTTTTCATCCTTAAACCTCAATTATTTATTTTAAACATATTTTATTGTCTCAAATTTCATTGAGCATTGGGGTGGGCTACAAGTTCTGACAACGTTACTTTCAGCCCGTTACTTTCAACGCATTACAGACTAGTAGTGAAGCCGTTAGACACGAGAAAGATGCTTATAATCTACTAAGAATGTTCCGGGACAAATTTGTAAAATGATTCTATGGCGGTCTATGGTCAACACCATTGTGATTCACATATTACACTGGCTTTAAAAATAGGCAAATGAAATCAGCGAAATTGTTTACTTTCCTTTACTTCTCTTGAGAGACTGTCAATATTTTTCTTCATTAGATTTTCTCATGTCTTTCTCGTGTCTTTACCGGCTTCATTACTAGTTTTAAGAAACAATTACCTCTCAAAGGGGATATTGTTAACATTACAGCCAGTTTCTTGTCTTTTTGATTAGATTAAATAACTTAGGAAATCATGTGCGAACCCAGCTTTTCAACACTGGTTAGGAGCAATTTATTGCAAATTAATGGCGGATTCACTGTCTCTTGGCAAAATGCTTTTCCGATACTGTTAAGAAGCGAACTAATCATACTTTTACAGTTCTTCGTTATTATCATTGTAAAGCGATTAGCGGAAGTGGGAATAGCATGATTATAGCATTGTGGCAAGTTGTAGCGCCCTCTAGTGTATGATCGGATGCAAATTGCCCATTATCCTAAGTACACCCTAGATGAATTAAGGACTCATTATGTATTCTAGCCAATAGAAAACGGATAATAACAAAATGATTTCTACAAAAATGGCCTTTAATTGGAGTGTCGCAAAATATGTGATTGTTAAGCAAAGTTTAAGCAGCATAACCTTTAGGCGAAGACAGCGATATTTTCCGGTACGCCGTGATTATTTCACTAAAACAAGAGGAATTCCGCTAGATCTAAAGATAATAAGCACAAATCAAACTTTATCACGTGACTGATGTCGTAAGCAGTATCAAGTCGTCATTAAATATTTTCCGTATGTAACGTGTATTGCTTAACCCTTTTTGTACCAAATGGAATCTTCCTCCTAATATATAGCAGGAATCCATTTCAAAATTTAGGGGTGTCAGGTTGCGTTTTCTTCAAAATTTGTTTTGAAAACGGCTTAACATTTTACAAATAGTGTAGGCCCTGATCAGTCGCCGCGTTTTGCGTCACAAAATGGGTTAAGAAATAGATCAGCTCTAGCAGTGATTTGTTGACTAATAATCACATTTCGGTGACCAATTGTATAGTAGATCAAATCACGATTTGTCTGCTTACAAGTGACCAAAAAACTGTGATTTATTACTCAACAAAAACACTATTGCTCATTTCGGGGAGCAGATGTATAGTAGATAAAATCACGATTTGTCTACTTACAACTGATCAACAAACTGTGATTTATTACTAAACAAATCACACATTAGAGCGGATCTATTTCGATTCTATCACACTAAAAATCGACAATAATTTTGTTGTTTCTTTCAAATTCTCCCAACCCATTGAAAGAAGGAATCCCGCCAATATTACAGTCTTAATCACACACATTTATGTCCTTTTGTAATGAATTTGATGCCAGAAAATAACCTTTAGTCGTCTATCGTCAAAGACTCTAGGAGTGACATCATAAAATTTAGTTGTCATTACGCAAACACGCCTATACAAATACATTGCCACCTTTATCGCCGAAAAAATGAAAATTTTATGATGAAAAATTGTTATATTTTTCTTATTTCTGCTCCAGATATAGATTGTTAGCACTCGTTAGAACCGCCTCGATGAGGCGGTTCTAACGAGTACCCACAATCTATATTTTAGAGCAGAAATAAGAAAAATAAGTTTACCCCCGGAAACCCCAGTTTTACTATATTAAAGTGGGGTTCAAGGGGGTCAGAATTATATAGGCATGTTTTCGTGATGTTTTTTTTAATGACGGGACTCATAACGCTCTTCAGTCCAGAGATTTGTTGCTAATTAAACCACAGTTCCTTTCCATTGTCTTTATAGGCTGTGTTTGAATATACTACTAAGAAATTTATAGGCTTTTGACGTCACTACAACATATTTGACATCACTACAGCTTGTGTCTGGGAATGTGTGGCGGCCGTTAAAAGTCTCACTGCCCTACATCATAGTGTAGTTTATATTTTCTTGTCCTTTGGGATCTTTGATTCCTTTGTGGAGTTTTTGAAAATATTTGAGGGTCACTGATGAGGCCTAAATGGCCGAAACTAGCTAGTCTGGCCCAGAACACATGTACACTTCATATTTTTCAGTTCTGTGGTGTATTCCTTGCTTCCAAAGGATAACCCTTTCATAGAACATTTTTGATTCGATAGCGCACGAGAAATTATTTTCCATATACCCTTAAGTAAAATATTGTCCTCTCGCGCTCACCTTCGCTAAATTGCGATGTCCGCCATTTTGGATTAACTGTACAGTTGGTAAGAAAAATATTCATGCATAACAATAAACAAGAACAACAGCAACAAGAACTACGACAAAAACAACAAAAAATGATATTTTAAAATTCACATCACGCTGACAAGTCCGTGAAATGAACACCCCCTTACACCCCACTTTATATAGAGATAACTGGGGTTTAGGGGGGTATACACTATTTTTCTTATTTCTGCTCCAATACATAGGTTGTGGGTACTCGTTAGAACCGCCTCACTGAGGCGGTTCAAACGAGCACCCTCAACCTATGTTTTCAACATTTATAATAAAACTATCAAGGATTTTCATCAGAAAATAGCCATTTTGGAGATGTGAAAAAAATGCACTATGATGCACGGGTGTGTTATCGTAATGATTCGGTACTTTATTTCACTGCGTGTTCCCACTGAGCTCTGTGAGCAACGTAGCGTAGTGTATTCTCGCGATGTTCACTGCAAAAGAATGCTTTGAAAAACATTGTAAAAATGTACGAAATAAAAGCTTGCAGTATTACAAATTCTTTAAATGGTTATTGACTGGGAACTTGGGTCAAATTCCCTGCCTGAAAGCGATTCGGACAAATAACGCTCTGAGGCTGTGGGCTCGTGTCTGATCTTCTGTACAGCTGATCACCAAACTGGGATTTACTGCTAGACCTGATCTATTTCTTAAATAATATCCTTAAGCAACGCCAGGAAACGTTGCCACTTCGTTCATGACAACTTAATTTTTCCGTAGGCGCTACAGCCTACAGTAATTTGTTTGTTTGATTTGAGGTTTAACGTCCCCGTCAACACTGTAAAGGTCATTTCGGAGACGTTGCTTCCAATTTTGTGGGACTTTTACCCGACATTGAGATGAAATGACATCTCAAGCCCTGTCGCCCAATGAAACCAATAGGGTTTATTAGCATGGACGGTCCGCCTCACACCGCGGTTCCTGGACAGGCTTAGATCCTCTAAGCGGTTTACCAGTACTAGTGTGCGGGCCGGATTCAGCTCTGCGTGGAAGCATCATGCAGCCCATATATTTCTTTAAGCCCCTATGGGCGGGGGCGCTACAGCCTACAGTAAATTCTTATATTAAGGCCTCCTTTGAGACTGTTTAAAAGTGGTCTTTAAGACCTTTTTGGAACAGTCCCAAAAGCGTTCTCTTATAAAGAAACACTTGATGTAGAAATACAAAGAAAGAATAACTGAAACTTTATCAAAAACCTTTTAAAAGCAGATATATTCTTAATTTTGGTGTTAATAGCGGACTTTTACTGTACTTCTACAAGAAAAGTACAAATTAATAAAGAGAATCTCAAACTCGTGGTTTTTGTATATGAATTTTTTATTCCATCACGAAAACACGCCTATATAATTCTGACCCCCTTGAACCCCACTTTTATATTGTAAAACTGGGGGTTGCAGGGGTAAACCTTATTTTTCTTATTTCTGCTCTAAAATATAGATTGTGAGTACTCGTTAGAACCGCCTCAATGAGGCGGTTCTAACGTGTACCCAAAATCTATATTTTGAGCAGAAAACAGAAAAACGTGTACCCAAAATCTATATTTTGAGCAGAAATAAGAAAAATATAGTACTCGTTAGAACCGCATCAATGAGGCGGTTCTAACGTGTACCTAAAATCTATATTTTGAGCAGAAATAAGAAAAACATAATTTTTCAACTTAAAATATTCGTTTTACGGCAGTAAAATTTACAATGTATTTGTATAGGCGCGTTTTCATAATGTCGCCTAAGGCTTGTTTTATAAAGTCCATATCCATTACGAAAACACGCCTAAACAAATACATTGCCAAGTTTTGGGCCAAAAATTAGAAATTTTAAGATGAAAAATTGTGATATTTTTCTTAATTCTGCTCAAAACATAGATTGCGGGGACTCGATAGAACCGCCTCCACAATCTATGTTTTTGAGCAGAAATAAGAAAAATAATGTATACCCCCTTAAACCCCAGTTTTACTATATAAAAGTGGGGTATGAGGGGGTCTAAATTATATAGGCGCGTTCTCCTAATGAAATGACAGCGCATGTGATATCCTCTATTTATTTTTTATTTACTTTATTTTTTTTTATTCTCGTGTAGAATACACCCATAGTCCTTTATTATTACAGTATCGCAATCAGCCTTTCTAGAAACATAATAAAGTGGGGTCGAATAACTACACGCTATAATCTGTATTGCCCTATAATACCTTATCCGACCTCTAATACGTTTATTGACGGGCCTACTTTTCAAGTACATACTTTGCAAGTCTAGGCAATAAAAGGTAAAATAGAAGTAGCGGCAATGATCAGGAACCGATACAATCAACCCATAGCTCCCATCAGAGACACCAAACATGCAACAACAGACCTAATGGAAACACCAACAGCGGAAAGCCAAAAGGACAGTCACTTCCCCACAAAATGGCCAATAGGCTATCCAAAATAAAATAACACAAGCGACACAAACACCTAAAGACAAACCATACCAAAAATAAATCGCGACAGAAGAACCGCCTTGGAGCGGTCAGCGGAAACGAATTCCACTGGGGGGCTTAAATCAATTTTACGTGGCCACAATCCTCGCCCTTATTTCCACCGCGATTTAGACAAATAATTTGTTCAGTCCGCATGAAGGCCTCCTAACTCATCAGTGCAGCATCTCCGTGAACACAAATAATCAAACAACCACAGAGATGAAACAACGGTGAGGACTCGACAGCAAGAAACCACTGAAATGCTGGAGCAAACGAAAACCAACAGTTAGACTAAGTCATCATAAAATTCGGGTTCCGATAGATATTGTTGCAGAAGAGATTTAAGTCCAATCTTGAATTTAAAAATTAAATCAGAATGACAATGATCAGGAAGCTATACAGTTACCTACCACCTCCCATCAGAGACACCGAAAGGAAAGAAAGACGAACATGAAGTAACTAAATCCCAATGAAAACATCACCGCGGATAGCCGTAAGGACAGTTATATTCCCACAAAAGTGCCAAACGATTATCCAAGATAAAAAGTTGTAAGTAATACACACATGCAAAGACAAACTATAACAAAAATAAATAATAAAAAAACACTCTGGATTAGAAAGTTATGACAAAACTGTCCAGCCAGATTCATATCAAAGTTGCATCTGTTCCACGATATTATGCTTGCATGGAGCTAAAATGATGACGAGAATGTTTTACTGTTCCGCATGATGTTTTCTGCCATCTTGACGGATGCTTTACGAATTGGTATAACTATCAGGCATAACTTCGATGTTAAGAAGTTCTCGCTACTGACCGTCCTAAGGCGATAGTTCTGACGTTGATTATTTTAATGTAGCCATGTCGGATTTTCCGACTGTGCCTGTTGATCCGTAATTACCTCTTTTATCATATGACGTCGCGTCTGAGAGTGTAATAACGCCATATATTACATGCATTACAGAGAAATACCATGATTTCTACCAGACATAAACTTGGTATTTTCCTTTTTGCTAAGAAGAAATATTTCCTCTTAGCCGGGGAAATAAATCCCTTCAGCTGGAACTACTTTATGTACAAGATACGAGATACCGCTTTGCAGTGAAATTGTTCTATTCAAACGCGGGAAAGTTTCAATCACGGCGACGTTACTCATGACGTCATTGTAATGGCGTCTAAGAAATATCAACAGACGTTCAGAATGCGTGACGTTTGAGTCGGATGCAACGCTGAAACAAAAGAAAACATGGATATGACCATTGATTAGGATGTAAGTTTTGCTTTATTTAATCTAACGTTTTACTTGTTTTATCACTGAAACACTTTGTTTCTTCTATTTTTGTTCAAAACTGTAGAAAGCGCTTTCAAAATGGCGCCCATCCAGTTGTTCTTCCACCCAGATTCTGTAACACTTCGCTGATTGAACCGTTTACATGAGCTGTAAACAGTCAACTGAACGGGCATTCAGATCCAAAATTCAAGATCCAAACTCTCCTAAAAGTCTATGGAAGTGCATGTAATATACAGATTATACATTTCTCCTATTTGAAATATGGGATTTATAAACCTCGGGAGGTAAAACAATCCGTTAAAGAAACTCGTGCTTCGCACTCGTTTCTTTATCGGATTGTTTTACCTCCCTCGGTTTATAAATCCCATATTTCAACTAGGAGAATGAATAATTTATATGTAATATTTTCGATAATCCACTAGTGGATTAAATATGCAAATTAGCTAGATACGTCCCGTAACGTTACATGTACGACGTCCTTAACGACGTCGCGTTTACTAATGGCGGAATAGTGATATTTTCATAAACAATCGTGAATAAAATGCGTTTTAAATGTCATATGATAAATAGAATCTTGCATTCGTGCTCGTGTATTATTGAGTTTATTAAACTCGTTGAGGAAAAGGGATAAAATGCTCGGCAAAGCCTCGCATTTTATCCCTTTCCCTCAACTCGTTTAATAAATCCAATAATACACGAACACTCATGTAAGATCCTCTATGTAGCCATGTCGGATTTTCCGACTGTGCCTGTTGATCCGTTATTACCTCTTGTGCGCAATGGGGAACTGGTTGCTATTTTGTTTGTGGTTCGTTTATTTAAGAAATAGACCAGCTCTAGCTGTGATTTGTTGAGTAATAAATCACAGTTTGGAGGTCAGTTGTAAAGTAGACAAATCACGAGCGCGTAGCGCGCGTGATTTGTCTACTTACAACTGACCGACAAACTGTGATTTATTACCCAACAAATCACTGGCTAGAGCTGATCTATTTAGATTCTAACACGCTGAAAATCGGCAATAATGCTGTTGTTTGCTTCAAAATCACAACTTTCCGCCATTGTTAGATGAAATCCCGCTAAAATTATCGACTGAATCACATGCATTTATATCCTTTTCTAACGTTTTCGATGCGAAAATATGACGTTACACCGACTAACGTCAAGGAAATCGACTAGTGACGTCATGAATTGGGAATTTTCATGACGTCACTCGTCACGCTCTTCCTTGCCGTGATTTGTTGTAGAATAAAACACAGTTATTTTCCATTGCCTATATAGGCGCGCTGTGTTAGAATTCTTGTTTTGTTTTCTTCATTGTTTCTTTTTGTCTTGGTGCCATTTGGTAGGCTGTAATCTTTGATTGTGGCTTTTCCTAGGCATCTATTGCAATAATGTTTGGTGATACAACATAGCAGGTGTGATAAAAGGTGTGATCAAGTCTCTGAATCACTTGAAGACTATTATCTTACAATCAGCTTCAAACGGTTTGAGTCGGTATATTAGCCAGCACCGGTAAACCTGTGGGTTGATTGTATCGATTCCTGATCATTGCCTCCACTTCTATTTTTCAAAGAGTCTACCATCACAGAGAAAGTGTCAGTTGCAAATTATATACAAGTTCAACTGCCTTTGAGGCACACTGTGCCTATTGATGATGAAGTCAATGCCAGGATTACCAATGCTAAAGCAGCGTTTGGCCGACTACTGAAAGTGTTTGGAATCTAAGTGGAATTAAACTTCACGCAAAGTTAATCAATTCTTGTCTTGGACATGCCGTGTTACCAGAATGCCTGATGAACATTTGCGTATGGAAATAATAAATGGAGAACTAGAAATGAGAAAAGGCTCACATAGTTGTAAGAAGAAATGATAAAAGGACGCCCTCAAAGCCTCCTTCAAGGACTTCAATATAACAACAGAGTGCATAGGCCACGGCAAAGTGGCCAGGCATCACATGAATACCAAGCCAATCAATAGAAACCTGCTCAGTTGAAAACCATAGTACAGCCACCACTATCAAAGCTGTTTCTTCAGACTTTTCTTGGTCTATCTGCAACAGGCACATTGGAGCTAAGTCTGGTCTCAACAGTCATGTTAAATCACACAAACAGCAGCACATTACCCATTTGATTACAATTGTACCAGAATGCCGGACTTTGATATTTTCTCACTCCTGGAATGTCGAAAACGCAGAACTAGATCTCACGGCACCAGGAAAAATGGTAACTTTAGACGTAAATCACGTGCGTTTAAACGAAACAATACTAGACTGATGTGACTGTCAATTATATTATTAAATCATGGACGCTACTCTATGCTTTCATTTTTAAGTTCATTACCCGTTTCTGTTTTACGTCTTCTGGACACCGAGGCGAATAAATTCTACGATAGTTCTCATCAGTTATATGATGCGGCTCTCTTAACTAGAGGCTATACTCAGCATACTCTCCGTCCTTACATTGATTCTGAAATTAATCATAAACCCCATTTCTTCAAAATATCCTTCATTAATAAGGGTATGGATTTTATAGATTTGCCCAGTATCTTCCGTGAGAGATCGGTGCTTTCTTCCATTCCTGCTTATTTTCAAAATACTGAAACACCTATAATTTGCTATAAATATAACAAACCTGTTAGATCTATCATTTTTAATTTCAATAAACTTGTTTCAGATCTTGATATTGATACTAATACTCCTGATTCATGTGATTGTAAAAACTCAAAGTATTGCTATCCTGCTGCTGGTCATGTAATTACTGGCAATTTGAAAATTATTCCTGATTCTAGGATAAGGAATATAATTTCTAAAGGACCGAAATATCGGTTTCCTTCTAAAATTGATTTCAGTAAATGTAGAGATGAAATCGCTGCTTCCTTGAATGAATTCGGTAATCGATGGTGTAAGCGAGAGTATGTTGAGCATAAAGCCCTTAAGGACTGGAAACTTAGCATTTTAAAACTAGTGAATAAACGCATTTCTTTCTATTCTCAAAATACTAACTTATTACCTCCTAAGCCCAAGACGTCTTTACGTCATCTTAAACTAGGTATTCAAGAATTTCATAAGAAGTTTGTTTTGGCCCCTGCAGACAAGGCCGCTAACAACGTCGTCGTTGTGTGACGGCTGCACTATGTTAACACGCTTAAGCAGGAGCTTGGTGGTACTAAGGCCTATGAACTTCAGCCTTTAGCTGAAGAGAGAGCTATAGTAGATAAACATGTTTGTCTTTCAGCCACCAAGTTTGCTGTGTGTGTTAACGAAGGCCAAGACAAGCTTCCTACGCTATACTGGTTACCAAAACTTCATAAAAGACCTTACAAAGCACGGTTTATTGCAAATTCTAGCTCTTGCACTACCACTGAACTTTCTAAATTATTAACTTCCTGTCTTACTGCTATTAAAACGCATGTTATTAAATATTGTGATAAAGTCTTTGAAAGATCAGGAAGAAATCTGTTTTGGTCTATAAAAAATTCGAATGAGGTTTTAAACAAATTGAAATCCAGACATTTTCGTGCTTCTAGTCTGTCTACTTACGATTTTTCCACTCTTTACACTACACTTCCTCATAATCTTATAAAAGAAAAGCTTAATGATTTAATTGAATGGGCTTTTCACAGAGAAGATTCTCTCTATCTTGCATGTAATGTCAGAAATGCATTTTTCACTTCTAAAGAGCATAAGAATTATACACTTTGGTCATGTCAGAAAGTGTGTGATGCCCTCACCTTTCTACTTGACAATATCTATATTAGATTCGGTACTAAGTTATTTAGACAAATTGTGGGTATTCCGATGGGTACTAATTGCGCACCTCTTGTGGCTGATCTGTTCTTGTATTGTTATGAAAGAGACTTCATTTTGTCGCTTTCCATTGATAACCAATCTGAAATTATTGAAGCTTTTAGCTCCACTTCTAGATATTTAGATGATTTATTAAATATTGATAATACCTATTTTGATGGTTTGATCAGTCAGATTTACCCCCTAGAACTTCAGTTAAATAAAGCAAATTCTTCTGATACTGAGGCCCCGTTTTTGGATTTACATCTATCTATTGTAGATGGATTTGTTTCGTGCAAAATTTATGATAAACGCGATGACTTTGATTTTGAGATTGTAAATTTTCCTTTTTTGGATGGTGATGTTCCTCGTGCGCCATCCTATGGCGTTTATATTTCGCAATTAATTCGATTTGCTAGAGTGTGTAGTCATGTAACTGACTTCAACACTCGTAATAAATTATTAACGGCTAAACTCCTTAATCAGGGTTATCGGTACCATAAACTACGCAAAGCCTTTTCAAAATTTTATAGACGCCATTCTGATTTAATTTCAAAATTCAATATTGGACTTAAATCTCTTCTGCAACAAGGTCTATCGGAACCCGAATTTTATGGTGACTTAGTATATAAATTCAGAAAAATATATAACCGCAATGACTTCAGCACCCAATTTCGTAAAATCATTCTTCGATATAAAAAGATTGGGTACAACATGGATATTATACGACAGACTGCATGCATGGTAGTTAACCCAATCACGGTTGGCAACTTTGCTTCCCTCTTTAATTGCACGCCGGTGGGTCAGGCCTCAGATTCTATGACGGCTCCAACGTAAAGGCTTATTGAGAATTAGAGAGATCTAATTCAAGGTAATGTTGGTTGGTGCCTGATGCTCTGTCTCTGGTTGGGCCCATCGGAGTCTAACTGTTGGTTTTCTTTTGCTCCAGCATTTCAGTGGTTTCTTGCTGTCGAGTCCTCACCGTTGTCTCACCTCTGTGGTTCTTTGATTTTTGTGTTCACGGAGATGTTGCACTGATGAGTTAGGAGGCCTTCATGCGGACTGAACAAATTATTTGTCTAAATCGCGACGGAAGTAAGGGCGAGGATTGTGGCCACGTAAAATCGATTTAAGCCCCCCAGTGGAAATCTTCCACTGACCGTTCCAAGGCGGATCTTCTGTGGCGATTTATTTATGTTGTTGTTTGTTACTTAGTGTGTGTATCACTTGTGTCTTTTAATTTTGGATGGCCATATGGCCATTTTGTGGGAAAGTAACTGTCCTTATGGCCTTCTTTTGTTTAGGTTTCCATTATGGTCTGGTCGCTTAATGTTTGTATTTCTTTCCCTTTGGTGTCTTTTATGGGTGGAGTAAGTTAATTGTATCAATTCCTGATCTTTGTTTTACTTCTACTTTGTCGGTAATGGCAGACACACTATTGCAGGTATGGTTTCCAAAAATATAGAAATAGATGAACAGGAAAGGTCACATTCAAAGTCTGACAATGGCACCAAAAGGGAGAGTAACTAATAATGAAGAAAAAAAATCACACAACACAGCAACCAGCCTCCTCTTCACCACAAGACGTGCTCAATGTGCAACAGGTACAATTAATGAAAATCAAAATTAATATATAACAATAACAATAGACAACCAGAAGCACATACAACATGCAGAGCCTCGTCGGAAATTTCGCTCTAGATTCTATTTTTTTTTTTTTTTTACAAAATAGTTGGTCCACCTGCAGGTAGCTAACTAAATCAATAAACCATCACTGAATAACATACAAATTAGAGCAAACTGAATTCCAAATCAAATTGAATAACTGTGATGAAAAAATGAGTATTCTGTCTTGAAGATATTTGGTTATACAGTTTTCATAGCTTGCTTTTTGTGAACAAGGCGAAAGTTGGTTGGTGTCTGATGCTTCTGTTTTTTTGTTGTTTTTTTTTTTGTTGTTTTTTTTTTTGGTCAGGTCGAGCTGCTGATTTTCTTATACTTCAGTATTTTATTATTTTATGTTGTCGAGTCCTCATCGTTGTTTTATCTTTGAATTCGTTCGAGTGATATGCACGGATGAGGATATCCTTCACGCGGACTGAACAAATTAGCAGCAGAACGAAGGGCGAGGATAGTTGAATTTGTATCCGTTTATACATGTAATGGTTAATTACGTATGAGGTTTCTTGACGGGTTATATACGGCATTTCGCACTAAAGTAATGAGATTCACGTAAGAATACTTGTTATAAGCTGATTTATATAAATGTATCGAACCAGGGTTTACGACGCGTATGGATGCTATAACATCCGACCCAGCCACCCACATATAGCATAATGTGCAGTTGAACAAAATGTCAGTTTTATTCTTTAAGTTGAAAAGTTACAAACGAATAATAGTAATAATCTGTTGATCAGAAGGACACAGGCGCGCGCTCGGCAGTCTGTTCTTATATAATTAATTCCCAGCCAGCAAAGACTGCCGGGCCAACGTCGGGTCGATTGCGATATGTCGTACCGCTATCGGCCCGACGTTGGCCCGTGGTTTGTGCTGGCAGAGATATTGCAAACCATGTTTGCAGTAAAATACACTTTCTGAAATATGTTTCAGTTCTTTTCAGATTTGTTAATGGCTATTCACTATTCCATGGAATGTCTTCAGAAGAATGGATCTGTGAGTAGGGTGTGTAGTTTGGATGTTCTTACGTTCCATGACGAAATGTTCCGTCTATGGCGTTCTGCGAGCAGAAATGTTCTATGTACGCGTTGATCAGTCACCTATGAATGTGTTCTGTTTTATGTAATGTTATGTGTAAACGATGAAAATGGTTAAAGCGTGTGGGGAGAATGGGCTGATATCCCATTACGATAGAATAAATATGATTTATGTTCGTTTGAGACGAAGGCGAATAAGACCATAATGTTCTCTTACATTTTACCGTTATAAAGAATTTGCCGCAATAGAAAAGTCAAATAAGAGGTAGTATAACAGGGAATATTGAGCATATTCTCCTTAATTGCTCTAAAGAAACAAATGTTGTTGATATTTGTTAGAATCGCAGAGGCGATTCTAACAAATATTAACAGCATTTGTTTCTTGGGGTATTAGACGGCAAGAATCTCGATGTAGGCGTTTCCAACCCGAGGGATGGCCGCGCCCATCGGAACCGAGGTTAAGTCTTGAGCCATTACGAGAATACACCCATACAAATACATGGTAAATTTTACCGCCGAAAAACAGATGTTTTGAGAGGAATTTTTTTGATAATTTTCTTATTTCTGCTCAAAATATAGATTGCCGGTACACGTCAGTAGAACCTCCTCATCGAAGCGGTTCAAACGAGTAACCACAATCTATATTTAAGAGCAGAAATAAGAAAAATAAGGTTTAGCCCTGTAAAACCCCAGTTTTACTAACGTTGAAAGAGGTCAGAATTATATAGGCGTGTTCTCGTGATGTAAGAATTCATTCCATTGCATTTATCATTTTATCATATGACGTCGCGTCTGAGAGTGTAATAACGCCATGTAATATTTTCGATAATCCACTAGTGGATTAAATATGCAAATTAGCTAGTTACGTTCCGTAACGTTACATTTACGGCCTCCTTAACGACGTCGCGTTTACTAATGGCGGAATATTGGCATTTTTGTAAACAATCGTGAATAAAATGCGCTTTAAATGTCATATGATAAATAGAATCTTGCATTCGTGCTCCTGCATTATTGAATTTATTAAACGAGGTGAGGAAAAGGAAAAGCCTCGCATTTTATTCCTTTTCCTCAACTCGTTTAATAAATTCAATAATACATGATCACTCATGTAAGATCCTCTATATAACATGTTTTATATTGTCAGAATAAAGAGACTTGACTGTATCCTTGCTATTTTGTTTCTATATAATATGGGGTTTACAATGGTAATATCATTTCGCAGCTTTCTTCTGTTTTATATGCAGCACGGCGGACACAATGACCGGTTCTCTAGCATGTGACAGAGATTTTATGGTATCACAGAGAGACAAATTAACCTTGAGGGTAAAACAAACCTAAGATCAATATTTACTTACAGTTTCGCAAATTGTCGAAATTATGGAGGTCTTTTCCAAACAGAGAAGAACATAATCTATCAAGCCGGTTACATTTGTCAGGAGAAAACCTGATTAATTTTATTATTTTCACCAGAGCGTGAGACTCACATACGGAAGATAGCTGTAACTGAATTAGTCTGGGTTTCCTAGACGCTTTCCTATCACCATCCGGACATTTGCAGTCAACGTCTCTCAAGACGCTGTATCTGATCTCCCAAATGTGAGCGCTAAACAGTTTATAAATTCTCGTAAATTCAATTTAAAGTAACGAGTCTAACACTTTGAAAAAGACGCAGTAATGAAACCATAATCAATATTATGAGAAAGGTGTAAGAGCTTAATAAATTTCTAGGGAT
The DNA here is from genome assembly GCA_963580285.1 of Lucinisca nassula. Taxonomy (NCBI): domain Eukaryota; kingdom Metazoa; phylum Mollusca; class Bivalvia; order Lucinida; family Lucinidae; genus Lucinisca; species Lucinisca nassula. The sequence goes on along the minus strand of OY757018.1, from coordinate 108,971,618 downwards.
AATTTGATTTAAGATGCTTAATATTTCACGATTATAGGAAAGTATGACTAGCAATACACTTATTTTCCGCACTTTGCTGTATCAGATTTCTGAAGGTCGAACAGGGTCATGAAATATTTTTATCTGTCTGTGAGAAATCGTGGAAGAACAATGGGGAAACAAAGCTGGGAAAAGTAAGAGCAATATCATTCGCTGTAGAATAATTGTATGTGATGCTTCCTTAACCAAAGTTGAGAAGCAGAACTCTAATTCTTAAGACATCTCAGGGAATCTTAATGTTTTTACTGAAAATGTATGATGTCAAAACCAAATATTACAACATGATGCCCTAGTCCTTATGTCTACGCACAGAAAAGGCAAGGATACCGATATGGTATAACAAACAATTCTCGGAAGTCTGGCCCAGAAAACATGTACACTCCGTATTTTCCAGTTCTGTGGTGTATTCCTTGCTATCAAGGGATATCCCATTTTATAGAACATATTTAACGTCACTTCAGCTGGTATTTCGGAATGTGTGGCAGCCGTAAAAAGTCTCCCTGTCCTACATCATAGTAAAGTTTATATTATCTTATCCTTTTGGATCATTGATTCCATTGTGGAATTTTGAAAATATTAGAGGGTTACTTATGAGGCCTAAATGGCCGAAACTAGCTAGCCTGGCTCAGAAAACATGTACACTCCGTATTTTCCAGTTCTGTGGTGTATTCATTGCTTCCAAAGGATAACCCTTTCAGTATAGAACATATTTAAGTGCAAGCGTGCAAAATGTAGGACCCTCAAATTAAAAAAAAAAAGACAGAAAATATGGAACACCACTGTCAATTCCATGCCGTCGGAAATTGAAATCGTTTAAAAAATTTTGTGTCGTGGATTTTTATCGGCTTAAGACATCGAGAGAGCAATGTTTGTAACAAATCGTTAAATAAATCGTTAAACAAATTCCACAAACATATCGACATGTACAGAAACGTTGGCCATTCAAAAACCCCTATATTTCTTCTTCAAAGGAGGACAATCTGATAATTTCACAAACTGTGTTGGTTGTTTTGGGGTTTGCACCTTCAGCCTTTTAACTTGTATAAATCATTTTTAAAGAGTAGTTTTTCGCGCATTCAAATGCGACAGTTTAAGGGGAATGACTTCAAGAGAGACTCCGGCAAAAGTATTATTGTCTTCCATGTCAATATAGGGAAGAGCAAATTCTTTTCTTTAAGAGTAGACCTCAGGAGTCAATTCTTTCCTTTAAGACTAGACCCCATTTTCCGTGGGACAGATTACAGAAACGCAAACAGGAAGTCCCAAAAGTTACCTTCCTTTGAAAAATGGCGGCAAAATCTGCCAGATGTATCGTTGAGTGATCAGTTTCAGTGACTGTAAGCACTATCTTTTGTATAATGATTAAATGCCATACAAATAAATAAAAATGCATTTTAACTTTTGTTTGTTTTATTCCCTTTCCACCCTGACAAATTTGGTTTTCAAAATATCAATAGTGCATTGTTTTGACCTACATATTTCAAAACCGGAAATTACAACTGACCAGAATCGGTGACCTTTGAACTTTGCCTCATGGTACAGTAACAGTGCAAAAATATGTATTGAAAATGTTGCGATGGTTAGAAAACAACATTACTAGAAACTGTTAACTGTCAAAGAACATATTCACAAATGGTTTAATATATATTCAAATTGATTTCCTTTTTAGCATGTCCAGGACACATAAATCTATCAGGCCATTTTTCAATGGGTTGCTTGTAGAAATATATAAGATGTATTCATTGTTTTCATAGGGATATGTAACACTGGGTCCACTTTTTTATGACTAAAGAAACACAGTGTTTTTGTTAGTCACCACAGCTTTTTAGGGGTGCATCCGAAAAAGAAGAGGGAGCTAAACTAAAACAAGGTTTGTTTTCCACTTTTGAACTGCACAGCTAAGACAAAAGTTAAGCACTGGCATCAAATTTGGGGCAGTCCCTGTACATAAAAAATAGAAGCTGGCTCCAGCAGGTCATATGACTTGAAGTAGCAGAAGACAGAAAATGTTGTCATGGGAAAATATTTAAAAAAAATAAACCATGGCTTTTGGGAGGCACATCAGAACATATTTGAAAAGGGTATTAAGAAAAACAGCCAAAAATATGCAAGGAAATATAAATTTATTTTTAACTGACGTCTTTGAATTGAATTTTTCGGTGTTGTTGACAGAAGTGAAAGGTCTTTATTTATACTTTTAATAACTGGATGTGATGACGTCACAGAACTCCTTACTAAGAAAATAACGCGAGGGAACTAAGTGTCACCGAAACAGGTCAGTCACCATTTCTGGGCCTCCTAGATACCCCATTCCCCTTAATTACACTTTCTGTGGGCATCGGTAACTTGGATGCGCGTATGACTGTTAATCTGGAGATTGTTGGTTCGATACCTGTCGATTTTCATAGAGAGACTCTCCTCTATACTGATCCAAGAAGGGCAGTTCGAATTTTTTGGCAATAGAATGTTCAATGAACCGGTAAACCACTTGTGTAAAACGCTGCCCAGGAAAAGTGTTGACTGACCGGCTCTTTATGAGGTGGATCGATAAACACCAAAAAATTAACAAATCTGTCTACTTCTATGATTTGGAAATGACAACATGACACCTTGGCTGTTTAAGGCAATCCTTTAGAAAGCAAGAACAACTGATAATAACTAAAAGACAAATAAGTAAAAGACAATTTGAGTGTTATCCCTTAAACTACTCTGGTTCAGTAACCAGTAAAACTGGGGTTTACAGGGGTAAACCTTACTTTTCTTATTTCTACTCTAAAATATAGATTGTGGGTACTCGTTAGAACCGCCTCATCGATGCGGTTCTAACGAGTACCTGCAATCTATATTTTGAGCAGAAATAAGAAAAATATCATAATTTTTCATCTTAAAAGTTTCATTTTTTCGGCGATAAAGGTGGCAATGTATTTGCATAGGCGTGTTTTCGTAATGTTTACTTCCTGCTGCTCAACACGAAAATACGCCTTTATAATTTTGACCCCCTTAAACCCTACGTTTACGCAGTTAAACTTGGTTTTACATTGTAATACGTTATTTCTCTTATTTCTGCTCAGAAAGATAGAGGCGGTTCTAACGGGTGCCCACAATCTACGTTTTGAGTATAATTATGATAAAATATCAAAAAATTTTATCTTAAAATTTTCATTTTTTTTGTGTGGTAATATTTTCAATATTTTCAAATAGGCGTGTTTTAGTAGCCGTGCAGTGCCGCTAGAATATTTCCGCATACGAATCATAGTGCTGTTTAGATTCTATTTCGTTTGGGATCATTCTAAGTATTGAAAAAAAAATGTGCGTGGGTCACTAATGAGGCCTAAAGGACCGAAACTATTTAGCTTTGATTGAATTGAGGTTTTACGTTCACGTAAACACTATTTAGGTCATTTTGGAGAGGTTGCTTTCAATTTTATGGGACTTACCAACTACTGGCATGAAATGACACCTCAAGCCCTGCCGCCCCCAAAAAACCAATATGTCGGTTTGCATACAGGGACAGTCCGACTGGTACCACTTTGCCTGGGCAGATTTAGAACTTCTAGGCGGTTTACAAGTACTCATGTGCGGTCAGCTGAAAGCACCATGCAGCCCAATCTACGATGTGCGGCGGCGCTAAAACTAGTTGGTCTGATCAAGAAATCTTAAGGGGAGTGCATACACCTGGGAGATTTTTCAAAGGGAGACAACTCTCGGGAAATCCTGTTCGCTTTTCTGTAAACTCTTGGCCCATGCATAAAGGGATCTACTATTAAAGGAAAGAATTTGCTCCGCAGGAGCAAATTCTTTCCTTTAATAGTTGACTCCTATTGACATGGGAGAAAAAAGTGCTTTTGAAGGAGTTGCCTCCCATGAAGGTGTATTCACCCCCCTTAATTATTGATTTCCATTTTTGTATGCTTTGTTTTCAAAGGCCAAATTGCACTAATACGGGCATCGACCTCTCTCACCGCCGGCTGCTGATCGCCAGTAAAGGTTAAGAAAATTGCAAATATGACAAGGCGATAGTTAGGGCCCCCGCCCATCGGGTCTTAGAGAAATGCTGCTTCTACGCAGAGCTGAAACCGTCCGCACATGTTTGATTTGAGGTTTAACGTCCCCGTTATCACTGTAAAGGTCATTTTGGAGACGTTGCTTCCAATTTTGTGAGACTTTTACCCGACATTGAGATGAAATGACATCTCAAGCCCTGTCGCCCAATGGAACCAATAGGGTTTATAAGCATGGACGGTCCTCCTCGCACCGCGGTTCCTGGACAGGCTTAGATCCTCTAAGCGGTTTACCAGTACTAGTGTGCGGGCCGGATTCAGCTCTGCGTGGAAGCTTCATGCAGCCCATCTATTTCTTCAAGCCCCGACAGGCGGGGCGGATGAAGGTAAAGAGAATTGGAAATAGGACAAGGCGATAGTTAGGGCCCCCGCCCATCGGGTCTTAGAGATATAGAATGCTGCATGGTACTTCCACGCAGAGCTGAAACAGACCGCACACGAGTACTGGTAAACCTTTTAGACCCCTGCTGTTTTCATTGGGCCGCAGGGCTTGTGACGTCATTTCATCTCAATGTCGGGTAAATGTCCCACAAAATTGGAAGCAACGTCTCCAAAATGACCTCAATGGTTTTGACGGGGGCGTTAAACCTCAAATCAATCAAACAAATAAACAAGATAATACTGTATTCAAATTGGAACGCTGTGGTGCAGTGGACAGCAAAGATAGTTTAAGATTTAATTTTATGGGAAAATAACCACAAGTTCCTATATAAATCTGTATATGCAATTTAACCGACTGCAGTTCCATGTACCAGAACCATTATTGTTTCTTTTTCTTGTTTAACTAATAGTGAATGAAAGACGTTTCAAATATAATAACAAACAAACAAGACGTTTATTGTGTTTTCTCTCAGTTTTAATGTTTTTGAATCCTCTGTTCTTTTTGTTGTTGTTGTTGTTTTTTTTTCGTTATATACATAGCTATGGATAAGGTTAGTATTTTGTGATAACTGAAGGACAGTTTTTGTCGGTTCTCCATAAGGACCCATGTTGTGGGTATTCATTTGAAGCGCTCTAATGAGTACATACAACAAAGGTTTATTTGGAGAAATAAGGAAAATCATCATTCAATTATCACAAAAATACTAACCTTATCTGTTGCTATGATATACTGTACATATACAGTGAAATTTCGCTATTAAGACCACCTAAAATTAAGACTTATTCTGCTTTAAAAAGCTTGTTTAGTACGCTGCGGTTATTCTTTCTTTGTGTTTTCTGCATACAGGTAGTCAGAGACCAACTTTGGGACTGTTCAAAAGTGGTCTTAAAGACCACTTTAGAACAGTCCAAAAGGTGATCTTAATATAGGAATTTTATTGTATTAGTGAACAGTCCCGAGTTGGGATGTCGACAGACCCTCGAAGGCACGTGACATTCGACGATAGCCCAACTGGGGACACTACGACTATCCAGAAATATCAGTGTAATATCAGTGCAATAACACTTTGTTTTGTAGATGTAAATATAATTATTTAGAGTCCAATTTATGTTAGAGATCGTATCAGACCCATTGCGTGACGTCATTATCGTAAGACGCAATGTAGCACCACTATAACAAGTTCGTGAAACGAAGATTCCTCTTAACCCGACTTTATATATAGAAAAGTTGGTTTAAACTGGGTTATACATTATCTGCCTACTTTTTACTCGAAAATAAGATCGTTGGTACTCATCAGAACCGCCTCATTGTGCCAGTTCTAATGAGCACCCACATTATGTTAAAAGCATAAATAACATCACGAAAACACGCCTATATAATTTTGACCCGTTTGATCCCCCTTTTATTCAGTAAAACTGGGGTTTCCGGGGGTACACCTTATTTTTCTTATTTCTGCTCTAAAATATAGATTGTTGGTACTCGTTAGAACCGCCTCGATGAGGCGGTTCTAACGAGTGCCCACAATCTATATTTTAAGCAGAAATAAGAAAAATATCACAATTTTTCATCATAAAATTTTCATTTTTTTCTCGGCGATAAAGGTGGCAATTTATTTGTATAGGCGTGTTAGCGTGATGAAAAAAGATGTTACAACTTTTATCTATTTTTATTTCTGACACCGTGTTAGACACCTTTATTTTTTCACGCGGCCATGTTTGCCTAATGACCCAGTCAAATAAAAAGGTGCAAGCGTGCTGATGTTTCCCCGTTTTAGTTTTTTTTTTTCATCGCGCATTTCCAGGATCAGCACGATTTTTCAAACCATACAATCGACCCACTAGTGCTGTCGTGGGGTGGCTGGGTGAGGCGAGTATCTTGCGCCTCTAGGGCGTCCAACTGGTAATGGCTTACAGATAGGCAAGGACTGCTGTCTAGCAGGAACGGGTAGAGGGGTAATATTGTTACTTCTTCTGTTTCTACATTTTTTCTCCCCTGTCATTCACTGTCATCACCACCACTATCTCTTTTATTTCTTTCTCCGTACATAGGATGAGCTGCATGGGTTGTTAACTTGTCGTTAAACCCAAGCACAATCAAAAGCAATGTTGTCAGTGCTATGATTGTCTGCGTGTGTGTGAACCTTTATGCCATTTGCTTCTCTCACTGTTGTCTGCCATTACGAAAACATGCCTATTCAAATATATTGAAAATCTTACCACAAAAACAACAACAACAACAAAAAAAAAACATAGACAAAAAACTCTGATAGCTCAATATACAGTTTGTGGCTACTCGTTAGAACCGCCTCGGTGAGGCGGTTCTAACGGGTACCCACAATCTGTTTCTGAGCATAAAATAAGGAAAACTTTGTATACGCCTGTAAACGTCAGTTTTACTATATAAAAGTGGGGTTTAAGGAGGTAAAATTGTGTAGGCATATTTCCCTGATGTTTTTTATGGCTCTTCCTAGTTAATCTTTTTTTCCGTTTTCCTGTTGAGTTTTGGTCATTTTTTTTTCTTCTGCTTCTTTCTTCTTCACAATTGTGCGACTGTCAGTCTGTTCTTCAGTCAGTCAGTCAGGCCGGACAGAATGTTCGCTTGTTTACCTCAAAGTTTGGAAAACCAAGATAGTATAGAGGGCTCATCCAAGCATCGAATACGCTGATCAGTCTGTGCGGATGCGAAGACAAACATCAGCCTTGGTAACAACTGAGTAAAAACTCAGCATTCTCTGCGAGTCTAAAGAAACTTTGGGCCACTGGCTAACTATTTACCGCGCAGTGAGGACTCTGATCAGACTGCGCGGATGTCCGAAAACCCCTCTTCACAAGGCTAGTTTCATTCATGGCATAGGCGAATAATCGTATCTGAATTTCCGGGAACGGTCCGAGCCTTATTCATATTACGAAAACACGCCTATACAAATACACTGTAAATTTAAAATCGAAAAAAAAAAACACGAAATTTTTCAGATGAAAAATTGTGGTATTTTGCTTATTTCTGCTCAAAATATAGATTATGGGTACAGGTTCCTCGCGGAGGCGGTTCTAACGAGCACCAAAAATCTATATTTTAGAGCAGAAATAAGAAAAAACATTGTATACCCATGTAAAACCCAATTTAAAGTGGGGTTTAAAGGGTCAGAATTACAAAGGCGCATTTTCGTGATGTTTTTACTGATTTTTTATTGAGATCTTTCCGATCAATACTTTACATTTGTTTTATGCATGTTTTTATCCGATTTTAAAGAGTCGTACTTAAACCGAATTTTCTTCTTAAAATCTAATTCTTCTAATCCTAATTTTATCTTTATGGCCACTAAAGTACCTTTAGTTATCCATGAAACACGTGCGTGGAACGTAAGCAAATATTGAACAGCTCTGTCGTGTGACGTAAAACGTGTCCCTTCACATAAAACTTGGAAACACGCAAAACAAGGATAATCTTTATTTTGTTTTCATTGTGAAACCGGTTTTCTGTAATTGAAAATTGAATTATTCAGTAAGATTGTGTGTGTAAACTCTTTTTACCGTCCCAGATCAAAAGTGCTTGTGTTATTTGTGAGAATAATTAGACAACAATTAGATTAACAAGCTGTTTTAAATTGTTTTGTTTCTAAGAAAGGAGCGTTTTGTTCAGTTCATAAGGAAATAAAAACATCGGCCGTGCCTGTGAAAACAGTATCGACCCGAATAAGACAGCGCTGCTCAACAGCAGGCGTCTGGAAAACGACTGGTCCATTTTCACGCCGTTCTAGAATCCGTCCAGTGAGTTTGTAATGGCCACTGCGCCGGACACACATGCTGATCTCTACAGTTGCTGGTCCTATATTCCATACAAATTATTCTTTTCCTTGTCTAAGGCAGTGTGATTGAAGATCTAATTTACTTATTTATGAGGAAGTTTTCTTCAAGAGAAAATGTCTTAAATGAAAACTAAACGCAATTATGTGCATAGGGGTCGTAAAACAGCAATTTATATTTAAAGCTCAGTCAATAATGAAAATTTCCAGGTCATAGTATATTTTCTTTAATTTCAATGTTTATCCCCTTTTCGTGCCGACCACGGTAGCTCAGTCTGATGGTATGTCAGGTGGTCGCGGGTTCGATACCTACCGGACCGTCTACAGTCTTTCGTTGAGATAGATCATGATTTTTCATCACGAAAACAAGTAAAACTGGGGTTTACAGGGGTATGCCTTATTTTTCTTATTTCTGCTCTAAAATATAGATTATTGGTACTCGTTAGAACCGCCTTATCGAGGCGGTTCTAACGAATACCCACAATCTATATTTTGAGCAGAAATAAGAAAAATATCACACTTTTTCAGCTTAAAATTTTCCTTTTTTTCGGCAGTAGAGTTTGCAATGTATTTGTATAGGCGTGTTTTCGTAATGTTAAGGTCATTCTGTCCCTTCTGGTGATTTAGGAAGGGCAATTGTCATTTTCTTGAAAGAGGAAGTGCACTATGCTGGTCAACCGCTTACCACAGAACTGGACAATATATAGTCTACATGTTTTCTGGGCCAGACTAGCTTGTTTCGGCCAGTTAAGCCTCATCAGTGACCCACAAAGCCTGCCCAGGTAAAATGGTGTAAGTCAGACTGTCCAATGCACGTAAGCATTTTGGTTTCATTGAGCGGCAGGACTTGAGATGTCATTTCATCTCAATCTCGGGTAAAAATCCCCAAAAATTGGAAGCACCGTCTCCATAATGACCTTAATACATGTAGTGTTGTCAGGGACGTTAAACCTCAATTCAAACAAACAAATCCTCGTAAGGCTTTCCAGGAGCTGGCTTATATATCACCTCATACGTTTTAAGCTGGCTCTCACACAGACCCACACTTTTCTTTGCATTTTTGTTGGAACACCTTTTGCCATTTCATCAGCAAAAAGGAACTCGTCTAACACCTCTGTCTGCACTTCGGATTTATCTTGCAATCTTCTTAGGTTAGGAAGTTCCCTATCAAAGCTTATCTTATAGATAAATTATTGTAAACATCGTTAAAAAACATCTGTGATATCACGTGAACAAGTCCGTGAAACGAAGACCCCCCCCCCCCTATACCCCACTTCATACAGAGAAAACTTGGGTTTACGGAGGTATACATTATTTTTCTTATTTTTACTCCGAAACATAGGCTGTGGGTACTCGTTAGAACCGCCGCAATGAGGCGGTTCTAACGAGCACCCACAACCTATGTTTGCAGTATTTATAAGAAAAATATCAGGGAATTTCATCAGAAAAATAGCCATTTTGGAGATGTAAAAAATGCACTTTATCGCACGGGGGTGTTATAGTAAATAGCATGGCAGAAAACATCATGCTAAGCAGCGTTGGCGCTAGTACAGTCTTGCTTGACTCAACCAGGGCAAGTATACCATGATGGAACTGCCGCACCATTTTATGAGCTTGGACGGACAATCATAATTTTCCAAAGCCCCTTGTGTCTGATAGACATCACGAAAACACGCCTATATAATTTTGAACCCCTTGAACCCCACTTTTACATAGTAAAACTGGGGTTTACAGGGGTAAAACCTTATTTTTCTTATTTCTGCTCTAAAATATAGATTGTGGGTATTCGTTAGAACCGCCTCGATGAGGCGGTTCTAACGCCGGGGTACCCACTATCTATATTTTGAGCATAACTATGAAAATTATCACATTGTTTCATTTTAAAATTTTCCTTTTTTCGGCGGTAAAGTTTACAATGTATTTGTATAGTCGTGTTTTCGTAATGGTCAAATACTTTAGTAACGTAGACAAAGCTCGTGTAGAAGTTCACATTCTGTGCCTGGTTTTCCATTTTAAACAGCCTTGCTGTAAAGATCATGCCAGCTCTTCCAGGTAGAAGCTTCTGCCTGTTCAAGGTGTTCCTTCAATCAGTTGTGTAGGACTCTTGTAATTATCTTCCCGGCAATTGACCACAGTGTATATTATTTCGTTAAAAACTGACAAATGGCCTTTTTGAATGTATTAAACTCATCAGTTTATACTAATTTATTTTAGTTCGATTGCGATGGAAGCTTCAAGCTTATATAATCGCTCTCGAACACTCATTCCGGATGTTTTCACACGCGCGCGAGAGAGGCAGTGACTATTACACCACTGCTACCCATTTACACCCGGGTGGAGTGAGACAGTGTCATTACGCGTCTTGCCCAAGGATACACCTCGATACCGGGTGTCGGATTCGAACGCACAATCTCTCGATCACGAGTCGACCGCATTAACCACTGCGCTGTCGAGGTTGACAACTCATTGATATATAGCTCTATCCCAGTGAGCTTAAAGTCGAGATTACGATCTATCATACTTTTTCAGATCCAATACTTTCTAAACCATATTATGAGTAGAATTTGTTTATGTATGTGTTAGATGTTGGTCCAAGGCCCTGCCCTTCTTGTCCTGAAATATGTTCTAGAAAAGGTTATCCTTTGGAAGCAAGGAATACACCACTGGAAAATATGGAGTGTACATGTTTTTTGACCAGACTAGCTAGTTTTTGCCAATTGGGCCTCATCAGTGACACTCAAATATTTTCAAAATTCCACAATGGAATCAATGATCCCACAGGACAAAGATACCTACTTAACCCTGTTACAAAGGTCACAGACTTCGCAATTTTATTTTCTTTAAGGTTTTAGGATTCACTTTTCCCAAAGCCCTTAATTGGATAATGTTTGAGATGATGATGTTCGTTGGTTCGCCTCATAATTTAGAACCCATTGCATGCTTTTTAAAAGCAGCAAACTTGTTCCGGCTTACACCCAGAGACTGATGTCACCGCTTTGATTCTGTCAGTCTGCATTACGATAACACACCCGTGCGAATTGGTGCATTTTTACACATCTCCAAAATGGCCATTTTTCTGATGAAAATCCCTGATATTTTTCTTATAAATACTGCAAACATAGGTTGTGGGTGCTCGTTAGAACCGCCTCAATGAGGCGGTTCTAACGAGTACCCACAACCTATGTCTTAGAGCAAGAATAAGAAAAAATAATGTATACCCCCGTAAACCCCAGTTTTCTCAATATAAAGTGGGGTTTAGGGGGGTCTTCGTTTCACGGACTTGTTATCGTGATGTGTTTATGATTTTGACTGCATGTAACACCCGAATCGTACTGAAAACTACGAACGTATCCAAATTCAAACATGGAATAGTCCATTTCAGAAATGAAGGGATGTAAGGGTCAATGTGAAGAAAGAAGTATGAATCAAACTTGAAAATCCCATTTATATAGACAAACATAGGATTTTTCAGGGTGTCATTAAATTTATTAATATTTTTATTCACCCCCAACCCCACCAAAACCAAACAATTTATACTAAGCAGTAAAACCAATGCATATCTGAAACAAATAAGAACGATATTTTCACGCATATCTTTTAGCGGTGAAAAGATATATTTTTACATTGTGAAAAATAACATGACCATATTATTTTCCCAGCAGCAGCCTGAACTACCTTTTACGTATAAAATAAAATTATTTTTCTCTCTATTCAAAAATACCAAAAATATTTTATCTCGCGTGTTGAAAACGCCAGAATTTTCACTCATGCTTCGAATTCGTGAAAACTGTGATGTTTTCAACACACTCGATGGAATGTTTTTGGTATTCCCCTGAAAAAGTAAATATTCTCCGCATATAAAATAAAATACCTGTACAGTAAAATTCCTGTATTAAGACTACCTTTAGGACTGTTCAAAAGTGGGCTTTAAGACCACTTTTGAACAGTCCTAAAGATGGTCTCTGACCAGATGACACTGCTTGCAGAAAGCACAAAGAAAGAAAAAACCGCAAAATAATATTTGCCAGCCGAATTAGGGTCTCAATGGTGGAATTTCACTGTATAGATAGAACAGTCGGATGCGCGATCGACTGGTGATCGAGTCCCCGTCAGGTCTGCAACATTCTTTTGTGGAGACTGATCATATATATTATCTACGGTAATTCTCTCTTATATGTTGACTCAAGAAAGGCAGTTGCCAGTCATGTGTATTGCGCTGAAAAATATCCGACTAGACATGGCCTTAATAGTGTTGACTGGGTCGTTAACCTCCAAACCAACCAATCGATCGACCAACTAACCAACCAACTAGCCAACCAAAGACACCCTAACAACCGCTAACCATCACATTAACACATCCATGAAATGAACAACCCCTAAACACAACCTTACACAGAGAAAACTGAGGTTTATATGGGTATACATTATTTTTCTTATTTCTGCTCCAAGATATATGTTGTGGGTACTCGTTAGAACCGCATCAATGAGGCGGTTCTAACGAGCACCCGCAACCTCTGTTTGCAGTATGAATAAAGAAAAAAAATCACGGATTTTCATCAGAAAAGTAGCCATTTTGTTGATATGAAAAATGCACTATGTCCCACTGCTGTGTTACGGTAATGCGGGCACCCACGATATATGTGAAGCAGAAATAATGGAAGTATCATGAAAAGAGAGAGAAAATGTTACTTATTTAAAGGAAGAACCATGTTTAATGAACACAACCATCTTTTTACGGCCCTTTCAAGTTTATTTCACCTATTTCGAGCCGATGGTTAATCAGAGGAAGGTGAAAATCGAAGTACCCGGAGAAAAACAAACCGACCTCCTGTTGTGGAGACACAACCAGCTGAGAGTCGGTGGGGTCATGACAAACAGTCGTGAAACACAGCTTTGCCATATATTGGTACATACATGTACTCCGTAAATTATGCCTCATTTTGCCTTTTGATGCCCCCGCCCATCGGGGAAGAAGATTGGGCTACAAAGTATCCAAAATGTCCTAAATAGTGTTGGCGGGAACGTAAAATCTCAACACAAACAAAATTTACCTTTTGAAACAAAGAAATCTGTGAGCAAGGTCATTCTTCCATAACTAATCAAGTACTGACAGTATGGGTGGGTCGATTGTCTCTTGTGTGGTAAGTTGATAAAAAATGGTCCTGAATAGAAACTTAGACTGTTTCATTCTGTAATTTAAGCAATCTGTAAAGTCCCTGATCCGATGAAAATTGTGATCTTTTTTCTTATTTATACTCCAAACAATGGTTGTTGGTGCTCGTTAGAATCGCCTCGACGAAGTGGTTCTAACGGGTACCCACAATCTATGTTTTCGAGCAGAATTAAGAAAAATAAGGTATACCCCTGTAAACCCCTAGTTTTACTGTATACAATAGGGGCTTAAGGTGGTAAAGAATATATAGGCGTGTTGTCAAGATACGGTTACCTGCATTACGAAAACACACATATACAAATACATTGCCATTTTTTGGCCAAAAATTAGAAATTTTCAGATGAAAATTTGGGATATTTTTCTTATTTCTGCTCAAAATATAGATTGTGGGTACACGTTAGAACCGCCTCATCGAGGCGGTTCTAACGAGTACCCACAATCTATATTTTACAGCAGAAATAAGAAAAATAAGGTTTACCCCTGCAAAGCCCAGGTTTGCTATATAAAAGTGGGGTTCAAGAGGGTGACAACCATAAAGGCATGTTTTCCTGATGTATTTCCATCATATTAGTGACAGTCACGTGAACATCAACAATGAAAAGCTATTGTGCTTAGCAACTTTGGGTCGACTGACAAACAATCGAACCCAAAAAGACATTTTACAGAAGAAAATATTTAAGGATTTTTTTTTCTGCAGCAAGCATTTTTATGACTTCTCCTTAGAACCGCTGCATTGACGAACACACAATCTATTTTAAGCAGATCTGTGGAAAGTAATTAATATCCTTGAAAATCCCAGTTTTCTCTATATATTGGGATACCAGGGTGTTCATTACATGGACTTGTAATTACAACTCATCCGTGAGGTATAGTAGATTTTTTCACATCTAAAAAAATTACTCTTTTCTGATGAACCCTAGTGATATTGTTTTCTTATTTTTAATCCAAACATATGTTGAGGTGCTGGTTAGAACCGCCTAGTTCTAATGAGTACCCACAATCAATGACTTAGAGCAGAAATAAAGAAAATAATGTATATCCCCGCAAACACCAATTTTCTCTCTTTAAAGTGGGGTTTAGAGGGATATACATTACAAGGACTTGTTTTACATGATGTCAAAGTATCATGGAGATTAATCATTCATAAAATATCTTCTCTCGTCATTTTCTCCCTTCCACTGATTCAAGAAGGGCAGTTGTCGGTTTCTGGCGAAAGAATATGCACTTAACCGGTTAATCGCTTACAGATAAGCCTATCCGAGAAGATTGTAAACTGACCGGCTTGGTATTACCTAAATAGTGTTGACTGGGCCGTTAAACTAAAAAAAAAGAGTGCATGAGCGGTACCTCGTACCTTCAAACACTAAATTGGTTTAACGATCCCAAAAGAAGTTGGTTTTTCAATTGTGTTACAACGTAAATAAACCACTAACTCGAGTTTGCATGCCACTCGATTTGACAAAAAGACAAAAGTGAAGTCTAATTACAAACTGCTTCCAAAGTATAGAGAAAGATGATTACAAAGTATGAAGCCTGGTACATGTCTTTCTTGCCTCTTCGCCGTGGGCGATGTTGACTGGCACCCAGGTATACTCACAGGATGAAAGAGACTCAACACAGTAATACATGTTTACATAAACCAAAATATACCATTTATGCATTGTAAAAGACCAGTTAGAGACGCTTAACCTCACACGTAGGCGTCTAGCTATTTACCCTTACAAATAAGTTTGTACCTTTTATAACCCTTTTTGGACCAAATGGAATCTTCCTCCTACTATATAGCAGGAGTCCATTTCAACATTTTGGGGTGTCAGGTTGTGTTTTCTTCAAAAACTGTTTGGAAATTGGCTGAAAATTTTTGCAAACAGTGTAGGCCCTGATCAGACGCCGCGTTCTGCGGCGTCTGATCTGGGTCTGCACTGTTTGCCAGGGTACCCGTTTTGGGGTTTCTGGTACTAAATGGGTTAAATTACAAACTTAGGTCTTCTATACCAGTTGTTAACAGTAACTCGCTAGCTTTGCAATCTTCTTTGTATTCAAAGAGCTGTTGAAAAAACCGGTTGATTCACTTAAACCTATTACTTTATTGTCATTTTGACAAAATTACATGGATAAAAACTTATTAATTGATACTAAACCGACCTGGTGAATGGTTGACAAATAAACTTGGTATTTCAAGCCTTCTTTTTGGTGCCATCTCAATGAAGCTTTAATCGAAACCAACAAAACACAGACTTTGTGTAGTCGTCACGAACTATATGGATATGATTTAAACTAAAGAGTCGTTTTGTATAAACAAGTAATAGCTTTTGTATAAACAACTAATAGCTTTTTACTCTAGCTTTTATTTGTCAAGTTATTCTTTTTGTGCGATAAAAATTACAACAAAACGCGGCCTATTATAATCATCATGCCCTTTAATTATGTAAAAACAGATTAATTTAAAATATTGTTTTCATTCAACGCTTTAATTCGATTTTTGTATAATTTCTCATTTTTCTAAAAGGTTTATTATTTAGGTTTATTAGACATTATTGTAAAACTAATATGTTCTCTTTATTGCATTTAAAGCTTTTTAAACATAATGCTATCAGGGTTGAATTTAGCTTTTTTTCACAAACAAGAGCCCCTACTTCCATCATTGTCTTTACACATTCTCAGATATAAAAGCTAATGGGCCATAAATTGCTACAGTTTTGTGGACGTTTACTGTCAATCTTCCTATTATCCATTTAAAACAATAACAATTTAAACATTTATGACTGGTCATAATAAATATTTTCGATTTTCTGATATCGTGTTTGCTGTAATTGTTAAAATCATTGACATAGTCATTTAAATCTCTTGTTCAAGGTTTTCGTTTTCAATCCTCTTTTTGTAGTGTTATATTTATGTTGTTATGACTCGCGAAGATCTATGCTTAAATGACAACTTCATTCCATTTTGAACCAACTTTGACGGAGAGAAGAGTGATTTGCATTGATGTCCTTCAATTCTGCTGTAAAGTCTTTAGTGAGGAAGAATCGACTCGACCGGTCACATAAAACCGATGTTTCCATCACGTGACCAAGTTTCCACTTTATATTGAGAAACCGGGAGTTTTTTGGGGTATGCAGTATTCTTCTTATTTTTTCTCCAAGACATAGGTTGTGGGTACTAGTTAGAACCGCCTCAATGAGGCGGTTCTAACGAGCACCCACAACATATGTTTGCGGCATAAATAAGAAAATTATCACGGATTTTCAACAAAAAGTAACCATTTTGGAGATGAAAAAATCCACTATGTCACGCGGATGTCTTTTCGTAATGAGAAGCCTCCGTGGTGTAGTGGTTACGCTACTCGCCTTGTAAACCAGGGATCGCAGGATCGATCCCGGGCTTCTCCAGACTTTCGGATGAGTCTTTAAACCGAGGTCCCGTCTCCGTATGACCTTAGCTGTTGGTGGGACGTAAAACTCAAACACCCACTCTTATCGTAATGATAACTCCATAATGGTAACACTTGTTTGTTTGATTTGAGGTTTAACGTCCCCGTCAACACTGTAAAGGTCATTTCGGAGACGTTGCTTCCAATTTCGTGGGATTTTTACCCAACATTGAGATGAAATGACATCTCAAGCCCTGCCGCCCTATGAAACCAATAGGTGTATTAGCATGGACGGTCCGCCTCGCACCGCGGTTCCTGGACAGGCTTAGATCCTCTAAGCGGTTTACCAGTACTAGTGTGCGGGCCGGATTCAGCTCTGCGTGGAAGTATCATGCAGCCCATATATTTCTTCAATCCCCTATGGGCGGGGGCCGGAATGGTAACAGTACGAAATAACATCCATGTGACATAGTGCCTTCTTTCATTTATCATATGACGTCGCGTCTGAGAGTGTAATAACGCCATGTAATATTTTCGATAATCCACTAGTGGATTAAATATGCAAATTAGCTAGACACGTCCCGTAACGTTACATGTAAGACGTCCTTAACGACGTCGCGTTAACTAATGGCGGAATATTGATATTTTTTGTTAACATTCGTGAAAAAAATGCGTTTTAAATGTAATATGATAAATAGAATCTTGCATTCGTGCTCATGTATTATTGAATTTATTAAACTCGTTAAGAAAAAGGAATAAAATGCTCGGCAAGCCTCGCATTTTATCCCTTTTCCTCAACTCGTTTAATAAATTCAATAACACATTAGCACTCATGTAAGATCCTCTATATCTCCAAAACGGTTATTTTCTGATGAAATTTGGTGACATTTTTCTTTCTTACCACATACAGTGTGGTTGCTCGTTAGAACCGCCCCATCGAGGCGGTTCTTAAATAACAACAACCTATGTCTTAAATGAGACGTCCAACAATCACCCACCATCTACATGTATGTCTCTGAGCAGAAATAATAAAAAGGGGTTTAGAGGGGTGTTCATTACACGAACATAAACGTTATATTCCTTTGTTTTACTCAGGTCATGCACATGACATATGAGTGAGGGAACCCAACGTGAGGCAATCAACGTAGGTCAACTTTGAAAAAACATTGAAAGCGTTGTTTCCATGTTGATTTTCGTTTCCAGTGTAAAGCCTGGTGTGCAAATCTATGTTCAGACTTCCACGAACGCATCGAGTCATATGATTTTCATTGACGTCAAGTGACGTCAGTCTAAACTAGATTCTCTATGATTTGATTGGGCTTTGGAGACGCCAACGCTGTTCCGGTCTTTGTAGAAAAACAGCGTGTAAATGTTTTTTCAGCTTTAAAAGTTTGCCCTATAAGCATTTTTTTCGCCCAGTGATGAGGAGCAAAGAATGTTAATACTGTATAAGAAATAAAATTCTTTTCTTAAATAAAAACTGTGTACCCTCGGGGAATACATGATAATGATTAAAACAAGACAGGAGCAATGAAGGATTGTTTTGTTTGTCTGTTTGAACTGAGGTTTAACGTCAACACTATTAAGGTCATTTTGGAGACGTTGCATACAATTTTGTGGGACTTGTACCCGACATTGAAATGAAATGTCAACTCAAGCCCTGTCGCCTAATGAAACCAATACGCTTATATGCATTAGACGGTCCGACTCACAGCACTTTGCGTGGGCAAGCTTAGTCCTTCTAAACGGTTTACCAGTACTTGTGTGTGTGGTCAGTTTCAGCTCTGCGTGGAAACACCGTGCAGCCCAGTCTATTTCTCCAAGCCCCGATGGGCCGGGGCGAAGAAGGATTGTTTTGGAAAAACATAAAGTATATCTTTAGAATAAAAGATCATAAGTGCAAACGTTACGCAGTTCGGTCTAATTTCCGCATTTCAATAATTTCTCCAAATTTTAACACGTTGGCAGCTGTATAATAATATTTGTTTATGTATTTTGTCTCTTGGTGTGTTACAAAAAATTTCTTAACTGATAAACTGTTTATGTTTCTTTTCAATTTTTATTGGAATTTTTTTACTATTTATCGGTAGCTGTATCAATAAGTATCAATAATCGAAGTAATGTCACAATTTAATACATTATTTATTTATTTATTTATTTATTTATTTCTACCGAGAAAGACCTCCGATTTGCGGTCCAGCTATGCACATATTCTGACGCAATATCTATAACTGGTTTTCTAATAAAAATGATAAAACAAGTTACTATTGGAATGAAAGAAACAGGTTTTAGGCATTTTGGATCGATTGTTTATCAATCGACCCAAAGTTACTAAGCACAGTGATGTCCACGTGATTATCACTTATCAGTTGATAAGAAATCCGGGTAACGGTTATTTATAGAAAATTGCTCAAATCTACTTTTCCCTTACATATATATAAATTCATCATGCTAACAAGTGGGTGACATGAACACCCCCTTAAACCACACTGCATAAACTAGGGTTTACATGGTAACATTATTTTCCTTATTTTTGCTCAAAAACATAGATTGTGGGTACTCAATGAGGCGGTTCTAACGAGCACCCACAAACTATGTCTGGTGTACAAATAAGAAAATTATCATAAATTTTCATAGGAGAATTGAACGTTTTGGAGATTTGAAAAAAATACACTATGTCACACCGTGGGGTGTGTTTTCGTGATGTGGGGTAGCCGAGTTGGTTGTCAACGCAGCCGGGGTGTTTCAAATGCGCCGCGACGGTAGTTAAACTTTTGGCATAACATCTTCCTCTCAATTCGGTTCAACACGACAAAAACATCTCTTTTCATAAACAAAAAATATTCTAACAGTTAATAAATTGAGTAAAACATTACCATCCTATTGTTCTTTTTGTCAGTGTCTATTTTTTACGGTTCTGGAATCCACCCTGCGAGCTGAACATCGCTGTTATATATTAGATTTTAATTATAATGTTCGGGATTTTTGATACAATGGAAGGAGCGAATTCATCATTTTTAACAATAACAACTCCGCGGTTCCTTCTCACGTGGCATATGCCAAATTCCTTTCGGGGTCTCAGTTTGGAATTGTGAGATAATTAAAGGGCCAAAAGTGATCCCTCCTTACACTGAGTTCCATATGCTACCCAAAGTTCTGACGCTTTGAGCTGGTGGAATCAGAAAAGCAAATGTCTCACTAAAATATTGCTACATGTATTGATGGTAAAAAGGAAAGCACCATTTAGAAGGGATGGATGCTGCCATTACATCAGGTTTAAAAGTCAGTGGAATAAAAACCCCTTCAAACCCCGCTTTATAAAGAGAAGAATAGGGTTTACATGGGGTATACATTACTTTGCTTATTTTGCTCTAAAACATAGATTGTGGATACTCGTTAGAACCGCCTCAATGAGGCGGTTCTAACGAGCACCCACTTTCTATGTTTGGACTGGAAATAAGAACAAAAAAATAAAACTTTTATCTGAAAAATGCTAATTCTAAAGATAATCAATCGTAATGATTGTGTTTTTAAAAAAAGGCAATTTTTATAACGCCACGATTATAAAAATCGATCTTATTTATAGATGGTAACACATTTAGTACTGATACTAATATTCTGATGTGGCCCTTTTTTCCTGGTTATGAACCAGTTCTAAGCAATGTGGATAAAGTCTCTTGCTCAAGCAAACAACAGTTGGCGCTTGCGGGGATCGAACCGGCTGCCTCTCGATCTCAAATCCGATGCTTCCCCTGCACCACAGCACCGTATAATTGCGAAAAGTATCATAGATTTTCATAAAATCGATATTTCAAACAGTGAAAATGCGATTTTTATTTTTCACTGTTTGTGAATTCTCTGTTGTCAATTAGCTATACGTTATCAATGTGTGTCAGAAATTACGTCACGCACGTTTTCACGTCATTCAGACGTTGATGGCGTCAACTTTAACACCTACGCAACGTAAATAATGCACGCGACGCCAAACGAGCTTAGCAACCGCGGGCAATACTTGAATTCAAATTTCAAGCCGGAACCATTTGATAGTGACATTCCAAGCTGTTTTATAGGTGCTAACTAATATTACATCCAGTTAGTCGGCCTCGGTAGCTCAGTCGGATGCGCGTCTGACTGGTGATCAGAAGGACGCGGGTTCGACTCCCGCCGGGGTCGGCAACATTCTTTCGTGGAGATTGATCATGAAATCTTTTCTACGGTCATTCTCTCCCTTCCGCTGATTCAAGAAGGGCAGTTGTCAGTTTCTGGCGAAAGAATGTGCACTGTACTGGTTAACCGCTTACGGTTCACTGCCCAGGAAAGTGTGGATAGGTAAACTGACCGGCTCAAAAATGACCTAAATAGTGTTGACTGGGCCGTTAAACTCCAAAACAAACAAACAAATTACATCCAGTTAACACGCTGAACACCTCTAAATCGACGCGAAACCACCATGGAATAAGTTTGTTCCCTGTGTCGACGGCTGACGATTTAAAAATGCATTATCAATTACAGTTTAAAGCAAACAAGAAACAGAAAATTTGATTTTTTTTTTTTTCAGTGAAAGATCAATATGCATTTCACTCACGAATACCAAAAGAAGTATTTAACGACGTTCTTAACGACGTTGCGTTTACTAATGGCGGAGTATTGACATTTTTTAAAAAAAAAATCGCGAATAAAATGCGTTGTAAAAAGCATATGATTAACAGAATCTTGCATTCGTGTTCATAATTATTAAATTTATCAAACTCGTTGAGGAAAAGGGATAAAATGCGAGGCGATTCGCCTCGCAGTTTATCCCTTTTCCTCAACGAGTTTAATAAATTCAGTAATACATGAACACTCGTGTAAGATAAATGAAAACTTGTCCATATTCCACCGTTATGAATTCAATGGTGAAATGAGACTTTCAGAAACAAACCAATTCAGACACAGATGGCTGGCTTTGAAACCCGCGAAAAATGACTTAATTACAGATAACTTAAAATACAAACAAAATGAAACAAGTCCTAATAATTGTTAATTTATGGCCAAAATTATGTTAACACCGAGCAATGATAATTACACGCTTGTCCTTGTTTTGTTAAACTATGGTACAAATTACCCTTAACATGCATCATGCTTTGTTTTATATTTTTCTCCATCAACCCCCTCCCCCTCTACCACCACCACCAAACAAAAGTACCTAAATTCTGGGATAACGCACCCATGTAATTTATTGCTCACGTAAATATGTATTTATTTATTTATTTATTTATTTATTTATTTATTTATTTATTTATTTATTTATTTAATTTTTTTGCATAAAAAGTCTTCTATATTTTATTTGCCGTTTCAGCTATTATCTGTTTGTAGTACTATTCACGCACAAATAACACTATATAGTACAAGATTTGATAATATGACTTTCTTCTGGATCCCATTATTTTTAACGAAGATTGTAGGTATCCTGTTAAAATACAATCTTCGTTAAAAATAAATTATTTGAGTTTTTAGCTTTTTTTAGCAGATCTTAGTTTAAACTTTAATTAATTTGTATAGTTTAAACAATAAAATTCATAAGAATACATATAGAAACAGTAAATACTGAGGGTTCATGACAAAACATAGAAAGACAAAACATAGACCGGACATAACATAGACGCGACAAAAGACAGAACAACACAACATAGAAAAATAAGATAGAAAAAACATAGAAAAAACGTAGAAAAAAAAAACGTAGAAAAAAAAAAAATCAAAAACAGAGAAAATTTTATTAACACGCTAATATATAGCATATACATATTTTTTGATTCGTGATCCGCAATATTTTGTACAAAAAAGCCTTCATAGCCAATTTGAGGCTTTCCTTTTTGCGTTTGTAAAAGTTTCATTGCCGACTGTTCCGACCAACTATTCAAAACTTTATGACCAGTAAATAACGGTTTTCAAAAAAACATAACTCATGTAAAAAGAAGGAAAGAATGAAAAAGTGAACACATAATACAGGTACTCTTCAATAAAAAACAGCAATACAGGTACTTTAATAGTCATGATAACGGTAAGTTGACTGAAGCGAAACAGTAAGCGGATATAGAATAACTAATCACTGATTGTTTGATGCAAAACTGATCGGGTGCGACAAAAGGTAGATAACTTTCTTTCTTTTGTCGTTCTGTTAATTGTCTTTCTATTAATTGTCGCTTCTGCCTTATGGCGCGTCTATGTTATGTCGGCTCTTCCTTTTGTCTTTCTATGTTTTGTCGGATACCGACTCAGGTTATATATCAATGTAACAACATGAGGGTTAATATTATAATCAGTGACTCGAGGACAATCGAGATTTGGACACACGAGTTTCCGCATATAGCTACAGTGAAAATTCGATGGCTCGAACCCGATGGCTCGCTTACCATGGCTGATTCTAACCCGGCCTTGAGCCCCTATGAAATTCTTTGTGTCGGGCCTTGTAAGATATAGTTAAGATATTTATGAAAACGTTTGTTGGGTATGCTCATTAAATCCCTCTGGATGAGGCGATTCTAATGAGTACACTCAGCATGCTTTTATTTTATATAAGCACTATGCCTCTACGAATAACCCTCAGTGGCTCGAACTGTCCCTGTTTCGAACACATTTTCATGGTTCCAAAGAAGCTCGAGCATTGCGCGCATATAGATTATTTCACTTTGGCCATATCTATTGCGACTATATCACCGCTACGCCACGTTAAACGGCTCCTATAGTCTGGGTGGATATATGGCATTATAAATAATAACAGAACAACCCATGTATCTGACTTTCAGAGTTAGACTAAACATCGACGTGTAACGTGGAATCAACGTCGACGGCAAAATATAAAGTTTCATGAAGCTGTTTGGATGCTAACGCTTGCGCACCCAGATTCTTGTTCTTATAATGCGCAAGTATTTCAAAATTATTAATATAATGTTATTAATCAAGTAATTTCGTATTGGCCCAGTTACAGGTCTGAGGTCTGCTGTATTGGCCCGAGGCCGTAGGCCGAGGCCAATACAGCTGACCGAGGACCTGTAACTGGGCCAAATACGGAATTACTTGATTCATGACAATTTTATTAATTGACACAATTAAAACCATGATTATTGATTTTTGATCTCCATGTTAAATACGGATGATCTCCGCAAATACAGGATAGTCAATTAATAATAGCGCTTATTGATGCGTTTTCTTTTTTGATGATATCAATAACTTTGAATAATTTTCTGAATTCCGTAACATTTGTTTCGTTCATTAATGTGCTGAATTTCAGTATATTTGGATTTCTTAAGTAATAAGGCTTAATGTATTTATATCGCCGATCTTCAAAAAAAAAAAAAAAAAAAAAAAATACACTTCAAAATATCGTGGTACTCGTCGCCAACGTCGTCGGCACAAAGCCTGCAGGTTCTCTCATTTACATGTAATGGCGTGTTATTCCAGCGACCAGTCTCAAGAAAAACAAACAAAACAGGTCCGTGGCGGGGTAAGCACATCCGCCCGCATATATATACTTAAAAAATAGACCACTCAACAAGCTGGGGAAACAGACCAAACAATGTAAAAATGTACATACGTTACATAAATATACAAAAATCAAATAAAAAAAAAAAATAAATAAAAAAAAATACCAATATCAAAATTGACCCTTTCCTGCTCTGACACGGTTCGGCATATTGACACGCAAAAAATTATAAGGTCGAGTAGAAGACAAAATGGACCGACTGCAGCGGACTTACGATAGACACGGACGGACGGGGCTGGAGCCGAGCGATGGTCTCCCCATTCACCGGCAACGTGGAATGGGGATACCACCGAACGGCTACGGTGTAGTGTCAGAATGGATTCGTTCCCTGGGACCCCGCCAGCTGACGACCCGTGACACGGGGAAACTGGAAACAACAACAACAACAATGCCTGTTCGACAGATCAGAGAAATATGTATTCATTTCGAATTTATCTTTAAAAAATCGATAATTTATACGACTTGAAGACTTGTCTACCAACGAATTCCAGTTTTGGAGGTATTGGTCTTTGAGTATTTGATTAAACGTTTTTTTTCAAACCATTTAGAATTTATCTGGATGGGAGAATCCAATCGGTTTGAACATACCATTTGATTTATATTACTTAGCCATTTCGACTTGCATCTTCCGTTTTTATTTAAACAATAGCCGATAGTATATATTGATGCTGCTCTTTCATTTTGGCATTCTCATTACTTACCATTACGAAAACGTGCCTATACAAATACATTGTAAACTTCATCGCCGAAAAAATGAAATTTTTAAGATGAAAAATTGTGATTTTTTTCTTATTTCTGCTCAAAATATCGATTATGAGTACTCGTTAGACCCGCCTCATCGAGGCGGTTCCAACTAGTACCCACAATTTATATTGTAGAGCAAAAATAAGAAAAACAAGGTTTACCCCTGCAAACCCCAGTTTTACTATGTAAAAATAGGGTTCGAGGGGGTCAAAATTATATAGGGGTGTTTTCGTGATGTTTAGTCCAGAAGGAAACCATTCTGCTTTGCATGTCAATAGAAAGTGAAAATGTACCTAATTCTTCGTTAGAACCTCTTTTTTTTACGGAGTAGAACGAAATTATATGAGGAAAAGCTACAGCAATGTACATATACTGAGTAACCATTTTAGTAAAAAAAAAAATGAATGTAATGTATTACCTTATATCTATTACTTACAGTAGAACTTCGATGGCTCGAACACTGATGGCTCGTTTACCATGGATGTGTCGAACCTATTCTTGAGCCCCTAGCGAAGTCCTCTACATAAGAAATAGTGGGGGATAATTAAGGAGATTTTAGTCTTTTATCTTGCAAATGTATGCTGTGTGTACTCATTAGAATCGCCTCGATGAGGCGATTCTAATGAGTACACACAGCATGCATTTTCATTATAGAACACCGAAAAGATGTCTAAAAGTATCTCGTTATGCCTCCTGACAGAAACTTCAGTGGCTCGAACTTCCCCTGTTTCGAACAGATTTTCGAGGTCCCAAAGTTGTTCGAGCCATTGAAGTTCGACTGTATATTTATTTACATTATTTTCAATCAATTATGTGACAAAAATCTGGTTTGAGGTCTTAAATTGAAACAAGAAAACAAATGCACGCAGTTTTCCTATGGACAGCGGAAGAGCGCCGTGGACACCATTACGTCGTCATCGTCAATCATATTGGAGAGCATCATAGTTTATTTTGACGTCACTTAATAACCGTATGACGTCCGGCGTGAGTGTCAGTGTATTCACTGAGGTATGGACAACATTGCGCCACAATAGTAAAATATATGGCCCTCTGAAAATGCACTGAGAATGTCCTCGATGATGTTGATTGGCTTAATGGTTTTGCACTTATATTGTTGTGTATTGTAAAGTTACTACAGTAAAATTCCTATATTAAGACCACCTTTGGGACTGTTCAAAAGTGATCTTTAAGACCACTTTTGAGCAGTCCCAAAGGTGGTCCCTTACCAGGGGCACTGTATGCAGAATAACTTCACCCCTCTAAATTAGCTTTTTAAAGCAGAATTAGTCTACAGTTTAGGTGGTCTTAATAGTGGAATTTCGCTGTATATGAATCCATCACGAAAACACGCCTACATATAAATTTGACCCCTTTAAACCCCACTTATATATAGTAAAACTGGGGTTTACAAGGTTATACATTATTTTTCTTATTTCTGCTTAAAAACATAAATTGTGGGTACTCGTTAGAACCACCTCAACAAGTACCCACAATCTGTGTTTTGAGCAGAAATATGAAAAATATTGTTTTTTTTTTTTTCTTCTGAAATTTGGCTATTTTTGGTGGTAAAATTCCCAATATATTTGAATAGGCGTGTTTTCGTAATGCAGATTGCACGACCCGCAGAAAAAGCAACCGACTGAAGTCGGTTGGTTTTCTAAGAGTGCCCTAAAATCACCGTGTCATTCGGTCAGTCTGTCCGTCCGTCCGTATTGGTGATAGTGACTTAACCGATTGGAATATTTAAATAATTTTGGGCATACTGATAGATATCAATGAGATCTAACCAATGAACTTGGCAAATATTACATTCCATTTAGTATAGCCTCGCCGAGGCGAAAAATGTGAAAATTTTCGAACTGCTTCTTCTCGGAAACCGTTGGGCCGATTGAAGTCAAATTTCATATGGAGCCTCTATGGGATGGGTAAAACCAAAATTTGCTCACGGGGTCCAGGTCACATGACCAAAATTGCCACCGAACCATATATGGTAAAAACCCTTCAAAAATAGTCTTCTCCAGAACCACTGGGCAGATTTCCACGAAACTTGATAAATGGCATCTGGGACGTAGGCCCATCATTAAGTGCTCAAATGGTGACCCTGGGTTGACCTTGACATTCTTTGTGCCTAGGTCAAACTTTGACACATTTGCTTTTGTATTGGGAAAGTAAGAATGCATTTTATCCTGCAAACGATTCAGAATACAGTACTAAAGTATAAGATATATTTTTGCTCCTTACGATAAGGCAAATTTATTGCGGGAACCGTTTTAGGTCCAGGTCACATGACCAAAATGGCCGCCATACCAATATATGGTAACACTCATAAAGCTAAAAGCATCCGGCGGGTCGTGCACTTCAGCTGAAGCACTGGTTTATGTTATTGATATCCATACGAGTAAAAATTATTTGAATGAAATCCAGGTAATGGTAATTTATAGCCCCGCTATGTTTGTCCCTGTGACGTCAGAGTGGTGTGTAAAAAAGGTTACCAGTGTAACATCTGGACGGGGCTAGTATGCGGGGAGATTAGCAAAGAGATCATATGCTACAGAACGCGGTTTCTGATGAGGGTCTACACTGTTTACTTAAAATACAAGATTTTTTAAAATGGTTGAACGAAACAGTCTAAGCCTCATTTGAAGACTAATTAGCGCATTACGCAAACGCGCCTATATAATTTTGATACCCTTAAACCACACTTTTATATAGAAAAACTGGGGTTTACAGGGGTATACATTATCTTTCTTATTTCTGCTCAAAACATAGATTGTGGGTACGCGTTAGAACCGAGGCGGTTCTAACGAGTACCCACAATTATTGTTTTGAACAGAAATAAGAGAAAAATCACGATTTCATCTTAAAATTTACTCTTTTTCGGCGGTAAAATTTACAACGTATTTTCATAATGAAGACTTTTTAAAATGGTTAAACGACCCTGTCTTAGTTTCAGTTGAAGAGAGACAATCGACCCACCAGTGTACCAGTGTTTTTTTTTTTTTTTTTTTTTCCACCACAAGTTTGTGTAATGATCATCCTTTAAACATCGTGTACTAGTGGACTCTTCCGTTGCTATATGTTGGACAAGTCCATTTGTCATATAAGGGATGGTAGGCCTATTTTTCGTTTTTATTCTATTTTTGATGGAATATTCTGTTACCAAATAGTGCAGGCCCTGATCAGACGCCGCGTTCTGCGGCGTCTGATCTGGGGCTGCATTGTTTGCCAAGGAATCCCTTTTAGGGATTTCCCGCCTATATTGGGTTAATTGAAATAGAGAAATGGGTATTTACAAGTATTTTATCGTCGGGTGCATTAATTACGTTAGGTCGGCGCTTTGTACGAACATAATGGACGCGAATCCATTCAGCTTTCAAAATTATATGACAGCCCAAATTTGTTAGATTCGACCGGATGTTGATTTCAGTTTTCCCTGAACGTTTACAAACTGACATATTTGCTAATTTTCAAAGTTTCTGACGATCACCAACGATGACCTGCCATCGAACTGACACGAGAAAATGTGCTTTATTACGACTCCCGTTGAGCATGTACATCACGTTAACACGTCGGTGTGATGAATACCCCACTAAACCCCACTTTGTATGGAGAAAAATGGGGTTTAATTTGTATGCATAGGTTGTGGGTTCTCGCTAGAACCGCCTCAATGAGGTGGTTCTAACGAGCACAATCAACCTATGTTTGTAGTAAAAATAAGAGACATATCACAAATTGTCATCAGAAAATTTGTCAAAGAAAGCACCATGTTACACACCGCCCCCGCCCATCGGGGCTTGGAGAAATAGATTGGGCTGCACGATGCTTCCGCGCAGAGCTGATGCCGACCGCACATGAGTACTGGCAATCCGCTTAGAACGTCTGGAAGCCTGTCCAGGAAAACTGCTGCGAGTCGGCCCGTCCATGCATATATATGGTTTCATTGGGCGGCAGGGATTGAGAAGTCATTTCATCTCAATGTCGGGTAAAAGTCCCACAAAATTGGAAGCAACGTCTCCAAAATGACCTAAATAGTGTTGACTGGGACGTTAAATCTCAAATCAAACAAAAATCATTCAAGTTGGTATGTGCTTTTATCAGCATCATCCGTTTTATTTGTACACGGGTGTGTTATCGTAATGTTTTACAAAGGAAATTAAAGTCATGACAACACTGATTGGTCAAATTGTCTCTGAGTGCAGGCTGGGAGAATGGTTCTGAACTGAGAATCATACTGTTTCGTTTAACACTTAAATACCAGTATTTTTGACAACTTGAAGTGTAGACCCTGATCAGACACTGCATTCCGATGCCCCAGTACACTGGCCAAGTCCATCTTTTTGATACACGAAATTAGCCCCTTTTACACAACGCTCTGACGTCAAGCGCTGCTCTTGGTCAGCAACAGCAAGATGGAAGAGTCTGTAGCTGGTAACTTTGGATTGTTTGTTTGTTTGATTTAAGGTTTAACGTCCCCGTCAACACTGTAAAGGTCATTTTGGAGACGTTGCTTCCAATTTTGTGGGACTTTTACCCGACATTGAGGTGAAATGACATCTCAAGCCCTGTCGCCCAATGAAACCAATAGGGTTTATTAAAGCATGGACGGTCCGCCTCGCACCGCGGTTCCTGGACAGGCTTAGATCCTCTAAGCGGTTTACCAGTACTAGTGTGCGGGCCGGATTCAGCTCTGCGTGGAAACATCATGCAGCCCATATATTTCTTCAAGCCCCTATGGGCGGGGGCCTAACTTTGGATTGAAAAGTGACATGAATACATACACTACGTAGAGTGTACCAGTACAAAATCCTATGATTAGGTTTATATCGGCGCGAAAAATATATGGCCTTGCAAGTCTGGGAAATATTCTCTTTGATAATTTGTAAACCTGCACGAGACTGAAAGTGAATACATTTTTTCATGACTTTTATTTTGGTACAAAAAGAGTTTAAAAAATAACTTGATCTCATAATGTGCGCTCCTTTTCGGCATGCGACGTCTCCATAATTGGGTGTCACCGCGTTGACAACAATAATAAACAAGAAATAACCAGTTGTGGTAAACTGTTACGCAAAATCTCACCTCAACAGCTAAGCTCTTGCAGCGAATCTGACACATTTGCTAATGTGACATTAATGAGTCGAGGTCACAAGAAATCTACGCTGTTTCTTGTATCCGAGTACTGTTCATACTGATCACCACATACCGTAAAAATCCTAAAAATCTGGACACCTTAGGGACTTCCTGTAATTCTCCTAAACTAAAGTTAATGTTCTGCTCTGTCATGTTCTGGCAAATTTAATGTTCAGCTTACTCATGGCTAGATTGACAGAAAAGACATTGGACTAATAACATTGGAAGTAAGGAACTGGAATTAATGTTTCTGTCTCAGATTTGAGTCAAGGTTTCCTAACAAGCTTTCCTCCAAAGTTTGTACTAAACTTATAACTCTATTATTATTATTATTATTATTGAATTCCAGGGGAATTCCAGGGGTCGTGTGTTCGTTTGTTTGTTTGGTTGGAGGGTTAAACGTCCCCGTCAACATCGTATTTAGGTCATTTTGGAGACGCTGCTTCTAATTTTCATCACGAAAACACGCCCATATAATTTTTACCCCCTTGAACCCCACTTTTATATAGTAAAACTGGGGCTTACAGGGATTTACCTTATTTTTCTTATTTCTGCTCTAAAATATAGAT
The DNA here is from genome assembly GCA_963580285.1 of Lucinisca nassula. Classification (NCBI taxonomy): domain Eukaryota; kingdom Metazoa; phylum Mollusca; class Bivalvia; order Lucinida; family Lucinidae; genus Lucinisca; species Lucinisca nassula. The sequence goes on along the minus strand of OY757018.1, from coordinate 108,940,826 downwards.
TGTGGGTACTCGTTAGAACCGCCTCGATGAGGCGGTTCTAACGAGTACCCATTATTTATGTTTGGAGCAGAATAAGAAAAATATCGGAATTTTTTATTTGAGTGATAAGTTTTCACACAATTTATATTTTGAGCGGAAATAAGGAAAATATCACATTTTTTTTCATCTTAAAATTTTAGTTTTTTTCGGCGGTAAAGTTTACAATGTACTTTTGTAGGCGTGTTTACGTAATGGGAACACGAACATAAATTAATATCACTATAATGAAAACGTCACAGGCGGAAAACCAAAAGGACAGTAACTTTCCCACAACATGGCCAAACGGCTAGCCAAAAGAATAAGATAATAACAATACACACAAGAAAAGACGAACTATAACAATTGTAAACCACGACAGAAGAACCATCTTGGAATGGTGTGTAAGATTTTTTTGACTCGGGGCTTAAATCGATTTCACGTGGCCACAATCCTCGCCCTGGGTTCTGTCGCAGTTTAGACAACAGTTTTGTTTAGTGCCATTCACATGGACGCGATGTATTCTGTCTGAAAGTCGACTTTGCAGGAATCATTTCAAAGGATGGGGTTATGTTTGAAAGGTATAGGTAAGATGCAGTAGTTTACACCTATCCATGCCTCTTCTCGAGGATACCTTCATTGCCTTACTGTGGGTCACTGATGAGGCTTAATTGGCCAAAACTAACACATATGGCTCCGAAAAAAACTTTTACACACAACGGTGTTTAGTTCTGTGTTGTCGTCCTTGCTTCCAAACAAATATCTTTTAAGGGGAATGGGAACACCTGGTAGATTTTTCCGCCATTTTTCAAAGGTAGACATCTTTCGGGACTTTCTGTGTGCTTTTTTGTATGCCCTGTCCCACTGAAAAAAAGGGTCTACTATTAAAGGAAAGAATTTGCTCCTCAGGAGCAAATTCTTTCATTTAAGAGTTGACATCTATTGACATGGCAGACAAAAATACTTTTGCAGGAGTTGCCTCCCTGAAGATGTCATCATTCCCCATAATAGAATATTTGTTCTGTCCTTTTAAACACCTTCCACCGGCCGTAAAATCAACGACAAACCACTTGCAGCTTTTTTACAGCCACAATTTTACAGTTCCTGCAGAACTTTTTCAAGAATGATCTCGCAGGTGGATTAACCGGAAATGGCACGGTAACAAACACTTCTACCCCGCCTTCCTTATTGTCATATCTTGTCTTTCTCCGAACTTTCTCGTAAATAATCTGCGGGTGTGCTTGGTTACATTGGTTAAAATTAGTAGTCCCACAGAATAGTAGCTGATTCACCTGGACCTGCAAATTGCGTGTATTTTTTTCTTTACTAATATTTTAGTACATAAGGCATTGCCTTTGAAGATTCTGATCAATGCCATTCTGGCATCCTTGGGTATTTTTGGATATGTCCAACATGTCCGTCAAAACAGTATGCAATTACACAATGCTACCAAAACAGGGATCTGAACAGTTTCTGAGATATTGTGCCTTTTATTGGGTGGAGGGGTGGGGCATGGCCTTGGGCAAATCCCATGGGACCCCCAGGTTGGTGTCACTGAATGCGTCTTATCATAAGAAACAAGATTTGCGATGGGGATCTGAAAGGTTTCTGAGATATATCGCCTTTTATGAAGTGGAGGGGTGGGGCATGGTCCCGGCACACCCGGGAGACCCCAGGTTTATATCACTGAATGTGTCTTATCATAAGCAGCAAGAATATATATGGTTTAGGGGTGGGGATCTGAACGGCTTCTGAGATATTGGGCCTTTTACGAAGTGGAGTGGGTGGGGCATGGCCCGGGCACTTCCAAGGGGACCCCAAGGTCGTGTCACTGAATGCGTCTTATTAGAAGAATATGCTTTATGGGTGGGGATCTGAATTGTTTCTGACATACATGTATATGGCCTTTTATGCACTGGAGAGGATGGGTACTCCCAAGTTAGCATTAAAGCATGTGGCTGAAAGAAGTTCCCTCAAGGAATATTTCTATAAAAGTTTGTCAAAATATCTGCAAAGGTTTGGCAGAAAATGCTTTTTTTCTATTTTCCCCATTATAAGTCTATGGAAACTCTATAAGTTGCCTAGCAAACAGATTAATGAGCCGAATTTCATTAACAAGAGGGCCATGATGTCCCTGGATCGCTCACCTGATCCATAGAGTAACAAGTGGGCCCCGGGGTGGGCCATTATTGACCCCAGGACTATAATGTGCATAATGTTGAGGGAGGTCTAAAAAGGTGCAGCTTCATACCAAGTATCAACGAAGGATATAGATTGAACAATCTTGTCAAAGGTCCACTAGATGAAGCTACACACCAAATATCAAAGACCTGGGCCTTGCGGTTTCAGAGAAGAAGATTTTTTTTAAAGATATTCCCAACATAAGCCTATGTAAAACCAAATGGCCCCGGGGCGGGGACATTTTTGGCCTCAGGGCTATAATTTAAACAATCTTGATAGAGGTCCACTAGATGGAGCTTCACACCAAATATCAAATACCAGGTCATTGGTGTTTCAGAGAAGAAGATTTTCAAAGATTATCTCTATATAAGTGTAAAACCAAAGGGCCACGGCGCAGGAGCATTTGTGACCCGAGGGCTATAATTTGAACAATCTTGGTAGAAGTCCACTAGATGAAGCTCCATACCAAATATCGAAGACATGGGCCTTGCAGTTTCAGGGAAGAAGATTTTTATAAATTGCACTATATAAGTCTAAGTAAAACCAAAGGGTCTCAGCGCGGAGGCAATGTAGCCCCCAGGGCTATAATTTGAAAAATCTTGATAGAGGTCCACCAGATGAAATGTCACACCAAATATCAAAGAACTAGGCCTTGTGGTTTCACAGAAGAAGATTTTTAAAGATTTTCCCAATATAAGTCTATGTAAAACCAAAGGGCCCGAGGCGGGGGCATTTTTGGTCTCAGAGCTATGATTTGAACAATCTTGGTAAAGGTCCACTAGATGTAGTTTCATATCAAATATAAAAGACTTAGGCCTTGTGGTTTCAGAGAAGAAGATTTTCCAAGATTTTCCCTATATAAGTCTATGTAAAACCAAAGGGCCCCGGAGCGGGGGCATTTTTGGCCTCAGGGCTATAATTTGAACAATCTTGGTAGAGGTCCACAAGATGAAGCTTCATACCAAATATCAAAGACCAGGGCCTTGGGGTTTCAGAGAAGAAGCTTTTTAAAGATTTTCCCTATATAAGCCTATGTAAAGCCAAATGGCCGCGGGGCGGGGGCATTTTTGGCCCCAGCACTATAATTTGAACAATCTTGATAGGGGTCCACTAGATGAAGCTTCGTACCAAATATCAAAGACCTGGGTCGTGCGGTTTCAGAGAAGAAGATTTTTAAAGATTCTTACTATATAAGCCCATGTAAAACCAAAGGGTGGGGGCATTTTTGGCCCCGGTGTAACAGGCCGGTTCTTCTCCCCAGTCAGTTTTTTCCCCGGGGAAGAACTGGGCCGGCTAGTCAGTTTCTTCCCCACCCAGTCATTTTCTTTCCCACTTGAAATGTTTTTAGAACCACAGTGAACGAGTAATTTATGCCTCACAAATTGTCAAAAATTCGAAAAGAAACCTTTCTGAATTAGTTTTGAGTCTTTACAGCTTGAATGGCAAAATTTTCTATATGCCATACAATATATGGAGATCCATGGAAATTTTCATCCCAATTCCAGTATCTATGATTAAATTTCTTAGCTTTTTATGACATTAATTGGTATTAACTAAACAGATATATTAAGCAACAACTCTTTAGTGCTCCAATCTACATATAATTTGGAGAGTGGGGGTGGGGAAGAACTGGGCCGGCCCAGTTCTTCCCCACCCCAGATTTTTCTGTTTACTAAAAATTCTTGTGATAAATTTTCTTCACTTTTAAAGACATAAATTGGTAGTAACTACAGAGATATAGTAGGCAACAAATGTTTGGCCCTTAAATTTCAATAGAATTCAGAGACTGGGGGGTGGGGAAGAACTGGGCCGGCCCAGTGCTTCCCCACACAAGATGTTTCTGTTTACTAATAATTCTTGTGATAAATTTCCTTTGCTATTTAGGACAAAAATGGTATACACTAAAAAGATATAATAAATAACAAATGTTTGGAGCTCTAATATCAATAGAATTTGGGGGCTGGGGTGGGGAAGAACTGGGCCGGCCCAGTTCTTCCCCACCCGCGTAGTTTCTACTAATAATTCTGGTGATAAATTTCCTTTGCTTTTTAAGACATTAATTGGTATGAACTAAACAGATATAATAAGCAATGAATGTTTGGAGCTCAAATCTTAATAGAATTTGGAGACTAGGGATGGGGAAGAACTGAGCCGGCCCGTTTCTTCCCTGCCCCAGATTTTTTTTTGTTTACTAAAATTCTTGTGATAAATTTTCTTCACTTTTAAAGACATAAATTGGTATTAACTAAACAGATATAATAAGCAAAAAATGTTTAGCACTTAAAGTTCAATAGAATTCGGAGACTTGGGGGTGGGGAAGAATTGGGCCGACCTGTTTCCTCCCCACCCTTGGGTAGTGTTGTACAGTTATGTCAGTTCTATTGCTGAAGATGTCTTTGGTGGGGAAGAACTTGGCCGGTCCGTTTCTTTCCAACCTTTGGTAAGTGTTGTCTGTTGTTAAAGGTGTCTGGGGTGGGGAAGAACTTGGCCGGCCCATTTCTTCCCCACCCCTGGTAAATGATGTACTGTTAAGTCAATTATGACGTTTAAGGTATCTGGGGTAGGGAAGAAATGGCCTGCCCATTGCCCATTTCTTCCCAACCCTTCGGTAGTGTTGTCGCTGAAGATGTCTGAGGTGGGGAAGAACTTTGGCGACTCGATCCTTCCCCACCCTTGGGTAGTGATGTACAATTAAATCAATTATGACGTTTAAGGTGTCTGTGGCTGAGAAGAACTAGGCCGGCCCAGTCCTTCCCTACCCCCAATATCCAAATTCTATTTTAATTTGAGCTCCAAACAGTTGTTGTTTATTATATAGAGTTTATTACTCAGCCGATTCTAAATATGGGGTTTATAAACCGAGGGAGGTTGAACATCCAATAAAGACACGAGTGCGCTTGCGCACGAGTTTCTTTCACGAGGTTTATAAATCCCATATTTAGAATCGGCTGAGTCAATAAACTATATATTACATGCATTTTATAGAGCTGATGGATCATTTTGCATCTAATTCTGTTACAGCTCACTGTTAACATACAGTCTATGCAAAAGGTAGTGCGCGCAGTGACACATAAGCTGACTGAAACAAAATGTATAGACGCCATCTTGAAAGCGGTGCCTATTGTAATGCATGAAAATAGAAGAAATAAAGTATTATAGTGATAAAACAATTAAAAATACGAGAGAACGGTAAACAAACGTACCCCTCATTCAGTAGTTATGTCCAGATAATCTTCATTACAACATTGCATCCTACTCGAACGTCACGCATTCTGAACGTCTGTTGATATCTTCTCAGACGCCATTGAGATGACGTCATGATTAACGTCGACGTGCCTGAACTTTCCCGCGTTTGAATATAGCGATTTCATTGCAAAAGCAGTACCTTGTTTCTTGTGTCAAAAGTAGTTCCAGCTACAAAGATTTATTTTTCCGGCTAAGAGGAAATATTTCTCCTTAGCTAAAAGGAAAATATCATGTTTATGTCTGATAGAAATCATGGTATTTCTCTGTTATGCATGTAATATATCATTTTAGTTTATGTCTTAAAAGGCAAAGAAAATCTATTACAAGAATTATTAGTAAACAGAAGCATCTGGGGTGGGGAAGAACTGGACCGGCCCAGTTCTTCCCCACCCCAAGTCTCCAAATTCAATTTAGATTTGAGCGTCAAACAGTTTTTACTTATTATATCTGTTTAGTTAATACCAATTTATGTCTTTAAAAGCGAAGAAAATTTATCACAAGAATTTTTTGTTAAGGGAAAATCTTGGGTAGGGAAGAAACGGGCCGGACCAGTTCTTACCCACCCCCAGTCTCCAAATTCTATTTAGATTTGAGCTACAAACATTTGTTGCTTATTATATCTTTTCAGTTTATCCCGATTTATGTCTATAAAAGCGAAGAAAATTTATCACAATAATTTTTTTAAACAGAAAATCTGGGGTGGGGAAGAAACGGGCCGGCCCAGTTCTTCCTCACCCCCAGTCTCCAAATTCTATTTAAATCTGAGCCCCAAACATTTGTTGTTTTTTTTTATATCTTTTTAATTTATACCAATTTATGCCTTAGAAAGCGAAGAAAATTTATCACAAGAATTTTTTGTAAACAGAAAAATCTGGGGTGGGGATGAAACGGGCCAGCCCAGTTCTTCCCCACCCCCAGTGTCCAAATTCTATTTAGATTTGAGCTCCAAACATTTGTTGCTTATTATATCTTTTTAGTTTATACCAATTTATGTAATAATAACAATGCAGAAAACTTATCACAATATTTCTTTGTAAACGGAAAAATCTGGGGTGGGGAAGAAACGGGCCGGCGCATTTCTTCCCCGCCACAAGTCTCCAAATTATATTTAGATTTGAGCTCCAAACATTTGTTGCTGATTATATTTTTTTAGTTTATGCCGATCTATGTCTTAGAAAGCGAAGAAATTTTTTCACAGGAATTTTTTATAAACAGAAAATTCTGGGGTGGGGAAGACACGAGCCGGCCCAGTTCTTCCCCACCCCCAGTCTCCAAATCCTATTTAGATTTGAGCTACAAACATTTGTTGCTTATTATATCATTTTAGTTTATACCAATTAATGACTTAAAAAGCGAAGAAAATTTATCACAAGAATTTTTTGTAAACAGAAAAATCTGGGGTGGGGAAGAAACGGGCCGGCCCAGTTCTTCCCCACCCCCAGTCTCCAAATTCTGTTTAGATTTGAGCTCCAAACATTTGTTGCTTATTATATCTTTTTAGTTTATACCAATTTACGTCTTAAAAAGCAAAGAAAATTTATCACAAGAATTTTTTGTAAACAGAGAAATCTTGGGTGGGGAAGAAATGGGCCGACCAGTTCTTCCCCACCCCCCAGTCTCCGAATTCTATCTAGATTTGAGCTCCAAACATTTGTTGCTTATTATATCTTTTAGTTTACACCAATTCATGTCTTAAAAAGCGAAGAAAATGTACCACAAGAATTTTTTGTAAACAGAAAGATCTGGGGTGGGGAAGAAATGGGCCAGCCCAGTTCTTCCCCACCCCCAGTCTCCAAATTCTATTTAGATTTGAGCTCCAAACATTTGTCGCTGATTATATCTTTTTAGTTTATACCGATTTATGTCTTAAAAAGCGAAGAAAATTTATCACAAGAATTTTTTGTAAACAGAGAAATCTGCGGTGGGGAAGAAATGGGCCGGCCCAGTTCTTCCCCACCCCCAGTCTCCAAATTTTATTTAGATTTGAGCTCCAAACATTTGTTGCTTATTATATCTTTTTCGTTTATTCCAATTGATGTCTCAAAAAGCGAAGAAAATTTATCAGAATAATTTTTTGTAAACAGAAAAAACTGGGGTGGGTAAGAAACGGGCCGGCCCAGTTTTTCCCCGCCTCAAGTCTCCAAATTCTATTTAGATTTGAGCTCCAAACATTTGTTGCTTATTATATCTTTTTAGTTTTTACCGATCTATGTCTTAAAAAGCAAAGAAAATTTATCACAAGGAATTTTTGTAAACAGAAAAATCTGGGGTGACGGAGGCCCAGTTCTTCCCCAACCCCAGTCTCCAAATTCTATTTAGATTTGAGCTCAAAATATTTGTTGCTTATTATATCTTTTTAGTTTATACCATTTTTTGTCTTAAAAAGCAAAGGAAATTTATCACAAGAATCATTAGTACACAGAAACACCCCCAGTCTCCAAATTCTATTTAGTTTGAGCGCCAAACATTGTTTGCTTATTATATTCGTTTAGTTAATACTAATTTATGTCTTAAAAAGCAAAGAAAATTCATCAAAGATGCTTGCATTGGGGTGCATATTTTATTGCATCTCCATGGATGTTGTAGCATAGAGCAAATTTTGTCATTCAAGCTAAAAGGACTCAGAACTTATTCAGAATGGTCTCTTTTCTCATTTATAACAAACTGTGAGCTGAAAATTACTCGTTGACTACGGTTCTGAAAAAAAAAAAAATAGGTGGGGTAGCAACTGTCTGGGTGAGGAAGAAAGTGACTGGTAAGTTTTTTCCCCCGGGGAAGAACCGGGCCGGGGGAAGAAACTGACCGTTACACCGGCATTATAATTTGAACAATCTTGGTAGGGGTCCACTAGATGAAGCTTCATACCAAATATCAAAGACATGGGCTTTGCGGTTTCAGAGAAGAAGATTTTTAAAGATTTTCCCTATATAATCCTATGTAAAGCCAAAGGTGAAAAAAAAATATCTGTTTTTGGCTCATGTGACCTAGATGTACAACGGACCGGAACCATTTGAACAACTTTGAAAGGGGGACTACCTAAGGATCATTCCTGTGAAGTTTGGTCAAAATCCGATCAGTGGTTTAGGAGGAGGTGTTGTTTGAAGAAATTGTTTTCGGACGCACGCATGCACGGACGCACGCACGGATGCACGACGGACAAAAAGTGATCCCAAAAGCTCACCTCGTCACTACGTGACAGGTGAGCTAAAACACAAACTTTCAATCCCCCCGGACCAAGGCTGCTACTGATGAAATTTGGGCTGAATCGGACCAGTGGTTTCAGAGGAGATGTCGTTTGAAAGTGTACACACCAGACGACGCAGACGACGACGACGGTCAACTGCCTATCCTATAAGCTCCCCAGAACCTTCGGCTCTGGTGAGCTAAAATACCTCATCTGTTTTAAATGAAAACAAACAAGCAGAGCGTTCATATTTCTTTCAAATCAAACATCCTCCAAGATACCGCCCATTATAACAAGTTTTATTAACACGTGACGTGTTATACTTTTCATGTTCAGGTATTATCTCGTCTAAGATCAGAATCAGAATTGTTACTGGTGACATGTCAGATGACATTTATGCACCAGGGCCTGTGATATTGGAAGTTAGTCCCTAGCTCTCACCAAAGAGGTAAACTTAGCTACGCAATCCTCAGCACCTTCACCTGTCGAAATAATCGAATGGGGAAGGGCATTCCAATCTCTAATGATTCGAGGGATTAACACTTTTTTACAAATGACAGTTCTTGCAATAAGGGTCCGAAGCGCCAATTAATGATGATTTCTACAGTGCCTAGCTGGGGGAACAAGTCATTTGTTGGAATGCTGGCAGCACCCTTTAGATCTTTATATAAAACTGTGAGCCTTCTGTCTCTACCCCGTTCCTTGAGAGACTCTCATTTTAATTGTCCTAGTATTCCAGCCATGCTTCCAGTTTCAAAGCAGTAATTGCTTGTTAGAAATATGGCAGCTATATTCTGAACGTTGCCAATTTCTTCATTAAAGTCCACTCCACTTGGATCCCAGGTACAACTACCATATTCCAAAATTTGGTGAAAAAGTCCTTTTTATGCTTCCTCTTTTACATCCTGTGGACACTTATGAAGATTCTGCCTCAGAAAACCAAGCGTTCTGTTTGCCTTAGAACACATGTTGCTAATATGTGTATTCCATCTCAAATTGTGTGTGGTTGTCACACCAAGGTATTTAATGGAATCAACATTCTCGAGGACCGCTCCATCTAAGGTGTAAGAAGCCGCATTTGTATTTGTTCTCTTCCTAGTTATCTGCATGATATTGCATCAAACGGGCTGAAACCTCATGCCCCAGTTTCCTGCCTAACATCCAAATCTATCTATATCGTTCTGGAGTTTCAGTGAGCCCTCTGTATCTCTAATTTCCACGTAGCAAACACAGTCGTCTGCCTTAGTCAGTGTCAGTGGAAATATCATTATTGTTCAGGGAGAATAACAGTGGACCAAGAACAGTCCTTTCTGGGACCCAGTCAAAACTGGAGCCCAATCCGAAGATTCACCGTTAACAACAACGCGCTGTTTTCTGGTGGCAAAGAAAGGAAATTTTCCATTTGCGAGTCTTCCCCCCCCCCCCCCCCCCCCCCATCCATCCCCCGATACCATAACCAAATAAATGTAACTTAGATCTAAGTAGTTCAATGTGGTGGGGTGTCAAAAGCCATCTCAAAGTCCAGAATAAATGTGTCCACCTGTCCCCCTATGTCGCCCAGTCATCCAGTCATTAAAAACCGTGGTCAACCGAGTTTCGCAACTATGTCTTTTTCTCAATGCATGTTGTCTATCTGACAAAGGTTTATGTTCATCCAAGCGGGCCATGGTGTTTGAGCAGACTATATGTTCGAACACAAGTCAGAGACACAAGACGATAATTGCGGGTAAGAACACTGTCTCCTTTTTTGAAGATTGGGCAAATGTTCGCTAAGAGCCATTCTTTGAGGATTTCACCCGTATCATAAGACTACTTGAACAGATGTGCAAAAACTGGACCTAACTCATTTGCTAGTTCCTTCAGGACTCAAGGATGAAGCTCAACAGGTCCTAAAGCTTTACTGGGATTTAAGCATTTTAAGTAACTTGATCACTCCTGCCGATGACACATTAATATTTTCCAGTCAATGGAACCTCCGTGAACTCAGTTTTATTAAACACATCATTGAATTGACCAACCAGTTCCTCTGTCCTTTCAGAGTGAGTCTGATTCAGCAGTTTTTATTAAGGGACTGGATACCTTGCCTGTCTTCCTTCTGGCTATTGTTATATCTGTAGATGTCTCTGGGATTTGCCTACATCACCTACCAAGTTATTTACATACAAATCATGCTGATTTTGTTTTACATCAGTCTTGATTTCACTCAAGTTTATCACTTCCTGTCTTTTTTTCCTTTGCATGTATCTTATTCCTTCTGCGAATAGGTGATGTGGAGCGCTATGGTGCAGTGGTAAAGCATCGGATTTTAGATCGAGTGGTAGCCTGTTCAATCCCTGCAAGCGCCAAGTGTTGTTTCCTTGAGCAAGAGACTTTATCCACATTGCTTAGTACTGGTTCCTACCCATGAAAAGAGGGTCACATGGAGGATTAGTACTAGTACTAAATGGGTTACCTTCTATAAATAAGGTCGATTATTATTATTAATAATAATAATTTTTCTTCTTATCTCTGGTGTGATCCAGGGAATCGAGGATACAGACGTACTAGTTTTTGAGGGAATAGATCTCTGGCCGAAGTTTGGATAAAAGAAGTTATCAAATCAAAGTTAGCCTGGACCGATCGAGCATCTGAATGAGCATTAAAGTATTTCTCCTTTGCAAATCTGAGCGCATCCTTCCTCATAGTTTCATAATCACCTTTTTGACACGAGTACACCTTAATTCCTCCGAGGTTTCTTTATTGACGGAATGTAGATTTTTAAATATCCGGAAACAATATCATGATCACTTAGTTTGTCTGGAGACTGAATATCATCAAACTGTCCTGGTAAAGTTGTAAGAATCAGATCCAACTGTTTTATTGTCACGAGTGGGGAAGTTAACCATTTGTTATAAACCGTGATCATTCATAATGTCAATTAATATTTGTCCTTCGGACTGACTCAACATTGTGCCGTGTTTGCTGAGCCTGTCGGGCCAAACTGTGTCTCTGAAGTTGAGGTCCCCTAGAACATGTACAGCCAGAATATTTTTTACCCTTATGCTGAAACTTAATCAAGCCTGGAAGTTTTCGACCGTACCCTTTGTTGATCGACACCAACTTGCTACGAAGTGAGAAGTTTTATTTGCAAAAACCTGAACCCAAACCAATTCAAATGGTAAGATAGGATTAACCAGACACGGTACATTAGCAAACACTGGCCAACTTTGTCTTACGCCGGCCTCGGTAGCTCAGTCGGATGCACGTCTGACTCGGGTGATCAGGCGGACGCGGGTTCGATACCTGTCGGGGTCGGCAACAATATTTCGTGGAGATTGATCATGAAATCTTTTCTACGGTCATTGTCTCCCTTCCGCAGATTCAAGAAGGACAGTTGTCAGCTTCTGTCGAAATAATGTGCACTGTAGTGGTCAACCGCCTACGTATAGGCCTGTCCAGGACAAGTAAACTGATAGATAGGTAAACTGACCGGCTCAAAAATGACCTAAAATAGTGTTGACTGGGCCGTTAAACTCCAATACAAAAAAAAAATATACCTTACGTTATTGTCCTATCTTTTTTTACACATCCCTTTCTAAAATGATGCTTACCTCAAAAGTATTGTTTGTGGGCGTGCTAGGTTATTATTAGCACTAAGCTCACTGGCAATCATGTTTCAGTTATTTCGAGTTGAAATCTACAGAATTTCCTTGAAAGTAGTGCTATTTTAGTTACAACTCTAAGGTTTGCCGACACTTCACAATTATTTTTACCTTATACGCGTGAACAACAGGGAAATGCAGGGTCTTGTTGTTCAAAGCACTATGAGCTTCGTGGTCGAATGTTTAACTTTAGTAGCAAGTACAATATCTAATATGGGCCCCGTCAAGCGATTTTGGTACTTATCACCCATGCGAGCAGCGAAGGTTCTGGCGAGCCCGCGCATCCGCGCAGTCTCACCAGAACCTTCGCTGCTCGCTCATACAAGCAGTGAATCAAGAGGAACCTTCAGACAGAAAGCCATATCCCTGGCCCCTCTGAATGGCTGGGCATACGCAGTTAAAATTTGTCATTACGGAATGCTCGAAGACACAAATTCGCTTGGCGGGGCTCATATAGTGTTATGTTTGCATTTGCAAAAGCTGCTCACATTTTTTCAGCCAAAATATAAGCACATTTACCATATTTTAAATGATCATAGTTTTATCTAACGACATCGTTAGTTTTGAACAAATGGTCCAATATCTTTGAAGTCGCCCACCATGAATTCACCAGGGTGATAATGATTGACTCTTTCATCCCTGTAGCCAAAAACAAACACCAGTTCAAACTTGTAGACTTACATATAAGTTACCAGCATTAGTTAGTTTATACTAATTTATTTTAGTTCGATTGCGATGAAAGCTTTAAGCGTATTGAATCGCTCTCGAACACTCATTCCGGGTGTTTTCACGTCCGCGAGAGAGAGAGGCAGTGGCTTTTAGACCACTGCTACCCATTTACACCTGGGTGGAGTGGGGCAGTGTCATTACGTGTCTTGCCCAAGGACACACCTCGATACCGGTGGCGGATTCGAACGCACAACCTCTCGATTATGAGTCGAACGCGCTAACCACTGCGCAATCGAGGCTGACCAGCATTAGTTCACGTTGGTATAACCGTTTAGACGCCAATCCCAGCAAGTGCCCTTTGCTTTGTTGTGAAACGGTTATTTAACGACGTCGCATATACTTATGGCGGAATATTGCCATTCTTATTCACCATATTTGCATTATTTGCTGGCTCCCAGCTTGCACATTATCAATATTTGAAAAACAGGTAACCAGACCCCCCTGACCTTTCAAGGTCAGAGGGGTCTGGTTACCTGTTTTTCCAACACTGATTATCTTCGGACTAGGAACCAGCAGATAATTCAAAAAAGGTGAATGGTGCAATGTGGGTTTTTAAATATCCGGAAACAGTATCATGAACATCTTGTTTTTCTGGAGACTGAATATCATGAGACACCATATTACCTTGTTTTTCTTTGGAGACTGAAACAATATCATGACCACCTTGACTGAAACAATTTGTTTTTTAGCTCACCTGAGCACGAAGTGCTCAAGGTGAGCTATTGTGATCGGTCTTTGTCCGTCGTCCGTCCGTGCGTGCGTGTGTCCGTCGTCAATTTTGCTTTAAACGACTTCTTCTCCAAAACTGTTCGTCAGATTTTGAAATAATTTCACAGGAATATTCCTTGGGTGACCCTCTACCACAATTGCTCAAATCGTTCCGCTCAGGTGACCAAGATGGCCGCCAGAGCTAAAATAGAAAAAAAAAACTTTAAACGACTTCTTCTCCTTAACCAGTGCATGGATGTTGAAATAATTCACAGGAAGGTTCCTTGGGTGACCCTCTAGCTAACTGCTCAAACCATTCCGCTCGGATGAACAAGGCATAACTAGGACAAGTAGATGGTGCGCTATTGCATATTCCCACGTGGGGAGAATCATGTCACAATAAAAGGACCAATAAAACTCCTTTTTGACCTCTGGTGATCCCTGGGACACGCCCCATGATCAAAACATTTGCAACACTGTCTTCTACTCTTCATTACCTTTGATTTGATATACAATACGACTATATTTGTACGAAATGGATTTTTGCTCGGGCGGGTTCAGGCCCCAACCCAAAGGATGGGGTCAGATCAAGATTCCAATTACGTTCCTCCAGTCCTCATTCATAGGGCTATTACCTAATCTAGCTAAAAAAAACCTAGGAGGAGTTGTGTTACGATCGATAGAAGGACCTAAAGTCCTACTTTTTGACCTCTGATGACCCCTAGTCATCCCCCGGCCATTTTTTGTACGCCTGTGTCCTTCGATTTGATATGGATGTCACGACAAGGCGTTTTCTTACATAAACCCTAAACTTACAAGCATATAAATACTGAAATAGCTCGGAACAGTTCAAGTGCGTATATACGACTTGTTTTCGATTTCCGGTGGAAACGCTCTGTCAGGATAATGGCCTGGGGCCAGTTGTTCAAAACTAACGACGTCGTTAGTTAACGTATCGTTAAAATTTTGATCATTAAATATGGCAAATATGCTAAAAAAATTTGCTGAAAAAATGTGAGCAGCTTTTGCAGATGCAAAAGCTGCTCACATCTTTTCAGCAAAAATACCAAAAATTTAAGTATTAAACTTGCTAGAACAATTAACAATATGACCATTAACGAGCTCGTTAAGCTAACGATGTTTTGAACAACTGGCCTCTGAAAAGTAAAGTTCTTTGCTTTTATGGGCAATTTCACACATGCACATTACAAGTTATTTTTTCCATACAGGCGACGGGTCGATCATGCAAATCGTTTTTGTGAGCCTACGTTGAATCGAATTATGTGGCCTGATACATCCCTATATAAGGTACGGACCTTTCAACGTCGTCTGTGGGGCAGAACATTTCCATAGGCGAGGTTGCAGGGTCAAGCAGAGGCTGACAGTAGTATGTTAAAGATTTTTATTATCTCTGTATACAGCGCTTCTCTTTCTTGTAATGTTCTTCTCACAAACATCATTCGTTATTGTGCGCTTTATTGCATTGGAGTGTCCTGATCAGACGCAGCATTGAATTATTCAGTAATGGTGGTATTGTACATTTTTGCCCTTCATTGAAAACTCCGACGCGGTCCGTGCACTGGGCAGATGTAGGAAACAATATCAAACCATTTATAGTCATGGATTTCGTTAGAAGACATTATAACTGTGATAGCGCATTTTTAGTTTGCGTACTTGCGGTTCTAAGAGATGATTTCAATCTTTAGTCTGTATTTTATTTGTGAATGTTAAAGTTTTTCTTAAATTTGGCAAGCTTATATTTTATATGTCGCAAGCTTTTGTTTCACTGACAAGGCTATATGAAATGTTTATCATTTTCAGACGCGTAAACCGCCTACCAGCTTTACAGCCTACAACTTATGGGCCAGCGATAGACGGCTATTTGTCACCACACTCTTGAGGGTAGAGGAAATAAATTCAAACTGTTAATGTCATATTAACGTCATATTACGCATGGGGCGTTCGTCAACAGGCTATACGCCAATAATATGGACTTAATATGTCCGTCAAGAAATATATAGTGCCCATTTGATGCAAAGTGTAAATACTCTTCTGAAATAAGCACAGTTAAGATAGACAGGTCATGTGTTACTAGAATGCCTGAGGAACGTTTGCCAACGAAAATCTAGAAATGAGCAGTCGCTCCTAAGGCCGTCAGAAAAGTGCTACAAGGACACCCTCAAAGCCTCCCTCAGGGACTTCAACATTGCAACAGAGTCGTGGGAACAAATTGCACAGGACAGAGCAAAGTGCCGAGGTCTCATCAAAAGGGGTGTCAATGATTAGAGGCAAAAAGTATCAGTGAAGCTGAGCAGAAACGCACCTAGCGCAACGCCAGAGCTAAGGCATCACCAACAGAGCTGTCTTCCTCTAGCCTCTGTTGCTATGTTTTCAACAGACAGTTCAGAGCTAGAATCGGTCTCATCAAACATCTAAGAACACACAAATAGTAACATTTCTCAAATATGATTAAGATTGGCCATTGTCAGTAATGACGGACAAACTATTATTAGTGCCCATTTGAAGTACTTCTACGCGATTTACGCGAATAAGGGCTCCATATGAGGCAGAGAAATTAATTGACGTCATATTAATTTGCTGTTCCGTTTGTGTGTGAGTGTGTGAGTGTGTGTGTGTGTGTGTGTGTTTTGTTATTTTGTTGCAATATTTGTTTAAATATCGTTTTGTTGTAAATACATACATATTTACGTATACTTGGACAATGTTTTTTTTTTTTTTTTTTTTTTTTTTGGTTTTGGTTTTACGGCCCTTTCAAGATTATTTCACCCATATCGAGCCGATCGTTAATCAGAGGTGGGCGAAAACCGGAGTACCCGGAGAAAAACCACCTGACCTTCCGTTGCAGAAGTTTGTTTGTTTGTTTGTTTGTCTGTATCCACAAAATTGGAAGCAACGTCTCCAAAATTACCTAAATGGTGTTGACGGTGACGTAAAACCTCAAACAAACAAATCAAAAACATAGGTGGTTGGTACTCGTTAGTACCGCTTCATTGAGAACCACCTCAATGAAGCGGTTCTAACGACCAT
This sequence comes from Lucinisca nassula, assembly GCA_963580285.1. Taxonomy (NCBI): domain Eukaryota; kingdom Metazoa; phylum Mollusca; class Bivalvia; order Lucinida; family Lucinidae; genus Lucinisca; species Lucinisca nassula. The sequence continues at coordinate 108,924,074 of OY757018.1, read as the reverse complement.
CCACAACCTATGTTGGCAGTTGAAATAAGAAAATATGGATTTTCATCAGAAAAGTAGCCATTTTGGAGATGTGAAAAATGTACAATTATGCATGGGTGTGTTATCGTAATGATAATTTGATTCAGAAAACCATGTTAGTACAACAGAAGCCACCGAAGATCTATATTCACATAATACATTTCAACAGAACATGAAAATGTTTAATACTACAATGTTGATATAGCTATTCTGCTTCAACATTACGAAAACGCACCTATACAAATACATTGTAACCTTTATCGCCGAAAAAATGCAAAGTGGGTCTTTCATCTGTGCCCATGCATGTTTTTTCTTTAAACTTTGTATATTAATAACTCAGCATATACAACCTATAAGAATGTATTTAATAAATTATATAAATCAAAGTAGGACTCAGGAGGCCACTCTAACTGACTCCCTTCAGGAGCTGGTGTCTGTCTCTAAATAAGTTTGTCTTAAATCTTATGTTTTATTTAGTTTCAAGATCTGTGAACTGGATTGAATGCAGAACTCCATAGGCATTCCTTTGATACTAAAAAAACCTTTTGAATTAATTAAAGTTTACATTTTCTGATAAAATAATTATCTAAAATCTCAATTTTTAATTAAAATTTTAAAATATTATCAAAATTCAATCCCTAAGATAAATATGTTCTAGTCTTTGTCAAGATTTCATTTTGCTAGGAAAACTTGCCATATGTATCTTCTTTAGCTATGCTAAATTTCGTAAAAATCCAAAACCGGTAACACTGTAGTTTTACAACTTTAATGGATGTAAGTCGTTTCTGAAAAATTTACTATTTTATTGAAATCATCCAAGAACCTTACAAAAAGGCAATCCGTAACACTTACGTAATAAAAATGAGATTATACAAATCAAAGTGAATACATATTGAGCTGATCTAGCTTAGAAACTATTAAAATATCATGAATTCCTGATATTTTCCTTTCATTTATACACTATGATCTCGCCCCCGCCCATAGGGGCTTGGAGAAATATATGGGCTGCATGATGCTTCCACGCAGAGCTGAATCCGGCCCGCACACTAGTACTGGTAAACCGCTTAGAGGATCTAAGCCTGTCCAGGAACCGCAGTGCGAGGCGGACCGTCCATGCTTATAAACCCTATTGGTTCCATTGGGCGACAGGGCTTGAGATGTCATTTCATCTCAATGTCGGGTAAAAGTCCCACAAAATTGGAAGCAACGTCTCCAAAATGACCTTTACAGTGTTGACGGGGACGTTAAACCTCAAATCAAACAAAACACTGTGATCTATCCAAAATAGTAGATAGTAAAACACTAAATCAAAAGGTATTCTAATCAGCAAATTAGGCTTAACAGCATATATTGCTTTTTTATTAGCAGCAAAAGTATTGGGAACATGTGCAACTTTATTTAATGAATTTGCATAAGTCATGCTACTCAAATAGGTGCAAGGTAAGGAGATCCATTATTTTCATTTCCATACCAAGCTGGTATGCAAGTATGCAATGGTCAGTGGTTTGTTGTTACTAGTAGAAATAGTTCTGTTGATAAATCCATGGCCAGATTAAGCCTTAGATATACTCTGTCTTTATGAACGCTGGATTATTATCCTAACAAAGAAGTTACAGTAATTATTGGTTAGTATTTCCAAAAATCGAAATGTCACTGATATTGAGTTTCTGTTGCAAAAGATATCATTGATGGACGAGGTGCAGAATATTTGGTGTAAACAAAGCTGTTCCATGACCTAGAGAAATTTTGCTATTAGACAGGGAGAGAAACAGTTTACTTCCTTATAGTACACATGCATAAATATGTCTCTTTTCTGCATTGGTATTGTAATTGTTGACGTTTCTTTAGTGCCTTATTTTTTCTATTTACTTTGTCAATATAGTGGTTAATTTATCGGAAGCGAGGTTTTAGTATTTTTTTCTGGTTGTAAAACTTTCAACCACTTCCTGAATGTTTCTGCTGAATGCAAATTCACTGTTTTGTTTTAAGCACTGTTCTTGCTTGCTTTTTGTTCATTAATAATTACCAGTACATTTCTGTGCAATATATCTCTCAGCTTAGAAAGAGCATTGCAGTGTTTGGACAGAAAAAAAGCATCACAATGTATTTACTGAAAATAACTTAAAATCCTATGAATAATGCGATAACTACTCACAGATTGAATAATTATTATTAACAGTTTAAATGCTTCGTGATATCTTACATAATGTGCTTTGTAATTACTGCAACAACTGCTGAGAAAGGTAAATGAAGTGAAAGACCTATACAAATATACAGACAACACAATCATGATCACATAAGTTTTGGAACACTGACAAATGTATGACCATGTGAATTCTAAAAGCAAATTCAAATGGTTTTTGGAATACAGCTTCAGGAAGCCGTTTGATCTCGTTCATAAGGGCTATACAAAAACGATAGATTGGCTAGTGCCTTTGCAGATACAAATTCTGAAAACTTAATGTCCAGGAAAAGTAATCTCAAGTGTTATTGATTTTCCCTAGAGTAAACCTTTCTTTTTAAATGGACAGTTAGGGTTAAATAAACAAACAACAGTTTGACTTGAGAGTCATTTATCTCGAGTCGGATAACAAATCTTACAAAATCTGAAGCAACATCTAAAGTGACTGGTATGTTGTTGATTTGAATGTTAAATCTAAACATCACTTTAGCACCATTACCGAATTAGACAAGAAAGAAAGAAAGAAAACTGTGCATATGATTACATGGGTGTGTTTGATGACGTTTGGCATCAAAACCTTTGCGGTATAGTTCTGTAGACAAAATAGTTTGTTCCATAGGGGGCAAATTTACCGAAATGGATGTTTTGAAATAATACTTATAATTATGCTATGAACTACTTACACAAACCATACTACACTATAGCCATCCAAATTGAAAGCAATAGTAAAGTATTATTAAACAGCATGACCAAAACATGATAATCATACAAGTTCACATTTTGCTGAATCAGGACAATCAGTATTCAGTCTGTTAAAACACAATGTTACCGGTCCTCAATTTCCATCAAAATTCATCAACATGTTCCTAAGATATGTGGGTAGTTTTTATGCTAAAATGGTGTCTTGACAAAAATTGGAACATGGTAAAAATGCATATAAAATTTTAATGAATACAAAAATAGGAGCTGAAATATGGGGACACCATCAAAGAAAACGGAATGCCCAGCCACTATTACTCGACATATGAGGTCATTCATAGTATCAACTAACTCACCAATTATGGCTTTAATGTGAATGTGTGGCGGCGGTAAAACGTCTCCCTGCCCTACATCATAGTGTAGATTATATTTTCTTGTCCTTTGGGATCATTGATTCCATTGTGGAATTTTGAAAATATCTGAGGGTCACTGATGAGGCCTAATTGGCCGAAACTAGCTAGTCTGGCCCAGAAAACATGTACACTCCATATTTTTCACTTTTGTGGTGTAGTCTTTGCTTCCAAAGGATAACCCTTTTATAGAACATATTTAACTTCACTACAGCTGGTGTGTGGGAATGTGTGGCGGCGGTAAAACGTCTCCCTGCCCTACATCATAGTGTAGCTTATATTTTCTTGTCCTTTGGGATCATTGATTCCATTGTGGAATTTTGAAAATATCTGAGGGTCACTGATGAGGCCTAATTGGCCGAAACTAGCTAGTCTGGCCCAGAAAACATGTACACTCCATATTTTTCACTTTTGTGGTGTAGTCTTTGCTTCCAAAGGATAACTCTTTTATAGAACATATTTAATTCATAAAATATAGCAGCATTAGATATATGAAACTCTGAATACTGTAGACAAGTTTATATGAGAGTACTCTCTGTTGTGATAGAGACTTCATAAAATATGTAATAAATTTACTACGGAAATAAAATTTAAAAGTGAATTCATCGTTATTATAATGGTTATACCCAAGGCAATTATTGTGCATAATTTCATCAAAATCCAAGCGTGGGCAGAAACCAATGCAAATTTCCTTTACCTTGAAAGACTCCCTTTTAAGATTAAAAATTGTGATATTTTTCTTATTTCTGCTCAAAATATAGATATATTTTAGAGCAGAAACAAGAAAAATAAGGTTTACCCCTGTAAACCCCAGTTTTACTATATAAAAGTGGGGTTCAAGGGGGTCAAAATTATAACGGCGTGTTTTCGTGATGATCCTCAGTGAATGTCCAATAGAGCCAAGTCGGCTTAGCGTAAAGCTAGTTTCACTAGACCATTCTCATAATTCTGCTATATATATATTACTTACACCGTCAAATTTGAAAACTCTGATCCACGGTCCAATATCTGACAGATTTGGTCTCCGGCCATTTCGACTACATTCCTAATCAAATACATTGTACATTTTATTGCCGAAAAACTGAAAATTTTCAAATGAAAAAATCGTGATATTTTTCTAAATTCTGCTCAAAATGTAGATTGTGAGTACACTTTAGAACCGCCTCGATACGAGTACCCACAAGTAATAGTTTTGAACAGAAATAAGAAAAATAAGGCCTACCCTGGTAAACCTAAGTTTTACTATATAAAATTGGGTTTCAAAGGGGTCAAAATAATATAGGTGTGTTTCGTTATGTATCATGTAATGCCCTTTTATTTGGCGATTAACGTCTGGAGTGGAACAAAATAAGCTTACAAGCCTCCGTTATAATCCTAATTGTTCTACGACATTCGGCCCACGTCCATCGGGGCTTGAAGAAATAGATGGGCTACATGATGCTTCGACGCAGTGCTGAAACCGACCCGGACACGAGTACTGGTAAACCGCCCAGGCAAAGCGGTGCGAGTCGGATCATCCATGCTTATAAACCCTATGTGTTTCATGGGGTGGCAGGGCTTGAGATGTCATTTCATCTCAATGTCGGGTAAAAGTCCCACAAAATTGGAAGCAACGTATCCAAAATGACCTTTACAGTGTTGACGGGGACGTTAAACCTCAAATCTCTGCCATTTGGTATTACATGTATCAATATGGAAATAACATACGAGGGCTGATTGATATGTTGTGAGCCTCGTATTGAAGGAGGTACGCAGGGGTGTTCTTTTTCAGTCCTACTATTCTCTGACTGTGTATATGGCTTTGTACCCAAGGACTGGTCTCATTTGACTAGTTTATATCGACGAGGTAGCACTCTAAAGTAAACAAGACACCTAGCTTTTGCAAAATGGATAAAGTCGGTAATAGAGCAGTGATCCAATATTTGCATAAAAAAGGTTTTCTTGTCCTTTGGGATCATTGATTCCATTGTGGAATTTTGAAAATATCCGAGGGTCACTGATGAGGCCTTATTGGCCGAAACTAGCTAGTCTGGCCCAGAAAACATGTACACTCCATATTTTTAGTTCTGTGGTGTATTCCTTGCTTCCAAAGGATAACCCTTTTATAGAACATATTAAACTTCACTACAGCTGGTGTGTGGGAATGTGTGGCGGCGGTAAAACGTCTCCCTGCCCTACACCATAGTGTAGATTATATTTTCTTGTCCTTTGGGATCATTGATTCCATTGTGGAATTTTGAAAATATCCGAGGGTCACTGATGAGGCCTTATTGGCCGAAACTAGCTAGTCTGGCCCAGAAAACATGTACACTCCATATTTTTAGTTCTGTGGTGTATTCCTTGCTTCCAAAGGATAACCCTTTTATAGAACATATTAAACTTAACTACAGCTGGTGTGTGGGAATGTGTGGCGGCGGTAAAACGTCTCCCTGCCCTACACCATAGTGTAGATTATATTTTCTTGTCCTTTGGGATCATTGATTCCATTGTGGAATTTTGAAAATATCCGAGGGTCACTGATGAGGCCTTATTGGCCGAAACTAGCTAGTCTGGCCCAGAAAACATGTACACTCCATATTTTTAGTTCTGTGGTGTATTCCTTGCTTCCAAAGGATAACCCTTTTATAGAACATATTAAACTTCACTACAGCTGGTGTGTGGGAATGTGTGGCGGCGGTAAAACGTCTCCCTGCCCTACACCATAGTGTAGATTATATTTTCTTGTCCTTTGGGATCATTGATTCCATTGTGGAATTTTGAAAATATCCGAGGGTCACTGATGAGGCCTTATTGGCCGAAACTAGCTAGTCTGGCCCAGAAAACATGTACACTCCATATTTTTAGTTCTGTGGTGTATTCCTTGCTTCCAAAGGATAACCCTTTTATAGAACATATTAACACCTAATTATATCCATAATGATATGGTAGCAACACTATGGAAAGATGCCCCTTCATACGCTACAGTGAAAGGGTGGTTGGCGGAATTTAGGCGCGGCAGACAGAGCCTTGAGATGACCACCGTCCTGGAAGGCCTGCCGATGTTTCAACCCCAGAAATTGTCAATAATGCCATGGTATTGTTATGACTGACAGACGAGTCACAGAAAGATATATAGCCAGTAGAGTTGGCATTTCATAGAAAAGAAAACATTCTATTCTGACAGAGGATCTTGCAATGAGATAGCTTTCGGCCTGGTGGCTACTAAGACTTCTGACAGTTGATCAGAAGCGCACCAGGTGCACATTATCGCGTGCTAATCTAAACCTTTTTGAGGAAGACCCTGCCAAATTTCTTCAGAAATTTGTCGCTATGGATGAACCACGGGTCTATCAATTTACCCCAGAGGCCAAACAACAATCGAAACAGTGGAAGCACGCTGGCTCACCCCCGCCAAAGAAGGCAAAGATTGTTCCATCAGCTGGGAAGGTAATGGCCTCAGTTTTCAGGGATGCAGCTGGTATTCTGCTAACAGATTATCTCCCAAAGAGACAAACAATCAATGACACATACTATGCTTCACTTCTGGCGCAGTTACGGAAAATATTAAACTTAAGCCCCGCGGAAAGCTCACTAAAGTTGTGTTGTTCCATCTAGACAATGCTCCTATTCACAAGTCTTTCAATGCTATATCTGCCATTCACGACTGTGGCTTTAAATTGGTTGAGAATCCGCCTTATTCACCCGATCACGCTCCACCAGACTTCCACCCAAACTGAAAACGGCTATTTCAGGCACACACTTTCATTCCGATGATGACGTCATATATGCAGTGGATGACTTTCTGAACAGCCAAGAAAAGGAGTTTTATAAAAGTGGCATTGAGGCTCTTAAACACCGCTGGCAAAAGTGTATAGATACTGAAGGGGTTTATACAATATATCCGGCAAAATTCAAATCTTTCAATATAAGACTCACAACATATCAATCAACCCTCGTATCTTTAAACTAATAACGTCAGTATGGCCACGTGTGTTATAAACAGGAAACTGAAGTTAACTATAGGGACGCAATGTTGTTCATACATAAGACTCACAACATATCAATCAGCCCTCGTATCTTTAAACTAATAACGTCAGTATGGCCACGTGTGTTATAAACAGGAAGCTGAAGTTAACTATAGGGACGCAATGTTGTTCATACTTCAATGAATACATCGGCTCATGCGTCATCACATGATCATTCTCTGACGTCAAAAATAAACAATGATTCTCCCCGATATGAATGGTCGATTACAACGTTATGACGTCAATGACTATCTTCCGCCGTTAGTGTTTATTTGTTTGATTTGAGAATTTCCCCGCCAACACTGTATATGTCATTTTGAAGACGTTGCTTCCAATTTTGTGGGAATTTAACCCGACATTGAGATGAAATGTCACCTCGAACCCTGTCGCCCAATGAAACCAATAGGGTTTATAAGCATGACCGGTCCGACTCGCACAGATCCTCTAAGCGGGTTACCGGTACTTGTGAGCGGCGTGTGTGTGTGCGCGCGCGCGTGCGTGCGTGTGTGTGTGTGTTTTAAATCCAACCAACAGCTAAAGTCATACGGAGCCGGGACCTCGATTTAAAGACTCATCCGAAAGTCTGAAGAAGCCCGGGATCGAACCCATGACCCTTGGTCTATGAGGCGAGTAGTCCGCTGTCAGATGGAAAAATTGCGTGCAATTGTTTTCCTCTGTCAGTTTTCACCCGTGAACAAGAGTTTTTGGTTACATTATTGATGAAAAATTATGTAAATGTAAGAAATAAAGATATTTCATTTAACGTTCATTGAAGTACGAACAACATTACGATAACACACCCATGTGACATGTTGCATTTTTCCATATCTTCAAAATGGCTACTTTTCCGATGAAAATTTGTGATATTTTCCTTATTAATACTCCAAATATAGGTTGTGGGCACTCGTTAGAACCGCCTCACCGAGGCGGTTCTAACGAGTACCCACAACCTATGTCTTGGACCAGAAATAAGAAAAATAATGTATACCCCCGTAAACCCCAGTTTTCTCTATACAAAGTGGGGTGTAAGGGGGTGTTCATTTCACGGACTTGGTCACGTGATGAAGATGGGGTCAAGAGCAAAATGGGGTAGCCCCTATGTGCTTTTAGCGCCCGGTTACCTTACAAAATCTATCAAGTGAAGTCAAGAGCAAAATAAGTGACGTCAACGTAGTTTTCTATTGACCCAATCACGTGAACAAGTCCGTGAAATGAAGATAGAGAAATCTATGAGGCGGTTCTAACCAGCACCAACAACCTATGTTTTGAGCATTTATTAGAAAAATATCACGGATTTTCAACAGAAAAGTAGCCATGTTGGACATGTGAAAAAATGCACTATGTCGCACGGGTGTGTTATTGTAATGCGATGTTGTTCATGTGAGAACAGCCCGTTTTATATTTTTATTTAAAATTTAGGAAAATAAAGTATACCATTATAAACCCTATTTTAACAGGGAAAGCTATTTATAACATGGACTTGTTAATATAATTGGGGAAGTAAAAACAGCGTCCAATAGCGCAGGTAGTCTCGGCCTGACCAACATAAATGCTACTCACAACCGGCCTCCGTGGCCTCATGGGTGAGAGCGCTGACTCTTAACCATTAGGTCTCTCAATGCTGTGGTTCATGCCTTGCTCGGGCAACATTTAGTTTATACTAATTTATTTTAGTTCGATTGCGATGAAAGCTTCAAGCTTATTGAATCGCTCTCGAACACTCATTCCGGTTGTTTTCACGCGCGCGAGAGAGAGGCAGTGGCTTTTACACCACTGCTACCTATTTACACCTGGGTGGAGTGGAGCAGTGTCATTACGTGTCTTGCCCAAGGACACACCTCGATACCGGTGGCCGGTTCGAACGCACAACCTCTCGATCATAAGTCGAATGCGTTAACCACTGCGCTATCGAGGCAACATTTGAGGCGCCTTGTTCTTCAACGAAAGGTCAGGTGTTGTAAAACTCCGGTTGCCGTCCACCTCTGATTAACGATAGGCTCGAAATAAATATAATAATCTTGGAAGGGCCGTAGAACCAAAAATAAATAAATAAATGATAATAATAAAACTAGAATTGTTTCCATAGGATACGGATGCCCCCGCGATATTACATGGGGCACAGAAGTGAATATTATGTAACAGACTGAGTGAGTACAAAATTTTGACATTTACCTTTGAGGCACTAATCTGTGGCATGTAAGCTACACATCGTCTCATGATTATTAACACGTCCGCCAAGTAATTTCAAAATCCATCTACGAATAAAAGACTCTTTATTTGACCTTTGAACTCTAAATATGACCTTGACCTTGGAGGTACCGACGTGGGTCTTGCACGCGACACATCGTCTAATGATGTTTAACATCTCTGCCTAGATACTTCAAAAACCATCTGAGAACAAAAAAAAAAATATTGACAGGATAAGAAAAAGACCCCCTTTTTGACCTTTTACCTCTAAGTATGGCCTTGACATTGGAGGGACGGACCTGTGTCTTGCGCGCAACACATCGTCCAGCGAAGGTGAACACTTCTGCAAAGTAACTATAAAAAGACCATCTAGAAATAAGGACACGAAGAAATGGCTCTTTTTAAATTTGACCTTAAAGTATGACCTTGACCTTAGAGGTGTCGACCTGTGTCTTGCACGCGACACATCGTCTCACGATGGTTAACATTTCTGCTAAGTAATTTTAAAATCCATCTAAGAATAAGAAAGTTATTGGCCGGACACAAAAATCCCCCTTTTCGAACTTTGACCTCCAAGTATAACCTTGACATTGGAGGTACTAAACTGGATCTTGCGCGCGACACATCGTCTAATGAAAGAGAACATTTCTGAAAAAAAAAAACTTTAAAAAGTCCATCCAGAGATAAAAAAAAAAAAAGTTACTGACCGGACACGAAATAAATACCCTTTTTTAAAATTTGATCTCTAAGTATGACCTTGACATTGGAGGTACCAACCTGGGTCTTGCATGCGACGCATGGTTTCATGATGGTTAACATTTCTGCCAAGTTACCCAGGTATAAGAAAGTTATTGGCCACACACAAAAAAGACCCTTTTGACATTTGACCTCTAAGTATGACCTTGACCTTTGAGGTACCGACCTGGGTTTTGCGCGCGACACATGACCTCATGATGGTTTACATTTGTGCCAAGTAATTTCAAAATCCATCTAATAATAAGAAATTTATTGACACACACACGCACGCACGCACGCACGTACGGGCCTCCGTGGCATAGTGGATAGGAGCGCTGACTCTAGTCATTAGGTCACCGCTGTGGCTTCGACACACACACGCACACACACACACGCACGCACGCACGCACGCACGCTCACACACACACACACACACACACACACACACACACACACACACAAACAGAGGGTAAAATCTATATGCCCGCCGTGGTGGCATAAAAATACTACTCACAATCAATGTGATAGGGGACAGTCTGATTAATACAAGATACAAGACGTGGAATGATTAGATTTTATTAAATTAACGACCATATTTTATCACTAAAACATAAAGACATGGAACAATCAAAGCACTGAGCGCACTGATTAGGCTGATTGTCCTGAACGGAGACTCCTGTAGTTAAAGCAAACAGTGCAGACCTGATCAGACGCCGCGTATTGCGGCGTCTGATCTGGGTCTGCACTGTTTGCCAAACGCAACACAGATGTCCAGTTCAGAATGATTCTTCAGGAAGACCGGCGTTACATAAAACTCTGACCTCACAACGATAAGAATATCGCAACTATATATAAGTTTTAGAACTGGCTAATCGAAGCTGAGAAGATAATCGATTATCAGTTCTGTCTTTTGTGATCGATAGTCGATTAGTAATCAGTGAAGATTTGGTAATAATTCTATCTGTCTGGCTTTCTGTCTGAGCATAACTCCTACCATATGTTGTACTTTACCATATGTATTTAAACAGACAGGCCTGAGCAAACATTGTAAACCCAGATGAGACGCCGCATTCTGCGGCGCCTCATCAGGGTCTGCACTTTTTCCCACTCATCTAGCCATTTTAGGCACAGCTTTGGGTAGTACATTGTTCTTACCAAATAATCGATTGCAAGAAAATCAGTATTGATCATATTTTTTTAGTATTTATCTATGATTGATCGATTATCCGTTTAATCGTGTCAGCCTAATATATGTATAACCGTTTCCTGGATACCGTACAGATAATCACGCTGACGTCAGCACGTACAGCTTCAGCGTTTAGTAACTTTGGGCCGATTGACAAAGTCTTTTGAACGTCATCGGCAATAATATCCGCATTACGAAAACACGCCTTTACAAATACATTGTAAATTTTATAGCAGGAAAAGGGAAATTTTTAAGATGAAACATTGCGATATTTTTCTTATTTCTGCTTAAAAGATAAATTGTGGGTACACGTTATAACCACCTCATCGTGGCGGTTCTAACGAGTACCCAACATCAATATTTTAGTGCAGAAATAACAAAAACCAGGTTTACACCTGCACACCCCAGTTTTACTATATAAAAATAAGGTTTATCCCTGCAAACCCCATTTTTCTATATAAAAGTGGGGCTCAAGGTGGGGGGAGGTAAAAATTATATAGGCGTATTTTCGTGATGCGATTTGAAATCGTAAAATGACAAGCATTCATAATAAGAACTATTATATGTGTTTGAATGTTTAGTCAAACAATGTAAAAAAGCATATGATGATAAAATTTCTGAATACAGAGGAACCGCGTTATAACGACATTCGTTATAACGGCAAAACCCGTTATAACGACAATTTCAATGGCATGAATTCTTAGCTCTAGGTTTAGCCTCGATTCCGAGCGCCTGGGATTCCCTCGGGTTGGAAATGCCCAAATTGAATCCATAGTCATGGAAGAAGATACTTATAATTTAATACTCCAAGAAACAAATGTTATAGGCATTTGCTAGAATCGCATCATCGAGGCGATTCTAACAAATGTCTATAACATTTGTTTCTTAACAAATGTTATAGGCATTTGCTAGAATCGCATCATCGAGGCGATTCTAACAAATGTCTATAACATTTGTTTCTTAACAAATGTTATAGGCATTTGCTAGAATCGCCTCATCGAGGCGATTCTAACAAATGTCTATAACATTTGTTTCTTGGAGTAATTATGTGGAAAAGACAAAAGAAAAGACCCATCATAATCCTAACTGGGATTCTTTATAACGGCACATTCATTATAACGGCACAATAATAGGGAACAAAATATTGTCGTTATAACGCGGGTCCTCTGTAAAAACATGTAAATATAATGTGAGAGAACATCATGAAAGCAGGCCTATATAATTCTAACACCATTGAACCCCACTTTTATACAGTAAAACTGGGGTTTACAGGGGTGTACATTTTTTTTTACTTCTGCTCAAAAAATAGGTTGTAGGTACTATTTAGAACCGCCTCGCTGAGGCGGATCTGAGGCGGTTCTAACGAGTACTCACAATCTATATTTTGTGCAGAAATATAAAAAATATCAGAATTTTTTATCTGATTTTTTTTTCAGTTTTTGGTGGTAAAATTTTCAATATATTTTAATAGGCGTGTTTTCGTAATGATACGACATGACGACAAGTGTAAGGTCATGTATAATCAGTCATCTTGAAAATAAATATTTTATGCTGATAAGCCTTCTGGAAAGTGAAAGTGGAGACACAGGATCCACAAACAGCAGCTGCTGCTACCATAGCAACAAATATATGAGTAAACAGCTTAACAAAACGGGAAATTCTCGTATTCACCAAAGTTTCTATAAGATTTAATGCATGTGGAAATCAAAATTTAATTCAATTTAATGCATGTCAAGGAGCTGCGCTGACAAGATACTAGTACAGAGAGCTTGAGAGGAAAAGAAATACACGTGCCAGATCGCTGCTTACTGAGAAAGTATTCTTTTTAATAATAATAATAATAATAATAATACAGTGGCAATGGCGTCGTCGTAAAAAATATGGTCGAACAAGTACCACATTTTATTTACCTGCAACATTGAAAATTCAAAAAAATACATTTAACCATGATTTTTTTTTTTTTTTTTTTTGAAACTCTTTTGCATCAGTCCCATTCATCGAATCGAGATTGAATGTGTTTATTCATTTATTTATTTTAAATAACAAACCTACATTTGTAGATGTGCTGAAATACTTGTGCTATTAAAGAATGGAAATAGCGGAAATATATTAAGTAAACATTATGCATTTTTTTCTCTTATCAATACTCAAGACATAGATACATGTAGTGGGTGTTTGTGAGATTTAGGCGGTTCTAAAGAGTACTCATAACCTATGTCTTGGTGCAGAAATAAGAAAAAAAAATACTTCTGTAAACCCCAGTTTTCTCTATACACAGTGGGGTTTACAGGCACTTCTAAGCATGTCATGAAAACGCGACGAACATATGAAAAAGTATGATAAATTAGAAAAGAACTGAACAGAATAATGAGAATGTAAGAAAATAAAAGTAAAACAATGCAGTGCACATCAGACCTCGATGTTATACAACTTCTCATACTCAACTTTAATGAGCAAGCATTTTTAATAGTTCATAGATATTGAAACACGGACGGATATGGCGTTTATATGTTCACAAGAGCAGACGATCATACTTGTTTTGATGTAATTTTTTTATCCCATGACGTCGTTGATAAGCAGTAGTTTTCATATGATATCGTTGATAAGCAGTGGATAACGTCGTATAATAAAAATCGTACGACTACACGTGTAATAACACTTTGGCGGGAATAAGTCACATCATGACGAAGTCCATGTCAACCATGCATTTTTTGTGGTAAAATTGTCAAATTTAAAGGCGATAAAAATCCAATTTAAAGTGGTCATATGATAAACAGAATCTTACACTCGTGATCATTTCTTGTGAAATTTATTAAACTCGCCGAAGGCTCGTTTCATAAATTCCATGTGAAATGACCACTCGTGTAAGATCCTCTATATAACATCGAATGACAACACGTGTAATAAATAACACTTTGGCGGGATTAAGTAACGTCATGAAAATTTTGTCAAATTTAAAGGCGATAAAATCCAATCTAAAGTGGTCATATGATAAACAGAACCTTACACTCTGGTCATTTCATATGAAATTTATGAAAATCGCCAAAGGCTCGTTTCATAAATATCATATGAAATGATCCTCTTTTCTTTTCTTATACTATTCATCCATAAGAGTGTTAATTTGCAACAAACATTTTTTTTTCAAATATTTGCACGTGCTTTTTATGCAAATTAGATGGTTCGATGGTGTCTAACACCCCCTGCAAAATGATATCTAACCTAGCTCTAGTACCGCACGCCATGTCTTCACGAATGAACACAAGGAAATGATAAGATAGATAGAGATACCCCTTATAAAGTGTCTTCAGAAGCGTACGTCATCTGATTGGACCAATTGGAAATGAGGAACCACTTAAGCGTAGGTCATCAGATTGGACCAATTGGAAATGAGGAACCACTTAAAGTCTGTTAGATGTCCATGTCTGTTCGTTCTTTGTCTGTTTTTACCGTTCGGCATACGGTTTAAGTCCGAAAGGCCTCCGTTTAGTCCGTTACATGTCCGGTAGAAGTACGGTAGATGCCCGGTTGAGAATCAGGTCCACAGGACAATAACGGACACAAACGGATGACGACCGGACGAGTACCGGACGAGTACAGTAAGTAAACCGAGCGAGAAGCGGATAAAACAGAGAACTAACGCACATCTACCGGATGCCCTTGTCCGTTCGTGTCCGTTCCAAGTTTTGAACATGCTCAAAACTTTCCACCGCATAAAACAGACATGGACGGACGTCGACGTACAAGGAACGGACTCACCGGACAAGAAACGAACGAGAAACAGACGCGAACGGAGACGAGCGGATATAATTAGTTTTTGTCCGTTTCTCGTCCGTTTAGCGTTATCCGGTGATGTGTGAGAGGGCTATTACAGTATCGATGTGTCATTTATATGAACTTTGTGCGTCACGTGACCGGTACATGTACGTTCTGCATGCGTTCAAAGACCGTTTCTTATGCGGTATATACTCGTTTTATCCTGTGTGCGTCCGTCAGTTGTACGGTTCGTGCGTTTCTCGTCCGTTACTTTTCCGGTACCTGTCCGGTAGTCATACGGTCAAAGTACGTTTTATGCGTTTCGTATCTTGATCGGTGGTGGCTCGGAGAGCTCGATTTTTCATTTTCGACACCGGACATTAACGGATATAATTAATTTCTTATTTTTTTTATCCGTTTCTCGTCCGTTTAGCGTTATCCGGTGATGTGTGAGAGCACCTGAACGACGCCTATATCTTATTTGGATCAAACATTAGCATTTTCAGACACCCATAAGATCCCCTTTTTCACTGTCGGATCACAATTATTTTTATTATTACTATTATCAAATAGCCAACAACTATTGTTATGTTATCATTTGCGATATGAGATAACCCACCCGTGCGACATAGTGCATTTTTTTTTTTTTTCATTTTTCTATTAAGGCTACTTTTCTGATAAAAATCCGTGATATTTTTCTTACTTAAACTGCAAACATAGGTTGTGCGTGCTCGTTTGAACCGCATCATTGAGACGGTTCTAACGAGTACCCACAACCTATGTCTTGGAGCAGAAATAAGAAAAAATGCATACTCCCGTAAAGCACAGACTTCTCTTTATAAAGTGGGATTTAGAGGGTTTTCATTTCACAGACTTGTTCACGTGATGTTTCATACTCACCTGAGTCGAGCATGAAATCGTTCATAACCGCGAGACCATATAAAATTAATGATGAATACACTGTACAAATACGTAGAAAACAAAATAGCACTCATGTATCGGGGGGTAGAAGATTTCTTACATTAAGACAAGTAGACAAGTCCAGCTAAGATTACGGATAAGTCCGTTTTAAGTCATTCGATGCAAAATCCTTCATCAGTACAACTTAACTTTTTTTTTCATTTTTAACAATCTTTATACGAGGGCCAGTTCATGAGAAAAGGTACTCATTACGAGAACACGTCTATATAATTTCGACCCCCTCATACCCCACTTTTATATAGTGAAACTGGGGTTTCAGGGGGTATACATTATTTTTCTTATTTCTGCCCAAAAACATAGATTGTGGGTACTCGATAGAACCGCCTCGTCGAGGAGGCGGTTCTATCGAGTCCCCGCAATCTATGTTTTGAGCAGAAATAAGAAAAATATCACAATTTTTCATTTTAAAATTTCTTATTTTTGGCCAAAAAATCGGCAATGTATTTGTATAGGCGAGTTTTCGTAATGCTTATCGCGTATGCGACCAGAAAAGGCGCATGAGCGCAGTGTCGCCAGAGCTTGATGCTAGAATCCAAGTCGCCTAGCCATATTATCTGGGTGCATACCAGATTTAAATAAATAAATAAATAAATAAATAAATAAATAAATAAATAAATAAATAACACAGAGTGCATATTCAATGTCCCTTTTATCATGGGCACATACGTACTTTGATTTTTATCATGTAACGTCCCATGCAGCATTGATTATCTACTTGCACACGCAATCATCACGAAAACACACCTATATAACTTTGACTCCCTCCAACCCACTTTTAAATATAGAAAAACTGGGGTTTACAGGGGTAAACCTTATTTTTCTAATTTCTGCTCTAAAATGTAGATTGTAGGTACTCGTTAGAGCCGCCTCGATGAGGCGGTTCTATCGAGTACCCACAATCTATATATTGAGCAGAAATAAGAAAAATATCACAATTTTTCATCGAAAAAAATTCATTTTTTCCGCGTTTAAGGTAACATTGTATTTCTATAGGCGTGTTTTCATAATGGCGAACAGTATATATGGAGTCGGGTTCCTATCACCAAATTATTTCCTTTTTCGAGTATATCGCATGTGACTATTGAGAAAAGAACATTTTGGGAAGGGTCACATCTCTAACTAAAGAGTTTGCTTTAAAGAATTTCAAAAGCTTAAGCCTCAACCAAATTAAATTTACAAATCAAACTTTAACCCTTGTCCTGCTGAGCCCAGATATGTCTTATCTTTAAAACAGTATAGATCCAGATCAGATGGCTTCTGAAGATTCAGAAGCCATCTGATCAGGGTCTACATTGCCATTCATATTGTGAATTAGCTGCAATGATTTGCATCAAGTAATCTGATTGGTTGATAATCGGAAGTGGGTGTGGCAGATTGAACTATTCAGCAGGACAAGGGTTAAGATATCTGTATTTCAAGCAGTTAAGATCTTGATCCCTGTCAGACCGTCAGCATTTTTTTCTGTCAATTACAACAAATGTGGCACTATTTTCGATTAAAATACCAATTACAACAAATGTAGTACTATATTTGTGATAAAAAATTCTATCAGTTACAACAAATGTAGTTATATCTGTGATAGAAAAAAGTTCTGTCAGTCAAAACAAATGTACTACTCAATTTTCCAAATCTTAACGATAATTGTTATAGTTTATGTATCCTTTTGTATAAAAAAATATAATTAAGGAATCATAACGATCTGAAATTAATTTCTCGCTGGTTAAGAGCCGCTAATTTGGACTTTTAATGCATGTACGCCGCCTATACAAATACATTTTAAATTTTACCGCAGAAAAAAAGAAGATTTATGATGAAAAATTGTGATTTTTTTTTCTTATTTCTGCTCAAAATATAGCCTCATCGAGGCGGTTCTAACGAGTACACACAGACTATATTTTGAGCAGAAATTAGAGGGCGGTTCTAACGAGTACACACAGACTATATTTTGAGCAGAAATAAGAAAAATAAGGTTTACCCCTGCAAACCACAGTTTTACTATATAATGGGGTTCAAAGGGGTCAAAATTATATAGGCATGTTTTCGTGATGTGATGATAGCCTAATGCTCATAAAAACTGGAAAATTATGGACAATCACGTTTATTGTGGATGCTCGTGCGAGCCACCTAAACGAGGCACCTCTAACGAATATCAACAATTTGATATTTTTAACTTGAATAAGGAAATACAGTTAAATTCCGCTACTAAGACCACCTAAAATAAGACCAATTCTGTTTTAAAAAGCTCATTTAGTAGGTTGCAGTTATTCTTCCTTTGAGTTTTCTGCATGCACCTTTGGGGCTGCTGAAAAGTGGACTAAAATACCACTCTGGAACAGTCCCAAAGGTGATCTTCTATATGAATGTTACTGTTTTGTTTTTGTTTTTATCAGCCCAATGTTTCCCTATATAAGATGGTATGTGCAAGAATATTCATTACATGGTCTTGACAACGTCAGTGGTAACCAAACAGAAAGCAACACAGCTATTCAAATATATTGAAATACATGTATATCATTCCATCTCATTGTCGGGTTAAAGACCCACAAAATCGGAAGCAACGTCTCCAAAATGACATAAACCTCAACCCTAACAAACAATTCTCATCACGTGAACATGTCCGTGAAACACCTCCCCATGCCAATTTTATATAGAGAAAACTGGTGTTTACGGGGGAATACATTATTTTTCGTATTTCTTCTCCAAGACATAGGTTGTGGGTATTCGTTAGAGCCCCCTCCTCAATGAGGCGGTTCTCACGAACACACCCACAACCTATGTTTGCAATAGATAAGAAAAATATCAAAGATTTTCATCAGAAAAGTAGCCAATTTAGAGCTGTGAAAAATGCACTATGTCACACGGCCGGGTGTGTTATCGTAACATTTATTCAAGTAAATGTATATTATTAAACGAGATGCTTAACAATAAACTTGAGAAAGACGGGCGTGGCTGCTTACAAAATCTCCCTTTTCATCTATAGTGACCAATTTTGTACCGAATGGAATCTGCCACCTTATATATAGCAGGCGTCCATTTCAAAATTTATGGTTGTCAGGTTGCATTTTCTCCAAAAATTAATTAGAAAAAAAATGGCTGTACTTTTTTGCAAACAGTGTAGGCCCTGATCAGACGCCGCGTTCTGTGGCGTCTGATCTGGGCCTGCATTGTTTGCCAATACCCCGTTTTGGGGGTTGCTGGTACAAAAAGGGTTAATAGGCTTAAGCATCACGCTAAACCAAACTTTATATAGAAAAGTAAATGGAAATTTATTTTTCTAACTTTTGTTTAAAACACTGCACTTTAAGTTCTCATAATGACTGTTCCGTTGGTCTATTGAGGAGCCACACTCCAATTAACAAAAGCACCGCCTTTTTCATATCAAAATCAGCGATTAATAGAATCAGGAAAATATCATTATATTGCACAGGTGATGATCCTATGGCGACAAAATAGATATATACTGTATAGAAGTCCAAATATGATTTTTCTTCACAGAAAGTCAGTTCTTCTCCTCGGCGCCCTCTTTTAGTCTAGACTGCATCAAGAAATGTGCCATTGTTTGTTGCCATCTTTGAGCCGATGGATGACCGAGGCTGGAAGTTGGCATCATTAAGGAATGTTGTCCACCCGCGTTCAACGCCATGATTTGATAGCTAGACAGATATCCAGCCAGCCCGCCCCAGCTGTATGGGGACGGATTCCTGAATGCACTTGACCTCGATATTCCGGATAAATTCTCAGGTTTCAGTAATTGTCTGTCCACAAGAGGTAGCGATGTCACCGACCTTAAATCATTCCGCGTGTCTGCAACAGAGTCATCCGCATTGATATATAAACTTTCTGAGACGTTTATTGTCCCTTGTTCATCGGATACACTAATTTCCAGATTTCGACTGTCTTTTACATCACTGTTAGCATTTTCATCATTTGAATCAATAATTATTTCCGGCTCACTTTCATCTTTTGTTTCAGAAACCTGTTTTAAGTCATTGTCATCATCATCATCATTAATAACAGCTGCACTAGACTTCAGTTTCTTAGAATCAGGAGCAAGTAAACTGTCCATGTCGAAAGTTCTCTTCGTTCGCTTCGGCTGTTCATTATTTTGCGAACTTAGATCTAGCCCTAAAGATTGGGCTTTAGTCGATTGCTCGTCGGTAGGTAACATTTGTTGCTGTGTTGTTGCTACAATCAACGAACTATGATCCACAGGAGAGAAATCACCATCATTCGTTTCGTCGACGTCGGTCCATGGGTTGACAGGAGACTCGCTCGGACTAGGACTATCTTCGTCATCGGGAACAGCTAAACCCATGTGTTTCCGGACTCGCCTCTGAGCTCGGCGTCGTCGGAAGTCTCCTTTCTGGAAATCTTCAAGATTAGCAGGGTGAATAGCCCAGTAGTGGCCTTTACCGTTGGCACTCCGCCCGGCCTTTATGAAGCAGTCATTTAGTGATAAATTATGTCTTATACTATTCCGCCAACCAGGTCCACGAGTTCGAAAATACGTGTAGTTGTCTAAAATCCACTGGTAAATGTCACTAAGTACGAGCTTCTTGTCCTTAGCGCTGAGAATAGCCATAGCTATCAGTCCGATATAACTGTGGTTCGGCTTCGGTTCTTCATGTATGAAACGTGCTCGCGGGTCCTTGTAGAAATACGGATGAAGGTATGGGTTGGCTAAATGCGAGTGGTACGATAGTCCATTTATTCCCATATGAGCAGGGTACGCCCGCATACCTAACTGTAGACGCTGTGTATATTCCTGTAAATGGGCGCGCTGTAAGTCCATGGAAATCGGACTAGATCCCATACCCAAAGCCATGTATGGGCTTTGAGTTGGTATTTTTATTCCGTAAGACAGCATTGAAGAATTTGCATTTAAGTTTGAAACACTCATATCTTTTTTGATCAGTCAGATTAGCTTTTTGTGTAGGCTCTCTTTTGCCTTTTCAAGCATGTAATTGCCTTATATTGACGAAACCTTCGTTTATATGTTTATACTCAGATTGTAAACTTTATTAAACGATGTCAAACCATTTAGAGAAACCAACACGAATGTTTACTTGCCTCCTATTGGTCCATTTGCTAAATTACGACAATGGAATACATTCGATCCGCCTCTTTCTACGAAGAGCCTGCTGTTTTTCCGATAGTTCGCTCAAATGAAAATCCTGGTTGGACAATCGGAACAATCGGATATTTTCTGCAAATAGAGAGTTGTTATTGGCGTGCTATGCGGTGAATCGAAATTGCTGAAGATGCGTCAAATCATTATCACCTAATAAAGACATTAGTGGCTGTGTCATACCGTCGTGTTTTTGGCTTTTTTGGTGATTTATTTTCGGTATGCATCTTGGATTTTGAACCTTAACCCTTATCTTGCTGTTCACGACAACCCCTATCTTTGCAAACAGTGTAGATCATGATCAGATGGCTTCTGAAGAAGCCATCTGATCAGGATCTACACTGTTTGACATTCAGTTTATGAATTTGTAGGAATAAATTATATCAAATAATCTGATTGGTTCAAAGTCAGAAATGGGTGTGACTAAATTGAATATTCAGCAAGAGAAGGGTTAAAACGCTTTACAGATTGAGGGCAATTGATACACCTGGCAGAGTTTTTTCCGCCATTTTTCAATGGGAGACAACTTTTGTGGTTTCCTATTTGCTTTCCTGTAAACGCGGGCCCTCTGAAAATGGGGTCTACTCACAAAATAAAGAATTCGCTCCTCTGGAGCAAATTCTCATCATGAAAACACGACTATATAATTTTGCCCCCACCCCCCATTGAGCCCCACTTCTATATTGTAAACCTGGGGTTTACAGGGGTAAGCCTTATTGTTCTTATTTCTGCTCTAAAATATAGATTGTTAGTACAATCTATTAAATATCATGATTTTTCATCTTAATTATTTTTTTCGGGGGTAAAATATACAATGTATTTCTACAGGCCCGTTTTTGTCCTAGAAGTATGAATAAAATATCAGCAAATTTATAGTTTAAATGCAGAATCTTAAGTTCCCTGCAAAAATATTCTTTCGCAGAATTTTTTAAAAATGCCCCTATTTCAATCTTTACATTTCGCTGTTTGTACCGCCACAGGAATATCGGACATGGCAGTTACGCTTAAATTCATAACAACTTATATTTAAGCCATAAATGTTGGTCCCTTTGAATAAATATTCTCAAGGATTCTGAATGACAGTAAAACGCTATTTTAACGATTTTCGGCTGCATATGGACATTAACGTGTTCCCTTTTTCTTTTTCATTTTTAAACGTTGTTTTGGCAAGTGGCAGATGACTGTTAATAGCCATTTTAAAGTTTTTGACTCGAGACAGTTGACTATCAATGGCCATTTCAACGTTTTGGCTATTTGCAGGTGACTGTAAACAACCACTCCGAATCAGGCATTTACTCATTTTTCCTTCAAGCGTGGAAATCTCTAGATAAAATCATTAATTAACCATATACATGTACAGTTAAATTCAGCTATTAAGACCACCTAAAATTAAG
Organism: Lucinisca nassula; assembly: GCA_963580285.1. NCBI lineage: Eukaryota > Metazoa > Mollusca > Bivalvia > Lucinida > Lucinidae > Lucinisca > Lucinisca nassula. The sequence continues at coordinate 108,901,397 of OY757018.1, read as the reverse complement.
ACTAATTCTGCTATAAAAAGCTAATTTAGAAGGTTTAAGTTATTCATCTTTCGTGTTTTCTTCAATTAGTTTCCTCTGGTCAGAGGCCATCTTTGGGTCTGTTCAAAAGTGGTCTTTAAGACCACGTTTGAACAGACCCAAAGTCGGCCTTAATACAGGAATTTTACTGTATTGATAAAGTCTTAATCTTGGTCATATATGTTTCTTATTTTCTTTCAAAACAGAGATTGTTGGAACTCGTTAGAACCGCCTTTGTTTGTTTGTTTGATTTGAGGTTTAACATCCCCGTCAAGACTGTATATGTCATTTCGGAGATGTTGCTTCCAATTTTGTAGGACTTTTACCCGACATTGAGATGAAATGACATCTCAAGCCCTGTTGCCCAATGAAACCTATAGGGTTTATAAGCATGGACGGTCCAACTCGCACCGCTTTGCCTGGGGCGGTCGGTTTCAGCTCTGCGTGGAAGCATCATGCAGCCTATCTATTTCTTCAAGCCCCGATGGGCGGGGACCAGAACCGTCTTTCCTTTTGAACAGGGATAAAAATAATATACACCCTTGTAAATATGTTCTACCAAAAAATTTTTTATTTCCCAGCAAGGCCTTTACCATAAAACACAAAACTGTGGCGTTTACACGTTTTTTCTGTTCTACGACCAAGTTACTTCCGTTCATCTATAAAAAGCTGGGGTTGGTGGGAGGGTGTGGGTGTGGGGAAGGTTCCATTATGTTCATTTCACGGTAATGGGACGAGTGGGGGTATTCATGTATGTCTATGACATTTGTTTGTGAGCTTTTAATATTATAGTGCTGCATGCATTAAGCCTGCATATTCAAAAATGTTTTGTCAAGCATAATCACATTATTGTTATTATTATTATTATAATATTGCTTATCATTATTATTATATTCCTCTTCTTCCTCTTCCTCTTCTTTTCCTTCTTTTTATTATTATTATTATTATTATTATTATTATTATAATTATTATTATTATTATAATTATTATTATTATTATAAATACTATTATTTATTCATTGTTATTATTATTATTTATTCATTATTATTATTATTGTTGTTGTCATCGTCATCTTGAGCACGTGAATTTAGATTGTGAACTGAAGGGATTGCAAACTACAGACTGAAAAAAAAAATAGATATTGAATCCGGATTTTGATTGGATTTACATGAAAAAAAAAAGGTTTGCATAGGCATGTCTTTATTCATAGTCATCACGAGCAAGGCCTTGAAATGAAGACCCCCCCCCCCCCTCACCCTATACCCCACTTTATATAGATAAAACTGTTGTTTACGGGGATACACATTATTTTCTTATTTTTGCTCCAAGACATAGGTTGTGGGTACTCGTTAGAACCGCCTCAACGAGGCGGTTCTATCGAGCACCCACAACATATGTTTGCAGTATTTATAAGAAAACTATCAAGGATTTTCATCAGAAAAATGACCATTTTGGAGGTGTGAAAAAATAGACATATATATCTAGAAGATTTGTGATATTTTTCGTATTTATATCCCAAACATAGGTTGTGGGTGCTCGTTAGAACCATCTCAACGAGGCGGTTTTAACGAGTACCCACAACCTATGTCTTGGAGCCTTTGCTAGTCGTCTATATGAAAACTGACCTTTTTCCTCATTATACCCGGCATTCATGTAAACCCATTTTTCACTAGAGAATTTCTCTTGAAAAGGCATAACCGAATATTCAAAACAGATTCAGTGTTTTAGCTGTTTCTTTGAATTGAGGTTTTACGTCCCCGTCAACACTATTTTGGTCATTTTGGAGACGTTGCTTCCAATTTTGTTGGACTTTTATCCGACATTGACATGAAATGATATCTCAAGCCTTGCCACCACAAAAGAGTTTATCTGTAGGGATATCGCATTGCCAGGGCCTTCTAAGCGATTTACCAGTGTTCATGGGGGGTCGATTTATAGCTCTGCGTGGACGCAACATGCAGCCCAATGTATTTGTCGAAGCCCCGATGAGCGATGGCCCTACAGATGCATGTATGTACTGCTCAAATATTTTTATTTTGAATAGCTGATTGGTCAGTTTGTGTGAAAAAAAAACTGTCTTTTTGGCTTTCTGCTTGTGATATTTTAATTACGGTGAGGTTTGTTTCAGTGGGTGATTGGATGAGGCAAAGGTGACGCGTATCTTACTTCACTGGGGCGTCCAACTGGTATTTGCCTACAGTTGGATAAGATGTGCTGTCCTTGATTTTGTTTGTCTTGAAGCAGGTAAGGGTAGACGGGGGGGGGGGGGGATTGTTATTTCTTCTGTCTCTGCACTTCCCTTCATTTTCCTGTTTCTCCCCTGCCCCTAACCTTCATCTCCACTACTATCTCTTGTATCTCTTTTTCTTCCTTTCTCTGGGAAACGACACTAAGTGACCCACAAGGGTTGACGTGTCGTTAAACCCTAACTGATCAATCAATCAATCAATCAATCAATCAATCAATCAATCAATCAATGTTTTATGTTGCTATTTCTTTCTCTTTGGTGTCTTGGATTGGAGGTGTACCGTAATTGTATCAATTCCTGACCATTGCCGTTAATATAAAAAAGTTTGTTGTGTGTGAATTTGCTTGTCTGTGATCTAACATACCCCAAACCCCAAATTGTTGATATTTTTCTTATTTTTCCCAGAAAACAGGACTTGACATCGCATGCAAATTGGGAGACAATTTGCATATGTCAAATCCTGTTTTCTGGGAAAATTGGAAAAATATTTCGAAATGTCGTCTGCTACGAAAAAATACCCAGCACGCAAAGTGTTAATGTAACTCATAGCTGGTCAGGTTTTAATTTGTCCTTGATTCTTGATGACCAGAAATTCTTGGACTTCATGTCAGCGATTCAGGGCCAGGCCATCCGACTTTCCGTTATTCTTTTTTTTTTCCATGAGTCGCGCAGTAACCTCGTTCGCGCAGTAAGTATAATATTCAACGCTCTGAATGTTGGGTCCTCTTCTTTTTTCTTCTTTTTTACAGCAGACGGCATTTCGAAATATAGTATTACTAATATTATTCCTAGAAACTGAAAACAGTGCCTTGATTTTCCACTAGAAAATGGCCCCGACCAGTTGGCCCCGAACCTAGACTTAGTCTCTGATTGATAGCAATTAAAAGATCTTTCCATAGACACTTTGTAAAAAAAAATGGTTCTGATTATTTTTGATACAATATTAAAAGATCATTTGACGGATATTACAAGGGTACGTAAGGAACATAGTGGACTCAATACCATTTGCGTTTTTGTATGGGAAGTTTTGTTTCAAACTTGCCAACATGTACATTGTGCTGTGCCCTGACTTTGGATAGAAGCAATACAATATGCTAACTTAAACGATGTAGCACTTTAGTAACAAAGATAAATATATAGCTGTATACAAGATATATTTTTATTATGTTTCTTGTGATATTTTTAGTTGTTTGTTTCAAATGAAGTTTATAACAGTTAAATGAAAGGGACTGAAAACAATTTGCTATTCACCCATAATTATGCTGTGTAAATGGCATTTCTCTAACGATACAATTGCAGGTAAATTGCCGGTTGAAATGTAAACCTTAGTTTTCTTGACATAAAATCGGATTTACAAGGGCATTACATGAGCATGTCAATGTGATGAAAATAAAATTGGATAAAATTAGCCAATATTGTTTGTTGGAATGTACATAAATAATAATATAATTAATAATATTAATACTATAACCACTGCTGCTGCTACTACTACTACTTCTACTACTACTACTACTACTACTACTACTACTACTACTACTACTACTACTACTACTACTACTACTACTACTACTACTACTACTGATAACAATTTTAATAATAAAACGAATATGATTTATAATGTTTCTACTTTTTCCACTACTGCCACTATCATTGGGCCCCGCCGATCGTGGCTTGAAGAACTAGATTGGGCTGCATGATGCTTCCATGCAGAGCTTAAACAGACCGCACATGATTACAGGTAAACCGTTTAGGAGGTCTTTGCCTGCCCAGGCAAAGTGATGTGAGTCGGACCGTCCCTATATATAAACATTTTGGGTCGTTTGGGCGGCAAGGCTTGGGATGCTATTTCATCTCAATGTCGGGTAAAAGTCTCACAAGTTGGAAGCAACGTCTCCAAAATGACCTTAATAATGTCGTCGGGAACATAATATCTCAATTCAAACTAACAAACTACTACTACTGATGATACTACTAATAATAACGAAAATAATAATTTTAAAAATAAAAACGATGACAATAATAATTTTACTCTTACTACTACTACAATTACTACAACCCAGTTCTGCTATAATAATAATAATAATAATAATAATAATAATAATAATAATCATCATCAAAACGATGGTAGTAATAATTTTAACTTTCTACTACTCCAACATCTACTTCTCCTACTTCTACTGCTACTGCTACTACTATCATTGTACTACTACCACTATTTCCACTATTATTAATATAATTATTATTAACGTGACGGAAATAAAGTGGATAAACACTAGCTAATATTGTTTGTAGGGTAGAACATTTAACAATAACAATGATAATAATGATAACAAACGATAATAATAATAATAATAATAAATAATAATAATAACAATAATAATAACGTGTTTTTCTTGATGTTGGAAAGGAAGGTGCTAAGTATAAAGAAGACCAGTCTTTTTGCTGATTATGATTGTCGGTTTATAATTTCGCTACTGCTGTGCTCACTGATCAGTCATGGTCGAATCTAGCTCTGTGAAATATACATTGTTAAATTCAACACAGGTTTCCACGTCAATTTAGATATTCAATCTAGAGAATTCAACAAAAAAGAAGAAAACATGTACAACCGGAATTTGATACTACAAATTCAGTGTTCATGTAATTCTAGTTTATAAGTTTATAACTAAATGGCTTTAATAATGAGATACCATTGCCTATTTCTTTCCGAAATGCTGCAATGCATTCACAATCGAGTCACTTGATATGGGACTGTGCATGCACAATGAAATGTGAGATCTGTCTTTATGCACGTCCACTTCTTTATTCCGGTCCCAAAATTTGTATTACGACTGGAACTATGCAGGAAGATGAATATGACGCACAAAATGCAGTCTTTGGCGAAACTTGATACAGCGCAGTTTGACGGTGGTCATTCTATTGTAGACCCTGATCAAACGATGCGTTCTGTGATCCTCTGTGGCTTGCCATTGTCCTATTTTTGCGACCACAGGCATACGCAGAAAGCGGTGTCTGATCCGGGTATACACTGTTTGCTTAAAGTACAGGAATTTAAGGGTAAAAACTGGAAAATGCAAACTGCTAGATGTTTTTCTCAGATGACGCATTTCTCGTATATTGGTTTATTTTCATTATGCTCTGCATATTAACCCCCGGATTCCTGTATTTTTAAGCAAACAGTGTAGACCCTAATCAGACGTCGCGTTATGCGGCGTCTGATCTGGTCTACACTTTTTGCCAGTGTCCCTATTTGGGACCCTAGGCAAATAATGAGTTGTCAATTCAATATAAAACTTAAGTCCTGTTCTGTCTTTTCATTGTGCTCAGTCTATTAAACAGTCAATAAAACCTTTATTTTGCGCAGGATTTAACTTAAATGGCCTCTAATAATCACTTGGACAACAGCAATAAAGCTTGCTGCAATATTATTCACTTTGGTTCGATTATTTGTCCTAAAAGATAAACATGTATTCCACGGAGCAAAAAATACAATCTTCTTTGCAGAGGAGTTTAACTTCATGCCGGACTAGTGAACCCATTTTCCTTAACAACAGTTTCTGTTTGTCAAAGTGTGATAATGCCACGTTAGCGATATTTTCGAGAAATCTCTTTGACGTCACAAGGTAAATGCAAACTGCTACATGTAGATGTTTATTTCCTCAAATGACGCGTTTCAACGTGTTTGTTCAAGTGCAAACTTGCGGACAGTAACCACTACTTTGCCAAGCGTTCAAAAAGGGGACATTGACACACAGTAAAGACCATGTCCAGGCGCCCGGTTTTATTTTTGGATCGACTGTTTGTCCATCGATCCAGTTTCTAAGCACAGCATCTTTTCTTATCGCTATTATGTCAAAAGTTTGCGTAAGAGAGTTATCTATAAAATTTGAACTGGCGCCATGTGTTGGGTTTGGCAAACAGTGAAGACCCAGATCAGACGCCGCAGAAAACGGCGTCTGATCGGGGTATACACTGCTTACAGTGCAGAAGTTTAAGGGTTAAACGAAACAGCCAAAGTCCGCGATCAGGCCCATTTTTTCAAGCCTACACTCAGAGACAAGTGACCCCAAGTGCTTTTTAATTTTTGTTTCGCTCGCAAGGGTTATGGGACGGACCGACTCGTTCCATTTTTCCTGGGCAGGCTGAGACCTTCTAAGCGGTTTACAAGTTCTCAAGTTTGGTTGGTTTCAGCTCTGCGCGGATGCACCATGCAGCCCAATATATTTCTACAACCACGTTGGCGTGGGCACTATCGGCAATTGTAGCTGTGGAAAAAGTAAATATTTAATGTTAAGTTAAATGTTTGGTACCCGGGATAAGAGAAAATCGCCGGAGTCAAACCACTTTCGCCTTTCCTCGAACTCTAGTTCTTTTAGGGATCAAGAAACTGAATGCTAAAATTTACAAGCATTCCTGTCAAGCTTATCAAGGACCGTATATGCCGTATGTACTCTGATAGTAACAGTGTAAATCCGCGGCGACCGGTGTCCGAATATTTAGGGTAAATACGGTGTATGAGTTAGGGAAACTGTGCAAAATACGAAAAAAAAATCGAACAAAGATCATAACCATATATTTACATTTCCAGTGTAAAGTCTAATGAAAACCTATAGAAAACGATTGCGTTCATACTTCCGTGAACGCATAGAATCACATGATTTTCAGTGACGTTAAATGACGTCATTCTAAACCATTGTTCTCTACGGGCGTTGATGACATCAACGCTGCTCCGCTGTTTGTAGAAAAACAGCGTGTAAATGTTTTTCAGCTTTAAAAGTTTGACCTACAAGAATGTTTTCGCCCAGTGATAGAGGGGCAAATAATGTAAATATAAAAAATAAACTTAATTGTTCTGCTTTTCATGAAAGTATGAACGACAGTGGGTCGCTAGCAAAGTTTACATGAACCCCTTCGGGGTTCACTTACTTTGCACGCGACCCACTGCGTTCATACTTCCATGAACTGCAGAAAAATAAATTTCATTTCTTAAATATTTTCATTTCCCGTGTAAAGTCTGATGTAAACCAATAGAAAACAATGTAGTTCATACTTCCAAGATCGCATCGAGTCACATGATTTTCAGTGACGTCAAGTGACGTCAGTCTAAACCATGGTTCTCTACGAGCATTAGTGGCGTCAACACTGTTTCGCTCTTTGTAAAAAAAAAAAAAAACAAAAAAAAAAACAGCGTGTAAATATTTTTCAGCATTAAAAGTTTGCACTATTAGCACTTTTTTTCGCCCAGTGACGAGGGTAAAAGAATGTAAATATAAAAAAAAATAAACTTAATTTTTCGACGTTTCATGAAAGTACGAACGGCGGCGGGTCGCTAGCAAAGTTTATATGAAACCCTTCGGGGTTCATTTACTTTGCACGCGACCCACTGCGTTCATACTTTAATGAACAACAGAAAAACAAAATTCATTTCTTAAATAATGCTACCGAAAACAAAGAATAAGAGTAAAAGGCATGCACACCAGCTACACAAAACAAATTACACATGTACCATTTATGAACCAAGAATAAACAAACGCCTTGGCACGGTCAAAGAGAAACACACTGCTAAGTTGGGTACGTCAAGTGTGTGTGTTTTATTTATTATTTTGGCGGCGTTGAGGACCTGGGGCTTGAAGGTTCTCTAAGGAATACTCATGGTTGCCCGTCAGACTGCGACTACTCTTTTTGTCGACATCTCATATCTTAGACACATACATGGTTCCATCGTGTTATCAAGTCAGTATGGTGAACACCATTGGAAATCCCTGTTAATATAGAAAAACATGGGGTTTACAAGGGCTATGATCATTTTCATCTGTTATATTTGCTCAAAATAATAGATTTTGGAGGCGGTTCAAACGAGTACCACAATCTATATTTACGAAATTGTTGAAATAAGAAAATATATCCGATAAATTATCGTAACACATTTTGTACCAGAAACCCCAAAACGGGTACCGTGGCAAACAGTGCAGGCCCAGATCAGACGCAGCAAAACGCGGCATCTGATCAAGGCATCCACTGTATGTCGAAAGTTGTCATTTTCCAAATAAATTTTGATGAAAACAACCTGACACCCCTAAATTTTGAAATGGACTCCTGTGGATCTAAGTCTGCACAGGCAAAGCGGTTCGAGTCGTTCCGTCCATGCTTATAAACCCAATTGGTTTCATTGGGGGACAGGGCTTGAGATGTCATTTCATCTCAATGTCGGGTAAAAGTCCCACAAAATTGGAAGCAACGTCTCCCATACGACCTATACTGTGTTGACGGGGACGTTAAACCTCAAATCTAACAAACAAACAAAAGAAACAAAATGGACTCCTGCTATTTATAAGGAGGAAGATTCCATTTGGTACAAAAAGGCTTAAGGAAACTGTGATTTTGAAGTCATTGAAGAATCCACTATAGTTCGTGGGTGTATTATGAAAGTGTGTACTAATTGGGCACCGTCAAGCGATTTTGGTACTTATCTCCTATGCGAGCAGCGAAGGTTCAGGCGAGCCTGCGCATCCGCGCAGTCTCGCCAGAACCTTCGCTGCTCGCTCATACAAGCAGTGAATCAAGAGGAACCTTCAGACAGAAAGCCATATCCCTGGCCCCTCTGAATGGCTGAGCATGCGCAGTTAAAATTTGTCATGACGGAATGCTCGAAGACACAAATTCGCTTTGCGGGGCTCAATTAGCCTTGGTAGAGATGTGTGTTAAGTTTTGAAAAAGTTTTGAAACTTAACAGCATATCATTGAAATGCCTATCTGACACTCGTGAATGGAGTACCCTCTTATTCCACATCTTTAAGAAGATGTTACTTCCGTACATTTTTTTTTCATCAATCCAATTTACTTTTCAATTTATTGTCAGTTTTAAACAGTTTATTTCTCCCGTCATCTTGGTAGAGCTCCTTCCCCGCTTAGTTTGTTTTGTTTAGGAAACAGAAGTGTGCCCAGGCTACCCGCTGCTTGTGTTTTGTATCGACAACTGTAACATGTGGCGCCGTAACAGAGGGGCGTGGTTGCCCGCCCCTTCTCCGCTCCTCTCCGTGTCATTATGAGTACCGAACAATGGGACAACAATAATTTAAGGAGATGATAATGAAGGCTTAACAATATACAACAGCGCCGTGACAATATAATAGCAACATAATACACTATAAAACACCGCAGGATTGTGCTATGCCTTTGTTGCTATCAATTGAAAGCACTGACAGTACTGGTGGGTCCAATGTCTCTGAGTGTAGGCAGGAAAAATGGTACTGAACTTGGACTCAAGACTGTTACGTTGACGCTCTGCATGCTGGGTATTTTTTTTTTCGCAGCAGACGCCATTTTGAAATTTCGCAGTAGACGACATTTTGAAAAGTTTTTTTCTATTTTTTCCCAGAAAACAGGATTTGACATCTCATGCAAATTGTCTCCTATGGAGACAATTTGCATGAGATGTCAAGTCCTGTTTTCCGGGAAAAATAAGAAAAATATCAACAATTTGTCGTCTGCTGAATTCGCCTAGAGAGTGGTTAAAGGTCAAGCCAATTCAATATTGTATCAATGCACTGAGAGTACTGGTGGGTCGATTGTCTCTGAGTGTGGGCTGGGAAAATAGTTCTGGACACAGACTTCAACTGTTTCATTTAAAGCCTTAAATTCCAGTTTTGTTTAAAGCAAAAAAAAAAAAAAAAAGGATAGACACATTTTTTAAAAGACCAGAGGTTGTGAAATATTTGATAAATAGATTATGATATGGCATATGGGAGTCTCGGGGTGAGACGTATGGGGTATGACATGAAAAATGCCATATAATAATTTCTATATATATGTCGACATTTTTAGTTTCCCCGATGAATAAATGGCGGAATTGCGTACTAGTCTCTGATTATTTTCTAGGACCAGAAGCGAAGCATCTCGGTTTGGATATACATTACGTCAAAGCGAATCATCTCAGTTTGGTTTAGCATTACGTCACAGACTGACGATGAGACTGACGTTGATTGATTTGTACTGGCTGACATTGTAGTTTTCAACAACCACTGTCACGTCCGGACAGGGAGCGAACGAACAAAGACAGTTCTCCAGGAAGCCGTAATTGTGCGAAAGACCGCATTTTGGTTCTAAAAATGATTTTTTTTTCCGTTGAAAATTTTATATTTTTCATATTTCTGTATCAATTGTAGCTCCTCGTTAAAACTCAATTTGTAAGACAATTCTAATTAATACCTACGATTTATCTTTATAAATATGATAAATAAGGTAATTTAATTTATACAGCATGCCGTTCACAAAAACTTATTCTTAACAGGAGATGATTAGTATAAGCGTTTCGCTTGTTTTCAAATCCTGTCATTGTAAATTGTACATGTACTGTTCGAATTGACTTGTCGAAATGAAATGAATAAATATTGTTTAAACCAAATAAGGTAAACCCTGGTTAACATACTCTCCCGTCCCCTTGATATTTTTCCAGCGAGTGCTGATTTAAAGCGAACATATTTTACATCATGTTAACAAGCGCGTGAAAAGATCGCCCCCCCCCCCCCCCCCGAGAACCCTACTTTATATGGCTTTACATGGGTACACATTATTTTTCGCATTTTTGCTCCAAGTAACGGGTGACATGAACATGTCCCAAAAATGAAGACCCCCTATACCAACTTTATATAGAGAAAACTGGGGTATACGGGGTATACATTATTTTTCTTATTTTTGCTCCGAGACGTAGGTTGTGGGTACTCGTTAGAACCGCCTCAATGAGGCCTTAGCTGTTGGTGAGACGTAAAACTCAAACACTCACACACGAAATGGACTCTTCCTCCTTATATATAGCAGGAATTCATTTCAAAATTTATGGGTGTCAGGTTGTGTTTTCTTCCAAATTTGTTTTGAAAATGGCTGAACTTTTAGCAAACAGTGGAGGCCCTGATCAGACGCCGCATTTTGCATTTGGGTTAAGCTTTCAAGACGGGCCTGCATGATCTAATGGATAAGAGCGCTGACTCTTAATCGTTAGGACTCTCACCGGTGTGGTTCGAGCCTGGCTCGGATCACATGCTGCCAAGTTCTGCAACAGAAGGTCAGGTGGATTTTCTCCGGGCACTCCGGTTTTCGCCCACCTCTGATTAACGATCGGTTCGATATGAGTGAAATAATATTGAAAGGGCCGTAAAACCAAAACAAAAGAAAAAAAGTCCTTTCAAGTATGAATAGTTATATATTTGTATGTAATACTTTATGCAGCACGGGTGTGTTATCGAAATGAACCCAACTGCAAGATTGACACTCATCACACACGGTGCATCCGAGATAATTTTCCATGGTGCCAACAAACCAGTTACCGCTATGTGATTTGAAATAATACGTTACGTGCTTCACGACTGGGAATTCGCGAATTCGTCTGAACTGGGTGGCATATTTTTCCAAAAATGATTAGTTTTCCATAGTTTATTATTTACCGCCCGCTTAATTTGCTGCGACTAGATTAATCAAACTTCAAGGTGTAAGTTTCCACTGAAGATTGCTTTTGGAGTATCCCATATTGCACTTCTAACACGTCCGGTGTCGCAGTAACACTTCAGTCCAGTTAATATCACACCGCGAAAATCCGGGCTTTTGATTTATAGCTCCGCAGAGAATTTTTAACAGTTCCGCAGCGAATATTATTTTCCGTCGAGATTTAAAACCGGTGTATTTGCTAATCACGGCCTATAATTTACACAACAACGACAAACAGCAATGAAAATGAACTGAGAGACGGATTAAAAAAGAAATTAGTTTTGTCAGTAGAAATAGTTCCGACAAAAAGAACAGTTTCAGTGATTGATTATTTTTGGCAGCTTCTATTTTGTCTAATAAATAATAATAATGAAAAAAAAAGAGAAAAATACAATAATGTTTATTTCCATCAACTGCAATAAATCTGACAATTGTATGTATTTTTTTATCTGACCTAATCGAACCTGTCTAATCTTTATCCGATCTCGACCAAGCCTTGTCAATCATAAGAATCTCTCAAGTGTGTGAGTGGTGGATAGAAAAATCCGTCACGAGGGTCACTGTCCAGCATCTTGAGGCTTGTCGAGTGATGCCGGACAGGTCGATAGTCACCTTGACCTCGAGGGACATTTTGTTTCTTGTTTGTTTGTTTGATTTGAGGTTTAACGTCCCCGTCAACACTGTATAGGTCATTTTGGAGACATTGCTTCAAATTTTGTGGGACTTTTACCCGACATTGAGATGAAATGAGATCTCAAGTCCAGGCGCTCAATGAAACCAATAGGGTTTATAAGCATGGACGGTCCGACTCGCACCGCTTTGCATGGGCAAGCTTAGATCCTCTAGGCGGTTAGCCAGTACCCATGTGCGGTCGGTTTCAGCTCTGAGTGGAAGCACCCTGCAGCCTATCTATTTCTTCAAGCCCTGATGGACGTGGCGAATTTTTTTTCTATCTAGCCCTCACACCCATGTAAAATACTTTTTCTTGCATACCATTTGATTCTGAGAGTTGATTGTTTAAAAATACAGTCACGTCGATTGCCGACGTCCGTCATATTTTGATGACAATCATTACGAAAACACGCCTATACAAATTCATTGTAACCTTTATCGCCAAAAAAAAGGAAAATTTAAGATAGAAAAATTGTGATATTTTTCTTATTTCTGCTCGAAATATAGATTGTGGCACTCGTTAGAACCGCCTCATCGATACAATCCCACAATCTATATATTTTAGAGCAGAGATAAGAATATTTTTCTTATTTCTGCTCAAAATATAGATTGTGGTACTCGTTAGAACCGCCTCATCGAGGCGGTTCTAACGAGTACCCACAATCTATATATTTTAGAGTAGAAATAAGAAAAATAAAGGTTTACCCCCTGTAAACCCCATTTTAACTATATAAAAGTGGGGTTGGAGGGGGTCAAATTGTATAGGCGTGTTTTCGTGATGAATGCGGCATTTTTGACGTACGTCACTGTACTTGTAGTGATGTCAAACATAAACGACGGCATACTCGGTGTCGACCCGCACACGAATACTGGTAAACCGATTAGAGGATCTAATCCTGCCCAGGCAAAGCGGTGCGAGTGTCGGACCGTCCATGCTCATAAACCCTATTGCTTTCATTGGGCGGCAGGGCTTGAGATATCATTTCATCTCAATGTCGGGTAAAAGTTCAACAAAATTGGAAGCAACGTCTCCAAAATGACTTTTACAGTGTTGACGGGGACGTTAAACCTCAAATCAAACAAACAAACAAACAAAGCATACTCGGTGTCCTATTAAACCAGTGCACATCAAACACGTGAAAATTTTCGCTTTTATCCTATCCTCGGGTAGGATAACCTGGGTAGGATTATAAGAATCTTATATGGGTTTGAGGGGTGGATGGAAAAATCCGTCCCGAGGGACACTGTCCGGCATCACGAGGCTTACCGAGTGATGCCGGACAGTGATCCCGAGAGACGGATTTTTCTATCCACCCCTCAGATTCTTTTTCTTGCATACCTTCCATTTCTTAGCGCGGACTTTTAATGCTGCAGCCACTTCGGTTACCAACGTCCGCCATATTGTGTTGACACTGCAGGAATGTTTAGTGACGTCACGTCACGTGCTGTAACGTCAACCTTAACGACGGTGCATACGAGGTCGTAATCAACCAGTACATTTATCAAACACGCGATTATATTCGATTTTGGGTCGGAACACCAGGGTCAGAACATAATTTTCTATCCCAGGGTAAAATCACGGATTTCCTTGTCTGGTGTGCAAGAAAAGATATGCTATCCCAGGATTAAGTCCAGGAGTTCCTTTTCTGGTTATTTGATTTTTTCAATGAACAGGTCGATTTTATTTCACCGAATGAACAGCACAAGACGTAAATGTCTTTTGGTGTTCTTGAGTGAAATAAAATTGATCTTACACTGAAAGATCGATTTTTATTTTACCGAATGAACGCCACAAGGCGTATTTTTATGAGTAGCTTAGCCACGAGTGAAAATATGTCTTTTAGTGTTCATGAGTGAAATAACAATTGATCTTACACTATGAAATAATAATAACAATCAAATTTCTGTTTCTTTCATGCTTTTACTGTATTTAATGCATTTTCAAAGCGTCCGACGTCACCACAGAAAACAAACTTTTTCCATGAGCATTTCGCGTCGATTTAGAGGTGTTCAGCGGGTTTACATGGTATAATATTGGGTGTAAACTGAAAGTTTTCACATGGAAAATAGCTGTGATACTTTATCAAATGGTTAACTCTTAATTTGCATTCAAATAATGTCCGCAGTTACTGGCGTCACGTGCATGAACTACATTAAGTAAGCGCTAAAAGTCACGTCACCAACGTCTTAACCCTTGTCCTGCTAATCCCGGATATGCCTTATCTTTGAAACAATGTAGATCCAGATCAGATGGCTTCTGACGAAGCCATCTGATCAGGATCTACATTGTTTGTCATTCAGTTTATGAATTTGTTGCAATAATTTGCATCAAGTAATCTGATTGGTTGATAATCAGTAGTGGGTGTGGCATATATGAATATTCAGCAGGACAAGGGTTAATGACGTGCGAACATGCGTGACATAATTTCTGACACACATTAGTTACATGAAGCTAATTGACATCGAATAAACATTGAAAATATGTTATTTTTCGATGATTTATCGTATTCACTGAGTACTGTATAACCGCTGAGAGTCTTTAGTCTGTCCAGGCAAAGTGGTGCGAGTCAAACAGTCCAGTGCATATAATGCATTTCGGTTCCATTGGACGGCAGGGCCTGAGATGTTATTTCATCTTAATGTCGGGTAAAAGTCCCTCAAAGTGTGTGTATTTGAGTTTTTACGTCCAATCAACTACCAATGTCATATGGCGACGGTACGTACGTTACAAGACTAATCTGGAGAAGCCCGGAATCGAGCCCAGGATCCCTGGTTTATGAGGCGAGTAGCTTAACCATTTAAGAAATGAAATTTATTTTTCTGCAGTTCATGGAAGTATGAAGGCAGTGGGTCGCGTGCAAAGTAAATGAACCCCGAAGGGGTTCAGGTAACCTTTGCTAGCGTCCCGCTGTCGTTCATTTTTCGTGAAAAGCAGAAAAATTAATTTTATTTCAAATATAAAGTTTATATTTACATTATTTGCCCCTCATCACTGGGCGAAAGTAATGCTTAGCGGGCAAACTTTTAAAGCTGAAAAACATTTACACGCTGTTTTTCTACTAAGAGCGGAGCAACGTCGACGTCATCAACACCCGTAGAGAACAATCATGGTTTAGAATGACGTCACTTGAAGTCACTGGAAATCATGTGATTCGATGCGTTCATGGAAATATGTACTGCATTGTTTCCTATAGGTTTATATTAGACTTTACACTGGAAATGTAAATATTTCTCGTTAAGGTACTATGACAAGCAATAATGGTCTGACAATTAAGCCCCAAACGACCAGTTGCAGTCCACAGCCACTCCACCACCTCCCTTCCCCTATCTTCTCCAAGAAATGTCATCATGTTTGTTTTAACAATGCGAGCTCGCCATGCTTTTGTGGAGGTTTTGCGTCTCCGTCAACACTATTTAGGTCATTTTGAAGACGTTTCTTCCAATTGTGTGGGATTTATACCCGACACTGAGATGAAATGACATATCAAGCCGTACCACCCAAAGGAACCGCTAGGGTTTATGGAACACTCCACCTCGTACCACTTTTTCTAGGCAGGCATTACGAAAACTCGCCTATACAAATACATTGTAACCTTTATCGCCGAAAAAATGAAAATTTTAAGATGATAAATTGGGATATTTTTCTTATTTCTGTTCAAAATATAGATTGTGGGTACTCGTTAGCACCGCCTCATCGAGGCGGTGCTAACGAGTACCCTCGACGAGGCGGTGCTAACGAGTACCCACAATCTGTATTTTAGGACAGAAATAAGAAAAAAAAGTATACTCCCGTAAACCCTAGTTTTACCATATAAAAGTGGGGTTCGAGGGGGTCAAAATTTTATAGGCATGTTTTCGTGATGCTTAGATTTCTATGTGGTTTACAAGACTGAAGTTTGGTCGGTTTCAGCTCTGCGCAGAAGCGCCATGCAGTCAAATCTATGTCTCCAAGCGCCGATGGACAGGAAGCTAAGAAATTCTGTAAACAGAAACATGCGTTTGTACATAACGATTTAACACTTCTCTTGCTGAATATTCCGTTTAGCCACACCCATCTCTGACTTTGAACCAATCAGATTATTTTATGTAATTTATTCCTACAAATTCATAAACTGAATGTCAAACAGTGTAGATCCTGATCAGATAGAAGCCATCTGATCTGGATCTACACTGTTTGCAAAGATAGGGGTTGTCGTGAACAGCAGGATAAGAGTTAAAACGCAAAATCACTATTGACAGACGTTTGTCAATAGCCATTTTTAGGGTTAATCTCTATTGATAAACGTTTGTCACTTGTCTCTTCCTTTTATTTATACAATATTTTAAGAGGATACACTTTTAGCTAAAATAGCCAGTTTACCAAGTGGCCCTCTAAACAGCAATACAAATATTTACAAATGAATACACATGCATTCTAAAACAATACAAGTACTTTGGATGCAGTAAAACGAGGTAACTGTTTTCTGGGTCGGACTAACTACTTTCGGCCAATTAGGCCTCATCAGTGACCATCAAGTCTATTTAAAACAAACGGGCCTCTTTATTGGGCATTTGTAGCCCCAGGGCTATGAATTGAATAATCACTAGATGAAGCTACATACCATGTATCAAAGGCATGGGCCTTCTGATTTCAGACAAGAAGATTTTTCCCTTATAAGTCTATGTAATACAAGTGGACCCCTGTGTGGAAACAATTTTGGTCCCAGGGCTATAATTTAATCAACTTGGTAGAGGCTACATACCATATATCAAAGACCTAGTATTTGTTGCGGTTTCAGAGAATATTTTTTTTTTTTAGTTTTTAGTTAAAAATCTGTTTTAGCTCCTGTGACCTAGATGTGCAATGGACCGGAACCACTTGAACATTTGTGAAAGATGACCGACTAAGGATTATTTCTGTGAAGTTTGGTCAAAATCCAATCAGGTTTTGTACCTGGGGATTCTACAACATACCAACTAATACACACCTACCATCATTTCTGTCAAGCTGTAGATAGTGGGAAAGAAGTTCGAGCTGTGTTGTGCGACATCAGCAAAGCCTTCGACAGAGTCTGGCACAAAGGTCTCCTCCACAAACTCTCAGGCATAGGCTGCTCAGAGGTTATTTTAAAGTGGTTTTCTAGTTATCTTTCCGACCGAAGACAACGTGTTGTGCTTAATGGCCAGACCTCAGAATGGGCCCCCGTTCTTACGGGTGTTCCCCAAGGATCTATTTTGGGACCACTGTTGTTCCTAATTTTCATCAATGATATTGTTACCAGAATAGGCTGTCCGATACGACTCTTCGCAGACGACACCAGTCTTTACATTATCGTGGAATGTCCCAATACTGCCGCTAGACTCTTGAATTCGGACTTGCAGTTCATATCCGAATGGGCAGAGGAATGGCTTGTTAACTTCAACGCCAACAAAACATTCTCCTTTATAATAACTAGAAAACGAAATCCCGTAATACATCCTCCTCTTCTGATGAATAATACAATACTCAAAGAAACCAACCTGCATAAGCATCTAGGACTTACATTTTCAAACAACTGCGAATGGACTAATCATATAGAGAACATTTCCAAAAGTGCATGGACAAGACTAAACTTACTTCGAGTTCTCAAATTCCGAGTAAGCCGTAAATCACTCGAGAAAATGTACTTTGCATACATACGACCTTTGATAGAATACAGTGATTCCGTTTGGGACAACTGTTCGAACGCAAACAAAAAACAACTAGACGCTATTCACAACGAGGCTGCAAGAATAATCAGTGGTGCTACAAAATTATGCAGCATTGACAGATTGTACTGTGAACTAGGCTGGGAGTCACTTCAGGAAAGGAGAAACAAGCACAAACTCCTTATAGTTTATAAAATCTTACATGGCCTAACCCCCGACTACCTTGTCGATCTTTTACCGCCACTTGTACATGAAGCGTCATCTTATAATCTTAGAAATGCTGACCACTTCCAGACATTTCGGGCTAACACGAACCTCTTCAGAGCTTCCTACTTTCCCTCTGTCATCCAAAAGGCCTCAGTGGCTCAGTCGGATGCGCGTCTGACTGGTGATCAGGTGGACGCGGGTTCGACTCCCGCCGGGGTCGGCAACATTCTTTCGTGGAGATTGATCATGAAATCTTTTCTACGGTCATTCTCTCCCTTCCGCTGATTTAAGAAGGGCAGTTGTCAGTTTCTGGCGAAAGAATGTGCACTGTACTGGTTAACCGCTAACGTATAAGCCTGCCCAGGAAAGTGTTGATAGGTAAACTGACCGGCTCAAAAATGACCTAAATAGTGTTGACTGGGCCGTAAAACTCCAATACAAACAAACTGTCATCCAAGCATGGAACAACTTACCTGAAGCAACAAAGCAGGCTTCTTCTGTAGCATCATTTAAATACTACTGAACAGAAACTTAAGAAGACCTCCAAAATTTTATAACGTAGGATCACGAATAGGTCAAATCCTCCATGCACGACTGAGAATGCAGTGCAGTTCTCTCAATTCGGAGTTATACCGTAAAAACATAGTAGACAGCCCATGCTGTCAATGTGGCGGCTTCGAAAGTGCGTATCACTTCTTTTTCATTTGTCCTCGTTTCGCAGCCGAACGAAGATCTTATTTACCAGCTAATCTTTCCCATTACTCAGTAAGGGAGCTCCTGTATGGAAAAGAGTCTGCAAATAATCACGAGAACGAAACATTGTTCTTTCAAGTGCAAGAATTTATTGTTAAGTCAGGCAGATTTATGCAGCACCAATAACATGCCCCATTACCACAAAATAATTGTTTCATACTTAACAAGTTTCTTGACTTATTCCTTAGGAACCAGGGAATACAGCCGTTTCTTTTCTTTTCTTTTTTTCCTCCTGCTATCTTAACCTGATATCTCTGTCTCTGTCTGTCTGTCTGTCTGTCTGTCTGTGTGTGTCTCTCTCTCTCTCTCTCTCTCTCTCTCTCTCTCTCTCTCTCTCTTTCTCTCTCTCTCTCTCTCTCTGTGCTTCTCACAACCTAACTGTTACTGACATATCCTACTTACCTTTGGTATAGCCATTCATCAACGATGCAGTATATTCCACGTTATCTTTACAGGAGATGACCAATATAAGCCAAAGTGCTTTCTGTCAAATCCTGTTCTCATTTTGTTTGTATTGTTCAATGTATGGTATTGTCATTCAATGAAATACTGTTTAAACCAAAATCCAATCAGTGGTTTAGGAGGAGATGTCGTTTCAAGAAATTTTTTACGCACGGACGCACACACGACGACAGACGAAATGTGGTCACGAAAGCTCACCTGGCCACTACGTGACAGGTGAGCTAAAACAGTGTTCGGTGGTTTCAACTGCTCCACATCCGCAAAGGGATGAATCTATAATATTTTATTATTAAGAGAACTAGACCCTGTGCGCAGACGTGTATGCATAATTTGAAGCTTTCTATTACCTGTATAATAAAATTTCGGAACAAATCTATTCCCGTCTCTTAGGCATCTCTTGAAGCTGCTTACAAAGCAGAACCAGAATTTCAAGCCTCGAGTGACAAACTGTTCCGATCTCGGACAACGGAGGACAGAAAAGAATTGTAGTATAGATTAGTACGAGGTGCAATAGTCTGTATATCGTTTGAATTGCGCACATTATAAGATGACATTCTATTAACAGGAAGTGGAATAAGAGAGGTGAGATCACGAGGAGAAAGACCATTAACCATTTTATAGAATAATTTAATTTGTGCTTTCTCCGCACTTTTTCAAGGGTTTCCCATATTGTTTGTTCATATAGATTTCTGATGGTGACAAGTTTTGTGGTTCCGGTAATTATTCTCGCGGCTCCGTTCTGGATCTTTTCAAGTTGAGCTTTCTCATATTGTGTGCAGTTGTCCCATATAGTGTCACCGTACTCTAGGATGGGTCTGATAATGGTTAAATACAGTAGAACTTCGATGGCTCGAACACAAATGGCTCGTTTACCATGGATGTGTCGAACCCATTCTTGAGCCCCTAGCGAAATCCTCTACATAAGAAATAGTGGGGGATAATTATGGATATTTTAGTCTTTCATCTTGCAAATGTATGTTGTGTGTACTCATTAGAATCGCCTCGATGAGGCGATTCTAATGAGTACACACAGCATACATTTTTATTATAGAACACCGAAAAAATGTCAAAAAGTATCTCGTTATGCCTCCTGTCAGTAACCCACAGTGGCTCGAACAACCCCAGTCTCGAACAGATTTTCTAGGTCCCAAAGGTGTTCGAGCCATTGAAGTTCCACTGTAGATCGTTTCAAGAGACTTGACTGTCAAACTCAACCTTCAATGTTCTCATTGCGTTGACTTCCGACCATGCCCTTCCTTTGATATAGTCGACATGTATGTGGCATCAACAGTCCAGTTGTAAATACCAAGATGTTTGTGGGAATCGACTTCAACTACAGTCGAACTTCAATGGCTCGAACACCTTTGGGACCTCGAAAATCTGTTCGAGACAGGGATAGTTCGAGCCACTGAGGTTACTGTCAGGAGGCATATTGAGATACTTTTAAACGTCTTTTCGGTGTTATATAATGAAAATGTATGCTGTGTGTACTCATTAGAATCGCCTCATCGAGGCGATTCTAATGAATACACACAGCATACATTTGCAAGATAAAATGCTAAAACCTCCTTAATTTTCCCCCACTATTTCTTATGTAGAGGATTTCGCTAGGGGCTCAAAAATGGGTTCGACAAATCCATGGTAAACGAGCCATCGGTGTTCAAGCCATCGAAGTTCTACTGTAGTTGCGAGCCATCCATAAAGAGGCGGATGGTCAGGCTTAATTAATTTGTGTGATGCCAAAAAAGCTTCTGTCTTAACAGCATTAAAGCGAACGAGCCATTTGTTACCCTATGTATTTATTTTGTTCAGGTCAGTATTAAGAAGTTGAGCAGCAGCATCAGGACTTTCAACCACTATAAACAAACTGGTGTCGTCTGCAAACAAACGTATGTTAGACCCTGTATCTACTACAATATCATTTATGACTAGTAGAAAGAAGCGGCCCGAATATTGACCTTTGGGGAACACCAGCTCTTATTTTTTACCATTCTAACTTCACCCCTGGAAGAACCGCTCTCTGCTTTCGATTGGTTAAGTTCGAGCAAATCCAGTTATGAAAACTGCCTGGGATACCAGCTGCTTTAAGTTTTAAGAGGAGGCCTTCGTGCCAAACTCGGTTGAAGGCTTTTTTGCTTACAAAGGATAACCCTTTTATAGAACATATTTAACGTCACTACAGCTGGTGTCTGGGAATGTGTGGCGGCCGTAAAAGGTCTCCCCGCCCTACATCATAGTGTAGTTTATACTTTCTTATCCTTTGGGATCATTGATTCCATCGTGGAATTCAGAAAATATTTGAGGGTCACTGATGAGGCCTAATTGGCCGAAACTAGCTAGTCTGGCCCAGAAAACTTGTACACTTCATATTTCGCATTTCTTTGGTGTATACCTTGCTCCCAAAGGATAACCTTTTTATAGAACATATTTGCTAGCATCACAAAAGACGAATCGAACTTCCTTACCAGTGTCAAGAGCTTGAGAAAAGGTATTGTAAATGTAGGTAAGCTGACTGACTGTGGAGTCCCCATGTGTAAATCCTGATTGTAAAGGTGTAAGTATTTGGTTATCTTGCAAATGGTTATATAGTTGTTTGAAGACCGCTCTTTCAAAAGATTTTTTCAGGATTACAGAGAAGAGGAGAAGAGAAATAGGCCGGTAGTTGGCAATCGCACCTTTGTCTATCAAAAATACATTGGGGCGTTTCCAATCATCAGGGAAAATGCCTGTTTTAAGGGAATGGTTGAAAAGACAACACAAGGGAACAGCAATTTCAGCAGCAAGACTTCGTGGTATAGGGTTGTTAATTCCGTCAGGGCCAGATGCTTTTCCAACAGGTAGAGGCTTCATAACAGACTTTATTTCTTCTGGGGTAAGGTGTTACGAACTTTATTGCGAATGTACATCGCAAGGTTCCAAATCTTGTAATTCTAGACCATTGTCGTTGATAATTGTCCGATCCCGAAAAAAAAAACTTGTTTTATATATATCGTGAGCCTTAACAAAGGGGAATTCGGAGCAATAACTGATTTAGATGTATGCTACCAATCCCTAGAAGAAAGTGTGCCATACTTGAGTTTATTTGCAATTTTATCTTTAAGAGTTTACTTTGATTCTCTAATCAGCTTTGTCACACTGTTTCTTAATTGTTTGAACTTAATCCAGTGGTGCTGAGACTTGGTGCGTTTAGCTTAATTAATGCTATTTTGGTAATTTGCTGTTTTATTTCTAAAGTGATCCATTTGGGCTCATCTGGTTTAATACATGGCATTCTGTTTGGAATGGATTCCCTAGAAATGTTCATAATGTGATTGCATGTGTGTTGACATCAGCAGCATACAGGTTATTCCAGTTTGCAAGAGAAGCTTTTTCTCTTAGTATATTGCAATCTCCTTTTTTAAAAGACCATGCCTGTCTAATAAATGATTTTTGTTTTGGTTTGCTGAAGTTAAGAATGTCATAGACAAGACAGTGATATCTTACATCCTGTGATTAATAAGGATCAATACATGATAGTCAATTAATAATTTTTATTTTTAGAATATCCTGCATTGTTTGGGGGTCATCCGTATTACCATGAGGTCAAAAATAAATAATCGTGTTTTTAATGGTGTCAGTAAATAAAATTGTCATTAATCAAGTAATTTCGTATTGGCCAAGTTACAGGATCTCGGACCTGTAACTGGGCCTATACGAAATTACTTGATTAATATCATTTTATTATTACCTAATCTACTTAATAAAGCGTTATGATTTATTTTTAGCTATAGGATGGGTTTAATTCAGTTATATCACCATCCAATATTTTTACCATTGGACGGTTCTGTTGGACGGTCTTTGGTCTGTATAATATATGCATGAACCTTGGTATATCCAAGACCGTTTTATTAAGAAAACGTGAAAACAGGGTTAATGTAATAATAATAATAATAATAATGTCTTTATTTATAGAGGATGCCATATTAAGCATGTAGATACTTTTCTAACAAATGGTCCTCTTAACTAACAAGTAAAATACTTACATAAAACTATTTAAATTATCTACAATATATACAGTATTTATAAAGCTTTTACTAAAAATAGAAGTGAAAGCAATGATCAGGAATCGATACAATCAACCCACAGCTCCGTTCAGAGACACCAAAGGTAAAGGAGCACAAACATGAAACAACAGACCTAATGAAAACATCAATAGCGGATAGCCAAAAGGATAGTTACTTACCCACATAATGGCCAACAGGCTATCCAAAATAAAATAATATAAGCATCACAAATACGAAAGACAAACCATAACAAAAATAAACCGCGACAGAAGAACCGCCTTGGAACGGTCAGTGGAAACGAATTCCACTGGGGGGGGGGGGGGGGGGGGGGCGTAAATCGATTTTACGTGGCTACAATCCTCGCGATTTAGACAAATAATTTGTTCAGTCCGCATGAAGGCCTCCTAACGCATCAGTGCAACATCTCCGACAACACAAATAATCAAACAACCACAAAGATGAAACAACCGTGAGGACTCGAAAGCAAAATACCACTGAAATGCTGGAGCAAAAGAAAACCAACAGTTAGACTCCGATGGGTCCGACAAGAGATAGAGCATCAGGCACTAGCCAACATTACCTTGAATTAGATCTCTCTAATTCTCAATAAGCCTTTACACTGGAACCGTCATAAAATCTGAGACCTGACCTACCGGCGTGCAATTAAAGAGGGAAGCAAAGTTGTCAACCGTGATTTGGTTAACTACCATGCATGCAGTCTGTCGTATAACATTTATGTTGTACCCAATCTTTTTATATCGAAGAATGATTTTACGAAATTGGGTGCTGAAGTCATTGCGGTTATATATTTTTCTGAATTTGTATACTGAGTCACCATAAAATTCGGGTTCCCATGGCCTTGTTGCAGGATAGATTTAAGTCCAATATTGAATTTTGAAATTAAATCAGAATGACGTCTATAAAATTTTGAAAATACTTTGCGTAGTTTATGGTACCGATAACCCTGATTAAGAAGTTTAGCCATTAACAATTTATTTCGAGTGTTGAAGTCAGTTACATGACTACACACTCTAGCAAATCGAATTAATTGCGAAATATAAATGCCATAGGATGGCGCACGAGAAACATCACCATCCAAAAATTTTCAATCTCAAAATCAAAATCATGGCGTTTATCATAAATTTTGCACGAAACAAACCCATCTAAAATAGACAGATGTAAATCCAAAAACGGGGCCTCGGTATCAGAAGAATTTGCTTTATTTAACTGAAGTTTTGGGGGCTGGGGGGGGGGGGGGGGTGGTGGTGGTGGTAAATTTGACTAATTAAACCATCGAAATAGGTATTATCAATATTTAATAAATCATCCAAGTATCTAGAAGTGGAGCTGAAAGCTCCTAAATGCGATTTCTATCTATCTCACTCCTACTCTTGATCTTCTTTTGTATGGAGATTCCTCTTTATCATATGACACAAACGTGATAATTTTCGAAAATATTCATCGGTTCATTTTACACACTAAACGTTTTGCATGAGATGTCATGGTTACCGGTACAGTCATGCGATTGACATATTACAATTACTTGGCTGTCAAATGCCCTTGTTTTCCAGATCGAATGCCAGGTACCCCCTCCCCCTTCCGCACCCCAACCCATCCCCATCCTTTTCCTCATATCCTTTGATTTATTTTTACCTTTTTTTTTCTTGTGTGTGTCTTTTTTTCTCTCTAATTTAAAATTGCTTAATGCAAAATTATTCCTTTTTAGTACCATAACTTATACCAATATTTCCCCGTCTTTTTGTTTATTTGATTGTTAGTTTTTTTTTTTTGTTTTTTTTTCACCCAAACATGTCTAACCAACACTTACTATGTGTTGCTTCTCATTGCTAAATAACACGACATAATATTACTTGTTTCAACGTACTTTGCTTGTAACTCGTCATTATGTTTACATATCATTTGTTTCTGGGAGAAGAACTATATAAATACTCGTGCTCTTTCTTATCCCAAACTGAATCTACGTGTCTAATATTGTAATGATGTTACTTCTATAATAAATATGTTTGAACCAAAGCTTCAATGATTTCAGACTGGTTTTCAGCAGAAAGGGACATCATGAAGTTTCTCCCATAACAAAACAAAAACAAATCAGCAACGAGAGGTGCGCGATTAGTACCCATCGGAATACCCACAATTTGTCTAACTAACTTAGTACCAAATCGTATATAAATATTGTCAAGTAGAAAGGTGAGAGCTTCACACACTTTCTGACATGACCATAAAGTATAATTTTTATGCTCTTCAAAAGTGAAAAATGCATTTCTTACATTACATGTAAAATAAAGGGAGTCTTTCCTATGAAATGTCCATTCATTTAAATAATTAAGTTTTTCTTTAATAAGATTATGAGGAAGTGTAGTGTAAATGGTGGAAAAATCATAAGTAGACAGACTTGAAGCATGAAAATGCCTGGATTTCAATTCATTTAAAAATTCATTAGAATTTTTTAGAGACCAAAACAGATTTCTACCTGATCTTTCGAAGACCTTGTCACAATATTTTATTACATGCTTTTTGATGGCAGTCAAACATGAAGTTAATAATTTGGAGAGTTCAGTGGTGGTACAAGAGCTTGAATTTGCAATAAACCGTGCTTTGTATGGTCTTTTATGAAGTTTAGGTAACCAATATAACGTAGGAAGCTTGGCTTGGCCTTCTGTGACACACAGACAGCAAACTTGGTGACTGAATGACAAATGTGGTCATCAGCTAAAGCCCTCTCTACAGCTAAAGGCTGAAGTTCATAGGCTTTAGTACCACCAAGTTCTTGTTGAAGAGTGTTAACATAGTGAAGCCGTCAAACAACGACCACATTGTTAGCGGGCTTATCAGCTGGAGCCAAAACTGAAGTCTAGGAATAAAACTTTTGTTTGTGATAGTACTTAAAAGTTGAATATGTGTTCTTTCATAAGACTGAAAACACAGATGTTGTTCCACGTTGATAAGAACTGTTAAAATTCATACGAAAAACATGTCTGAAATAAATGCTTAAAACTTGAACTATGACATTGATGGTAAAAGGCTCATTATGATAATTAAAACATGAAAGAAAGTATAAATAGCAGATGTATAGGGTCCCCTCTTCACCATTCGTAAAGGACATGCACCGCACGACGCCCGTCACAGCTGGAGCAGGGAGTATGGGGCGGAAACCAATGGCGAAAGCAAAAAACTTTCAAAGATTGGGATCTCGGTCTAGATCCAGTGCGGTATGACGGAAACAGTCATCTGACAATCACATAGAGTGAAAATAAATTGAAGGCGAAATGTATTATCATTTTAAGAAGATAGTGTTAAATATATATTTGTGTGTTGCGTTTACATACTATTAAAGTCATGATAATGATTGGAAAGTGGTGTTTTTCTCGATCTGAAAGAATCATCCCTTTAGAAAAACTGTTAATTCAAGTTGATCTATTATACAGTGTACTTGATGGATTGGATAATAAAACAATTATTTCATGGCAGCTTGAAGTAAAGTAAAAATGTTGCTCCTCTATAATAATAATAATAATAAAAATAATAATAATAATAGTAATAATGTCTTTATTTTCCGAGGATAACATATTTAGTAAGAACATT
This sequence comes from Lucinisca nassula, assembly GCA_963580285.1. NCBI lineage: Eukaryota > Metazoa > Mollusca > Bivalvia > Lucinida > Lucinidae > Lucinisca > Lucinisca nassula. The sequence continues at coordinate 108,874,244 of OY757018.1, read as the reverse complement.
AACTAACATATGGTCCTCAACTTGACATATCAATTAAAAGTTAAATAAAAGCAATTATTTATGAAAAAATGTAACTTATATACACAATGTACAATATATAGCATAAGATGGAAATAATGTATTAAATGTCTAGGAAACAGCTAATATATCTAGGTAGTAACTACTGAGTTATTTTGAACAAAAAACTGTACTGTTGACGGCCAGATGCACTATTCGACCTCGGACAGTGGTGCATCAGGTCGTGACTTGTTCAAAGCGTCTGCATCAAGAAATTCCAAATTTGCATCGCATCGACACGTAGAAGATGTGAAGATATGTATATGAATTACTGCAATGTTTACTAGTGTAAGCGAGGTGTCGTCAGCAAATAGACGAGTGCATCTGATAGTTCATCTGCATATTCTATAAATATTAGAAACAACATCGGTCCAATGACCGAGCCTTGAGGAACGCGAGCTGCACTGTCAATTGTAAGAAAAACTTGCATTGATTATAGAGCCCTTTGGATGCCTCATATAAATTAATTTTCGGACCAAGTTAAGACCAGTACCGTTTATTCCATATTTTTCACAACGTAAACAAGTCCGTGAATGAACGCCCCTCCAAATCCCCACTTCATGTAGAGAAAAGTTGGATATAAGGGGGCATTCATTATTATACCCACGCTTAAAAAAAACCCAAAACAAAACAACAACAACAAAAATCGATGCATTACGAAAACACGCCTATACAAATACATCGTAAACTTTACCGCCGAAAACACGAAAATTTTAATATGATAAAATGTGATATTTTTCTTAATTCTGCTCAAAATATAGATCGTGGCTGTTCTAACGAATACCCAAAATCTATATTTAGAGCAGAAATAAGAAAAAATAAGATATATCCCTGTAAACCCCAGTTTTTCTGTATAAAAGTGGGGTTCAAGGGGAACAAAATTATATAGGCATGTTTTCGTGATGGTATATTAAAATCGCCTCCGTCTATCCGTCCGTCCGTTATGCTATCTCCTCCTAAATGGTTAATCTGAATCCAACCAAATATGGTATGTGGGTTGCTTACATGAGGGGGTGTGCAAAAGCACATCTATTTTTTGCCACGCCCACAAGGGCCATGGGGAGCGGACAAAAAGTCAAATAGCACTAAAATTCTATTACAAAGTCAGTGTTATAGATTTTGATACCAAACTTTGCAGAAGTATATGAGTAATGAAATACCGATATGTAAAACATATTGAACGGGACTTTGGCTGTGCACCCTAGATCATTCCACAGGGGTCGAACTGTGGGGTCGGCGGGTAGGGGTGGGGGAGGCGGATGAAAATTTTTTCGAAACATAGTCATGTGGCATATCAAATCAAAGGGGATGATAAGTAGAATATAATCCAAGTAAAAGTTTGACCCTGGGGTCATATTGGGGCCCTGGTAAGGGGTCAAAAGGTCGAATGTCAATAAGATTCAATTACAAAGTCAATTTTATAGATTTTAATATCAAACTTTGCAGAAGTAATGCGTAATGAAATAAGTAAAACATACTGAACGGGATTTTGGCTTTGACACCTGGGCCATTCCCAAGGGACAGGACTTGGAATGGTGTGTGTGTGGGGGGGGGGGCACGTTTGAAATATGTTGCCATTTGGTTCTAAGCCCCCGTGGAGAAAGCGTGGGGATTTGCGATGGCGTGTCAGTTTTCCTTTTTTTTTTTTTTTTTTTTTGCTCAAAAATATAGATTGATGGTACTCCTTAGAACCACATCGGTTCTGTTGCATAAACAACTCAAGTTCGATTGGGAACTAGGTCGATTGTCAAACGATCGACCTAAAAAATTTTCGCTCCCGTTTAAAGGGAATGGGTACACCTTCAGGGGAGGAAACACCTGCAACAGTATTTTTGTCTCCAATGTCAATAGGGGTCAACTCTTAAAGCAAATTCTTTCTGTTAAGAGTCGACCCCTTTTTTGGACAGGCTTATGGAAAAGCAAACAGGAAGTTCCGAAAGTTATCCCCCTTAGAAAAATGGCGGAAAAATCTGCCAGGGGTCCCCATTCCCCTTAAAAAGCTGTAAGCGAAATGGCAGGATAAAACGTTCACTCTAGCATTTTGCGACATTTGATGTAACCTAGCGACAATATAAATCATCCACGATATGCTCTCCACCGGGCCTCGTGAAATTCACAAGTATGGCTAATTACATTATTGCGTGAAGTTGATTAAGTTTTATTACATTTTACATAGGATTAATTACCATTTCTCCTTCTCAAAGTGTCCTTTTTCATACCCTAATCGATTTCTTTAAGAATTTATAAATTGTTTAGTTCGCTCGGAGGGGAAAACTCACAATAAGAAAATGCTAAGACGTCGCTTTGGGTAAACAGTGTCATTTTTAAGCTATAAGACTAAGCGGACAAATTAAGTTACCTAAGACAATAGCTGTGAGAAGGTAACAGAAACCCCTCCCCAGGGGCCGTCTACATAGACACAAATAAATATGGTCTGATAATTTTACGGATCGCAACTTCACCAAGAAATTGTTTCTTTACATTTGATAAACTCTGGAAAAGACATAGAAGCACAACAAATAGAAATTAAATGTAAAACGTGAATGCTTTTCATGTTAATTGGTCGTCATGGTAAAAAAATCAATATATTTTAATGAAACTTATGGGGAATGGGTACATTTGCAGGGGAGGCAACTCCTTCAAAAGTATTTTTGTCTCCCATGTCAATATAGGTCAACGCTTTAAGGAAAGAATTTGCGCATGAGGAGCAAATTCTTTCCTTTAAGAGTAGACCCCTTTTTCCATAGGACAAAGTTATAGAAAGCCGAAAGGTGTCTCCTTTTGAAAAATGGCGGTAAAATCTGCCTTGTTATCCATTCCTCTTAAGCAAACAGTAAATCGGATGCAGACGCGCGCGTGCGTGCATGCGTGTGTGTGATCATGGTTCGCGGACACACAACACGTTCAAGTTTTGCGGGTCTTTTATGTTTATTGCGCACTGTCTTTTAAACAGAGCACAAAACCGTTAACCCTTAAGACGCCGAGAAAAACTACATCTGAAAATGTCGACTGCTTGTCTTCTACTGAATATTCTTGCAAACTTTTTAGAAATATTTTTTCATTCAGGCAAACAGTGTGGACCCCGATTTTTGCAAGATCCGATCTGGGTTCACACTGTTTGCAAAAATTGATTTTTATAGTAACCAGCAGGCGACAAAGCAGACGGCAATTGTCGTGACTTGCGTCTTATGGTTAAGTTTCGCGCGTATTAAGTTGTATTGGTCAATGATAATGATGAGGAGCGCTGTTGTTCGGTGACCCCATTTTGCTTCACGCGACTTCTATGAAATGTTCTGCATATGCCCCAACCCCACGCCCATCGGGGCTTCGAAAAGCAGATTGTGCAGCATGATGCACGAGTACTTGTAAACCGCTTAGAAGGACTATGCCTGGCCAGGTGATTTACTTGTAGTGTTTTCGTCCAGTTCACAAACTGCATGACAAACAGTGTAGATCTAGATCAGATGGCTTCTTCAGAAGCCATCTGATCTGGATCTACAGTGTTTGCAAAGGTATGGAGTGTTGTGTTCAGAAGGATAAGGGTAAAAACAGTCAGTTAACAAAATTGGTCAGAATACAACTTTCCCGGTCTGATATCAATTGACATCCATACAACGAACAGCGAGGTATCAGACTGCGCGATGTGCCTCACAAATGACTCAGTGCAAAGCATGATCGTAGACCATGGCATTTGGCGGTTGACGACAATTTTCCGCAGCATCAAAACTATTATTGTTTTTGACTGCGTCTGTTGGCAGCCTTCTTTGGATGAGGTTGTAATGAAACCGCGATCGATAGACATTTGCAAAAGCTGCTCACATTTTTTCTGTATTCGTCGTACTAAATGACCATAGTTTGAACGATATGTTAGCTACTGACGTCGTTAGTTTTGAACAACCGGACCCAGGCGGTTACGTGATAAGAGTCCTTTTTTCCATATTCTAACTCTTTTGTCTTTTTCATGATGTAATTGAGCCGGGGCACAGCATTTCCTACAGCTAACATGCGCACAGCGAAAAATCAGATCAGCCTGCGCATCCATATAGTCTAACCAGAGTCTTCTCTTGCTGCATGAAGGAGCATTGGGCCCTTAGCTATCCTTAGAACGCACAACGAAGACTCTGATCAGACTGCGCGGGTGCGCAGTCTGATCTGAGTCTTCATTGGGCGCACATGTCTTTTTGTAGGTTTTGTCATGCGCTGGCTCAATTGTTTCTCAGTGGCTATTGGTATAATGACATTTCTTTTTGCGTGCCAAGCTGAACTGATTGTGATGAAAATATTTTGCACACAATTTCTTTCAGTTTCCATTATTTGGCAAAAATTGGAAGTAATACGGGTCTAGGCGACTTCGCGTATTGCTTCACCTATAAGACAACAAACCGTAAACACCGCCATAAGCGGAATGTTTTCGGACATTTTGTTTGTTTGTATTGGAGTTTAACGGCCAAATCAACAGTATTTAGGTCAGTTTAAGCCGGTCGGTTTACCTATCCACATTTTTCCTGGACATGCTTATACGTAAGCGGTTAACCAGTATACAGTGCACATTCTTTTGCTAGAAACTGACAACTGCCTTTTTTGAATCATAGGAAGGGAGAGAATGGCCGTAGAAAAAGATCCTGATCAATCTCCACGAAAGAATGTTGCCGACCCCGGCAGGTATCGAACCCGCGTCCTCCTGATCACCAGTCAGACGCGCATCCGACTGAGCTACCGAAAGAAAGTTTTCTCGTGACACCCGTTACATCAGATGGCTGTTCTCTTGTATTTTGGCCTTATTTCAAGGGTAACATTTTTGGTTACAATGAAACTTCAATAACTCGAGCACGGATGTCTCCTTTACCATGGCTAATTCGAACTCATTCTGGTGTCCAATAGCTCCAGATATCCATATATTTAACCCCTTTTATACCAAATGGAATCTTCCACCTTATATATATCAGGCGCCAGTTGTTCGAAACTAACGACGTCGTTAGTTAACATATCGTTAAAACTTTGATCATTAAATATGGCAAATATGCTGAAATTTTTGCTGAAAAAATGTGAGCAGCTTTTGCGGACGCAAAAGCTGCTCACATTCTTTTCAGCAAAAATGCCAATATTTATGATATTGTACTTGCTAGAAGAGTTAACGATATGACCACTAACGAGCTCGTTAAGCTAACGATGCTTTGAACAACTGGCCCCTGGGGTCCATTTCAAAATTTAGGTTCTTCAAAAACTATTTGGAAATTGGCTGAAAATTTTGCGAACAGTGTAGGCCCTGATCAGACGCGACATTCTGCGGCGTCTGATCTGGGCCTGCACGGTTTGTCAGCTACCCGTTTTGGGTTTCTCAGTACAAAATGGGTTCAGATACTTTTGGGATTTTTATTTAATTTTGAGAAGGTATGCTATGTGTACTCATAAGAATCGCATCATCGACGCGGTTCTAATGAGTACATTATTCCTTTATTTTAAAGATCGAATATATATCATTAAGCGGAATGGATACACCTTCAGGGGCGGCAACTCCTTCAAAAGTATTTTGTCTCCCATGTCAAATGGGGGTCAACTCTTAAAGGAAAGAATTTGCTCCTAATGAGCAAATTCTTTCCTTTAAGAGTAGACCCAAAAGCGAAAAGGAAGTCCCGAAAGTTGTCTCCCTTTGAAAAATGGCGGTAAATATGTGCCAGGTGTTCCTATTCCCGTTTTCCATTATGCCTTAAGGCCTTGCTATACGATTCACCCTCAGTATTTTGAACTACCCCTATCTCAAATGTTTTACTGGCTTTTTAAGTTCGATTGCAGTTTTAAGAGAAACGTCTTAGAATATGCTTGTCCCCCATATTTCTGGTATTTTAAGCCGCCTGCGTTTACGCCCTTATAACTTGTCTGTAGCGTGGATTAACAATGGTATTTCGTACCCCTACTTGTAGCGTGTTGGAATATAGTCTGCTGAATTGTTCGATCCGTTTAGCAAAGCATGAAAAATAGGCGTTTTCTTAGTCTTAATAGTTGGGTCGATTGTTTGACAATCGACCCAAAGTTACTAAGTGCATGAGATTTACGTGTCTGATGTCCATATGACTATCACTGATTTGTACGAAACCCAGGCAATGGTAATTTATAGCCGCGCTATGCCTGTCGTGCCAGAGTATTGTGTAAAGAAGGTTAGTTGTAAAATCTGGACTGCACGCATGTGTTGGATTAAGGAAACAATGCAACCCCGGATCAGTCGCCGCACAAAGCCGCGCCTGATCTGGGGTCTACACTGTTTACTTACACGGTATTACAGGTATTTAAGATTTAAATGAAACAATCTAAGTCCCCGTTCTGGAGCATTTTCATGTCTACACTCAGAGACAATCGACCAAACAATGTAGCCTGTGATCAGGGTCTACACTGTTTGCCATTACGTCTGCACTTTTTGGTCTCCTTGTTTGATCATGAAACAAAGGTGAAATTTTAGGAAAATTACAGAAAGTCCTCAAGCTGTCCGAATTTTTATGATTTTTTACAGTAAATGATTGGTACTTGCGGGTCATATGTCTTCAATGCGCTCTGTTCCTTACTGGTCAGGGATTATCACATAGGCAATTGCAGGGAATTTTCTTACCCTTTTTGTACCAAATGGAATCTTCCACCTTATATATGGCAGGAGTCCATTTCGAAATTTAGGGGTGTCAGATTGTGTTTTCTTTAAATCTATTTGGTAACTGGCTGGAGTTTTAGCAAACAGTGTAGGCCCTGATCAGACGCCGCGTTCTGTGGCGTCTGATCTGGGCCTGCACTGTTTGCCAAGGTACCCCGTTAGGGGTTTCTGGTACTGAACGGGTAAAAGTAGTAACTAATCAAAGCAATGGCAGTACTTGTGGGTCGATTGTCTCTGAGTGTAGGCGGGAAAAATGTTCCAGAATGGGGACTTAGATTGGTTCATTTAAACCTTAAATACCACTTAACAATGTAAGTAAACAGTCTAGACATCCAGCAGACTGCGTCTTCAGGTGCAGTCTGATCTCAGTCTGCACTGCTTGCTAACGCCTGTCCCAATACTTAATACGATTGGTATACCCAATGTACGCCTAGGGTCCCAGAAAGGGAAGTTCCAAACAGTGAAGAGACAGAGCAGACGTCGAAGAATGCATCTGATCAGGGTCTACAATGTTTGCTTAGATTATAGGAATTTAAGGGTTAAACGAAACAGTCGATGCTTAGGTTCGGGACAGTTTTTTTCAGCCAATCGACATTTTGATTTATCACACAATCGAACTGGTTTATGCTTTTGGAGAGATAAATATTCAACGCTCTGCATGCTTTTTTTGGTTTGATTTGAGGTTTAACGTCCCCGTCAACACTGTATAGGTCATTTTGGAGAGTTTGCTTCCAATTTTGTGGGACTTTTACCCGACATTGAGATGAAAAGACATCTCAAGCCCTACCGCCCAATGAAACCAATAGAGGTTATAAGCCATGGACGGTCCGACTCGCACTGCTTTCCAGGGCAGATGCGGTTTACCAGTACTCGTGTGCGGCCGGGCCGGTTTCAGCTCTGCGTGGAAGCATCATGCAGCCCATCTATCTCTTCTAGCCCCGATGGGCAGGGTCCAACGCTCTGCATGCTGGGTAATTTTTCAATAAATGCGCATTTTGAAATATTTTTCCTATTTTTTTTTTCCACTGTCTCTATTCAATTGTTCGAACATCTTTCAGACCATGAAAAATGTTCGAAACAGGGGTGGTTCGAGCCACTGAGGGTTAAGCAAAGCTCCGTACCAGGAGGCATAATGGGGATATCTATTCAAGTTTCTTAATATAAATGTATGTTGTGTGTTCTCATTAGAATCGCCTCATCGAGGCGATTCTAATGAGTACACACAACATATATTTTCAGACTTGGAATCGTACGTTTAATAGGTAAGCAGAGTAGACCAGATCAGACGCCGCATTCGTTTCCTTACAGTACAGAAATTTAAGGGTTAAACGAACAGTCTAAGTCCTCATTCTTGAAATTTCGTTTAGCCTACACGCAGAATCGCCCCCGCCCATCGGGGCTTGGAGAAATAGACTGATGCTTCCACGCAGAGCTGAAACTGACCACAAATGAGTACTGGTAAACCGCTTAGAATGATTATGCCTGTCCTGGCAAAGTGGTGTGAGTCAGACCGGCCAAGTTATATAAACATTTTGGTTTTATTGGGCGGCAGGGCTTGAAATGTCGTTTCATCTCAATGTCGGGTAAAAGTCCCACAAAATTGGAAGCAGCGTCTCCAAAATGACCTAAATAGTGTTGCCTTAATTCTGACCCCCGTGAAACCCACTTTTATATAGTAAAACTGGGGTTTACAGGGGTAAACCTTATTTTCCTTATTTCTGCAGATAAGCGACAAAATATTCTTGACAGAATTGCTGCCCCTGAAGGTAAATTAATTCACCTTAAGACGCTGCTTGGACAGATTCGTTATGTCGGCAACAATTTACAGAAAATAACCGTTAAATGGTTTTGATAGAGAGCTATTCGCTTGTGAATTCCGCCTATAATGTTTAGTTGTGCTGTCTTAAATTCCGTAAATTGCAAAGAAAGACCCCAAAAGAGCATATTTGATTACATTTTGTCCAAGCGATTGGGAGAATTTAGTAAATTTGCCCAAATTACCGGTCTTTACAACGAGCAATTTGCTGGAAAGTCTGGCATTTATACGCTTCTATAAGAAACGACAGTCTGTAAGTGTTACTCGGCTTTATGCCTTCCCCGTACCGAAGGCACAAATCAGCCGGGCACAGCAATTCGTACAATTTACATGGGCGCCCAGCGAAGAATCAGATCAGCTTACGCATCCATATAGTCTGACCAGACTTCTCTTGCTGCATGAAGGAGCTTTGAGCCCTTAGCTATCCTTTGAGAACACAACGAAGACTGACCAGACTGCGTGGATGTGCAGGCTGATCTGAATCTTAGCTGGGCATACATGTGAATTGTAAGACATGCTCTGGGCATGCAGGCTTAAATGTTTTCTCGGTGACTCGAACGCCTTTATGGCCATTTTTTTCGAAATACGGATAGTTCGATCAACTGATGGTAAACATGCTGATAACAAGGGTAAGCAGACGCCATTACGTTAACAAGTCCGTTAACACCCCTCCAAACTCCACTTTATATAGTGAAACCTGGGGTTTACAGTGATATACATTATTTAGGTACTTTCAGCTCCAAGACATAGGTTGTAGGTACTCGTTAGAACCGCCTCATTAGACATAGGTTGTGGGTTCTCGTTAGAACCGCATCGATGTGGCGGTTCTAACGAGCATCTACAACCTATGTTTGTAGTAAAAATAAGAAAGATATCACAAATTTTCATAAGAAAAGTGATCATTTTGGAGATGTGAAATATGTTCTTTGAAAGGGTTATTCTTTGGAAGCAAGGGATACACCACAGAGCTGAAAAATATGGAGTGTACAAGTTTTTCAGGGCCAGACTAGCTAGTTTCGGCCAATTAGACCTTATCAGTGACCCTCAAATATTTTCCAGATTCCACAATGGAATCAATGATCCCAAAGGACAAGTAAATATGAACTACACTATATATTGTTGACGGGGACGTTAAACCCCAAAACAAACACTATGATGAATGGCCGCCACATTCACCAGCTGTAGCGGCGTTAAATATTTTCTATGATAGGGTTATCCTTTGGAAGAATTTACGTGATCTGTTTGGACGCAAGACTAGATGGCCCGCGGCCTCTGAGGGTCTTCTGTTATCTAGGGGTCAAAACTGTGTTTTACCTTTTGAACGTACGGGTACGTAAGCGGATGTGCTGATCCCCCACCCCGCACCCCAACTCAACCACCTCGACGGGTAAAGCCTCATTCTTTCACGGCCACTCTTTCGACAATATTCGATGCCTCGGTACGTGTGACCTACTCCCACGCCTCGGGGTAATTCGAATGACAAGCCTGTGGCGTGGAGTTAAGTGCAAACCTTAAGTTTAAAAGTTAAACTATCCATAACTGCTTGGTCTATTATATTTTTTGCTGAACAAAGAGAGCGTATATTCTGGACGGGCGACTTATGCGATTTTACACACTATCAAACTAGTATGGGTTGGAGATTGGTTTACGCCGTGCACTCCTCGCCACAGCATTAAAAGTCAAGGTCCTTTTAATGTTTTTGTTTGTTTGATTTGAGGTTTAACGTCCCCGTCAACACTGTAAAGGTCATTTTGGAGACGTGTGCTTCCAATTTTGTGGGATTTTTACCCGACATTGAGATGAAATGACATCTCAAGCCCTGTCGCCCAATGAAACCAATAGGGTTTATTAGCATGGACGGTCCGCCTCGCACCGCGGTTCCTGGACAGGCTTAGATCCTCTAAGCCATTTACCAGTACTAGTGTGCGGGCCAGATTCAGCTCTGCGTGGAAGCATCATGCAGCCCATATATTTCTTCAAGCCCCTATTGGCGGGGGGCTTCCTTTTAATGTTTAATGTATATAATTGTGAATGTTTTAATTTCAGTTTTTTATCATTAGGTGCGGAACATTTTTATCAACAATGCATACATGCTCATATAATTGTTACAATGAGGGCCATATGTTATACTGGCACTCATGTCAAATATGTTACAGTCGTGTAGGCTAATTCTGCGCATCTGCGGGATAATTTCAAAATTAAATGAACCAGATTAATGTTTTCATTTTCCTATGACAGGTACCTAACAAAGCTTCATATATTATTTTGGGTGAGACTTGGACTGTAAACTGGGCGAATGAAGTCCATATTTTGTATTTACCTTAAATAGGCTTAATGAGCACCTCGGGCCCTTATTTAATTAAAACACACACACACACACACACACACACACACACACACACACACACACACACACACACACACACACACACACACAGAAACGTTACTGACAGCTATTTATTTCAACCAACTGAATCATCAGCTTTTAAGCAACACATGACCAAACAAGTATAACAAAACACCTTTCTTGGTCTTGACTGGATGTTATTGTTCGGGTGCGCGGAATTAGCAGACATATTTGATGGCGTCTTAACATGGGGGTGCGTCCGTTTTTAGACAGACCACAACATAATTGCATCAGATATCTTTATGGTTGCTATTGTCGACATAGAGGATCTTACATGTGTGTTTATGTATTATTGGATTTATTAAACGAGTTGTGGAAAAGAGATAAAATGCGAGGCTTTGCCGAGCATTTTATCCCTTTTCCTCAACGAGTTTGATAAATGCAATAATACATGAGCACGAATGTAAGATTCTATTTATCAAATGACATTTGAAATACATTTTATTTACGAGTTTTGTACAAAAAATGTCAATATTTCGCCATTAGTAAACGCGAGTCGTACGTGTGTAACGTTACGGAGCGTTACAAACTAATTCGCATATTTAATCCACTAGTGGATAATCGAATTTATTACATGACGTTAATACATTCTCAGACGCGAAGTCATATGATAAAACTGTATAACATACTGCTGCAAAACAGGTTAATGGATGAAATAAACGTGCGCCGAATTGGCCTACAGCACTGTATACTCTTGTTATAAAGTTTTAATTTTGTTTGTTTGATTTGAGGTTTAACGTCCCCGTCAACACTGTAGATGTCATTTTGGAGACGTTGCTCCCAAGTTTGTGGGACTTGGACCCAACATTGAGATGAAATGACATCTCAAGCCCTGTCGCCCAAAGAAACCAATAAGGTCCACCTCGCACCGCGGTTCCTGGACAGGCTTAGGTCCTCTAAGCGGTTTACCAGTTCTTGTTTGCGGGCCGGATTCAGCTCTGCGTGGAAGCATCGTGCAGCCCATATATTTCTTCAAGCCCCTATGGGCGGGGGCCGCTAAAGTTTTAATAATAATGATTATTATTATTATTTGAAAATGGGTATTAAATTTCCGTATATCTGTTTAACTATCTGTTCAGTATAGGTACATTGTGTATATTCATTAGAATTGCATGACATACATTTTCAAGATAAAATAAAACAATCTCCTTAATTTTCTCCTCAAAAGTTGTTAAGCATTAAGTGGAAAACTTCTAGGAACTAAAGTTTCTTGCGTCACCGGGGTGGCTTACAGTTGGTCAAGGTCTGCTGTCCTTGCAGCAGGTATTGTTAGAGGGGTGGTGGGGATGTCGTTATTTCTTCTGTTTCTAGAACCTTTTCATGTTCCTCTTTCTCCCTTGTCCCATTATCCCTTCGCTTTCTTTTCTCCCTGTCTCTCGGAAACAAAACAAAATGACACACAATGGTTAACGTGCCGTTAAACGCCAACACAATCAGTCAAATCCAGAATCTCAAGAACGAGTTAATCATCACGAAAACACGCCTATATTCTTCTGACCCCCTTGAACCCCAAGTTTATATAGTAAAACTGGGGTTTACAGGGGTCAACCCTATTTTTCTTATTTCTGCTTTGAAATATAGAGTGTGGGTACTCGTTAAAACCGCCTCAAGGCGGTTCTAACAAATACCCAAAATCTATATTTTAAGCAGAAATAAGAAAAATATCACAATATTTCATTTTGTTCGTTTTTTTCGGCGGTAAAGTTTCGTACAATGCATTTGTATATGCTACAGTTCGACTCAGCCATGGTAAATGATTTGTTCTCGTAGATTTCGGTGATCTTGACATTTTTTAAGGCCACAGTCTCCTGAAAACTGTCAGTTTATAGCCAAAAATGGCTTGCAAGCCATTTTGGTGCTCTAAACCTAGTTTTTTTTTATGTCAAATAGGTGTTTAAATTATATTTATGGTGGGGGACATACTGTTTCCCTCTGAAAACATTTCTAGTTTTCTTTGACAAACGTTCCTGAGACATCCCGGTAATATGGCCTGTTTCAGAAGAGCATGTAGCTGTGCATCCCTGCTTTTTTCAGGACTCCTGTGTCTGGAATCCTGTCTTGCCACTTAATCTCTGAAAGTGTTCTTAAGACGGATTCTGTGATAGTTGTTCAGTCTTTTGACATGCCCTTGGTAAATTGCACTGTCCAACTCTCGCGTGTACATATAAAATGGTGCTGGCAGCCTGCTCGGAGTCTGTTGGTTTTCTTTTGCTCCAGCATTTCAGTGGTGTTTTGCTGTCGAGTCCTCACCGTTGTCTCACCTCTGTGGTTCTCCGTTGTCTCACCTCTGTGGTTCTTTGATTATTTGTGTTCACGGAGATGTTGCACTGATGAGTTAGGAGGCCTTCATGCGGACTGAACAAATTATTTGTCTAAATGGCGACGGAAGTAAGGGCGAGGATTGTGCCCACGTAAAATCGATTTAAGCCCCCCAGTCGAATTCTTTCCACTGACCGTTCCAAGGCGGTTCTTCTGTGGCGGTTTATTTATGTTGTTGTTTGTTACTACTCACTGTGTGTATCACTTGTGTCTTTTTATTTTGGATGGCAATATGGCCATTTTGTGGGAAAGTAACTGTCCTTATGGCCTTCCTTTGTTTAGGTTTCCATTATGGTCTGGTCGCTTAATGTTTGTGTTTCTTTCCCTTTGGTGTCTTTGATGGGTGGAGTAAGTTAATTGTATCGATTCCTGATCTTTGTTTTACTTCTACTTTTTTATAGAATTTCAGCTTTGTGTCAAGTCGGACTCCATTTCGACCCCAAACACTACCATGTATGCGGCCCAATTCTGCACTAGCTTTTACAATGCTGGCATTGACTTCATCTTCAATCTGCACGACTCTTGACAATGTGCTTCAAAGGTAGGTGAACCTATTTGTCATTGCAATCTTTGTCGTTTCCATCACGAAAACATGCCTATATAATGTTGACCCCCTCGAACCCCACTTTTAAATAGTAAAACTGGGGTCTGCAGGGGTAAACCTTATTTCTGCCCTAAAATATAGATTGTGGGTACTCGTTAGAACCGCCTCGTCGAGGCGGTTCTAACGAGTACCCACAACCTATATTTTGAGCAGAAATAAGAAAAATATCACAGTTGTTCATCTTAAAATGTTCCTTTTTTGGGCAGTAAAGTTTCCAATGTATTTGTATAGGCGTGTTTTCGTCATGATTTTGATGGTGACTAGTCAGGTGCTGGTTGATATACCACCTCTATCTTTTTGATGCTGGTTGTGAGGTCATAGCTGTCACATACTTGATCCATACCTGCATCTTCTGTTGGAGCACAATTTGAATGTCATCGGGAAAGAGGAATTCGTCTAGCACCTCCGTCTGCACCTTGGATTTAGCTTGCAACCTTCTTAGGTTGAGAGGCTTCACACCAAGGTGATACCTGATATGTATACCATTGTCACCATCCTGGAAAGCATCGGCAAGCATGACTGAAAACATGCTTAATGAACATGGTTGGCGCTAGTTCGCAGCCTTGCTTGACTTCATTCGTCACAGGGAATGGTTAAGAAAACTCGCCATCATTTTGGACACATGAAATCATACCATCATGCTGCGAACTTAGTGGGACAAATCTCACCATGATTTTCCAAAGACCCTCACAACTGTCTGTGTCTAATGCTTTGGTAAGGTCAACAAAGGTGATGTATTTCTCTTGAACCTCCCTTGCTGTGAAGACCATGTCAGTAGTTCGTCTTTCCTCCAGCAGTAATAGTATTGGGACAGACAGACCTAAGCAAATAGTGCAGACCAAGATCAGACTGCTCTTGAAGGAGCCCCGCCCCCGCCCATAGGGGCTTAAAGAAATATATGGGCTGCATGATGCTTCCACGCAGAGCTGAATCCGGCCCGCACACTAGTACTGGTAAACCACTTAGAGGATCTAAGCCTGTCCAGGAACCACGGTGCGAGGCGGACCGTCCATGCTAATAAACCCTATTGGTTTCATTGGGCGACAGGGCTTGAGATGCCATTGTTTGTATTTGAGTTTAACGGCCCAGTCAACACTATTTAGGTCATTTTTGAGCCGGTCAGTTTACCTATCAACACTTTCCTGGGCAGGCTTATACGTAAGCGGTTAACCAGTACAGTGCACATTCTCTTGATATGTCATTTCATCTGAATGTCGGGTAAAATGCCCACAAAATTGGAAGCAACGTCTCCAAAATGACCTTTACAGTGTTGAGTGGGACGTTAAACCTCAAATCAAACAAAACAAAAATCTTGAAGGAGCCCACAGGTTGGTGTCACTGAATACATCTTTTCATAAGGAACAATAATATATTTGGTTTAGGGGTGGGGATCAGAAAGGTTTCAGAGGTATTTAGCCTTTAAAGAATGAAGTGGAGGGTGTAGGGCATGGCCACAGTGCATCCTGGAGACCCTTTGAACCCTCTTGCAAAACTTCATATTGATATCTATCATATCCCCCAAAGTTTAGAAAAAATCGTCGAGGGGTTACTGAGAACTCGTCCAAACAAAATTTGGGCGTTTTTGCATAACCCCAGATGTTTCGGGTACGCGATTTCGAATCAAAAAGTTATTTTAAAACTGAGCCATTGATGTTCTTTGAAGATATTTATATTTTTACCTCTGCAGTCTTATGGATATTTTGGGTTCAGCAGAGAAAACTCATTTCAACAATTTAAGCAATCATCATTAATGAGGCTCCTAGCCTCGATAGCACAGTGGACTTATCACCCAAGGCAACCGAACTCTATTTATGTATCTATAGACAAGCTCTCAGCTATTTTATGGTCCAAGAGGTCAGTGTTGTATGAGAATAATTTGTGTTCTGCCGACAGTGTAGACCCAGATCAGATGCTAGTCAGAGTTTCAACTGTTTGCTTACAGTTCAGAAATGCCATGAAAACTGCATCCACTAAAAAAAAAAACAAGGGAAGCAACAGAAAAAATCTTTCTGAGATCAACCAGTTGTACTACTCTCCCTCGTATACAATGATCACCATGATGGTATGTGTGTGTGTGTGTGTTTGGGGGGGGGGGGGGGGGGGGGGGGGGGCACATTTCTGTGAATTAGGTTTGAAATTCCGTCAATGACCTAGGAGGATATGTCATTTAGTGGTTTTTCTCTTTTTAGTTCTGGCAGCCATTCTCTTCAGTGAAGTGGAACCAGTTTAGCAATACTAGCAGAGGGTCAACAAAGGAACATTTCTGTGAAATAATTTTGAAATCAGATTATTAACCTTGGAGGAGTTGTCCTTTAATGTTTTTTTCTATTCTTCTTTTAGCTCTGGTAGCCAAGTGGAACCGATTTAACAATTTTGACAGAGGGTCACCAAAGGGATCATTTCTGTGA
Organism: Lucinisca nassula; assembly: GCA_963580285.1. Classification (NCBI taxonomy): domain Eukaryota; kingdom Metazoa; phylum Mollusca; class Bivalvia; order Lucinida; family Lucinidae; genus Lucinisca; species Lucinisca nassula. The sequence goes on along the minus strand of OY757018.1, from coordinate 108,857,996 downwards.
AATTATTCTGAAATCAGACCATTAGCCTAGGAGGTGTTATCATTTAAAGTTTTTTTTCTCCATTTTTAAATCTGGCGGGCATCCTTTTTGTTCAGTGGAGCGGAACCATTTTAGCAATTTTAGTAAAGGGTCACCAAAGGAACATTCCTATGATTTATTTTGAAATCGGACCATAAGCCTAGGAGCATTTGTCGTTTAAAGTTTTTTTCTATTTTTAGCTCTGGTGGCCATTTTGTTCAGTGGAGCAAACCATTTTAGCAATTTTGTTAGAGGGCCACCCAAGGAATATTTCTACGAAATTCTTTGGACATTTGACCATTAGCCTAGGAGATGTTGTTTAAACTTTTTTTATGTTTTTAGCTCTGGTAGCCATTTTGTTCAGTGGAGCAGAACCATTTTAGCAATTTTGGTAGAGGGTCGCCCAAGGAATATTCCTGTGGAATTATTTTGAAATCAGACAATTAGCCAAGGAGCTGTTTAAAGGTTTTTTTTTCTATTTTTAGCTCTGGCAGCAGTTTTGTTCAGTGGAGCGGAACAATTTTGGTAGAGGGTCACCCAAGGAACATTTCTGTGAAATTATTTTGAAATCAGGCCATTAGACTAGATGTCATTTAAAAGTTGTTTTTTTTTTATTATTATTATTTTTAGCTCTTGCGGCTGTTATGTTCTGCAGAATGGAACCATTTTACCACATTTTAGCAATTTTGGTAGAGGGTTGACCAATGAACATTCCTGCGAAATTATTTTGAAATCGGACCATTAGCCTAGGAGATATTGTTTATAAGTTTGTTTTCTATTTTTAGCTGTGATGGCCATTTTGTTCAGTGGAGCAAAACCATTTTAGCGATCTTGGCAGAGGGTCACCCAAGGAATATTCGTTTGAAATTAAAAGTGGCAAAGTGGTTTAGGAGATGTCATTTGAAGAAATTGTTGATGGACAGACAGACAGACAGATGGCAGACAAAAAGCGATCACAATGGATCACCTTGAGGACTTTGTGCTCAGGTAGGCTAAAAATCTAGGCCATAAAATATTTTTCAGACACATGATAAGGGCAGAAAACTAAGTAGAATAGCCAGAAATGCAGTTCTTGCCAAATCGCGATGGAAGGACGAGGATTGTGGCTGCGTAAAATCGATTTAAGCCCCCCAGTGGAATTTGTTTCACTGACCGTTCCAAGGCAGTTCTTCTGTCGCGGTAATTTTTTTTATGGCCTGTCTTTGAGTGTTTGTATCACTTACATTATTTTGTTTTGGATAGCCAATTGGCCATTTTGTGGGAAAGTAACTGTCCGTTTGGCTGTCTGCTATTGATGTTTCCATTAGGGTCTGTTGTTTCATGTTTGTGTTTCCTTCCCTTTGGTCTCTCTGATGGGAGCTGTGGGTTAATTGTATCGATTCCTGATCATTGCCTTCACATTATATTTTTTTATAGTAGCTTTAGTGCTCAATATATGAATATCTATGAAGTTTCATCTGCCTCTTCTGTGTTGAAAGAAGCTACATATATACGGGCTGGTACCTCAAGAGCTAAAATGGTCAGAGTATGGTTCCTTGGGCACAATAGGCTTTCTTAGCATTCTATACATCTGTAAACTTTTATCAGGATATTCCATACAGTAAAGGACCTGCTGGCCAAAAAAAACGTTTTTACATATATAAAGGGCAGATAAATCAAGAATCAGAATGAGCAGAGTGACTGTCCTTGGCCATAATATGCTTCCTTAAGTGTTTTATACATCTATCAAATTTCCTCATGATTTTCAATATATATATATATAACAAAGTTGTAACAGGCCAAAAATCAATTTTAATCCATTAAGGGCAGATGACACAAGGTCAAGGATGGTAAGAGTGATGGTCCTTGGCCACAATATGCTTCCTTCAGTGGCATATATTCCATCTAGTAAAGGAATAAGATCTCCGAAACCATAATGGCCATAACTGTGTCAAATATTAATGGATTTTGCCCATTAACACACCCAGCACCAACGTATATGCAGAATTTGAACAAGTCCATGAAAAAAATACTGAATTTATTGATCGGAAATGCCCCAAAACCACTTATTAGGAACTGACAACGGCCATTATTCTGTCAAAAGTCGAGTTTGCTCATTAACAATCCAAAACCACTCATCATCAATATAAGAGTATGCAAAATCAAAATTTGATAACAAGAGCTCCGCAAGCGGGACAGTATACGCCCATGGCAATTAGTAAGATGGAGCATATATATATATACTGACTGTTGTACAAGTTTGGGTTTGTGGAATGTAACTAAGGAACAATATAAGCTCCATATGTTCATACCTGGCCCTATTAATAACCCTCAATGGCTCAAATTACCTGTGTACAAATTTTCATGGTCGGTTATATGTGGTGGACCATAACCTCAAAATAATATGGGCATAACTCTGGCAATAAATGGTGGACTGTAACCTTGAAATAATAAGTACTGCTCCACATCCTAGTTTAACTATACGTAAAGTTTCAGCTTCATCAGATGTAAAATTTCAGAAGCATTATCCGGAAATAAAATATGTTTAGAAACATCTGTGAAAGGGGAATAACTCTGGTAATATTTGGCGGACTGTAACCTCAAAATAATATGCTCTGTTCCACATCATGGTCTTACTATATGTAAAGTTTCAGCTTCATCAGATGTAAAATGTAGGAGTTATCCTGAAACGGAATGTTTAGAAAAATCTGTGAAAGGGGTATAACTCTGGTAATATTTGGCAGACTGTAACCTCAAAATAATATGCACTGTTCCATATCATGGTCTTACTGTATGTAAAGTTTCAGCATTATCGGATGTAAAATGTCGGAGTTATCCCGAAACAAAATGTTTAAAGAAATTTTCAAAGGGGCATAACTCTATTATTATTTGGTGGATGGTAACCTCAAAACAGTATGCACTTTCCAACATCATAGTCTAACTATATATGAAGTTTCATCTTAATCAGATGTAAAATGTAGGAGGAGTTATCCGGAAACAAAAAGTTTACAAAATATTTCAAAGGGGCATAACTCTATTATTATTTGGTGGACCGTAACCTTGAAACAATATGCGCTGCCCCACATCATGATCTAACTATGTATGAAGTTTCAGCTTGATCGTATATAAACTGTAAGGAGTTATCCGGAAACGAAAAGTTTACAAACAAGAGCTCCGCAAGCAGGGCATTATATGCCCGTGGCAATTAGTAAGATGGAGCATATATATATATATACTGACTGTTTTACAAGTTTGGGTTTTAGCCCCCGCCCATCGGAGCTTGAAGAAATAGATGGGCTGCATGATGCTTCCACGCAGAGCTGAAACCGACTTGCACACGAGTACTGGTAAACCGCTTTGAGGATCTAGGCCTGCCCAAGCAAAGTGGTGCGAGTCGGCCCGTCCATGCTTATAAACCCTGTTGGTTTCATTGGGCGGCAGGGCTTGAGATGTCATTTCATCTCAGTGTCGGGTTAAAGTCCCACAAAATTGGAAGCAACATCTCCAAAAATGACCTTTACAGTGTTGACGGGGATGCTAAACCTCAAATCAACCAACCAATCAACAAATTTGGGTTTGTGGAATGTAACCAAGGAACAATATGTGCTCCATCTATTCTTACCTGGCACTATTAATAACCCTTAATGGCTCAAACTACCTATCTCCAACAAATTTTCATGGTCGGTAATATGTGGTGGTTTGGTTTTTTTTTTTTTGGTTTTGGTTTTACGGCCCTTTCAAGATTATTTCACTCATATCGAGCCAATCGTTAATCAGAGGTGGGCGAAAACCGGAGTACCTGGAGAAAAACCACATGACCTTCCGTTGCAGAACTTGGCGTCTCACATGTGACCCGAGCGAGGCTCGAACCACAGCGGTGAGAGACCTAATGATCAAGAGTCAGCGCTCTTAACCACTAGGCCACGGAGGCCCGTTATAGTTGGACCATACCCTCAAAATAATATAGGCATAACTCTGGCAATAAGTGGTACACTGTAACCTTGAAATAATATGCGCTGCTCCACATCAGTCTAACTATACGAAAAGATTCAGCTTCATCGGATGTAAAATGTGTGAGGCATTATCTGGAAGCAAAAAATGTTTAGAAAAATATATGAAAGGGGAATAACTCTGGTACTATTTGGTGGACTGTAACCTCAAAATAATATGCACTGTTCCGCATTATGGTCTTACTATATGTAAAGTTTCAGCTTTATCAGATGTAAAACATTAGAGGAGTTATCCGGAAACAGAATGTTTAGACAAGAATTCCTTCGAAGGCTATGTCGTGCCTGTGGGGGCGCAAAGTCACCGAACCATGAAATCTAGGCCAAGGTCAATTATTAATGCTTCAATAAAAGTTGCCATTCCTAGATGCAAGCTTGTACCAAATATCACTAATGAAGCTCTAATAGTTCTTGAGAAATGAACTTTAACATTAGGTTGAACACTAGGGTTGATGCAATAGTTCATTAAGTCAGTGAACCATGAAATTTTGGTCAAGGTCAAATATGGATGCTTGCTTTAGAATTGCTATCCCTAGATACAAGTTTGTACCAAGTAGCATTAATAAAGCTCTTATATTTTTGAGAAATTAACTTGACCATAAGGGTGAACGCTAGGGTGGTCACAATATTTCACAAAGTCAGAAAATGTAAGTCAAGTTCAAATATGGATGCTTGCATTAAAATTGCCATCCTTAGATACAAGGTTGTACAAAATATCATTATTGAAGCTCTTATAGTTCTTGAGAAATTAACTTGACCATTAGGGTGGACGCTAAGGTGGTTGCAATATTTTTCAAAGTCAGTGAACCATGGCATATAGGTCAAGGTCAAATATGTATGCTTGCATTTTAGTAACCATTCCCAGATACAAGTTTGTACAAAGTATTATTAACGAAGATCTTATAGTTCTTGAGAAATTAACTTGACCATTAGGGTGAACGCAAGGGTGGTCACAATATTTTACATAGTCAGTGAACCATGAAATATAGGTCAAGGCCAAATATGGATGCTTGCTTTTAAGTTACCATCCCCAGATGCAAGTTTGTACCAAGTAACATCAATAAAGCTCTTATAGTTCTTGAGAAATAAACTTGACTATTAGGGTGTAGGGTGGTCGCAATACTTTACAAAGTCAGTGAACCATGAAATGTAGGTCAAGATCAAATGTGGATGCTTACATTTAAGTTGCCATCAACAGATACAAGTTTGTACCAAGTATCATTAATGAAGCTCTTATAGTTCTTGAGAAATAAACTTGAACATTTAGGGTGGTCGCAAATGTTGACCCCTTGACAAACGAAGGACGAATGGACAAATGAACGGAAAACCAGGCACCTATATTGCGCCATGCTAATAGCAGACACCACAAAAATAGCCATCGGAAGAGATGGCAAATCCCCCGACCAAAAGCCAATATGGCCTTCAGAAGATTGTTCACCAATAGAAAGTGCAACAGAATTAAACCAGCAATATATCACAAAAGTATTGCAGTTATGGCCATCACAAGATTTTACTGTTAGGGGAGATAACAAAACAAGAGGACCAAGCTAGCTTGGTCCTGTATCGCTCACCTGAGCTAACAGATTCAAAGTTTAAGGAAGTGCCAACCTTTACTGAAGATTTATGGGAGGACATGGTGATGACAGGGTAAGCATTTTCTGAAAATCAAGTAGAATGTAACTTTATGATAAACAGGCTGACCTCACCGGTTTTCAAATTCATTCAAGCTTTTATTCCCGACTTGCTAAGAAGATCCGATCTAAACTGAAGTGGCTATGGTGATGACAAGTTCAAGAACAAGAGTTTTCAAACTCCTCCAAGCTTTCTGCCTGACTTCCTTGTTTGTAAGTTTCATGAAGATCCGTTCAAAACTAAAGGGGCAGCAGTGATGACAATGTAGAAAATAGGCATTTTCAGCAATCAAAGGCACTTCACTCTGTGATAAATGTGCAGACTTGGCCGGTATTCGAACTCACCGGAGGTTTTATTCCCAGCCACCTTACATGTAAGTTTCAGAAAGATCCGATCAGACTTGGCCAGTATTCAAACTCATCCAAGCTTTTATTCCCAGCCACCTCACATATAAGTTTCAGAAAAGCCAATCAAAACTGAAGGGGCTACGGTAATGACAAGGTCAAAATTTGGCATTTTTAGCAATCAAAGGGATGTTACTCTATAATAAATGAGCCGACTTGGCCAGTTTTCGAACTCATCCGAGGTTTCATCCCTAGCCACCTTACATATAAGTTTCAGAAAAATCCGATCAAAACTGAAGGGGCTACGGTAATGACAAGGTCAAAAATCAACATTTTCAGCGATCAAAGGGACATAACTCTACGATAAATCAGCTGACTTGGCCTGTTTTCGAACTCATCCAAGATTTTATCCCAAGCCACCTTACATATAAGTTTCAGAAAGATACGATCAAAACTGAAGGGGCTATGGTGATGACAAGGTCAAAAATCGGCATTTTCAGCAATCAAAGGGACGTAAATCAATGATAAATGGGCCAACTTGGCCGGTATTCAAACTCATCCTAGGTTTTATCGCCAGTCACCTTACATATAGGTTTCAGAAAGATTCGATCAAAACTGAAGGATCTACGGTGATGACAAGGTAAAAAATTGACATTTTCAGCCATCAAAGGGACATAACTATATAGTTAATGGGGCAACTTGGCTGGTTTTTGAACTCATCCGGATTTTATCCCCAGCCACCTTACATATAAGTTTCAGAAGATCTGATCAAAACTGAAGGGGCTACAGTGTTGACAAGGTCAAAAATCAACATTTTCAGCAATCAAAGGGCCCTAACTCTATGATAAATAGGCCACCTTTGCGGGTATGCGAACTCATCCGAGGCTTTATCCCCAGCCACCTTGCATATAAGTTTCAGGAAGATCCGATCAAAACTAAAAGGGCTGCGGTGATGACAAGGTCCAAAATCGGCTTTTCAGCAATCAAAGGGACGTTACTCTGTGATAAATGGACCAACTTGACTGGTTTTCGAACACATCCAAGATTTTATCCCCAGCCACTTTACGTATAAGTTTCAGAAAGATTCGATCAAAACTGAAAGGGCTACAGTGATGACAAGGTCAAAAATCACCATTTTCAGCAATCAAAGGGACGTTACTCTACGATAAAAGGGCCGACTTGGTCGGTTTTCGAACTCATCCGAGATTTTATCCACAGCCACCTTACATATAAGTTTCAGAAAGATCCGATCAAAACTGAAGGGGCTACAGTGATGACAATGTCACAGTTGTTACTTTTCGTAATATACTCGTAAAGGTGAATTGTCTTGGTTGTGCCTTTTTCGGTAGTTTGTTGCACCTCGTCACTTCGGCTTATATTCCGGTGGCAAAACGAAAGTGCCTTCATTATTGTTTATTTTTGACATTTGAGGTCAACCAATGGAATTTCTTTTATTATAGCCAAAGGTATTTTCCCCATTGACTTTTAACGTATGTGTGAGTAACAGTATGTGTGATTGGTCACTTTTAATATGCACAATAACAATTATTGCACGCGGGAAATCTTTTTGTATGATTTCTGGAACAGCCATTTTGTACAGCTGATTTTCAAGTCGATTTGAAGTCTTCAATGATTTCAGAAATAGATATAGATCCAGTAGTAGTATTATTTTAAGATGAGTCCAGGTAATCCCCAATGCTTGCCCTTTTCCACAATAGTATTATTTTACCAGAAATTGTGTATTTATTCTGAATGGGCCAATATTTACATTGTACATGTAAACTGCTGATAAGCAAAATGCTTTCTATCTATCTATCTATCTATCTACTGATACTGCATCACCCCCTCGCGGGGATTATGTGCAGGTGTCTGGTGTGCTTCAGACCGGGGGTCAGTGCAGTGAATGGTTAAAAATAGAACAGAATGATAAAAACAGGTGAAGGTGAGATAAAGATGATAGGTTAAAATGTTAAAAGTCTGATGAAGACAAAGTGCAAAGATAAAAAGTTAAAAACAATGCTTCCGGTCTATGGCATGGAGTAGGACAGACTGCTGACTGCCAGTCTGAAAGATTCAAGATCTGGCAGTAATGCTACAGCTGGGGGCAGCCTGTTCCACTGGACAATGGCGAGGGGAAAAAATGAGAACTTGTAGTAGTCAACAGCTGTGTGAATTTGGATAAATGCTAGAGGGTGTGAACTTGAACGTCGTGTAGTTACTCTTGGATGCACAACATATGGTGGCATTGGCACTGCAACAAGACCGTGCACTATCTTGTAAAATAGGCATAACCGTGCATCTGTGCGCCTGTCCTCAAGGGATCTCCATCCAAGCTGCCCAAGCATGCGGCTGACACTGTCATAAGTTGAATAGCGGCTAAGGGTCCAGCGAGCAGCACGCCTCTGAACCATTTCCACCTTATTGATTTGTGTTGTATGGTGGGGGGACCAGACGGGAGAAGAGTATTCTATGACAGGGCGCACTAGTTGCCCATAGAAGAACATGGTTTAGTTTATCCCTTGTCCTGCTATTCATGTACATCTCTGCCTTTGTAAGCAGTGTGGAACCAGATCAGATGAATTCTGATGATGCCATCTGATCGGGGTCTGCAATGTTTGCCATTCAGTTTGTGAGTTTACGTATGTACATGAATAGTTTTATGTAGTTGCATTGGTTATTTAGGGGAACAAGAGTTGTCCCAGCCATTGTTCATTATGTCGGTCTGTGTCCCACATTCCGATACAGAAAATAGTTATTATATAAGGGATTTCGGTAAAACCTGGAGTGAAACATTAATATTTTCCCTGTGCTGCAATATTTTATGTGCTGGTCCCAAGATTATGTAGTGTTAATAAGACCAATGTGTGTGAAGTTTTAATTATGTGTCCCAGCAACTATTATGGTCATGCAGAGATGAGGCCTTGGTCTGGCGGTTTGTCTGATGTCTGAAGGAGCCAGGGATCAATTCAAGGACCTCGATTATTAAGCGCATAATATGCAAACCACTGTATCATACGGCTTCTTGACCAAGGTAAATTTATATATAAATTGTGAGAGGCAAATATACAGCTCGGTCGGTGTAGCTGAGCCGTCTGATCTGTATCTTTGTTATCTCAGTGACATCTAATCTGTCTCTCTGTATTTTAGAATTTCTGTATTTATTTATTTATGTTAATATGATTTGTGCATGAGGTTGGAATACTTTCATATATTATCATGCACCGGCTGTCCGAAGAATTGTTGTCGTCGTCTGACATTTGTCGATTCATACCGACAAAGTCTTCTCTATATTTATTATATTTATTCAGGGATAGTTATGACAGTTTGTATTGTCATGCTATATTGAATATATGTAATATCAATTAGTCATATATATTTATTAGTATATTATAGTAGCTATGACAATTATTTGTATTTGTTGCAGGACACCCTTTTTCTCCTATTTTATAAATAAAACCAACTAGTCCGACTGAGTTACTCCTTTATCCAAAACTTCACCTGCGACACATGGCGCCCACCAAATCGGTTCAACGAATCCACTAGATAAACTGAGGGTGTTCTGGCTGTATGTGATGTCTGTGTCTTCATGATGTCTGATGTCCACTACTGTGTTTTATCCGTGATGTCTGATATTCTCTGCTGTGAATTATTGTTCGTGTATCTGTGATAAATATAGTTCTCACAACATATCTTTACTGCAGTACGCGAATATGGCCGGCCCCGTGAAAATTAAAATCTTAAGTCTAATTTATATTTAAGCAAGCTTGCATAAATTTCAACATAACTACCATGCGCGTAGAGTATTATATATAAACACTAGCTATCAACTAGTGATATTATAAAGACATCACTGTCAAGATGATGGTTCTTTCAACTTTGATTATTACGGCACATACGTGACAGCCGAACTGTTTCTATTTTATTATTTATCTCTTATCAGTATTATGTATATGTGCTTGTGTGTGTTTGTGCTATATTTTAACAGGATTTCTGTGTTGATGTATAGTAGTTAGATACAATGTTTCTTTTTCAGATAGCTTAATGCAATATAGACCTTTCATGATCTCTTTCTCATAGTTTGAAATGTCACTGCATTTACAAACAGAATTTGAGTGTGCTGGTGATAAACTCTAACTAATTTCAGCTTAGTTGAGTAGTCTATAGTTAATCACTATGAATTATGTTGTCTAAGTGTTTGCATCATTTACACATTATATAGCTGTCTGTATTTGTGTTATTTAGACACAGTGTAAATGTAAGTGTTAGTGTAACTGTAAGGCTTAGTGTAAATGCATGTTTCACAACTGCACTTATTTTTTTTGCATGCCTTATTTCTAACACACTTCACTCCACAGGATGAATGCTGATGCCTATAAGAGAATATTTTATTCTACTATTTTAGATTAATTCCTGACTGTGATATTTTGGGTTCTATTGGAGATGTTACTTTTGTAGGTTGCCATACTCCCATGTAGCCTAGTTCTAGTGAATGCTTACCCCTCCTTGTTGCCTTGAATTTTGAATCCCAAGTGCACACTATGTGAACTGAGGTAGGTGATTTGTTTTGTACTAGAAATATGTTTATTTAAACTGTGATTCAGACCCTAGTTCTTCAGTATTTCAATAACATGGTTTTGACTAGAGTTTAATATCTGTCAACACTATTTCAGTCATTACATTTGTTATGAGTAAACACAGAGTAGTGAAATATAATAAACGCCCAAATAATTTTGGAGGACCATTGAAGTATAAGCCTATCCTTGTGTCAGATAGCAAAGGAACAGCATGCTCATATAATAGAGGGAAAAGGTTATTCAATTGATTTTGCTCTTTGTACAAAGATGGTATTCATCCAAATTCGGATCTAGCTTACTGTTGGATGAAAAAGATCATCACTCAAATATTTGTAGATTGCAAGTGAATTTAGCCTTGTAGTTTTTGTTCTTTGCTGATACTTATTGGGTGAATGCGGCGCAGTAGGTAGGGTCTCTTCCCCGTCAGGTGCTTAACCTTCGGTCAACCATCAGTCAAGAACAATTACTACATAGCCTCACTTGAGTCTTCCAACAGTTTGCTGTTTTATTTCTGTTCAATTTTTTCTTGTAAATTATCAGTACAAGTCCACTATTAGTGACAATAATATAATTTAAAGTATTTTCAAATACCCCGTTGAAATAAACCATTATTTTTCAAAATGTCTTTGAATAAATCTGAAGGAGCTACAGTTAGAGCAACGGGGGATGAAACTGATAAGGCACTGGAGGAAGCTTTGACAAAAGTTAAAGCTAGCTCTGAGTATAAAGTACTCAGTAAAGAAGATTATGATGCCCTTTTAGCATTAGCTAAGAAAAGTGCACTTGCTAGTACATCTCGGGTTACATTACCATCAGACCCAGTATCTGAGGCTGCTAAGCCCAAATTTACATTTAATACTCTTACAAGTACTCCCCGGGCGGCATTACCTTCAAACCCAGTATCACAAGGTGCTAAACCTAAATTTACATTTAAAAATCCCCTTACTACACCTTCCCCTGTTCCAACAATGCATCAACCTTTTAATGCATCACAAGGTCAAAATGTCACTTATGTGCCACAAAATTTCTCTTTCCCCAAACTCCCCATTTTCAGTGGTTCGGAAGTACCACAAAAGGGAGAAGCTACATATGAAGTATGGAGCTTAGAGGTGAAATGTTTAAGAAATATTCAGGAATTACCTGAATATTCCTTATTGCAATCTATAAGAAACTCTCTCAGAGGTTCTGCGAGAGATGTAATTATACCTCTTGGGGAAAATGCATCTGTTGATGAAATTTTAGCCAAATTAGAAGGGTTTTATGGTATTGTGAGCACAGGTGCAACCCTGATGCAAACATTTTATAATGACTTTCAGAAAGATTCTGAATCTATAGTGTCATATGGTACACGTCTTGAGCAAACACTGTCAAGGGCAGTTACCCATGGCCACATTGAATTTTCAGCAAAAGATTCCATCCTTCGTAGTAAATTTTGGACTGGGCTTAAATCCCAGCAACTGAAAAATTCTACCCGTCATCTTTATGACAGTATTTTTGAATTTCAATCTTTGCTAAAAGAGATTCGAAAAGTAGAATCTGAGGAAGCCAGTTGCCTGAGACCTACTCAGAAACAAAAGGCCCAACAGCAGTCTGGACAGGCTGAAACTGAGTCCAAAGAGGACAAAATTTTAAAACAGCTGTCCGATTTAATGGGCAGAATGAAGTCTATGGAACAACGACTAGAAAATCAGCAGAAGTCTGCTGATAGTCAGTCGTCGTCGTACAGATCTTTTCAAGATCAGCGCGGCGGCTATACAAACTATAACCATAGGAATTTCAGGCAGAGAGGCAATTTTCGTGGTGGTTATGGACGCGGTAGCTACAATAACACACATGGTGATTTTGGCCGGGGGTACCAGGGAAACACAATTGATTCCCAAAATGATACTTCGCGTGGCGGTTTTGGTGGTGGTCGGTCCAGAAGTAATTATCGCGGTGGCACTAGCGGCCGTGGTGCTAACCGTGGTGGTACTTCAAATGGTTCAGATCAACATTTAAACTTTTAACTTCCTCTGTTGAAGGGCGACCAGAGGAAGCTACCACCTATAGTAGCCCTAAGTCAAATCCCACTGTACTTGAAAGAATGATAGGTTCATCTAATGAAAGTGATATTAATATCTGTGGTGTCGATACACGTGGCTTAATAGATACAGGCTCAATGATTAGTTCAGTTTCACAATCATTTTATAAATCTTTGAGTCCAAAACCAAGTTTACATGATATTTCAGAATTTGGTCTGTCAGTCACAACTGCCAATGGTAGTAAGATTCCATACATTGGCTATATTGAAGCAGATATTAAGATTCCACATTTTGGAGCCTTATCTGACAAGATACCTCTGTTAGTTGTTTCAGATACTTCGTACAATAGTAAAGTTCCATCTTTGATTGGTACTAATATTATTAATCGCTGTAGGAACTCAAAGTATACTTCCTCACAAGTTTTAGAGGAATCAGTCCCTGAGGAATGGCAGTTAGCTTTTGATAATATATGTGATGACAATATACCAGTCAAAACTACAAACAACTTTGGTATTCGTTTAGCTCCCGGTGAGATTAAAACTGTGCATGGGATAGCAAGAAATGTAGGTCATTTTAACACTGCGGTTACAGAGCATACAGACACTTCTTTATCAGGTGATTTGACCATTTGTCCTCGTGTTGTTGAATTGAAACATTCTGGTACGACTAATAGAATTCCAGTCCGTGTTTGTAATTTGTCTGCTCATGTGATTGAGATTCCTCCAAAATCTCTTCTCTGTTCTTTGAATGGTGTAAAGGTAGTTGATTCTTGGACTCCGGATTTATCCCAAAAACAGGAAGAAAACTTAAATTCAACATCTTTTGAAGATTTAGGCGTCACTGTTGACACTGAAAATCTTACTTCGGATCAGGAAGAGCAGGCAAAGGTTGTATTAAATAGATGGTCTTGTATATTTTCTAAAGGTCCAACAGACCTTGGCAAAGCAGACATTGTTAAGCATGAGATAAAACTTAATGATGAAACTCCTTTCAAAGAGCCTTATCGTAGAATTCCTCCAGCCCTTTATGAGGAAGTGCGTATACATCTTAAAGAAATGTTAGAAGCAGGTGCAATAAGGGAGTCACAAAGTCCATTTTCGTCCAATGTCGTGCTTGTTAGAAAAAAAGATGGCTCATTACGCTTTTGCGTAGATTTTCGCAAATTAAATAGCCGTACAGTTAAAGATGCATACTCATTGCCTCGTATTGATGACACTATAGATACACTTCTAGGGGCAAAATTCTTCTCAAAATTAGACTTGCGCAGTGGATATTGGCAAGTTGAAATGAAAGAAGAAGACAAACATAAAACAGCCTTCAGCGTAGGAAACCTGGGATTTTACGAATGTAATCGCATGGCATTCGGGTTAACTAACGCACCGGCAACATTTCAACGTCTTATGGAGCGCACTATGGGGGAACTCAATTTGAAGGAATGTCTAATCTTTTTAGATGATATCTTAATTTTCTCTGAAAATTTTGAGGATCATCTAGACAGATTGGAAGCTGTTTTTAGCAGATTAAGGCAACATGGTCTTAAGTTAAAGCCCTCAAAGTGCGAATTCTTTAAGACGAATGTTAAATATCTGGGACATGTGGTAAGTGAAGAGGGAGTAAAAACTGACCCAGACAAAATAGAGGCATTAGTTTGTTGGCCCGCACCAAGTAACGTAAAAGAATTACGGTCATTTTTAGGCTTCACGGGCTACTATAGGAGGTTTATAAGGGATTATGCCAAAATCGTTAAACCCTTAAATGATTTACTTGTGGGCCATTGCACCCATAAAGTTCCCGGACAGAAGAAGAAGAAGAAGGAGTCTGTTCCTTGGCAGTGGGGTGATGCTCAAGAGCTTGCTTTTAATTCCCTTAAAGAAAAACTGTCCTCTCCTCCTATTTTAGCATATGCAGATTTTTCAAAACCCTTTATTCTGCATACTGACGCCAGTACTGAAGGGCTTGGTGCTGTTCTTTATCAAGAACAAGACGGTCTGGAACGCGTTATTGCGTACGCTAGTAGAGGCCTTAGGAATAGTGAAAAGCACTATCCTGCACATAAGTTTGAATTTCTTTGTCTGAAATGGGCAGTGACTGACAAATTCCATGACTATCTCTATGGAAATCAGTTCACTGTCTATACAGACAACAATCCCTTAACTTATGTTTTGTCTACAGCCAAATTAGATGCAACAAGTCATCGGTGGCTAGCATCTCTTGGTAGTTTCAATTTTAAATTAGTTTACAGAAGTGGTAAATCCAATGGAGATGCAGATGGACTCTCTAGAAGACCTCAGGATACAGAGGAATTATTTCCAGATGTTATTTCGGCAATTTGTGATGCCCTTACTGTATCACGTGACAGTTGTCCTTTGGCCGAAAATTTAGTTGTTACTGGTCATGCAACTATTCTGGATTCTGTTAATCCTCATTTAGATCATTCAGTAGATTCTACTGATATTAGTACTGTTGACTGGGCAAAGGAACAAGCTTCCGATCCAACCATTGGCAGAGTCATGTATTTGATCAAAGGTGGTTATAAACCACAAGATATTGATCGAAAGTCTGAAAGTTCAGAGGTTTCGAAATACTTTCGAGAATGGAACAAGTTATCTTTGTGTGACAACATTTTGTACAGGTATACTGTACTGAATGGTGTTGACACAAAACAACTTGTATTACCTGTTCGCTTTCATAGCATTGTGTTACAACATTTACATGATGATGTCGGTCATCAGGGCCGTGATCGCACTCTGTCATTGGTTCGTTCACGTTTTTATTGGCCTGGTTTAGAAGCAGATGTGGTAAACAAGGTACAGAATTGTGAAAAATGCATAAGAAGAAAGATTATTCCAGCTCCTGGTGCTGAACTATGCAATATCGTCAGTACACAGCCCATGGAATTATTATGTATTGATTTCCTTACGTTGGAAAGGTCTAAGGGCGGCTTTGAAAACATCCTGGTCATTACAGACCATTTTACAAGGTACGCCCAGGCATTTCCAACTAGAAATCAAGAAGCCAAAACCACTGCAAAAGTTCTCTTCGACAATTTCATTGTTCATTATGGCTTCCCTGCTCGTTTACATAGCGATCAGGGAAGAAATTTTGAAAGCAATGTCATTAGTGAACTTTGCAGCCTGGCTAGTATTGAAAAATCTAGAACTACACCATACCACCCTATGGGGAATGGTATGGTGGAAAGGTTCAATCAGACCTTATTAAATATGTTGGGTACCTTAGAGAGCCATCAGAAGGATGACTGGAAATCATATGTAGCTCCATTGGTACACTCATACAATGCTACTCGCCATGACAGTACTGGTTATAGTCCTTTCTTCCTTATGTTTGGAAGACACCCCAGACTTGCTATTGACGCCTATTTAGGTCTGAAGTCCCCGGAGGAGCATAAAGTCCGTTCTAAGGAGCATTATGCAACAAAACTGAAGAAACGCCTTCAGTTTGCATATAAAGTTGCTTCAAATGAAGCTCGTAAAAGTGCTGACAGGAATAAGAGACACTATGATCTCAAAGTCAGAGAAGCAACTTTAGATGTAGGCGACAGAGTCTTAGTAAGGCAAGTTGGCTTTCGGGGAAGGCATAAGATAGCGGACAGATGGGAGAAAACACCATATGTAGTTGTTAAAATCCCCAATAAAAATGTCCCTGTCTACAAAGTCCAAAAGGAATCTGGTGACCATGTGGTCAAAACTCTACACCGGAATATGCTACTACCGTTTAGTGCTATTCCGGCAAAATCTGATAATTCAGATTCTCAAGCAAGGCCTCTACGATCTAGAAGGGTTGCCACCAATCAGCGGGATACATTTTCAGGTGATTCAGAATCAAGTCATTCTGATTCTGACACAAATACACCTTTTATTTACCCCGTCCTGCAACCTAGGCGTGGAAGGTCTCAGCAAAGGAGTAGAGTTCCTTCTTCTATTTCAGGTCATGGTCCTAATATTCAATTATCAGGTTCCTTATCTGATCTTGATTCAGTGCAGACAACTGATGGTACTCCAGATGCATTTCTCGTGGATGACACTACACACCCTTATTCAATAGGGACTGACTCAGATCAGTCACATCCACCAGAAGCATCTGAATTACCAGCAGCAATGCCTCCATCCCCGAGAAGGTCGACCAGAGTAAGAAAAGCTCCTAACCGCTATGGCGAATGGGTCAGCAGCCAGATACTGATTGAAAACCCAGATGTACAGGAGTACTTTGTTTAAATATGTATTTTATTTGTGTTTTAATTACATTTTCCCACTCAGGGGAGAATGTCACAGTCAGTGAAATTATTTGTATTTGCAAATAAGTGTTTTATATACATTTTCCAATCCAGGGGAGAATGTCAGTCAGTGAATTTATGTGTATTTGCAATTAAGTGTCTGAATGTCTCTTTGATTGTTGTGGTTAGATCCATTACAGTCTTAAGATACATTATATATTAAAATTGTGTATTTGCAAATCCTTGTCTGTGTATGTTTCTGTGGTTGTTGTGGTAAGCTCTATAGCAATCATAAGATACATTGTATTTTATATGTAAAAGTCTGTTTAAATGGGGATAGTAGCTGTGTTATAACTCACAACCTGCTGGATGTTCATGTTGATTTACTATGTTTCATGAACTGTTCAGGAATAGTTCAGTTATGAAGTGTTTTCTTTAAACGTTGGAAATCATGGGATACATTATTGTATTCATATAAAGTGTAAAAAGTAGAATACTGTGTGGAGCAATTTTTGCTGATATTGATTCTTCAGAATCATTTAACTGATCGGTATTCTTATAATGTGTACACTTCAGGTAGTGTATAGTTTTTTATTTTTTTTCATATCACATCCAGCGTCGTGATTTCCATACTTTGTTGATATTGAAAATGTCAGGAGACATTTTATTCTAAGCAGGGGAGAATGTCACAGTTGTTACTTTTCGTAATATACTCGTAAAGGTGAATTGTCTTGGTTGTGCCTTTTTCGGTAGTTTGTTGCACCTCGTCACTTCGGCTTATATTCCGGTGGCAAAACGAAAGTGCCTTCATTATTGTTTATTTTTGACATTTGAGGTCAACCAATGGAATTTCTTTTATTATAGCCAAAGGTATTTTCCCCATTGACTTTTAACGTATGTGTGAGTAACAGTATGTGTGATTGGTCACTTTTAATATGCACAATAACAATTATTGCACGCGGGAAATCTTTTTGTATGATTTCTGGAACAGCCATTTTGTACAGTTGATTTTCAAGTCGATTTGAAGTCTTCAATGATTTCAGAAATAGATATAGATCCAGTAGTAGTATTATTTTAAGATGAGTCCAGGTAATTCCCCAATGCTTGCCCTTTTCCACAATAGTATTATTTTACCAGAAATTGTGTATTTATTCTGAATGGGCCAATATTTACATTGTACATGTAAATTGCTGATAAGCAAAATGCTTTCAAGTTGTCCATAGAAGAACATGGTTTAGTTTATCCCTTGTCCTGCTATTCATGTACATCTCTGCCTTTGTAAGCAGTGTGGAACCAGATCAGATGAATTCTGATGATGCCATCTGATCGGGGTCTGCAATGTTTGCCATTCAGTTTGTGAGTTTACGTATGTACATGAATAGTTTTATGTAGTTGCATTGGTTATTTAGGGGAACAAGAGTTGTCCCAGCCATTGTTCATTATGTCGGTCTGTGTCCCACATTCCGATACAGAAAATAGTTATTATATAAGGGATTTCGGTAAAACCTGGAGTGAAACATTAATATTTTCCCTGTGCTGCAATATTTTATGTGCTGGTCCCAAGATTATGTAGTGTTAATAAGACCAATGTGTGTGAAGTTTTAATTATGTGTCCCAGCAACTATTATGGTCATGCAGAGATGAGGCCTTGGTCTGGCGGTTTGTCTGATGTCTGAAGGAGCCAGGGATCAATTCAAGGACCTCGATTACTAAGCGCATAATATGCAAACCACTGTATCATACGGCTTCTTGACCAAGGTAAATTTATATATAAATTGTGAGAGGCAAATATACAGCTCGGTCGGTGTAGCTGAGCCGTCTGATCTGTATCTTTGTTATCTCAGTGACATCTAATCTGTCTCTCTGTATTTTAGAATTTCTGTATTTATTTATTTATGTTAATATGATTTGTGCATGAGGTTGGAATACTTTCATATATTATCATGCACCGGCTGTCCGAAGAATTGTTGTCGTCGTCTGACATTTGTCGATTCATACCGACAAAGTCTTCTCTATATTTATTATATTTATTCAGGGATAGTTATGACAGTTTGTATTGTCATGCTATATTGAATATATGTAATATCAATTAGTCATATATATTTATTAGTATATTATAGTAGCTATGACAATTATTTGTATTTGTTGCAGGACACCCTTTTTCTCCTATTTTATAAATAAAACCAACTAGTCCGACTGAGTTACTCCTTTATCCAAAACTTCACCTGCCACAAAAATCGGCATTTTCAGCAATCAAAGGGACTTAACTCTATGATAAATCGGCGGTCTTGGCCGGTTTTCGAACTCATCCGAGGTTTTATCCCCAGCCACATTACATATAAGTTTTAGAAAGATCCGATCAAAACTGAAGGGGCTACGGTGATGACAAGGTCGAAAATGGGCATTTTCAGCAATCAAAGGGACGTAACTCTATGATAAATGGGCCGACTTGGCCGGTTTTCGAACTCATCCGAGTTTTTATCCCCAGTCACCTTACATATAAGTTTCAGAAAGATCCGATCAAAACTGAAGGCGCTACAGTGATGTCAAGCATTTTCCCATAGTAAGTCTATGGGACCTTGTGGTTGCCATAGGAACCAAAGTTTTAGAGCGATTTCAAAAAAAAGTTTATGTCATCAATGCCCCACCAGAGGCATGCTACAGATGAGAAATGATTGAGATCAGCCTGCAGGATACAGAGATATAGCTGCTCAAAAGTGTGGACGGACAACGGATGGACGGACGACGGAGGACCCACTATACTATAAGCTCCCCTGGAGCCTTCGGCCCAGGTGAGCTAAAAATCAGCATTTTCAGCAATCAAAGGGACGTTACTCTACGATAAATGGGCAGACTGGGTAGGTTTTCAAACTCATCCAAGATTTTATCCCCAGCCACCTTACATATAAGTTTCAGAAAGATTCGATCAAAACTGAAGGGGCTACCGTGATGACAAGGTAAAAAATCGACATTTTCAGCCATCAAAGGGACATAACTATATAGTAAATGGGGCAACTTGGCCGGTTTTCGAACTCATCCGAGGTTTTATCCCCAGCCACCTTACATATAAGTTTCAGAAAGATCCGATCAAAACTGAAGGGGCTACAGTGATGACAAGGTCAAAAATCAACATTTTCAGCAATCAAAGGGACCTAACTCTATGATTAATAGGCCCTCTTGGCCAATATTCGAACTCATCCGAGGTCTTATCCCCAGCCACCTTACATATAAGTTTCAGAAAGATCTGATCAAAACTGAAAGGGCTACAGTGATGACAAGCTCAAAAATTGGCATTTTCAGCAATCAAAGGGACGTTACTCTTTGATAAATGGACCAACTTGGCTGGTTTTCGAACTCATCCGAGATTTTATCCCAAGCCACTTTACGTATAAGTTTCAGGAAGATCCGATCAAAACTGAAAGGGCAACGGTGATGACAAGGTCAAAAATCGGCATTTTCAGCAATCAAAGGGACGTTACTCTGTGATAAATGGACCAACTTGGCTGGTTTTCGAACTCATCCGAGATTTTATCCCCAGCCACTTTACATATAAGTTTCAGAGAGATTCGATCAAAACTGAAAGGGCTACGGTGATGACAAGGTAAAAAATCAGCATTTTCAGTAATCAAAGGGACGTTACTCTAGGATAAATGGGCAAACTGGGTCGGTTTTCGAACTCATCCGAGATTTTATCCCCAGCCACCTTGCATATAAGTTTCAGAAAGATCCGATCAAAACTGAAGGGGCTACGGTGATGACAAGGTAAAAAAATCGGCATTTTCAGCAATCAAAGGGACGTAACTCTATGATAAATGGGCCGACTTGGCTGGTTTTCGAACTCATCCGAGTTTTTATCTCCAGTCACCATACATATAAGTTTCAGAAAGATCCGATCAAAACTGAAGGCGCTACGGTGATGACAAGCATTTTCCCATTGTAAGTCTATGGGACCTTGTGATAGCCATAGCAACCAAAGTTTTTGAGCGATTTCGAAAAAAAGTTTATGTCATCAATGCCCCACCAGAGGCATGCTACAGATGAGATATGATTGGGATCAGCCTGCAGGTTGCAGAGATATAGCTGCTTAAAAGTGTGGACGGACGACAGAGGACCCACTATACTATAAGCTCCCCTGGAGCCTTCGGCCCAGGTGAGCTAAAAACCAGGGCACTCAGAAATGTCGTTCTTGTGCATGACATGCCTGCTTAAGCTCGTGTATTTCTGTATAAAGTACCATCAATATGTCTCAAAGGGTATTGGAGATATGGTGATCACAAGCAGGTCATACTGTTATATTGAAAGGGTAGATAACTCAAATACCACAGCACCAACAGTTGTGGTTCTTGCACATGACATCCCTTCTGTACCTTGTATACAATTTTGCCAAGTTCCTTCAATAGATCTCAAAGGGTGTTGGAGTTATGGCCATCACAAGGTTATATTGCAAGGGGAGATAACTAAAAAACCAGAGCACCCAGAGTTGTAATTCTTGAGCATGACACACGTGCTTAACCTCATGTACATCTGCATCAAGTACCACAAATATGTCTCACAGGGTATTGGAGGTACGATGATCACAAGGTTGTCATACTGTTATATTGGAAGGGGAGATAACTCAAATATCATAGCACCCAGAGTTGTGGTTCTTAGGATGAAGCGCCATCTCAATGTTGTATACAATTGTGCCAAGTACCAACAATATATCTCAAAGGGTATTTGAGTTATGGCCATCACAAGGTTATATTGTCAGGGGAGATAATTAAAAAACCAGGGCACCCAGAGTTGTGGTTCTTGCACATGACACACCTGCTTAACCTCATGTACAACTGTACCAAGTATCATCAATATATCTCGAAGAGTGTTAGAGATGTGGCCATCACACGGTAGTGATTCTATATTATTGGAAGGGGAGATAACTAAAAAACCATGGCACCCAGAGTTGTGGTTATTGTGCATGACACACTGTCTCAGCCTTGTGAACAACTGTGTCAGGTATCATCAATATATCTTAAAGGGTATTAGAATTATGGCCATCACAAGGTTGTCACTCTATTTTATTGGAAGGGGAGATAACTTCAAAACCATGGCAACCAGAGTTGTGGTTTTTGTGCATGACACTCCGTCTCAGCCTTGTGAACAACTGTGCCAGGTACCATCAATATATCTCAAAGGGTATTGGAGTTATGGCCATCACAAAGTAGTCATTCTATTTTATTAACAGGGGAGATAACTAAAAAAGTATGGCATCCAGAGTTCTGGTTCTTGCGCATGACACGCCGTCTCAGCCTTGTGAACAATTGTGCCAAGAACCATCAATGAAACTCAATGGGTATAAGAGTTATGGCCATCACAAGGTTGTCACTCTATTTTATTGGAAGGGGAGATAACTCCAAAACCATGGCAACCAGAGTTGTGGTTCTTGTGCATGACACGCCGTCTCAGCCTTGTGAACAACTGTGCCAGGTACCATCAATATCTCTCAAAGGGTATTGGAGTTATGGCCATCACAAAGTAGTCACTCTATTTTATTAAAAGGGGAGATAACTAAAAGAGTATGGCATCCAGAGTTCTGGTTCTTGCGCATGACACGCTGTCTCGGCCTTGTGAACAATTGTGCCAAGAACCATCAATGAATCTCAAAGGGTATAGGAGTTATGGCCATCACAAGGTTGCGTCTACGGACGGACGGACGCTAGGCTGATCGCTATATCCCCCGAACCTATTCGGTCGGGGGATAAAAATCGTGACAGGGGTATAACTCTGGAAATATTTGGCAGACCGTAACCTCAAAATAATATGCACTGTTCCTGTATGTAAAGTTTCAACATCATCGGAACTAAAATGTAGGAGTTATACGAAAACAAAATGTTTACAGAATTTTTCAAAGGGGCATAACTCTATTATAATTGGGTGGACCATAACCTCGAAACAATATGTGCTGCCCCACATAATTATATATGAAGTTTCAGGTAAATTGGATGTTAAATGTAGAAAGAGTCATCCGGTAATGAAAAGTTTACAAAAAATTCAAAGGGGCATAACTCTATTAATATTTGGTGGACAGTAACCTCAAAACAATATGCGCTGCCCCACATCATGGTCTATGTATGAAGTTTCAGCTTCATCGGATCTAAATTGGACGGACGCCAGGGGGTATAACATAATATATGTCCAGTTTTTCATCAATGGGCATATAAAAATCCATGGAACTCGAAATGTGCCATCAGGACACGGATGCCCACGCCTGAAAATATGTTGATGTTTGTATTCGACCTTTGACTGCTAAGTCTGACGTTTACCTTACAGGTACAGACCTTGGTCTTGCCTGCAACAAATTGTCTCATGATAGTTAACATTTCTGCCAGGTAATTTCCAAATCGATCCAGGAACAACAAAGGTATTAATTGGACACAAGAAAAAAAGACACTTTTCTTTACCTTTGACTTCTAAATATGACCTTGACCTTGAATGTACCAACCTGGGTCTTGTGCTTGACACATTGACTCATGATGATTTCCATTTCTCCCAAGTAATTTCCAAATCCATTCAGAATAACCAGACACAAGAAAGACATTTTTTTTTACCTTTGACCTGTAAGTATGACCTTGACCTTCGAGGTACCTACCTGGGTCTTATCATCATCTCATGTTGGTAAACATTTCTGGCAAGTAATTTCATAATCCATTCAGAAACAAGGAAGCTATTGACTGTGTTCAAGTTTCAGACCATTTTTTTTTACCTTTGACCACCAAGTACAACTTTGACCTTGGAGGTACAGATCTGGGTTTTGCATTCGATACATGGTCTCATGATGGTTAACATTTCTGCCAGGCAATTTTAAAATCCATCCAGAAATAAGAAAGTTATTGACCGTGTTTAAGTTTCGGACCCATTTATTGGCCTTTGACCTCTAAGAATGACCTTGACCTTGGGGATAGGGACCTCGGTTTTGCACGCAATAAGTTTCTCATGAGTCCTGATGGTTAATAATTCTGCCAAATAATTTCAAAACATATCCAGAAAATAAAAAACTTATTGACCATGTTTAAGTTTTGGACGGACGAACAAATGGATGGATGGACAGACGGTCAGTGGCAACGCTGTATGCCCTTCCACCATTCTTCAAAAGGCGGTGGATTAAAGATACTCAAGTTATTGATCGGAAATGGTGCAGACAAAGGGACATAAGGATGGACAGACGACAACAAAGGGTATAACGAGTCTGTGAAATGAATACCCCTCTAAACCACATTTTACATATAGAAAACTGGGGTTTACAGGGGTACGCATTGTGTTGCTTATTTCTGCTGTAAGACACAGGTTGTGGGCACTTGCATCGGTTCTAACCAGCACCTGCAACCTATGTTCAGAGTGTAAATAAGGAAAAATTTTACCAATTTTCATCGGAAAAGTAGCCATTTTGGAGAGATGAAAGAATGCACTGTCACATGGGTGTGTTATCGTAATGTGATAACCCACCACGCTCGGGTGGTGGTGTATACATAGCCTGGTTTGGATAAATGAAAAAGTAACTTTGTCATACTGTTATGTTGTCCTGATAATTTGGATTTGACTCCAGTTGTGCAGGCAGAGGTTACTCTACAGTTGGGCAGGCAGAGTTTACTCCGTAGCTGTCAGATGCTCGTCTGACAAGTGATCAGGTCCCAGGTTTTATACCTACCTGGCTCGGCAACATTTTTTCGTGGTGATTGATCATGGAATCTTTTCTACGGTTCACTCCCTTGCACTGTTTTAAGATTGAAGAAGGGTAGCTGTCAGTTTCTGGCTAAGGAATGTGTACTATACTGGTAACCCCCTTATATATAAGCTTGCCCAGGGGCAGTGTGGCTGGGATAACTGAATGGTTTAATATAACCTAAATAGTGTTGACTTGGCCATTAAACTCCATATCCATCAAGCACAACTTCATGTATATGAGCTGGTTTAGATACAGTGACAAAAGCTATGAGGCTGCCATGTCTTTTTTGGCATAATTGTGTGTGTTTAACTCATAAAATGCCAATCACAAAAACTGTTGTCTGCCGTCTGCTAGTTACCTCAAAAGTATTTTTTTGCAGTGTGGACCCAGATCAGCAGTCTGATCTGGGCCCACAGTGTTTGCATGTCTCCAAAAATATTTTTAACAAGAGCTGTCACTAGAAGTGAGCAATGCCCCCGTGGGAGCCAATTTGAGGAAGGGCCGTAACTCCTTCGAAAATGATAACGTGAAAATTGTGTTAGGCATCCCTTCACCTCACAAGGAATTCATGTGCAAAGTTTCAGCTCAATCGTTGAAGAAATGTGGAAGTAGTTGGCATCACAAAAAAAGTGCGGACTTACAAATGCACAAACCCACAAACGGTCAGTGCAAAAACTATATGCCCTCCTACGGGGGCATAAAAAGTTTGCAAAAAATTCAGCAGACGTCATAATCAGATGACATTTTCACGTTGTTTTTCTCGGCATCTTAAGGGTTAAAATATAAGACACAAAAAATGTGAGAGCTTGTCAAATATTGTGATACAACTGACTTGATTTAACAGCCAATTTAAGACCATTTCACTGATATCAAGCCGATCCTTTTTCTTCAATCAGTGGTGGCTGAAAACCAGAGTACCCAGAGAAAAACCATCCAACCTATTGCAGAACTGCATCTCGCGTGATCCATAGCAAGAGGTGAGGTAAGTATTTTGTGATATTTGAAGGATAGTTTTCCTTATTTCTCCATATAAACCTATGTTGTGGTATTCATTAGAACCGCCTCACAGAGGCGGTTCTAATGAATACCCACAACATAGGTTTTTATGGAGAACTGACAAAAACTATCATTCAACTATCACAAAATACTTACCTTATCTGTTGCTATGGTGATCTGAGTGAGACTCAAACCCACAGTGATGAGAGACCTAGTCAACTGTTAGGCCATGGACTCAAACCCTAAGTCTGAAGAGTCAGCATTTCCAACTGTTAGGCCATGGAGGCTCATGTGTGGAAAAAATCTGAATAGTCTATACTGCTGTTGGATATGAATGGATATGAAAATAAAATATACAAGTTGCATCCAGATGTCTTTTTATACTCTGCTCAACATATTACATACACACATCCTTGCTTTTGTTAATAAATAACCACAAAATCAATATATACATGTATATGTACATGTATGATAAATAAAAGACATCAATTCTTGATGGAAAGCTCAGAGCTATGAAAAAAATGTTGAAAGCAAAGACTGACTGGAATGTACAGACCCAGCTGACTACATAGCAACAGAATAGCCTGATATTTTGTGATAATTGAAGGATAGTTTTTGTAAATTCTTAATAAAAACCTATGTTTTGGGTATTCATTAGAAACGCCTCAGCGAGGCCGTTCTAATGAATACCCACAACATAGGTTTATATGAAGAAATAAAAAAAGCTATCATTCAGTTACCAAAAATATACCAAGCTTATCTTTTGCTATGGCTTTCAGAGGTGCAAATAAACCTCTATGCAATGCAAGCCTCTGTAGCTTAGTAAAATTAGCATCTGACTGATGAACAGAAAGTCTCTGGTTCGATACCTGCCGAGTCGGCAGTTTGAAAGAGGTAGTGCCAAAACGATTAAGCTGCATGGTGCTTCAGAGCAGAGCTGAACTTGAATACTGGTTAACTGCTTAGGTCTAAGCCGGCTTTAGAAAAGTGGTGGAGGTTGGACCACTCCTTAAACCCTAGCACTTTCTTTGGGTGGTAGGGCATGAGATGTCATTTCATCTCATGTTTGGGAATAAGTCCCATAAAAATTGGAAGTAACATCTTCAAAATGACCTAAATAGTGTTGACAGGGATGTAAAACCTCAACACAAACAAACAAAACCCAGTCGCAAACTCCATAATAACTTTTCTTATGACGAAGCTAACCTGTAATTGCACATATACATGTATTATAAAATGAACCCAACAGAAATAGCATAAAGAGTTAATGAATCTGATATCAGTTATAAACACTGCGGCCAGTATGTTCAATGGCCTGATCATGTGACGTGATCACATGACTTAACCCATTTCAGACAGGAAACACCTAAACAGGTACCCTGTCAAAACAGTGCAGGCCCAGATCAGACGTCGCAGAATGCAGCGTCTGATCAGGGCCTACACTGTTTGCAAAATGCTCAACGATGTCCTGATTGAATTTCTGTAACTTAGTCAACCTGACTCCCTCAATTTCAAATGGACTCCTGCTGTACATAAAGAGGAAGATTCCATTTGGTCTAAAATGGGTAAACAATGCGACTAGGATCCCTCATCCTCACTGCCAGACTCTAACAACAACGTCAACAGTCGGTGAAAACGTCTCTGAACCTGAAAGAAGATAAATGTAACAGTATCCACAGATGACTCTTGCAACGACTCTGAAGAAATAGATGGGCTGCATGATGCTTCAACGCACAGCTGAAATTGACTGCACACAAGTACCGGTTGTTCAAAGCATCGTTAGCTTAACGAGCTCGTTAGTGGTCATACTGTTAACTGTTCTAGCAAGTTTAATACCTAAAATTTTGTTATTTTTGCTGAAAAAATGTGAGCAGCTTTTGCATTTGCAAAAGCTGCTCACATTTTTTCAGCAAAAATATTAGCATATTTGCCATAATAAGTGATCAAAGTTTTAACGATACGTTTTGAACAACTGGCCCAGACCTCCAGAGTGTGAGAAGCCTCTGTGGTGTAGCGGTTATGCAACTCCCCTCATAAACCAAGAGTCGTGGGTTCCATCCCTGGCTTCTCCAGACTTTTGGATGCGTCTTTAAACCGAAGTCCCGTCTTCATATGACTTTAGCTGTTAGTGGGATGTTAAACACAAACACACACACAACTCCTGACTTTAATTTATTACTCAACAATTCCTTGCTGGAGCTTATCAAAGTAAAAGAACTTCACATCATAAGAATGGTTAGCAGAGAAGACCCTGACAAGACCGATGCGGGACAAACACTGTCGGCACAATTATTACTCCAAGTTAAGCTAGTGCACAGTAACACATACAGGCTGACCAGGAGCATTGTGATAACTCATCTGTGTGATATAGTGTATGAGTGTATGCTTTCATATTTTCAGAAGGTTTACTTCTATGATGAAAATTTCTGATATCTTTTTTTTAATTTCGGATATTCTTTGTTGTTGTTGTTGTATATCTATAAGGCATTTTATCTCCCTCATGCTACATGCTCATGTTGTGGGTGCTACATCACTGAGGCAGTTCTAGCATATGTGTTGCAGTAGAAAGAAACAAAATACTGTATACCTCTCTTAATCCCAGTTTTCTCCATATGAAGTGGGCTTTAGAGGGGTGTTCATTATACAGATTTGTGAACATAATCAGTCTAAAATCTGCCTACCCACCAAATCTGCATTAGGAAAACATGTCCGTAAGAAATAATGACGTCCAACATGGTGTCAGAAAATGATGAATATTAGATAAAAATGACAACATCTTTATTATTTCTGCTTTCAACATAGATTGTGGGTGCTCGTTAGAACCGCCTCAATGAGGCGGTTCTAATGAGTACTCACAATCTATGTTATTGAGCAAAAATAAGGCAGATAATGTATACCGTAAACCCCTCTTTTCTCTATATAAAGTGGGGTTTAGGGGGGTCTTCGTTTCACGGACTTGTTATCGTGATGTGATCTGAGACTTTATACAGCCCATATAGAATGCCTACCAGAATTGTGCGATGATCCTGATCAGACAGCAAGGATGTCTTCTTTAAGAAATGGATTAGCTCTAGCAGTGATTTCTTCAGTAATAACTCACATGAAGTACATAAAATCATGAGCATGTAGCGTGATTGCCTATTTACAAGTGACACACAAGCTGTGATTTATTACTCAACAAATCATACAATAAGAGCTGTCAGATCTATTTCGATTCTTACACACAAAAAAATTCACAATATTTTTGTTGTTCTCCCAGCAATTTCCCCTTTTACCAACATTATTGACTGTATCACAAACATTTAAGGCTTTTTGTAATGCCTGTGATTGTCTTACATCATAGAATCTTTGAATGACATCATAAAACAGTGGCTTTTCACATCACACGCTTCGGCCCAGTGATTTGTTGAGGAATAAATCACAGTTCCTGTCCATCGCATAGCAAAAGAAAAGATGCATATTTTGTGATAACTGAAGACTAGTTTTCCTTATTTCTGCATAAAAACCTGTGTTGCGGGTATTCATAAGAACTGCCTCGTTGAGGCGATTATATTGAATACCCACAACATAAGTTTTTATGGAGAATTGACAAAAACAAAAACTATCCTTCAGTTATCACAAAATAGAAATCTTATCTGTTGTTATGCCATTGTCTATAATGGTGCCCTGTGTTGGAATGGGGCATATAATAGGTTTTCTTCCGTCAGCAGTTATTTGGATACAACCCTTTCACCGTCCCCCCCCCCGCCCCCCCCCCCCCAACGGGGCTTGAAAAAATATATTGGGCTGCATGATGCTTCCACGTGAAGCTGAAACTGACCATACATGAGTACTGGTAAAATGCTTAGATGGACTAAGTCTTCCCAGGCAACGTGGTGTGAGTCAAACCATCCAGTGCATATAACCCTAATTGGTTTCATTGGGTGGCAGGCCTTGAGATGTGATTTCATCTCAATGCTTGGTAAAAGTCCCACAAAACTGGAAGCAACATCTCCAAAATGACCTCAATAGTGTTGACGTGGATATTAACCCTTGTCCTGCTGAGCCCTGATATGTCTTATCTTTCAAACAATGTAGATCCAGATCAGATGGCTTCTTCAGAAGCCATCTGATCAGGATCTACATTGTCATTCAGATTGTGAATTTGCTGCAATAATTTGCATCAAGTAATCTGATTGGTTGATAATCAGAAGTGGATGTTGCAGATTAAAATATTCAGCAGGACAAGGGGATAAACCACAATCAAACAAAACAACCCTTTTATGATTATTTCACTTATACTGAGCTTATCAGAGAAAAGCGAAATCTGATGCATCTGGAGAGAAACCAGCAGTAGTATGCATCTCACAAGTGATCTAAGCAAGACTCGAACCCACAGTGGAGAAAGAGTCCAGATTGTTTTTGTTTGTTTGGGAGTTTAACAGCCCAGTCAACACAATTTTAAGTCATTTTTGAGCTGGTCAGTTTACCTATCCACACTTTTCCTGGGCAGGCTTATACGTAAGCAGTTAACCAGTACAGTGCACATTCTTTCGCTAGAAACTGACAACTGCCCTTCTTGAATCAGCGGGAGAGAATGACCGTAGAAAAGATTATATGATCAATCGCCACGAAATAATGTTGCCGACCCCCGCGGGAATCGAACCAGCGTCCTCCTGATCACCAGTCAGACGCGCATCCGACTGAGTCACCGAGGCCGGTGGAGAAAGAGTCAGAAGTCTTAGCCACTAGGCCACAGACCAGGGCTTGTAAAGTCTTCAAAATTTCACTTGTCCTGCATGTTGATTTTGGTAAACTTTATAGGGAACAGACAAAATGTTTTACTTTTACTCATCTTCCAAATATTTTACCCTTCTTCCAAAAATGTTCAGTTCACTCATCATGGCAAGTGCACAAGTGGATTTTTCCAGCCCTGCACAGAGACCTGTGTGACTATTAAACTACATGTATACAGTCAATCCTCTATATATCAACATTTGATATAATGACAAGACTCGTTACAACGACATTTTCCTTGGCCCAACAACATTTTCAATGTAAATTGATCCTTAGCCCAAGACGAGACAGATTAATGGAGGTACCGTAAAAATCCTAAAAGTTTGGATACCTTGAGGACTTGCTGTAGTTTTCCTAAAATTTTTTATAAAATTGTACCAAAATCCAGGAACGAGTCCAAAAGGCACAGACGGAATGGCAAACTGTGTAGACCCAGATCAGACTGCTCCATTAGGAGCAGTCTGATCTGGGTCTGCACTGTTTGCTTAGGCCTATCTGTCCCTATACTTAGGATCATTATGGTATTCAAGATTATAGTATTTTAAAATACTCCAAAAAAACAAATGTTGCAGATATTTGTTAAAATCACCTTGTCGAGGCAATTCTAACAAAATCAATGTCCAGAACATTTGTTCCTCCAAGTACAAAGACCCTTTATTACCCCTTATACTAGTCCTTGCTGGGATTCTTTATATCAGCAAATTGCTTACAACATCAGAATATTAGGGAAAGAAAACTGTTGTTATAACAAGGCTGCTCTGTACTTCGATTAAAAAGTAAAAATACCTGTTTAGCAGTGACTCCTCCAATCTGTTTAGCTATCTTGTTAAATGTCTTATCTTTTGGTCCATGCAGCTTACAGCCCTCTAAGATGATAGCATCCATATCTCTGCAAAATCAGATTTCATAACACAGTCAAGAACTTAACCTTTGAACTGTGAATCACAACATTCACACAAACATCATTTTGAAATATTTTCTTATTTTTCAGGGAAAATAAGGCTTTACTTTTCATGTGAATCGTCTGCTAGGCAATAAAATGGCCGCCAAATTTAAGTGTTTTACAGTATGTGACCAGCAAAAGCTTAGGCGATCAAGCTTAAAAGCAGACTCGCCAGTTTGCTGTTCAACACCTTGAAAAGACCTTTAAGTTGCTTCGAACTCATCAGCATAGTCTCGTTATTTTGCTATGCTTGCATATTTATAATATGACGTTGATAAGCAGTGGATAGATTGTGTAATAAATATCGTATGACCACACATGTTTGCTGTTCAACACCTTGAAAAGACCTTTAAGTTGCTTCGAACTCATCAGCCTAGTCCCGTTATTTTGCTATGCTTGCATATTTATAATATGACGTTGATAAGCAGTGGATAGATTGTGTAATAAATATCGTATGACCACACATGTAATAACATTTTGGCGGGATTAAGTAACGTCATGATGACGTTAATGTCAACAATGCATTTTTTGCGGAAAAATTGTCTAATTGAAAGGCGATAAAATCCTATTAAAGTGGTCATATGATAAACAGGATCTTACACTCATGGTCATTTCATATGAAATTTATGAAACTCACCAAGGCTCGTTTCGTTAGTATCATATGAAATGACCACTCGTGTAAGATCCTCTATTTTAACAATTGTCCTGCTGAACATGACAACTCCTACATTTGCAAACAGTGTAGATCCTGATCTGACGGCTTCTTAAGCCATCTGATCAGGACCTACATTGTTTGTCATTCAGTTTTCGAATCCAAAATGAACAGAATATACATGTATCAAGTAATCTGTTTAATAGTCAGAAATGTTGGTAGCAAAATTCATTATTCAGCAAGAACATATATCAGGTAATGATGCAAACAGTGTAGATCCTGTTCTGATGGCTTCTTAAGCCATCTGATCAGGATCTACATTGATTATCATTCAGTTTTCGAATTGGAATGAATAGAATATACATGTATCAAGTAATCTGTTTGATAGTCAGAAATGTGTGTGGCAAAATTAATTATTCAGCAAGAACATAGATCAGACAAGGATGCTAAGGGCCTTTTTGTCATGTGTCAGCTTAGTTATTCAAAGGAGAATTTAAGGGGAATGGGAACACCTTCAGGGGAGGCAACTCCTCCAAAAGTATTTTTGTCTCCCATGTTGATAGGGGTCAGATCTTAAAGGAAACAATTTGCTCCAGAGGAGCAAATTCTTTCCTTTAGGAGTAGACCCCTTTTTCAGTGTGTTAGGGCTTACAGAAAAGCGAAATGCAAGTCCCAAAAGTTGTCTCCCTTTGAAAAATGGCAGAAAAATCTGCCAGGTGTTCACATTCCCCTTAAGAAAGAGAAAAAGATTCCTTAGGTCTGGCTAGAAGTATACTGTGCATATTCAACAGAATCACATCATCTCAGCAATTATAGTGAGCAGCCACCACATATGATATTCCATCACTGAACAAGTCAGTGAAATGAACACATCCCCACTAAACCCAACTTTATATAAATAGTGAGAAAACTGGGATCTGTAGGGGTATATTTTTCTTATATCTGCTCCAAGACATAGGTTGTGGGTACTCGTTAGAATTGCCTAAATCAGGCAGTGGTAACAGGCACCCACAACTTATGTTTGCAGTATAGATAAGAAACATATCAGAGACTTTCATCAGAAAAGTAGCCATTTTGGAAATGTGAAAAAATGCAATATGTTGCACAGGCGAATTATCATGTTGTATAGAGAAATAAGGAAAATTATCGTCAATTCTAATGCACTTGCGTATGTAACGCGACGTCTGATTGGATAACGTCAAAAATTTGCGACAGTATATTCTGCGATATACTGTCGGAAATCCAACGTCACCACGTAACGTCGTTTTTCATTGGCTGACATTTGGTTTTACGCAGCTCACAACGCCTGCCGCTTTGTGTAAAATAGTACAATTTTTAACAAAACAACCGAATAAGTGCATTAGAATGGGGATAACTGTATTGAAAATTGTCATTTGGGGAGGTAAATCGGTGGTTTTACGGTCGCAAATTCCGTTTTACGGCTCCGCTGACGCGTCGCCGTAAAACATAATTTCCGACCGTAAAACCAACGATTTACCTCCCCAAATGACAATTTTGAATACAGTTATCCCCTAAATCATCCATTCACTCTTTATCTTGAGCTATGGAATTTTGCAGGCTAAACCCAACCTAATGCCTATGGATTGGTAAGTGAGTGAGTGTTTGAGTTTTACGTCCCACCAACAGCTAAGGTCATACAGAGACGGGATCTCGGTAATAAGCCTCATCGGAAAGTCTGGAGAAGCCTTGGATCGATCCTGCGACCCCTGATTTACAAGGCGAGTAGGGTAACCACTAGACCACAGAGGCTTCTATGGATTGGTAAGACCAGAATTATATTCAATTGGGATGAATAGTACCTGTATATATCTACAAATTATAAAGGAGTATTTGAAAAAATGTAGTTTATATTTAATTACATTGGCATAGCCACTAGCCAGAAAGTTATTGCACACAAGGAAAGGCAAAAAAAAAAAAAATCTTTGTGACTAAAGTGTCTGCTAGTAATAAAGGAAAGAAGAAAACTGGAGTTTACAGGGGTATACATTATTTTTCTTATCTTTGCTCCAAGACACAGGTTGTGGGTACTCGTTAGAACCGCCTCAATGAGGCAGTTCTAACGAGTACCCACAACCTATGTTTGCAGTATTTATAAGAAAAATATCTCAGATTTTCAAAAGAAAACTAGTCATTTTGGAGATAAGAAAAATGCACTACTGCCGCACAGATGTGTTATCGTAATGATTGCACACAAAAGGAAAGAAAAAAAAAAAACAAAAAAAAAAAAAAACAGAAAAAAGAATCTTAGTGACTAAAGTGTCTGCTAGTAATCAAGGGAAGAGTTTGATCAGAATGTAGTATATCATTTTCTTTAAATTACAGCACTAATTACAAGACCGAAAATGCTTTATATTTAGTTAACCCTTTTTGTACTAAATGGAATCTTCCTCCTTATATATAGCGGGAGTCCATTTCAAAATTTAGGGGTGTCAGGTTGTGTTTTCTTCAAAATTCATTTGGAAAATGGATGAACTTTTTGCAAACAGTGTAGGCCCTGATCAGATGCCGCATTCTGTGGCATCTGATCTGGGACTGCACTGTTTGCAAGGGTTCCAAATAGGTTAAGTGAGTTCTCTTTATTGTAAGCATATTTCAGTATGCAAAGCAATGTATGCGTAATGAGTGCTATGCCTATGACTTTTAACCCTCACCCTCACTTTGCTGGAAAGGCGTATATTCTTTTTTTCTGAAAACAATATAGATCCAGATCAGCTGGCTTCTTGAAAGCCAACTGATCAGGATCTAGGTATACAGCTTTCCATTCTGCTTTTGAATCACTGGTAAAAATAGAAATCATGGAACACAAATGGCTGAAAATCAGTGTAGCATAGTGAAATAATCTGCATGGTTAGGGGTAAGATTGTGTTTTTTTCATGGCTATGACAACATACTTACTTTGTCCACACTATGTCATCAGCAGCTGCTTCAGTGCTGGAATCATCTATAGAGCTACTACTAGCCTCCCGCCTCAAATCTTGTCCAGTATTTGAAGTGCTTGCCACTGGCAAAGGTTCAGCAGCACCCTCTGCAGACTGGTCCTTGTCCTTTCCAAGCTCACCATCTGAGGCTTTGCTATCTTGAGAATTCAATATACCACATGATTCAGATTTCCCTGAAAGTTCAATTTTGCTTTCACTTTTACTTTGACTGTCACTCTCAGATTTCTTTGACTTATCTTTACTTAACAATGACTTTTTAGCTTTCATTTTAGACACATTAGTTTCTTTGATTTTGGATTGTATTTTGCTTTTACTCGATTTCTTTTGATCTGTCAGATTCATTTTCTTATTATCTTTGCCTACAGACTGACTTGTTTCAGTCCTTGCACATGAACTATCGCTATCAGAAATCACTGTTTCAACCCAATGCTTGTCAACTGGGCCATCAGCACCATTATTTTTTATCTCTCCTGAACTTTGTCCAATATTTGTTTTATTTCTAGTAGCCCTAGCACTAGTTCTACCTGAATCAACAAGATCTTTTGAGTTTTTTGAAGGACTTTTCTTGAATCTGGAAGTTCTTTTTGTTTTCCCACTAGACTTTTCCTTGAACTGTTTTGTGTTTTTAGTACTTTTCTGAATCTGTTCATTATCTTTTGACTGCTCCATAATTACATCTGATATGACCTCAGTGCTAACACTATTGTCCGGATTATTGTCTAATTTACTTTCATCATCTGACTTCTCAGTAGTTACAGAAGCTATATCAACAGTATGTGATTGTACAACAGTAGTATCATCAAGATAGGTAAACTGGTCCCCTGAAAATCTCTTTGATATTCTTTCAGGACTTTCTTTATCAGAGAATGAAGTGAAATCTAACTGATAAAGTTTATGTGTGCCGCTACTGTCACACATCAAAACCGAAGGAGTTTCACCAGGTCTTACATCTGATGTGTTCATAGGTTCGATCTTTGCCTCTTTATCAATCTCAGTGGCAAACTTTGAACAAGACTCATCACTGTCTGACAGTCGTGACACTTTTATATCTAAATGTTTCAATCTGTGGAAGTTATCAATACTTGTTGTACTCTGGGGGACATATTCACCTTCTTTTAATTTACATTCTGTTGCAATATTATTAATACTTTCTTTACCCTGTACAGGTGTCTTGTCATCATTTAACTCTTTTTGGTCAGGTTTAGAATGATTTGCAGGCTGCTCCAAAGCAGACAGAATATTTGTTAAGTTTGAAATTGTATGAAGGTTCTCATTCCCTAGAGTTGAACTTTTAACAAGACCTAACAAACTATTTTCAGACAATATACCACTATGAACCATATCTGAATCATTTATCACTGGTTTAATAAAACCCTCATTAGCATCCTCTGAATACGTAACTGGTTGACTTATGACTACAGGACTTGTTCTTTGTTCTGATGAATCAGATTTTTGTGAGCTACTTTCAGCAGAACTTACAGACTTTTGTGAACCACTCTGTCCTGATTCAACTGATTTCTGAGAACTACCAGTTCCAATAGATTTTTGCGAATTAGAAGCAGATCCTGGTTGAACCTCTATGCCTTGTACAAAGGTGCTTTCTGTCTTTTCTGTATTTTCAGCAATATCTTTGATATTAGAGGGAAAAGTGTTGTCTTTAACTGAAAAAGGAGGTATAGGTGTTTTATTCAAACTTTCAGAAGACGAATGTCTTTCAAGGTTGGATTTTTCTAACGGAGACTTGAGTTGTGACTCTTCAATAAGAGGTGAATTTTGAGCCAAAGCCTGGAAAGCTGAAGATGACTCATCTTCACTAAGATTGCTACCCTTAACTCTTATAGGGGTGATCCTTCTCAACTTAGGAGTTGTCTGCTTCTTATTAGACACATTTGGGCTTTTAATGCAGGTAAATGGACTTTTAGCTGAAGTGATATTTTGAATTTCTTGAGCAAATGGAGAGAATGGTGAAAAAGGAGATGCCACTGAAGTTTCAGAAATGTCATAAGGAGATGAACCTGGCATATTTCTGGCATCTCCTTCAGTTTGAGTTGCATTACTTTCAGCATCACTATTAATGTTTGCATTGTCTTCCTTCTGGTCTTCGGAGTTTTCTCCAACCAGAAACCCAGAGGATGTATTCTTTCTGATCTTAGAAAATGAGGAATCCGAAGAAACTGTAAAATTTACTTGACCCTCAGGCCCATTCCCAAAAGTTATGTCTTGTGATGAAGAACTGCTGCTTGGTTTGGGCTCCTGTAATGTTACATTCTGACTAGAACCAGAACTGACATTCACTGGAAAGTCTTTTGATAGTCCAAAAGGTACTGATGATGAGTCTACTGAGACTTCACCAAGTACTGCTGAACTAAATGCTCTAGCTAAAATGTCTGATGCCATAATAGAATCACTAGAGGAACCAACAGGTCTCTTTTCTGGACTTGCTTTTTCTCCCATGCTACTTTTATCATTTCTTTTCTTTCCCAATTCAATATCTGACTGCATTTTTGCTTCTGGTTCCAAAAGTAACTCCTTTGGAGTGATTTCTGTCACATTTACACTAGATTCAGTAGCTTTGATGTCTACTGAATTGAGAGGCTCATTTGTTTCTGTCACAAGTTCTTTAGATGCAGCTTCAGAAGCACTCTTAGAATCAACCTCTTGTTTATCTAAATCAGTTACAGAATCTTGGGACTTTGTTGAGTCATTGCTATTTTGTTCCGATGGTATTTTAGTGTCCGATCCTGATGTAAGCTGAGATCCTTTGTTGGAGTATTTTGATTTTCTCGACCAGCTGCTGACCCTCTGAAGGAAAGACTTTTTCCATGGATAGAAATCTTTTAGACCTTGGTGGCCTCTGGATGGTTTGTTTTTACTCATCAGATGAAGCTGAAATATTGTTTTGAAAATGTCCATAAACAAACAACATGGCCACAAGTTCAATACCGTTTTCAAGCTCAGCTAAACTGGGCATGACATTTGTAAGACTTATAAATATTAAAGTACAAACAAATGATTCAATTTTTATGCTCAGATCAATTGTTTGTTGCTGAGTGCTGTTTGTCCTGCTCATAAATTTTAAAATGCCAACAAGTGTTGGCATTTTAAAATTTATGAGCAGGACAAATTTCATGCTCAAGAGAACTAGAGAAAGCGACCTGTCGGTCACGTATACCCCCGGCCAGTGCCACCCTCTGATATATCTTTCGAGCTTGTATGTAACATGAATGAAGAAGTCTAGAAGCTAGAAGAATCTATAATGTGCTTATAAAATCTAAACCAAACAAAATCTTTCTAAATGGACCAAGGGAGTGAGAGCATCAAGTTACTGAAGGGATGGGGGCATCAATGTTACTGAAGCAGCAGGGTGGGGTATGCATCAATGAAATGCAACATTGATGCAAGTATCAATTGAATTTGTCTTAGAGTTTAGAACATTATGTAACAGGCATCTATAAACTTTGTCATAAAACTTTAACCAAATGTAAACTTTCTAAGTCCATGACCCTGAGGTCTAGGTCATTGTGGGTGGGGAAGCGACATGCATCTCAAAATCTTTGGACTGGTATGCAACATTGATGCAAGTATCAACTGAATTTGTCTGAAGAGTTTAGAACATACAGGCATCTATAAACTTTGTCATAAAATTTTAACCAAACGTAAAATTTCTAAGTTTGTGACCTTGACCTCAAGGTCATTGTGGGGGGTGGTACATGCATCAATGAAATCTTTAGACCAGTATGTAACTTCAGTGTAAGTATCAACTAAATCTATCAAAGGGTTCAGAAGATACAACCTCTTAGAAACTTTAACGCAAAACTTTAACCAAGAAGTAAAATTTCTAAGTCTGTGACCTTGACCTCAAGGTCACTGTGGGGGGTGGAACATGCATCAATGAAATCTTTAGACCAGTATGTAACTTCAGTGTAAGTATCAACTAAATCTATCAAAGGGTTCAGAAGATACAACCTCTTAGAAACTTTAACGCAAAACTTTAACCAAAATGTAAAATTTCTAAGTCTGTGACCTTGACCTCAAGGTCACTGTGGGGGGTGGGACATGCATCAATGAAATCTTTAGACCAGTATGTAACTTCAGTGTAAGTATCAACTAAATCTATCATAGGGTTCAGAAGATACAAACTCTTAGAAACTTTAACGCAAAACTTTAACCAAAATGTTAACGGACGGACGGACGGAAGGACGGACAGACGGAAGGACGGAAACACGGACGGACGGACGAACGGACGAACGGCAGGACGAAAACTATATACCCCCATAGCATACTTCGTATGCCGGGGGTATAATGAGTATGAAAACAAAACACAACAAAAACAACCTTGACAAAAAGTCAGTCCCTGACATATAATTAAGCCTATGCTGTAGTGTACACTTAGTTTGTGGGTGCTGGTCAAAACTGCCTAATTGAGGTGGTTCTAACAAGTACACAAAATCTATGTCTTGGATTAGAAATATGAAAAATAATGTATACCACGGTAAACCCTAGTTTTCTCTGTATAAGGTTGGATTTTGAGGGGTGTTCAAAACACGGACTTATGTGATGTTCAGGCTGATCCCAGTCTTTACTGGTTGCTTGTCTTCTTGAAGGTATTGTCGTTTGCCGGCTCAAATTCTTTTATCAGGTTGTCTGGTATGAATTTGTAACTTTCAGGGTTTATATTCAAAGGATGCTGAACCTGTCCTCAAAACTGTCACGGGAAAAAATCTTTCCTTTAACCCTTTTCATACTGAAGAGTATTTCCTGTGTTGTTTTGTTTGAATTGGGGTTTAACACCCACGTCAACACTATTTAGGTCATTTTGGAGACATTGCTTCCAATTTTGTGGAACTTTTACCCAACATTGAGGTGAAATGACATCTCAAGTCCTGCCGTCCAATGATTTGTTTGTTTGATTTGAGGTTTAACGTCCCCGTCAACACTGTAAAGGTCATTTTGGAGACGTTGCTTCCAATTTTGTAGGACTTTTACCCGACATTGAGATGAAATGACATCTCAAGCCCTGTCGCCCAATGAAACCAATAGGGTTTAATAGCATGGACGGTCTGCCTCGCGCTGCAGTTCCTGGACAGGCTTAGATCCTCTAAGCGTTTTACCAGTACTAGTGTGCGGGCCGGAGTCAGCTCTGCGTGGAAGCATCATGCAGCCCATATATTTCTTCAAGCCCCTATGGGCGGGGGCCGTCCGTCCAATGAAACCAGAAGGCTTATATGCATTGGACGATCTGACTCACACCACTTTTGCTGGGCAGGCTTAATCCTTCTAAGCTACTTACCAGTACTCATGTGTGGTCAGATTTAGCTCTGCGTGGAAGCATCATGCAGCCCATCTATTTCTTCAAATCTCGATGGGAGGGGGCTGATTCCTGTGTTGTATATAGCAGGGGTCCATTTAACTCTTATCTTGCTATTCACGACGACCACTATCTTTGCAAACAGTGTAGATCCTGATCAGATGGCTTCTGAAGAAGCCATCTGATCAGGATCTACACTGTTTGGCATTCAGTTTATGAACTTGGAGCAATAAATTACATCAA
Organism: Lucinisca nassula; assembly: GCA_963580285.1. Lineage (NCBI taxonomy): Eukaryota > Metazoa > Mollusca > Bivalvia > Lucinida > Lucinidae > Lucinisca > Lucinisca nassula. Next base: position 108,817,613 of record OY757018.1, on the reverse strand, counting down.
GTAATCTGATTGGTTCAAAATCAGAAATGGGTGTGGTTAAAAATGAATATTCAGCAAGACAAGGGTTAACAGTTACAAGCAGAGTACCATAAAAATCCTAAAAATTCGGACTTCTTAAGAACTTGCTGTAATTCTCCTAAAATCTTCATCCTGCTAAACAAGACAACCTCTAACTTTGCAACAGCGTAGATCCAGCTCAGATAGCTCTAGACTGTTTGCCATTCAGTTTTCGAATTCGAACCAATAAAATATACATGTATCAAGTAATTTGATTGGATGACAGTCAGAAATAGGTGTGGCAAAACTAATTATTCAGCAGGATAAAGGATAACACTGATCATCATGACAAGGTTTTGAATAACTTCTAGCGCAAAGTTTAATGGTGGATCAAAATGGAATGAGTTTTGAGGTTTTCTGTCCCCGCCAACACTATTTAGGTCATTTTGGAGACATTTGCTTCCAATTTTGTGGGGCTTTTATCCAACAATGAGATGAAATGAATGACATCTCAGGCCCTACTGTCCTAATTAAAACACTAGGGTTTATATGCCAGGATGATCAGACTCATACCACTTTGCCTGGGCAGGCTTAGACCTTCTAAGCAGTTTACCAGTACTCATGTTTGGACCACTTCAGCTCTGCGTGAAAGCACCATGCAGCCCAATCTAAAATGGTCGGTTTTGGTATACAACCTATTATCTAAATACAACATAGTTACACCACAACCTTGTTATAACATGGTTCATTATATAACACAGTTTCAAGATGGATCCCCAAAATGTAGAGATTATATATAAAAACAAGAGCACCGCATGCGGGTGCCAACGCTCAGCTGCAGTTTCTTTTAGTTAAACAAAATTTCTAAGACGAAAAAGGGGCATAACTGTGCCAAAAATATTTTGAGGGTTACCTCACCTATTGGTATTAGTTCCCCATTACATAATGAACAACTAGTCCCAGTTTCAAGTAAATATGTTCAGTAATAACAGAGATATTACAAAATGTCCAAGTTTATGCAAAAATTCTACGTCGAAAAAGGGGCATAACTGTGCCAAAAATATTTTGAAAGTTACCTCACCTATTGGTATGAGTTCCCCTTTTTATAATGAACAACTAGTCCGAGTTTCAAGTAAACATGTTCAGTAATGACAGAGATATTACAAAATGTCCAAGTTTTTGCAAAAATTGTAAGTCGAAAAAGGGGCATAACTGTGCCAAAAATATTTTGAGGGTTACCTCACCTATTGGTATGAGTTCCCTTTTACATAATGAACAACTAGTCCCAGTTTCAAGTAAATATGTTCAGTAATGACAGAGATATTACAAAATATCCAAGTTTACGCAAAAATTCTATGTCAAAAAGGGGGTATAACTGTGCCAAAAATATTTTGAGGTTACCTCACCTATTGGTATGAGTTCTCCTTTTTATAATGAACAACTAGTCCGAGTTTTAAGTAAATATTTTCAGTAATGACAGAGATATTACAAAATGTCCAAGTTTTTGCAAAAATTGTAAGTCGAAAAAGGGGCATAACTGTGCCAAAAATATTTTGAGGGTTACCTCACCTATTGGTATGAGTTCCCTTTTACATAATGAACAACTAGTCCCAGTTTCAAGTAAATATGTTCAGTAATGACAGAGATATTACAAAATATCCAAGTTTACGCAAAAATTCTATGTCAAAAAGGGGGTATAACTGTGCCAAAAATATTTTGAGGTTACCTCACCTATTGGTATGAGTTCTCCTTTTTATAATGAACAACTAGTCCGAGTTTTAAGTAAATATTTTCAGTAATGACAGAGATATTACAAAATGTCCAAGTTTATGCAAAAATTCTACGTCGAAAAAGGGGCATAACTGTGCCAAAAATATTTTGAGGTTACCTCACCTATTGGTATGAGTTCCCCTTTTTATAATGAACAACTAGTCCGAGTTTCAAGTAAATATTTTCAGTAATGACAGAGATATTACAAAATGTTTAAGTTTTTGCAAAAATTGTAAGTCGAAAAAGGGGAATAACTGTGTCAAAAATATTTTCCGGGTTACCTCACCTATTGATATGAGTTCCCCTTTTCGTAGTAAACAACTAGTCTGAGTTTCAAATAAATATGTTCAGTAAAGACAGAGATATTACAAAATGTCCAAGTTTTTGCACGATGCAGACGACGCCAGAGCTATGACAATACCTCGTTGCTTTCTTCGAAAACAGCCGAGCTAATGACCAAAAATGTATGGATTATATAGAAAAATGACCAAAAATATATAGATTATATAGAAAAATGACCATAAAAGGTCATTTTTCCATATAATATACATTTTTATTTGGATATGACAGTTGTTTACTCACACGGTTTCTGCATTGGACCCCAACAATAGTGTTATAAAGAGGTTGAGGTGTATCTAAATACAACACAATTATCTAGTTAGTAAGACAGTACTTTTTGGTTACTTCTATAATCTACGTACAAACAGAGACCACCCAGGTTTTGTAAACGGACTGGGTACTCATTAACCCATTGTAAACTAGTGGACTCTTCCACTGATATATGTTTGACAAGTCCATTTGCCATTTATGGGATGTCAGGCCTATTTTTTCGTTTTTAGTCTATTTTTGACAGAAAATTCTGTTAGCAAATAGTGTAGGCCCTGATCAAACACCGCAGAACGCGGCGTCTGATCTGGCTCTGCGCTGTTTGCCAGGGTACCCCTTTAGGGGTTTCCTGAATGCAATGGGTTAAAGGATTTGATTGGCTGATTGCTGTTTTACGACACATCAGCACAATGTAGGCCATATCATGCCGAAAAAGGAAGAGGATGGAAAAATGTGTAATCAAAGATTTGTTTGATGGAGTATCATAATATACACCATAACCTTTGTTCCAAAGCAGAAACCTAGTTAGTTAAACAACTGTGATTCAAATATTAGGGTCAGTGTTTTAAACAATTTTGATTCAAATAAAAGTAGAGTTAAAGTTAAAAGTAGATCCAAGACCACAGTCAAGGTCACAGGCTCAAAACAATTTGAACCAACAGAATAGGTCTAGTAACAAGCACAATACCTTCCAAAAGGTATAGATAATATAGGAAAATGACCATTAATGGTCATTTTTCCAAATTATGTATACTATTTTAGACCCATCTTAAAACCATGTAACACCGCAACCTCTTTATAACACTATTGTTGGGGTCCAAAGCAGAAACCTTGTTTGTTAAACAACAGTGTTATATCCAAACAATATGTATAGATTATATAGAAAAATGACCATTTATGGTCATTTTTCTACATAATCTATACACTTTTGGATCCATCTTGAAATTGTGTTATATCCAAAACCATGCTTTAAAGGATAGTGTTATAAGGAAGTTGTGGTGTATATCTGAAACCCTGTTATAATGTACAATATAGAGGTTTGTGTATATCTTATTGGCTATTTTAACCCTGGCTGTTTCAGCCTTCTGACTGCTGTCATCAAAATGTTCTGTATTTTCTTTCTCCGCAGCCTCTGTATCAGACAACTCTTCAGCTGTCTGTACAGTGTCAGTTTCAGTAGCTGGTACTGGATTACTAGTATTATCTGTTGTCTCCTGTCTGTCAGCAGGCAACTGTGTTACATCCAAACAAAAATGTATAGATTATATAGAAAAATGACCATTTATGGTCATTTTTCCCTATAATCTATATGTTTTGGGGATCCATCTTGAACCGTGTTTTATCCCAAACCATGTTATAAAGAACAGTGTTATAATGAAGTTGTGGTGTATATCTAAAACCCTGTTATAATGTACAATATCATAGAGAGTTTTATGCGTACCTTATTGGCTATTTTAACCCTGGCTGTTTCAGCCTTCTGACTGCTCTCATCAAAATGTTCTATATTTTCCTTCTCTGCAGCCTCTGTATCAGACAACTCTTCAGCTGTCTGTACAGTGTCAGTTTCAGTAACAGGAACTGGATGACTAGTATTATCTATTGTCTCCTGTCTGTCAGCAGGCAAGGGCTTCACCGTTGGACCAAGCGTGACATTAATTTTCTTGATCGTTTTGCTGTTAATGCGGTATACCAGCTCTCCATCAATGACCTGAAAAGAGGCAGTTGTAAGAAATTTACGACTAGACATGACAAGAGGTCTACAATGGCCCTGAACTGCTCACCTGGTCCATATTATGAAAATGAAATTGTATGTAATACAGTAGAACTTCGCTGGCTCGAACACCGATGGCTTGTTTATCATGGCTGATTCAAACCTGTTCTAGATCTCTACATAAGAAATAGTGAGGGAAAGGTTAGGATATCATGTTTTTTATCTTGCAAATGTATGCTGTGTGTAAACATTAGAATCGCCTCATTGAGGCAATTCTAATGTGTGTACACAACATACATTTATGTTATAGAACGCTGAAAAAATATCTAAAAATTATCTCTATTATGTCCCTTGGTAGTAGCCCTTAGTGGCTTGAACTACCTTTGTCTCAAACAAATAATTATTGTCCCAAACGGGTTCCAGCCATCGAAGTTCCACTGTATACTGTGGAGTAGAGGGTTCCAACAATTTTGGCTGATGATGACCCAAGAAACATTTCTGTGAAATTATTTCAAAATCAGTCTGGCTGTTTTGGAGAAGAAATGATTTTGAGTTTGTATTTTGAGGTTTGTAATTTTTAGCTCTGGTGGCAAAATATTTTTAGCAATTTTGTAAGGGGGTCACCCATGGGATTCCTATAAAATTGCATCAATTTAGAAAAGGAGGTCTTTTAGAAGATTTTCTATTTTAGGTTCTTGTCACCAGCCTGTTCAGCGTAGTGGAACAATTTGAACCGTTTTGACAGATATTTACCCCAAAAACATTTATCTGAAATCATTATCAGACTGAAGAACAGTTTAAGCAATTATGGTAGTGGGTCAACCAAGGAACATTCATGTAAAATTATTTCAAATGCCATCTACTGGTTAAGGAGGAGAAGTTGTTTAAAGTGTTTTTTTCTATTTTTACCTTATTTCAAAATGCATCTACTTGTTTAGGGAGAGAAACTGCTTAAAGGTTTTTTTCTATTTTTAGCTCTGGCAGCCATCTTGTTCATCTGAGCGGAACCATTTGAGCAATTTTGGTAGAGGGTAACATTCATGTGAAATTATTTCAAAATACATCCAGTCTTTTAAAGGTTTTTCTATTTATTATTCTGGTGGCCATCTTGTTCATCCAAACAGAAAAGTTTGAGCAATTTTGGTGGCGGGTCACATTCATGTAAAATTATTTCAAAATCCATCCACTGGTTAAGGAGGAGAAACCCTTTAAAGGTGACAAATATGCTAATATTTTTGCTGAAAAAATGGGAGCAGCTTTTGCATTTGCAAAAACAGCTCTCATTTTTTCAGCAAAAATAATGCTATATTAGATGTGGTACTTGCTAGAACAGTTCAACAATTTGACCACTAGCGAGCTCATTAAGCTAACAAAGCTTTGAACAACTGGCCCCCTGGGCACTTATGCAACAAGTGCCCTATTCTCATGAGCTGGCCCAAATATCTTACTGTAAGACAACAGGACAAGCAGTGTTTCTTCTTCTTGCGATACGTATCATCTCCTGTGCTGTGGCACTGACACTGGCAACGTTTTGTACCCTGAGGTTCTCGATCATCCGGTAGTTCTACCTCCTCAAATCCGTCAAACTTTGTCTCGTCATCACTCTTGTCAAAATCAATCTCTTCAAAATCATCAGCAGCACTGAAATGATGAAGAAGGGAAATGTCGTCTGCTTATGTCGTCTGCTGTATTTTTTTGTGAAGGGTCATTTCTTGAAAGCCCATTTGAAAATAAAGATACAACTTGGCATCCACATACACATTTTATATTTTAATTTTGATTAACCCTAACAATGACGAGAAAAACTACATCTGAAAATGTTGTTTGCTTATGTCGTCTGCTGAATGTTTTTGCAAACTTTTTTAAAAATATTTTTTGCAAACAGGAAAACAGTGTGGGCCCAGATCAGACTGCTCCTACAGGAGCAGTCTGATCTGGGTCCCCACTTTTTGCAAAAATTACTTTCAAGGTAACCGGCAGACGGCAAAGCAGACGACAATTATCGTGATTGGCATTTTATGGGTTTAAATTTTCAGAAGTTCACAGTTCAGGTATTTTTTTTCAATTTGATTTTGGTTAAACGGTCCTTTCAAGATTACTTCAATTATGTCAAGCTGATCATTTATCAGAGTGAGCGAAAAAGGGAGTACCTGGTGAAAAACCACCTGACCTACCATTGCAGAACATGGCATCTCACATGTGAACCAAGTGAGGCTACAACCCAAAGCAGTGAGAGCCCTGATGGTTAAGATTTCAGTGCTCTTACCCACTAGGCCATGGAGGCCCATTAGGACCGATATTCATACAAAATTATTAATACAAGTAGTCATTTCATATGATATTTAAGAAACTCTCCAAAGGCTTGTTTCAAAAATTTCATATGAAATGATCATTTATTGAGATCTTCTATTTATGCGGCATTGCTGAAACAATCAAATCTGAACTAAATGTATAAAGAATGTCCATCAAAATCATACCAGCTCTAGAAAGATTCTAAACACACACACCTTTTAGGCATGCTGTTAATTAGGGTAACTCAGCTGTTTGAGCCCTGCCTTTTGACAAAAGAATACAATAATCTTACATGGGTGTGAGGTATGGATAAAAAAATCCACCCTGAAGTTCACAGTCTGGCAGCACAAGGCAGTCCTCAACTGTGATCTCAAGAGATTTATTTTTCAACCCGATTTTTTTATTTGCATATCTTTCATTTCTGAGCGTGGATTATAGAAATAGTCACTCAGATTGCCGACGTCCTCCATACTGTAAATGGCTCTAGCACTAAAATCATATTTAGTGACATCACGGAATGGGTAGTGACATCAACCTTAACCCATTAGGTACCAGAATCCCCTAAAGGGGTACCTTGCCAAACAGTGCAGGCCAAGATCAGACGCCGCAGAATGCGGCGTCTGATCTGGGCCTGCACTGTTTGCATAAAGTTCAGCCATTTTCCAACTTAAATTTCAAGAGCAGAGATTCAACTTCCGTGAAGCTGATGTCGCACCTGCTCCCCACCTGCCCCACACAAAAAAATAAAAGTTTATTTAAGGCAGAAGAAATGAATATAGGCATAGTGTAGATTATATTTTCTTGTCCTTTGGGATCATTGATTCCATTGTGGAATTTTGAAAATATCTGAGGGTCACTGATGAGGCCTAATTGGCCGAAACTAGCTTGTCTGGCCCAGGAAACATGTTCACTCCATATTTTTTACTTCTGTGGTGTATTCCTTGCTTCCAAAGGATAACCCTTTTATAGAACATATTTAACTTCACTACAGCTGGTGTGTGGGAATGTGTGGCGGCGGTAAAACGTCTCCCTGCCCTACATCATAGTGTAGATTATATTTTCTTGTCCTTTGGGATCACTGATTCCATTGTGGAATTTTGAAAATATCTGAGGGTCACAGATGAGGCCTAATTGGCCGAAACTAGCTAGTCTGGCCCAGAAAATATGTACACTCCATATTTTTCACTTCTGTGGTGTATTCCTTGCTTCCAAAGGATAACCCTTTTATAGAACATATTTGAGAAGAATCCATAGCCTATATATTTGAGGTAAACAAGAGGGCCATGATGGCCCTGGATCGCCCACCTGATCCATAGCGTAACAAGTTGGCCCTGGGGAGGGCCATTATTGACCCCAGGGTTATAATGTGCATAATGTTGAGGGAGGTCTAAAAAAGTTAAGCTTCATACCAAATTATCAACTACGGCTATAATTTGAACAATCTTGGCAAAGGTCCACTAGATGAAGCTACACACCAAATATCAAAAACCTGGGCCTTGCGGTTTCAGAGAAGAAGATTTTTTTTAAAGATATTCCCTACATACGCCTATGTAAAACCAAATGGCCCCCGAGGTTTTTGGCCTCAGGGCTATAATTTAAACTGTCAAATCTTGGCAAAGGTCCACTAGATGAAGCTACACACCAAATATCAAAGACCTGGGCCTTGCTGTTTCAGAGGAAAAGATTTTCAAAGATTATCTCTATATAAGTCTATGTAAAACCAAAGGGCCCCGGGGCGGGGGCATTTGTGGCCCGAGGGCTATAATTTGGACAATCTTGGTAGAGGTCCACTAGATGAAGCTCCATACCAAATATAAAAGACATGGGCCTTGCAGTTTCAGAGAAGAAGATTCTTAAATATTTCCTGATATAAGTCTATATAAAACTAAAGGGTCTCAGGGCGGAGGCATTTTTGGCCCCAGGGCTATAACTTGAACATTCTTGATAGAGGTCCACTAGATGAAATTTCACAACAAATATCAAAGCCCTAGGCCTTGTGGTTTCATAGAAGAAGATTTTTAAAGATTTTCCCTATATATGTCTATGTAAAACCAAAGGGCCATGAGGCAGAGGCATTTTAGGTCTCAGGGCTATAATTTGAACAATCTTGGTAGAGGTCCAATAGCTGAAGCTTCATACCAAATATCAAAGACCTAGGCCTTGTGGTTTCAGAGAAGAAGATTTTTCAAGATTTTTGCCTATATAAGTCTATGTGAAACCAAAGGGCCCCTGTTTGGGCATTTTTGGCCCCAGGGCTCTAATTTGGACAATCTTGGTAGACGTCCACAAGATAAAGCTTCATACCAAATATCAAAGACCTGGGCCTTGCAGTTTCAGAGAAGAAGATATTTAAAGATTTTCCCTATATAAGCCTATGTAAAACCAAAGGGCCCTGGGGCGGGGGCATTTTTGGCCTCAGCACTATAATTTGAACAATCTTGGTAGAGGTTCACTAGATGAACCTTCATACCAAATATCAAAGACCTGGGCCTTGCGGTTTCAGAGAAGAAGATTTTTAAAGATTTTCCCTATATAAGCCCATGTAAACCAAAGGGCCCTGGGGCGGGGGCATTTTTGGCCCCAGCACTATAATTTGAACAATCTTGGTAGGGGTCCATTAGATGAAGCTTCATACCAAATATCAAAGACCTGGGCCTTGCGGTTTCAGAGAAGAAGATTTTTAAAGATTTCCCTATATAAGCCCATGTAAAACCAAAGGGCCCCGGGGCGGGGGTATTTTTGGCCTCAGCACTATAATTTGAACAATCTTGGTAGAGGTTCACTAGATGAACCTTCATACCAAATATCAAAGACCTGGGCCTTGCGGTTTCAGAGAAGAAGATTTTTAAAGATTTTCCCTATATAAGCCCATGTAAACCAAAGGGCCCTGGGGCGGGGGCATTTTGGCCCCAGCACTATAAGTTGAACAATCTTGGTAGGGGTCCACTAGATGAAGCTTCATACCATATATCAAAGACATGGGCCTTGCAGTTTCAGAGAAGAAGATTTTTTATGTTTTTGGTGAAAAAAATAATTTTTTGGCTCCTGTGACCTATATGTGCAACGGACCGGAACCATTTGAACAACTTTGAAAGAGGACCATCTAAGGATCATTCCTGTGAAGTTTGGTCAAAATCCGATCAGTGGTTAAGGAGGAGATGTCGTTTGAAGAAATTGTTTACGCACGGACGGACGGACGGACGCACACACGCACGCACGACAGACGACGGACAAAAAGTGATCCCAAAAGCTCACCTCGTCACTACATGACGGTGAGCTAAAAACTGACTAAGTTCATAATGTGGAAAAAGTGATAAAAATTGATCCCAAGATAAAGTCCAAACCACATGCACATCCTCATACCATAGCAAAAACACACACAAAGGTTCAAAATGATCAATATAAAACTGTAAGAGGAGTTGCGATGACAAGAGGTACCTATTGTATATCAACTGAAGCTTAAAATTGGCTAAGTTCACAATGTGAAAAAAGTGAAAAAAAATATTCTGAGAATTATGTCGAAACCACTTGCACAACCTCATACCATGGCGAAAGCACACGCGTTAAAAATGACTAAGTTCACAATGTGGAAAAAGTGACAAAAAATGATCTGACGATAAAGTCCAAACCACATGCGCATCCTCATACCATGGCGAAAACATACGCAAAGTTTCAAAATGATCGGTATAAAACTGCAAGAGAAGTGGCGATGACAAGAGGTACCTATCATGCATCAATTGAAGGTTAAAAATGACTAAGTTCACAATGTGGAAAAAGTAACAAAAATTTAACCGAAGATAAAGTCCAAACCACATGCGCATCCTCATACCATGGAAAAAACACACACAAAGTTTCAAAATAATCGGTATGAAACTGTAGGAGGAATTGCGATGACAAGAGGTACCTATCGTATATCAAATGAAGCTTAAAAATGGCTATTAAAGTTCATGATGTGCAAAAAGTGAAAAAAAAAATTCTGAGAATTATGTCGAAACCACATGCACATCCTCATACCATGGCAAAAGCACATACAAAGTTTCAAAATGATCGGTATAAAACTGCAAGAGGAATTGAAGGTTAAAAGTTCACAATGTGGAAAAAGTGACAAAAAATGATCCGACGATAAAGTCCAAACCACATGCGCATCCTCATACCATGGCAAAAACACATGCAAAGTTTAAAAAAAATTGGTATGAAACTGTAGGAGGAGTTGCGATGACAAGACACCCAGTGTAAAATGTTGAAGGAAAGACGGATGGACAACCGGACGGACGAATGGACATCCGAACGAACGGACGGATGGACGGAAACTTGCACGCCTATGTCTTTCTGCTAAAGCAGGTGCGACAAAAACACAACCTGACACCCCTAAATTTTAAAATGGACTTTTGCTATATATAAGGTGGAAGATTCCATTTGGTACAAAAAGGGTTAATGATAGTGTACAAGAACATATTGAGTCAGTGTATATGTAACAGGAGAATACTTGATTTTTATCTGGATAGGATAACCTTGGTAGGATGAGAATTTCTTCCCGAGAAACTGACAACTGCCCTTCTTGAATCAGCAGAAGATAGAGAATGCCCATAGAAAACATTTCATGATCGATCTCCACAAAAGAAAGTTGTTGATCCCAGCAGGTATCAAACCTCCTGATCACAAGCCAGACCTACCCAGCTTTTGTACAGGCAAGCCATAAAAGTCATCCAAGGGTTTTTACAGATTCAAAAGCTTACCTTTCTGGTGGTTTGTCACTGGGAAAGAAGAGGGAAAATTCATCCAGTAGATATCTCTGGCCTCTCAACATCGGCTCCACTTGGCTCCGTAGGTCTTCCAGAGTACGTGAAGGCTTCTTGTACCAGCGTGTAAAGGTTCTCATAATCTTTTGGAACTGGGCTGGGGTTTTACTTAAGTAGATCTACAAGACAAACAATTATTTTAGTTTAACTCTTATCATGCTATTCACGACTACTTGCTTGAATGGATACAGTTTTTTTATAAAACTTGTCACAGACAAAACCTGACACCCCTATAATTGGAAATGGACCTTTCCAAATTTATAAGATGGAAAATTCCATTGTCATATATGGGTTAACAACAACAGATATGGCACTCTTTCTCATGTGCGTTTCTCTGTTTTCAATTTTGTTTGTTTGCTTGAAGTTTAATTGCCCAGTGACACTATTTTCTTCAACAGGTCAACTCGAGTTGGTCAGTTTACCCAATGACACTTTTCCTGGGCAGGCAAATAAATAAGTAGCCAACCAGTACTGCACAGAAACTGACAACTGCCCTTTCTGAATCAGGGGATGGGATCTATAATCAACAGCGGTATACTCCTAGAGGGGAGATTTTGCTCCTATGGAGAAGAATCTTCCCTTTAGAAGTAGACCCTTTTTCAGAAGAGATCTGTTATAATTAGAAATTTAGCCGCCCCCCACCACCCAGTGGTGGAACCATTTTAGCAATTAAGGGAGAGGGTCAATCAAGGAACATTTCTGTGAAATTACTTTGAAATCGGGCCATTGGCCAAGATGTCATTTACAGGTTTTCCTATTTTTAGCTCTGGCAGCCATTTTGTTCAATGGAGCAGAACCATTTTAGCCGATACCCAATGAACATTTTTGTGAAATTATTTTGAAATCTGGCCATTGGCCAAGGAGATGTAAGTAAACTGCTCAGAGGATCTAAGCCTGTCCAGGAACCGCGGTTTGAGGCGGACCGTCCATGCTAATAAACCCTATTGGTTTCATTGGGCGACAGGGCTTGAGATGTCATTTCATCTCAATGTCTGGTAAAAGTCCCACAAAATTGGAAGCAACATCTCCAAAATGACCTTTACAGTGTTGACGGGGGATGTTAAACCTCAAATCAAACAAACAAATCTAAGGAAATTTCTGTGAAATTATTTTGAAATCAGGCCATTAGCCTAGGAGGAGATGTCGTTTAAAGGACTTTCTATTTTTAGCTCTGGTGGCACAGCGGAACCATTTTAGCAATTTTGGTGGATCTGTTTGTTTGATTTGAGGTTTAAAGTAATTTTGGAGATGTTTCTTCCAATTTTGTGGGGTTTTTACCCAACATTGAGATGAAATGACATCTCAAGCCCTGCCACCCAATGAAACCAATAATGTTTATAAGCATTGAAGGTCCGATACTAGCACCACTTTGCCTGGGCAGGCTTAGATCCTCTAAGCGGTTTACCAGTACTCTTGTGCAGGTCAGTTTCAGCTCTGCGTGGAAGCAAAATGCAGCCCATCTGTTTCTTCAAGCCCCGATGGGCAGGGGCCGGAGAAACATTTCTGTGAAGTTATTTTGAAATCCGGCCACTTCATGCTCAGGTGACCTAAAACTAGAACTGTCAGAGGATCTGACTATAGCCCCGCTATAGCGCTATTAGAAAAGAACAAGAGCTGTCTCATGACAGCATAGCTCGCCTGTTTCATGCCTTCAAGATATAAGTTAAAACTATTGAACCATTAAATATGGGTCACACTCACCTACATATATTTTGAGGTCAACCATCAGGTCACATGGAACATGTATTCCAGATATTACATTTCAGAATCAAATAGTGTCTTAAAAATCATTGAACCATGAAAATAGGTCACACTGACCTAGATATATTTCTATGTCAATCCTCTAGTCACATGGAAGTGATTATTCAGATATGAAGTTTCTCAATCAAATAGCATTCAAGATATAAGTCAAAGTCACTGAACCTTGAAATATAGGTCCAGACATGTTAAGTTTTGAAAATGAAAATAAGGGAGACAGCACGTTCGAGGAGGATTGGCGAGTGCCAAAGGCGCAAAGTCTTGGTGGCAAGCTCTCAGGATAGGCTACATTTTTTTGTTTATTCTTTACACGCCTATTCATGGAAAGAGCATATCTTATCATTTATGCCCATATAGGTCACAACAAAAGTAGCGCAATTGATTCCATATTCCAAGGGCTATCCAATAACCAAAATTTCAGAAGTGTAGCTCCAATAGTTTAGAAGATATGGCAAAATAATACTTTTTGACCTTTGACCTTGGGGTCATGTTGAGATCAAGGTCACACCAAAAGTAGCCCAATATATTCTATATTTCAAGGGCCATCCAATAACCAAATTTTCAGAAGGGTAACTCCAATAGTTTAGGAGACATGACAAAGTCATACTTTTTGACCTTTGACCTTGGGATCATGTTGAGGTCAAGGTCATGCCAAAAGTAGCCCAATTCATTCTATATTCCAAGGGCCATCCAATAACCAAAAAAGTTGCAAAGAACATTCTAACTGATATACAAAGTTTAAGCAGTTTTAACTCCTATAGTTTAGAAGATATGCTAATGTCATACTTTTTGACCTTTGACCTTGTGATCATGTTGAGGTCAAGGTCATGCCAAAAGTAGCCCAATTCATTCTATATTCCAAGGACCATCCAATAACCAAAGTTACATGAGTGTAACTCCAATAGTTCAGAAGATATGGCAAAATAATACTTTTTCACCTTTGACCTTGGTGTCATATTGAGGTCAAGGTCACCCCAAAAGTAGCCCAATTTATTATATATTCCAACGGCCATCCAATAACCAAAGTTTCAGAAGTGTAACTGCGATAGTTTCGAAGATATGGCAAAGTTATACTTTTTTACCTTTGGGTCAGGTTGAGGTCAAGGTCACAACAAAAGCAGCCCAATTGGTTCTTTATTCGAAGGGCCATCCAATAACCAAAGTTTCAGAAGTGTAGCTCCAATAGTTTAGAAGATATGGCAAAATAATACTTTTTGACCTTTGACCTTGGGGTCATTTTGAGGTCGAGGCCACACCGAAAGTAGCCCAATATATTCTATATTCCAAGAGCCATCCAATAAGTAAAGTTTCAGAAGTGTAACTTCAATAGTTTAGGAGATATGGCAAAGTCATATTTTTTACCTTTGACCTTGGGGTCGTGTTGAGGTCAAGGTCATGCCAAAAGTAGCCCAATTCATTCTATATTCCAAGGGACATCCAATAACCAAAGGTTCAGAAGTGCAACTCCAATAGTTTAGAAAATATGGCAAAATAATACTTTTGAACTTTGACCTTGGGTTCATGTTGAGGTCAAGGTCACCCAAAAAGTAGCCCAATTTATTCTATATTCCAAGGGCCATCCAGTAATCAAAGTTTCAGAAGTGTAAAGTAGAAGTAAAACAAAGATCAGGAATTGATACAATTAACTTACTCCACCCATAAAAGACACCAAAGGGAAAGAAATACAAACATTAAGCGACAAGACCATAATGGAAACCTAAACAAAGGAAGGCCATAAGGACAGTTACTTTCCCACAAAATGGCCATATGGCCATCCAAAATAAAAAGACCAAAGTGATACACACAGTAAGTAACAAACAACAACATAAATAAATCGCCACAGAAGAGCCGCCTTGGAACGGTCAGTGGAAGATTTCCACTGGGGGGCTTAAATCGATTTTACGTGGCCACAATCCTCGCCCTTACTTCCGTCGCGATTTAGACAAATAATTTGTTCAGTCCGCATGAAGGCCTCCTAACTCTAATAGTTTAGGAGATATGGCAAAATTATACTTTTGACCTTTGACCTAGGGGTCATGTTGAGGTCAAGGTCATGCCAAAAGGAGCCTAGTGCCATCTACATCCCATGTACTATCCACAGGCAAAGTTTGAAAAGTGTACCTTAAAAGGTTTTAGAGGAGATCCATTCCATAGAAACGTGAAGGACATACGTACACACACATACATACATACAGACCCACAGACTGACAGACAATCGACTCTGACATGAACACAATATACCCGATTATTCTTCACAAAATAATAATCCAAGGTTTCGATCAAGTTTTGAGCATAACAACTTTATTCCCCTCCGACTTTTAAGTGCGGAAATACGGTAGATAATACTGTAGTTGTCTCGGTCAATAACGGTACTTTTTCAAGTTCAAATTAATTGCAGACATGTCATAACAGCTTGTCCAATTAGCAATTAAAGATACTGATAGTTATATAAACTTGACACGCACGATTAACACAAGCTGCAGCCGATATACTCAAAAGAACAAAAGTGTCAGGTTATCGAGAAAAGAGAATAAAGAATGCAGATTAGTTTATAATTTAATGATCCAGCCACGAGGACCCCTCCATCCAAAACTTTCACACCCGCTCAACAAGCAAGTTCAAGGTGAACATCATTGATCTCCAACACCAAAATCGCCATGAAATCAACCGTCCATAAACAGCAGCTACCGTTAATTTGCACGCGATCGGAAAATGACGTAATCCCACCTCAGCAACCCCGCACGTGTTTAATGTTTAATTGTTTTATTTTATTTTAATGGGGCGTATTTCTTTCTTAAAAATGTTTGCAACCGGTAAAAACAAATATTTTTTGATAGCTTAACCGTTGTGGATAAAGCTGGAGAGGGAACGGTGCCTTCCACAATTCCCGACCAACAACACCATACAGATGTGTTTACACACATTAAAGCGTTCGACTTTTCCCGCCAAGCTTCTGCTATTTTGGCGCCAAAACATAACCATGCACGAGACAGAAGATGCATACATCTACCGTTAGATGTAGCTAAACATCTAAGGAGCGATTACATCATTTTCACACCGATTGTGGATTAAATTTTATGATTGGGGGATAAATGCAAATTAGAGCCATAACTTAATTTTATTTTCACACATTGTCACGCAGAAGATTGTAGGCTTATCGAGGCTTGTGTTTACAGTGTAATAATAGAATAGACTGGTCCGTGACAAATACTGTCGGCCTTCATAACACAATTCGGTTAACTAACATGGTCCGTTGGTTGAAGGCAATTAACCTTTATGATTTACTTTCATTTTTGCAATCACTTCAAGAAACGATTGTTTTCATTTGTTAATGCCCATCTGCAGGTGTTTTTTGATCCCCAATAATACTGGACAGTGCATTAATCATTATCACTTTTACCCACGGATTAACTCGGATTTTTCCGCTGGTTTGCACACACGAAAATACAAGCGCAGCTTTTCAAAAATTTGCCCAAAACAGAATTTTCATTTTCCGGGAGATTTTTCCTGAATTTCGTGAGGCGTGAGAAAAGCTATTTTTTCGGGAGTCTCCCGCGATTTTGGGAGACTTAACATGTCTGATAGGTCACACTGACCTACATATATTTTGAGGTCATCATCTGGTTGCATTGAAGTAATATCCCAAGTATAACATTTCATTATCGAAAAAGTATTCAAGATAAAAGGCAAAATCACTGAACCATGAAATATAGGTCACACTGACCTAGATATACTTTGAGGTAAACCATCAGGTCAGATGGAACTAATAATCCAGGTATGACATTTCTCCATTAAATAGTATTCAAGATAATAGGCAAAATCATTGAACCATGAAATATAGGTCAAACTCACCTAGATATATTTTGAGGTCAATCAGCAGGTCACAAGGAACTAATAATCCAGGCATGACGTTTCTTCATCAAATAATATTCAAGATAATACCGTAAAAATTCGGCTATAAGGCGATTCGGCTATAAGACGGGACCCCTTTTTCAGCTTTTCTAAGGTGGGATTTTGCTAATACTCTTTTATAAGACGGGTCAAATTTTTGCCATATCTGTCGGGGCCTATCTGCTACCGCCAGATGCCATTTAGATGTGAGAAGTCGGCCTTTTTTCGTCAGAAAACCCCTCTACTTACCCCTAACATGGCTTGTTTGGCCGCTTGTTTATGTCTGTTGACATTCTGTGTCTTTGTTTGTAAGAGTTACAAAGAGAGACATCTCTTATTGAATCTGAATAGGTACTTCTATTAAGCGTTGGGAAAGGGGGGAAATTCATTTCCATCCACAAAATTTAGAAATATTTGTTGCAGCTTTTTTATAAGTAACTGAACGTTTTTATTTTATCGGGGAACACAACACCTAGCTATTCAGTTTCAGAACCAACTCCCCAGCTAGCACAAAATAGCGGCAAACGTCGGGCAGATATGTCGTATCGCTGTCGGCCCGGTACATGCTTTGCTGGCTAAGGCTACACAGACTCCTATTTAATAGACAACAGGGGCTGACAAATTCATTTCCCGGCCGTCCGGGACAAGACCGAAATCACGCCGGGCAGGTGCACTTTGACCTTATGACCCTCGGTCGGGACAAGTGCAAAAAAAAAATCATCTACAACTGCCAGTCTTTTTGAGTCCTTAAATACGGTAAAACTAGACCAGTAAGTAAATCGCTGTCTATTCAGAGACAAACCATCTGTGTATTGATTAGGGTTCTCAAGTATGACACTAATGTTAATCCCTGTCGTATAATTGCCACCCTGCGGTGCATGTCGATGAGGTGTGAAAATATGGTCAAGTTATGTCTCTAATTTGCGTTTATCCTCCAGTCATAAAATTTAATTCACAATCAATGTGAAAATGATTTAATTGCTCCTCAGACTATCAGATACATCTAACGGTAAATATTTGCATTATAAAATCGGACTATTCTGCGATCTCATGAATGGTTATGTTTTGGCGGCAAATAGCAGACGTTGGCGGGAAAAGTCGAACGCTGTTGTTGGTTATTGACACGGAGCTTCTGGGGATAATTCGGGAGCTGTGCAAAGCACTGATTTTCTATCCACCTCTATTCAAAACCGCTTAGCTATCAGGAAAATATTTTTACCGGTTCAAAACATTTTTTTTATGAAAGAGATGCATGCAATGACATTGAACACGTGTGGGGGTAATGGCGTCGGATTACGTCATTTACCGATCGCGTGCAGTGCAGTAAAATCGTAGCGGTGGTTTGTGGGCGGCGATTTATATCAATTCAAAAATCACCGATCAGCTTTTTCCGTTTGTCTGGTCTTCGCCGGACATTGCCGGAAAAAAGCCTGCATTCCATGACCTCGGCTATAAGACGGGGTCATTTTTTTGGCTCATTTTGGAGGGAAAAATCCTTGTCTTATAGCCGAATTTTTACTGTAAGCAAAATCACTGAACCATGAAATATAGGTCACAATGACGTAGATATATTTTGAGGTCAATCATGGGGTCACATGGCACTAATATCCTAGGTATGACATTTCTCCAACAAATAGTCTTCAAGATATAATGCAAAATCACTGGACTGGGAAATGTAGGTCACCCAGACCTTCACCCTTTTACACTTGAACCAATGTCACATGGCTGGCTGATATATAACCAATTGTGACTATAACTTGTTAGCATAATGGAAATGTATATAACAAATAACAAAGGTGTCCTAGATTTTGACCTCTAGCCTCACCCCATCCCCCCCTCCCAAGCATGAACCCAGGGATGTGTTGTCTTGGAATCTAAGAAGACACTCCCAGGTATCCAAGTTGTAAAATATGAATGCTTTGTGATGAGTGTCGGTTGAGATAGAAGCATTTCAAAAACTTTAACACAGTTTTACAGAGGTGTTCTAGAACCCAGGGGTCTGTTGTCTTTGAACGTCAGAAGACCCTCTCAGGTACTTAAGTTCCAAATATGAGTGCTCTATGATGAGTAACTGTTGAGATATAAGCATTTGAAAAACTTAAACGCAGTGTGATGGGAACGCAAACGCGCACATCCGAGGTGACAACAATAGCTCTCCATGTACTTCGTACAGGCAAGCTAAAAATACAAGAAAAAAAATGTTTTCAGCTTTCAGCGGTAAAAATGCAATCCAGAGTTATGGTTCATGTGCTCTGCACATCGTCTCATGGTGCTTTACATTTGTGTGAAGTTTCATGAAAATATCTCAAACATTTTTTGCGTTATGGCAAGGTTAAAATTGCCATTTTTTAATGATCAAAGGGCAATAACCCCAAAAGAAGGCAATCCAGAGTTATGTTTTATGCGCTCTGCACATCGTCTCATGGTGCTTTACATTTGTGTGAAGTTTCATGAAAATATGTCAAATGGTTTTTGAGTTATCATGAATAATGGAATTATGGAATTACAGAATTACAGAAGGACAAGGCAAATCCAATATACATGTAGCCCCCACTTTTTCAAAGCCGGGCTATAAATAGTAAAACAGATACTTGACCCTTAACTTATTTTGTACAGGAAACCCAAAAAGGGGTAATTGGCAAACAGTGCAGGCCCAGATGAGATGCCGCAGAATGCGGCATTTATCAGGGCCTACACTGTTTGCAAAAGGTTCAGCCATTTTCCATATAAAATTTGAAGAAAACACAACCTAACACCCATAAATTTTTAAATGGACACCGCTATATGAAAGGCAGAAGATTCCCTCTGGTGCAAAAAGGGTTTAGGATTAAGAACCCTCAATGTTTGCCTGCATGTAATATGGACCAAGTACAAATGGACTTTACACTGAACCAGGATATATCCTTTTTTAAAAACAGTATAGATCCAGATCAGCTGTTTTCTTGGAAGCCAGCTGATCAGGATCTATATTGGTTTCCATTCTGCATCTGAATCCATGGTAAAAATCGAAATCATGCAACACTAATGGCTGAAAATTGGGGAGGAGTGTTGTATACTGAAATATTCAGTAAGATGAGGGTTGTAGATGTTCAGTTCATCACGAGAACACGCCTATACAATTTTGACCCCCTTGAACCCCACTTTTATAAAGCAAAACTGGGGTTTCTGGGGGTATAGTTTATTTTTCTTATTTCTGCGCAGAAATAAGAAAAATATCAAAATTTTTCATCATAAAATTTTCATTTTTTCGGCATTAAAGGTGGCAATGTATTTGTATAGGCGTCTTTACGTAATGTGATGTTTCATCAAACACAAAATGCTAGGATCCTATGATCCAAAGCATGACCAAACTGACAAAAAAGACCTTTGCGGCCAGCAAAGACTCAGATCAGCCTGTGCATGATGCCATATTGTTGCTCTCCGGATAGCCCATAGGTTATTGAAGTCTCATGTGAACAGAAAAGACGCTGCAGTCTGCAGATATGCAGTCAGATGTGTGACATCTATGGTTGTTAAGATCAAACTGTGTGAATGTGCAGTCATATATGTGGCTTTTTTAGTCACACAGGGGGTGGTTGGGTGAGGCAAAGGTGTTGTGTATCTTGCATCACTGGGGCATCCAACTGATATTGGCTGCAGCATGAATGGCTAGAGGATGTTATTTCTTCAGTTTCTATACTTCCATTCTTTTTTCTATTTCTCCTCTGTCCCTCACTTTCATCTAATCTGCTATCTCTTCTTTCTCTTTTTCTCCATTTCTCTTGGAGAGGACACAAAATGATCCATAAGGGTTGACATGTCATTAAACTCAAAAGAATCAATCTATCTTTAGTCACACAGATCAGACTTGGTGGATGCTCAGTTTGATGTCACACACATTTCATCATAAATTGTATATAGGAAGGGAAATAATTCAGACAAACAGAATCACTACTTGTCTATCTCAGTGTTCTTTCTTCGAATTTGTTTCTGGGAACTTCCCAAAATAGCACACAGGTAAACACAGGTGAAGACCAAGATCAGATAATGCAGAGTGCAACTGAACTGTTTGCAAAAAGGGGAATAGATACACCTTCAGGGGAGGCAACTCTTGCAAAAGTATTTTTGTCTCCCATGTCAATAGGGGTCAACTCTTAAAGGAAAGAATTTGCTCCTCCTTTGCCAAGTATTTTCTCCCTTTTTCCCAACAACTTTAATAAATTTAGTAATACATGAACATGTATGCAAGGCAAGATTCTATTTATCATATGACATTTAAAACTCATTTTTTCCATTATTTTTTTTTTTTTTAAATATCATTATTCCACCATTAGTAAATGCGACGTCATTAAGGACATGGTATGTGTAATATTACACTAACTAATTTGCATATTTAATCCACTATCAAATTTAATACATGGCCTTTACACATTCTCAGGTGTGATGTCATATGATAAAATTAAATCAAAATTTTCCACAGAAATATTCTTGATGCTTCACTGGTTGAGTTTTTCACCCAAACAGATACCATTCTTGACAGGGCTCGAGAAGTCATTTCATCTCAATGTCGGGTAACAGTCCCTCAAAATTGGAAGTAATGTCTCCAAAATGACCTATACAGTGTTGAAGGGGACGTTAAACCTCAAATCAAACTAACAAAAACAGCATCACGAAAACACGCCTATATGATTTTTACCCCCTTGAACCCCACTTTTATATAGTAAAACTGGGGTTTCCGGGGGTATACCTTATTTTTCTTATTTCTGCTCTAAAATATAGATTGTGGTTACTCGTTAGAACCGCCTCGATGAGGCGGTTCTAACGAGTGCCCACAATCTATATTTTGAGCAGAAATAAGAAAAATATCACAATTTTTCATCATAAAATTTTCATTTTTTCGGCCATAAAGGTGGCAATGTATTTGTATAGGTGTGTTTGCGTAATGTTATCATCTCTAGAATTTTCTTTGGCACTTTATACTTACCTCAAGTTTCCTCAGGAATGACCTGGCTCTCACAAACTCCTGGTGTGAGAGGAAACAGTCACATTCTACGGCCTGTTCTGGGAGCAGGAAACCAGCAAAGTCATGCAATAGGTCAGGGTAGCCTTTAAACAACTCATCCAGGTCTGTGTAGAGCTGGAATGAAAGAAATGAAAAGATAAAAAGAAATTAGAAATTGGCACGAAAAACACACCTATATAATTCTGCCCCCCCCCCCCCCCCTAACCCTTTCTGTTCCAGATGGAATCTTCCTCCTTAGCAGGAGTCCATTTAAAAATTTAGGGGTGCCAGGTTGTGTTTTCTTCAAAATTTATTCAGAAAATGGTTGAACTTTTTGCAAACAGTGTAGGCCCTGATCAGATGCCGCATTCTGCGGCATCTGATCTGGTCTTGCACTGTTTGTCAAATACCCGTTTTGGGGTTTCCAGTACTAAATGGGTTAAACCCCACTTTTATCTAGTAAAACTGGGGTTTCCAGGGGTAGTCATTATTTTTCTTATTTTCTGCTCAAAATCATAGATTGTGGGTATTTGTCAGAACTGCCTCGCTGAGGCAGTTCTAATGAGTATCCACAATCTATGTTTTGAGCAGAAATATGAAAAATATCAGGATTTTTATCTGAAAATTTTCATTTTTTTGTGGTGAAAATTTTCAATATATTTGAAAAGGTGCGTTTTCCTAATGAGGTCAAATACAGACAACCATCCCAAGATTACACTCATTCTTTTGCAGTGTCTTATTTTTTAATTGGCTTTGTGCTTTCGGTTCAGGTTTCATCTGTTTTCGTGTGTGCCTCCATCTCACTTACTTTCTTTAGGTGACTTGAGATGGCTACGTTCTTTGATAGTGGCCTTTCCTCAGTGACCTTTTCTTAGTAGTTGGCAACCCCTTAGGTTGAAAAGCTTCCCATCAAAGCCATACCTAGTCGGCATTCAATTGTCACTGTCCTGGAAAGCATCTGTGAGCATCGCAGAAAACATGCTGAAGGCTAGTACCAGCTTGCTTTTTGTACCAAATGGAATCTTCCTCCTTATATATAGCAGGAGTCCATTTCAAAATTTAGGGGTGTCAGGTTGTGGTTTCTTCAAAATTCATTTGGAAAATGGCTGAACTTTTTGCAAAACAGTGTAGGCCCTGATCAGATGCCGCATTCCGCCCCATCTGATCTGGGCCTGCACTGTTTGCCAAATACCGTTTTGGGGTTTCTGGTACTAAATGGGTTAACTCCATTTGTCACAGAGAATGGATCAGAAAACTTGCCATCATTTTGGACCCGTGCAAGCATACCATCATGGAACTGCCGCACCATTGCTATGAACTTAGCTGTATGGAAAGCCAAACTTCTTCAGAAGCCATCTGATCTAGATTTACAATGTTTGCAAAGGTAGGGGTTGTCATGGGTTAACCCATAACACACCAATCACAACAATTGTCATCTGCTTTGCCATCTGCCGGTTACCTTAAAAGTCATTTTTGCAAACAGTTAGGACCCACATCAGACTGCGGGAGCAGTATAATCTGGGTCTACACTGTTGGTAGGTATGAAAAAATATTTCTAAAAAGTTTGCAAGAATATTTAGCAGACGACATAAGCAGACGACATTTTCAGATGTAGTTTTTCTCGGTATCTTATGAGTTCACTATCAAAGGCAATATATTGGCCACTTATAAACCAAAAGATTTACCACGCCAATGTGTCAAGTGTGAAGAGGCTATTTGTTTTACTGTTTTACAGGATAAACCCTATTCTTTTGCTTTTAGCTTTCAATCTTTTTATTTCATTTATTTGTTTCATTTACTATCATAATATTATCTTTTTATTATTTGTTGTTGTTCAAACCATACAAGTGGCTGAGTGACAAGACAAGTAACAAATAGACATCCATTCTGTCCATCACTTTAACAAGTCTGTGAAATGAACACCCCTAAACCCCACTTTATATAGAGACTAGAAATGCGTCCATAGGACACAGATGCCCCCGCCTGAAAATATGTCTATGTTGGTATTAATCCATAGAAAGTTATTGACCATGTTTAAGTTTTGGACCCTTTATTCACATTTGACCTCTAAGTATGACCTTGATCTTGGAGGTAAGGACCTTGGTTTTGTGTGAGGCAGATTGTCTCATGATGGCCAACATTTCTGTCAAGTAATTTCAATATCCATCCAGAGGTAAGAAAGTTATTGGTTGCGTTTAAGTTTCGGAACATTTTTTTTTACCTTTGACCTCTAAGTATGACCTTGACCTTGGAGGTACGGATGTTGGTTTGCATGTGACACACGGTCTAATGATGGTTAACATTTCTTCAAAGTAATTTCAAAATCCATCCAGAAATAAGTAAAATATTGACTGTGTTTAAGTTTCGGACCCTTTTTTTGACATTTGACCTCTAAGTATGACCTTGACCTTGGAGGTACAGACCTGGGTTTTGCATGTGACACATCGTCTCATTATGGTTAACATTTCTTCAAAGTAATTTCAAAATCCATCCAGAAATAGGAAAGTTATTGACTGCGTTTAAGTTTCAGACCCTTTTCTTTTACCTTTGACCTCTAAGTATGACCTTGACCTTGGAGGTACGGACCTGGGTTTTGCACGTGACACTTCGTCTCATGATGGTTAACATTTCTGCTGAGTAATTTTAAAATCCATCAAGAAATAAGGAAGCTATTGACCGCGTTTAAGTTTCGGACGCACGGAAGGACGGACAGGGGCAACGCAAAATGCCCTTTCCACCATTCTTCGTATGGCGGGGGCATAAAAGCTGGGGTTCACGGGGGTAAACATTATTTTTCTTATTTCTGCTACAAGACATAGGTTTTGGGTACTCATTAGAACCGCCTCAATCAGGCGGAACCGCCTCAATCAGGCGGTTCTAACGAGCACCCACAACCTATGTTTGTGGTATGAATAAGAAAATATCACAAATTTTCATCAGAAAAGTAGCCATTTTGTAGATGTGAAAAAAATGCACTATGTTGCACGGGTGTGTTATTGTAATGGTTCATTCTCCAACAGCCTGACTCAGCTGCTTAGTTGCATCAATCAGGAGGCTGCGGGGTTGATACAGAGGACCCGCATTATAACGACATTCGTTAAAATGTCAAAACTCGTTATAATGACAATTTCAATGGAATGATTCTTAGCTCAAGGTTTAGCCTCGATTCCGAGCGGCTTGGGCTTCCCTCGGGTTGGAAATGCTCATAATGAAAGATTCTTATAATTTAATACTCCAAGAAACAAATGTTATAAACATTTGTTAGAATCGCCTCACGGCGATTCTAACAAATGTCAATAACATTTGTTTCAATAATATTTGTTTCTTGGAGTAATTATGAGGAAAAAACCTTTACAACCTACCATAATCCTAACTGGGATTCTTTATAAAGGAAGATTGATTATAAAGGCACAATAATAGGGAACAAATACTGTAGTCATAACGCAGGTCCTCTACTATGGGGCCAGGTAAGCAACATTTTTTGTTGAGACTCATGATGATCATGAAATCTTTTCTACAGTCATTCTCTGCTGGTTTAAGGAGTGCAGTTGTCACTTTCTGGCAAAAGAATTTGCACTGTACTGATTAACTACGCATTAGGTCTAAGTGAGGATAGCTCAATACACTAAATAGCAAATTCTTTCCATCAACATGTGTCCTGCTGAGTATATTAATTTTACCACACCCATTTCTTGACTATCAACCAATCAAATTACTTGATGTTATTTATTTCTTCATTTGTTTGTTTGTTTGTATTGGAGTTTAATGGCCCGGTCAACACTATTTTAGGTCATTATGATTTTTGAGCCTGTCACTTAAAGTTTACCTATCCACACTTTTCCTGGGCGGGCTTATACGTAAGCGGTTAACCAGTACCTTGCACATTCTTTTGCCAGAAACTGACAACTGCCCTTCTTGAATCAGCGGAAGGGAGAGAATGACTGTAGAAAAGATTTCATGATCAATATCCCCGAAAGAATGTTGCGGACCCCAGCGGGTACCTAACCCGCCTCCTCCTGATCACCAGTCAGACGCACATCCCACTGTGCTACCGAGGCCGGCCATTTATTTGTTCAATGATTTATTTGTTCCATTCAGAAACTGATTGACAATTAATGTAGATCCTGATCAGATGGCTTCTTCCTAATGTGGATCAACACTATTTGCAAAAGTAGGGTTAATGTTAGACTTGCCCGTTAATGTGATCAGCAGAACAAGGGTTATGAATGGCCCCTATTGATATGGGAGAAAAAGTATTCCAGGAGTTGCCTCCCCTGAAACTATATCTACTCCCCTCCAAAATTAGTTTAGGGAAGACAAGACATTTTAAGGATAATACAAGAAGCTCAGTCAAACATAAGCCTGCCTAGAAAAAGGTGTTGTTGGGTAAACTGACTGCCTCAACATGACCTTATTGCCTTAATAGTGTTAACTGGGCTGTTAAATTCCTAACAAACTACCCAATCAAAATCAGTCAAACTGATACTGCAGAAGTTAGGTGTATTACTGTATTCACTGTATGCCGACAGACAGGCCTTAGCAAACAGTCCAGACATAGATGAGACGCCACAGAATTTGGCATTTCATCACGGTCTACACTATTTGTCACTCAGTAAATTGAACTTGTTCAAGTTTTAGAACTATTATTGTAAAGATCTGAGGTGTCTAATACTTGGTATATATGGTAACCACTCTTCACATGGATCTTGCGAATACCAGCAGTTTGTACCCAGACTCAACTACCACTTTGCTGTTCACCTACCAGTAATAATGTTGCTTTTCCCCCAAGAGCTCGCTGATTTTCATTATTCAAAGCCACCAAATTCCTGGCAGGCAAATGCGAGATTTGTGCTGACATCCTGTTCATGTGATACAAGGACTGCAGCCTTAAGACATCGAGAAAAACTACATCTAAAAATGTCGTCTGCTTATGTCGTCTGCAGAATTTTTTTTGGCAAACTTTTTGAAAATGCTTTGATCTGGGTCCACACTGTTTGCAAAAATGACTTTTAAAGTAACCGACAGACTACAATGCAGACGACAATTGTTGTGATTGCCATTTTATGGGTTAAGAAAAATTTAAACTGTTCCCATTCACCATAGTGGTGGGGCTTGTGTCATATGACTGATGCATAAGACATTTCAATTGATAGCATGAGAAGAAACATGAGGACCTGGAGATAACCACCTACTGATGAATGGTAATCACTCTTGCACATGTCACTAGCCGATATCAAACCAGAGCATCAGTGAGGATCTTTGCACCATTCATACCAGTGATACCTCCCTCATCAGGAGGGAGACTCCCTCATTTTGATGCTAATTTTTGCCCAATTTACGCTAAACTTTAGTAAAATTTGGAGTCTCCCTCATTTGAACTGAGAATTTCCTTATATATTCTTTGCATCTTCCTCATCACAATGGCAAATCTCCCTCATACAGTTCAAAAAATTATCACAGGTATATATTTACCTATTGCATTTGGGCAGATAAGCCTGTTGAAACAGTGTACACCTAGACAAAATGCAGCAGGCTGAAGCATCTCATTAGGGTCTTCACTGTTTGCCACTCATCCAGCTATTTTTAGGCACAACATCAGGTTGTTCAAATTTTAGAACAAGTATTTTGAGTTGTTGAGGTGTCCGAATATTTAAGGTAAATACGGTATCTGTCTTTTCAAGATTAATTGGCATTACTGTAAAACTCCTAAAAATTCGGACACCTTGAGGATCTGCTATAATTCCCCTAAAATTTTAGCAACTTTGTTTCACGGTCAGCAAGGGAATCAAGTGCCAATGGAATGGCAAACAATGTAGACCTTGATCGGACTGCTCCTTCAGGAGCAGTCTGATCTGGGTCTGCACTGTTTGCTTAGGCCTATCTGTCCCAATATTTATCATTAAGGTGCACTACTATAAAGAGCAATATATGAGTTTGTTTTGTTTGATTTGAGGTTTAACGTCCCCGTCAACACTGTAAAGGTCATTTTGGAGACATTGCTTCCAATTTTGTGAGACTTTTACCCGACTCGCACCACTTTGCCTGGGCAGGCTTAGATCCCCTATTAAAGCGGTTTACCAGTACTTGTGTGCAGGTCGGTTTCAGCTCTGCGTAGAAGCATCATGCAGCCCATCTATTTCTTCAAGCCCCGATGGGCGGGGGCCCGAAAACATCCTTTATGCAAAAAAACTAAATGTTCAGATAACCTCTGAAATGTGTATTATTGATAGTGTACTCCTTTTAAGCTGATTTTGGCTTTTTCTTTCTTTTTTTTCTTTCTTTCTGCTTTCTTTCTTTCTTTTCTTCCATTCTTGACAAAAAGCAATGTTGTACAGTGAAATTCCGCTTTTAAGACCACCTAAAATTAAGACTAATTCTGCTTTAAAAAGCTTATTTTCAAGGGTGCACTTAATCTTTCTTTGCGTTTTTGCCCACAGTGTCCTCTGGTCAGGGACCACTTTTGGGACTGTTCAAAAGTGGTCTTTAAGATGTTACCTCCCTTCCATTATCTACCTTGGTAGATCATATGCATAGCTTCTAGGTTTATAACCACTCTCTGACAACTGCGTCAGGGAGTCGACTCTTTGGCTCAGGGGTAAGAGCAGTGGACTGTCACCCGAGCGGCCCGGGTTCGAATCCCACCATAGGCGGGGATTTTTTCAGGCTATGCATCTTTCCTTTGTTACGGCTTTCATGTCGTAAGAAAGACCACTTTTGAACAGTCCCAAAGGTTGTCTTAATATAGGAATTTCCCTGTAGTTTCTTCTGCATCATAATTTATATCAAATATATCAATTCTGAAAATGACTTATTCAGTCATAAAAGCAACAATTGTCAGTTTTAGGTATCAATCAAGAATCTATTGAGTGCAAGCTTTTACACCCTCACAAACTAATAAATCTGTTTAATTGTTGATTTTCAGCCATACTAAATCTGCCACCCAAGGCCTTGTGAGGCAAAACCTATCACACTGTACCAGGACAAAAAAACGTCTTTAACCCTTATCCTGCTATTCACGACAACCCCTACTTTTGCAAACAATGTAGATCCAGATCAGATGGCCATCTGATCAGGATTTACACTGTTTGTCATTCAGTTTGTGAATTTGAATGAAAACATTATACCATGACATTGTATTCTGATTGGCTGACAGTCAGAAATGGGTTTGGCTAATTAAAGTATTCAGTAGCATAAGGGCTACTTCAAAGCAATGGTGGCACTTGTGGATCTCTGAAAATAGTCCAGAACTGGGACTTAGACTGTTTTGTTTAACCCTTAAATCAGTATTTTCAGCAAACAGTTTAGACCCTTATCAGACACGGCATTCTGCAGCATAAAATCAGGGTTTTTTTCTTTTGGTTTTGATTTTATGGCCCTTTCAAGATTATTTCACTTATTTTGAGCTGATTGTTAGTCAGAGGTGTGGGAAAAACTGGAGTACACAGAGAAAAAACAACTGACCTTCTGATGTGGAAATTCGCAACTCACATATGGCCAGAACGATGGTGCGAACTACAGCACACTTACTCATTAGGCTACAGAGGCCTGTTGAATCTGGGTCTACACTGTTTGCCAATGTCCCAGTACACAAGCCCAGTCCAGATTTTAAAGATACACCACAACCTCTTTATAACACTATTAATGCGGTCCAAAGCAGAAACTGTGTTAGTTAAACAACCGTGTTATATCCAAACAAAAATAAATAGATTATATAGAAAAATTTCTACATACTGGGTAATCTATACATTTTTGGGATCCATCTTGAAACCGGGTTATAATGAACCATCTTATAATGAGGTTATGGTGTAACTAACTCTTTTTACACAACACTCTGTCATCACAGAGACAAACGTAGGGCAGCTATAAATACTGTTTGTTTGATTTCAGGTTTAACATCCCCGTCAACACTGTATAGGTCATTTTGGTCACATTGCTTCCAATTTTGTGGGCCTTTTACGTGACATTGAGATGAAATGACATCTCAAGCCCTGCCGCCCAATGAAACCAATAGCATGGACGGTCCAAGTGGCACCGCTTTGCCTGGGCAGGCTGAGATCCTCTAAGCAGTTTACCAGTACTCGTGTGCGGTCGGTTTCAGCTCTGTGTGGAAGTATCATGCAGCCCATCTATTTCTTCAAGCCCCGATGGGTGGGGGTGGTGTGATGGCTGTTACCTGGATTTCATACAAATGTTATTTGATTGGTCATTGATGGACACATGGTCAATAGCAACATAGCTTAGATTCATTTAGTAACTTTGGACTGATTGATAAACAATTGACCCCAAAACATTCTACCTTTTGTAGATCCAGATGAGGTCTCAAATTTAACCATAGGATACTAGTGAACTCTTCCATTGCTATATGTTGGACAAGTCCATTTGTCATATAAGGCATTTCAGGCATTTTTTTTTTTTACCTTTTTATTATATTTTTGACAGAAAATTCTGTTAGCAAATAGTGCAGGCTCTGATCAAACACTGCATTCTGTAGTGTCTGATCTGGGCCTGCACTGTATGTCAAGGTACCCCTTAAGGGGTTTCCCACATGCAATGGGTTAATTTGCCTCGTGCACAATACAGCCAATTGCTTTTCTCTTGTCTACCATCATGTAATAAACATCCCTCTACACCCC
This sequence comes from Lucinisca nassula, assembly GCA_963580285.1. Taxonomy (NCBI): domain Eukaryota; kingdom Metazoa; phylum Mollusca; class Bivalvia; order Lucinida; family Lucinidae; genus Lucinisca; species Lucinisca nassula. Next base: position 108,787,175 of record OY757018.1, on the reverse strand, counting down.
ACTCTGTACATGTATATAGAGTATGTTCTATGAAAGAGTTATCCTTAAATGGAAGCAAGGAATACACCATTGAACTGAAAAGTATGGAGTGTACAAGTGTTTCTAGGCCAGACTAGCTAGTTTTGGCCAATTAGGCCTCGTCAGTGACCCTCAGATATTTTCAAAACTCCTCGATGGAATCGATGATCCCAAAGGGCAAGAAAATATAAACTACACTATGATGAAGGGCAGGGAGACTTTTCCACTGACCGTTCCAAGGCGGTTCTTCTGTGGCGGTTTAATTATAGTGTTGTTTGTTACTTACTGTGTGTATCACTTGTGTCTTTTTATTTTGGATGGCCATAGTTCTATGTTTCTATGTTTCTATGTTACATGTACAGAGTGGGGTGTAGAGGGATGTTTATTACATGATGGTAGGCCATTTTGTGGGAAAGTAACTGTCCTTATGGCCTTCCTATGTTTAGGTTACCATTATGGTCTGGTCGCTTAATGTTTGTGTTTCTTTCCCTTTGGTGTCTTTGATGGGTGGAGTAAGTCAATTGTATCGATTCCTGATCTTTATTTTACTTCTACTTTTTTAAGGCCGCCACACATTCCCTTAACACTAGCTGTTGTGAAAACTGGGATTTACAGGGGTAAACATCATTTTTCTTATTTCTATTCCAAGGCATAGGTTGTGGGTACTCATTAGAACCACCTCAATGAGGCAGATCTAACGAGCACCCACAACTCATTAGAACCACCTCAATGAGGCGGATCTAACAAGCACCCACAACCTATGTTCTGAGAATAAATAAGATACATGTAAATATCACAAATTGTCATCAGAATCACAGATTTTGAAGTTTGGGCCAGTTCCCATGCACTGTATGCCACACTGGAGTGGGCCGCAACAGTATCTTTTGCAATGGCTGCAAGCTCTGGGTGCACAAACGAGAGAAATGCAGTGGGCCCAAGCGCTTGACAGACGACCCTGCTTACAGGTGTACACGGTGCCAAAGAAATGCAGATCCCTTAGCTGGCAGACTCCACAAAGGGAAGTTCAAGTCATGATGCTTCCATGCAGAGCTGAATCTGACCACACACCATTACTGGTAAACCGCTTAGGACTAAGCCTGTCCAGGCAAAGCGGTGTGAGTCAGATCGTCCAATGCATTTAAGTCTTCTGGTTTCATTGGGCGACAGGGCTTGAGAAGTCATTTCATCTCAATGTCGGGTAAAAGTCCCAAAAAATTGGAAGCAAAGTCTCCAAAATGATCTAAATAGTGTTGACAGGGATATTAAACCCAATTTCAAACAAACAAACAAAAGTCAGACATGACGAGCTGGAGGTGGTAGTTTCCATTTGCTACCTGAATGATATGCTCTCAGCAGTGGGTGGCTGTGATCTTTCGACCACATCACGTGTGAAGACTTCATGGAGTTGCTACCAGTTCTCTCTTCCCACCACCTCTCGTTCAAAACACGTGGCCATGTGCGCAATGCTCCATACAAGTGAGACTAGTTTGTTTGTTTGATTTGAGGTTTAACATCCCCATCCACACTGTATAGGTAATTTTGGAGACATTGCTTCCAATTTTGTGGGACTTTTACCTGACATTAAGATGAAAAGACAGCTCAAGCCCTGTCACCCAATGAAACCAATATGGTTTATAAGCATGGATGGTCCGACTCGCACCACTTTGCCTGGGCAGGCTTAGATCCTCTAAGCGGTATACCAGTGTGCGGGTCAGTTTCAGCTCTGCGTGGAAGCATCATGCAGCCCATCTATTTCTTCAAGCCCCGATGGGCTGGGGCCGCAAGTGAGACTTGGCCATTGACAAAGCCAAACCTACAATGTTTCCAGAGGAATGAGAGGGCAATGATCAGACAGATCTGCAATGTCAAGCTACAAGACACCGTCACCATCAGGTCCAGTGAGCTACTTGCGTGGATTGGCATTGAGGACCTGGACCTCATCCTGAAGAAGAGAAGGCTTCACTAGTATGGACATGTGGAATGCTCCAATGGTGCAGTCAAGACAGCCTGTGACATACGTGTCACAGAGTGTGCTATAGACCTATACCCTATGACATACAGGCAGATAGAAAGGGGGCCTGGGAGGCCCAAGATAGCCTGGAAACAGCTGACAGAGACAGATCGAAAAGTGGAGGCTCTCCGCTATCGACCGTCATGATAGATAAACCTGGAGATCTCGTTTGAGATCTGCCATGAGTGCAGCAAGCAACCTACCTGGAAGGGGGCCCACTTAATATGTGGATGTTACCCCTGTACCTGCATGTTAATCAAAATCTGGTGGAGATGATGATGATGATGATGAGCATTATCAAAACACACCTATTCAAATACATTGCAAATTTCACCGCTAAAAATGAAAATTTTCAGATGAAAAGATACAATATTTTTCTTATTTCTGCTCAGAACATAGATTGTGGGGACTCGTAAGAACCACCTCGGCAAGACTGCATGATGCTTCCATGCAGAGCTGAATATGACCACACGCAAGAACTGGTAATCCGCTTAGAGGATCTAAGCCTGCCCAGGCAAAGCAGTGGGAGTCGGAGCATCCATGCTTATAAACACTATTGGTTTAATTGGGCGACAGGGTTTGAGATGTCATTTCATCTCAATGTCAGGTAACAGTCCCACAAAATTGGAAGCAACGTCTCCAAAATGACCTATACAGTGTTGACAGGGACTTTAAACCTCAAATCAAACAAACAAACAGATATTTAAGATAATTTAATCTACATATTAAATGTATTGAAAAAGTAATTAAATAAAATAATACTGAAAATAAAAACAAAGACTTAAATAGACTATTGTAAGACATTATAAGGCTTTAAAAATTCATTATTGATGAAACCGGTCAGTGTATTACAGTAGAAGTGAAAGTACATCTAAGATTTTATTATTTGTTTCAATATATATATATACATGCCTGAGGAGGTAATAGCTAACTAAAACAATAAATAAATTTTTTAATGAAAAGAAAGATAATCAAAGAGAAAAAACCTGTAAAAATAATATATGGAATGATTAAGAAGTGTAAATAACCCATTGTATGCGGGAACCCCCTAAAGGGGTACCTTAGCAAACAGTGCATGCCCAGATCAGACGCCGCATTCGCGGCGTGAATGCGGCGTCTGATCAGGGCCTGCACTTTTTGCTGACGCAATTTTCTGTCAAAAATGGAATAAAAACGAAAACCCCTTATAAGACAAATGGGCTTGTCCAACAAATAGCAATGGAAGAGTCCACTAGTATACAATGGGATAATGGGCAGACAAACTGACAGGATGGATGGATAAATGGGATGAATGGACAGGTAGGGCTAATGTGCTGCATTATATGATTTCTGGATTCCAGGACATTTGTATTAACAGACATTTGCCACCCAGCTGAAAATACCACCCAGACATTTGCTCCCCAAGTGCTTATTTTGGTACGGACATTAATAAATTTTGCCCTCCAGTGCTTTTTTTTGCTGTTAGACATTTGCACCCCACCCCCCACCCCCCATGCTTATCTCAGAAAGGGACAATCTCATACAAGTCTTCTGCTTTCAATGGGCAGCAGGGCTTGAGATGTCATTTCACCTCAATGTCCCACAAAATTGGAAGCAACATCTCCAAAATGACCCAAATAGTGCTGTCGGGGACATTAAACCCCAATCCAAACAAACAAAACTTTCACCAGGAACTGACAACTGCCCCTCATGAATCAACTGAAGGCAGAGAATGACAGTAGAAAGATTTCACAATCAATCTCCACAAAAGAATATTGTTGACCCAGCAGGTATTGAACCAGCTACCTCCTGTTCACCAGTCAGATGTTCATCCAACTGAGTTTAATACCAAGGCAGGCACAAACAATCAAAATCATCTGCCCGTTTGCCTGGCCCCCGCCCATCGGGGCTTGAAGAAATATATGGGCTGCATGATGTTTCCACGTAGAGCTGAAACCGACCGCACACGAGTACTGGTAAACTGCTTAGAGGCTCTAAGCCTGCCCATGCAAAGCGGTGTGAGTCGGACCGTCCAAGCTTATAAACCCTATTGGTTTCATTGGGCGACAGTGTTTGAGATGTCATTTCATCTCAGTGTCGGGTAAAAATCCCACAAAATTGGAAGCAACATCTCCAAAATGACCTATACAGTGTTGACGGGGACGATAAACCTCAAATCAAACAAAAAAAACTGCCTGTTTGCCATGATTACAGCTTTAACAGGTAAGAAAATCACCTTGTTTAACCCTTTTTGTACCAAATGGAATCTTCCTCCTTATATATAGCAGAAGTCCATTTTAAAATTTAGGGGTGTCAGGTTGTGTTTTCTTCAAAATTTATTTGGAAAATGACTGATCTTTCAGCAAACAGTGGAGGCCCTGATCAGAGACCGCGTTCTGGGGCGTCTGATCTGGGCCTGCACTGTTTGCCAGGGTACCCCTTTAGGGGTTTCCGATAGAAAATGGGTTAAGCCTATGGATTTTTTCCACTGACCATCCCCTCCCCCAACTGCACCCCCCCCCCCCCCCCCCCCTCCACCACCCATACACACATACTTTTTCTTTTTTCTGCTGGAAAACTAATTGGTAATACATAATACATTTAATTGGCCATAAATTTTCATTACACACTTTTAAACTGGCAGCAACATCTATAAACCATTAACATTTTGGTTTCAAGAGTGTTAAAATGTATCCATTGTTTGCAAATATTTACTATTGGTAAGATAGCCTCTTAAAATCATCAATTCTCTAATTCTGGATCTAAGCATTTGTTTAACTCATTACTTAAGTCAACATCTAACAATGAAATTAGGAGATCAGATTAATGTAGCAGTCTTTAAATAAACAAACACAGAATAACAGAATCTGTTCAAACAACACCAATACCCATTTTATATGGGGAAAACCCTAAATGGGATATTGACAAACAAAGAAGGCCCAGATCAGATGCTGCAGAATGTATGCCGCAGAATGTGGCATCTGATCAGGGCCTTCAATGTTTGCAAAATGTTCAGCCATTTCCAAATAATTTTTAAACAAGAGGTCCAAGAAGGCCCTGAATCCTTCACCTGATTTCAAGATGTCACATAGCTTCCGAAAGTCATGTGGACTACTGACAGTCACCTAAGCAACATTCCTATGAAGGCTGACAGAAATTGCCCCAATGTGGCATTTAAAGCAAATTGTTGACATTTTTCTATTTTCAGCTCAGGTGGCCATCTTGCTTATTGGAGTGCAGCAGCTTTAGCTATTTTACGTTTGAATGAAATTGGCCCAAGGGTAAAGGAGGAGTTGTTGTTTAAATAATTTTCTAATTTTAGCTCTGGCTGCCATCTTGTTCATCCAAGCAGAACGTTTTTAGCTATTCTGGAAGAGGGTCATCTAAGCAACATTCCTATAAAGTCTGATTTGAATTGGCCAAAGGGTTCAGGTTTATATTTTTAGCACTGGTGGCCATCTTGCTCATCGGAGCTGAACTGTTTTAGCTATTTTGGTAGTGAGTCACCTAAGCAACATTCCTATGGAGTTTGAATGAAATTGACGGAAGGGTATAGGAGGAGGAGTCACTTAAAGATTTTTTATTTTTAGCTTTGTTGGCCATCTTGTTCATCCCAGCAGACAATTTAGCTTTTTTGGAAGAGGGTCACCTAAGTAACATTCCTATAAAGTTTGATTGAAATTGGCTAAAGGGTTCAGGAGTTGGCATTTAAAGCAAATTGTTGATTTGTTTTCTATTTTTAGCTCTGGTGGCCATCTTGCTCATCAGAGCAGAACTGCTTTAGCTATTGGGGTAGAGGGTCACCTAAGCAACATTCCTATGAAGTTTGAATGAAATTAGCCAAATAGTATGGGAAGAGTTGTCATTTAAAGAATTTTCTATTTTTAGTTCTGATGGCCATGTTGTTCATCCAAGCGGAACAATTTAGCTTTTTTGGTAGTGGGTCACCTAAGGAACATTCCTATGAAGTTTGATTAGAACTGGCCCAAGGGAATAGGAGGAGTTGCTGTTTAAAGGTTTTTTTTCTATTTTTAGCTCTGGTGGCCATCTTGTTCATCCGAGTGAAACTATTTTAGCTTTTTTGGAAGGAAGTCATCTAAACAACATACCTCTGAAGTTTGATTGAAATTGGCTTAACAGTTCAGGAGGAGCTGGCATTTAAAGCCAATTGTTGACGTTTTTTTTTTTATTTTTAGCTCTGTTAGCCATCTTGCTCATTAGCGTGGAACCATCTTAGCCAGTATGGTAGAGGGTCACCTAAGCAACATTCCTATGAAGTTTGAATGAAACTGGCCAAAGCTTATAGGATTCATTGTCGTTTAAAGATTTTTCTATTATTAGCATTGGGGGCCATCCTGTTTATCCGAGCAGAACGATTTTCATGCTCAGGTGAGCTAAAAATAAGTGAACCTGACAAGTCAAAATTTTGAAAAGGACTCATTTTACCATATTTACCATATATATTCAGACAGACAGGACTGAATCAGGACTGAGTGCAGCATCTCATCAGGGTTTACACTGTTTGCAACAATCCAGCTATTAATAGTCACAACATCGGGTAGTAAATTCTACTTGTTCAAATTTAAACCCTTTTTGTACCAAATGGAATCTTCCTCTTTATGTATATTACCAGGAATCCATTTCAAAATTTAGGGGTTTCAGGTTGTGTTTTCACCACAATTTATTTGGAAAATGACTGAACTTTTAGCAAACAGTGTAGGCCCTGATCAGACACCGCGTTCTGCGGCGTCTGATCTGGGCCTGCACTGTTTGCCAATTACCCATTTTGGGGTTTCTGGTACAAAATGGGTTAAGAACAAATACTGTGAGGAGTTGAGGTGTCCAAATACTTCAGGTAAATATGGCATATAAGGCATTAGGTTCCATTCTGTATAAAATGGGCTGATAAACAAACAAAATTACAATATGGACCAGAAATGAACCTGGATTTATTACAGTTTTGTTAGAGAATGATTAAAGGTTCAAATTCACAGGACTCTGATTTAAAAACAGGATGATACTTTAAGGTTTGTGGTTTCACACACTCTTTCATGTACGAATACATTTGTTTGTTTCATTTGAGGTTTAAAGTCCCTGTCAACACTGTATAGGTCATTTTGGAGACGTTGCTTCCAATTTTGTGGGACTTTTACCCGACATTGAGATGAAATGACTTCTCAAGCCCTGTCGCCCAATGAAACCAATCAGGTTTAAGCATGGACGGTCCGACTCGCACCGGGCAGGTTTAGATCCTCTAAGCCGTTTAGCAGTACTTATGTGCGGTCGGATTTCAGCTCTGCATGGAAGCATCATGCAACCAATCTATTTCTTCAAGCCCTGATGGGCAGGGGCCGCTCTTTCATGTATGAGTGCATTTAATTATTATTTATGATTTATCCAAATCATGATAACAAGACTGTGTAATGAAATCACCTATATACCCCATTTAATACAGAGAAAACTTAAGGTTTACAGGGGTATACAAAATTTTTTCTTTTTCTTTTTTTGTTCCAAGACAGGTTGTGGGTACTCATTAGAACCGCCGCCTCAAAGGCGGTTCTAATGAGCATCAGCAACCTATGTCTTAGGCATTATAAAGAAAAAATTATCCCTAGATGCATGTTTGTACCAAGTATCATTATTATTAAATGAAGCTCTTTTCTTGAAATATGGACTCAAACTTTAAGTTGGAAGCTAGGGCTGGCACTATAGTTCACAAAGTCACTGAACCATGAAATATAATATGACGTCAACTATAGATGTTTGAATTCAAGTTGCCATCAATGGATGCAAGTTTGTACCAAGTTTCATCACGAAAACATGCCTATATAATTCTCACCCCCTTGAACCCCACTTTTATATAGTAAAACTGGGGATTGCAGGGTTAAACCTTATTTTCTTATTTCTGTTCTAAAAATTAGAAAAATATCACCATTTTTCATCTAACAATTTTCATTTTTTCAGCGGTAAACTTTACAATGTATTTGTATAGGCGTGTTTTCATAATGATTATTGAAGCTCTTATAGTTCTTGAAAAATGGACTAGAAGATTAGGGTGGAAGTTAGGGTGATTGCCAATGTTGACGGCTTGACAAACAGATGAACAGACAGAAAACTGGACTCTTATATACTGTAAATATCCTAAAAATTGGGACACCTTGAGGACTTGCTGTAATTTTCCTAAAATTATAATGAATATGTTTCACGACCCGGCAAGAAGTCCAAAACATGCAGACAGAACTGCAAACAGTGTAGATTCTGATCAGAGTCTGATCTGGGTCTGCTCTGTTTGCTTAGGCCTGTCTGTCCCAATAATTAGAATCATTTGGGTAGAGCCATGCTTAAAGCAGGAATGACAATGAACATTTATGATAGTTTTTCAATATAATCTATACATTTCTGAAATCCATCTCCTAACCACATTATATCCAAAACTGTAAAATCATGAATAGTTTTATAAAGGGTTTGTGGTGTATCAACAAATCTAATGTGTCACTGTGGATTGGATGTGTCACTGTGGATTGGGGCACATGTATCCAATGATGTATGTGTTTTGAGTTTTATTTCCCATCAGCAACTAAGGTCATATGGGGACTCATCTGAAAGTCTGTAGAAGACTGGAATTGAACCTATGACTCCTAAAATTATGAGAGTAACTCAATTAGTTGGACGCCCAGTGACGCAAGATACACATCACCTTTACCTCACCCAACCACCTCATCAACATGGCGGGAAATCATCCAGCAAATACGGGGCTTAGTGAACATAATTACATATAAACCTCTTTCTTTATCATATGACGGTTGCGTCTGAGAATGTAATAACGCCATGTAATAAATTTGTTAATCCACTTGTGGATTAAATATACAAATCAGTTAGATACGCCCTGTAATGTTACATGTACGACGTCCTTAACAACGTCGCCTTTACCAGTGGCAGAATATTGACATTTTTTAAAACAAATCGGGAATAAAATGCATGTTAAATGCCATACGATAAATAGAATCATGTTAGTGCTCATGTTTTATTGACTTTATTAAACTCATTGAAGAAAAGGGATAAAATTCTCGGCAGAGCCTCGCATTTTATTCCTTTTCCTCATTTCATTTAATAAATTCAATAATACATGACCACTCATCTAAGATCCTCTATTTATAAACATGGTTTTGAATAAATGATGAATCCCCTAAAAACGTATAGATGATACAGAATAATGACCATTCATCCCCGCAAAATATAAAGATTAAATAGAAATGGTCATTTTTCTCTATCATCTATACGTTTTGGTTTGGCGCTCTGGGCTAAATTTAGCAGATGACAAATTGTTGATATTTTTCTCCAAAAACGGGACTTGACATTTTATGCAAATTGTGTGTGAGATTTCAAGTCCTGTATTTTTTTTTTTTTAAATAAAAAAGAAATTCAAAATGTGGTCTGTTGAAAAACACCCGGCTTGCAGTGTTTACACATTTTCTGCATTGGACCTCCATAATATTGTTATAAGGAGTTATTGATACACCTTATTTTCAAATTTCAGAAAGACACATGTTGCTGAAGGCCAGTTCTGACTTGTGAACTGGATAACTGAAGTGCTACAATCAACAACCACACCAGCTCTGATCTCCACTCAACATAATGACTACAGCAAATGACCTTGACATCTCCAAGACAACAACAGACATGTCTGTTACCATGACTACCACACAGCAACCTGCTCCAAACCCTGGCCCACCCATGACACTGCACCAGTTTCTCATGAAAACTTATCCCCAGTATGTCACAGCACATAATCTTGGTCTCTATGGATACCCAACAATAATCATTCTTGGAACAATTGGAAACATTCTGACTTTATTGATAATGTTAAAACCAAGCATGAGAATGACATCGACCTGTTTCTACATGGCTGCGTTGGCAATTTTTGACACTCTCACTTTATACTTTAACTGTTTCACAAAATGGCTGGCTTTATTTGAAGGCTCAGACGTTCTAAAACGAAGCTCAGCAGCCTGTAAAACCATCAATTTTCTGTCTTACGCCTGTTTTGACATAGCTGTATGGATTCTTGTTGCTATGACAATCGAGAGATTTATTGCTGTGCATTTTCCATTCAAAGCATCCAAGTATGCCACTATAAAGAATGGGAAGATGGTTGTGGTGGCTTTAATAGTGGCGTTCACCGGGATTAACCTACATTTCTTCTGGACGGTGTCACTCAATGAGCGTGGACACTGCTCTTATCTGGAAGAGCACTCCCATTTCCATGACGAGGTCTGGCCATGGATTGATGCCACGCTGTATTCTTTCACACCATTTGCCCTTCTACTCATTTTCAATATACTCATTATATGTGATAATAGAAGACAACTTCTACGACGATCAACTCTCCACGTAAGAAGAAAACAAGGAAAACACAACTCTGGATTTCATTTTCGTCTCTCGGCAATGCTGGTTACAGTATCAATAGTGTTCCTGCTACTGTCAGCGCCAAACGTAATTTTGATATCAATCAGAGATGAATATTTCGACTTTAAGCAGGGTGTACCAGATTTTCAAAATGTAGCAGTATATTCGTTATGGTCAAGAACCACATCATTTTGTTTATATGTAAATCATTCAATCAATTTTTTCCTGTACTGTGTCAGCGGACAACGTTTTCGCCGAGAACTCATCAACTTGCTCCAGTGCAAGTGGAATGTACGACAGTTCAGAACCTCAAGCTATCTTGAGACAACTCGAACTCAGAGACTCAGTGAAACTTCTGGCAGTCTTAGCCCACCAGCATACAAGCGGGAGATGGAAAATCATATGTAAGCTATGTCATAAGATGTGCTTTGTACCACAGGAACCCTTTTCAGCTTGCCTGTTTAAGCCCGCCTTTGTGACAACCACTCACCTGATGGGACATTGCTATTTCAAAGGACAGATTATTGAAAACCCCATCCAAAAATACATGTATACAAAACCCACCTGTAAACATAACTGGGAAAACAGCCAGAAACTGCATCAAAGTGACATTTTTGGGTTTTATGGTGTTTTAGGATTATTACATTTATATTGCGCAAGTTTTTAATCAGAGATGGACAAAATCCGGAGTACCCAAAGTAAAACCACCTGACCTTCTGTTGCAGAACTTGGTGCCCCACGTGGCCAGAGCGAGGCTCGAACCCACAGCGATGAGAGACCTAATATTTAAGAGTCAGCACTCTTAGCCACTATACCATGAAGGCCGGCAGAGCATAGGAACAGATAAGGTGGGTATTTTGTAATAACTGAAGGAGAGCTTTGGTCAGTTCTCCATACAAATACACACAAGGGTTTATATGAAGAAATAAGAAAAAACTTTCCTTCAATTGTCACAAAATTTCTTATCTGTTCCTATGCTGCAGAGGGAGATGATCTGAGTGTTCATATGTATACTAGAGATTGAAATCATCTCAAATTTGGTGGTACAGAACTGGTTTACTTCATTGAACATTAATTGAAGTATGAACAATATCGAGTGAAACGAGTAAAGTTTAAGTGACCCCATTGAAGTATGAACAACACTGGGTCATGAGCAATGTTTAAGTGACCCCATTGAAGTATGAACAAAATCCGGTCATGAGTAAAGTTTAAGTGACCCCATTGAAGTATGAACAACATCGGGTCATGAGCAAAGTTTAAGTGACCCCATTGAAGTATGAACAACATCAGGTCATGAGCAAAGTTTAAGTGACCACACTGAAGTATGAACAACATCAGGTCATGAGCAAAGTTTAAGTGACTCCACTGAAGTATGAACAACATCGGGTCACAAGCAAAGTTTAAGTGACCCCATTGAAGTATGAACAACATCAGGTCATGAGCAAAGTTTAAGTGACCCCATTGAAGTATGAACAACATCAGGTCATGAGCAAAGTTTAAGTGACCACACTGAAGTATGAACAACATCGGGTCACAACCCTTGGGCAATATATATAGTAACATGTAGTGTTCAGAACTCTCTTGGATATTGCACAATTAAATTGTTTCTAGTGATATTAATTTCTACACTTTTGGATAAAATGAAGGAATAAGGCACAAGGAACATTTTTGTGAAATTTCAGTGGAATCAGTTTAGAAATAATATGGATATTTTGGAAAAATAGGAAAAATCAGAATAGAAATTTTGAGTCAAAACAGTCATCATTTGTACCTGTATTGTGAGAGGATTAGCTGTTGAACAAAGGTTGTTGTGTTAGGACAAAATTGTGAGCCTTTTGAGACTATCCCTATTTACCTGTAAAGCTGAACAATGACTACAACACAGAAAACAGTTAGATCAGAAATAGCTATGGATATAGGATCGAGCAAGGAAGGTGAAAAGGAGGACAGTAGTAAGGGGGTGAGCACCAAAGTTCCACTGACTGCAGATAGAGAACCTCTAGGCAAGGCACAGAAAAGAACACATTCTGAGGTTTCTGAGACAAGTGTTGAGGAGTTAAACATCATTCATCAGCACCTAGACACCTTAACTTCAGATCTAAAAGCAACTAATGAGAGTATTAAACAACTTATGACGAAAGATGATATAGAAAACTTCATTGCAAAGACAGTAGATGGTGTTCTCAAAAGCTTAGAAACTAAGATGGAAAAGTATGTTAATGTAAGGATTGAAGAGGAAGTAAAAGAGAGAGTGGCAGAACTGAATGATCGTCTTGATCACGTTACCTATGAAAATGTGGAAATTAAAGATAGATTAGATAAAGTGGAGAGTGAGCTGCAAAAGGAAAAAGAAAGAACAAGATCTGCAATCGAAAAAAGTAACCAAAATGAACAGTACTCCAGAAAGAATAATGTCAAGGTATTGGGAGTAGCGGACCTCGCAAATGAGACTGATTCGAAACTTACAGCAGAGATACTATCAATTGTCAAGGAAAAGACAGATGTGGATATTGAACCATCAGATATAGTGGCCATCCACAGAATTCCATCAAAACTCAGTCCAAAGCCTGTGTTGGTTAAGTTCATAAATAACAGTGTGAAAACACGGCTTATGAAACAAAGAAAGAGGATGAAACAGCAAGGATATAAACTGGTAGATGATGTGACCAAAAAGAATACACAACTGATTAGTCGTTTACTGGAACATGAAAAGATAGAGTCTGCCTGGTTTTTCAACGGATATATATATGGAAAAACTACTGAAGGAAAACGATACAGATTTGACTTATATTCAGACATTAATTCTGTCATAACTCCAAAGAAGGATGAAGGAAGATAAAACTGAGTAGAACTGACTGATACCCATGGTTCACTTACGTTATGAAATGACTCTTAAGTAATATAGCCCTTGTCTCGCTGCATTAATCAATCAAGAAACTCCCATTGCTGAATATCAAACAATTAAATTACTTCACATAATATTTGTGTAATTGACAAACTGCAAGACAAATAGTGTGGATCCTGGTCGGATGGCAATTTCAGAGGCCATCTGCTCTGGATCTACACTGTTTGCAAGTGGAAGGAGTTGTCATGAACAGCGGGAAAGGGGTTATATGTTTTCATTGTTTTATTGGTGAATGAATGCTGAGTATGAGTGTGTTAAATAGGACTGGAAAAATATGAAAAACAGACAGTGATCTATTCTAAAAAGAACTAGATAGTGTTTAAATTTGGAATTAATAACATGGTAGTGATAAGGGCATTTCACTATATATTACCTCAAAGATAGCTTCTTCTTTTTAATATATCCATGAAAGGTGTAATGTTTACAAATGTCTTCATTCCTTGGTATCATGCTATATCGTAAAGATCCTAGTGCGTTGGATGGGCAAACCTGAGCAAACAGTGTGGATCCAGATCAGACTGCTCTTATGCAGGGGTCGGATTGGGATCTCCACATTTTGCCATTTCCCCATTTATTCTTCAGATATATTTCAGAATGAAAAAGTCAAATTCATCAAATTCTAGGATAGCTAAAGCAAGCCAATGGTTTGGTTCGAAATTTTGTGATACAAATTTAAAAAGTCCAGTGCTTTACTTGCCTCATTCATTTATATAGTTGTGTGTTCATATTTTAGTAAAGCCTTACTGTGACAGATCCTACAGTCACCTGCTTATATGTGTCTTGTCACGATTTAGACATCTATCAGGGAGGGTGCCACTGTGTCTCGGTCCATGCCGGGCTGAGTATTCGGGTGTGTCACACCCACTGATGATTTTCAGCCAATCAGATTGCTTGAAGAAAATTATTGAAACAAATCCGCAGCCTGAATGACAATGAAGATCCTGATCAGAGGGCATCTTCAGAAGCCGTCTGATCTGGATTTACATGTTTTGAAAATAAAACATATCGGGCTCGGCCCGGCCTGGAGTGGTGGTACCATGCCATGATTGAATATATGTGACAAGGTGAAGGTGTTGCTGTGGCATTGTCAGCATAATAAAAAATGTTTAAGCAGAATAGAAATTGTCCCAAGGGACACTGGAAAATTGTAAACTATAATTGCATTGCAAAGGCTTGCCTAATGATGACTCGTTGAACCCCTTTTTATGTAGTGAAATCGGAGTTTACAGGGATAGAGCTTACGTTTCTGGTTTCTGCTCTGAGTGTGGGCTGTGGGTGCTGGTTGGAAATGCCTCATCGGTAGTGGGGTTTGCAACTTATTTGAATGAGCAGAATTCTGACATTGATAATACCAAAACTAGTAAAGGTGTCTTCTTTTAAAAAAAAGGGCTGTGTTACATAACAATACAAACTTGGTTTCTGGGTTTTTAGAAAAAAAATATGTATACACTTTATATCTATATTTGATATTATTTACATGTAGGAAATGAAACAGCCAGAAATTTGCTTAAGATCCTAATGGACTCCTTGAATTTAAGAGTAGAAGATCATTAGTGATCAAAATACAGCAGTTTTTGAACCTTGTTGCTTGCTGGACTTGGTGGCTCAGTCGGCTGTAAGTCTGACTGGTGATCAGCAGGACCCAGATAAGATACCTGCCAAGGTTGGCAACATTCTTTCGTGGAAATACATGAAATCTTTTCTAGGGTAACCCTCTCCCTTCCACTGATTCAGGAAGGACAGTTGTCAATTTCTTGCGAGGGAATATGCATTGTATCGGCTAACTGTTTAAGTATATCTGCCCAGGAAATGTGTGGACACGTAAACTAAAGTGTTTTATATTACCTAAATGAGGTTGACTGGGCCGCCTTTATACTCCAAAACAAACAATCCTTGTGGACTCATGTGAGCCGTCTAATCTTTCAAGGCTTTCTGATGACAGGTACCTCTACCTGAGACATAGATGGTTGACCACACCTGAACATGGGTTAACCCTTTTTGTACCAAATGGAATCTTCCTCCCTATAATAAGCAGGAGTACATTTCGGAGTTTGGGTGTATCAAGTTGTGTTCCCTTTGGAGTTTGTTTTGGAGGGTGGCTGAAGTTATTGCAAACAGTGTGGGCCCTGGTCAGACGCTGCATTCTGCGGTGTCTGATCTGGGTCTGCACTGTTTGCCAGGGTGCCTATTTTGGGGTTTCTGGTACTAAACGGGCTATTAGTGACCAGCCAGGTAGTGGAGAGGCTGATCATGTTTACATGGATTTGCTTGATCTAGAAAGAGATAAACTGCCCTAGAAAATGAGCATCTTAAGGTTTCCAAATGGGATATGTTTAAGCTTAAAAATAGTCAATACAGTGGGAAATAGGCTGTAGCTTATACTTGCTCTTTCCTTGCTTTCGTTTTTCGAAAGGAAAGAGCTTGTCAAACAGTTGTTTATTTGATGTCATGTTTTAAATGCTGATGTATATGAGTATAAGTAAATAATGTAAACCCAGATTGGACATAGCAAACAGTTAAGACTGACCAGGGTCTAATTCGTTGCTTTGTTAAGAAACAGTAAACAATGGAAAAACTTTTTTTTTTTTTTTTAAACAAATAGAAGTTTCAGTTGCTTAACCCTTGTTCTGCTGAATATTCATATATGCCACACCCACTACCGTTTATCAACCAATCAGATTGCTTGATACAAATTATTGCAACACATTCACAATCTGAATGGCAAACAATGTAGATCCTGATCAGATGGCTTCGTCAGAAGCCATCTGATCTGGATCTACATTGTTTCAAAGATAAAGCATATCCGGGATTAGCAGGACAAGGGTTAATGAAGAAAGATTGTTTTAATCCCTATCCTGTTCATGTCTTCATAACCACCTAGCCTTTGCTAATGATGAACAGGTCTGTGCAGTGGACACCCCACTGAACCCCACTTTATATAGAAGAAAGAACTGGGGCTTCTGGAGTGTTAACATTGTTTTTTCTTGTTTCTGCTTTGGGGCATGGGTTGTGGTTGCTCGTTAGGGCCACCTCAATGAGGCGGTTCTGATGGGCACCCGGGACCTGTGTTTGGGGTATGAAGGGGAAAATGTCAAAATATTTTAATCAGAAAAATTATCTTCTTTTGGGGTATGAAAGAGTGCACTGTATCACACTGAGGTGTTATTGTTATGGGATGTGGCTAGTAAAATTATTCTGCAGGATGGGGGTTAAACAAGTTTTCCATACAAACTAAAATACGAAACTACTTTAAATGTATACATGTATGTCCAGAAGAAGAGATAAAGCAGTTTAATATAAATATGGCATGTGGAATGCTTGTATAGTAAGTATATTGAAACCAATAATAGATCATCACGAAGGCACGCCTATACCTTTATGATCCCCTTGAACCACATTTTGTTATATAATGGAACTGGGGTTTACAGGAGTTTTCACTTTTTCTCTTATTTCTGTTTGGGAGGGGGATTGTGGGTGCGCGGTAGTGCCGCCTCGCTGAGGCGGTTCTAACGAGTTTCCCGCCTCCGGTGTTTTTTAGGCCTAAATCTTAATGTTACATAACTGTATTTTAAAATCTTCACTTTTGTGAGAATTTTTCGATATATCTGAAAAGGCATGTTTTCGGGATGGTCTCATATTTTGACTTGTATTTTTATGGATAATAACAGTTTGTTAAAATAATGCAGTTAAAAACTATAAAATGGAATGATGGAGAAATAGAACACTTAGCTCGAGAGCAGTACAGTGGCTTAGGGGTGAACTTTCAGGTCCCTATTCAGACCCAGCTATCCTGGATAGCGCATGTCGCTGGTGCGTCATCAGGCCCACGTCATTTTGGACGTCAGATGTCATGGCATTGCACAAACTTCATAAGAATGTTGCTTAGAAGACCTTCTGCCAAATTGGCTCAAACGATCCTGCTCCGATGTAAACAAAATGGCCGCCAGTATTTAATTTTATGTAATGTTGTATGGGGCCTGATGGGAACGTGCAGTAAATGTCGTGGCCTTGCATGCGTGGATCCGGTGTCGCATTTTGCGTCATGAGCCTGTTGGGATGAAGTGGTGTGGTGATATAACAGTAGGTCAGTGCATGGGGTCATTCTTAATGTGGTCAACTTGGCATGTGAATTAGATGAATTTTGCTACTTACATTTCTGAGTTTGGATAAGTAAATGGGTCACATTTATTTATAACTACAGAGATCCGCCTTGGTCTTTTTGGGAGGGACTTGCATTGCAGGAACCCCATGTGGGTAGTAAACACTTTTTTCTTTTTTTTTCCGTAACTGAAATGATCACTTATGGGCTGTTGTGCTGCTTTGGCATGTATAATAAAGTAAATGAAAGAGTGAAAGTATCAGACTCTTTAATGCTATGATTGTACGGGCCTCCGTGGCCTAGTGGATAAGAGCGCTGACTCTTAGTCATTAGGTCCCTCACCGCCGTAGGTTCGAGCCTTGCTCGGGCCACGTGTGAGACGCCAAGTTCTGCAACGGAAGGTCAGGTGGTTTTTCTCCAGGTACCCTGGTTTTCGCCCACCTCTGATTAACGATCTGCTTGATATGAGTGAAATAATCTTGAAAGGGCAGTAAAACCCAAACAAAAAAAATGCTATGATTGTAGAAAATAAGATTTCCTGAAAATATTCGTGACCGGTTAGGAATAGTGAGCCATTTTTTTCAAGTATGTCTGGAATATTGTAGAATTTAATGTAATAGTCTCAAACACAACGGTTGTCCTGAGACGGCTTATGCAATGGTAATAATGGCAGCTTTACCCAAAAAAGACCAATCACAATAATCTTTTGTAGGCTCTGTCATCTGTCAATTACTTTTAATAGCATTGTTGCATGCAGTGTGGGCCTGGACACTCCTGCAAGAGCAGTCTGATCAGGGTCCACACCATTTGCCTTTGGGACATATTTACAGGCATTTTTTTTTTTTTTTTTTTTTTTTTTTTTTCCAGCAGCTGAAAGTGATAAATTGTATTAGTGATGTTTTGTTCTCAGAATGGTGTCATGATTATTATTATTATTATTATTATTATTATTATTATTTCCCAATTAACTTATATTACTTTTGGTGACATTGGCTGCCTTTATTATCATGTAGGCTGTCTCGGGATAACTGGTGTGTTTATGGTTTATCAAATTTAAGTGTAAATCCAAGACCATTGTTACTTTAAATGTGTTTACACATGTTTGTATATTGGTTTGTTTTTTTGTTATTTCTCTATCTTGTTTGCTATCAACAGTCATGTAGGACAGTCTTTAGTTTCTATGATAAATTTTGTACAAATTTTTTTTGGGGTTATGGCTGAGCTAAAAATACTTTCATTTAATACCCAAGGATTGGGTGGAATAAAAAAACAAAAGGATGTTCTTCATTACTTGAAAAATAAAGAATTTGATATCTACTGTCTGCAAGATACCCATTTCACAGCCAATCAAGAAAAAAATATTAGGAATAGATGGGAAGGAAACTGCTATTTCAGCCCTGCTCCACAGGCAAATGCGAGAGGAGTGGCAATTTTTTTTGCTAAAAACTTAGATTATAAAATACATGACCAGAATCAAGACACAAATGGTAACTTTTTAATTTTGGATATGACAGTACATAACAAAAGATTATCATTAATAAACATTTATGGACCAAACAAAGATGACCCTAACTTTTATATAAATTTATTTGAAACTATTACAGATATGGGGAATGAATCATATATTGTATGTGGAGATTTTAATATTTCACTTAACACAACAATGGATTGTTATAACTACAAACACATTAATAATCCAAAGGCCAGAAAATATATCTTAGAGATGATAAGTGAAAAAAACCTCTTTGACACATTTCGAGAACTTCACCCCTGTTGGAAACGATATTCATGGAGACGTAAAAACCCTTTAAAACAATCTAGGCTTGATTTATTTTTAGTAACAGAAAGTATAATTAACTCAGTAAAATCATCAAACATTGAAGCTGGCTATAAATCAGACCATTCAATAGTTACATTAGCATTAGCTTTGGATAATTTTGAACATGGTAGACCATTATGGAAGCATAATAATTCACTTTTGACAGACATAGAGTACCTGAAGACAATTAATTCAAAAATATTAGATGTCAAAAGACAGTATTGTTTACCAGTTTATGATTTAGATAATATAGATAAAATTCCAGACAATGAATTGCAGTTTGTTATAGATGATCAGTTATTCTTGGAAACACTAATGATGGAAATAAGAGGAAAATCAATCTCGTATGCTACATATAAAAAGAAGTCAAAAGATAAACAAGAAAAGGAATTAATTAAAAACATTCAAAACTTAGAAAATAACCTAGAAGAAGAAACTATTTCAGAACTAGAAAAACTAAAACAAGAACTGTGTGACTTAAGGGAGGAAAAAATGCAAGGATATCTTGTTCGTTCAAGGGCAAACATTATTGAAAATGGAGAAAAACCTTCACAATATTTCTGTAATTTAGAAGCTCATAATTATACAAGCAAAGTAATTACCATAATAGAAAAGGAAAATGGACAGACAATTACAGATCAAAAAGAAATACTAAATGAGACAAAAAACTATTATGAAAATTTGTTCTCCAGTAAAGCAACCAGTTTAAATGATAATGAGCTTAACGACTATATGCAAAACATGCAAATACCAAACTTAAATTTTGAAGAAGCTGTAGAAATGGAAGGCATACTGACACTAAAAGAAGCAAGTCAAACATTAAAAAATATGAAAAATAATAAGAGTCCTGGTACCAGTGGTTTTTCAGTTGAATTTTATAAAACATTTTGGAAGCAGTTAGGTACTTTTGTTGTTAGAGCAATCAACTATGGATTTGAGCAAGGAGAACTTTCTATTTCACAACAACAAGGCCTTATAGTATGCATTCCGAAAGAAAATAAATGCAGGAAAAACCTAAAAAACTGGAGACCAATAACACTATTAAATACTGTATATAAAATTGCATCAGGCTCTATAGCCAATAGAATTAAACAGGTTTTGAATAAATTGATAAGTACTGATCAAACTGGATTTATTGAAGGCAGGTTTATAGGGGAAAATACTCGGCTCATGTATGATATTTTACAATATACAGAAGAACACAATATTCCTGGTTTAATACTTCTTATTGACTTCGAAAAAGCATTCGACTCATTATCATGGTCTTTTATTGATAAAGTTCTAAAAATGTTCAATTTTGGCCCATCAGTTAGACGATGGATAAATGTATTATACAAAGGCTCATGCTCTGCAGTTACACAGTGTGGATGCCTATCAGATTTTTTTAAACTGGGTCGGGGTTGTCGACAAGGGGATCCAATCTCCCCATATCTGTTCATTTTATGTGCAGAAATTTTGTCTATTAGGATAAGAAATAATAAAAATATAAAGGGTATTAAAATAGATAATGTAGAATTTAAAATTTCACAGTATGCAGATGACACATCAGCATTTCTTGATGGCTCTAAAGTTTCCTTAGAACAGACATTACAAGAACTTGAAAAATTTGCAAGAATATCAGGATTAAAAACTAACTTTGATAAAACTCAAGTGGTATGGATAGGAGCAAAAAAATATAGTCAGGATTCAATAAAAACAAGATGGAAACTGTCATGGGGTAGAACTCATTTCAAATTATTGGGGATAACCTTTAATGTTGACCTTGACAGAATCATTGATGATAATTATGGTGACAGAATAAAACAAATGAAAAATTCTTTAAAATTATGGAATAGAAGGTTTCTCACCCCTCTTGGAAAAATTACTGTTGTAAAATCACTGATGTTGCCCAAAATAACTCATCTCTTAATGTCACTTCCCAATCCTGATACTGATACTTTAGATAAAATTAACAGTATGTTCTTTGAATTCATATGGAACGGGAGGTCTAAAATCAAACAGTCAGTGGTAGTAAAACAGTATTTTGAAGGGGGTTTGAAAATGATAAACATAACAGCTTTTGCGCAGGCCCTAAAAATAACATGGATTCGTAGAATGTTTCAAAACCATAGTCAATGGCAACTTCTCATAAAACAAGTGGTGGAAATGGATAAAATTATCTGTTGTGGTTCTGAATATACAAAGATAGTCCTGACAAAGCTAAAAAATAACTTTTGGAAAGATGTCTTTAAAGCAGTGTTAGCTTTTCAGTTGCAGTTAGAAGTGGACTGGGATAAAAATAGTTTGTTTCAAACACCTATATTTTGGAACAAGAACTTGACTATTGGAGGTAGGAGCTTTTTTTTTAAATCATGGTTTGATAAAGGTGTTTGTTATATCAGGGACCTTATGGATAATCAAGGCAATTTCTTGACGTTTAATGCCTTTATACAAAGCACAACAATTAATACAAATTTTCTTCAATATCAGGGAGTGCTTGAATGCCTTAAAAGGTTTATGCAAAATAAAAGTAATGATAATAAAAACAATATTATTGGTCCAATATTTCCAAATTTAATCTTTACGATACTGAAACAAAAAAAAGGTTCTCAAAATATTTATATTATCTTAAATCAGAACAAAGATGAACCGACAGGGAAAATTAAATGGAATCAAAAGTATAATATTGAAGAAAAGTCATGGCAAAATATATTTCAAGCACCTTTCAAAATAACTAAATGTACCAAACTCAGATGGTTCCAAACTTCTATTAACCACAAGATATTTACCACAAATAAACTTCTCTTCCAAATGAACTTGAAAAATAGTCCAAAATGTTCATTCTGTGGAAACAATGATGAGACTATTGACCATTTGTTCTGGAAATGCCCTAAAACACAGCTGTTTATAAGAGACATGAAAAATAAGTTTCAGGAAAATTCCATAGCTTTATTACTAGAAGAAGCAACTTTTATTTTAGGCAATTTCCCACCAAACACTACAAATACAATTCAGTTTTTAATGCTTATTGCAAAATATTATATAAGTATGAAAAGGTCTTCGAAAAGTCATTTAAATTTCCTCGAGTTCAGAATTAATGTTACGTCATTGTTTCTCAGTCACAGAGAAATGGCATTACAAAACAATGAGCTGCAAAAATTCTTACAAGAATGGAGGCCATTTAAACAAGTATTTAACTATGATTTCCAATAATGACTGTAATAAATATATGCTCCTTGAAAGAATCCTGAAACCACCCTAGTAAAAGACATATATATAAACAACAACAAAAAAAAAAAAAAAAAAAAACTATAACCACTTTCAATATTATTATCTAAATGATAGAAACAATAGTCCTGTCCTATATGACTGTTACTTTCTCTTTCCTCTTTGTTTGATCTCAATCTGGAAGGAACATTTTGTCTTTTTTTTTTTTTTTTTTTTTTTTTTTTGTTCTCACTTGTATGATGCTTACTCAGAGCTACATCTCAAGCATAAAAAGTTTAATAACAGAAAAAGTAGCATTTGATATATTCTTAAATACATCAGCTAAGTTGGTTGAGGTCAAACAGCTCCTATGCTCTATCTTTTATTTTTTCAACTAGCCTTCTGCTAGGTAAATATAGGTGTAAGGGAAACAAGACATATGTTCATACTATCAATGTGTGAGAGTGTTGGTATGAGTGGCATATAAATACATGTATGTTTCAATATGTAAACCCTGATTGGTTTTTCCCGGAGACAGCAGGGTAAATTGTAACGGGATTACTAAAAGAATAAAACTCCCACACACCTAAAAAAAAAAAAAAAAAAAAAAAAAAAAAAAAGTATGAACAACATTGGGTGAGTAAAGTTTAAGTGACCCCATGGAAGTATGAGCAACATCAAGTCATGAGTAAAGTTTAAGCGGCCCCATTGAAGTATGAACAATATTCGGTCAAAAGTAAAGTTTAAGCAACCCCAAAGAAGTATGAACAACATCAGGTCATGAGCAAAGTTTAAGTGACCCCATTGAAGTATGAACAACATAGGGTCATGAGCAAAGTTTAAGTGACCCCATTGCAGTATGAACAACATCAGGTCATGAGCAAAGTTTAAGTGACCACACTGAAGTATGAACAACATCAGGTCATGAGCAAAGTTTAAGTGACCCCATTGCAGTATGAACAACATCAGGTCATGAGCAAAGTTTAAGTGACCACACTGAAGTATGAACAACATCAGGTCATGAGCAAAGTTTAAGTGACTCCACTGAAGTATGAACAACATCAGGTCATGAGCAAAGTTTAAGTGACCCCATTGAAGTATGAACAACATAGGGTCATGAGCAAAGTTTAAGTGACCCCATTGAAGTATGAACAACATAGGGTCATGAGCAAAGTTTAAGTGACCCCATTGCAGTATGAACAACATCAGGTCATGAGCAAAGTTTAAGTGACCCCATTGAAGTATGAACAACATCAGGTCATGAGTAAAGTTTAAGTGACCCCCATTGAAGTATGAACAACATCAGGTCATGAGCAAAGTTTAAGTGACCACACTGAAGTATGAACAACATCAGGTCATGAGCAAAGTTTAAGTGACCCCACTGAAGTATGAACAACATCAGGTCATGAGCAAAGTTTAAGTGACCACACTGAAGTATGAACAACATCAGGTCATGAGCAAAGTTTAAGTGACCCCATTGAAGTATGAACAACATAGGGTCATGAGCAAAGTTTAAGTGACCCCATTGAAGTATGAACAACATCAGGTTATGAGCAAAGTTTAAGTGACCCCATTGAAGTATGAACAACATCAGGTCATGAGTAAAGTTTAAGTGACCCCATTGAAGTATGAACAACATCAGGTCATGAGCAAAGTTTAAGTGACCCCATTGAAGTATGAACAACATCGGGTCACAAGCAAAGTTTAAGTGACCCCATTGAAGTATGAACAACATCAGGTCATGAGCAAAGTTTAAGTGACCCAACTAAAGTATGAACAACATCAGGTCATGAGCAAAGTTTAAGCAACCCCACTAAAGTATGAACAACATCAGGTCATGAGCAAAGTTTAAAGGACCCCATTGAAGTATGAACACGATTGGATCATGAGCAAAGTTTAAGTGACCCCATTGAAGTATGAACAACATCAGGTCATGAGTAAATATTAAACTACCCAATTGAAGTATGAACAACATCGGGTCATGAGTAATGTTTAAGTGACCCATTGAAGTATGAACAACATCGGGTCATGAATAAAGTTTAAGCGACCCCATTGAAGTATGATCAACATCGGGTCAAAAGTTAGTAAAGTTTAAGCAACCCCACTGAAGTATGAACAACATCAGGTCATGAGCAAGGTTTAAGTGACCCCACTGAAGTATGAACAACACTGGGTCACAAGCAAAGTCATTGGCACCATTGAAGTATGAACAACATTGGGTCATGAGCTAAGTTTAAGTGACCCCATTGAAGTATGAATAACATCAGGTCATGAGCAAAGTTTAAGCGACTCCATTGAAGTATGAACAACATTGGGTCACAAGCAAAGTCATGAGCACCATTGAAGTATGAACAGCATTGGGTCATGAGCAAAGTTTAAGTGACCCCATTGAAGTATGAACAACATCACGTCATGAGCAAAGTTTAAGTGACCCCATTGAAGTATGAACAACATAGGGTCATGAGCAAAGTTTAAGTGACCCCATTGAAGTATGAGCAACATCAAGTCATGAGTAAAGTTTAAGCGGCCCCATTGAAGTATGAACAATATTCGGTCAAAAGTAAAGTTTAAGCAACCCCAAAGAAGTATGAACAACATCAGGTCATGAGCAAAGTTTTAGTGACCCCATTGAAGTATGAACAACATAGGGTCATGAGCAAAGTTTAAGTGACCCCACTGAAGTATGAACAACATCAGGTCATGAGCAAAGTTTAAGTGACCCCATTGAAGTATGAACAACATCAGGTCATGAGCAAAGTTTAAGTGACCCCACTGAAGTATGAACAACATCAGGTCATGAGCAAAGTTTAAGTGACCCCATTGAAGTATGAACAACATCGGGTCATGAGCAAAGTTTAAGTGACCCCATTGAAGTATGAACAACATAAGGTCATGAGCAAAGTTTAAGTGACCCCACTGAAGTATGAACAACATCAGGTCATGAGCAAAGTTTAAGTGACCCCATTGAAGTATGAACAACATAGGGTCATGAGCAAAGTTTAAGTGACCCCACTGAAGTATGAACAACATCAGGTCATGAGCAAAGTTTAAGTGACCCCATTGCAGTATGAACAACATCAGGTCATGAGCAAAGTTTAAGTGACCCCATTGAAGTATGAACAACATCGGGTCACAAGCAAAGTTTAAGTGACCCCATTGAAGTATGAACAACATCAGGTCATGAGCAAAGTTTAAGTGACCACACTGAAGTATGAACAACATCGGGTCACAAGCAAAGTTTAAGTGACCCCATTGAAGTATGAACAACATCAGGTCATGAGCAAAGTTTAAGTGACCCCATTGAAGTATGAACAACATCAGGTCATGAGCAAAGTTTAAGTGACCACACTGAAGTATGAACAACATCGGGTCACAAGCAAAGTTTAAGTGACCCCATTGAAGTATGAACAACATCAGGTCATGAGTAAAGTTTAAGTGACCCCACTGAAGTATGAACAACATAGGGTCATGAGCAAAGTTTAAGTGACCCCATTGAAGTATGAACAGCATTGGGTCATGAGCAAAGTTTAAGTGACCCCATTGAAGTATGAACAACATCAGGTCATGAGCAAAGTTTAAGTGACCCCATTGAAGTATGAACAACATAGGGTCATGAGCAAAGTTTAAGTGACCCCACTGAAGTATGAACAACATCAGGTCATGAGCAAAGTTTAAGTGACCACACTGAAGTATGAACAACATCAGGTCATGAGCAAAGTTTATTTGTTTGTTTTGTTTGATTTGAGGTTTAACATCCCAGTCAACACTGTAAAGGTCATTTTGGAGACGTTGCTTCCAATTTTGTGAGACTTTTACTCGACATTGAGATGAAATGAAATCTCAAGCCCTGTCGCCAAATGAAACCAATATGGTTTATAAGCATGGATGGTCCGCCTCGCACCGCGGTTCCTGGACAGGCTTAGATCCTCTAAGCGGTTTACCAGTACTAGTGTGCGGGCTGGATTCAGCTCTGCATGGAAGCATCATGCAGCCCATATATTTCTTCAAGCCCCTATGGCCGGGGGCCGGAGCAAAGTTTAAGTGACCCCATAGAAGTATGGACAACATCGGGTCATGAGCATAAACCTTGCAACAAAGTTTTCTTTGTGATTTTGGGTTTACAGCCCTTTCAACACTACTTCACTTATATCAAGCAAATTATTAATCAGAAGAGGGGGAAAACCGGAGTACCCAGAGAAAACCAATTTGACCTGTTGTTGCAGAACTTAGCGTCTCAAAGATGACCTAAGCAGGGCGTGTTTTGTTTCTGTTGAGATTTTATGTCTCAGTCAACACTATTTTACTAATGAGCAAGACCTGAAGCCACAGTAGTGAGAGGCCAAATGTTTAGGAGTCAATGCTCTTAACCAGAGACCACAGAGGCATGTCTTGAAAGAGTTTCTTAAAATGAACTGCTTTATGTGGTGTAATTTCAAAGCAGATTCTATCTTGACCTTATTTGTATCAGGTCAAAGAAAGCTCAGACTCTCTGTTTATAAAGCAATAAGCCACAAATTAAATTAAACTTTGTTTGTAAAGCCTGGCTGGACTGTTACCAAATCAATAAACTCATCCCAACTTAATAAAAAATTGAACAAACATTAAACTCTAATAAGTTAGGTCAATGACAGGAAAATAAAACTATAAAATCTTCCATTTATTGCAAATAAAAAGTCTGACCAGGGTCTACACTGTTCACAAGTCAATGCATTTTCCAGCTATCTTTTATTTAATCCTTGATCTGCTGACTGACTGACTGACTATGTTGGGGTTTAACGACATGTCAACCCTTGTGGGTCATTTTGTGTCATCTCCCAGAGAAAGAGAGAAGAGACAGAAGATATACAGTAAAATTCCTATATTAAGACCACCTTTGGGGCTGTTCAAAAATGGTCTTTAAGACCACTTTTGAACAGTCCAAAAGGAGACCACCTTTGGGCCTGTTCAAAAGTGGTCTTTAAGACCACTATTGAACAGTCCAAAAGGTGGTCTCAGACCAGAGGACACTGCATGCAGAAAACACAAGGAAAGAATAACTGAAACTTTCTAACCTTAATTTTTGGTGGTCTTAATAATGGAATTGCAAGACCCGCAGAAAAAGCGACCGACTGAAGTCGGTTGATTTCTAAGAGTGCCCTAAAATCACCGTGTCATTCTGTCAGTCTGTCTGTCCGTCCGTAACCCGTTTGCGAAAATTGGTGATAGTGACTTAACCGCTTGGAATATTTAAACAATTTTTGGCACACTGATAGATATCAATGAGATCTAACCAATGAACTTGCGAAATATTACATTCCATTTGGTATAGCCTCGCCGAGGCGAAAAATGTGAAAATTTTCGTGCAAATTTTGAACTGCTTCTCCTCGGAAACCGTTGGGCTGATTAAAGTCAAATTTCATATGTAGCCTCTATGGGGTGGGGGAAACCAAAATTTGCTCATGGGGTCCAGGTCACATGACCAAAATGGCCCCCAAGCCATATATGGTCTGTCTGTCCGTCCGTAACCCGTTTGTGAAAATTGGTGATAGTGACTTAACCGCTTGGAATATTTAAACAATTTTTGGCATACTGATAGATATCAATGAGATCTAACCAATGAACTTGCGAAATATTACATTCCATTTAGTACAGCCTCGCTGAGGCGAAAAAAGTGAAAATTTTCGAACTGCTTCTCCTCGGAAACCGTTGGGCCGATTGAAGTCAAAGTTCAAATGGAGCCTCTATGGGATGGGGGAAACCAAAATTTGCTCATGGGGTCCAGGTCACATGACCAAAATGGCCGCCAAGCCATATATGGTAAAAACCCTTCAACAAGAGGGCAATGATGGCCCTTGATCGCTCACCTGATCCATAGGGTATCAAGTGGGCCCCTGGGAGAGCCATTATTGGCCCCGGGCTAAAATATGATTAATCTTGGTAGTGGTCTAAAAGGTGAAGCTTCATACCAAATATCAAAGAATGGAGACGTCTGGTTTCAGACAAGATTTTTAAACGTTTTCCTTATATAAGTCTATATATAAACCTTGGGGTCCCCGGGGCGGGCCATTTTTACCCCCAGGGCTATAATTTGAACCATCTTGGTAGAAATCCACAAGACAAAGATTCATACCAAATATCAAAGACCTTGGCCTTCTGCTTTAAGACAAGAAGATTTTCAAAGGTTTTCATTGCCTTGACTTCTATTTCCTAGGGCTATAATTTGAACAATTTAGATGAAGCTTCACACCAAATATCAAAGACCTGGGCCTTGCAGTTTCAGAGTAGAAGATTTTTTTTTAAATTTCCCTATATAAGTCAATATAAAAACGAAGGGCCCCTGGGCGGGGGCATTTTTGACCCAAGGGCTATGATTTGAACAATCTTGGTAGAAGTCAACTAGATGAAGCTACACACCAATTCAAAGAACTGGGCCATCAGGTTTTGGAGAAGAAGATTTTTAAAGATTTTCCCTGTATAAGCCAATGTAAAACCAAAGGGCCTGCAGGTGGGGGCATTTTTTGCCCTAGGCCTATAATTTGTACAATCTTGATAGAGGTCCACTAGATGAAGCTTCACACCAAATATCAAAGAACTGGGCCTTGCAGAGAAGAAGATTTTAAAAATTTTCCCTATATAAGTCTATGTAAAACCAAAGGCCCCCGGAGCGGGTGCATTTTTGGCCCCAGGGCTACAATTTGAACAATCTTGGTAAAGGTCCACTAGATGAAGCTTCACACCAAATATCAAAGCACTGGGCCTTGTGGTTTCAGAGAAGAAGATTGTTAAAGATTTTCCTTACAAAGTCTATGTAAAAGCAAAGGCCCTCGGGGCGGGGGCATTTTTGGCCCCAGTGCTATAATTTGAACAATCTTGGTATAGGTCCACTAGATGAAGCTTCACACCAAATATCAAAGAACTGGGCCTTGTGGTTTCAGAGAAGAAGATTTTTAAAGATTTTCCCTAAATCAGTTTATGTAAAACCAAAGGCCCCAGGGGCGAGGGCATTTTTGGCCCCAGGGCAATAATTTGAACAATCTTGGTATAGGTCAACTAAATGAAGCTTCATACCAAATATCAAAGACCTGGGCCTTGTGGTTTCAGAGAAGAAGATTTTTAAATATTTTCCCTATATAAGCCTATGTAAAACCAAAGGGCCCCGGGGCGGGGGCATTTTAGGCCCTAGGGCTATAATTTGAACAATCTTGATTGAGGTCCACTAGATGAAGCTTCACACCAAATATCAAAGACTTGAGCCTTGTGGTTTCAGAGAAGAAGATTTTTAAAGATTTTCCCTATAAAAGTCTATGTAAAACCAAAGGCCCCCGGGGCGGGGGCATTTTTGGCCCCAGGGCTATAATTTGATAACATGGTAGAGGTCCACTAGATGCAGCTTCATACCAAATATCAAAGACCTGGGCCTTGTGGTTTCAGAGAAGAAGATTTTTAAAGATTTTCCCTATATAAGCCTATGTAAAACCAAAGGCCTTCGGGGCAGGGGCATTTTTGGCCCCAGGGCTATAATTTGAACAATCTTGATAGAGGTTCACTAGATGAAGCTTCACACCAAATATCAAAGACTTGGGCCTTGTGGTTTCAGAGAAGAAGATTTTTAAAGATTTTCCCTATATAAGCCTATGTAAAACCAAAGGCCCCCAGGGCGGGGGCATTTTTGGCCCCAGGGCTACAATTTGAACAATCTTGGTAGAGGTCCACTAGATGAAGCTTCATACCAAATATCAAAGACCTGGGCCTTGCGGTTTCAGAGAAGAAGATTTTTAAAGATTTTCAGTAAAAAAAATCTATTTTTAGCTCCTGTGACCTAGATGTGCAACAGACAGGAACCATTTGAACAACTTTGAAAGGGGACCACCTAAGGATCATTCCTGTGAAGTTTGGTCAAAATCCTATCAGTGGCTTAGGAGGAGATGTTGTTTGAAGAAAAAGTTTACGGATGCACGAACGCACGACGGACAAAAAGTGATCCCAAAAGCTCACCTTGTTATGTGACAGGTGAGCTAAAAATAGTCTTCTCCAGACCCACTGGGCAGATTTCCAGGAAACTTGATAAATAGCATCTGGGACGTAGGCCCATCATAAATTGCTAAAATGGTGACCCTGGGTTGACCTTGACCTTCTTTGTGCCTAGGTCAAACTTTGACACATATGCTTTTGTTGGAATATTTAAACAATTTCATTCTGATAGATATCAATGAGATCTAACCAATGAACTTGCGAAATATTACATTCCATTTAGTATAGCCTCGCCGAGGCGAAAAATGTGAAAATTTTCGAACTGCTTCTCCTCGGAAACAGTTCGGCCGATTGAAGTCAAATTTCATATGGAGCCTGTATGGGATGGGGGAAACCAAAATTTGCTCATGGGGTCCAGGTCACTTGACCAAAATGGCCGCCAAGCAATATATGGTAAAAACCCTTCAAAAATAGTCTTCTCCAGAACCACTGGGCAGATTTCCACGAAACTTGATAAATAGCATCTGGGACGTAGGCCCATCATTAATTGCTAAAATGGTGACCCTGGGTTGACCTTGACCTTCTTTGTGCCTAGGTCAAACTTTGACATATATGCTTTTGTTCGAATATTTAAATAATTTTTGGCATACTGATAGATATCAATGAGATCTAACCAATGAACTTGCGAAATATTACATTCCATTTAGTATAGCCTCGCCAAGGGGAAAAATGTGAAAATTTTCAAACTGCTTCTCCTCGGAAACCGTTGGGCCGATTGAAGTCAAATTTCAAATGGAGCCTCTATGGGATGGGGGAAATCAAAATTTGCTCATGGGGTCCAGGTCACATGACCAAAATGGCCGCCAAGCCATATATGGTAAAAACCCTTCAAAAATAGTCTTCTCCAGAACCACTGGGCAGATTTCCACGAAACTTGATAAATAGCATCTGGGACGTAGGCCCATCATTAATTGCTAAAATGGTGACCCTGGGTTGACCTTGACCTTCTTTGTGCCTAGGTCAAACTTTGACACATATGCTTTTGTATTGGAAAAGTGAGAATGCATTTTATCCTGCAAACGATTCAGAATACAGTACTAAAGTATAAGATATATTTTTGCTCCTTACGATAAGGCGCATTTATTGGGGGAACCGTTTTAGGTCCAGGTTACATGACCAAAATGGCGGCCGTACCCATATATGGTAACACTCATAAAGCTAAAAGCATCCGGCGGGTCGTGCACTTCAGCTGAAGCACTGGTTTTACTGTAGTAGAGAAGATGAAAGTGAGGGAAAAGGGAGAGAGAGAAATGAATGGAAGTGCAGAAACGGAAGAAATAACAACATCCCTCCTCTACTTGCACTTGCTGCAAGGACAGCAGGCCTTGTCCAACTGTAAGCCAATATCAGTTGGAGGCCCCAGCGGCGCAAGATACATAGTACCCTCCCTCACCCAACTACCTTACCTTCTTGATCTGCTGAACCAATACATGCTCTAACTTTGCAAATATTTAAATCCAGATCAGATGGCTTCAGGAGAAGCCATCCAAATTTGTCATTCAGTTTGTAAATTGGACTGAATAAATTACATCAAATTATCTGATTGGCTGAAAGTCAGAAATGGGAGTGGCTAAATTAATTTATTCAGCAGGACAAAGTTTATCAGAGATTAAGAGGTATCAGCTTTTCATAAAATATCTAAGGAGACTGGTTACACATATTTTCCAGTAGTTTTAAAAGGGAGACAACTTTCAAGACGTCCAGTTAACCCAGCCCCCATGAAAATGGCATCTACTGCTAAAGGAGTTTCCTTAAGCAGTAGATCCCTGTGTATAGGTAAGACAACATTATTTTGACTTGTCTCTTGTGAAGGTGTATCATTTAGTCTTAAAAAAATTTTATTTTTGGTTTTGGTTTTAAGGCCCTTTCTAGATTATTCACTCATATCAAGCCACCTTAAATAGTTTTAATAGAAATGGTGATATGTGTGGCAAGATTTGATCTGATTTGGATTTTTTTTTACAGCCCTTTCAAGATTATTTCACTTATTTCGAGCAGATCATTAATCAGAGGTGGGCAAAAACCAAAGAACCCAGAGAAAAAAAAATCACCTGACCTTTCTTTGCATAACTTGGGATAACGAAATTAATGGCCCAACCAACAGTATTAAAGTCACACCATGCTGGCCTGTTTACCTATACACACTTTCCTGGGCAGGTTTATACCTTCAAAGTAGTTAACCAGTTTTGTGCAAATTATTTCTCCAGAAACTGACAACAGCCCTTCTTGAATCAGTGAAAGGAGAGAATGATCGTAGAAAATTGTCAATCTTCTCAAAAGAATGTAGAAGTATCCAGCAGAGTTTGAACCCACCACCACCTGATCACCAGTCAGATGAGCCTCAAATTAGGCAACTGTGGCTGGCAATGTGCTTTACTAATTGTGGTGGATAAAATAACTTTATCATATGACATTGTTGATAAGCAGCGGATAACGTCTTGAAATAAAAATTGTTGGACCACATGTGTAATAACCCTTTGGCAGGATGAAGTAACGTCATGACGACGTCCATGTCAACCATGCATTGTTTGTGGAAAATTTGTCAAATTAAAAGGCGATAAAATCTAATTTAAAGTGGTCATATGATAAAACAGAATCTTACACTTGTGGTCATTTCATATGAAATTTATGAAACTCACCAAAGGTTGGTTTCATAAATTTCGTATGAAATGACTACTTGTGTAAGATCCTCTATGTGCCAAGTGATGAAAACGAATTATAACGCAGCATGCCTATACGAGGGTAGGCTGAAAAGTTCTGAGCCTGACCAAGAAACAGGCATCAAACAGCCATGAAATTTTGTATTCTTAAATCCAAACCTTTATTACTTAATTTGACTCGAATGAGTTCAAGTTTACCTGCAATAACGTAGAAATTCTAGACTTTGAAAATTGATACTAGCATGTTTTTGAGAAAATGGACAAAATCTGGCATCGTGGTGTCATCAAGTACCTCCATAAAAAGGGGTTAGCTCCTAAGGACATTCATGCCGATATGGTTGCTACATTAGGGGATGATGCTCCATCGTATTCAACCTTGAAAAGGTGGGCAGCAAATCTTAAAATGGGCAAGGACAGCCTTGAAGATGATGAGCGGTGTGGACGACCCACAAAGGCAACAACTGAAGAAACCATCAGCCAAGTGCACAGGGCCGTGATGGATGACAGGTGTTTAACTGTGAATCAGTTAGCTAACACTGTTGGCATCTCCCTTGAACGAGTAGAGAACATTCTACACAGTGAATTAGGAATGTCGAAGGTTTCCGCCAGATGGGTGCCACGGCTTTTGACGCCTGACAGAAGTTGACCAGACTGAACCTGTCACAAGCCAACTTGGCTATTTTTGAAGCAGACCAAGATGGTTTTCTTGACCGTTTTGTCACTCAGGATGAGTGTTGGGTTCATCACCTTGAGCCAGAGACCAAAAGACAATCCATGCAATGGAAGCACCCTGGCTCAACCCCTCCAAAGAAGGCAAAGGTCGTCTCCTCTGCAGGAAAGGTGATGGCATCAGTGTTCTGGGATGCCAAGGGTATAATATTCATAGATTACCTTCAAAAGGGCAGAACAATTAATGGGGAGTATTATGCAGATCTGCTAAAACAATTGCGAAAAGCAATGAAGGCTAAACGACCTGGAAAATTGACAAAAGGGGTCTTTTTCCTTCAGGACAATGCGCCTGCTCATAAATCGGTTGTCACAATGGCTGCTGTGCATGACTGTGGCTTCACACTTGTTGATCACCCTCTGTATTCACCTGATCGAGCTCCATCAGATTATTTCCTGTTTCCAAACATGAAAAACCACTTGGCTGGGCAGCATTATCGGTCAGACGAGGAGGTGATAGCTGCTGTGGAGGAGCTTTTCAGGGACCAAGATGAGACCTTCTATACTACTGGGATCCAAGGACTCAAGCATCGCTGGAGGAAGTGTGTGGACAGGAAGGGAGACCATGTTGAAAAATAAGGCATTTTCAGCATGGACAAATCATTGGAGCTTGGTCAGGCTTAGAACTTTTCAGCCTACCCTCATATATTCAATGGAAAGGTGGAGATTAGATCTGCAGCAAATTCCAAGGTGGAAGTACATGACAAATGACATCATAGCTGGGCCCCTAACATTTAAAACTTAGGGACCCAGCCAATAGGTTAGCGGCCCATGCTTAAAAATTTGAATATGATAAAAATTAACAATTTTCTAATAAGTGGTTTTCTTTTTCTCTCTGCTGGTTTGCTAACTCGCAAAACAAAATGTCACCTTTTTACCACAAAATGATAAAACCATCTCAGAGAGGAAACGAAGTAGATTTTATTTAGATCCATTACGATAACACACCTGTGCAGCATAGTACATTTTTCCACATCTCCAAAATGGCTACTTTTCCTATGAAATTCCGTAATATTTTTCTAATTTATACTGCAAACATAGGTTGTGGGTACTCGTTAGAACTGCCTCATTGAGGCTGTTCTAACGAGTACCCACAACCTATGTCTTGGAGCAAAAATAAAAAAAACTAGAGCTATCACTAAAGGTGATGAATACCCCCACAAAAACTGCCTTGATAGTACAACAGCGCCATTTTGCAATTTTTTCACTTGAAAGGGGCCATAACTATGTCGGAAATTGACGAATTGTAGTGGAAATCGAACTTGACCTGTATTTTATGATGTTACATCAGTGTTCCAAAAATTATTAAAATCGGTGAAGCGCTTTTTGAGTTATCGTCTGGAAACCAAGTCAACAGACCGACCGACTGACCGACAAGCTCACTCCTATATACCCCCCCAAATTTCATGTGTGGGGGTATAATAATTTATACCCCCATACACCCCAGATTTCTCTATAAAAAGTGGGGTTTAGGTGGGGTGTTCATTTCACAGACTTGTTCACGTGATGGCAGTGTTCAATCTAGGATTTGGGGTTTGGGGGCCCTCTGGGCCCACAGGCCTTGGAAAAGGGGGCCATTCGGAAATTTAGGGGGCCCTTAAATTATACTACATAAAGTTGCCAGATTTATCTTTAGGTTTTGGCTGCATGATAAAAATGGACATAAAACAAGTTAAACATCACAGACAAAATCTATTCTGTTAGTCTATCTATCCATCTTCTAATACTGAGTTGGTCACATATGCTCATTACCTCTGTTAACCAGTACAAAGCCATTTGGATAAAGTGTCTTGCTGAAGGGTTAAATAGATGTTTTATTTAGAATGAATGCCATTAAATTTATTTCTGGAAGAGAAGAACTCTATAATAAATAGAGCCGGCCTCGGTATTTCGGTCCGGTATTTAGCGTAAGCCGCACGGCGCACACTCATACGGCGTAAGCCGCCCGGCGCATACAAGTATACCGAACATGGCCGCATCGCCGGTAAACAAAACATCG
This sequence comes from Lucinisca nassula, assembly GCA_963580285.1. Lineage (NCBI taxonomy): Eukaryota > Metazoa > Mollusca > Bivalvia > Lucinida > Lucinidae > Lucinisca > Lucinisca nassula. The sequence continues at coordinate 108,751,357 of OY757018.1, read as the reverse complement.
ATTGGGGTTTGAAAAATAAGAATTGTTACTAGTTAAAAAGATAAAACAAAACGTTTTTTCTGAGTTATTTTGATTGGGCAACATGCGGTTTGTGTTAAAACTCAATAATACGCACTAGGCAGCCGAAAAATCACGAGAAAATCGCAAAAATGGACACTAGAAGAAACAGTCACAAATTCTACAGTTGCGCCCAACGGGCCCATTGAATGATCTCTAGTGCGCCCCTCATGTAAAAAACGGGCCCAGGGCGCAATGGCGCAGCCTAGATTGAACACTGGATGGTCACCATTTTGGAAGGGAGGAAACTCATTAAAGGTAAAATCCAGGACAATTTATAATATGGAATACCGAGTACGTGTAAAACACGGTACCTTTCGTAAACAGCATAACAAAGTTGTACTGTCCTTGGAAAGCGACAAGAAGTGCAAGGATTTACACACAAATCACATGACAGTAACAATTCAGGTGGAAATTGCATATGGGAGATGGGTCGCTTTACCCAGTTGATGGTAATAGAAGTGCTCATTTTCAAAAGACCAAAACTGCCTTGCAAAGTCAGACCGAGGTTATGGCTTTTATTTTGATCAATATAGACACTTTATTTCCACTTTATATTTGCAAATGGAGAATTGAAAAACAGGCTGAGGATTTTATAAACAATCAATTAGGTAAACATGTCCAATGTGAAATAATGGCGTCCATCAGGGTGTCAGAAATGACAAATATTAGGTAAAAATTGTAATATCTTTCTTATTTCTGCTTTCAACATCGATTGTGGGCACTCATTAGAGTACCCACAATCTATGTTTTTGAGCAAAAATAAGGCAGATAATGTATACCCCCTTAAAACCCACTTTTCTCTTATATAAAGTGGGGTTTAGATGGGTCTTCGATTCCTATGATCATCCAGAAAATCATGGTCACCAGGGCAGCTGTCTGAATTTTTTAGGGGCCCAGCGGAATTTTCACTCACATTGGGCAAATAGGCGAGTGCTAATGCTTATCCCTGTCACTTGATTTTTTTATGTTAAACCTTAATTTCGAGCATTTCTTTATTTGTTTGTATTGGAGTTTAACGACCCAGTCAACACAGTTTAGATCATTTTTGAGCCGGTCAGTTTACCTATCCATACTTTTCCTGGCAGGCTTATACATAAGAGGTTAACCAGTACAGTGCCCATTCTTTCGCCAGAAACTGACAACTGCTTTTCTTGAATCAGCGGAAGGGAGAGAATGGCCGTAGAAAAGATTTCATGATCAATCTCAACGAAAGAATGTTGTTGACCCCGGCAGGTATCAAACCCGCGTCCTCCTGATCACCAGTCAGACATGCATCCGAATGCATTACCGAGGCCTAATTTAGAGCATCAAAAGCATTACAAAAGGACATAAATGTACAGACAATAATATTGGTGAGGTTTCTTCTAACAATGGCAAAAGATTGGGAGAATTTGAAGTAAACAACAAAAATTATTGTTGATTTTTAGTATTAGAATCAAAATAGATCATCTATAGTACTGTATGTAACAAGCAAATTCCACAGAGAATTTATGTCCCCCGCCTTATTTTCATTTGTGTTGTTTGTTTGATTTGAGGTTTAACGTCCCCATCAACACTGTAAAGGTCATTTTGGAGATGTTGCTTCCAATTTTATGGGACTTTTACCCGACATTGAGATGAAATGACATCTCAAGCCCTGTCGCCCAATGAAACAAATAGGGTTTATAAGCATGGATGGGCCCACTCGCACCACTTTCCTGGGCATGCTTAGATCCTCTCAGCTGTTTACCAGTACTCGTGTGCGGGTCGGTTTCAGCTCTGCGTGGAAGCATCATGCAGCCCATATATTTCATCAAGACCCCATGGGCGGGGGCCATCATTTGTGTTGTTAAAGTAAGTTCACCAGGTAACCATTGGTATCACTTAATGCGGGTTCGATTCTTACCGGGTTCGGTAACATTCCTTCATAAAGATTGAATGTTCATGAAATCTTTTCTACGGTCATTCTCTCCCTTCAACTGATTCAAGAAGGGCAGTTGTAATTTAAAAAATGTGAAAAAGAAAAGAAAAAAGTCAAGATGCTATAGAAAACACATGCATATCTTCAGACCAGGAATAAAACATCTGTGAAGTTTTTGAAGTATTGGAGTCAAACTGTAATAGGAGCTGCACTCTAAAGTTATCTACTGTGAATTTGGAACCATGCAAAAAAGTGTAAGTAATGAAAAAAAGTAAAAAAAAAAAAAAATTAAGGAATTCTGTAAAAGGCACATGCACATTTTCAGAACATGATCAAAACACCTGTAAAGGTTCTGAAGGATTGGTTTTAAACTGTAGGAGTTGCACTCACACTGTACCTACTACATAAACAGTTTCATATTATAGATGCACAAAAAACACTAAGTTAAAAATGTGAAAAAAGTGAAAAGAATTATTTTAAGATTCTGTAAAAAAACATGCATATCTTCAGACCATAATTCAAGCAACTTTTAAGTTTTGAAAGGATTGGTATTAAACTGTAGGAGGAGTTGCGCTCACAAGGTACCTACTACACTATACTATTTCATAGAATTAATGCATGAAAAAAGTCTAAGTTAAAAATGTGAAAAAAAAAGTGAAAAAACTTAATTAAAGAATTCTGAAAAAAACCATATGCACAACTTCAAACCATGATAAAGACACCTGTAAAATTTCAGAAGGATTGTTATAAAACTGTAGGAGGAGTTGCACTCAAAAGGTACCTATTATGAATTCGGAACCATGCAAAAAAAATTGTCTATTAAAGTTAAAAATGTGAAAAAAAATGAAAACAAGAGGTCCATGATGGACCTAATTCGCTCACCTGAGTCAAGTTGTATTATCTTTTGATGATGTTTTTATTTTTGTCTATGTGCTATTTGTTCAATGTAGCAGAACCATTTAAGAACTTAGGTGGAGATTTTGTAAAATTTTTCTTAAATTCAGTCACTGTGTTCAAAGGATGTGGATTCTCGGCATCAAAAACGCCTCAAGTGTGGAGAAACATGGGACTGAACCCATGAAACTTGGTTTATTAGGCAAGTAGTTTAACCATTTCACCATAGAAGCTTCTAACACTAATTTTCTGGTAACATGAAATTGTGTTAGTTTGCACTGGAGTTTTTGTATTGGAATATAAATGACAATAAGTTTTGTTTTTGGAAATAATGACGTTATATTTTCGAGCATAAACACTTAAGTTCGTTATGAAGTCAGTTTTATTTTGGGAAACAATAGCATATTTCAAAGCACTGACAGCACTGGTGGGCCAATTGTGTCGGAATGTAGGCTAGGAAAATGATCCTGAATTGTGGTATAGACTTTTTACATTTTGTTTATTACTTGTACATTTCTGTACTGTAAGCAAAATGTGTAAATTCCGATTGGACACCACATTCTGCAGCATCTGACTCAAAATTTCCTGTACTGTAAGTAACAAAGTAGACTTTGATCAGACAGAGGCCATATTCTGTGGCATCTGTTCTAGGTCTACACTGTTTTGTCAACCTCAACCGCTAATATGAAAAAATGGCAGAACCTTTTCCAAACAAAGTAGGCCCAAATCAGACAAGTTCTGCAGCATCTGATCTGGGCCTTCACTGTTTGCCAATCCCGGGCTGCCAGTATCCCATTCTAAGTTTTCGGCACAAACTGGGTTAAAACTAGAGAAAGTGCCCAGTGGGGCACGTATACCCCCGACCAGTGCCATCCCCTTTTAGTGGAAATGAAAATTTGTTTGTAGCATTGAACCTTTCCATATAAACTTTCCATTTAGTCCACTGATAATAACTATTGCATTTCAACAAATATAGTATAATTTATCATATCCAAAGATGAAACTGCTTGTCTTTGCTGAATAATAAAAATTCAAAGTTTGTTGCAATTTGGAACAATTTTACCTGGAATGAATAAACATAGAATAGGCTGTAATAGAACATTTGCTGAATTAAAGTAGCTGTATAATGACATAATAAAGCAATGCATTTTTTTAATATTACTTGCATTCACTCACTCTGCATTTCAAGAGAAAATATTATGCAAAATTTAACAGTTCTAGTCGCTGTAGTTTCTAGGATCACAAGGACCAATATATAAGCTGACAAATCTGACAAGGGTCACAGCATAAAGAAAGAAAACTAATAATGAACAGATGGAAAGACAGAAACTATAACCTTTGATATACTTTGTATGCAAGGAGTATAATGAAAACAGTTATCAAGTCCTGTACCATATACTATTATGGGATGTATACATGTGAATTTATTCTAATAAATATTGTTTAAACCAAAACAGTTAACACAAAACTTGGACGTAATCAAAACGTGTTAAGTCCTAATTATTGACCCCTAGCCTATCCCAGGGGCTTGACCCAGGAGCTTAGATATTCCATATAAAGTTAATACTATAGCTATATTCTGTACCAAATATGAAGAGAATCTAACATGAGGTTACAGAGATATAAGCAATCAAAAAGGTTTAACACAAAACTTTGACGTAAAAGTTGACAAACGGACGGACAGCCCACCCAGGCGCTTGACCCAGGGGCTTAGATATTCCATATGAAAGGTAATGCTATAGAGATATCCTTTTCCAAATATGAAGAGAATCTAACATGTGGTTACAGAGATATGAGCAATCAAAAAGGTTTAACACAAAACTTTGACGTAAAGGTTGACGAACGGCGGGACAGACGGAAGTACGAACGAACGAACGAACGAACTAACTAACGAACGAACGAACGAACGAACGGATGGAAACACGAAAACTATATACCCCCTGACATACTTCGTATGTCGGGGGTATAATGATGTAATTTATTCCTATAAATTCACAAACTGAATGTAAGTGTAAATCTTGATCAGATGGCTTCTTTAGAAGCCAAGAAGCCATCAGATCAGAATCTACATTGTTTGAAAGATAAGGTATATCCAGGCTCAGCAGGGCAAGGGTTAATTTGTTTGTTTGTGTTGAGCTTTACATCCATGTCAACACTATTTAGGCATGCCAATACTATATGCCAGCTTGATTCTTTTCTGTGCCTTGGCTCAGAATTCATTTATTAATACTGTAATTAAATCTCTATAAGTGTATCTTGCATCACTGTTGTGTCCAACTGATATTGGCTCACAGTTGGACAAGGCCTACTGTCCTTGCTGCAAGTATGGGTAGAGGGGGAAATGTTATTTCTTCTGTTTCTATATACACTTCCTTCCATTCATTTGCCTCTTCTCCTCTGTCCCTCACTTTCCTCTACTATCTCTCCTACCTCTTTTCTCCGTTTCTCTGAGAGGACACAAAATGACCCACAAGGATCGACGTGTCATTAAACCCAAAACAATCAATCAGTCAAATCTTTAGTTCATAGAGCTGTAGATATGGTGGGTATTTAGTGGTACATTAGCTAAAGTCTCCCTTATTTTTCGATAAAAATGTATGGTGTGTATATTTATTAAGAGCAAGGTGGTTCTAATAAATACCCACAACATATGTTTTATTGAGAAGGAAAATTATCCTTAAACTATCAACATATACCCACCTTATCTACATCACTCCATCCAAAATAAAGATTTTGGTGCTGATTCTGTATACTGCAGCGCAGATCCTTAAGCCACCTATATTATTTTCAAGAGCCTAGTAGTTATCTAGCCCATGTTTGCAGCTCTGTTTATAACTACAGTCGAACTTCAATGGCTCGAACACCTTTGGGACCATGAAAATCTGTTCGAGGCAGAGGTAGTTCGAGCCACTGAGGGCTAATGCCAGGAGGCATAACGACATACTTAAGGACATCTTTTTCTGTGTTCTGTAATGAAAAATGTATGGTGTGTGTACTCATTAGAATCGCCTCATCGAGGCGATTCTAATGAGTACACACAGCATACATTTGCAAGATAAAAGACTAAAATCTCCTTAAATATCCCCCAATATTTCTTATGTAGAGGATTTCTTAAAGGGGCTCAAGAATGGGTTCGACACATCCATGGTAAACGAGCCATCAGTGTTCGAGGCATCGAAGTTCTACTGTAGGTCAAGCACCTGGGTCCTAACCTCTAAGTGACTTCTATTATACAATGAGAGCCAGAGTCACTGCACAATTTAATATGTATACCTTCTGGCATAACAATATTGGTCACTTTACAGTTTGTTTTGAGTCCTACTGATTCATACCATATTATGCAAGCAGTGACATAGCTATGTATAAAAGTCTATCTTCAACTGCCTGTTGATATTTTGACAGGTCTAAAACCTTGTTGTTTTTATATAAATGTACAATTTCAAAGAGTGATTAAGATGTTTCTGTTTAACCCTTCAGAATTATCTTCTGCTTTGTGTTGGCTGGATACTTTAAAGTCATTATTGCAAACAGTGTGGATCCAGATCAGACTGGTCCTCTTATGCCCTTTTTGTTTAAATTGAGATTTAACATCCCAGTCAACACTATAAAGGTCATTTTGAAGATGTTGTATCCAATTTTGTAGGAATTTTAACCAGTACTGAGAAGACGTCTCAAGCCCTGCCACCCAATGAAACCAATATAGTTCATGTGCATAGATGGTCCAAATTGCACCACCTTGCCTGGGCAGGCTAGACCTAAAATAATAATATCCAACAGCCATTGTGTTCAGCAAGGGAAACCATTTTAGCAGCTTTGGTAAAAGGTCACCCAAGGAACATTTCAGTAAAATTATTTCGAAATCTATCCACTGGCCTAGGAGAAAAGTATGGCAGCCATTTTGTTCAGCAAAGCAGAACCGTTTTAGCAATTTTGGTAGAGGGTCAGCCAAGGACTGTCTCTGTGAAATTATTTCGAGTGAGTGAGTTTTAGTTTTACGTCCCACCAACAGCTAAGGTCATACGGAGATGGGACCTCGGTTTAAAGACTCATCCGAAAGTCTGGAGAAGCCCGGGATCGATCCTGCGATCCCTGGTTTACAAGGCGAGTAGCGTTACCACTGCACCACGGAGGCTTCTGAAATTATTTCGAAATCAGGCCATTGGCCTAGGAGGAGATGTCGTTTAAAGGTTTTTCTATTTTTAGCTCTGGTGGCCGTTTTGTTCAGTGGAGTAGAACCATTTTAGCAATTTTGGTAGAGGGTCACCCGAGGAAAATTTCTGTAAAATGATTTTGAAATCGTCCCATTGGCTTAGGAGCAGATATCGTTTAAAGGTTCTTCTTTTTTTATATCTGGTGGCCATTTTGTTCTGCAGAGCAAAAACATTTCAGCAATTTTGGTAGAGGGTCACCCAAGGAACATTTCTGTGAAATTATTTTGAAATCAGAACATTGGCCTAGGAGGAGATGCCGTTTAAATGTTTTTCTATTTTTAGCTCTGGTGGCCATTTTGTTCAGCAAAACGAAACCGTTTTAGCAATTTTGGTAGAGGGTCAGACAAGGACCCTCTCTTTGAAATTATTTTGAAATCGGGCCATTGGCCTAGGAGGAGATGTGATTTAAAGGTTTTTCTATTTTTAGCTCTGGCGGCCATTTTGTTCAGCCATGCAGAACCATTTTAGCAATTTTGGTAGAGGGTCAACCGAGGAACATTTCTGTGAAATGATTTTGAAATCCGGCCATTGCCTTAGGAGGAGATATCGTTTTAAGGTTTTTCTATTTTTAGATGTGGTGGCCATTTTGTTCAGCAGAGCGGAACCATTTTAGCAATTTTGGTTGAGGGTCACCTAAAGAACATTTCTGTGAAATTATTTTGAAATCGGGACATTGGCCTAGGAGGAGATGTCGTTTAAAGGTTTTTCTATTTTTAGCTCTGGCAGCCATTTTAATCAGCGGAGCAGAACCATTTTAGCAATTTTGATAGAGGGTCACCAGAGAAACAGTTCTGTGAAATGATTTTGAAATCCGGCCATTTGCCTAGGAGGAGATGTCATTTTAAGAAATTGTTGACGGACGGACAGACGGACAGACGACGGACACAAAGCGATCACAATAGCTCACCTTGAGCACTTCGTGCTCAGGTGAGCTAAAAATTAAATAAAGAATTCTAAAAAAAGCTTATGCACTTCAAACCATGATAAAGACACCTGTAAAATTTCAGACGGATCAGTATAAAACTGTAGGAGGAGTTGCGCTCACAAGGTACCTACTATGAATTTGGAACCATGCAAAAAAAGTCTGTTAAAAATGTGAGAAAAGTGAAAAAAATTAATTCAAGGATTCTGAAAAAAGCACATGCACAACTTCAAACCATGATAAAGACATCTATAAAATTTCAGAAGGATTGGTTTAAAACTGTAGGAGTTGCGCTCACAAGGTACCTACTACAAGCTCGGAACCACGCACCACCCATCACGTCCCACGGGAAGCCGAATATTATGTCCCCTCGCTTTTCTTCGAAAAGGCGGGGGACAATAAATCAATTTGTCAGTCAGTTGTAAGTAGACAAATTACCCATGCTACACGCTTGTGATTTGATCTACTTTACAACTGACCTCCAACTCAACAATTAGAAGCCTTCGTGTTATAGTGGTTACGCTACTCGCCTTGTAAACCAGGGATCACAGGATCGATCCCGGGTTTCTCAAGACTTTTGGATGGGTCTTTAAACCAAGGTCCCGTCTCCATATGACCTTAGCTTATGATCTAATTCTTAAATCAAGAATTCACAACAAAATATAACAGAATTTAGAAATAATCTTGGATTCATTCCTTTTACCTTAACTGGTGACTGGCCACACTTGTTGAATTCATACATGATGCGTAGAAATTTCTCGTACTTGTCCAAATCCTCCTTCAAAGCTTTCTTCACTTTCAGGAGGTAAGCCTGGGCAAATGCTGTGTCTCTCTCATCACGCTGTAATGTAAGAGTATACAAAATCTATAACTAAAATTCGGAATATATCCCAACCTGTCTCTAACACTAATATTAGGGTCTAAAGCAGAAACTGTATTTGTTAAACAACAGTGTTATATGCAAAGAATCAGCAGAAGGGAGAGAACAACCATGTTGGAGTGACAGGAGAAAATCTCTAGGGGGTTCAAGAATAAGTTTACCATAACAACTGACCTCCAAATTGTGATTTATTACTCAACAGATCATTCCTAAAAGTGATTTATTTCTTAAATATCATCATTGACAGCAATGCATTCCATGCCAGTAACTATGTGTTATTCCAGGCCAGTAACTATGTGTTATTCCAGGCCAGTAACTATGTGTTATTCCAGGCCAGTAACTATGTGTTATTCCAGGCCAGTAACTATGTGTTATACCAGGCCAGTAACTATGTGTTATTCCAGGCCAGTGACTATGTGTACCCAAATAATATTACATAATGCAATTAACTACAGTGAAACTTTGATAATCTCCAAACTGTGATTTTTTCTGTAAAACTTTCTGTAACTAAATAACATTACATAATGCAATTAACTACAGTGAAACATTGATAACCTCCAAACTGTGATTTTTCCTCAACAAAAAACTGCAAAAGCCGGTCTGGTTTTTAAACATCATCATGGACAACAACACATTCCATGCCAGTAACTATGTGTTATTTCAGTCCAGTAACTACGTGTTATAGATGACTTTCTGTTGCCAAATAAATTACATAACCATTAAGGACAGTGTAACTTTGATAACTCTAACACAGATGGCTCGTTTACAATGGCTAATTCAAACTCGTTTTCCAGTCCCTAGTGAATTCTTTACATACCTCCAGATATGCTTGTATTTAGGATAGTTTATAAAGATTTTTCTAATTTTATCATGGAAAACAATGTTGTGTTTATTCATTAGAATCGCCTCAATGAGGCGATTCTAATGAATACACTCAACGTTCTTTTATTTTATAAAAGACCAAAAAGATATCTTTAAGGCATTAAGGCATCCCTATTTCATGACCTGATGTCAAAAGTTTTACAAAAGGACATAAATGTATGTGATACAGTCAATAATCTTGGTGGGATTTCTTCTAACAATGGCGAACGCTTTGGAGAATTTGAAGGAAACAACATAATTGTCAAGTTTTAGTGAGTTTGAAAAGAAATAGATCAGCTCTAGCATTTTATTTGTTGGGTAATAAATCACAGATTGTTGGTCAGCTGTAATTAGACAAATCACTTGCACTATGCGCTCGTGATTTAATATACCTTACAAATGACCTTAAAGGGTTCTGGAAATGGATTCTTTTTTCTTTTCCCTGGATTCTGTTTATCATTTTATATCTTGTCTCTGTAAAAGTAGCTCTGATAAAATCTGCACTTTTGAGTAAACTCAAATAATTCTCTCTGGGCAGTAAATCTGATAGCAATCGCTGAAACTCGGAATCAACCAGCTGTCTGACGTCATGCTAGAAAGTTATTTATCAGCTGTTTGTACAAGTAATGGTGATTTCTTGTGTAACACAAACTTGGAAATATAAATTTAGGAAATCTTTATCCTACCTGTAGTATTAACCCATTTTGTACCGGAAACCCCAAAACGGGTGCACTTGCAAACAGTGCAGGACCAGATCAGATGTTGATCAGGGCCTACACTGTTTGCAAAAGGTTCAGCCATTTTCCAAACAAATTTTGAAGAAGACATCAACTGACACCCCTGAATTTCGAAATGGACTCCTGCCATATATAAGGAGGAAGATTCCATTTGGTACAAAAAGGGTTAAAGACTAGTTGTTTTCTTTTGTAACAATTTTGAATATGGTGTATTGTGCAGCATTTGGATGCAACAGTAAATTAGTTAAAGGATGTGGTATTCATTTTGTTTTCAATTTCCTAAAGATGAAAAGAGATGACGGAACTGGATTCATTATTGCAAAAGCACAGACTTTACAGAAGCTTCTGTCTCTAGTACTTTATGTGCTAAATACTTTAGTAGTGAACAGTATGAAACTTGCCCAGAATGGTTACACAAATGCAAGACAAAAAATTGAAATCTGATGCGATTCTGGACATTGAAATACTAAGGGCACAAACTGGAAAGAGAGCTTCAAACCAAAAACTGAACATATGAAAAAAGGAGACAAGCAGGAGGAGTACATTTACTTGTACTTGCATGTCAAAAGCAAAGGTTTGCCTGAACTTCCCACAGAATTGTCTATATTAGCATAATAAATAAATAAATAAATAAATAAATAAAACCTTGCAAGAAAGAATATATATAGTGATAACTGAATGCTAATTGTCTTTTTCCATAGAAACTGTTGTGGGTATTCAGTAGAACCATCTCATTGAGGCGGATCTAATGAGTACCCACATTCTGCATATAAAACGTGTTGTTGATATTCATAAGAACACCACAGGTACTCATTAGGATTTATTACTCAACAAATCATTCCTAAAGCTGACCTATTTCTTAAATATCATCATGGAGAGCAACACATTCCAGGCCTTTAACTATGTGTTATGCAACATGACTTCCTGTAGCCAAATAACATTACATAACCATTAACTACAGTAAAACTTTGCAAACGTTAATTACACAGATGGCTTGTTTACCATGGCAAATTCAAACTCATTTTCATTCTTCACACAGCTCCTGATATCTGTTTGCTTGTTTCAGACATGTTAAGTCTCCCGAAAATCGCGGGAGACTCCCGAAAAAATAGCTTTTCTCACGCCTCACGAAATCAGGAAAAATCTCCCGGAAAAATGAAAAACCGTTTTGCGCAAATTTTTGAAAAGCTGCGCTTGTATTTTCTTGTGTGCAAACCAGCGGAAAAATCCGAGTTAATCCGAGAGTAAAACTGATAATAATTAATGCACTGTCCAGTTTTATTGGGGATTAAAACACACCTGCCGATGGGCATTAACAAATGAAACAGTCGTTTCTTGAAGTGATTGCAATTATGAAAGTAAATCATAATTGTTAATTGCCTTCAACCAACGGACCATGTTAGTTAACCGAATCATGTTATAAACGCCGACCGTATTTGTCACGGACCGGAATATTCTATAATTACACTGTAAACACAAGCCCCCGGTGCGCTCGATAAGCCTACAATCTTCTGAGTGACAATGTGTGAAAATAAAATTAAGTTATGGCTCTAATTTGCATTTAACCCCCAATCATAAAATTTAATCCAAAATCGGTGTGAAAATGATGTAATCGCTCCTAAGATGTTTAGCTACATCTAACGGTAGATGTATGCATCTACTGTCTCGTGCATGGTTATGTTTTGGCGCCAAAATAGCAGATGCTTGGCGGGAAAATTCGAACGCTTTAATGTGTGTAAACACATCTGTATGCTGTTATAGGTGATTGACATGGAGCTTCCCGGGATAAGGCGGGAATTGTGGAAGGCACCGTTCCCATCCAGCTTTATCAACAACCGTTTAGCTATCAAAAATATATTTTTTTTACCGGTTGCAAACATTTTTTATGAAAGAAATACGCCCCATTAAAATAAAATAAAACAATTAAACATTAAATACGTGCGGGGTTGCTGAAAAACGGTAGCCGCTGTTTGTGGACAGTTGATGTTATGGCGATTTTGGTGGTGGAGATCATTGATGTTCACCTTGAACTTGCTTGTTGATCGGGTGTGAAAGTTTTGGATGAAGGGGTCCTCGTCTTGTGACCGGATCATTCAATTTTAAACTAATCTGCATTCTTTATTCTCTTTTCTCGCTAACCTGACACTTTTGATCTTTTGAGTATATCGGCTGCAGCTTGTGTTACTCATGCGTGTCAAGTTTATATAACTATCAGTATCTTTAATTGCTAATTGGACAAGCTGTTATGACATGTCTGCAATCAATTTGAACTTGAAAAAGTACCGTTAATGACCGTGACACTTACAGTATTATCTACCGTATTTCCGCACTTAAAAATCGGAGGGGAATAAAGTTGTTGTGCTCGAAACTTGATCGAAACCTTGGATTATTATGTCTCCCCCGAAAATGTTCTCGGAGAGACATATTGTTTTTCCCCCGGGCGTCTGTCTGTCTGCTGTCCGTCTGTCTGTCTGTCCATCTGTCACACATTCGTGTCCGCTCTATAACTTGGAAACCGTTCGAGCTATCTTCAGGAAACTTCATATAAATATTAATCAGCATTAGATGACATGCAGTGCGCAAGAACTATAACTCTCGCATTTATACTTTTTGAATTATCTCCCTTGGAAGTTTGTCGGTATGTATATATGTATGGGCAAATCGTCCCCGGTCAATAACTTTCTTATTTTCAGATGGATTTTAAAATTACTTGGCAGAAATATTAACAACCATGAGAAGATGTGTGGTGCGCATGAGGCAGGTCGGTACCTAAAAGGTCAAGGTCATACTAAGAAGCCAAAGGTAAAAAAGGGGCCTTTTTTGTGTTTGGTCAATAACTTTCTTATTTTGAGATGGATTTTTAAATCACTTGGCAGAAATGTTAACCAATATAAGACGACATGTTGGGTGCATGTCCCAGGCTGGCATCTCAAAGGTCAAGATCATACTTAGAGGTCAAAGGTAAAAAAAGGGGCCTTTTTTGGGTTTTGTCAATAACTGGCTTATTTTTTTATAGAATTTGAAGTTACTGGGCAAAAATGTTAACTATCATGAGACGATGTGTTGCATGCATGATTCAGTTTGGTAGCTCAAATTTCAAGGTCATACATAGAGGTCAAAGGTCAAAAAGGGGCCTTTTTCGTGTTTGGTCAATAACTTTCTTATTTTTAGATGGATTTTGAAATTGCTTGGCAGAAATGTTAAACACTGTGAGATGATGTGTTGCAGGCATGACCCAGTTTGTTGGTACCTGAAAGGTCAAGGTCATACATAGAGGTTAAAGGTAAAAAAGGGCCTTTTTGTGTTCTGTCAATAACTTTCTTATTTTTAGATGGATTTTGAAATTGCAAAAATGTTAACCACCATGAGACGATGTGTTGTGTGCATGACTTAAGTTGGTACCTCAAATGTCAAGGTCATACTAAGAGATCAAAGGACAAAAAGGGGCCTTTTTAAGTGTTCAGTCAATAACTTTCTTATTCCTGGATACATTAAGAAATTACTTGGCAGAAATGTTAACCATCATGATACGATGTGGTGCACGCTAGACCCAGGTCGGTATTTCCAAGCTCAAGGTCATACGAAGAGGCCAGAGGTAAAAAAAAGTTTTTTTTTTTTTTGTGTGTCCAGTCAATAACTTTTTTTATTTCTGGATGGACTTTATAAAGTAACCGTGCAGAAATGTTCACTGTCATTAGACCATGAGTCATGTGCAAGACAAAGGTCCATACCTACAATGTCAAGGTCATACCTAGAGGTCAAAGGTGAAAAAAGGGACAGCCAATAACTTCCTTACTCTTTGATGGATTATGAAATTACTTGGCAGAAATGTTAACCATCATGAGACGATGTGTTGTACCTCAAAGGTCAAGGCCATACTTAGAGGTCAAAGGTAAAAAAGGGCTTTTTTGTGTAGGGCCAATAACTTTTTTATTTCTCTTTGAACATTTTTAAAGTTACTTTGCAGAAATGTTCATCTTCATTAGACCCAGCTCAATACCTCCAATGTCAAGGTCATACTTGAGGTCAAAAATGGGGGAGACACCTGTGTTTTTGTAGAAAAACAAATTCTAGTTATACCCGCTTTTGTGAAGAATAATTTGGTATATGGTGTTCTTGTCAGAGTCCAGTGTCTGTCAGTCCACGGGTCTGTATGTATGTATGTGTGTGTACGTACGTCCGTCACGTTTCTTTGGAATGGATCTCCTCTGAAACGGGTTAAGGTACACTTTTCAAACTTTGTCTGTGGATAGTACATGGGATGTAGATGGCACTAGGCTCCTTTTGGCGTGACCTTGTCTCAACATGACCCCTAGGTCAAAGGTCTAAAGTATGATTTTGCCATATCTCCTAAACTATTAGTTACACTTCTGAAACTTTGGTTAGTGGATGGCCCTTGGAATATAGAATAAATTGGGCTACTTTTGGGGTGACCTTGACCTCAACATGACCCCAAGGTCAAAGTTCAAAACTATTATTTTGCCATATCATCTAAACTATTTGAGTTACACTTCTGAACCTTTGGTTATTGGATGTCCCTTGGAATATAGAATGAATTGGGCTACGTTTGGCATGACCTTGACCTCAACATGACCCCAAGGTCAAAGGTCAAAAAGTAAGACTTTGCCATATCTCCTAAACTATTGAAGTTACACTTCTGAAACTTTGCTTATTGGATGGCCCTTGGAATATAGAATATATTGGGCTACTTTTGTTGTGACCTCGACCTCAAAATAACCCCAAGGTGAAAGGTCAAAAAGTATTATTTTGCCATATCTTCTAAACTATTGGAGCTACACTTCTGAAACTTTGTTTATTAGATGGTTCTTTGAATATAGAATCAATTGGGCTACTTTTGTTGTGACCTTGACCTCAACCTGACACAAAGGTCAAAGGTAAAAAAGTATGACTTTGCCATAGCTTCTAAACTATCGGAGTTACACTTCTGAAACTTTGGTTATTGGATGGCCGTTGGAATATAGAAAAATTGGAATACTATTGGTGGACCTCACAATAACCCCAAGGTCAAAGGTCAAAAAGTATGACTTTGGCATATCTCATAAACTATAGGAGTTACACTTCTGAAACTTTGTTTATCAGTTAGAATGCTCTTTGCAGCGTTTTTTGGTTATTGGATGGCCCTTGGAATATAGAATGAATTGGGCTGCTTTTGGCATGACCTTGACCTCAACATGAGTCAACATGACCTCAACAAAGGTCAAAGAGTATGTCTTTGCGATATCTCCTAAACTATTGGAGCTTCACTTCTGAAACTGCACTTATTGGCTGGCCCTTGGAATATATAATAAATTGGGCTACTTTTGTTGTGACCTCGACCTCAAAATGACCCAAAGGTCAAAAAGTATTATTTTGCCATATCTTCTAAACTATTGGGAGTTACACTTCTGAAACTTTGGTTATTGGATGACCCTTGGAATACAGAATGAATTGGGTTACTTTTGGCATGACCTTGACCTCAACATGATCCCAAGGTCAAAGGTCAAAAAGTATGACTTTGCCATATCTCCTAAACTGTTGGAGTTACACTTCTGAAACTTTGGTTATTGGATGGCCCTTGGAATATAGAATATATTGGGCTACTTTTGGTGTGACCTCGATCTCAACATGACCCAAAGGTAAAAGGTCAAAAAGTATTATTTTGCCATATCTTCTAAACTATTGGAGCTACACTACTGAAACTTTGGTTATTGGATGGCCCTTGGAATATAGAATCAATGGGGCTACTTTCGTTGCAACCTATCTGGGCATAAATGATAAGATATGCTCTTGTCCTGAAGCATTATAAACCTGGGGCAGGGGGGGGGGGAGGGGGGGGGGAGAGAGGCACTGGTATGGCTAGGTGTTAGTTTGTAGGCATCTTCCCAAGGAAATGATTTTAAAAATATATATTAGTTATTTAGCCATGAACAGGAGTGTAAAGAATAAACAAAAAAAATGTTCAAAATTTCTTAGAATGCACCATTTTCTAGCCTATCCTGAGAGCTTACCACCAAGACTTCGCCCCTTTGGATCTCGTCAATCCTCCTCGAATGCGCTGTCTCCCTCATTTTTATTTTCAAAACTTAACATGTCTGTTGTTTGATTTGAGGTTTAACGTCCAAGTCAACACTGTATATGTCATTTTGGAGTTGTTGCTTCCTGTTTTGTGGGACTTTTACCTGACACTAAGATATAATGACATCCCAAACCCTGTTGCACAATGAAACCAATAGGGTTTATAAGCATGGACAGTCTGACTTGAACTGCTTTGTCTGGGCAGGCTTAGATCCCAGTACTCGTGTGCGGTTGGTTTCAGCTCTGCGAAGAAGCATCATCAAGCAGCCCATCTATTTCTTCAAGCCCCGATGGTCGGGGGCTGTCCAGATATCTGTGTATTTAGGATTGTGTATGGAGATTTTTCTGATTTTATCACGAAAATGAATGTTGTGTGTATTCATTAGAATTGCCTCAATGAGGTGATTCTAGTGAATACACTCAACAGCTCTTTATTTTATAAAAGACCAAAAAGATACCTTTAAAGGAAATGGGAACACCTTCAGGAGAGGCAAATCCTGCAAAAGTAGTTTTGTCTCCAATGTCAATAGGGGTCAACTCTTAAAGGAAAGAATTTGCTCCTGAGGAGCAAATTCTTTCCTTTAAGAGTAGACCCCTTTTTCAGTGGGATACGGCTTATAGTAAAGTAAACAGGAAGTTCCGAAAGTTGTCTCCCTTTGAAAAATGGTGGAAAAATCTGTCAGAGTCAGAATCAGAATCAGAATTGTTACTGGTGGCACGTCAAATGACATTCATACACCAGGACCTGTGATGTGGGAAGTTAGTCCCTAGCTCTAACCAAAGAGGTAAATTTAGCTACACAATCATCAGCACCTTCAGCTGTCGAAATAACCAAATTGGGAAGGGCATTCCAATCTCTAATGGTTCTGGGGAAGAACGACTCTTTATAAATGTCATTTCTTGCAGTAAGGGTCTGAAACGCCAACGAATGGTGATTTCTACAGTGTCTAGCTGGGGGAACAAGGTCATCTGTTGGAATGCTGGTAGCACCCTTTAGACCTTTGTATAAAAGGATTAGCCTACTGTCTTTTCTCCTTTTCTTGAGAGACTCCCATTTTAATTTTCCAAGTATTCCAGTCATGCTCCCAGTTTCAAAGCAGTAATTGCCTGTTACAAATCTAGCAGCTCTATTCTGAACTTTCTCAATTTCATCGTTAAGGACCACTCCACTGGGGTCCCAGATACAACTACCATATTCCAAGATTGGACGAACAAGACCTGTATATGCTGCCTCTTTTACATCCTGAGGGCACTAATGAAGATTTCACCTCAGGAAACCAAGCGTTCTATTTGCCTTAGTACACGTCAGTTGTTCCCATTCCCCTAAAGGCATCCCTGTTTTATCTGATGACCTAGTGGTATGATTAACCTTCAGCAGTTCGACCCCTATTTTGAACAAATTTTCATGGTCCCAAAGGTATTCTAGCTATTGAAATTCCAGTGTAACAGTAATGTTGTATCACAAAGTGTAATCTTTCATTGCTCTACACAGGCAAGATAAAAGGCATACATACATTTCCCACCAGGGCCCAGTTGTGCAAAGAATCGTTAGCTTAACAAGCTCGTTCATGGTTGCATCGTAAGTTCAATATCTAATACAGTGGTATTTTTGCTGAAAAAATGTGAGCTGCTCACATTTATTTTCTGCAACTTATTAAATATTGGCATATTTGTCATGTTAAATGATCAAAATTTTACCCATATGTCAACTAACAATGTCGTTAGTTATGAACAACTTCAGTAGATCAAAGTTAACACATTAGTCAATATTATGTTAAAACTAATCTTTCAGAGGCTAGCTGATCAAAACTCATGATGTAATTAGTTAATGTATCATTAAAACTTTGATTGTTTATTCTAACACAGCGCACCTATATGGGCAATGGAAAATAACTGTATTTTATTCTGCAACAAATCACAGCTCGGATGACGTCATTAAAAACCGCCAATTTATGAAGTCACCAGTCGATTTCCTTGACGTTAGATGGTGTAACGTCATATTCTCACATAGAAAACGTTGGAAAGGATATGAATGCATGTGTTTCAGTCGATAATTTTAGCGGGATTTCTTCTAACAGTGGCGAAAAGTTGTGAAACTTTGAAGGAAACAACAACATTATTGCCGATTTTCAGCATGTTAGAATCGAAATAGATCAGCTCTAGTCTGTGATTTGTTAAGTAATAAATCAGTTTCTCTGTCAGTTGTAAGTAGACAATCACACGCGTTACACGCCTGTGATTTGATCTACTTTACAACTGACCTCCAAACTGTGATTTATTACTCAACAAATCACAGTTAGAGCTGATCTATTTCTTACATATAGCAAACATGCAAATATTTTTGCTGAAAAATGTAAGAAGCTTTAGCATTTGAAAAAGCTACTTACATTTTTCCAGCGGAAAAAAAGGGAATATTTGTAACTTTACCTTGCTAAAATGGTTGACAATCTTGTGGGGCCAGTTGTTCAGAACAAATGAAGCTGTTAGTCAACGAAATGTTAAAACTTTGATCATTTAATATGGCAAATATACTAATATTTTTGCTGAAAAATGTGTGAGCAATTTTTGCATCTGCAAAAGCTGATCGCTTTTTTCAGCAAAAATACCGAATTTTTGATAATATACTTGCTAGAACAGTTAACAATTTGACCACTAACGAGCTCTTTAAGCTAATGAGGCTTTGAACAACTGGATCCAGGCCTCAACTGGGCCAAACTTTTGCAGCGTTCATTTCATACTTACATAAGGATCAGATTCAATGATATCAGGAGCCAGCAGTGCCAGAGTGACATCCTTGTGGCGTGGTCTCTTAGGTTTCAGGGACGACAATCCACCAGTCACTTTACCTGGCTTGAACCTGGAATTCAGACTGTCTGTATAGGGTATGTATTTGTTTGGCTATAACACTGTTGTCTAACCCTTATCCCATTGAATATATTAATTAAGCCACGCCCATTACCAGCTATCAGCCAATCAGATTACTTGATATATTATATCCATGCAGAACCTGATCAGCCATCTGAACTGGATCTACATTGTTTGCAATGGTAGGTGCTATCATTTTGTTTTGTTTGTTTGTATTGGAGTTTAACGAACCAGTCAACACTGTTTAGGTCATTTTTGAGCCAGTCAATTTACCTATCCTAACTTTTCCTCGGAATGGCTTATACTTAAGCGGTTAACCAGTACAGTGCACACTCTTTCGCCAGAAACTGACCTTCTTGAATCAGCGGAAGGGCATGACCGTAGAAAAACTTTCATGAGCAGCAGGATATGGGTGAAATGATATTGGTTTGGTTTAGGAAACCGACTTTAGTAATATGAAAAGAATGTAGTGTTCTTATTGAAATCACTAAGGACTCAGCTTAACCCTTATCCTGCTGAATAAATTAATTTAGCCACGCCCATTTCTGACTTTCAACCAATCAAATTACTTTCTGTATCATGTTTATGTTCAATTCACAAACAGAATGACAGTATAGATCCTGATCAGAAGGCTTCTTCAGAAGCCATTTGATCTAATTCAAAACTGTTTGCAAAAGTCGACGTTGTCATGTTCACCAGGATAAGCGTTAATCCTTAAGATGCCGGGAAAAACTACATCTGAAAATGTGTTGTCTTCTTTTGTCGTCTGCTGATTCTGCTTGAAAACTTTTTAGAAATATTTTTTTCATACAGGCAAGCAGTGTGGACCCAGATCAGACTGCTCCTGGAGAAGCAGTCTGATCTGGGTCCACACTGTTTGCAAAAATGACTTTTAAAGTAACCGGCAAACAACAAAGCAGACGACAATTGTCATGATTTGCGTCTTATGGGTTAAACCAGAATTCTTTTGGATTTTAACAGTAACAGTGCCTCTCAAGTGTTAAAATCATGGATATCTTAATTCATTTAGAAATTAAGTTGTTCATGTAAGTGGAGTCATCCATTTTAGACGTTGGGCTTGTTCATTTAATGCTATAATATATACTATCTTAACCCTTATCTTGCTGAATATTCATTTAAGCCACACCCATTTCTGTCTATCAACCGATCAAATTACTTGATGTAATTTATTGCTACAAATTCATTAACTGAATGCCAAACAGTGTAGATCCTGATCAGATGGCTTCTTTAGAAGCCATCTGATCTAGATTTACACTGTTTGCAAAGATAGGGTTTGTCGTGAACAGCAAGATAAGGCTTAACAGTAACAGTGCCTCTCAAGTTTTAAAATCATGGATATCTTAATTCATTTAGAAATTAAGTTGTTCATGTAAGTGGAGCCATCCATTTTAGAAGTTGGGCCTGTTCATTTAATGCTATTATTGAGGGAAGGATATTTTTAAAATTGTTTTGAGGAGGAAAATCCTTGTTTTTATGGTTGTAAACCATGTTTCATGGCAATGATTTTAACACAGCCATAAAACTGAATTTGAATGACTGTTTATAATAATAGGTCCCATTCTTATATGCAATGAAATTCCACTGTTACGACCACCTAAACTTAACCCATTTTTTTAACATTTTGAACACTTCCAAAGGTGGTCTTAGTATTTGTTTGATTTGAGGTTTAACATCCCTGTCAACACTGTATAGGTCATTTTGGAGACGTTGCTTCCAATTTTGTGGGACTTTTACCCAACATTGAGATGAAATGACATCTCAAGCCCGGACGCCCAATGAAACCAATAGGGTTTATAAGCATGGACAGTCGGACTTGCACTACTTTGCCTGGGTAGGCTTAGGTTCTCTAAGCGATTTACCAGTACTCATGTGCGGTGGGTTTCAGGTCTGCGTGGAAACATCATGCAACACATCCATTTCTTCAAACCCCGATGGGCGGGGGCCAGGTGGCCTTAGTATAGGAATTTTACTGTACTTATCCATTTGGGCCCCGTCAAGCGATTTTGGTACTTATTGCCTATGCGAGCAGCGATGGTTCAGGCGAGCCTGCGCATCCGCGCAGTCTCGCCAGAACCTTCGCTGCTGGCTCATACAAGCAGTGAATCAAGAGGAACCTTCAGACAGAAATCCATATCCCTGGCCCCTCTGAATGGCTGGGCATGTGCAGTTAAAATTTGTCATGACTGAATGCTCGAAGACACAAATTCGCTTGGCGCGGCTCATTTATTTCCACAGCTCAAGATGAGGAGAAATGAGGACAATTTTGGGATAGTTTTTCTTATTTCTCCATATGTTGTGAGAACTATATTTACCTCAGTGTAGTGCTTGCTTCCATCAAATTCGCAAGATGTTCATCATCGTCAACATCCATGTTTTCTTCCTGACTGTCCCCATCATCTTGTGTCTCGTTACCATCCTCACTCTGTGTATCCTCACTCTCCGTATCTGCCGATTTTTCATCCTGAGCACTGTTGTTATAATTCTCATTATCTTCCGCAGTTTCGAAATCTTCATCATTGTCATTAGATTCCAACATGTCATCTGACATGAATTCTGATTCCTGTGTATCATACTCACTAGCTGTGTCTTTCTGACTTTCAATATCGTCTTCAGTTTCATGCTTCTCAGCTTCCGAACTTCTTCGCGAGACATCTTCCAGTGATTTAGAAAGCGGTATGGGATTTGGTAAAATTCTTCTGAATCCCTGCCCAGTTTTTTGTGGGCTGAACAACCTTTTAGATTTTCCTCTTGGACTTTTCATTCCTTTAGCTCTATCAATTAAATTTGAAGCAGCTTTCTTTGAAGGTGATGTATATGTACTAATCACAAAACCTTTTGGCAAAATAGATCTTGCTTTCTTTTGAAACTGTTTTTTTCTCGGACTAGATTTTGATTTATCAACTTTATCTAAGAAAGGTGAAACAGTCTTTACATTAGTTGGTGTAAAAAGCTTTGGAATTACTGGACGATATTTTCGTTCAGCTGTGCACTGGCATTTTGGTTCCTGATTTGTTACAGCTGTAGGCGAAATGAAGTATGGTGCAAAGGATGCCATAATTTCAATAGCAGATTTTGAAACTGGGGTCCCATTTTCAGACTTGTTAGCTGAGTTTGGGGTCCCTCCACTGGACAGAGTCAACCCTGGATGAATAAGAATTGGTGTACACTGACTCTGAACTATAGTGATATTGTTTTCATTTGTTGGGGTCACTGCTCTTGTAAAATCTGGGGCTGACCTTAACAGTAGCTCTGAGGTCATATTTGGCTGACTTTCAGAAAGTTTGGTCTCTAAATCAGCGGGTGATTTGGATTGCACAGCTGTTGATGATTTCAACTGATTATCAGAAAGTATTGATGGTTGTTTGTCTGAAACTGTCATAGACTCTTTGGCTGAGTCTGTCTCAAGATCATCAGTTGATCTAATATCAGATTTGCCATTACTGATTTCTCCTTTTACTTGTGAAACTTCAGGACAAGAGTTAGAATGAACTTGAGAAATTTCATCAATACTGTTATTTTCTTGTGTGGCAGTTTCTCTCTGGAGATCAGGGGTGGACCTAGACTGAACTTCATTTGACCTTGGCTTGTCCGAGACTGCATCCCCTTGGTTACTTAAATTTGGAGTTGATTTTGATATTATTGTAGGAGTTGATATTACAGGCCCTTGGGCGGCAGATGTCACGGTGGCAGTCACTCCAGGTTGGGCTACTGCTGAATTCACAAGAACTATTGTTGGAGCAATACAAGTCACAATAGTACTTCCAACTGACCCAGTTGCCATGGAAACAGGTTGGGTCAAAATCCCACTAGATGATGTAACTGGCACCTTATCAACTACAAATATTGTGATGGGGCTACTACGACCTCCTATCAAGTTAGCAGTTGAAAGAGCTGAACTCCTCAATGGAACAAAGGTACCCTTCTTCTTAGCTGGACTTATTTTCTGGTTACTTAAATTTAGCCGTCTTTTACCAGGCCTGAAAAAGAGATGAAGAAAAACAGTTTTTGAAATTACTGCAACTGAAGGCCCTTGTATCTGTTTACTAATAACTACAGAGTTCAACATTAACTTTTTTAATAACTGGACAAGGTGGTCCTGTAACTCTTGGGATGCACTGAACCTATCTAAGTTCAACTGGACCTAAGAAATTATGAAAATCATACTAATCATCTGATACATCAGTTCTACATAAAGTCATCAGATTACTTCTATTATTAATTATTTACACCAGAAATTGACAACTGCCCTTCTTGAACCAGCAGATGGGTGAGGATGACAACTGAAAATGTTTCATGATCAATCTGCACAAAAGAAAGTTGCTGGACCCAGCAAGAATCAAACCTATGACCTCCTGCTTACATGTCAGACGCTCATGAGTCTGAGCCACCAAGGCCAGCAAACAACAAGGCCCAGTTAATTATATTATGATTATGGTTGGCTATAGCGCTGTGGTGCAGTGGTAAAGCATCGGATTTGAGATCGGAAGGTAGCCGGTTCGATCCTCACAAGCGCTTGTTTCCTTGAGCAAGAAACTTTATCCACATTGCTTAGTACTGGTTCCTACCCAGGAAAAGAGGGCCACATGGAAGATTAGTACTAGTAGTAAATGTGTTATTATTATTATAATATAAAACAAGATGTGTTTGTGAAACACGAACATGTCCCCGGGCATGGTCATTTTTTATTCAAAGTTGCTCACAGTTCAAGATGTTTGTGTGGGAAGCCCTTGACACAAGAAACTCACATGCCAAATATGAAAGCTCTATCTTAAACGGTCCAAAAGCTATGAACAATAATATTTTTTCTTAAAAGTAGGTCAAGGTCACAGGTCAAAAAAATTTGCATGAATGTAAAGTTCTTGTCACAAGGAACCTACATGCCAAATATTAAGGTTCTAGTTTAAACGGTTCAAAAGTTATGGACAATTTTATTTTTTCTTTTAAGTAGGTCAAATGTCAAGGTCATGATCCAAACATTTTGCATAAATGAAAAACCTTAATCACAGGGAACCTACATGCCAAATATGAAAGCTCTATCCCAAATGGTTCGAAAGTTATGACAAAAAATGTTTATTTTTTTTAAGAAGGTAAAAGGTCAAGGTCACAGGTCAAAATTTTTGCATGAATGTGAAGCGTTTGTCACAAGGAACCTACATGCTAAATATGAAGGCTGTATCTCAAACGGTTCAAAAGTTATGACCAATGTTAAATTTTTCTTTTAAGTAGGTCAAAGGTCAAGGTCACGTCAAAATTTTTTGTGTAAATGTATAGCTCTTGTCAAGAGGAACCTACGTGCAAAATATGAAGGCTCTGTCTCAAACCATTCAAAAGTTATGACCAAAATGTTATTTTTATATTTAAAGTAGGTCAAAGGTCAAGGTCACAGGTCAAATTTTTTTGTGTGAATGTAAAGCTCTTGTCACAAGGAACCTACATGCAAAATATGAAGGCTCTATCTCAAACCGTTCAAAAGTTATGACAAAAATGTTATTTTTTATTTTAAGTAGGTCAAAGGTCAAGGTCACAGGTCAAAATTTTTTGCATGAATGTAAAGCTTATGTCACAAGGAACA
Organism: Lucinisca nassula; assembly: GCA_963580285.1. Lineage (NCBI taxonomy): Eukaryota > Metazoa > Mollusca > Bivalvia > Lucinida > Lucinidae > Lucinisca > Lucinisca nassula. The sequence continues at coordinate 108,726,359 of OY757018.1, read as the reverse complement.
TACATGCTAAATATGAAGGCTATATCTCAAGTGGTTCAAAAGTTATGACCAATGTTATTTTTTTCTTTTAAGTAGGTCAAAGGTCAAGGTCACAGGTCAAATTTTTTTGCATGAATGTGAAGGTCTTGTCACAAGGAACCTTCAGGCCAAATATGAAAGCTCTATCTCAAAAGGTCTAAAAGTTATGGCCAACATTAAAGTTGTCCACCTACAAACCAACAAACAAGCAAACAATCAGACAGGGCAAAAACAATATGTCCCCACTATCGCTACCAGGGACATAAAAATGTGCATAATGGTTGACTATAGCCAACCATAATCATAATAGAATCAACTGGGCATAATAGTTGGTTATAGCCAAACATAATCATAATATAAACCACTGTGCATAATGGTTGACTATAGCCAACCATAATCATAATAGAACCAACTGGGCATAATAGTTGGTTATAGCCGAACATAATCAAATAATCAACTGGGCATAATGTTTGGCTATACCCAACCATAATCATAATATAATCAACTGGACATAATGGCTGGCTATAGCCAACCATAATCATAATATAAGCAACTGGGCATAATATTTGGCTATAGCCAATCATAATATGATAAACTGGGCATAATGGATGGCTACAGCCAACAATAATCATAATATAATAAGCTGGGCATAACGGTTGGCTATACCAACCATAATCATAACATAATCAACTGGGCCCAGTTGAATCTTTAGTGGACCAAGACAAGGAAAAATACCTTTTAATAAATGCCATTTCAGAAGACTTCCCATTAGAGCTAGAGGACCCTGTGAGTGTGCTCTCTGTGCTGGCACCAAGAGGTGTACTAGGGGTGGAACCACTCTGAAATATAAGAACAAATTCTTGATATAGCAAGATGTGTTTGTGAAGAAACACGAACATGTCCCGGGCTGAGGTCATTTTTTTTTTCTTAATACTAGGTTACAGGACAAGGTCACAGGCCAAACTTTTGTGTATGAGTGGCAAGCCCTTGTTACATGGAACCTACATGCCCAATATGAAGGCTCTATCTCACATGAAAAAAATTTATGATAAAAGTATTCACCAGTCAAGGTCACGGGTAAAATTTTTGTTTGAGTGGGAAGCCCTTGTCACAAGTAACCCACGTATGAATATGACGGCTCTATCTCAAACGGTACAAAAGTTATAACAAGAGGGCCATGATGGCCCTGGATCGCTCACCTGATCCACAGAGTAACAAGTGGGCCCCGGGGAGGGCCATTATTGACCCCAGGGCTATAATGTGCATAATGTTGAGGGAGGTCTAAAAAGGTGAAGCTTCATATCAAATATCAACAAAGGCTATAATTTGAACAATCTTGGCAAAGGTCCACTAGAAGAAGCTACACACCAAACATCAAAGACCTGGGCCTTGCGGTTTCAGAGAAGATTTTTTTAAAGATATTCCCTACATAAGTCTATGTAAAACCAAAGGGCCCCAAGGCAGGGGCATTTTTGGTCTCAGGGCTATAATTTGAACAATCTTGGTAGAGGTCCACTAGATGAAGCTTCATACCAAATATCAAAGACCTAGGCCTTGTGGTTTCACTGAACAAGATTTTTCAAGTTTTTCCTATATAAGTCTATGTAAAACCAAAGGGACCCAGGGTGGGGGCTTTTTGGCCCCAGCATTATAATTTGAACAATCTTTGTAGGAATCCACTTGATGAAGCTTCATACCAAATATCAAAGACCTGGGCCTTGTGGTTTCAGAGAAGAAGATTTTTTAAGTTTTCGGTGAAAAAAAATCTATTTTTGACTCCAGTGACCTAGATGTGCAACAGACTGGAACCATTTGAACAACTTTGAAAGGGGACCACCTAAGGATCATTCCTGTGAAGTTTGGTCAAAATCTGATCAGTGGTTTAGGAGATGTCGTTTGAAGAAATTGTTTATGGACAGACGGACGGATGATAGACGAAAAGTGATCCCAAAAGCTCACCTTGTCAATACCTAATAAAGTAGGTCATAGGTCAAAATTTTGCAGGACCCACAAGGAACCAACATGCTAAATAAGAAGGCTCTATCTCAAATGGTACAAAAGTTATGATAAAGTAGGTCAAAGGTCAAGATCATAGTTAAAAATTTTGCAGTGTTGGAAGTCCTTATCACAAGGAACCTACATGCCAAAGATTGGTGCTGGTTATATTTTCTAGTTCTTTGGGATCATTGATTTCAATGCAGAATTTAGAAAATATAGTAGAACTTCGATGGCTCAAACAACGATGACTCGTTTACCATGGATGAGTCGAACACTTTCTTGAGCCCCTAGGGAAATCCTCTACAAAAGACATAGTGGGGGATAATTAAGGAGAATTCAGTCTTTTATCTTGCAAATGTATGCTGTATGTACTCATTAGAATCGCCTCGATGAGGCGATTCTAATGAGTACACACAGCATACATATTCATTATGGAACAGTGAAAAGATGTCTAAAAGTATCTCGTTTTGCCTCCTGGCAGTAACCCTCAGTGGCTTGAACTCCCCCTGTCTCGAACAGATTTTCGAGGTCCCAAAGGTGTTCGAGCTATTGAAGTTCGACTGTATGTGAGGGTCACTAATGAGGCCTAATTGGCCAAAACTAACTCAGAAAAACACTCCATGGTTTTCAGTTTTGTGCTTTAGTCCTTGCTTCCAAAAGATTACCTCTTTTTTAGAACATTTAACTTCACCACATCTGGTGTTAATGGAATGCATTACGAAAACACGCCTATACAAATGCACTGTACATTTTACCGCCGTAAAAATGAAAAATTTAAGATGAAAAATTGCGATATTTTTCTTATTTCTGCTCAAAATATAGATTGTGGGTAAAATAAGGTTTACCCCTGTAAACCCGTTTTGCTATATAAAAGTGGGGTTCCAGGGGGTCAAAATTATATAGGCGTGTTTTCGTGATGGTATGGCGGCTGTAAAATGTCTCCCTGCCCTTCATCATAGTGTTGATTATATTATCTAGTTCTTTGGGATCATTCATTTCACTGCGGAGTTTAGAAAATATGTGAGTGTAACTGATGAGGCCTAATCGGCCAAAACTAACTAGTCTGGCTCAGAAAAACTTGAACACACCATGGTTTTCAGTTCTGTGCTTTAGTCCTTGCTTCCAAAAGATTACCTCTTTTTTTTTAGAACATTTAACACAAACGGATCAAAAGTTATGATAAAGTAAGTCAAGTCACAGATTAAAATATTTTATGTCTGGGAAACCCTTGTCTCAAGTAACCTACATGCGTAATATGAAGGCTCTATCTGAGACGATTCAAAAGTTACGATAAAGTAGGTCAACAATCGAGGTCATAGATTAAAATTTTGTTTGTTTGTTTGATTGGAGGTTAAATTTCCCCATTAACACTATTTAGGTCATTTTGAGACATTGCTTCCAATTTTGTGGGACTTTTACCCGACATTGAGATGAAATGACATCTCAATCCCTGCTGCCCAATGAAACCAATAAGGTTTATATGCATGGATGGGCTGACTTGCCCATCAATGAAAGCAATGTCTCCAAAATGACCTTTACAGTGTTGACGGGGACGATAAACCTCAGATCAAACATAACAAAACAAACAAACGAAAGAGGCAATTTTCCTGCTCAGGTTAGCACAGAATGTTACTTGTCCTGCTCAATAATTTTAAAAAGCCAAAAATTTATAAGCAGGACAAATTTCATGCTCAGCTGAGTTGAGCATGGAAAAAGGTTTTACAACTTCCGGGCCTGATCTCTGATTGTTTTACCTGTGAGGGTCCGGAGATGGAGGACAGGCTTCCAGACCTGCGTTTGATACAGTCTGAGCTAGAACATGCCTCGGAGGAGTCCTTGGTGGTTTTGCTTGTGTCTTTACTGGGAGTAAAGAACACCTGAAATAAAAACACCTAAGAATATAATTTCATTCAGAGGCAGTGCCCAGTTGTTCAAAGCATTGTTAGTTTAACCCATTTTGTACCATTTTGCTATCGTCCGCCTTATATATAGCAGGAGTCCATTTCGAACTTTATGGGTGTCAGGTTCAGGTTGTGGTTTCTTCAGAAATAATTTGGAAATCGGCAGAACATTTTGCAAACAGTGTAGTCTGATCTGGGCCTGCACTGTTTGCCAATTACTCATTTTGGGGTTTTCCGGTACAAAATGGGTTAACAGACTTAATGGTCTAAACACTAACAGCTCCAAAGCAATAGATAAGGTGGGTATTTGGGGACAACTGATGGTTCATTTTCCTTGTTTCTCCATATAAACCTATGTTGTGAGTATTTTTCTGAACTCCCTTGACAAGGCAGTTCAAATGAATACGCAAAACACAGGCAGCAGCTGAAATGAATACCCATCACAAATTTATAAGGAAACTTGACTTATATTATCCTTCTATTATCACCTTATCTATTTCTATGCTTTTCTTAGCTGTACAATATCTAATAAAGTGGTTACAGTATCTAATAAAGTGGTGATTTTGCTGAAAACAAGAGGACCATGATGGTCCTATATCACTCACCTGAGATAAGAGTTTAACATGTGGGTCCTAGGGCAGGGCGATTTTTGGCCCCAGGTCTATAATTTGAACAACCTTGATAGAAGGCTATAATTTGAACAATCTTGGTAGTGGTCCACTAGATAAAGCTTCATGCCATATATCAAAGACCTGGGCCTTCTGGTTTCAGACAAGAAGATTTTTTAAAGGTTTTCCCTATATAAACCTATGCTAAACTAGTGGACCCCGGCGTGGGGGCATTTTTGGCCCCAGTGCTATAATTTGAACAATCTTGGTAGAGGTCAACTAGATAAAGCTTCAATCCAAATACCAAAGACCTGAACATTTCACAAATTCTGGTTTTGTTAGTCCAGAACGAGGCTGTGAGTAAATGACGTCATAAACCCACAACTGGATCACTTTGAATTACAGCGATTCTCGTGCAATAAAACAGCAATAAATATTTCAGTATGCATTCCATTTATTCAATGCGATGATAATTTACTGTTTTTAAGTACAAATCTGAAAAGTATGCTGTAAATTATTATTTTTCTATTTTGGTCACGTGATTAGATTAACAAAATGGCGGCCCTCATAGACAGCAATTGTAAAATGTTCAAAAGGTCATAATTTCAAACCCGCTCAACCGATTTTCATAAAATTTGCACCAAAATGTTCACCTCATCAAAGGCAATATTTTAAAGTGACAGTTAATTTTTGTGGGTGTTTCCCTTTAAGTATTTGCAATATCACATGATCAAAGAAACGAGTTTGTCAGTTTTGAGCCACTGGGCCCTGAGATACAGGCAACAAAGAATATAAACATTATTCAAAGGTAGAGCCCAGTTGTTCAAAGCATGTTTAGTTTAACAAACTTGTTCGTGATCACAATGTCGTGATCACAATGCCATGCTCGCTGCATCTCTTACCTTACACCAGTTAGGTAAATCTTCTGCAGACAAAGACTGATCTTTAGGAGCTTTCATCATACTGATGTTGAAATCAGGAGCGTGGTAAGGAAAGGGTGGCAGTAGTTTATACGTCCGGTAAAACTGAAATTAACATACAGTGAATCTTAAGACATTTTTAAGGGGAATGGGTACACCTTCAGGGGAGGCAACTCCTGCAAAAGTGTTTTGTCTCCCATGTCAATAGGGGTCAACTCTTTAAGGAAAGAATTTGCTCCTGAAGAGCAAATTCTTTCCTTTAAGAGTAAACCCCTTTTTTGGTGGGATAGGGCTTATAGTAACATGGTTCATACAAATTTTTTCAGACAAAATTCCCTGACATTTCCCTGACTTTTCCCTGACATGAAACCATTTTTGCCTGACATTTGGCTTGGCACGATACAAACTTTTGTTATTTTAAAATGTGCACATTTAGTGGTTCAATCTTGAATGAACAAGAGGGCCCAGAGGGCCCTGGTTCGCTCACCTGATCCAATGTATAACAAGTGGGCCCCGGGCAGGGTCAATTTTGGCCCCAGGGCTATAATTTGAACAATCTTGGTAGAGGTCCACAAGATGAAGCTTCATATCGAATATGAAAGACCTGGGCTTTCTGGTTTCAGAGAAGAAGATTTTAAAGGTTTACCCTGCATATAGAAGTCTATGTAAAACAAGATTTTCCCCATATAAGTCTATGTTAAACCAAAGGGCCCCGGAGCAGGGGCATTTTTGGCCCCAGGGCTATTATTTGAACAATCTTGGTAGAGGTCCACTAGCTGGAGCTTCATAACAAATATCAAAGACCTAAGCCTTGTGTTTCAGAGAAGATGATTTTTAAAGATTTTCCCTATATAAGTCTATGTAAAACCAAAGGGCTACATGGCGGAGGCATTTTTGGTCTCAGGGCTATAATTTGAACAATCTTTATAGAGGTCCACTAGCTGAAGCTTCATAACAAATATCGAAGACCTAAGCCTTGTGGTTTCAAAGAAGAAGATTTTTCAAGATTTTCCCTATATACGTCTATGTAAAACCAAAGGGCCCCCATGCGGGGGCATTTTTGGCCCCAGGACTATAATTTGAACAATCTTGGTAGAGGTCCACAAGATGAAGCTTCATACAAAATATCAAAGACCTGGGCCTTGCGGTTTCAGAGAAGAAGATTTTTAAAGATTTTCCCTATATAAGCCCATGTAAAACCAAAGGGCCCCCATGCGGGGGCATTTTTGGCCTCAGCACTATAATTTGAACAATCTTGGTAGGGGTCCACTAGATGAAGCTTCATACCAAATATCAAAGACCTGGGCCTTGCAGTTTCAGAGAAGAAGATTTTTCAAGATTTTCCCTATATAAGCCCCAGTAAAACCAAAGGGCCCCCGTGAGGGGGCATTTTTAGCTCCAGCACTATAATTTGAACAATCTTGGCAGGGGTCCACTAGATGAAGCTTCATACCAAATATCAAAGACCTCGGCCTTGCGGTTTCAGAGAAGAAGGTTTTTAAAGATTTTCCCTATATATACCCATGTAAAACCAAAGGGCCCCCGTGCGGGGGCATTTTTGGCCCCAGCACTATAATTTGAACAATCTTGGTAGGGGTCCACTAGATGAAGCTTCATACCAAATATCACAGACCTGGGCCTTGCGGTTTCAGAGAAGAAGATTTTTTAAGTTTGCCGTGAAAAAAATCTATTTTTGGCTACTGTGACCTATATGTGCAACAGACCGGAACCATTTGAACAACTTTGAAAGTGGACCACCTAAGGATCATTCCTGTGAAGTTTGGTCAAAATACAATCAGTGGTTTAGGAGGAGATGTCGTTTGAAGAAAAGTTTACGGACGCACGCACGCACGACGGACGACGGACAAAAAGTGATCTCAAAAGCTCACCTTGTCACTACGTGACAGGTGAGTTAAAAATAGAATGTTGGCCTCCACCACCATTACAGCCAACCCTTACCTCCTTTTTTGACAAACATTTACATTGTTTAATATTTTGTTTGTTTATTCCAAATCAACTGGATATGGAGCTGGTGATTATACAATACACATTGGTAAGCAAAATGACATGAATTATCATGCATTAAAAAGTAATCAAATACACTGTTTCAAAGACACATTTTTATGTTATGACCAATAGACAATAAAGCAATTACTTTTGGAAACCTGAACATATTAGCCAAATCGAACTGTTTTTCTGAACATAGCTTTACTAAATTGCAAGGCGCACCCAGGGAGACCCCCCCCCCCCCAAGTTGGTGTCAACGAATGCATCTCTTTGTAAGGACAAAGATCAATATATGGTTAAGGGGTGGGGATCTGTAAGGTTTCCAAGATATTGGGCCTTTTATGAAATGGAGGGGGTGGGGCATGACCTGGCGTATTCCATGGGACCGCCAGGTTGGTGCCACTGAATGCGTTTTATCAAAAGGAACAAGAATGTATATGGTTTAGGGGTGGGGATCTGAATGTTTTCTGAGATATATTGCCTATTGTGAAGTGGAGGGGTTGAGCAAGGCCCCAGCTCACCCCGGGAGACCCCCCCAAGTTGGTGTCATTGAATGTGTCTCTTCATAAGGAACAAGAGTATATATGGTTTAGGGGTTGGGATCGTTAAGGTTTCTGAGATATTGGGCCTTTTATGAAATGGAGGGGGTGGGGCATGACCCCGGCGCATTCGGGAGGACCCCCAGGTTCGTGTTACTGAATGCATCTTATCAAAAGGAACAAGAATATATATGGTTTAGGGATGGGGAGCTGAATGGTTTCTGAGTTGTATTGCCTTTTATGAAGTGGAATCATTAGATATAGCCATCACCAGATTTGCTCAGGAGGTAAGGGGTGCAAATCACTTAGTTTCTTCTATATGGAATTTGAAAAATATGTAGCATATAGATATATGCATACAATTTAAAGTCATGCTTAAATTGCTGTAAGTGTGATTATAGCTTTCATGAAAAAAGAAAATATTTGAAGAAACTGCCTTAAGCTTTACAAATTGTTGCCTACTCAGATCAGAAAATTCCCTGACATTTCCCTGACATTTTCCAAATTTCAAAATTTCCCTGACATTTTGTAAAATTCCCTGACAATTCCCTGACCTTGAAAAAATTTTTTTTCCCTGACTTTTCCCTGACACGTATGAACCCTGAGTAAATTGAACAGGAAGTTCAGAAAGTTGTCTCCCTTTGAAAAGCGGTGGAAAAATGTGCTAGGCGTTCCCATTCCCCTTAATTGTTTGTTTGTTCTGGAGTTTAATGGTCCAGTCAACACTATTTAGATCATATCGAGCTGTACAGTTTACCTAACTACACTTCAAGTATCTAACATGTAAAGTGCACATTCTTTTGTCAGAAACTGACAAATGCGCTTCTTGAATCAGCCGGAGAGAATGACCATAGAAAAGGTTTTATAATCAATCTTCACCAAAGAATGTTGGACAACCCAACAGGTATCGAACCTGCAACCTGATCACCAGTCAAATGCATATTCAACTGAGCTACCAATGCCAGCTCTGACTTGAATGACGATGGTTCACAACCTTGGCTGACTCATTCTCACTATTGCACCCCTAGTGAATTCCTCCCATAGGCCTTAGTGCCCTAATGGGTAAGAGCACTGACTCTTAATCATTAGGTCTCTCAATGTTGTGGGTGCAAGCCTGGTTAGGGTCTCATGTGAGATACCAAGTGGTTTTTCTCCAGATACTCCAGTTTTTGCCCACCTCTTACTAATAATGGGCTCAAAATAAGAGTTATAACATTGAAAAGGCCATAGAACCAAAATATTAATAACAAGAGGCCCATGGGCCACTATGCTCACCAGAGCTCAGGGGGCACCGCCAACTGGCAGCAATTTATTTTAATTAACCATGGAAGCCCTGCGCCCAAGGATACTACAGATTGAATTTGGACCTAATGGCTTCAGAGGTCTGATGTCGCTTGAAGGTGTTGTTGCAGGACAACAGATGACAATTGACAATTTCCCATCTGTGGCAACTAATAGGCCTAAAAGAACATTATTAAAGGAACATTTCTATGTAAGTTTGACAAAAAATCTTGAAAGGCATAAATGTCATTTTTCAATTTTTCCCATTTATAAGTCAATGGAAATTCTTAACTTGCCATAGCAAACAAACCAAAAAGCCAAATTTCATAAACCAGAACTCAGGTGGGCACTGCCCATGACATTGTATTTTAACAGGATATGATTTTAATCTACCAATTATAAAGTCTCCCAAACAAACCCCATACCCAAATGAGCACTCATGTGGACTGTATCTGAAATACACCCGGACCTCGTTATAGCACGATTCGTTACAGCACGAATTCGGATATAACACGGTTTTGGTTTGGACCCCAAAGTTTCCCCAACCAACATTTATAAATTTTATCCATGGATTGTATCAGGTTTTAAGCACAACAACTTTATTTTCCTCTCACTTTTGACTGCGGTAGTACGGTAGCTAACACGGTTTATAACGGTACTTTTTGATATTTATTGCAGGCCTCCCGCAGAGTTGGATACACAGTATATAAACTTGTTTAATTTGACATGCATGATAAACATGAACTGCCATCGGCACAATCAGAAGTGTTGGCTTAGTGAGATAAAGAGATTAAAGAATTCAGTTACGCAACGGGAAAAAATATTTATCACGCTCTGTTAAGGATCACTGCTCAGCAGAAATTTTATACATCGATGCAGACAATGTGATCGGTCAACTGCAATAAAACTCATTTTCTAGAGCTGCATGTAAAAGAAAGTCAAATTTTTTTCCGCATAAAAGCAAATGATAAAACATATTCAAGATCGATTTTCGCGGTAAAAAATTCATTCGAAGACGATGTGGGCCATTAAAAATCGTCATTATGGCTAAAATATTAAGGGTTAGACATTTCAAGGGAAGTAATTCAAATTTCTTGTAAGCGTTGATCATTGTCCGGTTCCGAACCCTATCCGGTAATTTCACCATTCGGCATTGAAATGTATTAACGGTACTGTAGTTCGGTACGGTTCTGGACGCTCAGTTACAACAAAGATAGCCGGGAACCAGGTATCAAAATGGCGTCATACTCGCTGTCAGATCGGACAATTTCTGGATATAAAGCATGGTTTATCAGCTGGTTTCGATTAAAGTGACTTGTTTGACTTGATGGGCCATAGTATTTACTGCCATTGATTAGTTCTCAACACATTTTAATCGGGAAATACGGTCATTAACCGGACCGCACATCATCATGTTTGGGAAACTATTGATCAGCATTGTGTCAATGTTCATCTGTGACAAATACGGTCGGCGTTTATAACACGATTCGGTTAACTAACACGGTCTGTTGGTTGGACCCGGAGTTCCGTGTTATAACGAGGCTGAGGTGTATTAGGTGTTTTATAAAGTAGAGAGGGTGGGGCATGAACCCAATGGAGCCCTGGTTGGTGTCACTAAATGCATCTTATCAAAAGGAACAGAGACATATGGTTAAGCGGTGGGGATATGTATGGCTCCTGAGATGTAAGGCTTTTTAAGCAGTGGATCCCAGAAAAGCCCAAGATTGCTGTCACTGAATGCTGAACGGTTTCTGAGATATGAGGCCCTTATATGAAGTGGATGGGAGAGACATGGCTCCTGCGGACCCCCCCTCCCCCCCCCCCCCCCCCCCCCAAGACGGGGGTGACTGAATGTGTCTAATAACAATGAACAAGAATATATGTGATTATGGGGTGGGGATTTGAATGGTTTCTGAGATATATGGCCTATTATGAAGTGGGGACTTATCATAAGGAAGAAGAATATATATGGTTAAGGGGTGGGGATCTGAACAGCTTCTGAGATATATGGCTTTTAATGAAGTAAAGGGGTGGGACATGGCCGGTGGCACCTTGGGAGTCCCCCATGCTGGTGTCACTGATTGCGTCTTATCATAAGAAACAATATATTATGGTTTAGGGGTAGGGCTCTGAACAGTTTCTCAGATATATGGTCTTTTGTGAAGTTGAGGGGTGGAGCATGGCCCGGGCATGCCCTGGGTGACTCCTAGGTTGGTGTCACTGAATGTGTCTTATCATAAGGAACAAGAATATATACGGTTTAGGGGTGGGGGTCCGAAATGTTTTTGGAATATTTGGCCTTTTATAAGGTGGAGGGGAAGGGGCATGGCCCCGGCATATCCAGGGGGACCCCCAGGTTGATTATCGTTGCAAAAAGCATCAAACATGTGACGGGGAGAAATCTTATTGCTAAACTGCTGGTCACGGGGCTGTATAGAAATATTTAAAAAATAATCAGTAAATTGCATGAGCTGATGATGGGCCAAAATACTTTAGCCATGTCCAAGAACTACTGCAATGTTTACCAATGTAATACATCATACCTTCACTGGGTTATCCTTGGCTGCTTTAGCACTGAGATTTTTTACTCGAATCGAGATCTGTTTCTTTGTCTTAGCTGGCAACAGCAATTGCTGAATTATCTCCCTTCCATTGGGAAAACTTTTAAACTGCTCAAGACCAAGAGCCAGCAGACTGCAAATAAATTAAGGGGAATGGATACACCTTCAGGGGAGGCAACTCCTCCAAAAGTATTTTTGTCTCCCATGTCAATAGGGGTCATCTCTTAAAGGAAAGAATTTGCTCCTGAGGAGCAAATTCTTTCCTTTAAGAGTTGACCCCTTTTTCTGTGAGACAGAGCTTTTAGAAAAACAAACAGTAAGTTCCGAAAGTTGTCTCCCTTTAAAAAACAGCAGAAAAATCTGCCAGGTGTTCCCATTCCCCTTAAACTACATGGTGAAATTCCAATGACTCAAACACCAATGTCTAAATTACCAAGAAAAAATTTTCCCACAGAAGCATATACTGATATTTAGGTACAATTTTCTTGTTTTGTTTGTTTGTTTGAATTGGTGTTTAACGTCCCCTTCAACACTATATAGGTCATTTGGAGACATTGCTTCCAATTGTGGGACTTTTACCATAAGGCGGTTCTAACCAGTACCCACAATCTATATTTGAGCAGAAATAAGAAAAATATCACAATTTTTCACCTTAAAATGTTCATTTTTTCGGCAATAAAGTTTTCAATGTATTTGTATATGCATGTTTTGGAAATGCTATTACAGGATTGCATCACATGAACAAGTCCGTGAAATGAACACCCCCCTACACCCCAGTTTATATAGAGAAAACTGGGGTATAAGGGGGTATAGATTATTTTTCTTATTTCTGCTCCAAGACATAGGTTGTGGGTACTCGTTAGAACCGCCTCAATGAGGCGGTTCTAACGAGCACCCCCAACCTATGTTTGCAGTATAAATAAGAAAAATTTCACAGATTTTCCTCAGAAAAGTAGCCATTTTGGAGGTGTGAAAAATGCACTATGTCGTAATGGCAAGCAATGTTGATGCTGTTGAGACAGCTCATTGTGAGCCCTCTCATCTGGCTCTACATGTTTGCTTAGGCATCATAACCTGTCTCAGGCCTCATACTGACCAAGCTTTTCAAAGCTTGAAAGACCTGATTTTGCAGCCTTAACCCTCATCCTGCTGTACATGACAACCATTACATTTGCAAACAGTGTAGATCCAGATCAGATGGCTTCTGAAGAAGCCATCTGATCAGGATCTACACTGTTTGTAATGCAGTTTGTGCTTTGAACACATTATATCAAATAATTTGATTGGTGAATAGGCAGAAATGGGTGTAGCAAAAGACTTTTATTCAGAGGATAAGTGTTAAATAGTCATTTTAAACAGAATATAAGAGGAACAATCAATATCTAAAAGGCCTGAAATCAATAAAAAAAATAGAAACAATCAAGCCCTAAAAGCCTGAAATCCTGCATATGCCTGAAAAATATGAGACCTGTTGTCTACAAGGTTAAAAGGGTTACATTTAGATCACGAAAGGATGAAATCTATTATGCAAGGTGTTTTTATGCCGTGTTAACTGCTGTCAACTGTGTGCTTTTAAATTTGCAAATGTTTCTGATAAAGCATGGTATTGCAAGAGCACTGGTGGAATAATAAAGTGAACAAAAAAAACAAGAGGGCCCAGAGGGCCCTGAGTCGCTCACCTGAGAATCAGTGTCTCTAGTACATTCTTGGCCCAAGGGCTATACTAGATGAAGCTTCATACCAAATATCGAAGACCTGGGCCTTTCGGTTTCAGAGAAGAAAATTTTTAAAGATTTTCCCTGTATAAGCCTATGTAAAACCAAAGGCCCCCGGGGCGGGGGCATTTTTGGCCCTAGGGCTATAATTTGAACAATCTTGGTAGAGGTCCACTAGATGAAGCTTCACACCAAATATCAAAGTTCTGAGCCTTGTGGTTTCAGAGAAGAAGATTTTTAAAGATTTTCCCTATGTAAGCCTATGTAAACCCAAAGGCCCCCGGGGCGGGGGCATTTCTGGCCCAAGGGCCATAATTTGAACAACCTTGGTAGAGGTCCACTAGATGAAGCTTCATACAAAATATCGAAGACCTGGGCCTTTCGGTTTCAAAGAAGAAGATTTTTAAAGATTTTCCCTGTATAAGCCTACGTAAAACCAAAGGCCCCCAGGGTGGGGGCATTTTTGGCCTTAGGGCTATAATTTTAACAAACTTGGTAGAGGTCCACTAGGTGAAGCTTCACACCAAATATCAAAGACCTGGGCCTTGTGGTTTCAGAGAAGAAGATTTTTAAAGATTTTCCCTATATAAGCCTATGTAAACCCAAAGGCCCCCGGGGCGGGGGCATTTCTGGCCCAAGGGCCATAATTTGAACAATCTTGGTAGAGGTCCACTAGATGAAGCTTCATACCAAATATCAAAGACCTGGGCCTTGCGGTTTCAGAGAAGAAGATTTTTAAAGTTTTCATTTTAAAAATCTATTTTTAGCTCCTGTGACCTAGATGTGCAATGGACCAGAACCATTTGAACAACTTTGAAAGGGGACCACCTAAGGATCATTCCTGTGAAGTTTGGTTAAAACCCAATCAGTGGTTTAGGAGGAGATGTCATTTAAAGAAAAAGTTTACGCACGCACACACGCACGACGGACAAAAAGTGATCCCAAAAGCTCACCTCGTCACTACCTGACAGGTGAGCTAAAAATAGAAAAAAAAAAACAAGATGTGTTTGAGAAACACTGATGCCCCCGGACAGCGTGTGAAATATTGAAAGTTATGGCCAATGTTAAAATTGTTTAAAAGTCAAGGTCAAGGTCACGAGGTCAAAAATTCTGGTACCACTGAAAAGGTCATGTGACAAGGAAGGCACATGTGAAATATGAAAGCCCAATCAGTTACCATTCCAAAGTTATGCCAAATGTTAAGGGTTTTGCGAACAGACAAACAGAGAAACAGTAGGACAGACAGACAGACAGACCAAAAACTATATGCCCCCAAATCTTTGATTCTGGGGGCATAAAAACTTCTATTATCTATTTTAGTTCCTTCCAGACCTTATTGGGATTCTTTATTGAAACAAGTTCCTTAAAACAATCAGATTTTAGGGAACTAATATGGGTCCTCTATAGTCTATACTCACTTATCTTCAGACTCTAGAAACTTCACCCTGGATCTGTCTCTCTTACATTCTCCAGCCTTAAACAATCCCCCATGGGGTAGTAAGCTGGGGTACATAAACACCGGATTAGTCCAAAATAAATTCATCTTCGGGAAAGTCAGGGGCGGCAGTGTCAAAGTGTCTGAAAGAAAAAGTATACAAACAAGATTAATTTTGATGTTGCCGTTATGATCCTACGTATCAGGACAGATAGGCCTAAGCAAACAGTGCAGACCCAGATCAGACTGCTCCTCAAGGAGCAGTCTGATCAGGGTCTACACTGTTTGCCATTCTGTCTGCACTTTTTAGATTCCTTGCTGGATCATGAAACAAATTTGTTAAAGTTTTAGGAGCATTACAGCAAGTCTTGAAAGTGTCCAAATTTTTAGCATTTTTACGGTAGTACAGGGAAATTATAAAGACTTGGACACCGACAGCTCAATCAAATCTCTAGCTTGATACTTTTTTAACAATCGCTACAGATAACAAATATCTAGGGACAGTTTCTAATTTGACCTTATATAAGGCATGTTGTATTGTCTGTTTGTTTGAGCCAGTCCACATTATTTAGGTCAAATTGAGCCAGTCAGTTTACCTTACAACACTTTATCCTGAGCAGGCTTTTTTGGGTTTTTGATTTACAGCCCTTTCAAGATTATTTCACTCATCTTGAGTGGATTGTTAATCAGAGGTGGGCGAAAACCAGAGCACCTGGAGAAAAACCACCTGACGTTATGTTGCAGAACTTGGTGTCTCACATGTGGCCTGAGCCAGGCTTGAACCCACAGTGGTGAGAGACCTAATGATTAAGAGTCAGCAATCTTATCCACTAGGCCATGGAGGCCCGTCAAAGCAGGCTTACAAAGAAAGTGGTTAACCAGTTCAGTGCACATTCTTTTGCCAGAAACTGACAACTGTCATTCTTGCATCAGGGAAGGGAGAGAAAAGACAGTAGGAAAGATTTCATGATCAACCACCCTGAAAGAATGTTGCTGACCTGGGGCCAGTTGTTCAAAACTAACGACATCGTTAGTTAACGTATCTTTAAAACTTTGATCATTAAATATGGCAAATATGCTGAAATTTTTGCTGAAAAAATGTGAGCAGCTTTTGCGGACGCAAAAGCTGCTCACATTTTTTCAGCAAAAATACCAAAATTTACGATATTGTACTTGCTAGAAGAGTTAACAATATGACCACTAACGAGCTCGTTAAGCTAACGATGCTTTGAACAACTGGCCCCAGGAAGGTACTGAACTCACGACCTCCTACTCACCAGTCAAATGCGCATCCAACTGAGCTACCGATGCAGGGAGCATGTTGTATGCACTCATTTAATCAAAAGGCATGCTGTGTGTACACATTAGAATCGCCTCATTGAGGCGATTCTAATGAGTACACACAACCTGCCTTTATTTAATAGACAAAAGAAACATCTCTACATTGCTCCCAATATGGCACTATGACTAACCCTCAGTGGCAAGAACTACCAAAAACAAGCTAATACAGTCCCACAACTGTTCAAGTCACTAAAGTTACTGTAGATACCACATGCTATTCATGTTTATAACAAATCTCCTTGGAACATTTCCAACAACAATGTCAGATAAAGAGAGAATTACAACAGCAATATTCGACTGGCAAGTTTCATGAAATGTCCCTGAAATTTTGCCTGCCTTCAATTGTCACAAAAAATAGTCACCTCATCTGTTGCTATGTACAATTACTCTGTGCCTGAAGCTTGGACTTAGAACAAGAGCCAACGATATTTTCAGACATTCCGCACAGTCATTGTACCCTAATCCAGCTGAGTAAGTTAATGTTGCCATCTATGACTGTCAACCAATACAATTACTTGATATAATGTATTCATTCAAATTCACAACCTAAATTACAAACAGTAGGGGCCAACTGTACAAAGCCCCATGAGCATTACGAGGTTGTTAGTGGTCAAATTGTTAACTACTCTTGCAAGTTTAATACCAAAATTGTTATTTTTACTGAAAAAATGTGAGCAGCTTTTGCATATATATAAGCATATTTGCCATATTAAATGATCAAAGTTTTAACTATGTTAACAAACGATTTTGTTAGTTTTGAACAACTGGCCCCAGATGGCTGATCAGGATCTAAACTGTTTCTAAAGTTAAGGCTTATTGTGTTCTGCAGGATAAGGGTAATAACCAAAAATCATTTGACATAACAAATGCAGTCCAACCTGTATTTAGCAAGCACCTGAGGAATAATCAAAATGTGCTTGTTTAAGACAGGTGCTTGCATAATACAGATGAACTTTAATGCATTTGCCTTTTTTGGGAACTAAATTCATGCTTGCTTAAGACAGGTTGCTTGCTTAATAAAGGTGGCCACTATAGACAGGTTTGACTGTAAAGTTTATTAAACAGATTCTTTACAGGATTCAACTACATTTTTATCGACCTCACCAATTTTGAAAATTGCTCTCCTTGTTCTCTCTTTGTTGAAATCTGGCAGTTTTATAGGTTCTCTTTCCTTAACTATATCTGGGTCATTGACTATGGCATGAGCTTCATCCAGGGTACAGGCCCGTAATGCTGTTGGACTGTTTGGAAATGCCATCTCCTGACGGGTTGAGAAGGTGTGCAGTTCATTCTGTAACAGATTAACATACAGGTATCTACGGTAAAAAGTCTAAATGTTTGTTTTTTGTTTGTTTGTATTGGAGTTTAACAGCCCAGTCAACAACACTGTTTTAGGTCATTTTTGAGCCAGTCAGTTTACCTATCCACACTTTTCCAGGGCAGCCTTATACGTAAGCGGTTAACCAGTACAGTGCACATTCTTTCGTCAGAAACTGAACAACTGCCCTTCTTGAATCAGCATAAGGGAGAGAATGACCAAAGAAAAGATTTCATTATCGATCTCCACGACAGAATGTTGCCGACTCCGGCAGGTATCTAACCCATGTCCTGATCACCAGACACGCATCCGACTGAGCTACCGAGGCTGGCAAAATATCTAAATGTAACCAACAACAGAACAAATACTAGACAAAAGTGCCCAGTGGGGCACGTATACCCCCGGCCAGTGCCGAACTACAAAGGGAAATAACTCTAAAAGGCCTGACCCCTTGGCCCTTATTTTCTTTCCCACAATACAAGTAGTCATACTGATCATGTGTGCAAAATTTCAAGTTTCTATGTGAAGCAGTTCCTGAGATATCTTTGACACAAAATAATTGTTTACGGACACACAGACGGAAAAGACAAAAACTATATACCCCCATGGCATACGCCGGGGGTATAATAAGGTTGAGGTGTTAGGATTTGTGTTGAGGTTTTACCTCACCTCAACACAATATAGGTCATTTTGGAGGCATCGCTTCAGATTTTGTGGAGCTTTTTCTAGACATTGTGATGAAATGGCATCTCAGGAACTACTGTCCAAATCCATTTTATTTTGGGAAAATGGAACCAAAAACAAGAATCTTTATCATTGATACTGTTTTTTTTTTGTTGTTCGGTTTAGAGTGTAACGGCCTTGTCAACACTTTTTAGCACATGTTCAGTCGGTCAGTTTACCTAACCACACTTTCTCTGGGATGGCTTATACATAAGTGGCTTACATTCTTTTGCCAGAAACTTATATGTGCCCTTCTTAAATCAATGGAAGGTAGAGAAGGACCTCAGAAAAGATTTTATGATCAACCTCCATAAAATAATTTTGCCAACCTGGTGGATTTGTTTGTTTGATTTGAGGTTTAACGTCCCCGTCAACACTGTATAGGTGATTTTGGAGACCTCCATAAAATAATTTTGCCAACCTTGTGGATTTGTTTGTTTGATTTGAGGTTTAACGTCCCCGTCAACACTGTATAGGTCATTTTGGAGATGTTGCTTCCAATTTTGTGGGACTTTTACTCAACAAGGAGATAAAATGACATCTCAAGCCCTGTCATCCAATAAAACCGATAGGGTTTATAAGCATGGGCTGTCAGACTTGCACCGCTTTGCCCGGGCAAGCTTAGACCCTCTAAATGGTTTACTAGTACTCGTGTATGGTCGGTTTTAGCTTTGCGAGGAAGCATCATGCAGCCCATCTTCTTCAAGCCCCGATGGGCGTAGGCCCGCCAACCTGGTGGAGATCAATTCAATGATGTCCCCAATACTACATACAAATACATACCAGTAACATTTTTGCCGATTCTCCAGCATCTTGATGTTTTGAGTCTTGACAGAGAATATACAGCTGGGTTAGTAGCTGAACATGCTGTAAATATTAAACAAGAGGATCTTACTTAAGTGGTCATGGATTATTGAATTTTTTAAACATGTTGAGGAAAAGAGATACAAGAGGGCCATGATGGCCCTGGATCGCTCACCTGATCCATAGAGTAACAAGTGGGCACCGGCGAGGGCCATTATTGACCCCAAGGTTCTAATGTGCATAATGTTGAGGAAGGTCTAAAATGGTGAAGCTTCATACCAAATATCGACAGAGGCTATAATTGTCCACTAGATGAAGCTCCATACCAAATATCAAAGACATGGGCCTTGCAGTTTAAGAGAAGATTTTAAAAGATTTCCCTTTATAAGTCTATGTAAAACCAAAGGGTCTTGGCCCCAGCAATATAATTTGAACAATCTTGGTAGGGGTCCACTAGATGAAGCTTCATACCAAATATCAAAAACATGGCCCATACGGTTTCAGAGAAGAAATTTTTTTAAAGATTTTCCCTATAAGCCTATGAAAAACCAAAGGGCCCCGGGGGCGGGGGCATTTTTGGCCCCAGCACTATAATTTGAACAATCTTTGTAGGGGTCCACAAGATGAAGCCTCATACCAAATATCAAAGACCTGGGCCTTGCGGTTTCAGAGAAGAAGATTTTTCAAGATCTTCCATATATAAGCCCATGTAAAACCAAAGGGCCCCCGAGCAGAGGCATTTTTGGCCGCAGGGCTATAATATGAACAATCTTGGTAGGGGTCTACTAGGTGAAGCTTCATACCAAATATCAAAGACTTAGGCCTTGCGGTTTCAGAGAAGAAGATTTTTAAAGCTCTTCCCTATATAAGCCTATGTAAAACCAAAGGGCCCTGGAGCGGGGGCATTTTTGGCCCCAGCACTATAATTTGAACAATCTTGGTAGGGGTCCACTAGATGAAGCTTCACACCAAATATCAAAGACCTGGGCTTTGCGGTTTCAGAGGAGAAGATTTTTACAGATTTTCCCTATATAAGCCCATGTAAAACCAAAGGGCCCCAGAGCGGGGGCATTTTTGGCCCCAGCACTATAATTTGAACAATCTTGGTAGGGGTCCACTAGATGAAGCTTCATACCAAATAGCAAAGACCTGGGCCTTACGGTTTCAGAGAAGAAGATTTTAAAAGATTTTCCCTATATAAGCCCATGTAAAACCAAAGGGCCCCGGAGCGGGGGCATTTTTGGCCCCAGCACTATAATTTGAACAATCTTGGTAGGGGTCCACTAGATGAAGCTTCATACCAAATATCAAAGACCTGGGCCTTGTGGTTTCAGAGAAGAAGATTTTTTAAGTTTTTGGTGAAAAAAATCTATTTTTGGCTCCTATGACCTAGATGTGCAACAGACCGGAACCATTTGAACAACTTTGAAAGGGGACCACCTAAGGATCATTCCTGTGAAGTTTAGTCAAAATCCGATCAGTGGTTTAGGAGGAGATGTCGTTTGAAGAAATTGTTTACGGACGGACGGACGCACGCACGCACGGACTGACGACGGACGAAAAGTGATCCCAAAAGCTCACCTCGTCACTACGTGACGGTGAGCTAAAAATGCGAGGCTTGCCTCGCATTTTATCTCATTTCCTCAACATGTTTAATAAATTCAATGAAAAATGAGCACAAATACAAGGTTCTATTTATCATATGACATTTGAAATGCATTTCATTCTTGATTTTTGTAAAAATTGTCAAGATTCTGCCATTAGTAAACACAAAGTTATTAAGGATGCCATACGTGTAACATTATGGGACGTATCTAACTAATTTGCATATTAAATTCACTAGTGGATTACCAAATCTTATGCATGGCATTATCACATTCTCAAATGCGACATACGATAAATAATAATACAGTATGGTAAACTCTGAAATACAGTCTAACTTCAATGGCTTGCATACATCTGGGGTTCACGACTGTTTGGCGTCAAATGTTAAATTATTTACAAAGATAGGGAACAGTTCAAACAACTGAGAGTTAATCATACTGCCAGGTCATTAGTGGTAGCTGAGTGAGTGGGTGTTTGAGTTTTACGTCTCACCAACAGCTAAGGTCATTCCGAGACGGGACCTTGGTTTAAAGACTGCTCCAAAAGTCTGGAGAAGCCTGGGATCGATCCTGCGACCACTGGTTTACTAGGCAAGCAGCATAACCACTGCACCACAGAGGCTTCCATTAGTGTTAACTGAAGACAATCAATATGGATGTATGAAAAGAAATATGAATTAGACTTTTTAAGATCTCCCCCCACCACATACCCCTTTGAAAACAAGCTGTGACCTTGAAGATGAATTCAAGATAACGAAAACTTTAGTTTTTCATCCTGACCAAATGTTATATCCATGCAAATATGATTAAAATCCACCGAGTAGTTCATGATATACACTTAAATTTGGCCAAATTTTGACCTATTTAGCACGGCTGTGACCTTGAAAATAAGGTCAAGGTCACCAAAACCGAATCATTTCTTCAACCTGTCCCGATGTTATATCCATGCAAATTTGATTAAAATCCATCCAGTAGTTCATGAGATATCTTGCACACAAGAAAGTGTCACGCCAATGTATACGCAGACGCATACGTCATTGGGATCTGCACCAAAAAAACAATATGTCCCCTCCCCTTCGGTGGGGAGGATAATGATGGAGAGGTGTCATGTGACACGTGTCATGTGACACCTTTCCATCATTTATTTATTTTATTTTTTTCATTTAATTAAATATTATTTAAAATGATATGATAATGATATTTTAAGCAAAATGAACCAGAGGAACAGATAAGCAGGGTATTTGCGTAAATACCCAATAAAATTAAAATGATACCTAATTATAAAATAACTTGAAGGGTAACAAAACTGAAATAACAAGAATTCCGCCGAAGGCTATGTCGCGCCTGTGGGAGCCCAAAGTCACCAAACAATGACATCTAGGCCAAGGTCAAACATAGATGCTTGCATAAAAGTTGCCATTCTTAAATGCAAGCGGGTACTAAGTATCATTAATGAATCTCAAATAATTCTTGAGAAATGAACTTAACCATTAGGGTGAACGCAATATTTTACAAAGTCAGTAAACCATAAAATGTAGGTCAAGGTCAAATATGGATGCTTGCATTTAAATTTCCATCTCTTGATACAAATTTGTATTAAGTATCATTAATGAAGCCGTTATAGTTCTCGAGAAATTAACTTGACCATTAGGGTGAACGCTAGGGTGGTCGCAATATTTTACAATGTCAGTGAACCATGAAATGTAGGTCAAGGTCAAATATGGATGCTTGCATTTCAGTTGCAATCTGCAGATACAAGTTTGTACCAAGCATCATTAACGAAGCTCTTATAGTTCTTGAGAAATAAACTTGACCATTAGGGTGAATGCTAGGGTGGTCGCAATATTTTACAAAGTCAGTGAACCATGAAATGTAGGTCGAGGTCAAATATGGATGCTTGCATTGAAGTTGCCATCCCCAGATGCAAGTTTGTACCAAGTATCATTAATGAAGCTCTTATAGTTCTTGAGAAATAAACTTGATCATTAGGGTGGTTGCAAACGTTGACCCCTTGACAAACGGACGGAAAACCAGACGCCTATATCGCGCCATGCTAATAGCAGGCGCAACAAAAATCGAAGATACCCAATAGATACTGCCATACTTGCACATAAATCTTAAAAATTAAAATCTTTCTGTTCTATTTTATATCTTGCCCAGTATTGTCAGTCATAATGCTGGCCTTAGCGGTTCTTGCTTTTTACAAACACAATGGACGAACAGAACTATTTAAGTACAAAACATAGATGCATTTAAGCCTCTGTCAAGCTGAAAGTAAGCTTTAATGGTAAGTGCAAAAGTACATTACCCAGTCATTTCGAATTCAGTGGGTAACAGTCAGTTCAAATTGTGTGGGTAACAAAATCTGAGATTCCCAATCATTTCTTCAAATACCCAATTAAAGTTTAAACTCCGTTCAGAAAATCTGAATCATCGATTTTTTCGTTTCTTCCTTTTAATGCTCATTTTAGCCCATACATCTCTATGGGAAAGGTTTAGACTTGACCCTCCGCCGACTTCTCCAGCAAGCCGCATGCCTCTGCGATAGTCCGGAAAGGCTGTGATTATTTGGAGAAAATTGCAAAACAAAGAAATGAGACCACAGACTAAGTCCATTTGACGATGATTGTCAGGTAAAATAATAAATATTCAAATCCATGAGATGCACTTTATAATTAGATATGCAATTACGACACACCTTACATTCGAATGGCTAGATAGAGGCTCACTAGAACGGGGAGCCACAAGCACGTAGCTGTCAACAGTGATCAAAAAGAATTATACCGATATCAGATGTGGTGTCACAGCTAATGATTTTCCATGAAGTGATCGTGCAAATAATACATAGACGCCCTTGTAATTTACATGAGCAGTGACCACTTCTATATATGGTTTAAACGGGTGTGTCGAACCTGTCAGAATGTCTTAGTCTGTGAAAGAAAATTCAGATTTTGCAATTTTCTCCAAATAATCACAGCCTTTCCTGGCTGTCACAGAGGCATACGACTTGCTGGAGAAATCGGCAGAGGGTCAGGTCTAAAACTTTCCCATAGTGATGTATGGGCTAAAATGAGTATTAAAAGCGAAAAACGAAAAAATCGATGATTCAGATTTTCTGAACGGAGTTTAGTATAGTGGGAATTGCCCAATTCAAAATGAAAGCTTATGGTTATCTGTTCCTCTGAATTGAACACACCAGAAAAGAAATACTGACTTTGAATTTTTGGCTGTTTATAGGAGGGAATGTAGATTAAGTCATGTGAATCCTGGGTGAAGGAGAGGTGTGGCTGCTAAGCAGAGATTAAATATATAGCAAGATGCTATGGGAGGATTCATGGAAGCTGCTGAAGAGAGGTGGGTACCAAACAGAGGTCACCATTACTGGAGGTGCTAAGTCCTCAGTAGCTCAGTCAAATGCATGTCTAGTTATCAGGAGGACACAGGTTGGATACCTGCCGTGGTGGGCAACATTCTTTCTTGGAAATTGATCAAGTTTCAAGAAGGACAATTGTCAGTTTCTGGCGAAAGAATGTGCACTGTACTGGTTAACGGCTTACGTATAAGCCTGCCTAGGAAAAGTGAGGATAGGTAAACTGACAGGCTCAAAAAATACCTAAATTGTGTTGACTGGGCCGTTAAATTCCAATACAAACAATCAAAATTGGAGGTTCTACTGTATTAGTAATTATACCCTCTTTTTGGAAGAAAAATTGTTTTCGTACCAGAGTTGAGTGGCCGCCTGTCCATCTGTCTGTCCGTCCGTCACATTTGTTGTAAATGGATCTCCTCTGCAACCACTGAAGTTACACTTTTGAAACTTTGCATGTGGTATAGTACATGGTAATATGTAGATGGCAGTGGGCTACTTTTTTGTGACCTTGATCCCAACATGGCCCCAAGGTCAAAGGTCAAAAAGTATGACTTTGCCATATCTTTAGTGTCATTCATACAAAAAGCAGGTATTTGTGATGGTATACCATCGACTGCGGGATCTAGTTTACCTTTCTCATCTGATCTTCAATCTGTTTTCTCTCGAACTCTGTAACTCTCCATGCTGAAGCTGTCTGTGGCTGAGACCTCCTTGCTGACAGTTGTCTGTGGACAGCACAAAAATCAGAGAACATGTTTAGTTATTATTTTTTTGTGTTGAGGTTTATGTCCCAATCAACACTATTTAGGTCATTATGAAGAATGCTTATAATTTTTTGGTACCTTTTTCCCTGCACTAAGATGAAGTGATATCTCAAGCCCAACCACCCAACCAAACCATAGGGTTTATATGCAGAGATGGTCTGACTCACATCACTTTGCCTGGGCAGGCTTAGGCCTTTAAGTGGTTTACCAGTACACAGGTTCAATCAGTTTCAGCTCTATGCAAAAGCACCTTGCAGCCCAATCTATTAGGCTATATTTCTCCAAGCCCCGATGGGCAGGGGCCTTAGTTATGTGTTGTAGCTTTACAGCCCAGTGAACAGTTATGGTCATGTCAGGTCAGTCATTTACTAACACTGTTCCTGGACAAGCTTAGACATATCGACCCTCTAAGCAGTTGACTAATTTTAATCACAGAGATGAGAGCAGTGAATTTAGTTCGAAACAGCGATACTTCTATCTACCGAGGGTTAATCTTAATGCTTGTTAAGAGGCATTTTTGGCATGACTTAAGGTTAGGGCTGGCTAATCGGAGCTGAAAAGATTATCAGTCATGTCATTGCAATTGATAATCGATTAGTAATCGCTAAGGTTTTTGTCATAATTTAACCTGCCTGAGCATGACTCTTACCATATGTTGCCCTTTACCATATGTATATTTGAACAGACAGGCCTTAGCAAACAGTGTAGAACCAGATGAGATGCCGCAATCTGCGGCGTCTCATCAGGGTCTGCACTGTTTGCCACTCATCCAGCTATTTTAGGCATAACTTTGGGTCGTAAATTGTACCTATCAAGTAAACGATTAAAAGCAAATCAGAACTGATTATCATTTTTGTGGAAATTATCGATCGATTAATCGATTATACAATTAATCGTGTCAGCCTTACTTAAGGTATTTTTTCAGTCTTAACCCATAAAATGCCAATTACAACAATTGTCGTCTGCTTTACCAGCTGCTTTGCCGTCTGCCGGTTTCCTTAAAAGTAATTTTTTGCAAATAGTGTGGACCCAGATCAGATCTGGGCCCACACTGTTTGCCTGTATGCAGAAATATTTTTAAAAAATTTGCAAAACAAGAGGGCCAAATGGCCCTATATCGCTCACCTGTGTACCAGAAAATCATTAGTGTAGGAGACCACTTGACATTGCTACATACTAAATATCTAAGCTCAGGCAAAGCGGTGTCCATGCTTATAAACCCTACTGGTTTCATTGGGCGACAGGGATTGAGATGTAATTTCATCTCAATGTCAGGTAAAAGTCCCACAAAATTGGAAGAGACATCTCCAAAATGACCTATACAGTTTTGACGGGGATGTGAAACCTCAAATCAAACAAAATCTGTGCTTTATGGTTTTGGAGAAAAAGATTTTTTTAAAGTTTTTTCCAGTATAAGTCTATAGCAGCTAATGAGCCCTGGGGCTTGGCCAATTTTGACCCAAAGGGCACGGTTGACAGGATTTATGTAGGCGACCATTTTGTGTTGCTATGTACTAAATATCTAAGGTCTGTATTTCATGGTTTCAAAGAAGATGTTTGAAGCTTTTTTCCATTATAAGTTTGTTGGAGTTAAGCGGCCACAGGATTTGGACCCCAGGGGCATGATTGGCAGGATTCATGTAGGTGACCACTGGACATTGCTACATGCTAAATACCTAAGCTCTGGGACTTATGGTTTCAGAGAAGAAGATTTTTGAAGATTTTTTTCCCCATTTTAAGTTTTTTTTTGTTTTTTTTTTCATTACAAGGGCCCTGTGGTTTCAGAGAAGAAGATTTTTGAAGTTTCTCCATTTGTAAGTCTATGGAAGCTAAAGAGCCCTGGGGTGTGGCCAATTTGGATCCCAGGGGCATAACTGGCAGGATTTATGTAGGTGGCCACTTGACTTTGCTACATACTAAAAATCTTAGCTCTGGGCCTTATGGTTTCATAGAAGAAGATTTTTTAATTTTTTTTTTTTCCATTATAAGTCTATTGGAGGTGATGAGCTCGGGCGTGGCCCATTTGGACCCCACGGGCATGATAAGCAGGAAATATGTAGGTGACCACTTGCCGTTGCTACATGCTAAATTAACTTAGCTCTGGGCCCTGTGGTTTCAGAGAAGAAGATTTTTGAAGTTTTTTTTTTCCATTATGAGTCTATTGGAGCTAAGGGGGTCCCAGGGTGTGGCCCATTTGGACCCCAGGGGCATGACTGGCAGGATTTATGTAGGTGACCACTTGTCATTGCTTCATGCTAAATATCTAAGCTCTGGGCCCTGTGGTTTCAGAGAAGAAGATTTTTGAAGCTTTTTCCATTATGAGTCTATGGGAGCAAAGGGGCCCCGGCACATGGTCCATTTGGAACCCAGGGGCATGATTGGCATGAATTATGTAGGTGACAAATTGCCGTTGCTTCATGCTAAATATCTAAACTCTGGGCACTGTGGTTTCAGAGCAGAAGATTTTTGAAGCTTTTTTTTCCATTATGAGTCAGTGGGAGCTAAGGGGCCCCGGGGCGTGGCCCATTTTGACCCTAGGGGCATGTGTAGGTGACCACTTCCGTTGCTACATGCCAAATATCTCAGCTCTGGGCCCTGTGGTTTCAGAGAAGAAGATTTTTGAAGCTTTTTTCTATTATGAGTCTATAGGAGCTAAAGGGCCCCGGGACGCGGCCCGTTTGACCCCAGGGGCATGATTGGCAGGAATTATGTAGGTGACCACTTGCCGTTGCTACATGCTAAATATCTAAGCTCTGGGCCCTTTGGTTTCCTAGGAAGATTTTTGAAGTTTTTTGTTCCATTATGAAGGGGCCCCGGGGCGTCGCCCATTTGGAACCCAGGGGCATGATTGGCAGGAATTATGTAGGTGACCACTGGCCGTTGCTACATGCTAAATATCTAAGCGCTGGGCCCTGTGGTTTCAGAGAAGAAGATTTTTGAAGCTTTTTTCCATTATGAGCCTATGTGAACTAAGGGGCCCCGGGGTGTGGCCAATTTGGACCCCAGGGGCATGATTGGCAGGAATTATGTAGGAAACCACTTGCCTTTGCTACATGCCAAATATCTCAGCTCTGGGCCCTGTGGTTTCAGAGAAGAAGATTTTTGAAGCTTTTTTCCATTATGAGTCTTTAGGAGCTAAAGGGCCCCGGGGCGTAGCCTGTTTGGACCCAAGGGGCATGATTGGCAGGAATTATGTAGGTGACCACTTGCCGTTGCTACATGCTAAATATCTAAGCTCTGGGCCCTGTGGTTTCAGAGAAGAAGATTTTTGAAGCTTTTTGTTTCATTATGAGTCTATGGGAGCGAAGGGGCCCCGGGGCGTGGCCAATTTGGACCCCAGGGGCATGATTGGCAGGAATTATGTAGGTGACCATTGGCCGTTGCTACATGCTTAATATCTAAGCTCTGGGCCTTGTGGTTTCAGAGAAGAAGATATTTTAATTTTTTCCCATTGTAAGTCTATGGGAGCTATATGTTGCCATAGCAACCAGAAATCCAATCTGATCAGCCCCAAAACCTTATGCAGCCTTTCCCCCTACCTGATGATGCTTCTCATGAAATTTGGTCAAGATTGACCATGGGGTATTAGAGATATACTTATTTGAAATTGTTTACGGACGGACGCACGCACGACGGACGACGGACAAAAAGTGATCACAAAAGCTCACCTTGTCACTACGTGACGGTGAGCTAAAAAAAAAATCAGCAGACGACATAAACAGACCACATCTCCAGATGCAGCTTTTCTCAGCAACTTAAGGTTAGATAAAACAAAGAAATGTTGTATGTACTCATTAGAATCGCCAGACCTCGATTCTAATGTGCACAAAGAACATACCTTTCCAGATACCTTATTCCTTATTTAACCTTATTTACCCTATCTGGAGCTATGGCGAGAATTATCTAGGGACTTCAGAGCAAGTTTGAACTAGCCTGAGCCCCGCCAAGCGAATTTGTGTCTTCGAGCATTCCGTCATGACAAATTTTAACTCCGCATGCCAAGCCATTCAGAGGAGCCAGGGATATGGCTTTCTGTCTGAAGGGTCCTCTTGATTCACTTCTTGTATGAGCGAGCAGCGAAGGTTCTGGCGAGACTGCACTGATGCGCAGGCTCGCCTGAACCTTCACTGCTCGCATAGGCGATAAGTACCAAAATCGCTTGACTGGGCCCATTTATCTTGAAGTGTCAATGTATATAGAATGTGAAATTCCATTCAGAAAAACATGTTAAAAGAAAAGCATTTAATCCTTTTGAAGGCCAAACACTTTCTTCTGAGAGAAGGTCACTGCAAGACAGAAAACCAGAAAGCATTGAAATACCTGAACCCCCACATCACACACTTCAAGCAAAGGCAGATATTTTTGACCATGGAGACAAAATGTTGTGTAACTAGAGCTGTCAGTGAAACTAACTAGGGCCCCGGCAGCGCTATCAGAGGAGTAGGAAAAAATTTGTGGATGGACAGACGGACAGACAGACAGACAGATGGACGGACAGAGTGATTACTATAGGGCACCCACACTTTCAGTGCAGGGCCCTAATTATGGAGGATAAAAAAAATTGTGGACGGACAGACAGACAGACAGACAGACGGACTGACAGAGTGATTACTATAGGGCACCCACACTTTCAGTGCGGGGCCACATTATGGTTAACATTTCTGCCAAGTAATATTTAAATCCATCCAGGAATAATAACAAAGTTATTAATTGGACACAGGAAAGACCCTTTTTTGACCTTTAACCTCTAAGTATGACCTTGACCTTTGAGGTACGGACCTGAGTCTTGCGCGCAACACTCCATCACATTATGGTTAACATTTCTGCCATCCAGGAATAATAATAACAAAGTTATTAATTGGACACAGGAAAGACCCTTTTCTGACCTTTAACCTCTAAGTATGACCTTGACCTTTGAGGTACGGACCTGAGTCTTGCGTGCAACACTCCATCACATTATGGTTAACATTTCTGCCAAGTAATATTTAAATCCATCCAGGAATAAGAAAGTTATGGAGGATAAAAAAATTTGTGGACGGACAGACGGACAGACAGATGGACAGACAGAGTGATTACTATAGGGCACCCACACTTTCAGTGCGGGGCCCTAATAATATCAAGCTAAATCTTAATCAATATTCATTCATATGCAATATTCATTTCTTTCTCAAGATATCTTTTTTGTATTAATGTTTAACGGCCCAGTCAACACTATTTAGGTCATTTTGAGCTGGTCTGTTTTCCTATTTACTTTCCTGGACAGGCTTGTATGTAAGCGGATATAACAGTACAGTGCACATTCTTTTGCCTGAAACTGACAACTGCCCTTCTTGAATCAGCAGAAGGGAGGGAACTTTCTCAAAATATAGAGCAGCTGCTGTTTAGATTTTGCATTGACAGCTAATTAGCTATCTTATATCCACACTTACATAATTTGCTTTGTGTGAACTTTGATATCTGATTTACTCTCTGATATCCATACTTATAAAAATTGCTTTGACTGAGCTTTGACAGCTGACTTGCTCTCTCATACCCATACTTACACATTTTGCTTTGATTGCGATTTAACAGCTTATTTGCTCTCTTATATCCTCACTTACACAATTTGCTTTGCCTGAGCTTTGACAACTGATTTGCTCTCTTGTACCAGTACTTAGTTTGCTTTGACTGAGCTTTGATAGCTGATTTGCTCTCTTTTATCCATACTTACACAATTTTCTTCAAGCTTTCACAGCTGATTTGTTCTCTTATAGCCACACTTACACATTTTGCTTTTCCCTGAGCTTTGACAGCTGATTTGTTCTCTTATAGCCATAATTACACATTTTGCTTTGCCTGAGCTTTGAGAGCTGATTTGTTCTCTTAAAGCCATACTTACACATTTTGCTTTGCCTGAGCTTTGACAGCTGATTTGTTCTCTTACAGCCATACTTACACATTTTGCTTTGCCCAACTTTGACAGCTGATTTGTTCTCAGCCATACTTACACATTTTGCTTTGCCCGAACTTTGACAGCTGATTTGTTCTTTTATAGCCATACTTACACATTTTGCTTTGCCTGAGCTTTGACAGCTGATTTGCTCTCTTATAGCCATACTTACACATTTTGCTTTGTCTGAGCTTTCACAGCTGATTTGTTCTCTTATAGCCATACTTACACATTTTGCTTTGCCTGAGCTTTCACAGCTGATTTGTTCTCTTATAGCCATACTTACACATTTTGCTTTGCCTGAGCTTTGACAGCTGATTTGTTCTCTTATAGCCATACTTACACATTTTGCTTTGCCTGAGCTTTGACAGCTGATTTGCTCACTTATAGCCATACTTACACATTTTGCTTTGCCTGAGCTTTGACAGCTGATTTGCTCACTTATAGCCATACTTACACATTTTGCTTTGCCTGAGCTTTGACAGCTGATTTGCTCACTTATAGCCATACTTACACATTTTGCTTTGCCTGAGCTTTGACAGCTGATTTGCTCACTTATAGCCATACTTACACATTTTGCTTTGCCTGAGCTTTGACAGCTGATTTGCTCACTTATAGCCATACTTACACATTTTGCTTTGCCTGAGCTTTGACAGCTGATTTCTCATAGCCATACTTACAAAATCTGCTTTACTGAGCTTAGACAGTTGATTTGCTCTCATATCTAAACCTACAGAATTTGCTTTGACTGAGCTTTGAATACTGATTTGCTCTCTTGAATCCATACTTAAAAGCGTTAGTTTCCATTGGGCTCTGACCCCCAATTTGCTCTCTTACAGTTGTACTAACCCGAATTTCTTTGACAGAGCTTTGACAGGTATCTGCTCTCTTACATTGGTACTTGCACAATTTGCTTTGTCTGAGCTTTGACAGCTGCTTTGCTCCCTTATATCTGTTCTCAGACAATTTGCCTGACACTGGATTTGCCCTATTGCATGTGCACTTATGCAATTTACTTTGAGTTTGGCCCCTTTGTTTCTGATATCCATACTTAATTTGTTTTGATTGTGCTTTACACCTGATTAGCTCTCTTATATCCATACTTACTTACTTTGTGCTTTGACACCTGATTTGCTTTCCTACATTCCTACTTAAGTAATTTGCTTTGATTCTGCTCTGGCGCCTGATTTACTCTTTCATATCCATACTTAAGCACTTGACTGAGCTTTGGTCCCCAATTTGTTCTTTTACATTCATACTTACCCAGTTTGCTTTGACTAAGCTTTGACAGCTGATTTGCTTTCTTATATGCATACTTACACAATTTGCTGACATCGTCAGAGCTTTAACAGCTAAGTGCTCACTTATATATGCACTTACGCAATTTGTTTTGATTGAGCTTTGATGGCTGATTTACACTCTAAATCAATTGGGTCCATTTCACCATAGGCTTCATACAACTCATCCATCAGCATGTTTAATTCCTTTTCTGAAAGGTAAAGCAAATTGCATTTTGAAAATCAATGACTTTGGAAAAAGTAAGGGATACAAAACAAGCAACATAGTACAACTAATAAGAAGAAATAATTCTTAATTCTCCATAATTATGAACATTTCGAGCAACCTGATTGGTTGAATAGAAGTTGTGTGCTTCTTTCCCTTTGGTGTCTCTGATGGGTGGTGTGGGTTAATTGTATTGATTCCTGATCATTTTGATAAATTCCATGAGCAAGAATGTCAGAACTATTTCACACAGCAACAGGTAGTAATATAATGTGATGTCAAAGACCATGTGTAAAACCCGTGCTTTACGTATATATGAAGTGACGTCAATATTGTTCAATTAAGATGGGAAACTATTGAAAATATAAATGTTAGAAGACAAATGAACAGAATTTAATGACTTGACATTTTTCTTCACCTGGATTTCTTTCAAAGTTGGCAGCTTCTAATTAAATAATCATTCCGCCGTCCTGTTGGTAAGTTCATTACAAAAATTACCATTTTGGTGGCATTTTTAATATTTCAATGACAAAGTTGGAATTATAAGGAATGAATTGGGCTTTATGCTAAGTTTGTGAGTGATTCGCTGGAGTTAACATTGATTAAATCTACAAAAATGAAATTCATTCCTATAATGGAAGTCCAAACATAGGCCACATCAACCTTTTAAGCGCTTATCAAAACAAACATACAGTAGAACTTCGATGGCTCGAACACCGATGACTCGTTTACCATGGCTGAGTCGAACCCGTTCTTGAGCCCCTGGGGAAGTTCTCTACATAAGAAATGGTGCGAGATAATTAAGGAGATTTTCGTCTTTTATCTTGCAAATGTATGCTGTGTTTACTCATTAGAATCGCCTCGATGAGGCGATTCTAATGAGTACACACAGCATACATTTTCATTACAGAACACCGAAAATATGTCCAAAAGTATCTCGTTATGCCTCCTGGAAGTAATCTCAGTGGCTCGAACACCCCCTGTCTCGAACAAATTTTCATGGTCCCAAAGGGGTTCGAGCCATCGAAGTTTGACTGTATAACATTTTCATTGTTTTAATTCTTATTTTTCAGTGAAAATATGTCACACCTCTTTTTTCTTTGAAAACATAAGAACAAGAATTCTGATGAAGGCTATGTTGCACTTGTGATTTTAGTTCTTGAGAAATGGACTCGGACATTGTGTTTAACCCATTCTAGGTGGGAAACCCCTAACAGGTAGCCAGGCAAACAGGGCAGACCCGGATCAGATGCCGCAGAATGCGGCATCTGATCTGAGTCTGCACTGTTTGCTAACAGGATTTTCTGTCAAAAATGGAATAAAATTTTAAAAATAGGCCTGACACCCCTTAAATTACGAATGGACTTGTCCAACATATAGCAATGGAAGAGTCCACCAGTATACAATGGGTTAACTCCAGGATTGAAGCAAATGTTGCCAAATAGGCAAACAGATAAAAAATGAATGAACAAACAGACATATGAAAAACAGGCAAGGCAGAAAAGATAACAGACTATCACCTGCTCTAGAATTCTTGTGGAGCTTCACAGTTTAACATGTTGATGTAAAACATCCTCAACCTATATTTAGAGTAAAATTAAGAAAAATATTTCAAGTTATCATAAAAAAAATAACTGTTTTGGAGATATGAAATATTGCACTATGTCACACGGGTGTGTGATCATGTTATAAGCAGGGTCCTCTGTATCTTACTAGTGACTTTGACAGCTCTGTCATCTCTAAAATCTTCTTTGTCATATTCTTGTTCCTCCTCTTCCAGGTAGTTATATTCAGGATCATCATCCTCTGTGTCTTTTATAGTATCTTCAAGGTCATCGGGAGTAGCTGCAATCAGAGCAAAGCTTTAACAAATCTGTATGACGTACAGTGAAATTCCACTATTAAGACCACCTAAAATAAAGACTAACTAGAATATGTTTTTGTAAAAACACAGATGTCTCCCCCTTTTTGACCTCTAAATATGACCTTGACATTGGAGGTATTGACATGGGTCTTGTTTGCAACACATTTCTGCAAAATAACTTTAAAAAGTTCAGAGAGAAATAACAAAGTTATTGACCGTACACAAAAAAAGCCCTTTTTCCCTTTGACCCCTAAGTATGGCCTTGACCTTTGAGGTACAACACATCATCTCATGATGGTTAACATTTCTGCCAAGCCAAGTAAATTCATAATCCATCAAAGAATCAAAGGAAGTTATTGACTGTACACAAAAAAGGCCTCTTTTTTACCTTTGACCTCTAGGTATGACCTTGACATTGGGGGTATGGACCTTTGTCTTGCACACGACTCATCGTCTAATGAGGGTGAACATTTCTGCAAGGCTACTTTAAAAAGTCCATCCAGAAATAAAAAAGTTATTGACTGGATACAAAAAAAGAAGACTTTTTTCCACCTTTGACCTCTTAGTATGACCTTGACCTTGGAGGTTCCAACATGGGTCTACCTCTCATGATGGTTAACATTTCTGCCAAGTAATTTCACAATCCATCCAGAAAGAAGAAAGTTATTGACAAAACACTAAACAAGAGTTGTCAGAAGACAACATAGCTCGCCTTTGGGGGCCTAAGATGGATGAGGGCAAGTTATCAAAAAAAATTTCTTCTGTAAAACAGCCCAATAGACTGCAGCAAATGGAAGAGAACCAAAATGTACCCCTAATCATCCTGTTTTCAAGCCTTTCCACTGCAAAAAAAAAAAAAATGAAAAAGAAATCTATATTTGATAAAAAAAAAATTCTACAAACTACCAAGTAATAACAAGGCATCACAGACGATAAAAATCCCCTCGAGCAAGACAAATTAAAACAAGCCTAGCCTAGCATTTGTGTAAAATTACATTATATCCATCAATAAATGTAGGTACTTAAGAGTGATGACAAAGTTTTTCTAAAAATAGCCACAGTGACCTTGACTTTGAGCCCCAGACCCTGAAAGTTGAACTTCATACCCAACATTTGTATGAAGTTACCTTAAAATCCATCAATTAATCTGGACACTAGAGCAATGATCAAGTTTTTCTAAAAAACAGCCACAGTGACCTTGACCTTCAGCCCCTGACCCGTAAAGTCAAAGTCACTCAAGATATCATCATACCAAACATTTGTGTCAAGGTATATTAAAATCCATCAATAAATGAAGGCGCAAGAGCGATGACAAAGTTTTTCTAAAAATAGCCAGTGACCTTGACCTTCAGCCCCAGACCCTGAAAGTCGAACTCGCTCAAGATATCATCATTGCCAACATTTTTGTGAAGTTATATCAAAATCCATCCATAAATGTAGGCACTAGAGCAATCACAAAGTTTTTTTTAAAAATAGCCACAGTGACCTTGACCTTCAGCCCCGGAACCTGAAAGTCGAACTTGCTAGCGATATCATCATACCCAACATTTGTGTGAAGTTATATTAAAATCCATCAATAAATTAAGGTGCAAGAACGATGACAATGTTTTTTTCTAAAAAAAGCCACAGTGACCTTGACCCCGTGACCCTGACCTTGACCTTAGGCCCCGGACCCTGTAAGTCAAAGTCACTCGAGATATCATTATACCCAACATGTGGGTAAAGTTATATTAAAATCCATCAATAAATGAAGGCGCTAGAGCAATGACAATGTTTTTCTAAAAATAGCCACAGTGACCTTGACCTTGAGCCCCAGACCCCGCTATGTTTTTAAAAAGAAAAAAAAAAAGAAAAAAAAAAAAAAAAAAAAATGTTCCTCCTCCAGGATTTGAACTCACGCAGCTTGCAGGTAAACTTTAACACAGAGAAGTAAGGGAGGTAATACAGAGGAAAATATTAACTTCTCAAAAAGTCCAATTTAAGCCAAAAAACCTGTAAAATGAAGTACAATGATAATGTTAAATATTGTTTTTTTAGCAATTATTAATTATATATTCAAAATAAAGTTGTAAAACATCACATATAAAAGCTTGCAGGTAAACTTTAACCAAATGCGGACGCCGACGCCGACGCTGACGCCGGACGCCCGGGGGTATGGCAATAGCTCCCCCTTACTTTCGTAAGGCGAGCTAAAAAGGCCCCTCTTTTTACCTTTGACCTCTTAGTATGACCTTGGCCTTTGAGGTACCATCATGGGTCATGCAAGAGACACATCGTCTCATTGTGGTTAACATTTCTGCCATGTAATTTCAAAATCCATCTACAAATAAGAAAGTTATTGACCAAACACGAAAAAAAAGGCACCTTTTTTTACATTTGATCTCTAGGTATGGCCTTGACCTTTGAGGTACCAACCTGGGTCATACACGCAACACATCCTCTCATGGTGGTTAACATTTCTGCCAAGTAATTTCAAAATTCATCTGAAAATAAGAGTTATTGACCGAACACAAAAAAGGCCCCTTTTTTACCTTTGACCTCTATGTATGACCTTGCCCTTCGAGGTACCAAACTGGGCATGTGCGTAACACATAGTCTCATGGTGGTTAACATGTCTGCCAAGCAATTTCAAAATCCATCTAACAATAAGAAAATTATTGAACACACACGAAAAAAAGGGCCCCTTTTTTGACCTTTGACTTCTATGTTTGACCTTGACCTTTGAGGTACCAACCCGAGTCATACGTGTGACACATCGTCTCATGGTAGTTAACATTTCTGCCAAGTAATTTCAAATCCTATCTAAAGATAAGAAAGTTATTGACAAAACACGAAAAAACGAGAGTATAACAGGGGTCTACTATTCAAGGAGAGTTTGTTCTACAGGTTTAAATGTTTTCCTATAAGAGTATAACAGGGGTCTACACTTATAGGAGAACTTCCTCTGCAGGTTTAAATGTTTACCTATAAGAGTATAACAGGGGTCTACATATCAAATAGAGCTTGTTCTACAGGTTTAAATGTTTTCCTATAAGAGTATAACAGTGGTCTACACTTATAGGAGAACTTCCTCTACAGGTTTAAATGTTTTCCTATAAGAGTATAACAAGGGTCTACACTTCAAGGAGATCTTGCTCTACAGGTTTAAATGTTTTCCTATAAGAGTATAACAAGAGTCTACACTTCAAGGAGAGCTTGTTCACATGTTTAAATGTTTTTCTATAAGAGTATAACAGGGGTCTACACTTATAGGAGAGCTTCCTCTACAGGTTTAAATGTTTTCCTATAAGAGTATAACAGGGGTCTATACTTCAAGGAGAGCTTGATCTTCAGGTTAAAATGTTTTCCTATAAGAGTATAACAGGGGTCTACACTTCAAGGAGAGCTTGTTCTACATGTTTAAATGTTTTCCTATAAGAGTATAACAGGGGTCTACACTTATAGGAGA
Source organism: Lucinisca nassula (assembly GCA_963580285.1). Taxonomy (NCBI): domain Eukaryota; kingdom Metazoa; phylum Mollusca; class Bivalvia; order Lucinida; family Lucinidae; genus Lucinisca; species Lucinisca nassula. Next base: position 108,688,708 of record OY757018.1, on the reverse strand, counting down.
GCTTCCTCTACAGGCTTAAATGTTTTCCTATAAGAGTAAAAACAGGGGTCTATACTCAAATGAGAGCTTGATCTACAGGTTTAAATTTTTCCTATAAGAGAATAACAAGGGTCTGAACTTCAAGGATATCTTGCTCTACAGGTTTAAATGCTTACCTATGAGACCGCCCCCGCCCATAGGGGCTTGAAGAAATATATGGGCTGCACGATGCTTCCACGCAGAGCTGAATCCGGCCCGCACACTAGTACTGGTAAACCGCTTAGAAGATCTAAGCCTGTCCAGGAACCGCGGTGCGAGGCGGACCGTCCATGCTAATAACCCTATTGATTACATTTGGGCGACAGGGCTTGAGATGTCATTTCATCTCAATGTCGGGTAAAAGTCCCACAAAATTGGAAGCAACGTCTCCAAAATGACCTTTACAGTGTTCACGGGGACGTTAAACCTCAAATCAAACAAAACTTACCTATGAGAGTATAACCGAGGTCTACACTTATAGGAGCTTGCTCTAAAGTTTTAAATGCTTTCCTATAAGAGTATAACAGGGCTCTACACTTATAGGAGAGCTTTCTCTACAGGTTTAAATGCTTTCATATAAGAGTATAACTTGGGTCTACACTTATAGAACAGCTTGCTCTACAGGTTTAAATGTTTTCCTATAAGAGTATAACAGGGGTCTACACTTCAAGGAGAGCTTGCTTTACAGCTTTAAATGCTTTCCTATAAGAGTATAACTTGGGTCTACACTTATAGGAGAGCTTGCTTTACAGGTTTAAATGCTTTCCTATATGAGTATAACTGGGGTCTACACTTATAGGAGAGCTTGCCCTACAGATTTAAATGCTTTTCAATTAAGAATGAGGTGCTTTCCTATAAAATAAAACAGAGGTCTACTCTTAAAGGAAAAAGGAAAAAATTTGATCCACAGGAGCAAATTCTTCAATTCTTTCCTTTAAGAGTAGACCCTCTGTCACAGAGGCTTGATTTATATTTTAATAAGAGGGAAATCCAAAATATTGTCTCCCTTAAAAAAAAAAAAAATGATGGAAAAATCACGCATGGTATATCCATTCCCCTAAAAACCAACACTTACTGTCCACATTAGTGAGAGCGTGCAGAAAACCCTCCCACTCCGTATCATCACACTGGGTCTCGTACATATCTTCAGTGATATCTGGGGCCACAAAGTTGGCTTCTAGCTCCAGTATAGACGTTTCTGTCATTGGACATTTTGACCGCGTCCTCAGTGCTATCAATTCCTCTTCCTCCTTAAAAATTAACCCATAATGCCAATCACGACTATTGTCGTCTGCTTTGCTGTCTGCTGGTTACTTTAAAAGTCATTTTTCCAAATAGTGTGGGCCCAAATCAGACTGCTCCTTAAGGAGCAGTCTGATTTGGGTCCCCACTGTTTGCCTGTACACATAAGTATTTTTTAAAACATTTGCAAAGATAAATTCAGCAGAGGACATAAGCAAACGACATTTTAAGATTAGTTTTTCTCAGCGTCTTAAGGGTTAACAATGTACAAGAATTTGTGAAAAGATCCTACAGCCCACCTTGTAAGACCTTGATTTGTTTGTTTGGTTTGATTTAATGTCACCATCAACACTATTTACGTCATTTTGGAGACATTGCTTCCAATTTTGTGGGACTTTTACCCCACATTGAGATGAAATGAAATCTCAAGTCCTGCAGCCCAATGAAATCAATAAGGTTTATACAGTATAGCTCCAATATATCGCGTTCCGATATTTCGCGATGTCCAATCTATCGCGGTCGCGCCGTGGATCCCGTTTTTTATTCCCTTAAAAATTCATAATTAAAAAAAAATAGAGTTTTAAGTTGTTAAAATTTATTTAAAACCAGGTTAAACCAGGCCCCAACAGCGTTTGACTTTTCCCGGCCAGCGTCTGCTATTTGGCGCCAAAACATAACCATTCACGAGATCGCAGACAAGTCCGTTTTTATGATGCAAACATCTACCGTTAGATGTAGCTAATTGTCTGAGGAGGGATTAAATCATTTTCACATTGATTGTGGATTAAATTTTATGATTGGAAGATAAACGTTAATTAGAGACATAACTTGACCATATTTTCACACCTTATCGACACGCACCGCAGGGTGGCAATTATATGACAGGGATTAACAATAGTGTCATACCTGAACCGTAATAAATACACAGATGGTTTGTCTCTCAATTGACAGTGCAGCAACTAGAGCTGTCAGTGAAACTGACTAGGGCCCCGGCAGCGCTATCAGAAATTTGTGGACGGACAGACGGACAGACAGACAGACAGACAGACAGACGGACGGACAGAGTGATTACTATAGGGCACCCACACTTTCAGTGTGGGGCCCTAATTATTGCGATTTACTTACTGGTCTAGTTATACCTTATTTAAGGACTCAAAAATACTGACAGTTGTAGACGATATTTTTTACACTTGCCCGCAATCAAAACACAATAAAATGATAGTTTTGTTGTTGTATAGTTTTTCGGCCCGTGGTAGACGTTAAATAATTTTTTTCCAACCGCTTTTAATGATTCTGAGATCTGGCAAGCCAAGGGAAACAACTAAAATTGCTTTAGCGCTTATGGTAGTTGCGCCCCTTGGCCGTCACCCGTTAAATACAACCAGGGGAACCCGCAAATTCAAAATGGCGTCCTGTTTTGACATTTGAGCAATCACGTTTTCAGACGCAGATTTTCAGCTGTTCTCGAATGTAAGTTAATTGGTAGACACAGTCCCCTTTGTTTGTTCTGTCACTGAGTAATTCTGAACCTACTTTAATGGTGAAATACGGCCGATAGCATTATAGCATTACTGACAGCCATTAGTGTGGATTGATAAACTGTTCTCACCAAACTATCACCGCCACTTGTAGTGGCATCTCCGCAAACTACCGCGACTTATATCGCGCTCCGACCACATCGCGGTTTTCGGGCTATGGCCCCCGACTACCGCGATATATTGGAGCTATACTGTATTCATGAAAGGTCCGACTCACACCACTTTGCCTGGGCAGGCTTAGACCTTCTAAGTGTGCAGCCCAATCTATTTCTCCAAACTCCGATGGGTGGGTGCAATTATTAGATCTTGAAATACCACATACACAATAATAAGCACATGCTCTTATAAGCAAACTCAAACACGTTTTTTTTGGGGGGGGGGGGGGGGGGGGGGAATATCGTAAAAATCATAGAAATTCGGACATTTTGAGGACCTGGGGCCAGTTGTTCAAAACTAACGACGTCATTAGTTAACAAATCGTTAAAACTTTGATCATTAAATATGGGAAATATGCTAAAATTTTTGCTGAACAAATGTGAGCAGCAAGCTGTTCACATTTTTTCAGCAGAAATAACCAAATTTTAGATATTAAACTTGCTAGAACAGTTAACAATATAATCACTAACAAGCTCGTTAAGCTAACGATGCTTTGAACAACTGGGCCCTGGTGTAATTCTCCTATACTTTTTAACAAATTTATTTCATGATTAAGCAAGCAGTCTAAAATGTGCAGACGGAACGCCAAACAGTGTAGACCCTGATCAGACTGCAACTTCAGAAAAACAAATAAAGCTGTTATACCAAGCGATCTTCTGTACATGTATTGTTGGTGTTTGTTAGAAACACATGTAAACTGAGTCAATTCTATTGGGTTAAGCAATCTGTATTATACCTCATTAACGTTCATGAACTATTCAAGAATTCTGATTGGTCGAGAGCATGTCACTTGCAGGGCAACAAGGGATCATTTCCCCCTGTAATGATCCCCTTTGACATCACTGCTCAAAAGTGCAAGGGCACTTAGTCGAGTGCACTGGTAGAATTCTGTATAATAAAATATTTCTTGCCCTTGTGTGATGACGATTTGTTTACCCAAGCAGTTAATATTGTGCTCGGGCTTTGTGCTCGGGCTTTGCCCTCGGACAATATTACCTGCTCAGGTGAACAAATCATCATAGTCCCTCTCACACAAGGACAACAAATGAATAATATCTTCGAGATCAAGAATAAGGGACGCAATTTATACCCTTGTAAACCCCATGTTTCCCTATATATAAGAAGTCTGTGGTGTAGTGGATAAGCTACTCCCCTCACAAACCAGGGGTCATGGGATAGATTCCAGGCTTCTCCAGACTTTTGGAAGCATCTTTAACCCTTCTCTTGCTGAATATTCAGTTTAGCCACACCCATTTCCGACTTTGAACCAATCAGATTACTTGATGTAATTTATTCCTACAAAATTCATAAATCGAATGTGAAACAGTGTAGATCCTGATCAGATCGCTTCTTCAGAAGCCATCTGATCTGGATCTTCACTGTTTGCAAAGATAGGGGTTGTCGTGAATAGCAGGATAAGAGTTAAACCAAGGTCCCATCTCATTATGACCTAAGTTGTTAATTGGATGTAAAAGTGAGATATGAAAGGCTCGTCATTACACAGGGCTTGATAACATGATGAATGAGGCAGTACAGATCAGCCATACCTGATTTCTTCTGGCTTCTTCAGCAGAAACAGCATCTTGGTATTTACTGCCCAACAATGACTTGTTAGATGATCTAGGCATCTGTAGAGGTGGACCCATGGGACTAAGCAAACTCTGAAAAGGAAGTTAATTTACTTATTTGTCAGTTTATTTATTCATTTACTGATGAATTTTATTCATTTATTTATTTTGATTGCTTTTATTTACTTACTATTCACATATTTACTTGTTTAAAGTTAATGACATCAATAGTTAATGTGACACAAAAAACTTTGATCATTTACAGAAGCAAATATGCTATTAAATATCGTTGCTGAAAAAAATGTGAGTAGCTTTTGCATTTGGAAAATCTACTCATATTTGTCCAGCAAAAATATCTGAGTGTTAGATTTTGTACATACTTCAACAGTATTTTTTTTGTTTTTGTTTTGTTTTACAGCCCTTTCAATATCAAGCCAATCATTAATCAGAGGTAGGCGAAAACCAGAGAACCTAGAGAAAAACCTCCTGACCTGACAGACCTTCCATTGCAGAACTTGGCATCTCACATGAAACCAGAGCGGTGAGAACCTTATGATTAAGAGTCAGCACCCTTATCCACTAGGCCATGGAGGCCCATTAACTTCAACAGTTAACAATAAGACCACTTACAAGCTAATTAAGCTAACGATGCTTTGAACAACTAGGCTCTGATATATGTAATTTGTCATATACTGATCATTTCTTAGATTTCTTATATGCTGATCATTTCTTATATCAACATTCTCAAAGTTATGGTCTATATTATGCTGATCATTTCTCATATGCTGATCATTTCTTATATGCTAATCATTAATTTTGTTATATGCTGATCATTTCTTATATTTCTTGTATGCCGATCATTTGTTATATGCTGATCATTTGCTTTACGCTGATCACTTCTTATATGCTGATCATTTCTTATATGCTGATCATTTGTTATATGCTGATCATTTCTTATATTTCTTGTATGCTGATCATTTGTTATATGCTGATCATTTACTTTATGCTGATCATTTCTTATATGCTGATCATTTCTAATATTTCTTTCTTATATGTTTATGCTGATCATTTGTTATATGCTGATCATTTGCTTTATGCTTTATGCTGATCATTTCTTATATGGTGATCATTTCTTATATTTCTTACATGCTGAATATTTCTTATACATCTTACATGCTGATCATTTCTTATATTTCTTGTATGCTGATCATTGACATTCTCAAAGTTGCGGCCTAAGAGGTAAATCCTTGGAAGCATGGAATACCCAACAAAAACTTTAAAAGCAAACTGTTTGCAAAAAAAGTTAAGCCATTATACAGACAAATTTTGAAGAAAGCACAATCTGACACCCCTAAATTTCGAAATGGACTCCTGCTATATATAAGGAGGAAGATTCCATTCGGTACAAAAAGGGTTAACTTGATGAACTTTTGTACAATTAATCAGCAAAAATACCACTGTTTCAGATATTTTTTCTTGCTGGAACGGTGAACAGGTTGACTTTTAATGAGTTTAAGCTAAATCATGTTTTGTGCAGCTGGGCCCCTTTCACTGACATTTGATGTCATTAAACTTTAACTATCCCCCCCCCCCCCTATACCTGGCTGTCCTCAGTGTCTGTTCCCCTGTATGGAGTTAGGCAGGAAGAAGGGGTTCTTGGAGTAGAGGGCATTGGGGAACCTAAATCACTGACGTTTGATGACATAACGCTTTCACTATCCTCATCGCTGTCCATCACCGGGACCTGAAAAATGATCTGCCATTAACCCTTAGGATGCAAATCAAAACAATTGTCATCTGCTTTGGCATCTGCTAATTACTTAAAATGTGTTTGTTGCAAACAGTGTGGCCCAGATCAGACTGCCCCTCTAGGAGCAGTCTGTTCTGGGTCCACACTGTTTGCCTGCTCCTATAGGTGCAGTCTGTTCTGGGTCCACACTGTTTGCTTGTATGCAAAAACATGTTCGAAATGTTTGCAAGAATATCAGCAGACGACATACAAAATTTTCAGAGGCAGTTTTTCTTGGCATCTTAATGTTTACGATATTATTAGGGGATAAATGTCCGTAAAATTGTCAACTGGGGAGGTGAACTGGCTATTTTACAGTGTGATTTTTTTTATAATTATGCATAATAACTTTTCAAAGCTTTTTCCTGTCACTATCCTTTCTTAGTATAATAAAAGCGCTCCAAGCACTCATGATGCCCTGCAACTGCACATACATCAAGTAAGTGATGTATCTCTGTCAAAATGAAGTCAAAGGGAAGCTATATTATAATATCTTTTCAACTTACAGAGCGGACACTAATACATGGTGGAAATAGCCATGTTCAATGCTCACAGGGTCATAACTTCAAAAGTAGGCAAACCAGAGTTATGGTTCATATGCTTTGTATGTTGTCTCATAATGTTCTGCATTTCTATGAAATTTCATGAAAATATAGTTATGGAGCATACACAAGACGTGGAGAAAAGCTATGTTAAATGTTCAAAAGGCGATAACTCAAAAGTAGGAAAATCAGAGTTATAGTTCATATGTTCTGCATATCATTTCATGGTGATCTACAATAATTCTACATATCTGTGAAGTTTCATTAAAATATCTCAAATGGTATCGGAGTTATGGAGCGGACGCAAAACTGATAGAAATTGCTATGTTCAATGTTCAAAGGGCAATAACTCCAAGACTAAGAAAATCAGAGTTACAGTTCATATGTTCTGTAGGCCGTCTCATGGTGCTCTAGATGTCAGTGAAGTTTCATGAAAATATCTGAAATTGTATCAGAGCGGACACGAAACTATGATAGAAATGGCTATGTTCACTGTTCAAAGGGCAATAACTCCAAAAGAATCAGAGTTACGATTTATATGTTCTGCAAGTCGTCTCATGGCGCTCAACATATCTGTGAAGTTTCATGTAAATATCTCACATGGTATCAGAGTTATGGAGCGTACACAAACTATGAGGTGCTGACAGACGGACGGACACAAAAAATTTTTGGAGCTTATAACATAATACCCTGTCACTTTTTAGTGGCCAGTCATAAAAAGATGACCCCATTAAGACAAAGCTAAAAGGTACCCACATCATATACTTATTGGATAACTCAAAACACCACCTTAACCTCTTTCTAACACTGTTCTTTATAACAAACTTTTGGCTATACATGTAACATGGTTTAAATATGGATCCCACAGTTTTGACTGGATGTAACACAGTTGGTTAACTACCAAGGTTTCTGCTTTGAATCCCAAACATAGTGTTATAAAAAGATTGTTATATATTATCCCAACATTATACTCTTTATTACTAATATCTGGAGCTACTTTATTTACCCGAATATTCAGACACCTCAACTCCTTACCACACTTGTTCTAATATCTATTTCCAAATTTTGTGTCTAAAAACGGCAGGGTTCGACATTAATTGTAGACTGATGGGCATTGTCTAGTGAAAAGCTGGTCAAGTCTAGTAAGGTCAGTGGCTGGCTGGTCCGAATGGTCCAGTTGAAAATCTGCCACCTAAGTTATTAAAATCCGTTTTAATTTATCTTGAAATAAGTTTCTGTTTTCAGTTTGTTGCAAAAGTTTTACCATCTGTGCAGAAAAATAATAATAGAAATAACCTGATGACTGTCAAACTAATGTACATTTATCACTTCAGTATGATTTTCATCATTTCATCGTGCAGCTGAACTTAGATCAGGTCCAGTGCATCCCAAGAGTTACAGGACCACCTTGTCCAGTTATTTAAAAAGTTCATGTTGAACCCTGTAACAGCTAGTGTGTGAGTGAAGGAGTGTTGAGTTTTACATCTCACCAACAGCTAAGGTCATACAGAGACGGGACCTCGGTTTAAAGACTGATCCGCAAGTCTGGAGAAGCCTGCCTGTAATAGCTAGATGAGTGATAAACAGTGTAGTCCCTGATGAGATGCCGCAGAATGCGGCATCTCATCAGGGTCTACACTGTTTGTTTCGGACTATCTGTCCGAATTTATTATAAATACGGCATGCATGCATCATCTTTTCCAAGTTTACCTTATCTGGATTGAAGTCTTCATCCTCCTCTTCCTCATCTTCAGGAAGGTCTATATCAAGGAAACTCGGTGAGTCTTGTTTCACCGGTGACAAGCCCCAGGGGTGTGGTACCTGTAACAAGTAACAAAACGGTTACCGGGTCCAGTTGTTCAAAACCAACAAGGTCGTTAGTTAATGTATCATTAAAATTTCAATCATAAAATCTATATCAAGGAAACTCGGTGAGTCTTGTTTCACTGGTGACAAGCCCCAGGGGTGTGGTACCTGTAACGAGTGACAAAACGGTTACCGGGTCCAGTTGTTCAAAACCAACAAGGTCGTTAGTTAATGTATCATTAAAATTTCAATCATAAAATCTATATCAAGGAAACTCGGTGAGTCTTGTTTCACAGGTGACAAGCCCCAGGGGTGTGGTACCTGTAACGAGTGACAAAACGGTTACCGGGTCCAGTTGTTCAAAACCAACAAGGTCGTTAGTTAATGTATCATTAACATTTTGATCATAAAATCTATATCAAGGAAACTCGGTGAGTCTTGTTTCACTGGTGACAAGCCCCAGGGGTGTGGTACCTGTAACGAGTAACAAAACGGTTACTGGGTCCAGTTGTTCAAAACCAACAAGGTCGTTAGTTAATGTAACATTAACATTTTGATCATAAAATCTATATCCAGGAAACTCGGTGAGTCTTGTTTCACTGGTGACAAGCCCCAGGGGTGTGGTACCTGTAACGAGTAACAAAAGGGTTACCGGGTCCAGTTGTTCAAAACCAACAAGGTCGTTAGTTAATGTATCATTAAAATTTTGATCATGAAATCTATATCAAGGAAACTCGGTGAGTCTTGTTTCACTGGTGACAAGCCCCATGGATGTGGTACCTGTAACGAGTAACCAAACAGTTACTGGGTCCAGCTGTTCAAAACCAACAACGTCGTTAATTAAGGGAAATGGAAAAACCTTCAGGGGAGGCAACTTCTGCAAAAGTATTTTTGTCTCCCATGTCAAGAGGTCAACTCTTAAAGGAAAGAATTTGCTCCTCAGGAGCAAATCCTTTCCTTTAAGAGTAGACCCCTTTTTCAGTGGGAAAGGACTTATAGAAAAGCCAACAGGAAGCCCCAAAAGTTGTCTCCCTTTTAAAAATGGCGGAAAAATCTGCCAGGTGTTCCCATTCCTTTTAATGACTTGTTAAAATTCCAATCATAAAATAAGGCAAACACGACAAAATTTTTTCAGAAAAAAATGTGAGTAGCAATATGAGTAGCTTTTGCAACTAAAAGGTACATCTTCATTTGTTGAGGCTCATTAACCCTTGTGCAGCTTAATTAATTTATTTTGCCACACCCATTTTTGATTTATCAACCAATTAAATCACATGCAATTTATTTTTACAAATTCACCAACTGAATGACAAACAGTGAAGATCTAGATTGGATGGCTTTACCACATGGCAGTTTGCAAAGGTAGATAATTCCTTTTCAGCAGGAACTCGGTTGGATGTGCATCTGACTGACGATCAGGAGGACCTGGGTTCGACACCAAATTCTTTTGTAGAGATTGAAAATGAAATCTTTTCTGCGGTCATTCCCTGGCTTCCACAGATATGAGAAGGGCGGCTGTCAGTATCTGGCGAAAGAATGTGCACTGTAACAATGTAAATAAATTGATTTTGCCACACCCATTTTTGACTTAACAACCAATGAAACCACATGCAATTTATTTTTACAAATTCACCAACTGAATGACAAACAGTGAAGATCTAGATCGGATGGCTTTACCACATGGCAGTTTGCAAAGGTAGATAATTCCTTTTTCAGCAGGAACTTGGTTGGATGTGCATCTGACTGACGATCAGGAGGACCTGGGTTCGACACCAAATTCTTTTGTAGAGATTGATAATGAAATCTTTTCTGCGGTCATTCCCTGGCTTCCACAGATTTAAGAAGGGCGGTTGTCAGTTCCTGGCGAAAGAATGTGCACTGTAACGTATAAGCCTTCAGGGAAAAAAGTTGACAGGTAAACTGATATGACCTAAATAGTGTTGAATGGGCAATTAAACTCCAAAACAAACAAATCAGCCGGACAAGGCTTCTCTGGAAGCCAACTGCTCTGGATATTAACTTTTTGCAAAGGTTCAGCAGGGCCTCCACCCATCTTGGCTTGGAGAAATAGACTGAGCTGCATGATGCTTCCACGCAGAGCTGGAACCAACTGCACGTGAGTACTGGTTAACCACTTATGACGTCTAAGCCTGCCCAGGTATAGTGGTGCAAGTCAGACTGCACATGCAAATAAACCCTTTTGTTTTCATTGGGCGGCAGGGTTTGAGATGTCATTTCATCTCAATGTCAGGTAAAAGCCCCATAAAATTGGGAGCAATGACTCCAAAATGACTTAAATAGTGTTGACAGGGATGATAAATCTCAAATCAGGCAATTGTTCATCAGGTAAAGCATTGACCTAATCAATTTATTTTCATCTGTTTCTACATAATTCCATGTTACAATATATGCAGTTGATGAGTATACCGTGTATCTGTTTAACTCTTATCATGCTGTTCACGACAACCCCTATTTTTGGAAACAGTGTAGATCCAGATCAGATGGCTTCTGAAGAAGCCATCTGATCAGGATCTCCACTGTTTGACATTAAGTTTATGGCTCTGTAAGAATAAATTACATCAAAATATCTGATTGGTTCAAAGTCAGAAATGGGTGTGGCTAAACTAAATATTCAGCAGGATAAGGGTTAACAATACTGTCAACCATCTTTAAATTATAGTTCTACTCCAACAAAACTCAATTCCCAAAAAAAAATCCTTAGCTCACGATTAGAAAGGATAAACAGAGGATCTTACAAGTGTTCATGTATTACTGAATTTATTAAACGAGTTGAAGAAATGGGATAAAATGAGGCTTTGCCGAGCATTTTTATCCCTTTTCTTCAACAAGTTTAATAAATTCAATAATACATGATCACGAATGCAAGATTCTATTTATCATATAACATTTAAAACATATTTTGTTCACGATTGTTCAACAAAAATGTCAATATTCCTCCATTAGTAAACGCGGCGTCATACATGTAACGTTACGGGGCATATCTAACTAATTTGCATATTTAATCCACTAGTGGATTATCAAATTTATTACATGACGTTATTACATTCTCAGATGCGACGTCATATGATATGATAAATGAAGATATTCAAGAGTATTGTAATCACTACTCCAAGAACTAGACAAAAGTGCCCAGTGGGGCACGTATACCCCCAGCCAGTGCCATCACCTCAGCTGAAACAAGTATTTGACCTTGAGGAAGGTCAACGTAAAGGTCAAGGTCAGGTTTGTGTATATCAATCTTAAGTACTAGTGGCAAGGTGTGTGGTGTGTGAATATTAAAGAAATCGGTCAAAGAATAAGGAAGTTATGAGCAATGTTAAAGTTTTTTGTAACGGACCGACGACAGACGACAAATTTTTACAAGTATTTGACCTTGAGGAAGGTCAACGTAAAGGTCAAGGTCAGGTTTGTGTATATCAATCTCTTAAGTACTAGTGGCAAGGTGTGTGGTGTGTGAATATTAAAGAAATCGGTCAAAGGATAAGGAAGTTACGAGCAATGTTAAAGTTTTTTGTAACGGACCGAACAAAAAGGTCAAGGTCAGGTTTGTGTATATCAATCTTAAGTACTAGTGGCAAGGTGTGTGGTGTGTGAATATTAAAGAAATCGGTCAAAGAATAAGGAAGTTATGAGCAATGTTAAAGTTTTTTGTAACGGACCGACGACAGATGACAAATTTTTACAAGTATTTGACCTTGAGGAAGGTCAACGTAAAGGTCAAGGTCAGGTTTGTGTATATCAATCTAAGTACTAGTGGCAAGGTGTGTGGTGTGTGAATATTAAAGAAATCGGTCAAAGAATAAGGAAGTTATGAGCAATGTTAAAGTTTTTTGTAACGGACCGACGACAGACGACAGACAATAGACGACGACAGACGACAAGCTGACTCCTATATACCCCCTTCAAACTTCGTTTGCGGGGGTATAACAAGAACTACAAAGGGAAATAACTCTAAAAGGCCTGACCCCTTGGCTCTTATTTTCTTTCCCACAATACAACTAGTCATACTGATCATGTTTGCAAAATTTCAAGTTTCTATGTACAGTAGTTATTGAGAAATCTTTGACACAAAATAAAAATATACACTATTAAACAGCAAGAACTACAAAGGGAAATTACTCTAAAAGGCCTGACCCCTTGGCCCTTATTTTCTTTCCCACAATACAAGTAGTCATACTGATCATGTGTGCAAAATTTCAAGTTTCTACGTGAAGCAGTTCCTGAGATATCTTTGACACAAAATAATTGTTTACGGACAGACAGACAGACAGACGGAAAAGACAAAAACTATATACCCCCATTGCATACTTCGTATGCCGGGGGTATAAACAAATATTGTGAATATTTGTTAGAATTGCCTCACTAATATTCTGAATATTTGTTAGAACTGCCTCACAAATATTGTGAATATTTGTGGGAATTGCCTCACAATAATGTGAATATTTGTTAGAATTGTCTCACAAATATTGTGAATATTAATATTTGTTAGAATCGCCTCACAAAAATTGTGAATATTTGTTAGATTTGCCTCACAAATATTGTGAATTTTTGTTAGAATCGCCTCATGAGGCAATTTTAACAAATGTCCACCATATTTGTTTTTGCAGTGACTAAGGGAAAAAAGTGTTTTATTACCTACCAAAATGGTAATACACCTTTAATATTGGAATTCTTTATTTGCTGTTGCAAATTCTAGAAAATGGCCCAAATTTTCATGAACAAATACTGGCTCTATATCATACTGTTACCCACAAAAATCTTAGTCCTGTCAGTCTGTGCCTTTTTTTTCACAAGAAAAAAACACTGAAAAAGACTTTTTTTAAAGAGCAGCAATACCATGCCATGCAAAAATAAAGTACATACACTGCCTTGTTTTTGCAAGAAGTCCTTGACCTTTGATCTTGTCATCTTCGGTTCATATGTCAAACTCCCATCATCCTCTTTGCCATCATCACCATCTTTATTCTCAGCATCACTGGAGTCAATAGAATTCTTAACCATTTTCAAAACCTGCTCGTCAGTGATGATTTTCTGAAAAACAAAAACATTAACCCTTAAGGGGAATGGATACACCTTCAGGGGAGGCAATTCCTGCATAAGTATTTTTGTCTCCCATGTCAATAGGGATCAACTCTTAAAGAAAAGAATTTGCTCCTGAGGAGCAAATTCTTTCCTTTAAGAGTAGACCCCTTTTTCAGTGGGACTAAGCCTATAGCAAAGTGAACTGGAAGTCCTGAAAGTTGTCTCCCTTTGAAAAATTGCAGAAAAACGTACTAGGTGTTCCCATTCCCCTTAAGATGCCAAGAAAAACAACATCTGTAAATGCTGTCTGTTTATGTCGTCTGCTTCATATTCTTGCCAACTTCTCAGTAATATTTTTGCATACAGGCAAACAGTCTGGACCCTGAACAGACTGCACCTACAGAACCAGTCTGATCTGGGTCCACAATGTTTGCAAGAACGACTTCTAAAGTAACAAAGCAGACAACAATTATCATGACATCTTAAAGACTAACCCTATCAGCACTGTCACTGATACAAGTGCCCCCACCCATAGGGGCTTGAAGAAATATATGGGCTGCATGATGCTTCCATGCAGAGCTGAATCCGGCCCGCACACTAGTACTGGTAAACTGCTTAGAGGATCTAAGCCTGTCCAGGAACCGCGGTGGGAGGCGGATCGTCCATGCTAATAAACCCTATTGGTTTCATTGGGCGACAGGGCTTGAGATGTCATTTCATCTCAATGTCGGGTAAAAGTCCCACAAAATTAGAAGCAACGTCTCCAAAATGACTTTTACAATGTTGACCGGGATGTTAAACCTCAAATCAAACAAACACTGATACAAATACAGTATAATTCCAGATAAGATGGCCTATAATGACCAGGCCTCATACTGACCAGGCTTTTCCATGCCTGAAAGACCTGATTTTACAGCTTTTAACCCTTATTCTGCTGATCACGACAACCCCTACCTTTGCAAACAGTGTAGATCCAGATCAGATGGCTTCTGAAGAAGCCATCTGATCAGGATCTTCACTGTTTGTAATGCAGTTTGTGAACTGAAGAAATACATTATATCAAAATGATAAGGGTTAAATAGTCATTTTAAACAGAATATAGGAAGAAAAATCAAAATCTAAAAAGCATGTAATCAAGAAAAAATCAAGCTCTCAAAGCCTGAAATCCTGCAAATGCCTGAAAAATATGAGTCCTGAATGACACATCAACTTCTCTGGGTCATTTTATGACACAGAGAAAGGGAGAAAAGCATTAGTACAGGAGATGAAAGAGGAACAAAGGAGAAATAGATTGATTGACAGTTGGGTTGAATGACTCATCAACCCTTGTAGGTTATTTTGTTTCATCTCCCAGAGCAAGGGAGAAAATAATTATAATAATAATAATCAACCTTATTTATAGAGGGTAACACATATAGTGCTAGTATTAACCAGTGCTTCAGCTGAAGTGCACGACCCGCCGGATGCTTTTAGCTTTATGAGTGTTACCATATATGGGTATGTTGGTCATTTTGGTCATGTGACCTGGACCTAAAACGGTTCCCCCAATAAATGCGCCATATTGTAAGGAGCAAAAATATATCTTAAACTTTAGTACTGTATTCTGAATCGTTTGCAGGATAAAATGCATTCTCACTTTTCCAATACAAAAGCATATGTGTCAAAGTTTGACTTAGGCACACAGAAGGTCAAGGTCAACCCAGGCTCACCATTTTAGCAATTTATGATGGGCCTACGTCCCAGATGCTATTTATTAAGTTTCGTGGAAATCTGCCCAGTGGTTCTGGAGAAGACTATTTTTGATGGGTTTTTACCATATATGGCTTGGCGGCCATTTTGGTCATGTGACCTGGACCCCATGAGCAAATTTTGGTTTCCCCCATCCCATAGAGGCTCCATATGAAATTTGACTTCAATCGGCCCAACGGTTTCCGAGAAGAAGCAGTTCGAAAATTTTCACATTTTTTGCCTCGGCGAGGCTATACTAAATGGAATGTAATATTTCGCAAGTTCATTGGTAAGATCTCATTGATATCTATCAATATGCCAAAAATTGTTTAAATATTCCAAGCGGTTAAGTCACTATCACCAATTTTCACAAACGGGTTACGGACTGACCCAAAGAAGATCAAGGTCAACCCAGGGTCACCATTTTAGCAATTTATGATGGGCCTACGTCCCAGATGCTATTTATCAAGTTTCGTGGAAATCTGACCAGTTGTTCTGGAGAAGACTACTTTTGAAGAGTTTTTACCATATATGGCTTGGCGGCCATTTTGGTCATGTGACCTGGACCCCATGAGCATATTTTGGTTTCCCTATCCCATACAGGCTCCATATGAAATTTGACTTGAATCGGCCCAACGGTTTCTGAGGAGAAGCAGTTCGAAAATTTTCACATTTTTCCCTTGGCGAGGCTATACTACATGGAATGTAATATTTCGCAAGTTCATTGGTTAGATCTCATTGATATCTATCAGTATGCTAAAAATTGTTTAAATATTCCAAGCGGCTAAGTCACTATCACCAATTTTCACAAACGGGTTACGGACGGACAGACAGACAGACCATATATGGCTTGGCGGCCATTTTGGTCATGTTACCTGGACCCCATGAGCAAATTTTGGTTTCCCCCATCCCATAGAGGCTCCATATGAAATTTGACTTCAATCGGCCCAACGGTTTCCGAGGAGAAGCAGTTCGAAAATTTTCACATTTTTCGCCTCGGCGAGGCTATACTAAATGGAATGTAATATTTCGCAAGTTCATTGGTTAGATCTCATTGATATCTATCAGTATGCCAAAAATTGTTTAAATATTCCAAGCGGTTAAGTCACTATCACCAATTTTCACAAACGGGTTACGGACGGACAGACTGACAGAATGACACGGTGATTTTAGGGCACTCTTAGAAATCAACCGACTTCAGTCGGTTGCTTTTTCTGCGGGTCGTGCAATCTTCCATGTGGCCCTCTTTTCCTGGGAAGGAACCAGTACTAAGCAATGTGGATAAAGTCTGTTGTTCAAAGAAACAACACTTGGCGCTTGCGGGGATCGAACCGGCTACCTCCAGGGATCAGAACACCAGGGTCAGAACATAAATTTCTATCCCAGGGTAAAATCACGGATTTCCTTGTCTGGTGTGCAAGAATCATGACACCTTTGCCTCATCTGACCACCTCATCCCAGCCAGCAAAGTATGCCAGGCCAAGTCGAGCCAACAGCAATACAATGTTAATGTCCTATCAGTGATTGCTCCACATTGGCCCGCTGTTTCCTGATAGCTGGGACCTTAGTTTTGTTTGCTATTCTCATAATGATTTTGACTTACAACCCTTTTGTATTGGCAGCAATGGACGTATCCAAATTCAAAGATGGAAAGGTTTATTTCACTTACTCAAGGGTGGATGGATTAACCACAGATCCAGATCAGACTGCAGCCTGATCTGAAGAAAAATCCCCCCTATGGAGGGATTTGAATCCAAGCCACTCAGTTGAAAGTCCAGTGCTCTAACCACTGAGCAAAAGAGTCGACTCCATGACCAAGTTGTCAGAGAATGGTTATAAACCAAGATAGATAACTGAAAGGAGGAATTGCAATCTGTACACACCCCTTCTTCAACAAAGACATCATCTGTGATGACATGAAGCCAATTTTGGCACGAAGCCGTTTTCTGCAAAAGTCCAATCCCAGATGGGCCCCATCTTACGCCATGAAAGCTGTAGCAAAGCAAAGATTCATAGCTGAAGAACATCCTTAAATGCTCATAACAGGTTTTAGCCGAAACAAGCCCCCATCTTACGACAAAGCCATAACAAAGGAGAGAAGCACTGCTGAAGAAAAATCCCCCAACAGTGGGATTCCAACATGTGCCATTCGAGTGAAAATCGATGCTCTAACCACTGAGGCAAAGAGTCAACTCCTTGACACAGTTGACAGAGTGGTTATAAACCTATTAGCTATGCATATAATCTACCAAGATAAATAACTGAAGGGAGAAAATGGAGTCCATAACACACACCCTCTTCAAGAAAGTCATCATTTATGATGACACGAAGAATAAAAATCTGACCATTGGTGGAATTCGAACCCTGGCTAATCGGGTGAAAATCCAATGCTCTAACCACTGAGCCAAAGAGTCAACTCCCTGACGCAGTTGTCAGAGAGTGGTTATAAACCTATAAGCTATGCATATAATCTACCAAGATAGATAACTGAAGGGAGGAATTGCGGTCCGTAACAACTGTTTGCAAAATGTTCAGTCAATATCTAAAACAAATCTAAACATAACTCAACCTGTTTGAAATATAGCCATAAAAATATACATGTACTGTATAGAAGTCGCAGATAAAATTGACTAGGAGGACCTATCGTTTGCACCTGCCTTCGGAATGTTCTATTAACACAAATGTAAACCAAGTCACCAGATTGTGTGAATTCAACTGCAATGCAAACAAAGCTGTGGCGTATATGGCCATTTGGTCCGCTTGCAGAAAGCATGCGAAAGGCACTCGACCAAATCTTCTGGTGGACTCAGCGATTTGACATATATTGACAACACCTGAATAGCTCCGCCTAGTCAATTTTATCTGCGACTACTATATTTACCCAAATTATTTGGACACCTCAATTCTTTCCTATACTTGTTCTTTGTTTGTTTGTTTGATTTGAGGTTTAATGTTCCCGTCAACACTGTAAAGGTCATTTTGGAGACGTTGCTTCCAATTTTTGTGGGACTTTTACCCGACATTGAGATCAAATGACATCTCAACCCTGCCGCCCAATGAAACCAATAGGGTTTATAAGCATAGATGGGCCGACTCGCACCGCTTTGCCTAGGCAGTCTGGTCGCTTCATGTTTGTGTTTCTTTCCCTTTGGTGTCTTTGGTGGGTGGAGTAATTTAATTGTATCGATTCCTGATCTTTGTTTTACTTCTACTTAGATCCTCTAAGCGGTTTACGAGTACTTGTGTGCGGGTCGGTTTCAGCTCTGTGTGGAAGCATCATGCAGCCCATATATTTCGATGAGCGGGGGCCGACCTATACTTGTTCTAAAACTTGAACAAGTACAATTTACTATCAGATGTTATATCAAAGAATAGCGGGATGAGTGGCAAATAGTGAAGACCCTGATGAGATGCTGTATTTTGTGTCATCTCATCAGGGTCTACAATGTTTGCTCAGGCCTGTCTATCAGAGTATATACGATAAATACGGTACAAAAGAAATATTCTATAAAGCAAAAAATGGGCTCAACAAGAATTAGATTTACAACATGTATCCATGCCAAAATTAGCACAATGATAAATTCTGTTGTCAGCAATTATATGACAATGAGTCAAATATTTCAGGTCAGCTTTTCTTGAAAGAATACAGCATTGGACTTTTCTGTCAAGTCAGCCTCAATAGTTCAGTGGTTAGCGCGTTCCACTTATGATCAAAAGGTTGTGAGTTCGAATCTGGACAACGGAGGCGAGGTGTGTCCTTAGGCAAGACATGTTATGACAATGCCCATCGCAATCAAACTAAAATAATTTAGTATAAACTAAATATTTGTACAAACATTTTACGCAAGTGCAATCTGAAGACAACCTGCCATAATTCATATAGTTTTTTCTCTTTTTTTCTTTTTTTGGGGAGGGGGGTGGGGGGCAAGTAGGGATGTAACGATAGTCAAAAAATGACTATTGCGATAGTATTGACATTGCAGGAAGAACCATTGCGATACTATTACTATTGCTGACTACTATTGCAATACTATTGCGATACTATTGCCTGAAACAAATTTTCTTGTTTGAGAAGGAAATAAAAACTATTTAATCCTTCAGACTGTTTTCTGTATGCTTTATCTGCATACAAGAAATAAACAAGATAATTTACACAAGAGGGACACCTGTTGTAAACTCCTGTTTGCTTTTCTGGCTGCCCTTCATGAAGAGGAAACAGCTCCCCAGGAGAATCTTTTTTCCTTTAAGTGTTTATCCTTCAAGAAGAGCCGGGAGACTCATTTTAAAGGAAGAAGCCAATTAAAATGTATCAATTCACAGTGAGAATGTGAAATCAGTTTCTTAAACAAAATAAATGTAAGCTCTTCACGAAGGCAATGAAATCTTTGCTTGTCTTCAAAAACACTTCAGACATGACAAAGTGTCTAAATGCACCTCAACCTCGTTATAACACTGAACTTTGGGTCCAACCAAACCGACCATGTAAGTTAACCGAATCGTGTAATAAACGCCGGATATGCAGTCTCTTCTATAATTACACTGTAAACAAAAGCCTCCGGCGCTACCGATAAGCCTATTATGTTCCGCGTGACAAGGTGTGAAAATAAGATAAAGTTATGTCTATAATTTGCATTTATCCCTCAATCATAAAATTTAATCCACAATCAAATCGCTCCTAAGACGATTAGCTTCATCTATCGGTAGATGTATGCATATTAATAAAAACAGACTATTCTACTGCCTCGTGCATGGCTATATTTTGGTGCCAAAATAGCAGACGCTTGGGGGGAAAAGTCAAATACTTTAATTGGTGTAAACACATCTGTATGCTGATGTTGGTGACACGGATCGAGCTTCCGGGTATAAATCGGAAATTGTGCAGGGCGCTGTTTTCTATCCACCTCTATCCACAACCGTTTAGCTGTTGAGAAAATATGTTTTACCTGTTACGAAAGAAATACGCTTCATTAATGTAAATAGTAGATAGCTGAAAACCTGTGTCAGCAATGCATACGATTCAGAATCAGAATTGTTACCGATGACACGTCAAACGAATCAATACACCAGAACCTGTGTTTTGGGAAGTTTGATTTGAATCTTAAGACCGAAAATCAGTGTTTCGGTACACGATCGATCGCATGCGCTTGTTAAACGGAACACCTTTGAAATCAGGGCTAAAGAATTTTTTTTATCCAAATCGGCCCCGGTCGACCGATAACGTCAACAGTAACGTGCCGAACATGCCTTACAATGTCATCCCGACATTCTTGCATCTGCCATCATTTTCATTGTGTAATGGTTTTTTTCCAAACTTTTCCATCATTTTCATTGTGTAATGGTTTTTTCCCAACATCATTTGTATTTTTCTTTTGTTGTTTGGTAAAATCTTTTAAAATATTTTAGCAATATATGCAAATAAACAGAAAATCGTACCACATTTTTAATTTCTTTAATTGTTTTCTAGTGCGGTATTCCCTTACACGGTGTCCAAGATTCAAAATTAATTCCTCGGCTGTATAAACATGTCTGGATGCCCAAATAATAAACGTTCTTTGCAGGACGACACGTATTTCATTTCCTTTGATGTCTGTTATTGACAAAATAAGAATCCACTAAAACATCAACCAGAACGTTTTTTTTTTTGCATCTTTTGAAGCGGTAGTGACACGTGCGGACTTTCCATGCTTCATGTGCTAATTAATGCGGGCGGCACCCTTTGATAATCAATACCACTGTGTAAACACGCATTAATTATCGCTTTTCTTATCACTGGCTTACAGACAGCTTGCAGATTAGCGTTATCAAAATATGCGTGGTCGTCCGTGTCAACTATTTCGAAATCAATTATCATCAAAGTGCTGTTGACATATGCTTCAGAAAGTTGTAAATTTACCAGTTCAATGAAGGAATATTCAGCGGTCTGACCTTATACCGACATCGGGTGTTAAGTGGATAATGTGTAACAAGATAGGATGCATAAACACAGTGTACCTGCAGGCTACCGCCAAATCACGACCGCCAAATCACGAGTCGGCTAATTTTATTGCCTTTATCTGGCGGCAAGCAGCCGTTGTCTCCCACTGACACACAGGAGATTATTGGATTATAATTAGGACAATGTACAGTTTGACGCTTGACCGGGTACAAGACGTAGGTGGGAATAAAGAATATAAATTATATAAGAATGAAAACAACTCCGGGAATTATCTGAAAAACTTGTGATATAGAAAACTATCGAAACTATCGATAGTTCAAAACACTATCAGCGATAGTCATCAATGTTTAACTTTACCATCGATGCAGTACTATCGGCCCAGTGCCTATCGCAATGCATCGATGGTCCGATGCATCGTTACACTCCTAGGGGCAAGGGGAGGTAGGGGCATGGGTAGAGGCCATTTCTAGAAGAGAAATAGAGAGCTGAACAATTTATCAGTGGTAGACAAAAACCAGAGTACCTGATGAAAGAATGACTGACTTTTTGATGCAGAACTAATCAATCTGCATACTACCCATCACATTTATAAGTCTGTAAAATGAACACCCCTGCAAAGTCTGTAAACTCCAACAGGGGCAGGGGTATACATTACTTTCCTTATTCTTGTCACAAAACATAAATTGTGGGTACTCATTAGAACCGCCTCACTGAGGCGGTTCTAATGAGCATCCACAATCTATGTTTGGTAGAGAAATGAGAATTTTTTTTTACAAATGTCAGACATGGTCCAGTTGTTCAAAACTAACGACCTCATTAGTTAACATATCGTTAAAACTTTGATCATTTGATTTGGCAAATATGCTAGTATTTTTGCTGAAAAACTGTGAGCAGGTTTTGCAGCTGCAAAAGATGTTCACATATTTCCAGCAAAAATTCCACTAACGAGCTCATTAAGATAACAATGCTTTGAACAATTGAGCCCAGATTGTTAACTGTTCTAGCAGGTACACTATCTAAAATTTTGGTATTTTTGCTGAAAAAATGTGAGATGCAAAAGCTGCACAATTTTTTTCTTCAGCAAAATATTAGCATATTCGCCACATTAAATGATAAAAATTTTAACGATATGTTAACTAACGACATTGTTAGTTTTGAACAACTGGACCCAGATGTCTAGACCAATGAAGCCTACCATTGTGAAGTCTACCGTTATATGGATCAGGCCTCATACTGACCACGATTTTCCATGCCCGAAAGGCCCATTTTTGCAGCTTCAACCCTTATCCTGCAGAACAAGACATAACTATTACCTTTGCAAACAGTGTAGATCCAGATCTGAAGAAGCCATCTGATCAGGATCTACACTGTTTGAAATGCAGTTTGTGAAACTATCAAGTAATTTGGTTGACTTATAGTCAGAAATGGGTGTGGGTAAATAAATTTATTCAGCAGGATAAGGGTTAAATAGTTTTTTAAACAGACTAAAGGAACAAAATATCAAAATCTAAAAGCCTGAAATCAAGAAAAATATCAAACTCTACAAGCCTGAAATCCTGCAAATGCCTGAAAAATATGAGGCCTGTATGGATATGTTATCATAATGTGATCAAGCAGTTGATGTTGATTTGAAAAGGAAAATCACATAATACCAAACAGCAACTTACATGTATGATAGACTTAACATTCAGGGCTGAGAGTCGAAAACTTTCTGCTTTGTCCTCCAGTGTACGATCAATTTCATCTTCCGATTCTTCAAATATTCTCCACTTTTCATCGTCTGTAGAGCTGTCATCTTCAGAATGATTCTCAAAATCAGACTGTTTCATCGGTCTTTCATTCCTGTCCACATCCTCTTTAGTAGGCTGCAGTTTCAGTTTTTTTACTACTTTTGCTGGGGATTTCCTAAACAATAAGGACATCTACAGTATTTACCCTAGATATTTGAACACCTGGGGCCAGTTGTTCAAAGCATTAACTTAGCTTAATGAGCTCTTTAGTGGCCATATTGTTGACTGTTCTAGCAAGTAAAATGTCTAAAATTTTGGTATTTTTGCTGAAAACAAGAGGGCCCAGAGGGCCCTGGTTCGCTCACCTGTGTGTCACTGTCTCAAGTGCATTCTATTTTTAGCTCTTGTGGCCATCTTGTTCATCAGCAGTGTGATTTTAGCTTATTTGGTAGGGAGTAACCTAGGCAACATTCCTGGGAACTTTGAATCAAATTGGCCTTAGGGTTTAGGGGGAGTTTCCGTTTGAATCAAATTTACACTATTTTTCTATTTTTACCTTCAGTGGCCAGTTTGTTCATCCGAGTGGGATTGTTTTAGCCTTTTTGGTACAGGATAATCTAAGCAACATTGTCGCAAGGAACCTACATGCGAAATATGAAGGCTGTATCTCAAATGCTTTAAAAGTTATGACAAAGTAGGTCAAAGGTCAAGGTCATGGGTCAAAAGTTTTGAATGGATGAGAAAACCTTGTCACAAGGAACATGCATGCCAAATATGAAGGCTCTATCTCATATGGTTCAACTATGAGAAAGTAGCTCACAGGTCAAGGTCACAGGTCAAATGAGTGGGAAGCCCTTGTCAAAAGGAACCTACATGTTTGAAGGCTCTATATCCAACGGTTCAAAAGTTATGACAAAATAACCTACTGATCTACTTTTTGATTTGACATGACCCATATTTGAACTTAACTGAGATATTGTCCAGATGATCATTCTGAGCAAGTTTTATGATGATTTGACTGAAACTGTGGCCTCTTAGAGTGTTCAAAACCTTTTTCTATGATTTGACATGCTGACCTACTTTTTTAACCGACATAACCCATATTCAAACTTGACACAGATATTGTCAAGATGATCATTCTCAGCAAGTTTGATGATGATCGGACCAAAACTTGGGCCTCTAGTGTATTCACAAGGTTTTTCAATAATCTGACCTACATATTGACCAGACATGACCCATATTCGAAATTAACCGAGATATTGTCAAATGATCATTTTGAGCAAGTTTGATGATGATCGGACCAAAACTGTAGCCGCCAGTGTGTTCAGAGGGTTTTTCTATAATTTGACCTACTGACCTACTTTTTGACCCTACATGACCCCTATTTGAACTTGACTGAGATATTGTCAAGATGATCATTCTGGGCAAGTTTGATGATGATCGGACCAAAACTGTGGCCTCTAGTATGTTCACAAGCTTTTTCTATGATTTGACCTACTTTTTGACCCGACATGACCCGTATTCAAACTTGACCCGGATATTGTCAAGACTATCATTCTGAGCAAGTTTGATGATGACCTGACCAAAACTGTGGCCTCTAGTGTGTTCACAAGGTTTTTCTCTGATTTGACCTACTGGCCTACTTTTTGACCCTACATGACCCATATTCGAACTTGCCCGAGAAATTGTCAAGATAATCATTTGGAGCAAGTTTCATGATGATCAGACAAAAACTGTGGCCTCTAGTGTATTTACAAGATTTTTTTTCTATGATTCGACCTACTGACCTACTTTGTGACCCGACATAACCCATATTCGAACTTGACCGAGATATTGTCAAAATGATCATACGGAGCAAGTCTGATGATGATCGGACCAAAACTGTAGTGTGTTCACAAGGTTTTTCTATGATTTGACCCACTGACCTACTTTTTGACCCGACATGACCCGTATTCAAACTTGACCAAGATATTGTCAAGATGATCATTCTGGGCAGGTTTGATAATGATTGGACCAAAACTGCGGCCTCCAGTGTATTCACAAGGTTTTTCTATGATTTAACCTACTGACCTACTATTTGACCCGGCATGACTCATATTCGAATGTGACCAAGATATTATCAAGGTGATCATTCTGAGCAAGTTTGATGATGATTGGACATAAATTGTGGTCTCTAGTGTGTTCAGAAGGTTTTTCTATGATTTGACCTACTGACCTACTTTTTGACCCGACAACACCCATATTCGAACTTGACTGAAATATTGTCAAGATGATCATTCTGGGCAAGTTTCATGATGATCAGACCAAAACTGTGGCCTCCCGTGTCTTCACAAGGTTTTTTTTCTGATTTGACCTACTGACCTACTTTTTGACCCGACATAACCCATATTCGAACTTGACCGAGATTTTGTGGTGGTACAAATTGTGTGTAAGTTTAGTTAAAATCAAATCATAAATGAAACATCTATCATGCAGACAAGACCAAAATAGGCAATTTTTGCCCTTTCAGGGGCCGTAACTCCGTAACACATGATGGGATATGGCTGGTTCAAGAAAGGAACCCAGATCTCATGATGCTACAAGTTGTGTGCAAGTCTGGTTAAAATCAAATCATAAATGAGTATGCTATCGTGCGGACAAGACCAAAATAGGCAATTTTTGCCCTTTCAGGGGCCGTAACTCTGTAACACATGATGGGATATGGCTGGTTCAAGAAAGGAACCTAGCTCTCATGGTGGTACAAGTTGTGTGCAAGTCTGGTTAAAATCAAATCATAAATGAAAATGCTAACGTGCGGACAAGAAATTGTTTACGCACGCACGGACGGACGGACGCACGCACGCACTGACGACGGACAAAATGTGATCACAAAAGCTCACCTTGTCACTACGTGACAGGTGAGCTAAAAATGTGAGCATTTTCAGCAAAAATGCTAGCATATTTGCCATATTAAATGATCAAAGTTTTAACGATTCTTTAACTAACAATATTGCTAGTTTTGAACAACTGGCCCCTGAATTCCTTACATACTTGTTCTAATATTTGAATAAATAGTATTTACTACCGGTTGGTTGGTTGGTTATAAACCTATTAGCTATGCATATACAGGTCATTTTGGAGACGTTGCTTCCAAGTTTGTGAGACTTTTACCCGACATTGAGATGAAATGACATCTCAAGCCCTGCCACCCAATGAAACCAATAGGGTTTATATGCACAGACAGTCTGACTCCCACCACTTTTCCATGGCAGGTTTAGAACCTCCAAGATGTTTACCAGATCTGTTCCTTTCAGCCTGGAAGCATCATGCAGCCCAATTTATTTCTTCAAGCCCCTATGGGTGGGACCAAATTTACTACTAAACATAACTGAATGAGTGGCAAACAGTGTTGACCCAGATCGAGATGCCGCATTCTGCAAGAATGCTGCATCTCATCTGGGTTTACACAGTTTGCTCATGCCTGTTTGTCTGAATATATATGGTCAATAGGATAATACTGGTGTGCCAGTTAATCATTCTACTTGATGACTCATTTAAAGCAATTCACCATATTTGCATTATTTGCTGGCTCCCAGCTTGCCCATTGTCAATATTGGAAAAACAGGTAACCAGACCCCCCTGACCTTTCAAGGTCAGGGGGGTCTGGTTACCTGTATTTCCAACTCTGATAACCTTCAGACTAGGAACCAGCAGATAATGCAAAGAAGGTGAATAAGTCAATGTGTTCTTATCAACCATAGTTTGCCAAGATCTGTCTTTTGTCTCTCTATACATGACTAATATTGTCAAGAGCAAAAGACATTTGGTGTTCTCTACACAACCTACACTAGATTATACAAGAGGGCCATGATGGCCCTGGATTGCTCACCTGATCCATAGTGTAACAAGTGGGCCCCAGAGAGGGCCATTATTGGCCCCAGGGCTTTAATGTGCATAATGTTGAGGGAGGTCTTAAAGGTGAAGCTTCATACCAAACATCAACAAAGGCTATAATTTGAACAATCTTGGCAAAGGTCCACTAGATGAAGCTACACATCAAATATCAAAGACCTGGGCCTTGCTGTTTCAGAGAAGTTTTTTTTTTCAAGATATTCCCTACATAAGCCTATGCAAAACCAAATGGCCCCGGGGCTATATAAATGTATGTAAAACCAAAGGGCCCCGGGGTGGGGGCATTTGTGGCCCCAGGGCTATAATTTGAACAATCTTGGTAGAGGTCCGTTAGATGAAACTTCATACCAAATTTCAAAGCCCTGGGCCTCGTGGTTTCAGAGAGGAAGATTTTTAAAGATCATCCCTATATAAGCCTATGTAAAACCAAAGGGCCCTGGGTCGGGGCCACTTTTGGCCCCAGCACTATAATTTGAATCATCTTGGTAGGGGTCCTTTAGAAGAAGCTTCATACCAAATATAAAAGACCTAGGACTTGTGGTTTCAGAGAAGAAGATTTTTAAAGATTTTCCCTATATAAGTCTATGTAAAACCAAAAGGCCCCAGAGCAGGGGCATTTTTGGCCCAAGGGCTATAATTTGATAATTTGAACAATCTTGGTAGGGGTCCACTAGATGAAGCTTCATACCAAATATCAAAGTTCTGGGCCTTGCCGTTTCAGAGAAGAAGATTTTTAAAGATTTTCCCTATATAAGCCTATGTAAAACCAAAGGGCCCCGGGGCGGGGGCATTTTTTGCCCCAGCACTATAATTTGAACAATGTTGGTAGGGGTCAACTAGATGAAGCTTCATACCAAATATCAAAGTCCTGGGCCTTGCGGTTTCAGAGAAGAAGATTTTTAAAGATTTTCCCAATATAAGCCTATGTAAAACCAAAGGGCCCCGGGGCGGGGACAATTTTGGCCTCAGCACTATAATTTGAATAATCTGAGTAGGGGTCCTTTAGATGAAGCTTCATACCAAATATAAAAGACCTAGGCCTTGTGGTTTCAGAGAAGAAGATTTTTAAAGATTTTCCCTATATAAGTGTACGTAAAAACAAAGGGCCCCGGGGCGGGGGCATTTTTGGCCCAAGGGCTATAATTTGAACAATCTTGGTAGAGGTCCATTAGATGAAGCTTCATTCTAAATATCAAAGTCCTGGGTCTTGCAGTTTCAGAGAAGAAGATTTTTAAAGAATTGCCTATATAAGCCTATGTAAAACCAAAGGGCCCCGGGACGGGGTCATTTTTTGCCCCAGCACTATAATTTGAACAATCTCGGTAGGGGTCCACTAGATGAAGCTTCATACCAAATATCAAAGTCCTGGGCCTTGTGGTTTCAGAGAAAAAGATTTTTAAAGATTTTCCCTATGTAAGCCTATGTAAAACCAAAGGGCCCCGGGGTGGGGGCATTTTTGGCCCCAGCACTATAATTTGAACAATCTTGGTAGGGGTCCACTAGATGAAGCTTCATACCAAATATCAAAGACCTGGGCCTTGTGGTTTCAGAGAAGAAGATTTTTAAAGATTTTCCCTATATAAGCCAATGTAAAACCAAAGGGCCCCGTGGCGGGGGCATTTTTTGTCCCAGCACTATAATTTGAACAATCTTTGTAGGGGTCCACTAGATGAAGCTTCATTCCAAATATCAAAGTCCTGGGCCTTGTGGTTTCAGAGAAGAAGATTTTTAAAGATTTTCCCTATATAAGCCTATGTAAAACCAAAGGGCCCCTGGGCGGGGGCATTTTTGGCCCCAGCACTATAATTTGAACAATCTTGGTAGGGGTCCACTAGATGAAGCTTCATACCAAATATCAAAGACCTGGGCCTTGTGGTTTCAGAGAAGAAGATTTTTAAAGATTTTCCCTATATAAGTGTACGTAAAAACAAAGGGCCCCGGGGCGGGGGCATTTTTGGCCCAAGGGCTATAATTTGAACAATCTTGGTAGAGGTCCATTAGATGAAGCTTCATTCTAAATATCAAAGTCCTGGGACTTGCGGTTTTAGAGAAGAAGATTTTTAAAGAATTGCCTATATAAGCCTATGTAAAACCAAAGGGCCCCGGGACGGGGGCATTTTTTGCCCCAGCACTATAATTTGAACAATCTTGGTAGGGGTCCATTAGATGAAGCTTCATACCAAATATCAAAGTCCTGGGCCTTGTGGTTTCAGAGAAAAAGATTTTTAAAGATTTTCCCTATATAGGCCTATGTAAAACCAAAGGGCCCCGGGGCGGGGGCATTTTTGGCCCCAGCACTATAATTTGAACAATCTTGGTAGGGGTCCACTAGATGAAGCTTCATACCAAATATCAAAGACCTGGGCCTTGTGGTTTCAGAGAAGAAGATTTTTAGAGATTTTCCCTATATAAGCCAATGTAAAACCAAAGGGCCCCATGGCGGGGGCATTTTTTGTCCCAGCACTATAATTTGAACAATCTCGGTAGGGGTCCACTAGATGAAGCTTCATACCAAATATCAAAGTCCTGGGCCTTGTGGTTTCAGAGAAGAAGATTTTTAAAGATTTTCCCTATATAGGCCTATGTTAAACCAAAGGGCCCCGGGCGGGGGCATTTTTGGCCCCAGCACTATAATTTGAACAATCTTGGTAGGGGTCCACTAGATGAAGCTTCAAACCAAATATCAAAGACCTGGGCCTTGTGGTTTCAGAGAAGAAGATTTTTAAAGATTTTCCCTATATAAGCCAATGTAAAACCAAAGGGCCCCGTGGCGGGGGCATTTTTTGTCCCAGCACTATAATTTGAACAATCTTTGTAGGGGTCCACTAGATGAAGCTTCATACCAAATATCAAAGTCCTGGGCCTTGTGGTTTCAGAGAAGAAGATTTTTAAAGATTTTCCCTATATAAGCCTATGTAAAACCAAAGGGCCCCGGGGCGGGGGCATTTTTGGCCCCAGCACTATAATTTGAACAATCTTGGTAGGGGTCCACTAGATGAAGCTTCATACCAAATATCAAAGACCTGGGCCTTGTGGTTTCAGAGAAGAAGATTTTTTAAGTTTTTGGTGAAAAAAATCTATTTTTGGCTCCTGTGACCTAGATGTGCAACGGACCGGAACCATTTGAACAACTTTGAAAGGGGACCACCTGAGGATCATTCCTGTGAAGTTTGGTCAAAATCCGATCAGTGGTTTAGGAGGAGATGTCGTTTAAAGAAATTGTTTACGCACACACGGACGGACGGACGACGGACAAAAAGTGATCCAAAAAGCTCACCTCGTCACTACGTGACGGTGAGCTAATAAAACGTATAGACTATATACATGTATATATATAAAAATACCATTTTTCTATATAAAAGTTGAACTTTGATGGCTCAAACTCACCTTGACCAACGAAAAAAGTTTGAGCCATCAGTAGTTCGAGCCACTGAAGACCAACTCGGCAAGTCCATCTTTGTGTACTGGAGAAGCCTAGGATTGATCCCACGACCCCTTGTTTGCCAGGCGAGTACCGGTAGCTTATCCACAGAGGCTTCTAAATATATGACTGCAGATGTTAATATATTTGGGGAAATTTAGGGACAATTTTATCTTCAAAATATATATTGTTTACTCAATAGAATGAGGTAATTCTAATGAGTTCACACAACATACCTTTATTTTAAAGATAATCAGAAAGATATCCTTTTAGTACGGCCTGACAAATCGTAGTTTGAACCACTTGCCCAGCAGTCCACAGCTTCAAAATGGCTTGGAATTACAATATTCTCTGTTTATTATACCTCAATAATATTCATAAGCTATTCTAGTCTTCTGATTGTCGAGAGCATGCCACTCGCAGGGCCATAAATTATCATATTCCCCTGCAATAGTTCCCTCTGATGTCACGGCTCCAAAGTACAAGTGCATTCATAGAAAGGATCTCAGAAAAACAAATTATTCCCCTGCAATATTCCCCTCTGACGACACTGCTCAAAAGTACAAGTACATTCACTGAATCTCTAGAAGTCAGAATTTGGTATAATAAATCATTTGTTGCCCTTGGGTCAGGGGAATATGACAATGTGTTCACCCTGGACAGGTAATACTGCCCTTGGGCTTCACCCTCGTGCAATATTACCTGTTCCCTTGAACAAATTATATTCCCTCACACAAGGGCAAAAAAATTAATAAATAATCTTCAATATGTGGCTCCGAGGTTATAAAAATTTTGTTCATGCTCAAATCAATTAAGCATGAAATTTATAATGCTAATAATTATCAAAATACCAACATCTGAGGGTTGTATCATATCTACATCTGGTAAGGATGGTATTTGTCCTGCTGATAAATATTAAAATGCCAACAATTGTTGGCATTTTAATATTTATCAGCAGGACAAATTTTATGCTCATGTGAGCTGAGCATCAAAAAGATTTATAGCCTTGGGCCCTGGTGCTATGATTAACCCTCAGGGGCTTGAACTATCCCAGACTTGAACAAATTTGACCCTTTTTGTACCAAATGGAATCCTCCTCCATATATATACCAGGAGTCCATTTCAAAATTAAGGGGTGTCAGGTTGTGTTTTCTTCAAAATTTATTTGGACAAGAAAGCAGTCTGAAGGACAGCCAAATCCCCCGCCGCACTTTGTATCAAGGCTCAAACTTGTGACCTTCACCTGTGACCTTGACCTTGAGTTGGCATGGTTTATTTATGGTTCTGCACATCAGCTCACTGTGGGGTATATTTCACAAAAGTTTAATGAAAATCCTTCCAGGGGTAAAGGAGATATGGAAGGGACACAAAATTCAAAGTTTCAAACTCGTGACCTTCTAATGTGACCTTGACCTGGTGTTGACATGATTCATTTATGGGCTCTGTACATGAGCTCACTGAGGGGGATAATTGACCAAAGTTTAATGAAAATCTTATGAGGGGTAAAGGAGATATGAAACGAACCAAAAAATCAAAGTTTTAAACTTTTGACCTTCAAATGTGACCTTGACATTGAGACGGCATGGTTCATTTATGGGTTCTGCACATCAGCTCACTGAGGGGGATAATTGACCAAAGTTTGATGAAAATCCTTTGAGGGGTAAAGGAGATATGGAATGGACAAAATATTCAAAGATTTAAACTCGTGACCTTCAAATGTGACCTTGACCTTGAGTCGGCATGTTTGATTTACCGGTTGTGCACATCAGCTCATTGAGGGGGATATTAGACTAAAGTTTAATGAAAATCCTTTGAAGGGTAAAGGAGATATGAAACGGACACAAAAATCAAACTTCTAAATTCTTGACCTTCAAATGTGACCTTGACCTTGAGTCGACATGGTTCATTTATGGGTTCTGCACATCAGCTCACTGAGAAGAATATTTGACCAAAGTTAAATGAAAATCTTTCCAAGGGTAAAGGAGATATGGAACGGACAAAAAATTCCAAGTTTCAAACTCATGACCTTCAACTGTGACCTTGACCTTGAGTCGGCATGGTTCATTTATAGGTTCTGCACACCAGCTCACTGAGACGAATAATTGAGCAAAGTTTGATGAAAATCTATCAAAAGGGTTCAGGAGACTGATATGGAGCGGACTAGAAAGTGTTACAGACAGACAGACGGATGGACAGACGAAGGCCATTCCTATAATCCCGCTCCGTATCGCGATGGGGGATTAAAAAATAGCTGAATTATTTTGCAAAGAGTGTAGGCCCTGATCAAACGCCGCATTCTGCGGCATCTGATCTGGGCCTGCACTCTTTGCTAACTACCCATTTTGGGGTTTCCGGTACTAAATGGTTTAATGGTTCCCACAGAGTCCAAGCCTTTGATGTTTGACTCTACAGTAGAACTTCGATGGCTCGAAAACCGATGGCTCTTTTACCATGGCTGAGTCGAACCCGTTTTTGAGTCCCTAGGGCATTTCTGTACATAAGAAATAGGGAGGGTAAAAATAGGATATTTTCGTCTTTTATCTTGCAAATGAATGCTGTGTGTACTCATTAGAATCGCCTTGATGAGGCGATTCTAAAGAGTACACACAGCATACATTTTTCATTATAGAACCCAGGAAAAGATGTCCTAAGGTGTCGTTATGCCCCCTGGCAGTAGCCCTCAGTGGCTCAAACTACCCCTGTCTCGAACAGATTTTCATGGTCCCAAAGGTGTTCGAGCCATTGAAGTTCGACTGTATTTCCTTACTGGCCTCCTACTTTACCTGTGTCTTCTTTTTATTCCACCAGCCAGTCTCTTCAATGGCGACATCACTTTAGAAAACAGACCTTTACTTGTTCCCATCTTCTTGGCTTTACCAGTATTATCTCTCTTGCCAGCCTGGGAACCAGTATTGTCACTATTTAGAATGTCAAGTTGTTCTGAGACTGATTTGAAGGCCAGTCTATCTTTTTCCTCTGGAGAAAGGTGGCTTCCCCCTATAAATATGATAAGGCCAAATAAAAAATATAAATGTTTTGGGTTTTCAAACACTACCCAATTTTTTTTTCTGTGTGAAATGGGAAGCTTTTATATGCCATCCCCACCCCCCACCTCACAAACAAGAGCATCGGTGAAACCGAGGGATGCTCCCCGAAGATGCGCAGTAGTAGGAGGGTTATTTTAGTGAAATGATATGATATTTTTAATGTAAAATTAATTTTAATTAATAATATACCTACCCATCACTACAATTATAGCCTTTTCACCAGACGCAGGTCTGGGACAGTCTGACACAAAAAAAATCTAGCCAGAAATGCCACCGGCATGTCCCTTTTCCCGTGACCTCCCCAGCGTCGAGTCCTGATTGGTCGCTGATGTCACATGACCTATCAGACCAATAGGCAGACGATACAGGTCACGTGACCGCGATTTTCGCGCCGAGAAGGTCATTATTTCTTTCAGGAAAACAAATATTTCAGGCGGGGCTGGGAGGCGGGACATACCATTGTAGTGATGGGTAGGTATATTATTAATTAAAATTAATTTTACATTAAAAATATCATTTTAATATCAAATATAACTACCCATCACTACAATTATAGCCTGAATTCAAAGCAAGTGGAGGGTTGGATGAAAAATAAAGTTACACATACCTAACTCCTCCAACCTTGGTTGTTTATACCCCTTTTAAAACCATCCAATGATGGTAATGTAAGAGAGTATCCACGATGACTGCAAGGGATCCAAATCCAAAATTCACAAGTGGAGAAGATAAATGGACAGGAACCGGAGTCAAAATAGAAGGTTCATACCTATTCAAACAGGCTAACAAACAACCAAGGAAAATAAAATCCCAAAATAAGTGCTGCTCATAATAGATTGAGAAGCTACTAAACTACCCAAGGAATGAGTACCACTACGAATGGGAACCAAGCACCTTAGGTGAAGGGATGAAAAGTAGCGTTGGAACATCCATTACGCAGTAAGAAAAAACATTCTGAAGAAAGAAAAAAAAAAAAAAAAAAAAAAAAAAAAAAACGGAGTTCCAATATGCCCAAAATGTAGAAGGTTCTAACCTCATACTGTATTCTGAATGATAATAGGGCAGAAGTGAAATTAGCATATACTGGTAGAAGCTTTATCACTTTACAAATCCACTTTGCAACCAAGGATGGTTAGAAATACATGTATATCCAAAACCCCTTGATTGAAAAGAAAAAATTCTCATGATAATCTCGAAACGTTTTAAACATTTTAATGTATACAAAAAATTCACATTAGCCTACAATCCACGAATCCTGGAAATGACAGGACAAATAGTAGTTTCAGACAAGGTCATTTATAGCCTGAAACAAAAATAGGTTGAATGAGAAGAGAAAAAGAAGTCATTGTTCTTCTCATACCTGAAAACAACCCTCTGTAATTGGCAAAGCATGACTATAACTTCTACGAACTGAAGCAAATGTCAAATGAAATACAGCTTGACTATCAAATGAATAAAAGAAGCTGAATTCACCGGATCGTAAGGTGGTTTAGAAAAGACCACAACACCCATGCAAGATTCCATTTGGATTCAAAGTCCTGAAAACCTGTCGGCATAGTGAAAAAACCCCTTTAATAAGCTGGTGATGGTAGGGTTTAATGAAAAAGTGTGAAGCCGACTAAAATTTTAACATGTTCGAGATTACTGATCTGCACCCTTCTCTTAGATGAAATAGAAATTGAAGGGTAGAGAACAGACAGAAAAAGAAATCCAGTAAAAATCCTCCCTAGAGGAATTGTCTGGATTTATTTCCCTTTTTCTACACCAACTAGAAAATATCTTCCATCTTCCAGAGTAAAACTTGAGAGTGGAGATCTTTCTATATTTGAAGATACACTCGGCAGAGAAACCAGAAAAGTGTCTACCTCTGGTTTGATTCCTGACAACATCTGGATGTGTAAGTAAAGCATTTCTGGATTGAAATGGAATGCTTGACCCACACCTTTTAGATATTTGATCTGGAACTACTGGAAGACTGGTTGCAAGTCTTGAGACTAGGCTCAGAATGACTAAAAAACCAAGATCTCTGAGGCCATAGGAGGCGTAATCAGAATGGCTCGGCTTTTGGACGCTTGAATTTTTACCTAGAACTAGAGGAATTCAGTTGAATGGTGTAAACGCATATGTAAAAGATTCCCCCAATCTAGAGATTTTAAATCAACTGCACGTTCCAGGTGATCTGAAACTTGAAACACAAAGGAAGTTGATTGGAGAACCGAGTTGTTTGGACATTTGATTAAAAAAGGCCCAATAAAGGTTCTCTCCATTTGAGAAAACGCCCTGTAGAGAACGGATGGTGAACTGGTCTATAGGGGCGATCCCAATGACATAATCTGCCCTGGAGGTGTCCGACAAGGATAGACATACCTTCCTGAAGACACCAAGTTATAATCTTCCATGTAAAAGCCAACAGGGAAGAGTAATGAGTCACTCCCTGATAAGTAGAAAAAACTACACTATTCATTTGTCTAGAGTAACAATAATGAAGCTGTTCCTCAGTTTGGAGCTATGAAGAACTGATAAACCAAGGAAATTTTTCTGAAGTTTCAGAATGTTTATACACATATACATATATACATACATATACGCATACACACACATATATATATATATATATAGCCCCGCCTAATATAGGCCCCACGTTCCCTGAACAACTAATCCCTGAGGTTTGAAGTGGAAAACCAACCTGAAAGGCTGGCATGCGAAAAAAACAAATAGGGAATAGTCTCTAAAAGAGGAGACCCCATTTGATACTGAGGGATTCATAAATCGTAGAGAGCAATCTTGATAATGGAATTTATTGCTCCTTTAGACCGTATGGTATTTCCAGTGATAATATTAGCAAAAATAACCTGGAAAGGTCTAAGATGAGATTGTCCAGGGAAACTGGATCCAATTACTAAGTTCTAAAAAGGGGAAACAAACCCCTGACATAAATCGAAAGTTTTTCGGAGCGTGAAAAAATTTGGAGAAGTATCTTTGAGGTAGAGTCAATTTCAACTTCTCGATAAAGTGTATGAAATCTAAATTCACAATAACCTGTACACGTTAGGACAAGGTATGATAAACAGTATCTGTAAAAATGATGACAAAACCCATCATCGGAACACTACACGAGATTGGGGCCTAATTCTATGATGAGAGCTGCTTAATTAATTTCCAATAAGTTGGTGAACAGGGAAAACATTGATCCGTTGACAAATCCAACAAAGGAAAGGCAACGGACTGATACACAAAAATTCCATCCAAGGTGAAACAAAGGTATTTGCGTAATGACCTATGGATGGAGATGTGAAGGCTAGCGACCTTTAAAACTACGGAAATCGTCCCCGAATTTGGGAAATTTGACCTGACTAATCGAGGACGAAGTTTCCATTTTGAGACGATCGACTCGCATCATCTTGTTAAGTGTGAGAAGTCGATGATGAGTCGATTTTCCCATTTTCTTCTTTTCCTTTCATTGATCCGTTGACAAATCCAACAAAGGAAAGGCAACGGACTGATACACAAAATTCCATCCAAGGTGAAACGAAGGAATTTGCGTAATGACCTATGGATGGAGATGTGAAGGTAAGCGTCCTTTAAAAACTACGGAAATCGTCCCCGAATTTGGGAGAATTGACCTGACTAATCGAGGACGAAGTTTCCATTTTGAAATGATCGACTTGCATCATCTGTGTTAAGTGTGAGAACTCTATGATGAGTCGATTTTCCCATTTTCTTCTCGAACAGAAAGATCCGCCTGTAGAAGCCTGGGGAAAGGAGAAATTTTTCTACTTACACGGCTTTCTTTTGGAGAAGAACCCTTCCTCTTCCAATAAAAAGATTTCTTTTTTTGATACTATTTACCAGAAATAGTATTTGCATGTGAGAAAGAGAAAGGATTCCTAACGAACGCAATCCAGTAACCCTTTCTCACAACTCATAAAACTCAAAAAATATTTAATAAAAGAAGCCAAGGCTTGATAGAACTGAAAAAGCTCGGCTCCTACTGGGAGAAGATGAAGAGGAGGGGAAGGAAGAAAGTCATTTGTTAGACTTGTGTCTTCCTCTATTGGGAGATTTCGTTCCAGTCCGACCTCTGGAACGAAAGGACCGTGTACCCTGATCTGAGAATGATCTATTAGTAGACGAGGACTGATTGAGATCTTCTAGTCGAGGGTGATAAGCACTTAAAAGTCATCGGAAGTAGTCGAAGAGCGTCTCTTGGTTGCGGTACCTGTACTTGATACGCTCTCCGAAGACTTCAAAAAAGACGAGTGCCCACGGTCTTGAAGCTTGATTCTGAAAACGTTGGGAAGACATGGTCCGCTTATAGTTTTAGAATCAAGAGGCGCTGAGGCTCTAAGTTTTCATTTACTATGCTCAGTAAAAACTGAACCAGTTATAAAGAGCAGAGTTGCGCCAAACATGCAACATGGTGGTAGACAGCCATGGCATGTAAAAAATGACCGGGAAATAAACAAAAGCATTAGAATAGCAGCTATATGGTCGGAATGCTCTTGTTTGAAGGCAAAGTGGGTAGAACTAGAATACCAGTCATAATGAGAACCCACTTAATAATAGTCCTGGTAAGAAGCTCCAATGTTAGAGCGTCGAAACAGGAAGTAATGCCAATTTCCCTGACGTCATATATACAGAGACTGAATCTGGGTCGAATTTAGGAATTTCATAAGAACAAAAAATTGATGTTTTTTGTTGTTAGAACCAATGTTCCAAGTTCATTTCGCACGAGTGCCCCCGGTCTTGAAGCTTGATTCTGAAAACGTTGGGAAGACATGGTCCGCTTATAGTTTTAGAATCAATAGGTGATGAGGCTCTAAATATGTCCTTCTCATAATCGCTAAATAGTAAGGACGAAAAAGGACCAACCTCTGAGTATTGATATATCCCCAGAGGATAAATCACTAGACCCAGATTCAGCTCTAGGGGCAAAACACTTGAGGCTCAATTAAACTTCCCCAGTGTTAGGCCCTTTATTGTATATAGTGCACTGAACATGCGAAATTGCCGAATCAAAATTGAGCATTCAAGGAGCCGTGCCTAAAACGATCAAGGCCGAATCGGCCCAAGGCCGAAACGACCCACCGAAATAGGCCGAATCGATCCAGGTGCAAAATCGGGTCGAAAACGACCCAGGCCGAAACGACTCAGTACCGAAACGTCCCGGATTCACTTGCAATAGTTACGGTATTCCAATAAACGATGCCCAAATCTGTATGTTTTACAAGGGAAAACAATCCAATTTAATGATTATGATAACAAAAATTTATCATAATAAGAGGAAAGAAGCATATGACCAAGGTAAACTAAGTACCGAAAGTCCGGAAAGGTTACCCGATAAAAACCGGGATCGGAACCGTACCAAAATTCGTATGTAACATGGATTCGGAAAAAA
Source organism: Lucinisca nassula (assembly GCA_963580285.1). Classification (NCBI taxonomy): domain Eukaryota; kingdom Metazoa; phylum Mollusca; class Bivalvia; order Lucinida; family Lucinidae; genus Lucinisca; species Lucinisca nassula. The sequence continues at coordinate 108,649,859 of OY757018.1, read as the reverse complement.
TTTTTGGGCATAGGTTCCCCGCACCCCGGAGTCCCCGCAATTATGAGCAGGGTCTCTACGGGGCGGTCGACGAACCTATCCTAGTCAACCCAGGCCCAAATGGGAGGAGGGGACATAGACTGGCTCATCTTGATTCGGCAATGGTGACCCACACGAATTGGATGGATTCTGTTTAGAAGATACTATAGAAAGGCCACAAAGGGACCTGAATATTATCCATCTGCATCGTGGGATTTATAAGTGCTAAACAAAGACGGGTCTTGCACATGTTCAAAACTAAATTAATGCTGAGAATTTTTATTCAGCGATACAACGTCTTCCGATACCGGAAGTGGAAGGAACACGTACAAAAAACGTCCTCTTTTCTGGCAATTTAAGTTTCCACAACGCCGACTTCTATTAAAACATTACCAGGAATAATACGAGCGTATACCCTGGCACATAACATGAAAAGAAGTGTGGTGCTTATCAAAAACCAAAAACGGTTGATCACATGATAAACAAAACTTCCAAGTGAAATTTCAAAATGGCGGACAACCACTACACATGCAATGTCGGCAGAAACACACGAAATAAAGTCTCTAAGAATTTCGGAATAAACAGTAAGCTTAAAAAGCCTAAGTACGTTGTGGAAACTCAAGGTAAGTGCAAAATCAAAAAAAGAATAAAACACTTATCCGTTTATTCATTCTTCCATGGAATGTAGTTTGACCATCCTATCCCAAGCAAGTCTGAAAAAATAATGACCTTCTCGGCGCGAAAATCGCGGTCACGTGACCTGTATCGTCTGCCTATTGGTCTGATAGGTCATGTGACATCAGCGACCAATCAGGACTCGACGCTGGGGAGGTCACGGGAAAAGGGACATGCCGGTGGCATTTCTGGCTAGATTTTTTTTGTGTCAGACTGTCCCAGACCTGCGTCTGGTGAAAAGGCTATAATTGTAGTGATGGGTAGTTATATTTGATATTAAACCTATACACTTTGAAGTTTGATAAGATTTGTTTGAACACAAAGGTTATGGGTACTCGTTAGAACCGTCTGAATGAGGAGGTTCTAATGAGTACCCTCAGCTGATGTTTGGAGTACAAATAAAGAAACTAGGTAGTGATTTTCAACAAAGAATGCCAAAAAAATGAGAAATGTAAGGCCCCTTTCCTGCAAGGACCTGTAAATCTTCAACATAAGGCTAAGAAACTCAATTGTGTGTTCCCTAGTAAGTGATTTTCAATGGAAAATGTCACAAGAAATACACATGTGAAACAAGAAAGCCCTATCACCCATGGTTATGAAATAACAGGAGATAGTGTTTTGAAAAAGGGGAGATGATTAGTGAAAATAAGCAATATAGTAATGGCCCTTTGTCAGAATGTAGGTTTATGTAATGTAAGTATGTGTGTGAAGTTTCATGAGAGTAGGACAAATACTTTTAAAAAATTTTGACCGGAGTTTAAGTTGTTTGGGTATGGCCTGACAAACACGCACCCAAATGCAATTTGTCAGGATGTAGGTCTTGTGATGGTAATTATGTGTGTGATGTTTCATGAGAGTAGACAAAATACTTTTGAAGTTATCACCGAGGTTAAGGTTTTTGGTTTAGGTGTGACAAACACACAAGATATTATCCTTTGTCAGAATGTAGGTCTTGTGATGGTAAGTATTTGTGTGAAGTTTCATAAGAGTAGGGCCAGGTTAAGGCGTGACAAACACGAGTTTCTTGGCGTCTGATCTGGGCCTGCACTGTTTGCCACTTACCCCTTTTGGGGTTTCCAGTACCAAATGGGTTTAACCTAAAGTCTAAGAATTCCCTAGTTAGTGATTTTCAACAAAGACTGCAAAAATAAGGAGAAATGTAAGGCCCCTTCCGTGCAAGGGCATGTAAATCTTAAGCCATACGACAAAGAAACTCAGTTTTGTGTTCCCTAGTAAGTGATTTTCAATGAAGAATGTCACAAGGAATACATATGTGAAATATGAAAGCCCTATTACCCATGGTTATGAAACAACAGGAGATATTTTTTGAAAAAGGGGAGATAATTCATTGAAAATAAGCAACATAATTATACCCCTTTGTCAGAATATAGGTTTTGTGATGGTAAGTATGTGTGTGAAGTTTCATGAGAGTAGGATAAATACTTTTAAAATTTTGACCGAGTTTAAGTTGTTTGGTTATGGCCTGACAAACACACACCAAAAAGCAATATGGTTATGGCCCTTTGTCAGAATGTAGGTCTTGTGATAGTAAGTAAGTGTGTGCAGTTTCATGAGAGTAGGGCAAATACTTTTGAAATTATGACCGAGGTTAAGTTGTTTGGTTAAGGCGTGACAAACACACGGACAAAAGCAATATGGTTTGTCAGAATGTAGGTCTTGTGATTGTTAGTATGAGTGTGAAGTTTCATGAGAGTAGGGATAATACTTTTGAAGTTATAACCGGTTAAATGTTTTGGTTTAGATTTGAAACTGACTGACAAGGAGAATACTATAGGGCACCCAAAATACTGTGTGGGGCTCTAATTAAGAAGGGAAGTAACTCCGTAAATACGGCTGGTAGGGTTATGCTTCTTGCATTCTGCGATTTCTCTCATAGCCCCCTATCAGCGTATCAAGTTTCACTAAATTACCTTTAAAACTTTTAGAGATATGCTCCGGACAAGCTTTATATAGCAAAAACTAAAAAGGGAAATAACTCTGTAATTACTTGTGATAGAGTTACAGTTCTTGCACTCTGCACTTCCTCTGATGGCCATCTATCAATGTATCAAGTTTCATTTAAATCCCTTCTATACTTTCAGAGACATGCTCCGGACAATCTTTTCATTGAAATAGTTAAGAAGGGAAGTAACTCCATAAATACTAGTGACATGGTTATGGTTCTTGTATTTTACGATTCCCCTCATCTCCCTCTATCAGTATATCAAGTTTCACTTAAATACCTTTGATACTTTTAGAGATATAGAGTGTGACGGACGGACGGACGGACAGAAGGAATAAATCGCATTGAGTTTAATGGAAGTGTCCATACTTTTAAACACACAAGTATACATTCGTTCCTGCGGACGGACGGTCGGACGGACGGACAAAGCGGCGACTATATGGCTCCCCCTTCTGGGAGCATAAAAAGCAATATTTGAACTATGCTTTTTTATGGTACATTTGAGCTCTTTTGTGCTTAATTTGTTTATTTCTCCAAAGCTACAGATAAGGTGAAGTACTGACAATAATTTGGTGATAGTTTTTTTTTTATACTTCCAACAATTGTTTTGCGGAAATGTACTTGTTAGCATTGCCTCATTCTATACTACTCAAAGTTTGATAGGGATCACTTTTTATATACCAAATTTTGCACTGAAAATTTAAAATTTCTTGACAAAATTTGTACTCGGTATATTGGTAAATATCTTAAACAGAAACTCATGTGCAGTTCAGTACTCATAAAAGTGCACACTTCTCACACTTTGCAAATGAATTCATGCACCCGCAAAATCTTGCGTAGCACTGCTTTCCAACAGACCAATCAAACTTGTCAGTGTTCCTTTACCAAGCGTAAAATGGACTTCATTTGAGTTTGTGAAACACTAAAATGCCTAGAGGACAATTAAGAAACCGTTTAAGCCCCGAAGAAATGAATCGTGGCGTCGGAATGTTGGAATCTGGCGTCTCTCAACGTCATGTTGCTGGGATTCTGAATGTGTCTCAGAGCGTGGTTTCCCGAATGTGGAGTCGGCATCTTACCCATGGAAATCCTTCACACAGACACGGCGGGGTCGAAAAAGGGCTACAACTCAACGTCAGGGCCGTTTCTTGTTGATTCAGTCCCGACGTCAACGGTTCCTGAACGCTACGCGTTTGCATAACGAGCTTAGGAACGGAACTGGAGTACGAATTTCTACACAAACTGTCAGAAACGGGCTCCACGAGTTCGGACTTAATGCCATGAGGCCTGCTGTACGTGTTCCGTTGACGAGACAGCACATGCTAGACCGGTTGGACTTTGCTAGAACTCACGTCAGGTGGACGGTTCGTGACTTGACGCCAGTACTGTTTACTGAGGAGTCCAGATTCTGTCTAAACTTCACTTATAAACGTCAATTAGTGTGGCGAATGTCTAAAGAGCGATTCGATGACTTGGATGTGGCAGAGCATGATCGCTATGGAAAGGGGTCAGTCATGGTTTGGGCTGGGATAAGCGTGAACGGTAACACTGACTTGTACGTCGTTGAAAACGGAATGTTAATGACAGTGAGGTACTGTAATGATATTCTTGATGAGTTTGTGAGACCATATGCAGATGCTATCAGCCTGGACTTTATTCTGATGGACGATAATGCGCGTCCCAACCGTGCCAACGTCACTGATTCCTATGTGGAACGTGAGACAATCGTTCGTATGGACTGGCCTACTCGGTCACCGGACTTAAATCCGATTGAGTGTGCGCAGGACATGCTTCAGCGTGCTGTTTCAGCCCGACCAGTGCATCCGAGGACTTTACAGGAGCTCAAAGATGCTGTGGTTGCTGAATGAAAGCTGATTCAACAAAACCGGATACAGACTCAGATTACGAGCATGCACAGGCGATGTCGTACTGTAATTGATGCCCGTGGACGCCATACACGTTATTAGGCACGTTTGTCTAAACAAATTTGGAAATTTGTGAAAAATCAGTTGTCCAAATCCCTTCGTGTTACGGCAAATTTTGGGGGTGCCAAGGCGGTTGCTGTCGTCACGCTTGAATGCAGTACCAGTTGACAAAATTAATCACTAGGTTTTGTGAAGGATACTTGTTCTATCATTATGTATCAAATTTGGATTCAGCTGATTAATTCATCCAAAAATTATTTTACATTAAAAAAGGGATCCCTATCAAACTTTGAGTAGTATATGTGCAATGTGTGCCCAGCCTCGGTAGCTCAGTCTGATGCGCGTCTGACTGGTGATCAGGAGGACGTCGGTTCGATGCCGGGGACAGCAACATTCTTTCATGGAGATTGATCATGAAATCTTTTCTACGGTCATTCTCTCCCTTCCGTTGATTCAAGAAGGGCGGTTGTCAGTTACTGGCGAAAGAATGTGCACTGTACTGGTTAAATGCTTACATACAAGCCAGCCCATGGGAAAAGTGTGGATAGGTAAATTGTCCGGCTCAAAAATGACCTGAAATAGTGTTGACTGGGCCATTAAACTCCAATACAAACAAACAAACATATGCAATGTGTGATTCTGACAAGAAACAAGGCAAATTGCCTACATTACGGTAAGTGACCAATTTATTCGAGCACCCTAGCAGTTTGTTCATCCAAATTGTGGAGGGCAGCAGGCCACCCACCGAATCCCATACTTTGGAGCTTTGTTAAGGCCCATATTACCCTCAATGTGGCAGGCCACCCAATGAAGAGGGTTAGAATTTGATGTCCACTGGCTGATGCGAGTCAGCTATGTCGCATAATGACCTGAAGTCTCAGATCACATGCACAGGCAACTGCAATTGCTTTTCTCCCTTTGGAAAGTAACTCCTATGGCGCACATTTTGTGAGCTTACACTGTGTTTTCATGTGATAGATACCCATAGGAACAGGTAAGGTGAGTATTTTGTAATTTGTTTGTTTGATTTGAGGTTTAACGTCCCAGTCAACACTGTAAAGGTCATTTTGGAGACATTGCTTCCAATTTTGTGGGACTTTAACCCGACATTGAGATGAAATGACATCTCAAGCCCTGTCCCCCAATGAAACCAATAGGGTTTATTAGCATGGTCGGTCCGCCCCGCACCGCGGTTCCTGGACAGGCTTAGATCCTCTAAGCGGTTGACCACTACTAGTGTGCGTGCCGGATTCAGCTCTGCGTGGAAGCATCTTGCAGCCAATATATTTCTTCAAGCCCCTATGGGCGGGGGCTTTGGGTATTTTGTGATAAATGAAGGATAGTTTTCCTTACATCTCCATATAAACCTATGTTGTGGGTATTCAATAGAACCGCCTCACTATGTTGTGGGTAGGGGGTTCTAAGCTGAGGCGGTTAAAATGAATACCCACAACATAGGTTTTTATGGAAAACTATCAAAAATTATCCTTCAATTATCACAAAATATGAACATTATCTGTCGGTTTGACACCCTTCTTCCATGCACAGTCTCATTGATTCAGATCCTCTTTGATAGCAGAAGTGCCCCTTTAACCCACTGTACCCTGGTGGACTCTTCCATTGTTACATGTTGGTTTGTTTGTTTGTAATGGAGTTTAACGGCCTAGTCAACACTATTTTAGGTCATTTTTGTGCTGGTCAGTTTATCTATCCACACTTTTCTTGGGCAGGCTTATACAATTATTGATTCCTGATCATTGCCTCCACTTCTATTTTGCATATCAGAGCTGTTTTGTTTGTGCCATGTGGTGGCTGTAAAAGGTCTCCCCATACATTTATTTAATGCTCTTATTTTTCCAATCCTCAGGGATTGCTTTTACAATATGGATTCCTGATCATTGCCTCCACTTCTATTTTTTATACATAAGCTTAACCAGTACAGTGCACATTCTTTTGCCAGAAACTGACAACTGCCCTTCTTGAATCAGTGGAAGGGAGAGAATGACCGCAGAAAAGAGTTCATGATCAATCTCCACGAAAGAATGTTGCTGACTCCGGCCGGAATCGAACCTGCGTCCTCCTGATCATCAGTCAGATGCGCATCCGACTGAGCCACCAAGGCTGGCTGCTACATGTTGGACAAGTCCATTTGTCATGTAATGTTTGTCAGGCCTATTTTTTAGTTTTTATTCTAGGTTTGGCAGAAAATTCTGTGAGCAAATAGTGCAGGCCCTGATCGAATGCCGCAGAATGCGTAATCTGATCTGGGCCAGCAGTTTGCCAAGGTAACCTTTTTGGGGCTTCCCACATGCAATGGGTTAAATATAATTTTATGACGTTTATCATGTGAGAAATTCCCATCTTTTACCACAGTACGTCATTTTTTAGTTAGCAACTTAGCACCTAAGGCTGAAATTGAGGTTTTACAACAAAACCTAACTTATAGTGAGAATACATGGCTGTTGCATAAAAAAAGGTAGTTTAATACAGGAATCACATAAAATAAAAACAAATATTCCATGACTTGTTTGGGGGACAGTTCTTAAATTCTCTATGGTTGTTTTGTTTTCAATGCTACATCAAGTAACACCATGTCAGACCAGACTGAGCCACAGAATCCCGTACTTTGGAGCTTTGTTAAGGCCCATGTTACCTGTTGGGCAACCTAATTTCTGTGCAGCAAGGGAAAAATTACATGCCCATTTATTTTCAGTTGTGTGTTTGTGTGTTTTAGTTTTACATCTCACCAACAGCTAAGGTCATATGGAGATGTAACCTTGGTATACCTTTTTGTACCAAATGGAATCTTCCTCCTTATATACTGCAGGAGTCCATTTCAAAATTCAGGGGTGTCAGGTTGTGTTTCCTTCAAGATTTATTTTGAAAATAGCTGAACTTTTTGCAAACAGTGTAGGCCCTGATCAGACGCTACATTCTGCGTCTGATCTGGGCCTGCACTGTTTGCCAATTACCCATTTAAGGGTTTCTGGTATGAAATGGGTTAAAGACTCATTCAAAAGTCTGGGAAAGCCTGGGCTTAAACCCATGACCCCTGGTTTATAAGGCGAGTAGCATAACCACTACACCACACTAAGAGGCTTCTATTTATTTTCAGGTATTAAGGCATCATTGGTTAATAACCCCTCTGCCTTTACCAGCTGCAAGGACACCAGGTCTTGCCCAACTGTAAGCCAATATAGTTGGACACCCCAGTGATGCAAGGTACACTTTTTAGAATAAGTACTGATATGCTAAGGAGTTGAGATATATCCACTATTTATGGTAAATAGGTTAAGTTATTCCTATTCATGTACGAAAGCCAAAAAAGAGCCATAGAAATAGAAATTGTCTTCAAACACATGCCCACAGCACAAGACTTGCATCAGACTGCACATTCGCAGAGTCTGATCAGAATCTCTGGTACCCATGTCATGCTTAACCTTTTTTGTACCAACTGGAATCTTCCTCCTTATACATGTATATGGCAGGAGTCCATTTAGAAATTTAGGGGTGACAGGTTGTGTTATCTTTAAAATTTATTTGGAAAATAGCTGAACTTTTTGCAAATAGTTTAGGCCCTGATCAGACGCCACCATTCTGCGGCATCTAATCTGGGTCTGCACTGTTTGCCAATTACACCTTTTGGGGTTTCTGGTACATAATGGGTTAAAGCTGATGCACAAAAATCAAAATCCTGCCCATAGCATAAAATCCAAGCATTGAAAGCACTGGTGAGTTGATCTCCGACTGTATGCTGGGAATAGGAAATGCACACAGACTGTCTGGTATTTTAACCTGTACCGCTCTCTAGGCTACCGTATTCGCCCTAATTACCGCACCGTGCGCTTAGTTTTTTCAATATCGTGTCAAAAAAGCACAGTGAAAAATCCACCTAATTAGCACACACTCAATGCGAAAACAATAGCTTCTGAGATGATGCAAACTGATATTTAATGGGGCGGAAAAGGATACTAAAGCATTGCCTTCACTGTTGAAGAAACAACGGTAAGTTTTAATTGATTTACTTGAGAGCTTCCAGGGTTGAGGTTACTGTAAAGTGTGCGCTTATGCATTTCCTTTTCAAAAATAGCTTTGGTGTGCGCTTATAGGAGCATGTGCGGTAATTAGGGCGAATACGGTAATTCAGCAGATGACAAAATGAGGTTATTTTTCTTTTTTTTCCCAGAAAGCAGGATATGACAGTTCATGCAAATTGTCTCCACTGGAGACAATTTGAACGAAATGCCATATCCTGTTTTCTGGGAAAAATAAGAAAGATATTTCACAATGACGTCTGCTGAAAAAATTACCCAGCATGCAGAGCGCAAGCATTGAAAGCACTGCCGGGTTGATCGTCGCCGAGTGTAGGCTGGGACAATGGTCCACAATATGGACACAGACTGTCTGGTATTTTAACCTTAACCTCTGCTAATTCAGCACCTTTGCTAATTCAGCAGATGACAAAATGATATTTTTCTTATTTTTCCCTGAAAATAGGATTTGACATTTCATGCAAATTTTCTACAATGGAGACAATATGCATGAAATGTCAAATCCTGTTTTCTGGGAAAAATAAGAATTTTTTTTCAAAATGATGTCTGCTAAAAAAATTACCCAGCATGCAGAGCATTAAGCAAAACAGTGCCGCGACTGAACAGATGCTTGATGTGGAGAAGCAATCTGGGTCTACACTGTTTGTCAATGTCCCGGCATATGAGCCCAGTCATTCCTCTCTACACTGCATTTTGATGTTCTAGAGACAACAATAGCATGGCTATAAATAACTGTGCCTGGGTTTTCGCACATGGAAAGTGATAGTCACATTAACGGCTTCTGCAGTATTACCATAAATTCCTAACAATTTGGGCACCTTAAGGACTTGCTATAATTCTCCTAAATAAAAATCTAAAATGAGTTCCTTTAAGAGCAATGAAAACATTCATGAGAAAGAAGATGGGTCATACTACGTAGTTTCGGCTAATAAAGTCTCATCAGTGACCCTGTAATGATCCGGCAAAGAAAGCCAGAGGAAACATACTGCAATTTTGCGAAATTCGAATAGGCAGTCGATTCAAAGACTGATATAAATCAAAACGGGGTCCAAATAATTAAAAAAACCTGTCTAGAATATGAGTCTAAACCAATAATATATTTCTGATTTCTCAGAATATTCACGCTGATCTCAAAGGACCAAAAGTAAAATATAAACTGCACTATGGTTAATAAATCTCTTTCATGATCCATTGAGGAATCCAAAAGTGCAGATGGAATGGCAAACAGTGCAGACCCTGATCAGGAGCAGTCTGCCATTCCTTCTGGACAAAAAGCCTTAGCAAACAGTGCAGACCCAGATCAGAATGCTCCTGATCTGGGTTTGCACTGTTTGCTCCAGGCCTTCTGTCCCAATACTTAGGATCATTACGGTAATCAGAATATGATCCTGCTGATCAATGCCATGCTTAAAGCATAAACTACTAGTGGATAAGAGAGCTGACTACTAATCATTAGGAATTTGATTTTTTTTTCAGTGTAAGATCAATTTTATTTCACTCATCAACACTCAAATTAGTATTTTCCCTCCTGGCTTCCCCACTCATGAATACTTCTTTTGATCGGTGAAATAAAAATCAATCATACACTGAAAAAATCAAATATCCTCTATATTTGTATTAACCCTTGGCCTGCTGAATATTTATATATGCCACACCCACTACTGATTATCAACCAATCAGATTACTTGATGCAAATTATTGCAATAAATTCATGAGGTGAATGACAAACAATGAAGTTCCTGTTCAGATGGCTTCTTCAGAAGCCATCTGATCTGGATCTTCATTGTTTGAAAGATAAGACATATCCGGGCTCAGCAGGACAAGGGTTAAGCAATTTCCACTCAATTTACCAGAAGCCTTGCTCAGTTGTGAATCATTTGAATCTTGGTCTGCCTGTAATTCTTTAGTGCGGCCTTCCTTTTCAGGGGTTGTGTTTCCATTGGTTGGTGTTTGCTCCTGGCTATCATTCCCTTCTTCAACACTGGTCCCAGTGTCTGTCTTCGAGCCCTTTTCAGATGGTTGAGAATCGTCGAAACCTGTTTCTGACTCATCCATTTCTACCCCACTCATTTCCAAAGGATCCTCTCTTTATCTTTTATCTTTTGTTAAGCTTACACCCATCCTGAAGAATAATTAAGAGCATGCATAAACAGTCTTTTTTTTTCTTTGTTTGGTCTTTAACCCATTTCGTATCGGAAACTCCATGAGGGCGGCGCCAATCGGCCTCCCAACGTGCTAGGCTATCCAGGACATCTTGTAAGATAAGACAGTCAGAAGTAGTATATATGTTCCTATACAAAACACAATCATCAGCAAACAAGCGAACAGATGACCTGATATTATCAGGAAGATCGTTAATAAATATCAAGAAAAGGACCGGTCCAAGTACCGAACCTTGTGGGACACCGGACAAAACAGGGACTGGATCCGACGCTTGGCCGTCAAGTACAACTTGTTGTGTGCGTCCAGAGAGCCATGAGTTAACCCACTTAAGTGTGGATCCTCTAATCCCATAATGATCTAGTTTGTACAATAGCCTCCTGTGAGGTACCTTGTCGAAGGCCTTGGCAAAATCCATGATAATCACAGGGCGTCAAGTGATATTAGGAGTCAAAAATATAGGTTAGGTCCAGAAATATAGGTATTTAGCGGCCAGAAATATAGGATATTAAAGGTTGCCTACACTGAAGAAAACAAGCCAGATTTGTATTTTTCCACCACCACCACCTACCAGCTCTCTCTTTTATTAATAATACAACATTTACAAAAAGATAAGGTGGTCAGCTGGTTATCATTAAGGAAAAAATCTTTAATTAATCTCCATAAAATTCAGTCCTTAGTAGGTGATTCTAATGAATGCCCTCAATGTATGTGTTATACAGAACTGAGTGATCTACATAAATATCATCAGGTAACCACCTTATCTATTTTTTGGAACAAAAGATGTGTCTATCTGATAATTTAGGCAGAATCAAAACATGGGACATTCTTCCCTTTAAACAAGAGGGCCTTGATGGCCCTAGATTGCCCACGTGATCCATAGTGTAACAAGTAGGCCGCGTGGAGGGTCCATTTTTGGTCCCAGGGCTATAATTTGCACAATCTTGGTCAAGGTCCACTATACAAAGCACCATACCAAATAGCAAAGCCTGAGTCTTCTGGTTTCAGACAAGATCTTTTAAGGTTATCCCTATATAAGCCTATGTAAAACCAGTGGGCACTAGGGCAGATCCAGTTTTGGCCCTAGGGCTATAATTTAAACAATCTTGGTAGAGACCCACTAGATGAAGCTTCATACCAAATATCAAAGACCTGGGCCTTCTGGTTTCAGACAAGAAGATTTTAAAGGCTTTTTCTTATTTTCCCCTATTTTTGTGTGCTGTGGCAACCACCCGAAAAAATTCAGACATGATTCCACATGGAGTCTTTGTGGACAGTTACAGAAATCATGGTGGAACTCTTTTTTCCTGTCTGACTCTAGCAGTACATGGAATTTGGTTACAGATTCCGCAAGGAAAATGGCCAAATCGTAACAGAAATTCTCCATGAAAATGTTAACCAAATCTCTGCTTAAAAGTCTGGCATGAAAACAGAGCATAATCACTTCCTAAAACATAATATTTTGGCAGGAGTACTCCCTATAACACATTCAAAGGCATCAGGGATGATGGCTAGCTTTAAGTGTTGCTTTACAACTTTACAAGTATAAAGCTGTTCTAAGGATTTCCAACTATATATTGGAAGACACTGTGAGTTACTTTTAGTATTTTAGATAAACAGTGTTTTAAATTAACTAAATGCTTAACTAGTGGGGTGTCAGAAGTTTTATGTTTGCAAACTGCGAAGATTGCGCCCCACCCACATATTTATGTATGTGTTTGTAGACTGAAGTTATTCGTTCACAATGAATCTTTGGAAAGCCAAGGATTCAAATTCAAAAGTTAACATGAAAGTTTACATGTAAGTAGAATGCAAGGTTTTTGTATTTTCTTTTCCAGCACAAGTATATTCCTTCCTTATTATGTATAGATAAAAACTCCAAATGTTTACAGTGTATGTTAAGATGATTGTGTTATGTTAATGAAACTGGACCAAATATTTAAACTAGCAGGAATCCTGCAGGAATATACAGACGGTAATACTGTCACAAGCTCTGGCAGAAATCCTGTCAATAATTCATTCAGGAATCCTGCCAATAATTCACGCAGGAACCATGAAGGAATCTGTCAGTAATTTATACAGGAATCCTGTCTGTTTTTTTTTTCTACAGGCTTCCTGGATCAATTTTCCTGCTAATTTAAATATTTCACAAGCTTTTCCACTGATTCCCACCTGAATCCCGACTCAAATACAAAATTTAAGTGAAAATTCTATGTGGAAATTCTATTTGAAAATTTTTCATACATGTTTCATGTCAGAATCCTGTCACAATATTTCTGCAGAAATACTGCAACTTAATTTCTTACAAATATGTTCTAGAAAGAGTTTTCCTTTGGAAGCAAGGAATACATGACAGAAGTGGAAAATATGGAGTATACATGTTTTCTGGGCCACACTAGCTAGTTTCGGCCATTTAGGCTTGATCAGTGACCCTCAAATATTTTTAGAATTCCACAATAGAATCAATGAGCCCAAAGGACAAGAAAATATAAACTACATTATGATGTAGAGCAGGGAGACTTTTTACGGCCGCCTCACATTCCCAGACAACAGCTGTAGTGATGTCAATTATGTTCTAGAAAGGGTTTTCCTTTGGAAGCAAGGAATACACAACAGAACTGGAAAATATGGAGTGTACATGTTTTTTGGGCCAGACTAGCTAGTTTCTGCCATTTAGGCCTCATCAGTGACCCTCAAATATTTTTAGAATTCCACAATAGAATCAATGATCCCAAAGGACAAGAAAGTATAAACTACACTAGCCTGTGAGAATTCAGCTTGGACTGAAATTCGTTGAACAACTTTGTGAGAGGACCACCCAAAGATGGTTTCTGTCAAGTTTGGTCAAAACCTATTCAGGAGCTTAGTAGATGTCATCTGAAAGAATTGTGGAGGGACAGATGGATGCACGGATGGGGGAAGACGGTGGATGGTGACCGATCACAATAGCTCGCCTGCTAAAAAAACGGCAAAAACTTGTTTAGTATCCATAAAGAAACAATGGTAAAAACAAAATGGAACATTTCAAATTTGAAAAATAGCAGAACTTCCACTAGCTAAAGCTTTCCAAAAGCTGGGCTGGACTGGGTTGCTACACCAAAAAAGAATACAAATTCCTAAGGACTGTTCCAGTAAAATCTATATGGTGGGGGAGGAAGGCACTTAGATTTTCACATAGCCTACGCTTTAAAACAATTTTTTTTCAATACAGCCTACGGATATTTGTATTTTTTTCTAGATATAACCAACGGACATTTGTATTTTTTTCTAGATATAACCAACGGGGTAAAACTATTTCAGGTAGAGACAACCCACAGGTAATTAAATATATATTTAGATATATTCATCAGAAAAGATCTTGCGACTAAAAATCTTTCCCTCTTTATAAACAGAAATCCTGGATCATGTGTAAAAACCATTGTCACAGTTGGTGTCTTTATATTGATTATTGAATGCCCCAAAAATGAATAAATTTTATCATGAAAGTTGTTTTTTGTTTACTTAAAAAAAAAGAGAAAAGACAAGAAAGCAGTCTGGAGGACAGCCAAATCCCCCGCCGCATTTAGTATCAAGGCTCAACCTTGTGACCTTCGCCTGTGACCTTGACCTTGAGTTGGCATGGTTAGCTCACTGAGGGGGATAATTGACCCAAAGTTTAATGAAAATCCTTTTAGGGGTAAAGGAGATATGGAAGGGACAAAAAATTCAAAGTTTTAAACTCGTGACCTTCAAATGTGACCTTGACCTAGAGTCGGCATGGTTCATTTATAGGTTCTGCATATCAGCTCACTGAGGGGGATAATTGACCAAAGTTTAATGAAAATCTATTAAAGGGTTCAGGAGATATGGAACGGACAAGAAAAAGTTACGGACAGACGGACAGACTGACAGACAGATGGATGGAAGGACATGGGTTCTGCACATCAGCTCACTGTGAAGACTATTTGACCAAAGTTTAATGAAAACCCTTCCAAGGGTAAAGGAGACATGGAAGAGACAAAAAATTCCAAGTTTCAAACTCGTGACCTTCAACCATGACCCTTGACCTTGAGTTGGCATGCTTCATTTATAGGTTCTGCACACCAGCTCACTGAAAGGTATAATTTACCAAAGTTTAATGAAAATCTATTAAAGGGTTCAGGGATACTGAGCGGACAAGAAAAAGTTACGGACAGACGGACGGACAGACGGACAAACGGACATGGGTTCTGCACATCAGCTCACTGTGAAGAATATTTGACCAAAGTTTAATGAAAATCCTTCCAAGGGTAAAGGAGATATGGAACGGACAAAAAATTCCAAGTTTCAAACTCGTGACCTTCAACCATGACCTTGACCTTGAGTGGGCATGGTTCATTTATGGGTTCTGCACACCAGCTAATTGAGACGAATAATTGACCAAAGTTTAATGAAAATCTATCAAAGGGTTCAGGAGATATGGAGCGGACAAGAAAGTGTTACAGACAGACAGACGGACTGACGGACAGACGAAGGCCATTCCTATAATCCCAGCTCTGCTCCGCTTCGCGGCGGGGGATTAAAAATTCAGACAAGGCTAAAAAAATGTGTTTCAGGTAACCTGACTATTCCTAATTTTTTACCCTCAATCCTATTTTAAATGGTTGACGATGATTCTTTTGAACTTTTCCATTAAAAATATTGTTTTCTTATCCTCCCCATTGGATAAATTTCAGGAAAAGCCAAAAAAAATATCTTACCTTCCGACGGTATTCCAGGTTACCTGACTTAAGTTGTGGGTACTCGTTAGAACTGCCTCAATCTATACCCACAACCTATGTTCCGAGTATAAATAAGACAAATATCAAAGTTTTCAATGGAAAAGTAGCCATTTTGGAGAAATCAAAGAATGCACTATGACACACGGGTGTGATTTTTTTTATAAAATAATATAATAAAATAAAATAACTTTTATCGTCTATCTATCATTTTTGCACCCCCTTCCCCAACTTTACTTTTTTTTCAAATCAGTGTATCAACCACCCCATAGCCAGCTCACCCCAAAGAGCTGGCTATGGGGTGGTTGATACTCAAAATGTGTTTGAGTTCTTGCGATCGCAAGGTTACTTTGTCAGGGGAGATATCTAAAATATCTTGGCACCCAGAGTTGTGGTTCTTGTCCAAGACACATCATCTTAACCTCTTGTATTTCTGTACCAAGTCCCATCAATATATCTCAAAGGGTAATGGAGTTATGGCAACCACAAGGTCACATTGTCAGGGTAGATAACACATTGCCAGGGGAGATAGCTAAAATACCATGGCACCCAGCGTTTTGTTTCTTGCTCACGACACTCTTTCTTGACCCCAAGTACACTTGTACCAACTACCATCAAAATATGTCAAAGTGTATAGGAGTTATTGATCGCAATGTTATTTTGTAAGGGGAGATAACTATAATACCATGACATCCAGAGTTATGGTTATTGCTCATGACAACCCTTCTTGACCTTATGTACAACGGTATCAAGTCAATCAATATATCTTCAAATATATAGGAGATATTGTGATCACAAGTTTATATTGTCAGGGGAAATAACTAAAATACCAGGACACTCAGAGTTTTGGTTCTTGCTCACGGCATGCTTTTTGAACCTCATGTTCTATTGTAACAAGTACCGACAATCTATCTCATAGGGTATTGTAGTTTTGGCTATCACAATTTGGTGTCTGCGGACGGACGGATGGACGTCAGGCTGATCGCTATAACCCCAAACCTATTTGATCAGGGGGATAAAAAATAAAACGCACCGTCAGCGGTCAGACCCTAATCAGACGTCACATGATCATTGTACAGCATCTGGTCTGGGTCCGTGCCGTCGCATATGCCGTCTACAAACCTGTAGACCCTATTCAGACGCCGTATAATAATTGTATGACGTCTGATTCACTGTTTGCACCTTTGTGTTCTGTCTATTGTCATACAGACGGACGGGTAGATGACGCCACGCTGATCGCTATATCTTCCGAGCCTGTTCAGACTAGGGATAAAAAACACCACCGTCGGCGATAAGACCCTGATCAGACGCCGCATTGTCGTTGCGCAGCGTCTTGTCTGGGTCTGCGCCATCTCAGATGTCGTTTCAAACCTGTAGACCCTCATCAGACGCTGTTTAATAATTGTACGACGTCTGATCCGGATCTGCATTGTTTGCATCTGTCTGTTGCGTCTACGGACGGATATTTGAACGGACGCCAATCATAATGTTGTGTCTACGGATGGGCGGATGTACGGACGCCAGGCTCCGAACCTGTTCAGACTAGGGATAAAAAACACCACCGTGGGCTATAAGACCCTGATCAGACGCCGCATTATCCTTGCACAGCGTCTTGTCCGGGTCTCTGCCATCTCAGATGCCATCTGCAAACCTGCAGACCCTCAACAGAAGCCGTTTAATAATAGTATGGCGTCTGATCTGGATCCGCATTGTTTGCATCTGTCTGTTGTGTCTACGGACGGACGGACATTTGGACGGGCGCAAGACTCATCGCTATATCCTTCAAACCTATTCGGTCGCGGAAAATAAAATAAAATAAACCGTCGGCGGTTGGAGCTGGATCAGACGTCGCACAGTGATTGTGGAGTGTCTGATCCGGGTGTCGTAGCATTATAAGATCCTAAAACCTGTAGACCCTGATAAGGTGCCGCTAAATAATTGCGTCTGTCTGTCTGTTCAAGTGTCAGCGTTGAGGCCCTGATCAGACGTTGCATATTTTTTTTAAGGAATTAATATTTATTAAAGGGACTGAAACAATTGACCAATGAAAGGCTGTCTACCCATCTGTGGGTTTTATTGCCCGTCCGATGACCACCTGGGTACACTTTTGGGTACTGTTACGTAATTTATTACAGCTCAAAGCTCGGCACGCTCTGGGTGGCATCCGCTGTATAAACATTCCTTGGGTATCATAATCCCCAATTAACTAATTATCTCGGGCCATAAATCCCTTGAAGCTTACTGATTAAACAGCGTGCTAATATTGTGTTTACATAAATCATGCAAATCATGCGCTACCAACACAAGTATTTTTTTTTGGAACGGGGATTATTGCGTCATTCAGTAACTAAGCCCAGTAATTTTCCATTATGTCAGGCAAGGTCATCGACCGGGGGCGAAGCGTCCCGTTACCGGATATTGATTTGTGTCCTACTCAAACGACCTTTGACCTGTAAACAGCAGTAAAATTGCCGAGCCTTTCTTTTTTTCACAATTTCAGCGTTGCTTTTTGTTTAAAATCTCTGCGGAACTTCAAACTGAACGATTCAGATGTCTGGGCCCTGTTGTTATTTGACAACCTACAACAATTATTTATTTTCTTTCAACATAGCCTACGGGATTTTTTAAAAAATCGGTAGTACAACCTACCGTAAATTTTAAAAATTCTGTTGTACAGCCTACGGCCTATTTTGTTTTTCTAAAACCATAGCCTACGGCCACTAAATAAAAAAGTTGCCGTCCGCCCCACCCTAATAGATTATACTGGAATAGCCCTAAAAAGGAAAAAGCTTACTAAGCTCAAATATTATAGACAACATCTACTGTCAAAGATTCTTTAGAAACTTTGTATTCCTTGATTACACAAAATTCCAAATTATAGGTATTTATAGGTATTTTGGTAAAATATAGGATTTTATAGGTTATTATAGGTAATGGCCTGAAATATAGGAAAATATAGGTAAATATAGGTAACTTGACGCCCTGTAATCAGGACAGTCTGTTTGTGGCCACGATTAATGGCCCCATCCAGATTGCTCACTATGTCATGGTAGAACTGAACTAATTGAGTTTCACAAGACCTTCGACTTCGGAAACCATGCTGGCAGTCAGCAATCTGATGTTTTGTAGAAATATTAGGAAAATTTATACCCCAGTAAAACGCACCCCTCCCACAAAAAAAAACAACCCCCCAAAAATGTAGTTGCTCCGATTTATTCTCACACTTCTAGGATAACAGCAGATATAATGTAAACCCAGATCAGGAAGGAAGCTTTCTATACAGCCATGTTTGTGCTTTCAAATTGGGATGTACATGTACGTGACATTAGCTCATAATTTTGTGAACAAATACGTATGGGAAGCATTCTAACTATGACTGACTTCCTGCAATTGTTAAAATCATTGCATTTTGAAGAATTACAGATATTTATGTCACCAGTAAACATCGAAACACTCTTTAACCGAGCGATAAAAAGTACGATCTCATAGTCGCGAAAATACATGACATTGGTAATTCGTCAATAATATCGTATTTGCTGTAACCCTGGTTTAACTAAATGTGATATTTTACCGACTAATGTTAATCCGTTGATGGTTCATGCTTACATCAATCAGTCTACTAATTAATTGTAATCCGTAATATCACAGGGATTAGCGCGGCGAGATTAAAAAGGTACAATCATTTTTAACACATGCCGCAAACCAACCTTTTGCAAAAATACCTGTCAATATGTGGCACGTGTGCTTTAAACACAAAAAGCGGCGCCGCATTTGATCTTTACTGGTATTGCGTAAGAGGCCTAAATAAGCATCTGATTTTACCACTTCTGTAATTTATTTACGCGTGTCGCAATAAAAACATGCGTACATAAAAATCGGCGATAGTGAATTTTACGCGTACAACGGCAAAAAGTTGGCGTAAAATACGCAGAATCCTGCGTTTCCGAGAGCTCTGTAGGGGGACGAAACGACTAGGGGGACGAATCGACTAGGGGGGCGAAACGACTAGGGGGGAAACGACCAGGGAGGAAACATCTTGGGGGCGAAACGACTAGTGGAGGAAACGGTTAGGGGGCGAAAAGTCCCGGATTCTTAGAAATAAGTAAACAAGGCTACAGCTTTTATTATCACAGGCGTATTGTTTATGAAAATCATGCATTACCTATACGGCTGTGTTTATTTGCCTTATTTTTAAAATGATCTCAATGACATTTGCACAGTCTCAAAGTAGGAAGTATTTAGCATCCAGTACTACAAAAATGATAACAGTGCTATTCAGCATTCGTACCCTATATGAAATGAGAGACTAAAATTTACTACCGGACGGCTAGCCATTCTTACATTCTAGCCGTCCGGTACTGGACGAGCAGACTCGTTGGCTGGACGTCTGGTACCGGACGGGCAGACTTGTAGGCTGAGGTAATGGCCAGATATGACCGACTCAGTATAAGTAGATAGGCTAGCCACTGCCTTTTGTAAAAGCTAATACTTGTCAGAATAGATGGATACATTTGTCTTGTGAAAAAACTGTAAGAAAAAAAAAAAATGGAAAAAGGCAAGGCCAATTTGGTTATCAAAAGATTATGCTCAACATTACAGGTAAGCATACCTGCCTAAAAATTCCAGCTGTGACGCTTTTCCAGAAAAAAAAATTAAAGGCAGTTACCCGCCATGTTTTTGTATGAAAATAGCAGGGATAATCCAATTGATAAGACGCTATTCGCCTGACATCCGTGTTCTTCCAAACGGTCTCGGGTCGTTTCGCCCGTGAGTCGTTTCGCCCATGAGTCATTTCGCCCGTGGGTCGTTTCGCCCTGAGTCGTTTCGCCCTTGGTCGTTTCGCCCGTGGGTCGTTTCGCCCTGATTAGGTGGGTCGTTTCGCCCTTATTTTTACAAGCCCTATTGATTGCCGTTGTTTGTTTTGGTATGTAAAGGGACTGATGGGGGTATAGGGAGTTCCGGAAAACATGGTTTTGCCCTCGTGTGGTGCAGTTGGACGACCTACTGACGGCTTCTACGTCAGGTTTGAGCAACTGAGCTACCACCTTTTTGAGAAAGATATTCGAGCTTACATAAGGTTAAGAAGTCTTTGCAATAAAATGGGATTTATGGTTGTGTGAAAATGACTGTTTATATTTAAAAATGTGACATATTTTTCTTTCTTCTCAGAACATAGATTTTGGATTTGAACCGTCTAATTGTCTATGTATTAGAATCAGAAATAAGAGAAATAAAGTATATGCGAAAACCCATTTTACACTGTATAAAGTTGGGTTTAGAGGGGACGTTATTGCATGGACTTGCTAACATGATGTTTTATTTACTTATCAGTTGTTCTTTCTGCACAAATAGTGGCGTGATATAACTGGTCACATCATTGCGTTAATTGTGTTGACGGGACGTTTAACCTCAATTCCAACAAACAAAACATTTTTAAACAGTGGTGTCTGAATAAATGTTTACAAAAATGTCACTTAAAGAGTAATAATCAATATTACACCTTAAGTGCCATGTACCTTCTTTCCATTTTTCTCCCATAATTTTATGCATAACAAAACACATATTTTACATTATAAATATATAAGAAAGCATAACATTGAAATCATAGCATCACAAGTCCGTGGAATGAACACCCCCTAAACCCCACCTTATATGAAGAAAACTGGGGTTTACTGGGGTATAAGTTATTTTTGTTATTTCTGCTACAAGACAAAGGTTGTGGGTACACGTTAGAACCGCCTCAACCTATGTTTGCAGTATAGATAAGAAAAAATACCACAGATTTTCATAATGAAAGTAGTCATTTTAGAGATGTGTAAACATGCACTATGTCGCAAGGCTGTGTTATCGTACTGGTCTGTTTAATAATTTGAATTACGAAAACATGCTTATTCAAATACTGGAAAATGTTACCACCAAATAAAAAAATCAAAATTGTTCTGATCAAAGATTCTTATATTTTTCATATTTCTGCTCTGGTGCTCGTTAGAAACGCCTCGGCGAAGCGGTTCTAACGATCACCAACGGTCTTTGCATTTTGGGGCAGAAATATGAAAAGCAATGTGTTGCATGTTCGTTGTGTGTTTTGTGGGTAGTACCCATAGTCTGCTATTTCTGCTCCAGGCATGGAATGTGGGTGGTCGTTAGAACGGCTTCGGCAAAGCGACTCTAACGAGTACCCATATATCACATACTTAACACATTTTGACACTATTGTTTGGATTTGTGAAGTTCACATACACAGTTTATAATGTTTTTTTTTTTCACTTTTTATCTCTCTATCCGAGCTCTGAAACGAGCCCGCCCATACATCACCCATCCGTAGGTGTTATTTGGCGTGTCACCATGAACAGTTCAGATCCGTTCGTCTGTCCGTCCATCTACACAAGCATCACTTCATTCATTCATTCATTCATTCATTCATTCGTTCGTTCATTCATTCATTCATTCATTCATTCATATATTTCCGATTGTCCATCTACCAATACTCTCCATTCATTCATTCATTCATTCATTCATTCATTCATTCATTCATTAACTTATCTATCTCCGTATATTCAAAATGCCGTCCGTTCATCCGTACGTCCGTCCATCTACCAACGCACAACTCCATTCACCCATTTATTTATTCATCCATCTGTCCATTTACTCATCCATTCCGTTTGTCACTCCCTTAAAATATAATTCCGGCGAAACGACCCACGGGCGAAACGACTCACGGGCGAAACGACCCATCAGGTAAGGGCGAAACGACCCACCCTCAAAATCAGGGCGAAACGACTCAGGGCGAAACGACCCGGCGAAACGACCCACGGGCGAAACGACCCGGAACCTTCCAAACGGGCGGATATAAAACCCAAGGCGGGCCGGTCGAGCCGCAGGTAGAGCAGGTCGCAGGACGTTTCGGCCTGAGTCGTTTCGGGTTCGGGGTTTGACCAAATTGACAGTCGGTTCAAAAGCTCATACAGAGCTTATGTTGTATTGTTTATAGCTTGCCGAATTCAAATAAATCTTATCTTATCTTAAGGTAGAGCAGAGAAAGTTAGATCAGAATAAGCCGTTTATCTTGGTACTTCTGGACGCAAAATCAGCTTTTGATGTCGTAAACCATAAAATATGATGAGAAGGTTATATCACTGTGGTATAGAAGATGCAAACTGGTCACTTATCAATAGCCTACATACCAACGCCAGCACCTCGGTCAAAGGGAGAGGTAGAGTCTATGAGCCGTTTCCGGTAGAACAAGGCATCAGGCAGGGTGGGGGTAATCAGCGCTGACTTATACAAGATGTATGTGAACCCCATTCTTTTGAGAATACAGTATTCCGGGATAGGAGTGAGAATAGGTGACATAGAATGTCCTGCAACAGCCTGTGCTGATGATTTAGGCCTGAACGCATATACAGAAGAAGCTCAAATAATGGCCGATAGGTCAGGAGATTTTGGTAACAAACAAAGCTACGAGATACAAGCAGATAAGAATGCTACAATAGTAACCACAGATTTTCAGAAAACAAACATGTTGCTGTCACAATGTGTGAAGAGGAAATACCTACGGTTAAATCCTCTACCCATCTCGGTATTCAAAGATCTAGTACTATAAAAGAAACTATAATGGACACAGTAAATGAAAATATAAGAAAGCTAGACGGACGTTATATAGTCTGCTCTCAAATGGCTTACATCGTGAAAATGGTATGAACCCGGAAACATCACTCCATTTGGTTGAGATCTATGTCTTACCGGTACTCCTTTATGGCCTCGAAATCATCTTGCCTATAAAGAAATATCTAGATCAGCTGGAATCTTTTCAAAAGAGACTCTTAAAACAACTGTTATCATTACCGTTAAATACGGCAGACCCAGCTCCATACATATTATCTGGATTATAACCTGTGAAAGAAAATATACATATTAAGGCCTTGAACTGTTTTAATAACATTTGCCTTCTACAAGAAACAAGTACTGAAAAGAGTTTGGCCAGGCGTCAATTAGCTGTGAAAAAGTTGTTTTGTGGAAATAAAGAGATTACTGTGGACATATGATCTTGGGGAGATTGAGGAGAGATTAGATAAACCAATGACAAAATTCCAAGTTTGTTTTGGCCCCTGCAGACAAGGCCGCTAACAACGTCGTCGTTGTGTGACGGCTCCACTATGTTAACACGCTTAAGCAGGAGCTTGGTGGTACTAAGGCCTATGAACTTCAGCCTTTGGCTGAAGAGAGAGCTATAGTAGATAAACATGTTTGTCTTTCAGCCACCAAGTTTGCTGTGTGTGTTAACGAAGGCCAAGACAAGCTTCCTACGCTATACTGGTTACCAAAATTTCATAAAAAAACCTTACAAAGCACGGTTTATTGCAAATTCTAGTTCTTGCACTACCACTGAACTTTCTAAATTATTAACTTCCTGTCTTACTGCTATTAAAACGCATGTAATTAAATATTGTGATAAAGTCTTTGAAAGATCAGGAAGAAATCTGTTTTGGTCTATAAACAATTCTAATGAGGTTTTAAATAAATTGAAATCTAGACAGTTTCGTGCTTCTAGTCTGTCTACTTACGATTTTTCCACTATTTACACTACACTTCCTCATAATCTTATAAAAGAAAAGCTTAATGATTTAATTGAATGGGCTTTTCACAGAGAAGATTCTCTCTATCTTGCATGTAATGTCAGAAATGCATTTTTCACTTCTAAAGAGCATAAGAATTATACACTTTGGTCATGTCAGAAAGTGTGTGATGCCCTCACCTTTCTACTTGACAATATTTATATTAGATTCGGTACTAAGTTATTTAGACAAATTGTGGGTATTCCGACGGGTACTAATTGCGCACCTCTTGTGGTTGATCTGTTCTTGTATTGTTATGAAAGAGACTTCATTTTGTCGCTTTCCATTGATAACCAATCTGAAATTATTGAAGCTTTTAGCTCTACTTCTAGATATTTAGATGATTTATTAAATATTGATAATACCTATTTTGATGGTTTGATCAGTCAGATTTACCCCCTAGAACTTCAGTTAAATAAAGCAAATTCTTCTGATACCGAGGCCCCGTTTTTGGATTTACATCTATCTATTGTAGATGGATTTGTTTCGTGCAAAATTTATGATAAACGCGATGACTTTGATTTTGAGATTGTAAGTTTTCCTTTTTTGGATGGTGATGTTCCTCGTGCGCCATCCTATGGCGTTTATATTTCGCAATTAATTCGATTTGCTAGAGTGTGTAGTCATGTAACTGACTTCAACACTCGTAATAAATTATTAACGACTAAACTTCTTGATCGGGGTTATCGGTACCATAAACTACGCAGGGCCTTTTCGGGGTTTTATGGACGCCATTCTGGTTTGGTTTCGGAATTCAGTATTGGACTTAAATCTCTTCTGCAACAAGGTCTATCGGAACCCGAATTTTATGGTGACTTAGTATATAAATTCAGAAAAATATATAACCGCAATGACTTCAGCACCCAATTTCGTAAAATCATTCTTCGATATAAAAAGATTGGGTACAACATGGATATTATACGACAGACTGCATGCATGGTAGTTAACCCAATCACGGTTGGCAACTTTGCTTCCCTCTTTAATTGCACGCCGGTGGGTCAGGCCTCAGATTCTATGACGGCTCCAACGTAAAGGCTTATTGAAAATTAAAGAGATAATGTTGGTTGGTGCCTGATGCTCTGTCTCTGGTCGGGCTCATCGGAGTCTAACTGTTGGTTTTCTTTTGCTCCAGCATTTCAGTGGTTTCTTGCTGTCGAGTCCTCACCGTTGTCTCACCTCTGTGGTTCTTTGATTTCTGTGTTCACGGAGATGTTGCACTGATGAGTTAGGAGGTCTTCATGCGGACTGAACAAATTATTTGTCTAAATCGCGACGGAAGTAAGGGCGAGGATTGTGGCCACGTAAAATCGATTTAAGACCCCCAGTGGAAATCTTCCACTGACCGTTCCAAGGCGGCTCTTCTGTGGCGATTTATTTATGTTGTTGTTTGTTACTTACTGTGTGTATCACTTGTGTCTTTTGGTTTTGGATGGCCATATGGCCATTTTGTGGGAAAGTAACTGTCCATATGGCCTTCCTTTGTTTAGGTTTCCATTATGGTCTGGTCGCTTAATGTTGTATTTCTTTCCCTTTGGTGTCTTTTATGGATGGAGTAAGTTAATTGTATCAATTCCTGATCTTTGTTTTACTTCTACTTTGAAAAAGTTTCACAAAAAGTTAAAAAGAACATGCTGGACTTAGCATACCTGTATAAGTCCTTGAAATATCTCAACAAAGATGGTTATTCTCCTGGAAAGATTCATCCAATTCTCAACATTCCACTTGTGTCAGCGAGAGAAAGCTCACGATTCCCAGTCAAAATAAAACTCATGACAGGAATGTATATAATACAATCAATGAGAGCAGCATTTAACCAGAACGAGATTAATCCAATGCGTCTACTGTGTAGCACAGAAGCAGAGGATATTATACATTTTATCTTGCGCTGTGATACACTGGACACTGTAAGAAAGCCAATTATGATCTGTAAACAGAATATATACCTTTAACCAGAGGATGTTTTGGTACTGAACATATTGAATAAAAACCAAAGATTATATTGGACTGTATTCACATTAATACAAAGAAACTGAAGCAGCTACAGAAGTTAGAGTTCCTATGTAAAAGACTTGTATGCGTCAAGATATAGAATGCTCAGCAGGATGAAGTCTGGGAGAAAGCGGGATTGAGCGTGGTGTACTGATCACAGGCATCTAGTTGATTACTTTGTAGATACTTTTATAAAACGTGTTTTTTTCTATGTGGACATATACTAAGCTGTATATAGAGCATAAGCAGTGTATATAGCAGCTCAGCCTTTTAACATTTGTCAACAAGATTCTATTGGTGGAGGTGTTATTCTCGACGCAGTGCAAGGTTCGCTTTTATAGAATTTACAAAATTCAGAATACGGATTTGGTGGGTTGTTTCGGCCCGATTTTTTCTTTCTGACCGTTTCAAAGCATTGTGTAATAGAATTTCATTTGTTGTTTGTTACTTACTGTGTGTATCACTTGTGTCTTTTAATTTTGGATGGCCATATGGCCATTTTGTGGGAAAGTAACTGTCCTTATGGCCTTCCTTTGTTTAGGTTTCCATTATGGTCTGGTCGCTTAATGTTTGTATTTCTGTCCCTTTGGTGTCTTTTATGGGTGGAGTAAGTTAATTGTATCAATTCCTGATCTTTGTTTTACTTCTACTTTTCATATCAGAGATCAGCCTGTGCTATTGCAATCTTCGCTCATTCCGTTATAAATAGTGCAAAAGACTAGGAGGGCTCCTTTGAACAGCGAAGACTCTGATCACAACGATTGGTGCAGGTTGATCGTATTAAAATTGTTGGAGCAGATTCGCCTTTTTCGCAAATTACAAAGACTTATCAGTCAGCACATATTGAACACATTGCATTATTAAACAGATGCTGTGAATCGATCAACAGCTGACTGCAGTCACAGAGCTTCTCAGAGAATCTTTCGCATGCTGTTCTGAAACTATGCATGTCATTGTGATACTAGCGAATACTAATCAGCCTATACACCAGTGCAGTATGATAATTATATCCAGATCGCATCCTCATGGCTGTCAAGAAAAAATCTTATAGAATGGATGCGCATCTTGATCTTAAATTATGCATGTCTGTATGTGGCACGTGATGAAGTAGACCATCGTGCACTTGCATGCAGTCTGGCCATAATCTTTGAGGATTGCACGAACTTTCTGCAGCCATATCGACATACAAACAGATGAAAGCGATAACTTTGCCGTAAAAAACGGATGCGTATGTTGATCTAAGTTTGCATGTCGTTTTCCGATCTTGAAAGACTCAGATCAACCTGCGCATTCGTGCAGTCTAATCAGAGTATTAATAGATATGAACCTTCTGCAGTCATAATGCCATCAAAGGTGTTATTTATTTATTCATGTATTTATTTATTTATTTCGTATTATAAGTTGTTGGCTTTTTAAAAAATAGAAGTGGGGCAATGATCAGAAATCGATACAATTAACCCACACCTCCCATCAGAGACACCAAAGGGAAAGAAATACAAACACAAAGCAACAGATCCCAACGGAACAACAAACATAGGAAAGCCAAAAGGACAGTTACTTTCCCACAAAATGGCCAAAAGGCTATCCAAAATAAAATAAACCGCGACAGAAGAACCGCCTTGGAACGGTCAGCGGAAACGAATTCCACTGGGGGTCGGGGGGGGGGGGGCTGGCTTAAATCGATTTTACGTGGCCACAATCCTCGCCCTTACTTCCGTCGCAATTAAGACAAATATTTTGTTCAGTCCGCATGAAGGCCTCCTAACTCATCAGTGCAACATCTCCGTGAACAAAAAATCAAATAACCACAGACATGCAACAACGGTGATGACTCGACAGCAAGAAACAACAGAAATGCTGGAGCAAAAGAAAACCAACAGTTAGACCCCGATTGACCCGACCAGAGACAGAGCATCAGGTACCAACCAACATAAGCCTTTACGTTGGAACCGTCATAGAATCTGAGGCCTGATCCACCGGCGTGCAATTAAAGAGGGAAGCAAAGTTGTCAACCGTGATTGGGTTAACTACCATACATGCAGTCTGTCGTATAACATTTATGTTGTACCCAATCTTTTTATATCGAAGAATGATTTTACGAAATTGGGTGCTGAAGTCATTGCTGTTATATATGTTTCTAAATTTATATACTAAGTCACTATAAAAATCGGGTTCCGATAGACCTTGTTGCAGAAAAAGACCAGCTCATCACTTATCCTTGTAATCGCTCGTAACGATTGTCAAAGGATCTTTATTCAAATAAACATTTATATATATAAAGTAGTAAATAAAATAATCACACGTTAATGATCCATTAACAAATCACCCCCTTAATCAATTTTGCTGGAGTTATCTAATCCGCTTCTTTTTGTCTATCAGTGATATACTGAGTGCCAATAGGTGTGAATACACGCGTTTAATGCGAGCGTCTTTAATTATGGAGGTGAGATCATTTTAAGCCCTTTGACTTCGCCGGCGAATTCTGTTAACTTACGAAATATCCAAATATGTTATAATTGACATGTTTTATTCATTTCGAGGAAGTCTTTTAAATGTCAGCAGTCAATGTATATCAGGTGCTCAGAGACACCAGCTCATCATTTATCCTTACGATTGTCAAAGGATCCTTATTCCAATAAATGTTTATATATATAACTGTAGAAAATAGAAGTGAAGGCAATGATCGGGAATCGATACGATTAACCCACAGCTCCTATCAGAGACACCAAAGGGAAAGAAACACAAACATGAAACAACAGACCCTAATGGAAACATCAATAGCGGAAAGCCAAACGGACAGTTACTTTCCCACAAAATGGCCAATTGGCTATCCAAAACAAAATAATGTAAGCGATACAAACAATCAACGCCAATCAATAACAAAAATAAACCGCGACAGAAGAACCGCCTTGGAACGGTCAGTAAAACGAATTCCACTAGCGGTCTTAAATCGAGTTTACGTGGCCACAATCCTCGTCCTTACTTCCGTCGCAATTTAGAAAAATAATTTTGTTCAGTCAGCATGAAGGCCTCCTAACTTATCAGTGCAACATCTCCGTGAACACAAAAAATCAAATAACCACAGGGATGAAACAACGGTGTGGACTCGACAGCAAGAAACCACTGAAATGCTGGAGCAAATGAAAACCAACAGTTAGACTCCGGTAGGCCAGACCAGAGACACCGTATCAGACACCCACCAACATTACATAAAATAAGATTATCTCTAATTCTTACTAAATAGAAGTAGATGCAATGATAAGGAATCGATTCAATTACCCCACAGCTCCCATTAGAGACACCAAAGGGAAAGAAACACAAACATGAAACAACAGACCCCAATGGAAACATATACAGCGGAAAGCCAAAAGGGCAATTACTTTCCCACAAAACGGCCAATAGGCTATCCAAAATAAAATAATATAAGCGACACAAACACCCAAAGACAAACCATAACAAATCCTTAGACTTGAAATCGATTTAAGCCCCCCCCCCCCCCCCCCCCCAGTGGAAATCTTCCACTGACCGTTCCAAGGCAGCTCTTCTGTGGCGATTTATTTATGTTGTTGTTTGTTACTTACTGTGTGTATCACTTGTGTCTTTTAATTTTGGATGGCCATATGGCCATTTCGTGGGAAAGTAACTGTCCTTATGGCCTTCCTTTGTTTAGGTTTCCATTATGGTCTGGTCGCTTAATGTTTGTATTTCTTTCCCTTTGGTGTCTTTTATGGGTGGAGTAAGTTAATTGTATCAATTCCTGATCTTTGTTTTACTTCTACTTTATATGTCAAATCGGACATGTTAACTAAAGAAAAACGTCTACCGTTTACAGACGATAGACGCAGTGCATAAATGTAGACAGCACCTTTACGCTGAAACCGTCATAGAATCTGAGGCCTGACCCACCGGCGTGCAATTAAAGAGGGAAGCAAAGTTGTCAACCGTGATTGGGTTAACTACCATGCATGCAATCTGTCGTATAACATTTATATTATACCCAATCTTTTTATATCGAAGATTGATTTTACGAAATTGGGTGCTGAAGTCATTGCGGCTATATATTTTTCTGAATTTATATAATAAATCACCATAAAATTCGGGTTCCGATAGACATTGTTGCAGAAGAGATTTAAGTCCAATATTGAATTTTGAAATTAAATCAGAATGACGTCTTTAAAATAATGAAAAGGCTTTGCGTAGTGTCCTTTGGAAGCAAGGAATACACCACAGAACTGAAAAATATGAAAAGGTGAAGTGGAGGCAATGATCAGGAATCGAGACAATTAACCCACAGCTCCCATCAGAGACACCAAAGGGAAAGAAACAAACATGAAACAACAGACCCTAATGGAAACACCAACAGCGGAAAGCCAAAAGGACAGTTACTTTCCCACAAAATGGCCAATAGGCTATCCAAAATAAAATAATATAAGCAACACAAACAACCAAAGACAAACCATAACAAAAATAAACCGCAACAGAAGAACCGCCTTGGAACGGTCAGAGGAAACGAATTCCACTGGGGGGCTTCAATCGATTTTACGTGGCCACAATCCTCGCCCTTACTTCCGTCACGATTAAGACAAATAATTTGTCTAGTCCGCATGAAGGCCTCCTAACTCATCAGTGCAACATCTCCGTGAACACAAAAATCAAACAACCACAGAGATGAAACAACGGTGAGGACTCGACAGCAAGAAACCACTGAAATGCTGAAGCAAAAGAAAACCAACAGTTAGACTCAAAAAGTATACTTGTTGTCTGGGCCAGACTAGCTAGTTTCGGCCAAATAACCCTGATTAAGAAGTTTAGCAGTTAACAATTTATTACGAGTGTTGAAGTCAGTTACATGAAGTTGTTTTCAGACAGTTATCAAATCCTAGTCACAGCACCTGAAAACATTGCTATGACAAGAACTTTTAAAATTCTTTAATTAGGCTATCATAAACATGTCTAACGTAAAGGCCGTGTAAGAATATCCAAATATATAAAATGATTAATATTCAACAGGAACTCAGCTGAAAAAAATCTATATACTGTAGAGATAAACCGTCGTGCAGTTATCATATACATGTATGTTATTTATACTAATTTGATACCGAACTGACTACTATATATATTTTAATTATAACAAGAGATTTTTGGCTCGGCGGCTCGGTCCGGCCTTGGCTTTTATACCCGACCCATATAAATACCGAAAAAGCACAGAAATGAAATTACCGAAAAGCACCACAGAATTATCGATAAGTACGTTGGCCTGATATGAAGTACAACATGGAATTTGAGTGAGTGAGTGAGTGTTTGAGTTTTATGTCCCACCAATAGCTAAGTAACAAAAAGGTTGCTGTGGTAACCAAAAGGTATGGAATCATTTCGATCAGCCCAAAACAAAGGTTTATATGGAGAAATAAGGAAAACTATCCTTCAATTATCACAAAATATTTACCTTATCTGTTGCTATGGGGCGTGAGGGTAAACTTTTTTCCCCTCAGATAAAGTGATTCATGACCCTATGCGTTAATTACGTTGCCCTCAAAACTTAAGATTTACTGTCATAACTGTAATCGCTAAAGTAAAGTACTAAACATATACTCATTTCATTTATTATTAGAGAATCGTTTAGTTGGATACTTTCGTTATATTTTATGTTAAGTGTAGCATACATTCACAAACATCTTACTGACGCTAGACACTGCACCTTTCAAAGTATCATGACGAAAACATGCCTACCTAAATATATTGAAAATTTTACCTACAAAAAATTAAAAATTTTCTGATGAAAAATTGCGATATTTTTCCTATTTCTGCTCGAAACATAGGTTGTGGGTACTCGTTAGAACCGCCTCGCGGAGGCGGTTCTAATGAGTACCCACAACCTATGTATTAGAGCAGGAATAAGGAAAATAATGTATACCCCTGCAAACCCCAGTTTTACTATATAAAAGTTGGGTTATAGGGGGTCAAAATCATATAGGCGTGTTTTCGTGATGGCTGCGAATCTGAACGGTATAGTTCAAATAATAAACAAGAGGACCTTGATGGCCCTGGAACGCTGACCAGATCCACCCTGTACAAATGAAACGTTAGGTGATCATGATATTGTTTTCGGTTTTTAAAAATCTTCATTCCACCTATAAAGAAACCTCGTTTGAAGGTGCACTTATATCATTAACGTGACTATGAAACTATGAGGAAGGATGCGCTAAGATCTGCAAAGGAGAAATACTTTAATAGTCAGTCAGATTCCCGGTCTGTCCAGGAACACTGTCCCGGTCTATCCAGGAGAACTTGATAACCCCTTTCATTCAAACTACGTCCGAAAATCATATCCCCTCCAAAACTAGCAGGTCTGTAGCTTCGATTCCCTGGATCACATTAGAGATAAGAAGAAATATTCGCAGACGGAATAAGATCCATACAAGACAAAAAATTAGGAAGTGGTAAACTCGGAAAAAAATCGAAAACTTGAGACGAGAAATTCAGAATGACATAAGAAATAAAACCAGCACAATTTGTATGTGAATAATTGGTAGCTGATGTAAAGGCAAATCCCAGAGACTTCTACAGATATATTAATAGCCAGAAGAAAGGCAGGCAAGGTATTCCGCCCCTAAATAAAAGAGAAAACGGGGTTCCTGAATCAGACTCTGATCATTGCCTTCACTTCTATTCTGAATGGGCAGAGGAACTAGTTGGTAAATTCAATGATGCGTTTAATAAAACTGAGTTCAAGGAGGTTTTATTGCCTGGAAAACAGAAGTGAAGGCAATGATCAGGAATCGATACAATTAATCCACAGATCCCACCAAAGACACCAAATGGAAAGAAACACAAACATGAAATAACTAAACCCTAATGGAAACATAACTAGCGGAAAGCCAAAAGGACAGTTAGTTTCCCACAAACTGGCCAATGGGCTATCCAAAACATAAAGTATATAAGCGAAACACACACTCAAAGACAAACGATAACAAAAAATAAATCGCGACTGAAGAACCGCCTTAGAACGGTCAGTGAAATCGATTTTACGCGACCGCAATCCTCGCCCTTACTTCCGTCGCGATGTAGACAAATGATTTGTTCAGTCCGCATGAAGGCCTTCTAACTCATCAGTGTAACATCTCCGCGAACACAAAAATCAAACAACAGAGATGAAACAACGATGAGGGCTCGACGGCAAAAACAAAAAACAAAAAAAAAAAAAAAAAAAAAACACTGAAATGCTGGAGCAAAAGAAAACCAACTGTTAGACTCCGATGGGCCCGATCAGAGACTATATCAGGCACCATCCAACATTACATAAAATTAAATTCTAATTCTCAGTAAGCCTTTACGCTGGAACCGTCATAGAATCTGAGGCCTGATCCACCGGCGTGCAATTAAAGAGGGAAGCAAGGTTGTCAACAGTGATTAGGTAAACTACCATGCATGCAGTCTGTCGTATAACATATTTCGTATAACATTTATGTTATACCCAATCTTTTTATATCGAAGAATGATTTTGCGAAATTCGGTGCTGAAGTCATTGCAAGTATAAGTTTTTTTCTGAATTTATATACTAAGTCACCATAAAATTCGGGTTCCGATAGATCTTGTTGCAGAAGAGATTTAAGTCCAACATTAAATTTTGAAATTAAATCGGAATGACGTCTATAAAATCTTGAAAAAGGTTTTGCGTAGTTTATGATACCGATAACCCTGATTAAGACGTTTAGCAGTAAGAAGTTTATTACAAGTGTTGAAGTCAATCACATGACTAGACACTCTGGCTAATCGAATTAATTGCGAAATATAAACGCCATGCGATGCCGAACGAGAAAAATCACCATCCAAGAAAGGAAAATCTCATAATCAAAATCATCGCGTTTATCATTAATTTTGTAGGAAACAAACCCATCTACAATAGATGATTGTAAATCCAAAAACGGGGTCTCGGTATCAGAAGAATTTGCTTTATTTAACTGAAGTTCTGGGTGGTAAATTTGAGTGATCAAAAATAACTTAGTACCAAATCTTATGTAAATATTGTCAAGTAGAAAGGTGATAGCTGCACACACTTTCTGACATGACCATAAGTATAATTCTTAAACTCTTCAGAAGTGAAACTAGCATTTCTTACATTACATGCAAGATAGAGGAATCTTCCCTCTGAAAAGTCCATTCAATTAAATCATTAAGTTTTTCTTTTATAAGATTATGAGGAAGTGACGTGTAAAGGGTGGAAAAATCATAAGCAGGAAAACGTCTGGATTTCAAACGTCTGGAAGACCGGCTCCTTTCATGGATGATATTGTTTGTGTCATTGCCGGGAGTGATCAAGTTACTTAAAGGCTTGAATCAATCTAAAGCTTTAGGATCCTAGAGCCCTGAAGGAACTAACAAATGATTTAAGTCCAGTTTTTGCACATCTATTCCAGCGGTCTCTTGATACGGGTGAACTTCCCAAATAATGGCTCCTAGCGAACATTTGCCCACTCTTCAAAAAGGATACAGGGCTCTTGCGCTTAATTATCGCCCTGTGTGTCTGACATGTGTTCTTTGTAAAATGCTTGAACAAATAGTCTGCTCAAACATCTTGTTCCATTTGGATGAGGATGCCTCGGTAGATCAGTCGGATGCACGTCTGACTGGTGATCAGGAGGACGCGGGTTCGATACCTGCCGGGATCGGCAACATTCTTTCGTGGAGATTGATTATGAAATCTTTTGTATAATCATTCTCTCCCTTCCACTGATTCAAGAAGGGCAGTTGTCAGTTTCTGGTGAATAAATGTCTGCTCAAGAAAAGTGTGGATAGGTAAACTGACCGGCTCAAAATTGACCTAAATAGTATTGATTGGGTCGTAAAACTCCAATACAAACAAACAAAAAAACTTGGATGAGCATAAACTTTTGTCGGACGGACAACATGCATTTAGGAAAAGGCACAGTTGTGAAACTCAGTTGAGCACGGTTATTAATCTTCGGGTAAAAATCTTGTACAAAGGGGAAAATTGGACACATTTATTTTGGACGTCGAAAAGGCTCTTAGTACCCCGGCTCATGAACTACTTAAATCCAAATTATTTGGTTATGGAATTGGGTTGGGGGTGGGGGAAACTCTCAAATAGATAGATTCCTTTCTTTGCTACAGAAAACAACGCCTTGTCGTTAATAGAGAATCTTCAGAGTGGGCTCCAGTTTTGTCCTGGATCCCACGGGTGACTGTTCTTGGTCCACTGTTATTCCCCTGTACATTAATGATATTTCAATTGACACTGACTCAGAAATATAGAGGATCTTACATGAGTGCTCATGTGCTATTGAATTTATTAAACGAGTTGAGGAAAATGCGAGGCTTTGCCGAACATTTTATCCTTTTTCCTCAACGAGTTTAATAGATTCAATAATACACGAGTACGAATGCAAGATTCTATTTATCACATGACATTTAAAACGCATTTAATTCACAGTTTTTGTACAAAAATGTCAATATTCCGCCATTAGTAATCGAGACGTCGTTAAGGACGTCGTACATATAACGTTACGGGGCGTATCTAACTAATTTGCATATTTAAACCACTAGTGGATTATCGAATTTATTACATGACGTCATTACATTCTCAGTCGCGACGTCATGTGATAAAAAGACTGTTTCGCAGACGACTGTGTTTGTGACCGGGAATTTAGAGATACAGACTTCAGAATGATATGGATAGATTAGAATGTTGGGCACGAAAATGGGGCATGAGATTTCAGCCCGTGAAATACAATATTATGCAGATAGTTAGGAAGAGAACCAATAAAACTGAGGGCTTCTTACAATTTAGAGGGAACGATCCTCGAGAATAAAAATCTCATTAAATACCTTGGTGTGACAATCAGACACGATTTGAGACAGAATGCACACATTAGCAACGTTTGTACTAAGTTGATGTACTGTGGCGAAATCATCAGTGTCTTCAGGATGTTAAAGAGGCAGCATATGAAGGACTTGTTCAACCAATCTTGGAATATGATAGTTGTATCTGGAAACCGAGTGGAGTGAATTGAAAAAGTTCAGAATAGACCTGCAAGATTTGTAACAAGCAATTACTGCTTTGAAACTTGGAACATGACTGGAATATTTGGAATAAAGATAGGAATCTCTCAAGAAAAGGAGAAGAGACAGTAGGCTCATACTTTTATATAAGGTCTAAAGGGTACTGCCAACAGCCCAACAGATGACCTTGTTCCCCCAGCTAAGCACTGTAGAAATCATCATTCTGTGGCGTTTCAGACCCCATATTTACAAGAATTGACATTTATAAAGAATCGTTTCCCCTCGAACCTTTAGAGATTGGAATGCCCTTCCCGATTTGAACATTTCGACAGCTTAAGGTGCTTAGGATAGTGTAGCTAAGTTTACCTCTTGGTGAGAGCTAGGGACTAACTTTCTTTATCATACATTTAGTATAAAATACTTTGTTTTTGAATATGCGATACGAACGTGACACCAATGCACGTATCACGCTTTGCACGTGCTGCCATATCGCATGGCCTTTATCATACCCCAAAAATCCATATCACAAACCTTTATCGCACCCATAAGCCTTTATCATACCTCTGACGTCACTCTATTCGGAACACGCGGTGTTCTTCCTTTTGCGGCATTTCGCATTTGTTGTTCAGGACGCCATTTGCAATTTGCAATATTTTCGTCTGTTCGAACTGTTTGCCAAAAAAAAAAAAAAAAAAAAACATGGCACGGCGCAGCGAATGCGAGAGGAAAATGGGCGAAAGAACGATGCAGTGGATAGCTAGACCGAAGATAATGAGATTCTCATTGTAACTTTGGTATTAGGCAGATGCAATTAATACAATTTATTTTGAACAATTTTTTTTAAAAGTGAAATGTATGATAAATAGATTATGATATGGCATTTTTCATATCATACCCCATATCAGCCCTCGACCCATATCAGCCCTCGGGCCTTCGGCCCTCGGGCTGATATGGGAGTCTCGGGCTGATATGGGGTATGATATGAAAAATGCCATATGATAATCTCTATATATCATAGGTCATGGTGTATGAATGTCATTTGACATACCACCAGTAACAATTCTGATTCTAATAGGTAATCAGACTTTCGGATGAGTCTTTAAACCGAGGTCCCGTCTCCGTATAACCTTAGCTGTTGGTGGGACGTAAAACTAAAACTCACTCACTCTAATAGGTAATAGGAGGTGGAGTGGACGTTTTGAGCAATTCTGGCTGACGGTGACCCAAGGAACATTTCTGTGATTTTTTTTTCAAAATCAGTTCAGCTGTTGGAGTAGCAGTCATTTGTAAGGTTTTTATATGTTTAGCTCTGGTCGCCATCATGTCTAGTGGAGCAAAAGTATTCTGAGCAATTTTGTAAGTGGGTCACCCATGGAAAATTCCCCCGAAAGTGTTTCCTTTCGGAGAAAGAACTCTTTTTACATTACGAAAACACGCCTATACAAATACATTGTAACCTTTACCGGCGAAAAAAGAAAATTTTAAGATGAAAAAAATTGTGATATTTTTCTAATTTCTCCTCAAAATATAGATTGTGGGTACTCGTTAGAACCGCCTTTTCGAGGCGGTTCTAACGAGTACCAACAATCTATATTTTGGAGCAGAAATAAGAAAAATAAGGTTTACCCCTCTAAACCCCAGTTTCGCTATATAAAAGTGGGGTTCAAGGGGGTCAAAATCATATAGGCGTGTTTTCGTGATGAAAGTGTTTCTATATTAGGTTCTTGCGAGCATCTTGTTCAGCAGAGTGGAACAATTTGAGCACATTACGAAAACATATCTATACTAAATACATTGTGAATTTTACCGCCGAAAAAAAAAACAAACACACACACACGAAAATTTTCAGATGAAAAAATGTGATATTTTTCTAAGTTCTGCTCAAATTATAGATTGTGAGTACCCACAATGTATATTTTAGAGTAGAAATAAGAAAAACAAGGTTGACCCTGTAAGTCCCAGTTTTACTATATAGAAGTGGGGTTCAAGGGGGTCAGAGTTATATAGGCGTGTTTTCGTGATGAATTTTGACAGATGGTTACCCAAAAAACATTTATGTGAAATCATTCTGTTGAGGAAATTCATTTTAACGATTTTTGTTTTTGTGTTTTTATGCCCCGCCATTCAAAAATGGCGGGGTATTATGTTATCCCCCACGAAGTTTTGAGTGTCCGTCCGTCCGTCCGTCCGTCCGTCCGTCAGCGCCCCATAGTCCCGTGTCCGCTCCATAACTCTGATACCGTTTGAGATATTTTCCCAAAACTTCACAAATATATAAAGCACTATCAGACGACGTGCAGAACATATAAACCGTAACTGTGATTTTCCTACTTTTGGAGTTGTTGCCCTTTGAACATTGAACATAGGCATTTTTATTATAGTTTCGTGTCCGCTACATAACTTCGATACCATTTGAGACATTTTCATGAAACTTCACAGATATGTAGAGCACCATGAGATGACGTGCAGAACATATGAACGGTAACTATGATTATCCTACTTTTGGAGTTATTGCCCTTTGAACTTGGAATATAGCTCTTGTTATCAGTTTCGTGTCCGCTTCATAACCATTTAAGATATTTTCACGAAACTTCACAGATGTGTAGAGCACTATAAGACTATCAGACGACGTTCAGAACATATGAACCGTAACTCTGATTTTCCTACTTTTGGAGTTATTGCCCTTTGAATATTTGGAACAGCCTATTGTAGTTTCGTGTCCGCTCTATAACTTCGATACCATTTGAGACATTTCCGTGAAACTTCACAGATATTTATAGCACCTTGAGTCTTTGAATATAGCAGTTGTTATCAGTTTCGAGTCCACTCCATAACTCTGATACCATTTGAGATATTTTCACGAAACCTCACAGATATATAAAGCAGCCTGAGACGACATGCAGAACATATGACTCTGATTTTCCTACTTTTGGAGTTATGGCCCCTTGAACATTGAACTTAGCCATTTCTGTCATGTAGTCTGTTTGAAGCACTATATCTCCTGAACTTAATGATTGATTCTGACCAAACTTGCATGGTTACATCACTAGGATGTGGGAAAACAGCCATTAGGTTTTGTTTCACTGTGAGATGGCACTTGCTTGATGTAATTGTAGTGGCGGGGCATCATGCAGTGCTTGCAGTTTTATTTTTCTCCATTTTTAAGCACTGTCAGCCTCCTTGTTTAGCAGAGTGGCACCATTTGAACAATATCGGAAGAGGTTTGCCCAAGTAAGATTTCAAATCCATCCATATGTATAGGAGGAGAAGTCATAAGGACTGGGAGTTGGTTAAACTTTTTTCTATTTTTAACTACGGTGGCTATCTTGTTCATCGGTACTTAACGATTTGTGAACTGTATTAGAATATCACCCGAGAAATATTTCTGTGAAATACTTTCAATATCTATCCAGGGGTTTAGAAAGAGTCGTTATAATATTTTTTTTCTATTTTATATCAGACAACCATCTTGTTCATTGGAGCAGAATAGTTTGACCAATTTCAGAGTCACACAAGAAACATTCCTGATAAATTAATTCAAATTAGGCGAAGAGGTCATTTAAGCGTGTTTTTTTTTTTCTATTTTTAGAATGGTGGTCATCTTGTTCTTCGCATTGGAATAGTTTGAGCAATTTTGGTAAAAAAAAATAAACAAAGGAACATTCGTGTGAAATTGTTTCAAAATCCGTCCGCCGGTTTAGAAGAAAACTTGTTTAAAGATTTTTTTTTTCTATTTTAGCTTTGGTGGCCATCTTTTTCACCCGAGCGGAACGGTTTGAGCAATTTTGGTTGAGGGTTTCTCAACAAACATTCCTGTGAAATTAATTAAAAACCCATCCACTGGTTTAGGAGCAGAGGTCATTTAAGCGTTTGTTGTTGTTGTTGTTCTATTTTAGCATGGGGCAAGCTTGTTCATTGCAGCGGAATGGTTTGAGCAATTTTGCTAAAAGATTAGCCAAGGAACATTCTTATGAAATTGTACAAAATCCATCCACCGCTTTAGGAGAAGAAGTCGTTTAAAGGTGTTTTTTTTTCCTATACATGTATTTACATGTAGCTCCTGTGGCCATCTTTTTCATCCGAGCGGAACGATTTGAGGAATTTTGGTTGAGGATCACGCAAGAAATATTTCAAAATCTATCCACTATTTTTCTATTTTTAGCTCTAGACGACGGACATTGGTCAGTCACAAAAGCTCACCTTGAGCCTTTGAACGGTTTTAGAAAAAAAGAACACAATGTTCCCTACCCCAACAAAAAGGTGAAAAACTATAACAGCCAGGTGATGCCAAGTAAATGTCTGCACCATTTTTAAACACGATATTATTTGCCTCTTTTTCCATAATGTATGCAACAAATAAAATGTCATATAAGGTGACCGCACAAAGATTACATCACACAGCGGTTTCAATGTAATTTGCATAAAGAATGCGGGCGATTCTAATGAGTACACACAGCATACCTTTATTTTATAGAAGATCGCAAAGATATCCTTAAACAATGCCTTCGGCCGCCGCCCATCAGGGCTTGAAGAAAAAAAAAAGGGCTGCATGATGCTTCCACGCAGAGCTCAATGAGTGCTGGTAAACCGCTAAGAGAATCTAAACCTGCCCAGGCAAAGTGGTGTGAGTCCGACCGTCCATGCTTATGAACCCTTTTGGTTTCATTTGGCGACAGGGCTTGAGATGTTATTTCATCTCAATATCGGGTCCCACAAAATTGGAAGCGACGTCTCCAAAATGACCTATAGTGTTGACGAGGACGTTAAACATCAAATCAAAGAAAACAAACATAAGCAATGCCTATTATGCCTCATTACCTAGCGCTATAATTAAACCTCAATATTTCGAACAATCCCTATCTAGAACAAATATTCATGACACCAAAGGTATTCGAGTTACTGAAGTGCGACTGTATGTGGATTAAAAATTCACCACATAACTACAACACGCTTATTCAAATATATTGAAAATTTCACCACCAAAAACTGAAAATTTTACCACCATAAACTGAAAATTTTCAGATTTCTGCTCAAAAACATAGATTGTAGGAACGCGTTAGAGGCGGTTCTAACGAGTATCCACAATTTATGTTGTTGAGTTGAAATAAGAAAAAAGTGTACCCCCCAAAAAGTGTACGTATTAAGTGAAAAATCTCGAAAAAAGTTTTTAGCTCACCAGAGCCGAAGACTCCCGGGGGAGCTTATAGGATAGGCAGCTGTCCGTCGTCGTCGTCTGCGTCGTCTGGCGTCAACATTTTCAAACGACATCTCCTCTGAAGCCACAGAGCCGATTCAGCCCAAAGTTTCATCTGTAGCATCCTTGGGCTGGGGAATTGAAAGTTTGTGGGGTTTTTTTTATGAAAATTGGCTGATTAGTTTGGTTGCTATGGCAACTTATAGTTTCCATAGTCTTAGAATTGGTAAACTTGAAAAATGGCATTTACTGCCAAGCCTCTGCATAAATTTTGACAAATCATTCATAGAAATGTTCCTTAGGCAATCTTCTATCTGCAATATAAATTTAGGCGCTCTGCTCATTTTTATTGGTTGCCATGGAAACCAAATTAAAAAAATACTTAAAAAATCATCTCCTCAGAAACCATATGCTCTAGGAGGCAGAGACTTCATGAAAATATTCACCATATTTCCCTTTACAGGTTTTTTGAGGTTTTCTTTTAAGAAAGTCGGCTCTTTTGTTTGGTTGCTATGGCAACTTAGAGTTCCATAAACTTATAATGGAGAAAATTAAAAAAAAATGGCATTAATTGCCAAACCTTTGCAGATATTTTAATAATGGATCCCAAAATGTCTGTCATCCCTAAATGTCCACTAGCATGACTACTAGCTTAGGAATCAGAATCAGAATCTGAATTGTTTACTGGTGATACTTCCTTAGACAATCCTTCACCAGGAAGACA
This sequence comes from Lucinisca nassula, assembly GCA_963580285.1. Lineage (NCBI taxonomy): Eukaryota > Metazoa > Mollusca > Bivalvia > Lucinida > Lucinidae > Lucinisca > Lucinisca nassula. Next base: position 108,607,788 of record OY757018.1, on the reverse strand, counting down.
ATCCTTCACCAGGAAATATTTCAAATCGCTAATTAATAATTATGATTATTTGAAAAAAGAAAATAACGTTAAAGTTTACCTTCAGAAATACTCAATATGTCCGCTATCCCTCAATATCCTCCACCATAACAAGAAACCTGGATGACGGACATATTGGGATCCATTGGATGCATATTTCCAAAGGCTGACATTTTCATGCCCCCGCTACGAAGTGGGGAGGGGCATATCTATCTATCTATCTATCTATCTATCTATCTATCTATCTATCTATCTATCTATCTATCTATCTATCTATCTATCTATCTATCTATCTATCTATCTATCTATCTATCTATCTCTATCTATCTATCTATCTATCTATCTATCTATCTATCTATCTATCTATCTACATACCTACCTACCTACCTATCTATCTATCTATCTATCTATCTATCTATCTATCTATCTATCTATCTATCTATCTATCTAACTATCTATCTATCTATCTATCTATCTATCTATCTATCTATCTATCTATCTATCTATCTATCTATCTATCTATCTATCTATCTATCTATCTATCTATCTATACTGCAGCATCCATAAAATTTTCCCCTTGTGCGTACGTATACGTACGTCTGTACGTCACACTTTGTAGTACTATTCTTGTCTCCGCAACCCCTGCTAAAATATTTGATGCAGGGCATTGAAACATGCAACGCAGTTCAGACATGCATTGAATATGTGCATAAAGGAAACAGGATTCAGATCCAGCCCCATTTTGCAAAATTATGTCCCCTTGAACGACTTAAACATTTTGGCAATATATGTAGCATAGGAGGTTAAGTAGTACGGCGTCTGTCTCCGCAACTCATCATTCAGTATTTGATGCAGTACATTGAAACTTGCAATACAGTTCTGTCATGTATTGAACATGTGCATAAAGGAAACATGATTCTGATCCAGCCCCTTACTGCAGAATTATGTCCCCTAGAACGACTTTATTATTTTGGCCATATGTGTAGCATAGGGGATTTAATAGTGTCGATAGTCTCCGTAACTCCTCCTACAGTATTTGATGCAGGTCAACTTGATGAATCTTTCAACACAATTCAGACATGCATTGAACATGTGGATAAATGAAAAATGATTCTGATCCAGCCCAATAATTGGAGAATTATGTCCCTTAGAACGACTTACTTATTTTGGCCTTATGTGTAGCATGGAATGTTAAATAGCATTGTGCGTGTCTCTGCAACTCTTCCTGTTATTTGATCATGTTCATAATTGCAGAATAATGCACCCTTGAACGACGCAAACATTTTAGCCATATGTTATTTGGAGAATGTTGCAATTTCTAGTTTAGTTAGGAAGTGTGCCTGTCTACTGCATATGTCAAACAAATTACTCATCTAGTGAGGCATATGGCGGGGACATTCAACACCTTTAGTGATTGTCTAGTTTAAAATAGTTTTTTATCCTTTTTTGTCTTTTTATTTAGTTACATGTATAATTGATTACTAGAAATGTTTTCAGAGGAAAACAATGTCCCCCACCATAAATATATCTTAAACACCCATTTGACTTTGATAACTAGGTTAAAGTCAACAAAATGTAAGCTGCAAACAAGCCATTTTAGGCCAAAACTGACAGTTTTCATGGGAGCCTGTGACCTTAAAAAAAACAGTCATTAAAAAGCTGAGATCACCAGACAAATTTGGTAGAATGAATGAATGAGTTTTAGTTTTACGTCCCACCAACAGCTAAGGTCATACGGAGACGGGAGCTCGGTTTAACTACTCATCCGAAAGTCTGGAGAAGCCCGGGATCGATCCTGCGATCCCTGGTTTACCAGGCGAGTAGCGTAACCACTACACCACGGAGGCTTCTACAAATTTGGTAGACTGTAATCATACATTGTACCGATTTTGACCAACATTCATAAATTCTTAAATGATATAGGTTACAGATAAGCCCTCGTTTGCCCAAAAAGAACATGTTTCGCGAGATCTTGGCCTTAGAGTGCAGACAAGCCATTTTTGGCCCAAAATTGCCTTTTTGGGGGTGGGGGTGGGGGGGATGGTGGTCTGTGCCCTTGAAAAAATATCAAGGTCACCAAAACCTAATTAAATCTGCATTATGTTGTAATGATATATTGTACCAATTTTGAATGAAATTAGTCAATTTGTCTATGAGAAATGGTGCAGAGAAGCCAATTTTGTCCCAAAATCATCTGTTTTCGGTGGGCCTGTGACCTTGAAAAAAAGGTCAAGGTCACCAAAAAAAATCAAATATGCATTATGTTGTAATGATATATTGTACCGAGTTTGACTGAAATTAACCAATTCGGACAAGCCATTTTTGGCACTAAATTGGCTGTCTTTGGGCGCTGCGACCTTGAAAAAAGGTCAAGGTCACCAAAATCTAATCAAATCTTTGGTATGTTGCAACGATATGTTGTACCAAGTTTGACGGAAATCAATCAATTCGTTTCTGAGCTAGAGTGCAGACAAGTCATTTTTAGCCCAAAATTGACTGGTTCTGGGGCCTGCGACCTTGATTATGAAGTCAAGGTCACCAAAATCTAATCAAATCTGTGGTATGTTGTAGTGATATATTGTACCAAGTTTGATTAAAATTAATATATTTGTCAAGGAGATAGAATGCAGAAAACCCAATTTGTGGTCCATAAATGACTGTTTTGGGTCACTGTGACCTTGAAAGCGAGATCAAGGTCACCAAAATTTAAGCAAATCTGCAATATGATGTACTGATAAATTATACCAAGTTTGACGGAAATGAATCAATTGGTTAATGAGACAGAGTGCAGACGAGCCATTTTTGGCCCAGAAACGAGTGTTTTTGGGTCGCTGAGACCTTGAAAATGAGGTCAAGGCCACCAAAATCTAATCAAATCTGCAGTATGTTGCATTGATATATTGTACTAAGTTTAACTAAAATTAATCGATTCGCTAAGGAGATAAAGTGCAGAAAAGCCATTTTTGACCCAAAAGTGACTGATTTTGGGTCACAGTGACTTGAAAATAAGGTCAAGATCACCAAAATTTAAGCAAATCTGCGGTATGATGTAATGATATATTGTACCAATTTTGACGAAAATTAATCAATTGGTTAATGAGACAGAGTGCAGACAATCCATTTTTGGCCCAAAAATGACTGTTTTGGGGTCGCTGTGATCTTGAAAATGAGGTCAAGGTCACCAAAATCTAATCAAAACTGCAGTATGTTGTATTGATAAATGGTACCAAGAGTGACTATAATTAATCAATTTGTTAATGAGATAGAGTGCAGACAAGCCATCTATGGCCCCAAAATGACTGTTTTTGGGTCGCTGTGACCTTTAAAATGAGGTCAAGGTCATCAAAATCTAATCAAATCTGTAGTGTGACTATAAATAATCAATTGGCTAATGAGTGCAGACAGGCCATTTTTGGCTCAAGAATGACTGTTTTTGGGTCACAGTGACCTTGAAAAGGTCAAGGTCACCAAAATCTAATAAAATCTGCGGTATGTTGTATTGATATATTGTACCAAGTTTGACTGTAATTAATCAATTAGTTGATGAGATAAGAGTGCAGACAAGCCATTTTGGCACACAAAAAAATACTGTTTTTTGGTCGCTGTGACCTTGAAAATGAGATCAAGGTCACCGAAATCTAATCAAATCTGCGGTATGTTGTAATGATATATTGTACTAAGTTTGACTAAAATTAAACTGTTCGTTAATGAGATAGCGTGCTAGACAATCCATTTTTGGCCCCCAAATTACTGTTTTTGGGTTTCAGTGATCTTGAAAATGGGGTCAAGGTCATCATGACCTAATGACTGTTTTCCCATATCCTAGTGATGTGTCTGTGCAAGTTTGCTCAAAACCCATCAATAGATTCAGGAGATATAATGCTTCAAACAGGCTACGCCGACGCCAACGCAAACGGGATCCGCACCAAAAACAATATGTCCCCCTCCCCTTCGCTGGTGGTGGGGAGGGTGTTGGGGGGGGGGGGGGGCATAATTAGCCAAAAGAAATATTTCTCAATATTTCTCGCGGACGGCATATTGGGATTATTAAATCCTTAGTTCCAAAGTTCAACTTTTCAACCATAGGTTTTACATTAATTTATCTTTTTATTTAATAATAATGATAATTGATTATAAAAGAAAAAAAAATCAAGTTAATTATCATATTGTCGGACATTTAGGGATGGCGGACATTTAAGGATGCTTGGGTCTTCTCTAAGTGTCCGACAAGATAAAACTTCAAGCTACATTTTGAATATTTTGCAAAAAAAAAAAAAAAACGCGAATTTTTCACTTAATAAATGTCATAATTGATCATCCCTTACCGTTTTCAACAGATTCCCGGAAAGCTTCGAGTTTATCGGATACTTAGGGATGTCGGACGTTTTGGGATCCTACATACGGTCGAAATGTTTCAGACCGTAAAACATCAATTTGCGACCATAAAACCAAAAAAAGGACTTACCCAGCTGACAATTTTGAAGACAGTTACATTAAAATTCCTATATTAAGACTACCTTTAGGACCCAAAGTCGATCCCTGAGCAGAGAACATTGTGTGCAGGAGATTCGAACCCTCCTCAATAAGCTTTTTAAATCAGAATTAGTCTTAATTTCAGGTGGTCTTAATAGCGAAATTTTACCACATTTCCTTACGTAACTGTCAACCACACTCTGTCTGGACGCCCCCGTCTATCAGGGATTGGAAAAACAGATTGGGCTGCACGGTGCTTCCACGCAGAGCTGAAACCGACCGAACATGTCTAGCAGGTCTGTAGCTTCGATTCCCTAGATCACAACAGAGATAGGTGGCCCCAGCCCATCGGGGCTTGAAGAAATAGATATGCTGCATGATGCTTCCACGCAGAGCTGAAACCGACCCGCCCACGAATACTGGTAAACCGCTTCGAGGATCTAAGCCTGCCCAACCACGCGGTGCAAGTCGGACCGTCCATGCTTATAAACCCTATTGGTTTCATTGGGCGGCAGGGCTTGAGATGTCATTTCATCTCAATGTCGGGTAAAAATCCCACAAAAATTGGAAGCAACATCTCCAAAATGACCTTTACAGTGTTGACGGGGATGTAAAACCTCAAATCAAACAAACAACATCGATAAGAAGAAGATTCGCAGCAGGAATAAGATTAAGGCAAAAATATTAATAAGCCTGTCCTGGCAAAGTGTTGCGATTCGGTCCGTCCCTTCATATAAACCCTAGCGGTTTCTTTGTGGGTAGGGCTTGAGATGTCATTGCTTCTCATATTCAGGTAGAAGTGCAACAAAATCGAAAACAGCGTCTCCAAAATGACCTAAATAGTGTTGGCGGAGACGTAAAACCTCTATTGAACAGTCCCAAAGTCGGTACCTGAGCAGTTGGTTGAAGCAGTTTTTTTTTTTTTTTTTTGGTTTGGGTTTTACGGCCCTTTCAAGATTATTTCACTCATATCGAGTCGATCGTTCATCAGAGGTGGGCGAAAACCGGAGTACCCGGAGAAAAACCACCCGACCTTCCGTTGCAGAACTTGGCTGGTTGAAGCAGTCAACTATCGGTCACCTAATGTGTTAAAGTGGTTGAAGCAGTTCTTCGTATCGGTAACTTAATGTATTAAAGTGGTTTAATATTGTCGGTAACTTAATGCGTTAAAGTGATAGTATTCAACCACTTTAACACATTAAGTTACCGATAGTATTCAACCACTTTAACACCGTTATACCGATAGTATAACAACCTACCAAGGGATCGTTGTTATAAAAGCGATCTGGGTCCGAGGTTATAAAACTTTTTTTTATGCTCAACTCACCAGAAATTTGTCCTGTTCATAAATTTTAAAATGTTGGCATTTTAAAATTAGCAGGATAAAAGACATTCTGTGCTGATCTCAGGAGGAAAACTGCCCCCTGTCCTTCGTATTTTAAAATTTATGAGCATTAGAAATTTCATGCTCAAGAGAGTCGAGCATGAAAAAAGTTTTTAACCTCGGGGCCAGTCTTTTAAATGAACCGATTCGTGAAAAATGGGAATTCAGCATTATTAACCCTCATCATGCTGAATACTTCAATATGCTACACGCCATTTGTTTTGTATGATTTCAATCTTTACCATGGATTCACAAGCAGAATGGAAAATAGTACAGATCCTGATTAACTGGCTTCCGAGAAACCATCTGATCTGGGTGTTTGAATCTATAATCTGGATATCTGGATACATTAGAGTTCAGCATGGAGAGGGTTAAAATGCGATTTATGTACTACAGGGCTAGAGAAGCATGGTTTATCGCATAGAGCTAGGCTACCTCTGGGTTTGCTAGCAACAAAGGCTCTGGCGAGACTGCGGCTCATCAAGAAACCACGCCTATTCAAATATATTGAGAATTTCCCCACAAAAAAATGAAACTTTCAGAAACGAAAATTATATTTTTCTCATTTCTGCTCAAAACATTGCTTGTGGTTACTCGTTGGAACCGCCTCGCCGAGGCGGTTCCAACGAGTACCCACAATCTGTGCTTTTGAGCAGAAATAAGAAAAATAATGTTTTTCCCTGTAAACTCGAGATTTACTAAACTAAAATGGGGGTCAATCATACGTCATGTATGCGCAGGTTCGTCTGGGCCTTTGCTTGCCACCTATGAGAGAAGTATCCTTTTCTCTTGAGCCTTTTCAAATGTATGGAATGAGTGAAAAGTGGAAAATGTTGGTTTTATATCATTCTCCATGAAAGTATGTTGCCGGATCCACAGGCGCGAAGTCGGCCGATCCATTAAGCCCAGCCGGCCCCCGCCCATCGGGGCATGAAGAAATAGATGGGCTGCATGATGCTTCCATGCAGAGCTGAAACAGACCCGCACACGAGTACTGGTGAACTGCTTAGAGGTTATAAGCCTGCACAGGCAACGCGGTGCGAGTCAGACCCACCATGCTTATAAACCCTATTGGTTTCATTGAGCGGCAGGGCTTGAGATGTAATTTCATCTCAATGTCGGGTAAAAGTCCCACAAAATTCGAAGCGACGTCTCCAAAATGACCTTTACAGTGTTGACGGGGACGTTAAACCTTAAATCAAACAAACCATTGAGCCCAGCTCAGAAGTTTGTTTCCCGGTGCGTTAAGAAATACTAAGACAGGAATTTTCAGCAATAATATATATTCAATATACACATTTCGCTAGGTATACATCTGTACAATTATAAAACGTTTATATACAATTTAAATAACGAAATCATATGTAGCACCCTTAGAGTCAAACAAACTATGCAAAGCCTATGTACAATACCACTTCACACATTATGCGAATACTTATTAAAAAAGCCTAGGACAAATTACAGAATGACATGTATTACCAGAGAAGACGCGGATCAGTTTGCGCATTCGTTAATCAACTTAACTTTGACTCGTGTGATGACAGTAGGCTATTCATTCAGCGAGATCTGAACAGATGCGCAGACTGAACTGAGTGTTCACTAGTTATGAATTCATTTTGTAGAATTTGTTGTGTGCCTAGTCAGCCAACAGACAAACGTTATGATCAGATATTGTGTCAGAGCAAACAGAATTTATGATTTACAAAGATAACATCAGGCGAATTTTCCCAGTCATTTTGTCCCATGATAGCATTGCAAAACATAATATGAAAACAGCCCTCGTTAACTAAAGAGCCAGTGCACAGGTTATACACTTTTTTCATGCTCAACTCAGATGAGCATGATTTACAATGCTCATGAATATTAAAACACAAATGAAAGATTCAATTTTCCTGATCAGATCCGCACAAAATGTTATTTGTCCTGCTCATGAATTTTAAAATGCAACAATTGTTGGCATTTTAAAATTTATGAGCAAGACAAATTTTAGCATGAAAAAAAATGTTTTTTACCTCGGACCCTGAAATAAGACTTGTCCGACCAGAGAAGACTTTAATCAATTATATTCACATAATTACTTATTCAATAATTTTGAAGGCGTTTACGAATCAGATAATGGTAGCCAATGATGAGCTATAAAAATTCTGATATTTTTTACTTATTTCTGCTCAAAACATGGATTGTGGGTACACGTTAGACTAACGAGTATCCACAATGTATGTTTTTGAGCAGAAATAAGCCTATAAACAAGTTTTCGTAATGGTCAACTTTTGAAACATGAAAATTATGATGCCTAGACTAAAATTATGCAGAATGGAATAATTAAAGATGTTTTAATAATGAAGAAATAAAAATTATGCAAAATGATCAATAAAAATGCTTTATCGCAGCATTATCACAATAGCTTTTATTGTTGTGGCATAAAACTTCATCTGAAAATGTCGTCTGCTGAATCTTTATGCAAAGTTTTTAAAAATATTTTTGCATATAGGCAAATAGTGTGGACCCTGATCGGATTCTGATCTGGGTCCACACTGTTTGCAGAAATGACTTTCAAAGTAACCGGCAGACGACAAAGCAGACGACAATGGTCGTGATTGGCTTTTTGGGGGGTTCATAAGAAAGACGGGCCTTCGTTGTTTTCACTCAATAATTTACAAGAATTGTTATTTGTAAATTCATCAGCAAAAAAGTGACGTCATCATGATAACAACCCGTGCGATATAGTGCATTTTTTCACATCTCCAAAAAACTTCTTTTCTGGTGAAAACCCGTGTTGTTTTGTTTATTTTTACTGCAAACGTGGGTTGTTGGTGTTCGTTAGAACCGTCTCATTAAGGCGATCCTAACGAGTACCCACAACCTATGTCCTGGAGCAGAAATAAGAAAAATAACGTTTACCTCGTAAACCCCAGATTTCTCCATATAAAGTTGGGTTTAGGGGTGTTTTTTCACGGACTTGTTCACGTGATATTTTTAGAAACATGAAAGCCAAGCTTATCCAACATTGGTATACACAACGACAACGCGAGAAACTTGCCTTATTAACCCTTTTTGTACCAAATGGAATCTTCCTCCTTATATATGGCATGAGTTCAATTCGAAATTTAGGGGTGTCAGGTTGTGTTTTCTTCAAAATTCAGGTCGAGAAATGACTGAACTTTTAGCAAACAGTGGGGGGCCCTGATCAGACGCCGCGTTCTGTGGCGTCTGATCTGGGCCTGCACTATTTGCCAAGGTACCCCTTTAGGGGTTTCCGGTACAAAATGGGTTAACGGTTTCAAATTATATATTCAGGGTTACACGAACATATTCTTTGTACCATCTGCTGTATATTGGCGGAAGATGAAGACCCTGACCAGCTTGTGTGGATACATAGGCTGATCTGGGTCTTCACTGCCCGCATATGCCCGAAGGTACGTTTTGACACATTGCGACTCAATGTTTTGTCTCTCTGTTGTACAGAAACTATGATGTCACAAGTTAGCACATTTGTATATAAAACCACATATTTTAAATCAGTCAGTTTTGTTTTCACTTCTCCGCGAAGGAAGACAAAGTCGTTTTGCCGAGGCGTCTCAGAATTACTAAATCCATCTTTTTGATGAAGTCAAATTAGTCGGTTACGAGAACACGACGTCGTGCTTCACAACATGTACATCCCGTGCATTCTGACAGACACTTCTCTAGGCGCTTTGTGGCGCAACTTTCGGGGCTTCCTGTTAAGTTCCCTTCTAAATTTATTAAAAAAGATCCTGTCTTATAAAGGAAAAGGGCCTTAAACATTAAAATGCGTTTGTAAAGAGCAATTACTCAAAATATCTTGACAAATTAGGCCCTCCAGCTTGCACTCAACGTGGAATAAACTTTGAAACAATTTCAAAGCTGATTCAACGTAGAGCGCATGCTAGGAACCTGACTTGCCTTGCATGGGCGTACACGTCTGAGAGCACGTTCTGTTCACACAAATCACCATGTTTGGTACACAAGTCCTGAACTGGCCAGTGAAGAGTAAAACTGAGAGGCCTGATCTTGGTACAGCCTTGTGGGAGAAACGGACTGATGGACAGGGCTCGCAGATCCACTGAAATATTCGGACTGGGCGATCATACTGTTCTGTGAGTAAGCGGGTGGCGTTTGAATCTGAATGGGACTACTGTCGAACGCTGGTGACGTGTTGGTCAAAGACTCTGGCTGGGTAGCACATGGATAGCTCATCTGCGGGTAGGAATATGGCATCGTACTGTATGGATGGTAGCCGACATGGGATGACGTCATGGGAACGTAACCAACACTATATCTGTAATTGGCGGAGGCGTCATTGACGCAGTTTTCCTTCACACTTTTCCTGGCTCTGCGGCGGGCTTGACGTCTCCTGTAGTCCCCCTTGGCAAAGTCGGACTCGCATGCAGGGTGGATTGACCAGTAGTTGCCTTTCCCGTTGTCCGCCCGTCCATTCTTGATGAAGCACTCATTTAGGCTGAGATTATGACGTATGCTGTTCCGCCATGCTTTCTCCTTGTTGTTATAGTACCGGAAGTTATCCATGATGAACTGGTAGATGTCGGAAAGTAACATTTTCTTTTCCTTTGTGCTCAGGATTGCCATGGAGATGAGGGCAATGTACGAGTGAGGCGGTTTCTCGTCGTCGCCGGCTGCGAGGGCTGCCTTTGCAGTCTTGTCCAAGGTGAGAAGAGCCTGAAACACAAAAACAAGAAATATTATTTTTGCGAAGGTAACAATGACGTTTTTGCTGACGCATTAAAGAAGCTAATCAGATTTTGCCGGAGAAACTTCGAGTTCCACGTGAAAACAAATCTGAGTGATTTACAATATGTGGTTATATATACTAATGTGCTAACTTGTGACGTCATTATTTCTGAACAACTGAGAGACAAAACGTTGCGTCGCAATGTGTCAACGCTATATTAATAGCTTTTATGAAAGATAACTCTTTAAAAACTACTTTTACCTGATCTTACAATTGGGGCCTAACCTTGAAGGGTAAACCCCAATTTCAAAGGGCTTTAATGAAAAGGAAGGCGGACACGGAAGTCACAATAATTGCCCCCCTATAACATGTGTGGGAAATGTGCCATGCGAATCCATTCTTCTTCAGTGAGCAAGAACTATGCATTAACGCTTAGCACTCTGGGTAAAACTTTCAGCAGGCGACATTTTAAAATATTTATCATATTTTTACCCAGCTAACAGATTTTGTCAATTCATGCAAACTGTCTCCATTTGCATGCTTTTCAGGGAAAATAAGAAATGTATCATCAAGTTGTCGTCTGCTGTATTAGCCCAGAGAATGGCACATACACACACACACACATTTCGTATGACAGGCTTATTAACCGACTAATTCAGCAGACGACAAATCCCTGATATGTTTCTTATTTTTTTTTTTTTTTTTTCAGAAAACATTTTTCATGCAAATTGTCTCAGGGCCATAGCATAAAATGTCAAATAATGTCGCCTGCTGCTAAACAATACGGACAAGCGTTATAAACAACAGTATTGAGATTCTAGAATTGTCTGTGGGTGAGGTGGGAAGGCAATAGGGGACACACGTGACTTTTCTTTTTAAAAGGGGCTCGGTCAAACTTGTGAATCGAGGTTTTACGTCCCCATCAACACAATTTAGGTCATTTTGGAGACGTTGCTTCCAGTTTTGTGGGAATTTTATCCGACAATGAGCTGAAATGACATCTCAAGCCCTGCCGACCAAACAAATTAAATGGGTTTATATCTAGGGACGGTCCGACTTGCACCACTTTGCCTGGGCAGGCTTAGACCATCTAAGCGGTTTACCAGTACCATGTGCTGTCGGTTTCAGCTTTGCGTAGAAGCATTATGCAGCCCAATCCCGATGGACGGGGGCCCTGAACTTTTATTATACAGATCCAGATGTGATGTCTCAGCTGGATCTACAATGTTTGTCATTAATTTGACTAACCCCTATCTCCGTATGTTGAAGAATGGAAGCGCCCAAGATATACATTTGTGCGAATACATTAAATTGACATACCATGATTAAAAATACTTTTCAAAACTACATAAAATGTCAAGCCTAAAACTTAAGGCACATAAAATTTCAGGAAAAAATAAACCTAAGGTATGATTGCGAACATTTTTAAAGTCGTATCATATAGATTGTGGGTACCCTTTCGATTCACCTCATTGAGGCGGTCCTAATGAGCACCTACAATCTATGTATGGAGAAGCTGTGAATAAAAATGCGGGCTGTGTAAAACTGTAACCAAAAATAACAAAACTAAGCACACAAAAGGTCCTTTATGTACTCATAACTCCAGTTATGCCCTTATCTTGCTGAATATTCAGTTAAGCCACACCCATTTCTGTCTATCAACCAATCAAATTACTTGATGTAAATTTATTGCAACAAATTTATAAACAGTGCCAAACAGTGTTGATCCTGATCAGATGGCTTCTTCAGAAGCCATCTGATCTGGATCTACACTGTTTGCAAAGATAGGGGTTGTCGTGAACAGCAAGATAAGGGTTAAGGTTCCTTTTTCATCCGAAAAGTACCGATATTTTTCTTATTTCTGCACGAAAACGTATGTTGTGGGTACTCATTAGAAGCTATGTTTGTTTGTTTGATTTGGTGTTTAATTTCCCCGTCAACACTATATAGGTCATTTTGGAGACGTTGCTTCTAATTTTGTGGGACTTTTACCCGACATTGAGATGAAATGACATCTCAAGCCCTGTCAGTCAATGAAGCCAATAGGGTTTATAAGCATGGGCGGTCCTGGGCAGGCTTAGATCCTGTAAGCGGTTTACCAGTACTCGTGTGCGGTCGGATTCAGCTCTGCGTGGAAGCATCATGCAGCCAATTTATCTCTTCAAGCCCCAATGGGCGGGGGCGTCATTAAAGTCTCTTAAAATATAAAAGAAGCACTGCAGATCCAGATCAGTGCAGATCCAGATCAGCCGCCGTAGAACGCGACGATTGATCCAAATCTCCATGGTTTGCTGACAATACAATGATCTAGGTTTACACGGTTTGCAAAAGGTTCAGCATTTTCTACACAGAATTCCAAACTCACTAAATCGGACACCGTAAAAACCCTCGAAATTCGGACACCTTGAGGACCTGCTGTAATTCTCCCAACATTTTAACAAATTTGTTTCATGATCCACCAAGGACATCCCGAAAACACGCCTATATAATTTTGACCCCCTTGCACCCCGTGACTTTTATGTAGTAAAATTGGGGTTTACGGGGGTAAACCTTGTTTTTCTTATTTCTGCTCTAAACTATAGATTGTTGGTACTCGTTAGAACCGCCTCATCGAGGCGGTTCTAACGAGTACCAACAATCTATAGTTTGAGCAAAAATGAGAATATCGCAATTTTTCATCTTAAAATTTTCATTTTTCGGCGATAAAGGTTACAATGTATTTGTATAGGCGTGTTTTCGTAATGGAATCCAAAAGCTGCAGACAGAATGGCAAACGATGTAGACCCTGATCAGACTGCTTTGAACTGGGTCTGCATTGTTTGTCAGTTGTTAAGGCATATCTTTCCCATTACGGTATATAGTGAGGAAATTTTATTTCACTTGAAATGGTGAAACAGAATAGAATGAAACAAAAATAAAGCCTTACCTCTGCAATGGTATCAGAGTTCCGGTTGATCGGCGAGCCCGAGGTCCCTGGAGAAGATGCGCTGGAGCTTTCTAGTCCGCTGTCCCCGGGGGACGGGGTATCACTGAGACAGTCATCATATTGGGGATATGATTCACATTTCACCTCTCCACGAGTGATGTAGTCAATACTAAATGGATGCATTTTCAAGCAATCTATCTTAAAACAGCAATCAAAGTTTACCGTTATTTTATCAGTCTCGGGCACAGTTTATCGAAAAACACGAAAAACAACAGAAACTTCCAAAGATTTCGTTCAAACAATTAGTCTAAAACACAAACAAAATCCTCTTGATTCAGTTTAAATTCCACCAAAATAAATAATTATGATCTTTTCTTTCAATTTCTAAGTAGATTATCTAACAAGAGATGACTTGTTTGAAGAAGTCGTGACTGAACACGAACTGGCAGTGCAGCGCTATATACCTGTGAGTGTGCGCTGATTGACGAGTGTCGTTGTTGACTGGAGTCACTTGATGTTGTTCACAGCCGTACCCCTGGCTTGGCAGCTCCGCTAATGACACTGATTAAACTGTCATTCTTTACTGCAAAACAGTTTTCAAAGCCAATTTGGAAAGAAAAAAATGAGAAAAAATGAATAAAAAAATAGAAATTTATATGATACAAATAGTGTATTAAAAATACAAAAGTTATATAAATCGAATTTCAGAAGATAAAATGATATATATAATAATAATAATGACGATGATCATAAAACAACCAAAATAAAAGCAATAGTTATAATCATTCAGATACTTATGTAACAACCATAGATTAAGTTGCATTTATTTATTTATTTATTTTGCTTTAGCGACACGTCAAAATCTGCCGGTCAATTTGTCGCCTCCCAGGACAAGGGAGAAAGGGATAGAACTTTCTTTCTTTCTTTCTTTCTTTCTTTCTTTCTTTCTTTCTTTCTTTCTTTCTTTCTTTCTTTCTTTCTTTCACAAATAGAATGACTGCTCATTAGGACCGCCTCATTGTACAGGCATTCTACGTACTGGGAAAGTTTAAGAATACCATTGCCCTTGTAACCACCACTTCCCTGTATATAAAGTGGGGTTTACATAGTTATACTTTACACGAACTTATTAATGTAGAGAATGAGATGACAAGAACATGCTAAAGACAGTTGTTTAAAGCCTCGTCAGCTTAACCCGTGCCCTGCTGAATAAATTAATTTTGCAACACCCAATGCTAACAATCACACAGTCCAATTAATGATATAATGGATTTGTTCAGTTTGCAAACTGAATGACAAACATTGTAGATCACGATCAGATGGCTCTGAAGAGAAGAAGCCATCTGATCTGGATCTTCACTGTTTGTAGCCATCTTAGAACACACAAACGTACCCCGGCCCATCGGGGCTTGAAGAAATAGATGGGCTGAATGATGCTTCCGCGCAGAGCTGGCACCAACCGCACATGTGTACTGGTAAACTTCTAAGCATGTCCAGGAAAAGTGATGCGAGTTGGACCGTCCATGCATATAAACCCTATTAGTTTAATTGGGAGGCAGGGCTTGAGATGTCATTTCATCTCTATGTCGGGTAAAAGTCCCACAAAAGTGGAGGCAACATCTCCAAAATGACCTATACAGTGTTGACGGGGACGTTAAACCTCAAATCAAACAGACAAACAAACAAGAGCACACAAACATTAGCATTTCTCGCATGTGATTAAGATTGGTCATTGACGAACTATTACACTGTTTGCAAAGTTTATGATTGCTGTGAACAGCATTATAAGGGTAAAACTCGCTGTCCTAGCATGTGCAATACAAAACCAAGACTTTTTTTTTCAATAAAAATATAAGTTTTCTGACTTTTGATTTGGTTTGAAGTTGATGGCCCCATCTGGACCCAGACGTCCAGAGCTAACGATGTCGTTAATTTTTGTTTGTTTGATTTGAGGTTTAACAACCCCGTCAACACTGTAAAGATCATTTTGGAGACGGGGCTTCCAATTTTGTGTGGCTTTTACCAAACATTGAGATGAAATGACATCTCAAGCCCTGTCGCCCGATGAAACCAATAGGGTTTATAAGCAAGGACTCGCGCCGCTTTGCCTGGGTAGGCTTAGATCCTCTAAGCATTTTACCAGTACTCGTGTGCGGGTCGGTTTCAGCTCTGCGTGGAAGCATCATGCTGCCCATCTATTTCTTCAAGCCCCGATGGGCGGGGGCGCGATGTCGTTAGTTGACGTATAATTAAAACTGATAATTTAAAATGGCAAATATGCTGATAATTTTGCCGAAAAAATGTGAGTAGCTTTCGCATTTGCAAAAGCTACTCATTTTTTTTTCAGCAAAAACACCAGAGATGGAGATATTGTATTTGCTGGAATACGTATAAAACCTTTCACCACTACTGATGTTTTGAACAACTGGGCCTTACTGCTTTAACATAAATCAACGCATTCGTTAACTTTGCTTTACTGGTCCCAGATCTTATGATAAAAAAATGTTGCGTTACACGTACGTACAGATGACGGTTGTTTATTGTTAGCACTACTATACGAATTTGACCCCCTTAAACCTCACTTTTAGATAGTGAAACTGGGGTTTACAGGGGTATACATTTTCTTATTTTTGTTCAAAACTTATATTGTGGTACTCGTTAGAACCGCCTCATAGAGGCGGTTCTAACGAGTTCCCACAATCTATATTTTGAATAGAAATATGAAAAATATTAGAAATTTTCATCTGAATTTTTTTTTTTTTTTTTTTTTGGGGGGGGGGGGGGGGGGGGGTAAAATTTTCAATATATTTGAATAGGCGTGTTTTTGTAATGGAAAGTCCGTGTGAGGAACAACCCGGCAAAATCTACCTTGAGCCAGCGCACGACAAAACCTACATGAAGACTAGTGCGATTAGCAAAGAACCTTCTTAAAGCCTCTGGATAAACGACATTTCTTGCCACAGTGGACAGATACACAGGTTGGTCTGAGTCTGAGTCCTAACTGATCCGTTCGGCGCATATGAAGGAAAACTTTGGTGTAGGTTTTTTATGCGCTAGCTCATTGGGATGTTCCTACCTCTACCCAGAATTGACTAATTTATCATAAGACATTCATGTGCATGTTATCTCCCACAATGGTTACTTTTATGATGAACATTCGTGATATTTTCTTATAAATACCCCAAACATAGATTGTGGGTGCTCGTTAGAACCACCTTAGCAACCTGTGTCTTGGAGCAGAAATAAGAAAAATAAACCAGATGGGATTCTTGAGAATTGCACTGAAAGACAGAATTGAAAAAAAAAAAAAAAAAAAACGTGTATATAATTCTGACCACCTTGAATCCTACTTGAAATAATCCGTAAACTGGGGTTTACAGAGGTAAACTTTTTTCTTTCTAATTTCTGCTCTAAAATATAGAGTGTGGGTACTAGATGAGGCGGTTCTAACGTGTACCAACAATTTATATTTTAAACAGAAATAAGGAAAAAGTATCACAATTTGTCATCTCATTTATTTTTGCGGTAAAATTTACAATGTATTTATATAGGCGTGTTTTCGTAATGAAAAAAAAAAAAAAACTGAAAAGGTTGAAAATTCCAAGACCCAGTTGTTCAAAGCATCATTAGCTTAACGAGCTCGTTAGTGGCCAATTTGTTAACAGTTCTAGTAAGTACTCGGGCATTTTTGGTGAAAAAAATGTGAGCAGATTTTGCATTTGCAAAAGCTGCTTACATTTTTTTTTTTTTTCAAAAATATTAGTACGAGGGGAGTTCAATAAGTTCGTAGTACCCGGTAATTTTCTATACAACTCAGGATTTCTTTTTTTATTTTTGTGCACCTTTGTCAGTTGAATGATAACAGCCGTTCAGTCAACACATACATTTTTTGCTCTTACTTTTTGTTTGAAAAAATAGGCAAAAATGGAAAGTCAGAATATTGGATTCAGAGCAGTCATAAAGTTCCTCACTAAGGGGGTGAAAAAGGGCAAAGAAATCCATCGGCGCATGGCTGACATGTATTGTGATAGTAGCCCAAAGTATTCCACAGTGGCAAAGTGGTCAGCAAAATTTAAACGTGGGCGAGACTCCTTAGAAGATGACCCTTCTTTTGGCAGGGTAATGCTCCTGTGCACAAGTCCAGAGTTGCATAAGCTGCTGTTCGTGAGTGCAAGTTCGAGCAGTTAAATCACCCGCCATACAGTCCAGACATGGCCCCTAGTGATTATTATCTGTTTCGAACTTTGCAGATCCACTTGCGTGGAACGAGATTTCGAGACGATGATGAGCTCAATGGTGTTACAGAGGCTTGGTTTCGGGACCAAATAGACGATATTTTTTTCAAAGGCATAGACTGCTTAAAAGAAAAGTGGGCCAAATGCAGTGAAGAAAAGGGGGTGGGTTATATTGAAAAATAATGTTGAAACCAGCTTCCAATCTTTGAGTTAAACCCCGAGTTCTGCGAACATATTGAATTCCCCCGAAAATATGCCATATTTTTAACACAATACTATGAATAACTAACGACATCGTGACTTTTGATTTGGACTCTGGGCTTCATTCACTTTCTTTACACAAGCCCCGACGGGGCTTATAGAAATAGATTGGGCTACTTGGTGCTTCCTTGCAGAGCTGAAACTGATTGTAAACGAGTACTGGAAAATCGAGTAGAAACTCTAAGCCTGCCCAGGCAAAGTGGTGCGAGTCCATGCATAAATGCCGCTAAAACAAACCAAAAGGGTTTATAAATATGGACGGTCCGACTCACATCACAATGCCTAGGCAGACTAAGACGTCCTATTGGTTTCAATGGGCGACAGGGCTTGAGATGTCATTTTATCTCATTGTCGGGTAAAAGTCCCACAGTCTCCAAAATGACATAAATTGTGTTGACGGGGACGTAAAACCTCAATTCAAACAAAACAAACACAAGTCGCGGTAGAAGAAAACGTGTGTTCAGGGTTTGTAATACGGTAACACCCAAACCAGCCTGTTCAGCTACAGTGACTAGCAAGAGTCTTGACATTATCAAATTAGGAACCTCATCACATGAACAAATCCGTGAAATGAACTCTCCCTTTAACCCGACTTTATATATAGAGACAACTGGGATTTACGGGGATAAACATTATTTTTCTTAGTTCGGCAAAAAACATAGGTTGTGAGTACTCGTTAGAACCGCCTCAATGAGACGGTTCTAACGAGCTCCACAACCTATGTTTTCAATGTAAATAAGAAAAATATCACGGATTTTCCTCGGAAAAGTAGCCATTTTGGAAATGTGAAAAAAAACCGCACAATGTCGCACGGGTGTGTTATCGTAATGTTATTTTGACATCACCCTGGGCGCTATAATGGCGTCTTTGATACATGTATCTCATCAACTAGCATTTTTCATATGAAAATGTTCGATATTATTCTTATTTCTAGTCTAAATATAGAGTGTTGGTGCTCATTAAAACCGCCTCTAATGAGCACCCACAATCTATGTTTTTGAGCAAAGATAATGAACACCCCTATATAAAGTGGGGTTTAAACGGGTGGTCATTTCACGGACTTGTTAACCTCTTGTAAGGTATCAGGGTCTTGTACTACCCAACTGCGGCAGCGAACTCGAATACATTGGACAAAATTGTGCGAATGTCGGCGCAGGCCGATCTGTAGTTTGGCAAAAACGTTTTTTTCATGTCGTGATTATATAACGGACCTCGGTGACCTAATAGGTAAGAGCACCGTCTCTTAATCATTCGGTCTCTCGCCGCTGTGGTTCGCGGCGCCTCGCCCGGGCTGCATGTAAATCAGGTGGTTTACTTCGTGTACTTCGATTTTCGCTCTGATTAACGATCGGCTTGAAATAACTCAAATAATCTTGAAAGGGCCGTAAAGCCAGAAACAAAATATGATAACTAGAAATGGTGTCGAATAGTGGCGGCTGGAAAGTCTTTGGGGCCATGTTTGTTCCAGAGTTGTTTTTTATTTCTTGTGTGTGTGTGTGTGGGGGGGGGGGGGGGTGGGGGGCGGCTTTTAAGATTATTCCACTTATTTCGAGACGATCGTTAATGGCGAAATCCGGAGCACCTGGAGAAAAACAACCTGACTTTCCATTGCAGATGCGTCTCTCATGCGACCCACCCACAGCGCGGAGGCGCAGTCCGATGCGCAGTATGACCAGTCTTCGTGATCGCACATACCAACTTGCCCAACTTTCTTAAACAAAACAAATACACCACAACATCATTATAACACGGTTCGTTATAACGCGGTTTTGAATATAACATGGTTTCAAGATGGGTCCCAAAAATGTATAGATTATATAGAAAAATGACCATAAATGGTCATTTTTCTATATAATCTGTACATTTTTGTTTGGCTTACACGGTTGTTTAACTAACACGGGTTTTGCTTATAGTGTTATAAAGAGGTTATGGTGTTGAATGTTTCCACGTTTTCAGTTGTCTGAACAGTTTAAAGGACCTTGCATGCGCCGGAATATGTTTGAGAAAACAATGACAAACACATACAATTTTATTGCTTATTTATTGAAATGGCAATAAGATGGTGCAGTTTTATGCAAACGTGCGAAAACAAGAAACAAACATTATTGTGCCTTAATTTTTTACTCTCTGTAAGTCATGATATCATAAGTCATATAAAGTAGTCAAATAGTCTGCAGCAATAAAAACCATTAAATGGTGAAAATTGGGTATTGACATCTTATGAACGAGAAGTACCGGAATTGCAGAAAAAATCGGACACCTTATCTGAATATCGACAAAAATAATATTCATAAAAGTTATGGCACGATAAGAGACCCCCATATGATGTTAAAGGCGTTTATCCATACCGGCATATCCCAATAATTGAGATAATGACGGTACGTGTTTTTCACAGCTTCCGCTACCGTTGACACTCCTGATTATCACTAACGCTTAGCACTCTGGGTAAAGTTTCGCAGCAGACGACATTTTGAAATATTTTTGTTTTAAATAGAGTTTGACATTTCATGCAAATTATTGTATTTGCACGAAATGTCGAAACTTGGTTTTAGGGGAAATACGAAAACTGACATCTAATTGTCGTCTTACGACTTAACAACTTTAAAATATGCTGGTGGCAAAAGCAGCAGACAACACTGGTGATATAGAATAACACTTCCGTGTGAGATAATGCCTCAATGATGCGACCCGCATCCTATGTTTTAGACAGAGTAAGTAACGAACTCTGTAAGCTCCACTTTTTACTAGATAAACCTGGACTTGTTAAAGTGACACTTGCTCTTTTTTCGGGAAAATATGCATCCTTGCTAAAAGGACCATTTTCGGGTGAACTTTTGTGATATTTTTCTTATTTCTCCTTCAAACAAAGATTATGGATACTCATTAAAAACACTGAGGCGGTTCTAACTAGTACACACAGCCTATGTTTTTGGATAGAGTTTGGGGAATAAGTTATATAACCAAGTAAATAACACTTTTCACTATAAAATGTGGATTTTCATAGTGTTCATTACCTGGACAAGTTAAACTGATGTTAAAACAATGCAGTCTTGCAAAAACGGAGCATTTTCGGATGGATTTCGTGATATTTTTCATGTTTTTTGCTTAAAACATAGATTGTGGGTGCATGTTAGAATCGAACATATAAAGATACATCCCAAAAAGTACATCCAAATAAGCCTTTTAATAATAACAGAGAAAACATAAAAAGACAGAAAGAATATTTATTCCAGAACTTTGGAAGATAATCCCCATTCGTCAGGGAATATAAACATTAGTCAAATATGCATTAACTCGGAGAACAAATTTCTTTCTTTTTTCTTTATTTTTTCTTTCTTTCTTTTCTTTCTTTCTTTCTTTATTTTTTCTTTCTTTCTTTCTTGAGCGAGCAGTTAGAATTGTACAGTCATCCACAATTATGTTTAGAGCTAAATGTGTATCTATAAAAAAAAAAAGAAAAAAAAGAACAAGAAGAAAGAAAGAAAAAATAAAACTATCCTTCTCATTTGTAAACCCACTTTCCCCGGTTCAAAGCGAAAAAGAATGTTCATCATTGTTTGAATTGGGGCTTAACGTCCCCGTCAACATTGTTTAGTTTTTTAGAGACGTTGCTTCCAATTCTGGGGGACTTTTAGCCGACATTGCGATTAAATGACATCTCAGCCCCTACCGACCAAACAATCCAATGGGGTTTATATGCAGGCACGGTCCGACTGGCACCAATTTGCCTGGGCAGGCTTAGACCTTCTAAGCGGTTTACCAGTACTCATGTACGGTCGGTTTCATCTCTGCGCGGGAGCGCCATGCATCCCAATCTATTTTTCCAAGCCCCTACTGGCGGGGGGCGAGAATGTTCATCATATGAATTCGTTAACTAAACGAGACATGTACATGGCTCATGATATTGATGAATAAGGGGGAATAATTGAGGGATAAATGTTAACAAGTCAGTGTAATAATCTTCTAAACACAATTTTATATAATATAGATAAAAGTAGAGTTTATGGGGAATTCATTATTTTCCTTATTCATTCTCGATAACATAGATTGTGGGTACTCGTTAGAACCGCCTCACTGAGGCGGTTCTAACGAGCACCCATAATCTATTTTTTAAACTTGAAATAAGAAACATTTCAAACATTGTCATCTGAAAACTGCTAGTTCCTGGAAAAGGGGAGTCGACATTTTGCACACGAGTGTGTTATTGTAACGTGTGATATCGCCTCGATGAGGCGAGTCTAACAAGTATAGCTACAACATATGCTTTCATGGGGAAACTTTAGTAAGACAACTCTGTCCCTTAATGAGTATTGTTTTATTTATTTATTTATTAATTTATTTATTTATTTATTTATTTATTTATTTGAGGTTTAACGTCCCCTTCAATACTATATATGTCATTTTGGAGATGCTGTTTCCAATTGTGTGGGTCTTTTACCCGACACTGAGATAAAACGACATCTCAATCCCTGCCGCCCAATGAAACCAATAGGGTTTATAAGCATGGACGGTCCGGTCCGACTTGCACCAACTGCCTTGGCATGCTTAGACCTTTTAAGCGGTTTACCAGTACCCTTGTGCGGTCAGTTTCAGCTCTGCGTAGAAGCATCATGCAGCCCAATCTCTTTCTTCAAGCCCCGATGGGCGGAGGCCAATTACACATGTATTAACTCAGCGGATAAGAAAAAAACTGGAAAATTATCGTCTGGCCAGTTAGTGTAAATGGGTACACATTGCAGTGCAGGCAAGTCTTTCCAACATATTTTTGTTTCCCCTATCGTCTGGGGCCTACTATGAAAGGCAAGAATTTGCTTCTCATGAGTAAATTCGTGCCTCTTAGAGTAGACATCGGACAAACAAACAGAAAGATAAACAAGGGGTCATTAAAATCGCCTTCCTTGTTCGAATAAGTGAAAATATGCCAGACGACGCATTTCTTTTAACCCATTTAGCACGGGAAACCCCTAAAGGGGTAATTGGCAAACAGCGCAGGCCCAGATCAATCGCCGCAGAACGCGGCGTCTGATCAGGGCCTACACTGTTTGCAAAAGAAAAAAAAAAAAACAGCCTTTTTCAAAATTAATTTTGTAGGAAACACAACCAGATATCCCTAAATTTTTAAATGGGCTCCTGCTTTATATAACGAGGAGGATTCCATTTGGTACAAAAAGGGTTAACAGACTCGCAGGCTACATCCGGTTGGCGTGATAAGTGGTGAAGGTAAAAGGGCCAATTATAAGAGATGCGTTAAAATCTTAAATAGTAAAACCCAATCATTCTCATAAATACATATCTTCTCCTACTATTGTTGGAAATTTATTTTAACCCGTTCGCAGTATAACCTTTTGGACATGCCCAGGGTGTTCGATCCATTTTTTTCACAGAAGAAAATTGTACAAAATATCCCTATACTTTACATGTAAGTAAATAGAAATACCCTGATCAGGCCCAGCGTTCTGTGACCTCTCGTCCTGGACTGTGTCCCTTTCTTTAAATTTATTCATTAACTTATTTATCTATTTTTTTTTTTTTTTTTTTTTTCATTTTATTTTATTTATTTATTTTTGTGGGGGTGGGGGTAGGGGACGCTAGACATATATAGGTATCAAAATGGGCTAAACCTTTCAGTCACCAGGTTAACGAGTTCCTATAATGAAAACCCTATAGACCCTACTTTATCAGTTACCCCCTTTATATATTGCATTGTAACGCATTGACCTGATAAAGATAAGCTATCTCAGGACAAGTGAGCTTTATCACGTCAACGTGACATTGCACTTTTATGAATGAAGCGAACTACAGGCAAAAATGGCTAAAAAGTTATAATTACTAGAAAAATTGCAAAAATTACATTTAAAATGATTAAAATAAATAAATGAATAAAAATAACGGTCAGCTGATAGTAAATATATTGACCCATTATATATTCCGCGCCGGAATGTTGGGACGTAATGACTGATCTTAAATTGCCGATTTAAAGAGTTTACAAGGGGATAAACTGATAAATAGAATACCAGGGCCCAGGATTACTATCGTTACTTAAGTTAAGGTCGACTTAACGATTTATGGAGGGAATCTTATCTTAGTAAAGTATTTCCTTAAAAAGTGCATTCGAAAGCCACCAAATTTCATTTACTTAGCTAAGTATTTAACTTCGGATGAAGTCGTAATTTTGACGGAAATTTTCACGAAGATGTTGGCGGCCCACAACTTTCCCGCGATCTGTCAAAAATCTCTGCTTCTGCTTGAATGGATGGAGACAATAGAAAATATGATGGTTTAGTTTCCATTTCACTGCATAAACCATGAAAAATGTTTTATATACTATAAAACCTGTGTAATTGAAGGATCACACTCGATCTCAAATTGTGCGGGCAAACATTGGTCACAAAGTAGCACCACGACATATTCAAAACGCTGTTTCTATGGGGTCCCTTCAGAAACAAGAACTCATACAATATTTGAATATGCAAAGCTCGGTTTTATGGAGTCTTATTTGAATTGAGGTTTAATGTCCCTGTCAACACTATGCAGGTCATTTTGGAGACGTTGCTTCCAATTTTGTGGGACGTTTATCGACTCTGAGATGAAATGAAACCTCAAGCCCTGTCGCCCAATGAAACAAAAGGCTTATATGCAGTGGACGGTATGACTCACACCACTTTGCCTGGGCAGGCTTAGTCCTTCCAAGCTGTTTACAAGTACTAGGGCATCGGGAAAATACGCTTATATAATTCTGACCCCCCTTGAACCCCACTTTTATTTTGTAAAACTGGGGTTTGGGGGGGGGGGGGTCGACCTTTTTTTTTTTACTTATTTCCGCTCTAATATATAGAATGTGGGTACCGGTTAGAACCGCCTAACGTGTACCAAAAGTCTATATTTTGAGCAGAAATAAGAAAAATACCACAATTTTACATCTTAAAAATTTCCTTTTTTGGGGGTAAACCTTATAATGTTTTTGTATAGGCGTGTTTACGTTATGTGTGGTCAGTTTCAGCTCTGTTTGGAAGCACCATGCAGCCCAATCTGTTTCTTCAAGCCCCGAGGGGCGGGGGCGGAATCGGTTTTATGGAGTCTGTCCATGATTCAACCCTTCTAATGCCGTTAGTCGTATTGAATAATATTCAAAACAATCTGGTAGAGTCGATAATTAAGAAAATAAACATATTCTACGCTATGGTGAAGAACAGGGAAGACTCCGACATTTTACCGAAGCTACGATATTGTTTTCGGATGTCATCATTACATGTATGTAGCTGATATAGTCATTAAGGACACGATCAAACATCATACAGACAAACACGGAAGCTGTAGCTCCAGTCGGAGTAAAAAAAAACAAAAAAAAACAACAACAACAAAAAACATGAATATAAAAACACTGTACATTCGATCTTGGATTTCCCCGTCTTTTTATGAGTAAGGTGAGACATAAAGCGCTCACTCACTCACAAACACACTTAATTACTCACATGCACGAGCTTACAAAGGGAGTTGGAACGCCTCAAACTCATTTTTATTGAGCATTTCTAGGCAGGGAGAAGAGGCAAATGGTTGGATGTGCAGAAACAGAAGAAATAACAACATTCCCCTCTACCATTACCTGCTGCTAGGAAAGCAGGCCTTGTCACAATCAGCTGGACGCCCCAGTGACGCAAGATACACGTCACCTTCGCCTCACCCAACCAGTACACAACGACCACACGCGACCTCCAGTAACCACTTAGAAGGTCTAAGCCTGCCAAGGCAAAGTGGTGCAAGTCGGGCCGTCCAGGCATATAAATCTTGTTGGTTTCATTGGGCGACAGGGCTTGAGATGTAATTTCATCTCAATGTCGGGTAACAGTCCGACAAAATTGGAATCAACACTTCCAAAATCAAACCTAAATAGTGTTACGAAGACGTTAAATCTCAAATCAATCAGTCAATCAATCAATCAATCCAAAAAAAAAAACTTCTTTGTATTTCATTAATTCTGATATCGAGAATCTTACACAAATGGTCCTTTCATATGAAAGTTAGGAAACGGGCTTTCGAATTGGATTTTAAATAGGATTTTATTGCCTTTACCATGACCATTTGCCCAACAAATGTACAACGTTGACATACGTTACAGTTGTTCGCGCCAAAATAGTTAATATTTACATTTCAAGTGTAAAACCTATTGTAAACCTATACGCCTGTTGATATTTCCATGAACGCATCGAATCACATGATTTTCAATGACGTCAAGTGTCGCAAGTCTACACTCTAAACCATGGTTCTCTATGATCTCAATGGGCGTTGACGACGACAATGCTGTTCCGCTCTTTGTAGAAAAACAGCGTGTAAATGTTTTTCAGCTTTAACAGTTTGCCTTGTAAGAATTTTTTCGCCGAGTGATGAGGAAAAAAGAATGTAAAGTAGAAGTAAAACAAAGATCAGGAATTGATACAATTAACTTACTCCATCCATAAAAGACACCAAAGGGAAAGAAATACAAACATTAAGCGACCAGACCATAATGGAAACCTAAACAAAGGAAGGCCATATGGACAGTTACTTTCCCACAAAATGGCCATATGGCCATCCAAAATTAAAAGACACAAGTGATACACACAGTAAGTAACAAACAACAATACAGAAGAGCCGCCTTGGAACGGTCAGTGGAAGATTTCCACTGGGGGGCTTAAATCGATTTTACGTGGCCACAATCCTCGCCCTTACTTCCGTCGCGATTTAGACAAATAATTTGATCAGTCCGCATGAAGGCCTCCTAACTCATCAGTGCAACATCTCCGTGAACACATAAATCAAAGAACCACAGAGGTAAGACAACGGTGAGGACTCGACAGCAAGAAACCACTGAAATGCTGGAGCAAAAGAAAACCAACAGTTAGACTCCGATGAGCCCGACCAATATAAGAAATATTTTATAGGATGTTCACGAAGGTATGAACGACAGCGGGTCGCTAGCAAAGTTTATACGAATCCCTTCAGAGTTCATTTACTTTGCAGGCGATCCTGTTCGTTTATACTCTTGAACAGCAGAAAAACAAGTCATTTCATAAATGCACGTGGCGTCATACTATTTCATGACAATGAATATAAAGACGGCACATGAACGTTGTGAAGCCCGTTGTGAAGAGTGTATGCGTAAAACTAGCAGGCCATAAGCGTAGGAACATGGACCCGAACAGACAAAAGTGATATGCGCCGACCCCCCCCCCCCCCACACACACACACCCCCGCGCACACACACACACATACACACACCTACCCTGACAAAAACGACCAAATCATTTAGGATCCCCTCTCACGTATAATAATAACCTTCCCGCACCAAACAATTAATTATTGCCCTGTCACCAGTATTATATAGAGGGTTTTACACGAGTGGTCATTTCATATGAAATTTATGAAACGAGCCTTTGGCGAGTTTCATAAAATTCATATGAAGTGACCAGGAGTGTAAGATTCTGTTCATCATATGGCAACATGAAATTAGATTTTATCGCCATCAAATTTGACACTTTTCTTCACAGAAAATGCATGGTTGACACGGACGTCGTCATGACGTTACGTAATCCCGCCAAAGTGTTATTACAAGTGTGGTCATAGGATTTTTATTACACGACCTTATCCACTGCTTATCAATAACGTCATATGATAAACAGTATTATGTAAAAAGAAGTTTTTACACAGCTCTGTTCGTCGCACACTTTGACAATTCAAGGGAGAAATACATCCCAGTGCCTATTTGGCAAGTAGCTTGCCCCACACGGAGGAAAAAAAATGGCCCGAGCGGGACTCGAACCCAGGACCTCTCGCATATCAAGAAAACACTCTACCGTTTGAGCTAACGAGCATCACTGACGACCTCGAACAAATAAAAACCCTAAGGTTTGCCCTTATTGATATATACATTCATGTGTCAAGGTCAAATCTTAAAAGTTAAGGTACCTACCTGGGTTACCTTAAATATTTAAGTATTTTCTTTGGTTAAGTATCGACTTCAACGAACGAATTTCTTTGTAGTTCACTTTATACGCCAGTTAAGTAAATACTTAGTTTAAGTAGGTACTTAAAATTTAAGTACGCATTGTAATCCTGAGCCCAGATTCGTGTCTTTTGATATCAAGTTTAACAGGCTCGGCTTCGAGAATGCATGCAGAATCGCTCGGCAAGCCTCGCGATTCTACAAGCGTTCTCGAAGCCTTGCCTGATAAACTTAATATCAAAAGACACGAACCTGGTATTCTCTATTTATGTTTGCAGTAGTATATGTGATATATGTAACTAATACAGCCTCGCTGTATAAGCATGACTTTTCTATTAAGTTAAGCAACGGATATCGCGGTTAGTACCTGGATGGGTGACCTGCATGGGTTGGCGACTGCTTAACTTGAAAGCTTGGTTACATATACATTATTTATTAGTTTTGCTCAAATAATGGAATGTGTGTACTCGTTAGAACGACCTTAATGGACCGGTACTAACGAGCACACACAGTCAATAATTGGACTGAAAATAAGGAAAATACATGTATCGAAAATTTACATCTGAAAATGCTTGTTCTGGCGACATGAAAATTAAATCAGTAAAGATGAAACAAAAATCCTACAATAAGACCACCTTTTGAACAGTCCCAAAGGTGGTCTCTTTCAAGAAGACACCGAGTGCAGGAATGACTGATTCTTTTTAAATATGGTTTTTAATTTAATTTTATGTATGAAAATTCTATTTTATGTAATGTTGGTTGGTGCCTGGTGCTCTGTCTGGTTGGGCCCATCGGAGTCTAACTGTTGGTTTTCTTTTGCTTCAGCATTTCAGTCGAGTCCTCGCTGTTGTTTCATCCTGTGGCTGATTGTTTTTTTATGTTCTCGGAGATGTTGCCCTGGTGAGTTAGGAAGCTTTCATGCGGACTGAACACATTATTTGTCTAAATCGCGACGGAAGTAAGGGCGAGGATTGTGGCCACGTAAAATAGATATGGAGCTTCTGCATCCACAGTGCCATCCAAAAAGATAAAAGCGAAACCCTTGTGTAAATGTTGGATGAGCATACTGATTCGAGTAGGAGCATGTCGTTGAGCATTCCAGTCATGCTCAAAGTTTCAAAGCAGTAACTGCTTTTACAAATCTAGCAGCTCTATTCTGCATTTCAGTTGTTTCATCTCTGTGGCTGATTGTTATTTGTGTTCTCGGAGATGTTGCCTGGTGAGTTAGGAAGCCTTCATGCGGACTGAACAAATTATTTGTCTAAATCGCGACGGAAGTAGGGGCGATGATTGCGGCCGCGTTAATAGATTTAAAATATAGATTGTGGGCACTCGTTAGAACCGAATCGGTGAGGCGGTTCTAACGTGTACCCACAATCTATATTTGAGCAAAAATAAGAAAAACACCACACTTCTTAATTTGGATATTTTCGTGTTTTTTTTCGACGTTAAATTTACAATGTATTTGTAGAGGCCTGTTTCGTAATGGCAAGCACTTTTCCCGCTACACTGTTGATTAGTCTCAGCGTGGCGTTTTCCGAAATGATGAACAATCAACAGCTTATAGGCCGCGTCATGAGAAAATAAGTTTTGCATTTGCGAGCAACAAACACCCGCACAGTTTTTTGCTTCCACAGTCTCATTCATGAAAAAAGCATCAGTCTCATTCATGAAAAAAAAAAAAAGCCACAGTCTCATTCTTGGAAAAAAGCGAAAAGTTCGTTTGTTTGTGCCTTTCGTTGTGCAACCAGTGAAGACTCAGTTTAGCCTGCCCATGCGTGCAGTTTTATGAGAGTCTTCGCGGATATGAACCTTCTGCATCCACAGTGCCATCCAAAAAGATAAAAGCGAAACCCTTGCGTATTAAATGTTGGATGAGCATACTGATTCGAGTAGGAGCGTGTCGTTGAGCGACCAGCCTGAACATTCTGACAGCCTGGTCCGAGTCTTTACAGATCGCATGCGTGTTCTGCAGCCACAGGATTATCCAGAAATTTGCATGTTTGTTTGTATTGGAGTTTAACGGCCTAATCAACACTATTTGAGGTCATTTTTGAGCCGGTCAGTTAACCTATCGACACTTTTCCTGGGCCGGCTTATACGTAAGCGGTTAACCAGAACAGTGCACATTCTTTTCCCAAAAACTGACAACTGCCATTCTTGAATCAGCGGAAGGGAGAGAATGAGCCTAGAAAAGATTTCATGATGATCAATCTCCACGAAAGAATGTTTCCGACCCCGGCAGGTATCGAACCCGCGTCCTCCTGGCCACCAGTCAGACGCGTATCCGACTGAGCTACCGAGGCCGCCTCCTGATCACCAGTCATACGCGCATCCGACTGAGCTACCGAGGCCGGCGACTATCCATGATTAAGCGTGTTTATCTGAGTCTTTGCATGTCTTTGTGATACCACCGAAGACTCTGATAAACCTGTTCATCACTGCAGTCTGATCAGAGTCTCCGAAGATCGCATGAGTCTTCAGCAGCCGCAGAGCTATCAAGTGATGAAAGCAAAAACTCCGTTGAAAACAATGGATGCGGCTGTTGATTGAGTCAGAATCAGAATCAGAATTGTTACTGGTGACACGTCAAATGACATTCATACACCAGGACCTGTGATGTGGGAAGTTAGCCCTAGCTCTACCCAAAGAGGTAAATTTAGCTACACAATCATCAGCACCTTCAGTTGTCGAAATAATTGCATTCCAATCTCTAAGAACGACTCTTTATAAATGTCAGTTCTTGCAGCAAGGGTCTGAAACGCCAAAGAATTGTGATTTCTACAGTGTCTAGCTGGTGGAACAAGGTCATCTGCTGGAATGCTGGCAGCACCCTTTAGACCTTTGTATAAAAGGATGAGCCTACTGTCTTTTCTCCTTTTCTTGAGAGACCCCCATTTTAATTTTCCAAGTATTCCAGTCATGCTCACAGTTTCAAAGCAGTAATTGCTTGTTACAAATCTAGCAGCTCTATTCTGAACTTTCTCAATTTCTTCGTTAAGGGCCACTCCACTGGGGTCCCAGATACAACTACCATATTCCAAGATTGGGCGAACAATACCTTTATATGCTGCCTCTTTTACATCCTGAGGGCACTGGTGAAGATTTCGCCTCAGGAAATCAAGCATTCTATTTGCCTTAGAACACATGTTGCTAATATGAGTATTCCATCTCAAGTTGTGTGTGATTGTCACTCCAAGGTATTTAATGGAGTCCACATTCTCGAGGACCGTTCCCTCTAAGGTTTAAGAAGCCTCAACTTTATTAGATCTGGTTATCTGCATAATATTGCATTTTACTGGCTGAAATCTCATGCCCCATTTTCGGGCCCAACATCATAATCTATCTATGTCAGCCTGAAGTTTCGGTGAGTCATCTGTATCAACAAACTCAGTCGTATGCGAACAGTCTTGTTTCTGAGTCAATGTCAGTGGAAATACCATTATTGGTGTACAGGGAGAACAATAGTGAACCAAGAACAGTCCCTTGCGGGACTCCAGACCAAACTGGAGCCCACTCTGAAGATTCATCATAAACAACTACGCGCTGTTTTCTGTAGGAAAGAAAGGCATCTTTCCATTTGAGGGTCCCCCCCCCCACCCCCAATTTCATAACCAAACAACTTAGATTCAAGAAGTTCATGAGGAGGGGTGTCAAACGCCTTCGCGAAAGCCAGAATAAATATGTTCACCTGTCCCCCTTTGTCCAAGATTTTTGCCCAGTCATTAATAAATGTGCTCAGCTGAGTTTCACAACTATGCCTTTTCCTAAATGCATATTGTCTGTCTGACTAAAGTTTATGTTCATCCAAGTGGGCCACAATGTTTGAGCAGACTATATGTTCAAGCAAGTTACACAGAACACAAGTCAGGGTCACCGGGCGATAATTTTGGGCTAGAGCCCTATCTCCTTTTTTTAAAGAGTGGACAGATGTTTGCTAAGAGCCATTCTTTGGGGATTTCACCCGTATTAAGAGACTGTTGAAACAAGTGTGCAAAAACTGGACCTAACTCATTAGCTAGTTCCTTCAGGACTCTTAGATGAAGCTCATCAGGTCCTAAGGCCTTACTGAGGTTTAAGCCTTGAAGTAACTTGATCACTCCTGCAGCTGACACAACAATATTATCCATGAATGGGGCCGATCTTCCAGTCAATGGAACATTCATGAACTCAGTTTTATTAAACGCATCATTGAATTGGCCAACTAGTTCCTCTGCCCTTTCAGAGTCTGATTCAGCAACCACGTTCCCTCCGCTTTTAATAAGGGGCCAGATACCTTGCCTGTCTTCCTTCTGGCTATTGATATATCTGTAGAAGTCTCTAGGATTTGCCTTTACATCACCTACCAAGTTATTCACATACAAATCATGCTGATTTATTTTTTATATCAGTCTTGATTTCACGTCTCAAGTTTTCAAATTTTGTCCGGAGTTTACCTTGTATGTCGTGAGATCATGGGAGATTCGTACCATCCTGCGCTTACGTGCAGTCTGATCAGAGCCTTTGCGAATATCAACTTTCTGCAGCCACGGTGCCATTAAAAAGAGATAAAGATACAAACCCTTGCCGTATAGGGTGGATGCGCATGTTGATCTGAGTCGGGACATGTTGTTGTGCAACAAGTGAAGATTGACCAACCTGCGCAGTCTGGTCAGAGTTTTCGCGAATAGCATGAGCAATTTGAGAGACAAAAGGCGAAAACACACCATTGCCGTAATCAGTCGCTAAAATGTATGTAGGGACCGTCCGACTCGCACCACTTTGCCTGCGCAGGCTTAGATCTTCTGAAGCGTAAGTCAGGACCTAAGTGTTTCGTCGGTTTGCAGCTCCGCGCGGAGGAATAATGTTGCCCATTGCATTTCTCCAATTCCCAAATGGCTGGGGCCTAGGCATATCCTGTGCTTAATACAGTAAAATTCGTATATTAAGACCATCTTTGTGACTGTTCAAGACCATTTTTGAACAATCCCAAAGGTGGTCTCTTATAAGGTGACAATGGGTTTAGCAATCACAAAGAAAGAATAACTGAAAACGTTTCAATAAGCTCTTAAACTCAGAGTTAATCTTGATTAATTCCACTGTAAGTCGGTCATAGCATACCTGTGTTTGGTTTTGCTCTCTGATTATTTTGTAGACTGATTTTAGTTACCATAAGCACATTCCAAACAATATTTTGGCACCATTGGCTGAATTTCTGGGCAATTCTAGTATTTTACTGAAAAAAAGCATGTGGTACCGGCTTTTCTCCAGACGACCTGGTTAAAATTAATATCCTTATACCGATGAATAAAAATAGGTGTCTTATAAGGAGACAATGGGTGTAGAAATCACAAATAAAGAATAACTGAAAACGTCTCAATAAGCTCTTAAAATCAGATTTAATCTTACTTTTAGGTGGTCTTAATAGCGGAATTTCACTGTAAGTCGGTCATAGCATACTTGTATTAGGTATTGTTCTCTGATTATTTTGTACAGTGATTTTAGTTACCATTAGCACATTAAGTACATTCCAAACACTATTTCGGCGCCATTGACTGAATTTCTGGGCAATACTAGTATTTTACTGAAAAAATATGGTACCGGCTTTTCTCCAGACGACCTGGTTAAAATTTAGTCCTTATGAAAATAGAAATATAAATGTATATCGAAGGTAATGGTGTAAAGGATATTCATGACAAAAATCATTAACGAATTCCAAGTTTCGGGCCCATGACGGATCTTCAAATTTTGGGCACGGCTTTTCCCGACTGGTCCCGCTAAATGCAACTGCCCGAATTCATCCCTGGTGCCGACTTCATCGATTTACTGTTCCACAAAACGTCGTAAAATAACGAAGTAAATATGGATACCACTTAAAGTAAAGGAAATTTAATACGTAACGGCGAAGTGATATGCTTGTATAATGTAAAATTTAAATGACAAAATGAATAAGCGAAACTTAACCCTTGCCATGCTGAGCCCGTATATGTCTTATCTTTAAAACAATGCAGATCAAGATCAGATGGCTTCTGAAGCCATCTGATCAGGATCTTCATTGTTTGTCATTCAGCTCATGAATTCGTTTCTAGTAATTTGATTGGTTGATAATCAGTGATGGGTGTGGTTTACATTAAAACTTCTATGACTCGAACACCGATGGCTCGTTTACCATGACTAAGTCGAACCCGTTCTTGGGTCCCGAGGGAATTTCTCCACATAAGGAAAAGTGAGGGTAATTAAGGAAATGTTCTCCTATTCTTATGTAAATGTATGTTGTGTGCACTCATTAGAATTGCCTCTATGAGGCGATTCTGATGAGTACACACAACATACATTTTTATTATAGAACACCTAAAAGATGTCCCAAAATTAACCCCGTTATGCCTCCTGGCAGTTATCTTCAATGTCTCGAACTACCCCTGCCTCGAACAGATTTTCGTTGCCCAAAAGGTGTTCCAACCATTGAAGTTCTACTGTATTTAAATATTCAGCAGGTCAAGGGTTAATAATGTAATGATTTACTAGCATAGTATTATGATTAAACCCTATAGCATAATAATGGTCTGGCATAATATAAGGATGAAACCACGTATCGAAATAACACACTGACGTAACATACAGACGGAACCGTATGGCGTTTGTTTGTTTGATTTGAGGTTTAACATCCCCCTCAACACTGTATAGGTCATTTTGGAGACGTTGCTTCCAATTTTGTGGGACTTTTACCCGACATTGAGATGAAATGACATCTCAAGCCCTGTCGCCCAATGAAACCGATAAGGTTTATAAGCATGGGCGGTTCGACTCGCACCGCTTTACCTGGGCAGACTTAGACCCTCTAAGCGGTTTACCAGTACTCATGTGCGGTCAGTTTCAGCTCTGCGTGGAAGCATCATGCAGCCCATTCTTAAATGAATTTCTGAAAATTAACCCTTTCACACTCAGATAAGTCTTTTTACGTGTCTAACCCCCCCCCCCCCCTCCCCCCATCTTTTGAGCCGCAGAGCCACCTTAAATCTACATTTCCCACCCCTGGACAGCTATGTTTGCGTTAGGATTAGTTGCCCTAAAAAACCCTGTTTTTCGGTCAAAAATACATGTTAAATCATACTTTTGGGCAACTTTGAGATGTCCCTTTGTTACCATGGCAACAATGCTTTAGCCTTAAAAGTTTCCATTTGAAAGGCTACTGCCCAGTGAACATTCCTGCCGAGTTTGCTGTAAAACAGACCATTCATTATGAAATAATGGTTATATGAAGTTGCTGACTTAATTATTTTTGTCATATGTGTAGCACAGGATCTTAAATAGTACTTTTTGTCTCAGCAACTCCTCCTACAGTATTTGAAGCAGGACATTGAAACTTGCAACACAGTTTAGCCATGCATTGAACATGTGCATAAAGGAAAAGGATTCTTATTCAGCGCCTCATTGCAGAATCATGTGCCCTAGAATGACTTAATTATTTTTGTCATATGTGTAGCACAGGATCTTAAATAGTACTTTTTGTCTCGGCAACTCCTCCTACAGTATTTGAAGCAGGACATTGAAACTTGCAACACAGTTCAGACATGTATACTGAAAATGTGCATCAAGAGAACATGATTCTGATCCAGCCCCTAACTGCAGAATTATATCCCCTAGAACGACTTAATTATTTTGGTCATATATGTAGCATATGGAGTTAAATAGTACTTTTCGTGTCTCCGCACTCAGCCCCCCCCCCCCTCCCCCCACCACACACACACACACCACCACCACCACCCCCACTGCAGTATTTAATGAAGGACATCAGCCCCCGCCAATAGGGGCTTGAAGAAATACATGGGCTGCATGATGCTTCCATGCAGAGCTGAATCCGGCCCGCACACTAGTACTGGTAAACGGCTTAGAGGATCTAAGCCTGTCCAGGAACCGCGGTGCGAGGCGGGTCGTCCATGCTAATAAACCCTATTGGTTTCATTGGGCGACAGGGCAAACAAACAAATTAATGAAGGACATTGAAACGTTCAACACAGTTCAGACATGCATCGAACATGTACATAAAGGAAACAGGATTCTGATCCAGTCCCTTATAGCAGAATTGTGTCCCCTTGAATGACTTTAACGTTTAATTTGGCTGTAAATTATTTGGAGAATGTTGCTGTTTTTAGTTTCGTAGTTAAGAATGGGTGTCTGTCTATTGCGTATGGCAAACAAATTATTCATCTAGTGAGGCATATGGGGTGGGGGGATCAATTGGCAATTATCACCCTGTAGTGATTGTTTATTTTTTTTTTCTGTTTTTCTTCACTTTATTTTTCTTGACTATTTAGGGCACAATTGTTGACTTTTGCCACTATTTTTTCAAGTGCTATCTTTAGACATTACCTAACCTGAAGTGGGCCTTATGGCTAAGAACACTAACTCTAAAACATTTTTCTGTCACCAATGTTGATTCGAGCCTCGCTCAGTTCACATATGAGACGGCAAGTTCTGCAACGGAAGGTCGTGTTTTGGACCCGGATACACCGGTTTTCGCCTATCTTCGATTACCGGCCGACAGTATTCGCAAAGTTTCAGGAAGCAGTCAGAAAATCGAAATATAGCCTTTCCTATAAGTGGCTAAAAACTGCAGGAATGTATCACTGTTAATAATGCTAATGATATATACGTATATATAGTTTTTTTTCAGTGTTTTGATATTTTCCTTATTTCCGCTCAAAAAAAAAAAAAAAAAAAAAAAGACACAAAAGAGAAATAAACACAAACATTGTAAAGAACTAGACCCTAATGGAACATCAATAGCGGAAAGCCAAAATTGGCTATCCTAAAAAGTACGCATGAAGGCTTCCTGACTCAACAGTGCAACATCTCCGAGAACACAAAAATCAAACAACCACAGAGATGAAACAAACGGTGAGGACTCGACAGCAACAAACCACTGAAATGCTGAAGCAAAAGAAAACAACAGTTAGACTCCGCTGGGCCCAACAATAAACACCACTTTTCTCTATCATATGACGTCGCGTCTGAGAATGTAATAACGCCATGTAATAAATTCGATAATCCACTAGTGCTAGTGGATTAAATATAGATTATTCATTCTCCTAGTTGAAATATGGGATTTATAAACCGAGGGAGGTAAAACAATCCGATAAAGAAACGAGTGCGAAGCACGAGTTTCTTTAACGGATTGTTTTACCTCCCGAGGTTTATAAATCCCATATTTCAAATAGGAGAAATGTATAATCTGTATATTACATGCACTTCCATAGACTTTTAGGAGAGTTTGGATCTTGAATTTTGGATCTGAATGCCCGTTCAGTTGACTGTTTACAGCTCATGTAAACGGTTCAATCAGCGAAGTGTTACAGAATCTGGGTGGAAGAACAACTGGATGGGCGCCATTTTGAAAGCGCTTTCTACAGTTTTGAACAAAAATAGAAGAAACAAAGTGTTTCGGTGATAAAACAAGTAAAACGTTAGATTAAATAAAGCAAAACTTACATCCTAATCAATGGTCATATCCATGTTTTCTTTTGTTTCAGCGTTGCATCCGACTCAAACGTCACGCATTCTGAACGTCTGTTGATATTTCTTAGACGCCATTACAATGACGTCATGAATAACGTCGCCGTGATTGAAACTTTCCCGCGTTTGAATAGAACAATTTCACTGCAAAGCGGGTATCTCGTATCTTGTACATAAAGTAGTTCCAGCTGAAGGGATTTATTTCCCCGGCTAAGAGGAAATATTTCTTCTTAGCAAAAAAGGAAAATACCAAGTTTATGTCTGGTAGAAATCATGGTATTTCTCTGTAATGCATGTAATATAAATACAAATTAGTTAGATACGCCCCGTAACGTTACACGTACGACGTCCTTAACGACGTCGCGTTTACAAATGGCGGAATATTGACATTTTTGTTAAACAGTCGTGAATAAAATGCGTTTTAAATGTCATATGATAAAAAGAATCTTGCATTCGTGCTCATGTATTATTAAATTTATTACTCGTTGAAGAAAAGGGATAAAATACTCGGCGACTCGCATTTTACCCCTTTTCCTCAACTCGTTTAATAAATGCAATAATGCATGGACACTCATGTAAGATCCTCTATATAATGTGGAGTTTATACTAGTATTCAGAACACAGACTTGTTAATGTAATATCCATAAGATTTCGTTTTTTTTTTCTCAAGCGTGTAAATCAACCATGTTATCCATATAGGCCAGTACATTTAGCTGGAAATGACCCTTGACCCACAACTAATTCCTTGAGAAATGTTATCAGCAGTTTTAGTATCAGGAAGGTGTCCTGATTTATAGAAAAAAAGTCCTCAAAAAAAATCCGAGGGGAAAGGGTATTTTTGGGAGGTGAAAAAATACGAAAAATGAAGAAAAATCACAAAAACCAGGACAAAATTAATATTACTGGCGTTTGTTAAACAATTAATACTTGACTTCATTAAATCATCCAAAATGAATATTTCTATTTGGGGAAAAATACTAAAAATTCTGAAGATAAAAGTTTTCTTTTAATTTATTTTTTTTATATATTTTTGTGTGAAATATGGAAAAACAAGTATTAGCTTTACAAAAAGCTTGAGTCTATGCTAAGCACACATTAATTTGTGTAGAACTAAAATGTGTCAGTTACCATAAAGTGTAAAAAGAGTCACAGATATCAAATAAGGATTTACAAATATTATCAACAATGTCACATAAAACAAAATAAAAAAAGGAAAATCAAAAGCAAACTGTGGCACATCACAAAACATGCCTATGTAATTTTGACCCCCACTAACCCACTTTTATATATAAACTAGAAACACTTGAGGTTTAGGGGTTATATATTATTTTTCTGCTCAAAAACATAACTTCTGAGATTGTTGATACTCAATAGAACTGCCTCATCTATGTTTTGAGCAGAATTAAGTGAGTGTGTTTGAGGTTTACGTCCCGTCAACAGCAAATGTCATATGCAGTGGTTTCAAAAACATTTCGGCATCCAGATTTCAAGGAAAGATACGATTGTGATTTTCAATGTTATCTGAATAAAGCCAAATTTATGAAGCATAGCAGGGGAATAATGTCTTAGCAAACGGGAAAATCCCCAGTACCCGTCAATTGATGAAACCCCTGCATACGGAGACCGGACCTCGGTTTAAAGACTCATCTGAGAGTCTGGAGAAGCCCTTGGATCGAACCCATATCTCCTGGTTTATGAGGTTAGTAGCTTAACCACTACACCATGGAGGCTTCTTTGAGCAGAAATAAGAAAAATAATGTACATGTATACGCCCTAAAACTCCCCACTGCCCCACCCCACACAGGTGTAAATGGGTAGCAGTGGTGTAAAAGTCAACTGCCTCTCCCTCGCGCACGTGTAAACATCCGTAATGGGTGATTAAGTTTGAGACTTTCATCGCAATCGAACAAAAATAAATTAGTATAAACTAAAACTCGATGAGGAAGGGGTTTCTATCGAGTACCCACAATCTATGCTTTTGAGCAGACACGCCTAACACGAAACACGCCTAAACAAAAACATTGTCAATTTTTCAGACCAAAAATGGAATTTTAAGATTAAAAAATGATGTCTTTCTTA
Organism: Lucinisca nassula; assembly: GCA_963580285.1. Taxonomy (NCBI): domain Eukaryota; kingdom Metazoa; phylum Mollusca; class Bivalvia; order Lucinida; family Lucinidae; genus Lucinisca; species Lucinisca nassula. Next base: position 108,568,230 of record OY757018.1, on the reverse strand, counting down.
TTTCTGCTCAAAACATAGATTGCGGAGCTCGACTAAGAACCGCCTGAACTTGGCGGTTCTGCCGAGTACCCACAATTATGTTTTTGCGCTGATATAAGAAATTTAATGTTTATCCCTGTAAACCACAGTTTTACAATATAAAAGTGGGGTTGGAGGGGTCAATATTATATAGGCGTGTTTTTCGACCACACCAATCTGGGCTTGGTTTGGTTGATTTGAGGTTGAACGTCCCCGTCAACACTGTAAAGGTCATGTCCCCGTCAACACTTTAAAGGTCATTTTGGAGACGTTGCTTCCAATTTTGTGGGAATTTTACCCGACATTGAGATGAAATGACATCTCAAGCCCTGTCCCAATGAAACCAATAGGGTTTATTAACATGGACGGTCCGCCTCGCACCGCGGTTCCTGGACAGGCTTAGATCATCTAAGCGGTTTACCAGTACTAGTGGGGGGCCGGATTCAGCTCTGCGCGGAAGCATCATGCAGCCCATATATTTCTTCAAGCCCCTATGGGCAGGGTCCGATCTGGGCTTGGAGTAATAGATTGGGCTGCATGATGCTTCCGCACAGAACTGATACCGACCGCACATTAGTACTGTTAAACCGCTGAGAATGTCTAAGCCTGTCCAGAAAAGTTGCTGCGAGTCAGCCTGTCCATGCATGTAAACTCTTTTGGATTCATTTGGCGGCAGGGACTGACATGTCATTTCATCTCAATGTCAGGTAAAAGTCCCACAAAATTGGAAGCAACGTCTCGTTTTCGTGATGAATAAGAAAAACATCAGAATTTTCTCTGGAAATTTTTGGGGTGATCGAATCTTCCAATAGATTTCAATATGCGTGTTTTCGTAATGTTTTTTTTTTATGACCCCAACTTTTTTGGAGGGGCATATTGCTTCTGGTTCGTCCATTCGAACTTCCGTTACGCTTTTGATGCATAGCATAACGCAAGAACCGTGCATACTAGGGTTTTGAAATTTCATATATGGATTCTTCATGGAAAATTAGCTAACACGTATTTTTTTCTTATCCGGATTATGTCCCTTTCAAATGTTATTGCCCTTTGAATTTTTGTTTTTATAAAATCTTGTCAGCAACATATCTCAAAATCTATTGGAGCTAGAACCTTGTAAGTTGGTGAAAAGATTGGTGCTGATGAGTAGATGTCCTGATTAACTTTCGACTAAATTCTAAAAAAATACTGTGTGGCTAATGGCCCTTTGTCACTTTCGGTACATTCATGCATTGTGATGCATAGCATAACTTTAGAAGCTTGTATGCTAGGGTTTTGAGATTTCATATATGGATTCCTCATGGAAAATTAGCTGAAAGACATTTTTTCTCATCCGGATTTTGCCCCTTTTAAGGTTGTTTGGGTCAACCTTTGTGTTCAATCAGCTCAAAACAGTTATTGTGCGCAATGTTGGGAGACAAAATTTGTAAATCAATTTCAAGGGGGTATCCCTTTTCTTAGTATTATTTTTCCTGCCTGTTTAAAATTCAGCGGCCAATTTCTATTGCAGTAAGTAGATAGGACAGTGTTGCAATTGTTCTGATTGTGATTTTTGAGTGGTTGCTTCCCCAAAGTCACACTTAGCTTTCAAAATCTTATGTGCGCAATGTTACCAGAATACACCGTATACACATATTTATGATATTAATTGATTTGATTCTAATGGCACAAATGTGCTTCCATACATTAAATTTTTGACATGAGACATTCTGACCCCAGACCCCCCAAAATGTTTATTTTTACAACTTGAACATAGATCTTGTTTATCAATAGCCTACAAGGAAATACAAATGGCATCTATTCAAAAAAAATAATAATAATAGAATATAGAAAACAGCGGGAGTCTGCATCGTCTGCTTGTGTCCGCCAAACCTTCAACTGGATTTCCTTTTGATTTTGTGGATTCACACACATATAGATGGATAGATATGGGAAAATGCATAGCCTCCGTTTATCATATCTCGAACGATTTTGAGCAAATATTTCCATTTATCAATCAAGGGAAAGCTTCTTCGTTCTTTTTTTAATAATTAATTATAGACTGCACTTTAGCAATTTGTGACGTATATTTTGTTTTTAATGACGTCATTTGTTTGCGCGTGAGGAGAGCTCGCCTTACAGCCGGTAAAACAGTGTATGGTGCTATTATTTGACCAATTCTTTTTTTTTTTTTTTCTGCGGATTAAATCCTAATTTTCTCAGAACTGGCACGGATATTTTTTGAGGACTTTTTTTTTTGGTAATTAATATAACATAGCCCTGTGTTTTGGTGTTAAAAGAGTTTCTCAAGGAATTATCTTGACCATAAAAATTAAAGTGCCTCGTTTTCGGGGTGCTTATTATTTTCTGCGGTCCAATGTTTCGCGGGAGAAACCACCGCGAAAAATATCGACCCAGGGTACAACAAACTTTAAACATCCCGATAATAATTCATTACTGGCAATGACCAGCCTTAACCTACAAATGCCTAGCGGTCCTTTTCTGGGACACTGGTAAACAGTGGAGACCCAGATCAGACGCCGCATTACGCGGCGCCTTATCTTGATCTACACAGTTTGGTTAAAGAACATTCATTTTTGTTAAAAAATTTCTACAAACAAAACAAACCTGACACCATTGTAATTAGAAATGGACCACTCCTTAAATACAAGATGAAAGATTCCATTGTCATATATGTGTGGAACAGTATTTAAGTAAAACCTCAGTTATGCAACATTGAGATTGCAATTTAATATCATGTTACTGGCACTTGCAGTTAGGAGATTCTGCTATGCTATAATCCGTTACAATTGTGCAACACTGCATTATGATATTCATTTTTGTAGTCTGATTTTGGAATTTGTGTAGTTTTCTTTCTCTTTCTCGTCCACTTTTGCAACTTGAAATTTCGATTCTGCTTCTTCTAGTTCCCATTATTCTCGTTCGGTGGAGCTGTGGTCGTTCTTTCGCACTTTCCCGTAAACGTACGCCTGCATTCGGCAGTTACCCTAAAAATCTGCAAGCGTATTTGTGACACGGAGGGGTGAGAGAAAGGAGAGAAATGTATTTTTGGCATAAAAAGGATTATTTAGGGACACCACACACTTCCGGATAAAAATCATTTATACACAATTCATATTTTATATGTCAGACCAGGAATCAGGTTTGATGTATTTGTTTTGTGTCCAAATTTTACCTCAATTTATCGCAATGTGTTCAGGCCATTGCACCTCTAAAATATAAATTTGTTGTAAATACTAATCATGAATAGTGAGTTTGTATAGAAGGTTCTGTTTCGAAAGTACAAGCTAGTTCAAGATGCAGGAGTAGACCTTGGACAGACTGCTCCTTTATGACCACCTGAAAGCAGTCTTTCGTGATGTTAACGAAATTACAATCCATGCTAAGAAAACTGATGTCTTCAGAAAAAAAAAGTTCCAGCCCCTTTCCAGGAAGCTTTTATATGTACTACGACGTAGAAACCTCCGTGGTGTAGTTGTTATGCTGCTACTCGCCTTGAAAACTAGTGGTCGCAGGATCGATCCCGGGCTTCTCCAGACTTTCGGATGAGTCTGTAAACCGAGGTCCCGTCTCCGTATGACCTTATAGCTGTTGGCGAGACGTAAATCTCAAAACACTCACTACGACTTACTCCTGTAGTACCTGGCCTGATTCCCTGTTTGTTTTGTCACATGTTCATAAAGATGTTCGTAACTGTTTGTGTAAAATGTATTCATTAAGAAAATAGAAAACTGTCTTACTTTTTATCCTAGCGTTTGGCTTCAAGTGGCAAAACTCCAGCCCCCGCCCATCGGGGCTTGAAGAAATATATGGGCTGCACGATGCGTCAACGACGAGCTAAATACGACCCGCTCATGAGTACTGGTAAAACGCTTAGAGGATCTAAGCCTGCCCAGGCAAAGCGGTAAGATTCATGCATATAAACTCTATTGTTTCAATGGGCGACAGGGCTTGAGATGTCGTTTCATCTCAGCGTCGGGTAAAAGTTAATGTTCTCACCTCATGAACCAGGGATCGCGGGATCGATCCCGGGCTTCACCAGAATTTCGGATAAGTCTTTTTAAAAACCGAGGTCCCATCTCCGTATGACCTTAGCTGTTGGTGGGACGTAAAACTAAAACACCATCACATTCAAAGCGCATCCCATCATGAAAACACATCTATTTAATGATACTGACCACCTTGATCCCCACAATATACAGTAAAACTGAGTTTGAAAGGAGTAAACCTTATTTTTCTCATTTCTGCTCCAAAATATAGACTGTGGGTACTCGTTAGAACCGCATCGAAGAGGCGCTTCTAACGTGTACCCACGATGTATAGTTTAAGAAAAAGTAAGATAAATATCACGTCTTTTTATCTTACAATTTTTGTTGTTGTCTTTTTTTTTCCGCGGTAAAATGTATAAAGTAGGAGTGTTTTCCTAATGCATTAAAACAAACGATGTTTTTTCGAGATTCTGTAAACTTAAAAAATTAATAAATAAATACATCATGGTAAATAAATAGATTATGTCGTTAAGATCCATCAGGTAAATATGTGTACGCTTTACGCAGTCTAACCAATAAAACATGAAAAATTAAAAAAAAAAAAAAAAAAAAAAAAAAACTTTGGTGTAGTCCTAATATATATGGAAATAAATTAAGTACAAAATGGTATGCATTCAGCCACTCCATTTGCCAAAACGGTACTTGTAGAACTTGAACAAAAATATGTAGTAGGCCAAACTGATCGGGCTTGTTAAGACACCGGTTCAGCAAGGTTTTGCTGGCTAAAGAGGTGACGGACGGACGGGCGAACTGACAGACCAGCTCATATTTTCGCGTTGTGATTCTGTTGGATGAAATGACATCTATCCTGCGACCCAGTCTAACTTATGTAGAAAAGAATTCGTTTCTTGGTCAAGTTAGTCAGACAGACGGACATCTGAACGGGAGGGCTGTCATTGGGATTCCAGGCTCGTTTCTATGTGTGTGGTGAGATGGGGTCGGGCCTGCCAAATTGGAAACTGGTGTATTAATGAACATGGAGTATATAGAACTCATATACTAGTCATCATGGTCCTCAGTCGGCTATTTCCGATGATAGAGGACCCACGAGGGTAGATTATTCATACTGCTATTATGATTGTTGTTGTTTTCCAGTTTCCCCGTGTCGCGGGTCGTCAGCTGGTGGGGTCCCAGGGAACGAATCCATGCTGGCACTACACCGTAGCCGTTCGAATGCTATTATGAACATATCCAAACATCTTCTATAATTGAATATATCCAAATTATTTGAGTGTTGAGTGAGGTTGCAATTAGTAACTAATATCATTAAAAGTAACACGTCAGACCGATCAGATTTATAAACATTGTATAAATTAATCAATTTTAACAATAAACCAGTGCTTCAGCTGAAGTGCACGACCCGCCGGATGTTTTTAGCTTTATGAGTGTTACAATATATGGGTATGGCGGCCATTTTGGTCATGTGACCTGGACCTAAAACGGTTCCCCCAATAAATGCGCCTTATCGTAAGGAGCAAAAATATATCTTATACTTTAGTACTGTATTCTAAATCGTTTGCAGGATAAAATGCATTCTCACTTTTCCAATACAAAAGCATATGTGTCAAAGTTTGACCTAGGCACAAAGAAGGTCAAGGTCAACCCAGGGTCACCATTTTAGCAATTTATGATGGGCCTACGTCCCATATGCTATTTATCAAGTTTCGTGGAAATCTGCCTAGTGGTTCTGGAGAAGACTATTTTTGAAGGGTTTTTACCATATACATGTTGAACTTTTTCCTTCATTCGCCGGAAATTACCGAGTTGAATATCGATTTCCGTAGGAAATTAGTTAAAGTTACCTGTATATTTTGAAGGTTTTTTATATTAAAATTATGAAGGAAAAAAATCTTAACTCCTCATATCTTATATATCCTTAACACTAGAAAAAAGTCACTGTTATCCTCATGTAAAAAAATTATTCAGTTTTTATTTGGTGCATTTCAAAGTGATGAATAATTAATTCTTATCGCTTCCATCTGCAATTTAATGTCATGCCTATATGCTTCATAGACGGCAATGTATTTTAAAAAAAAAACGTTCAGATTTCCATGTTTGGTTGCCAATATTAAATAGAAATGATTTGTTTGGAATTAAGTCACTGTTATATACTGTTAGACAGTTGTTCAAAGTTTACGATGATATAAAGTTTATTTCTACTGAAAAATTATAAATTGCTTCCCCGAGAGCTTAAAAATCGTTTATAAGATGTTTTTCAGTACTGAAGTTCATGATGCGAAAATCGCGAAGTTCACATTATATGTACCAGAAATCGTATCAAACCTGTAAAGCTTTTTTTGTATTAATTTTGTAATTACTAGTAATAAACAACATGCGGATAATATACTTGATACAGTGGTTATATTTCTCGGATTTCTTTATTTTATTTTGTCTCAGTTTTGTTACATTTATGTTTTCATTCATTATGAATGGGCGGCAAATATGTCAAAAGGACAAAAATTGTCGAAATCATTAACTGTGAAATGGCGATTAAATGGCGATTAAAACCACCATGAAAAGTTGATTTGCAGTCTGAAGCCAGTGATTGATTTTGTTTGTTTGTATTGGAGTTTAACGGCCCAGTCAACACTATTTAGGTCAATTTTGAGCCGGTCAGTTCACCTGTCCACACTTTTCCTGAACAAGCTTATACGTAAGCGGTTTACCAGTACAGTGCACATTCGCCTCATCGAGGGGGTTCAAACGAGCACCAACAATCTATGTTTTGTGCAGAACAAAACACTGTTTGCTATTATGTTAATTTCTGTTAATGAGTTTCAACTCTGCCTGTCCGCACAGTTACTTTGCAAACAGTGTAGTGCATGGTGCGACTGCTCAGGATGAGCCGTCTTTTTTCCAGATCTACACTGTTTGCCATTCGGTTGATGACTTTGACTAAACCACAATCAATAAAAATGGAATTGTCTTAATTCACATTACGAAATGATGCCTATACTGACAAATTTTACCACAAAAAAATAAAAATGTTTAGATAGAAATTTTCTGCTATTTTTCATACTTCTGTTCCAAAAATAGAATACAGGAACTCGTCAGAGCCGCCTCGGTGAGGCAGTTCTAACGAGTATCCACAATCTTTGTTTTGATCAAAAATAAGAAAAAATAATGTATACTACTGTAAACCCCAGTTTTACTGTATAAAACTTATTTGTCTTCACTGCAGCTGATTTGAGGTTTTAGAGTAACAGTCAAATAAATAATGTATACCCCTTTAAACCCCAGTTGTACTATTTAAAAGTGGGGTACACGTGGGTCAGAATTATATAGGTGTGCTATCGTGATGACGAAGTTAACAAACGTGCTTTAATTTAACAATGAGTTGGCGCGTGCCCGTCATCCCCTACTATGTGTTAATCTTTAAAGTGTCAATCATGTGTAACCCTTAAAGTGCCAATCATAATATTGAAGATAACAATTTGATTAATTAAATTAAATAAATAAATAAATAAATTAATAAATAAATAAAAAAATAAAGTAACATTCTCATCATTGTTCACTTTTTGTGAATGATTTGATAGACAATTTTTGTGGTGTCTTGATTTATGTACAGTTTTATTAACTCTTAAAGTGTAAATCATATCTAGTACATATAACATTTTCCAGGTTTTGAGTTGATTAATTTCGAAAACACGTCTATTAAAAAATATTGAAAATTTTACCACCAAAAAATGAAAGTAATCCGAATAAAAAAAAATGCTACTTTTCGTATTTCTTCTCGAAACATAAATTGATGGAATCGTTAGTTCCACCTCAGCGAGGCGGTTCTTACGACAAACAACAGTACATGTTTTAGCAGAAATAAGAAAAATAATGATCCATATTTTACTACATAAAAGTGGGTAATATGGGGTGTTTTTGTGATGTGATCATAAAACTATTGCAGCCCATTCACATATTAATTGCATGCCTCATTTTAATAAATAAATAAATAAATAAATAAATAAATAAATAAATAAATAAATAAATATGCCGTAGCTGTAATCACCTTCTGTGACCGACTTTTAAGGCACTTTTTATATCTTTCTTGAATTCTTAAAGAGTCAACCATAGCTCGATAAAAAACATTTTTCGAAATTGTGTTAAAATTGTTTAGGACAAACATTACAGCCGATTCAAATATGAGTGAAATGTCCTTTATAATAAATAAATAAATACATAAATAAATAAATAGGCTTATCTGTGTTTACACATTATGTAACTTTTATGACGTCCTTTCAATTATTCAGGGAATATCTTATACAATATACTGTATATCGGTGTTGTGTTAACTCTTAAGGTGTCAATCATGACTTGGGAAGACAACATTTTTCAAAATGTGTCTACCTATAAGTTACTTTTTATGGCGTCCTTTTAATTATTCAGGAAATATCTTATACAATATACTGTATATCGGTGTAATGTTAACTCTTAAGGTGTCAATTATGACTGCGGCAGACCATCACGAAAAATTGACCCCCTATAACCCCATTTTCATATAGTAAAACTTGGGTTTGCAGGGGTATACATTATTTTTCTTATTTCTTCTTAAAAACATAGATTCTGGGTACTCGTTAGAGTATCCACAATCTATGTCTTGAGCAGAAATAAGAAAAATATCATTTTTTTTTTCATCTGAAAATTTTCTTTTTTTGGTTGTAAAATTTACAATGTATATGTATAGGCGTGTTTTCGTCATGGAACAAAATTGGTTTTAATGTAAGAACTTTCTCATCTGAGTTCATCTCGGCTCCCGCCCATAGGGGCTTGTAGAAATATATGGGCTGCATGATGCTTCCACGCAGAGCTGAGTCCGGCCCGCCTAATAGTACTGATAAACCGCTTAGAGGATCTAAGCCTGCATGTCCAGGAACCGCAGTGCGAGGCGGATGCTAATAAACCCTTTTGGTTTCATTGGGCGACAGGGCTTGAGATGTCATTTCATCTCAATGTCGGGTAAAAGTCCCACAAAATTGTTAACAACGTCTCCAAAATGACCTTTACCGTGTTGACGGGGACGTTAAACCTCAAATCAAACAAACAAACAAAATCTGAGTTCATCTTGATCGAGTCTTATAGGCGTGTGTTTGTGATTGGCTAACAATATTTTTCATGGCGTTATTTATTTAAATAAATAGATAAAATAAATGCATAAAAAGATGGGAGTCAAGAGATTTCACGTATCATATTTGACCTTAATCCTTATTTAAAATTACTGGACAAGAGACTGACAAGAGATATAGACCCAATATCCTACATGTCAAAAAAAAATATAAATAAATAAATAAATAATAAAAAAGCAACAAAAAAACAACCAAAAAAAAAACACTACTACTACTACTAGTAATAATAATATTGATAATTATTATTATTATTATTATTATTATTATTATTATTATTATTATTATTATTATTATTATTAAGCAATTCTACATAATGTAGCATTCAATATGTTAAAAATGTTCGTTCATACTAGATGGCTCGAAATGAAAAGGCATGGTTGTTACTTCAAGAAGTTCTTTTTCACATTTAGATAGCCTTAATTTAAGCACTTCTTAAGCGCTCCTTTGAATACCTACATGTAGATCAAAGTGTCATATCTGCAAATATATGATTACTGATTCCCCGAGGTCAGCGACTAGAGAAAAAATATTGGATATTCTGTACCTTGATCCCAGTGGTGTACAGGGAGATAACTCGAATATCTCGCCCAGATAGGTTTTAACGGAAATTCACGACTTATTCCGATCGCCGCCTATGAAGGAAAAAGTTCGGTATGATGGCTTGGTGGCCAGATTGGTCATGTGACCTGGACCCCATGAGCAAATTTTGGTTCCCCCCATCCCATAGAGGCTCCATATGAAATTTGACTTCAATCGGCCCAGCGGTTTCCGAGGAGAAGCAGTTCGAAAATTTTCACATTTTTCGCCTCGGCGAGGCTTTACTAAATGGAATGTAATATTTCGCAAGTTCATTGGTTAGATCTCATTGATATCTATCAGTATGCCAAAAATTGTTTAAATATTCCAAGCAGTTAAGTCACTATCACCAATTTTCACAAACGGGTTACGGACGGACAGACAGACAGACCATATATGGCTTGGCGGCCATTTTGGTCATGTGACCTGGACCCCATGAACGAATTTTGGTTTCCCCCATCCCATAGAGGCTCCATATGAAATTTGACTTCAACCGGCACAACGGTTTCCGAGGAGAAGCAGTTCGAAAATTTTCACATTTTTCGCCTCGGCGAGGCTGTTCTAAATGGAATGTAATATTTCGCAAGTTCATTGGTTAGATCTCATTGATATCTATCAGTATGCCAAAAATTGTTTAAATATTCCAAGCGGTTAAGTCACTATCACCAATTTTCACAAACGGGTGACGGACGGACAGACTGACATAATGACAGAATGACACGGTGATTTTAGGACACTCTAAGAAAATCAACCGCCTTCAGTCGGTCGCTTTTTCTGCGGGTCGTGCAATGCTCATTTCAAATCCACGCATTCAACACAAACTAATCCGTCTAGTAAATATTTCAGAGGTAAAGTATTTTCCCTTTACACAATACACAAGTATTAACTTTTAAATAAAAGTCCTGTCTCTCATAAATATATAATTAAGGAACCGCGTTGTTAAATGTATTGATGATGCAAATGTGCACACATTGTTGTAAAAAGCCGACTTATTATAGATGATTTAAATTTATCGCTACTGGCTTGAATTTGGCCCCTGGAAAAGCGATTGCGATCTTCTCAGACGGACGCTTGCCATCGAAATAATACGGCAAATCCACGAACATTATCGAATGTTACCGGCGCACTTCAATGACTGGTACCCCGTCTAACCACAGCAAATTCGAAACTGAATAATGCAAAATAGGTCGTTCAGATGGCATATTTAAATACAAAGGTCTCAAATAAGACTGTGCATGTTGCATATTCGAATAAAGTAGTTAGATATGGAAAGGTTCATAATGCAAAATGCGGCTTCAACGATTGATATTGTGATTGCACATTGCATAATTGAGTTTTTACCTAAATACTGTTCCATATATATGGGTCAATCAAATGCGTGAAATGCTACTGTTTGTGTGTTCGAAGAAGGCTGACGAGACCAACCTTAGCTCTAAATAGCCTGTTACAGATACGGCAAGAGCGGTCAGAGGAAGAAACCTCTGCAGTGATGCTCTGGCTTTGCGCTGAGTACATTTCTCTGTTCTTTTTTGCCTCATATTTACTGGCACCCCTTCTGATGAGGCCTTGCCACTTTGCTCGGTCCCGCATGTGCAATTTGTTCGTAGGACTCTGTTTTTGTATTGAAGACCCTGAAGGAGACTTCGAGTATGACCTTGTATCTCTTCTTATGACCACCATGGTCAGCGTTTGTCCACTTCTAGTTCCCAATAGCGGGTTTTTCTTCGACGAATGTTCCGCAGGCAATCAGGTAACATGGCCTGCCGATCTTAACTATGCCAGTTTCAGGAGCCGTGAGTATGTATACTGCATTCCTATCCTTTTCTGTGTCTGGAGTCTTGACGTGTCACTTTATCTTTAAAGTTTCCTAAGACAACTTGTATGGAAGAGGCTCAGTCTTCTGGCATGCCACCTGTCAACTATCATAGTTTCGCATACGTAGAATAGTGTTGGTAGCCCCCGAGCTCTGTAGACTTTCAGCTGTGTGTTCAGTCTGTTTCCACTTCGATCACAAAAACTTCCACGGAGTCGCTCAAATGCTGGACTAGCTTCAGCAATCCTGGCATTGACTTCATCAACAAAGTGCACAACTCTTGACAAAGTGCTTCCAAGGTAGGTGAGCTTATCTACCGCTTGCAGTGTTTAACCTTTCAGTGTGATGGTAGGCCCATTAAAAGGCTTGTCAGGTGATGGTTGATCAACCAATAGGGCTGGCTTATCGGAGCTGAAAAGACAATCGATTATCAGTCCTGTCATTGCGATAGATAATCGATTAGTAATCGCTAAGGTTTTTGTCATCATTTTACCTGTCTGGCTTTCTGTCCGAGCATGACTCTTACCATATGTTGCACTTTACCATATGTATATTTGAACAGACAGGCCTGAGCAAACAGTGTAGACCCAGATGAGACGCCGTATAATGCGGCGTCTCATCTGGGTCTGCACTGTTTTCCACTCATCCAGCTATTTTAGGCATAACTTTGGGTAGAAAATTGAACCTATCAAGTAATCGATTAACAGTAAATAAGAAGTGATAATCATTTTTGTGGAATTTATCGATCGATTGATCGATTATACGATTAATCGTGTCAGCCTTATCAACCACCTCAGTCTTTGTATGCTGATTGTGAGGCCATAGCTGTCACATGAGTCTGACACTTCACCCACACCTTTTTGCATCTTCTCTTCTGTTGGAACACTATTTGCCATGTCATCAGCAAAGAGGAACTCGTCCAGCACACCTGTCTGCTTTTGGGGTTTAGCCTGCAGCCTCTATAGGTTAAAAGGTTCTGATCAAATCGACATCTGATAGGAATACCATTTTACCATCCTAGAAAACATCTTTGAACATGGCATCAAATCGACATCTGATAGGAATAACATTTTTACCACCCTAGTAAACATCTTTGAACATGGCAGACAAAAACGATACTGAACAGCGTTGGCGTTTGTACACAACTTGCTTAACTCCACTTTTCACATGGAATGGTCATTTTGGACTCGTGCAAGATTTCCAATGTTGAACTGCCGCACCCTTACTATGCATTTGGCCGGAAAGCTTAACTTTGTCATTATTTTCCGAACTTCCACGCAACTGTTTTAAATGTTTAGTAAGGTCAAAACAGGCCATGAAGAGGGCCACATTATGTTCCTAGCACTTCTCTTGAAGCTGCCCTGCGGAGGCGGTTAAGAACTCGTCAAGCACCAGATTACATTCTACCTGTGGAATGTATTACTTATAGACGAATAAGAACAGTATCAACGTGTTAAGCCGCTCTTTTTAAGGTAGCCTCTTCATCAAACAAGAGACTGGTTTCATCTGCGCCGAAGAGAGGTGCTCTGGGACCATAAACTGTCTTTGGTGCACCAAACAACTCCTTCATATCATTTTTATCGGCAAAGGGCTTGATTTCACTCTTAGCCTTGTTGCTCAGCTAGGAGTCTTACATATCACTGAGCCTAGTCTGAACTGTCTTACATATATGAGCCACCGCATGACAAAATGTACAAGAAATCTTGAGCGACCAGCAAAGACTCAGATCAGCCTGCGCATTCGCACAGACTGATCAGAGTCTTCGCTGATCGCATGCACCTACTATAGGCTATATCTATGCAAAGGGATATAAGCAAAAGGTATTGTCACAGTGGACTGGTGCGCAGGTTGATTTGAGTCTCTGCTGGTCGCACCGGTCTTATTGTAGGTTTCGTCATGCGCTGGCTCATATTTGAATAGTACTGAGTTGGTATCACTGGTGTTTCTCTTCAAAGAGTCCCTGGACATCACTCTCACCAAACCAGTCTGTGTGTTTGCGAGATACTCTTTCTAAGGAATCCATTGCTGAAGAGTGGACGGTGTCTTTAAAGACTGTCCAGTTCTCTTCTGGATCATTCGATCATACCGGTGTATCTAAACGGCTACAGATATCATTAATGAAAATTGAATGAGTAAAGATACTTATGGAACTGTACGAATCATAACCCGAAGGCTATTCCAATCATCAAAGGGAAAGATAAGATGAACAAACACATCTTAATAGTCAACAAAATCACAGGCGACAAGCCGCGTCAGCAGCTTTTTCCCAAACAGATGGCAACTCAACTAAATAATTTTGACATACAGAACTATTAAAATGAAAAAAAAAAAAAAAAATAGAAATTGTACAGCACCGAACATAAATGCTGTCCTCCTGCTGCCTTATATCAGCTTCTGAACAGTCTCATTGATGCCTTATGGTCGCCATGCAGGCTAAATGCGCAGGTTGAGTGCTGACAATAAGAACAATCTGCACCTTGCATGCTCTTTGACACTCAGCAATAAGTAACATACCGGTGTTTGGAGCGAGGATGCATCCATGATGTCTTGTTGCGAGCTTTTGTAGGCTTTGTAGATTTTCGGTAGATCATGCTCTGCACACTTCCTCAATAGGAGGTCATTGATGTTGCACCTTCCTACTCCTTCAGTCACAAACATTCCTTCCCAGTGCCCATTCTAGCATCGAAGTCCCCACGGACGGAGGTCCGGGTGAAGCAGAAATCAAAACATCCAGATAATCATAGATTTTCCTTTGACCTCATCTGGGTTATCATTGTGGCTGACAGACATTTTAATGGTTGTATGTCTCTCGGCGCCAGCACGGCCTAGCAGGCGAGAAGGTGTAACTGAATGGCGAATCAAGCCCCTCCATTCCAGAAGAAAGTACAGCGAGCACCAACATCTTTTAAAAGCCCTTCTTCTGCAACGCGAGTCTCACTCAGAACTGCAATCTCGAATTTGTACCGTTCTAGTTCTTTACCAACTAGAGCTTTCTTCACACACTGTGGTCTGTCATAACCAGAACTGTCCACCAGAGTGCACAAATTCAGTTCGGATCCGGATAAATCCCCGATTGGACGTTAATATTCTGAACAATTGAATCAGTTTGCGTCATATTTGTCTTCCTTTTAAGTGGGTAAGTAAGTAATTTTGTTTGTTTGATTTGAGGTTTAACGTCCCCGTCAACACTGTAAAGGTCATTTTGAAGACGCTGCTTCCAATTTTGTGGGGCTTTTACCCGACATTGAGATGAAATGACATCTCAACCCCTACCGCCCAATGAAACCAATAGGGTTTATAAGCATGGACGGGCCGACTCGCACCGCATTTCCTGGGCAGAATTATATCCTCTAAGCGGTTTACCAGTACCCATGTGCGGGTCGGTTTCAGGTCTGCGTGGAAGCATCATGCAGCCCATCTATTTCTTTAAGCCCTGATGGGCGGGGCCGTAGAGTAAGTAAGTAAGTTAGTAAGAAAGTAAGTAGGTAAAGTCTTTATTTAACGAGGGTAACGACATTTAGCATGGACGTTATACAGGTGTTCAAAAATGGTTGCCTACTAGTTAAGGTAGGTAAAGTAAGTACGAAAGTAAGACATACTCTGAGTATACAAAAGGTAAAATGATTTTAAATGAATAAATATTTTCCGGCACTAACCATTTCAGGCATCTGCGGTGAAACGTATCAAGGGTCTGAGAATTTTGAAAATCTTCTGGTAGGCTGTTCCATAATAAACATCCATAATACTTGTAGCAGAGGCATTGAGATTGTTACGTATCATGAAGTTTTCAGTGATGTATTCTGGTACAGTATTGTTATAGACATTTAACATGATTTTTTTTTCTATTCTTAAGTATAGACGAGCATAAATGGACAAAACAAATTATGTGTTCATGGCCGAATTTTAATCTTCTACTTTATATTCAGGATTGCTCGACATGCTCGCTTCTGTAATTTAAAAACCTTGAGCTTACTGGTCTCAGAAGAGCTTCCCCATATAGTGTTGCAGTTTGTTTGTTTTGTTTGTATTGGAGTTTAACGGCCCAGTCAACACTATTTAGGTCATTTTTGAGCCGGTCAGTTTACCTATCAACACTTTCCTGGGCAGGCTTATACGTAAGCGGTTAACCAGTACAGTGCACATTCTTTCGTCAGGAACTGACAACTGCCCTTCTTGAATCAGCGGAAGGGAGAGAATGACCGTAGAAATACAGTGTTGCAGAAGTCGATATGTGGTTAAATGAAGGATTTATAATACTGAACTCGATGTGCTTGAGATAGGAAGTACTTTATCTTTGCAAGAAGACATATACTTGAAGAAATCTTTGTGTTTGATGCTTAATATGCCCAGACCAGACCAAATTAGTGTCAACAATAGACACCAAGTATTTTATCATTGGAAATAATGTCTTTGCATATACGTATTGTTAACATATTTTTCTTCTTTTTTATTTTGGATAACCGTTTTGGCCATTTTGTGGGAAAGTAGCTGTCCTTTTGGCTTGTGACGTTTTCACTATGGTGAAGTTGTTTTGTGTTGTATCGATTCCTGATCATTGCCTTCACTTCTGTTGTATTATTATTTAATTTAAGTTCGCGAGTTTTGACGTTTTTGATTTGTTTTAACAAGCATAAGCTTAGTTTTAGCAGAGTTAAGAATCAAACCATTGCTTCGACACCACATGTGAAAATTTCCAAAATTGCCCCGAAAAGTGACTGAGGTTTTTTTTAATGCCCCCAACTTTGAAGCGCCCAACTTCGAAGAAGTTGGAGGGGCATATTGCTTCTGCTTCGTTCGTCCGTTCGTCTGTTCGTCCGTCCGTTACGCTTTTGATGCATAGCACAACTTAAGAACCGTGTATGCTAGATTTTTGAAATTTCATATATGGATTCCTCATGGAAAATTAGGGGGAGCGTATTTTTTCTCGTCCAGATTATGCCCCTTTCAAGAGTTATTGCCCTTTGATTTTTTTGGATAAAATCTTGTCAGCAAATTATCAAAAAAAAAAAAAAACTATAAGAGATAGAGCCTTGAAAGTTGGTGATAGAGACTTGAAAGTTGGTGAATAGATTTGTGGTGATGAGTAGATGACCTGATTAACTTTTGACTTCATTCCAAAAAATACTTCATGAGTTATGGCCCTTTGTCACTTTGGGTATTTGTACATTATACCTCTATATGCTTTGTGATGCATAGCATAACTTTATAACCGTGTATGCTAGGGTTTTGAAATTACATATATGGATTCCTCATGGAAAATAAGGGGACATGTATTTTTTTCTCATCCACATTGTGCCCCTTTCAAGAGTTATTGCTCTTTGAAATTTTTTTGATAAAATCTTGCCAGCAAAATATCTCAGAAACTATATAAGAGCTAGAGTCTTGAAAGTTGGTGAATAGATTGGTGGTGATGAGTACATGAACTTTTGCTTAAATTCCGAAAAACACTTCATGAGTTATGGCCTTTTGTCACTTTGGGTATTTGTACCTTGTACCTCTTTATGCTTTGTGATGCATAGCATAACTTTAGAACCGTGTATGCTAGGGTTTTGAAGTTACATACATGGATTCCTCATGGAAAATTAGGTGACACATATTTTTTTCTCATCCAGATTGTGCCCCTTTCAAGAGTTATTGCCCTTTGATTTTTTTCTAATTATTTCCCCTTTTTACTTTTGATTACCGCCGAAAACAGGAAAATTTTCAAATGAAAAATTGTGGTATTTTTCTTATTTCTGCTCAAAATATAGAAAAATAAGATATACCCCTGTAAACCCCAGTTTTCTATAAGGGGGTCAAAATTTATATAGGCATGTTTTCGTGATAATCATGTCAACATCGATACAATGTGCTAATATAGTGTCGATGTCGGCCCGCCATTGGCTACCCGGCCATGTCTTACATATGTCTATATGCTTTTATGGCATATAGAGATTTCTCAGTGAAAGTCATTGTTACAAACAGTGTAATTTCACTGTTTGTGAATTCGATGTGTCATTGAAAAATAATATTTATCCTTTGCTTGTAGCTAAACAGTATTGTGCGTCAGAAATTACGTCACGCACGTTTTTGCACGACATTCACACGTCACATTTATCTCCTACGCAATGTAAATAATGCACGCGACGTCGAGCGAGCTTAGCATCTGCAGACATTTTTGTTTGCTAATTTCAAGTGAACCAATCGTTAAAGTAACATTCCAAGCTGTTTTATTATCCCCAGTTAACACGCTGAACACCTCTAAATTGACACGAAATCGCGATGGAAAATGTTTCTTCTCTTCGATGACTGCAGACGTTTTAGAATTGCATTAATGAATGCAGTTTAAAGCATAAAAGAAACTGAAAATTTGACTTTTTTTTAGTGTAAGATTTATTTTTTATTTCACTCATGAACCCACCAAAAGTTCTATTTTCACTCGCGCCTTAGCCACTCGTGAAAATATTTCTTTTGGTGTTCATTCGGTGAAAACACCGAACAAATGAAATATCCTCTACATTATCAGTGACCATTACGAAGCACGCCTATACAAATACATTGTAAACCGCAGAAAAAAACATTTTAAGATGAAAAACTTCGATATTTTTCTTATTTCTGCTCGAAATATAGATTGTCGATACTAGGTAGAACTGCCTCATCGAGGCGGTTCTAACGAGTACCCAAAACTATATTTTGTAGCAGAAATAAGAAAAATAAGGTTTACCCCTGTAAACCCAAGTTTTACTGTATAAAAGTGGGGTTCAAGGGGGTCAGAATTATATACCTTACCATTGATCGGTGGGTGCTCGTTAGAATCGACATACGGAGGAAGTTCTACTGTGTATCCACTGCCTGCATGTATAATTGTACGATTTGAAAATTACCTCACCCGATGTGTGTGTGTGTGTGTGTGTGTGTGTGTGTGTGTGTGTGTGTGTCGTTTTGAAGGAAGGAGAAGTCATACAGCTGACAATCCGTTGATGTCGTTCGTCAACTGACAATCCCTTTCGGAATGTTTCATTAACAAACCAGCCCACGTTTTTGGACTAGTATATACTGTGTGGGTGAGCAGTTATGCAAGTCAAACAAGTATTGGCCTTTACAAAAACGTTTGAGTCTACGCATAGCACACATTAATTTATTTGTGTAGTCATAGGAGTGGAAAGAAATGACAATGTTCCCATGTCTATGTTGTGGAAGTATGCCAGTAAATATATTAAATTTATCATATGACGTCGCGTCTGAGAGTGTAATAACGCCATGTAATATTTTCGATAATCCACTAGTGGATTAAATATGCAAATTAGCCAGATAAGTCCCGTAACGTTACATGTACGACGTCCTTAACGACGTCGCGTTTACTAGCGGCAGAATATTGACATTTTTGTAAACAATCGTGAATAAAATGCGCTTTAAATGTCATATGATAAATAGAATCTTGCATTCGTGCTCATGTATTATTGAATTTATTAAACTCGTTGAGGAAAAGGGATAAAATGCTCGGCAAAGCCTCTCATTTTATCCCTTTTCCTCAACTCGTTTAATGATTTCAATAATACATGAACACTCATGTAAGATCCCCTATGTATAACAACCAAAGATTTAAATTAAAGATTTCCAAATCTCACTCCAGTTTTAAGCAAAACTACCAATTTTCTACTTTCAATGGCAGGACTCGTGCTAACGTAAAATCAATAGAACAGGTACATCTACATTTCATTTCGTTGGATAAAATCGTCATCCCAGTTAGCCATTTTTTTTTTTTATTTTTTTTTTTTTAAGTGAAAATTTTAAGTGACAAGTGAACACTAAGAAAAAGTAGATGTACTTTATTATGGGTGCAAAGTCAGCATCAAGTAAACCCAGAATATATACTTAGGGAAAGAGGTTTAACAATTTTTTTCGGCCCACTTTTGTTTTCAAACTAGGAGGTGCTAACTTAATAAAATATGTCTTATATGCCAGTCCTGATACTAAACTCACTAATTCTGTATTTTTTTTTTTCACGCTTTTCTCACTGCTACGGACGTTTGGTGTAATTCTACTCAATTCACGCCGTGCACATGCAGTCAATAACAATGATACTCAATTCACTTTTGTGGACCATGCCCATAAACAAATATACCGTCGAAAAATCATACAAGTTCTAAGATGGGGCACCGTCCTGGACTGACGTTAGACCAATGTAAATAGGCTATTGGAATGCTTACTGGTGGCATGAAAGTTAAGGAGATTGCAGTACATTTTCGTGTTAGTGAAAGTGCCATGTCAAGACTCGGGTCAAAGTTCCGTCAAACTGGCACTGCCAAAGACAGACCACGCTCTGGTAGACCGCGTATAACAACACGACGTGAGGACAATTATATCGTGACGTCATCTCGACGTAATCGGTCTCTCAGCAGTACCAGAATCGCCGGCATGGTTCGGAATGCAACTTGAACGTCGAATTTGCGGTAGGACTGTGAGGAATAGTCAAAGAGCTGCACGGTTACGTGGACGTCGACCGTACGTAGGAGTTCCACTGACGCGGGACCACAGACTGGCTAGACTCAATTGGCCAAGGGCACATCGTCGGTGGACAAGACGGTAGTGGAACCAAGTTGTGTTCACGGATGAATCCCGTTTCAATTTGAAGTTTGCTGACGGAAGAGTACGTGTTGGAGAAAGGATGGACCCTGCTAACGTCATTCAGCATGACCGGTTTGGAGGCGGCAGCGTTATGGTTTGGGGCGGAATTTCGCATCGGGCTAAAATAGACTTAGTTACTGTTCAGGGAAACTTGAATGCCGTCCGATACTGTGGTGAAATTGTTCGGCTTGTGTTACTGCCTTTCTTACGTTAAGGACATGCCACGATTTTTCAGCAGGATCACGCCCGCCCGAATGCTGCATGTCATACAACGGACTTCCTGCAGGCAAATAATGTGAATGTGTTTGACTGGCCAGCAAGATCACCGTATCTTTTGCCTATTGAGCACGTCTGGGACCATCTGGGAAGACGTATCAGAACGAGAAATGACGTCAACAACGGAGGAGGTCTTCAACGTGTTCTTAATGAGGAATGGAATCGCATACCCATGGATGTGGTTCTGTGGCGATTTATTTATGTTGTTGTTTGTTACTTACTGTGTGTATCACTTGTGACTTTTAATTTTGGATGGCCATATGGCCATTTTGTGGGAAAGTAACTGTCCTTATGGCCTTCCTTTGTTTAGGTTTCCATTATGGTCTGGTCGCTTAATGTTTGTATTTCTTTCCCTTTGGTGTCTTTTATGGGTGGAGTAAGTTAATTGTATCAATTCCTGATCTTTGTTTTACTTCTACTTATTTTGAGTATGAGAGGACGGTGTAGGGCTGTTGTGGACTCAGATGGTGGGCAAACCGGATACTGATAATTGGTGTGAGTTTTTGTGTGACACCCCGACGTTGAATGACACTATGCAGCGGGTGTATCTTGTGTTTTTTTTTTTTTCAAATCCAATTTGAAATTTTGCATAGCCAATACATTAAATATTGATGTGTAAAATGTGGTTCTTTTTTAGATGCAGACAAGAGCGAAATTAGCGGCTTTTTATATAAAAAAAAAAGGCTAAACTTATTTCCCTTAGTATTTTGCAGGCATAAGAGCACGCATACTTCTTCGAGTCTAACTGTTGGTTTTCTTTTGCTCCAGCATTTCAGTGGTTTCTTGCTGTCGAGTCCTCACCGTTGTCTCAGCTCTGTGGTTCTTTGATTTCTGTGTTCACGGAGATGTTGCACTGATGAGTTAGGAGGCCTTCATGCGGACTGAACAAATTATTTGTCTAAATCGCGACGGAAGTAAGGGCGAGGATTGTGGCCACGTAAAATCGATTTAAGCCCCCCAGTGGAAATCTTCCACTGACCGTTCCAAGGCGGCTCTTCTGTGGCGATTTATTTATGTTGTTGTTTGTTACTTACTGTGTGTATCACTTGTGTCTTTTAATTTTGGATGGCCATATGGCCATTTTGTGGGAAAGTAACTGTCCATATGACCTTCCTTTGTTTAGGTTTCCATTATGGTCTGGTCGCTTAATGTTTGTATTTCTTTCCCTTTGGTGTCTTTTATGGATGGAGTAAGTTAATTGTATCAATTCCTGATCTTTGTTTTACTTCTATTCTGATAAACTTTTTAATCAAAATATTAATAAGAACTCTCTGATAAGCGCGATAATAGTGTGAACTTTACTAGAGAAGAATAAAGTATATAACAGAGTGATACTCAACAGCGAGACAAATAACAATTATGACCAGTCAATAGAAAACATTCAACCAGTCTGACCTTTTCTTAAGTGCTTCCGGAGCAAAAGTCAACCTAAGGCAGTCTACTCCCACATGCGTTAACAACAAAGTATGTAAGATTTTACCAAACAAAAACCGGTACCCTAAATTTGACAGAAATCGGTAAACGAACACCCAAAATTATTTCTTGTACCAAGACAACAAATAAAAATATAGACTAAAAGTACAAATATAATCGCCATTTATTTTGCATAAAAAAAAAAAAAAAAACATGCAAGCTTGGAAGTGTAACATTGGGCCTACTAGACAATGAGACAATGGTTTAAAGGTAAAGGTTTCTTTTGTTGTTGTTGTTTTGCAAGTGTCGCTCACTGAAAGTCTGCTATTTTCCCAGCGTTATGGTCGCCACTGAAAGTTGCGGCAATGAAAATTGATGAAACAACGCAGCGAATCAAATGGAGTGAGTCATCACATGAGGTCTTGGTTTTCCGTATGCGACCTACCCAACCGGTCTACAGTTTGAGTGGTTAACCTACAACGATCAGATAGCATTTACATCGGCCCTTGCCCATCGGAGCTTGAAGAAATAGATGAGCTGCATTATGCTTCTACGCATACCTGAAACCGACCGCACACGAATACTGGTAAACCTCTTAGAGGATCTTAGCCTGCCCAGGCAAAGCGGTGCGAGTCGGACCGTCCATGCTTATAAACCCTATTGGCTTAATTGGGCGACAGGGCTTGAGATGTCATTTCATCTCAATGTCGGGTAAAAGTCCCTCAAAAATTAGAAGCAACGTCTACAAAATGACCTTTACAGTCTTGACCGGGACGTTAAACCTCAAATCAAACACAGAATCAAACAAAATAGCATTTACATACACTAAGTTTTTTTTACTATTTTTCATACAAAATAAGGTCTGACATTACACGTGGATCGGATTTAGTTTTAAATGTCAAAGCCTTTTATTCTTAAAAAAAAAAAAAAAAAAAAAAAAGAAAAAATATAAATTGTCATTTGCTCTAGAATCGTCACGAAAACATGTCTATATTTTGACCCCCTTAAATCCCAGTTCTATGTGGTAAAACTGGGGTTAACATGGGTGTACATTATTTTTCTTATTTCTGCTCAAAGACATACATTGTGGGTCCTCATTAGAACCGCCTCGCAGATCCCACAATTTATGTTTTAAGCAGAACTATGAAAAATATCAGAATATTTTATCTGAAATTTTTCATTTTTAGTGAAAAAAAATCAATATATTTTAATAGGCGTGTTTCCGTAATGTTAGGGTTAATCTGAACATTTATAGTACATTTTCTTTCTCACGCCGTGTTTTATCCTAAGAAAATGGCTGTTGCACGTGTCGATTACTGGCCATTCCATAAGATAACTTCTCCATGGAATGTCTGCTGTTTTGTGCAGAGTTCCATTCGCCAGCGATAGTTGCGGCAATGAAATTCGATGATACAACGCTGCGCATCATTGGTACATATCCGTGACTGCATGGAGCGGGGGCCGGAGTGGGTGGTTGGACCACCTTGACATTCGAAATTTGGAAACATAGATTTTTCAGATCTTCGTCACACTTTCGAACTCGATGTCGAGCGCGACGTCGACGGAAGTCGCCGTTTGAAAAGTCTTCCATATTAGCAGGATGTATGGACCAGTAGTTACCCTTCCCATTTTCACTGCGTCCATTTTTGACGAAGCACCCGTTTAAAGAAAGGTTATGCCTGACGCTGTTTCTCCAACTCTTATCTTCCATTTGAAAGTACGGGTAGTGTTTCGATATCCACTGGTAGATCTCAGACAGAAGCAGTTTCTTGCCCGGAGCTGATTGTATTGCCATAGAAATCAAAGCAATGTATGACAGCCCTGGTTTGGTATCCCTTTTGTGTCTTTTATCGACTTCTGCACCCTCAGAAACAGTGTTTACAGACGCTGTGTTTTCCATCCGTGGCCAGTCCATCATGCAAATGACAACTTTGTAGGGCTCTTAATCTGTTTAAAAATAAAGGGGAAACCATAAATTAAAAAAACCTTACACTAGCGTTCATTTTATATGAAATTTATGAAACGAGCCTCAGGTGAGTTGTAGAGGATCTTACATGAGTGTTCGTGTATTATAAGAATCTTATATGGGTGTGAGGGGTGGATTGAAAAATCCGTCCCGAGGGACACTGTCCGGCATCACGAGGCTTGCCGAGTGATGCCGGACAGTGATCCCGAGGGACGGATTTTTCTATCCACCCCTCACACCCATATTGGATTCTTTTTCTTGCATACCTTCCATTTCTATTGCGAATTTTTAATGCTGCTGTCACTTCGGTTACCGACGTCCGCCATTTTGTGATGACGCAACAGGAATGTTTAGTGACGTCACGCATGACGCCGCCGCGCATGAGGTTGTAATCAACCAGTGCATTTATCAAACACGCGATTATATTCGATTTGGGGTCGGAACACCAGGGTCAGAACATAAATTTCTATCCCAGGGTTAAATCACGGATTTCCTTGTCTGGTGTGCAAGAATAATATTTACATTTCCAGTGTAAAATCTATTGTAAACCTATAGAAAACAATGTAGTTCATACTTCCATGAACGCATCGAGTCAAATGATTTTCAGTGACGTCAGTCTTAACCATGGTTCTCTACGGGCGTTGGTGACGTCAACGCTGTTCCGCTCGTTGTTGAAAAACAGCGTGTAAATGTTTTTCTGCTTTAAAAGACTGCCCTATAAGCATTTTGTTGCCCAGTTTTGAGGGGCGAAGAAAGTAAATGTAAAAAATAAACTTAATTTTTCTGTTTTTCGTGAAAGTATGAACGACAGCGGGTCGCTAGCAAAGTTTACATGAACCCGCGTTTATACTTTCACGGACAGCAGAAAAATAAAATTCATTTCTTAATTGAATTTATTAAACGGGTTGAGGAAAAGGGATAAAATGCGAGGCTTTGCCGAGCATTTTTTCCTTTTTCCTCAACGAGTTTAACAAATTCAATAATACATGATCACGACTGCAGCGATAAATATACTCTTTTTTTTTTTCTTTGTTGTTACCGTCCAAGTAGACAGTCATGGTTATGTCGTGAAGGTCAAATAACCTAGCCACCATTCATTGGTCAGGCGCCGGCCTCGGTAGCTCAGTCGGATGTGCGTCTGACTGGTGATCAGGAGGTCGCGGGTTCGATACCTCTCGGGTGGGCAACATTCTTTTGTGGAGATTGATCATGAAATCTTTTCTATATTTGGTCATTCTCTCCCTTCCGATGATTCAAGAAGGACAGTTGTCAGTTTCTGGCGAAAGAATATACACTGTACTGGTTAACCGCTTACGTATAAGCCTGCCCAGGAAAAGTGTGGATAGGTAAATTGACCGGCTCATAATGAACTAAAATAGTGTTGACTGGACCGTTAAACTCCAACACAAACAAACAAACATTGGAGAGGCACAAACAACTTGAATCAGAGAACGATCTCAGAAAATATTTCATGATCAGTCCCCGCGAAAGAATTTTTCTCCTACCCCAAGGATCGAACCCGCGAATTCCTGATTACCAGCCAGGCTCACATCTGAAGCAGCTGCTATAGAAAGTGTTATGATGAATAGGATGATTTTTAGTCATAATCATGATTGAAAAGTGGTGTTTTTTATTTCTGGATCTGAATGTATCATCTCTTTGAACAAAAACTGTTCATTGTACTCTTGTACGGTGTATTGGACGGACTGGGTAATAAAACAGTTTTTTTTTTTTTTTTTTCATGCAGCTTGGCATATAGTCAAAACTATTACCTTTCGGTACTGTGGACGACCTGATGCACTATTGCCCGAGGCCGGAGCCTCCGGCCCCAGGCAATAGTGCATCAGGTCGTCCACAGTACCTCGGGGCAATAGCTTTGACTATACACCAAACTGCCATGAAATAACTGTATGCAGTTGGCCATAAACTCTCTGTATGTTGGGTATCAATTTAGCATACATTTTATTTATTTATTTATTTTTATTTTATTTTTTTTTTTTTTTTGTTGTCTTATTTTTTTCCGGAAAACAGATTTGACAGTTCATGCAAATTGTTTCCCGTTGAAAAGCAAATTGTTTCCCATTGAGACAACATACACGAGATGTCAAATCCTGTCTTCTGAGAAAAATAAAAAAACAACAACAAAACAACAACAACAACAGCAACAACAACAAAAAAGACCGTCTTCTGCTGAATTAGTCCACACAGCGGTAAAGGTTAAAATAAATACTTCCAAAAATATTTCATCGAGGGTGTTGAAAATTCCGATGTTTTTAACACACGAGTTGAAATAGTTTTGGCATGTATAAAAATAGTATCGATTTTTTTTTTTTTTTTTTTTTTTTATAATTCTTGTTTTTACTTTATAAGTGACTTTGGTGATGTACTGTAAGACAACTGTTCGTAATATGTTTTGCACTCGTGTTTTAACACACTCGATGAAATAGGAAATAAAAAAGTACTTTTTTTTTTTTTTTGGTGGGGTGGTGGGGGGGGGGGGTGTTTTTTTTTGTGTTTTTTTTTTCGACCTTTAAAAAAGCGATGCCCGGGCTGGGGGCGTCGGGCGTCGTCTGAGGTTTACCTTTTGGTTAACCTTTTTTCTGAAAGTGATATATTAACTTTATTCTTTAGTGGATTGCTTTCATATTAGGACTGTTGCTTCATTGGAGGCACCCCCTTTTATATACAATCCGGATGAAGCCCCGCGCCTGCCCGGGGGTAGAAATATGGCGGCTGCCTTCGGGAGTGTGGCAGAGTGGTAAGACCCCACCGAAAACAGTCCCATTGCCGAGACCACCCGGTGCCTCGAAATAGGTGGCTGCCTTCAGGTTCTGTGGCAGTTGGGTAAAAGCCTCCAACATACAGAACAATCGTCCGTTCGACCGGTATTATTTTGTAATTCAATTTATTCAAATGCATCTTACCAAATTTTTTTACAATTCACTACGCGAGATCTATCCTTTTAAACCTTTCCTATCTCATGTTACTACCACGCTGCATTTGTACGTGTATCATCACTGCTGGTGGGTCGCGCACCGCAAAGAAGAAAATCTCATCTGTATATGTTTGTTCTGTGTATGTGTCACTTTTTCATGCTCCTTCACCCTGCACATCAATGAAAGATGCATTTTAAATACGTTATTAGATAAGTAACTTGTCGTTTCATGTTACCTCAAACTTATTTCATGTTATTCCAAAGTTAACAGAATCAGATACTTATCACTAAATTCTGAAGTGTACGTTATCATCTAACACAGCTTTATTCTTTATTAGTTTATAAAATAATTTGTTCTCTCTGAAACTTATCACCTCAATAATTTCATACCATAATCGTGGATCTCATATTTAGCAAAGGATCTCCTGTTTTCAGAGCCAAGCTTTTATTTAAGCAAACGTTTTCGGCCTCCCTTGTCTGTAGGGAATAAAATATACAGATCACTTTCCTTCTGTAGTGAATGGGGATGAAATTCCTTGTTGAAACAGGAGCCACTTGTTTGCCGTGAGTGGCGTCTCGTATGCTGGAAGAAGGGATCCTGATGATTGAGAAAAGCCCAGGGATCTCCAGCTTTTCAACACATCATTTTGGCCCATATTTCAGATAGAAGAGGGGTTTGGGCTAGATCCGGCCTGAATCAATCGGCTCAGTCGTGCCAAGCTCTAGAATCGCACAGCTTGTCCTTATCTTCCTTCTTTCTTTTTTACGTATCTTTATGGTACAAACCGGGTGTAATTTTGTCTTATTCCTCTATCTTTGAGTGTTATTTGATGGGCGGCGGCTGATGGATCAATCGGTGGGCTTGTACTGGGGAATTTCAGCAGAAGCTTTTGTGAGGGAGAGAATACGGGTGGGGATGGGTCCCAACTGTTCCTCATTTTTCCATTGAAATCTGGGTGCATAGTTGGGAGTCATAAAACAGAAGTGGAGCGGAAGGACTCTGGTCCTGTCATCGAGTATAATAGCAATGTAGCCTTGGCGTTGGAAATAGGAGATCCATTTCCATTAAACGTCCCCTTGTAGGGCTCCAAGGAGGGTGGGGCGCATAGCTATCGAAACATAAATTTTAACCATGGGATCCAACAATAGAAAAAGAGCTTTCTTAGACTTATCTGATGATGACCCGGAACCGACAACATTCACTTTTAAAGCAAATGAAAATTTTGCAAGATTTTTAGTGGTTTCGAGCAACGAAGAAAAGGCCGTAACTACACTCTCACCTTTTGTCATTGAAAAACAAATTGAAGCTTTAATTGGAACACCAAAAAATGTTAAAAAATTGAAAAACGGAACTCTCCTTATTGAAACTAATCGAAAATCCCAAACAGAAAACCTCCTCAAAAT
The DNA here is from genome assembly GCA_963580285.1 of Lucinisca nassula. Lineage (NCBI taxonomy): Eukaryota > Metazoa > Mollusca > Bivalvia > Lucinida > Lucinidae > Lucinisca > Lucinisca nassula. The sequence goes on along the minus strand of OY757018.1, from coordinate 108,540,059 downwards.
CAACAAATTTTTCAACCTTAACGTCTCTGTCACGGAGCACAAAACATTAAACTCATGTAAAGGAATACTCCGTGACAGAATGCTTAAACAAGAATCTGAAGCCAGCATTGTCGACTATTTGAAAGAGCAAGGAGTTACGGCCTGCAAACGATTTAAAATTAAAAAAGACGGAAATCTAATAGACACCAACACTTTACTGCTAACTTTCAACACAACTACGTTGCCGAAATCTCTAAAAATCTTCTACAGAATAATACCGGTCGAAATCTACGTGCCCAATCCTCTGCGATGTTTTAATTGTCAGAGGTTTGGGCATCATGAAAATGATTGTACTGTCCCTGATGGATCTGTGTGTGAGAAGTGTGGTGGTACTGATCACCACACTGTCAACTGCAAGAATTCTCCAAAGTGTGTGAACTGCGGAAAAATCATCTATCCAAATCAAACGTCTGTGAAGTTTGGAAAACGGAAAAAGAAATTATGAAAATCAAAGTCACTCAAAACGTCACATATTTGGAAGCTAAGAAAATTCATCAAAATAAACCAGAAACCATATTCGCCAAAGTTGTTCAATCACTTACCAGCAAACCTGAAACCAAAGAAACATCAATACAATTCAACGAAAAAGATTTTGAAATTAAACCCCATTCTAAAGTTATTACCTCTTCTGTAAAACCCAAAACCACATCGTCACAACCTACATCTTCACAACCTACTACATCGTCACAACCTACTACATCTACTCATCATTCAAGAACAGAATCTAGACAAACTTCACAGACCAGTTCACAACCCAAACATTCTAGCAGATCTCACTCCCGATCCACGTCGGGGACAGCAGATCAAAAAGAAAAAAACGGCAAAGAAAAGCATAAAGGATCAAACCCAAACAGTAAAGGGGCGTCTGCTGATCCAGTAAAACTGGCTAATCAGTACGGCGCCCTTGAGGACATGGAGTTGGACAATGATCCCTCCACGTTCTTAAAGCCTAATAATAAAAGATAAAGGATTAAATTCCTTGTTTTAATCTTCTCTCCATTCAACCATGGATAAGAAGTCAATAATTCAATGGAATTGTCGAGGACTGAAAGCCAATTTTAACGAACTTTTAATTTTAACTACACTTTTTTCTCCTAATGTCATTTGTCTCCAAGAAACTTTTTTGAAAACTACAGATTATATTAATTTCAAAGGTTACAGTATGTACAATCATATCACAACGGATAATCAGAAGGCATCAGGAGGTACATCAATCCTGGTAAAATCTGACGTTCCTCATAGGAAAATAGATGTAAACACTAATTTACAAGCTGTTGCTGTAAACGTCACTTTATCCAAATCCATAACGATTTGTTCTGTCTACCTTCCACCACACTATAATTTTTCTAAACAAGAATTAGAAAATTTAACAAATCAATTACCTAGTCCTTATATATTATTAGGAGATTTTAATAGTCACAGCAAATTATGGGGTTGCTCGGATACAAATGACAAAGGAGAAATCATAGAAAATTTTATTGCTGAAAATGATTTATGTTTATTTAACGATAAACAACCAACATATCTTCATTCTCCCACAAGAAATTATTTTGCTTTAGATCTTTCAATTTGCTCTCCAAATATTTATCTAGATTTCGATTGGTCTGTTGTGGACGATCTCCATGGGAGCGATCATTTTCCGATAGTAATTGAAGAAATTGCATCGACCCATGAGGATCGTCACCCCAGATGGAATTTGAGTAAAGCAAATTGGGAAAATTTTAATCAATTATGTAATGAAAAACTCGACCCTGAACTTTTTAAAACTGCAAATGATATACAAGATTTTACTGATGAATTGATTGATATTGCTGAAAAATGTATTCCTAAATCCTCGACTTTTTCAAAAAGAAACAAACCTTGGTTTAATGACGAAGTTAAAACTTCAATCAATAAAAGAAAATCTGCATTACGAAAATTCAATAAACAACCAACAAAAGAAAATCTTATCCATGCCAAACATATGCGAGCTAAAGCTCGCAAAACAATAAAATCGGCCAAAAAAGCATCTTGGCAGCAATACGTCTCCAAACTGAATACCAGAACACCAACTAAGAAAATATGGGACATGATTAGAAAAATTAGTGGCAAAAACAAATCAAATAAACATGTCCATATCAAATCGAACGGAAATATATGTTCAACGGCTAAAGACATTTCCAATGCCTTGGGGGAAAATTTTCAGAAAAACTCCTCTAGCTTAAATTATTCAAAAAATTTCCAAAATATTAAACAAGAACAAGAGAAAAAGAATTTAAATTTTTCATCATTAAATCACGAAAAATATAATTTACCTTTCACTACTAAAGAATTATTGGATGCTCTCCATAAATCTCATGATACTGCTGTTGGTCCTGATGACATACACTATCAAATTTTAAAACATTTACCCAACAAGGCATTGGAAACATTATTAAACATTTTGAATGATATTTGGATCACTGGAAAGTTCCCCGAAAACTGGAGAAAAGCTACCATTATTCCTATTCCGAAACCTAATAAAGATCATACTGAAGCCACTAATTACAGACCTATTGCTTTGACAAGTTGCTTATGTAAAACAATGGAGAGAATGATTAATGATAGGCTGGTTTGGTTCTTAGAATCAAACCAGCTTATCACTAAATTTCAAGCTGGTTTAAGAATAAACAGCTCTACTAACGATCATTTGATTCGCTTAGAATCATTTATACGTGATGCCTTTATTAAAAAAGAACATGTCGTAGCTGTATTCTTTGACCTAGAAAAGGCCTACGATACCACTTGGAAGTATGGCATCATGAAAGATTTACACACATTGGGCCTTAAAGGCCGATTACCACTTTTTGTTCAAAATTTCTTATCCGATCGAACATTTAATGTTCGCTTAGGAAATACATTATCGGACACATTTGATCAAGAACAAGGTGTACCACAAGGTAGTATTTTATCACCAACCTTGTTCAGCATAAAAATTAATAATATAGTTAAATGTGTAAAAGACCCAGATTGTTCGCTTTTTGTAGACGATTTTGGAATCTTTTATCGATCCAAAAATATGGAAACCATTGAATTTAAACTGCAAAGGTGTTTAAATAATATAGAAACTTGGGCAACAGAAAATGGTTTTAAATTTTCTAAAACAAAAACTCAGTGTGTTCATTTCTGCCAAATACGAAAATTACATTTAGATCCTGTACTGACTATATACGGCAGTCCAATTCCAGTCGTCACTGAGGCGAAGTTTTTGGGTCTTTTATTCGATAACAAATTGTCTTTTATTTCTCATATCAAAGCTTTGAAAGCTAAATGTTTAAAAGCTCTTGATATTTTAAAAGTCCTGTCCAGTTCCGACTGGGGAGGAGATCGCACTGTTCTTTTAAATCTGTATAGATCGTTAATTCGTTCCAAATTGGACTATGGTTCCATAGTCTATGGTTCTGCTAGGAAATCTTATTTAAAATCTTTGGATACTATACATCATCAAGGTTTACGTTTAGCACTAGGCGCCTTTCGCACTTCACCCGTTGATAGTCTCTATGCTGAATCTAATGAACCATCACTTTATATTAGAAGAGAGAAATTGTCTCTTCAATATGCTACTAAATTAGCTGCAAATCCACGCAATTCAGCATATGAATGTGTTTTTAACCCTAAGTATGAACGATTTTATAACAACAAACCATCGGCGATTAAACCTCTTGGCCTAAGAATTCAATCATTACTCGAAGAGGCAAATATTAATATTAAAAATATTCAATCTTTTTCATTATCATCCAAAGAGCCATGGACGTTAAACCCTCCAAAGATTATTTTAACCTTACTTTAAAATAAGAAATCCGAAGTGGAATCGCATATTGTTAAGAACGAATTTTTAGAAATCAAGTCCAATTTTAAACATCATATATCCATTTACACTGACGGTTCGAAACAAGATGAGAAAGTTGCTTGTTCTGTCATTAGTCCGAATTTCACTGACAGCATTAGATTACCCGATAATAGCTCTATTTTTACCGCTGAAGCGAAAGCAATTGATATTGCACTCTATCACATTCGAGATCAATCTGAAAGACATTTTATCATTTATTCCGATTCTCTTTCTGTATTAAAAGCTCTCAAAGACCAACAGCACAGAAACCCCTTGATCCAACAAATTCTTAGAAAATATCATTATCTTTCCGTCTCGAAGGAGATCATATTCTGCTGGCTTCCGAGTCACGTGAATATCCGCGGAAATGAGCTAGCTGATTTATCGTTAACAGTTACAAATTTAAAAATCCCTTACTCTGATTTAAAATCGAACATTAACAAATATATAAAAAATAAATGTCAATCAATTTGGGAAAAAGAAACTAATAATAAATTAAACCAAATACAACCGAATTTTCATACCAAATGCACTTTTTCGAATTATAATAGGAAAGATCAGACTAAAATCACAAGATGCCGTATTGGACACACACGACTCACTCATTCCTACATTTTAAAAAACGAACAAGCACCTTTCTGTATATCTTGTAACGAACCGTTCACAGTTAAACACTTTCTCATCTCATGTATTGAATTTGACCATATACGTTCTAAATATTTTAACATTACTACGATGAAAGATCTTTTTAATAATGTTCCTTTGTACCAATTAATCAATTTTCTTAAAGAAATCGGTCTTTTTAACAAACTGTAGTTATTAAAATTTTAATTGTTTAATCTTGTAAAATTTTATATATAATATATAACTGTTTTAGACGCTATATGCCCTGTTAGGGTTGAGCGTCTTAAAATAAAACATCCATCCATCCATCAATCCGGATGACCCACGCTCATCGGGGCTTGAAGAAATAGATGGGCTGCAAGATGCTTCCACGCAGAGCTGAAACCGACCGCACACGAGTACTGGTAAACACTGGTAAAGAATTAGAAGTTCTAAACCTGCCCAGGCAAAACGGTGCAAGTTGGCCCGCCCATGCTTATAAACCGTATTAGTTTCACTGGGCGACTGCAGGGCTTGGGATGTCATTTCATCTCAGTGTCGGGTCAAAGTCCCACAAAATTGGAAGCAACGTCTCCAAAATGACCTATACAGTGGTGACGGGGATGTTAAACCTCAAACAAACAAACAAACAATACAAAGGACTACCGCACTAAGGAGAGCGCCCGCCCATCGGGGCTTGAAGAATATATGGGCTGCACGATACTTCCACGCAGAGCTAAATCCGACCCGCACACGATTACTGGTAAACCGCTAAGACGATCTAAGGCAACGCGGTGTGAGTCGGACCGTTCATGCCTATAAACTCTATTGGTTTCATTGGGCGACAGGGCTTGAGATGTCAATTCATCTCAACGCCGGGTAAAAGTCCCACCAAATTGGAAGCAACGCCTAAAAATGCCCTATACAGTGGTGACGGGGATGTTAAACCTCAAATCAAACGAACAAACAATCCATTGGACGAAGGCACTGAGGAGCAAAGTTTTGGTGCAAATTGCCATTTTTCAAACTTAAGTTTATTTCAGGTGTTACTTCTGGATATTTTTTTTTTCAAGTGCGGTGGATTATGTATGTATGTATGTATGTATGTATGTATGTATGTATGTATGTATGTATGAATGTATGTATGTATGTATGTATGTATGTATGTATGTATGTATGTATGTATGTATGTATGTATGTATGTATGTATGTATGTATGTATGTATGTATGTATGTATGTATGTATGTATGTATGTATGTATGTATGTATGTATGTATGTATGGTATGTATGTATGTATGTATGTATGTATGTATGTATGTATGTATGTATGTATGTATGTATGTATGTATGTATGTATGTATGTATGTATGTATGTATGTATGTATGTATGTATGTATGTATGTATGTATGTATGTATGTATGTATGTATGTATGTATGTATGTATGTATGTATGTATGTATGTATGTATGTATGTATGTATGTATGTATGTATGTATGTATGTATGTATGTATGTATGTATGTATGTATGTATGTATGTATGTATGTATGTATGTATGTATGTATGTATGTATGTATGTATGTATGTATGTATGTATGTATGTATGTATGTATGTATGTATGTATGTATGTATGTATGTATGTATGTATGTATGTATGTATGTATGTATGTATGTATGTATGTATGTATGTATGTATGTATGTATGTATGTATGTATGTATGTATGTATGTATGTATGTATGTATGTATGTATGTATGTATGTATGTATGTATGTATGTATGTATGTATGTATGTATGTATGTATGTATGTATGTATGTATGTATGTATGTATGTATGTATGTATGTATGTATGTATGTATGTATGTATGTATGTATGTATGTATGTATGTATGTATGTATGTATGTATGTATGTATGTATGTATGTATGTATGTATGTATGTATGTATGTATGTATGTATGTATGTATGTATGTATGTATGTATGTATGTATGTATGTATGTATGTATGTATGTATGTATGTATGTATGTATGTATGTATGTATGTATGTATGTATGTATGTATGTATGTATGTATGAACGGGCCTCCGTGGCCTAGTGGTTAAGAGCACTGACTCTTGACCATTAGGTCTCTCACCGCTGTGGTCAAGCCTCGCTCGGGTCACATGTGAGACGCCAAGTTCTGCAACGGAAGGTCAGGTGGTTTTTCTCCGGGTGCTCCGGTTTTCGCCCACCTCTGATTAACGATCGGCTCGATATGAGTGAAATAATCTTGAAAGGGCCGTAAAACCAAAAAAAAAATGTATGTATGTATGTACTTTTATCGCTTCAGTGCCTACATTTATTCATGGATTTTAATATAACTTCAGCTGGCTCAAATACCTTATATTCAGGACGAGTTTTATTATAGGAATGGGTTTCATTTTCGTGGATTTTATCAGTGTGTAATCTACGGCGAATGCTTCGCCGGAGTTTACACATCGATAAAATCCACGAAAATGATAATTTATTCCTTATTATTCCAACATTGTCATCGATCGAAATGTTAAAAATGCCACCAAAATGGCAAATTTTAGGACTTTTTTTCGAAAGCGCAAGACTGAACTTATGAACGGCCACTGCGGAATGATAATTCAATTAGAAGCTGTCATCTTTCAGAATTAGAATCAGAATTGTTACTGGTGACACGTCAAATGACTTCCATGATATGGGAAGTTAGTTCCTAGCTCTAACCAAAGAGGTAAACTTAGTTACACAGTCATCAGCTGTCGAAAGAATCGGGAAGGGCATTCCAATCTCTATTCTTGCATAAATATCTATGCGCACGGCTGTTTGAAGCCATTGTCAACCGAAAGTCGTGCTCAAACAGCAAAAACCATGTTCAAATCATGAAATTCGCGTGCTGTTTGGACATGGATTTTGATATCACAAGACTGGCCTTGCTTTGTTTACGTTACGTTGGGCGACGTAATGTTATAGCCATGAACGTAACGTTTTAGGGTTCTATGGTGACGTCAGATGGTTACTGCGTAACAACGTCATTGTAAACAACATTCTGAACTGGCCGCCATGTTGGTTCGCCGGTCGCATTTGAAGAGTTTATATGGAGCTTTGAGGCGTTTTTTTTTTTCAGTTTTTTTTTCTCCTATTACCGCTACTCGCTCACATCTGAGCATTACGAGCAGGATTTCCTGGGTGGTAACCAGTACTTTTTTAGGCAATGTGGATGAAGTGCCTTGCTCAAGGGCACAATACTTTGGTCAGCGTGAGGCTCGAACCCGCAACATCTTGGTCACAAATCAGATGCGCTACCACTGCACCAAAGCGCTAAATTTTCGTCAAAATTTGCTGTCGGAATCGTAAGTTATGCAAGAACAGCGATCATCCATGGTTATTTCATTATATTAACATTTGCTGGATCCCTCGAATCGCTCGAAATGTACATAATGATGGAGAATTGGAACTATTAAATAAATAAATAAAATGAAGGAAGAAAAGAAGGAAGGGATATAAATAACAATAAATAAATACATGTAAATAAATAAATAAATAAATATAGAGGATCTTACATGAATGGTCATGTATTATTGAATTTATTAAACGAGTTGAGGAAAAGGTATAAAATGCGAGGCTTTGCCGAGCATTTTATCCCTTTTCCTCAACGAGTTTAATAAATGCAATAATACATGAGCACGAATGCAAGATTCTATTTATCATATGACATTCAAAACGCATTTTATTCACGACTGTCTACAAAATTGTCAATATTCCGCCGTTAGTAAACGCGGCGTCGTTAAGGACGTCGTACATGTAACGTTACGGGACGTATCTAGCTAATTTGCATATTTAATCCACCAGTGGATTATCGAAAATATTACATCACACTGGTAAAGGCAAACGCGCAGGGTAAGGAACAAACACACCGGATAAGGAAATTTTTCCGCTCAGGATAAAAAAGAAAATGGCGGAATGGGTATCACATGTGCAGGTTTGTTGTTGTTCTAGATCTCGTGTTATGGTTACTTATCAATACGGCTGCTCACATTAGCTTCACGGAAGACACATATTATTTACAAATTTATCTTCGATGGTCCGAATTCGACAGTTACAGCCAGTCAAACGGAGAACCGGACACAGTGGAGCTACTCCACCGCGAAATCTCATTATTTTACATGAAACGCTCTTCTGGGAGGATGGCATGCACTTTTTTGTTGGTTGTAGACATGCACATGATAAATCGGACTGTTGCAAATACGATTTAAGGAAAATTTGAAATTAGAAGGCCCACAGTGAGAAATCCTAGTTCAATTTTCAATACAACGCCCACGGGCAAGGAAATGGGTACAACGCATATGATAAGACAAAATTTTCCGGCGAAAATGGTTCTTGTATGGTCGTAGCACTTGGAAATTTCCATCTCAGATTAGGTTTTCCGATATTAATAATTAGTCCTATATAGTTTAAAGCACCAATTGTGACCTTTAGGAAACGTTCAAAGTTATGTGCATTGTCTTGGCATGTGCATTGCTCTGGTTCATCCCCTATGAGGGGACAGATGGATTTGGTTCATAGCGATCATGAATTAGAGAAATGATATTTATGTCCATGCAGTATTTGTGGTAGAAACAGAACTTGGCGAAACCTTGCAATAGGTATGTCTCACGAATTTGGCGAAGTTATCTATCTTATTTTCAGCCAAAAGAACAAACATACAATTTTCTACCACAAATACTGCATTGACATAAATATCATTTCTCTAATTCATGATCGCGATATGAATATGACTGATATGTTGTCTTACATTTCGAGTTATTCCATCTAACTCCGTCTTTTGAGAACTATAACATGTAAGTATTTGATTTGTTTGTTTGTTGGTTTGTATTGGGATTTAACGACCCAGTCAACACTATTTAGGTCATTTTTGAGCCGGTCAGTTTATCCACACTTTGCCTGGACAAGCTTATACTTAAGCGGTTTACCAGTACAGTGGACATTCTTTCGCTATAGAAGCTGACAACTGCCCTTTTTGAATCAGTGGAAGGGATGATGATGATGATTTCGTGTTTAACGACGCGTCAACCCTCTTTGTGGGTCATAAGCTCAGTGGAAGGGAGAGAATGACCGTAGAAAAGATTTCATGATCAATCTCCACGAAAGAATGGTTGCCGACCCCGGCAGGTATCGAACCCGCGTCCTCCTGATCACCAGTCAGACGCGCATCCGACTGAGCTACCGAGGCAAAACAAGGAACAGCTTGTTGGACGTAATAATTCGTCAGTCATTAATGACAATGACCAATCTTAATCACATGCGAGAAATGTAACTAAGATAGCCGAAGCTGCAGACAGAGCAAGAGAGGTCAGAGGAGAAAGCTATATTGCTGTTTGTGATGCCTTCGCTCTGACTTTGCGCTGTGCAGCTTCGCTGATTCTTTTTGCCTCATATTCATTTGCACCCCTTCTGATGAGACCCCGCCACTTTGCTGTTCCATCGATTCGTTTGGAATGTTGAAGTCCTCAACTTATTTGCTTCAGCTTCTAATTACCAAAAATGAAAACAGCGACCAAGGTTTGAATGAGTTGGATCGAGTGGCTTGATGCAACGTGGCTCTCTTCGCCTAGCTCCGGGTTGGGTGACTTTGCGTCGATTGTTAATCGGTAACTTTGGGTAAATCGACCCAATGTAACTAAACCTACGATTCAGAAGCTTACCTGCGAATGTCCGCGTGATTATCACTGACCAATAAAGAAAAGGCTGGGTAATTTGCAGAGAAGATATGGGTAATTTAAGGTTCAGAGGAGGCAAATCCTGCAAAAGTATTTTGAGTTGACCCCCTTTTCAGTGGACAGAAAAGCGAAAAGGAGCCTTGAAAGTTGCCTTCCTTTGAAAAATGGCGGAAGGTTCTGCTAGCTGTTCCCATTCCCCTTAAAGTAAAGAACTTAATAATAAGGTATGGGCAATTTAAAGTAAAGAACTTGCTTCCTACCCTTATCATCAGGAAAACATGCCTATATAATTTTGACCTCCTTGAACCCCACTTTTATATAGTAAAACTGGCTTTTACAGGGGTAAACCTTATTTTTCTTATTTCTGCTCCAAAATACAAATTGTGGGTACTCGTTAGAACCGCCTCGACGAGGCGGTTCTAACGATTACCCACAATCTATATTTTGAGCTGAAATAAGGAAAATATCACAATATCCAAAAATTTTCATTTTTTCGGCGATAAGGGTTACACTGTATTTGTATAGGCGTGTTTTCGTAATGTTCTAATGCACTTGCGTATGTTTGTTTGACTTGAGGTTTCGTCTCCGTCAACACTATTTAAGTCATTTTGGAGACGTTGCTTCCAGTTTTGTGGAACTTAATTTCCTCGACATTGAGATAGCTCTGCCGCCCAATGAAAACAATTTAGGGTTTAAACAAATTCAGGGTTTATAATTTTGTTTTTGATTTGAGGTTTAACGTCTCCGGCAACGCTGAATATGGCATTTTGGAGACGTTGCTCCCAATTTTGTGAGACTTTTACCCGACATTGAGATGACATGACATCTCAAGCCCTGTGGCCCAATGAAAGGGGTTATAAGCATGGACGGTCGGACTAGCACCGCTTTGCCTGGGCAGGCTTAGATCCTCTAAGTGGTATACCAGTACTCGTGCGCGGTCGGTTTCAGCTCTGCGTGGAGGCATCATGCAGCCATCTATGTCTCCAAGCCCCGATGGGTGGGGGCCGATTAAGGTTTATACGCATAGAGGGTCCGACACGCACCACATTGCCTGATTAGAAGAGTATTTTTGTCTCCCATGTCAATAGGGGTCAAAATTAGCAAATTCTTTCCTTTAAGACTGGACCACCATTTCAGTGGAACAGCGAAAAGGAAGTCTCGAAAGGTGTCTTCCTTTGAAAAAAGGCGGAAGCTTCTGCTAGATGTTCCAATTCCCCTTAAAGTAAAGAACTTGCTAATAAGGTGTAAAGAACTTGCTTCCTCTTGAAGAAAGCAAGCCCTTATTCTAATGCACTTGCGTATGTTTGTTTGTTTGACTTGAGGTTTAACGTCTCCGTCAACACCATTTAGGTCATTTTGGGAACGTTGCTTCCAGTTTTGTGGGACTTAATTTACCCGACATTGAGATGAAATGGAATCTCAAGCCCTGCCGCCCAATGAAACCAATTTAGGGTTTATACGCATAGCGGGTCCGACACGCACCATAATTGCCTGGGCAGGCTTAGACCTAAGCGGTTTACCAGTACTCATGTGCAGTCGGTTTGGTTGGTTTTAGCTCTGCGTGGAAGCATAATGCAGCCCAATCTATTTCTTCAAGCCCAGACGGGCGGGAGCCGCACTTGCGTATGTAATACGACGTTGGACTATCTGCGACAGTTCTACGATATAATCATCCCCTAGCAATATAATCATCCCCTATGAGGGGATAGATGAATTTGGTTCATCGCGATCATGAATTAGAGAAATGATATTTATGTCCATGCAGTATTTGTGGTAGAAACAGAACTTGGCGAAACCATGCAATAGGTATGTCTCACGGATTTGGCGAAGTTATTTATCTTTTTTTCAGCCAAAAGAACAAACATACAATTTTCTACCACAAATACTGCATGGACATAAATATCATTTCTCTAATTCATGATCGCGATGAACCAAATTCATCTATCCCCTCACAGGGGATGATTATATTGCTAGAACCAGAGCAATGCACATGCCAAGACAATGCACATAACTTTGAACGTTTCCTAAAGGTCACAATTGGTGCTTTAAACTATGTAGGACTAATTATTAATATCGGAAAACCTAATCTGTGATGGAAATTTCCTAGTGCTACGACCATACAAGAACCATTTTCGCCGGAAAATTTTGTGTCTTATCATATGCGTTGTACCCATTTCCTTGCCCGTGGGCGTTGTATTGAAAATTGAACTAGGATTTCTCACTGTGGGCCTTCTAATTTCAAATTTTCCTTAAATCGTATTTGCAACAGTCCGATTTATCATATGCATGTCTACAACCAACAAAAAAGTGCATGCCGTCTTCCCAGAAGAGCGTTTCATGTAAAATAATGAGATTTCGCGGTGGAGTAGCTCCACTGTGTCCGGTTCTCCGTTTGACTGGCTGTAACTGTCGAATTCGGACCATCGAAGATAAATTTGTAAATAATATGTGTCTTCCGTGAAGCTAATGTGAGCAGCTGTATTGATAAGTAACCATAACACGAGATCTAGAACAACAACAAACCTGCACAAGTGATACCCATTCCGCCATTTTCTTTTTTATCCTGAGCGGAAAAAATTCCTTATCCGGTGTGTTTGTTCCTTACCCTGCGCGCTTGCCTTTACCAGTGTGTACATGGCGTTATAACACTCTCAGACGCGACGTCATATGATAAAAATAAAATAAAATAAAGTATCCTATGAATTAAAAATCACTCTTTTTTAAAATTTTCGGCCCTTGGGTGATTTTTACTTCATAGACTATTTGTTATTTTCCCTGCGGAAATATAATTTAGAAGAATTTAAAATTAAGTAATTAATTAATTAAAAATAACTTATCTAAGCAACTTACAAGAATGGCATTAAGACCAGTAAATGCAAGGTTTCAGTTTTCGTATGGTCTCGAAAAGCTGTATCAAGACATAAAATAAAATCATTTATGAACCCAACAAGCGAAATTGCGCCTTCTTACCTGCCCACAGAGAATACTCAAAACGGCCTGTGCACTCAATAAGTCGGAACCTAGCCTTTCCATACAGCGCTTAGCAAAGATTCTGCTCAGACTGCGCAGTCTGAACAGAGTCTTGTTGTTCGCCTTGGTGCGAAGACACGTATTCGCTCTGCGCGACTCATTTATTGAAAAATTCTTATTCCGAGTATGTAATATCCCTATTGAGAATACAAACAATCGAGGTGATGACAGGCCAAACCGGAGAACCAAACCAAATTATGAAATTTTGTTTTCTCTGATTTATTAAAAACTGACTTGATTTATTAATGTTTCGATATATCTGCACCGTAAGACATATCTTAACCCATAAAATGCCAATCCCGACAAGTGTCGTCTGCTTTGCCGCCTGCCAGTTACCTTAAAAGTAACTTTTGTGAACAGTGTGGACCCAAATCAGAGGAGCAGTCTGATCTGGGAACCACACCGTTTGATATATGCAAAAATATTTTTAAAAAGTTTGCAAAAATAAAAAATAAGCAAACGACATAAGCAGACGACATTTTCAGATGTAGTTTTTCTAGGCGCCTTAAGGGTTCAAGCGTGGTTCAGAAATCAAACTTCTGAAAGTACTGAGCAAAATTTATTTATCGGACATAGAAAATACTACAGCGCCAGTTATAGCTCAAGCGGTTCTCCAATGGCCCCACAGGGTTAGAATGGCAAAGGTTAAAAGGGGCATAACTGTGCCATATCAAGTTAAACCTAACCATGCTAATCCCGTGAAGTTTATAGTCCGTATGCCTACTTTTCCCTCTTGTAATCCCTTCGAAGTTGTGGTCACAAAGAAGGGAATAACTCTGCTATGGAAAACGTCTGGTTTTGCGGACTGTTTATCGTCATTCCATATAAGTTATTTCATAATCCCAACACAAACCATACCGCGATTCTGTAGGGGACTAATTGGTAACGGACGAGTAGATGACCAGATAGATGGACGGGACAGAACCAATATCAATATCTTTAAAGTTAAGGATATAATGAAGTCATCCAAGACGGTGTCATGTACACCACTAATACTAACACTGGTCCAATGTTTTTCACTCTCTCAACACATCGATAAGTGTGCACTCCACTTTTTGGTCCACTTCGGCGTCTGCATGGACGTCGCACAAATGAAATGATAAGAGTGAGTGTTTGAGTTTTACGTCCCACCAATAGCTAAGGTCATACGGAGACGGGACCTCGGTTTACAGACTCATCCGAAAGTCTGGAGAAGCCCGGAATCGATCCTGCGACCCCTGGTTTACAAGGCGAGTGGCGTATTCACTACACCACGGAGGCTTCTATAAAATTAATGATAACAGTACACGTCCATCAGGTAGCATATCAACAAATTGCAAACATATAGTGCGAACAATTTGAAATGAGACTGACCTCAATGCAAGGAATACATTAGTCAATGCTATCGCCTAATACGTCGGCTTTCGTAAACTTCTCGTCCATTTTCGGCATCACGTGAATAGCGACCCATTTACTGACCTCTTTGTATTGTATAACAATATCGCCATCTTCGGAAAACGACGAAGATATGTATATGCATTCAGTCGGGTGTGAAATTATGTTAATAGAGTTCACCAGCCTCAGGTCAATTTGTTCGAACTATTTTTTATACCAAATAACAACTCTTACTGCAATCTATGAAAATATGTTGTTGCACTAATGTAAACAATACCCCACCCACCTCCGACTGTGGCGAATTTTATCCAAAAAGGACAGTTTCCAAGAGCTTTTTTTCTGAACTCCATGCCCATTCCCATGTTTCCTGCCCTGGAACAGTTGAAAAGTTGACAGCACATACAGAGTATTTCTTGGAAACAGAAATGAATAGCTATTTACCATGTTGTAGCAAAATTCACACCTACAGAATATTACTTGGAATCAGAAATGAATAGCTATTTTATAATTTATACCATGTTGTTTCTGTAGCAAAATTCACTCAAAAGCGTGCTACATTTTTAACAGGGTAAAAGCCGACATCAAACAAAAGTCTCATATTTTACATAGTCTTTAATAATTAGGTCATGTGACCACAAGAAAAGTCTTTTTTAAAAATATTATCTATAACTTACAAGCAGAATATTCTAGTTTTTGCCAAAATGTCCGGCAACAATTATTTACAGACTGGTTTCTGGCCCTACCCCCTACTATTTACATTTTTCCGAAGGTTCACATGCGCGAAACAGTGGAATGTACCCTTTAGATCGCACAGCGGATACATTCCTTTTTGTAAACCGATAGATCGGACAGCGGATAATTTTCCTGTTGTTGTTGTTTCAATTTTCTATGTTGTACACTGGCCCATCGAGAATGCACACGGTGATGACATAACGTTGATTCAACGCTGAAACAACTTTATGAAGTTTTTTTTAACGTCAAAGGCTTATCCGGTGTATTTAAGAACACGTGTTCCAGTTATCCAGTTATAGTGCAACTTCGATGGCTCGAACACCGATGGCTCGTATACCATGGCTGAGTCGAACCCGTTCTAAAGTCCCTAGGGAAATCCTCTACATAAGAAATAGGCGGGGTAAGTTAGGGGATTTTCGTCTTTTATATCACAAATGTATGCTGTGTGTACTCATTAGAATCGCCTCGATGAGGCAAATCTAATGCGTATACACAGCATTAATTTTCATTATAGAATACCGAAAAAAAATCTCGTTATGCGTCCTGGCAGTAACCTTCAGTGGCTCAAACTACCCCTGTCTCGAATAGATTTTAGAGGTCGTTGAGTGTTCGAGCCATCGAAGTTCGACTGTATAGTCTGATTGAAAACTGAGCGGATTGACGACGGAGTAGGAAAAGAGAGGGATTCCTACCTAACACAACACACGCACACACACGCACGCAGGTCGCTCAGTTGGCGAGTTGTGAGGTCAAGCGCATAGTAATTTTCATCTCATGGAGTTTCGTGGAATAACTTTGAGTAGTTTTTTTATTAAAGCGCTGGCGGCACTGGCGGGTCAGTTGTCTCTGAGTGTTTGTTTGATTTGAGGTTAAACGTCCCCATCAACACTGCATAGGTCATTTTGGAGACGTTGCTTCCAATGTTGTGTGACTTTACTCGACATTGAGTTGAAATGACATCTCAAGCCCTGTCGCCCAATGAAATCAATAGGGTTTATAAGCATGGACGGTCCGACTCGCACCCCTTTGCCTGGACAGGCTTAGATCATCTAAACGATTTACCAGTACTCGTGTGCAGGTCGGTTTCAGCTCTAAGTGGAAGCATCATGCAACCCATCTATTTCTTCAAGCCCCGATGGGCGGGGGCGGATAGTAAAATAGACTTGAACTTGGACATTGATTCATTTAACCGAAGACGTGTAAGACATACTATACATGTTGTTTTCGAAGTTCTATAGTTGTTCACTAACTGGCCCCGTGTCGCTACAATAACCATCAATTTGTTTGTGTGTTTGAATTGAGGTTTGATTTTCCGTCAAAACTAGTTAGGTCATTTTCGAGACGTTGCTTCCAATTTTGTGGGGCTTTTGCCCGACATTGAAATGAAATGACACCTCAAGCCCTGCCGCCCAATGCAACCAAAATGCCTATATGAACTGGACAGTCTGACTCACGTCGCTTTGGTGCAGGTGGTCAGTTTAAGCTCTGATCATACCACTATCAATACCGAATGGTTTACATGCTCACACAGAATCGTCTCTATATAAAACGAGCTAAACAGTATAACTTCGATGGCTCGAACACCGATGGCTCGTTTACCATGGATGTGTCGAACCCATTCTTGAGCCCCTAGCGAAATCCTCTACATATGAAATAGTGGAGGATAATTACGAAGATTTACGTCTTTTATCTTGCAAATGTATGCTGTGTGTACTCATTAGAATCGCCTCGATGAGGCGATTCTAATGAGTACACACAGCATACATTTCATACATTTTCATTATAGAATACCGAAAAGATGACTGAAAGTATCTCGTTATGCCTCCTGACAGTAACCCTCAATGGCTCGAACTTCCCCTGCCTCGAATAGATTTTCGAGGTCAAAAAGGGATTCGAGCCATCGAAGTTCTACTGTATTATGAGGTGATAACAATCAGGTCAACTCCGGCCTCCCTAGTCTAGAGGGTAAGCGCGCTAATAATAATGAATAGGTCTCTCACCGCCATGATCGGGCCACATGTGGTGCGCCAAGTTCTGCAACGGGGGGTCAGGTTATTGTTCTTTTGGAACTCTGGTTTTCGTCCCTCTGATTATTAACCATCGGCTCGAAATAAGTGAAATTATCTTACCAAAAAGGGCTTGGTGCTGTGTTGAACGATAAATTTCTCATTTCGTAAATTTCACGCATTGAAGAATCGGTACCAATTCCTCACAGATGACAGCGCGTGAAGAATTGGTACCAATATGTCACGGTTTTCATACAATATTTCTCACGTGTGAGAGAAATACGCACGTAGTCAAATTTCATGTAGCATCCATGCATTTTCCTCACATCGATAAAATACAACCCAAAGCTGCTGCATTTTGCATTCGAATCCAATTCTGCACACGCATACCATAATTTTATAAACGTGGAAGGTAATTCCAATGTTTTACTGTTGAAACTTCACGGACGAGAGTTAGAATGCTTCAGATGAGCCGAGTCGCGAGAAAATCTTTCACGGTGAGATTGGTCATTAGGTTTTTAGCTCACCTTAGCCGCAGGCTCACCAAGTGTCCTTCGCCGTACGTTAATATTCTTCAAACATCTTCTCATCTGAAACCGACTAGTTTCATGCAGCCAAAATTTAAGTTGGGCCTCGCGGCATCTCGGCCACATGGCCAAGATGGCTACCACGCCCATATATAGTAAAACTATTAAAAATCTTCTCTAGAACAAGTAGACTGATTTTCAAAGAACCTGGTATGAAGCATCTAGGACTCCAGTTCAAATGATGACCCTAGGTTTACCCTAACTTATTTCCAAAAAATGTCCAAATTTATTTTGTTTGTTTGATTTGAGGTTAAACGTCTCCGTCAACAATGTATAGGTCATTTTGGAAACGTTGCTTCCAATTTTGTTGGAGTTTTACCCGACATTGAGATGAAATGACATCTCAAGCCCAGCCGCCCAATGAAACCAATAGGATTTATATGCATGGACGGTCAAACTCGCACCACTTTTCCTGGGCATGCTTAGAACCTCTTAGCGGTTTTCCAGTACTCATGAGCACGTGCGGTTGGTTTCAGCTCTGCGTGGAAGCATCATGCAGCCCATCTATTTCTTCAAGCCCCGATGGGCGGGGACGGCGGTCAAATTTTGTAACTTAGCCTTTTCTATAGGAAAAAGTGAACTAGTTCATTTGTCAGAAACTATTGCAGCCAGTGACCTGGAAGTTGGTAGATGCAGACAACTAATTGAGATTCTTCACATGTGTGAGGATTTGGTACCGATTCCTCATGTGTGTGTGATATTGGTACCAATTCTTCTCATGTGTGAGGAATTGGTACCAATTCTTCGCATGTAAGAGGAATTATTACCATTTCTTCTAACATGTGATAGTAATTGGTACAAATTCTTCACACTCCAAAAAAACACAGGTCTAGGTGTGACGAACTTTACACGCCAGAAATTATCAACGATTTCTTCACATGCGTAAGGAATTGATACCAATTCTTCACACCCAAGAAAAAGTCGCACCTGTTCTTCACAGATGTGACGAATACTTACCAATTCTTCACACGTCAGAAATGCTCAACATGAGAAATTTGAGTCCAAATTTTAGACCCCAGAATTTATCGGAATTGACCATACGTAAATTTCACAATTGGCAAATGTGACATATTGGTACCAATTCTTCTAATGGGTGTGAAATTTACGAAATGAGAAATTTACGGTTCAACAGTGCTGCCTATACGATGCACACGGTGTATATCCATGATATGCTTTGTTGAACCCTAAATTTGTCATTTTGATGGTTTAGAGAAGGTGCAAAGGAAGTGCTTGGCAGTGTGTCTAGGTGTACCAATGTCAGGAGGTGAGGAGGCACTCGAAGTAGAGGCAGGCATATTTCCACTTCAGCTAAGAAGGGAGGAACTGGCAATAAGAGAGTTGGTAAAAATCATGGCCAAAGATCAAGGACAGTATATTGCCCAGTCTTTCAAACAGTGGTTAGAACGGACTGAGAAGACACCAGAGAGAGTGATGACACCTTTTGGCAAAATGTACATGCAATACAAGGACATGCTAACAAACACAGGTCAGGAAATCACCAAGCTGGAACCAGAGTTTTCATTCCTTGAGGGATTGGCTCCGTCAAAAAGACCACCTGAATACTGGAATAATTTAGGTAGCTCCAAATCAAGAAATACTCAGCAGCAGCAGCAAGCAAGAGACATTATAGATGTAAAGTTAAGAGAAGAAGATGAGGTAGAAAAGACAATTTTTGCTTTTACTGATGGATCATGTAGAGGCAACCCTGGTCCGTGTGGTGCTGGTGCCTGTATTTACTTATATAACAATGAGAGTGTTGAACTTAAACAGCCGGTCTCAAAGAGGGCGTCAATTCTTCTGGGAGAGCTAGCAGCTGTCAAATTGGTACTCGAGTTTGTACATACAGGAGCTAGCAGAGACATCAGTAGAGTAAGAATTTTCTCAGATAGCCAGGCAACAGTGGGTATCCTGAGTTTGGGATGGGAGAAGAAAGAGCATAGGGCAATAGTTATGGAGGTACAGCAGCTGTGGAGATTAGTAGAGAAGATAGGGGTGGAGATAGCAATAGATTGGACGCCGGGACACGCTGAGATTAAAGGAAACGAAGTGGCAGACAGACTGGCTAAAGAAGCAGCAAAAGAAGCAGAGGATATGCCTGAGTTAACAACAGTAACCACCATGGTGGAAGTGAGAGGACTGGCAAGGACTTCCTGTCAAGAAAAATGGCAAAGTAGGTGGGATGTGTCAGAGAAAGGGAGACATTTGTAGGAGTACAGACAGTCTGTGAAGAGCAAGATACCCTACACTGAATTGAAGATGCAGCAGAAACTGTTTACCCAGTTACGTACTGGATATTCTAAACTTAATGAATACCAGAATAAGTTAGGACTAAAAGACTCACCACTATGTAGGGGTGCGCGGTAAAACCGGTGCACCGGTAAACCGCGGTATTTTCTTCCGGCGGTGCGTACCGCGGTACTTTTTGGCCGTACCGGTACTTTCGGCAAGTTCCGGATTTTATCGGAAATTTTATATAATTTAATTCAATGTTTTCGTAAGAACAAAAATATGTTTGCGAAACGATTTCACTAGCGTCGGCCGCAAAAAAAAATACCTCGCAGGGACGCAAATCATCTTTTTATAATGCGCCGCTAGACATGCTGAGCACTGTTAAGTTCAAAGACGCCGACGCGACCGATAGGGCGCGAAAATTATCGGATACTTGAGATGAATAGCGATAATAACTAATAGAGCATGCTCCGCATGCCGGTCACTTCGGATTAACATAGATAAATAGGTAATAAATTTATAACCAAAGTGTAACAGTTTAATCCTGCTAATTGGGGCTCAAAGTAATCTTGCGTGAAAAGTTTGTAACATATATATATGCACTGCTTGTCGGAACACGACTGACAAAGATGACATTGCAAGACAGCATGTTTTGTGTTGATCAGTTTGTGCAGCAATGGAGAGGAAGAAACGGTCCCGTTTGCAATAATATAATAATGACATGTAGTTCTTGCTTTAGCTTTGTATTGACTTAAATGTCTTGAGTAAAAATACGTCTGGCACATACTATCAACACTTTTTTTACTTATACATTTTGTTTGTTTCTGGATAAAAATGTTTGAAAAGATGAATAAATTTTACTGTTCCCTTTTATAAAATCATTATGCTGACGATATATATAACATTTTATTGCGCTGTGTCGAACTGTGAATAAATAATTTCAAAAGAACCGCTATATCGGCGGGTTGAACCTCAGGCGTGGTCGTGTCCTTAACCAGCAGGTATCGATATTAAGTGACACATGAAAAGAATGACTTGCAATCTTGGCTTACTTTAATCTCATAATCACATAGCAATTAAGAAAAAAAAAAACATTTTGTCTTATTGATTAATAGGATTAACTAATTTATTGGCAAAAGATTAGTGATAGGCCATGGACAGATTAATAGCTATCAGTAAAGATCGCAGCCAGATAACCTGCTAAGACAATATTATTGCCAATGTCACATTTTTCGCGACCGTAAACACCTAGAAAACGCGTAATGATTCTCTGTTTATTTGTCTGTTTTATTTTACGAAGTACAAACACTTGGTGTTTGAAACCTGTGGTATACCACGGTACGTACCGCGGTACATGGGTGTATACCGTGGTATACCGCGGTACAATTTCCAAAGGCGGTACCCAGCCCTACCACTATGTCAGTGTGACCAGATTGAAACTGTTCGGCATTTTATTGAAGACTGTGAAATACATGCAGAATTAAGAGAGAGACTAAGAGTACGACTGTTCCAAGCAACAGGGATCTCAGAGTTCACAGCAGGACTGTTCTTAGAGGTCAAGGATACAGATCCACACAAACAAGACCGAGAAACACTAAATAGCATATTTTTAGAGTATTTAAATGGGACAAATAGATTTGGGGTAAGGGGAATGAATCAGTAGCACGCGCATAGTTTATCATACAAGTACTTGTGAGCCTATACTAAGAAGAATATTAATTACTGGGAGGAAGATACCCGAGGGTCACTTTGGCCTAATGGCTGTATAACAACAACAACAACAACAACAACCGACTTCTTGACCTAGACAGAGCGATAGAAGACAGTGATAACAATAGATTTTGAGAAAAGTCTGATATTGCGTGGCAAGCATGAAAAATGAAAAACAAAATACTTTTTAAAAGAAGTTCACTCACGATTGGGAAGCATTGTGAAGGACATTGCTTTCAAGCACAGCAGGGATGTCCCAACATTTGAAACAATAAGGTCTTGCCAACAACCTTAAACGAACAGATCCCTTCACTTATGAGCTGGAAATTGTGCGTAAGAAATCTGTGGGAGGGAAAAATATCCCCAAAAATTGTCTTGTATTTTAAGGTAAGCAACCACCGCGACCGACTGCTACACACGGAATCGATTATGCAGTAGCTTGATGAAAGACACTTAGAGCCTTTGAAATTAAAATGGTGTTCAAATAAGCACAAAACATCTGTAAAATACCTTAAAAAGCATTCTTTGAACTGCAGAAATTCTGTATACATTTAAAATGGCGATTTGTTTTTGTTTTTAAACTGTCAGTTACGACGTCACTTGTGACGTAATTGGCTGCGCACTACTATGTTACTGTATTACCGTGAGCATGGTTAGTGTAGGCCTACTAATCAGTTATATAATTTAAAAGGAATTTCTTTTTTTTTTCGGCGGATACCGAAAATATATCCTCAACACACTCGATGTAACGTTCCCGACATCAACCTTTAAAAAGTAAATATTCTCTTTGCCTCCATTTCTTCACGTTGCAATATAACTATGCTACATAAATGATGTAATAAAGAGGTTATGATATGGTAAAGGTGTGCCTCTAAGTCTAAAGCCCTCGGGCCAATATGACATACCGGTGCCAATATGACTTAGAGGCACACCTTTACCATATAATAACCTCTATGTATTATTTTCGATAATCCAATATTTCTCACGTGTGAGAGAAATATGCAAATTAGCTAGATACGTTCCGTAACGTTACATGTACGACGTCCTTAACGCCGTCGCGTTTACTAATGGCGGAATATTGACATTTTTGTAAACAATCGTGAATAAAATGCATTTTAAATGTCATATGATAAATAGAATCTTGCATTCGTGCTCATGTATTGTTGAATTTATTAAACTCGTTGAGGAAAAGGGATAAAATGCTCGGCAAAGCCTCGCATTTTATCCCTTTTCCTCAACTCGTTTAATAAATTCAATAATACATGATCACTCATGTAAGATCCTCTATATATGGAAGGCCCAGGGGGGGGGGGGGGGCGTCACAATAAAACAAAGCAGCCTATCCCAAGCACCAAGAGGAAGCGGAAACCCCTCCGAACAGAAACCACATAATTACAAATAAACATTAGAAGAAAAATTAGCTCTTGCTAAGACTTGCTTTTATAGTTACACAGGCTGGCGCGTCTAGTCGGAAACACCGTGGAAAGGTTTTCTCGTGACTCGGCTCAGCATAAACATTCTAACTCTTGTCCCAGAAGTTCCAACAGTAAATCATTGGAATTTAAATTCATGGTATGGGTATGAAGAATTGGAATAGAATGCAAAATGCAGCAGCTTTGTGGGGTATTTTACCGATGCGAGGAATATGCATGATTGCTACATGAAAGTTGACTACTCACACGTGAGAAATATTGGTATGAAATCCGTGACATATTGGTACTAATTCTTCACGCGCTGTGAGGAATTGGTACCAATGGCCAGTCATTTTAGCCCAAAAAGACCCTCAACCTCAAACAAATTCCTTCAGAAGGGTTTTCACTATTTTCCAAATCAGTGAGGTATCCTGTCTTACAGGAAAAAAAATCCCCCAAAATATTCCCTGGCCTGGCGAAATTGTTTTTTTTTTTTTTTTTTTTTTTTGTTGTTGTTGTTGGGGGGGGGGGGGGGTGGGGGGAGGGGGGGGGGGAAATGTTCGAAATTTGAATAAAAATCTCCAAAAACAGGAATTAAATTATAAAAATTTCATTAAAATGTATCAAATTTATTTAAACAGCCAAAAATAAGCTAACTGTTGTCAAGTAGCGATAAAAGAAGTTTCAGCTTGATGTGTGAACAGAAAGCTGTCTTTTTGGGGGTAAAAACTTGGAAATATCACCCACCATCACTGACGATCTTGATTGGGGTCAACATATCTCTGAGATTACATCTAAAGCAACTAGGACTTTAGGATTCCTTAGACGGAACTTTGCTTTTGCACCTAGGCAGACAAAGAATGTTACATATAAAACATTGGTTCGCCCTCAACTTGAATATGCATCACCCATTTGGCATCCCTATGTTAAAACTCAGACTCAGCAGATGGAGAAGGTGCAGAGGACAGCTGCTCGATGGACCTGTAGGCGATGGCGAAATAGAAGTAGCGTCGGTGATGTGCTTAATGAGCTAGAGTGGACGTCCCTGGAGGCCCGTCGTGAGCAGTCCACTTTAACCTTCTTCTACAAGATACACTCTGATACAGTGTCTATTGATAAAGATAGGTACTTGACCCCTGTAACAGTGTCGACCCAAACAAGGGCATCAAAAGTAAATGACTCACAATATCGTAGATACCAGTCCTATAGTGATGCCCTGAAGAACTCGTTCTTTCCTAGAACTATTCCCCCAATGGAATAGTCTTCCCTCCTCTGTGGTGAATGCCAAGTCCGCAGAAGAGTTTAAAGCCCGCACATTGTAAGATTGGGACTCAGAGGTATGCGTTTTAGGATACCTCTGTTATGCAGATTGTAAATAGTTTTAAGGACGCATCCAGTGCCTCTCTTTTTTTCCCCCCAGCGAAATTCTAAATTTAGCCACCCAATCAACTGAGGTAATGGCCAGATATGACCGACTCAGTATAAGAAGATAGATAAATATTGACAAAAACGCAGAAAATGGGAATAAATTTTTAAAAAGTGACTGGTTTGGATTCTTGAAAATGTTTTGGTGTAAAAAGTTATATATGTGTATAAGTTAACTACAGGAAAAAAAAAAAAAATTATATGTCAAAAAAAAAAAAATCATTTTTGCGGGGTTGGAAAATGCACAATTTTATATAAAACACTCATTAGTTTTGGGGCAAGTAGCAACCACAGTATAAAAATGTATTGTACGATGTCGAACCAATTTATATAGCCAGATGTTCACTAACTACTCTCAAGTAACTATTAAAAAACATTCAGTTTTGTGCCTGCCTTTTAAGGGAGAAATTCAAAATTTTTACAAAAAAAGCGAGGGAAACGTGAATGTCTTTGTAAAAAGTTAGTGGTGAGAATTCTTGAAAATGTTTTGATGCAAAAAGTAACATGTGGATAACCGTTAACTACAGAAACAAAGAAAGATAATGAAATTTCTATAAAGTTTCATTTTTCAGGCGATAAAAATGTTGAATTTTACCGAAAAATACCATATTTTTCACATGTAAGAATTACTTAACAAAATTTCATAATACATACATGTCTGACGTGGAGCTGGTTTGTATTACCAGATCTGCACAAACTACTTTGAAGCAGCTATTAAATGCTTCAACTTCATATATTCACAGAAATGTTCCTTTCTAAGGTTGTTGGAAATTTTGCCAAAGAAAAAAAAACACATGGAAAACGAACATTTTTAATACATGTATCTGGTAAAGGCTTTTGAAAACACTTTGATGTAGCATTACATCAGATTACTGCATGAAGAAACATTTTTAGCTTTTGAAAAACAAATCCTTATTTCAGGGTAAAAAGATATTACTTTTACAGAGAAAAAAACATGAAAAATGAACATGTATTATGTATTCTTGGAATCTATTGTAACTGGTCACTGTCCATGGTCGTCACTGTCATCCGTCTGCCCTTCTGTTCTCAATTTTCTTAAATGACATTTCTTAAGTCACTAAATCTTGTTCAGAGTTATTCAAAAATCCATTCCATGCAACTTTGATTGTCATGGCAACAATAACGGGGAAACTAGCAAGATTACTTATCCGAAAGCAGAACAAGAAGGTCTTTTATTAGGTTTGGCAAGCAGCTTTTATCAACATTGTTTAAATCATAGCCTTGGGGTCAAAAGTGTACCCACCCCTAGTGCTACAAATGTTTTACATGAACTCACATGCTGAAACTAGACGATCTTGGCCTTTGATATTTAATAGGTATCCTCATCTAGTGGAGCTCTGCCAATTAACATTGCCCAGAGTATAGCCCTGAGGTACCAATTGGCCCACACTGGGGTCTGTGTTCGAAGAATTCCATCCCATGCAGCTTTTGTTGCCATGGCAGAAAAAAGGAGAATAAGTAAAATCTTTAAAATCATCTTGTATAAAGCTGTAAGGTTTTAGAGATTTGGTATGTTGCTTTTTCCAAGACGGTTGAAATTATAGCCCTGAGGTCAAAAATGGCCCACTCTGATGGTCACTTGTTTTACATTGACCCATATTGGAAAACTTTAAAAATCTTCTTGCCTGAAAATGGAAGGGTCGGGCCTTTGATGTTTGATAAATATAGCTTCAGATAGTGAATTTTTGTCAAGATTGTTCAAAAATTGATTCATATAGGGAAAACTATAAAAAATCTATGTCCTTGATATTTGTATGTATATTTATCTAGTTGACTTTTACCAAGATTGTTCAAATCATAGCACTGTTATCAACAAGGGCCCCGCCTTCAGAATCACTTGTTTTACACAGACGTTTTAAAATCTTCTTGTGAAACTGGAAGGCTCAGATGAAACAGAGGGCCAAGGCCTTTGATGTTTGGTATACCTTTATATAGTATTGCTCAACCAACATGGTTTATATTATATCCCAGGAATAAAAATGGCCCAACTCCAGGGGGTCACTTATTTTGCATAGACTCATATAGGGAAAAGCTTTAAAAACACCATTGAAACTAGAAGGCCAGAACCTTTGATATTTGGTAAGTACGTGTAGCTACATCAAGTAAACCTTTATCAAGGTGTTCAAATTACAGCTCTAGGGTCAGATATGGCCCCATCATTGGGATAATTTATGAACTCTCATGAACACAGTGTGCTCATGCCATGTAATTGGGACCATTTCCATCATCCGTCCATCCATTCACAATTTCTTTGCTGCAAGGGTGATCTTAAACAGTTTCCATAGAATTGTATTACCTGGAGAAGAGTAACGGGCTGATTACACAAATATTCCTTGGGAGCCCTCCACCAGCGTTGTTCAAATTAATCAGTGGTGTAGAGATTAATTGGTGTGCCTTGTTGTCCTTTAATGGTCGAAATTTAAGCACTGCATTGTCAAATATGGTATTGGTACACAATACAGGACATATTAACACTCTTGGAGATGAAATTAAACAAAAACTGTAAAAGTTCATGTGAAATTTCAATATTCAGTATGCAAATATGTTAGCTTTGATGAGGGATATACATGCAGGACCATCATGGTTCTCTTGCTTTAAGACTATTTGACTGTTCCTTCCTCAAGTATTAATTTAAAGTATGCTAATTGAGTAACTTTGTTGCATATTTATAGAAATATGCAGAAAATGCTATTTGTTGCTGCCGTTGTCCTTATGCATAAGGGTTTTGTTTGTTTGTTTGATTTGTGGTTTAACGGACCCGTCAACACTGTATAGGGAGATGAAATGACATCTCAATCCCTGTCGCCCAATGAAACCAATAGGGCTTATAAGCATGGACGGTCCGACTCGCACCGCTTTGCCGGGGCAGGCTTAGATCCTCTAGGCGGTTTACCAGTGCTCGTGTGTGTGCGGTCGGTTTCAGCTCTGCATAGAATTATCATGCAGCCCATTTATTTGTTCAAGCCCCAATGGGCGGGGGCCGCGGTATCTGGGTTTAAAACAGTATTTTGTTGGATATAAACAACATTTTTGTACACTATAAGATGGTTCATGATCTGACAGTACGTGTATGTATATTTTTGACATTTATATGTATGAATGCCTTCCTGCAGGACACATAAAGATCAGTGAAAGACAAGTTATAGTGCACAAGACGGTACTATTTTATATATTGTTAGAGCCCTATATTAAGTAGTATAGTGTTACTGGTGGCATATAATGGATTTTGAGGGGTTTGTGCAAAAATGTGTATTTTCCTACCCGGAAAATTGACTTTTCAAAAATCTAAAAATTTATTTTATTCCTGTAGTTAACTGATATCTTACTTTTTACATCCAAAAATTTTCATGAATCCTAACCACTAACTTTAAAAAAAAAAAACATATTCCTATTTTCCATGCTTTTTAACAAAATTTTACATTTTCTGCCTTTAAAAAGTCGAATTGCTGTGTAGGCACGAAGCTGAAGGATTTTGAGAGCTACTTGATATAGTCAATGTACATCTGGCTATATAGATTTATTTTAAATTCATACAATTTATTTATATATTGTAATTTCTACTTGACCGGAAAATACTAGATTTTGGTTGTTTATATGTAAACGTGCATTTTCATACCCAGGAAAATGGAACTTTTTAAACATATAATTTTTTTTCCTGTAGTTAACTTATACACATATATAACGTTTTACACCAAAACATTTTCAAGAATCCACACCAGTAACTTTTTAAAAATGTATTCCCATTTTCTGCGTTTTTGTCAATATTTCCAAGTTTTTACCCCCAAAAAGACAGCTTTCTGTTCACATATCAAGCTAAAACTTCTTTTATTGCTACTTGACAACAGTTAGCTTATTTTTGGCTATTTAAATAAATTTGATATAATTTAATGACATTTTTATAATTCAATTCCTGTTTTTGGCGATTTGTATTTCAATTTCGAACATTTTCCCCCAAAAAATCAATTTCGGCAGGGAATATTTTGGGGGATTTTTTTCCTGTAAGTCAGGACACCTCACTGATTCTAAAAATAGTTAAGACCCTTCTGAAGGAATTTGTTTGAGGTTCAATGCTTTTTTGACTGGCCTACCAATATTTCACGGCGATGAGAAATTAACGGTTCAACAATGCTTTCAGCGTCCATATGGAAACTCTTTTATCACAATTTCGTAGTCCTCGTCAAGACCCTTAAATTGCTTCTGCGATTTTGAGATTCCCAGTCAATGCTCTTTTATTATAATTATTTAATCAGCATGTTTTTACCGTTCTGAACACATATTGCTTCTACGTTTCGCTTACGTTTTATGCACCCGTGTGTTCAACGAGTTGAGACGAGTCATCAAAATAGATTATCGTTCACTGGCAAGGATGGGTTTTACATATAGTATTTGTCCCGATTTTCGACTCAAATCTCACCTCTTAATTTATGAACCCTTTGAATTCCTTGTGACTGTTTGCCATACCAAACCATAGTCGTCGTCGCCATTACCGCCACGTGTCACAAACCCACTTTCCGCCCAATTCTATTTTATCAAAGAAATTTCCACCACTCCTTGAGCACACCCCATTACGAAAACACGCCTATACAAATATATATTAAATTTTACCGCAAATGCAAAAGCTGCTCACATATTTTTCAGCAAAAATATCAAAATTTTAGATATTATGCTTGCTAGAAGAGTTAACAATATCACTAACGAGCTCGTTAAGCTAACAAGGATTTGAACAACTAAATCCTGTACCATAAGCAGTGTATACACTCAGCCTTGAATTCGCGATTTGATTAAAGGGCTCCGAATTCAGCCCAGCTGTACATTCAGCTCAGAATTCGCGATTTGAATGCAGAGAACTGCCATGGATTCAGCCCAGCTCTGCATTCGCGATTTGAATTCAGAGCTCTGGATTCAGTTTAGCTCTTCATTCAGCTCTGAAATCGCGACTTGAATCCAGACCTCTGCGTTCAGCCCAGCTCTTGATTCACCTCTGAATTCACGATTTGAGTGCAAAGCTCTGGATTCAGCCGAGCCCAGAGCTATGCATTCAGTCCAGCTCTGCATTAAACTCTGAATTCGCCACTGGAATCCAAAGCTCTGCACTCAGCCCAGCTCTGCATTCAACTCTGAATTTGCCATTTGTATCCAGAGCTCTGCATTCAGCCCAGCTCTGCATTCGACTCTGTATTCGTCATTTGAACCTTGAGCTCTGCATTCAGCCTAGCTCTGCATTCAAGTCTGAATATGCGACTTGAATCCAGAGCTCTGCATTTGGCCCAGCTCTGCATTCAACTCTGCATTCGTCATTTAAACCTTGAGCTCTGCATTCAGCCCAGCTGTGCATTCAGCTCTGCAATCGCTATTTGTAGAGAAGGGCTGAATGCAGACCTCTGGATTCAAATCGCGATTTCAGAGATGAATGCATAGCTAGGCTGAATGGAGATTTCTGGATTCAAACCGTGAGGGCTGAATCCAGGGCTCTGGATTCAAATGACGAATTCAGAGAATGCAGAGCTGGGCTAAATCCAGAGCTCTACATTCAAATCTCGAATTCAGAGTTGAATGCAGAGCTGAGCGCAGAGCTCTGGATTCAAATCACGAATTTTGAGCTGAATGCAGAGGTAGGCTGAATGCAGAACACTTGATTCAAATGGCGAATTCAGAATTGTGATGAATCCAGAGCTCTGTATTAAAATTGCAAATTCAGAGATGAATGCAGAGATAAATGCAGAGCTGGACTGACTCCAGAGCTCTGGGTTAGACATAACAGGAATCCTGTAGGAATCCAATTATGTCAAATTCAGAGTTGAATGCAGATCTCAGAGCGACAGGGCTTAAGATGTCAACTCAATGTCGGGAAAAAGTACCACGAAATTGGAATGTAACGTCTCCAAAATGACCTATACAGTGTTGACGGGGACGTTAACCCTAAATTCCAAGACACAAATCACGTAGACCGCCCGATTAGTATACCAATTCAACCAGACAGACCGTTGCAAACCAATGCAGGCCTCGATGAGATCCAGGGGATGAGCAGTCTCATTAGGATCAACACGGTCAACATGTAAATGACTTAGACTAAGACCCTGGGATTGGAAATAGGTTTTAGCTAGAAGTGCCCAATTTAAAAAGCGAAGCCAAATATACTGAGATTCAATGAAAACGCACCACTGGTACTATACCTCAAATTTTATTTGATTCACATTATTTCCAGCATTTGATCACTTTTAATGAATCCACAGATTCACTACAGAGTTACAGCTTTTCATTGGATGCAGAGATACGGAGACTCGAATAAGTCCACACACCCGAAAATTAAAATCACATATCCTAATACCGGGTGCATCAAGTCTTGCTTGGCATCGACAACTCATGCTTCGAATTAAACGCTGTGTCTGGTCTTGTGTGATGTCCGATTCTTCCTTTAGCGCCATGGCAAGTTGCTGACGGTTGATTGGCGGTTGACGTCGGCTGTACACACGTTTTCCGAGCTGGTCCCAAAGGTGCTCAGTTGGGTTTAAACAGACCAAGGAAGGACTTGCACACCATTTTTATTGAAAAAGTCCCCGCAGAATGAGCACGTGCATTGTCCTGTTGGAAAAGCGTAACGTCACGATTATTGCGTAAAAACTGTACCACCTCAGGCTCTAAGATTTCATCGATGTACCGACGTTCCGTCAAATTGCCATCAACAACGCTGAGTTTGGGTTTTGTGGCGCCCTGAGATCCCTCCCCAAACCATTACGCTACCACCACCCCAACGTGACATCAGTTTAACACAAGTCTTGAAATCGCTCCCCACGTCGACGCCATACTTTACGCCGCCTATCAAACATTTCAACACAAAAACAGGACTCATCCGTGAACAGTATACCACGCCAACGCTGTTGTGTCCATCGGATTAAAGGAACTGATTCGACGTTCCGCCGTCAAAACGTTCCCCCTATACGTCTTATGGCTAGAAATAATGCGTTCTGGGGACGCCGACGTACTAGTTAAGGTACTTACGCGTAGGTTATGGGTTCTCACTGTCTCCTGGACAGTTTCCACAGACGTCCTGGATCGGTCGCGTAAATGACTCAAAACAATATACCGGTCCTGCTGACCTCGTTTATCGTCCACAGACCCCGGACCGTTGTGCCTTTCAACCAATCAAGCAATCGTAGTGTGCGAACAACCCATACGCTCTGCAACTTGGCGGTATGAAAGCCCAGCTTCAACCATACCGAGGGCACGATGACGATCGACGTTACTTAGACGTCCCATTGTCTTGTTCCTATGAAATGTTTTGCTGGCTTTTAAAGTAAAGGCTATTATAATGACAATAAAGAAAGTGCCAAAAATATCGTTAAGAAATTTGTGCAATTTTTTGCATTTTGCACGTGCACATCATGAAAATCACGTAGTAGGCCTATTCGTGTCAAACTCATGCTTCGGTGAAATTACAATACCGTATTTATCAGTTGTCATTTTTACCTGAAACTAAAGAAATCAAACTTCTAAAAGCGGTGCGTTTTCATTGATTCCGAGTATATAAGCCGTTGTATGGGAGGGTCTACGGGAACATGAGCTCCACGAAAACAGCTCTATGAACTCGTCATTCAGCACCGAGGCATGTATAAATGAAATCGTGTATTCCGGAATCGAGCATTTTAATTTAGTTTCATCCCGTTATGTCATTGGGAGCTGTTGTGACTGAGATGTCCGGCGTCGTCCATGCGTAAACTTTTCTTGTGAACACTGTAGAGGCCACAGTTTTGGGCCAATCACCATCAAACTTGGTCAGAATGATCATCATGACAATACCTCGGTCAAGTTCGAATATGGGTCATGTCGGATCAAAAAGTATGTCAGTAGGTAAAATCATAGAAGTGAACACACTAGAGGCCTCAGTTTCGGTCCGATCATCATCAAACTTGCTCAGAATAATCATCTTGACAATATCTCGGTCAAGTTAGAATACGAGTCATGCTGGGTAAAAAAGTAGGTATGTCAAATCATAGAAAAACCTTGTGAACACTCCAGAGGCCAGTTTTGGTGCAATCATCATAAAACTTGCTCAGAATATCTTGACATTATCTGGATCAAAGTCGTATATGGGTCATGTCGGATCAAAAAGTAGGTCAGTAGATCAAATCATTTATAGAAAATCCTTGTGAACACTCTAGAGGTCACAGTTTAGTCCGATCATCATCAAACGTGCTCAGAATGATCATCTTGACAATGTCTAGGCCAAGTTCGAATATGGTCATGTCAGGTGAGAAAAGTTCGTCTCGTCTATTGTTGGTGTTTTGTCTGTTGCATTGTTGTCGGCATCTAAAATTCAAAGGCATGTCTCTTTTTTTCTAATTTTTAACTAATAACGTTCCTGTCAATGCTACTAGTGATATCGATTGGTGGAGCGCTTTGGTGCAGTGGTAGCGCATCGGATTTGTGATCGAGAGGTAGCGGGTTCGAGCCTCACGCTGACCAAAGTGTTGTGTCCTTGAGCACTTCATCCACATTGCTTAAAAAATAAAATAAAAAGTTCTGGTTACCACCCAGGAAATCCTGCTCGTAATGCTCAGATGTGAGCGAGTAGCAGTAATAGAAAAAAAATCCAGGACCAGATCTTTCTTCATCACTAACACCACGTGATATCTTATTTATCACGACACTGTTGCTGGTCTGCTCGGGAGATATCGAGCTGAATCCTGGCCCAACGGAAGCAAGTTATATCTAATACTTTCTCTTTTGTATTCTACAACATACAAAGCATTTTGAACTTTGAAGATTTAATCGGGACCGAGTTAAAAAAAATACATATAATTTGTCTAACCGAAACCTGGCTGAACCCAGGAATTTTGGACAGCCCCATTAGTATAGATGGATATAAACTTTATAGGCGTGATCGTGAAGGGGACAGCCATGGCGGCATGAGTTTACGCAAAAAGTAATGTTTACTCACGTCGAAGATCAGTGGATCCCTTTGACAACATAGAGCTGATTTGTATGTCACTATCTGGGATCATTGTGGTCGTTGAGGGTCACAGGCTCAATCTATCTAAAAATAACTAATGGTGACAAGGGCGCGGGGAGGGGGCTTGGTGAATCCCTTTTTCAATATATAGCTGACTTGTATGTCACAATCTGAGTAACTTGTGGACATTGAGGGCCAGGGTCCTAGTGCACCAGACGGGGATTAACATGCTCAGTTCAACTAACAATGCAACATTGTGAAGGGGTGGGGTAAATCCCATTGACCAATGACTCAAGGTGACGAGGGGTTGGATCCCTTTGTAAGGTCCTACTCTATTCATAAAACACCGCACCTGACCAAGATAGTGTCAAGATGATAATTCTGAGCAAGTTTGAGGATGACTGGACCAAAGCTGTGGCCTATGGGGCACCGTTTTACTATTTAATCCGTATTTATAGATATCCATAATTATTTATGGTTATCCATAATTCGAATTGTGGATATCCATAATTATTTATGGATATCTATAATTTGAATTATGGATATCCATAATTCGAATTATGGATATCCATAAATGAAATGAATTAATGATATCCATAAATCGAATAATGGATTTCCATTATTCGATTTATGCGTTGGCCGGAATTTCCAGATCTTACGTCTGGTTCCGATATTTAACTGCACACGTAGCAGGGGTTCAGCGTATGGCGTCCGTTGCTTTGGAAGCCTTACGGGCTGAAAAGGCTGCACGGCAGAGAGGTCCCTTTAACTGGTCATCATCTTCCAGCGATGATGAAGACCTTGAAGATTTTTACATTAAATAACCACGTGTCTTGGGGAGAAATCATTAAACCAAAAGCTTTGACGGCGATTTATGGAAATCCATAATTCACAAATTATGGATATCCATAAATCGATTTAAATTATGGATATCCATAAATCGAATTATGGATATCCATAATTCGATTTATGGATATCTGTAAATACGGATTAAATAGTAAAACGGCGCCCCATAGTGGCCTCTGGTTTACATACGATTTGAACTGCTGGCTTACTTTTTGACACATGACCCATATTCGAAATTGACCTGTATAATGACGAGATGATCATTCTGAACACGTTTGATGATGATTGGACCAAAACTGTGGCCTTTAGTGTTGTTGTTTTTTCTATATGACCTACTTTTTTATCCAACATGACCCATATTCGAACTTGAACTAGATATTGTTATGACGATCATTCTGAGCAAGTTTGGTGATTATTGGACCAAAACTGTTACCTCTAGAATGTTAACAATGTTTTTCTATGATTTGACCTACTGACCTACCCTTTGACCTGGCCTGACCTAAATTCGAACTTTACCTATATATTGTCATGATGATTATTCTGAGCAAGAATAAGGTTTTTCTATGATTTGACCTACTGACCTACTTTTTGACCCAACATGATCCATATTCGAACCTGACCTAGATATCGTCGAGATGATCATTCCGAGCAAGTATGATGATGATTGGACCAAAACTGTGACCTCTAAGAGTGTTAACAAGGTTTCCCTTTGATTTTACCTGAAAACCTAGTTTTCGACCCCAACTGACCCATTGTCGAACTTGACCTAAACTTCAGAGGCAAACATTCGGAACAAGTTTCATTAAGATTGGGTCAAAACTGTGACCTCTAGAGTGTTAACAAAACTAATTGTTAACGATGGACGACGACTGACGCTTTGCTGAGTTGAGCTGACAAATGAAACCTCAACATTACCACCTTGGGACAGTGTGGGGTGTATTTTTAACATAGCTTTGTCGGATTTTCGAATGGGGCGTTTAATTTTGTATCTGTTTACTATTAACTACCAATTTTGTTTCAGCTGCAACATCCTCTTCATTCAACTGAAAAAAATCTGATTTTCAAATTGTCAGATCAGTAGGTTTTGATTTATCTCCGTGTCATATGATGGTAAGAACATACTTCACTTGTCACAAAACACTCTGAAGACCAATCATGTTTGACAGTCAAGTGTGCCTCAACAATTAATAGCATGAAAATATTTTGGTACACTGACCAATCAGTGGTCATCACTGACGAGTGGGTGTGCTCTTGATCTAGAACAGTGAACCTTTTGTCAAAGTATTTCAGATAAAGAAACTTTTAATCTTTACACATTTAACCCTTGTCCTGCTGAATATTTATATATGCCACACCCACTACCAATTATCAACCAATCAGATTACTTGATGCAAATTATTGCAACAAATTCACAATCTGACTGGTAAACAGAAGCCATCTGATCTGGATCTACATTGTTTCAAAGATAAGGCATATCCGGGATTAGCAGGACAAGGGTTAACACTAATGCCAGGAATGAAATGTTGCAGCCGAAACAAAATGGGTAGTATGGTTGTGCATTATTATTATTTATTTAATTTTCATTATCTTTGCCTGTTGCACGATAATCACTTCTTGTGGCGAAGAGAGAGCTGGCTGCTATGTTGTTTGTGGCTCGTTTATTTCCTGTTTTCTTCATTGTTAGTTGGGCCCAGTCAATCGATTTTGGTACTTATCGCCTATGCGAGCAGCAAAGGTTCAGGCGAGCCTGCGCATCCGCGCAGTCTCGCCAGAACCTTCGCTGCTCGCTGATACAAGCAGTGAATCAAGAGGAACCTTCAGACAGAAAGCCATATCCCTGGCCCCTCTGAATGGCTGGGCATGCGCAGTTAAAATTTGTCATGACGGAATGCTCGAAGACACATATTCACTTGGCGGGGCTCAGTTAACTCTTCCTCTTGGTGCCATAGGTAGGCTGTAATCTTTGTGGCTTTTCCTGGGCATCTATTCTATATATTTTTTTTTTATAAACTTATACTTCCATGGGCACTGAAAAAAAACTCGACAGAACTCAGGGCAAGGGTTGTGTGTGTGTGTGTGTGAATTCGGGTTTAACGTCGCTTTCAACAATTTTTCAGTCATATCACGACGGTGTCTGGTTGCGACAGGGAGCTCAATGCTCACATTTATAGTGCTGCCTCACTGAAGTATCATGTCCCAGACACATTACATGATACCACACCCAGTCACATTATCCTGACACTGGATCGACCAGTCCTAGCTCTACCCCGTAAATCGGAGTGCCAAACGAGGAGCAGCTAGTACCATTTTTAACGACTTTGGTATGTCGCGGCCCGGGGTCGAACCCCAGACCTCCCGTTCCCCGGAGCGGACACTCTACCAACTGAGAGGGCAAGGGTTGTGGCCACATAAAATCACTTAAAGCCCCAAGCCCAGCCCATCATAAAATTTCACTGCCCATTCCAAGGCAGTTATTCTGTTATTGTGTTTGTCCTTGTATGTCAGTTCTGGTTATGCCTTTGGTCTTGGATAGTCATCTGTGTCCAGTTGTTAGTAAACTGATCTTCAAAACTTCCACCATTTAATATGGTAAATATGCTAATATATTTGCTAAAAAAATGTGAGCAGCTTTTGCAGATGCAAAGGCTGCTCACATTTTTATAGCAAAAATAACACTATTTTAGATATTGTACTTGCTAGAACAGCTAACAATTTGACCACTAACGAGCTCGTTAAGCTAACAATGCTTTTGAACAACTGGCCCGGCCATCTCTATGGAATCGTCTTCTTGTGGTGTTTTCTTTGTGGTGCCGTTTTCTTTGTGGTGCCCTTGCTTTGTGTTTGTGCTTATTTACCTTTTCCTTGGATTGAAAATGTAGGATAACCCATTGTATACTAGTGGACTCTTCCATTGCTATAAGTTGGTTTGTTTGTTTGTTTGATTTGAGGTTTAACGTCCTCGTCAACATTGTACAGGTCATTTTGGAGACATTGCTTCCAGTTTCGTGGGACTTCTACCCAACACCGAGATGAAATGACATCTCAAGCCGTCGCCCAATGAAACCAATAGGGTTTACAAGCATGGCCTGTCCAACTGGAACGGCTTTGCCTGGGCAGGCTTAGATCCCCTAAGTGGTTTACCAGTACTTGTGTGTGGTCGGTTTCAGCTCTGCGTGGAAGCATCAAGTAGCCCATCTATTTCTTCAAGCCCCGATGGGCGGGGCAAATGTTCTAAGTTGGACAAGTCCATTTGTCATATAAGGAGTGGACCCCCGGGTGGTATGCCTATTTTTATGCCCCCCACCCCCCCCCCCCACACACACACACACACACAGAATCTTTGATTCGGGGGGCATATAGTATTTGCCCTGTCCGTCAGAAAAACTTTAAACTTGATCGTAACTTCAAAAGTATTTTACCTAGCCCCATGAAACTTCACACACTTATTCACCATCATAAGGGCTACAGTCTTGCCAAGGGCCATAACTCTGTTGTCATTTCTGGCTGAATTATCTCCCCTTGAAACTCAGAAATTGGCTCCCACAGAGGGCATCGGTCAACTATAGTGACAGATTTTTCTTATTCTATTTTTGATGGAAAATTCAGTTAGCAAATAGTGCAGGCTTTCTGCGTCTGATCTGGGTCTGCACTGTTTGCCAAGGTACTTCTTTAGGAGTTTCCTGCCTGGTATGGGATAGTTGTATTGATGCCTGATCATTGCCTTCTTTTCTATTTTTATACATGTGGTTAACCAGTACAGTGAACATTTTTTGCCAGAAATTGTCACCTATCCTCCTTGAATCAGTGAAAGGTTAAGGTTGACCGTAGTAAAGATTTCATGATTAATCTCCAAGTCAGGATATTGCTGAATAAAACTGAACCCATATCATATCAAATATGACCAAAGGCCATCATATGGTTTGGAAAATATGAGCTCTTCAAAAACTTTAACCTAACATCCCTGTCTGTGACCTAGACCTTGAGGTCATGGGTATGGGCAGGGGTGTTGCTGAATATAACTTTGGGCCTATATCTATCATTATATCAAATATTTATGGCCCGGAAAATATTAGCTCTTAAAAAACTTAAACATAAAATTTTCTAAGTCTGTGACCTTGACCTGGAGGCTCTGTAATTGCCAAAAGAAGCTTTGGAACTATATCATCATACCAAATATGAACCATTGTAAATCTATGGGAGCTGAAAAAACCTGGGGCTAGGTCCATTTGGACCCCATGGGCGTGATTGGCAGGATTTATGAGGGGGACCACTTGATGTTGCTTCATACTAAATGTCAAAGGTCTGATCCTTCTGGTTTCAGAGAAGATTTTTGAAGTTTTTCCCATTATAAGTCTATGGGAATTGATAAGCCCCAGGCCATGGCCAATTTAGACCCAAGGGGCATGACTGGCAAGATTTATGTCGATGACCACTAGACGTTGCTACATACTAAATATCTAAGCTCCGGGCCTGATGATTTCAGAGATTTTTGAAGTTCCAATTATAAGTCTATGTGATCTGATACGCCCTGGGATGTGGCCATTTTGGAACCCTGGGACATGATTGGCAGGATGGGGTGTGGCCATTTTGGAACCCAGGGACATGATTGGCAGGATTTATGCAGAGGACCACTTGACATTGCTTCATGCTAAATATCTAAGCTCTAGGCCTTATGGTTTCAGAGTATGTCTATGAGAACTGATAAGCCCCAGGGCATGACCAATTTGGACCCCAGGGGCATGATTGGCAGGATTTATGTAGTTGACCACTAAAAGTTTCTACATACTAAATATCTTAGCTCTGGGCCTTATGGTTTAAGAGAAATTTTTTGAAGTTTTTCCCATTGTAAGTCAATGGGAGCTGAATTTTGCCATGGCAACCAGAATTCCAATTCCACTGGCCCCAAAATCTTATGCAGCCTTTCATCCTACCTGATAATGCTTCACATGAAATTTTATCAAGATTGGCCATTGGGTATCAGAGATATACTTATCTGAAAATGTGAATGGACGCCAGACGCCGCCCGAGCCTTGCCATACTAATACCTTGCATGCAGGTGACCTAAAAATAACACACATTTTCATCTGCAAAAAGTTAGTTCTAGACATAAGAAGGGAACATTTTATCATATGACAAAGCGTCTGCAAATGTAATAATGCCATGTAATAAATTCTGTAATCCACTAGTGGATTAAATATGCAAATTAGTTAGATACGCCCTGTAATGTTACATGTACGACGTCCTTAAGGATGGGAATAAAATGTGTTTTAAATGTCAGATGATAAATAGGATCCTGCATTCCTGCCCATGTATTATTGAATTTATTAAACTCATTGAAGAAAAGGGATAAACTACTCGGCGAAGCGTCACATTTTATGATTTTATCCCTTTTCCTCAACTGGTTTGATCAATTCAATAATGCATGAGCACTCATTTAAGATCCTCTATTTAGCACATAGGTGTGTTATCATAACACACCTAAGTAATAAGCAATACTATGTCCTTCAGTCAATGTTTTATTTTCTTTATAACAACATTTTATTTTGACTGTGAGTGTGAGGTTGATGTCCTGCTGCCAGATCGACTTCTCTTTCTTTCTTTTGCCTCCTTCAATCTCATGGCCAGCAATTTAGCATATTCTGCAGCATCCTCTCGCTTTTTATTTGCTCTCCTCTTTTTGAGGGCAAGCCTGTGTCTCTTTCTCTGTAAAACAACTGGGGTAACTAGTCGCTGAATCTTCGGGGCTTTGCTTCTGGCTTTCTTGGCTGAAAAAAAAAAAAACACAACAACTATAGAAACTTTTTTTTATGTTAGGATAGATGGAAGAGATATGTCTGTTTTAAGGATTTTTTGTTGTTGTTTTTTTTTTTTTTTTTTTTTTTTTTTTTTGTTTTTTTTTTGGGGGGGGGGGGGGGGGAGCAGTTGATTGTCAATCAACCCAAAGTTACTAAGCACAAGAAGCTCTTCAGTGCTTTTGTCCACATGACCATAACTGACTTGTTGGAAATCCAGGTAATGTTTATTTATAGAAAATATCCACTTATCCCTGAAATGGCAGAGCTGCGTGAGAAGATTATATTTAGAACCTGGACTGGAATGTGTTTGGCTTGTCAATAAAAGCTGCAATCACTTCAAGATGCCCCAACAGCACAATTACGTCAAGCAAATGCCATATCACATTCGAAAAGGAATTCAAAGTACATGTAAGGATGCATTACTCTTTCCCTTAAAAAGTTGACAGGAATACACGACTGAGATGACTATTTTCAAAGTTTCAAAGGGACATGGCTCCAGAAGTTTTTGGGGACCTGTGCCCTTTAATATAAAGTCAAGGTCTTCAAAATCTAATCATCCCTTAATAAAGTGGACAAGAATACATCACCGAGATGACTATTTTCAATGTTCAAAGACATAGCTGCAAAAGAAAGTAAACCAGAATAACAATTCTCAATTTCTCATTTTCAGTTTTTGGGGGCCTATGCCCTTTAAAATAAAGTGAAGGTCTTCAAAATATAATCAAATCTTTGGACAACTGCAATAATATATTGTACAAAGTTCGACCACATTTCATTGATGTGTTCATGAGACTCGGTGCAGACAATCAACTTTGGCCCAAAATTTAGTTTTGGGGAGCCTGTGCCCTTGAAAATAAGGGCAAGGTCATCAAAACCTAATGGCTGTTGTCCCCCCATCCTAGTGATGTAACCATGCGAGTTTGGTCAGAATTAATGATTAGGTTCAGAGATATAGTGCTTCAAACAGACTACATGGTAAATGGCTATGTTCAATGTTCAAGGGGCGATTACTCCAAAAGTAGGAAAATCAGAGTTATAGTTCATGTTCTGCACATTGTCTCAGGGTGCTATACATATCTGTGAAGTTTTGTGAAGTCTCAAATGGCATCAGTTATAGAGCGGACAAGAAACTGATAGCAACAGCTATATTCAAAGGGCAATAACTCCAAAAGTAGGAAAATCAGCTTTATATGTTCTGCATGTCGCTTCATGGTGTTCTACATATCTGTGAAGTTTCATGGAAATATCTCGAATGGTATCAAAGTTATGGAGCAGACACAAAACTATGATAGAAATTGTTATGCGCTGTTTGCCTCTGTATCCATTTGCCAATTTCACAGCTTATGCCTTCAGACTGGTTTATCAGTACTCAAATGTTGGGTTGGTTTCAGCTCAGAACCTTGGGTACTGGTAAACTGCTTTGAAGGTCTAAGGCTGGCCAGGAAAACTGGTGCCAATCAGGTTTCTTCTTAAACCCTAGCATTTTCTATGGGCCGTAGGGCTTGAAATGTCATTTCATCTCAATGTCAGGTAAAAGGCCCTCCAAATCGAAACCAGTGTCTCCAAAATGACCTAAGTGGTGTTTAGGGGTACTTAAAAACTCAACATTAGAAACAAACAAAATCTTTAACTTCTGACCTCAAAGTTTGACTGTGACCTCGGAGCCAAAGACCAGAGTTAACATTTGTGCCAACTTGCCAAGTCATTTCAAAATCCATCAACGTCAATTTTTTTATCTTTGACCTCTTAAGTTTGAGAAAGTTTAACAGGACACAAAAACTAGTCCTTACTTTTGACTTGACCTCTGTGACCTTTCCATTAGAACTAATATTTCTGCAAAGTAATTTCCAAAACCATCAAGGAATTACAAAGTTATGGGATGGACAGAAAATAGTACCTATCCTCCAAGTATGACCTTGGAGCTACAGACCCGAGTTTTCCGTGAGATATCACCACATGATGGATTACGTTTATGCCAAGTGATTTCCAAGTCTATCAAGGTCCCTTTTTTTGACCTTGAATGTCAACTGCTTCAATTTTACTTAAGGCTGCTGCAGGTCACTTTAACCCTTAACATGCCGAGAAAAACTACACCTGAAAATGTCGTATGCTTATGCCGTCTGCTGAATCTTCCTGCAAATTTTTTCAGAAATATTTTTTCTTACAGGCAAACAGTGTGGACTCCGATCTAGGAGCAGTCTGATCTGGGTCCACACTGTTTGCAAAAATGACTTTTAAAGTAACCGGCAGAGGACAAAGCAGGCGACAATTGTCGTGAGTGACGTATTACTATTATGGGTTAAAATCTTTTTGAAGAAAATATCACCTGGCATTTCATGCAAATTAGGCCTGAAAAAGTCCTGATTTTCCACTATAATGCCAAAATATGGTAAGGGTTGGTAGGTCGGAAAAACTTTTCAATTTTTGTCAAGTTTTAATCTGATGTAAAAAAGATGTGTTTGTGAAACGGGAACATGTCCCTGGTCAAGGTCAATTTTTTCTTTAAAGTAGCTCAGAGGTCAAAATGAAAAACAGGATTTCATCATATTTTTCCAGAATTTATTCAATAATCATCAGGTTATCTTGTGGCCTAATGGGTAAGAGCAATGACTTAAACGTTAGGTCTTTCACCCCTGTGGTTCGAGCTTGGCTCGTGTCACGTGAGATGCCAAGTTCTGAAACGGAAGGTCAGGTGGTTTTTCTCTCGGTACTCTGATTTTCGCCCACCTCTGTTTAACGATCGGCTTGATTTGAGTGTAATAATCTTGAAACAAACCCCCCCCCCCCCCCAAAAAAAAATCAGGTTATCTTATTACCACCCATTCCATTCATCAACATTCAAGGCTCTAGCTTTGATAGTTTTTGAGATATTTTGCTGACAAGATTTAATTTATCTAATTACTTGACGTGCTGCAAACTGTAATATGCAGTACGTCGGTCAAACTAACCGCATGCTTAAAACTAAATTGAACGAGCATTATCGTAGAAAGAGTAAGCCTAAGAAAACTGACACTTTCTTGTACCGTCACTTTCGGCGTACAGGTCATTCTGTAAATAACATTGTTATACAACCAGTGGAAAAACTTTATTACGATGCAAATTCTACATCTAGATTCAAAACAATCAAAAGACATGAAGCTGAACTGAAATGGATTAAATTTTTACAGACCCCTTTTCCACTGGGATTTAATGACAACATTTATCATGAGGGTAATATTTCCAGAATGCCGGACTTTGAT
Source organism: Lucinisca nassula (assembly GCA_963580285.1). Taxonomy (NCBI): domain Eukaryota; kingdom Metazoa; phylum Mollusca; class Bivalvia; order Lucinida; family Lucinidae; genus Lucinisca; species Lucinisca nassula. The sequence goes on along the minus strand of OY757018.1, from coordinate 108,496,486 downwards.
ATTTTCTCACTCCTGGAATGTTGAAAACGCAGAACTAGATCTCACGGCACCAGGAAAAATGGTAACTTTAAACGTAAATCACGTGCGTTTAAACGAAACAATACTAGACTGAAGTGACTGTCAATTATATTATTAAATCATGGACGCAACTCTATGCTTTCATTTTTAAGTTCATTACCCGTTTCTGTTTTACGTCTTCTGGACACCGAGGCGAATAAATTCTACGATAGTTCTCATCAGTTATATGATGCGGCTCTCTTAACTAGAGGCTATACTCAGCATACTCTCCGTCCTTACATTGATTCTGAAATTAATCATAAACGCCATTTCTTCAAAATATCCTTCATTAATAAGGGTATGGATTTTATAGATTTGCCCAGTATCTTCCGTGAGAGATCGGTGCTTTCTTCCATTCCTGCTTATTTTCAAAATACTGAAACACCTATAATTTGCTATAAATATAACAAACCTGTTAGATCTATCATTTTTAATTTCAATAAACTTGTTTCAGATCTTGATATTGATACTAATACTCCCGATTCATGTGATTGTAAAAACTCAAAGTATTGCTATCCTGCTGCTGGTCATGTAATTACTGGCAATTTGAAAATTATTCCTGATTCTAGGATAAGGAATATAATTTCTAAAGGACCGAAATATCGGTTTCCTTCTAAAACTGATTTCAGTAAATGTAGAGATGAAATCGCTGCTTCCTTGAATGAATTCGGTAATCGATGGTGTAAGCGAGAGTATGTTGAGCATAAAGCCCTTAAGGACTGGAAACTTAGCATTTTAAAACTAGTGAATAAACGCATTTCTTTCTATTCTCAAAATACTAACTTATTACCTCCTAAGCCCAAGACGTCTTTACGTCATCTTAAACTAGGCAGTGTTCAATCTAGGCTGCGCCATTGCGCCCGCTTTTTACATGAGGGGCGCACTAGAGATCATTCAATGGGCCCGTCGTGCGCAACTGTAGAATTTGTGACTGTGAGTTCATTTTTGCGATTTTCTTGTGATTTTTCAGCTGCCTGGTGCGTATTATTGAGTTGTATCACAAACCGCATGTTGCCAATCAAAATAACTCAGAAAAACCTTTCGTTTTATCTGTTTAACTAGTAACAATTCTTACTTTTCAAACCCAAATCGATGTTTTGTTTACCGGGGATGTGGCCATGTTCGGTATACTTGTATGCGCCGGGCGGCTTACACCGTATTCGTGTGCGCCGTGCGGCTTACGCTAAATACCGGACCAAAATACCACAAAATACCGAGGCCGGCGCTATTTATTATAGAGTTCTTCTCTTCCAGAAATAAATTTAATGGCATTCATTCTAAATAAAACATGTATTTAACCCTTGAGCAAGACACTTTATCCAAATGGCTTTGTACTGGTTAGCAGAGGTAATGAGCACATGTGACCAACTCAGTATTAGAAGATGGATAGATACACTAACAGAATAGATTTTGTCTGTGATGTTTAACTTGTTTTGTGTCCATTTTTATCATGCAGACAAAACCTAAAGATTAATCTGGCAACTTTATGTAGTATAATTAAAGGGCCCCCTAAATTTCAGAATGGCCCCCTTTTCCAAGGCCTGTGGGCCCAGAGGGCCCCCAAACCCCAAATCCTAGATTGAACACTGCTAGGTATTCAAGAATTTCATGAAAAGTTTGTTTTGGCCCCTGCAGACAAGGCCGCTAACAACGTCATCGTTGTGTGACGGCTCCACTATGTTAACACGCTTAAGCAGGAGCTTGGTGGTACTAAGGCCTATGAACTTCAGCCTTTAGCTGAAGAGAGAGCTATAGTAGATAAACATGTTTGTCTTTCAGCCAACAAGTTTGCTGTGTGTGTTAACGAAGGCCAAGACAAGCTTCCTACGCTGTGCTGGTTACCAAAACTTCATAAAAAACCTTACAAAGCACGGTTTATTGCAAATTCTAGCTCTTGCACTACCACTGAACTTTCTAAATTATTAACTTCCTGTCTTACTGCTATTAAAACGCATGTAATTAAATATTGTGATAAAGTCTTTGAAAGATCAGGAAGAAATCTGTTTTGGTCTATTAAAAAATTTGAATGAGGTTTTAAATAAATTGAAATCTAGACATTTTCGTGCTTCTAGTCTGTCTACCTTCGATTTTTCCACTCTTTACACTACACTTCCTCATAATCTTATAAAAGAAAAGCTTAATGATTTAATTGAATGGGCTTTTCACAGAAGATTCTCTCTATCTTGCATGTAATGTCAGAAATGCATTTTTCACTTCTAAAGAGCATAAGAATTATACACTTTGGTCATGTCAGAAAGTGTGTGATGCCCTCACCTTTCTACTTGGCAATATTTATATTAGATTCGGTACTAAGTTATTTGTTCCGGTGGGTGCTAATTGCGCACCTCTTGTGGCTGGTCTGTTCTTGTATTGTTATGAAAGAGACTTCGTTTTGTCGCTTTCCATTGATGGCCGGTCTGGGGTTGTTGAAGCTTTTAGCTCTACTTCTAGATATTTAGATGATTTATTAAATATTGATAATACCTATTTTGGTGGTTTGGTCGGTCAGATTTACCCCCTAGAACTTCAGTTAAATAAAGCAAATTCTTCTGATACCGAGGCCCCGTTTTTGGATTTACATCTATCTATTGTAGATGGATTTGTTTCGTGCAGGATTTGTGGTGGGCGCGGTGACTTTGATTTTGAGATTGTAAATTTTCCTTTTTTGGATGGTGGTGTTCCTCGTGCGCCATCCTATGGCGTTTATATTTCGCAATTAATTCGATTTGCGTGTGTAGTCATGTAACTGACTTCAACACTTGTGGTGGATTGTTAACGGCTAAACTCCTTAATCAGGGTTATCGGTACCATAAACTACGCAAAGCCTTTTCAAAATTTTATAGAAGCCATTCTGATTTAATTTCGGGGTTCAATATTGGACTTAGATCTCTTCTGCAACAAGGTCTATCGGAGCCCGGGTTTTATGGTGACTTAGTATATAAATTCAGCAAAATATATAACCGCAGTGACTTCGGCGCCCAGTTTCGTGGGGTGGTTCTTCGATATGGAAAGATTGGGTGCAGCATGGATATTATACGACAGACTGCATGCATGGTAGTTAACCCAATCTCGGTTGGCAACTTTGCTTCCCTCTTTAATTGCACTCCGGTGGGTCAGGCCTCAGATTCTATGATGGCTCCAACGTAAAGGCTTATTGAAAATTAGAGATAATGTTGGTTGGTGCCTGATGCTCTGTCGCTGGTCGGGCTCATCGGAGTCTAACTGTTGGTTTTCTTTTGCTCCAGCATTTCAGTGGTTTCTTGCTGTCGAGTCCTCACCGTTGTCTCACCTCTGTGCTGCTTTGATTTTTGAGTTCACGGAGATGTTGCACTGATGAGTTAGGAGGCCTTCATGCGGACTGAACAAATTATTTGTCTAAATCGCGACGGAAGTTAGGGCGAGGATTGTGGCCACGTAAAATCGATTTAAGCCCCCCAGTGGAAATCTTCCACTGACCGTTCCAAGGCGGCTCTTCTGTGGCGATTTATTTATGTTGTTTGTTACTTACTGTGTGTATCACTTGTTTTAGTTTCCATTATGGTCTGGTCGCTTAATGTTTGTATTTCTTTCCCTTTGGTGTCTTTTATGGGTGGAGTAAGTTAATTGTATCAATTCCTGATCTTTGTTTTACTTCTACTTTTCATCCAATTTTTTTTTCAAATGGCGAAAACTCAGGAAAGGGACGTAATCCTGACAAGAATAGAAGAGGGCCCAATGGCCCTATATCGCTCACCTGTGTACCAGAAAAAAAAGTGTAGGAGACCACTTGACATTGCTACATACTAAATATCTGAGCTCTGGACCTTATGGCTTTGGAGAAGGGGCCCCGGGGCGTGGCCCATTTGGAACCCAGGGGCATGATTGGCAGGAATTATGTAGGTGACCACTTGCTGTTGCTACATGCTAAATATCTTAGCTCTGGGCCCTGTGGTTTCAGAGAGGAAGATTTTTGAAGCTTTTTTTCAATTATGAGTCTTTAGGATTTAAGGGGCCCCGGGGTGTGGCCAATTTGGACCCCAGGGGCATGATTGGCAGGAATTATGTAGGTGACCACTTGCTGTTGCAACATGCTAAATATCTAAGCTCTGGGCCCTGTGGTTTCAGAGAAGAAGATTTTTGAAGCTTTTTTCCATTATGAGTCTATGGGAGCGTAGGGGCCCCGGTGTGTGGCCCATTTGGAACCCAAGGGCATGATTGGCAGGAATTATGTAGGTGACCACTTACCAATGCTACATGCTAAATATCTAAGCTCTGGGCCATGTGGTTTCAGAGAAGAAGATTTTTAAATTTTTTCCCATTATGAGTCTATGGGAGTGAAAGGCCCCGGGGCGTGGCCCATTTGGAACCCAGGGGCATGATTGGCAGGAATTATGTAGGTGACCACTTACCGTTGCTACATGCTAAATATCTAAGCTCTGGGCCCTGTGGTTTCAGAGAAGAAGATTTTTTAAATTTTTCCCATTATAAGTCTATAGGAGCTAAGGGGGCCCCAAGGCGTGGTCCGTTTGGACCCCAGGGGCATGATTGGCAGGAATTATGTAGGCGACCACTTGCCGTTAGTACATGCTAAATATGTAAGTTCTGGGCCCTGTGGTTTCAGAGAAGAAGATTTTTGAAGCTTTTTTCCATTATGAGTCTATGGGAGCGAAGGGGCCCCGGCCCATTTGGAACCCAGGGGCATGATTGGCAGGAATTATGTAGGTGGCCACTTGCCATTGCTACATGCTAAATACCTAAGCCATGGGCACTGTGGTTTCAGAGAAGGTTTTTGAAGCTTTTTTCCATTATGAGTCTATAGGATAGCGTTTCCCCCAGGATTCAAAAAGGGCATGGTAAAGAGTCTGAAAAAGGGCACTTTTAACACGTGTATACCAACAAAAAGGGCACTTTTACGTGCAAACTCCAATAAAAAATGGGCACTTTTTAAGATGCACTCCAATAAATGCTTAAATGCTTTTGAAAAAGGCCTTTTTAAACCAGTAAAATATTATCCTTTGTTTGGGTTATAGTTATTGGTATAAAGCAGTAGTCTTTTGAAATGCTAGTTAGAACAGGGACAAAATAGACTGATACAATGATGCCCTATTCACAATCAAGTTCAGCCTACATGTAGTTGGTGCATGATCAGTTGGAGACATTTTTTTTATCTTCTGAATTTTCCTTAGTTCCTTCCTCTATCATTGAAATTGATTCATTGTTTTTGCATCCATTGTTTTCTTTTTCACCTATCTGGACACACAGAAAGTATTTTTTCCTCTACCATTGTTTTTGCATCTCATTGTTTTTCACCTACCTGGACACACAGCAAGCATTTTTCACACCTCCATGAATCATTAGTTATATGTGGTTATTGTCAATATTGAGCAGTGTCAATAAACAAAAGGATTGGACAGTGTTTGATTTAATAAAAGATACATTTTGTAAACTGTAGGCATGGAAATAAAATTGTGTAACTTTGTTATTTCTGGTCCAATTTTCATGAAATTTTCACCAAAATAAAGGGCCTTTAATGTACTATTTAAAAAGGGCATGGCGCCATGGGAAAAGGGCATGGCGCTATGAAAAAGGGGCATGGCGCGGCGCCATGCTAAAATGGGCTGGGGGAAACACTATAGGAGCTAAGGGGCCCCGGAGCGTGGTCCGTTTGGACCCCAGGGGCATGATTGGCAGGAATTATGTAGGTGACCACTTGCCATTGCTACATGCTAAATATCTAAGCTCTGGGCCCTGTGGTTTCAGAGAAGAAGATTTTTGAAGCTTTTTTCCATTATGAGTCTATAGGAGCTAAGGGGCCCCGGGGCGTGGTCCGTTTGGACCCCAGAGGCATGATTGGCATGAATTATGTAGGTTGACCACTTGCCGTTACTACTTGCTAAATATATAAGCTCTGGGCCATGTGGTTTCAGAGAAGAAGATTTTTGATGCTTTTTTTCCATTATGAGTCTATGGGAGCGAAGGGCCCCTGGTCGTGGCCCATTTTGAACCCAGGGGCATGATTGGCAGGAATTATGTAGATGACCACTTGCCATTGCTACATGCTAAATATATAAGCTCTGGGCCCTGTGGTTTCAGAGAAGAAGATTTTTGAAGCTTTTTTTCCATTATGAGTCTATGGGAGCGAAGGGGCCCAGGGGCGTGACCCATTTTGAACCCAGGGGCATGATTGGCAGGAATTATGTAGGTGACCACTTGCCATTGCTACATGCTAAATATCTAAGCTCTGAGCCCTGTGGTTTCAGAGAAGAAGATTTTTGAAGCTTTTTTCCATTATGAGTCTATGGGAGCAGAGGGGCCCTGGGGCGTGGCCCATTTGGCACCCAGGGGCATGATTGGCAGGAATTATATCGTTGACCACTTGCCCTTGCTACATGCTAAATATCTAAGCTCTGGGCCCTGTGGTTTCAGAGAAGAAGATTTTTAAATTTTTTCCCTTTATAAGTCTATGGGAGCTATATGTTGCCATGGCAACCAGAATTCCAATCTGATCAGCCCAAAAACCTTATGTAGCCTTTCCCCCTACCTGATGATGCTTCACATGAAATTTGATCAAGATTGGCCATGGGGTATTAGAGATATACTTATTTGGAATTGTTTACGGACGGACGCTCGCAGGCACGCACAGACGCACGCACGACAGACGACGGACAAAAAGTGATCCCAAAAGCTCACCTCGTCACTACGTGACAGGTGAGCTAAAAATACATGTCAGCTGATTTTCATAAGGAGTCCACAGATGAAATATCAAACAAGAGGCTCAATGAGCCTAACCGCTCACCTGAGGAACATTTTAGTTAGCTGTTTGTCTCATGGTCTTTGAGCATATTTTTTTTTTTTTTGAAGTTCTTTCTAATGGGACATGGCATTGTCAATTTGGACCCTAGCTGCATGTTTGGTAGGATTAATGTAGACCCCAGTTTGTTTGTTTTGAGGTTTAACGTCCCCGTCAACACCGTGAAGGTCATTTTGGAGACGTTGCTTCCAATTTTGTGGGGCTTTTACCCGACATTGAGATGAAATGACAGCCCTGCCGCCCAATGAAACCAATAGGGTTTATTAGCATGGACAGTCCGACTCGCACCGCATTCTTTTTCTTCAAGCCCCGATGGGTGGGGCCTCTAATGTAAACCCAAAGGGCATGCACAATTTATGAAGGGGACCACTTGACATTGCCACATGCTTAATATCTAAGCTCTATGCCTAGAGATTTTGGAGAAGAAGATTTTTTAAGCTTTTTTTCCAATATAAGTCTATGGGGGCTAAGAGGCCCCAGGGCGTGGCCAGTTTAGACCCATTGTGCATGATTGGCACAATTTATGTAGGGGACCACTTGACATTGCTACATGCTTAATATGTAAGTTCTGGGCCAAGTGGTTTCAGAGAACAAGATTTTTATTTTTTTTTCAATTCTAAGTCAATGGGGGCTAAGGGGCCCGGGGCGTGGCCAGTTTAGATGGCCACAATTTATGTAGGGGACCTCTTGACATTGCTACATGCTTAATATGTAAGCTCTGGGCCTAGTGGTTTCAGAAGATTTTTTTAAGTTTTTTTCATTATAAGTCTATGGGGGCTAAGGGGCCCAGGGGTGTGGCTAGTTTAAACCCTAGGGGCATGATTGGCACAATTTATGTAGGGGACCACTTGACATTGCTACATGCTTATATGTAAGCTCTGTGCCTAGCAGTTTTAAGTCTATGGGGGCTAAGGTGCCTCATGGCGTGGCCAATTTAGATCACAGGGGCATGATTGGCACAATGGCTGTAGGGGACCACTTGACATTGCTACATGCTTAATATGTAATCTCTGAGCCACTGGTTTCAAAGAAGAAGATTTTTTAAAGTTTTTATTTCCATTCTAAGTCAATGAGGGCTAAGGGGCCCCAGGGCGTGGCCAGTTTAGACCCCAGGGGCATGATTGGCACAATTTATGTCGGGGACCACTATTAATTGCTACATGCTTAATGTGTAAGCTCTGTGCCTAGCGGCTTGAGAAGAAGATTTTTTAAGTTTTTTTTTTTCATTTTATGTTTATGAGGGCCAAGGGCCCCCAGGGAATGGCCAGTTTAGATCCCAGGGGCATGATTGGCACAATTTATGTAGGGGACCACTTGACATTGCTACATGCTTAAAATGTAAGAAGATTTTTTAAGTTTTTCCCATTGTAAGTCTATGGGAGCTATATGTTGCCATGGCAACACCAGTTTCAATCTGAAATGCCCCAAAATATACTGCATCTTTTCCCCCAACCGGATAATGCTTCTCATGAAATTCAATCATGATTGGCCAAGTGGCTTTAAAGATATACTTATAAATTTGAAAATGTGAACGGACGCCGGATGCCTGAACATTGGCATACTAATACGTCACATAAGCCTTCAGCTCAGGCGAGCTAATAATACTGGCGGTTTCAAAGAAGAAGATTTTTTAAGCTTTTCTTTCCATTATAAGTCTATGGGGGCTAAGGGGCCAACGGGTGTGGCCCGTTTAGACCCAATGGGGCATGATTTGCACAATTTATGTAGTGGACCACTTGACATTGCTACATGCTTAATATGTAAGCTCTGGGCGTAGTGGTTTCAGAGAAGAAGATTTCTGAAGGGTTTTTTTTTTTCATTACAAGTCAATGGGGGCTAAGGGGCCCCGGGATGTGGTCAGTTTAGACATCAGGGGCATGATTGGCACAAAATTAATGTAGGGGACCACTTGACATTGCTACATGCTTAATATATATGCTCTGGGCCTAGTGGTTTCAGAGAAGAAGAATTTTTAGGCTTTTTTTCCATAATAAGTTTATGGGGGCAAAGGGGTCCCAGGCCGTGGCCAATTTAGACCCCAGGGGCATGATTGGCACAATTTATGAAGGGGACCACTTGACATTGCTACATGCTTAGTATGTAAGCTCTGCGCCTAGCAGTTTCAGAGAAGATTATTTAAATTTTTTTTCCATTATAAGTCTATGTGGGCTAAGGGGCCCCAACGGCGTGTTCAGTTTAGATCCCAGGGGCATGATTGGCACAATTTCTGTAGGGGACCCCTTGACATTGCTACATGCTTAATATGTAAGCTCTGGGCCTAGTGGTTTCAGAGAAGAGGATTTTTAAGGTTTTTTTTCTATTATAAGTCTATTGGGGCTAAGGGACCCTGGGGCATCGCCAGTTTAGACCCCAGGGGCATGATTGGCACAATTCAAGTAGAGGACCACTTGACATTGCTACAGGCTTAATATGTCAGCTCTGTGCCTAGCGATTTCAGAGAAGATTTTGTAAGCTTTTTTTTTTCATTATAAGTCTATGGGGGCTAAGGGGGCTAAGGCCTGGCCAGTTTAGACCCTAGGGGCATGATTGGCACAATTTATGTAGGGGACCACTTGACATTGCTACATGCTTAATATGTTAGCTCTGGGCCTAGTGGTTTCAGAGAAGATTTTTTAAGCTTTTTTTCCCATTATAAGTCTATGGGGGCTAAAACCCCCTGGGGCTTGGCCAGTTTAGACCCCAGGGGCATGATTGGCACAATTTATGTAGAGGACCACTTGACATTGCTACATGCTTAATATGTAAGCTCTGTGCCTAGCGGTTTTAGAGAAGAAGATTTTTTAAGCTTTTTTTTCATTATAAGTCTATGGGGGCTAAAGGACCCTGGGGCGTGGCCAGTTTAGACCCCAGGGGCATGATTGGCACAATTTATGTAGAAGACCACTTGACATTGCCACATGCTTAATATGTAAGCTCTGGGCCCAATGGTTTCACAGAAGAGTTTTTAAGTTTTTCCCACTGTAAGTCTATGGGAGCTATATGTTGCCATGGCAACAAGAGTTTCCATCTGATCTGCCCCAAAACATAATGCGTCTTTTCCCCAACCTGATAATGCTTCTCATGAAATTTAATCATGATTGGCCAACTGACTTTAAAGATACACTTAGTTGAAAATGTGGACGGACGACAGACCATTGGCATACTAATACCTCACATGAGCCTTCGGCTAAGATGAGCTAAAAACCTAGCACATATGATTCTTAAGTTATGCTATGCATCACAAAGCATGCAACAAAGCGCCATAACTCATGAAGCATTTTTTGTAATCTCTTCAAAAGTTAACAGGTCATCTACTCATCACTAGCAATCCACTCATCAACTTTCAAGGCTCTAGCTTTAATATTTTTGTGATATTTTGCTGACAAGATTTCATCCAAATTTTTTTACTAAGGGCCATAACTCGGGAAAGGGGCATAATCCAGACGAGAAAATAAAATATGGCTATTTTTTGATGAAGAATCCATATAAGAAATTTCAAAACCCTAGCATACACGGTTCTTAAGTTCTGCTATGCATCAAAAAGCTTAAGGGACGCACACACGGACATGCACACAAACCCCCAGAAGCAATAGGCCCCTTCAACTTCTTCAAAGTTGGGGGCATTATTAGGCAGGTAGATAAGAAAATCTTATTTTTTCTCTGGATGGCCATAAAAATTGCTTGGTCAGCACATAAAATCAGGGTCTGTCGGGTAAGTGTAAACATGGGTACTTTTTAGACACTATACATGAAATGTTATGCTAGATTTTTAGAATGTCTTTTGCTTCAGTTTTGCTCAGCACTTCATTGATTAACTTACTGTCTGTAGCAGCCAGAGGTCGCCTGACAACATACTGTCTGACATCATCCTCTTTGCTTAGGTTGAACAAGTTACGGATCTTGCTGGCCCTCTTTGGCCCCAGTCGTCGGGGAATCGTCTTGTCTGTCAAACCGGGAATCTCCTGGTCACCTGAAAATGTTAAACCATGGCATAAGCTAGAGGGTGACTGGGTGAAGAAGTCGCCCTGTCGAGACTCACTTCCCCGGCTTCGCCCCGAAATCTTTTTCAATAACTTCCTTGTGTGAACAGTAAAAGCTGTTAATGCTTTTATTAACCAGCTGTTATGCTTCTGTGAAGTGCCATAAATCTGAGTTGATTGCAAAGAATAAAAACAAGAATAGGTAGCAATTTTTGATTTTGTAATTGAAAATAATTATCGCTTGCCAGTTATCTAGATTCATATTTTCTACTTACCAAGTTGTTCCCCTTGTTTGTACAAGTAATACCTTTAATAAAATATTAATTCATATTCTAGTGTGCATTTATTATGACTATCTGACGACTATCCATAAACCTCATTATATAACATGGTTGGATATAACAAGTTACAGCTTACCCAAATATTTCTAGATTATTACCAAAAACTACCAGTTGTCATGTTTCTGTATAATCTATTAATGTTTATTTGGGTCCCAACAAAAGTGATACAAAGAGGATGGGGTAGAATGAAGTTATCAGCTTAGATTCAATAGGGCTTATCCGGTAGTGTGACTAGCAGTAGCAGGTGTACCAGATTACAAAATCAGTTGAGTGTGGTACAACATTCAGCCTGCTTGTAAGGAAAAAGTGGAGAGAATTCCAAAGACGTGGGCCCTTACTACTTCATGAAAATGCTACTTAAACGGGTCAATCAGTACAACTGGGAGATATAAATACATCCCACTTATTCTCCATATTAACTGAACAAATCAATCTGAGCCAGCCTCCGTAACTCAGTTGGATGCACGTCTGACTGGTGATCAGGAAGTGACAGGTTCGATACCTGCTGGGGTTGGCAATACTCTTTCACAGAGATTGCTCATGAAATCTTTTCAACAGCCGTTCTCTCTCGCTGATTCAAGAAGGGCAGTTGTCAGTTTCTGGCGAAAGAAAAATGTGCACCGCACTGGTTAACCCCTTACGTACAAGCCTGCCCTGTAAATGTGTGGATAGCAGTGTTCTGCCAAGAAATTCAAAAACATGGGCCAATGGCCCATCAGACAGGAAATTGTCGGGCCATTTACAAAAAAGTAGGGCCATTCACCAAAAAAGCAGGGCCATTCACAAAAAAAATCAATTTATACAAAGGGCGAGTATGACCTCTTGAAAGGGCCATTTATCAATCAATATTTTATTTCTGTCCGACTTTTAAATGTGGAAATACAATGTTAAACAGGTGTTGTAGACTTTGACATGAAAATCATGACCTTGCAGTCGGTACACAAAAAAGATCAAACAGAATTTTTTTCTTGGCCTTCAGCTAAATGTGTCTCATTACTATTTTTAGCCTAAGGAAATATAATTTTGGGGAACACTGAAACATGGGTTGATCAAAAAGAGACAGATCAGCCTGCGCAGCCTGATCAGAACATTCGCTGTTGGCTCTACAATTAAGTAGGAATCTGTTACCATAAACAAATTATTATAAGAGCGTTGGGTATTATCAAACCAAAGGCAATATTTACGGCCACTGACATGTGACCAGTCCACAGGTGTCAGGTGTGAAAAACGTGTTGGGTTAATTTTGAGAGGCTAAAAATATATATTGGGCTGCAGATTAATAGACTTCAAAGGAAAGCAACCGGATCAAGACATGATGACGGTTCGTTCCTCGAGAAAAAGGTGCGCCCGGCAATAATTTGGATGCGCCCACGGGCCCATGGATGTCAACTTTTCTGCGCCAAACAGATTTTTTCCGCGCCAATGGCGCAAGGGCGCGGCCTTGGCAGAACACTGGGATAGGTAAACTGACCAGCTCAAAATGATCTAAATAGTGTTGACCGGGGCATTAAACTCCAATACAAACAAAATCAATCCGATGAGGCAATTCTAACAAGTACCCACAGGCCTTTTTATGGAGAAATTAGCCCTTCACTCCTTGTTATGCCTCCTTATCCAGAGCTACATGTATGTATGATTTATCTTATTTCTCCATTAAAACATACGTTGTGGGTACGTGTTAGAATTGCATCAATGAGGCAATTCTTAGAAGTACCCAGACCATTTCTTACAGGACTTGAGGAAAATTATCGCCTACACCACAACCTCTTAAAACACTGTTAATGTAGTCCAAAGCAGAAACCCGTGTTAGTTAAACAGCCCAAAAATGTATAGATTATATAGAAAAATGTATCGTAAAATGGTCATTTTTTCTATATAATCTAAGCATTTTTGGGATCTTATATCCATAACCGTGTTATACTGAACCGTGTTATAATGAGGTTGTGGTGTACATATTGCAGCTATGCCTTATCTGTTATGTCGATTTCAGCCGAACATCCAGATGAGGAAACATCCTGACATTTTAACCTCCCCAACCAACCCTTGAGCTCCTTTTACCTTTCTTGATAATAGATAAGGCCAAGACACTGAGATTAGCATCAATAATGCACCCTCTCACAGACTTCCTCTTTCTTTCTCCCTTCCTACGGGGTCTGAAGCATGAGTGACCTTTTGATAGCAGCAGCTTCACACGACTGGTTGTCAGGACTCCCTGCTTCATGGGAAAACCTTGTTTGTCGTTACCACCTGTGATCCTCATAATATAGCCCTTTAAACGAAAGGAGAAACTTTAAAATCAAAATAAAGCACTTAAAAAATTGTCAGACTTTGTCAGCGAATAATTTTCATGGACATTGAGTTTTTTTTTCTTAAACTTTTAAAGAGTTTTAAGTGCAAACAGAGAACAGCCAAGGTTGTTACTGCAGTAAAATTCCTAGATTAACTTCAGACCACCTTTGGGACTGTTCAAAAGTGGTCTTAACCACTGTTGAACAGTCCCAATGGTGGTCTCTAAGCAGTGGACACTGGGTGTAGAAAACAAGAAAGAATACAAAACCTTGCAAGTTATGTTTTTAAACCATTGTACACTAGTGGATTCTTCCAATGTTATATGTTGGACAAGTCCATTGGTCATATAAAGGGTGACAGTTCTATTTTTTTTTTTTTCATTTTTTATTCCATTTTTGACAGAAAATCATGTTAGCAAAAAGTACAGACCTTTATCAGATGCTGTGCTTTGTGGCATCTGATCTGGGTCTACACTGTTTGCCAAAGTACCCATTTAGGGGTTTCCCGCATGCAATGGGCTAAAGAAGAATTCATCTTAGTTTTTATAGTTGGTCTGGGACAAGAAATGTTACTATGCACGTAAATTCCTAATCTGCAAACGTCCAGGTGGTTAACAGAATCTTCATAGAGTGAGTGAGTGAATTTTAGTTTTACGTCCCACCAACAGCTAAGGTCATACGGAGACGGGACCTCGGTTTAAAGACTCATCCGAAAGTCTGGAGAAGCCCGGGATCGATCCTGCGATCCCTGGTTTACAAGGCGAGTAGCATAACCACTGCACCACAGAGGCTTCTGAATCTTCATAGAACTTTTAGTAGAGTTCAATTTCCTTGTGATTTTTCCCACCTGCAATTTAGGCTGCAAAACATGGATATAAAAGGTTCTTTTTATTTGAAAATTCTGAAGTCGAATTTCACCCTTTTTGTACCAAATGGTATCTACCTCCTTATATATAGCAGGAGTCCATTTCAAACTTAGGGGTGTCAGGTTGTGTTTTCTTCAAAATTTAGTAGGAAAATGACTGAAGGTTTTGCAAACAGTGTAGGCCCTGATCAGATGCCACGTTCTGCGGCATCTGATCTGGGCCTGCACTATTTGCTCTGGTACCCGTTTTGGGGTTCCTGATACTAAATGGGTTAATATCTTTGCTGTGTACCATCAGCCTGACAGCTTTACTATTTTGTTTTGGTTTTACGTCCCTTTCCAATTTATTTCTTATTTTAAGTTGAATGTGGATGGGCAAAAGCCAGAGTATCTAGAGAAAAACCACCCGACCTTCCGTTGCAGAACTTTGTGTTTCACATCTGGCCGAGCAAGGCACAATCCTCAGCAGAGAGAGACATAATGATTAAGAGTCAGCGCTCTTACCCATTAAGCCACAGAAGCCTGTAACCTGACAGTTTAAGTTAACCCATTTTGTACCAGAAACCCCAAAACAGGTATTTGGCAAACAGTGCAGGTCCAGATCAGATGCTGCAGAATGTGACATCTAATCAGGGTTTACGCTGTTTGCAAAACGTCCAGCCATTTTCCAAATAAATTTTGAAGAAAAACACAACCTGCCACCCCTTAATTTTGAAATGGACACCTTCTATATATAAGGAGGAAGATACCATTTGGTACAAAAAGGTTTAAAAATACCGAATATCAGGCATCCAGAACAAATATGAGTAAAAAACCTTGACCTTTCATGTTTTGTATGAGTTCATTTAGAAGACTGTATAAATTGACTTTGAAGTCAAAGGCTACAACAGAATCAGAAAAATCTTCTGTTTCACCCTTTTCCCAAACAAAACTTTGTTACAAAAGCCTAAGTGACTGTTGGATATAAAGTTTTTTAGTTGCAATATTTATCCTTGAAAGATAAATACTGCAACTTAAAAATTGAATATCCCCAGTCACTTTCCAATGAATCAATGCAGGACAAAAATTGAAGAAACATACCTTGAATTCATCACCAAGACAGTCTGCAGAAATCTCTGCAGAGATACGTTTATCATACAGCGGTCTTAGTTTCTTCTCATCATCAATTTCAATCAATTTTTGACAGCCAGTGGCTGGATAAGAAATGTTGAGCTGAAAAACAAAAAGAGGACCTTACATGAGTGTTCATGTAAAATGGGCCCCACCAAGCGATTTTGGTACACTGTAGAGTCGTTATAACGCTGATGCTTATAACGCTGAAATCGTTATAACGCTGTTGGTCTGTGGCTCCCGTTTTTTTTTACGTTTTTTTCCCAGTTTTGAAAGTTTGGTTGAAAATTTTGCCCTTTTTTTGCGGAACTCGGCAGTCAAAACATCGTCGGCCATGATACGACGTGTATACTCGCCGATTAACTCAAGCTGTCAACACTTATCAAACTGTGAATATTCGCCTAAGGCATTAAAAATAAGCTGGACAGGGTGTGAAATTAAATTGACATCGGTATATGCAAAACATTTTTCCCGCCAAAACAGAGCATTGCAGACGCTGTTTCCACATGTGCATCTGCATGCGGTAAATCCGTGGGGCCGTTTGTTGTGGGGGGGGGGGGGGGGATCGTTATAACGCTGTTGGTCTGTCGCTCCATTTTTTTGCTTTTGTCTGCCAGTTTTGAAAATGGTCAATTTTTTTTCCCATTTTTCCGCCGAACTCGGCAGTCAAAATACCATCAGCCAAGGCAATACCTGCATTCTCGCTTATTTACTCAAGTTGTCAACACTATCAAACTGTGAATACTCGCCTATGGCTTATTGATAAGACGGCAATAAACTGTGTGGTAAGGTGTGAAAACTAGGTAATCAAGGTATTTGTACCTGTTTGTCTCAATTAATCCCTTTTTAATTGTCACTTGCACACGCTAAATATTTTTCCCGCCAAAACAGAGCATAGCAGACGGGTTTTTAGCTCGTCTGTTTTTTGAAAAAAAAACTTTCGAGCTATTGTCATCACTCCGGCGTCTGCGTTGTCGTCCTGCGTCGTCCTGTGTCGTTCCAAAAAAACTTTACCTTGGCTATAACTTAAAAAGTATTAGACCTAGCCTCATGAAACTTCATACACACACTCATCATCACAAGAGCTACATTTTGACCAAGGACCATAACAACATTGTTGATTTTGGCTGAATTATCTCCCCTTTTCCAATTTTTTTCTGAAACACATTTTTTGCTCTCATTTTAATACTATTCACAACAGAGCCTTCAAACTTCACATGAATGTTCCTTGGGACAAGACCTTTTCAGTGATACCACACTTTTTGATCTGTGACCTTGACCTTTGAACTTTGACCTATTTTTCGAAAATTTAACCGAAAACCTTAACCTTGACCATATTTCCAAAAGTATTTGGCCTACCTTCATGAAACTTCATACACATACTCACCATCACTACAGCTACATTCCCTACAAGTTTTATAACTCCATCTTGCAATTTGATTGAATTATCTCCCCTTTTCTCTCCGTTTTTTTAAATTGTTTTTGTCTCTTATTTCAATACTATTCACAACAGAGCCTTCCAACTTCACATGAATGTTCCTTGGGACAAGACCTTTTCAGTCATACCACACTTTTTGACCTGTGACCTTGACCTTTGAACTTTGACCTATTTTTCGAAAAATTAACCAAAAAACTTAACCTTGACCATATTTCCAAAAGTATTTGGCCTACCTTCATGAAACTTCATACACATACTCACCATCACAAGAGCTACATTCCCTACAAGTTTTATAACTCCATCTTGCAATTTGATTTGACTTAGAACTTTTGTTTTCTAAAAGAAACTGCAGACGAGCGTTGGCACCCGCTTGCGGTGCTCTTGTTTTTTTTTGTTATTTATTTATTATTCACTAGATAAAAACAAAGAAACGGAAATCAAGCAAGGTACAACAATACACATTTATAATCCCCTTGATAAACTTGGTTTGCTTACATTAATAGACCCTCTTTCAAGCTGACCTTTCGGATTTGTCAAGTTGCATTTTACTTCACTATTTAGTGATACCTTCTTGAGACCGGAGGAGGTAAATAAATATGGCGGCCAGAGATACAGAAACGAAAGTACAGTAATAAATTCAGCAATGGTTTGAATGAAAAGCTAAATGACCACTAGAAGTATAGAATCAGATTATTATTTAATCTAGTAACTATTTAATTTATAAATACATGCAGTATGTAATATTCATAATAATCTGGCAGAAACAGTAGCCATGCATGCAGAAAAAGTGGGTGGGGTAACAATATAACGCTATATTTTCGGGATCAATATAGCGCTGGATCACATATAACGCGATCGACGTCGATGGACCCCGATGACAGCGTTATAACGACGCTACAGTGTACTTATCGCCTATGCGAGCAGCGAAGGTTCAGGCGAGCCTGCGCAACCGCGCAGTCTCGCCAGAACCTTCGCTGCTCACTCATACAAGCAGTGAATCAAGAGGAACCTTTAGACAGAAAGCCATATCCCTGGCCCCTCTGAATGGCTGTCATGCGCAGTTAAAATTTGTCATGACGGAATGCTCGAAGACACAAATTCGCTTGGCGGGGCTCATATGTGAGGCTTACTGAGCAGTTAACCCTTATCCCGCTGCATAATTAATATAGCCACACCAATTTCTGACTTTGAACCAATCAGACTACCCCTTTTCCTCAACCAGTGGCTTGATAAAAAAGAGTGACTGGATAAGGTTGAGCTGAAAAATATTCTAATAAGTGAACCACGTCAAATACATGTATGTTCTATAAAAGGGTTATCCTTGGGAAGTAAAGAATACACCACAGAACTGAAAAGTATGGAGTGTACATGTTTTCTGAGCCAGACTAGCTTGTTTCAGCCAATTAGGCCTCATCAGTGACCACCAGATATTTTCAAACTTCCACAATACCAAATGTCATTCGATGAGGGTGCCACGACATCTTCCTGACAATCAGATTAAGTTTGATTATTCACTACACTCAGGGCCTGACAAATTCATTGCCCAGCTGCCCGGGACAAGTCCAACTTTTGGCTGGGCAAGTGATTTTTTATTTCACTTGCCCAGAAAAATGTATAGAATATATAGGGAATATTGTAATTCCGAGGCATTTTCAAGATGCTTTGGAATGCCGGGCAAGTGGCTGAAACCTGGATTTGTTAGGCCTTGACTACACTAGCAGACATTGGAGCAGGTCCAATCTGCATATCTTGGGTATCACCATCACTGACAATCTTGATTGGGGTCATTATATTTCGGAGATAACATCAAAAGCAACTAGAACTTTAGGATTTCTAAGACATAATTTGGCTTTTGCACCTAGGCAGACAAAGGATGTTGCATATAAAACATTGGTTCGTCCTCAACTTGAATATGCATCACCCATTTGGCATCCCCATGTTAAAACTCAGATTCAGCAGGTTGAGAAGGTTCAGAGGACAGCAGCTTGATGGGCATGTCAGTGATGGCTAGATGAAAGTAGCGTCGGTGACATGATTAGGGAGTTGGAGTGGCCGTCCCTTGAGGCCCGTCGTGAACAGTCCCCCTTAGCCTTCTTTTATAAGATACACTCTGGTATAGTGTCTCTTGATAAAGATAACTAGAGCTGTCAGAGGATCTGACTATAGCCCCGCTTCAGCGCTGTCAGAGAAGAAAGTTATTTAAGCTGCAGAGAAAACAGTTATGAACAAGAAATAACTGTTGAAAATTTTACATTATCTGGAAAAACTCTAAGAGTTGTGAGCCCTTGTCCCTCATTTCAATGAGCATGATACATTACCAGAATGTTCATGTTTATACTAAATTTCATCTTCCATTTTTCAATGTTCAAAGGGTAATAACTCCTAAAGTAGGCAAATCAGAGTCAGGGTTCCTGCGCTCTGCACATTGTCTCATGGTGCTTTACACTTGTGTGAAGTGTCATGAAAATATCTCAAATGGTTTGTGAGTTATGGAGCCGACACAGTCAAAATTGCCTTTTTAAATGTTCAAAGGGCAATAACTCCTAAAGTAGGCAAACCAGAGTTATGGTTCCTGCACTCTGCACATCATCTCAAGGTGCTTTTCATTTATTTGAAGTTTCATGAAAATATCAGAAACGGTTATGGAGCGGACATAGTTAAAATTGCCATTTTTTAATATTCAAAAGCCTATAACTGAAAAAGTAGACAATCCAGAGTTTGGGTTCCTGCGCTCTGCACACGTAATATGGTGCTTTACATTTGTGTGAAGTTTCATAAAATTATCTCAAACGGTTTTTTTAGTTATCGAGCAAAGACGGCTAAAATTGATATTTTTCAATATTCAAAGGGAAATAACTCAAAAATTAGGCAATCCAGAGTTATGGTTCCTGCACTCTGCACACCATCTCATGGTGTTTAATGTTTGTGTGAAGTTTCATGAAAATATGTGAATTGGTTTTAAAGTTATGGAGCGGACACGAAAATTGTTAACAGACACAGACAGACACACAGACAGACACACAGAAAATACGAAAACCAGAGTTATGGTTCTTGCGCTCTGCACATTGTCTCATAGTACTTAACATTTGTGTGAAGTTTCATGAAATTATCTCAAACGGTTTTCGAGTTATGAAGCGGACACTGTTAAAATTGCCATTTCTCAATGTTCAAAGGGCAATAACTCCAAAAATAAGCAATGCAGAGTTATGGTTCCTGCGCTCTGCACATCGTCTCATAGTGCTTAACATTTGTGTGAAGTTTCCTAAAAATATCTCAAACGGTTTTCGAGTTATGAAGCGGACACAATTAAAATTGCCATTTTTCAATGTTCAAAGGGCAATAACTCCAAAAGTAGGCAATCCACAGTTATAATTCCTTCGCTCTGCACATTGTCTTATGGTGTTTAACATTTGTGTGAAGTTTCATGAAAATATGTTAAGCAGATACAAAGTTATGGAGCCAACACAAATTAACGGAATCACGGAATTACGAAATTTCAATGTTCAAAGGGCAATAACTCCAAAAATAAGCAATGCAGAGTTATGGTTCCTGTGCTCTGCACATCGTCTCATAGTGCTTAACATTTGTGTGAAGTTTCCTAAAAATATCTCAAACGGTTTTCGAGTTATGAAGCGGACACAATTAAAATTGCCATTTTTCAATGTTCAAAGGGCAATAACTCCAAAAGTAGGCAATCCACAGTTATAATTCCTTCGCTCTGCACATTGTCTTATGGTGTTTAACATTTGTGTGAAGTTTCATGAAAATATGTTAAGCAGATACAAAGTTATGGAGCCAACACAAATTAACGGAATCACGGAATTACGGAATTACGGAATTACGGAAAATGTTCAAAGGGCAATAACTCCAAAAGTAGGCAATCCACAGTTATAATTCCTTCGCTCTGCACATTGTCTTATGGTGTTTAACATTTGTGTGAAGTTTCATGAAAATATGTTAAGCAGATACAAAGTTATGGAGCCAACACAAATTAACGGAATCACGGAATGACAGAAGGACATGGCAAATCCAATATAGCCCCACTTTTTCAAAGCGGGGCTATAAATACTTGACCCACGTGACAGTTTGAACACAAACAAGGGCATCAAAAGTAAACAAGAGGACCATGATGGCCCTGGATCGCTCACCTGATCCATAGAGTAACAAGTGGGCCCCGGGGAGGGCCATTATTGACCCCAGGGTTATAATGTGCATAATGTTGAGGGAGGTCTAAAAAGGTGAAGCTTCATACCAAATATCAACAAAAGACTATAATTTGAACAATGTTGGCAAAGGTCCACTAGATGAAGCTACACAACAAAATATCAAAGACCTGGGCCTTGTTGTTTCAGAGAAGAAGATTTTCAAAGATTATCTCTATTATAAGTCTATGTAAAACCAAAGGGCCCTGAGGCGGGGGCATTGTGGCCCCAGGGCTATAATTTGAACAATCTTGGTAGAGGTCCACTAGCTGAAGCTTCATACCAAATGTCAAAGACCTAGGCCTTGAGGTTTCAGAGTAGAAGATTTTTCAAGATTTTCCCTATATAAGTCTATGAAAAAACCAAAGGGCCCAGGAGTGGGGGCAATTTTGGCCTCAGGGCTATAATTTGAACAATCTTGATAGAGGTCCACAAGATGAAACTTCATACCAAATATCAAAGACCTGGGCCTTGCAGTTTCAGAATAGAAGATTTTTAAAGATTTTCTCTATATAAGCCTATGTAAAACCAAAGGGTCCCTGGGGCGGGGGCATTTTTGACCCCAGCACTATAATTTGAACAGTCTTGGTAGGGGTCCACTAGATGAAGCTTCATACCAAATAGCAAAGACCTGGGCCCTGCAGTTTCAAAGAAGCAGATTTTTTAAAGATTTTCCCAATATAAGCCCATGTAAAACCAAAGGGCACTGGGGCGGGGGCATTTTTGGCCCCAGCACTATAATTTGAACAATCTTGGTAGATGTCCACTAGATGAAGCTTCATACCAAATATCAAAGACCTGGGCCTTGCGGTTTCATAGAAGAAGATTTTTAAAGGTTTTCCCTATATAAGCCTATGTAAAACCAAAGGGCCCCGGGGCGGGGGCATTTTTGGCCCAAGCACTATAATTTGAACAATCTTGGTAGGGGTCCATAAGATGAAGATTCATACCAAATATCAAAGACCTGGGCCTTGCAGTTGCAGAGAAGAAGATTTTTAAAGATTTTCCCTATATAAGCCCATGTAAAACCAAAGGGCCCTGGGGCGGGGGCATTTTTGGCCCCAGCACTATAATTTGAACAGTCTTGGTAGGGGTCCACTAGATGAAGCTTCATACCAAATATAAAAGACCTGGGCCTTGCGGTTTCAGAGAAGAAGATTTTTAAAGATTTTCCCTATATAAGCCTGTGTAAAACCAAAGGGCCCCGGGGCGGGGGCATTTTTGGCCCCAGCACTATAATTTGAACAATCTTGGTAGGGGTCCACCAGATGAAGATTCATACCAAATATCAAAGACCTGGGCCTTGCAGTTTCAGAGAAGAAGATTTTTAAAGATTTTCCCTATATAAGCCCATGTAAAACCAAAGGGCCCCGGGGCGGGGGCATTTTTGGCCCCAGCACTATAATTTGAACAATCTTGGTAGGGGTCCACTAGATGAAGCTTCATACCAAATATAAAAGACCTGGGCCTTGCGGTTTCAGAGAAGAAGATTTTTAAAGATTTTCCCTATATAAGCCTATGTAAAACCAAAGGGCCCCGGGGCGGGGGCATTTTTGGCCCCAGCACTATAATTTGAACAATCTTGGTAGGGGTCCACCAGATAAAGATGCATACCAAATATCAAAGACCTGGGCCTTGCAGTTTCAGAGAAGAAGATTTTTAAAGATTTTCCCTATATAAGCCCATGTAAAACCAAAGGGCCCCGGGGCGGGGGCATTTTTGGCCCCAGCACTATAATTTGAACAATCTTGGTAGGGGTCCACTAGATGAAGCTTCAAACCAAATATCAAAGACCTGGGCCTTGCAGTTTCAGAGAAGAAGATTTTTTAAGTTTTTGGTGAAAAAAATCTATTTTTGGCTCCTGTGACCCATATGTGCAACGGACCGGAACCATTTGAACAACTTTGAAAGGGGACCACCTAAGGATCATTCCTGTGAAGTTTGGTCAAAATCCGCTCAGTGGTTTAGGAGGAGATGTCGTTTGAAGAAAAAGTTTACGGACGGACGCACGGACGACGGACAAAAAGTGATCCCAAAAGCTCACCTCGTCACTACGTGACGGTGAGCTAATAACACACAATACCATAGGTACCAGACCTATCGTGATGCCCTAAAGCATTCTTTTTTTCCAGAACTATCCCCCGGTGGAATAATCTTCCCTTGTCTGCTGTAGATGCCAAGACCACAGAGGAGTTCAAAGCCTTTACACTATAGCTTGGGACTCAGCATTCAGTATTTTAGTATACCTCTGCTAATCAAATTGTAAATAGTTTCAAGGACTCATCCAGCGACCCCCTTTTTTAGCTAAGTTTTAAATTTAGCCACCCACCCAACTGAGGTAATGGCCAAATGTACCTCAGTTGGGTGGGTGGCTAAATTTAAAATTTAGCTTAAAAAACTAGAGAAAGCGACCAGTGGGTCATGTATACCCCCGGCCAGGGCCACCCTCTGATATATCTTTTGAGCTTTTATGTAATATGAATAAAGAAGTCAAGAAGCTATAAGTATCTATAAATGTGCTTGTAAAGGCTAAACCAAACATAAAAGTTCTAAATGGACCAAGGAAATGAGGGCATCAAAGTTACTGAAGGGGTGGGGGCATCAGTGTTACTGAAGCAGCATGGTGGGGTAGGCAATGAAATCTTTAGACTGGTAGGCAACATCAATACAAATATCATTTGAGTTTGTCTTAGTGTTTAGAACATACAGGCATCTATAAACTTTGTCATAAAACTTTAACCAAATGTAAAATTTCAAAGTCTGTGACCTTGACCTCAAGGTCACCGTGAGGGGTGGGACATGCATCAATGAAATCTTTAGACCATTATGTAACTTCAGTGTAAGTATCAACTAAATCTATCAAAGGGTTCAGAAGCTACTATCTTTTAGAAACTTTAATGCAAAACTTTAACCAAAATGTTAACTGATGGATGCACACACAGATTGACGAACGGCAGGATGAAAACTATATACCCCATAGCATACTTCGTATGCCAGGGGTATAACAAGAGCACCACATGCGGGTGCCAACGCTCGGCTGCAAAAATTCTAAGTGGATAAAGGGGCATAACTGTGCCAAATATTTTGAGGGTTACCTCACCTATTGGTATGAGTTTCCCTTTTCATAATGAACAACTTGTCTGAGTTTCATGTAAATATGTTCAGTAATGACAGAGATATTTACAAAATGTCCAAGTTTTTTCACGACGACTCAAGAGCTATGACAATACCTCGTCGTTTTCTTCAAAAACAGCCGAGCTAAAAATCAGTAAAGAATCAGTGATAACTTGTCTTGCGTAGTTTGAAAGAGTATATGTAGTCAGTGGATGGTATGCCTTTATAAAATTTGCTGATATACGTGTCTTGAAGCGGAACGAAACAGTTTTTGGTTTCAACCCGGAAGTGAAAATCACGGTTTCATTCCTTGTTCATCTTTCACAGACATAAATTCAAAGTCCTGTGTGATGCCGTATTCGAGTGTAGATGAACTGGATTTTGTGTAACAATTGTTCGTTTGATTTAATGTTTAACGTCCCCGTCAACACTGTATAGGTCATTTCGGAGACGCTGCTTCCAACTTTGTGGGACTTTTACCTAAAAATGAGATGAAATGACATCTCAATCCCTGTTGACCAATGAAACCAATAGGGTTTTTAAGCATCGGCGGGCCGACTTGCACCGCTTTGCTTGGGTAGGCTTAGATCCTTAGTAAGGGATCAGTGGGTTTAAAAATCCTGTTAAGCAGTTTACCAGTACTCGGTTTCAGCTCTGTGTGGAAGCATCATGAAGTCAATCTATTTCTTCAAGCCCCGATGGGCATTCTTGCGACAATGTGGAAAACTTAAGTTTGATGGAAGTCATAGCTGTACAATGTAAAGTCTAAAGCCCAAATTTGGGCTAAAGTAGCCAATACTAGACAAAAGTGCCCAGTGGGGCACGTATACCCCCGGCCAGTGCCGTCACCTCAGCTGAAAATAGCAATGTCAAAAGCTTCTTTGCATATACAGGCCATATTCCATAGAGTGGCCATTTTCAAGATTCAAAGGGCAATAACTCTGAAAGTAGGAAAGCAAGAGTTATGGTTCATGTGTTCTGCACGTTGTCTCATGGTGTTCAACATTCCTGTGGAGTTTCATGAAAATATGTCAAGCGGTTGAAAAGTTATGGAGCAGACACGAAAATGCAAGTTAAAATATACAAAGGGCAAGAACTCTGAAAGTAGGAAAGCAAGAGTTATGGTACATGTGTTCTGCACGTCCCCTCATGGTGTTCAACATTCCTGTGGAGTTTCATGAAAATATGTCAAGCGGTTGAAAAGTTATGGAGCGGACACGAAAATGCAAGTTAAAACATACGAAGGACAATAACTCTGAAAGTAGTAAAGCAGAGTTACAGTTCATGTGTTCTGCACGTCGTCTCATGGTGTTTAACATTTATGTGAAGTTTCATGAAAATATATCAAACGGTTGAAAAGTTATGGAGCGGACACGAAAATGCAAGTTAAAACATACAAAGGGCAATAACTCTAAAAGTAGAAAAGCAAGAGTTACAGTTCATGTGTTCTGCACATTGTCTCATGGTGTTTAACATTTATGTGAAGTTTCATGAAAATATATCAAGCGGTTGAAAAGTTATGGAGCGGACACAAAAATGCAAGTTAAAACATACAAAGGGCAATAAATCTGAAAGTAGAAAAGCAAGAGTTACGGTTCATGTGTTCTGCACGTCGTCTCATGGTGTTTAACATTTATGTGAAGTTTCATGAAAATATGTCAAGCGGTTTAAAAGTTATGGAGCCGACACGAAAATTTTAACAGACACACACACACAGAAAATACGAAAACTATATACCCCCATGGCATACTGTGTATACAGTATGCCGGGGGTATAATAAGCTAGACTAGCCACATTGGTGGTTTTCTGGACCTGATACAACAGATAAAATTTATTATACAAGAGGGCCCTCTGGGCCCTGAATTGCTCACCTGAGTAACAGTGTCTCTAGTGCATTCTTGGCCAACGGGCTATAATTTGAATAACCTTGGTAGCGGTCCACTAGATAAGGCTTCAGACTAAATATCAAACACCTGGGCCTTCTGGTTTCAGAAAAAGAAGATTTTTAAAGGATTTCCCTAAATAAGCCTATGTAAAACCAGCAGGCCCTTGTGTGTGGGCATTTTTGGCGCCAGCGCTATAATTTGACCAATCTCAGCAGAGGTTCACTAGTTGAAGCTTCACACCAGATATCAAAGACCTGGGCCTTCTGGTTTCAGACAAGAATATTTTTAAAGGTTATTTCTATATATGCCTAAGTAAAACTAGTGGGTCCCAGCGCAGGGACATTTTTGGCCCAAAGGCTATAATTTGAACAATCTTGGTAGAGGTCCATTAGATGAAGCTTTATACCAAATATCAAAGACGTGGGCCTGGCGCTTTCAGAGAAGCTTTTCTAAAGATTTTCCCTAAATAAGCCTATGTAAAACCAAAGGGCCCTGGGGCGGGGGCATTTTTGGCCCCAGCACTATAATTTGAACAATCTTGGTAAGGGCCCACTGGATGAAGCTTCATACCAAATAGCAAGAAATGGGCCTTGTGGTTTCAGAGAAGAAGATTTTTAAAGATTTTCCCTATATAAGCCCATGTAAAACCAAAGGGCCCCGGCGGGGCATTTTTGGCCCCAGCACTATAATTTGAACAATCTTGGTAGAGGTCCACTGGATGAAGCTTCATACCAAATATCAAAGATCTGGGCCTTGCGGTTTCAGAGAAAAAGATTTTTAAAGATTTTCCCCATATAAGCCCATGTTAAACCAAAGGGCCCTAGAGCTGGGACATTTTTGGCCCCAGCACTATAACTTGAACAATCTTGGTAGAGGTCCACTAGATGAAGCTTCATCAGTGATTTTTTTTACAAATTTTCAACTTTGAGCCCTGGGACTCGTTCAACCAAAAAACTGTGCGTCCCAAATCTGAAAGTATGAGTCCCAATATTTGGAGGTAAACTAGAAATGTGTCCAGATGACACAGATGCCCCCGCCAAGGGCCCCGCCTCACCCCGAAAATCCATGTTGCAACAAAATTTTCTAAGTGTGTGAGCTTGTCATCAGGAACATTTGTGAGAAGTTATATTGAAATTGGTGAAAAAATGTAAGTGCTAGAGTAATGACAAAGTTTTTCTACAAATAGCCACAGTGACCTTGACCTTGAAAGTCGAACTCGCTCGAGGTATTGTCATAAGGAACATTTGTGTGAAGTTATATTGAAATCAGTGAAGAAATGTAAGCGCTAGAGCGATGACAAAGTTTTTCTAAAAATAGCCACAGTGACCTTGACCTTGAAAGTGGAACTTGCTAGAGATATTGTCATAAGGAACATTTGTGTGAAGTAATATTGAAATTGGTGAAAAAATGTAAGCGCTAGAGCAATGACAAAGTTTTTCTAAAAATAGCCACAGTGACCTTGACCTTGAAAGTCAAACTCGTTCGAGGTATTGTCATAAGGAACAGTTGTGTGAAGTTATTTTGAAACCAGTGAAGAAATGCAGGCACTAGAGCGATGACAAAGTTTTTCTAAAAATAGCCACAGTGACCTTGACCTTGAAAGTCAAACTCGTTCGAGGTATTTTCATAAGGAACATTTGTGTGAAGTTATATTGAAATCAGTGAAGAAATATAGACGCTAGAGCTATGTTGTGCGCGGGATAATTAAAAATTTTTAAGTCTGTGACCTTGACCTTGAGCTCGTGGGCATGGGTGGGGAAATAGCTGAATAAAATGGACAGGTATCTAACATCATATCAAATATCAACTCAATCCATCGCACGATTTGGAAAATATCAACTTTTAAAATATCTAATTAAAAATTTCTAAGTCTGTGACCTTGACCTTGAAGCCATAGGCATGAGTGGGGGTATTGCCAAATAAACATTTGGACCTGTATCTATCATCATAGCATACATAAGCCAAATCCATAATATAGTTTGGAAAATGTGAGATATTTAAAATCTTTCACATTAAAATTGGTCTAAGTCTGTGACCTTGACCTTGAGGTCATAGGCATGGGTTGGGGTATTGCTGAATAAAACATTGTACCTATATCTATCATCATATGAACCAAAGCCATCATAAAAGTTCAGGTTCTACCAGGTACAAATACCTTAACTGGAGTCTTTAACATGGGAAATTTCTAAGTCCATGACCTTGACCTTGAGGCCATGGGCATGGGTGGGGGTATCGCTGAATAAAACTTTGGTCCTATATCTATAATCATACCAAATATGAACCAATTCCATGAAATGGTTTGGAAAATATGAGTTCTAAAATGTTCAAGTCTACCTGTTACAAAAACCTTAACCTGAGTCTTTAACATTGAAAATTTCTAAGTCTGTGACCTTGACCTTGAGGTCACAGGCATGGGTGGAGGTATTGCTTATTAAAACTTTGGACCTATATCTATCATCAAACCAAAGATGAACCAGTTCCATCAAATGGTTAGGAAATTATGAGTTCTAAAAGTTCAGGCTCTACCTGTTACAAAAACTTTAACCTGAGGTTACAGGATCACGTACGTACGTACGTACACACACACGTACAGACGGACGTACACATGTACGCACGTACGGAAAACCCAAAAACTATATGCCCCCGGCATCATATGATGCGGGGGCATAAAAATGGGAAGCAAAAAAAAAAACAAAAAAAAACAGATCGGTTCAGTATAGTTAAAAATAATGTGGTGATGAATGAATGTCTAGTATCTGTTATTTGCAATGAACAGAATCAATCACCAACTGGTGTTGTTTACTAGCCCAAAGAAATCCAGCTAAAGCGTATGTTTTGTGTCTATTTTCCAATTCTTTTTCGGAGGAATGTTTTCTACTTTCCTTTTCGATAAATGCGCACTGCAACGCAACTTGGTTGAAAATTACTTCATGCACAATGGAGGTAAAATCCTGAACGTTTCCTCCTGACTGGGACACCAGCTATCTAAACAGGTGCTGACAAATCCATTGCCAGGCTGCCCAGGACAAGTCCGAAATCCCGCCTGGTCGAGCAAGTGCAAAAAAAGTCTACAACTGTCAGCCTTTTGAGTCCTTAAATACGGTAAAACTAGTGTAAGTAAATCACAATAATTGCTGCAGTGTCCGGCTTTGTCGACAATTTAGAGACAAATAGTCTGTGTATTTATAATGGTTCAATTATGACACAACTGTTAATCCCTTTCATATAATTGCCAAGTAAACATGATTGCCCTGCGGTGCGTGTCTTTCAATTCATCGATAAGCCAACTTGAACAAGGTGTGAAAATATGGTCAATTATCTCTCTAATTTGTGTTTATCCCCCCTATGTATGCATAATAAAAACAGACTTTTCTACTATCTATTGAATGTTATGTTTTGGCGCCAAATAGCAGACGCTAGACGGGAAAAGTCGAACAATGTTGTTCAAGCTTCTGGGGATAATTCGGGAGCTGTGCAAAACGCTGTTTTCTATCCACCTCTATTCACAACCGTTTCGCTATCGAGAAAATGTTTTTACAGGGTCCAAACATTTTTTTATGAAAGATATACACCCCATTAAAATAAAACAATGGCATTAAACACGTGTGAGATTGCTGGCATCAGATGACGTCATTTACCGATCACAAGCAGAACAAGAGGGCCCAGAGGGCCCTGGTTCGCTCACCTGTGTGTCACAGTCTCGAGTACATTCTATTTTTAGCTCTTGTGGCCATCTTGTTCATCAGCAGAGTGATTTTAGCTTATTTGGTAGGGAGTAACCTAGGCAACATTCCTGGGAACTTTGAATCAAAGATGATCATTATGGGCAAGTTTGATGATGATCAGACCAAAACTGTGGCCTCTAGGGTGTTCACAAGCTTTTTCTCTGATTTGACCTGCTGACCTACTTTTTGACCCAACATGACCCGTATTCAAACTCGACCCGGATATTGTCAAGATGATCATTCTGGGCAAGTTTGATGATGATCGGACCTAAACTGTGGCCTCTAGTGTGTTCAGAAGGTTTTTCTATGATTTGACCTACTGACCTACTTTTTGACCCGACATGAGCCATATTCAAACCTGACCGAGATATTGTCAAGACTATCATTCTGAGCAAGTTTGATGATGATTGGACCAAAACTGTGGCCTCTACTGTGTTCACAAGGTTTTTCTCTTATTTGACCTACTGACCTACTTTTTGACCCTACATGACCCATACTCTAACTTGACCAAGAAATTGTCAAGATAATCTTTCTGAGCAAGTTTCATGATGATCAGACCAAAACTGTGGCCTCTAGTGTATTCACAAGGTTTATCTATGATTTGACCTACTGGCCTACTTTGTGACCCGACATAACCCATATTCGAACTTGACCGAGATATTGTCAATATAATAATTTTGGGCAAGTCTGATGATGATCGGACCAAACCTGTGGCCTCTAGTGTATTCACAAAGTTTTTCTATGATTTGCCCTGCTGACCTACTTTTTGACCCGGCATGACTCATATTCAAATGTGACCAAGATATTATCAAGATGATCATTCTGAGCAAGTTTGATGATGATTGGACATAAATTGTGGCCTCTAGTGTGTTCAGAAGGTTTTTCTATGATTTGACCTACTGACCTACTTTTTGACCCGACAACACCCATATTCGAACTTTACTGAGATATTGTCAAGATGATCATTCTGGGCAAGTTTGATGATGATGGGACCAAAACTGTGGCCTCTCGTGTCATCACAAGGTTTTTTTTCTGATTTGACCTACTGACCTACTTTTTGACCCGACATGACCCATATTCGAACTTGACCTAGATTTTGTGGTGGTATAAATTGTGTGCAAGTTTAGTTAAAATCAAATCATAAATGAAACATCTATCATGCAGACAAGACTAAAATAGGCAATTTTTGCCCTTTCAGGGGCCATAACTCCGTAACACATGATGGGATATGGCTGGTTCAAGAAAGGAACCCAGATCTCATGGTGGTACAAGTTGTGTGCAAGTCTGTTTAAAATCAAATCATAAATGAAGATGCTATCGTGCGGACAAGACCAAAATAGGCAATTTTTGCCCTTTCAGGGGCCGTAACTCCATACCCCATGATGGGATATGGCTGGTTCAAAAAAGGAACCTAGATCTCATGGTGGTACAAGTTGTGTGCAAGTCTGGTTAAAATCAAATCATAAATGAAGATGCTATCGTGCGGACAAGAAATTGTTTACGCACGCACGGACGCACGCACGGACGCACGACGGACAAAATGTGATCACAAAAGCTCACCTTGTCACTACGTGACAGGTGAGCTAAAAACGGTATTGGTGGTTTGTGGGTGGTGATTTGGATGGCGGAAAACTTTGATGTTCGCATTGAGCTTGCTTGTGTGAAAGTTCGGGCTCGTTTTGGATGGAAGGGATCCTTGTCTTGTGGTTGGATCATTAAATTGTACCTGTATTTATTTTTCAGTGACTCGTTGGGCAGTTCGGTAAAAGTGCGGTATTTTATCACTTCTGCAGATATTTACAGCCGCCAAAACAAAAGTTGGATTTTTCGCCCATGAATTTTTTTGCGTCCGGCGGACGCACATATTCTATGATTGTTAGGAGTGTAACGATGCATCGGACCATCGATGCATTGCGATAGACACTGGGTCGATAGTACTGCATCGATGGTAAAGTTAAACATCGATGACTATCGCCGATAGTGTTTTGAACTATCGATAGTTTCGATAGTTTTCTATATCACAAGTGTTTCAGATAATTCCCGACGTTGTTTTCATTCTTATTCTTTATTACCACCTCCATCTTGTACCCGGTCAGGCGTCAAACTGTATATTGTCCTAATTATAATCCAATAATCTCCTGTGTCAGTGGGAGTCAACGGCTGTTTGTCGCCAGATAAAGGCAATTAAAATTACAGCTAAGTCGTGATTTGGCGGTAGCCTACTGATGCAATGTGTTCATGCATCCTATTTTGTAATGCATTATGTCGGTATAGAGTCAGTACGCTGAATATTCCATCACTGAACTGGTAAATTAGCGGCTTTCTGAAGCATATTTCAACAGCACTTTGATGTTAATTGATTTCAAAATAAATGACATGGACGACCACGTATATTTTGATTACGCTAATCTGCAAGCTGTCTGTAAGCCAGTGATAAGAAAAGCGATAATTAATGCGTGTTTACACAGTGGTATTTATTATCAAAGGGTGCCGCCCGCATTAGCACATGTAGCATGGAAAGTCCGCACGTGTCACTACCGCTTCAAGAGATGCAAAACATTGTTCTGGTCGATGTTTCAGAGGATTCTTTTTTTTTTTCTTCAAAAAACAGACATCAAAGGAAATGAAATATGTGACGTCCTGCAAAGAACGTTTATAATTGGGCATCCAGACTTGTTTATACAGCAGAGGAATTAATTTTGAATCTTGGACACCGTGTATTCAAAATATGCACAGGGAAATACCGCACTAGAAAACAATTAAAGAAATAAAAATGTGGTATGATTTTGTGTATATTTGTTTTGCTAAAATATTTTAAAACATTTTACCAAACAAAATAATCATACAAATGATGTGGGAAAAAATCATTACACAATGATTAGATAAGTTGGCTGATGCAAGAATGTCGGGGATGACGTTGTAAGGCCTGTTCGGCACGTTAGTGATGACGTCATCGGTCTACCGGGGCCGATTTGGAATGGTGTTTCGTTTAACAAACGCATGCGATCGTTTGTGTACCGAAAACTGAGACTTATATTAAAAATTTCCTCAGATTTTCAGTCAGAAGATTCAAATCTAACTTCCAATATCACAGGTCCTGATGTATGAATGTCTTTTGACGTGACACCAGCAACAATTCTGATTCTGAATCATATGCATTGCTGACCTATTTTTTTTTTTTTTTTTTCAATTATCTACTATCTATTTTAATGGGACCTATTTCTTTCATAAAAAAAATGTTTGTAACCGGTAAAATATAGTTTCTCGATAGCTTAACGGTTGTGGATAGAGGTGGATAGAAAACGGCGCCCTGCAAAAGTCCCGACTTATCATCGGAAGCTCGATCCGTGTCAATAACCAACACCAGCATACAGATGTGTTTACACAATTTAAAGCGTTCGACTTTTCCCCCCAAGCGTCTGCTATTTTGGCGCCAAAACATAACCATGCACGAGACAGTAGAATAGTTCATTTTTATTAATACATGTATGCATACATCTACCGTTAGATGTAGCTACTCATCTTAGGAGCGATTTGATTGTAGATTAAATTTTATGATCGAGGGATAAATGCAAATTAGAGACATAACTCGATCTTATTTTCACACCTTGTTACGCGGAACATTGTGGGCTTATCGGTAGTGCGGGGGATTATTTTTACAGTGTAATAGTAGACTAGACTGATCCGTGACAAATACGGTCGGCTTCTGTAACACGATTCGGTTAACTTACATGGTCCGTTTGGTTGGACCCAAAATCCTGTGTTATAACGAGGTTGAGGTGTATTTATTCATTTTATCATGTCTGAAGTGATTTTGAAGACAAGCAAAGATTTCATTGCCTTCGTGGAGAGCTTTCATTTATTTTGAAAAAGAAACTGATGTCACATTCTCAATGTGAATTGATACATGTAAACGTACTTGGCTACGTGTACTTCTACTAAAATGAGTCTACCGGCTCTTCCAGGAGGATTTACACTTACAGGAAAAAAATATGTTCCTGGGGAGCTATTTCCTCTTGTAGGGCAGACAGAAAAGCAAACAGGAGTTTACAACAGTTGACCCTCAGTGTAAAGTATCCTGTTTATTTCTTTTATGCAGATAAAAGATACTTAAAAACAGTTTGAATAGGTTTTATTTCCTTCTCAAACAAGAAAATATGTTTCAGGCAATAGTATCGCAATAGTATTGCAATAGTAGTCAGCAATAGTAATAGTATCGCAATGTTTCTTCTTGCAATGTCAATACTATCGCAATAGTCATATTCTGACTCGTTACATCCCTAATGATTGTGCATCCTCAGTCCTTTTTGTGCGTCCTGGACGCAGGGGTAAAAAAATCACTACTTCATACCAAATATCAAAGATCTGGGCCTTGCGGTTTCAGAGAAGAAGGTTTTTTAAGATTTTCCCTAAATAAGCCTATGTAAAACCAAAGGTCCCGGGGCGGGGGCATTTTTGGCCCCAGCACTATAATTTGAACAATCTTGGCAGGGGTCCACTAGATGAAGCTTCATACCAAATATCAAAGACCTGGGCCTTGCGGTTTCAGAGAAGAAGATTTTTAAAGATTTTCTCTATATAATCCTATGTAAAACCAAAGGAACCCGGGCGGGGGCATTTTTCACCCAAGCACTATAATTTGAACAATCTTGGTAGGGGTCCACTAGATGAAGCTTCATACCAAATATCAAAGACCTGGGCCTTGTGGTTTCAGAGAAGAAGATTTTTTAAGTTTTCGGTGAAAAAATCTATTTTTGGCTCTTGTGACCTAGATGTGCAATGGACCGAAACAACTTTGAAAGGGAACCACCTAACAGGTCCGGAACAACCTACAATTCATCTACTATAGTTCAATTTATCTAAAATAGACCAATCAATCTTCCAAAAGCACTGATAAAATGGTATATGCACTCGGCATTTACTCATATGTAAATATTGCAAGTGAAGTCCCTGGCAGAATTGTTAGGATTGTGCATATAATCCCAATTCTTCAGCCGCACAAAATATTCGGCAGGGAATTTCTTGCAAAACACGCCTTTTTTAAATTAAAAATTGGCTGATAATTGGAAAAATCTGATTTTCCAGAAAAATTAACAGTAAATACCGTATTTTGCCACTGACTTCAACGACCTGTTATGGAGGCTGCCATTTTCATTTCAAAGAACGATAATTGGGTCGCTTATGCTGCTGCTAACCTACCGTATTCGCCCTAATTACCGCACATGCTCCTATAAGCGCACACCAAAGCTATTTTTGAAAAAGAAATGCATAAGCGCACACTTTACAGTAACCTTCCCCTGGAAGCACTCACAGTAAATCTATAAAAAACTTAACGTTATTTCTTCAACCGTGAAGGCAATGCTTGAGTATCCTTTTCTGTCCCATTAAATATCAGTATGCATCATGTCGGAAGCTATTGTTTTCGCATCGAGTGTGCGCTAATTAGGTAGATTTTTCACTGTGATCTTTTGACACGATTTTGAAAAAAAAAAGCGCACTGTGCGGTAATTAGGGCGAATACGGTAATTTTTAATATTCAGCCTGTGAAACTACGGTGGACAATATATGTCTAAAGAGTACATGAACAGTTACAAGGGCATTATTATTGAGAATTTAATTAATAGTTTGCCTGTTTAAGTGTTATTACAGACAATGGCCAATTTTCTTTCTTCGAATTCTGCCTACGCCCTTGCTGGTATTTTCTGCAGATGTACATGACAAACACTCCAGCTTTGCTGGATGAAAGCCTACACAGTAATCATGTAATTACAGTAGGGATCTTTAACCTGCACATGGGATGGTTCTCCCTGCAAAGGGGCCTACAGTTAACGTCCAGATCTGAAGGACAGTGTACTGTGTGGCATTCATGCCTGCAAATGATGTCACTGGAGCATGTTCAAACACTGCAATTTCATTACCGCTACCGGGAATCGAACTTGGGGCATTTTGCATCTGAGGCAAGTGCACTTACCACTGAGCTACCATGCTCTCTAATCACAGGCAAAAATGCTACTGTTTCAGTCTGCGTGTTCTACGATGGTGTGTGTTTGGGAGCAGCGTAGCAACTGAATCACCCTAAACTGCACAATTGTGTGTGTGCACTATCACAAAGCATCACAAACCACCTAATTTTATCCTTGTGGGACAGTTTAGAGTACAATAGTACATGGTGCTATCACGAGTCGCGGCCCAAAGTCCTTAAAGATGCAGATTGTAGTGATTAGCAATTTGGGGTAGCTACCAGATACAGCCGTACCTTCGCCCTACTTCCTACCTACCATATTGGAGTGGTTGGGGTTGATTGTAGGGTTCTCTGGGGGTATGTTGCATTGTTAAATATACCTGTTTTATAACTTTTTTAATATTTCATTTACTTGATATTCATCAGAGAAACATCAGATGAAATAATTAGTTTATTACTACTCAGTAAAACTCAGGGTGGAGACAAAACGTTCAGTCAGCTATGATTTTGTGTCGTATTATTAAACGATGTATATTTGGTTGGTACAAGCATTTTGTTTTCTTTCTAACACGTTCAATAGAAGAATATGGTCGGGTATAAAAGAGAATAACAATCATACAGTCTATCATTATCAGGCCAAGTCGCCGAGCCAAAAATGCCTTGACAAAGATTTTCTTTTTGGAAATTCACATCAAATATGGAATGGTAAAAGTGATTAAATTTGATGTAATGTATTAATAAATTATTGTTGAATGTATTAAATGTGACAATCACAATTAATAGTTTGTTTCTTTTCGTCCTTATTATGTTTTTTATTCCCATTTTATTTTCTTATATATAAAAGGCAAGGCCGTTTTCATCGCACATTTCGTGTGAATTTGGGTAGAATAACCATTATACAATGGATCATTATCATTGATAGGAATGTAAATGTATTTTCTAATTCTTATATTCCATTAAATGTTATAACTTCCTAGCAAAAGTCTCTTATAACCTGTTGTTGTGTTTTTAATTGACACTCAAATGTTTTTCTCGAGTAAACAAACGGCAATGTCATTACCGTAAAAAATGCATTCAGAATCAGAAGTGTTACTGGTGAACGTCAAATGACCCGTGTTATGGGAAGTTAGTTCTAAGCTCTCACAAAAAGAGAAACTTAGCTAAACAATCCTCAGCACCCTCAGCTGTTGAAATAATCGAATCGCTTTCACAGTTGCTGAAAGAACTAAAAGAAAGAAAGAAGTTAATGAGGATCATAACATTTCCTTGTCCACTTTCAGAATGTATAGTAATATTTGTCATGAATTTATTAGTATCCATGCACAAATTAGTTTGTTTCAGTCTGGTATATATATTTTATTTTTCTATGAATAGATGACCTGAATCTGAATCATTACTGGTGACATATTAAATGACATTCAGTCACTGAAAGTAATCAAATTGAAATAATCATAGTGCCTAAAATTTCTTTAAACCGACGAGTTCATTTGAAAAATCGATTGATAGTAACTATTCCAGTCCTTGGCTTTTTACCCTTCGAATTTGGAAAAATCTCAGGATCGGCATCTTTGGCTTGGTCTGGTCCAGTAATTGTCACTGGTGACATGTGAGATGACATTCATTCACCAGGACCTGTAATATGGGAAGTTAGTCCCTAGCTCTCACCAAAGAGGTGAATATATATACCTGACCGAAGAATCTTTAGAGCTGTTGAATATTAAACATCTAAATTCATATATAAGGCATCATATCTATACTTTTATAAAGTTTTCATTATGTCCACAATGACGGAAAATGGGTGCTGATTATGACTTATTTTGTCCTCCGTAGTTGATGAAGAAAACTGAAAAGATGCTGCTTTTTGATGTTGTAAGCGGCTTGACCCTCGTTTCAGATGCGGAAATCAACAAAATGGAAGTGAGCCAACATTTCGGTGAAATAAAAGCCACATATTTTATTATTTTTTAAGTGTAAGGACAATATTCCGAAAGTAAAGTGTTTTTTGTGTTAAAAACATCTATTCTACTGCAAAATTCCCCGATGGAATTTTGAGTAAATAGCGAATTTCGTCACAGTTTTTGTAAAATAATAAAATGTTGAACTCGCCATTTTGCAAAACATGGTCGATGCTTTGAGACGTTTAGATATGTCACTTTATCCTTGCTTTTGGAAGATCAATTGGTCTATTTTAGACAGATTGAACTAAAGTAGATGAATTTTAGGTTGTTCCGGACCTGCCTAAGGGTCATTCCTGTGAAGTTTGGTCAAAATCCGACCAGTGGTTTAGGAGATTTCGTTTGAAGAAAGTTTACGGACGCACTGACGCACGCACAAAAAGTGATCCCAAAAGCTCACCTCGTCTCTACGTGACAGGTGAGCTAAAAACGGCGGTGTCCTAGTCACATGCTCCACTGGCATCATATGCAGTGATGAATACAGGCTAAAGGGATGAATACCGGCATATGCAGGGATGAATACCACAAAGTGCACCATCCCTTAGCTCGGAAACTTACTGTGCAGGGAGAACCATCACTTGTGCAGGTAAAGATCCCTATCAAGTACCATAATTATCTATCCAGTGAGATTAGTGTAGGCTTTCAGCCTGCAAACCTGTTGTTTATGCACTGTTCCCTCATCCACGTAAGAGTTTCAGTATACATAGATAGAAAGGCTCCAAGGGACTAAGTACTGGTACCGTACAACAGTGTAACTGTGTATTGCCTGTCAGATCTAGTGGCATCATTCACATTGTGAAGATATTTCAAGACTAATTTGTCTCTTTTGGGTTAGGTAACATATTGACGTCTTGTGGGGGATAAATATTTTTCAAATATACTTCAAGATCACTCAGAAATTCTCATTTAATTTACCTTCATGCTGACCGTTGCCGATCAGACAGGATCAACCGGAAAAAGAAAGCATAGAGAACCGGAAGTGAAAATGCTATTTGTTAGATGACCGTGTTGTTGTTGTTTCCAGTTTCCCCGTGTCACGGGTCGTCAGCTGGTGGGGTCCCAGGGAACGAATCCATTCTGGCACTACACCGTAGCCGTTCGGTGGTATCCCCGTTCCACTTTGCCGGTGAATGGGGAGACCATCGCTCGGCTCCAGCCCCGTCCGTCCGTGTCTATCGTAAGTCCGCTGCAGTCGGTCCATTTTGTCTTCTACTCGACGTTATAATTTTTTGCTTGTCAATATGCCGAACCGTGTCAGAGCAGGAAAGGGTCAAATTTGATATTGGTATATTTTTATTATTATTTTTTATTTGATTTTTATATATTTATGTAACGTATGTACATTTTTACATTGTTTGGTCTGTTTCCCCAGCTTGTTGAGTGGTCTATTTTTTAAGTATATATGCGGGCGGATGTGCTTACCCCGCCACGGACCTGTTTTGTTTGTTTTTCTTGTGCCTTAAAGGTGGTGTTGTCCGTTTTAGGGCAAGCCCACCCGCTCAGAGTTGCTGGGGAGGAAAGTGTTTGTATCTGCAAGATTATGCTAGTGGTTTATATATATATATATTATTTTTTTTGTTGTTGTTGTTTATCTGTACATACAATATGTAACATAATAACATGAAGTGCCGGCCTACGCCGTCTCGGGCTTGAATTCGTATTTATTTTGTTAGTGAGTGACTTCTATTGCGGAGGATGTGCAAAGTAGGCCAGTCCCTTTTTATGCATTTGCCGTTTTAAGTTAAGAAAAAGTGATGCCTTCCTCGAAGTAGGAGGCCACACGCTGCGGGACCATAAGTGGGTCAGTCGCCATGTTTGCATATCATTAACGCATCCTACGTGAAGGAAGGCACCATAGGAGGAAAGTGTATTCCTGCCTAGCCATTTGGAGGCCCGAGACAACGTTTTCCGATCTCGTTTGGGGTGTTGTCCTTTTTGGGACAGGTCCATCCGCCCACAGTTGCTGGGAAGGACAATTTTTGTACCTGCAAGGTTGTGCTTGAAGATTATATTCGTGTTTTTTTTTTTTTTTTTTTTTTTTTTTTTGTTTATTCTGTACATATAACATAGTAACATGGTGTGTTGGCTTCCGCCGTCTCGGGCCCAAATTCGTATTTATTTTAGTTAGTGAAGTGATGCCCTCCTCGACGCAGGATGCCGTAATCTGTGGGACCGTAGGAGGGTCATTTTGTGTCGTCATGTTTGTATATTATTATCGCATCCTACGTGTAGGAAGGCACCATACTAGAAAAAATGTATTCTTGCCTAGCCGTTTGGGGACCCGAGACAACGTTTGCCAATCTCTTTA
This sequence comes from Lucinisca nassula, assembly GCA_963580285.1. Taxonomy (NCBI): domain Eukaryota; kingdom Metazoa; phylum Mollusca; class Bivalvia; order Lucinida; family Lucinidae; genus Lucinisca; species Lucinisca nassula. The sequence goes on along the minus strand of OY757018.1, from coordinate 108,456,465 downwards.
GTCAAAGTGGTTAGTGCAAATTGTTATATAATCATGTAGGTCGCATACAAGCGTCCGCCTGCGCACGTGCGCAGTCGAGCGCTCCTATGCGATCTTGTTTTTAATGTTTCATATTTACACATATAAAAATGTTTGAACTCGCTTTTTGGAGAAAACTCTTCTTCTTCTTCTAACTCCAGGTTTTTTTTTATCTCTCTTTTCTACACTATCCTCTACTGTATTCCTATCCTAGAACTATCGCTATATCTACCTACCTAGTGTGGTTGTATGCTGTTTTAGTTTCGCGTGGGTGGTTGTGTGTGTTAAAAGCCTTCCTTCAGGTCGCACTAAGTCATGCCCTAGTTAGTTAGTTAATTGCCCTTGTCTGTATTGATATTAGGCCATCTTGACCGTCTGTCTTTATTACGGTCATGGGGCAATTTGCTGTTTTTGGTGATTTTTATGCTATGCGACAAGGGCAGTACGGAGGGCTGTATGATATACCAGGCGAGATGCGGTTTTTCAGTCGTGGTGGCATGCAAAAGGCCCTTTTGAGGGCCCCCAGGTCATTCCGTTTGGGTAACCTTATAATGTATAGATGACCGTGCAGGGTGCGATGTACTTAAATGCAGTAATGGTGCGTAATAATGCGTAATGTGGCGTAATGATGCCTTAAAAGGCATAATGATACGTAATGTAGCATATTTTATGACGGACACACGGACGGACGAACGGAAGGAAGAAAACTATATATCCCCATAGCATACTTCGTATGCGAGGGGTATAAAAATCAGTAAGGGATCAGTGATAACTTGTCTTGCGTAGGTTGAAAGAGTATATGTAGTCGGTGGAGTGAATGAGTGTGTTTACATGTAACGTCCCACCAACAACTAAGGTCATACAGAGACGGGATAGTCGGTGGATGGTATGCCTTTATAAAATTTGCTGATATATATTGAAGCGCAACGAAACAGTTTTTGAACCCGGAATTGAAAATCACTGTTTCATTCCTTGTTCGTCTTTCAAAGATTCAAAGTACCTAAATACCTAAAAACAGTACCTAAATACCTAAATACAGTAATGGTGCGTGATGTGACGTAATGATGCATAAAACGGCGTAATGATGCCTAAAACGGCATAATGATGAAATAATTATACTATATTATGGCTTAAAATGATGTATTTAATGTTATTCTTCATTTAGAAATTAATTTTGGTCCAATTTAAAGACTTTTGGAGGAAAAAGCAGCATGTTTTATTCAGAATAGAAGTAAAACGAAGATCAGGAATCGATACAATTAACTTACTCCACCCATCAAAGACACCAAAGGGAAAGAAACACGAACAATAAGCGACCAGACCATAATGGAAACCTAAACAGAGGAAGGCCATAAGGACAGTTACTTTCCCACAAAATGGCCATATGCCCATCCAAAATAAAAAGACACAAGTGATACACACAGTAAGTAACAAACAACAACATAAATAAACCGCCACAGAAGAACCGCCTTGGAACGGTCAGTGGAAAGATTTCCACGAGGGGCTTAAATCGATTTTACGTGGCCACAATCCTCGCCCTTACTTCCGTCGCGATTTAGGCAAATAATTTGTTCAGTCCGCATGAAGGCCTCCTAACTCATCAGTGCAACATCTCCGTGAACACAAATAATCGCCCCCGCCCATAGGGGCTTGAAGAAATATATGGGCTGCAGGATGCTTCCACGCTGAGCTGAATCTGGCCCGCACACTAGTACTGGTTGACCGCTTAGAGGATCTAAGCCTGTCCAGGAACCGCGGTGCGAGGTGAACCGTCCATGCTAATAAACCCTATTGGTTTTATTGGGCGACAGGGCTTGAGATGTCATTTCATCTCAATGTCGGGTAAAAGTCCCACAAAATTGGAAGCAACGTCTCCAAAATGACCTTTACAGTGTTGACGGGGACGTTAAACCTCAAATCAAACAAAAACAAACAAATAATCAAAGAACCACAGAGATGAGACAACGGTTAGGACTCGACAGCAAGAAACCACTGAAATGCTGGAGCAAAAGAAAACCAACAGTTAGACTCCGATGGACCCGACCAGAGACAGACCATCAGGCACCAACCAACATTACCTTGAATTAGATCTCTCTAATTCTCAATAATTAAGCCTTTGCGTTGGAACCGTCATAGAATCTGAGGCCTGACCCACAGGCGTGAAATTAAAGAGGGAAGCAAAGTTGCCAACCGTGATTGGGTTAACTACAATGCATGCAGTCTGCCGTATAACATCCATGTTGTACCCAATCTTTTTATATCAGAAGTTTAACTGCATTTACCGACAAGAAATTTCTCTAATATTTTCAGGTTTATTGGTTTCATTGATTCCATTGTGGAATTTTGAAAATACTTGAGGGTCACTGATGAGGTCTTATTGGTCGAAACTAGCTAGTCTGGCCCAGAAAACATGTACACTCCATAATTTCCAGTTCTGTGTTGTATTCCTTGCTTCCAAAGATAACCCTTTTATAGGACATATATATACACAAAGTCACCTCATTTTATAAGCAGAAAAGTGAATTTTACGGGGGTATCTATGACTTTCCTCTATGTTTTTTTTCTTTCTCTGCTCATAAACATAGGTCTATTGTGTGTACTCGTTATAACCGAAGAAGGGGGTTAACCGCATTTACCGACAAGAGATTTCTCAAATAAACTCAGGATCAAAAACAATATCGTCTCATTTTATAAATAGAAAAGCGGGTTTTACCAGGACTCATGTGATTTTCCTACATGTTAAATAAAATAGAAGTGAAGGCAGTGATCAGGAATCGATACAATTAACCCACAGCCCTCACATCAGAAACACCAAAGGGAAAGAAACACAAACATGAAACAACATACCCTAAAGACCATTTTATATAGAGAAAACTGGGCTTACCAGCTCATAAACGTATATATATTTTTGACCCCTCTCAAACCCCACTTTTGTTTTGTCAAAATGTGGCTTGCAGGGTATACATTATTTTTCTTATTTCTGCCCTTAACATAGTTTGTGGGTACTCGTTAGAATCGCCTTGCCGAGGCTGTTCTAAGGAGTATCCACAATGTATGTCTGTGACAGAAATACGAAAAATATCGGCGGCCTTCGTCCATGGGGCTGAAAGAAATAGATGGGCTGCATGATGCTTCAACGCAGAGCTGACACCGACCGCACATGAGTACCGGTAAACCGCTTAGAGGGTCTAATAGAATTGGAGGCAATGATCAGGAATTGATACAATTAACCCACAACTCCCATCAGAGACACCAAAGGGAAAGAAACACAAACATGAAACAACAGACCTTAATGAAAACATCAATAGCCGAAAGCCAAAAGGACAGTTACTTCCCCAGAAAATGGCCAATAGGCTATCCAAAATAAAATAATATAAGCGACAAAAACATCCAACGATAAATTATATCAAAATAAACCGCGACAGAAGAGCCGCCTTGGAACGGTTAGCGGAAACGAATTCCACTGGGGGGCTTAAATCGATTTTACGCGACCACAATCCTCGCCCTTACTTCCGTCGCGATTAAGACAAATACTTTGTTCAGTCCGCATGAAGGCCTCCTAACTCACCAGTGCAACATCTCCGTGAACACAAAAATCAAACAACCACAGAGATGAAACAACGGTGAGGAATTGACAGCAAGAAACCACTGTAATGCTGGAGCAAAAGAAAACCAACAGTTAGACTCCGATGGGCCCGACCAGAAACAGAGCATCAGGTACCAACCAACATAGGCCTTTACACTGGAACCGTCATAGAATCTGAGGCCTTACCAACCGGCGTGCAATTAAATAGGGAAGCAAAGTTGTCAACCGTGATTGGGTTAACTACCATGCATGCAGTCTGTCGTATAACATTTATGTTGTACCCAATCTTTTTATATCGAAGAATGATTTTACGAAATTGGGTGCTGAAGTCATTGCGGTTATATATTTTTCTGAATTTATATACTAAGTCACCATAACAATTGTGACAACACATAAGCGTGCTAAAATGGTATGATTCTGAAACCTAGAACTAGCATCATCAGAGATAATTTTCGATATTTTTCTAATTGCTAGTCCAAATATAGACTGATGCGGTTATAATCGCCTCATTGAGGCGGCTCTAACAATGGCCCACATTATTGTTTTTAGCAAAAATAATGAACACCCCCGTAAACCCATTCCTGGTGTATGAATGTCATTTGACGTGTCACCAGTAACAATTCCGATTCTGATTCTGATTAATAAAATTCAGATTCCGATAGCCCTTGTTGCAGAAGAGTTTTAAGTCCAATATTGAATTTTGAAGTTAAAACAGAATGAAATCTACAAAATTTTGAAAAGACTTTGCGTAGTTTATGGTACCGATAACCCTGATTAAGAAGGCTGCCCTGGCAAAGCGGTGCGAGTCGGACCGTCCATGCTTATAAACCCTATTGGTTTCATTGGGCGTCAGGGCATGAGCTGTCATTTCATCTTAATGACGGAAAAAGTCCCACAAAATTGGCAGCCAAAATGACCTATACATTGCTGACGGGGATGTTAAACCTTAATTCAAACAAACAAACAATGAAAAATATCGGAAATATTTATTGAAAAATCTTCATTGTTTGGTGGCAAATTTCTCAATATATTTGAATAGGCGTGTTTTCGCAATGATTATTCTTCAAATTTCTGCTCCAAAACATAAATTGTGACACACGTTTCCCTCAATGAGACAGTTTATCTATGTCTTTGAGCAGAAACAAGAAAAAAACAAAAAAAAAACAAAAAACAAACAAAAAAAAAAAAAAACAATACTGAACTAAATTGAAGTGAAGGCAATGATCAGGGAATCGATACAATTTACCAACAGCTCCCATCAGAGACACCAAAGGGAAAGAAACACAAACACGAAACAACAGACCCTAATGGAAACATCAATAGCGGAAAGCCAAAAGGAGAGTTACTTTCCCACAAAATGGCCAATTGGCTATCCAAAACAAAATAGTATAAGCGATAAAACACTCAAAGACAAACCATAACAAAAATAAACCGCGACAAAAAACCTGATCCAAAGCAGTTGGGATAGAAGTCTTCCTTCCTTCCTTCCTTCCTTCCTTCCTTCCTTCCTTCCTTCCTTCCTTCCTTCCTTCCTTCCTTCCTTCCTTCCTTCCTTAATTGTACGTGCGCCACTCATTAAGATAATTGCTGTCACTCAGTTTTGAGTTATCTCGGTCGTTTAATCACAAGCTTGTGTTATTAGCATTTAGTCGACATATTATTTTGACTCCGCTTGGTAATCATAAAGTCATAGCTTTGACACGAGAATAAATAAAACAGTATTATTTGTAATTTGTTTAAAATTAAATCTTTTTCTCAGGATTATATTCTGTCTATTTAAAATAATCATAGCTTTGACATGAGAATAAATAAATAAATAAATAAATAAAACAATTAAAACTTATTCTAAAAATTACATTCTGTCTATTTAACAGGCACGCTCGATCTGTCTCTGTCTCTGTCTCTCTGTCTCTCTCTCTCTCTCTCTCTCTCTCTCTGCATGTGTTCCCAGAGAAGACGCAGATCACCCTGCGGAGTCTGATGTCCGAATCGCTGGTATCTGCTCTGTGTGTGTGTGTGTGTGGGGGGGTGCTTTATAGACATTTTATGTGACAGAGAAATAGAGGTAGATTATCAAATACATGTATTTTGACCAGAGACAGAGCATCAGGCACCAACCAACATTACCTTGAATTAGATCTCTCTAAGTCTCAATAAGCCTTTACGTTGGAGCCGTCATATCATCTGAGGCCTGACCCACCGGCGTGCAATTAAAGAAGGAAGCAACGTTGCCAACCATGATTGGGTTAACTACCATGCATGCAGTCTGTCGTATAACATCCATGTTGTACCCAATCTTTTTATATCGAAGAATGATTTTACGAAATTGGGTGCTGAAGTCATTGCGGTTATATATTTTTCTGAATTTATATACTAAGTCACCATAAAATTCGGGTCCCGATAGACCTTGTTCCAGAAGAGATTTAAGTCCAATATTGAATTTTGAAATTAAATCAGAATGGCGTCTATAAAATTTTGAAAAGGCTTTGCGTAGTTTATGGTACCGATAACCCTGATTAAGAAGTTTAGCTGTTAATTACGAGTGTTGAAGTCAGTTACATGACTACACACTCTAGCAAATCGAATTAATTGCGAAATATAAACGCCATAGGATGGCGCACGAGGAACATCACCATCCAAAAAAGGAAAATTTACAATCTCAAAATCAAAATCATCGCGTTTATCATGAAGTCTGGTCAACAAATGCAATCTATTCAGGCCAAAGTTGACAATGTAGATCAGCAAACAGTAAATCATGAATTGTTTTTGAAAGTGTTGGCCTATAAATCCATTGACATTGAGGCCCGGTCCAGGTGCTGTAATTTGGTATTTCATGGGTTAGCGGAATGCAAAAATGAAAACCTGTTCGAAGTAATGCAAGATTTCATGTGGAACGAAATGAGAATCGACTACGACGAATTGTATGTTCATCGTTATCATCGTTTAGGATCGCTGTATAAAGCTAAGCAGAGGCAAAATACTGATACCCCCAGACGGCCTATTATTATAGCCTTCCAAGACTAAAACTCCACGGAGATAGTGCTAGAAGCAGCGTCAATGTTATGGGGATCTGGCTTTTCTGTGACCCGGGACTGTACACATGAAATTGTAGTCGCGAGGCAAAGATTAAGGCCCAGGTATCGTACAGAAAGACTGAACAGTAAGAAAAGAGTTTCAATAGAATACCATGCAAGGTTGGTAATAAACGGCCATGTGGTCGCGGATATGTTCCCGGACTGGTACCCGGCGCTTCAGTTTGATCGCTATCAGTTGGCATGTGGAAACTTTACACCGCCAGCCAGCCGAGCTCAAAACATTAGTCGAACCGTCTTCTCCGGGTTTTTCCAATGGGACAGTTACATTACAGGGTGCGCGTGATTCTGGAGCGCCTTACGCACAGGTCGTTGCCTCGGCACCCCAACAGAATCCACAGCCTCATCAGGCTAGGCCGCAGAACGTTCAGCAGAGTGTACCTACACAGACGATAAGTACGTTTTCGAGCCGGGCTTGGTAGCTCAGTCGGATGCGCCTCTGACTGGTGATCAGGCGATACTTTCCCTCGAACCATTAGAGATTGGAATGCCCTTCCCGATTCGATTATTTCGACGGCTGAAGGTGCTGAGGATTGTGTAACTCAGTTTACCTCTTTGGTGAGAGCTAGGGACTAACTTCCCATATCATAGGTCCTGGTGTATGAATGTCATTTGACGTGTCACCAGTAACAATTCTGATTCTGATTCTGAAGAGGACGCGGGTTCGATACCTGCCGGGGTCGGCAGCATTCTTTCATGGAGATTGATCATGTAATCTTTTCTACGGTCATCCTCTCCCTTCCGCTGATTGAAGAAGAGCAGTTGTCAATTTCTGTTATCCGCTTACGTATAAGCCTGCCCAGGAAAAATGTGGATAGTTAAACTGACCGGCTCAAAAATGACCTAAAATAGTGTTGACTGGGCCGTTAAACTCCATTACAAACAAACAAAGTACGTTTTCGACAATTCGACCTGTGACAGTACACCGATACACGGCGAATGCAGGGAACCAGGGGTTTCGAAACCGTGAATAATACAATGAACAGTTAGTTATACTGCGACAACTACTACGTTTACGAACAGTCCCCAGTCATCAAATGAACATGAATAGTAACGGTACTGGGAAAAGTGACATTCCAACATACATATAAACCTATAGGGCAATAGGGAGAGTGTGCATGCGCGCTTTACCTCATTGAATGCCCAAGGGCTAGTGACGAAGTTCACAAATGAGCCCCGCCAAGCGAATTTGGGTCTTCGAGCATTCCGTCATGACAAATTTTAACTGCGCATGCCCAGCCATTCAGAGGGGCCAGGGATATGGCTTTCTGTCTGAAGGTTCCTCTTGATTCACTGCTTGTATGAGCGAGCAGAGAAGGTTCTGGCGAGACTGCGGGGATGCGCAGGCTCGCCTGAACCTTCGCTGCTCGCATAGGCGATAAGTACCAAAATCGCTTGACGGGGCCCAAATAAACTTCCCTCTTTGATTGCACACCGGTGGGTCGGGCTTAAGATTAGTTTAAACTTTATTTCTTTTTGTATATAAATATTACACGTAATATGAGTGATACAATACACAAAGCACAAACATGTCAATATATACAAAACTGGATTCAGAAGAAAGTCCTAAGACTTGTGTAATCTGTTTCCCATTGGGTACTCTGACTGAAGCATCACTATATATGTGTACACACATGATTAAGCACTTGTTACTAACATGCATTTAGAGGAAAATCAATACATGTATAACAAATGATATGCTATGCTGCTGCTTGGCTGGGGACCGTGGGGGTGGGGCGGAGGGAGCAACGGTGATGACACTGGTATAACGCTCACAAGACATCTCGATTTACATCAAGTAGTTTGATCGTCCTTATTCCAAAGTTTGTCTGCAGGTGAAAATTTCTATATTAAATGTCCTACTAACTATTGAATTTTGAATCTGCGGCTTTGAATGATAAATTCTTGCACTGACAACATAATGGTTTTGTTTTGTTCGTATGTCAAGTTTGAGTCGCCGAATAGTAGAGTATTCAATGTTGGGTCACAAAACTCAGAGATACTATCGAGAAGCTGTTCTCTGATACCTGCGTACTTAGCGCAGTCAAGGAAATAATGCCTGGTGTCTTCAACTGACCCGCAATCACAAAGGAAGCTGTCTACAATATTTTTAGAAAATAGATGTTGGTTCAAGGAGCTGCAATGTGTTCTTAATCGAGAATGGTAAATCTGTCCTAGACGTTGACCGTCATAATAAAACAACGGAGGCTTACTCAATCCAGTAGTGGGTCTATATTTAAAATTATATGACGGTTCCAGAGTTTTATTTTAGTATTCTTTATGTTGGTTGGCGCCTGATGCTCCGTCTTTGGTCGGGCCCCTCGGAGTCTTACTGTTGGTTTTCGTTTGCTCCAGCAATTCTGTTGTTGTATGCTGTCGAGTCCTCAACCTTGTTTCAACTCTGTAGTTTTTTTATTTGTATGTTCTCGGAGATATTACACTGATGAGTTAGGAAGCCTTCATGCGGACTAAACAAAATTAGTGTATACCGCGACAGAGGTAAGGGCGAGGATTATGGCCATGTAAAATCGATTTAAGCCCCCCAGTGGAATTCTTTCCACTGACCGTTCCAAGGCGGTTCTTCTGATGCGGTTTATTTATGTTGTTGTTTGTTACAACTTACTGTGTGTATCACTTGTATCTTTTTATTTTGGATGGTCATTTGGCCATTTTGTGGGAAAGTAATTGTCCTTATGGCCTTCCTTTTTTTAGGTTTCCATTATGGTCTGGTCGCTTCATATTTGTGTTTCTTTCCCTTTGCTGTCTTTAAATATAACCGCAATGACTTCAGCACCCAATTTCGTAAAATCAGTCTTCGATATAAAAAGATTGGGTACAACATGGATGTTATACGACAGACTGCATGCATGGTAGTTAACCCAATCACGGTTGGCAACTTTGCTTCCCTCTTTAATTGCACGCCGGTGGGTCAGGCCTCAGATTCTATGACGGCTCCAACGTAAAGGCTTATTGAGAATTAGAGAGATCTTATTCTTGGTAATGTTGGTTGGTGCCTGATGCTCTGTCTCTGGTCGGGCCCATCGGAGTCTAACTGTTGGTTTTCTTTTGCTCCAGCATTTCAGTGGTTTCTTGCTGTCAAGTCCTCACCGCTGTCTCACCTCTGTGGTTCTTTGATTATTTGTGTTCACGGAGATGTTGCACTGATGAGTTAAGAGGCCTTCATGCGGACTGAACAAATTATTTTTATAAATCGCGACGCAAGTAAGAGCGAGGATTGTGGCCACGTAAAATCGATTTAAGCCCCCCCCCCCCCAGTGGAAAATCTTTCCACTGACCGTTCCAAGACGGTTCTTCTGTGGCGGTTTATTTATGTTGTTGTTTGTTACTTACTGTGTGTATCACTTGTGTCTTTTTATTTTGGATGGCCATATGGCCATTTTGTGGGAAAGTAACTGTCCTTATGGCCTTCCTTTGTTTAGGTTTCCATTATGGTCTGGTCGCTTAATGTTTGTGTCTCTTTCCCTTTGGTGTCTTTGATGGGTGGAGTAAGTTAATTGTATCGATTCCTGATCTTTGTTTTACTTCTACTTTGATGGGTGGAGTAATTTAATTGTACCGATTCCTGATCTTTGTTTTACTCCTACTTTTCATTCAGAAGAACTCCAAATGGTATCCGGACAATATCCCCTTCCGACAAAATTCCCTCTGCTCACTTTTGCATAGGTGAACGAAATCCCCTTCATGTTTTTGATTAAGCTGTATATTTTGTTATATGTTGATGATATTGTACTTTTCGGTAAAACGCCATAAGAATTACTAAATGCATTGACCTTTTTAGAACACCACTATAACAAGTGGAAATTAAAGGTCAACACTGATAAAACCAAAATAATGGTATTTAGGAAAGGGGGGAGGGGGACGTTTAATTTAGATTTCATTTATAATGACGTGAATCTCGAAATAGTTAACAAGTTCTGTTACCTTGGTGTTGTATTTCAGCAGGGGGGGTGGGAGTCATGTTTTGAAACACAAAAAATCATTATCAGGTCAAGTAGAAGTGGGGGCAATGATCAGGAATCGATACAATTAACATACAACTCCCATCAGAGACACAAAGGGAAAGAAACACAAACATGAAACAACAGACCCTAATGGAAACATCAATAGCGGAAAGCCAAAAGGACAGTTACTTTCCCACAAAATGGCCAAATGGGCTATCCAAAAGAAAACAATATAAGCGACACAAACACCCAAAGACAAACCATAACAAAAATAAACCGCGACAGAAGAACCGCCTTGGAACGGTCAGCGGAAACGAATCCCACTGGGGGACTTAAATCGATTTTACGTGGCCACAATCCTCGCCCTTACTTCCGTCACGATTTAGACAAATAATTTATTTAGTCCGCTTGAAGGCCTCCTAACTCATCAGTGCAAAAGCTCCGTTAACACAAAAATAAATCTACCACAGAGATGAAACAACGATGAGGACTCGACAGCAAGAAAACAGTGAAATGCAAAAGAAAACCAACAGTTAGACTCCGATGGGCTCGACCAGAGACAGAGCATCAGGTACCAACCAACATAATCCTTTACGCTGGAACCGTCATAGAATCTGAGGCCTGACCCACCGGCGTGCAATTAAAGAGAGAAGCAAAGTAGAAGTAAAACAAAGATCAGGAATTGATACAATTAACTTACTCCACCCATAAAGGACACCAAAGGGAAAGAAATACAAACATTAAGCGACCAGACCATAATGGAAACCTAAACAAAGGAAGGCCATAAGGACAGTTACTTTCCCACAAAATGGCCATATGGCCATCCAAAACCAAAAGACACAAGTGATACACACAGTTAGTAACAAACAACAACATAAATAAATCGCCACAGAAGAGCCGCATTGGAACGGTCAGTGGAAGATTTCCACTGGGGGGCTTAAATCGATTTTACGTGGCCACAATCCTCGCTCTTACTTGCGTCGCGATTTAGACAAATAATTTGTTCAGTCCGCATGCAGGCCTCCTAACTTATCAGTGCAACATCTCCGTGAACACAAAAATCAAAAAACCACAGAGGTGAGACAACGGTGAGGACTCGACAGCAAGAAACCACTGAAATGCTGGAGCAAAGGAAAACCAACAGTTAGAGTAGAAGTAAAACAAAGATCAGGAATTGATACAATTAACTTACTCCACCCATAAAAGACACCAAAGGGAAAGAAATACAAACATTAAGCGACCAGACCATAATGGAAACCTAAACAAAGGAAGGCCATAAGGACAGTTACTTTCCCACAAAATGGCCATACGGCCATCCAAAACCAAAAAACACAAGCGACACACACAGCAAGCAACAAACAACAACATAAATAAATCGCCACAGAAGAGCCGCCTTGGAACGGTCAGTGGAAGATTTCCACTGGGGGGCTTAAATCGATTTTACGTGGCCACAATCCTCGCCCTTACTTCCGTCGCGATTTAGACAAATAATTTGTTCAGTCCGCATGAAGGCCTCCTAACTCATCAGTGCAACATCTCCGTGAACACAAAAATCAAAGAACCACAGAGGTGAGACAACGGTGAGGACTCGACAGCAAGAAACCACTGAAATGCTGGGGCAAAAGAAAACCAACAGTTAGACTCCGATGAGCCCGACCAGAGACAGAGCATCAGGCACCAACCAACATTATCTCTCTAATTTTCAATAAGCCTTTACGTTGGAGCCGTCATAGAATCTGAGGCCTGACCCACCGGCGTGCAATTAAAGAGGGAAGCAAAGTTGCCAACCGTGATTGGGTTAACTACCATGCATGCAGTCTTTCGTATAATATTCATGTTGTACCCAATCTTTTTATATCGAAGAATGATTTTACGAAATTGGGTGCTGAAGTCATTGCGGTTATATATTTTTCTGAATTTATATACTAAGTCACCATAAAATTCGGGTTCCGATAGACCTTGTTGCAGAAGAGATTTAAGTCCAATATTGAATTTTGAAATTAAATGAGAATGGCGTCTATAAAATTTTGACAACCGTGATTGGGTTAACTACCATGCATGCAGTCTGTCGTATAACATTTATGTTGTACCCAATCTTTTTATATCTAAGAATGATTTTACGAAATTGGGTGCTGAAGTCATTGCGGTTATATATTTTTCTGAATTTATATACTTAGTCCCCATAAAATTCGAGTTCCGATAGACCTTGTTGCAGAAGAGATTTAAGTCCAATATTGAATTTTGAAATTAAATCAGAATAACGTCTATAAAATTTTGAAAAGGCTTTTCGTAATTTATGGTACCGATAACCCTGATTAAGAATTTTAGCCGTTAACAATTTATTACGAGTGTTGAAGTCAGTTACATGACTACACACTCTAGCAAATCGAATTAATTGCGAAATACAAACGCCATAAGATGGCGCACGAGGAACATCACCATCCAAAGAAGGAAAATTTACAATAACAAAATCAAAATCACCGCGTTTATCATAAATTTTGCAAGAAACAAACCCATCTACAATAGATAGATGTAACTTCAAAACGGGACCTCGGTATCAGAAGAATTTGCTTTATTCAATTGAAGTTCGTGTGTGTGTGGGGGGGCGTAAATTTGACTGATGAAACCATCGAAATAAGTATTATCAATATTTTATAAATTATCCAAATATCTAGAAGTGCAGCTAAAAGCTTCAATGATTTCAGACTGGTTTTCAGCAGAAAGGGACATCATGAAGTCTCTCTCATAACAGAACAAAAACAGATCAGCCACAAGTGGTGCGCAATTAGTACCCATCGGAATACCCACAACTTGTCTAAATAACATAGTACCAAATCTTATGTAAATATTGTCAAGTAGAATGGTGAGAGCTTTACACACTTTCTGACATGATCATAAAGTATAATTTTTATGCTCTTCAGAAGTGAAAAAGGCGTTTCTTACATTACATGCAAGATACAGGAGTCTTCCGTATGAAATGTCCATTCAATTAAATCATTAAGTTTTTCTTTTATAAGATTATGAGGAAGTGTAGTGTAAAGGGTGGAAAAATCATAAGTAGACAGATTTGAAGCGCGAAAACGCCTGGATTTCAATTTATTTAAAACTTCAAGCACTCAAAGTAGAAGTAAAACAAAGATCAGGAATCGATACAATTAACTTACACCACCCATCAAAGACACCAAAGGGAAAGAAACACAAACATTAAGCGACCAGACCATAATGGAAACCTAAACAAAGGAAGGGCATAAGGACAGTTACTTTCCCACAAAATGGCCATATGGCCATCCAAAATAAAAAGACACAAGTGATACACACAGTAAGTAACAAACAACAACATAAATAAATCGCCACAGAAGAACCGCCTTGGAACGGTCAGTGGAAAGATTTCCACTGGGGGGCTTAAATCGATTTTACGTGGCCACAATCCTCGCCCTTACTTCCGTCGCGATTTAGACAAATAATTTGTTCAGTCCGCATGAAGACCTCCTAACTCATCAGTGCAACATCTCCGTGAACACAAATAATCAAAGAACCACAGAGGTGAGACAACGGTGAGGACTCGACAGCAAGAAACCACTGAAATGCTGAAGCAAAAGAAAACCAAAAGTTAGACTCCGGTGGGCCCGACCAGAGACAGAGCATCAGGCACCAACCAACATTACCTTGAATTAGATCTCTTACAGAAGAAAATTTACACTTAAATGGCCAAAGCATCAAGTGGTAAACTATCGAAGTTTTAGTATATGCAGTATAAATTCCACAATTATGTGATTTTCTTATGCAGGCTGGGACATAAGCATACAGGAATCTCTGGTGGAGAGACCAGATCAAACCCTTTGGTAGTTAATAGTGGTGTAGAACATAAAAAATATCGATAGTGCTAGTGTTGTAGCTCAGTGGTTAGCTAGTTAGTGCACTAACCTCGCCACAAAGTGCACCGTCCTTTGGATTGAGACGTTAACTGGATTTGCCCATCGCCCTACTTCAATTTCAAAGTAGAAGTAAAACAAAGATCAGGAATCGATACAATTAACTTACTCCACCCATCAAAGACACCAAAGGGAAAGAAACACAAACATTAAGCGACCAGACCATAATGGAAACCTAAACAAAGGAAATCCATAAGGACAGTTACTTTCCCACAAAATTGCCATATGGCCATCCAAAATAAAAAGACACAAGTGATATACACAGTAAGTAACAAACAACAACATAAATAAACCGCCAGAGAAGAACCGCCTTGGAACGGTCAGTGGAAAGATTTCTTATTTTCATGCAGTTTGCCAAAAAAGTCGCCAAGCGCCAAATAGTGTCATATATATTTTTCATGCCAATCACATTGTTGTGGTATTCGTACTGACGGGAGTTAAA
This sequence comes from Lucinisca nassula, assembly GCA_963580285.1. NCBI lineage: Eukaryota > Metazoa > Mollusca > Bivalvia > Lucinida > Lucinidae > Lucinisca > Lucinisca nassula. The sequence goes on along the minus strand of OY757018.1, from coordinate 108,441,433 downwards.
ACATTGATCTGTAGGGAAGTTTCATCATTTTCCTCCAAAGGAAATGCAAATGTAACGTAGATCACATTCTACACAACATAAACATGTTTGCAATACCAATTCATCACGGTTCATCTTCATGGATAACCCGACAGGTTCTTGTCTAAGAGTTCGCCCTGATCATACGGAGACAGGACCTCGATTTAAAGACTCATTCGAATTCTGGAGAAGCCCGTGATCGATTCTGCGATCCCTAGTTTATAAAGCGGGTAGCATAATCACTAAACCACAGAGGCTTCTAAAGTGAATCCAGAATAAGCTAGGGGTATCGGTATCATAAACTTCGTAAAGCCTTTTCTAAGTTTTATAGACGCCATTCTGATTTGGTTTTTTTTTGTTTGTTTTTTTTTTTTGTTTGGGTTTTACGGCCCTTTCAAGATTATTTCACTCATATCTAGCCGATCGTTAATCATAGGTGGGCGAAAACCGGAGTACCCGGAGAAAAACCACCTGACCTTCCGTTGCAGAGCTTGGCGTCTCACACGTGACCCGAGCGAGGCTCGAACCCACGGCGGTGAGAGACCTAATGACTAAGAGTCAGCGCTCTTATCCATTTGGCCACGGAGGCCCGTCTGATTTGGTTTCAAAATTCAATGTTGGACTTAAAACACTTCTGCTACAAGGTCTATCGGAACCCGAATTCTATGGTAACTTAGTATATAAATTTAGAAAAATATATAACCGCAATGACTTCAGCACCCAATTTCGTAAAATCATTCTTCGATATAAAAAGATTGGATACAACATAAATGTTAGAAAAATACATGACTGTGATGACTTTAGTACCCAATTTCGTAAAATCGTTCGTCGATATATAAAGATCGGGTACAACATCAATATTATAAAACAGACTGCATGCATGGTGGTTAACCCAATCACGGTTGGCAACTTTGCTTCCCTCTTTGATTGCGCACCGTTGGGTCGGGCTTAAGATTATATGACGGTTCCAGCGTAAAAACATAAATGGAATTTTGTTTTATTTTAGTATTCTTAATGTTGGTTGGCGCCTGATGCTCCGTCTTTGGTCGGGTCCCTCGGAGTCTAACTGTTGGTTTTCTTTTGCTCCAGCAATTCTGTTGTTGTATGCTGTCGAGTCCTCAACCTTGTTTCATCTCTGTATTTTTTTTTATTTGTATGTTCTCGGAGATGTTACACTGTTGAGTTAGGAAGCCTTCATGCGGACTAAACAAAATTAGTGTATACCGCGACAGAGGTAAGGGCGAGGATTATGGCCATGTAAAATCGATTTAAGCCCCCCCCAGTGGAATTCTTTCCACTGACCGTTCCAAGGCGGTTCTTCTTTGGCGGTTTATTTATGTTGTTGTTTGTTACAACTTACTGGGTGTATCACTTGTGTCTTTTCATTTTGGATGGCCATTCGGCCATTTTGTGGGAAAGTAACTGTCCTTATGGCCATCCTTTGTTTAGGTTTCCATTATGGTCTGGTCGCTTCATGTTTGTGTTTCTTTCCCTTTGGTGTCTTTGGTGGATGGAGTAAGTTAATTGTATCGATTCCTGATCTTTGTTTTACTTCTACTTTTCAGAAAGTTTGGGTATACTAGGAAGAAAACTCCTCCAAAACCTACAAGCATGTTCATACAAAAAATAATACTAAACATAGGTTTAACATACTGTCAAAGCCTCGGCGTTTGGCTCGGCAAAATGTTGTGGGTATTTGTTTACCTCTGATCTGCTGCTAACATTACGATAATTTTACAAGGTATTTATATCTATAAACACTACAGGAAAATCATGCATACCCGTGCTAGCTCGATAAAATTGTTAGAAGTATTGATACTAGCCACAAATATAGCCATGAAACAGATGTCAGCAGAAGATTGATCTGCGTTACAATTGCATTTCCTTTGGAGAAAAATGATGAAACTTCCCTACAGATCAATGGTAAAACTCCCGTCATTACGAATATCCACAACAATGCGATTGGCAGGAAAAAAATATATTGCACTATTTGGCGTTTGGCGACTTTTTAGGCAAACTACATGAAAATCAGACTTATAGCGGCCAACTCTATGGCGAATAATTCCCCCCACGAACCGCTCATGCATACATCGCATGATAATGCACGATTTATGCGTTGAGCTGCATATTTTGCATACCATATTTCATCTAAAATACTTTAGTCGCGCTGCTTTGCCATGTACCTACTAGAAATAATTTAGACGTTCATAAGCACCACCTAGGGTTTCTGTTCCATTTCGTAACAAAGGTTTCCCCTTTTGGGAGGAAAAACAATCAGAAATGTGTTTTCTTGCACAGAGATGGAATAAGATGAAGCCTATCTGAATAAAGATAGCTATGTTCACAACAATCGTGCGAAAATTATCTGCTAAGGTAGTCTGCCCCCAAATTTTTGCTGGTAAGCTACGGTGGTTTGCCCCAAATTTTCCTGTTCCCCCTGCACTCTGCTGTTTGTTAGAAAAGGGATATCGTTTAATTTTACTGGTGGTGGCCATACTGGCTTAACTTATTTGACTGGTTTAACAGGTTCTGACACTAGTGTGGTACATATAATTTGGTCTGTGCGACACGTCAGTACGACAAGGCGCTGTTTTATCAGCCCTTCTATTTCTTTACACTGCTCTGACGTTAGTGTATGTGGGACTGGGGAGCAATAAGTTTACCAGCCTTTTTTGTGGTGGTGGTGGTGGTGGTGGTGGTGGTGTGTTTGTGTGTGTGTGTGTGTGTGGGGGGGGTATTTCATTTTATTTTTTAATTTTATATTATTTTTTATTTATTTATTTGTTTACATCGAACGATTATATATATATATATATATATATATATATATATATATATATATATATATATATATATATATATATATATATATATATATATATATATATATATATATATGGAGCAGAATTAAGAAAAATAGTGTTTACCCCCATAAACACCAGTTTTCTCTATATAAAGTGAGGTTTAGGGAGGTCTCCATTTCGCGGACTTGTTCACGAGATGTATTCATTATTTTCCATTTTTGTTTTTTCGTTCTAAAATTTCTTGATTTACAGGGGTGTTTATCATCGATGCGGTTCTAGCGAGTACCCACAATCTATATTTTAGAGCAGAAATAAGAAAAAATAAGGTACTCCTGGTTTTTCCATATAAACTCCAATTCAAACAAACAAATCAATAATGTTTTGCGCTGAAATATTAGAGGTTTGGCTCCTGTGACCTAGATGTGCAACGAAATGGAACAATTTGCAAACCTTTGTAAAAGGATCCACCAAGGATCAATCCCGATTAAGGGGAAAACGTCATGGGGTGAAACGTCCAGTTACCGCGACTAGACACGACATCTCAGCTAATAGACTGGAACGGCGACAGCGCGCGGAAAGTGCATGTAAAGAATGACAGAAGTGATATATCAGCATTTTTTACAAAATCCTCTGAGTTGCCACGATAATCGCTGTTGACGTTAAGAGCTTAGGTTCAATAATTTTGTATTGCTGATATTTATGGGTCTGATTATAATGAACTGTTAATTACTGGTGTGAAATTATCATTGTTATATTGCCCGAGAATTGATTACCGATAGGTACTAGTAATCGACTGGAAATCCGCATCTGATATGTTATAACTTGCTGACAGTAAATGTCCATGACACTTATTCAACAGGAACTAGATGTAAGCATATGTAAATAGAGTGTTATATATTTCGCAGCATAATCCCTATCTATCTATCTTCGGATACTGCGTCGGTCACTTTGACCATTACCGCAGGTGTATATTACATACACTCCAGGATGAAAGCCTACACTGCAGGATGAAAGCCTACACAGTAATCATGTAATTACAGTAGGGATCTTTAATTGATCGATAAATTCCACAAAAAATTATTATCAGTACTGATTTGCTTGTAATCGATTATTTGATAAGTTCAGTTTGGGTAGATTCCAATATGCCGGTTCCCGGAAGTTGCAGCAGTCATGTGACGTACATATTTATTGCGCATGACCAACAACCTTTGCGTCGTCGCTAAGGAATTATTTACATGACGTCCGCCATTTTGATTTTACTGCCTACAAGCGGTAGTAGAGATGCCAGGGGAATGGGGGCTGGCCATTTAAGCATATATCAAATACGAGATAATTATAACACCCGTTGTTAAGATCACACTTGATTACACTGTTCCAAATTTTGAAAATGAAAAGAGATTGGTGTTTTATATGCTTTTTATCACTTCGAAAATGGGGTTGAAATGGCTTTTTAGATACCGAAGACATTCAATATTCACTGACCGGGGATGGGGGTGGAGAAATTGAAATTGACTTACCTTACTGAAAGTCATCTAAACTGTCATTCAATGAATTTGAAATGTCTTGAAATACAATTCTTGGCTCCTTTACATGAATTTTACACACTTTCAAGGGTTTTTCTTTCAGTTTGTCCGTGATTAGTCCACCCTTCACTTTATCAACATCATACACTTGCTTCACAAGTTCTAAAAATGTAAGGAACTGGTCTGCACTTCCAACAAGAAACTTTTTCCGTATACAATACTGGGCGAAGTAGCTGTCATACAGTGTCTTTGTTGTTCCGTGCTTTGGGAGTGATGTTTTTAGGGCCCTCCAAGTGCTCTCAATTGTGTTTGTGTGGGCTCCACTGTCTGGATCCTTGAAATTAATGGAATGGTTCACGGTGAGATGATTAAAACCCTCCTGATCCAGCTGCGAATACGCCTTTCAGCAATCACTTATAATGGTGGTTCCAGGTTTTATGTGCTCCTTTATTATTGTAACCAAAGTGTCAGCTTTCCGGTCTTCAACACATTCAAAGAAACATTTTTTTCCATCCCGCTCTATTCCACCGAAAACCCAAACTCCATCAACTTTTTTCCCTCTGTGGTACTTTCTCTTGCCAAACTTGCTTTCATCAATTTCTATGATGGTTCCTTCTCCCCCAATCAATTCACTGCTTGTCTCCAGTACACAAGTGCACACTTCTCTAGCGAAGTTATACCAGTCAATGATGGTAGAATGTGATATTTCTAATTCATGCTCCACAAATTCCTGATCACATCTATACACCCAAAAGTAAGTCAACAGAATAATTTGTTCTAATGTTAACTTACTCCCAGAGAACCACGATCCTTTCCTCACACTAACTTTTGAATGACACTTCTTATTTGAACATCTCCAGACATGTCCATCACTGCTGTAGGATGCATCTTTTCTCAGGCCAAAGTGGCCATCTTCACAGTTTTTACATACACAGCCAGCAAGATTTAACAGTAATCCAATTTCTATCAACCAGTGAATTAGAATCTCAACGGACGCAGATTTTTGAAACAAATCTTTCAGTTTTATCGGCATCGAGATGTTGTTGTTACGATCAGCTGTTTTCTGTCAACGCTCCGATAAGTCACGTGATCTCAAGAGGTCAAATTGTACCACGTGACCGAGAATTTCGTCACGTTCTTGACAACAGCTGACAGATTTTTAGATTGGAATTTCTTCTCTGTCATCGGTTTGATTTTCGGAATTCTAGCATTTTTTGTTAAAAACTTCGTTAAAACTTGAAGTTTTTAACTTAAACTTACCTCGTAGAATCCATTTTTGGGGGTTTCAAGGCCAAAAACCGCGTATTTTTCATTTTTTTTTTTTCGCCGCTCGCGCTCTTCTTATATAGAACCCGGAAGTATTATACACATGCTTTTTACCATTAAAAATCATACTTTATTGGGGACCGGCATACTGGAAGTGTCCCGTTCAATTTACTACCCAAAGTTTTGCCTAAAATAGCTGGATCAGTGGCAAACAGTGCAGACCCTGATGAGATGTCAAGCATTTTGCAAAATATGTTCAGTCTGGGGGTTCTACAAGACTAACTTTATGTGTTATTAATTAAAAACATTGTGCTAAGCAGGGGCCTTTCCTTTTGCCCACAACCTACCCACGTAGATAAAACAGACATACATCGAGATACCCTATTATTCAACAGACGACTCAGACTTAAACATTTTTTCAGAAACACAGAGAACACTCAACATTCAGACCAATTTCGGACTCCCACGGGATGGACCCCACCAGTGGGGAAATCACCACACTTGGACACATATATCAACGTAACCACCAATGAGATTCTTGAACACAAACCATTATCTCCCAAATACTCCAATATCACGGATACAGAATTAACAGCATTAAACAACCTACGCAGAAACAAGAATATAATAATTAAACAGGCTGATAAAGGAGGAGCTATCGTCTTAATGAATAGACAGGACTACATTTGCGAGGGCTTACGCCAACTAAATGACCCAAATTTTTATAAAGAAATTCCTAGAGATCCGACAAACAAAAATGCCACGGACATACATAAATTTCTTACAATATTAAAGGAGAAAAAACTACTGTCACCTGAACACATTAACTTCCTTTTACCCAAAAATTGCAGAACACCATTATTTTATCTCCTACCAAAAATCCATAAAGCAAACAACCCAGGACGACCAATTGTATCAGCATGTGATAGCCCAACTGAAAAAATCTCCATGTTCCTAGATTCATACTTGAAACCCTTAACTTTAAAAGTAGGATCCTACATCAAAGATACTTCGGATTTCTTACAAAAACTCAGAGAATTAGGACAGCTTCACGAGGATTCACTTTTAGTCACGATAGATGTGGTCTCCTTATACACCAACATACCTCATAGAGACGGCATACGTGCAAGTAAACATGCCCTTGAAACAAGACTATCAAAAGAACCCAAGACATGGGTATTACTCAGACTGCTCCATTTCATCCTCACAAGAACTGCCTTCAAATTCAATGACAAATTTTATGAGCAAATATCAGGCACAAAATGTGCTCCAAGCTACGCCATCTTATTCATGGACAAACTTGAGAGAGATTTTTTGTCAACCAGTAAATTGTTACCCCTGGTATGGTGGAGATATATTGATGATATTTTCATGATATGGCAACATTCTCATGAGGAGTTGAACTCCTTCCTTGTAGCCTTAAACTCATTCCACGAAACGATAAAATTTACTGCGGACATCAGCAAGAACTCAGTCAATTTTCTGGATGTAAAAGTAACAAAGGACTCAACAGGGAATATGATTACAGATCTGTACACTAAACCGACAGACTCCCACCTATATCTTCACTACAGCTCTTTTCACCCTAAACATCAAAAACAAAGTCTACCTTACAGCCAAGCGCTACGACTTCGCCGCATATGCAGTACTGACGATCTATACAAAACAGCCACACAGAATTTGTTTCAAAACTTCATACGCAGAGGATACCCAACCCAGCTCGTCCGAAGTGCCATTGAAAAAGCGTTATCTAAGAATCGCGATGACCTTCTACAACCCAAAAACATAGATAAACAAAACAATAATATTATACCATTCACCATCACCCACAATCCCTTCAACCCACCGATTGGAAAAATCTTGTCGAAATACAGACGGATACTTGAAATCTCTGAAGAACTTAATCCAATCCTTGAAAGTAAAATATTTATCGCCCACAAACGAGCTACAAACTTGAAACAGTTATTAGTCCGTGCCGACATAAATCCCCCAGTTATAAATAAAGGCAGCTCACCTTGCGGAAAACCATGCTCTACATGCCCTTTTATGGAAAAAACAGACCATGTAACATCATGGAAGACCAAACAACGGTACAAAATTAAGGGCAGTTTTAACTGCAAAACCAAGAATGTAATCTACGTGATCAGTTGCAAGAAATGCGGACTTCAATATGTAGGACAATCAGGTAACACATTTAATGAACGTTTACGAGGACACTTGACAGACATTAGGCAACAGAACCATGTAAAACCAGTCTCACGTCATTTCCTCTCCAACAATCACACGTTAAACGACGTTAACGCAATCATCGTCGGCCAGACAACAAATAACGTCAACATTAGACTAAGAACAGAAGAGTGTTGGATAGCCAATCTACAATCAAAATATCCAACTGGTCTCAACCTGATTCAGTAATGGAGAAACCGTTTCACTGTAAGAACTGTGGTAAATCTTTCACTACAATTAGCAACTTACGAAGACATAACACCTCTTTTCACAAGCCGGAAAATATCAGATACCAATGCTGGCATTGCCATAGAACATATTCCAGACAGGAAAATGCTAGAAAACATGCGTTTCTGGAACACAGAGATATCGAAAAGAAAACGGTGAAACTTATGATGCCAAACAAAAGATGTAAACCGGAAATTTTCACACCAGGACCATGGAACCCCCCACCAGAAGCCAGACCCAAGAACAAAACTATTTACAAATTGGAATTACCAGTAGGACCATCGGAAAAAAGCCATATAAACACGCTAAAACAAAAAAGAAGGATCAGCAAACTCAGCCAGTTCTTTCCGCTAACTATTGAAGAAGCCGTAACAACCATAACATCAAATGAAACATCAACAGTCGGGAGACTCAACATTCTTCAACTTCAACAAGATCTAGCCATCACCCCGTCATCATCAACGGAAACAATCTTATATGATGAGAACATAGAAGAAGACGAACCACAAGATGTACAAGTCACGACAATTTACGGGATCTTTGACACAGCTAAAGATTTAATTTAAATTTCTACTAACATTTCAATCCATATCTTTCATAAGGACTCTCTAATATTGACCTTCTGTTGACACCATAACTTCTACTTTCACTTTGCTTTTGAGAAACTATTTTTAGAACAATAGGTATCACATGACTAGTTTGATCCAGTTTTTTATACTTCAGTAAATATCTCACTCTGTACAATGTCTTGAAAAAGGTCATTGTATGACCGAAACTAGTCGACAATAAAACTAACCTGTCAAATAAGCCCGTGGTTGATTGTTAATTCAGTCTTTTCGTATTTTATCCTTTAATTAAAAACATGTCATAGAAAAGTGCAAAATTAAAGTTATTTCATTGTTCCGCCTGGTAAATAATTGACCTGGGAGTGGGCCGGGAGTAATTTCTAGGTTGCAATCGGCGTTTATTTGCCTTATTCTCGGCCTTATTGCTTCTATCACATACATTGTATTTCTTAAACGTTTGTCAGAAGAAAAGCTAAGATTCAGCATTGAGTACATGAATTTATTTACTTGTCATATCGGGACTCGACACACATCCAAACCCCCAACCCAACTCACGCCCTACTCCTGCGCCTATGATTTTATGCGACTGGGACATTTATATTTAGCGCTATTTGTTTTATGGCCGTATAATGTAGAAACGATGAAACAATTAACTCCGCAGTCTGATCAGTGCCTTTGCTATTAGCTGTTAGGGTAGTACGTTTAATAAATACAATGTATGTAACATAGGCAATAACGCCAATTTCAACCCAGAAATTACTCCCAGCCTACTCCCGGGTCAATTACTTACTTCACGGAGCGATGAAATAACTTCCTTTTTGTATTTTTCTAATATTTGATATGTTTTTAATTGATAATACACAGACTTATTCTTGTAGCAATCCCAGACTGAACATATTTTGCAAAATGCTTGACATCGTCAATACCGCAAAAAGCTACTCCCGGGCGAATTTTTTGCAACATGGTCATATATTTCGGTTCATATCTTGAAAAGTACTCAATTATTAATATAAAACTTATATGCATTTTAAAGAGGAGTCTATATTCTACTTTTGATCCAGATTTCATCTAGATATGTTAATGTTTAATACCTTTATTCGATTGCCGGATTTTACTCCCGGCTGTAACTCCCGGGTTTTATACTTTCCCGCAGACAAGAACCGACAAGAAGCTTTTATTCAGTTATTTATCATAAAATATAATTCAAAATGATAATTTAAACCAATTTTGGTATATTTCGATATGATTGGATCATTTTTATACCTGCATGAGAGGCTGGAACACAATGGAAGTCATATACTAAATACCGACAAGAAGAATTTCCCAGGCGCAAGAAACTAAACAGCTTATAGCCATATTTTAAATAGGAAGCCTATACATATATAATAGATGTGTCACTCCAAAATATGAATTACTCTTTAATTCAGAGAAAAATACTGTAAGTATTTGAAATTGTCACTTTCACCTTGCATAAAGATGTCCACGTTATTCCCTTGACAGTAAAGTCTCGTGTCGGTAAATGTTCATGTCGGTATTTGCCAGCTATGTATGTTCATCATGAGCAAACATGATACATTTAAAAACCAGCCAAGTATTTTACATGGTCTCTTTTTGCCTTGGAACACAGCTGTCAGCAGTCTCTTTTCGGTAAAGTCTCTTGTCGGTATATTCCCATGTCGGTATTTATAGCAAACAGCAGTTCTGTCCATAGATATCAGCTACGAACGTGCATCATGAGGGAATGTGATTTACATGTATGAAAAAAAAAAACAAAAAAACTTCGATTCTCTTGTCGGTAAATTCGCTTGTCGTGATTATAGCAAACCCACAATCTACGTTTTAGAGAATATTCTAACGGGTACCAACAGTCTATGTTTTAGAGCATAATATATCTGCATGACGATGTAGCTCCTCTTCTTGTCGGTAAATAACGACAAGAGATTCATTACGTTCACAAGTCTGTACATCCATGCTGTTCTAACGGGTTCCAGCTTCTCATGCATGTATAAAACACGATCTAATCACATCGGAATATATGGCTTAACTTAACATTTTAAATTATATTTTGTGATAAATAACTAAATAAAAGCTTCTTGTCTGTTCAAGAAACAAAATCTTGCAAATACTGTCAAGCTGTTTTTCTTGTCGGTAAATACGGGTAAGAGAATTTCTCTTTGTTTTATAGCATACATGCTAGTTGCAATTGTTTTTATCTTACATTATCCCATTATCCTATTCTCTAAGTAGTATTTCATAAATGATATTCGCAAAAATTTTGTCTAAGATAATCTATAGCTATAAGCTGTTTAGATTATGTGCGCCTGGGAAATTTTTCTTGTCGGTATTTGGTAGGCCCTATTTGACTCCCAATGTGTTCCAGCTTCTCATGCATGTATAAAACACAATCTAATCACACCGAAATATATCAAAATTGGTTTAAATTAACATTTTAAATTATATTTTGTGATAAATAACTAAATAAAAGCTTCTTGTCGGTTCTTGACTGTTCTTTACAGTTCTTGTCTGCAAATAGGGGGACCCCAGACAGGTAATATGATGACAAAAACCTTAGCGATTACTAATCGATTATCAATCACAGTGACAAGACTGATAATCGATTATCTTTTCAGCTCCGATTAGCCAGCCCTACTGCTCATATCATATCCCTATCATAATCATCTGATTATTCTGGCTGTCTGGGCCTGACATGTAGCGTGGTAGCTCAGTGGTTAGTGTACTTGCCAGTTATGCTAGAGCTCCCCCCCCCCCCCCCCCCGGTTTGATTCCCGGCAGCAGTAATAAATTTTGATATCCGAACATGCTCCACTGGCATCATTTGTAGGGATGATTGCCACAAAATGCACCATCCTTCGAATCTGGATGTTAACTGGAGAAAAGATTCCTACCATAATTACATCAGTCTGATCAGAAATGTTACTGTTGACACGTCAAAAGATAATCATACACCAGGACCTGTTTCATGGATTGCTGTCAGCTTGTAATCATCCAGCTATAATAACCACTGTATCTTTCTTGATTTCTCTCTCCATCACGCATATACATGTAGTATAGATTACGACATTTTTCGCCACGTCCAACATGATCCGAGGACCATCAATACTTATACAGTTCATACGTGCACCCAGCATGGACCAAGACGAGTCCATGCATCTGCAATCCTAATTAGAGTCTCTGTCGTATGCACCAATAAAAAATATATAAACACAGCACTTTGTAGCCTACAGAACGCTCACCGTGATGGTTATATCGTCCGTGGTCACATAGGAAAAATCATGGAAGCCACGCAAGTGGAAAATGCATGGAAATAACATGGGTTTTGCGCGAGATTTGCATGGAAAATGGGGCAGTAAATGGGAGCTCACTCAACAGTAGCGTGGAGTGGATTAACAGTTCAGTCGAGGAAGGGATTAACAGTCATTGCAAAAATCATTATTACACAGCAGCTTTCCAGGTACATGTAAGCATGAATAAGTGATTCATAATTCCTTGTGATGGCCTGGGCCTGCATGAGAAGAATACGTTAGATACAAATACCACCAGATTGTACAGGTCCATTTTGAATTTTTGGGGTGCATGTACCATGATTAAAAAGACTGACCTTAATGCCAAAAGCGAAGGCTCTGATCAGAGGCCGCATTCCTGGATCTGGACAGTTTGACACTGGCCAGTGTAGGGTTTTCCAGTTAAAATGTGTTAATAATAGCAAAAATAATAATAAATTATATACATGCAACAGGGCCTGACAAATCCAAAAAATTTCCACTTGCCCACCGGGCAAGTAAAATATTTTTGCACTTGCCCAGATCAAAATCCTACTTGCCCAGGATTTTGGAACTCAAATTGGGGCTCGGTGCACGCGTGCGCGCGTGTGTGTGTGTGTGTGTGGGGGGGGGGTAATGGTGACGATGATGACGACCAACATTTACAAATATAATCCAAGGTTTCTGTCAAGTTTCAAGCAAAACACTGTTGTTGTCACAGTCAATAGCGGTACTTTTTCAAGTTAATTGCTGACATAATACCTTAACCGATTAGCAATTTAAGATACAGTTATATTGACAAGCATGATATACACGAGCTGCAGCCGATATAGATCTACTCAAAAGATCAGAAGTGTCAGGGTAGCGCGATAAAAGATTAAAAGAATGCAGTTTATTTAGCTTGCAATTTAATGATCCAACCACAAGACGAGGACACACTCCATCCAAAACGAACCCAAACTTTCACACCCACCCTACAAGCAAGTTCAATGTGATCATTATTTCTGCCATCTAAATCGTCGTCCATAATCCCCAAATCCATTTTTTCTGCATGCGATTGGTAAATGACATCATCCGACCCCAGAAACCCCACACGTGTTTAACGTCATTGTTTTTATTATAATGGGGCTTATCTCTTTCATAAAAAAAAATGTTTGGAACCGGTAAAAAAAATTCTCGATAGCTAAACGGGTTACCAACATTAAAACATTCGACTTTTTCCGCCAGCGTCTGCTATTTGGCGCCAAAACATAACCATTCACGAGATAGAAAAATAGTTCGTTTTTACTGCCGTAAGATGAAGCAAATCGTCTTAGGAGCTATTAAATCATTTTCACATTGATTGTGAATTAAATTTTATGGCAGGGATAAACGCAAATTAGAGACATAACTTAATCTTATTTTCACACCTTGCCACGCTTATCGATAGCACTGGTGGTACACACTACACCAGAAATGAAAGACTCGCACCACCGGGCAATCATGTTTAATTGGTAATTATATGACACTGATTAACAATAGTGTCATAATCGAACCGTTATATAAACATAGATGATTTTGTCTCTGATTTGCCGACAAAGCGGGAATTATTATGATTTACTTACTGGTCTAGTTTAACCGTATTTAAGGACTCAAAAGACTGGCAGTTATAGACAATTTTTTGCACTTGCCCGACCGGGCGTCGAAAGGTCAAAGTGCACCTGCCCGGCGCGATTTCGGACTTGTCCCGGGCGGCCGGGCAATGGATTTGTCAGCCCCTGATGCAAGAAAATGTATCCTCAGATGACAGGCACCTTCATCAGGTCTAAATTTTTAAAGACTGACTCTAAAATTAAAGACTGTCTAACTTTAAAGACTTTTTAGTCTGTAGATTTATAGACTAACACAAGGAAATCATGAAAATGATGAAACACGAAAAAATCGCATTCTCGTACGCAGCCGCAGTCTTCATCTCATTACAAAACGTGCTGCTAAAGTCTGCATGTATTTTATTGTCTGTAAATATTGTTTTAATGATATAAATAATCAAGAAATAAAACAACGCAGCTCCTTCCCTTTGACCACAAGTGCCGTGGAACTCCGCAGAAAGGGAGGAAATATCTGTCAAAGGTGGAACATAAGATGGTGTTCGCACTGACATCATTTCGTTTTCGGACATTTTGCTGTTGTAGTCAGCCTGAAACTTTCATAAATTTTAGTTGTCAGAAACTGTCGAAGCGAGTGGTCGGTATGTTGACAAAATGAGAAAAGCGTTATACACATTCATTCCTTAGCTCATTTTACACATGAATCTTTAATATTACAAATCTGTTTTTCTGAAAACTCTTCAATTAAGGTTGGAGGATTTTAATTAAATAATGACAACTATATAATTTGCAGTCACACATAATTTAAAATTCCACAGATAGCAGCCAAATTAATATAAATAGCAAAGTGCAATTTTTCCATTTTACATCATAGTCATGATTTTTATTTGTGTCAGTCTTTAAATTTACAGATAGTCTTTAAATTTATACACAGTCTTTAAATAAAACAACTTTCTTAGACCTGTTCATCACCAAAACACGCCTTGTAGAAAAAAAAATTACCACAAAAACATTCTGATATTGTTCATGAAACTACTCAAAACATGCATTGTGGATGCTCATATCTGTGATATACCTCCCCTCACCTGGAGGGAAAATCCCTCATTTTGAGGCTAATTTTTGTCCAATTTTGCTAAATTTTAGTAAAATTTTGGAGTCTCCCTCATTTGAACCAGAGAGCCAGATAAGCTTCGTATTTTCGTAAATTACGGATTAAAAAATGCAAAATACGAAGTGGTTGAAAATTTAAATCGTACCATTTACGGTAGACCTTTCTTAGGTTACGAAGGAGACAATGATATGGCGCGTATTTACGCAGTAATCCTTGCATAACGTTTCATAACATGACCATCTACAATTGTCAGCTCAAAGACAATGAAAGGGTATGTAATTAATACCCTTCCTCTACCCGACGGCTATCCGCTGTGATTAGAATTAAGAAGAATAATCCGAAACGTGTTTTCACACCTGCAGCTGTAGTTAGTCACTTCACTGGTCTCACAAATGTTTTGCTTTTTTTCCGTGCACATAATTTCCCGCATGTACGTTTGTTGCATTAATACTTTAGCGGAAAATATGACTGTGGGATAGGTGAAAACAGACAAGCCTGTGCAGTCTGATCTGTCTGTACACTCCTTTTATGCCTCTGGTGTTTTAAAACAGCAGCAAGCGGGTTGTCTAGACTCACTAGTTAATCTGGTCTTTTGTAAAAAAGTAACAAATTTTTGGCTGTTCGTAGACTCATTAACCTTGTTTGTTTCGACCGTAGAATGCGCCTGAATGCAAACTATTACGTTGTAAGTGAATAGGTACTTGGATCAGACTGTTCAACATCTCTCACATGAAATGTCTTCCTGAAAATCTTTGAATGTGCAGTCACTGTTCACAAGGTTTCATATCGCTTAAAAACGTGTTTCTTGCCGTTTTGCAATGCCTTTGATTATTGAATCATGATGGTTGTTTACTTCTGATACGGTTCAAGTATCTATTCACTAAAAAAATATATTTTTGTCACAAACCGGTAAATTGACTGGCGTATTAGGTGTTAATAAAGTTTTTCCGGCATGCTATGATCGCACATCTCGGTTATAATAGCGGATTTGCACGAGATTACCAGTATTTATTCATAATTTGATGCAGCGCATGTAATGTATGTTATAATTGAAACAGAATTTATTATGCCCCCGCCATTCGAAGAATGGTGGAAAGGGCATATAGCGTTGCCCCTGTCCGTCCGTCCGTTCGTCCGTGCGTCCGTTCGTCCGTGCGTCCGTCCGTGCGTCCGAAACTTAAACGCAGTCAATAACATCCTTATTTCTTGATGGATTTTAAAATTACTCGGCAGAAATGTTAACCATCATGAGACGATGTGTCACGTGCAAAACCCAGGTCCGTACCTCCAAGGTCAAGGTCATACTTAGAGGTCAAAGGTCAAAAAAAGGCTCCGAAACTTAAACGCAGTCAATAACTTTCTTATTTCTGGATGGATTTTGAAATTACTTTGGAGAAATGTTAACCATCATGAGTCGATGTGTCACATGCAAAACCCAGGTCCGTACCTCCAAGGTCAAGGTCATACTTAGAGGTCAAAGGTAAAAAAAAAGGCTCCGAAACTTAAACGCAGTCAATAACTTTCTTATTTCTGGATGGATTTTGAAATTACTTTGTAGAAATGTTAACCATCATGAGTCGATGTGTCACATGCAAAATCCAGGTCCGTACCTCCAAGGTCAAGGTCATACTTGGAGGTCAAAGGTAAAAAAACGGTCCGAAACTTAAACGCAGCCAATAACTTACTTATTTTTGGATGGATTTTGAAATTATTTTGAAGTAATGTGACAATGTGTCACGTGCAAACCCAGATCCGTACCTCCAAGGTCATACTTGGGAGGTCAAATGGCATAAAAAGGGTCCAAAACTTAAACACTGTCAATAACTTTCTATGGATGAATATGAACATAGACATATTTTCGGGCGGGGGCATCCGTGTCCTATGGACGCATTTCTAGTTAAATCTTTTTCTGAAGATAAAAGAAACAATTAAATAAATATGTACTATAAAAGGGTTATCCTTTGGAAGCAAAGAATATACCACAGAACTGAAACGTATGGAGTGTACATGTTTTCATGGCCAGACTAGCTAGTTTAGGCCAATTAGGCCTCATCAGTGACCCATATTCATATTTTATCATTCGACGCTTTTTTCCCCACAACATTGTCATCAAAGCACGGTTGTGTGTTATTACATTTTAGTTCAAACAGAACCGTTTTTGAAAGTTGATACGTGTATCAAGTTTATATGTCATTGCATTTCTTCTTCCGGTACTGGACCGCGTTACTACACTTCCGCTGTTCGTTCGCTGCATAAAATAGTCCAAATTAAGCACTTGCCTCATTTCCTTTTCCAGCGCATTGATTTCTTAACATTTGCGCTGAAGGCGGACTTGATTCCACAGGTGTTCCTTCCCTTTCACCCCTCAGTTGCCGAACTGGACTTTTCCAGCTTTGATACTCTGTGTATCCTTTTATATCAAGGCGGACTTAATTCCACAGGTGTTCCTTCCCTTTCACCCCTCGGTTTTCGAACTGGACATTAGCCCATATATAACTACCGTCACTTTTTTATGGCATGTAAGTATTGTAGGCCAAGATCAGACGCAGCACAATTTTGCGTCTGATCTGAGTCTGCATTGATTGCTAAAAAACATATATTCTTGCAAAACCTACCTTTAAGAAAACAAATCTCACAATCCTGCTCCGAACTTATTTGTTGGAAGATTCCATTGGCATATATTGGTTTAGCAAATTCGGAAGCCACTGATCAGACACCTCATTCTGTGACCTCGAATCAGACCCTTCAGTGCTATAAAAGGAAGCTTTGCAGTTTTGGGTGCATATGCACTCGTTTTATAGACACTTGGGAAGACGAATCTAAGTCGAAGCGTCCCCACTGTTTAAAATGTAGAAATTAAAGGGCCCTGCTGTAACGTCCCCGAAAGCAATGTACACTTCATTTTTGGAGACCCATGACTCGCCGAAAGAAAGCAATAGGTTTTAAAGTTCACTCCCGTCCAGTGCTCCAGATAAACAGCATATTTGCGTAAATACTCAATTAATAAAAGTGTTGAGAGAACTGGTGGATCGATCGTCTCTGAATGTAAGTTTGGAGAATAGTCATGAACTGAGAATCGTACTGTTCGTTTAAGCAGGTACATTAGATCTGATCGGACACCGCATTATGTGGCGTCTGATTATGAAGGTTCTGTTTGCCAATGGCCAAATGCACGAGCACAGTCCTACCGCCCCCGCCCATCAGGGCTTGAAGAAATGGACGGACTGCAAGAAACTTCCACGGCGAGCTGAAATCGAAGGAGGATCTAAGCCTGCCTAGGCAAAGTGGTGCGAATCGGACCGTCCATGCCACAAGCCTATTTGGTTTCATTGCGCGACAGGCTTGATAATTATGTCATTTCACTTTAGCGTTGGGTAAAAGTCTCACAAAATTGGAAGCAACATCTCTAAATGACCTAGTCAGTGTTGACGGGGATGTTAAACCTCAAAACAAGCAAACAAACATACAAACAAACAAACAAGCACAGTCCAGAATTTTCTTCTGACGTTCCGCACTGACATCTTAGGGGTGCTATCAATAACCAATACCTGGAGTTTGTTCAGGGTCGGCGCCAGTCAGATGGTCAGTGATTGTCACGAGGACAATGACAAGCAACAGGAATTTTTTTCTTTGTCGAACCTGGTTAAACTCCCTTTTCAACCTTGTCAAAAAGATACTTAGAGAACTGTTTAATCTACCACTACCAATTTTATCATGGTGAATATACCTCATAAATCAACTTTCCTCAGTACTTTCAGTACTTTGATTTTACTCTTTATCGCTGCACAGACTGATCTCTTTGTCTGCCGTGTTCTATACCACATTTAACCAAAATACAATTAGTAGGATCAACTTGTAATACTTTGGTTTTCATGCATATATCGATCTGTGAATCGCAGGTGGCCAGGCCAGCACGAAGTGCATGCTTATTTACAACTATTCATCTCAATTTGAAAATAGAATTATCGTCCTATCAAGCTTCTTAGATGTCTCGTCGGCGTCTTTGAACATGAACGCAGAAAAACTGGCAGTGCATCATAAAAGTTTCTTAGCGTCCTACGACACAGACGGTATTTTTATTCGCGTCTACGCTACTGATATCGAGTGCCCCACTCCAACTTTCCAGCTAGCGCAAACACTGAGCATAATATGTTCAGGAAGTGTAGTCTGATCTGGGTGTGTGCTGTTTGCTAAGACATCTGTCCAGAAACATAAGGGTGATTCTGTTTACTGGCTTGATATGTCTTTATAATCAGTATCAGTGAACTATTAACTAGCTTAAATTGTAATGAATAGGTAGTTAACCAGGTTCATAAAAATACGAAATGACCTCCCGATTTGATCAGTATATTTACTGACCCATTTTTTCAGTTTACTGAAAAGGTTTTAATTTTGGTAAGTAAATACGAAGTGGGGATAAAAAATTATCTGGAGCTATGTTGAACTGAGAATTTCCCTAAGTATATATATTCTTTACATCTCCCTCAGCACAAAGGCAAACCTCCCTCATATAGCTAAAAAGTTAAGTATGGATACTAACTAGAACCACCTTGACATGGCAATTCTAACGTGTGCCCATAATGTATGATTTGGCAGAAATAAGAAAAATAATGTATGCCCAAATAAACTTCTGTTTTACTGTATAAAGTTTTCATAAAACTGCTCAAAACATATATTTTGGGTACTTGGTGAGTTGGTTCTAATGTTTGATTTTGAGCAGAAATAAGAAAAATAATGTACTCCCTTGTCAACTTCAGTTTTACTATATAAAAGTGGGGTTAAATAGGCACAAAATTTTACAGGACAGTGATCTTGGGTTACATATTTTTATTATTACCAAACATAATGAAAGCGTGGAATGACAATATCTTAAAATCCAGATTTTCAAAAGGCCTGAAAGCTAGAGAAGTTAAATGGGCAGGGTTGGGGTATGTGAATATAAGTTCTAGTCAAGCAGACGTGCATAATTATGAGGTTTCAGGTTATAAGCACCTTCACCTGAACCGTGGAGACGAATGTGACTTTTTGCGACTCCATGCTTATTCCACGCTACCCATGAGGGGCAAGCACGAAAATTCGGTGGTGATTACGTGGAAGTTAATCCCTTTCACGTCCCTCCACGACCGTTGGCGATATAACCATCACAGTGAGCGTACTATATGTGTAATCATAATGTAGCCGCTGAGTTTCTCAAGCACATAATGTCGTTCCAGCATCATGCCGACAATGGTGCAGAGCATATACAATTTTTTCAGTGTAAGATTGATTTTTATTTCACCGAATGAATACAAAAAAATTGCAAACAACAAGCCCGACACAACATGCAGTATTTACATTGTATTAGTGCTAAAAGTGACATCACCAACAGCTGATTGAGATGCAAGTGTGCATGACCGAATTTCTGACAGACATTAGTAAGGTTGGCTTCTAACAGACGAATGGCTCCCGTCCCTCAGATTTGGCTGCTTGATGCTTTCTCGCAGAGCTGAAAATGTGTAGTGGTAAACAGCTTAGAAGGTCTAAGCCTGCCCAGGGAAAGTAATAGGAGTCAAATCATCCATGCATATGAACCCGGCTAGGAGTTCAGGTGTCTGAATACTTAGGGTAAATATGCCACTGAACACGTCTTTGCAAGGAGTGTAGATCCAGATCAGATGGCTTCTGAGGAAGCCCTCTTATCAGGATCTACACTGCCTCGCAGTTTGTGAATTGAATGAATACATGATACACCGCAACCTCTTTATAACACTATTAACCCTTATCTTGCTGTTCACGACAACCCCTATCTTTGCAAACAGTGTAGATCCAGATCAGCTGGCTTCTGAAGAAGCCATCTGATCAGGATCTACACTGTTTGGGCATTCAGTTTATGATTTTGTAGCAATAAATTAGATCAAGTATTTTGATTGGTTGATAGACAGAAATGGGTGTGGCTTTAATGAATATTCAGCAATATAAGGGTTAATGGGACCCAAAGCAGAAACCGTGTTAGTTGAACATGTTTTTTATATCCAAACATAAATGTATAGATAATATAGAAAAATGACCATTTATGGTCATTTTTCTATATAACATATACACTTTTTGGATCCATCTTGAAACCGTGTTATAACCAAATTCGTGTTTCAACGAACAGTGTTATAACAAGGTTGTGGCGTATCTAGTAATTTGATTACTGATTAGTGGATATCCAGCAATGAGTGTGGCTAAGTTAATTTATTCTGAAGGATATGGGTTAAGGGGTATTTCTGTACTGTTTCTCTTTCTTAGGCTGTGACTAACCATGGACACAGGAGACTCCAATTTTTCGCAGCCCCCGTCTAATTTCATACTCCTGCCCTCCCAGGAAGAAACTCAACAAGAGTCACAGGAAGAAGATGCAATGAGACGTATGCTTACAACTTTGCCGGCACTGCAGGTACATACAGTAGAATGTCGATGGCTCGAACACCGATGGCTCATTTACCATGTCTGAGTCAATCCCGTTCTTGAGTCCCTAGGGAATTTCCAACAAAAGAGTATTTAGGATATTTTCGTCTTTTTTCTTGCAAACGTATGCTGTGTGTATTCATTAGAATCACCTCAGTGAGGCGCTTCTAATGAGTACACACAGCATACATTTATATTACAGAACACCGAAAAGCAAAAAAGAGTCCCAAAATTATCCCTTTTATACCTCCCGGAAGTAGCCCTCAGTCGCTTAAACTATCCCTGTCTCAAACAGATTGTCGTGGTCTCAAAGATGTTTGAGTCATTTAAGTTTGACTGTATATGAGCAAACAAGGCTTGACATTTCATGTGATTCTACTGACCAGCAAAAGTCTAAAATCTAAGCACCAAAAGTCTAAAATCAAAGCACCGAAAGTCTAAAATCAAAGCTCTGGCGGCACTGATGGGTCGATTGTCTATGTCTTGAACGAGGACTTAGATTGTTTCATTTAACATTTTAATTCCTGAACTGTAAGCAAACAGTGAAGACCATGTTCAGATGCTGCATTCTGCAGCATCTGATCTGTGTCTTTAGTGTTTGTCAAACACAACACATGATTGTAGATAACCGTTTTATGCGAAACTTTGACCTCACAACAATAAGAATAACAGAACTATTATTTTAAGTTACTGCTACCTGGCTTTACGACAAGCCAGTGATAGTCACATGGACTTCCCCCATTGGAAAACTACTGTACTTTATAACTTTGGGTCAGTTGATTGTTGTCTGCTCTTGAATTGAAATCTTCAACTCATTTAGTTTTGATCCAATATACATGTAGTTTATAATTTAGCCATTTAGTACAAATTCTGTATGGCACTTCCAACAAATTTTGGATGAAATCTTGTCAGCAAAATATCTCAAAACTATTAAAGGCAGAGCCTTTAAAGGTGATGAATGGATTGCTGGTGATGAGTAGATGATCTGGTTAATTTTTGAAGAATATTTTAAAACTACTTAATGAGTTATGGCCCTTTGTAACTTTGGGCATTTGTACATGTTTTTTTTCCCCCGAAAACTGCCAGTGTTTGGCCAAAATGGCTTGTTGCAGCTTACATTTTGGTTATCGTAACCTAGTTATTAAAGTCAAATGGGTGTTTAAGATATATTTATGGTGGGGGACATTGTTTTTCTCTGAAAACATTTATAGTTGAAGTATAGTTTTCCTTATTTATCCATATCAGGGTGAGGCAGTTCTAATGAATACCCACAACATAGGTTTTTATGGAGAATTGACAAAAACTCTCCTTCAAGTTCCAAAAATACTTATCTTATCTGTTGCTTGAGGGAAAATAACGAAATTCCATGTGTTTATCCAAGGGCCAGTGTTGTCCAGTCGACATAGCACTTGTCCAACAGCAGTGCAAAGGCGGAAAGAAAATGATCCTGGCATTTAACTTTTTTTCCTGCTGAACATGACAACCCCTATCATTTCAAACAGTGTAGATCCACATCTGATGGCGTCTAAACCTGTATCAGGATCTGCACTGTTTCTCAAAAATGACTACTGTATGTCAAGTAGTTTGATTGGTTGATAGTCAGAAATGGATGTAGCAAAATTAAGTCAGAATAAGTATTAAATTGAGAACTGAAACCTACATCTGGATTGCTGTTTTGACAAAACGGTAAATGGATACTGTATGTCAAATATACACGTGTAATTACCTTCCCTCAAAGGGCTTTTGCAGTATTTGAATATCTGAATACAGTTGGTTGGTTGTTTTGGGTTTAACAACATGTTAACCCTTGTGGGTCATTTTGTGTCTTCACCCAGAGAAAGGGAGAAAAGAGATAGACGAGATAGTACCATAGATGAGATGAAAGTAAGGGTCAGAGTAGAAAGAGGAAAATGAATGGAAGTGCAGAAACAGAAGAAATAACAATGCTCCCCCTCTACCCCTACCTGCTGAAAGGACAGCAAGCCTTACCCAACTGTAAACCAATATCAGTTGGATGCCGCAGTGATACAAGAAACATGTCACCTTAACCTCACCCAACCACCCCCAAATTGCTGAATACATGTATTTGAATATATGGGGCCTATTCTTAATGGAAAGCGATTGTTCCCATTACAACCAATCAAATTACTTGGATGGTGTTTATCCCTACAAATTCAAGAACTGAATGTCAAACACTGTAGATACTGATGAGAATCTAACTGTTTGTTTTGTTTGATTTGAGGTTTAACGTCCCCGTCAACACTGTAAAGATCATTTTGGAGACGTTGCTCCCAATTTTGCGGGGCTTTTACCCGACATTGAGATGAAATGACATCTCAAGCCGTGCCGCCCAATGAAACCAATAGGATTTGTAAGCATTGACGGTCCAACTCTCGCACCGCTTTGCCTGGGTAGGCTTAGATCCTTTAAGCGGTTTACCAGTACTCATGTGCGAGTCAGTTTCAGCTCTGCGTGGAAGCATCATGCAGCCCATCTATTTCTTCAAGCTAACTGATCTATACTGTTTGCAAAAGAAAGTGCACATTCTTGTTAACCCTTTTTGTACCAAATGGAATCTTCCTCCTTATATATAGCAGGAGTCTGTTTCAAAATTTAGGGGTCTCAGGTTGTGTTTTCTTCAAAATTTATTTGGAAAATGGCTACATATTTTTGCAAACAGTGTAGGCCCTGATCAGACGCCGCATTTTGCATCGTCTGATCTGGGCCTGCACTGTTTGCCAGGGTACACGTTTTGAGGTTTCCGGTTCAAAATGGGTTAAAAAAGGACAAGGTTGATTTAAAAGTTTGTCATTCTAGCCACCAAGGTCACCAGCCAGACCGGTAGCGACTTCACTGCTAGGTGAGCTGGGTGAAACTTCTACTGAGGAAGATAACAGGAAAGGTAAGCTCACAGGTTAACTCTTTCCCCATATATGACAATGGAATCTTCCACTTTTATTAAGTTTTGAGTGGTCCATTTCCAATTATAGGGTTGTCAGGTTTGTTTTTGTTTGTGGCAAATTTTGCAAAAATAAATGTTCGCAAACAGTGTAGACCTAGATCAGACACCACATTCTGTGGCATCTGATCTGGGTCTACACTGTTTGCCAACATCCCCAAAAAGGGCCGCTAGGATATATTGGTTCAGATGCCTAGAAAAAAATGCATCTGATAAATGTTGTCTGTTTTAGTTTAATAAGTCCTCGGCTGAATTGTCTTGCAAATGTTCAAACATATTTTTTTTTTTTACATACAGACTGTGGACCCAGATCAGACTGTTAGAGGAGCAGTCTGATCTTTGTCAACACTTGCAAAAATAACTTTAAAAGCTTCTTAATTTCAGTGATTAGTGTAATTACACTTTTGGCTATACATCCAGACTCTTTTTTCGTAGAGTCCAAAGTCAAAAATGTTAGTTTTGTTTGTTTGATTTGAGGTTTAATGTCCCCTTCAACACTATAAAGATCATTTTAGAGATGTTTCTTCCAATTTCTCTGGGACTTTTACCTGATACTGAGACGAAATTACATCTCAAGCCTCGTTGCCCAATTAAACCAATAGGGTTTATGGACGGTCCTTATTTCTCCATATAAATCTATGTTGTGGGTGTTCACTAGAGCCGCATCGCTGAGGCGGTTCAAATGAATACCCACCACATAGGTTTTTATCCTTCAATCATTATAAAATATGAACCTTATCTGTTGCTATGAAGTGTAAAACACACAAGAACAAGAGCTCCACAACCGGGGCTTCATACGCCCGTGGCAGAGTAAGATGTTGCACGAGACTGTTTGTGGACTGTAACCTCGAAACAATATGCACTGCTCCACATCACTGAAATATATGTGATTTAATCTTGAAAAGGGCAGCAAAAACAAAACAAAAATGACTTACTTAAACAGTGTGAGATTTTTCTCTTACTTTTCAGAGAAAATCATGCTTGACATTGCATGTAAATCATCTGACAGCATGTAAATCATCTGACAGCATGTGAATCATCTGACAGCATGTGAATCATCTGACAGCATGTGAATCATCTGACATGATTCACATGGAATATCAAGCATTATTTTGAGATGACATTTCATGTGAATCATCTAAAGCCTGATTTCCTCTGAAAAATAAGAAAGAAAAAAGCATAGAACTCCATCTGCTACTCAGCTAGTGCTTAAAAGATGATGTATATTACAGGGAAATCTAAAGTGTTGGTGACAGACAGTGAGATGGAGCAACCCCAGAATGGTAGAAGTACAGTAGAGGTATCAGATGTCACTGTCAGGTTAGTGTTGGGCTTTGTCATTTGTAGATAGCAGGGGGCTAGATTGTTTTCTACTCTTCGGGAACAACCTTCTACCATAATGATTCTAAGTATTGGGATTGATGGTCCTAAGCAAACTGTGCAGACTCAGATCAGACTGCTTCTGAAGGAGCAGTCTGATCAGGGTCTTCACTGTTGCTCATTCTGTCTGCACCTTTTGGACTCCTTGCTGGATCGTGAAACAAATTTGTTAATCATTTGGACACCGCAAGCGATTTTGGTACTTATCGCCTATGCCAGCAGCGAAGGTTCAGGCAAGCCCGCGCATCCGCGCCAGAACCTTCACTGCTCGCTCATACCAGCAGTGAATCAAGAGGAACCTTCAGACTGAAAGCCATATCCCTGGCCCCACTGAATGGCTGGGCATGCGCAGTTAAAATTTGTCGTGACGGAATGCTCGAAGACACAATTTCGCTTGGTGGGGCGGGGCTCATTTAGTCCTGAGAATTACAGCAAGACGTTAAGGTGTCTGAATTTTAAATTTTTTTATGGTACTTCTGGGTTTGTGTAATCTTAAAGATTAAGGGATACATATTCAGAGCAGTGAGTGAGTGTGTTTGAGTTTTATGTCCTACCAACAGCAAGGGTCATACAGAGACAGGACCTCGGTTTAAAGATTCATCCAAAAGTCTGGAGAAGCTCAGGATCGAACCCAGGATCCCTGGTTTATGAGGCGAGTAGCTTATCCACAACACCACGGAGGCTTCTACACATTCAGAGCAGGCAGGTGTTTTAAAAACTTTTTTGTTTTATCAGTAGACCCCTTTTCGTATAGGCTTAGTGGGTAAGAGTGCTGTCTCTAAATCATTAGGTCTCTCACCATTGTAGGTTTGAGCCTCACTCCTCTCAAAATAGTTTTCCTATTTCTTCATAAAAACTTGACCAGCAACACATAATGTCGGTATTTTGTGAAGATTGAAGGATAGTTTTCCTTATTTCTACATAACAACCTATGGCAGTTCTAATGAATACCCACAACATAGGCTTTTATGGAGAATTGACAAAAACTATCATTCGATTATCACAAAATATGACCCTTAACCCTTGCTTTGAATCTGTGTTGTCGGTACTTGTTAGAATTGCAATCTATTGCCTAGATTGCAATTCTAACAGGTACTCACAAAGCAGGTTTCTGAAAAGTGTATGTCTCTAGAGTTTTAACACCGCGTTTTAACATCACACCAACAAGTGAGGTCATATGGAGACGTGACCTTTGTTTAAAGACTCATCCGAAAGACTTTCATTTTTTATTGGGCGACAGGGCTTGAGATGTCATTTCATCTCAGTGTTGGGTAAAAGTCCCACAACATTGGAAGCAACGTCTCCAAAATGACCTATACTTTGTTGACTGGGTTGTTAAACCTAAAATCAAACAAATCATCCGAAAGTCTTGAGAAGTCCAGAATCAAACCCACAGACCCTGGTCACAAGTCGAGTAGCCTATGTCGCCTGGGAGGCTTCAGTTTCTTTGGGGGATTTTGGAAAATTATCCTATAAAATTTAACACTCTCTGGACTTATTCAACAGAAGACAAATTGATGATGTTTTCCTTAATCATCCTTGAAAACACGTTTTGACAATACATGCAAAACAATTTGCATGAAATGTCAAAAATTTTTGAGAAAGATAAGATAAATATTTTAAAATGTCGCCTGCTGAAATTTTTACCCAGAGTGCTAAGTGTTACTTCCTCTCATCTGGAGTTATTTCTGTTACATTTCAGTGAGTCTGTGGAAGAAAGTGAAGAAAATGCGGAGGTTACTGTGATTGAGAAAAAGACAAAAGATGGTGAGTGACACATACTGTTGTTATTAAGAGGAATGACTGCCCTACATCATAGTGTAGTTTATATTTTATCAGTTATCCCCTCAATATATTGCATTGTAACGCACTGACCAGATAAAGATACGCTATCTCAGGACAAGTGAGCTTTATCATGTCTACGTGACATTGCACTTTTATGAATGAACCGGACTACTGGAAAAATGACAAAAATGTTATTGTTACTGGAAAAATAACTTCAAAAATATATCAAGTCAGCTGATACTAAATATATCGACCGCTAGAATGCTGGGACACATCGAAGACCGTAAATTGTTAATTTAAGAGTGTACAAGGGGATAAACTGATAAATAGAATACCAGGTTCGTGTCTTTTGATATCAAGTTTATCAGGCTCGGCTTCGAGAATGCAAGCCTCGCGATTCTACAAGCGTTCTCGAAGCCTTGCCTGATAAACTTGATATCAAAAGACACGAACCTGGTATTCTCTATATCTTGTCCTTTGGGATCATTGATTCCATTGTGGAATTTTGAAAATATTTGAGGGTCACTGATGAGGCCTAATTGGCTGATACTAGCTAGTCTGGCCGAGAAAAAATGTACATTCCATATTTTCCAGTTCTGTGGCGTATTCCTTGCTTCCAAAGGATATCACTTCGCCCCCCACCCATCGGGGCTTGTAGAAATAGATGGGATGCATGATGCTTCTATGCAGAGCTGAATCCGACCCGCACACGAGTACTGGTAAACCACTTAGAGGATCTAAGCCTGGCCAGGCAAAGCGGTGTGAGTCGGACTGTTCGTGCTTATAAACCCTATTGGTTTCATTGGGCAACAGGGCTTGAGATGTTATTTCATCTCTATGTCCGGTAAAAGACCTACAAAATGGGAAGCAAGTCTCCAAAATGACCTTCACCGTGTTGACGGGGACATTAAACCTCAAATCAAACAAACAAAACAAAGGATAACCCTTTCTAGAACATATTTACGGCCCCCGCCCATAGGGGCTTGAAGAAATATATGGGCTGCATGATGCTTCCACGCAAAGCTGAATCCGGCCCGCAGAATTATAGAAAATATTTGAGGGTTACTGATGAGGCCTAATTGGCCAAAACTAGCTAGTCTGGCCCAGAAAACATGTACACTCCATATTTTCCAGTTCTGTGGCATATTCCTTGCTGCCAAAGGATAACCCTTTCTAGAACATATTTAACCTGACATCTTATGCAAGAGAGACAACTTTTATGACTCTATTTTCTCAAAAAATGAGTCCTCAGTAGTTCAGCTCTGTCTTGCTGGCTGCGATCAGAGAAGTACAGACTTTCTGGTATTGAATGTAGAAATTCTTCATCTTTGACCTATAGGAGGTTGTGGATACTATACCTGCCGGTTTGGAAACATTCTTTCATGGAGATTGATCATGGAAACTTTTCTATGGTCATTCTCTCCGTTTCACTGATTCAAGAAGGGCAGTTGACAGTGTCTGGTGAAAAATGTGCACTGTACTTGTTAACCACTTATGTATAAGCCAGCCTAGAAAAAGTGTTGTTAAGTGTGTTAGACTGGCTCAATATGACCTTATTTGTGTTGAATTGGCTGTTCACTCCTCAACAAACAAACAAATATCTGAACTGAAACATAAACAATGTTCCAAAATACAGTGAAATTTTGACGGCTCAAACACCAATGGCTTATTTACCACGGCTATTTTGAACCTTAGGAGCAGTCTAATCCAGGTCCACACTGTTTAGACATAGTTCAGACTGGCCCCTGGTTATTCTTATTTAACCTGCATTCTCAGTTTTAGTGGTGTTATTTACAGGTATTTGCATTTTTGGTGTCACTTTTCATACTGCTCATTTTTGTCTCTGGGCGTTTGTCACTTAGACCAAACAAAGAATAAGAAGAATAAAATGTCATCTTTGATGAGATTTTGTAATTAATTAAAGGACATAGGATATGCTTGTTCTAAATTTAAAGATACCACTAATCAGTTGTGAAAATCTATGACCGCGATGATCAACAGTGAAAAGCAATCAAGGTTCGTGCTTCCCATCACCAAAGTCACCAATTGCGATAAAATAAAGATTAATCTGGCACAAACTTAAGTCATTTGATGAAAACTAATTGCAAAAAAGAGAAGAAAGTGATATCCTGTGTATTGCCTACAGGTGTATATGTGTATATCGGTGCCTGTATATCGCACATATTCTTCGCCTTAATCGATAATTATACTCCCGACATACAAAGTATGTTCGACATACGAAGTATGTCAAGTATGTCAGGGGGAATATAGTTTTCGTCTTTCCCTCCGTTCGTTTGTTCGTTAGTTCGTTCGTTCGTTCGTCCGTTTGTTCATTCGTTCGTACTTACGTCTGTCCCGCCGTTCGTCAACCTTTACGTCAAAGTTTTGCGTTAAACCTTTTTGATTGCTCATACCTCTGTAACCACATGTTAGATTCTCTTCATATTTGGTAAAGGATATCTCTATAGCGTTACCTTTCATATGGAATATCTAAGCCCCTGGGTGGGCTGTCTGTTCGTTTGTCAACTTTTACGTCAAAGTTTTGTGTTAAACCTTTTGGATTGCTTATATCTCTGTAACCTCATGTTAGATTCTCTTCATATTTGGTACAGAATATAGCTATAGTATTAACTTTCATATGGAATATCTAAGCTCATGGGTCAAGCCCCTGGGTGGGGCAAGGGGTCAAGTCCCTGGGTAGGCTGTCTGTCAGTTTTTCAACTTTTAAGTCAAAGTTTTGTGTTAAACCTTTTTGATTGCTTATATCTCTGTAAACTCATGTTAGATTCTTTTCATTTTTGGTACAGAATATAGCTATAGTATTAACTTTCATATGAAATATCTAAGCCCCTGGGTCAAGCCCCTGGGTGGGCTGCCGTCCGTTTGTCAACTTTTACATCAAAGTTTTGTGTTAAACCTTTTTGATTGCTCATATCTCTGTCACCACAAGTTGGATTCTCTTCATATTTGGAACAGGATATCTCTATAGCATTACCTTTCATATGGAATATCTAAGCCCCTGGGTCAAGCCCCTGGGTGGGCTGTCTGTCAGTTTTTCAACTTTTAAGTTAAAGTTTTGTGTTAAACCTTTTTGATTGCTTATATCTCTGTAACCTCATGTTAGATTCTCTTCATATTTGGTACAGAATATAGCTATAGTATTAACTTTTATATGGAATATCTAAGCCCCTGGGTGGGGCTAGGGGTCAATAATTAGGACTTACACATTTTGATTACGTCCAAGTTTTGTGTTTACTATTTTGGTTTAAACATTATTTATTAGAATAAATTCACATGTATACATCGCGTACTGGTATATTTTACAGGATTCGATAACTGTTTTCATTATACTCCTTGCATACAAAGTATATCAAAGGTTATAGTTTTTTGTCTTTCCATCTGATCATTATTAGTTAGTTTGTTCTTTCTTTATGCTGTGACCCTTGTCAGATTTGTCAGCTTATGTATTGGTCCTTGTGATCTTAGAAACTACAGCGACTAGAACTGTTAAATTTTGCATAATATTTTCTCTTGAAATGCAGACAATAATAAATGCAAGTAATAATAAAAAATGCATTGCTTTATTATGTCATTATACAGCTACTTTAATTCTGCAAATGTTCTATGACAGCCTATTCTATGTTTGTTGTTTCCAGGTAAAATTGTTTCAAATTGCAACAAACTTTGAATTTTTATTATTCAGCAAAGACAAAGGAGTTTCATCTTTGGATATGATAAATTATACTATATTTGTTGAAATGCAATAGTTATTTTCAGTGGACTAAATGAAAAGTTTATATGGAAAGGTTCAATGCTACAAACAAATTTTCATTTCCACTAAAAGGGGATGGCACTGGTCGGGGGTATACGTGCCCCACTGGGCACTTTCTCTAGTTAACATCTTTTATTGCTTATTGGATTGGTAGCATCATGCTGGTTGTTTACATTAGACATGCACCAATAGTTCCAGCTACTCTTTATAAATTCACCCCCTTAGTCAATGGTCACCCAGTGAAGCAAATAATGTAATGGAAAATACCTGGTAATCATCTGACTGACTTTGGTTCAGGTTGATCAATAAAGTAATATGGACTCGTTGATTTTCACCAGTTTAGTCCAAAAACACAGTGTGAGTTATATTTAAATGCGGGTTATTCACCGGTACTATCAAAATATATCTGAGTTTCAATTGGCAGTCAGTGAACATACAAATGCCTATTTGTTTGAAAGTTAAGGATCATTATGATAATTTTCTGTGCTGTTTTAGAATATGCTTAACTACAAACAAACTTCGGTATTTTGCTTGGTAATAGGTCAGGGCCCAGTTGTTCAAAGCATTGTTAGCTTAACTAGCTCATTAGTGGTCAAATTGTTAACTGTTCTAGCAAGAACAATATCTAATACTCTGGTATTTTTGCATAAAAATGTGAGCAGCTTTTGCATTTGCAAAAGCAGGTCACATTTTTTCTGCAAAAATATTAGTATATTTTCCATATTTAATGATCAAAGTTTCAATGATACATTAACGACATTGTTAGTTTTGAACAACTCGTCCCAGTTTGCTCAATTATGTTCTTATATAGGGATCAACCATGGTTTTTCATGCATTAACATTTGCCGGATCCCGAGAAAGCTGTTTGAACATGAGGCCGCTAGGCCGAATGTTCAAATATCTTCCGAGGGATCCAGCAAATGTTAATGCAATGAAATAACCATGGCTGATCGTTGTTCTTGTATAACTTATATGGATCCGACAGCAAATTTTGACGAAAACGCCCAAAAGCTCCATATAAATTCCATATAAACTCTTCAAATGAGACAGGCAAACCAAAATGGCGGCCAGTTCAGAATGTTGTTATCCCCCGACCGAATAGGTTCGGGGGATATAGCGATCAGCCTGGCGTCCGTCCGTCCGTCCGTCTGTCCGTCCATGTTTACGAATGGACACTTATTGGGTATTTTGTAAGTTCAATGGGCACTTGATGGGTAATTTCGCTTGTTGGGTATACCCAACAGTCAGATCTATCGATACCATATTGGTTATTTGGTACAAGGTACCCAACAAATATTTGGACACTGAAGTCCGTAAAATCTGTCCATTGGATGGACAGCCCGTTACCTGTTGGGTATACCCAATACTTTTGGATATTCACATGTTGGGTATACCCAATAGTCCTTGCGGATGGACATACAATGGACTATTGGGTATACCCAACAGGGATCAGATGGTTGTTAGGTAGAAAGTATGCACATAAGGCACATATTGGGTACTAATTTACAGTTGGTTATACGAAATACTGAAGGTACCTGCTGGGTATACCCAATACTGTTGGGTATTCAACTGTTGGGTATACCCAATAGTCCATGCGGACAGACATACAATGGACTATTGGGTATACCCAACAGGGATCAGATGGTTATTGGGTAGAAAGTATGCATAGAAGGCACATATTGGGTACTTATTTACTGTTGGGTAAGAAGGCAGCAATATGTAATGAGGTATTGTGGACCTGGAAATTCATTACCTAACGGACCACCCGTAAACCAGTTAGATGCCATTTGTATGGAGCATGATTATTGCTATGCTCAAAATGTGAATGAATATGATTGTGACGTTCAAATGTTGAGAAACTTAAGGGCTCATTCAGGACTTAATTTGATGGAAAGACTTACCAAGCAATTCTTAATTAGACCACTGATCAGTCTAAAGGCAGCCACTAGGATTCGTTTGTATTAAGGGGACAACCGGTTGGACTCCAAGAACACCCCCAGGGGCGTTCCCGGAGCCCAATCGATTGCCCCCCTTGTTGTATATAGTTGTTATTATTGGTTATAGTTGTAGTTGACACTTTAGCTCAGTTGGTAGAGCACCGGTCTGATAAGCCGGAGGTCATAGGTTCGATTCCTATTCGTGTCATATATTATATATAAGAGCTCTTTTATAAGACAACAATGAACACAATGAACTGTTTCTTATTCTATTTTATTGTCTTGTTTTATTTTGTTAAAGTTAAACGTTGAAATGAACACAAACTGTCTTGTATTTTCTTGAACAATTTAACGTTAAATTCAGGATGTATTATCAGGTTTCCATTCCTTATTCCCCCCATATCTACCTCGTCTGAAATTCTGAAGACAAACCACCTCTCAAGTGACAACAACTCCTTCATAGGAAACGAATTGGAGAATACAATTACTATTGGGCTCTTAAATATCTTTTTCTGCACTTGATACTTTGTGCTGACAATGTATCCGTTTTTCAAATCTTCTATAAGACGCAGATTGTCTGGTATTGTGGACCTTGGGAGGTCGAACAGTACCAGACCTTCTGAGTTATATAGGTAACTATTGTTACGATAGTCTATCTCTTGGAACAAGAGAGTTTCTCCATATTGCTTGCTAGCCAGAAACCACTGACACATCACAGATTTACCTGCTCCTCCAGGCTCATCCACAACCCATATGACAGCTCTGTCATTGTCCTTCAGATCATCTATATGCTTCAGCAGATCGATCTGCCAGGGCAATAATGTCAGAGCCTTCACACGTTCCTGGATGATCCTGGATTCACGTCGGGTATTTTCCTGATTTATGATGGATTCAAAGACCTTTCGGTCACAAGGAGCCACGGTCGAGGGCAGATAGTCTGCATAGGAAACAGAGGCAGATTGAATTTCATCAGAGTATAGACCTGCTCTGTATTGCGTTGATGTAAATTTGGTAGGGATATTCAGGAGCACTGCCTGTCTGTCTTCCTTCGTGATATACCTAACGCATTCACGAAAATTAACTGGCCGCTTCAGATCCTGAATAGCCAAACCAAATTTCTTCTTAAAGACTTTTTTGAATTTCTGGAAAGTATACTTTTCATTGGTTTGTATGTACATATGGGAATGACTGTTCTTATAGACGACAGAAGAAGCACCAAACTCATTACATACTGCTGCCTTATTAATAAAATTTTGATCTTTGATCATTCGCCTCTTTAAGATTCTTCTTCGAGATATGAATCTTAAGGAGGGATATCTCTGCCAGATTTTTTCGGCAATAGCACCGTAGGTGGTCTGCCCACCACCTACTGGCTTCTTCCATAGTCGACGTCGACTTTTCATGGCCTTGACAGCAGCGATATGCTCTTTGGTGCTTCTGTGTCTTCTAAGAAGTCCTTGTGACCGGAAATGTTTTAGGCACAATGCACAAGAACATGCGTATTTCATCAAACGATGAGCAATCCTATATTTAACAGGTTTGGTAAATTCCAATAGGAAATGTGTCCCAGGTCTGGGTTCACTTTTTTCTGGTGCCCTTGCAAAAGTGATCTCATTGAGCTCACCCGTTCCCTCCACATTCTCATCAGTAACGGCAACTCTATTTTTTGCATTCTGATTGTGCCTTTTAGACTTTAGATGTGGTGCTACGTTTCTCTTGAAATTAATTGCCAGTTCACAAATAGTACAGGTATAGATCCCGTCATCACCTAGGGTGATGCTGGGATCCATATCAGAATCTGATTTGTGATCCTTTTTCTGACGAGGACGAGGAGAAATTACTTTTCCCTGATTAGTTGGTACACTTTCTGTATTTGAGGGTGAAGAAGTTGCTTGTGGTTTGCCTTTGCTAGCCATATTTGAGGAAGAAGAAGTTGCTGGTGGTTTGCCTTTGTTAGCCATATTTGAGGAAGAAGAAGTTGCTGGTGGTTTGCCTTTGTTAGCCATTGTCATTTTATGACTCTTGCCAGTCAAATGCTTCAAATAGAAATCTTTGGAAAGATTAACTTTGCCACAGGGCACACAGCTGTACCCTGTGGTAAAGTTTTCAAGTGCATTATTTCTTTCTATAAACTCTAGATATTCGGGATCATTCCCCATTTTATACGCACTCACATCATGTAAGAGATTGATGTCCGGACAAGTCTTGACCTCTTCTATCCTGCGTCTACATTCTTTGCAATCAGCAGGTAAATGGGGACGGATATACTTATTGCCATACCAACAAGCCCCCAACAACTTCTTCCGAACTTGAAATTTTATTTGGTGAAAGTACGATTGGATATGTGTAGGCCAATCCCCAATGTAGACATTTACCTTGCAGTGTTCACAATACCTGAGGTCATGTTCTGGATGACTGTTGTCATCCACAATAAGACCCACACAGTTATCGTGTAAACTGAGTCTAAAGTATTTTTTCTCCTTTGGTGAAATCACCAAATATTCATTCATCAGAAGCTTATTTTCCACACAAGCTTGGACACCGGAACAGTCCTTATCCGTGGAAAAATCTAATTGGGGTTTGGTCTCCATAAAATCCTTAGCATATACGCCTTGTAGTGCTTCCTCCTCCGGCAGAAGAGGTTCAATATCCCCCGTTTCTAATTTTCTGCATCTTAGATGAGTGTTCATCATGTCTTTAATTTTATTAAGGGCGAAACCCTTAGTCTCCACGGAGTTACTAGGATCATACAGTTTTTTTTTCCAATTTTTTCCTCCTTCGAGGAAACCATACTGCATACTTCTGGTTTATTTTTTGTTTAGTTGTCTGCATGTCTTTGAATTCTTTGTCATGCATCTCCTTGAATTCCTTTCGATCTCTGACATACTCCTTGACATTCGGTACATCATTGAAGGAAACCTTCTGCTTTTTGGCGATGCCGGTTTACACTCATCTTCTGAACTGTCATCACTTGAGACTATGATACTTTCTTCTGAACTGTCATCACTTGAGACTACGATACATTCTGGAGATGGAGACCTAGTCCGCTTCTGAAAAAATATAATACAATTTAATGATTACATACCCTGGTGACAACAGTATCCACCACAACATCCAGTCCTCTGGGTAAGGTTACGGGTCTATCAAGAGACGGGTTCGGAGGAACATACTCCTCTGCTTCCAGCGTTTCTCCATCCTCAACAATAAACTTATCATCCGTATAATGTTCATTATATTCTTCTACATCTTCCTCACAACTGTCATACTCCATGTCATCATCCTCCGACTCAAAATTGATATATTCAGCCATTCTTACTAAGTAAATACAGCTTGTTAGTTTGAAATTTGAATTCCAAACTGACAAAGTTATCACACCACTCTTTTACACACGCCACAAATATTGGTTTCCATTACTGGTTCCCAGTATTACTATTTACCACATCAATATTGGTTCCCAGTCTACTTGCTGCGATGCTGCGGCAGGTATTACTAGCTTTGCTTTATACCTGCCGCGCAGCACGCAGCACAGCAAGTACAGTAGCTCAGAAAAGCCGGGAACCAATATTGATCTTGTGACGTCATATGTGACGTCGTATAAAAAAGTACCCAAGAAAAATTGGACTAGGGCGGGAAAAATATAGATTTTGTGACGTCATCATGTATGTGACGTAGTTTAAAAAGTACCCAAGAAAAAATTGGACTTGTTTCTGTCCGTAAATATGTTGGGAAGTTTAAAAAGTACCCAAGAAAAAATTGGACTTGTTTCTGTCCGTAAATATGTTAGGTAGTTTAAAAAGTACCCAAGACAATATTGGACTTGTTTCTGTCCGTAAATATGTTGGGTAGTTTAAAAAGTACCCAAGAAAAAATTGGACTTGTTTCTGTCCGTAAATATGTTGGGTATACCCTACAGTTGGGTATACCCAACAGTTCATGTGACGTAGTTCAGCACGCAGCACAGCAAGTACAGCAGCTCAGAAAAGCCGGGAACCAATATTGCATACGACACTATCGATTTTTTTGCACACGGTACAATCACGAGATATTATGACGTCATCAGAATTTTAGCGCGAAGTTATGACGTCATAATATCTCTTGACTTTCCGGAGCCAATCGGATTACGGAAATATCCGGAAATAACCGGTTCATTCCGGGAATTCCAACGGACAAGTAAAGACACGTAAGTTACTTTCTCAATGGAAAATATTTGTGAAAGCATTAAATTGTGCTGTTCTTGTGGATCGGAGGAAGAACATAAGGAATTAGTTAGATGTAGGAACTTCGAGGATAACTTTCTGAAGAGGTACTTTGAAAATAATACACTTTCTATCGGCATTCAGTTAGACGGCCATCTTAAAGATCATCCGTCCTTATTCTATCTGATTCAAAAGAGAATTGACGAGGCATTTGATGTGTTACCATGTCGGCGGGACACTGTAGAACAATCGAATTGATAGCAGAGATCCGAGAAGTTTCAAACTACGCAGTAAAAGTGGCACTACAGGCGAAAAACGATCTTGGCAATGCGTATCACATCCTTGACAGACACGATACAGAACTTCATGAAAACTGCACAGAGTTGGAAGGGGTGTTACGTGAATATAAATCGACAATAAATTATTTGAAAGACATTCTAATCCAATATGGTTACAGGTTAGACAAATTGGAAACCAAAGTACACAAACTTTACATGCAAAATGGTGAGGACGAAGCAAATGGTGAGGACGAAGCAAGTATCGAAGAAGGGGGCAGTTAAATTTCCAACACCGCTAAAAACACACGGCAGAGCAGCATTTCAACTACCATCGGACTATGACAAACTATTAGCACGCAAGCGAGAACCATCGGACTCTGACAAACTATTAGCACGCAAGCGAGAAGCTGCCAGAATTGAACGCCATTCAAAGAGACGGTTCCGGCCAGGAACTGTTGCTCTTAGACAAATAAGACAGTATCAAAGAAGTACTGAACTATTGATACCTAAAATGTCTTTCAGACGGTTGGTAAGATCAATCGCTAGTGACATTGACAATCAAAAGAGATTTCAAGAAAGTGCATTGCTAGCCTTACAAGAAGCTTCGGAAGCCTACCTGGTATCTGTTCTAGAGGATTCCAATCTGTGTGCAATACATGCCAAACGGATAACAATTCAACCCAAAGATATTCAGTTGGCAAAAAGACTAAGAGGATAAGTTCACAGAGGCAGACAAAGAAAATTCAGACCTGTGCAGCACCAAAATGGAAAACAGCAACAACATAATTATCAAATCAACAACAGCTAGATTTTGGATGGAAACCATATTTTTATTAGCTCACCGTCACGTAGTGACGAGGTG
This sequence comes from Lucinisca nassula, assembly GCA_963580285.1. Taxonomy (NCBI): domain Eukaryota; kingdom Metazoa; phylum Mollusca; class Bivalvia; order Lucinida; family Lucinidae; genus Lucinisca; species Lucinisca nassula. The sequence continues at coordinate 108,403,226 of OY757018.1, read as the reverse complement.
AGCTTTTGGGATCACTTTTTGTCCGTCGTCCGTCGTGCGTCCGTGCGTGCGTCCGTGCGTCCGTGCGTAAACAATTTCTTTAAACGACATCTCCTCCTAAACCACTGATCGGATTTTGACCAAACTTCACAGGAATGATCCTTAGGTGGTCCCCTTTCAAAGTTGTTCAAATGGTTCCGGTCCGTTGCACATCTAGGTCACAGGAGCCAAAAATAGATTTTTTTCACCAAAAACTTAAAAAATCTTCTTCTCTGAAACCACAAGGCCCAGGTCTTTGATATTTGGTATGAAGCATCATCTAGTGGACCCCTACCAAGATTGTTCAAATTATAGTGCTAGGGCCAAAAATGCCCCCGCCCTGGGGCCCTTTGGTTTTACATGGGCTTATATAGGGAAAATCTTTAAAAATCTTCTTCTCTGAAACCACAAGGCCCAGTTCTTTGATATTTGGTATGAAGCTTCATCTAGTGGACCCCTACCAAGATTGTTCAAATTATAGTGCTGGGGCCAAAAATGCCCCCGCCACGGGGCCCTTTGGTTTTACATAGGCTTATATAGGGAAAATCTTTAAAAATCTTCTTCTCTGAAACCACAAGGCCAAGGACTTTGATATTTGGTATGAAGCTTCATCTAGTGGACCCCTACCAAGATTGTTCAAATTATAGTGCTGGGGCCAAAAATGCCCCCGCCCCCGGGCCCTTTGGTTTTACATAGGCTTATATAGGGAAAATCTTTAAAAATCTTCTTCTCTGAAACCACAAGGCCCAGGACTTTGATATTTGGTATGAAGCTTCATCTAGTGGACCCCTACCAAGATTGTTCAAATTATAGTGCTGGGACAAAAAATGCCCCCGCGACGGGGCCCTTTGGTTTTACATAGGCTTATATAGGGAAAATCTTTAAAAATCTTCTTCTCTGAAACCACAAGGCCCAGGTCTTTGATATTTGGTATGAAGCTTCATCTAGTGGACCCCTACCAAGATTGTTCAAATTATAGTGCTGGGGCCAAAAATGCCCCCGCCCCGGGGCCCTTTGCTTTTACATAGGCTTATATAGGAAAAATCTTTAAAATTTTCTTCTCTGAAACCACAAGGCCCAGGACTTTGATATTTGGTATGAAGCTTCATCTAGTGGACCCCTACCAAGATTGTTTAAATTTTAGTGCTGGGACAAAATATGCCCCCGCCACGGGGCCCTTTGGTTTTACATAGGCTTATATAGGAAAAATCTTTAAAAATCTTTTTCTCTGAAACCACAAGGCCCAGTTCTTTGATATATGGTATGAAGCTTCATCTAGTGGACCCCTACCAAGATTGTTCAAATTATAGTGCTGGGGCCAAATTATAGTGCTGGGGCCAAAAATGCCCCCGCCACGGGGCCCTTTGGTTTTACATTGGCTTAATTATATAGGGAAAATCTTTTAAAATCTTCTTCTCTGAAACCACAAGGCCCAGGTCTTTGATATTTGGTATGAAGCTTCATCTAGTGGACCCCTACCAAGATTGTTCAAATTATAGTGCTGGGGCCAAAAATGCCCCCGCCCCGGGGCCCTTTGGTTTTACATAGGCTTATATAGGGAAAATCTTTAAAAATCTTCTTCTCTGAAACTGCAAGGCCCAGGTCTTTGATATTTGGTATGAAGCTTCATCTTGTGGACCTCTATCAAGATTGTTCAAATTATAGCCCTGGGGCCAAAAATGCCCTCGCTCCTGGGCCCTTTGGTTTTTCATAATTTATATAGGGAAAATCTTGAAAAATCTTCTACTCTGAAACCACAAGGCCTAGGTCTTTGACATTTGGTATGAAGCTTCAGCTAGTGGACCTCTACCAAGATTGTTCAAATTATAGCCCTGGGGCCACAAATGCCCCCGCCCCAGGGCCCTTTGGGGCCCACTTGTTAGGTGAGCGATCCAGGGCCATCATGGTCCTCTTGTGTTTTATATTAGGATCACTTTTTGTCTGTCATCCGTGCGTAAACAATTTCTTCAAACGACATCTCCTCCTAAACCACTGATCGGATTTTGACCAAACTTCATAGGAATGATCCTTAGTTGGTCCCCTTTCAAAGTTGTTCAAATAGTTCTGGTCCGTTGCACATATAGGTCACAGGAGCTAAAAATAGATTTTTTTCACCGAAAGCTTAAAAAATCTTCTTCTCTGAAACCGCAAAGCCCAAGTCTTTGATATTTGGTATGAAGCTTCATCTAGTGGACCCCTACCAAGATTGTTCAAATTATAGTGCTGGGGCCAAAAATGCCCCCGCTCCGGGGCCCTTTGGTTTTACATGGGCTTGTATAGGAAAATCTTCAAAAATCTTCTTCTCTAAAACCATAAGGCGCAGGTCTTTGATTTTTGGTATGGAGCTTCATCTAGTGGCCCCTACCAAGATTGTTCAAATTATAGTGCTGGGGCCAAAAATGCCCCCACCCCGGGGCCCTTTGGTTTTACATGGGCTTATATAGGGAAAATCTTTAAAAATCTTCTTCTCTGAAACCGCAAGGCCGAGGTCTTTGATATTTGATATGAAGCTTCATCCAGTGGACCCCTACAAAGATTGTTCAAATTATAGTGCTGGGGTAAAAAATGCCCCCCCCCCACCCCCCCCCCCCCCCCCCCCCCCCGGGTCCCTTTGGTTTTACATAGACTTTATAGGGAAAATCTTTAAAAATCTTCTTCTCTGAAACTACAAGGCCTAGGTCTTTGATATTTTGTATGAAGCTTCAGCTAGTGGACCTCTACCAAGATTGTTCAAATTATAGCCCTGAGGCCAAAAATGCCCACCCTTTGGTTTTACATAGACTTATATACGGAAAATCTTTAAAAATTTTCTTCTGTGAAACCACAAGGCCTAGGTCTTTGATATTTGGTGTGAAATTTCATCTAGTGGACCTCTATCAAGATTGTTCAAATTATAGCCCTGGGGCCAAAAATGCCCCCGCCCCGAGACACTTTAGTTTTACATAGACTTATATAGGGAAATCTTTAAAAATCTTATCTGAAACTGCAAGGCCCATGTCTTTTATATTTGGTATGTAGCTTCATCTAGTGGACAATTATAGCCTTTGTTGATATTTGGTATGAAGCTTCACCTTTTTAGACCTCCCTCAACATTATGCACATTATAACCTTGGGGTCAATAATGGCCCTCCCCGGGGCCCACTTGTTACTCTATGGATCAGGTGAGCGATCCAGGGCCATCATGGCCCTCTTGTGTTTAATATTAGGATCACTTTTTGTCTGTCATCCGTGCGTAAACAATTTCTTCAAACGACATCTCCTCCTAAACCACTGATTGGATTTTGACCAAACTTCACAGGAATGATCCTTAGGTGGACCCCTTTCAAAGTTGTTCAAATGGTTTTGGTCCGTTGCACATCTAGGTCACAGGAGCCAAAAATAGATTTTTTTCACCAAAAACTTAAAAAATCTTCTTCTCTGAAACCACAAGGCCCAGGTCTTTGATATTTGGTATGAAGCTTTATCTAGTGGACCCCTACCAAGATTGTTCAAATTATACTGCTGGGTCAAAAAATGCCCCCGCCCCGGGGCCCTTTGGTTTTACATGGGCTTATATAGGGAAAAATATTTAAAAATCTTCTTCTCTGAAGCCGCAAGGCCCAGGTCTTAGATATGTGGTATGAAGCTTCATCTAGTGGACCCCTACCAAGATTGTTCAAATTATAGTGCTGGGGCCAAAAATGCCCCCGCCTGGGGCCCTTTGGTTTTACATAGGCTTATATAAGGAAAATCTTTAAAAATCTTCTTCTCTGAAACAGCAAGGCCCAGGTCTTTGATATTTGGTATGAAGCTTCATCTTGTGGACCTCTACCAAGATTGTTCAAATTATAGCCCATGGGCCAAAAATGCCCCCGCTCTGGGGCCCTTTGGTTTTACATAGACTTGTATAGGGAAAATCTCAAAAAATCTTATTCTCTGAAACCACCAGGCCTAGGTCTTTGATATTTGATATGAAGCTTCAGCTAGTGGACTTCTACCAAGATTGTTCAAATTGTAGCCCTGAGACCAAAAATGCCCCCGCCTCGTGGCCCCTTGGTTTGACATAGACTTATATAGGGAAAATCTTTAAAAATCTTCTTCTATGAAACCACGTGGCCTAGGTCTTTGATATTTGGTGTGAAATTTCATCTTGTGGACCTCTATCAAGATTGTTCAAATTATAGCCCTGGGGCCAAAAATGCCCCCGCCCCAAGACCCTTTGGTTTTACATAGACTTATATAGAGAAACCTTTAAAATCTTCTTCTCTGAAACTGCAAGGCCCATATCTTAGATATTTGGTATGGAGCTTCATCTAGTGGACCTCTACCAAGATTGTTCAAATTATAGCCCTCTGGCCACAAATGCCCCCACCCCGGGCCCTTTGGTTTTACATAGACTTATATAGAGATAATCTTTGAAAATCTTCTTCTCTGAAACAGCAAGGCCCAGGTCTTTGATATTTGGTATGAAGCTTCATCTAGTGGACCTCTATCAAGATTGTTTAAATTATAGCCCTGAGGCCAAAAATGCCCTCGCCCCTGGGCCATTTGGTTTTACATAGGCTTATGTAGTGCTGGGGCCGAAAATGCCCCCGCCCTGGGGCCCTTTGGTTTTACATAGGCTTATATAGGGAAAATCTTTAAAAAAAAACTTCTTCTCTGAAACCGCAAGACCAAGGTCTTTGATATTTTTTGTGTAGCTTCATCTAGTGGACCTTTGCCAAGATTGTTCAAATTATAGCCTTTGTTGATATTTGGTATGAAGCTTCCGAAGTAACCTTTTTAGACCTCCCTCAACATTATGCACATTATAACCCTGGGGTCAATAATGGCCCTCCCCGAGGCCCACTTGTTACTCTATGGATCAGGTGAGCGATCCAGGGCCATCATGGCCCTCTTGTTTATAGTCTTGGTCTTTTCAATGGTTCAGTTAGTCAGAAGTGCAGATGATAGACCAGTATATTTTACATTGATCTCTGGAATCTGTGGCAAAATAGCTAAACTGAAAGTCAAGAGAATAGGAGGACCTTCTGTTGCTAAGAGAGAAAACGGAATATCTATAGTTGCTGATGATGATATGTTCGATGAAGTAGATGGTACACACCGTATTCATCGCCGCCAAACAGAAGAACGAGAATGTGTCAATGTTAACCCGCTCAACAGAGATATTCCATAAATATTTTTCAGTTTAACCAGTTCAACAGCAAAACAAAAAAACTCTCATGCCAAAAAGACGACAACAAAGAGTCAAGACAACAACTCAAAAAAAATTGAGACTGTCAGACTATCAACACGAGTCTAAAACAACCGAACAACCTCAACCTACCTCGACAACTTCTACCTGTCAACGGAAACAACCTAAATACAGGTCAGAAGACATACTTTTCCTTTTCATTTGCATTTTTACATTCGTTCAAGCATGGCATCAGTTGGATTTATAGAAGGTATTCAGGCGATCATAAACGCTATGGTGGAAAATCTGGCAGTTACGGAAGAAATTGTTGGGGCCAGCGAAATGGAAATGACTACATTAACAGAACAAAGTTCAAGTATTCTAGGTGACGAAATCGCAACAACATCATTTTCCACATCTGAAACATATGGACTTGGTGCCCCAGAGGCGGCCACACAGACATCTAATGATTTTCTAACAGCCATTGATACGTCCAGTACAGAATCCATAGCATCTGAAAATCAGGTAGCAGCTGCTCAAATGTTAGCAGAACAACAAAGATTTAGCACTCCTATTATGGAACAGCGAGAGATGGATACCTTCTGGACAGACATTGACATATCTCCAGTTGCAGAAGAAGATGAAGAGGACATCCTGTTTTCCAGACTCTATGACGAAGTTGAAGACTTGCAGTTCAGGCAACCTAGTGACAGCTTAACGTTTCTAAGAAGTTCATTTACAAGAACTCCTACAAATATAACATTATCACCTACATCCACTTCTGTATTAGGAGTTTCACTTGTAGGAGGAGGAGTAGCAGCGTTAGGGGCAACAACACTCTTAGGTTCTTCCACCACCACAGCTGCTGCTGGAAGTATAAGTGTAATGGGAGGAACAGCAACAGCTGTTGGTGGTTTAACCGCTAAGATCCTGGCTGCACTGCCTATTGCAACGGTTGCAGGTGGAACTGCTGCTACAGTAGTATATCAGGTTGTACAAACAGTAGAGAACTTACTTCCTGGTTCAGTAGAATATTTTAACAGCTTAATTGACAAAGGATATACCCAAATAACTGAAGACAATGCTCTCAACTGGGTATCATTACTAATGGAAAATTCGTCTGTACTTGCAAAGCTGAAAACGTCAGGTACAAATGTTGCTCTGTTGTCTAACGGGGATATTGTTAAAGTTGGCTCGGCTATTGCAAAGGCCTTAAAAACAAGCAATCTTGGAGAAAGCGTGTGGCATGGTGCAAAAACGGTTATTCCAAGTTTAACAAAGACATCTCCATTGATCAGAAACCTGAATAGTGATGTTGTTCGACACGAATGGCAAGCATCGACATTACTGTAATTTCTTTCAGAAACTTTTCCATTCAAGAACTCCTATTCAAGTTAGTTCAAGAAGTCAGAAGAACAGACCTACTTCTCACAGGTCATTTCAGTCAACTCAACAACAAGAGAAAGTTTCGAAAATAGCAACACAACAACAACAGTAAGTGTCAAAAACCACCATGACTGACGCTGGGGCAACAGACAGTGACTACCGACGCTACGATGAATTCGGGAATCCACTGTGGAACACATTGGCAATAGATTCGGCAGAACAAAAGCAAAGATTGACATATATTAGCAGTATCTCCAATATAACATCTACATACATCAAAGCTGCTACAGAAGGTCTGAAGGACAAAACAGGACAAAGTCAAATTATTTCATCACTGTTTTCAGTGAAAGAATTTTTAAAAGACGGTAATGATGAGGATGCTATCCAATCCTACAAAGAAATTAAAGAGGCACTTGAATTGAAACAAAAGTTAGCCAAAGCTGAAGATATGTATGTGAAGAAATTCACAGATGGGTTTTACATCAATCCCAAGAATGGCACAATTCGATACTTTGATCCTACTGATCTAGAATACAAAAACACTAGGAAAGTTAAACCCATTCCAGACACAGAAATGCTGATCTATCCAGTAGAGCACAAGACTGTAGATGGAACATACACAATGTATACCGTTAAACTTCCAGCTCCAGAAATGGAGGAAAAAATTGAAAAAAATGATAAAAGAAATATTGTCTGTCATGAACTTATAGGGTACACTGAGTTTCCGCAAATGGGTGTAGGGATAGATGAAATGGATGCTCGGGTAATTGCATTTGGTAGCGGTAAAATACCCCTAGCAAACATTGACCATTATGATACATGGACCTACAAAGCGCAAGAAAGCTTCAACAAAGATGGGACAATTCCGGACTTTAACGACATGGTGTTCCTCATGGAAGACAACGTTACTAACATCAAATATGATCCATACGAAAGTGGTACCTATACACCTCTAATCCCCTGCAAGGGTGTTTATAGTAGACAGGTTGTGAAAAAAAAGCCAAAGTACTCCAGCGAATTCCGCAACGAGTCTGTCTTTGAGACATTCACAGGCACTGGGCAAACATTTAATGTGAAAGATCAACACACAGGCATTGGAATTATCTGCTATGAAGACAGGTTGAACATAATAGGGGCTCATAGGAGCTACAGTCAGGACTCTGACTATTTAGGAAAAGCGAAGCTTACAAAATTATATCTTATTTTGAGACAAGTCAAAGTTGAAAAAGAAGACGACGACATAGACGACGAATGGGCAAACATATGGGACATGGTCATCCGCCAGCAGTTAAAATCCGATGTTATATACTCTGGGTCAATGACCTTAGGTCCAAACTTTAATCCAAGACCTGAAAATGTAGAGATCATCAACATGCCAAAGCCAATAGAAGTAGAACATAGCACAGAGAGAGAGAGGACAGATGCCTACTTTACAGACACTCATACCGAAATGTCAGAGCAAGTTAAAGAACAACATCCACTGTACATGCACTCTGCAAGCGACCTGCCACCTGACCTTAATCCCCAGCAGAGCTCAATAGAACCATTGGGTAATGAAAAAAAGGTCACAATGGGTCCTCAGAAACGGTCATCTGTCAGAAGACGATTCCAGTAAATTAGAAGGCTTCTTTTCAGATGCCCAGAAACTCTTCGCCTCATCCAAATACAGTCCGCTGACAATCAGATCATCTAGACTCATGGATGCAGTCTCTAGAGCAATCGAATCATGCTTAGCCACAAGTAGAAGATCGGAAAGAATGTTCAGCAGCATTTCAAACAATGTCAATGAATATTCTCAAGAACTCAGTGGTATGGGTTATCAACTGGTATTCGATCACAGATTCAGACCATTCGTTGACTGTAAACTTAACACAGCTCAAACATTGTTGACATACACTTCTCAAGGGCTGGATGAGACAGTTCTGCAATCGGTATTGAAATTTGATGAGTTGATGACAACAAAAGTTGGACCTGTCAGTGGAGAAAGGGAAATTAAAGTCTTTCATAGGCAAGGCGACTTATTCAGAACAATGTTTGCAAAAGTTGAAAATGGTAAAACGTTCAAAGATCTCATTTTCATGTTAGGACTCTTCATTGAATTCTACAGTTACAAATTGGCAGAAACAGAGCTATCCTATCCAACCTATGAGCAGCTGATGAACAAATTGGCTCCTGCAAATTGGAGACACAATGACGGGAGAATCTACACACCATCATTCGAAGACAGGCACTTGTCATATTTCTTACATCCTCCACAAGATGTGCGTCGTAGAGCATACGAGAGTCTTCTCACATGGCATGTTGTCACTGCCTTGATTCTTGGTTACATCAAACATGATAAGACAGACCTAGAAGGAACACAGGCATCAGAATTGGCTGATCAGTTCCTAAAGTCTGTAGCAGTGGAGACTGTGACACAATGTAAGGGAACATTGGCTGCAGGTGCAGCCTACTTCGATAAATACTATGACTCCCCATTGCTCTGCCAGTACGGAGAGATCTCTGGATTAGATGCACGATATCAGTCAGGCCATGGTCTTTACTGGATCAGAGAGGAAAATGTCTTTGCTGCCCAAGACGCGTTCGAAGGAGGTATTGTCATCCAGTATTCAAGACAAGAAGAGAGTCGACTAAAAGATCCAGACCAAAACTTCTGGAGGGATGTGATGGTATTTGATAGAAAGGTATATAGGTACTGGACATTCTTAACCCCGACATGGATGAGGTCTATGAAAAGAACTGATATAGGAAGGAATCTTCAGGAATGGAATGAGGTCTTTAGAGGAGTATCCGTCTATAAAGCTTTCCTCAATGCAGTAGGAAAACATAAATTCACAGACAGTCACAATCGCCATACACAGTCAGAAAGATTGTTGGAAATAGACCAGAACATGGATATTCGGAAAGTTTTGGGATTGAAAAACCCAGGTCCAAGAAAGGAAACAACCTTACAAAAGCTTCTGGCGATGTGGGATGTCCAACATGAGTGCAATTATCAAAACGTAAAGACGGCAGACAAGTCTTCTCCTCTCTTTGATTGGTGGAATTTCTACTACAATATGTTTGCAAAACAAATACTCTGGTCAGGGATGTATTTGTACAATAACTATGTTGCTCCAAACCACGTTCAATGGGAACAGCATCCAGGAGACCAGAAAGACTATAGTCCTATCCCTGATTACGTCTATGGTCAGCTCCAGAAGTATGAAGACGACACCGGTACGCAACACTGGTACTATCCCCAAACTGAAGCATTGTCCTCTATAACTTTCAATAACGCAGACTATGTTCTGACAGGTGGTGATTTCAAACTAAATGGCTCTGGGATGTATTTCATTAATCCAGTCATTCCAGAAAGGGATGGAGACTGGCTTAGTAAGCAGAGTGACGACTTCAAAAAGATCTTCAAAATACAAGGCTCTTATGGAAAGAACTACCTGACTGTGCTAAGACCATTTGGAAAGTATCTGTGGGTGAATGACACGGAAGTGGATATTCGACAGTACTTTGGCAGACCGTATTTCAGACTTGGTAATAGGATGTTAATTTCTTCCGTTGCAGAATTGGAAGACTAAAACATCATACTGTGCTTCAAGACACAAAACAAAATGGAAGTTGGGAAGACTGCAAACGAGAAACGTAACATAATCACACTCCGTATGTCATCTGAAGGACAAGAAGCAGTGAAATCGGCATTTGAACTGGCCAGAATAACCATACCCCCTGCATCAAACATTTCACAAATAAAATCTGATATTACATATGCTCTCCTGAATGCAACCGACGCCAAAAATAATATTTTTTCACTTGTGGCTAGAATGGAAGCAATTGAAAAACAAATCGAGACACTTCAGAATACATTTGACACTAGATTCGAGACCTTAGAAAACAAGAACCTGTCATTTCAGACTGCAATAGATGATCTTAACACGAGACTTGAAACTATGTCTCATTCAGGATGACGCCAAAAATTACAATTTGTTCAACCCAATTAAATTTTTGGACAGATACCCAATATATACCCATTCGCAAGAACAGTAAATAAGTACCCAACAATCGAAACCTAATTAAATTTTTGGACAGATACCCAATATATGCCCATTTGTAGGTGCGTCCGTCCGTCCGTCCGTAGATGCAACCTTGTGATGGCCATAACTCCTATACCCTTTGAGATTCATCGATGGTTCTTGGCACAATTGTTCACAAGGCCGAGACAGCGTGTCATGCACAAGAACCAGAACTCTGGATGCCATACTTTTTTAGTTATCTCCCCTTTTAATAAAATAGAATGACTGCTTTGTGATGGCCATAACTCCAATACCCTTTGAGATATATTGATGGTACCTGGCACAGTTGTTCACAAGGCTGAGACGGCGTGTCATGCACAAGAACCACAACTCTGGTTGCCACGGTTTTGGAGTTATCTCCCCTTCCAATAAAAAAGAGTGACAACCTTGTGATGGCCATAACTCCTATACCCTTTGAGATTCATTGATTGTTCTTGGCACAATTGTTCACAAGGCTGAGGCGGCGTGTCATGCGCAAGAACCAGAACTCTGGATGCCATACTTTTTTAGTTATCTCCCCTTTTAATAAAATAGAATGACTACTTTGTGATGGCCAGAACTCCAATACCCTTTGAGATATATTGATGGTACCTGGCACAGTTGTTCACAAGGCTGAGACGGTGTGTCATGCACAAGAACCACAACTCTGGTTGCCATGGTTTTGGAGTTATCTCCCCTTCCAATAAAATAGAGTGACAACCTTCTGATGGCCATAATTCCAATAGACTTTAAGATATATTGATGATACCTGGCACAGTTGTTCACAAGGCCGAGACAGTGTGTCATGCACAAGAACCACAACTCTGGGTGCCGTGTTTTTTTTTAGTTATCTCCCCTTCCAATAATATAGAATCACTACCTTGTGATGGCCACATCTCCAACACTCTTTGAGATATATTGATGATACTTGGTACAGTTGTACATGAGGTTAAGCAGGTGTGTCACATGCAAGAACCAAAACTCTGGGTGCCCTGGTTTTTTAATTATCTCCCCTGACAATATAACCTTGTGATGGCCATAACTCCAATACCCTTTGAGATATATTGATGGTACTTGGCACAATTGTATACAACGTTGAGACGGCGCTTCATGTCTAAGAACCACAACTCTGGGTGCTTTGATATTTGAGTTATCTCCCCTTCCAATATAACAGTATGACAACCTTGTGACCACCGTACCTCCAATACCCTTTGAGACATATTGGTGGTACTTGATGCAGATGTACATGAGGTTAAGCAGGTGTGTCACACTCAAGAATAACAACTCTGGGTGCTCTGGTTTTTTAGTTATCTCCCCTGGCAATATAACCTTGTGATGGCCATAACTCCAACTCCCTTTGAGATATATTGAAGGAACTTGGCACAATTGTATACAAGGTACAGAAGGGATGTCATGTGCAAGAACCACAACTGTTGTTGCTGTGGTATTTGAGTTATCTACCCTTCCAATATAACAGTATGACCAGCTTGTGATCACCATATCTCCAATACCTTTTGAGACATATTGCTGGTACTTTGTGCAGAAATACATGAGCTTAAGCAGGCATGTCATGCGCAAGAACCACATTTCTGAGTGCCCTGGTTTTTTAGTTATCTCCCCTGACAGTATAATCTTGCGATGGCCATAACTGCAATACTTTTGTGATATGTGGTTTAATTCTGGTGCACTTTCTATTGGTGAACAATCTTCTGAAGGCCATATTGGCTTTTGGTCGGGGGATTTGCCATCTCTTCCGATGGCTATTTTTTACAATGACGTTATGCAGTGACGTCATCATAGAACCCTAAAACGCTACGTTCAGGGCGATAATGTTACGTCGCTCAACTTAACGCAAACAAAGCAAGGCCCATCTTGTCATATCAAAAGCTCAAAATCCATGTTCAAACAGCACGCGACTTTCATGATTTGAACATGGATTTTGCTGTTTGAGCACGGCTTTCGGTCCATTTGACAATGGCTTCAAATAGCCATGCGCATAGGTATTTATGCAAGAATATTTCTTTGCAGATAGTGATATGATTGCAGACACAGAAATCAGTTCTTCTTCGCCAAATCGACCGGCCTCACCAGTCGAACCAGATAGGTCTGGACAGGAAGACAGGTTGCTAGGTAATGGGTCAAGGTCCCAAAGTAGTTCAAGGTTAGTGACCTTATTTGTGCAGTACCGTAATGATCCTAAGTATTGGGACTGATGGGCCTGAGCAAATAGTGCAGACCCAGAAGGAGCAGTCTAATCAGGGTCTACACTGTTTGCTGTTCTGTTGGCACTTTTTAGCTCACCTGTCACGTAGTGACGAGGTGAGCTTTTGGGATCACTTTTTGTCCGTTGTCCGTCGTGCGTGCATCCGTGCGTCCGTGCGTGCGTCGGTCCGTGTGTCCGTAAACAATTTCAAATAAGTATATTTCCAATACCCCATGGCCCACACCGTACAACCGGCTGCGTCGAAGACAGATTACTGTCTCTAAGACAGATCGCGGAAAAAGTTTCATAGAAAGGGTAGGTGAAGTTTTTTTGTTTGTATAAATCGAGAAGGCAATCTGTTGACTTTTGCTGCTATCGGAGAAGAAACTAAATGGCTGGAGATACCGCAGCAACATTCTGACTATATTTCAAAGCCAGATAAGGCTTTTCCAGTTCGTTGAAAAATATTTTCACCGAAAATTTCATGAATTTTTGTTTTCGACTTCAAGTGTACGTCTACGGAACAAAATATGTGATATTCACTTACTCGTGTTAAAACTACGATTATTCAGCAGCATTTCTACCAAATTTGACCGTATAACTCGGTTAAATAAACAAACTAGGCCTGCCTAAAGAGACCAGGTGTCGAAAAAAATGCTGTCTCTAACTACAGATTGTTTTTTATACGACTGTCCACAAACACAGATCAGAGATATCGAAGGATAACATTGATGACAGATCAGAATTTTGGTTACATCTTCAATAAAGACGAATTCTGGATGACTAAACACCGGCAACTTCGGTGGAAACTATTTCATGCTAGCTCCGGGGCATTGCTTGTAATAATGCTGAAATTGAGTAACATAGAAGCTGCTCTATAATCATTTATATTTCCTGTCAACACATAAATTGTGCAATCAGTAGAAGCCTCCGTGGTGTAATGGTTATGCTACTTGCCTTGTAAATCAGGCTTCGCGGGATCGACCCCGGGCTTCTCCAGACTTTCGGGTGTGTCTTTAAACCGAGGTTCCGTCTCCCAAGGTGACCTTAGCGGTTAGTGAAACGTACAACTCTTGTGCAATCAGTAAACATCTGAGGCGTTATTTGTTTAATTTTCTTCTGCCTGTACTTTTTCTTACGTAGACGTCACTAGACTCAGCGATTTCTGTGTCGTATTAGGCAGGAATTCGATATTGAAAGTAAACAGCTGACGTTCGTGCGAATATCTGGTTGTGCCATTTTTTTTAACATCAAACGCCATGTATTTTTAGTGCACGAACAAGGTTGCACAATGCAATATTGAACATTAAATAGGTAGTTATGAAAACGGTGCAGAGGCGACCATGTACAACAACATGGTACGTGCGACTGTATTAACCAATTCAGTACCAGAAACCCCTAAAGAGGTACCTTTGCAAACAGTGCAGGCCCAGATCAGACAGTTCAGAATGCAAACGGTGTAGAGGCGACCATGTACAACAACATGGTACGTGCGACTGTATTAACCAATTCAGTACCAGAAACTCCTAAAGAGGTACCTTTGCAAACAGTGCAGGCCCAGATCAGACAGTTCAGAATGCGGTAATGCGGCGTCTGATCAGGGCCTACACGGTTTGTAAAAAGCTGAACCATTTTCTGAATAAATCCTGAAGAAAACACACCTGACACCCCAAAATATCGAAATGGACTCCTGCCATATATAAAGTGGAAGATTCCATTTGGTACAAAAAGGGTTAACATTAATTCACTCGGCGCCGCTTGTGGGTTATATTCCCGTACAAAACAAGAGCCATAATCTGAGTAACACTTAGGCTGTGGTTCTCATCACGTTAAGTCCATGAAATGAACACCCCTCTACAACCTGCTTATATAGAGAAAACATTTGTTTACAGGGGGACACATTATTTTTCTTATTTCTGTTTAAAGACATAGGTTTTGGGTTCTCGTCATACCATCTTAATGCAATAGTCCTCACAAGCACCCTCAACATATGTTTGGAGTATAGAAAAAAATATCACAATTTTTCACCAGAATATACCGTTTTGGAGGTATTAAAGAAATGCACTATATCACACGGCTGTCTTATCGTAATGTGATCTGTTTGTGTAGCTTTGCAGTTTAGTTTAGCACTTGTTATGTGCAGTGCTCCATGTTAGTGTGGCTGAATCAAATAATATTGAAAACTAGCGTACTACTTTCCTCTATATTTGGCATTATGACTTTTGTTTTACGCTTCACTAAAATGAAATAGTAAACTCTACAAGCTGGTCCTTGTTTGAATGGAAAAACTTCTTTAGTATGATTAAACATGATGATAGTAATAGGTTTTTATTTGTTTGATTTGAGTTTAGCGTCCCCGTCAACAGTGTATAGTTCATTTTGGAGACGTTGCTTCCAGTCTTGTGGGACATTTACCCGACCTTGAGATGAAATGACATCTCAAGTCTTGTCGCCCAATGAAACCAATTGGGTTTATGAGCATGGACTTGCACCGCTGTGCCTGGGCAGGCTTAGATCCTCTAAGCGGTTTACCAGTGCTCGTGTGTGGTCGGTTTCAGCTCTGCGCGGAAGCATTATGCAGCCCATTTATATATTCAAGCCCCGATGGCAGGGGCACTTGCGCGTACGTGCGTGCGTGTGTGAGTGTGTGTGCTCCACCAACAGCTAAAGTCATACGGTTTAAAGACTCAGCCGAAAGTGTGGACATAACGAAAACACGGCTATAAAAAAAAAAAAATATAACCCACGAGCGGCGCCGAGTGAATTAAAGTTAACCCTTTTTGTTCCAAATGGAATCTTCCACCTTATATATGGCAGGAGTCCATTTCGATATTTAGGGGTGTCAGGATGTGTTTTCTTCAGAATTTATTCAGAAAATGGTTAAGCCTTTTACAAACAGACGCCGCATTACCGCATTCTGAAGTGTCTGATCTGGGCCTGCACTGTTTGCAAAGGTACCTCTTTAGGGGTTTCTGGTACTGAATTGGTTAATACAGCCGCACGTACAGTCTTGTTGTACATGGTCGCCTTTGCACCGTTTGCATAACGATCTATTTAATATTCATTATTGCATTGTGCAACCTTGTTCGTGTAATAAAAATACATGGCGTTTGATGTAAAAAAATGGCACAACCAGATATTAGTACGAACGTCAGCTGTTTACTTTCAATATCGACTTCCTAACTAATTACAACACAGAAATCGCTGAGTCGTGTGACGTCTAGGAAAGAAAAAGTACAGGCTGATGAAAATTAAACAAATAACGCCTCAGATGTTTACTGATTGCACAAGAGAGTGAGAGAGAAAGAGAGAGAAGAGAGAGAGAGAGAGAGAGAGAGAGAGAGAGAGAGAGAGAGAGAGAGAGAGAGAGAGAGTTGTACGTCTCACTAACAGCTAAGGTCACCTAAGGAGACGGGACCTCGGTTTATAGACACATCCGAAAGTCTGGAGAAGCCCGGGATCGATCCCGCGAATCCTGGTTTACAAGGTAAGTAGCATAACCACTACACCACGGAGGCTTCTACTGATTGCACAATTTGTGTGTTGACAGGAAATATAAATGATTATAGGGCAGCCTCTATGTTACTCAATTGCAGCATTATTACAAGTAATACCCTGGAGCTAGCATGAAATAGTTTCCACCGAAGATACCGGTGTTAAGTCATCCAGGCTTCGTCTTTATTGAAGATGTAACCGAAATTCTGATCTGTCATCAATGTGAGCCTTCGAAATCTCTGATCTGTGTTTGTGGACAGTCGTATAAAAAACAATCTGTAGTTAGAGACAGCATTTTTTTCGACACCTGGTCTCTTTAGGGGGGCGTAGTATGTTTATTTAACCGAGTTATACGGTCCAATTTGGCAGAAATGCTGCTGAATAATCGTAGTTTTAGCATGAGTAAGTGAATGTAACATATTTTGTTCCATAGACATACACTTGACGCCGAAAACAAAAATTCATAGAATTTCCGATGAAAATATTTTTCAACGAACTGGAAAAGCCTTATCTGGCTTTGAAATATAGTCAGAATGTTGCTGCGGTATCTCCAGGCATTTAGTTTCTTCTCCAATAGCAGCAAAAGTCAACAGATTGCCTTCTCGATTTATACAAACAAAAAAAACTTCACCTACCCTTTCTACGAAACGTTTTCCGCGATCTGTCTTAGAGACAGTAATCTGTCTTCGACGCAGCCGGTTGTACGGTGTGATGGCCAATCTTGATCAAATTTCATGTGAATCATCATCAGGTAGGGGGAAAGGCTGCATAAGGTTTTTGGGCTTATAGGATTGGAATTCTGGTTGATGGCAACATATAGCTCCCATAGACTTATAACGGGAAAACATTTAAAAATCTTCTTCTCTGAAACCACAGGGCCCAGAGCTTAGATATTAAGCATGTAGCAAGGGCAAGTGGTCAACTACATAATTCCTGCCAATCATGCCCCTCGGTGCCGAATGGGCCTCACCCTAGGGCCCCTTCGCTCCCATAGACTAATAATGGAAAAAAAGCTTCAAAAATCTTCTTCTCTGAAACCACAGGGCCCAGAGCTTAGATATTTAGCATGTAGCAATGGCAAGTGGTCACCTACATAATTCCTGCCAATCATGCCCCTGGGTTCAAAAAGGGTCACGCCCTGGGGCCCCTTCGCTCCCATAGACTCATAATGGAAAAAAAGCTTCAAAAATCTTCTTCTCTAAAACCACAGGGCCCAGAGCTTATATATTTAGCATGTAGCAATGGCAGGTGGTCACCTACTTAATTCCTGCCAATCATGCCCCTGGGTTCCAAATGGGCCAGGACCCGGGGCCCCTTCGCTCCCATAGACTCATAATGGAAAAAAAGCTTCAAAAATCTTCTTCTCTGAAACCACAGGGCCCAGAGCTTATATATTTAGCATGTAGCAATGGCAGGTGGTCACCTACATAATTCCTGCCAATCATGCCCCTGGGTTCCAAATGGGCCACGCCCCGGGGCCCCTTCGCTCCCATAGACTCATAATGGAAAAAAAGCTTCAAAAATCTTCTTCTCTGAAACCACAGGGCCCAGAGCTTATATATTTAGCATGAAGTAACAGCAAGTGGTCACCTGCATAATTCCTGCCAATCATGCCCCTGGTGTCCAAACGGACCACGCCCCGGGGCCCATTAGCTCCTATAGACTCATAATGGATAAAAGCTTCAAAAATCTTCTTCTCTGAAACCATAGGGCCCAGAGCTTAGAAATTTAGCATGTAGGAAGGGCAAGTGGTCAACTACATAATTCCTGCCAATCATGCCCCTGGGGTCCAAATGGGCCACGCCCCGGGGCCCCTTAGCTCCCCTAGACTCATAATGGAAAAAAAGCTTCAAAAATCTTCTTCTCTTGAACCGCAGAGCCCAGAGCATGTAGCAATGACAAGTGGTCACCTGCATAAATCCTGCCAATCATGCCCCTCGGGTCCAAATGGGCCACACCCTGGGACCCCCTTAGCTCCTATAGACTCAAAATGGAGAAAACCCCAAAAAATCTTCTTCTCTGAAACCATAGGGCCCAGAGCTTAGATATTTAGCATGTAGCTACGGCAAGTGATCACCTACATATTTCCTGCTAATCATGCCCCTGGGGTCCAAATGGGCCACGCCCCGGTGCCCCTTAGCTCCCATAGACTCTAAATGGAAGAAAGCTTAAAAAATCTTCATCTCAGAAACTGTGAAGCACAGAACTTAGATATTTAGTCCAAATTGGCCAAATCCTGTGGCCCCTTAACTCCAACAAACTTATAATGGAAAAACGCTTCAAACATCTTCTTTGAAACCATGAAATACAGACCTTAGATATTTATTATATAGCAACACAAAATGGTCACCTACATAAATCCTGCCAACCATGCCCTTTGGGTCAAAATTGGCCAAGCCCCAGGGCTCATTAGCTTCTATAGACTTATACTGGAAAAAAAACTTAAAAAAAAAATCTTCTTTTCCAAAACTATAAGGCACAGATTTTGTTTGATTTGAGATTTTACATCCCTGTCAACACTGTATAGGTCATTTTGGAGATGTCTCTTCCAATTTTGTGGGACTTTTTACCCGACATTGAGATGAAATTACATCTCAAGCCCTGTTGCCCAATGAAACCAATAGGGTTTATACGCATGGACACCGCTTTGCCTGAGCTTAGATATTTAGTATGTAGCAATGTCAAGTGGTCTCCTACACTAATGATTTTCTGGTACACAGGTGAGCGATATAGGGCCATTGGGCCCTCTTGTTTGGACTCCTTGCTGGATTGTGAAACAAATTTGCTTAAATTTTATGAGAATTACAGCAAGTCCTCAAGGTGTCCAAATTTTTAGCTCACCAGAGCCAAATGCTCCGGGGGAGCTTTAAATATAGGATAGGCAGTTGTCCGTCGTTGTCTGCGTCGTCTTCGTCAACATTTTCAAACGACATCTTCTCTGAAGCCACTGGGCCGATTCAGCCCAAATTTCATCTGTAGCATCCTTGGGCAGGGGATTGAAAGTTGGTGTTTTTAATGAAAATCGGCTCATTAGTTTGGTTGCTATGGCAACTTAGAGTTTCCATAGACTTATAATGGGGAAAATAGAAAAATGGCATTTACTGCCAAGCCTCTGCAGATATTTTGACAAAACTTTCATAGAAATGTTCCATAGGTAATCTACCATCTGCCGTATGATATTAGGCCTTCTGCTCATTTTTATTGGTTACCATGGAAACCAAAATGCAAAAAATAGACAAAAAAATACTTAAAAAATCATCTCCTCAGAAACCATATGCTCTAGGAGGCTGAGACTTTATGAAAATATTCACCATATTTGCCTTTACAGGTTTTGTGTTTTTTATGAAATTTGGCCTTTTAGTTTTGTTGCTATGGCAACTTAGAGTTTCCATTGACTTATAATGGGGAAAACTGAAAAATGGCATTTACTGCCAAGTCATTGCAGATATTTTGACAAAACTTACATAAACATGTTCCTTGTGTAAACTTCTCTCAGCCATATGCTTTTATGTCAACCTGGGGGTCCCCTAGGTCCCCCGAGATGTGCCGGGGACATGCCCTGCCCCCTCTATTTCATAAAATGCCATTTATCTCAGAAACCATTCAGATCCCCACCCCTAAACTATATATATTCTTGTTCCTTATGCTAAGATGCATTAAGTGACACCAACCTGGGGGTCCCCCGGGATGTGCCGGGGACATGCCCCACCCCCTCCACTTCATAAAAGGCCAAATATTCCAGAAACCTTACAGATCCCCTGCCCTAAACCATATATATTCTTGTTCCTTATGCTAAGATGCATTAAGTGACACCAACCTGGGGGTCCCCCGGGATGTGCCGGGGACATGCCCCACCCCCTCCACTTCATAAAAGGCCAAATATTCCAGAAACCTTACAGATCCCCTGCCCTAAACTATATATATTCTTGTTCCTTATGATAAGACACATTCAGTGACACCAACCTAGGGGTCACCCAGGGTGCTCCCGGGCCTTGCTTCACCCCTCGACTTCACAAAAGACCATATATCTGAGAAACTGTTCAGACGCAATCAGTGACACCAGCATGCAGGTCCACCCAGGGTGCCATGGGCCATGCCCCAACCCTTTACTTCATTAAAATCCATATATCTCAGAAACCATACAGATCCCCACCCCTAAACAATATATATTCTTGTTCATTATAATAAGATGCATTAAGTTACACCAACCTGGAGGTCCCCCGGGATGCTGGGGATATGCCCCGACCCCTCCACTTCATAAAAGGCCATTTATCTCAGAAACCATTCAGATCCCCACCCCTAAACCATATATATTCTTGGATTCCAGGACATTTGCCCCCCAGGACATTTGCCCCCCAATGACTTAATCAGAAAGGGACATTTGCCCCCCAGATAGACAAGGGCTAACAGAAAGGAGGAAAACAATGTATTTATTGGTTTATTATCATCAGAAATACAAAATGTTAAGCAATAAATTACTCCATCTATATAAATATGAATCCCATAATAACCTGATTTTATGGACAACCCCTACCTTAGAAAGCAGTATGGATCCCGATCAGATGCCATATCAGATGGGGATCTATACTGTTTGTCATGCAATTTGTTAAGTAACAAAAATATACCAAGAATGTGATGGTTAATAGTCAACAATTGGAGATGCTTAATATATTCAGCAGGACAAGGGTTAAGCAAGTCAGCTACAGAACCATATATTGAGTTTGTGCCTCACTGAGGGTCCAGTGTCAGACGCCTATACTCAAGTGGTTTTTACACTGGATACACTGATGGTTAATTCTTGAAGAAATTGAAATGATCTTGAATGGGCTGTAAAACTTTAACCAAAACGTTATCATGTAAATTATGTAGCTATATACGTCTGTTTAATGAATATCCTTGTCTAGCAAGGTTGGGGGGCAAATGTCCCTTTCTGAAATAAGCAGTGGGGGGCAATTGTCCACCTGTAAAATAAGCACTGGGGGGCAGATGTCCATACCAAAAATAAGCTCTGGGGGGCAAATGTCCGGGTCGCATTTTCAACTGGGGGGCAAATGTCCATTTTTAGCTCACCGTCACGTAGTGACGAGGTGAGCTTTTGGGATCACTTTTTGTCCGTTGTCCGTCGTGCGTGCGTGCGTGCGTAAACAATTTCTTTAAACGACATCTCCTCCAAACCACTGATTTTGACCAAACTTCACAGGAATGATCCTTAGGTGGTCCCCCTTCAAAGTTGTTCAAATGGTTCCGGTCCGTTGCACATCTAGGTCACAGGAGCCAAAAATAGATTTTTTTCACCAAAAACTTAAAAAATCTTCTTCTCTGAAACCACAAGGCCCAGGTCTTTGATATTTGGTATGAAGCTTCATCTAGTGGACCCCTACCAAGATTGTTCAAATTATAGTGCTGGGGCCAAAAATGCCCCCGCCCCGGGGCCCTTTGGTTTTACATAGGCTTATATAGGGAAAATCTTTAAAAATCTTCTTCTCTGAAACCACAAGGCCCAGGTCTTTGATATTTGGTATGAAGCTTTATCTAGTGGACCCCTACCAAGATAGTTCAAATTATAGTGCTGGGGCCAAAAATGCCCCCGCCCCGGGGCCCTTTGGTTTTACATAGGCTTATATATGGAAAATCTTTAAAAATCTTCTTCTCTGAAACCACAAGGCCCAGGACTTTGATATTTGGTATGAAGCTTCATCTAGTGGACCCCTACCAAGATTGTTCAAATTATAGTGCTGGGACAAAAAATGCCCCCGCCACGGGGCCCTTTGGTTTTACATTGGCTTATATAAGGATAATCTATAAAAATCTTCTTCTCTGAAACCAAAAGGCCCAGGTCTTTGATATTTGGTATGAAGCTTCATCTAGTGGACCCCTACCAAGATTGTTCAAATTATAGTGCTGGGGCCAAAAATGCCCCCGCCCCGGGGCCCTTTGGTTTTACATAGTCTTATATAGGGAAAATAATTAAAAAATCTTCTTCTCTGAAACCACAAGGCCCAGGTCTTTGATATTTGGTTTGAAGATTTATCTAGTGGACCCCTACCAAGATTGTTCAAATTATAGTGCTGGGGCCAAAAATGCCCCCGCCCCGGGGCCCTTTGGTTTTACATAGGCTTATATATAGGAAAAATCTTTAAAAATCTTCTTCTCTGAAACCACAAGGCCCAGGACTTTGATATTTGGTATGAAGCTTCATCTAGTGGACCCCTACCAAGATTGTTCAAATTATAGTGCTAGGACAAAAAATGCCCCCGCCACGGGGCCCTTTGGTTTTACATAGGCTTATATATAGGGAAAATCTTTAAAAATCTTCTTCTATGAAACCACAAGGCCCAGGACTTTGATATTTGGTATGAAGCTTCATCTAGTGGACCCCTACCAAGATTGTTCAAATTATAGTGCTGGGACAAATGCCCCCGCCACGGGGCCCTTTGGTTTTACATTGGCTTATATAGGGAAAATCTTTAAAAATCTTCTTCTCTGAAACCACAAGGCCCAGGACTTTGATATTTGGTATGAAGCTTCATCTAGTGGACCCCTACCAAGATTGTTCAAATTATAGTGCTAGGACAAAAAATGCCCCCGCCACGGGGCCCTTTGGTTTTACATAGGCTTATATATAGGGAAAATCTTTAAAAATCTTCTTCTATGAAACCACAAGGCCCAGGACTTTGATATTTGGTATGAAGCTTCATCTAGTGGACCCCTACCAAGATTGTTCAAATTATAGTGCTGGGACAAATGCCCCCGCCACGGGGCCCTTTGGTTTTACATTGGCTTATATTGGGAAAATCTTTAAAAATCTTCTTCTCTGAAACCACAAGGCCCAGGTCTTTGATATTTGGTATGAAGCTTCATCTAGTGGACCCCTACCAAGATTGTTCAAATTATAGTGCTGGGGCCAAAAATGCCCCTGCCCCGGGGCCCTTTGGTTTTACATAGGCTTATATTGGGAAAATCTTCAAAAATCTTCTTCTTTGAAACCACAAGGCCCAGGATTTTGATATTTGGTATGAAGCTTCATTTAGTGGACCCCTACCAAGATTGTTCAAATAGTAGTCCTGGGACAAAAAATGCCCCCGCCATGGGGCCCTTTGGTTTTACATTGGCTTATATAGGGAAAATCTTTAAAAATCTTCTTCTCTGAAACCACAAGGCCCAGGTCTTTAATATTTGGTATGAAGCTTCATCTAGTGGATCCCTACCAAGATTGTTCAAATTATAGTGCTTGGGCCAAAAATGCCCCCGTCCCGGGGCCCTTTGGTTTTAAATAGGCTTATATAGGCAAAATCTTTAAAAATCTTTAAAAACATTTTTCTCTGAAACCGCTAGGCCCAGGTCATTGATATTTGATGTGAAGCTTCATCTAGTGGACCTTTTGCCAAGATTGTTCAAATTATAGCCTTTGTTGATGTTTGGTATGAAGCTTCACCTTTAAGACCTCCCTCAACATTATGCACATTAAAGCCCTGGGGCCAATAATGGCCCTCTCTGGAGCCCACTTGTTACACTATGGATCAGGTGAGCGATCCAGGGCCATCATGGCCCTCTTGTTAGATTAAGTCATTGGGGGGCAAACGTCCTGGGGGGCTAACGTCCGGAGACCATATTCTTGTTCCTTATGATAAGACACATTAAGTGACACCAACCTGTGGGTCCCCCGGGATGTGCCGGGACCATGCCCAACCCCCTCCTCTTTGTAAAATGCCAAATATTCCAGAAACCTTACAGATACCCACCCCTAAACCATATACGGTAATTCTCCTATAATTTCGAACAAAATTAAATAATTATTTTTGCCGCTGTTCGAATTTTTAGAAATTCGAGCTGGCAAAAAAGTCCACTGTTCGAAATTTTAAGGTTCTGACCTACCATGTTCTTCGCTTGCTGCTCTTTTAATACCCCAGAGACAATAGAAGCTTGTACAAACCACAAATGCTCTGATTAGGCCGTGCAGGCTGGTGTGAGTCTTCAACTGTCACAGCCTCATTTACAAGTCAGAGGTTACACCGCATTTACACATTTCCATGGATTTGAACCGGCGCAGAGCAAAGAAAACTTCTACTACATAAGTATCAGATCGGCCTGTGCATCAAGCCAATGTGGCTTGATCTTCGTTTGCTGCTAGTTGACTGGTACATATGTCACAGAAGTCTCATACGAACAGCTTAAGCCATGATCAGACTGTGCGGATGCGCAGGCTGATCCGAGTGTTCACTGGTTTAGCGTCTTACTCTCCAAATTCAACGTTCCCCCAAAATATCTAGCAAATGTGTTGTTCTTTGAATAGAAGGCTCATACGAACAGCAAAGACACTGATCAGAATGTGGGAATGCGCGGGTTGATATGAGCCTTCACCGTTCATGCGTCTGTGCTTTTTTTTTTTTAAAGTTCCATCTGGTGCGACATGGACATTGTAAATTAATGTAGCAAAACAAATGCGAAACCACCAAGAAAATCGAAGATCAGTATCCTAACCAGCGATCATAGTAACTCCCAGGCAAAGCGGTGCGAGTCGGAGCGTCCATGCTAATAACCCCTAGTGGTTTCATTGGGCGACAGGGGTTGAGATGTCGTTTCATCTCGATGTCGGGTAAAAGTCGCACAAAATTGGAAGCTGTGTCTCCAAAATGAACTTTGCAGTGTTGACGGGGACGTTAAACCTCAAATCAAACAATCGAAATCATAGTAACTGTCTGTGCCTTTTCACAAGCAACAACTGCTCGCTATAATAATGTAGTTTGTTTTGGCGGGAAAACATTCACAGGCTGCTTTAACTGCACATGCTAATATGGCGCACTGCAATAAAATTGCGGAACATCATGAGACGTCGCCTGGGAAAAGGCTATGTCACTTAAAAACAGTTAGCTGGACAACGAGAGATATTTAAAATAGTGCGGTCTGTTTTAGCTCAGCCTGGCCCATATATTTCTTCAAGCCCCGATTGGCGGGGGCCGTAATCCGAGTCTGTGCCGGTCGCTAAACAACCAGCAAAGACGCAGGTCATTCTGCACAGATGAAATGACACCTCAAGCCCTCGATGGCGCTGATCAGACTGCGCAGATGCGTACATGTGATATCGCCCAATTTCGTCGGGTATTCTGATTTAGAACCCCATCTTCCGGTCTCCCGCCCGACGGCCCTTATCTCCCGACACATCACGTGAACACATCAGTGATATGAATACCCCCTAATCCCCACTTTATATATAGACGACTGGGAGAGGGTTTTCTGCTCCAAAACATAGGTTGTGGGTACTCGTTAGAACCGCCTCAGTGAGTCGGTTCTAACGAGCACCAACAACCTATGTTTGCAGTGTTAATAAGAAAAATATCACAGATTTTTATCAAAAAGTAGCAAATTTGGAGATGTGAAAAATGCAATGTGTCTCAGGGGTGTGTTACCGTATGAAAACAATTTCTACAGTCGACCAGCAGTAACCGTTAGCTAACCTTTATCATGTTTAACCCTTTTTTGCCAAATGGAATCTTCCTCCTTATAAATAGCAGGAGTTCGTTTCAAAATTTAGGGGTGTCAGGTTGTGTTTTCGTGAAAAATTTAGTAATTGGTTGAACATTTAGCAAACAGTGGAGGCCCTGATCAGACGCCGCGTTCTGTGGCATCTGATCTGGGCCTGCACTGTTTGCCAACTACCCGTTTGGGGTTTTCGGTATTAAATGGGTTAATGAACTGTTTAGTGTCATAAATTTCAGTTGTATTGATTGCACAGTAGGTGAATGAATACCCCCAATTAAGAATCTATAATTTACAGCTAGCTCGTGGCCAAATATTCGGCAGTGAGCGGTCATACATGACCAACATTCTTTTGGTTATATAGATTAGAATGAAATTATAAAAAGGAGTGTGTTATTATTAATTGTCATGCAGCAAATTTTACTTTTTTAATTGAAAAACATTTATTAATTACCAGTGAATACCCAGTAATTATTGAAAACGACAATGGATATTCTTATCTAAAATATAGAGGCGGTTCTAACAAATACCCACAATCTAAATTAAATATAGATTGTGGGTACTCGTCAGAACCGCCTAATCGAGGCTGTTCTAACGAATACCCACAATCTATATTTTGAGCTACTTATTTTTCTTATTTCTGCTCTAAAATATTGATTGTGAGTAAAAGTAGGGTTAAGGGATCAGATTTATGTAGGTATGCTTTGATGATGTTCCTAAAACAGGACCGTATTCGAGAAGTCGTCAAGCTTAACCGTAACCGCTGACCCATGAGATTACCCGTTATTAATACA
The DNA here is from genome assembly GCA_963580285.1 of Lucinisca nassula. Taxonomy (NCBI): domain Eukaryota; kingdom Metazoa; phylum Mollusca; class Bivalvia; order Lucinida; family Lucinidae; genus Lucinisca; species Lucinisca nassula. Next base: position 108,376,655 of record OY757018.1, on the reverse strand, counting down.
TTATGAAGTTGCTAAGAGAAAACTTGCTGGCGCATATTAATCGGAATCTTTTCCCAGTGTAGATGCGGTCTGAGTCTGTGTTGGTCGAGTTTGCTGGAATGATGCGAACAGACGAGTCTCAGATCAGACTGCGCTGCTGCAGATGTGCCGCGAACAGAAGAGGCTCTGATCAGACTGCATTGCCGCAGATGCGCCGCGAACAACCGATGTTCAGATCAGATTGTGCTGCCGCTGATGCGCCGCGAACAGCCGAGGCTAAGATCAAACCTCAAGGTGTAGGGTCGTGTGTGCTGGTAGTGCCATTTAAGATTGATGCGAACAGCCGACTCTCAGATCAGACTGCGCGGTCACAGATGTGGCGCGAACAGCCGACACTCAGATAAGACTTCACTACCGCAGATGCGGCGCGATCAGCCATGGCTAAGATCATGTTGCACAGATGCGGTCTGAGTCTTGCTGGAAGCCCCATTTAAGATTAGTGGGAATAGCCAAGGGTCAGATCAGACTCCGTGCTGCTGCAGATGCGGCGCAAACAGCCAAGGCTCAGATCAGACTGCGCAGATGTGGCCGAACAACCAAGTCCAATCAGACTGCGCAGTATGGCCCGAACAGCCAAGGCTTAGATCAATCTGCGCAGATGCGCTTAGAGTCTGTGCTGGTGGTGTATGCTGTGTAAGTTCCATTTTTGATTGGCGCGGCTCGATATCGGCAATATGAGGTAGTTAAACCACTCCAAGAGTGGCGAGTGACACAATGGGGATTCCCCCAATAACATGATAAAGGACGCGCTCAATTATTTGAATACACAACATTTGAGCCCAAACGAAAGATATGGTTGATTTTAGGGAGGACATTATAATAAGGCATTTTACGGGGTGGACTCGGCGCCTTCGAAAAATGGCCTGCACTGATAATCTTTGAAGTCACCTTATCCATTATTGAGACAGTGGCAAATAGTTTAGACCCAGATCAGACGCCTCAGAATTCGGTGTCTGATCTGAGTCAACACTATTTGTGTAAAGTATGTACATTTCTTTTTTATAAAACTTAACAAAAACAAGACAAACCTAACATGCCTATAACTCGAAATGGACCACTCCAAACTTATGTTCATTGTCAGATATGGTTTACGATTATCAGACTGTGTCTTCGCAACGGGACCGTCACCAGTGTGACTAAAGCGATTATAACATAGTACGGATCGGTAATTACACAGCGAAATTCAGTGTTCGAAATTTTAGAAATTGCTGTCTTATAAAAAATGCCACTGTTCGAGATTTTAAAGGTATTTTGGAAATTATTTTTGTGAATATTTTTTGGTGTCCGAATTTTTAGGGTGTTCGAAATTATAGGAGAATTACCGTACATTCTTGTTCCTTATGATAAGACACATTCAGTGACACCAACTTAGGGGTCACCCAGTGTGCGCCAGGGCCATGCTCCACCCCTTGACTTCACAAAAGACCATATATCTGAGAAACTGTTCAGAGCCCCACCCCTAAACCATATATATTCTTGTTCCTTATGATAACACGCAATCAGTGACACCAGCATGCAGGTCCCCCCGGGGTGCCACAGGCCACGTCCCACCCCTTTACTTCATTAAAATCCATATATCTAAGAAACCTTCCAGATCCCCACCCCTAAACCATATTATATTCTTGTTCCTTATGATAAGACGCAATCAATGACACCAGCATGCAGGTCCCCCCGGGATGCCACAGGCCATGCCCCACCCCTTTACTTCATAAAAATCCATATATCTCAGAAATCGTTCAGATCCCCACCCATTAACCATATTTATTAGCTCACCTGTCACGTAGTGACGAGGTGAGCTTTTGGGATCACTTTTTGTCCGTCGTGCGTGTGTGCGTGCGTGCGTGTGTGCGTGTGTGCGTAAACTTTAACAAAATCTCCTCCGAAACCACTAATCGGATTTTGACCAAACTTCACAGAAATGATCCTTAGGCGGTCCCCTTTCAAAGTTGTTCAAGTGGTTCCAGTCTGTTGCACATCTAGGTCACAAGAGCTAAAAATAGATTTTTTAAATGAAAACTTTAAAAATCTTCTTCTCTGAAACCACAAGGCCCAGGTCTTCGATATTTGGTATGAAGCTTCATCTAGTGGACCCCTACCAAGATTGTTCAAACTATAGCCCTGGGGTCAAAAATGGCCCCGCCCCGGGGCCCACCAGTTTTACATTGGCTTATATAGGGAAAATCTTTAAAAATCTTCTTCCCTGAAACCACAAGGCCCAGGTCTTTGATATTTGGTATGAAGCTTCATCAAGTGGACCTCTAACAAGATTGTTCAGGTTATAGCCCTGGGGCCAAAAATGGCCCCGCCCCGGGGCCCACCAGTTTTACATAGGCTTATACAGGGAAAATCTTTAAAAATCTTCTTCTCTGAAACCGCATGGCCTAGGTCTTTGATATTTGGTATGAAGCTTCATCTAGTGGACCCCTACCAAGATTGTTCAAACTATAGCCCTGGGATCAAAAATGGCCCCGCCCCGGGGCCCACCAGATTTACATAGGCTCATATAGGGAAAATATTTAAAAATCTTCTTCTATGAAACAGCAAGGCCCAGGTCTTTGATATTTGGTATGAAGCTTCATCTAGTGGACCTCTACCAAGATTGTTCAGATTATAACCTTGGGGCCAAAAATGGCCCCGCCCCGGGGCCCACCAGTTTTACATAGGCTTATATAGGGAAAATCTTTAAAAATCTTCTTCTCTGAAACCGCATGGCCAAGGTCTTAAATATTTGGTATGGAGCTTCATCTAGTGGACCTCTACAGAGATTGTTCAAATTATAGCCCTGGGGCCAAAAATGCCCCCGCCCCGGGACCCTTTGGTTTAACATAGACTTATATAGGGAAAATCTTTAAAAATCTTCTTCTCTGAAACCGCATGGCCAATGTCTTTGATATTTGGTATGAAGCTTCATCTAGTGGACCTCTACCAAGATTGTTCAAATTATAGCCCTGGGGCCAATAATGCCCCCGACCCGGGGCCCACCAGTTTTACATAGACTTATATAGGGAAAATCTTTAAAAATCTTCTTCTCTGAAACCGCATGGCCCAGGTCTTTGATATTTGGTATGAAGCTTCATCTAGTGGACCTCTACCAAGATTGTTCAAATTATAGCCCTGGGGCCAAAATGCCCCAGCCCCAGGGCCCACCAGTTTTACATAGGCTTATATAGTGAAAATCGTTAAAAATCTCATTTTAAACCGCAAGGCCCAGATCTTTGATATTTGCTATGAAGCTTCATCTAGTGGACCCCTACCAAGATTGTTCAAACTATAGCCCTGGGGCCAAAAATGCCCCTGCCCTGGGACCCTTTTGTTTTACATAGACTTATATAGGGAAAATCTTTAAAAATCTTCCTCTCTGAAACTGCACAGCCCAGGTCTTTGATATTTGGTGTCAAGCTTTATCTAGTGGACCTCTACCAAGATTGTTCAAATTATAGCCCTGGGGCCAAAAATGCCCCCCGCCCCAGGGCCCTTTGGTTTTACATAGGCTTATAGAGAGAAAATCTTTAAAAATCTTCTTCTCTGAAACCGCAAGGCCCAGGTCTTGGATATTTGGTACAAAGCGTTATCTAGTTGACCTCTTCCAAGATTGTTAAAATTATAGCCCTGGGGCCATAAATCCCCCCGCCCTGGGGCCCTTCGGTTTTACATAGACTTATATAGGGAAAATCTTTATAAATCTTCTTCTCTGAAACCTCATGGCCCAGGTCTTCTATATTTGGTGTGAAGCTCCATCTAGTGGTCTCTATCAAGATTGTTTGAATTATAGCCCTAGGGCCAAAATGCCCCCGCCCTGATGCCCTTTGGTTTAACGTAGGCTTATGTAGAGAATAACTTTAAAAATCTTCTTCTCTGAAACCGCAAGGCCCAGGTCTTTGATATTTGGTATGAAGCTTCATCTAGTGGACCTCTACCGAAATTGTTGAAAAATAATAGCCCAGGGGCTAAAATGCCCCCGCCCCGGGGCCCACCAGTTTTACATAGGCTTATATAGGGAAAATCTTTATAAATCTTCTTCTCTGAAACCACAAGGCCCAGGTCTTTGATATTTGGTGTGAAGCTTCATCTAGTGGACCTCTATCAAGTTTGTTTAAATTATAGCCCTAGGGCCAAAAATGCCCCCGCCCAGGGGCCCCATGGTTTAATATAGGCTTATGCAGAGAATATCTTTAAAAATCTTCTTCTATGAAACCGTAAGGCCCAGGTCTTTGATATTTGGTATGAAGCTTCATCTAGTGGACCTATACCAAGATTGTTGAAAAATTATAGCCCAGGGGCTAAAAATGCCCCCACCCCGGGGCCCACCAGTTTTACATAGACTTATATAGGGAATATCTTTAAAAATCTTCTTCTCTGAAACCGCAAGGCCCAGGTCTTTGATTATTGGTATGAAGCTTCATCTAGTGGATCTCTACCAAGATTGTTCAAATTACAGTCCTGGGGCCAAAAATGCCCCTGCCTGGGGACCCTTTGGTTTTACATAGACTTATATATGGAAATCTTTAAAAATCTTCTTCTCTGAAACCACATGGCCCAGGCCTTTGATATTTGGTATGAAGCTACATCTAGTGGACCTCTACCAAGATTGTTCAAATTATAGCCCTGGGGCCAAAAATGCCCTGCCCTGGGGCCCTTTGATTTTACATTGACTTATACAGGAAAAATCTTTAAAAATCTTCCTGTCTCAAACCTGAAGGTTCAGGTCTTTGGTTTTTGGTATGAAGCTTTGTCTAGTGGACCTCTATCAAGATTTTACAAATTATAGCTCTTAGGCCAAAATGCCCCCTTCCCCGGGGCCCACTGGTTTTACATTGACTTATATAGGGAAAATATATATAAATCTTCTTGTCTGAAACCAGAAGGCTCAGTTCTTTGATATTTGGTATGAAGCTTTGTTTAGTGGACCTTGACCAAGATTAATCAAATTATAGCCCTGGGGCCAAAAATGGCTCCGCCCCGGGGCCCACTGGTTTTACATAGACTTATATAGGGAAAACCTTTAAGAATCTTGTCGGAATCCAAAAGGCTCACATCTTTGATATTTGGTATGAAGCTTTGTCTAGTAGACCTCTACCAAGATTGTTCCAATTATAGCCCTGAGCCCAAAAATGGGCCACCCGGGTGCCCCACTGGTTTTACATAGACTTATGTAGGGAAAACCTTTTAAAATCTTATCGTCTGAAACCAGAAGGCCAAGGTCTTTAATATTTGGTACGAAGTTTCATGTAGTGGACCTCTAACAAAATTGTTCCAAATTAGTGCCCTGTGGCCAAAAATGGGCTCACCCCCAAGCCCACTTGTTTTACATAGACTTATATTGGGAAAACCTTTGAAAATCTTCTTGTCTGAAATCAGAAGGCCAAGGTCTTTGATATTTGGTATGAAGTTTTGATGTGTGGATTTCTACCAAGATTGTTCAAATTTTAGCCCTGGGGCCAAAAATGGCTGCACCTGGGACCCGCAGGTTTTATATAGACTTTTATAAGGAAAACCTTGATATGAAGCCGCTACCAAGATTATGCAAATTATGGTCATGGGGTCAATAATGGCTCTCCCCGGACCCACTTGTTACCTTATGGATCAGGTGAGCGACCCAGGGCCATCATGGCCCTCTTGTTCTTGTTCCTTATGATAAGACTCAACTTCATAATAGGCCATATATCTCAGAAACCATTCAAATCCCCATCCTATAATCACATATATTCTTGTTCATTGTTATTAGACACATTCAGTCACCCCCATCTTTGGGGGTCAGCAGGGGCCATTTCTCTCCCTGCCACTTCATAAAAGTGCCTCATATCTCAGAAACATCCCCACGATTTAACCGCATATACTCTTGGACCTTATGATAAGACTTATTCATTGACAGCAATCTTTGACTTTTCTTGGATCTGCCATGCCCTATTCCCTTCATTGCTTAAAAGGCCTTACATCTCAGGAACCATACATATTCCCACTGATAAACCATATATGTCTTTGTTCCTTTTGATAAGATGCATTTAGTGACACCAACCAGGGCTCCATTGGGTCCATGCCCCGATCTCTCTACTTTATAAAACACCTAATATTTCAGATACAGTCCACATGGGTGCTCATTTGGGTGTGGGGTTTGTTTGGGAGACTTTATAATTGGTATAATAAAATCATATCATGTTATAATACATGGCTGCCATTGGGCAGTGTCCACCTGAGGTCTGGTTTTTGAACTTTGGCTCTTTGGTTTGTTTGCTATGCCAAGTTATGAGTTTCCATTGTCCTATAATGGGGAAAATTGAAAAATGAAATTAATGCCTTTTAAGATATTTTGTCACACTTTCATAGAAATGTTCCTTTAATAATGTTCTTTTTGGCCTATTTGTTGCCACAGATGGGAAATTGTCAATTGTCATCTGTTTTCCTGCAACAACAGATTCAAGCGACATCGAATCTAAAGCCACGAGGCTTATTGGGTCCAAATTTTATCTGTAGTATCCTAGGGCGCAGGGCTTCCATGGTTGATTAAAATACATTGCTGCCAGTGGGCAGTGGCCCCCTGAGCTCTGCTGAGCATTGTGGCCCATGGGCCTCTTGTTAGGATTTTTATGGCAGTTTATCGAGATTGTTTTAGCTCATCTGGAGCATAGCTTCAGGTCAACTTCTGCCATGGCCTGTTGTCTGTCATATGTCCGCCAACTTTTCACATTTTTGGCAACTCTTAAAACCATTGAATGGATTGACTTGAAACTAGATTCAGTCAAACTTATATGCTTCGTACACGTTTTGGACCATGAAAAAATGTTTGAGGCAGAGCTAGTTAGAGCCACCAAGGCTTGCTTTCTTTCTTTCTTTCTTTCTTTCTTTCTTTCTTTCTTTCTTTCTTTCTTTCTTTCTTTCTTTCTTTCTTTCTTTCTTTCTTTCTTTGAAAGTCCTTTGTACATCAGTAGATTCTTTGTTGGTTACACAGGTGCATGGAATCAAGGTAATGTTTACACAACCTCTTTATAACACTTGTTGGGGTTCAAAAAAGAAACCATGTTAGATAACCCATTCTGTACCAAATGTAAATTTCCGCCTTATCTATAGCCCAAGTCCATTTCAAAATTTAGGGGTGTCAGGTTGTGTTTTCTTGAAAATTTATTTGGAAAATGGCAGGACTTTTTTGCAAACAGTGTAGGCCCTGATCAGACGCCGCATTCTGCGGCGTCTGATCTGGGCCTATACTGTTTGCAAATTACCTATTTTGCGAAAATTGAAGAAAATATCTGGGCCCCGTCAAGCGATTTTGGTACTTATCGTCTATGCGAGCAGCGAAGGTTCAGGCGAGCCTGCGCATCCGCGCAGTCTCGCCAGAACCTTCGCTGCTCGCTCATACAAGCAGTGAATCAAGAGGAACATTCAGACAGAAAGCCATATCCTTGGCCCCTCTGAATGGCTGGGCATGCGCAGTTAAAATTTGTCAACATCGCTAGTTAACAGATTGTAAGACTTTGATCATTTAATATGACAAATATACTAATATTTTTTGCTGAAAAAATGTGTTAGCTTTTGCATAAGCAAAAACTCACATTTTTTTCAGCAAAAATACCAAAAGTTTAGGTATTGGTCTTGCTAAAAGTTCACAATTTGACCACTAATGAGCTCATTAAGCAAACAATGCTTTGAACAACTGGGCCCAGATGAAAGTTTATTTTTCACATTTGTTTTGTTAAAGTTATATTAGTAGTTTGTTTGAATTTAAAAATTTAAAAATTCTGGGTTTTAAGCGTATGTTTAAGGACCCAGGGCCTGACAAATCTTGAGCTTAAACCACTTGTGCGGCTGTCAGCAGCATCTTCAAAATGGTCCCTATACAGAAAACCGCCACTTAAGGTCAACTCTGTTAAACAATCACCATCAACAACTACAATTACTCCCTCCAAAGCATTTCAGTATCTAGTTAACCTCTCCTAAGAGGCCACGTCTCTTCTCCAGCCAGAAGCCATTTGTCAAATCTAAATTCCTTCTATAAAACAGTGCCAGCCTCGGTAGCTCAGTTGGATGCGCGTCTGACTTGTGATCAGGACGCGGGTTCGATACCTGCCGGTATCGGCAGCAATCTCTCGTGGAGATTGATCATGAAATCTTTTCTACAGTCATTCTCTCCCTTCTGCTGATTCAAGAAGGGCAGTTGTTATATTTGGCTTAAGAATGTGCACTATTCTGGTTAACTGCTTACATTATAAGTCTGCCCAGGAAAAGTGTGGATAGGTAAACTGACCGGCTCAAAAATGACCTAAAATAGTGTTAGCTTGGCCGTTAAACTCCAATACAAACAAATAAATCTATTAAACAGCCAGAGTTAAATCAGTAGTCAACAAGTGGAAGTATATAGTTTGTTTGTTTGAGTTGACGTTTAACGTCCCTGTCAACACTGTAAAGGTTATTTTGGAGACATTGCTTCCAATTTTGTGGGACTTTTACCCGACATTGAGATGAAATGACATCTCAAGCCATGTCGCCCAATGAAACCAATAGGGTTTATAAGCATTAGACCGACTCGCACCGCTTTGCCTGGGCAGGCTTAGATCCTCTAAGCGGTTTACCAGTACTCATGTGCGGGTCGGATTCAGCTCTGCGTGGAAGCATCATGCAGCCCATCTATTTCTTCAAGCCCCGTTGGGCGGGGGCCTGAAGTGTGATTGTGCTCATGTATGACAAAATTTCCGTTTTATTTATAAGTACAGTACAATTCCCATATTAAGACCACCTTTGGGACTGTTCAAAAGTGGTCTTTAAGACCACTTTTGAACAGTCCCAAAGGAGGACACTGCATGCAGAAGACACAAAGAACCTACTAAATAACCTTTTTAAAGCAGAATTTGTCTTAATTTTAGGTGGTCTAAATTGTGGAATTTCACTGTATAAGTATATATATAAGAGAATGAAAAGAAAAATAAATGATGGAGAGGTGCATATTCATCTGACACCTCTTCATAGTTGATTTTTCTTTTGGGACTTCCATATTGAACCTACTGCATTTATCATAACATTTTCTTCCGTTTATATCAGGCTATGTATCATGTCATATATTTTTGTCTGCTGAACAGCCTATTGAAGAAATTGCTGAACAGCCTATTGTAGGAATTGCTGAACAGCCTATTGTAGGAATTGCTGAACAGCCTATTGCAGGAATGTCAATGAATATCATTTTTATGAATTTTATTGATTTGTAAACTCCAGCAAGCAGCAATGGCCAGCGATTCCTGAATAAATGTTTTTGCATGTGTTACATATTTTGTTTCAAATGAAGTTGAAACCAGTAATGTTGCCATACACAGTCCTAGTTGCAAGGTTTGCTTGTAATGTAGCCATAATGAGTGTCAAGTGTCATTATATCACATCCATGTGACATCGTGCATTCCTTTCATATCTTTAACCCTTATCTTGCTGAATATTCATTTAAGCCACACCCATTTCTGTCTATCAACTAATCAAATTACTTGATGTAATTTATTGCTACAAATTCATAAACTGAATGCCAAACGGTGTAGATCCTGATCAGATGGCTTCTTCAGAAGCCATCTGATCTGGATCTACACTGTTTGCAAAGATAGGGGTTGTCGTGAACAGCAAGATAAGGGTTAAAATGGTTACAAAAAATGTGACATTTTTCTGAGTTATGCTCAAAACATAGATTGTTGGTGCTCGTTAGAATCGTTTCAATGAGGCGGTACTAACGTGTACCCACAGCCCATGTCCACACTGGTCAGTACATACATACAGGCTGAGTAGCAGTCATACAGGCTTTTTATTCTGGACGCACAGGCTTCTGAGAAAAGAGGCGAATTATATAACATTACCAAAGGTAACAAACATTTTTTTTTCGTTTATCTAACGCCCAGGGCTGGTATCTACCTTACAGCCCTCTTTGTGGGTCACAAGCGTCAAACAGTTGATGGTTCAATGGTATTTGCAGATGCTTTAAGATGTTTTAACATGTCATTGCCCATTTGTGTCCATTTGTTCACAACTAACCATGATGTTAGTAAATATATTGTTAAAACTTTGATCATTTAGTACAGTAAATATGCTTATATTTCAGCAAAGATACCAGAGTGCATGTATTAGATATTGTACTTGCTAGAACAGATAACCCTTTGACCACTAATGAGCTTGTTGAACTAGAGATGCTTTGAACAGTTGGGTCCTGATGTTTATTGTTGTTTTACAGTTTCCAATCTAAAGACAGGTCTAATTTGGGCAGTTATGACCAGTGTGAGGTGTTTGGAACCCAGAAGAGGGGCCATGCACGTGGCCACCGCTTCAAGTTGTTCCAGTCGTCGCAAGAAGATGTTTTTGACGACAATGGTTAGTTTGCTTTAGGAATTTTACGTTAACCTATTTTCAGCCAGGAAGCATCTGCCTCACTATACATCATGAAAACACGCCTATATAATTTTGACCACCTTTAACCCCATTTTCATATAGTAAAACTGATATTTACAGGGGTAAACATTATTTTTCTTATTTCTGCTTAAAAACATAGATTGTGGGACAGAGTACCCACAGTCTATGATTTGAGAAGAAATATGAAAAATGTCACATTTTTAATCAAATATTTTCATTTTTTTGGTGGTAAAATTGTCATTATATGTATTTTAACCCATTTTGTACCAGAAACTTCAAAGCAGGTACCCTGGCAAACAGTGCAGGCCCAGACCAGACGCTGCAGAATGCAGCGTCTGATCAGGGCCTTCACTGTTTGCAAAAAGTTCAACCATTTTCCAAATATATTTTGCAGAAAGGATAACCTGACACCCATAAATTTTGAAATGGACTCCTGCTGTACATTACATCACGTAAACAAGTCTCTGAAATGTACAACCCCCTAAACCCCACTTTATCTGGAGAAAACTGGGGTGTAAGGGGTATACATTATTTTTCTTATTTCTGCTCCAAGACATAGGTTGTGGGTACTCGTTAGAACCGCCTCAATGAGGCGGTTCTAACAAGCACCCGCAACCTATGTTTGCAACATAAATAAGAAAATTATCACTGATTTTTATCAGAAAAGTAGCCATTTTTGAGGTTTGAAAAAAATGCACTATGTCGCACGGGCGTGTTATCGTAATGAGGAGGAAGATTCCATTTGGTACCAAATGGAATAGTCGGTAAAAGTGTTAATAGGCATGTTTTCGTAATGATAGTTGGGAGTCTGATCCAAAATACAGAGGTTTCAGGTTGAGTTATTTATAGAAATTTATTTTGAAAATGCCTGAACCATTTGCATATAGCCATCACAAAGACACTCCTGCAACCACAAAATGAAAATTTTCAGATGAAAATTTCTGCTATTTCCCATATTTCTTCTCAAAACAGATAGTGGGAACTTGTTAGAACCACCTGAGCAAGGTAGTTCTAATGAGTACCCACAATCTATGTTTTTGAGCAGAAATAAGAAAAAAAATGTTTTCACTCTAAACACCAATTTTACTCTATAAATTGAAAGTGGGGGTTTAAGGGTGTCAAAAGTATATAGGCTTGTTTTTCGTGATGAAAGGCCCTGATCAGATGCCACAAAAAGCGGTGTCGGACTGATCTGGGCTTGCACTGCTTGCCAGTGACTCGTTTTGGGGTTAGTTAATCTACATTTATTTTCATCCTTTTTTTGCAAAGGACGTCCTGGAGGCTTTCCTGTGATCAGAGCCAGGTCTACCCATACAGGAAACAGTATCTTCTCTGGAACAAATTGTTTCTTTTTAGATATGGAAGACAGAAATATGTTTGAAAGAGCTGCCTCCCCTGAACCATATTTTTTTCCTAATAAATCTTGAACTGCTAATCACAGGCACCCAGTTTTTAAAAGTTGAATATGAAGGAATATAAGAATCTTATATGGGTGTGAGGGGTGGCTGAAAAAATCCGTCCCAAAGGTCACTGTCCGGCATCATGAGGCTTGCCGAGTGATGCCAGACAGTGATCCCGAGGGACAGATTTTTCTATCCACCCCTCACACCCATAAAGGATTCTTTTTCTTGCATACCTTCCATTTCTTAGTGCGGATTTTAAATGCTGCAGTCACTTCGGTTCCTGTCATCCGCCATATTGTGATGACACTGCAGGAATGTTTAGTGACGTCACGTATCATGCTGTGACGTTAACCTTAACGAATGCGAATAGGAGGTCGTAATCAATCAGTGTATATATCAAACACGCGATTATATTCGATTTTGGGTCGGAACACCAGGGTCAGAACATACATTTCTATCCCAAGGTAAAATCACGGATTGCCTTATCTGGTGTGCAAGAACAAGCAGTCTTTCCATAAACTTCACAGAATTCATCCTGGTTAGTCAGCAACACTGACGCCTGCCATGTTATTTTTCCTCACACGGACTACAAATACTAGACTGACTGATAAAATTTTGTATAACCATGTATAAGGCATTGGTGTATAATATGTGAAAAGCCTGCACTTGCCACGGGTCAGTAACTGGGTTAGGCAAGTTAAATATTGAATGACCCTCAGATGATGATAGATACAGAATCAAAGGTTTATTCCGCAGTACCCCTACCCAATCCTAAGACTCCAAGGTCAAGGTCACAGACTTTTTTAACGTTAATAATGCCCCCAATTTCGAAGAACTTAGACGGGCATATTGTTTCTAGGAGGTTTGGGTGTCCATCCGTTAGGCTTTTTGATGCATAGCATAACTTAAGAACTATGTATGCTAGGGTTTTGAAATTTTACATAAGTATTTCGCATGAAAAAAAATAGCACATCAATATTTTTTCCACGTCTGGATTATGCCCCTTTCCCGAATTATGGCACTATAAAAAAATTTGGATAAAATCTTGTCAGCAAAATATATCAAAAACTATTAAAGCTAGAGCCTTGAATGTTGATGAGTGGATTGGTAGTGATAAGATGACTGGATTAACTTTTGAATAAATTCTGAAAATGTTGGATGTAATCTTATTCTTCAGTTATGGCCCTTTGAAAATATTGGCATTTAGGGGCAAGCATGTTGTTGGGGGCATAGTGTTTTACAAACACCATTTCTTGTTTTGTTAAGACTTCATACTTTCCAAACCATATGATGAATTAGGTGTGATAGATACAGGTCCAGAGTGATCTTCAGCAATACATAACCTCAAGGTCAAATTTTTAAATTTGAAGTATGTTAAGAGCTCATATGTTTCAAACAACGTAATGGATTTGCTTCATATTTAGTATGATGATAGTTACGGGTCCAAAGTTTTATAAAGCCATACCCCCATCCCTGACCTCAAGGAAAAGGTCACAATCTTAGAAATTTTTTGTGTTGAAATTTTTGGGGGGCTCATATTTTCCAAAGATGGATTTGCTTCATATTTGGAATGATGATACATACAGATCCAAAGTTCTTTCAGCCATGCCCCCACCCATGACCTCAAGGTCACAGACTTGGAAACTTTTAATGTTAAAGTTTTAAGAACTCTATTTTCCAAACCATTTGATGGATTGGTTTTATATTTAGTATATGGTAGTTATTATACCTGCTTTTTCAAAGAAAAATCGGGTATATTGTTTTCGTACCACAGTTCACTCCGGTGTCAGTCCGTCCGTCCGTCTGTCTGTCCGGGCAAACATGTCAGGTTTAGGGGCTAGTGTCCAGATTGATAACAATAGAAAATGATTGGAAAATGATTGTTAAACAATAGATTAATTCCGTAAATAAACGGTTTAGGAGGTTAGCCCCTAATCCAAACAAAAGAAAAGAACAAAAGAAATAGCCCTTAAATCTGACATGTTGGAACGTCCGTCTGTCTGTCCGTCTGTCCATCCGTCCTTCACGTTTCTTGTGATTGGATCTCCTCTGCAAACACTGAAGTTACACTTTTGAAACTTTGCATGTGGATAGTACATGGAATGTAGATGGCAGTGGGCAACTTTTTTGTGACCTTCACCTCAACATGACCCCAAGGTCAAAGGTCAAAAATTATGATTTGCCATATCTCCTAAATATTGGAGTTACACTTCTGAAACTTTGCTTATTGGATGGTCCTTGGAATATAGAATATGTCAGGTTACTTTTGGTGTGACCTTGACCTCAAGGTCAAAGTATATGATTTTTGCCATATCTTCTAAACTATTAGAGTTACACTTCTGAAACTTTGGTTATTGGATGACCCTTGGAATATAGAATAAATTTGGATACTTTTGGTGTGACCTTGACCTCAACATGACCCCAAGGTCAAAGGTAAAAAATTATGATTTGCCATATTACCTAAACTATTGGAGTTACACTTCTGAAACTTTGCTTATTGGATTGCCCTTGGAATATGTTGGGATACTTTAGGTGGACCTCAACATAACCCCAAGGTCAAAGGTCAAAAAGTATGACTTTGCCATATCTCCTAAATATTGGAGTTACACTTCTGAAACTTTGCTTATTGGATGGTCCTTGGAATATAGAATATGTCAGGTTACTTTTGGTGTGACCTTGACCTCAAGGTCAAAGTATATGATTTTTGCCATATCTTCTAAACTATTAGAGTTACACTTCTGAAACTTTGGTTATTGGATGACCCTTGGAATATAGAATAAATTTGGATACTTTTGGTGTGACCTTGACCTCAACATGACCCCAAGGTCAAAGGTAAAAAATTATGATTTGCCATATTACCTAAACTATTGGAGTTACACTTCTGAAACTTTGCTTATTGGATTGCCCTTGGAATATGTTGGGATACTTTAGGTGGACCTCAACATAACCCCAAGGTCAAAGGTCAAAAAGTATGACTTTGCCATATCTTATAAACTATAAGAGTTACACTTTTGAAACTTTGCTTATCAGTTAGAATGTTCTTTGCAACTTTTTTTAACTTACATGTAGTTTTGGCTAGCTAATACATAGTCATTAGTGTTATTAATAGAAAAAGCGGGTATTTGCGATGGTATGCCATCGACTGCAGATCTAGTTTTTTCATAGGGTCAATCGGCAATACCCCCACATATGCCAATGACCTCAGGGATACTTTTCTAGGTGAGTTATGCTGTCCATTGACAGCTGTTGTTGCAGCATGATTTTTTTAGCTCACCAGAGCCGAAGGCTCCAGGGGAGCTTATAGGATAAGCAGTTGTCTGGCGTCGGCGTCGTATGTTGTATGACATCGTCTGGCGTCAACACTTTCAAACGACATCTCTGAAGCCACTGCGCCGATTGAGCCCAAATTTTACCTGTAGCATTCTTTGGCTGGGGGATTGAAAGTTTGTATTTTTATGAAAATTGACACATTAGTTTGGTTGCTATGGCAACTTGTAGTTTCCATAGACTTATAATGGGGAAAATTGAAAAATGGCATTTACTGCTAAGTCATTGGAGATATTTTGACAAAACTTTTATAGAAATGTTCCTGGAATCAACTTCTCTCAGCCATATGCTTTTATGCCAACATGGGGGTCCCCCAGGTTGTGCCAGGGCCATACCCCACCCCCTCCACTTCATAAAAGGCCATATAACTCAGAAACCATTCAGATCCACACCCCCTCCATTTCATAAAAGACCCAATATCTCAGAAACCTTACAGATCCCCTCCCCTAAACCATATATGTTCTTGTTCCTTATGAAGAGACGCATTCAGTTACACCAACCTGGGGTCCCCCGGGATGCGCCGGGGTCATGCCCCACCCCCTCCATTTCATAAAAGGCCCAATATCTCGGAAACCTTACAGATCCCCACCCCTTAACCATATATATTCTTGTTCCTTTCATTGACACCAACCTCAGGGTGCGCCAGGGCCATGCCCCACCCCCTCCACTTCACAAAAGGCCATATATCTCAGAAACTATTCAGATCCCCACCCCTAAACCATATATATTCTTGTTCCCTATGATAAGACACATTTAGTGGCATCAACCTAGGGTCGCCTGGGATATGCCAGGGTCATGCCCCACCCCCTCCATTTCATAAAAGGCCCAATATCTCAGAAACCTTACAGATCCCCACCCCTGAATCGTATATATTGTTGTTCATGAAAAGACTCATTCATTGGGCAGAGCCCCACCCATAAACCATATATATTCATCTAACTTATGATAAGACGCATTCAAACGGCACCAGCTTGGGAGTCCCTCCGGGGTGCCTGGGCCATGCCCCACTGCTTTACTTCATTTAAAGCAATATATCTCAGAAATCATTCAGATCCCCACCCCTAAACTATATATATTCTTTTTCCTTATGATAAGACACATTCGATCACACCAACCGGGGAGTCTCTTTGTGCTGGAGCAATGTGCCCCACCCGTATAAAACTTCATAAAAGGCCACATATTTCAGAAACCATTCAAATCCCCACCCAATAATCATATATGTTCTTGTTCCTTATCAATAGCACACCAATAGGGCATGCCCCAACCCCTCCACCACTTAAGAGGCCTTATATTTCTGGCATACAGATCACCACTGGTATATATTCTTGTTCCTTATGATAAGACGCATTTAGTGAAACCAGCCAGGGATCCATTGGGTCCATGTCCCGTCCCCTCTACTTCATAAAAGGCCTAATGTTTCAGATACTGAGTCCACATGGGTGATCATTTGGATATGGGGATCCTTTTGGAAGAATATAATTGGTAGATTAAAATGATATCATGTTAAAATACATGGCTGCCATTGGGCAGTGCGCACCTGAGCTCTGGTGAGCATTTTGGCCCATGGGCCTCTTGTTTCAGGATGGGGTGGGGGCCTTGGGCAGGGGCATCTGTGTTATATTGACACATTTCTTGTTAAACCATCAGGTCCCAGTTGTTCAAAGCATCGTTAGCTTAACGAGCTCGTTAGCGGTCATATTGTTAACTGTTCTAGCAAGTACAATATCGAAAATTTTGGCATTTTTGCTGAAAAAATGTGAGCAGCTTTTGCATCCGCAAAAGCTGCTCACATTTTTTTCAGCAAAAATAGTAGCATATTTTCCATATTAAATGATCCAAGTTTTAAAGATATGTTAGCTAACGACGTACGTTAGCTAACGACGTCGTTAGTTTTGAACAACTGGCCCCAGATTGTTGTCTGCTCTAGGAATCAATGCAGCAGTTTGAAGGGCTAATAATAGCTTCCACCATGCTCTGTTTCTTGAACAATAGGTCTCCTACTGTTGTCGTTTGGTCCCATATGTGATGCAAAGTTCTGCGATGCAAATTCAGGTTTGTTTTTTTATTTCTCCAAGTATTCCTGTTGGTAATTTTTGAAAAAAAAAGAATAAACACACGAGAAAGAATTTATTTCTAATCCTTGCTTCAAACTTTGGCTATTGAGTTAACCCTGGAAGTTTAATAGAAGAAATTTAGATAGAGTAAACTGGCTGCTGACCTGAGGTGAGAGGTGACTGCTCAGCAGAGCTGAAATGTATATTGAGATGGTTTGAGAGGGAATGATTGTTGTTGCTGATGAGTGATGGCTGTTAGACAGAGATGTCAGTTAGTGGAGGTTTTACTGTTAACCTTTCTCATTGTCTTACAGATATTGATGATGACGACAACTTTGTGTCAACTCCAGCTGAACATATTGGCAGTCTCCAGCTTTCAGCCAAGCCTATGTTAGTTCCAGAGACTGTTGATGAGATGGAGTAAGAATTTATTTCTATTTCTGTTCAGAACCCTCAAAACAATATACAACCTTCTCTGTGCTGTACATTTGCTTTGTGCTAGGTGCATATGACTAGTAGGGCTGACTAATTATGTCTCCCCCGAAAAATTTTTTTTCGGAGAGACATATTGTTTTTCCCCCAGGCGTCTGTCTGTCTGTCTGTCCGTCTGTCACACTTTCGTGTCCGCTCTGTAACTTGAAAACCGTTAGAGTTATCGTCACGAAACTTCGTATAAATATTAATCAGCATTAGACGACGTGCATTGCGCAAGAACCATAACTCTCGCATTTATACTTTTTGAATTATCTCCCTTGGAAGTTTGTTGGTATGTATATATGTATGGGCAAATCGTGTCCGGTCAATAACTTTCTTATTTTTTGATGGATTTTAAAATTACTCGGCAGAAATATTAACAACCATAAGACGATGTGTGGTGCGCATGAGGCAGGTCGGTACCTCAAAGGTCAAGGTCATACTTAGAGGTCAAAGGTCAAAAAGGGGCCTTTTTTTCGTATTTGGTCAATAACTTTCTTATTTTGAGATGGATTTTAAAATTACTTGGCATAATTATTAACAACCATAAGACGATGTGTGGTGCGCATGAAGCAGGTCGGTACCTCAAAGGTCAAGGTCATACTTAGAGGTCAAAGGTAAAAAAAGGGGCCTTTTTTTCGTATTTGGTCAATAACTTTCTTATTTTGAGATGGATTTTAAAATTACTTGGCTTAATTTTTAACAACCATAAGACGATGTGTGGTGCGCATGAGGCAGGTCAGTTCCTCAAAGGTCAAGGTCATACTTAGAGGTCAAAGGTCAAAAAAGGGGCCTTTTTTTCGTATTTGGTCAATAACTTTCTAATTTTGAGATGGATTTTAAAATTACTTGGCATAATTATTAACAATCATGAGTCGATGTGTGGTGCACATGAGGCAGGTCGGTACCTCAAAGGTCAAGGTCATACTTAGAGGTCAAAGGTCAAAAAGTGGGCCTTTTTTTTCATATTTGGTCAATAACTTTCTTATTTTGAGATGGATTTTGAAATCACATGGCAGAAATGTGAACCAATATAAGGCGATGTGTTGCGCGCATGACCCAGGTTGGTACCTCAAAGGTCAAGGTCATACTTAGAGGTCAAAGGTAAAAAAGGGGCCTTTTTTTGGGTTTTGTCAATAACTTGCCTATTTTTAAATAGAATTTGAAGTTACTTGGCAAACATGTTAACTATCATGGGACGATGTGTTGCATGCATGATTCAGTTTGGTACCTAAAATGTCAAGGTCATACATAGAGGTCAATTAGGTAAAAAAGGGGCCTTTTTTCGTGTTTGGTCAATAACTTCCTTATTTTTAGATGGATTTTGAAATTGCTAGGCAGAAATGTTAACCACCATGAGATGATGTGTTGCATGCATGACCCAGTTTAATACCTGAAAGTTCAAGGTCATACATAGAGGTTAAAGGTAAAAAAAGGGCCTTTTTGTGTTCTGTCAATAACTTTCTTATTATGCCCCCAACTTTGAAAAAGTTTGAGGGGCATATTGGTTCTGGTTCGTTTGTCCCTTCGTCCGTCCATTACGCTTTTGATGCATAGCATAACTAAAGAACCGTGTATGCTAGGGTTTTGAAATTTCATATATGGATTCCTCATGGAAAATTAGCTGACACGTATTTTTTTCTCGTCCGGATTATGCCCCCTTCAAGAGTTATTGCCCTTTGATTTTTTTTTTTTTAATAAAATCTTGTCAGCAAGATAGCTCAAAAACTATTGGAGCTAGAGCCTTGAAAGTTGGTGATTATATTGATGGTGATGAGTAGATGAACTGATTAACTTTTGACAAAATTCCGAAAAATACTTTGTGAGTTATGGCCCTTTGTCATTTTGGTAATTTGTGCCCATTGTAATGTATGCTAAAAGTGATGCATAGCATAACTTTAGAACCATGTTTGCTAGGGTTTTGAAATTTCATATATGGATTCCTCATGGAAAATTAGCTGACGCGTATTTTTTTTCTCATCCGGAATATGCCCCTTTCAAGAGTTATTGCCCTTTGAAATTTTTTTAATAAAATCTTGTCAGCAAGATATCTCAAAAACTATTGGAGCTAGAGCCTTGAAAGTTGGTGAATAGATTGTTGGTGATGAGTAGATGAACTGATTAACTTATGACAAAATTCCGAAAAATACTTTGTGAGTTTTGGCCCTTTGTCATTTTGGTAATTTGTGCCCATTGTAATGTATGCTAAAAGTGATGCATAGCATAACTTTAGAACGGTGTATGCTATAATTTTGGAAATTTCATATATGCATTTCTGATGGAAAATAAGCTGACGCATATTTTTTTTCTCATCAGGATTATGCCCATTTCAAGAGTTATTGCCCTTTGAATTTTTTTTAAATAAAATCTTGTCAGCAAGATATCTCAAAAATATTGGAGCTAGAGGCATAAAAGTTGGTGAATATATTGGTGGTGATGAGTAGATGAACTGATTAACTTTTGACAAAATTCCAAAAATTACTTTGTGAGTTATGGCCCTTTGTCATTTTGGTAATTTGTGCCCATTGTAATGTATGCTAAAAGTGATGCATAGCATAACTTTAGAACCGTGTATGCTAGGGTTTTGAAATTTCATATATGGGTTCCTCATGAAAAATTAGCTGACACGTATTTTTTTTCTCGTCCGGATTATGCCCCCTTCAAGAGTTATTGCCCTTTGAAATTTTTTTAATAAAATCTTGTCAGCAAAATATCTCAAACACTATTGGAGCTAGAGCCTTGAAAGTTGTTGAGTATATTGGTGGTGATGAGTATATGAACTGATTAACTTTTGACAAAATTCCGAAAAATACTTTGTGAGTTATGGCCCTTTGTCATTTTGGTAATTTGTGCCCATTGTAATGAATCCTAAAAGTGATGCATAGCATTACTTTAGAACTGTGTATGCTATGGTTTTGAAATTTCATATATGCATTCCTAATGGAAAATAAGCTGACACGTATTTCTTTCTCATCCGGATTATGCCCCTTTCAAGAGTTATTGCCCTTTGAATTTTTTTAAATAAAATCTTGTCAGCAAGATATCTCAAAAACTGTTGGAGCTAGAGGCTTGAAAGTTGGACCATGAGTCATTTGCAAGACCAAGGTCCATACCTCCAATGTCAAGGTCATACCTAGAGGTCAAAGGTAAAAAAAAGGACAGTCAATAACTTCCTTATTCTTTGATGGATTATGAAATTACTTGGCAGAAATGTTAACCATCATGAGACGATGTGTTGTACCGCAAAGGTCAAGGCCATACTTAGAGGTCAAAGGTAAAAATGTGCTTTTTTTGTTTACGGCCAATAACTTTTTTATTTTTCTATGAACATTTTTAAAGTTACTATGCAGAAATGTTCATCTTCATTAGATGATGTGTTGCACACAAGACCCAGCTCAATACCTCCAATGTCAAGGTTATACTTAGCAGTCAAAAACGGGGGAGACATCTGTGTTTTTGTAGAAAAACAAATTCTAGTTAGAGCTGAAAAAGTTGTCAGTGATCAGTTCTGTCATTGTGATCGATATTAGCTCTTATCCTGCTGTTCACGAGGACCCCTATCTTTGCAAACAGTGTAGATCCAGATCAGATGGCTTCTGATGAAGAAGCCATCTGATCAGGATCTACACTGTTTGACATTCAGTTTATGAATTTGTAGGAATTAATTACATCAAGTAATCTGATTGGTTCAGAGTCAGAGATGGGTGTGGCTAAAATGACTATTTAGCAAGATAAGGGTTGAATTAAACATTATTTATTTGGATTTGGTCAAAATTTTACCTTTCTGGCTTTCTGTCTGAGCGTGTCTCTAACAATATGTTATACCTTACACCTGTGTGTTATGCAGTTACAAGAACTGTAGTGGGACCTTAGCTGCCATAAATTTTATATAAATTTACATTTTTACATGCACATTATAAAGTGAAAAAGGGTATTTACTCCCAAAACTTAAGGTTTAGGGCCATGGGCTACTTGGCACTTGTCAGTTTATATCCCTTAATCCATGCTAAACGGATGGGAATCTCAGCCCTATATACAGTAGGAGCCCATTTCAAAATTTAGAGTATTATGTTGAGTTATTTTGAGAAATTCATGTATCATATGACGTCGCTTCTGAGAATGTAATAACGCCATGTAATAAATTTGATAATCCACTTGTGGATTAAATGTGCAAATTAGTTAGATACGCTCCGTAACGTTACATGTACGACGTCCTTAACGATGCCATGTTTACTAATGGGGGAAAATTAATATTTTTGTAAAACAGTCGTGAATAAAATGCATTTTAATTGTCATATGATAAATAGAATCTTGCATTCGTGCTCATGTATTATTGAATTCATTAAACTCGCTGAGGAAAAGGCATAAAATGCTCGGCACAGCTTCGCATTTTATACCTTTTCCTCAACTCATTTAATAAATTTAATAATGCATGAACACTCATGTAAGATCCTCTATGTAGTAAATGGCTGAAAGTTTTGAAATAGTGATCAGACACAGCATTCTCCTCATCTGAGCAAGGCCTTCAGTGTTAGCCAGTAGCCTGTTAACCTTTTTTGTACCAAATGGAATCTTCCTCCTTATATACAGCAGGGGTCCATTTCAAAATTAAGGGATGTCTTTTTATGTTTTCTTCAAAATTTATTGGAAAATGGCTGAACATTTTGCAAATAGTGTAAGCCCTGATCAGATGCCGTGTTTTGTGGCGTCTTATCTGGGCCTGTACTGTTTGCCAATTACTTGTTTTGGGGTTGCTGATACAAAAAGGGTTAAAGGGTGAGTTTATAAGAATCTTATATGGGTTTGAGGGGTGGATTGAAAAATCCGTCCCGAGGGACACTGTCCGGCATCACGAGGCTTGCCGAGTGATGCCGGACAGTGATCCCGAGGGACGGATTTTTCTATCCACCCCTCACACCCATATTGGATTCTTTTTCTTGCATAGCTTCCATTTCTATTGCGAATTTTCAATGCTGCTGTCACTTGGGTTACTGACGTCCGCCATTTTGTGATGACATAACAGGAATGTTTAGTGACGTCACGCATGACGACGCCACGCATGAGGTTGTAATCAACCAGTGCATTTATCAAACACCCGATTATATTCGATTTGGGGTCGGAACACCAGGGTCAGAACATAAATTTCTATCCCAGGGTAAAATCACGGATTTCCTTGTCTGGTGTGCAAGAAAATTTGTTATCCTTAACATGTACATGTCACTGCAGTTGTATATTCATTTGCAGAAGTGAAATACCTCTGACACCTCCCCATATGATACCAGCTTCACCCACAGACCAGGAAATGACAGGTAATAGAGCTTTTTCTTACGAAGCCATCTGATCAGGATCTACAGTGTTTGTCACACAGTTTGTGTATTGAATGAATACATTATATCAAATAATTTTGATTGGTGGATAATCAGAAATGGGTGTGGCTAAATTTATATATTCAGCAGGATAAGGGTTAAGCACTATAGTGCCTATTAGAATTTGTTAGAAGCCTTGTGATGCCGGACAGTAACCCTCAGGAGGGATTTTTCTATTCACCCCTCATTATGCAAGATTCTTAAAAGTGTTTACTGTCAGAGTGGACACTAGGGCTGGCTCATCAGAATGATTGTCAGTCCTGCCATTGTGATCTATAATATAACGTTATTAATCAAATAATTTTGTATTGGCCCAGTTACAGGTCCGAGGTCTGCTGTATTGGCACGAGGCCGAAGGCCAAGGCCAATACAGCTGCCCGAGGACCTGTAACTGGGACAATATGAAATTATTTGATTAATGACAATTTTATTAACTGACACAATTAAAAACATGATTTATGATTTTTGAATATTGGTTGACCTTGTGTAATATAGGATAATTAATTAATAATGATTTAGAATCACTGAAGGTGTGGTCATAATTTACCTTTCTGGCATAATGTCTGAGCATGACTCTTTCATTACATTTCCGTAAGTATTCAAACTGACAAGCCTATTATTAAAGCAAACTGTAGACCGAGACAAGATGCCGCAGAACACAGTGTCTCATCAGGGTCTCATTTTTGTCTACACTGTTTGCCACTCATCAAGCTGTTTTTGGACACAACACTTGGTAGTTAATTGAACTTGTTCAAGTTTTAGAACAAGAATGTTAGAGAGTTGTTTGTCCAAATACCTGGGGTCAATACAGTAAAGTAATAGACACAGAAATCAAATAATTGATTACAATTTATCAGAAAAATAGAGGTGAAGGCATTGATCAGGAATCGATACAATTAACCCACAGCTCCCATCAGAGACACCAAAGGGAAAGAAACACAAACATGAAACAACTAGACCCTAATGGAAATATCAATATCGGAAAGCCAAAAGGACAGTTACTAAATTTATTACAGGGATTCTGCTGGCCCAAAATTCCGTCTGGACAAATTGTCCACACAGCTCCATCAATTATCGGACAAACTGAATAATCTTTGGACAAGTATTAAAAGATGAAATTTTCTTATTAACTTATACTAAAATAGCCATTGTTACTTTTTAATTAACAATTTATTGCTTCTGCGAACATTATTGTAAGAGTCCAAAATTATTTCAGGACATTTTGTCCTGGTAGGCCTGAAATTTTTTGGACAATCATAAATTATTAAGGACTATGGCCGATGTCCAACCTCAAACAAAATCACCAATGGCCAATTGGCTACACTAATTATACCCCCGGCATACGAAGTATGCAATGGGGGTATATAGTTTTTGTCTTTTCCGTCTGTCTTTCCGTAAACAATTATTTTGTGTCAAAGATATCTCAGGAACTGCTTCACTTAGAAACTTGAAATTTTGCACACATGATCAGTATGACTACTTGTATTGTGGGAAAGAAAATAAGGGCCAAGGGGTCAGGCCTTTTAGAGTTATTTCCCTTTGTAGTTCGGCACTGGCCGGGGGTATACGTGCCCCACTGGGCACTTTTGTCTAGTTAAAATAATATAAGCGATACACACACTCAAAGACAAACCAGTGATGATAATCATTTTTTGGTGGAATTTATGAATCAATTAATTGATTATCTGATTAATAATGCTGGTCTTTGTGGACAATTAGATTAGTTTGTATCCCCGAGACAGCCCTGGTGGCGTAGCTGGATACACGTCCAACTGATAATAAAATGGTTGCTGGTTCAGTCCACACCAGGTTCCAAAACATTTTCTTGTGAAGAGTGTTCATGAAATCTTTTGGCAATGTTTCTGATTCATGAACAGTGCTGGCGGGAGGGTTTAACTCCAAAACAAATGTTTCAGGGGCGGTTAGTTCAAAATTAATAATGTCATAAATTAACATATTGTTGAAACTTTGATCATTAACCCATTTTGTACCGGAAACCCAAAAATGGGTACCCTGGCAAACAGTGCAGGCCCAGATCAGATGCCGCAGAATGCAGCATCTGATCAGGGCCTACACTGTTTGCAAAATTTTCAGCCAATTTCCAAATAGCTTTTGAAGAAAACACAACCTGACACCCCTAGATTTGAAATGGACTCCTGCGATATATAAGGAGGAAGATTCCATTTGGTACTAAAAGGGTTTAAAACACTAAAACACTGCAGCTGGTGTTGTGCCGTGTGGCGGCCGTAAAACGTCTCCCCGTACATCAACCATAGTGCAGTTTATATTTTACTTTTGGTCCTTTGAGATCAGCGTGAATATTCTGAGAAACTAGAAATAAATTATTGGTTTAGACTCATACTCTAGACAGGCTTTTAATTATTTGGACCCCATTTTGATTTATATCAGTCTTTGAATCGACTGCCTATTCGAAATTCGCAAAATTGCAGTATGTTTCCTCTGGCTTTCTTTGCCGGATCATTACAGGGTCACTGATGAGGCTTTATTAGCCGAAACTACGTAGTATGACCCATTTTCTTTCTTATGAATGTTTCATTGCTCTTAAAGGAACTCATTTTTGAATTTTAATTAATATGGCAAGTATGCTAATATTTTTGCTAGCTTTCACGAAATTATCTGTGTAATAAATTCGATAATGTACTTGCTAGACTGTTTAAGGGGAATGAGAACTTCTGACGGATTTTTCCGCCATTTTTCAAAGGGAGACAACTTTCGAGACTTTGCATTTGCTTTTCTATAAGCCCGTTCCCACTGAAAAAGAGGTCTACTCTTAAAGGAAAGAATCTGCTCCAGAGAAAGAATTTGCTCCACAGGAGAAAATTCTTTCTTTAAGAGTTGACCCCTATTGACATTGGAGACAAAAATATTTTTACTGGAGTTGCCTGACCTGAAAGCGTATTCATTCCCCTTAAGGGGAATGGAAACACCTGGCATATTTTTCCGCCATTTTTCTAAGGAAGACAACTTTTGGGACTTCCTGTTGGCTTTTCTATAAGCCCTGTCCCACTGAAAAGGGGTCTACTCTCAAAGAAAAGAATTTGCTCATCAGGAGCAAATTCTTTCCTTTAAGAGTTGACCCCTATTGACATGGGAGACAAAAATAATTTTGCAGGAGTTACCTCCCCTGAAGGTGTTCCCATTCCCCTTAAGCCAACAATGGTTTGAACAGCTGGGCCCTTGTGGGCCTATACTGGCAGATAACGTCATATGTTTTCACGGTGACTACAGTGTGATTGATATATATTTCAGAGGAAGAGCCACTGTACAACATAAATGAGGCTAACACACTTGCAGACCATTCTAAGGTAAAACTAGATTTTTATGCCCCCTCCGTTCGAAGTGTGGTGGAAGGGGCATATACTGTTGCCACTATCCATCCATCTGTTCATTCATCTTGGGTGAACATGTCGGGTGTAGGGGCTAGTGTCAGGATTGGACAACAATAGAAAGTGACAGAAAATGATTGGTAAATAATAGATTTATTCCTTATATAAAAGGTTAGGAGGTTAGCCCTTAAACCAAACAAAAGAAAATAACAAAAGAAATAGCCCTTAAACACGACATGTTAGAATGTCGGGTAGCCCTTAAACCTGACATGTTAGAATGTCCATGCGCGAGTCCGAAACTTAAACACGGCCTATAACTTTTTTATTCCTGGATGGATTTTGAAATTATTCGACAGAAATGTTAACAATCATGAGACAATGTGTCGCACGCAAAACCCAGGTCCGTACCTCCAAGTTCAAGGTCGTACTTAGAGGTCATTTTTTTATATGCAATTTATCATTTATACTGTCAGCTTTCCTTTGCTATATGTTTTTCTTTAATCCTTTCAGTTTTGTAGACTGGAATAGATACCTATCCAAACAGTATAGATCCAGATGAGGTGACTCAGGATCTACACTGTCATTCCTGAAAATGATTTTTAGTAAAACCCTCGTTTACCATAATGGGTGTGTCCAAATTAAAAGCTGGAATGGTCCACCTAAGAAACGCAGGGGTTAAAAGGTTAAGTTAACGAAAATTGTGCACTTATTAAAAAATTATTACATAAGGCCATGGAAAAGACTGCATAGTGCATACCATAAAAGATTGTTATGCAGTTATGCAGGAGTATATTTTTAGCTCACTTAGCATTGGCACTCATCCAGAAATTGTACCAAGATTCTTGGATTAACTTAACCCTTCTCCTGCTGAATATTCCGTTTAGCCACACCCATTTCTGACTTTGAACCAATCAGATTACTTGATGTAATTTATTCCTACAAATTCATAAATTGAATGCCAAACAGTGGAGATCCTGATCAGATGGCTTCTTCAGAAGCCATCTGATCTGGATCTGCATTGTTTGCAAAGATAGGGGTTGTGGTGAACAACAAGATAAGGGTTAAAAATTAAATCACATACATGTCGTAAGGTCAGAGCCTTGCATGTCTGCATCAAGCTTTAATGTTCCCTATTCAGTTCCTTGGGGAAACGGTGGTGACTTGTGTTTGGCTTTGCAGACACACAGTTTAATCTGTGTCATCTCTGGTCTGTCATCCCTGAGACAACTTTTCCCTTATACGGGAAAGCTCTAAAATGGTAGCCTGGCAAACAGCACAGACCCAGATCAGATGCCGCAGAATGCGGCGTCGCGTCTGATCAGGGTCTGTACTTTTTGCTAACAGGATTTTCTTTCAAAAATGGAATAAAATTTAAAAAAATATGCCTGACACCCCTTAAATGACAAATGGACTTGTCCAACATATAGCAATGGAAGAGTCCAGCAGTTTACAATGTTTTAAATAGTATGAGTGGTGAAATGGGAAAACATGTTTCTGTTCATTACAAACAACAAAGGTGCAGATAAGACTGCACATTTTTGCAGTCTAATCTGCACCTTAGTGTTCACTGCTGGGATATTACAATATTTCCAGGCCTCATATTTTTCAGGCATTTGCAGGATTTCAGGCTTTTAGAGCTTGATTTTTTCCTTGATTTCAGGCTTTGGTATTTTTATTTTCCCTCTTTATTCTATTTAATTTGACTATTTAATCCTTATCCTGCTGAATTAATTTTTTTTTTATCTAGCCACGCCCATTTCTGACTCAGCCAAGGAAATTACTTGATATAATATATTCATTCAGTTCACAAACTGCATTGCAAACAGTGTAGATCCTGATCAGATGGCTTCTTCAGAAGCCATCTGATCTGGATCTACACTGTTTGCAAAGGTAATGGCTATCTTGTTCAGGAGGTTAAGGCTGCAAAATCGGGCCTTTCAGGCTCAGAAGAGATAGATCAGTATGAGGCCTGTATTTCTAGTTTCTATATCTAAAATTTCGAGATTTTTAGAGTTGATGTTTGTTTGTTTGTATTGGAGTTTAACGGCCCAGTCAACACTATTTAGGTCATTTTTGAGGCGGTCAGTTTACCTATCAACACTTCCCTGGGCAGGCTTATACGTAAGCGGTTAACCAGTATAGTGCACATTCTTTCGCCAGAAACTGACAACTGCCCTTCTTGAATCAGCGGAAGGGAGAGAATGACTGTAGAAAAGATTTCATGATCAATCTCCACAAAAGAATGTTGCGACCCTGGCAGGTATCGAACCTGCGTCCTCCTGATCACCAGTCAGACGCGCATCCGACTGAGCCACCGAGGCCGGCTTAGAGTTGATGTAGCTGAGCAGACAGGTTTGTCCTAATCTGGTTGCAAACCCAGATTTTCTCAGGACTGGGCTCGTGCAACTTGACTGTACAGTGCAACCTCTGTTTAGCAACCAACCAGAGAAAACTCTAAAATTGACTGCTTAAAGGAGGTGGCTGTTCAGCAGAGGGAAACATAAAAGAGGATCGACAGATGAAAATGTTGTGAAAACTGCAAGAAGCTCAACATGTATGTGAGTGAGTGAGTGTTTGAGTTTTACGTCCCACCAACAGCTAAGGTCATACGGAGACGGGACCTCGGTTTAAAGACTCATCCGAAAGTCTGGAGAAGCCCGGGATCGAACCTGCGACCCCTGGTTTACAAGGCGAGTAGCGTAACCACTCGACCACGGAGGCTTCTATCAACATGTATGTACCAAAAGATAATAAATGATGGAAGAGTCTGACGCCTCTCCATCATTTATACTGATAACAAAATGGAAATTTTGCAACATTTAAACACACCAGGAAAGAAATTATGCCCCATTTTGGCTATTGAGATAAATCTGGCTGTTTAATAGAGAGAATTTAGATAGTGGCTGCTGGCAGTAAGAGAGAGGTAGCTTCTCAGCAGAGGTTAAATATATAGTGAAATGCTTTGGGGGGCTGGATGGGGTAGGGGGAATAAGTGTTGCTGCTAAAGAGAGGTGGCTGTTAAACAGAGATGACCGTTAGTGGAGGTTCACTGTATCTGGCATGTTGTGTTTCAGGGATTCATTTATTCTGAGTCCTCCAGCAGTTCAAAGGGTAGTGGTGACAAAACAGTAATTGAGAGACAGCCTACGCCATCTAGTGATCAGCAGGAGTTAGAGCGGGTAACTCCAACAGAGGTAGGTCTGTAAGAACTGGTGCAGAGAATTTATCACAGGCTGTTCGCCAAAAGTTTATGCTGTGGCCTGTTGTAAGTCATACATTTGTCTGTGCGAACATCAAGCTGACTGGCAGATTGATTTCATGATTTTGATGGGAACCATCCACTGTTCCATTACATTCAGGTCGTCCACAGCACCTGGAAAGGATGAGGGCAATACTGCACCAGGTTGTCCACAAGCACAGGGGGCCAATAGTTTTTACTATACTCGAAGCTTCCATGAAATACAGTAAAATTCTGCTATTAAGACCACCTAGAATTAAGACTAAATCTGCTTTTAAAAGTTTATTTCGAAGGGTGAACTTAATAATATTTCTTCATCATTTTTGGTCACAGTGTCCTCTGGTGAGGGACCACCTTTGGAACTGTTCAAAAGTGGTCTTTAAGACCACTTTTGAACAGTCCCAAAGGTGGTCTTAATAGAGGAATTTTACTGTAACTGTATACCAGTTGCATCCCATGTCCAAGATTGTTGCCATTTGTACCATCATTTGAATCATTCCTGATCAGTTTTTCCCAGGAATTGGGCCTATAGTTTCACTTGTCTGCATAGAATAAATTGAATTTTTATGCCCTGCCATTCAAAGAATGATGGAAAGGGCATATACCTGTCTGTCCCTCATGGGGAGGGCCATTACTTATATTGATAGAACTTGTGGCCCAACCCCTTTGCTTGAAATATGCAATAAAACATGTTTATACTGTTCCACTTCCTCTGTGTCTGAGATGGCATTAGCAATTTTTCGTTTATGTTTTCTTAATTGCACTACAAGGTGGGGGCATTTGTGTCCTATGGACACATTTCCAATGATGTCAGCCTGTTACACAATTCCTCAGTTTAACTATTTTTGGAAACTTTCCAGTGATGTCAGCCTATTACATCACTCCTCAGTATAACAATTTTTCATGAAGTAGTTTCTTTTCTGCAGTTGGATTATTCAAGTAAGTGAATATGTTTAGTCAGTGTAAAAAAGTTTAAACTTTATTATCATATGACTGTGACATCGCGTATGAGAGTGTATTAACGCCATGTAATATTTTCGATAATCCACTAGTGGATTATATATGCAAATTAGCTAGATACGTCCCGTAACGTTACATGTACGACGTCCTTAACAACGTCCCGTTTACTAATGGCGGAATATTGATATTTTTGTAAACAATGTTGAATAAAATGCGTTTTAAATGTCATATGATAAATAGAATCTTGCATTCGTGCTCATGTATTATTGAATTTATTAAACTCTTTGAGGAAAAGGGATAAAATGCTCGGCAAAGCCTTGCATTTTATTCCTTTTCTTCAACTCTTTAAATAAATTCAATAATAAATTCAATAACACTCATGTAAGATCCTCTTTTAAACCCATATATGCCTAGCGCCGCTTAATGCTGGACACTGGGTTAAAATTTCAATAAATGACTAAAATATTTCTTTTAGTTTTCCCAGAGAACAGATTTTGATATTTCATGCAAATTGTCTCCATCGGAAACAGTTTGCAAGAAATGTCAAAATCTGCTTTCTTCTAATTTCATGCGAATTGCCTGCTTTGGAGACAATTTGCATGAAATGTCAAAACAATTAAAGGAAAATTAACCTGTCCTAGGTGGGAAACTCCTAAAGGTGTACCTTGACAAACAGTGCAGGCCCAGATCAGATGCCGCAGAATGCGGCGTCTGATCAGGGCCTACACTATTTGCTAACAGAATTTTCTGTCAAAAGTAGAAAAAAAATAGGCCTACCACCCCTTATTATACCCCACCACACGATAGTGGCAGGGTATTATGTTATACCCTCCGATGTCTGTCCGTCCGTATGTCCGTCCGTCCGTCCGCATCATTTCCGATCGATAACTTGAGTAATTTTTAACGAATTTTTTTCAAATTTTGCATACATGTATATATCGGGAATGAGTGGTATGGGATTGTTAATGGGCAAAATCCGTTAACATTTGACAGAGTTATGGCCCTTTTTAGTTCAAAATAAGGGGTTTGGGGGCGTTTCCGATCAATAACTTGAATATTTTTTCACGGATTTTCTTCAAATTTTGTATGCACATTGGCATTGGGTATGAGTGGTTTGGGATTGTAAATGGGCAAAATACATTAACATTTAACGGAATTATGGTCGTTAAAAATTCCGATTAAATGGTTTTTGGGGACTTATTCCTTTACTATATGGAATATTTGGATGAAACTGCACTGATGTATAAACGACCATAATAAGCAGGTTTTGTGTTGTGAATACACAAAATGCGTTAACATTTAACGAAAAATTGGTCGTTAACAATTCCCATTAAATAGTTTCTGCGCATTTATTCGTTTAATTTATGAAATATATTGATTATCACTGCCAGTGTAGTGGTTAGAGTGCTGGACTACAAATCCTATTGTTGACTATGAATCTGAGGGGCGTGAGTTCAAATCTCCGTCGAGGAATGGATTTTTTTTTTTTTTTTGTGTGTGTGTTCTTTTTTCTTTCTTCTTTTTCTTTCTTTTTCATTTTGGCAATGAATTTATTTATTTTTTTTTATTTTTTTTAATTTTCCTCATTTTTGGTTTTTCATTCCTTTTTTTTCCCTTTTTTTTTTCACCCTTTTCTTCTTTTTGTTATACCCCATCACATGATAGTGCTGGGATATTACAATATACCCTCCGGTGTCTGTCCGTCCCCACCATTTCCGACCAGTAACTGGATTAATTTGTGCTATGAATCTGAGGGGCGTGAGTTCAAACCCCCGTGGAGGAATGGAATTTTCTTTTTTTTTTCCTTTTTTTCTCGTTTTTTCTTTTCTTTTTTAGCTCACCTGAGCACGAAGTGCTCAAGGTGAGCTATTGTGATCGCCTTTTGTCCGGCGTCCGTCGTGCGGTGTGCGTCGTGCGTCGTCAACAATTCACTTAAATGACATCTCCTCCTAAACCAGTGAATGGATTTCAAAATACTTTCATAGAAATGTTCCTTGGGTGACCCTCTACCGAAATTGCTAAAATGGTTCCGCTCCGCAGAACAAAATGGCCACCAGAGCTAAAAATAGAAAAACCTTTAAACGACATCTCCTCCTAGCCCTTTGGCCCGATTTCAAAATAATTTCACAGAAATGTTCCTTGGATGACCCTCTACCAAAATTGCTAAAATGGTTCCACTCCGCTGAAAAAAATGGCCGCAAGAGCTAAAAATAGAAAAACCTTTAAACGACATCTCCTAGCCCTTTGGCCCGATTTCAAAATAATTTCACAGAAATGTTCCTTGGATGACCCTCTACCAAAATTGCTAAAATGGTTCCGCTCCGCTGAACAAAATGGCCGCCAGAGCTAAAAATAGAAAAACCTTTAGACGACATCTCCTCCTAGCCCTTTGGCCCGATTTCAACATAATTTCACTGAAATGTTTCTTGGATGACCCTCTACCAAAATTGCTAAAATGGTTCTGCTCTGCTGAACAAAATGGCCGCAAGAGCTAAAAATAGAAAAACCTTTAAACGACATCTCCTCCTAGCCCTTTGGTCCGATTTCAAAATAATTTCACAGAAATGTTCCTTGGATGACCCTCTACCAAAATTGCTAAAATGGTTCCGCTCTGCAGAACAAAATGGCCGCCAGAGCTAAAAATAGAAAAACCTTTAAACGACATCTCCTCCTAGCCCTTTGGCCCGATTTCAATATAATTTCACTGAAATGTTTCTTGGATGACCCTCTACCGAAATTGCTAAAATGGTTCCGCTCCGCTGAACAAAATGGCCGCAAGAGCTAAAAATAGAAAAACCTTTAAACGAAATCTCCTCCTAGCCCTTTGGTCTGATTTCAAAATAATTTCACAGAAATGTTACTTGGATGACCCTCTACCAAAATTGCTAAAATGGTTCCACTCCGCTGAAAAAAATGGCCGCCAGAGCTAAAAATAGAAAAAACTTTAAACGACATCTCCTCCTAGCCCTTTGGCCTGATTTCAAAATTATTTCACTGAAATGTTCCTTGGATGACCCTTTACAGAAATTGCTAAAATGGTTCCGCTCTGCTGAACAAAATGGCCGCCAGAGCTAAAAATAGAAAAACCTTTAAACGACATCTCCTCCTAGCCCTTTGGCCCGATTTCAAAATAATTTCACTGAAATGCTCCTTGGATGACCCTTTACAGAAATTGCTAAAATGGTTCTGCTCCGCTGAACAAAATGGCCACCAGAGCTAAAAATAGAAATACCTTTAAGCAACATCTCCTAGCCCTTTGGCCCGATTTCATATTATAGCCTGGGCCAATAATGGCTCTCCCAGGGGCCCACTTGATACCCTATGGATCAGGTGAGCGATCCAGGGCCATCATGGCCCTCTTGTTTTTCCATTTATTTTTCTTTTCTTTCTTTTTGCAATGAATGTTTTTTTTTTTTTTTTCGTTTTTTTTTTCTCATTTTTTGTTTTTCATTCCTTTTTTTACCTTTTTTTTTTTTTTCCTTTTCTTCTTTTTGTTATACCCCATTACACGATAGTGCTGGGATATTATAATATACCCTCCGGTGTCTGTCCGTCCGTCCATCCCCACCATTTCCGATCGATAACTTGATTAATTTTTCACATTTTTTTTTTTCAAATTGTGCCTACATGTTTATATCGGGAATGACTTTTTTTTCTTTTCTTCTTTTTGTTATACCCCATCACACGATAGTGCTGGGGTATTATAATATACCCTCCGGTGTCTGTCCGTTCGTCCGTCCATCCACACCATTTCCGACCGATAACTTGATTAATTTCTCACAATTTTTTTTTGGAGTTTGCGATCAATAACTTAAGAATCTTTTCATGGATTTTCTTCAAATTTTAAAACACTAAAGGACACATATTATTGCCAAGGACAGTCACTCTGCTTTTCTGGTTATTGTATTATCTGCCCTTTTGATATACATGTATGTAGTTCCTTTACTATATTGAATGCCTTAGTGAAGTTTTACAGATAACTATAACACTTAAAAGTACCACTATTATGGGCAAGGCTATAACCATATTATCTTGCAGTGGTGGGGTATCATGCAGTGTTAGCGTGCTTTTATATGACAAATGGACTTGTCACACATACAGCAATGGTAGAGCCCACTAGTATACAATGGGCTAGGAAAATCTTCATCACTTTGTCCTCTGCTGAATAAGCATACACAGTGGTAATGGTTGAAAGGGGCTTCGGCAAACAGTGCAGCTCCAGATCAGATGCAACAGAATGCAGCTTCTGATCAGGGTCTGCACTGTTTGCTTGATTACCCATGCCCATCAGGGTTTGGAGAAATAGATTGGGCTGCATGATGCTGAAACCCACCGCAGATGAGTACTGGTACACCGCTTAGAAAACCAAGCCTGCCCAGGCAAAGTGGTGCAAGTCGGACAGCCCATGCATATAAATGCTATTGGTTTCATTGGGCAGCAGGGATTGAGATGTCATTTCATCTCAATGTTGGGTAAAAGTCCCACAAAATTGGAAGCAATGTCTCCAAAATTACCTAAATAGTGTTGACGGGGATGTTAAACCCCAATTAAACAAACAAACACTGCTTGCTTGAAATAGAAGAATTTTTAGAAGCAATACGACAAATAAAACATACCTCATAGGGTTCAACATCAACTTTTTAAATAACCAGACAAGGTGATCCTGTAAATCTTGGTATGCACTGGACCTGATCTAAGTTCAACTGGACCGAAGAAATAATGAAAATTGCACTAAAGCGATATATTAGTTCAGGCCATCAGATTACTTTCTATTATTATTTATTTATATAGATGGTAAACACTACAGCAACAAATTGAAAACAGGAACCCGTTTTTCAGTAAATGAGTTAAAATTTTAATTTTAATAACTGTGGTGGCAGTTTTTCAACTGGACCATTCGGACCAGCCAGCGATGGACTTCACTAGACCTGACCAACTGTTTACTAGACAATGTCCTTCCGTCTTAGGTTAAAGACGAACCCTTTCCTCACACCCCTGAAATTTTAAATGGGCCAGTCCAAAACTGTTGATTGTTTGATTGATTGTGTTGGGGTTTAATCACATGTCAACTAGAGCTGGCTAATCGGAGCTGAAAAGATAATCGATTATCAGTCCTGTCATTGCGATCGATAATCGATTAGTAATCGCTAAGGTTTTTGTCATAATTTTACCTGTCTGACTTTCTTCTGAGCATGACTCTTACTATATGTTGCACTTTACCATATGTATATTTGAACACACAGGCCTGAGCAAACAGTGTAGACCCAGATGAGACGCCGCATTCTGCGGCGTCTCATCTGGGTCTGCACTGTTTGCCACTCATCCAGCTATTTTAGGCATAACTTTGGGTAGTAAATTGTACCTATCAAGTAATCGATTAAAAGCAAATCAGAAATGATAATCATTTTGTTGACTTTATCGATCGATTATACGATTAATCGTGTCAGCCTTAATGTCAACCCTTGTTGGTGATTTGTGTTGTCTCCCAGAAAAGGGAGAGGGAGAAAAGAGATAGAAGAGATAGTAGAGCAGATGAAAGTGAAGGATGGAGAAAGAGGAAAATGAATGGAGGGGTAGAAAGTGAAGAAATAACAACATCCCCCCCCCCCCCCCCCCCCCATTAACCTTACCCTTCAAGGTGTTAGGGCTTGAGATGTAGTCCCACAAAATCAGAAGCTATGATTCCAAAATAACCTAAATAGTGTGACATGAAGCAATAGATGGGCTGCAGGATGCTTCCACGCAGAGCTGAAACCAACCGCACATGAGAACTGGTAAACTGCTTAGAGGTTCTAAGCATGCCCAGGAAAAGAGATGTGAGTTGGACCGTACAGACATATAAACCCTATTACTTTAATGGGCGGCAGGGCTTTGATGTCATTTCATCTCAATGTCGGGTAAAAGTCTCACAAAATTGGAATCATTGTCTCCAAAAAGACCTATACAGTATTGATGGGAATGTTAAACTTTGAATGAAACAAAACAAACAACACAAACAAACAAACTACAGTGGAACTTCAATGGCTCGAACACCTTTGGGACCTCGAAAACCTGTTCGAGACAGGGGTAGTACGAGCCACTGAGGTTACTGTCAAGAGACATACCGAGATACTTTTAGACATCTTTTCGGTGTTCTATAATGAAAATGTATGCTGTGTGTACTCATTAGAATCACCTCGATGCTGTGTGTACTCATTAGAATGAGTACACACAGTATACATTTGCAAGATAAAAGACTAAAATCTCAGTAATTACCACCCACTATTTCTTATGTAGAGGATTTCCTTAGGGGCTCAAGAATGGGTTCGACACATCCATGGTAATCGAGCCATCGGTGTTCGAGCCATCGAAGTCCTACTGTATACACGTAGCTCATTGTTTTGCAGGATCAGGATTTTGTCATGAGAGCAGGACCTACCCTTGCAGGAGATAGCTCACAACGAGACCAGGAAGAGGTGGAGTCTCTACACCTACACCTGTCAGCGTCACACCCTAGTGAGAGCTCTTGTAACCCACAGGTAAGGCTGGCTAATCGGAGCTGAAAAGATAATGGATTATCAGTCCCGTCATTGCGATCGATAATCGATTAGTAATCGGTATGGTTTTTGTCATAATTTTACCTGTCTTGCTTTCTTCTGAGCATGACTCTTACCATATGTTGCACTTTACCATATGTATATTTGAACAGACAGGCCTGAGCAAACAGTGTAGACCCAGATGAGACGCCACATAATGCGGCGTCTCATCAGGGTCTGTACTGTTTGCCACTCATCCAGCTATTTTAGGCATAACTTTGGGTAGTAAAGTGTACCTATCAAGTAATCGATTAAAAGCAAATCAGAAATGGTAATTATTTTTGTTGAATTTATCGATTGATTAATTGATTATACGATTAATCGTGTCACCCTTACCCATAGGTGAGTGGTACCAGCTGTTTCCAAGGATTTAAACCCATCAAGTGCTACAGAACATTCTAGAGCAGACGACAATCTAATTTTCATAGCAACAGATAAGGTCAGTATTTTGTGATAACTCTCGGATAGTTTTCTTCATTTCTCCATATTAGCCTATGTTCTGGGTATTCATTAAGAAAACACGCCTATACAAATACATTGTAAACTTAAACACCGAAAAAAAACGAAAATTTTAAGATGAAAAATTGTGATATTTTTCTTATTTCTGCTCAAAATGTAGATTGTGGGCACTCGTTAGAACCGCCTCATCGAGGCGGTTCTAACGAGTACCCACAATCTATATTTTAGAGCAGAAATAAGAAAAATAAGGTATACCCCCTGAAACCCCAGTTTTACTATATAAAAGTGGGGTTCAAGGGGATCAAAATTATATAGGCATGTTTTCGTGATGCATTAGAGCCGCCTTGGCGAGGGGGTTTTAATGGATACCCACAATATGGGTTTTGATGGAGAATTGACAAAAACTATCCTTCAGTTATCATAAAATACTTACCTTATCTGTTGATATGGATTTTTTTCTTATTTTTCTGAGAAAAAGATTTTAACTTTAGTGTGAATTGTTCACTTGTATTGTCAAGCCTTAGTTTCTCTGAAAAAGACAAACTAAATACTTCAAATTGCCGTCTGCTAGCCTTAAATCATTTTGTACCAAATGAAAACTTCCTCCTTATACATGGCACATGTACATTTCAAAATTTAAGAGTGTCAGGTGGTGGTTTCTTCAAAATTTATTTAGAAAATGGCTTAACTTTTTGCAAACAGTGTAGGCCCAGATCAGACACCGCATTCTTCGGCCTCTGATCTGGGCCTGCACTGTTTGCCAACTACCCCTGTTAGGGGTTTCCCGCCTGGAATGGGTTAAACAGACAAAAATCTAATTTGTATTTTTATTTTTAGAGAAAAAAAGGCTTGACATTTCATATCCAGCAGACAACTCACCTGTAATGTCGTGTCTCAGAAAGAAATGCTTTGAAATTGCCACCTGCTACTGATCGTGATTACAAGGTTGATGTTTAAGTCAGCAGATTTTATTTTTTACTGCTTTATTGCACGTTCAGACATTGTTTCAATCCTTGCAACCCTGAGTTTCTGAAGTGGACTCTTCCATCTTAGCATTTGGACTCATTCATTCATGTAAATAAGGGGTGTAGTCATAATCATTAACCTATTGCATGCTGGGAAACCCCTAAAGGGGTACCTTGGCAAACAGTGCAGGCCCAGATCAGCACTATTTGCTAACAGAATTTTCCGTCAAAAATAGAATAAAAATGTAAAAAATAGACCTGATACCCGTTATATGACAAATGGACTTGTCTAACATATAGACATGGAAGAGTCCACTTGTATACAAGGGGTTAACAGAATGGCAACCCCGTCTGGATTCTGATGAGATAGCTCATTATGTTTGTTTGTTTGAATTGAGGGTTAATGTCAAATATTGTGGGACTTTTACCCGACATTGAACTGAAATGACATCTCAAACCCTGCTGCCCAATGAAACCAATAGGGCTTATATGCATTTGACGGTCTGACTCGCACCACTTAGCCTGGGCAGGCTTGTTCCTTCTAAGCGGTGGACCCGTTTTCATGTGTTGTCAGTTTTAGCTCTGTATGGAAGCGCCATGCAGCCTAATCTATTTCTCCAAGCCCCGATGGGCGGGGGACCTCAGCTCATTATGAGTCGTCTCATCTGGACGTATACCAGGGGCCAGTTGTTCAGAGCATCGTTAGCTTAACGAGCTTGTTAGTGGTCATATTGTTAACTCTTCTAGCAAGTACAATATCGAAAATTTTGGTATTTTTGCTGAAAAAATGTGAGCAGCCACTTTTTTTTCAGCAAAAATTTCAGCATATTTGCCATATTTAATGATCAAAGTTTTAACAATACGTTAACTAACAACATCGTTATAGTTTTGAACAACTGGCCAACAGGGTTGAAAAGGTTAATAAAACCAGATTTTGTTTAAACCGTTTTATTCAGGCCTCATATTTTTCAGGTATTTGCAGGATTTCAGGCTTCAGAGCTTGATTTTTTCTTAATTTCCAGCTTTTAGACGTTGATATTTCTGTTTAAAAAGCAATTTAACCCTTATCCTGCTAATAAATTCATTAACCCACACCTATTTCTGACTTTTAAGTCAACCAAATTACTTAATATTTTCACAAACTGCATTACAAACAGTGTAGATCCTGATCAGATGGCTTCTTTAGAAGCCATCTTAAAGAAGCCATCTGATCTGGATCTACACTGTTTGCAAAGGTAATAGTTGTCTTGTTCAGCAGGATGAGGGTTGAAACTGCAAATTGGGCCTTTCAGGCATGGAAAAGCGTTGTCAGTATGAGGCCTGTTTATTTCACTCTTAGGCATTGTTTAAGCTTTAAGATGTCAATCACAACAGTTGTCATCTGCTTTGTTGTCTGCTGGTTACTTTAAGTCATTGAGGCAAAAAATGTAGATCCAGATCAGACTGCTCCTAGATCAGGGTCCACACTATTTAGGCAAACAGTGTACACCCAAATAAGACTGTTCCAATCAGACTGTTCCTCTAGGAGCAGTCTGATCAGGGTCCACACTTCTGGTTACTTCTGGTAATTGAGGCAAACAGTGTAGACCTAGGTCTGACTGCCTGTAGATCAGGGTCCACTCAGTTGAGGCCGGCCCCCGCCCATCGGTGCTTGAAGATTTAGATGGGCTGCATGATGCTTCCACCCAGAGCTGAAACTGACCGCACACGAGATCTGGTAAACCGCTTAGAGGATATAAGCCAGCTCAGGCAAAGCGGTGCGAGTTGGACCGTCCATGCTTATAAACCCTATTGGTTTCATTGGGTGACAGGGCTTGAGATGTCATTTCATCTCAATGTCTGGTAAAAGTCCCATAAAATTGGAAGCAACGTCTCCAAAATGACCTATACAGTGTTGACGGGGACGTTAAATCTCAAATCAAACAAACAAACACAGTTGAGGCAAACAGTGTATGCACAGTCAAACTGCTCCTAAAGGGTCTAGGAGCAGTCTGACAGTCCACACTTTGGCTATATGCAAAAACATTTTTTGAAAAGTTTGCAAGAAGATGCAGCAGATGCATTTTTTTCTTGACGGCTTAAGGGTAAATGGTAAATTACTCTGTCATATTTAGATTATGTTTTCTAAATTCCTACACATGTAGACTTAAAACTGTACAAACTTGGATGCTTTTCATTTTGATATGACACATTATCATATGTATCCTAACTAGCGCTGGCTAATCGGAGCTGATAAGATAATCGATT
This sequence comes from Lucinisca nassula, assembly GCA_963580285.1. Classification (NCBI taxonomy): domain Eukaryota; kingdom Metazoa; phylum Mollusca; class Bivalvia; order Lucinida; family Lucinidae; genus Lucinisca; species Lucinisca nassula. The sequence goes on along the minus strand of OY757018.1, from coordinate 108,335,833 downwards.
ATCAGTCCTGACATTGTGATCGATGATCGATTAGTAATCACTGTAGATTTGATAATAATATTACCTGTCTGGCTTTGTCTGAGCCTGTTTCTCAGCATATGTTGTACTTTACCATAAGTATATTTGAATAGGCAGGCCTGAGCAAACCGTGCAGACCCAGATCAGACTCCGCTAAATGCGGCGTCTCATCAGGAGCTGTACTGTTTGCAACTGATCCAGCTATTTTAGGCACAACTTTGGGTTGTGCATTGCCCTTATCAAATAATCAATTACAAGCAAATCAGTACTGATAATCATTCTTGTGGAATTTATCGATCGATTAATTGATTATCAGATTTATCGTGCCAGTCTTAATCCTAACATCCTGTCAGTCAACTGCCAGCACACGAGTACTGGTAAACCACTTAGAGATTCTAAGCCTGCCCAGGCAAAGCAGTGTGAGTGTCGGACCGTCTGTGCTTATAAACCCAATTGGTTTCATTGGGCGACAGGGCTTGTCATTTCATCTCAGTGTCGGGTAAAAGTCCCACAAAATTGGAAGCAATGTCTCCAAAATGACCTTTACAGTGTTGACGGGTATGTTAAACCTTAAATCAAACAAAGCTAGCGAGGTATAAATGTGAAAGATGTTGTACATTTTACTGCAGACCTCAGCATCAACCAAGTGAAACTCATCTCAGATGTCAAGATCATACATCAGATCTAAAAATGGAATACGTGTTTGTCAAAATGAATGAGATCTCACTCATTGTACATTGCCAGATCCACTTTTAAAAGTCTTTGGAGAATGACATTTGATTGCCAAACTAGCTTGATGCAAAGAGATTCATTAAAAGTTACTTCATCAGAGTTTTGAACAGTTTTGTATCCACAGGTGTATGTACCATAAAAATCTGGACCCTTTGAGTGTAGACCCTGATTAGACTGCTCCTTTAGGAGCAGTCTGATCTGGGTCTGCACTGTTTGCTAAGGCCTGCCTGTCCCAATACTTAGAATCATTATGATATATTTGTTGACAGATTGTTTCACCAGAAAGGAATTCAGAATCTCCTGAAGTCATTGAATATGTAACAGAAACGCCCAAGAAAAGACCAGCCTCTGAGTCTTCATCATCCAATCAGACCCGGGGAAGATTGACAGAAGACCAATCAGAGTCAAGGATTGTCAGAATCTCCACCCCTAGACTGAAAGCCCCGCCTCCTTTACCAAGGGAGATAACTATGACACCAGAAGATGTGATTATCATTGACAGTGGTACTGGTGATGTAGTGGAGGTAGAAGAAGGTATGACATTTCTAGCAACAGTAAAGTGGGTGTTTGGTGATAACCCAGGTTTATGAATCACATATTTAACCCTTAAAATGCCTAGAAAATCTACATCTGAAAATGTCGTCTGCTTATGTCATCAGCTGAATTTTTTGCAGACTTTTTAAAAATATTTTTGCATACATCCTACAGGAGCAGTCTGATCTGGGTCCACACTGTTTGCCAAAAATAACTTTTAAGGTAACCGGCAGACGACAATAGTCGTGATTGGCATTTTATGAGTTAAGGAAGCAAAACGTACTTCTTACATCAAGAATAATGTCAACATGATTGAAACATTTTCTTGCAACAGTAAAGTGGGTGTTTGGCGATAACAGAGGTTTATAAATCGCATATTTAGGAGGCCAGTTTACTGGAAAGTATGAAGTCTGAAAACTTGAATCATTTATAAAAAGGGCTGAAGCTGTGCCCTGTGTGTTCAGTTCCCCTTTCCCAATTCTCTGCCATTGTTATATGTTGGACAAGTCCATTTGTCATTTAAGGGGTTTCAGGTCTTTTTTGTCGCACCTGCTATTAGCAAGGCACGATGTAGGAGTCCAATTTTCCATCCGATTGTTCATCCATTCGTCAAACCAACAACATTTGCGACTGCCCTAGCAATCATTCAAATTGTCAAGTTTATTCCTTAAGAGCTTCATCAGCGATACTTGGTACAAACTTGTATCTAGGGATGGCAAGTTTAATGCAAGCATCCATATTTGACTTTTACCAACATTTCATGGTTCAGTGACTTTTTGAAAATTTACCACCACCCTAGCGTTCACCAAAACGGTTGAGTTTATTTTTCAAGAACTATAAGAGGTTCATTAATGGACTTGCTTCAACCTTAGCATTTACACAAATGTTTAAGTTGATTCTCAAGAACTGTAAGAGCTTCATTGATGAGACTTGGTAAATCTATGAATGGCAGCTATTATGCAAGTTTCCATTGTTTGACCTTGACCTACATTTCATGGTTTGGGGACTTGGTGCCACCACCACCCCCCCCCCCCCCCCTATTATGCAAGTTTCCATTGTTTGACCTTGACCTACATTTCATGGTTCGGGGACTTGGTGCCACCCCCCCCCCCCCCTCCACCACCCCCCCCCCCCCCCACATACACACACACTGGCCATAGCCTTCAACAGAATTCTTGTTATAGCCCCACTTTGGATATACTGGATTTGCCATGTTCTTCCATGATTCTGTCATTCCGTCATTCGGTAACTGCCAAATTAAAATGCATTTTGCTTTATAACTTCTATGTTTGTGGTCCTACTTCAATGAAACTTACACTACACTTGGTCTCTAAGGTAAGGAAGGTGTAATAGCAGAATAGTGACTAAGGGCCCATAACTCTTGGAGTTATATGTCCCATGTTAGTATTTCATATTTTGCCATTCATGAGAACTTTCACGACAGATTTTCCAGGAACTATGAAAGCTAGAAAGCTGAAAGTTTGTATAAACATAAACAATGACTGGATGTATTGTGCTTACTGGAATAGGGGTCGAGGGTCCATAATTCTTTGAGTTACGTCCCTTGATGGGTTTCCACATTAAATGTATTTTGCTTGATGACTTTTAATGTTTGTGGTCCTACTGCAATGACACTTACACAATATAATGAAGGTGTAGTAGCAGTATAGTGACCAAGGGCCCATAACTCGTTGGTAGGTTTTCAAAGTTTGCCATTCTTGAAAATTTTCGAAACAGATTTCACAGGAACTACAGACTTTCGGATGAGTCTTTAAACCGAGGTTCCGTCTCCGTATGACCTTAGCTGTTGGTGGGATGTAAAACTCAAACACTCACTCTCAGGAACTATGAAAGCTAGAAAGCTTAAACTATGTTGAAACATGGACAATGACCGGATGTATCGTGTATACAGGAATAAAGGTCAAGGGTCCATAACTCTTTGTTATGTCCCTTGATAGGTTTTCAAATTTTATAATGCATTTTGCTTATTAACTTAGTTTGTGGTCCTACCTCAATGAACTTTATACTACACTTGGGGCCATTTGTTCAAAGCATCGTTAGCTTAACGAGTTGGTAGTGGCCATATTGTTAAGTGTTCTAGCAAGTACAATATCGAAAATTTTGGTATTTTTGCTGAAAAAATGTGAGCAGCTTTTGCATTTGCAAAAGCTGCTCACATTTTTTCAGCAAAATTTTTTGCATATTTGCCTTATTTAATGATCAAAGTTTTAACGATACGTTTTCGTTAGTTTTGAACAACTGGGCCTTGGTCTCTAAGGTAGCAGAATAGTGGCCAAGGGCCCATAAGTCTTGGAGTTATGTCCCTGGTAAGTCTTTCAATTTGAAAATTTCCGTAACAGATTTCTCAGGAACTATGAAAGCTAGAAAGCTGAAACTTCATATAAACAGGACAATTACTGGATGTATTGTATATACCTGAATAGGAGTCAAAGGTCAATAACTCTGAGTTATGTCCTTTGTAAGGTTTTCATAGTTTGCCATTCTTGAAAATTTTTGTATCAGATTACTCAGGAACTATGAAAGCGAGAAAACTGAAAGTCTGTATTAACATAGACAATGACTGGGTGTATCGAGTGTACCAGAATAGCTGGAAAAGAGTCCATGACTTTTGGAGTTTTGTCCCTTGGTAGGTTTCCCAAAAATTAAAATGCATTTTGCTTTATAACCTTTATGTTTGTTGTCTTTCTTCGATGAAACTTATACCTATTCTCAAAAACTGTAAGGGTTACAAAGTTGAAACCTGGTACACACATGGGTTGATGAATCCTATATACTATAATCGAGGCTTAATTATGACGCGGAACTCGAGGAGTTAAATCCCTTGATAAGTTTGATGTTGCCACATACCATGACCTAAGGTGATGTTATCTGATAAGCATGACTTCAAAACATTTCAACATTTCTGGTCTTTTTCCTCTAATAGTGCTAGTCAAATCCTCTCTGACCGCTTCAGTATTTTTTTATTAGCTCACCGTCACGTAGTGACGAGGTGAGCTTTTGGGATCACTTTTTGTCCGTTGTGCGTCCGTCCGTGCGTGCGTGCGTAAACAATTTCTTTAAACGACATCTCCTCCTAAACCACTGATCGGATTTTGACCAAAGTTGTTCAAATGGTTCCGGTCCGTTGCACATCTAGGTCACAGGAGCCAAAAATAGATTTTTTTCACCAAAAACTTAAAAAATCTTCTTCTCTGAAACCACAAGGCCCAGGTCTTTGATATTTGGTATGAAGCTTCATCTAGTGGACCCCTACCAAGATTGTTCAAATTATTGTGCTGGGGCCAAAAATGCCCCCGCCCCGGGGCCCTTTGGTTTTACATAGGCTTATATAGGGAAAATCTTTAAAAATCTTCTTCTCTGAAACCACAAGGCCCAGGACTTTGATATTTGGTCTGAAGCTTCATCTAGTGGACCCCTACAACGATTGTTCAAATTATAGTGCTGGGACAAAAAATGCCCCCGCCACGGGGCCCTTTGGTTTTACATTGGCTTAAATAGGGAAAATCTTTAAAAATCTTCTTCTCTGAAACCACAAGGCCCAGGTCTTTGATATTTGGTATGAAGCTTCATCTAGTGGACCCCTACCAAGATTGTTCAAATTATAGTGCCGGGGCCAAAAATGCCCCCGCCCCGGGGCCCTTTGGTTTTACATAGGCTTATATAGGGAAAATCTTTAAAAATCTTCTTCTCTGAAACCACAAGGCCCAGGACTTTGATATTTGGTATGAAGCTTCATCTAGTGGACCCCTACCAAGATTGTTCAAATTATAGTGCTAGGACAAAAACTGCCCCCGCCACGGGGCCCTTTGGTTTTACATTGGCTTATATAGGGAAAATCTTTAAAAATCTTCTTCTCTGAAACCGCAAGGCCCAGGTCTTTGATATTTGATATGAAGCTTCATCTAGTTGACCCCTACCAAGATTGTTCAAATTATAGTGCTGGGGCCCAAAATGCCCCCGCCCCTGGGCCCTTTGGTTTTACATAGGCTTATATAGGGAAAATCTTTAAAAATCTTCTTCTCTGAAACCACAAGGCCCAGGACTTTGATATTTGGTATGAAGCTTCATCTAGTTGACATCTACCAAGATTGTTCAAATTATAGTGCTGGGGCAAAAAATGCCCCTGTCCCGGGGCCCTTTGGTTTTACATAGGCTTATATAGGCCAAAATCGTTAAAAATCTTCTTCTCTGAAACCGCAAGGCCCAGGACTTTGATATTTAGAATGAAGCTTCATCCAATGGACCTCTACCAAGAATGTTCAATTTATAGCCCTTGGGCCAAAAATGCCCCCGCCCTGGGGCCCTTTGGTTTTACGTAGACTTATATAGGGAAAATCTTTAAAAATCTTTTTCTCTGAAACCACAAGGCCTAGGTCTTTTATATTTGGTATGAAGCTTCATCTAGTTGACCCCTACCAAGATTGTTCAAATTATAGTGCTGGGGCAAAAAATGCCCCCGCCCCGGGGCCCTTTGGTTTTACATAGGCTTATATAGGGAAAATCTTTAAAAAAGGCCCAGGACTTTGATATTTGGTATGAAGCTTCTTCTAAAGGACCCCTACCAAGATGATTCAAATTATCAAATTATAGCCCTTTGGCCAAAAATGCCCCTGCTCTGGGGCCTTTTGGTTTTACATAGACTTATATAGGGAAAATCTTTAAAAATCTTCTTCTCTGAAACCACAAGTCCTAGGTCTTTTATATTTGGTATGAAGCTTCTTCTAAAGGACCCCTACCAAGATGATTCAAATTATAGTGCTGGGGCCAAAAGTGGCCCCGCCCCGGGGCCCTTTGGTTTTACAAAGGCTTATTTGGGGATAATCTTTAAAAATCTTCTTCTCTGAAACCACAACGCCCAGGACTTTGAAATTTGGTATGAAGCTTCATCTAATGGACCTCTACCAAGAATTGTTCAAATTATAGCCCTTGGGCCAAAAATGCCCCCACCCCAAGGCCCTTTGGTTTTTACATAGATTTATATAGCCCCGGGGCCATTTGGTTTTGCATAGGTTTATGTAGGGAATATCTTTAAAAAAAATCTTCTTCTCTGAAACCGCAAGGCCCAGGTCTTTGATATTTGATGTGTAGCTATATCTAGTGGACCTTTGCCAAGATTTTTCAAATTATAGCCTTTGTTGATGTTTGGTATGAAGCTTCACCTTTAAGTCCTCCCTCAACATTATGCACATTAAAGCCCTGGGGCCAATAATGGCCCTCTTTGGGGCCCACTTGTTACACTATGGATCAGGTGAGCGATCCAGGGCCATCATGGCCCTCTTGTTTAGTATCTTTATTCTATTTTTGGCTCAAAATCCTGAGAGCAAACGGTGTAGACCCTAATCAGATATGGCATCTGATCTGGGTCTGCACTATTTGCTATGCCTCTTTTACGGGTTCGCAGGTAAGAATGGATTATTAAACTTAAGTTTATGTTGTTCTTAGGTAACCTTTATTTATCATATGACATCGCGTCTGAGAGTGTAATAACGCTATGTAATAAATTCGATAATCAACTTGTTGATTAAATATGCAAATTAGTTAGATACGCCCCATAATGTTACATGTACGACGTCCTTAATGACATCGCATTTACTAATGGCGGAATATTGACATTTTGTTAAAAAATTGTGAATAAAATGCATTTTAAAAGTCGTCGAGAAAAAACGATAAAATGCACGGCAAAGCCTCGCATTTTATCCCTTTTCCTCAACTTGTTTTATAAATTCAAAAATGCATGAACACTCATGTAAGATCCTCTATGTATTTGCAGATGAACAACTATCACTTCATCTGTCCCCTTCCCAAGGGGAAGTTACTCAGAGGAGCAAATCGAAGTCGTCAACATCGACTAAGAAATCGAAAAAAGGTAAAAAGTCTAATCGTCAGAAAAGAGAAACTGATATCCCTCTTGTTGTCTGGAAAGACAATGTAGAATTAGAACTCACAGATACAGAGAAAGAAAATCAAGTTCCCTACCAAGGTAATACAGAAGAACAATTTGTATGTTTTCACTTTTGGCATTAGAGTCAGTTGATGAGAAATGCAACTGCATTTACGTGTAATTGTAATAAGTCATTATTCAAACTCATATATTTGTACACGTACTTGTGGCTATCTATAATTCAAACAGTCAAGTCTGCCTTGTTCTCTGTTTTGGGTAAGTCTCTCTATCTCCCTCTCACAGAAGTCTCCATGGTGTAGTGGATAAGCTACTCGCCTCATAAACTAGGGGTCGTGGGTTCGATCCTGGGCTTCTCCAGACTTTCGGATGAGTCTTTAAACCAAGGTCCCGTCTCCGTCTGACCTTAGCTGTTGGTGGGACATAAAACACAAACACACTCTCTCACTCTCTGCCGGCCTCAGTAGCTCAGTCGGATGCGCATTTGACTGGTGATCAGGAGGATGCGGGTTCGATACCTGCCAGGGTCAGCAACATTCTTTCGTGGAGATTGATCATGAAATCTTTTCTACGGTCATTCCCTCCCTTCCACTGATCCAAGAAGGGCAGTTGTCAGTTTCTGGTGAAAGAATGTGCACTGTACTGGTTAACCGCTTATGTATAAGCTTGCCCAGGAAAAGTGTGGATTGGTAAACTGACAGGCTCAAAATTGACTTAAAATAGTGTTGACTGGGCCATAAAACTCCAAAACAAACAAACAAACTCTCTCTCTCTGTCAGCATCTTAGTTTAACAAGCTCAATACAATATTTAATATGCTCAAAAAATGTGAGCAGCATTTGCAGAGGCTACTCACTTTTTTTTCAATGAAAATATTAGTTAATTTTGCCATATTAAACATTCAGTTACAACAATAGTGATACGTTAACTAACAATATCAAGTTGGAACAAATGGTTTCTGGCATATTTTTGCCATTATTTAAAGGGACTGTGGATACACCTTCAGGGGAGGCATCTTTGCAAGGCATTTTTGTCTCCCATGTCAATAGGAGTTAACTCTTAAAGGAAAGAATTTGCTCCTGAGGAGCAAATTTTTTCCTTTAAGAGTTGACCCCTTTTACAGTTGGACAGGGCTTATAGAAAAGCGAACAGGAAGTCCCGAAAGTTGTCTCCCTTTGAAAAATGGCAGAAAAATCTGCCAGGTGTTCCCATTCCCCTTAAAAGGAGTCAACTTTCAGGTTTTCTTGTTTTCCTATACCATGAACCATTCTATAAAGGGATGAACATGTAAGGGAATGAATTTGCTCCTTAACACCAAATTCTTTTACTTTAACCTATTGCATGTGGGGAAACCCCTAATGGGGTACCTTGGCAAACAGTGCAGGCCCAGATCAGATGCCGCAGAATGCGGCGTCTGATCAGGGCCTGCACTATTTGCTAACAAAATATTCCTTCAAAAAATAGAAAAACGAAAAATTAGGCCTGACATCCCTTGTATAGCAAATGGACTTGTCCACCATATATTAATGGAAGAGTCCAATAGTAATGCAATGGGTTAAATGTGGACCCGGTTGAGAAGGGAAGGGAAACAATTTGAAAGAGTTGTCTACCTTGCTTGTAGATCTATTGTGCTTCTCATTTACTTTTTGACATGAAATTACAGATGCATCAGAAATAAACAAGGAAATCCCTGGTACAGTGGAAACGAACAAGTCTTCCTCAGGGGACAGACTTTCAGGTATGTTTCTTCCTTGCTAGTGCAGAGACACCAAAATGAATTTTTCTGATCTACACAATGAAACTTTGATGCAGAGGAACAGATAAGCAGGGTATTTTCATAAATACCCAATATATTGATGGGTAACAAATCCCAAATGAATGTAATATGTACTCATTGCCTCTATGACACACACACATTCCCATCTGGACATAATGCCATGTAATAAATTTGATAATCAACTTGTATATTAAATATGCAAATTAGTTAGATACACCCCGTAATGTTACACAGGTTGTTCTTAACGACATCGCATTTACTAATGGTGGAATATTGACATTTTTGTTAAAAAATCATGCATAAATTGGGTTTTAAATGTCACATGATAAATAGAATCTTGCATTCATGCCCATGTATTATTGAATTTATTAAACTTGTTGAGGAAAGGGAATAAAATGCTCAGCAAAGCCTTGCATTTTTAGCTCACCTGACCGAAGGTCATGGTGAGCTTTTGTGACCGTAAGATGTCCGGCGTCGTCGTCCGTCGTCCGTCGTGCGTAAACTTTTTCTTGTGAACAAACTAGAGGCCACAGTTTTGGTCCAATCATCATCAAACTTGCTCAGAATGATCATCATGACAATATCTCGGTCAAGTTCGAATATGGGTCATGTCGGGTGAAAAAGTAGGTCAGTAGGTCAAATCATAGAAAAACCTTGTGAACACTCTAGAGGGCACAGTTTTGGTCCAATCATCATCAAACTTGCTCAGAATAATTATCATGACAATATCTCGGTCAGGTTCGAATATGGATCATGTAGGGTCAAAAAGTAGGTCAGTAGGTCAAACCATAGATAGTCCTTGTGAACACTCTAGAGGGCACAGTTATGGTTCAATTATCATCAAACTTGCTCAGAATGATCATTGTGACAATATCTCGGTCAAGTTTGAATATGGGTCATGTCGGGTCAAAAAGTAGGTCAGTAGGTCAATTCATAGAAAAACCTTGTGAACACTCTAGAGGGCACAGTTATGGTCCAATCATCATCAAACTTGCTCAGAATAATCATCCTGACAATATCTCAGTCAAGTTTGAATATGGGTCATGTTGGGTCAAAAAGTAGGTCAGTAGGTCAAATCATAGAAAAACCTTGTGAACACACTAGAGGGCACAGTTATGGTCCAATCATCATTAAACTTGCTCAGAATGATTGTCATGACAATATCTCGTTCAAATTTGAATATTGGTCATGTCGGGTCAAATGTAGGTCAGTAGGTCAAATCATGGAAAAACCTTGTGAACACTCTAAAGGCCACATTTTTGGTCCAATCATCATCAATCTTGCTCAGAATGATCATTGTGACAATATCTCAGTCAAGTGCGAATATGGGTCATGTGGTATCAAAAAGTAGGTCAGTAGGTCAAATCATAGAAAAACCTTGTGAACACTTTAGAGGCCACAGGTTTGATCCGATCATCATAAAATTTGCTAAGAATGATCATCATGACAATATCTCAGTCAAGTTTGAATATGACTCATGTCGGGTCCAAAAGTAGGTCAGTAGGTCAATCATTGAAAAACCTTGTGAACACTAGTTTTTGTTTTATCATAACTTTAGAACCGTTTGAGGTAGAGCCTTTATATTTGGCATGTTGGTTCTTTGTGACATTGCCTTTGTATTTATACAAAAAATTGACCTGTGACCTTGACCCCTAACATTATGACCTACTAATCATAACTTTTTAACCATTTGAGATAGAGCCTTCATATTTGGCAAGTAGGTTCCTTGTGATACTGCCTTACCACTCATACAAAAACTTACCTGTGACCTTTACCTGTGATCTTTGACCGACTTTTGTTGTAACTTTCTGTTTTAGATAGAGCCTTCATATTTGGCATGTAGATTCCTTGTGACATTGCCTCTCCTTGCATACAAAAAATTTTGACCTGTGACCTTGACCCTGAACCTTTTACCTACTTACCATAACTTTTTAATCATTTGAGATCGAGCCTTCATATTTGGCATGGAAGTTCCTTGCGACATTGCCTTATCCCTCGCACAAAAAATTACCTGTGACTTTGACCTGTGACCTTTGACCTACTTTATCACAACTTTCTAACCATTCATATTTCGCATGTAGGTTCCTTGCGACATTGTTTTTCCACTCATAAAAAAATGTTGACCTTTACCTGGCCCTTTGACCTACTGTGTCATAAAGTTTTAATCATTGGACATAGAGCCTATACATTTGGCATGTAGATTCCTTATAACATTGCCTTTCCAATAAATTTTGATCTGTGACTTAGACCCTTGACCTGTCACCTACTTTATCATAACTCTCTAACTGTTTTAGGTAGAGCTTTCATATTCGGCATGTAGGTTGCTTGTGACATTGCCTTCCCACTTATACATAAAATTTTGACCTGTGACCTTGACCTTAGCTATGTGACCTTCTTTTTTGTAACTTCTTAACCATTTGGTTTATATTTGGTATGTTTTGATTGGCTAATTTATGTCTAAGGGTTAAATGGAATTAAAAGTGATACTAATGTGACAGACTTGAATCATACATGATCCCCTAGATATATAGCACTGAATTCTTTCTTTGTGACTTTGTATCTGTTATTGGTCTGAAAATTTGCCTTTGCGCAACCTAGTCCAAGCCGACTTGCGGTGAACTACCCTGTCCAGCGACAGATCTTATATATAATAACCTTGTGAACACTCTAGAGACCACGGTGATGGTCCAATCATCATCAGACTTGCTCAGAATAAATGTCATGACAATGTCTCGATCAAGTTCCTTAGAATCCCCTTTGGTGCAGTGGTTAAGCTATTCGCCTTGTAAACCAGGGATTGCAGGATCGATCCTGGGCTTCTCCAGACTTTCAGATGAGTCTTTAAACAGAGGTCCCATATTCGTATGACCTTAGCTGTTGGTGGGACGTAAAACTAAAACGTACTCACTCGATCAAGTTAAAAAATGCTCTTATTTTGTTTGTGTTGCTGTGACTACTTAAAGTAGTGGGCTGTATATTTGCGCATGGCAATGAGGTGTACATGTAACCCCAAAAATAGTGCTTTTTGTCGTGCCTGCTATTAGCATGGCGTGAAATGTCAGTCCAATTTTCTGTACTTTCATCCGTTTGGTTGTTTGTCAGTTTCTCAAGGTGTCAACATTTGTTCACTAAAATGGTCGAGTTTATTTCTCAAGAACTATAAGAGATACATTAATGATCCTTGGCCCTAACTTATATCTATGGATGTCAATTTTAATGCAAGCTATTTTACCTTGACCTACATTTCATGGTTCACTGACTTTGTCAACATTTGCGACCACCCTGAGTTCACCAAAATGGTCAAGTTTATTTCTCAAAACCATAAGAGCTACATTAATGATCTTTGGTCCTTACTTGTATCTATGGATGTCAACTTCAATGCAAGCATCCATATTGACCTTGACCTACATTTCATGGTTCACTGACTCTGAAAGTTTGTGAACACCCTAGCGTTCACCCAAATGGTCAAGTTTATTTCTCGAGAATTATTAGAGCTTGATTAATGTTACATGGTACAAACTTGTATCTAGGGATGACACGTTCAGCGCAAGCATCTATATTTGACCTTGGCCTACATTTCATTGCTCAGTGACTTTGCGCTCTCACAGGCGTGACATAGCCATCGGCGGAATTCTTGTTATTAGCTCACCTGAATGAGCTTTTGTGACCCTGAGATGTCCTGCGTCACTGTCTGTGGTGCCTTGTGCATCCTCTGTCGTCTGTCCGTAAATTTTTTCCTGTTAACACTCTAGAGGCCATAGTTGTTCCTTTTGGCCTATTTGTTGCCACAGATGGGAAATTGTCAATTGTCATCTGTTGTCAGGCAACAACACATTCAAGCGACATCAGAATCTGAAGCCACTAGGCTGATTGGATCCAAATTTTAACTGTAGCGTCCTTGGGCACAGGGCTTCCATGGTTAATTAAAATACATTGCTGCCAGTGGGCAGTGGCCCCCTGAGCTCTGGTGAGCATTGTGGCCCATGGGCCTCTTGTGTTTTATATTAGGATCACTTTTTGTCTGTCATCTGTGCGTAAACAATTTCTTCAAATGACATCTCCTCCTAAATCACTGATCGGATTTTGACCAAACTTCACAGGAATGATCCTTAGGTGGACCCCTTTCAAAATTGTTCAAATGGTTCTGGTCTGCTGCACGTCAAGGTCACAGGGCCCAAAAATATATTTTTTTAATGAAAACTTAAAAATCTTCCTCTCTGAAACCACACGGCCCAGGTCTTTGATATTTGGTATGAAGCTTCATCTAGTGGACCCCTACCAAGATTGTTCAAATTATAATGCTGGGGCCAAAAATGCCCCCGCCTCGGGGCCCTTTGCTTTTACGTAGGCTTATATAGGGAAAATCTTTAAAAATCTTCTTCTCTGAAACTGCCAAGCCCAGGTCTTTGATATTTGGTATGAAGCTTCATCTAGTGGACCCCTACCAAGATTGTTCAAATTATAGTGCTGGGGCCAAAAATGCCCCGCTCTGGGGCCCTTTGGTTTTACATGGGCTTATATAGGGAAAAAGCTTTAAAAATCTTCTTCTCTGAAACCGCAAGGCCAAGGTCTTTGATATTTGGTATGAAACTTCATCTTGTGGACCTCTACCAAGATTGTTCAAATTATAGCCCTGAGACAAAAAATGCCCCCACCTCGGGGCCCTTTGGTTTTACATAGACTTATATAGGGAAAATCTTTAAAAATCTTCTTCTGTGAAACCACAAGGCCTAGGTCTTTGATATTTGGTGTGAAATTTCATCTAGTGGACCTCTATCAAGATTGTTCAAATTGTAGCCCTGGGGCCAAAAATGCCCTTGCCCCGAGACCCTTTGGTTTTACATAGACTTATATAGGGAAATCTTTAAAAATCTTCTTCTCTGAAACTGCAAGGCCTATGTTTTTGATATTTGGTATGGAGCTTCATCTAGTGGACCTCTGCCAAGATTGTTCAAATGAAAATCTTCTTCTCTGAAACAGCAAGGCACATGTCTTTGATATTTGGTGTGAACCTTCATCTAGTGGATCGCTATCAAGATTGTTTAAATTATAGCCCTGAGGCCAAAAATGCCCCCGCCCCCAAAGCCATTTGCTTTTACATCGGCTTATGTACATGTAGGGAATATCTTTAAAAACAAATTCTTCTTCTCTGAAATAGCAAGGGCCAGGTCTTTATTTGGTGTGTAGCTTCATCTAGTGGACCTTTGCCAAGATTGTTCACATTATAGCCTTTGTTGATATTTGGTATGAAGCTTCACCTTTTTAGACCTCCCTCAAAATTATGAACATTATAGCCCTGGGGTCAATATTGGCCCTCCCCTAGGCCCACTTGTTACACTATGGATCAGGTGAGCGATCCAGGGCCATCATGGCCCTCTTGTATACCTTTTCCTCAACTCGTATAATAAATTCAATAATACAATGGCACTCATATAAGATCCTCTATGTATACATGCATTTAAAGGGCTTAAATTTGGGAATACTGCATGTAGGCGACAGGCCTTGTTTATATATCTTTCTCTTTGCTTTCTTGTAAACCCAGTCCCCTTAATGCTCTATATCAACAATTTGTTGTCTGCTGAATTATGAATTAGCCTAGAGAGTGCTAAAGGTTCAATAGGGGTCTACTCTTAATCCTTTCAACTCTGAGTTTGGAGGTGGTTGGCTGAGGCAAAGGTGATGTATATCTTGCATCCCTGGGGAATCTAACTGATATTGGCTTGCAGTTGGACAAGGTCTGTCCTTGCAGCAGGTAAGGGTAGCGGGTGACTGTTGTTATTTACTTGGATCCATGAGCAAGAATCTCAGAACTTATCACACAGCGACATGTAGTAATATAATGTGACGTCAAAGAGCACATGTTGAACCCGCGCGTTACGTCATTGTATATAAACAAGGTCTACAGTGTTGGATTAAAAGATGGAAAACTATTGAAAACGTAAATTCTTGAAGACAAATAAACTGAGTTTATAGACTAGACATTTTGTTCGCTTGGGTTTCTTTCAAAGATGGCAGCTTCTAATTGAATAATAATTCCGCCGTGGCTATTGGTAAGTTCATTCTTACTTTTTCGAAATAATTCCTAAATAAAAATTACCAGGGCCCAGTTGTTCAAAGCATCGTTAGCTTAACGAGCTCGTTTGTGGTCATATTGTTAAGTGTTCTAGCAAGTTTAACATTTAAAATTTTGGTATTTTTGCTGAAAAAATGTGAGCAGCTTTTGCGAATGCAAAAGCTGCTCAAATTTTTTCAGCAAAAATTTCAACATATTTGCCATATTTAATGATCACAGATTTACCGATATGTTAACTAACGACGTCGTTAGTTTTGAACAAATGGCCCCAGTTTGTGAGTGATTCACCGGAGTTTACATATCAATAAAATCCACAAGAATGAAATTCATTCCTATAAACAGTCAATCAACTCTAGACTGTTCCTTTGCTGAATTTGGACTGATCCATTCTTGTAAATAAGGGGTTTTATAAGAATCTGGTATGGGGTTCTGTTGTATATGAGCGTTTCCAACCCGAGGGATGACCGTGCTCAGCGGAACCGAGGCTATGCCGAGGTTCCGCTCAGCACGGTCATCCCGAGGGTTGGAAACGCCCATCTACAACAGAGCCCCATATTGGATTCTTTTTCTTGCACAACACCTTTGGTTAGTTTTGACAGCTTGCACTTGTATATTGTTTACAAAATAAAAGTAGTGCGGAAGTAGTTCCGGCAGTTGAATAGAATTGAAGCCCATTTGTGTTAGTTGCCTGTGTCGGAACACCAGGGTCAGAACATAAATTTCTATCCCAGGGTAAAATCACTGATTTCCTTGTCTGGTGTGCAAGAAAGTTATATCCATTGAGCTTGTTTTAAGATGTGAAATATGGTAATTTTTCAGATGAGTTTCATTTGACACTACCAAAAACTGGTGACCTGCTCCATCCTGCAAAAGAGCAAGTAGTTGCTATGGAAACAGAGGAGAATATATATGTACTTGATGAAACTAGACAACAATCTGAAGATAGACTGGAGGAATCTAAGAATATTGCTGTAGAAAGGTATCAAAGTCAAGCCTCTTTATCCCGACAAAATCTAACAGTTTCAGATAAACGAATCTATAGCATAGGATGAGGCATTAATAGAGATATGCAGTCCTCCAAGAAACAAGTATTATATATATTTGTTAGAATCGCCAAATATCTACAATATAGTAAATACATGGTCAGTGTCTTTAATAATAAAATATAATCGGTGAGCCTTGGACAATTTTATAGGAGTGAGCTTTAGCGAGCCCCTATAAAATTGTCGAGGCGAACCGATTATATTCTATTATTAAAGACACTATCCATGTATTTAGTTTATCCGGCAATTCAAAACAATCAATGGATTTTGCAATAATTTAGCAAATTTAAGCAAAAAAAGATAGCAGACTGTGTGGCATGTTAATCAACATGGAGTGCCATGGCGCGCGCACACAGTATAACGTGACATTATCGAGTGCAAAGTTTCTGGCATCACCACGCCACAAAGACTTAGTAAACAACACGGATGCTCGAATAAAAGTTTCTCAGCGCTTCACTTTCTGTATGAAAATCTGCAAATAAATAGTTTATTATAGCTTTAAAAAATATTTTCGAGGTTGAGACGCAACTGCAGTTTCATTGCGCAGTTATTCCAACGGGCCATTCAAACGAGGAAAGGCCGAGAAGGTAAGAATTTAGCTGAAATTTCTGAAAATCTGTTTAAATAAATATTGCAAAGATTTTAACAGCAGTTTCTTTGTATTCCCATGCATGAAAGGTTGCATATTATTGATTACACTTGTAAAATAGGGACCTGAAAAGTAGGTCCGGTCTATAAACGGTCACTAGACGTATTATAGGTCAGTAGAAGGTATTATAGGTCACTACCGATTATAGCGTGCAGTTATTCGACCCCCTTTAGTAGGCACTAGAATGCCTGATTGCGGTATAAATTTGTTTCTTGGAGTACAGTAAAATTCCTGTATTAAGAACACCTTAGGGACTGTTCAAAAGACCACTTTTGAACAGTCCCAAAGATGGTCACTTACTAGATGACATGGATGCAGAATATACATAGAAAAAACAACTGAAACCTTCAAAATATGCTTTTAAAAGCAGAATTAGTCTTAATTTTTGGTGGTCTTAATGGTGGAATTTTACTGTATTTAAGGGTTCGCGCTAGGATTTTTTTTTCTTTCGCCATCACTTTCGCCAATCTAATTTTTTTTGAGCCAAAATCTTAAAACCTGAGCCAGTTGAAGAAACTTCTTCGCAAAATGCAGATCATGGATAAAAAAGATCTGCTCTACAATTTTCTTTGGCACTTAAAGGGTTGTAGCTTAAATGCACAGACTGACTGTCCTTTTGTGGCCTTTATGGACGTGTGTAATGGGCTGTAGGTGCGCCTAAAGACCCCAGGTTTTTCGATCAAACCAACACGGTCACACGTCAAACCAGTCATCTATGCTGTCTTGCCGACAGATAGCTTAGCAAAATCCATAGACCAAAATCATTTAGATAGCTTGAGTTTTCCGACTTCCAGCGGCATTACCTTCTCTCCCTAAAAGGCAACAAAACCTTGCTTAAATGCATTTGTTTTTGCTCCAACAAGTAAGCGTTGTTAGGTCATGGAGGCTGCCATTTTGGTTGATCACATGATCACATTACTGTAAAAATTCGGCTATAAGACGAGGATTTTTCCCTCCAAAATGAGCCCCAAAAATGGCCCCGTCTTATAGCCGAGGTCATGGACTGCATGCTTTTTTCCGGCGAAGACAAGACATACGGAAACAGCCGATCGGTGATTTTTTAATTGATTTAAAGCGCCGTTACCATTTAGCTGCACAGGATCGGTAAATGACGTCATCAGACACCAGCACCCAAACACGTATTTAATGTCATTGTGTGTATCTATTTCATTAAAAAAAAACGTTAGGAACAGGGTAAAAAATATTTTCTCGATAGCTAAACGGTTGTGAATAGAGGTGGATAGAAAACCAGCGCTTTGCACAGCTCCCGAATTATCCCCAGAAGCTCCGTGTCAATAACTAACAACAGCGTTCGACTTTTCCGGCTCAGCGTCTGCTATTTGGCGCCAAAACATAACCATACATGAGATCGTAGAAAAGTCCATTTTTATTACCGTTAGATGTAGCTAATTGTCTGAGGAGCGATTAAATTATTTTCACATTGATTGCGGATTAAATTTTATGATTGACATAACTTGACCATATTTTCACACCTTATCGACACGCACCGCAGGGTGGCAATTATATTAAAGGGATTAACAATAGTGTCATAGTTGAACCGTAATAAATACACAAATGGTTTGTCTTTGAATTGACAGTGCAGCACTTATTGCGATTTACTTACTGGTATATTTTTACCGGATTTAAGGACTCCAAAAGACTGACAGTTATAGACGATTTTTTTTTGCACTTGTCCGACCGGGCGTCATAAGGTCAAAGTGCAGTTGCCCGGTCAGCCGGGAAATGGATTTGCCAGTCCTGTCGCCTATTAAATAGGTGGAAGAAAAGGTGTAAAGTACACGTGTCAGTTAACGGCTTAAGTCGACAATAACCGGGATGGGACATCTTTTACTTTTTTTATATTTTTTTTTTCGCCACTAGTTTTCGCCAAATGACACAGATTTGCGCCAGATTTATTTTCTTTTCGCATTTGGCGACTTTGGCGACCGCTAGTGCGAACCCTGGGGAAAAAGACCATTTGTTACCTATTATAGACTTCTTTGAAGGATTCATTATAGTGACAAAAATTCCTTATAGCACCAAAATGTTTTGGAACACATACTGTCACAGGTTCTCTGTACATGTACAATGCTATGGCAGCCGTGACAATTAACCCATTATATACTAGTGGACTTCCATTGCTATACCTTGGACAAGTCCATTTGTCATAAACTGAGGCCAGGCCTATTTTTATGCCCCCAACTTCGAAGAAGAAGTTGTGGGGGCATATTGGTTTTGCCCTGTTCGTCCGTCCTTCCGTCCGTCCCGCTTTTTTTACTGCATAGCATAACTTAAGAACCATGGGTGCTAGGTTTTTGAAATTTCATATATGGATTCCTTTAGAAAAAATAATTGACCCGTGTTTTTTTTTCCAATCAGGATTATGCCCCTTTCTTGAGTTATGCTCCTTTGCAAAAAAATACTTTGAAATCTTGTAAGCAAGATATCTCAAAAACTGTTTGAGCTTTTGCCCTGAAACTTTACAGACTGGTTTGGGATGATGAGAAGATGAACTGATTAACTTTTGAAAAAAAAAAAATCCGAAATTTTTTTCTTGAGTTATGGCCCTTTGAAATTTTTTGCGTTTTAAGCTTGTAAGCACGATAACTAAAAAACTGTTTGAGCTATTGCCCTGAAACTTTACAGACTGGTTGGGGATGATGAGAAGATGAACTGATTAACTTTTGACAAAAATCCAACTTTTTTTTCTTGAGTTATGCCCCTTTGAAATTTTGCGCATTTTAAGCTTGTAAGCAAGATATCTCAAAAACTGTTTTGCGTTTTAAGCTTTTAAGCAAGATAACTAAAAAACTGTTTGAGCTATTGCCCTGAAACTTGACAGAATGGTTGGGGATGATGAGAAGATGAACTGATTAACTTTTGACAAAAATCCATTTTTTTTTCTTGAGTTATGTCCCTTTGAAATTTTGCGCGTTTGAAGCTTGTAAGCAAGATATCTCAAAAACTGTTTGAGCTATTGCCCTGAAACGTTACAGGCTGGTTCAGGATGATGAGTAAATGAACTGATTCACTTCCGAAAAAAATCTGAAATTTTTTTCTTCAGTTATGGCCCTTTGAATTTTTTTGCGTTTTAAGCTTGTAAGCAAGATAACTAAAAAACTGTTGAGCTATTGCCCTGAAACTTTACAGAATGGTTGGGGATGATGAGAAGATGAACTGATTAACTTTCAACAAATATCCAATTTTTTTTTTCTCGTCAGGATTTTGCTTCTTTCTTGAGTTATGCCCATTTGCAAAAATATACTTTGAAATCTTGTTAGCAAGATATCTCAAAAACTGTTTGAGCTTTTGCCCTGAAACTTTACAGACTGGTTTGGGATGATGAGTAGATGAACTGATTAACTTTTGAAAAAAATCTGAATTTTTGTTTCTTGAGTTATGGCCCTTTGAAAATTTTTTGAGCTATTGCCCTAAAACTTTACAGAATGGTTGGGGATGATGCGAAGAAGAACTGATTAACTTTTGACAAAAATCCAATTTTTTTCTTTCTTGAGTTATGCCCCTTTGAAATTTTGCGCGTTTTAAGCTTGTAAGCAAGATATCTCAAAAACTGTTTGAGCTATTGCCCTGAAACTTTACAGAATGGTTGGGGATGATGAGTAGATGAACTGATTAACTTTTGAAAAAATCCGAAGGATAATGCCCCTGTCTTGAGTTATGCCCCTTTGCAAAATACTTTGAAATCTTGTAAGCAAGATATCTCAAAAACTGTTTGAACTTTTGCCCTGAAACTTTACAGACTGGTTTGGGATGATGAGTAGATGAACTGATTAACTTTTGAAAATAATCCAAAATTTTTTCTTGAGTTATGGCCCTTTGAATTTTCTTTGCGTTTTAAGCTTGTAAGCAAGATAACTAAAAAACTGTATGAGCTATTGCCCTGAAACTTAACAGAATGGTTGGGGATGAGGAGAAGATGAACTGATTAACTTTTTACAAAAATCCAATTTTTTTTCTTGATTTATGCCCCTTTGAAATTTTGCGTGTTTTAAGCTTGTAAGCAAGATATCTCAAAAACTGTTTGAGCTATTGTCCTGAAACTTTACAGGCTGGTTCAGGATGACGAGTAGATGAACTGATTAACTTTTGAAAAGAATCCAAAATTTTTTTCTTCAGTTGTGGCGCTTTGAAATTTTTGTGTTTTAAGCTTGTAAGGAAGATAACTCAAAAACTGTTTTAGCTATTGCCCTGAAACTTTTCAGAATGGTTGGGGATGATGAGAAGATGAACTGATTAACTTTCGACAAAAAATCCAATTTTCTTTCTTGAGTTATGCCCCTTTGAAATTTTGCGCGTTTTAAGCTTGTAAGCAAGATATCTCAAAAAACTGTTTGAGCTATTGCCCTGAAACTTTACAGGCTGGTTCAGGATGATGAGTAGATGAACTGATGAGGTGAATTTTAATGCATTTGCATTTTTGGGGAACTTAATGCATGCTTGCTTAAGACAGGTTGCTCACTTAATAGAGGTGGACACTAAGACAGGTTTGTCTGTATCTCTAAAACTGTATGAGCTATTGTCCTGTAACTTAAAACACTGGTATGGGGTGATAAATACCTGGTTAACTTCAGTTTTTCTTGTGTTATGTGCCTTCTGAAATTTCAGCATTGCAGCCAAATAAAAAAAAACATATCTCAATTACTGTTAGGGTCAAGCAGTGTTAGGGTCAAGCAGTTGGGGGCATTGTGTTTAATAAACACTGGCTCTAGTTTGTTTTTATTCCATTTTTGAAGGGAAATTCTCTTAGCAAATAGTGCAAATGGACCTGGCTAAAATAATGTTGAGGACATTTATTGCAAGGGAGACAGTTTTCATATTTCTCTGGTTGCTTCAGTTTTAGCCCATCTCTGATAGTTGATTGGCTCAGTATAAGTGAAATAATACTGAAAGGACCATAAAATAAATCCCAAATTAAAAAAAAAAACACAAAAAAAACTTCCTGTTGCTTGCAGTAAAATGAGTCAATCTGAAGATTGTCTGCTAACTCTTCTTCTGAAAATAGACGTCTGTTCTGAAAATAGTCGTCTTGTTTAGCAAATAGTTCACTCTCAGAGGGGCAAATTCATTCCTCTAAGAGAAGACTGTTATTGATAATGGAGACAAATGTATTGCTTTCTTTCAATATAGGGACCAACCATTGTTTTTCATGCATTAACATTTGCCGGGACTCAAGAAAGCTGTTTGAACATGAGGCCGCGATATCTTCCGAGAGATCCGGCAAATGTTAATGCAATGAAATAACCATGGATGATCGTTGTTCTTGCATACCTTATGATTCTGACAGCAGATTTTCATGAAAATGCCCAAAAGCTCCATGTAAACCCCATATAAACTCTTCAAATGCGACAGGCAAACCAACATGGCGGCTGATTCAGAATGTTGTTTACAATGACGTTGTTACACAGTAACACTCTGACATCATCAAAGAACCCTAAAATGCTACGTTCAGGGCGATAACATTACGTCGCTCAACTTAACACAAACAAAGCAAAGCCTGTCTTGTGATATCAAAAGATCAAAATCCATGTTCAAACAGCACATGAGTTTCATGATTTGAACAACGGTTTTGTTGTTTGAGCATTTGATATTAGCTTCAAACAGCCATGCACTTAGATATTTATGCAAGAACACATATTCATTGCCCCTTAAGACAAGCCTTATCATTTATTTTAGTGTTGAACATCCTAAGTCACCAACTCTAACACTGAGTATGATTCAGCCAGACTCTGAGGCAGCTTCTGAAGATGTATTCAGGCTAGAAAGTGAGTATCAAATTAACCCACAAGATGCCAATCACAGCAATAGTTGTCTGCTTTTATCGTCTGCTGGTAACTTTAAAAGTCATTTTTGCAGGAGCAGTCTGATCTGGGTCCACACTGTATGCCTGTATGCAAAAATATGTTTTAAAAGTTTGCAAGAAGATGTAGCAGACGACATAAACAGACGACATTTTCAGATGCATTTTTTTTTATGGAATCTTAAAGGTTAATACTAAATTTTGGACTGTTTGGGCATTGTGGAGCTAAATCAGACTGTAGTTATGGATCTCTTGTCTTTCTCATGTCGTCTCAGACTGACTGTTAATTAACAGGTTTCAACGACAACTAGCCAAAAATACACTTATAATGTAAAAATATTTATGATTTTTATGATCAGTTTTTGGAGTTTGGTTAACCCATTTTGTACCAGAAACCCCAAAACGGGTACCCTGGCAACAGTGCAGGCCCAGATCAGGACCTACACTATTTGCGAAAAATGAAGCCATTTTCCAAGTAAATTTTGAAGAAAACACAACCTTACACCCATAAATTTCGAAATGGATTCATGCCTTATATAAGGAGGAAGATTCCATTTGGTATAAAAAGGGTTAAAAATACACTTATAATGTAAAAAGTATGATTTTCACGATCAGTTTTGGGGTGTTTGGTCATGAAATTATTTCTACTGTCATTCTCTTCCTATCACTGATTCAAGAAGGGCAGTTGTCAATTTCTGACTAAAGAATGTACATGTTTAATATACTGGCAAACCACCAGTGCAATGTATTGGGCTCCACAGAAAAATGTGGTTAGGTAAAGTATGGTTCGGTAAACTCGATCATGAAATCTTCTCTACGGTCATTTTCTCCCTTGCGTTGATTCAAGAAGGGCAGTTGTCAGTTTCTTGCAAAAACATTTAACCGCTATTGTGTAAGCCTGCCCAGGAACTGTGGTAAGTAAACTGATCGGCTCAGTATGACCTGGTATCGACAGGGCCGTAAAAATCCCAAACTAACAAAATGACTGTCTTGACATAACCTTAATAATAGGAACTGGGCCATTAACCCATAAAATGCCAATCACAACGATTGTCGTCTGCTTTGTCATCTGCCAGTTACTTTAAAAGTATTTTTTGAAAACAGTGTGGACCCAGATCAGACTGCTTGTCTAGGAACAGTCTGATCAAGGTCCACACTGCCTGTATGCAAACATATGTTTGAAAAGTTTGCAAGAAGCGCAGCAGATGGCATTAAGCAGACAACATTTTCAGAGGCAGTTTTTCATGGCATATTAAGGGTTAAACTTCAAAATGTATTTTTATGCCCCCGCATCAGTGAGGGCATATAGTTTTTCGGTTTTCCGTATGTGCGTCTGTGGGTACGTGCATCCGAATGTATGTCCTTTCTGTACGAAAGTGTGTACGTACGTACGTAATCCTGTTAGACTTGGGTTAAAGTTTTTGTACCAGGTAGAGCCTGAACTTTCAAGAGATCATATTTTCCAAACTATGTGAACAAAAGTTGGGTACCTTGGGGAAAAATGCTGAATGATATTCCAGATATATTTTGTTCCCCTTGATCGACGTGATGTGATAGGCAGTTTCATAACAAAAGTTGTATAAGCCTCTGTGGTGAAGTGGTTATGCTATATCAGGCATAGGATCGATTCCGGGCTTCTCCACACTTTTGGATGAGTTAAAACTGAGCTTCCATTTCTGTATATCCTCAGTTGTTGATGGGTGAGTGAGTGAGTTTTAGTTTTACGTCCCACCAACAGCTAAGGTCATACGGAGACGGGACCTCGGTTTAAAGACTCATCCGAAAGTCTGGAGAAGCCAGGGATTGATCCTGGGATCCCTGGTTTACTAGGCGAGTAGCGTAACCACTGCACCACTGAGGCTTCTGTGTTGATGGGTGTAAAACACAAACAATTACAAATGTTGTAATCTAAATCCACAGAACCCCAGATGCAGCCAGCTGACATAGAGGTTTCCGAGGAGATTCAGCAAGAAGATATATTTAGAAGGGCTAAGGTGAAACAGTTGAGACAACATTGGAAATATATTCAAGATGAAGACAGGTAATAAATGTTCCCTCTTGTCTGTAGACAATATTAGGGCCCCGTCAAGCGATTTTGATACTTATCGCGTATGTGAGCAGCGAAGGTTCAGGTGAGCCTGCGCATCAGCGCAGTCTCGCCAGAACCTTCGCTGCTCGCGCATACAAGCAGTGAATCAAGAGGAACCTTCAGACAGAAGGCCATATCCCTGGCCCCTCTGAATGGCTGGGCATGCACAGTTAAAATTGGTCATGACGGAATGCTCGAAGACACAAATTGGCTTGGCGGGGCTCATTAGTTACTTGTATTCTTGATGGTGAACATGGGTTCATAATCCAAGCCAGAGAGTGATATTTGCCCTTGCAGTTAAACTCAGGCAAATATTGCTCTCATTCGGGGAATGTGAACCTATATGTTCCCTCCCATAACAAATTTGTTATACATGTACTGCAAAGCTTTTCACAACATTTTGTTCTTAGTATTGTACTGTTATCCTTGGAGTTAACTCTTATCCTGCAACAGAAATTAATTTAGCCGCATTCATTAACATTTCAACCAATCAAAATACTTGCTGTAATTTATTCAAATTCACAAACTGAGTGACAAACAGTGTAGATTGAGATCAGATGGCTTCTTCAAAAGCCATCTGATCTGGATCTACACTATTTGCAAAGTTAGGGGTTGTCATGTTCAGCAGTATGAAGGTTAATCTTGAAATGAAGTGGAAATTATTAGCTGATTTTATTCGAACAGTCTATGTGTAACAAAAAATGGTTTATTTTCTTTCAAATGCCAATCATCATCATCATCAACGGATTTTTGATTAACGTGCAGGTACAGGGGCAACGTCCACATAAGTGGGCCCCCTTCCAGGTAGCTGGCTTGCTGCACGCATGGCAGATCTTACACCAGATCTCCAGGCTTGTCTATCATGAGGATCGATAGCAGAGAGCTTCCATTCTCTGCAATCTCTTTCTGTTAGCTGCTTCCAGGTCATCTTGGGCCTTCCTGGCCCCCGCTTTCCACTTACCTGTATGTCACAGGCAGTCTTGATTGCACCGTTGGAGCGTTCCACATGTCCATACCAGCGAAGTCTTCTCTCTTTCAGGATGAGGTCCAGGTCCTCAATGCCAAGACGCTCCAGTAACTCACTGGACCTGATGGTGACAGTGTCCTGTGGCTTGACATTGCAGATCTGTCTGATCATTGCCCTGTCATTTCGCTGTAGACGTTGGAGGTTTGGCTTTGTCAATGGCCATGTCTCACTGGCATGGAGCATTGCGCTCCGCACACAAGAGCTATACACACGGCCACGTGTCTTGAACGAGAGGTGGCGGGAAGAGAGAACTGGTAGCAACTCCTTGAATTTCTTCCAGGCTGTTTTCACACGTGATGTAGTTGAAAGGTCGCAACCACCCCCTGCAGAGAGCATATCACCTAGGTAGCAGAAGGAAGCTACAACCTCCAGCTTGTCTGATCCGACTTGAACTTCCCTCTGTGGTCTGCCATCTAAGGGGCGTGCAGTTCCTTGGCACCGTGTACACCTGTACTCAGGGTCCTCTATCAAGCGTTTGAGCCCACTGCATTTCTTGTGCACCCAGAACTTGCAGCCATTACAAAAGATACTGTTGCTGCCAACTCCAGTGCGACATACAGCGCATGGGAACTGGCCTGTACTCTGCAAGAGGTCCAGACCTGTACCACAGATCATGATCTTTGTCTTTCCTGCATTCACTCTCAGCCCTTTCGCCTCCATTGCCTCTTTCCAAGTTAAGAGCCTCCTGACACATTCCTGAAGGGATTCAGCTATGATGACAAGGTCATCAGCATACAGGTCCTCCCAGGGGACTCCAGAGCGGAACTCACATGACAAGGCTTCAAGCACAATGATGAAAAGCAGTGGGCTGAGAACAGAGCCTTGATGAACACCAACCTTCACCTCGAATTCTTCACTGTAACCATCACCAACGCGGACACGGCTCCGAGCATTTGCGTACATCCCTTGGACCAGTTTCACAATCCACTCGTCCACTCCAAGTTTTCTTAGTGCCCACCAGATGACTTTCCGAGGCACTCGATCAAATGCCTTCTCCAGGTCTACAAAAGCCATGTAGAGTCTCTTGTTGGCCGCCAGATACTTCTCTTGCAGCTGTCGGACAACAAAAATTGCATCTGTTGTGCCTCTTCCTGGGACGAAGCCAAACTGGGAATCGTCGATGGACACCAACTGCCTAATGAGGCCATCCACAATCCTCTCCAGGACTTTCATGACCTGTTCTGTCAGCTTGAGACCACGGTAGTTGCCCCGTTCCAATGCATCGCCCTTGCCCTTGTAGAGACAGACAATGAAACTCTGTTCCCAGTCAGAGGGTACCTTCCCATCACGGATGATTGCAGCTGCAAGGTCACGGATCATCGAGGCACCCGCATCACCTGCAGCTCTTATCATCTCCACCACTATGCCAGAGGGACCAGGTGCTTTGCCAGTCTTCATCTGAGAGATAGCCTTCTTAACCATATCAATAGTGATTGGGATGGGTGGCCCTTCCACTGGTGGTTCATCAGACAGGTGGTCTGGGTCCCAGTCGAACTCAACATTGAGTAGCCTTTGGTAGTGTTCTAACCAGGCCCTCTGCTTTGAGTCATCACTCATTGACATCTCCCCTGCATCATTCTTTACTGGTTTGTCACCTACAACATCGGCATTCTCTCTTCTCATCTGGTTAGCAAGGCGGTATACTTCTGAGGACTTAGGGTCAATATTCTTGTAGATCTCCTTCTCAGCTTCTTGGCGAGCATGGTGCACCGCACGTCTGGCTATGCGTTTGGCAACAAGATATGATGCACGGGTGCCCTTACCAGTCTTCCAAGCTTTAAAGGCTTGCCGCTTGGCTGCTATGACCTTATTAACATCCTCATTCCACCACCAGGTTTCGCGACGCCAGCGGTGGGGCCGAGTTGTGCCACAAATTGGCCAAATTGATAATAATGATAATCAGACCAGATATAGTTGTAACAGAAACAGACCAGATATAGTTGGAACAGAAACTTTGTTGCTAAGGGCAACACATTTGCAACAACTGACAAAGGTTGCCAAACAGTGTGAAAATTTACACATCAAAACTGATGCAAAAGAGTTTAATAATCTTAAACAATGGAAAACCTCATGAATTAAAAACTATCAAAAGTATTTTTGTTTTTTTGTTGTTGTTTTTTTCTGTAATTTTTTACCTGATACTATTGTGGTGCATAAAATCATTTTGTTTCTAGTTCTCATCAACTGCTCCAAGACGACAGCATTGCACTTCAGTGAAAGATTTTTAGCTCACCTCAATTGTGATTGATGCTTAAGAGCAAAGGAATTTCCAGAAATTTATATATCTTTCTTGCCTGTTTAAATTGTCATTGTTAACATTTACAGTGATGAAGAGTACATCAGTCCCAGGCAACCTCAAACCATGACCCCGTCTGCTGCTGATCTGGGTACCAGGGAGGGAAGAACGGTTGAAACTGACAGGGTAGTAGCTGAACAACAGGAGGTTATACAAACAGTAAGTTGCCATTACGAAAACACGCCTATACAAATCAGTGAAATTCGCTATTAAGACCACCTAAAATTTAGACTAATTCTTCTTTGAAGGTTGCAGTTATTCTTTCTTTGTGTCTTCTGCGTAGAATGTCCTCAGGTGAGAGACGACCTTGGGGACTGTTAAAAAAGTGGTCCTAAGGACCACTTTTTAACAGTCCCAAAGGTGGTCTTAATATAGGAATTTTACTATACATTGTAAGTCCCAATGGTGGTCTTAATATAGGAATTTAATGTACATTGTAAATTTTATCACTGAAAAAAACACAATCTAGCAAGGAGTCCAAAAAGTGGAGACCATAAAACTCCTAAAAAATTGGACACCTTGAGGACTTGCTGTAAATCTCCTAAAATTTTAACAAATTTGTTTCATGACTCAGCAAGGAGTCCAAAAGGTGCAGAGAGAATCGCAAACAGTGTAGACCCTGATCAGACTGCTCCTTCAGGAGCAGTCTGATCTGGGTCTATACTGCTTGCTTAAGCCTATCTGTCCGAATACTTAGGATCATTACGGTAATGAAGATAATCAAAGAAGTGCAGATGGACTGCAGACACTGTAGATCCTGATCAGGCGGCTCCTTCAGGAGCAGTCTGATCTTGGTCTATACTGTTTGCTTAGGCCTATCTGTCCCGATATTTAGGGTCATTATGGTAATGAGGATAATTAAGGGAAAAATGTTAGAATGTTCCATAAAAGGGGTAAACACTTCAACACAGAACTGAAAACTGCAGTGTGTGCAAGTTTTTTTTCTGGGCCAGGCCAATTAGGCCTCATCCGTGACCCACAAATATTATCAAATTTCTGCAGTGAAATCAATAACCCCAATGGACTAGAAAATATAACCCACACTTTGATGAAGGACAGGGAGACTTTTTAGCTCATTACAGAAAAATGACCATAAATAGTCATTTTCTGTATGATCTACAGTCAAATTTCGATGGCTTGAACTCGCCGGGACCGCCGAAAAAAGTTCGAGCCATTGGTAGTATGAGCCATTGGAGTCCAACTCGGCAAGATCAATCTTTGTGTACTATGATTTTTTATCATAGCCGTGGCGATTTTGGTGACTTCCGGTACATTTATCGGTCCGTATTTTAAGGCAAAGACTGTAATTTTGGCAGGTCTTACTCAATGTCGGTGTGAAATTTTAATTTGTGAAAAATACTTTGCCAGATTTAATTTCCTTATGCCGCCTCATTAGCCCTGGGTTATTATAGGTGTTTACAATAAACTTAATTTAACACCTTCTCATCATTAATCTCTTGACCTGTTGATCAAAGGGATTGTGCCAATCAAGTACACCTGTGTTATGTAAACAGCTGTTTCGGCAAGACGCTTGGTCAATATCAAAGCGTCTAATGATACTGATCACATGCCTGCGTGACTTGATCGATAAAATAGGAATTTTTTAAAAAGGTAATTAGTGTGAGCCATCGGTGGGATTTTACATAGAAAATGCACTCTAGGGACCAGGCTTAGAGTTTGAGGGTTCGAGCCATCATGGTTCGAGCCAAGGGTGGCATGTTTAGTTAAAGTGAATAGGGATTTTGCCGGGACTGAAAAGTCAGTTCGACCCAAACGTGGTGTTCGAGCCTACCGAGTTTGACCCATTGAAGTTCGACTGTATATATTTTTGCACAGACATTACACACTTGTTTAACACCTGTCCTGCTGAATATTTTAATCTGCCAGACCCACTACCGATTATCAACCAATAGATTTACTGGATGCAAATTATTGCATCAAATTCACAATCTGAATGACAAACAATGTAGATCCTGATCAGATGGCTTCTGAAGAAGCCATCTGATCTGGATCTACATTGTTTGAAGATCCTGATTAGATGGCTTCCTCAGAAGCCATCTGATCTGGATCTATATTGTTTGAAAGATAAGGCATATCCGGGTTCAGCAGGACAAGGGTTAACTTGCACAGTTTCTGCTTTTGGTTCTGTAGAATTATAGAGAGGTTATGGTGTAACAGTAATTTGGTTCTGATTTCAGGCACCTCAGCCAGAAGACTCCACAATGACTTATGATGTTGATTCTGTTGACATACCTGATCAGCACAAAATTGGAGTACAGCATGAATCTGAAATGGAGAAACTGGAGGCATTCCCACTTGAATCTACTGTTGAACCAAGCATAAAAGGTGCTGTAGTTGGAAAATCTGCCAAAGCAGACGAAAAAGACTCATTTGTTGATCATCAGGAGCCAGTGTTCATGCGGCCACCAAGTACTCCTGTAGTGTCACAGGACAGAACAAATGCAGTGGAAAGACCTAAAACACCAGCTAGTCAAAGTGTTCAAAATATTGTCAAAACCTATTCTGATATTATTTCTAAAAAGACCCCTTTAAGGCAAAGATCTGCCAGTATTGACGTGACTCAGCAGGAATCAGATGTCAGGACATCATTGTCCTGTCGATTTAGTCATGATGTATCTGTTACACAGTCTGGAAGACTTACACCATCACAAAGTAAAGATCAGTCCCAAAAATTAAGCCAGTTAGTGATACAGACACAACACTCAGTTTCAAATGGAACCTCATTACCAAAAGGAGGCTCTCTTTCACCGAAAGGAGCCTCAGGGTCTCCAAAAGGAGGCTCTAGGATGAGTTCCAGAAAACCAAGCAGTGAGTCACTCCCAGATTCTGAGACAAAACAAAAGAAGTCAGGTGATGCTAGTCCAAACTCTAATCCACCTAGAAGCCCAAAAGGGCTGGATATAGCAGATATAAGTCATGAACTGCTACAGTCATTCCGGCAAAGTAAGAAACACAGACACCAGTCAGGAAGTCATATCAATGGAAAAGATGGTAATGATGACCATGGAGATAGTAAAGGTGCTCATAATAATGGAATCCATGTGGATAAAAGTGTTCAGAATGGTAGTGGTAGCCATGGAGAAAAGAAAACTGTTCATGTGAATGCCAGACCAGTTCCACATAGTGTTAGTAAAACTTCAAGTTCAACAGGAGTGACACCTAGTAGTAAAAGCATTATTTTAAGCCCTCCAAGTGAACAGATATTGTCTACTCAAAGAACCACAGATAGTTGTAATGTGACAATGTCCCCAAGACCTGTTGGCATTGAAAATCAGAACTTGACGTCTGCTGTTGGTATTCAAGGTCAAGGTCAGAATAAAACACCATTGCCTCACGCAGACACTGTTATATTTTTACAAAAGACAACTCCTTCAGTTAGATATTCGGAAATGAAATCGGGAAAGAAAAAAGAGAAAAAGGAAAAAAAGTTAATGTCGTCTGCTGAAAGAATGAGACGGAGAGGTTCTGTTGATTCTAACACTAGTGCACAAACGACAACGGGATCATTTGTGAATTCAACTGGGAAATTTCTTCACAAGGAAACTTCTATAGAACCTCTCTCAACTACCAGTGGAACTCAAGGTCAGGACCCCTTCACATTTCAAGGTTCTCAGTCTCAGAGAGAGGTATGTAGTAACATACATGTAATGCGAGGTGTTGCATACTATAAGAATCTTACATGGGTGTGAAGGTTGGATAGAAAAATTCGCCCCGAGGGTTACTGTCAGGCATCACAAGGCGGACAGTGATCCCGAGGGACAGAATTTTCCTTCTTTCACACCAGATAAGGAAATCCATAGTTTTAGCTTGGTCTAGAAATTCTGTTCTAACCTTGGTGTTCTTACCCAAAATCGAATATTCTCGCTTGTCATAAATACACTGGTTGAATTCGACCTCGTATATGCCGTCGTCAAGTTTTACATTACAGCACGGTTACATGCGATCACTAAACATTCCTGTAGTGTAATCATGATATGGCGGATGTCGGTAACCGAAGTGACTGCAGCATTAAAAATCCACACTAAGAAATGGCAGTTATGCAAGAAAAAGAATCCTATATGGGTGTGAGGGGTGGATACAAAAAATCTGTCCCTCGGGATCACTGTCCAGCATCACTCCGCAAGCCACCGGATGCTGGACAGTGACCCTTGGGACAAATTTTCCTATCCACCCCTCACACCCATGTAAGATTCTCATATTCTTGCACACCAGATAAGGAAATCCATAGTTTTAGCTCGGGTTAGAAATTCTGTTCCAACCCTATTGTTCTTACCCCAAATCGAATATTCTCACATGTTTGATAAATGCACTGGTTGAATACGACTTCATATGCGCTGTCCTTAATGTTGACTTCACAGCACGTTACGTGACTTCACTAAACATCACTGTATTGCCATCACAATATGGCAGACGTCGGTAACCGAAGTGACAGCAGTATTAAAAATCCAAATGAAATCGGAAATGGAAGGTATGCAAGAAAAAGAAAGCAACATGGATGTGAGGGGTCGATAGAAAAATCCGTCCCTCAGGATCAAGCCTCTTGATGCCGGACAGTGACCCTAGTTACGGACTTTTCCTTCCATCTCTCACACTTACAGTGTTCAATCTAGGCTGCGCCATTGTGCCCTGGGCCCCGGTTTTTAGACGAAGGGCGCACTAGAGATCATTCAATGGGCCCGTGACGCGCAACTGTAGAATCTAGTGACTATTTCTTCTAGAGTTCAATTTTTGCTACTTTCTCACGATTTTTTGGCTGTATAGTGCTTATTATTCAGTTAACCACAAACCGCATGTGCCCAATAAAAATAACTCGGAAAAAGGTTTTGTTTTATCTGTTTAACCAGTAGCAATTCTTATTTTTTAAACCCAAATCAATGTTTTGTTTACTGGGGATGCGGCCATGTTCGGTCTACTTGTGTGCACCGGGCGGCTTACGACATAATCGTTGTGCCGTGCAGCTTATGCTAAATACTGGACCGAAATACCGAGGCGGGAGCCATTTGTTATAGAGTCTCGTCTTCCAGAAATAAATTTGATGGCATTGATTCTAAATAAAACATGCATTTAGTCCTTGAGCAAGACTCTTTATTCAAATTGCTTTGTACTGGTTTACTGATCAGGTAATGAGCAAATATGACCAACTCAGTACAAGAAGATGGATAGATAGACAAAATAGATTCTGTCTGTGATGTCTAACTTGTTTTGTGTCCATTTTTATCGTGCAGTCAAAACCTAAAGATAAATCTGGCAACTTTATATAGTTTAATTCAAGGGCCCCCTAAATTTTTAAATTGCCCTTTTTTCCAAGGCGTTTGGGCCCAGAGGGCCCCCAAACCCCAAATTCTAGATTTAACACTGGACCCATGTAAGATTCTTATATTCCAATGCAGCTTTTCTTGGCATCTTAACCCATTTTGTACCGGGCCTACACTATTTGCAAAAAGTTCAGCTATTTTCAAAAACAATTTTTATAGATAACGCAACCTGTCACCCCTAAATTTCGAAATGGACTCCTGCCATATATAAGGAGGAAGATTCCATTTGGTACCAAAAGGGTAAAGAACGAAATCTCCTTTTACTTGGCAATTCCTCCCATTTTGTATGAGCGGTGCAATCAACAAAGACTTAGTTCACCCTGTGCAGACAGATCAGCCACTGCTGTTTGCTTCAGCTTTTTATAGCCACTGTCCAGACTGACTGGATATCTAGGCTGATCTGAGTCTACACTGGTTGCACAGGTCTTATTATAGGTTTTGTCATGCACTGTCTCATATTTAACCTGCAGAATAATTTAATTTTGCCACACCCATTTCTGCCTTTAAGCCAGACAAATTCTTTGATGTCATTTACGAGTTATTTCTCGGCCAGACATGATTGAGAATTGTATTTATTATCAACCTTTGGAATATGTTTTCTGTCATTTTCAGATGCGAAGTGCTCCCCGTCTCAAAAAGTACACAAGCAGTAGTTTTGAGAGAACACCTGTTTCTACCAGAAAGAGGAAAAAAGTCATTTACAAGAAGTCAGGGGTCAAAAAACAAAAAGTTGCAGGTAAATAAAACTAGCTTCAGTTAAGGATGGCTAATAATTTTGTAGTTTTTTTCCCGCTCATTCTCCAGTGTTAGTACACTGTTATTGATATATACCACTTCTACAGCCTTGCTGTAGGAGCCAAAGTCTGTAGCAATGTGGATCTATAGAGTAGTTGGCTTTTACACAAAGTTAAACAACAGATATTGCGGTTAGTACATGGATGGGTGACCGCCTCCCTTTACTTCGTGGATGACCTGGCAAATGCTAGAGTACCCATTAGAAGAGGTGATTCTATTGAGTATGCGCATGCTTGTAACAAGTACATTGATTTTGTTTGTTTGATTTGAGGTTTAACGTCCCCGTCAACACAGTATAGGTCATTTTGGAGATGTTGCTTTCAATTTTGTGGGTCTCTTACCCGACATTGAGATGAAATGACATCTCAAGCCCTGTGGCCCAATGAAAGCAATAGGTTTATAAGTATGGACGGGCCGACTCGTACCTCTGTGCCTGGGCAGGCTTAGATCCACTTTGCGTGGGCAGGCTTAGATCCTCTAAGCGGTTTACCAGTACTCATGTGTGATCGGTTTCAGCTCTGCATGGAAGCATCATGCAACACATCTATTTCTTCAAGCCCCAATGGGCGGGGGCCAACAAGTACATTGAAATTCCACTATTAAGTCCATCTAAAACTAAGATGTATTCTGCTTTAAAAAACTTATTTAGAAGGGTGCAGTTATTCTTTTTTCGTATTTTCTACACACAATGTCCTCTGGTCGGGGACCACCTTTGGGACTGTTCAAAAGTGGTCTTAAAGACTACTGTTGAACAGTCCCAAAGGTGGTCTCGATGTAGGAATTTTACTGCCATTGAGAAATCATCAGTATGTTGGCATTTTGATATTTATTAGCAGAAAAAGATGCATGCTCAGCAGAGTTGAGCACA
Source organism: Lucinisca nassula (assembly GCA_963580285.1). NCBI lineage: Eukaryota > Metazoa > Mollusca > Bivalvia > Lucinida > Lucinidae > Lucinisca > Lucinisca nassula. Next base: position 108,300,859 of record OY757018.1, on the reverse strand, counting down.
AATAAGTTTCATAACCTTGGGATCAGGAAGTTTCTACATTCACAGAACACAGGCTGCCAGTGGCACCAAATTGAACCTTATTACAGCCTCTTGATTTGATTGATTTTGTTGGGGTTTAATGACACGTCAACAATTGTGGGTCATTTTGTGTTGTCTCGCAGTGGAAGGGAGAAAAAGAGATAGAAGAGACAGCAGAGATGAAAATGAAAGGTAGGGGAGTAAGAGGAAAATGAATGGAAGTGTAGAAATGGAAGAAATAACAGCATTAAATGATTTCCCATCGACCCTTATCACTGCAAGGGCAGAAAGCCATGCCCAGCTGTAAGCCAGTATCAGTTGGATGGCCCAGTTTCCAAAGATACACATCACCTTCCTGTGCAAAAGACAGCACCTCTCATTTGCATTTGTAACAATGTGGTTACCAATCAGCTGTGGGTTTGATACCTGCTGTGTTTGGAGCATTCTTTCAGGGAGATTGATCGTGAAATCTGTTGCTCCAGGCATTCATTCCCATCCGCTGATTTAATGAGGTCAGTTTCTGGCAAAAGAGCGTACTAAACTCATTTACTGCTTATGTATAAGCCTGTTGAGGAAAACTGTGGTTAGCTAAACTGACAGGCTTGATATGACCTAAATAGTGTTAAGAGGTTTTTAACTCCAAACAAACAAATAAACAGCCATACCTATCTGGCACTATTTTAAGAAAAAAAATTCTAGCTGGTGTGATAAGAATTTATAGCACTCATACTAAGAATTTCTAGCACTCAAGGACTGATGATAAGAATTTCTAGCTAAGAATTTCTTGCACTAATAAGAATTTCTAGCTATTAACCCTTGTCCTGCTGAATATTTATATATGCCACACCCACTACTGATTATCAGCCAATCAGATTACTTGATGCAAATTATTGCAACAAATTTACAATCTGAATGGCAAACAATGTAGATCCTGATCAGATGGCTTCGTCAGAAGCCATCTGATCAGGATCTTCATTGTTTGGAAAATAAAGCATATCCGGGCTCAGCAGGACAAGGGTTAAGAACTTCTTGCACTAAGTAGTAATGATAAAAATTTCTAGCTAAGAGCTTGCACTGATGATAAGACTTTCTAGCTAAGAATTTCTTGCATTGATGATAAGAATTTATAGCTAAGAATTTCTTGCACTGATGATAAAAAATTCTAGCTAAGAATTTCATGCACTGATTCTGAAAATTATGTCTTCCCACCCCATGCGGATCCCGTTTGCGTTGGCATAGCCTGTTAGGAGCACTATATCTCCTGAACCTACTGATGGACTTTGATCAAACTTGCACTGTTACATAACTAGGATGGGGAAAAACAGTTGTTAGGTTTGGTCACCTTGACCATATTTTCAAGGTCACAGCCCCCCCAAACAGTCAATTTTGTGCCAAAAATGGCTAGTCTTCACCCTATCTCGTGAACAAATTGATGAAATTCGATCAAACATGGTACGATATATCACTGCAACCTATCAAATATTTGATTAGATTTTGGTGACCTTGACCTTATTTTTCAAGGGCACAGGCCCCAAAAACTATCAATTATGGTCATGAACTGATTGGTGAAATTTGGTCAATCTTGGTACAATACATCATTGCAACCTACCAAAGATTTGATTTGGTAACCTTGGCCATATTTTCAAGGGCACAGGCCCCTAAAGACTGTCAACTGTCAAGTTTTGGCCAGAAAGGGCTTGTCTGCACCCTATCTCCTGAATGAATGAATGAAATTTGGTCAAACTTCGTGCAAGATACCATACCAAAAATTTTTTTAGGTATCAGTGACCGTGACCTTATTTTCAAAGGCACAGGCCCCCAAAAAACTTCCAATTTTGGCTAATGTGTACCCTACCTCATGAATGAATTGGTGATATTCAGTCAAACTTGGTACAATATATCATTGCAACCTACCAAAGATTTGATTAGACTTTGGTAACCCTGACTTTTTTTTTTTTAGCTCACCTGAGCCGAAGGCTCATGTGAGGTATTAGTATACCACGAGCCGGCGTCCGTCGTCGTCCGTCGTCCACACTTTCAAAGAAGTATATCTCCAGAACCAGTGGGCCAATCTTGATCAAATTTCATGTGAAGCATTATCAGGTAGGGGGAAAGGCTGCATACTGTTTTCTGGCAGATCAGATTGGAACTCTGGTTGCCATGGCAACAAATAGCTCCCATAGACTTAACATAGGAAAAAGTTTGTCATCACTCTAGCTCCATCAATTTTTAGCTCACCTGAGCCGAAGGCTCATGTGAGGTATTAGTATACCACGAGCCGGCGTCCGTCGTCCACACTTTCAAAGAAGTATATCTCCGGAACCAGTGGGCCAATCTTGATCAAATTTCATGTGAAGCATTATCAGGTAGGGGGAAAGGCTGCATACTGTTTTCGGGCAGATCGGATTGGAACTCTGGTTGCCATGGCAACAAATAGCTCCCATAGACTTAACATAGGAAAAAGTTTGTCATCACTCTAGTTCCGTCAATTTTTTTCTGATTGTCTTCATTCTTGCAGATAACGAGGACAGGCATGAAATCTCGATCAAGTTCGATTTTGGGCTGAATCGGATTATTCACTCAGGAGTTACGTGCCCTTGAGCGTTGAAAAAATTGCCTATTGACTTAACATGGGGAGAATGTTGTCATCACCGTAGCTGCTTCAATTATTTTCAGATTGGCTTTATTCTTGCAGATAACCAGCACAGTCATGAAATCTCGGTCAAGTTCGATAACTGGCAGAATCGGATCATTCACTTAGGAGTTACCTGCCCTTGTGTGTTTTTGCATTAGGGTTAATGGGAATTAGGAAAAAGCTTGTCATCACTCTAGCTCCGTCAATTTTTTTCCGATCGACTTCATTCTTGCAGATAACGAGGACAGGCATGAAATCTCGATCAAGTTCGATTTTGGGCTGAATCGGATTATTCACTCAGGAGTTACGTGCCCTTGAGCGTTGAAAAAATTGCCTATTGACTTAACATGGGGAGAATGTTGTCATCACCGTAGCTGCTTCAATTATTTTCAGATTGGCTTTATTCTTGCAGATAACCAGCACAGCCATGAAATCTGGGTCAAGTTTTATAACTGGCAGAATCGGATCTTTCACTTAGGAGTTACCTGCCCTTGTGTGTTTTTGCATTAGGGTTAATGGGAATTTCAAAAATGAATATCTTAAAGACTACTAGGCCAACTTTGATCAAATTTCATGTGTCGCATTATTGGGCAAGTGGAAAGGCTTCATTAGGTTTTCAGGCAGATCTGAGTGGAACTCTGGTTGCCATGGCAACATCTAGCTCCCATAGACTTCACATAGGAAAAAGCTTGTCATCACTCTAGCTCTGTCAATTTTTTTCTAATCGACTTCATTCTTGCAGATAACCAGTACAGGCATAAAATCTCGGTCAAGTTCGATTTTTGGCCGAATCAGATAATTCACTCAAGAGTTACGTCCCCTTGAGCGCCCGAAAAATTGCCTATCGACTTAACATGGGGAAAATGTTGTCATCACTGTAGCTGCTTCAATTTTGTTCGGATTGGCTTCATTCTTACAGATAACCAGCACAGCCATGAAATCTCGGTCAAGTTCGATAATTGGCAGAATTGGATCATACACTTAGGAGTTACCTGCCATTGTGCATTTTTAGCTCACCTGAGCCGAAGGCTCATGTGAGGTATTAGTATACCACGAGCCGGCGTCCATCGTCCACACTTTCAACGAAGTATATCTCTGGAACCAGTGGGCCGGCCAAATTTCAAATTTCCTATGAACCATCATCAGGTAGGGGGAAAGGCTGTATTAGGTTTTCGTGCAGATCGGATGAGAACTCTGGTTGCCACAGCAACAAAGAGCTCCCATAGGCTTAACATAGGAAAAAGCTTGTCATCACCTTAGCTCCGTCAATTTTTTTCTGATCGACTTCATTCTTGCAGATAACGAGGACAGGCATGAAATCTCGATCAAGTTCGATTTTGGGCTGAATCGGATTATTCACTCTGACAGGAGTTACGTGCCCTTGAGCGTTCTTAACATAGGAAAAAGCTTGTCATCACTCTAGCTCCGTCAATTTTTTTCTGATCGACTTCATTCTTGCAGATAACGAGGACAGGCATGAAATCTCGATCAAGTTCGATTTTGGGCTGAATCGGATTATTCACTCAGGAGTTACGTGCCCTTGAGCGTTGAAAAAATTGCCTATTGACTTAACATTGGGAGAATGTTGTCATCACCGTAGCTGCTTCAATTATTTTCAGATTGGCTTTATTCTTGCAGATAACCAGCACAGCCATGAAATCTCGGTCAAGTTCGATAACTGGCAGAATCGGATCATTCACTTAGGAGTTACCTGCCCTTGTGTGTTTTTGCATTAGGGTTAATGGGAATTTCAAAAATGTATATCTTAAAGACCACTTGGGCAACTTTGATCAAATTTCATGTGTCGCATAATTGGGCAAGTGGAAAGGCTTCATTAGGTTTTCAGGCAGATCTGAGTGGAACTCTGGTTGCCATGGCAACATCTAGCTCCCAAAGACTTCACATAGGAAAAAGCTTGTCATCACTCTAGCTCCGTCAATATTTTTCTGATCGACTTCATTCTTGCAGATAACCAGTACAGGCATAAAATCTCGGTCAAGTTCGATTTTGGGCCGAATCGAATTATTTGCCTTGGAGTTACCTGCCCTTGAGCATAAAAAAATATGTTGTGACCACGATAGCAACTTTATTTTTATTCAGATCAGCTTCAAACTTGTTGACTTCATTCTTGCAGATAATAAGGACAGGCATAATATCTCGGTTAAGTTCGATTTTGGGCAGAATTGGAATATTGACCTCGGTGTTACGTGACCTTGAGCGACAAAAAATTTGCCCATAGACTTAACATAGGGAAAATGTTGTGACTACGATAGCGACTTGAATTTTTTTCAGATCAGCTTCAAACTTGCAGGTAACGAGGACAGACATAAAATCACGGTTAAGTTCGATTTTGGGCCGAATCGGATTATTTGCCTTGGAGTTACCTGCCCTTGAGCATGAAAAAATTAGTTGTGACCACGATAGCAACTTTATTTTTATTCAGATCAGCTTCAAACTTGCAGGTAACGAGGACAGGCATAAAATCCCGGTTAAGTTCAATTTTGGGCCGAATCAGATTATTGACCTCGGAGTTACGTGACCTTGAGCGACAAAAAATTTGCCCATAGACTTAACATAGGGAAAATGTTGTGACTAAGATAGCCACTTGAATTTTTTTCAGATCAGCTTCAAACTTGCAGGTAACGAGGACAGACATAAAATCTCGGTTAAGTTAGATTTTGGGCCGAATCGGAATATTTGCCTTGGAGTTACCTGCCCTTGAGCAAAAAAAAATACGTTGTGACCACGATAGCAACTTTATTTTTATTCAGATCAGCTTCAAACTTGCAGGTAAAGTGGACAGGCATAAAATCTCAGTTAAGTTCAAATCGGAATATTGACCTCGGAGTTACATGACCTTGAGCGCAAAAATTTGCCCATAGACTTAACATAGGGAAAATGTTTTGACTACGATAGCGACCTGAATTTTTTTCAGATCAGCTTCAAACTTGCAGGTAACGAGGACAGACATAAAATCTTGGTTAAGTTTGATTTTGGGCCGAATCGGATTATTTGCCTTGGAGTTACCTGCCCTTGAGCATAAAAAAATATGTTGTGACCACGATAGCAACTTTATTTTTATTCATATCAGCTTCAAACTTGCAGGTAACGAGGACAGGCATAAAATCTCGGTTAAGTTCAATTTTGGGCCGAATCGGAATATTGACCTTGGAGTTACGTGACCTTGAGCGACAAAAAATTTGCCATAGACTTAATTAGGAAAAATGTTGCGACTACGATAGCGACTTGAATTTTTTTCAGATCAGCTTCAAACTTGTAGGTAAAGAGGACAGACATAAAATCTCGGTTGAGTTCGATTTTGGGCCGAATCGGAATATTTGCCTTGGAGTTACCTGCCCTTGAGCATAAAAAAATACGTTGTGACCACGATAGCAACTTTATTTTTATTCATATCAGCTTCAAACTTGCAGGTAACGAGGACAGGCATAAAATCTCGGTTAAGTTCGATTTTGGGCAGAATCGGAATATTGACCTCAGAGTTACGTGACCTTGAGAGACAAAAACATTTGCCCATAGACTTAACGTAGGGAAAATGTTGTGACAGAAATAGCGACTTGAATTTTTAGCTCACCTGAGCCAAAGGCTCCAGTGAGCTGATAGTATACCAAGGCTTCGGAGTCCGTCGTCTGTCGTCCGTCCATCCGTCGTCCACACTTTCAATGAAGCATATCTCAGAAGGCAGTCGACCAATCTTGTTTAAATTTTATGTGTAGCACCATTGGGCAAGGGGAAAGGCTGCATTAGGTTTTGGAGCTAGTCTGGTTCATTTGTTCCTTCATTCTTCTTTCTATCAATATGGAGATAATAGACCAATGTTAAATTTTTAATCAAAGATTTCTCAGGAACTATAAAAGCTAGAAGCATCAAATTTGGTATTCAATAGAATAATGATGACTTATTTTGTGTAAGAGACATTGGGCTTTCTCAGCTTATTTGCTCATCTGTTCTTTCATTCTTCTTTCTCTCCATTTTGACCAATGTTAAATTTTCGTCAAAGATTTCTCAGGAACTATAGAAGCTAGAAGTCTCAAACTTGGAATGCAATGCAATAATGATGACTTATATCCTGTAAGGGTCAATGGGCTGGATTCTATTAGCAGATTTAGTAGTCAAGTCTGTGAATTGTTAAAACTTAAGTTCCTCAGGTGAGCGGTTTAGGCTCATTGAGCCTCTTGTTTTCTGATTGTCTTCATTCTTGCAGATAACGAGGACAGGCATGAAATCTCGATCAAGTTCGATTTTGGGCTGAATCGGATTATTCACTCAGGAGTTACGTGCCCTTGAGCGTTGAAAAAATTGCCTATTGACTTAACATGGGGAGAATGTTGTCATCACCGTAGCTGCTTCAATTATTTTCAGATTGGCTTTATTCTTGCAGATAACCAGCACAGCCATGAAATCTCGGTCAAGTTCAATGACTGGCAGAATCGGATCATTCACTTAGGAGTTACCTGCCCTTGTGTGATTTTGCATTAGGGTTAATGGGAATTAGGAAAAAGCTTGTCATCACTCTAGCTCCGTCAATTTTTTTCTGATCGACTTCATTCTTGCAGATAACGAGGACAGGCATGAAATCTCGATCAAGTTTGATTTTGGGCTGAATCGGATTATTCACTCAGGAGTTACGTGCCCTTGAGCGTTGAAAAAATTGCCTATTGACTTAACATGGGGAGAATGTTGTCATCACCGTAGCTGCTTCAATTATTTTCAGCTTGGCTTTATTCTTGCAGATAACCAGCACAGCCATGAAATCTGGGTCAAGTTCTATAACTGGCAGAATCGGATCATTCACTTAGGAGTTACCTGCCCTTGTGTGTTTTTGCATTAGGGTTAATGGGCATTTCAAAAATGTATATCTTAAAGACTACTTGGCCAACTTTGATCAAATTTCATGTGTCGCATTATTGGGCAAGTGGAAAGGCTTCATTAGGTTTTCAGGCAGATCTGAGTGGAACTCTGGTTGCCATGGCAACATCTAGCTCCAATAGACTTCACATAGGAAAAAGCTTGTCAACACTCTAGCTCCGTCAATTTTTTTCTGATCGACTTCATTCTTGCAGATAACCAGTACAGGCATAAAATCTCGGTCAAGTTCGAGTTTGGGCCGAATCGGATTATTTGCCTTGGAGTTACCTGCCCTTGAGCATAAAAAAATACGTTGTGATCACGATAGCAACTTTATTTTTATTCAGATCAGCTTCAAACTTGCAGGTAACGTGGACAGGCATAAAATCTCAGTTAAGTTCGAATCAGAATATTGACCTCGGAGTTACGTGACCTTGAGCGACAAAAAATTTGCCCATGGACTTTACATAGGGAAAATGTTGTGACTACGATAGCCACTTGAATTTTTTTCAGATCAGCTTCAAACTTGCAGGTAACGAGGACAGACATAAAATCTCGGTTAAGTTCGATTTTGGGCCGAATCGGATTATTTGCCTTGGAGTTACCTGCCCTTGAGCATAAAAAAATACGTTGTGACCACGATAGCAACTTTATTTTTATTCATATCAGCTTCAAACTTGCAGGTAAAGAGGACAGGCATAAAATCTCGGTTAAGTTCAATTTTGGGCCGAATCGGAATATTGACCTCGGAGTTACGTGACCTTGAGCGACAAAAAAATTTGCCCATAGACTTAATTAGGGAAAATGTTGCGACTACGATAGCGACTTGAATTTTTTTCAAATCAGCTTCAAACTTGCAGGTAACGAGGACAGACATAAAATCTCGGTTAAGTTCGATTTTGGGCCGAATCGGAATATTTGCCTTGGAGTTACCTGCCCTTGAGCATAAAAAAATACGTTGTGACCACGATAGCAACTTTATTTTTATTCATATCAGCTTCAAACTTGCAGGTAATAGCGAGGACAGGCATAAAATCTCGGTTAAGTTCGATTTTGGGCAGAATCGGAATATTGACCTCGGAATTACGTGACCTTGAGAGACAAAAAAATTTGCCCATAGACTTAACGTAGGGAAAATGTTGTGACAGAAATAGCGACTTGAATTTTTAGCTCACCTGAGCCAAAGGCTCCAGTGAGCTGATAGTATACCAAGGCTCCGGAGTCCGTCGTCTGTCGTCCGTCCATCCGTTGTCCACACTTTCAATGAAGCATATGTCAGAAGGCAGTCGACCAATCTTGTTTAAATTTTATGTGTAGCACCATTGGGCAAGGGGAAAGGCTGCATTAGGTTTTGGAGCTAGTCTGGTTCATTTGTTCCTTCATTCTTCTTTCTCTCCATATAGAGATAATAGACCAATGTTAAATTTTTAATCAAAGATTTCTCAGGAACTATAAAAGCTAGAAGCATCAAATTTGGTATTCAATAGAATAATGATGACTTATTTTGTGTAAGAGACATTGGGCTTTCTCAGCTTATTTGTTCATCTGTTCTTTCATTCTTCTTTCTCTCCATTTTGACCAATGTTAAATTTTCGTCAAAGATTTCTCAGGAACTATAGAAGCTAGAAGTCTCAAACTTGGAATGCAATGCAATAATGATGACTTATATCCTGTAAGGGTCAATGGGCTGGATTCTATTAGCAGATTAAGTAGTCAAGTCTGTGAATTGTTAAAACTTAAGTTCCTCAGATGAGCGGTTTAGGCTCATTGAGCCTCTTGTTTAAGATCACTGGCTCCTGAAAGTTGTGAAAAAATGGGGCAAATAATGGCTTGTCTGCACCTTGTCTCATTTAAAAATTAATGAATGTCTATTTTGGTAGAATATAGATTGCAACCTACCAAAGATATGATTAGAATTGGAGATCAGCCTAAATATCTCAGTTTTTGTCAAAAATGACATGTATGCATGCACCTTAGATATTGGTGACCTTAACCTACTTTTCCAGGTCAAAATTGTGTTTAAATTTTATTTATGGTGTTGGGGGGCATTGTTTTCCTTGGATATAACATTGTAAGGCAGTATTTTCTTATCTGTTCAGATTCTACAGGAAACCCAGATCACCTGACATCAAAAGATGTAACATCCCAGAAAGTTCAGAGTCCCACCAGTCTTAGTAGTGATATAACCGTGACAACAGTTGGTTCCCTGCAGTCCATACCATCCTCTATCAGTCAGGCGAGCAGCCAAGCACCAGGGGAACCAATAATTTCACCCTCCAGCTCCAGTGGTAAGGCCAGTACAGGAGAGAGTGGTACCAACCAGAGAAGGTTATCTATTGAAGCGGTAAGTTCAGAAATATTCCTATACTAAGACCACTTTTGGGACTGTTGAACAGTCCCAGAGATGGTCACTTACTAGAGAACACTGAGTACAAAAAACACAGAAAAAATAGCTGAAACCTAAGATGTGTTTGTAAAAGAAGAAATAGTCCTTATTTTTGTTGGTCTTGATAGCAGAATTTCATTCTACATGTTGTTCCGTATACTGTGGCTTATGCTGCATCTTAGCTCCAAGGTGTAATGAGGATAATTTCAAAACAATTTTTGTTATTTCTCAGTAAAACATATTGATTCAAGAAGGGCATATGTTAGTTTTCTGCGAATGCATGTGCGCTATACTGGTTAACCACTTATGTATAAGCCTACTCAGGAAAAGTGTGGGTAGGTAAACTGACAGGACCTCATGGTCTTCTTGTTTTAGTTTACTTGCCCAGAAACAGTTATAGAAAATGGTTAAGGTCACATGCACATTTGCAGGAGCTGTCTTCGTACGGTGAAAACTTGTAAGATGAAGGCTAGGGGTGGATTTTCTCCCTCCAAAAATAATGCTTATTTATTCGGCCTATTCATCATCCTTTTGAATGATAGTTACAGATGTTGTTTGCAGTTCTCAGCGAAAATGTTTGATTTTGCGATAATTTACTGCCATCCTTTGCCCTTTTTCCGGACATATTATGCACATGTCCTTGGACAAGCATGACCGGCCCCGATAGCTCAGTTGGTAGAGTGTCCGTTCCGGGGACGGGAAGTCACGGGTTCGATCCCGGGCCGCGACATACCAAAGTCGTTAAAAATGGTGCTAGCTGCTCCTCGCTTGGCACTCAGATATATGGGGTAGAGCTAGGACTGGTCGACCCAGTGTCAGGATAATGTGACTGGGTGTGGTATCATGTAATGTGTCTGGGACATGATACTTCAGTGAGGCAGCACTATAAAAGTGAGCATTGAGCTCCCTGTCGCAACCAGACACCGTCATGATATGACTGAAAAATTGTTGAAAGCGACATTGAACCCGAATTCACACACACACACAATTGGCCAAGCATGAAATTAGAGAATATGGTGTCATTTGATATCAAGTTTATCAGGCATGGCTTTGAGGATGCTTTTAGAACCGCGCGGCTTGCTGAGCGATGTATTCCCAAGCCGAGCCTAATAAACTATACTGGAACTGAGGGCGAGGGTTGAAATTTCATAAACTCCGGAGTTGAAGCCCCCCAGTAGTTTTACTACTGACCGTCCCAAGGGACCGTGTCTTATTTGTTATTTGGCTTTGTGTCATTGGTTCATGTTTTATCTGTTTTTGTGTGCGTCTCGGTGTCACTTTCTATATGTGACTTGAGAAGGCTGCGTTCTTACATTGCGGCCTTTCCTGAGTGACCTTTTCTTACTAGTTTGATACCAAATGACACAAATCAGGGGCCAGTTGTTCAAAGCCTTGTTAGCTTAACGAGCTCGTTAGTGGTCATATTGTTAACTCTTCTAGCAAGTACAATATCGTAAATTTGGGTATTTTTGCTGGAAAATGTGAGCAGCTTTTGCATCCGCAAAAGCTGCTCACATTTTTTCAGCAAAAATTTCAGCATGTTTGCCATATTTAATGATCAAAGTTTTAACGATATGTTAACTAACGACGTCGTTAGTTTTGAACAACTGACCCCTGGTATTCTATTTATCAGTTAATCCCCTTGTACACTCTTACAGATTTGCCAATTTTCCTAGTAGTCCCAGTTCATAGAAGTGCAATGTCTCATTGACCAAATAAAGCTCACTTGTCCTGAGAAAGCATATCTTTATCAGGCCAAGGTAATACAATGCAATTAAAATTGGGGTAACTGATAATTTTATTTCCTAAGGCCTGCATGTATTTCAGCTTCCCGACACCCTTCAACTCCACAGCGAGGATGACAATTATCAGCGGGTTACCATGGTAACCACAGTCACTAAAATGTATACTATGGAAACAAGAACAAAGCGTCAACTCATCAATTCTCAGGGCCAAGTTCTTGAGAGTAGCTCAAATGTGGTGAGTAAAACAACCCTTTTCGGGTGATGGCCTTGTTAAACTGAACCATTTCTTTGGTCTTAACCCTTAAGACACCGAGAAAAACTACATCTGAAAATGTTGTCTGCTGAATTTCTTCGCAAATTTTTAAAAAATATTTTTGCATGCAGGCAAACAGTTTGGGCCCAGATCAGACTGCTCCTACAGTGTTTGCAAAAAAATTACTTTAAGGTAACCAACAGACGGCAAAGCAGACGACAATTGTCGTGATTGGCATTTTATGGGTTAATCTGTCTTAACAGAGGCTTGAAATTCCATTCTAAGGCAAGCGGCCTAATTTGGCAGTGAAAAGGAACTGATTTATTCTGCAACAAATCACTGGGTGATAGAGAGTAATATGAAAAGCCACTGTTTTATTATTTCACTTGTAAATTATTCAATTTTAGACAGTGTAACATCATTTTCTTGGGTCAAAAACATCACAAAAAGTTCCACCAATCCATCCATCCATTAACAGTTTACCCTGAATGTCTTGTCAGTGCAACTCTTACAGTTTTATACCAATCATTTTTGGATATTTTGCATGTGTTTTCTCAATCGTTTGGAGACTTAAGCTAAATGGCAAGGGTTATCTGTCAACATTTTCAAACATCTTCTAAATCTCCCAAAATAAACCAAATTTTTGCACAGTACTCCCTTGATCAAATAATAAATGAGCCAACACATTTCACCGAAACCTCTTCCACACTCATTGACATTCTCTTTAAAAACCAGATAACTAACGTACTGGTAAGTGGAGTGTGCAAACCCTTCCTTGACCAAAACATTCGTTTCCACTGACCCATTTATGCAGTTTTCAAATATGATAAACACACGCCTCAGTGTTACAAAAGAAAAATTTGGTCATATAATAAAGGTGATTACGAACTTCTTCGACACTCCATAACCGAGTTTGACTTGCAATCTATGAAAAGTTATAACATTAGCACGTATGTGGAAAATGTTACATCTAAAATAATTGACCTATGTGAAAATTCCATTCCGAACAAAATATTACTGTAAGACCTTCAGACCCTCCATGGTTCAACAATTCCATCAGGAAGTCAGTTCGTAAACGTAGAGATGGTTAAATATTTAGGTTTAAGCAAGAAGGTAATATGTACCATAAACATAAATCTTTTCAGCAAAAAGGTGACCCTGTCATTGTTGAAGAGAAAACCCACAAGAAGGTGCAGTTAATATACATGCCCTCTCCATCAAGAAGTGTCAGTTCTCTCACATCAGGGGACCTTGCAGACATCAGCTCCTCAATGTCAAGGTCAGGCAGCAGCAGTCTGGGGTCAAAGGTCAGCAGCTTTGAGCAGTCCCAGAAAAGTCCAGATCCTCCACAGTTGCAGCCTCCACAGAAGAGAGGCGAAGGTTCGGATGCTGGGAAAAGCCAAGGTCAGAAAGAGGCATCAGGAACCAGGTTGGAGGAAAGGCGGATGTCGGAGTTTCTGGAGCCACAGCCGAGTACCAGCAGAATGCCATATGGTAAGTATTCTATTTCTTGCACACCAGACAAGGAAATCCGTGATTTTACCCTGGGATAGAAATTTATGTTCTGACCCTGGTGTTCCGACCCCAAATCGAATATAATCGCGTGTTTGATAAATGCACTGGTTGATTACAACCTCATGCGCGGCGTCGTCATGCGTGACGTCACTAAACATTCCTGTTGTGTCATCACAAAATGGCGGACGTCGGTAACCGAAGTGACAGCAGCATTAAAAATTCGCAATAGAAATGGAAGGTATGCAAGAAAAAGAATCCAATATGGGTGTGAGGGGTGGATTGAAAAATACGTCCCTCGGGATCACTGTCCGGCATCACTCGGCAAGCCTCGTGATGCCGGACAGTGTCCCTCGGGACGTATTTTTCAATCCACCCCTCACACCCATATAAGATTCTTATAATCTGCTTCAGTGCCAGTCTTGGTAGCCAGTCTTATGTGGGTCTGACTGCTTGTTTGGTCGCCAGTCTCATATCTGCCATGTAGACCACGGGGGCTTCTATGCAAATCGGCAAAGAAAATACAGTCGAACCTGTGCTTACGGTCACCTCCGAATAACGGTCCCCTTATTACAACGGTCATTTTCAACCCCTCCCATCGAAATTCCCTAATAAATTAACTGGGAATAGCGGTCCACTGTGCACTACGGTCAACGGTCACGTTATTCAGTCCCAAACTGAGTTCCTTGAATAACGGTCTATAATTGAATCCATCACGCTCATGATTTCAGCTTTGAGGTAATTATCGCCATAGATTGGCATATAATTGGCCTGCTTGATTTGTGTTGCAGTCCTTAATCCTGGCGATCTGGTCAAACATGTTACGGTTTGTGAGTGAGTTGAATTGAATAAATCCATTGCATTCTATTTTACACAAGAACTGAAGATAGTTTATTAGAAAAGTGAAGAAAAATTTACTAAACATTTTTTTTTAATTGGCGGACAATCCTAAAGACGGTAAAACTAGCCCAGTAAGTAAATCACAATAATTGCGGCACTGTCAATTCAGAGACAAACCACCTGTGTATTTATTACGGTTCAAGTATGACACTATTGTTAATCCCTGTCATATAATTGCCACCCTGCGGTGCGTGTCGATAAGGTGTGAAAATATGGTCAAGTTCATGTCTCTAATTTGCGTTTATCCTTCAGTCATAAAATTTAATCCAAGATCAATGTGAAAATGATTTAATCCTCCTCAGACAATTAGCTACAGCTAACGGTATATGTTTGCATAATAAAAACGGACTACTCTACGATCTCATGAATGGTTATGTTTTGGCACCAAATAGCAGACGCTCGGCGGGAAAAGTCGATCGCTGTTGTTGGTTATTGACACGGAGGGATAATTCGGGAGCTATACAGCGCTGTTTTCTTTCCACCTCTATTCACAACCGTTTAGCTATCGAGAAAATATTTTTTACCGGTTCCAAACATTTTTTATGAAAGATTTAAACACGTGTGGGGTTGCTGGCGTCGGATGACGCAACAAATAAACATGTAAATTAAATGGAAAACAATATGCTTCTTCATCCAGTGACAGCTTGCTATTTAATCAATAAATGTAAGAATTTTTGGACACTGTCGGCCTGCTGGTAATTGTCAAACCTCCGAATATAGGTCACCTGTGAATAACGGCCAAATTTGTCCTGTCCCATAGATGGCCTTTGTTCACAGGTTTGACTGTACTTTGTTTACAGCCATCTAAACGGGTATTTACTACCTTCCACAGAACTATTTGCCAGTTCCTCAAGCAGAACTAGCAGAATTAAACTGCTGATAGACAGGGAAGCAGACGGACAGTCTAGGGTCTCCATCTTGAAACAACGAGCGCCCACTGTCGTTATAGTGTGTTTTTCGTTAGCACACCTGTAACAAGCTCCAGGTGAGCTTATGCCTTGGCCTGTTGTCCATTGTCCGTCTTTCGTCCATCTGTCTGTCTGTTTTTAACTTCTCACATTTTTGACATCTCCTCTCGAACCGGATGTCAGATTAACCTGATACCTGGTGGGAGGCTTCCTCGTGACATGGAGATTCAGATTTGCTAAAATATTTTTGTTCAAATTTCCATGATGGCCACCATGGTGGCCATCTTGAAAAACTTGATGGGAGGTATCTGGGTGACATGGAGATTCAGATTTACTAAAATCGTTCCATTCCGATATCCATCATGACTGCCATGGCGGCCATCTTGAAATTCTACAAACAACATCTCCCAAACCGAAGATCAAATTGAGATGAAACTTGATGGGAGGCATCGGGATGACAAGGAGATTCAGATTTGCTAAATTGTTACCTTCCAATATCCAAGATGGCCACCATGGCTGCTATCTTGAAATTCTTCAAATAAAATCTCCTCTTGAACCAAAGGTGGAATTGAGATGACACTCACTGGGAGGCATTGGAGTGATATGGAGAATTAGATTTGCTAAAATCTTTATGTTCCGATGTCCAAGATGGCCACCATATCAGCCATCTTGAAATTCTTCAAATGACATCTCCCGAACCAAAGGTCGAATTGAGTTGAAACTTGATTGGTCTTCCTGATACATTGCAGCAATATACTTAAGGATTAGCTTGTGTGTTGTTGTTTTTTCTTGTGCACTTTTTGCATTTGTAAATGCTATATTGGCTTTTGGTCAGGGGATTTGCCATCTTTCTCAAAATGAGTGAAATAATCTTTAAAGGGCTGTAAAACCAAAACCAATAGAAACAAATAATAGTGCATGATTTTTTTCATGAAACCCTCAAACTCTTCACTACAAAGGCTCTGGCTCAACATAGGTGCAATATATGTGCCTATATGTGCAAGCTTGCCTGAGCCTGTGCTTAATATAGGGATCAACCATGTTTTTTCATGTATTAACATTTGCTGGGTCCCCAGAAAGCTGTTTGAACATGAGGCCGTTAATGCAATGAGATAACTAGGATTGATCATTGTTCTTGCATAACTTACAATTCCGACAGCAATTCTTTTTGACAAAATCACAATATAGATGTCAGCGGAATTCATGATGCTAAGTATTGGGACATATAGGCCTAAGCAAACAGTGCCGACCCAGAAGCAGATCCTGAAGAAGCAGTCTGATCAGGGGCAGCCTGATCAGGGTCTACACTGTTTGCCATTCTGTCTGCACCGTTTGGACTTCTTGCTAGATCATGATACAAATTTGATAAAATTTTAGGAGAATTACTGCAAATCCGCAGGGTGTCTGGATCTTTAGGATTTTTACGGTATCCACTACTATGACCACTTCACAATTAAGACCACTTCTGACAGTCCAATAGATAGTCATTAGGAGTGGTCACCACTCTGAATCTACACTGCATTAAGTATTTGTGCACATCCCCATCTGAAGGACAGCACACTTTATGGCATTTGTCCCTGCAAATTTATCACTCATCACGTGAACAAGTCCGTGAAATGAACAACCCCCTACACCCCACTTTATATAGAGAAAACTGGGGTTTAGGGGGTATAAATTATTTTTCTTATTTCTGCTCCAAGACATAGGTTGTGGGTACTCGTTAGAACCGCCTCAATGAGGCGGTTCTAACGAGCACCCAAAACCTATATTTTGAGTGTAAATAAGAAAAATATTACAAATTTTCATCAGAAAAATTACCTTTTTGAGGTTTGAAAAATGGACTTTATCACACGGATGTGTTATCGTAATGGTTGCCAGAAATCAAACCCAGGAACGATAACTCTAGCTTCAGAGTCAAGTGCACTACCTGCTGAGTTATCATGGCTTAGCTACTTTTAACTACATGCCTAGCTGCCCTTTTTCAGGACATTGGCAAACAGCGGTGTCTTATCTGGGTCTACACTGTTTGCTGAAAGTACATTCATTTTTAGCTCGTCTGTTTTTTGAAAAAACAACTTTCGAGCTATTGTCATCACTCCGGCGTCTGCGTTGTCGTTGTCGTCGTCTGGCGTCGTCGTTCCAAAAAAACTTAACCTTGGCAATAACTTAGTATTAGACCTAGCCTCATGAAACTTCATACACACACTCATCATCACAAGAGCTACATTTTGACCAAGGACCATAACAACATTGTTGATTTTGGCTGAATTATCTCCCCTTTTCCAATTTTTTTCTGAAACACATTTTTTGCTCTCATTTTAATACTATTCACAACAGAGCCTTCAAACTTCACATGAATGTTCCTTGGGACAAGACCTTTTCAGTGATACCACACTTTTTTATCTGTGACCTTGACCTTTGAACTTTGACCTATTTTTTGAAAATTTAACCGAAAACCTTAACCTTGACCATATTTCCAAAAGTATTTGGCCTACCTTCATGAAACTTCATACACATACTCACCATCATAAGAGCTACATTCCCTACAAGTTTTATAACTCCATCTTGCAATTTGATTGAATTATCTCCCCTTTTCTCTCTGTTTTGTTTTAAATTGTTTTTGTCTCTTATTTCAATACTATTCACAACAGAGCCTTCCAACTTCACATGAATGTTCCTTGGGACAAGACCTTTTCAGTCATACCACGCTTTTTGACCTGTGACCTTGACCTTGCAATTTCACTGATTTGTCTATGTGACATGGAAAAACAGACGAGCATGGCGCCGCTTGCGGTGCTCTTGTTACATAAACTTACTGCCGACCAAACAAACCTGGCAACCCCTATAATTGGAAATCGACCACTTCAAACTTACTTGGGGGGAAGATTCCATTGTCTTAATGGGTTAACCCATTGTATGTGGGGAAACCCCTAAAGGGTACTTTGGCAAACAGTGCAGGCCCAGATCAGACGCCGCAAAATGCGGCGTCTGATCAGGGCCTGCACTATTTGCTAACAGAATTTTCCGTCAAAAGTAGAATAAAATTGAAAAATAGACCTGACACACCTTACATATCAAATGGTCTTGTCCAACATATAGCAATGGAAGAGTCCACTAGTATACAATGGGTTAAAGGAAATCAAAGCACTGACAGCACTGGTGGGTTAATTGTCTCTGAGAGTAGGCTGGAAAAATTGTGCTGAATGGGGACTTAGACTGTTTCCTTTAACCCTTGAATTCCTGTGCTTTAACCCTTTTCCTGCTGAGCCCGGATATGCATTATCTTTGAAACAATGTAGATCCAGATCAGATGGCTTCTGAAGAAGCCATCTGATCAGGATCGTCATTGTTTGCCATCCAGTTTATAAATTTGTTGCAATTATTTGCATCAAGTAATCTGATTGGCTGATAATCAGTGGTGGGTGTGACATATTTAAATATTCAGCAGGACAAGGGTTAACACTTTTTGTACCAAATGGAATCTTCCTCCTTATATATAGCAGGACTTCCATTTCAAAATTTAGGGCTGTCAGGTTGTGATTTCTTCAAAATTGATTTTGAAAATGGCTGAATATTTTGCAAACAGTGTAGGCCCTGATCAAATGCCGCATTCAGTAGCATCTGATCTGGGCCTGCACTTTTTGCCAACTACCCGTTTGGGGGTTTCCGGTACAAAAAGGGTTAAGCAAACAGTGTAGACTTTGATTGGACACTGTGTTCTGCTGTGTCTGATCTGCGTCTACACTGTTTGCCAAACCCAACACGTTATTCCAAATTCCAATCCAGATTCTATAGATAACCCTCTTTTGCAACACTCTGACCTGTGCCATCTGATCTGGGTCTACACTGTTTGCTAATCCCAACACATGATTCATCCAGATTCTATAGAATTCTTACTCTTAAGCACAGCAATAAGAATAGCAGTGTTATTTTTAGGGCTGGTTAATCGGAGCTGAAAAGATAATCGATTATCAGTAATGCTATTGCGATTGATAATTGATTAGTAATCGCTAAGGTTTTTGTCATAATTTTACCTGTCTGGCTTTCTCTCTGAGCATGACTCTTACCATATGTTGCACTTTACCATATGTATATTTGAACAGACAGGCCCGAGCAAACAGTGTAGACCCAGATGAGACGCCGCAGATTGCGGCGTCTCATCAGGGTCTGCACTGTTTG
Organism: Lucinisca nassula; assembly: GCA_963580285.1. Classification (NCBI taxonomy): domain Eukaryota; kingdom Metazoa; phylum Mollusca; class Bivalvia; order Lucinida; family Lucinidae; genus Lucinisca; species Lucinisca nassula. The sequence continues at coordinate 108,281,457 of OY757018.1, read as the reverse complement.
CCACTCATCCAGCTATTTTAGGCATAATTTTGGGTAGTAAATTGTACCTATCAAGTACCGTATTCGGGCGTGTACTACCCGCAGTTTTTTTCCCTCAAATTACAGGCCCAAGTTCAGGGTGCGGGTAATCCGTCCGAATTATTTTTGGACCGTTTTTTTTTTTTACTTTTGTCAGCAAAAAATACGATGCATCTCAATGTTATGCTCTATCCCTTTACGATTTCCGACATAAATAACGTTAATTGTCGACTCAATTTGACTTACATATAGCAAGCCCGATTTTGTGCTTATTATTCCTAAAACTCTGATTTTAAACGAAATAAACAAGCAAGTTCAATGCGAACATCAAAGTTTTCCGGCATCCAAATCGCGCCCACAAACTACCGCTACAATTTTTCTGCACGCGATCGGTGAATGACGTCATCGGACCCCAGCAACCACACACGTGTCTATTGTTTTATTTTAATGCGGTGTATCTCTTTCATTAAAAAAAAATGTTTGGAAACGGTAAAAAAAAAATCGATAGCTCGGAAGCTCCGTGTCAATAGCCAACAACAGCATACAGATGTGTTTACATAAATTACAGCGTTCGACTTTTTGGCGCCAAAACATAACCATTCACGAGATATTAGAATAGTCCGTTTTTATTATACATATTATATCTACCGTAGGATTTAGCAACTGGTCTTAGGAGCAATTAAATAATTTTCACATTGATTGGGGATTAAATTATTGATTGGGGAATAAACGCAAATTAGAGACATAACTTGACCATATTTTCACACCTTATTGACACGCACCGCAGGGTGTCAATTATACGACCGGGATTAACAATAGTGTCATAATTGAACCGTTATAAATCATCAAACAGTGTAAATCCAAATCGGACATCTGCGGTTTCTTTCTGCGATGTCTGATCTGGGACTGCACTGTTTGCCGATGTCCCCACAAAAGGGCCGCTTGGTATATATTGGTTAATAAATAAATAACAAGGGTGAACAGGTAAACTTTTTTCAACGTTTTAATGTAAAATACATGCATTCTGGTGATACTCGCACGCACGTGCATTTTCCCGCCTTTTGAAGACGATCGCGCGTTCCGTTGTGTGTTACAAAAACTGGCCAAATTCTTACTTTTTCTCACTTACACACCCACCAAAATTTCAGCAAATATTTCATGCGGGTAATACGACAGAATAACAGTTTTTCCCCAGATTTTGGCTAAAAAAGGGGGGTGCGGGTAGTACGCAAATGCGGGTAGTACACACCCGAATACGGTAATCGATTAAAAGCAAATCAGAAACGATAATCAGTTTTGTGGAATTTATCGATCGATTAATCGATAATACGATTAATCGTGTCAGCCTTAGTTATTTTCTATATTTAAGAGTTACCTGGATTACCTACAAATCAGTGATAGTCACATGGACAACAGCACTGAAGAGCTTATGTGCTTAGTACTTTTGGGTCGCTTGACAAACACATGACCCAACAATTTGCTCCTCAGAAATAGACCAATATTTCAGAGGAGAAAACAGTCTGTAGGGTATTCAGCTATTCAGCTATACTTTTGATTACTTCGCAGAGTTTCTCAGAAAAGATACACAAAAGTCCAAGCCTGCTACTCCAGAACTTTCAACAAAACCACCATCAACCAGTGTTACACCCCTTGTTCCAGCAAGCTTAGTGATACCCTCGGATACTGATGGCTCAGACGTGGGCACGCCTCTAGGATCTACTATAAACAAAACTGGAAGCTACCTACACAGCAGGAGTGTCAGTGTAGAAAGCCCAAAGCCAGTGGAAGTGTCTAAAACTAAGAGCAGCCCTAAAGCATCAGATTCATTATTTTCATCGACAGAGGAAAAAGGAGGTAACCAGGAAGGAATTCAGACGAGGAGGAGCTCTTCAGGTAATCGTTAACCCTTCTCTTGCTGAATATTCATTTTAGCCACACCCATCTCTGATGTTGAACCAATCAGATTACTTGACGTAATTTATTCCTGCAAATTCATAAACGGAATGTCAAACAGTGTAGCTCCTGATCAGATGGCTTCTTCAGAAGCCATCTGATCTGGATCTAAACTGTTTGCAAAGATAGGGGTTGTTGTGAACAGCAAGATAAGGGTTAATTGTGGTCAAGTTCTTCAGAACTAATGATGTCATTAGTTAATATATTGTTAAAACTTTGATCATTGAATATGACAAAGATGTTAATAGTTTTGCTGAACTGGCTCATTATGACCTAAAGAGTATTATCTTGGCCATTAAATTCCAAGCATATAATTATTATCCCCAGGCTTTTAAAAAGGCTTGGGGATATTGTGAACGACTATCCATCCATCAGTCCATCCGTTCGCACTCACGGGAGAGACATTAGGTAGCAAAAAATTTAGACAGTTTGCCACCTAAGTAGCCATTTGTGAGTACAAATGCTATTTATTCAGTAATGTTGTTACTTGAGTGGCAAAAATGTTCTCTTACATGGCTATCCTCTTAAGAGAAGTTTGCCACCTGAGTGTGAATTATACTGATGACTAGCCACTAAATGTCTATCCTGTGGGAATGTCCATCCGTCTGTCTGCACATACGAAATGACATTAAGGGGGCAAAAAATTTGGACAGTTTGACACTTAAGTAGTCATTGGTGAATGCATCCAAATTTATTCCGTAATTTTGGTACTTAAGTGGCTAAAAGTTGCTCTTAAGTGGCTTGCCACTACTGAGAATTTGCCGCTTAAGTAATCAATATGCCGATGCCTAGCCACCTAAATGTCAGTTCGTGAGAACATCCGTCCGTCACGCTATCTCCTCCCTAACCACTGGCCGGAATGCAACCAAATTTGGTATATATCTTTATACCCCCGCAAACGAAGTTTGAAGGGGGTATATAGGAGTCAGCTTGTCGTCTGTCGTCGTCGTCGGTCCGTTACAAAAAACTTTAACATTGCTCATAACTTCCTTATTCTTTGACCGATTTCTTTAATATTCACACACCACACACCTTGCCACTAGTACTTAAGATTGATATACACAAACCTGACCTTGACCTTTACGTTGACCTTCCTCAAGGTCAAATACTTGTAAAAATTTGTCGGTACAAAAAACTTTAACATTGCACAGAACTTCCTCATTCTTTGACCGATTTCTTTAATATTCACACACCACACACCTTGCTTCGTTTGAAGGAGGTATATAGGAGTCAGCTTGTCGTCTGTCGTCGTCTGTCGTTGTCTGTCCGTTACAAAAAACTTTAACATTGCTCATAACTTCCTTATTCTTTGACCGATTTCTTTAATATTCACACACCACACACCTTGCCACTAGTACTTAAGATTGATATACACAAACCTGACCTTGACCTTTACGTTGACCTTCCTCAAGGTCAAATACTTGTAAAAATTTGTCGGTACAAAAAAACTTTAACATTGCACATAACTTCCTCATTCTTTGACCGATTTCTTTAATATTCACACACCACACACCTTGCTACTAGTACTTAAGATTGATATACACAAACCTGACCTTGACCTTCACGTTGACCTTCCTCAAGGTCAAATACTTGTAAAAATTTGTGGGTACAAAAAAACTTTAACATTGCACATAACTTCCTCATTCTTTGACCGATTTCTTTAATATTCACACACCACACACCTTGCCACTAGTACTTAAGATTGATATACACAAACCTGACCTTGACCTTATTTTTTTTTGTTTGTCATTCCTTGCTATTATTTATGTTAAATCATTTGTGTTATCAGAAACTATTATTATGTAATTGTGTGGCTCAGACTATCAAAAACCTTATATCTCTGTGACTCTTACTTGGAGTTACTATCTGACAACACATGCGGGGGTATAATTGGCGCCCGTTAGGCGGCAGCTCTAGTACTTACAGGATGAGGGCGTGCAAGAGCAACGTTATATTTGGGTGTGTCTAGGCCTTGCCCCACCGCCTCCACTTTAGCGAAAGCCTAATATCTGAGAAACTCTTTAGATCCCCAACCCTAAACCATATATATTCTTGTTCCTTATGATAAGACCCTTTCAGTGACATAAACCTGGATGTCCCCGGGGGTGCGCAGGGGCCATGCCCCACCTCCTTCATTTCATTAAAGGCCTTATATCGCAGAAACCGTTCAGATCACCACCCCAAAACAATATATATTCTTGTTCCTCATGATAAGACACATTTAGAGACACCAACTAGGGTGACCCCTTGGTTGTGCTGAGGCATGGCCCCACACGTCCACTTCATAAAAGGACATATATTTCAGAAACCATTCAGATCCCCACCCCTAAACCATATACTCTTGTTCATTATACCCCCGGCATACGGAGTATGCCATGGGGGTATATAGTTTTCGTATTTTCTCTGTGTGTGTGTGTGTGTTTGTGTGTCTGTTAACATTTTCGTGTCCGCTCCATAACTTTAAAACCGCTTGACATATTTTCATGAAACTTCACATAAATGTTAAACACCATGAGACAACATGCAGAACGCATGAACCGAAACTCTTGCTTTTCTACTTTCAGAGTTATTGCCCTTTGAATGTTATAACATGCATTTTCGTGTCCGCTCCATAACTTTTTAACTGCTTGATATATTTTCATGAAACTTCACATAAATGTTAAACACCATGAGACGACGTGGAGAACACATGAACCATAACTCATGATTTTCTACTTTCAGAGTTATTGCCCTTTGAATGTTATAACTTGCATTTTCGTGTCCGCTCCATAACTTTTAAACTGCTTGACATATTTTCATGAAACTTCACATAAATGTTAATCACCATGAGACGACGTGCAGAACACATGAACCGTAACTCTTGCTTTTCTACTTTCAGAGTTATTGTCCTTTGAATGTTAAAACTTGCAATTTTTACCATACACTTGTGTCCGCTCTGTAATTTCAAACCGTTTGAGATAATTTCATGAAACTTCAAACAAATGTAAAGCACAATAATAGGATGGGTGAGTTTGACTTTTAAGGTCATGACCTCAAGGTCAAGGTCACTGGCTATTTTTAGAAAACTTTGTCAGCTCTGTAACATATAAACCGTTTGAGATAATTTCATGACACTTAAAACAAATGTAAAGCACAATAATAGGATGGGCGGGTTCGACTTTGAAGGTCATGACCTCAAGGTCAAGGTCACTGCGGCTATTTTTTAAAAAACTTTATCATTGGTCTAGCGCCTACATTTCTTCACCAATTTCAATATTACTTCACACAAATGTTCCTTATGACAATATTTCGAGCGAGTTCAACTTTCACGGTGGTGACCTCAAGCTCAAGGTCACTGTGGCTTTCTTTAGAAAAACTGTGTCATCGCTCTAGCCCCTTCATTTCTTCACCAATTTCAATATAACTTCACACAAATGTTCCTTATGACACTATCTCGAGTGAGTGTGACGTTCATGCTCATGACCTCAAAATCAAGGTCACTGTGGCTATTTTTAGAGAAAAAAAACATCGCTATAGTGCCTTTATTTCTTCACCAGTTTCAATATAACTTCACACAAATGTTACTTATGACAATATCTCGAGCGAGTTTGACTTTCAAGGTCGTGACCTCACTGTCAAGGTCACTGTGGCTATTTTTAGAAAAACTGTCATCACGCTAGTGCATACATTTCTTCACCGATTTCAATATAACTTTACACAAATGTTCCTTATGACAGTATCTCGAGCGAGTTCCACTTTCAAGGTCAAGGTCACTCTGGCGTTTTTTAGAAAAACTTTGTCATCACTCTATCGCTTACATTTCTTCACCGATTTCAATATAGCTTCACACAAATGTTCCTTATGACAATATCTCGAGCGATTTCGACTTTCAAGGTCAAGGTCACTGTGGCTATTTTTAGAAAAACATTGTCATCACTCTAGCGACAACATATCTTCACTGATTTCAATTTAACTTCACAAAAATGTTCCTTATGACAATACCTCGAGCGAGTTTGACTTTCAAGGTAAAGGTCACTGTGGCTATTTTTAGAAAAACTTTGTCATCACTCTAGCGCTTACATTTCTTCACCGATTTCAATATAACTTCACACAAATGTTCCTTATGACAATATCTCAAGCGATTTTGACTTTCAATGTCAAGATCACTGTGGCTATTTTTAGAAAAACTTTGTCATCGCTCTAGCGCCTACATTTATTGATGGATTTTAATAGAACTTCACACAAATGTTTCTTATGATAATATCTTGAGTTGCTTAGACTTTCAAGGTCATAGCCTCAAGGTCAAGGTCACTGTGGCTATTTTTAGAAAAACTTTGTCATCGCTCTACCGCCTACATTTATTAACAGATTTTAATATAACTTCCCACAAAAGATGCTTATGATAGTGTCTCGAGCAAAATCTACTTTCAAGGTCATGGCCTCAAGTCAAGGTCACTATGGCTACTTTTAGAGAAACATTGTCATCACTTTTGACGTTGCTATTTTCAGCTGAGATGATGGCACTGGCCGGGGGTATACGTGCCCCACTGGGCACTTTGTCTAGTTATGATAAGACATTTTCAGTGAAACCAACCTGGAGGACCCCTGGTTGTGCCGGGGCCATGCCCCACCCCCTCCATTTCTTTAAAGGCCTTATAACCCAGAAACCTTTCAGATCCCCACCCCTAAACCCTTATGATTAGACACATTTAGAGACGCCAACTAAGGTGATCCCTGGGTTGCACTGGGGTCATGCCCCACCCCTCCACTTCATAAAAGGACATAACCATATATTCTCCTGTTCCTTATGATCAGACGCTTTCAGTGTCACCAACCTGGAGGTCCCCTGAGGTGCACCAGGGCCATTGCCCACCCCCTGCATTTCTTTAAGGTCATATTTATATCTCAGAAACCGTTCAGATCCCCATCCCTAAACCATATATATTCCTTGTTCCTTATGATAAGATGCATTCAATGACACCATCCAGGGCATGCTAGAGCAGCGTTATAATTGGCTCTGCCAGAAGTGTGGGGATTTGCGATGGCGTGCCATCGACTGTGAACTCTTAGTTTTTCTTAAAATGCAGCCAATAATAAATGCAAACATTAATAATAGAACAAAAAATAATTGGCTTTCATGGCATTCTACGGCTACTTTAAGTACTTTAAGTTCATATTTGTTGGTTTCAGGTAAAATTGTTCAAAATTGTCATTATTATACAGACTTTGATGTTCATAATTCAGCAAAGACAAGCATTATTATCTTCGGGCATGCTATGAATATGCTGAAATTATTGTTAAAATTCAGTAGTTATTATCAATGGAATGTATATGGAAAGAAGCTATAGACATTGTGATTTCCAGCAGAGGCAATGGCACTGGCCGGGGATATATGTGCCCCACTGGGCACTTTGTCTAGTTGTTAGAAATTTTATGCCATGCATATACATGTATACTTTTTCCTATTTGAGGTTCATTATGCATATTTACCAATGTTACATATCTACAAACTTATATGTACCAATGGATTTGATGTAGGCTGTGCCTATATGTATCCTGTCCTAAGGGCTGTGCCTATATGTATCCTCTCCTATGATTGTTCCTTTATGCTTAGCAACAAGATTTATTTTGTCAGGTGGCACCAGTGAAGGCAGTTTGATTCCTGCTGGTCAGAAAAGATTGGCACTACAGCCTGCTACAACCGACACAGAGAAACGTAAAACGTCGGCGGGAGAGGCCACTTCTAGCAGTGATCAGATAAGGTACCATAGCTCCAGATAAGGCCCTTTTTTTTCATTTGAAACCTGATATTTTTCTTATTTCTGCATTATGGGTACTCTTAGAAGCACCTTGGAAAGTACCCACAATATATGTTTTCGTGTAGAAATTAGAAAAATAATATTTGGATACCCCATCTAATCTGGGGCTCTGAAGGTACAATATACGAGCCCCGCCAAGCGAATTTGTGTCTTCGAGCATTCCGTCATGACAAACTTTAACTGCGCATGCCCAGCCATTCAGAGGGGCCAGGGATATGGCTTACTGTCTGAAGGTTCCTCTTGATTCACTGCTTGTATGAGCGAGCAGCGAAGGTTCTGGCGAGACTGCGCGGATGCGCAGGCTCGCCTGAACCTTCCCTGCTCGCATAGGCGATAAGTACCAAAATCGCTTGACGGGGCCCATACAGTCCTGACAGTCTTGTGGCAAAGCAGTAAAATTCTTATATTACGACCACTTTTGGAACTGTTCAAAAATGGTCTTTAAGAATTAGTCTGAATTTAACTGGTCTTAATAGCAGAATTCTGCTGTACGAGTTATGGAATAATTTATCTTCTCCATATAAGCAAGAATTATCTTATAAAAAAGTGTGAGTTATTTTATTAAGATACACCCGGACCTCGTTATAGCATGATTCGTTACAGCACGAATTCGGATATAACATGGTTTTGGTTTGGACTCCATATTTTCCCCAACCAACATTTATAAATATTATCCAAGGATTCTATCAGGTTTTAAGCACAACAATTTTATTTTCCTCCCACTTTTGACTGCGGTAATATGGTAGCTAACACGGTCTATAACGGTGCTTTTTGATATTTATTGCAGGCCTCCAAACATGTCATCAATATTAGCAGAGTTGACTACACAGTATATAAACTTGTTTAGCTTGACACGCATGATAAACATGAACTGCCATCGGCACAATCAAAAGTCTTGTCTTAGCGAGATAAAGAGATTAAGAAGTCTGTTACGCAACCGGAAAAAATATTTATCACGCTCTGTTAAGGATCACTGCTCAGCAGAAATTTAAACATCGATGCAGACAATGTGATCGGTGAACTGCAATAAAACTGATTTTCTAGAGCTGCATGTAAAAGAAAGTGCAATTTATTCCAGCTTAAAAGCAAATGATAAAACATATTCATGATCGATTTTAGCGGTAAAAAAATCATTCAAAGACCATGTGCGCCATTAAAAATCGTTTCAAATGGCTAAAATATTACGGGTAAGACATTCCAAGGGAAGTAATTCAAATTTCTCGTAAGTGTTGACCATTGTTCGGTTCCGAACCCTTACTCGGTAATTTTACCATTGAAATCTATTAACGGTACTGTAGTTCGGGATGCTCAGTAACAAGAAAGTTAGCCAGGAACCAGCTATCAGAATGGCGTCATACTCGCTGTCAGATCGGACGATTTTCTGAATAAAAACGTGGTTCATCAGCTGGTTTCGATTAAAGAGACTTGTTTGACTTGATGGGCCATTGTATTTACTGCTATTGATTAGTTATAAACACATTTTAGTCGGGAAATACGGTTATTAACCAGAGCGCACATCATCTTGTTTGGAAAACTATTAATCACCATAGTGTCAATGGTCGATCTGTGACAAATACAGTCGGCGTTTATAACACGATTCGGTTAACTAACACGGTCCGTTTGTTGGACCCGGAGTTCCGTGTTATAACGAGGTTGAGGTGTACTCAGAGCTGAAACCAACGGCATATGAATACTGGTAAAGCGGTTAGAAGGTCTAATGTGGTGTGCGTTGGATTGTCCATGCATATAAACCCTATTGGTTTCATTGGGTGCAGGGCTTGAGATGTCATTTCATCTCAGTGTTGGGTAAAAGTCCCACAAAATTGGAAGCAACCTCTCCAAAATGACCTTTACAGTGTTGATGGTTATGTTAAACCTCAAATCAAACCAAACCAAAATCAAAATGGAATCATCCTCTTATATATAGTCCTTTTCAAAATTTAAGGTTGATAGATTGTATTTTTAAAATTTATTTAGAAAATGGTGGACTTTTTGCCAGCAATGTACCATAATGAACCTAAGTATTAGGACAGGCAGGCCTAAGCAAACAGTGCAGACCCAGATCAGACTGCTCCTGAAGGAGCAGTCTGATCAGGGTCTACACTCTTTGCCATTTTGTTTGCACTTTTTGGACTCTTTGCTGGATCATGAAACAAATATGTTGAAGTTTTAGGAGAATAGCACAAAATCCTGAAGGTATCCAAAATTTGGGGATTTTTACGGCATCTGATCTGAGCCTGCATTGTTTTTCAGTGTCCCATTTCGGAGTTTCCTGTACAAAAGCCTCACTGCCCCACTTTAGTAATTGTTGTTAATCTGATATTTCACAGCCCAGAAATTCCATACCAAGACCAGGCTATCAGTTCATCTGGAAATGTAGAAAATACAGTACTGGTACCCAGCACTGGAGAACCAGGTAGGTGGTGATTCGGTTAGCATGGTGATAGGTTTTGGGCCCATTTTTAGCTCGGCTGTTTTCAAAGAAAACAACAAGGTATTGTCATAGCTTTGGCGTTGTCAGCGTCTTCGTGCAAAAAACTTGGGCATTGTGTAATATCTCTGTCATTAGTGGACATATTTACTTGAAACTCGGCCTAGTTGTTCATTATGAAAAGGGGAACTCATACCAATAGGTGAGGTAACCCTCAAAATATTTTTGACACAGTTATGCCCCTTTTATGACTTAGAATTTTCGTTTTCTAAAAAAAACTGCAGCCGAGCGTTGGCACCCGCATGCAGTGCTCTTGTTGGAGTGTTCGGTATTCTGTCATTGAGTCTCAGTCAGAGCATTTTTTTTTTTTTTTTTTTTTTTTCAAAATATTTGTCCTAACCCTTAAGCTGCCAAGAAAAAAAGCATCTGAAAATATTGTCTGTTTTTGTTGTCTGTTGAATCTTTTTCTAACATATTTTTGCATACAGGCAAACAGTGTGAACCCTGATCAGATTGCTCCTCTAGCAGTCTGATCTGGATTCACACTGTTTGCCTGTATGCAAAAATATTTTTAAAAAGTTTGCAAGAAGATTTAGCAGACGACATAAGCAGATGACATTTTCAGATGTAGATTTTCTTGGTATTTTAAGGGCTAAATTATCCCAAATACAGTTTTTGTTTGTTTCAATTGAGGTTTAACGTCCCCATCAACACTTTAAGTCATTTTGGAGACATTGCATCCAATTTTGTGGGACTTTTACACGACATTGAGATGAAATGACATCTCAAGCCCTGATGCCCATTGAAACCAAAAGGCTTATATGCATTGGACTGTCTGGAACCTTCCACTTTCCCTGGGCAGGCTCAGTCCTTCGAAGCGGTTTACCAGTATTCATGTGCGGTCACTTTCAGCTCTGCATGGAAGCACCGTGCAGCCCAATCTATTACTCCAAGCCCCAATGGGTGGGACATTCCAAATACAGTAAAACCATACCTGCCAACTTTCACCCATTAGGAGTGAGTTTCACGATTTTTCCATGCATTTTGACCTCACGATCGTGTTGCCAAAATAAGGCAAAAACCACGATTTTTCCACCTCCTCACGCTTGGTATTTTTATCAGCCATATAGTTTGTGGATAGTCATTTGGAATATCTTGGATTTCTTCACTATCTATTTTGGAGATGGGAAAACCCTTAGTATATTTTTAGCTGTATTGACTATTTTTAACCCAATGATATATTACCCAGTACCCACAAACAAATGCAAGTTGCCAACAGTTTTCTATCTGTATGAGCATGAACAGGGATGCCCTTTGCTGATCTTTTCATGTAAGTATGTTTGAACAATTATTTAATCTCTCCCAGATGTAATGAAAGTAAATATTTACCTATGAATGAGCGATGTCACGTATTTTCGTGACTACGAAAATCGTAGTTTTTATCTCTCAAACTAAGAATTGTATTGTTATTTGGTAATGAATGTGTTCTAACACTTCAGAAACAATTGTTTTGCAAAATAAAGGCTGTTATAATCAGACATTAAGCACTCCTTGCAATTGCATGAAAAATGTGTCTGAGTAAAAAACCTAATTTCAGACAGATCATATATTCAGACAATCTTTAGTTATTGCAAATACTGTTAATTATTGAAGCTTAAGTATTATACCAGTGATTTATTGGATAATACATAAAATGTAAACATGCAATTTTTCTGATTGTACTAGTGAACTGGAGTGTGTCTACTAGTTTGAAAAAAAATCTCCCCCATGGAAATTTTGGGGAAAATATTCACCGCGCTTTATTCCATAAAAAAATGCCGTGACACGCAGAATCTCCCCCATGAAAAATTTGAAAAGTTGGCAGGTATGGTAAAACCACCTTTGAGACTTTCAAAAGTGGACTTTAAGACCACTTTTGAACAGTCACAAAAGTGGTCTCTTATTATGAGACACAGTCAGTAGAAAACACAAAGAAAGAATAACTAAAACGTTCTCAATAAGCTTTTAAAAGCAGATTTTGTCTTAATTTTAGTTGATCTTATTATTAATAGCAGAATTTTACTGTATAGCAATTTCTGCAGTTATTGAAATTTTTCTTAGGAACTCAAGTATGAGTTTGAAAAAAACATTGTCATTATGTGAACAAGTCTGTGAAATGAACATCCCCCTAAACCCCACTTTATATAGAGACAACTGGGGTTTACTGGGGTATTCATTATTTTCCTTATTTCTGCTCCAAGACATAGGTTGTGGGTGCTCATTAGAACCGCCTCAATGAGGCAGTTCTAATGAGCACCCACAACCTATGTTTTGTTGTAAAAGTAAGAAAAATATCACAGATTTTCATCAGAAAAGTAGCTGTTTTGAAAAAAGCATTATGTCACACGGGTATGTTATCGTAATGAAACAAGCCATCGGTCTACAAGCCATTTAAATTTCTCTTTCAATTTATCTTAATACCAGCGACACTCGAAATGGCACCCAACTACTTGATGTATGCGCAAATATCTACCATAAAAATCCTTAAAATTCTGACACCTTGAGGACTTGCTGTATTTGTCCTAAAATTTTAACAAATTTGTTTGACGGTCCTGCAAAGGCCCAAAAGGTGTGGACGGAATGACAAACAGTGTAGACCCTGATCAAACTGTTCCTTCAGAGGCAGTCCTATCTGGGTCTGCACTGTTTGCTTAGGCCTGTCTGTCCCAAAAACCTAGGATCATTATGGTACCATGATTTTTGTTTTCTGACAGTGAAAACTAAGCTCAGTATTTCCAAATGCTATACAAGCCAAGAGCTCAGCATTCAGCCAGATACACCATATTTATACCCTGGCATACGAAGTATGTCAGGGGGTATATAGTTTTCGACTGTTCGTCCGTTCGTTTGTTCGTTCGTTTCTTCGTTCGTCCGTTCATCAACCTTTACGTCAAAGTTTTGCGTTAAACCTTTTTGATTGCTCATATCTCTCTAACCACATGTTGGATTCTCTTCATATTTGTTACAGGATATCTCTATAGCATTACCTTCCAGTTGGAAGCTTGTGGGTCAGGCCCCTGGGTGGGCTGTCCGTCCATCTGTCTGTCCATTCATAAACATTTATCAACATTTATGTCAAAGTTTTGTGTTAAACCTTTTTCATTGCTCATATCTCTGTAACCACATGTTAGATTTTCTTCATATTTGGTAAAGGATATCTCTATAGCATTACCTTTCATATGGAATAACTAAACCCCTGGGTCAAGCCCCTGGGTGGGCTGTTTGTCTGTCCATCTGTCTGTTCATCTACTTTTACATCAAAGTTTTGTGTTAAACCTTTTTCATTGCTGATATCTCTGTAACCACATGTTAGATTCTCTTCATGTTTGGTAAAGGGTATCTCTATAGCATTACCTTTCATATGGAATATCTAAGCCCCTGGGTGGGCTGTCCATCTGTCTGTTCATCTACTTTTACGTCAAAGTTTTGTGTTAAACCTTTTTCATTGCTGATATCTCTGTAACCACATGTTAGATTCTCTTTATGTTTGGTAAAGTATATCTCTATAGCATTACCTTTCATATAGAATATCTAAACCGCTGGGTCAAGCCCCTGGGTGGGCTGTCTGTCTGTCTGTTCATCTACTTTTACGTCAAAGTTTTGTGTTAAACCTTTTTCATGACTGATATCTCTGTAACCACATGTTAGATTCTCTTCATGTTTGATAAACGATTTCCTGATGCATGCTCCTTCCTCTACCCACGGTGACCTTGACCTCAAGGTCACGGACTAAGAAATTTTACATTTGGTTAAAGTTTTATGACAAAGTTTATAGATGCCTGTATGTTCTAAACTCTTAGAAAAATTCAATTGATACTTGCTTCAATGTTGCATACCAGTCCAAAGATTTCATTGATGCATACCCCACCCTGCTGCTTCATTAACTTTGATACCATCTCTCCCTTGGTCCATTTAGAAATTTTATGTTTGGTTTATCTTTTACAAGCACATTTATAGATTCTTGTAGCTTTTTGACTTCATTCATATTACATACAAGCTCGAAAGATATGTCAAGAGGGTGGTGCTTGCCGGGGGTATATGTGACCCACTGGTCGCTTTCTCTAGTTACTATATGTATTTGGACAGATTCGCATTTAGAATAGTGAAAACCCAGATGAGATACTGGAGAAACCAGTGCCTTATCAGGGTCTACACTGTTTGCCACTCGCCCACTATTTTTAGACACAACATTGGGTAGTGTATGGTACTTGTTCAAATTTTAGAACAAGTATGGTAAGGAGTTTAGATGTCTGAATATTTAGGGTAAATATGGTACAAACAAATAGAAATAGCTTAGAAGTACATAAAATTTCTCACTAGTATTCCTAAATTCGAGAGTAATAGCAAAATAGAAAAATGCCTTTTATTACTGGCCCCGATAGCTCTGTGGTAGAGCGTCCGCTTTGATCCCGGCCACGCCATACCAGCGGCGTGAAAAATGGTACTAAAATGGTACTAGATGCTCCCTTGGATGATGCTTGCATTATCAGGGGTAGTCCCAGGAAGATAAATGAAGGCAGGTAAGTATTTGTTAAAGGATACTTTGTTTGTCACAATAAAAGATCTACAGAGCTTATGTTACATGTTTCAAATATGCAACGTTAAATAAAGCTTCTTTATATTTATCTATCTTTATTACCGAGGAGTGGTAAAAGGAAAAGATAGATACGGCCAAATATTAGGGTAGATATGGTACAAACAATTTGAAATTACACCCGGACCTCGTTATAGCACGATTCATTACAGCACGAATTCGGATATAACACGGTTTTGGTTTGGACCCCAAATTTTCCCCAACCAACATTTATAAATATTATCCAAGGATTGTATCAGGTTTTAAGCACAACAACTTTATTTTCCTCTCACTTTTGACTGCGGTAATACGGTAGCTAACGCGGTAGCTAACACGGTTTATAACGGTACTTTTTGATATTTATTGCAGGCCTTCAGCAGAGTTGAATATACAGTGTATAAACTTGTTTAGCTTGACACGCATGATAAACATGAACTGCCATCGGCACAATCAAAAGTGTTGGCTTAGTGAGATAAAGAGATTAAAGAATTCAGTTACGCAACCGGAAAAAAAATATTTATCACGCTCTGTTAAGGATCACTGCTCAGCAGAAATTTTAAACACGGATGCAGACGATGTGATCGGTCAGCTGCAATAAAACTCATTTTCTAGAGCCGCATGTAAAAGAAAGTCAATTTATTCCATCTTAAAAGCAAATGATAAAACATATTCAAGATCGATTTTCGCGGTAAGAAAATCATTCAAAGGCCATGTGCGCCATTAAAAATCGTTTCAAATAGCTAAAATATTAAGGGTAAGTCATTTCAAGGGAAGTAATTCAAATTTCTTGTAAGCGTTGATCATTGTCCGGTTCCGAACCCTAACCGGTAATTTCACCATTGAAATGTATAAACGGTACTGTAGTTCGGTACGGTTCCGGACGCTCAGTTACAACAAAGTTAGCCGGGAACCAGCTATCAAAATGGCGTCATACTCGCTGTCAGATCGGACGATTCCTGGATATAAAACATGGTTTATCAGCTGGTTTCGATTAAAGTGACTTTTTTGACTTGATGGGCCATTGTATTTACTGCCATTGATTAGTTCTAAACACATTTTAGTCGGGAAATACGGTCATTAACCGGACCGCACATCATCTTGTTTGGGAAACTGTTGATCACCATTGTGTCAATGGTTGATCTTTGACAAATACGGTCGGCGTTTATAACACGATTCGGTTAACTAACACGGTCCGTTGGTTGGACCCGGAGTTCCGTGTTATAACGAGGTTGAGGTGTACTTGGGTGTACATAACATTTCTCACTTTAATTTATAGGGTCAAGAGTAATAGCAAAATGGAAAGATGGCTTCTATTACCCAGGAGTGGTGAAAGGGAAAGATAGATACGGCAGGTGAGGGGAAATATTTAAGTAGATACTAGTGATTTGACTCGGTTAACCCATTTTGTACGGGAAACCCCAAAACGGGAAAACAGTGCAGACCCAGATCAGACGCCGCAGAAGGGCGTCTGTTCAGGGCCTATGCTATTTGCAAAAAGTTCAGCCATTTTCCATTCCTAAATTTTGAAATGGGACTCCTGCCATATACAAGGAGGAAGATACCATTTGGTACAAAAGGTGTTAAAATATGGATAGTCATCAGCTAATGCTAGTGACTGATCAATGAAGCATCAGTTAGGGAAACTGATAGAAATATTTATAGTTGTGGATACATGGTTTTGGATCTATAATTTAATGGCAAAATGTATAGATTATATAGAAAAATGACCATGAATGGTCATTTTTCCATATATTCTATACATTTGAATTGGCTTTCATAATAGGTTGTGTAATAAACAGAAATTCCCTCTAACATGATCTTAATCATAGTATAAGCAAAGCACTGACAGTGCTGGTCGGTCCATTGTCTCTGAGTATCTCTGGCTGGGAAAAATAGTCCTGAACTGTGACTTAAACTTTTTGTTTAACCCTGAAATTCCAGTATTTTAAGCAAACAGTGTAGACTCTGATCAGAGGCCTCCTTAAACCAACAGTATACACCCAGATCAGAGGTTGCTTTATGTCGCATCTGATCTGGGTCTGCAATGTTCGCCAGTGATCCAGTCCACATGCCACATGCCAAGTCAAATTTTTAGCTCACCTGAGCGACTCAAGGTGAGCTTTTGTGACCACTTGATGTCTGTCGTCAGTCGTGCATTGTGTGTCTGTCACCAATTTACTTAAAAGACATTGCCTAAATGGCAAATGGATTTTGAAATAATTTTACAGGAATGTTCCTTGGAAGACCCTCTACCAAAATTGCCGCTTGGATGAACAAATGGTGCTGCTTGGATGGCCACCAGGGGCCAGTTCAAAACTAACGACGTCGTTAGTTAACGTATCGTTAAAACTTTGATCATTAAATATGGCAAATATGCTATTATTTTTGCTGAAAAAATGGAAGCAAAAGCTGCTCACATTTTTTCAGCAAAAATACCAAAAATTTATATATTAAACTTGCTAGAACAGTTAACAATATGACCACTAACGAGCTCGTTAAGCTAACGATGCTTTGAACAACTGGGCCCAGAGCTAAAAATAGAAGAAAAAAATAGAGAAACATTAAAATGTCATTTCCTGAAAGAGCAGTCTGAATAGGATCTACAGTGTTTGCAATTGCGTTGGCAGTTTTTGGACTTCTTGCTGGATCCTGAAACAAATTTACTAAAATTTTACGAGAATTAAAACAACAAGTCCTCAAGGCATCTGAATTTTTAGGATTTTTATGGTAGACAAAATCAACAGGAGATACAGTAGAACTTCGCTGGCTTGAACACCGATGGCTTGTTTACCATGGCTGAGTGGAACCCATTATTGAGGCCCTAGAGAAATCCTCTACATAAGAAATAGTGGGATAATTTAAGAGATTTTCACCTTTCTGACTTGCAAATGTTTGCTGTGTGTACTCATTAGAATTGCCTCGATGAGGTGATTCTAATGAGTACACACAGCATACATTGAGGCGATTCAAATGAGTACACACAGCATACATTGTCATTATAGAACACCAAAAAGATGCCAAAAAGGATCTCCTTAGGTCTCCTGGCAGTAACCCTGTGTGGCTTGAACTACCCCTGTCTCGATCAGATTTTTGAGGTCCCAAAGGTGTTCGATCCATTGAAGTTCTACTGTATATTACTTTGCAAAAACTCCTCAAACTACATAGATGTGCAGGCTGTCGGAGTCTATATGTCCGAAAACACACTCTTGCTTGTCTTTAGCCCCCCCCCATTGGGGCTTGCAGAAATAGATGGGCTGCATGATGCTTCCACGCAGAGCTGAAACCGACCGCACACAAGAACTTGTAAACAGCTTAGAGGATCTAAGCCTGCCCAGGCAATGCGTTGCGAGTCGGTCCGTTCATGCTAATAAACCCTATTGGTTTCCTTGGGCAGCATGGCGTGAGATGTCATTTCATCTCAGTGTCGGGTAAAAGTCCCACAAAATTGGAAGCAACGTCTCCAAAATGACCTTTACAGTGTTGACGAGGACGTTAAACATCAAATCAAGCAATCTTGCTTTTGTAATTCACATGTGAAAGAATCATGTTTTGTTAATTTAATTCTTCTCTTTCAAAGGTTTCAAGTGAGGTTTGATGATGGAGATTCAATGACTGTGAAGACATCTGACCTGTTGTTGGTTGAAAAGTTGCCTGCTGGTCAAAGTGTACTTGTGCAGACAGATGGCGGATATTTTGAGAGTGGGATGATTGTTCAGCAGAAGGAGTCAGAATACATGGTGGAGACAGACTCTGGATCTAGAGGCTTGTGAGGAAATTTATTAATCCTTATCATGCTGAATAATTTTATTCGCGTTACCCATTTTCGACTATCAGCCAATCAGATTACCTGATATAATGTCTTTGTTCAAATACACAAACTGAATGACAGTGTAGATCCTGATCAGATGGCTTCTTCAGAAGCCATCTGATCTGGATCTACACTGTTTGCAAAGATAGGGGTTGTCATGTCGTGAACAGGAGGATAAGGGTTAAGATCCCCTCAAAAGTGGAGAGAAATAAACTGTTATTGGTGTTTGTGTCGGCGTTTGCATCGGCATTGGCTATTCAAACCGCTGTATCTTCTGAAGCAATGGATAGGACAGAATTTTACTTAGCTTGCATGGTTACATCACAAGGATGTGGGGAAACAGTAATTTGGTTTTAATGACTTTGACTCCATTTTCAAGGTCACAGGCTCCCAAACACTGTCATCTTTGAGCCAAAAATAGCTATTCTGTTCCCTGTTTTGTGAACCAATTTATGAATGTGGCAAACATGGTGTAATATATCATTGAGACCTACAAATGAATTGGTTAGATTTTGAATTTCAAGGTCACACAAGTTCAGAGATTATCAGATTTTGCCCTGTCTGTACTATTTCTCTTTTGGCCCACAGGACTGAGTTGTCTGATCGTGTTGTCAGCCGTCTAGTCAGAGTATATACTATACACGCCAGGAATTATGTGTTATTACACGTGATCATATCACTTTTTATGACATGACATTATCCACTAAATAACAGTGACGTTATATTCCACTAAATAACAGTGACGTTATATGATAATATAAGAATCTTATATGGGTGTGAGGGGTGGATGGAAAAATGCGTCCTGAGGGACACTGTCCGGCATCACGAGGCTTGCCGAGTGATGCCGGACAGTGATCCCGAGGGACGGATTTTTCTATCCACCCCTCATACCCATATAGGATTCTTTTTCTTGCATACCTTCCATTTCTATTGCGAATTTTTAATGCTGCTGTCACTTCGGTTACCGACGTCCTCCATTTTGTAATGACACAACAGGAATGTTTAGTGACGTCACGCATGCCGCTGCCGCGCATGAGGTTGTAATCAACCAGTGCATTTATCAAACTCACGATTATATTCGATTTGGGGTCGGAACACCAGGGTCAGAACATAAATTTCTATCCCAGGGTAAAATCACGGGTTTCCTTGTCTGGTGTGCAAGAAATTGCTTTCTTGTATACCAGATACACAAATCCATAGTTTTAGCTTGGGATAGAATATAAGAATCTTATATGGGTGTGAGGGGTGGATGGAACAATCCGTCCCAAGGGTCACTGTCCGGCATCACGAGGCTTGCCGAGTGATGCTGGACAGTGATCCCGAGGGACGGATTTTTCCATCCACCCCTCACACCCATATAGGATTCTTTTTCTTGCACACCTTCCATTTCTTAGCTCGGATTTTAGCCTAATGCTGCAGTCACTTGGGTTACCGACTTCCGCCATATTGTGATGACACTACAAGAATATTAGTGACGTCACGTAACGTGCTGTGACGTCAACCTTAACGACAGCGCATACGAGGTCGTAATTAACCAGTGCATTTATCAAACATGCGATTATATTCGTTTTTGGGTAGGAACACCAGGGTCAGAACATAATTTCTATCCCAGGGTAAAATCACGGATTTCCTTGTCTGGTGTGCGAGAAACTCTGTTCTTACTCTGGTGTTCTTACCCAAAATCGAATATTCTCAAGTTTGATAAATGCACTGGTTGAATACGACCTCGTATGCTCCATTGTTAAGGTTGACGTCACAGCATGTTACGTGACTTCACTAAACATCACTGTAGTGTCGTCACAATATGGCGGACGTAGGCAACCGAAGTGAATGCAGTATTAATAACCCACGCTCAGGGTTTGCAAGAAAAAGAATCTTACATGAGTGTGAGGGGTGGATGGCAAGCCTCTTGCTGCCGGACAGTGACCCTCGGGATGGATTTTTCCATCCACCCCTTACACCTATGTAAGATGCTTATATTCTGTACCACACACTTTACTGGAAGAATATGATATGAATAGGCTTTGTTACACATTTGTGCACAATAACCTCGTTATAACACTCATTGGGCTCCAAAGCAGAAACTGTTTAACCATGTTAAATCCAAGCAAAAGTGTATAGATTATATAGAAAAATGACCATAAATGGTCATTTTCCTATATAATCTATACAGTTTGGGTATCCAACTTGAAATCGTGTTATATTCAAAGACCATGGTATAATGTACAGTGCTTTATCATATGACGTTGCGTCTGAGAATGTAATTACGTAGTGTAATAAATTCAATAATCCACTAGTGGATTAAATATGCAAATTAGATAGACTAGCCCTGTAACGTTACAGGTATGACGTCCTTAATGACGTCCTTAAGGATGTTGCGTTTACTAATGGCGGACTATTGACATTTGTGTTAAACAATCATGAATAAAATGTGTTTAAAATGTTATATGATACGTAAATAAAATCTTACATTCGTGCTCATGTATTAATAAATTTGGAGAAAAGGGATAAAATGCTCGGCAACGCCTTGCATTTTATCCCTTTTCCTCAGCTCGTTTAATTGAGTCAATAATATACTACTCAAAGTTTGATAGGGATCACTTTTTTAATGCAAAATAATTTTTGGATGAATTAATCAGCTGAATCCAAATTTGATACATAATGATAGAAAACGTATCCTTCACAAAACCTAGTGATTAATTTTGTCAACTGGTACTGCATTCAAGCGTGACAACAGCAAACGTCTTGGCACCCCCAAAATTTGCCGTAACACGAAGGGATTTGGACAACTGATTTTTCACAAATTTCCAAATTTGTTTAGACAAACGTGCTTAATAACGTGTATGGCGTACAAGGGCATCAATTACAGAACGACATCGCTTGCGCATGCTCGTAATCAGAGTCTGTATCCGGTTTTGTGAAATCAGCTTTCATTCAGCAACCAATGCATCTTTGAGCTCCTGTAAAGTCCTCGGATGCACAGGTCGGGCTGAAACAGCACTCTGTAGCATGTCCCGCGCATGCTCAATCGGATTTAAGTGCGGTGACCGACCAGTCCATACGAACGATTGTCTCACGTTCCAGGTAGGAATCAGTGACGTTGGCAGGGTTGGGACGGGCATTATCATCCATCAGAATAAAGTCTGGGCCGATAGCATCTGCATATGGTCTCACAAACTCATCAAGAATCTCATTACAGTACCTCACTGCCATTAACGTTCCGTTTTCAACGATGTACAAGTCAGGTTTACCGTTCACGCTTATCCCAGCCCAAACCATGACTGACCCCTTTCCATAGCGATCATGCTCTGCCACATTCAAGTCATCGAATCGCTGTTTAGACATTCGCCACACTAATTAACGTTTATAAGTGAAATCTAGACAGAATCTGGACCCCTCAGTAAACAGTATTGGCGTCAAGTCACGAACCGTCCACCTGACGTGAGTTCTGACAAAGTCTAACCGGTCTAGCACGTGCTGTCTCGTCAACGGGACACGTACAGCAGGCCCCGTGGCATTAAGTCCGAACTCGTGGAGTCCGTTTCTGACAGTTTGTGTAGAAATTCGTACTCCAGAGTCGTTCATAAGCTCGTTATGCAAACGCGTAGCGTTCAGGAACCGTTGACGTCGAGACTGAATCAACAAGAAACGACCCTGACGTTGAGTTGTAGCCCTTTCTCGACCCCGCCGCGGCTGTGTGAAGGATTTCCGTGGGTAAGATGCCGACTCCACATTCGTGAAACCACGCTCTGAGACACATTCAGAATCCCAGCAACACGACGTTGAGAGACGCGAGATTCCAACATTCCGACGCAACGATTCATTTCTTCGGAGCTCAGACAGTTTCTTAATTGTCCCCCTAGGCATTTTAGTGTTTCACAAATCAAATGAAGTCCTTTTTACGCTTGGTAAAGGAACACTGACAAGTTTGATTGGTCTGTTGGAAAGCAGTGCTACGCAAGATTTTGGGGGTGCATGAATTCATTTGCGAATTGTGAGAAGTGTACACTTTTATGAGTACTGAACTGCACACGAGTTTCTGCTTAAGATATTTATCAATATACCGAGTACAAATTCTGTCAAGAACTTATAAATTTTCTGTGCAAAATTTGGTACATAAAAAGTGATCCCTATCAAACTTTGAGTAGTATACTTGAGCACTCATGTAAGATCCTCAATATAAAGAAGTTGTAGTGTACAATCTTTGATGTATTTTTTTTTCTTTTGGCAGTTATCCTAAGAGTCAGGTGATATTATCTGCGGACCAGGCTTCCTGCCTCATTACTGACAAAGGAAGTGAGATCATGATAGAAATACCAGGTCAACAGCAACAACAGCCTGTTAATGTTGGAGATGTGAGTTTAGGTAGGTGCTACTGTTTATAAGCATTCTTCTAGATTTGAATTGAAGAAAGGAGTTTGAATAATGATGCTTACATGAGTTTCTTTTATACAAAATGACGCTCTCATATTAAAATACCACTATTAACCCTTGTCCTGCTAATCCCGGATATGCCTTATCTTTGAAACAATGTAGATCCAGATCAGATGGCTTCTGACGAAGCCATCTGATCAGGATCTACATTGTTTGTCATTCAGGTTGTGAATTTGTTGTAATAATTTGCATCAAGTAATCTGATTGGTTGATAATCGGTAGTGGGTGTGGCATATATAAATATTCAGCAGGACAAGGGTTAAGACCACCTAAAATTAAGATTCTGCATTAAAAAGCTAATTTCGTAGATTGCAGTTTTCTTTCCATTTGTTTTCTGCATACTGTGTCCTCTGGTCAGAGACCACCTTTGGGACTGTTCAAAAGTGGTCTGAAAGACACTTTTGAACAGTCCCAAAGGTGGTCTTAATAAAGGAATTTTACTGTAGTTTGACTGTACATGCACATGTGTACTTATTTATAGATCACAGTTACACATGATGCTCACATCATTTCACAGTACATATACATAATGATGGAACAGAACAAATTGTCACTGCACACTGATTTTGATGGAAGAGCGATAAATATATTATGGCATATTGCAGCATATGCAATGTAGATTTCAGTGACTATCTTAGATGACTGACCATCTTAATCATCGGGGGCCAGTTGTTCAAAACTAACGACGTCGTTAGTTAATGTATCCTTAAAACTTTGTTCATTTAATATGGCAAATACACCTGGACCTAGTTATAGCACGATTCGTTACAGCACGAATTCGGATATAACACAGTTTAGGTTTGGACCCCAAATTTTCCCCAGCCAACATTTATAAATAGTATCCATGGATTGTATAAGGTTTTAGGCACAACAACTTTATTTTCCTCTCACTTTTGACTGCGGTAATACGGTAGCTAACACGGTTTATAACGGTACTTTTTAATATTTATTGCAGGCCTCCCGCAGAGTTGAATATACAGTATATAAACTTGTTTAGCTTGACACGCATGATAAACATGAACTGCCATCGGCACAATCAAAAGTGTTGGCTTAGTGGGATAAAGAGATTAAAGAATTCAGTTACGCAACCGGAAAAAAATATTTATCACGCTCTATTAAGGATCACTGCACAGCAGAAATTTTAAACATCGATGCAGACGATGTGATCGGTCAACTGCAATAAAACTCATTTTCTAGAGCTGCATGTAAAAGAAAGTCAAATTTATTCCAGCTTAAAAGCAAATGATAAAACATATTCAAGATTGATTTTCGCGGTAAAAAAATCATTCAAAGCCAACGTGCGCCATTAAAAATCGTTTCAAATGGCTAAAATATTAAGGGTAAGACATTTCAAGGGAAGTAATTCAAATTTCTTGTAAGCGTTGATCATTGTCCTGTTCCGAACCCTAACCCGGTAATTTCACCATTGAAATGTATTAACGGTACAGTAGTTCGGTACGGTTCCGGACGCTCAGTTACAACAAAGTTAGCCGGGAACCAGCTATCAAAATGGCGTCATACTCGCTGTCAGATCGGACGATTTCTGGATATAAAGCATGGTTTACCAGCTGGTTTCAATTAAACTGACTTGTTTGACTTGATGGGCTATGGTATTTACTGCCCTCGATTAGTTCTAAACACATTTTAGTCGGGAAATACGGTCATTAACCGGACCGCACATCATCATGTTTGGGAAACTATTGATCACCATTGTGTCAATGGTTGATCAGTGACAAATACGGTCGGCGTTTATAACAAGATTCGGTTAACTAACACGGTCCGTTGGTTGGACCCGGAGTTCCGTGTTATAACGAGGTTGAGGTGTATACTAATATTTTTGATATTGTACTTTCTAGAACACTTAACAATATGACCACTAACGAGCTCGTTAAGCTAACGATGCTTTGAACAACTGGCCCCGGGGCTTGGAGAAATAGATTGGGCTGCATGTTGCTTCCACCCAGAGCTGAAACTGGCCACACATGAGTACTGGTAAAAAGCTTAGAAGGACTTAGCCTGCCCAGGCAAAGTGGTGTGAGTCAGACCGTCCAGTGCATGTAAGCCTTTTGGTTTCACTAGGCGGCAGGGCTTGAGGTGTCACTTCATCTCAATGTTGGGTAAAAGTCGCACAAAATTGGAAGCAGCATCAGCAAAATGACCTAAATATTGTTGACAGGAAAGTAAACCTCAATTCAACCTCAATTCAAACAAATGACAATCTTAATGTAGTGTTTCTTTACACATGAAGACTGTTAATACAGAAAACGCCTTCAAATTACTGAAAAAAATAGCAGCTTGGGGTTGGCATTCAAATCATTTGCTGGCTGCCTAGCATAAAAATGGTTTTATGATATAACGTCGCTTTTACTTAGTGGATGACCTCATGGCATAAAAAATCATATAACCACAAAAGTAACACATGATTACAGGCATTTAACGTCATGACGCTGTCGATAACAACCCTATGTTTTCTTGTGAACTTCGTTGAAGATAAAATCCAATTTGTAATAAACAGAATCTTAAACTTGTGGCCATTTCATATGAAATTTATGAAACTCGCCAAGGGCTCTTTTAATAAATTTCTTATGAAATGATCACTCGTGTAAGATCCTCTATTTGTTATTATGTAGCTCATATTTGTACCCCAACTAGTGAAACTGATTTTATATATACTGTAATGATCCTAAGTATTGGAAATTGTGAGCGTGGTAGCTCAGTGGTTAGTGCACTTGCCATTGAGTCTAGAGGCCCCCCGTTTGATTCCTGGCAGCGGTAATAAAACTGCGGTGTCCGAACATGCTCCACTGGCATCATTTGCAGGGGTGAATGCCGAAAGTGCATTGTCCTTCGGATCAGGACGTTAACTGGAGCCCCCCTGTGCAGGGAGAGCCATCCCCTGTGCAGGTTAAAGATCCCTACCCTAATTACATGATTACTGTTTAGGCTTTATCCTGCAAACCTTGAGTGTATGTAATGTACACCTGCGAGTAAGGTGAAATGGTCAAATGTGACAGATTGCACTGTCAGTAGAAAAGCAATAGAAAGAAAGGAAGAAAGAAAGACTTCAGCAAACAATGCAGACCCAGATCAGACTGCTTCAAAAGGAGCAGTCTGATCTGGGTCAACACTGTTTGCCATTCCGTCTGTACTTTTTGGACTCCTTGCTGGATGGTGAAACAAATGTTAAAATTTTTGGAGAAATAACAAGTTGTCCTAATTTTTAGGATTTTTATTTTAAGTGTAAGCAATGACCCCTGAAGATGCAGTCTTGTTTGACACTTCTGATTAAGGGGGGAATGGGTATGCTTTCAGTGGAGGCAACTCCTGGAAAAGTATTTTTGTCTCTCATGTGTATAGGGGTCAACTCTTAAAGGAAAGAATTTGCTCCTGAGGAGCAAATTCTTTCCTTTAAGATTAGACCCCTTTTTCAGTGGAACAGGGCTAATAGAAAAGCGAACAGGAAGTCCTGAAAGTTGTCTCTCTTTGAAAAATGGCGGAAAAATCTGCCAGGTGTTCCCATTCCCCCTAAATTTTACCCCAGAAAATCTGCTTGATGGGTCAAGAAGATCAGCAAAGAAAGCAGCAGCACCTGAGACAAAGGTCAAAGAGGAGGAGAAAGGTCAAGGTCAGACATCAAGGGGGAGAAAAAGAAAGCTTGAACCCCAAGCTACCAGCACCCCTACCCCTAAAGGGAAGGAAGATTCTTCTAGTCCAAAGAAAAGAAAAAGTAAGCCAAATAATTATAGATAAGTATGAACTGCTGTTATGATTATTTTCTTCTCCAGAACCACTAGGCCGATTGTCTTGAAACTTGGTTTATAACATGGGGCGACTGAGTAC
Organism: Lucinisca nassula; assembly: GCA_963580285.1. NCBI lineage: Eukaryota > Metazoa > Mollusca > Bivalvia > Lucinida > Lucinidae > Lucinisca > Lucinisca nassula. The sequence goes on along the minus strand of OY757018.1, from coordinate 108,254,563 downwards.
TACCAAGTTTGCAACAATGATGACCCTAGGTTGACCTTTAACTATTTTATGCCAAGGCCAAATTTGGCTCCTTAGGCTTTTCAATTGGAAATAGGTAAATCAATACATTTTCGGAATATATTGTGGTCTGTGATATGAAAATGGGTAAAAAATGAATACCCGTGAATGCTAAGGGTCAAGGTCATTCATTGATCTTGGCCCAAGGTCACTTATATTGCAGGTCTATTTACAGATTAGAATACTTTTTCTCTAACACCACTGGGCCAATTTCATTAAAATTTTATATGCAGCCTTAGGATACTTAGTGAACAAAAAGTTATTGGGATGGTTCAGGTCACATGACCAAGATGGCCACCATGCCCAAATATGGTTAAAACCTTAAAAAATCTTCTTCTCCAGAACCACTGGGCTGATTATCTTGAAACTTGGTATGTAGCATCGGGGTGACTGAGTACTACCAAGTTTACAAAAATGATTACCCTAGGTTGACCATGACCTATTTTACGCCAAGGTAAAATTTGGCTCCATAGGCTTTTCAATGGGAAATAGGTAAAATCAATGCATTTTTCGAAAAATATTGTGGTCTGTGATATGAGAATAGGTTACAAATGAATGTCTATAAATGCTTAAGGTCAAGGTGGTCTGTGATATGAGAATGATTATTTTTAGCTCTGACACTTGAGTCGAAGGCTCCGGGGGAGCTATTGCCGTCTGTCATCTTCCGTCCGTCCCTATGTCCATCTGTCCACAATTCCTTTTAACGACATCTCCTCATAAACCACTTAACAGATTTTGACCAAACTTGGCAGAAATTATCTTTGGGTGGTCTTCTCTAAAAGTTGTTCAAAGAATTAAAATCTTCTTGTCTGAAACCAGAAGGCTCAGGTCTTTGATATTTTGTATGAAGCTTCATCTAGTGGACCTCTACCAAGATTGTTCAAATTATAGCCCAGGGGGCAAAAATGCCCCCCACGCTGGGGCCTACTGGTTTACACTGGTTTATATAGGCTTATAATAGTGAAAACCTTTAAAAATCTTCTTTTCTGAAACCAGAAGGCCCAGGTCTTTGATAATTGGTATGAAGTTTCATCTAGTAGACCTTTACCAAGATTGTTCAAATTATAGCCCTGGGACCAAAAATGGCCACGTCCATGAGCTCGCTGGTTTAACATGGTCTTATATAGGGAAAACCTTTGAGAATCTTCTTGTCTGAAACCAGAAGGCCCAGGTCTTTGATATTTTGTATGAAACTTCATCTAATGAACCTCTACCAAGATAGTTCAAGTTATACCCCTATGGCCGAAAATGGCCCAGCCCCGGGGCCCACATGTTTTACTTAGGCTTATATAGGGGAAATCTTTAAAAATCTTCTTGTCTGAAATCAGAAGGCCCATGTCTTTGATATTTGGTGTGAAGCTTCATGTAGTGGACCTCTACCAAGATTTTCAACTTATAGCCCTGGGGCCAAAATGGCACTGCCCCGGGTTTTACATAGGCAAATATAGGGAATACCTTTAAAAATATTCTTGTCTGAAACCAAAAGGCCTAGATCTTAGATATTTGCTATGAAGCTTCAAGATTGTTCAAATTATACCCTTGGGGCCAAAATGTCCCCGCCAAGGGGCCCACATGTTTTACATAGGCTTATATGGGGAAAACCTTTAAGAATCTTTTTATCTGAAACCAGAAGGCCCAGGCCTATGGTATTTGATATTAAGCTTCAATTGGTGGACCTCTACCAAGATTGTTCAAATTATAGCCCTGAGGCCAAACATTGCCCCACCCCGGGATCCACATGTAAATCTCTTAGCTCAGATGAGCGGTATAGGACCATCATTGTCCTCTTGTTTTATCTTGCCGCCATTTGAAGAATGGTGTTAAGGGCATATATAGTATTACCCATGTCCATCTCTCTCTGTCATTGTCAGCAACTGCTTCCGAGAAGGCAGTAGCAAATAGTGTTTTAAGTTTTCTTAATAGCACTACTACTGTTTGTCACTCAGTGAATTTGAACAAAAACATTAAATCATGTCATCAGATTGGTTGATAGTCAGATGGGAAGCCACAGAATATAAGAATCTTATATGGGTGTGAGGGGTGGGTGGAAAAATCTGTCCCGAGGTTCACTGTCCCGCATCACGAGGCTTGCCGAGTGATGCCGGACAGTGATCCCGAGGGACAGATTTTTCTATCCACCCCTCACACCCATATAGGATTCTTTTTCTTGCATACCTTCCATTTCTTAGTGCGGATTTATAATGCTGCAGTCACTTCGGTTACCAATGTCCGCCAAATTGTGTTGACACTGCAGGAATGTTTAGTGACGACACGTAATGAGCTGTGACGTCAACCTTAACGACGGCGCATACAAGGTCGTAATCAACCAGTGCATTTATCAAACATGCAATTATATTCGATTTTGGGTCAAAACACCAGGGTCAGAACATAAATTTCTATCCCAGGGTAAAATCACGGATTTCCTTGTCTGGTGTGCAAGAATCCCCCGTCCCATAAGGGTCCACACTGTTTGCCACTCATCCTGACTATTATAGACACAACAGTGTTAGAAAATTTTGGGTAAATGTAGTTCTTCTAATTTCTCTTCAGCTGCTGCTACAACAGGGATTGTGGGGAGTCCACTACTGTTAGGAGCCACGTCTTCCCCTGTCAGTGCAAGAAGGTCACCTCGCAAGGCCAGGATTGGTAAGGACAATTATTTAAACAAGTCTATGTAAGGGCTGTTCCAGCAAAAGAAATAAGGGGGACCCGGACGACATTTAATAGATCTTCTACACTAGATTGTCATCACTCTTAATTGTTCTTCTACACATGGCTATCGGAAGGGAAAAATCGCTTCTATGCTAGGCTGGTCAAGGGAGCATAGTGTGGCAGGTTATTTTGAGTAAAATAGTTTGGATTATTTCCCTTGGCTGGTTTCAGCTGGTTTCCCCTTTATTGGAAATTCTACTATACAAATACTCTGTAAAGCCGAGCACCAGCACAAATATTGATCTTATTTCCGTTTCCAACATGGCTGTTTCCTGTAAAATCATGAAATAATGTAGATCGTTTTTTTTTTTATGAATTTAACGGCTGTCTGGTGAGTATTTTAAAAAGAAAATGAATTTCAGGTGTTTTAGATACCACAGGCTTGATATTCAGTTCACAAACAAGCTGAACTAGCGGAGAATTCGAAGTGAGAGCTGTTTGTAATTAGTTTTCGTGGTCCCATTTAGTGGTTATACTCGCCTGTCACGCGGGAGACCGGGGTTCGATTCCCCGCAGGGGAGCTTTCTTTAACCTACCTGAGAGTATTTACTAAGAGGAAGAGTACTAAGAAGACAACATACCTGAGAGATACTTTGACCAAAGCGTCAACAACAACAAACAGTGCTGCATGCAACTGTGTGCCGGTTGGTGGGAGGGGTGGCCTGGGTAATATGGGTGGAAGCGAGATGAGAGAAAAAAAAGATGCTTAATAAAAAATCTACCCTGTCCATTTTTTTTTTTCAAAGTTTTCTTTGAGCTATTGTCTTAGGATTGTCTTAGGACGTATCACCAGTAAACAATTCTGATCCTATTTGTTTGTTAAATTGTTTGTTTGTTTTCCAATACTGAGACACCCTCAGTTTTGAGGATTATGCGCAGGGGCACTTATGAGGTGCACCGGGACTGAACCCGACCGGTCCCTTTATCCTGGCACCGAGGAACCAGTCGTAATGCTAAACCCTAAACGGGCTCGTACGACATCGTACAGTCGCCGCATAAATAAAAATGCATTAATGTAAACACAGAAATCGTAGCTCCCGGCACAAAATTTGATATTAAAATCGTACGGCGCCCGTAGTCAAATGTAACCGTAGCATTAAACAGACTGCCGGATCACTTTTGAGGTTCAACTAGAGTCCAAAATCGGACAGCTAGCAATACAATATGGCTGAGAATGGGCATTTGAAAATGGCTGGTACAGAGATGACAAAAGTGCAAAACTTTGTTGGTTAGTTGTATTGTTGCTTTACATCCCAGTAAACACCTAAGGTCATGTCAGGATGGTCAGTTTTCCTAAACACACTTTTCCTGGGTGGAGGACTCAGTGCACATACCTTAGCCAGAAACTGACAACTGCCCTTCTTGAATCAGCGGAAGGAGGATCATGACTAGAGAATATCTCATGATCACTCACCACGAAAGAATGGTGCCAGACCCTGGGATAGAACCAGCGAGGTCCCAAAACACTTAGGATCGTGACGCACTACCAACTGTGCTAGCCGGGCCGGCCTAAAATATTTTGTGATGACACATTTAAAGTCATTTAAGGGGATGACAGGTATCCCTAACTTAATGAATAATAAGCATTACTTTGGAAGTCGAAAACACTTTGAGAGATGTTCATAAAAACCTGCAAAAGTAAAGTACAAAATGCAACTACTGTATAAAACTACTGATTGTGTCCTTTTAACGGGATTAAATGACTGAAGTGCATGTCACTGAAGATATATGTTTGTCATAAAGGCAAAAATGGAAGGAATATACATCTCTAGCCAGAACAAGTTGGGATAACAAATATTTTATTTAAAGAAATAATGTCAACATGCTCAATTTCTTGCAACATACACTGTCAGGTCAAACACTTAAATTTATAGCCCTTTTTCTTTAAAAAAAAAAAGTTCTATGCATGGGTGATATGAAGCTAAAATAACTTCTATGCATGGGTGTAAAACAGCTAAAATTGCTTCCATGGGTGGCTAGTCAAATTTCAAGCTGGTGTCCCCCCCCCCCCCCCCCCCCCCCCCCCCGATATGTTTTGCTGGAACAGCCCTAACAAACACACCTATAAACCCTGCTTTATGTAGAGAAAACTGGGGTTTGCAGGGGTATACATTAGTTTTCTTATTTCTGCTCCAAGACATAGGTTGTGGGTGCCCACATAGAACTGCCTCATTGAGGTAAACAAGCACCCAGGTATTTGTTCAGGTGTCTTCCAGAGATGCTGTATGATCTGAATCTACACTGTTTGCAAGGTAGGGGTTATTGTGTTCAGCAGGATGCAGGTAACCCCTAAAGGGGTACCTTAGCAAACAGTGCAGGCCCAGGTCAGACGCAGCAGAATGTGGCGTCTGCTCAGGGGGTGCACTATTTGCTGACAGAATTCTCCATTAAAAAGAATTAAAATGAAAAAATAGATCTGATACGCCTTATATGACAAATGGACTTACCCAACATATAGCAGTAGAAGAGCCCACTAGTATACAGTTGGCTAATACTCCAAGAAACAGATGTCCATAACATTTATTTCTTGGAGTAATTAAGGGTAAAAGCCCTTTATTTCCTGTTATAGTACTCTGTTGTGATTCCTGGTAGTGGCAAATGCTTTTAAATGGCAAAATGTTAGAGAAGAGAACACAACCCGACACCCCTAATTTTAAAAAATTAATGGACTCTTGATATATATAAGGAGGAAGATTCCATTTGGTATAAAACCGGTTAACTACCTATTTCGGCTGTTTGCAGGTTTGTTCACTGAAGACCTGGGCCCTATTCCTACAAAGAAGTTGTTCCGTGGTATGTTGTTCCTTCTGACCAACGTAGACAAGACTCGCGAGCAGAAGAAATTGGAGAGACAACTGCTGCAAGATTCCTCACTTGAAACCTCGGATGAGAGTACAGCAGAAGGTAGGATATACATTAGTCAAACCTCTGTATACCAACAGTCGATATTTTGTTTGATTTGTTTTAAGGTTTTACACCCCCATCAACACTATTTAGGTCATTTTTGTTGCGCCTGCTATTAGCATGGCGCGATATAGGCGCCCGGTTTTCCGTTTGTTCGTTCGTCCGTCCGTCCATTTGTCAAGGCGTCAACATTTGCGACCACCCTAGCGTTCACCCTAAGATTTAAGTTTATTTCTCAAGAACTATAAGAGCTTCATTTATGATACTTGGTACAAACTTGTATCACTGGATAACAACTTACATGCAAGCAACCATATTTGACCTTGACCTACATTTCATGGTTTACTGACTTTGTAAAATATTGCGACCACCCTAGCGTTCACCCTAAGGTTCAAGTTTATTTCTCGAGAACTATAAGAGCTTCATTTATGATACTTGGTACAAACTTTTATCACAGGATGACAACTTACATGCAAGCAACCATATTTGACCTTGACCTACATTATATGGGTCACTGACTTCGTCAGATATTGCGACCACCCTAGCGTTCACCCTAAGGTTCAAGTTTATTTCTCAAGAACTATAAGAGCTTTATTAATGATACTTGGTACAAACTTGTATCTGGGGATGGTAACTTAAATGCAAGCATCCATATTTAACCTTGACCTATATTTCATGGTTCACTGACTTTGTAAAATATTGCGACCACCCTAGCGTTCATCCTAATTGTCAAGTTTATTTCTCAATTTATAAGAGCTTCATTAATGATATTTGGTGCAAACTTGAATCTGGAGATGGCAATTTAAATGCAGGCATCCATATTTGACCTTGACCTAAATTTCATGGTTCACTGACTTTGTAAAATATTGCGACCACCCTAGCGTTCACCCTAATGGTTAAGTTCATTTCTGAAGTATTATTAGAGCTTCATTAATGATACTTAGTACAAGCTTGCATTTGAGAATGGAATCTTTTGTGCAAGCATCTATGTTTGACCTTGACCTACATATCATGGTTCGATGACTTTGCACCCCCACAGGCGCGACATAGCCTTCGGCGGAATTCTTTTGAAGACATTGCTTTACCAGTACCCAAGTCCGGTGGGTTTAAACTCTGCAGAGAAATACCTTGCAGCCCTATCTATTTCTCCCAGCCCATCGGTCTCCCAGCCCCGATGGGCTGGCACGGCCGACATTGGATATAACGACAAAACTTGTTATAAAGACAGTTTCATCGGAATGAAAGAATGAATCCTCAGCTCAAGATGAAACAGTTCAAGAATATTGCTTTTAATACTCCAAGAGAGGATTCTAACATATGTTCACTACATTTGTTCCCATAGGTGATTCTAAGAAAATGCATCATGGCTCATTCACATCTCAACTTTTCTTTCAGAGGAGGTAGCTGTACCATTTGATAAGAATCATCTGAAGAGCCAGATTGAAGCAGGTGGTGGTAGAGTTCTCGAAAATTTTGACAGGGAACAGGTATGGAAATAAACCTTTTTGTCACCTTCTTTTATATTATGATTCCACAACAGAAGTTTTGATAGGAAGTTATTATCATAGATCTGTACACAGTTGTTCAAAGTATTGTCACCTTAATTAGCTTGTTAGTGGTTTAAATTTGCTTGTTTGATTGGCATTTAAAGGCCCCATAAACACTATTTAGGTCAGTAATTCAAGTCAGTAAGTTTACCTGACCACCAGGGCTCGAGAAACTGAAGAATCCAAATCGGTCCAGCCGGATTTCGCCAAAAAATGACGGAAATTGCCGATCGGTTTCGGTAATTTCCGTAAACATCCTTGGTGATTTGCAATTTCAAAATGTGTTATTAGCGTAACGAATGACATACCAATATTGCCCTTACACTTGTCAACGAATATAAGCACCAGTATCTCGATTATAAACAACAATTATTGCTCACATAGTTCAGATTTCATCTACTTTCATTTTCTACGCCAGATTTCATCTACTTTCATTTTCCCAATATCCGGGTCACTCAGCACCTGAAGACCGCTGTAGTGGTGCAGTCAAAGATCAGCTCGATGGTCACTAAATTTTTTGCCCTTTTTTAAAACCTTTAAAATATTTCTCTTATTTCACACATCTTTATTTTGCCCAAGTTGCTTTTTTACAAATGGCGACCAATTGCAGCCACATGGTCGGAAAATGACGTCATACCGTTTCCTTTTACACAATACACATTAATGCAGTCACGGACGTAACACACACACACACACACCAGTTTTATGTCACTGAGTTTAATGGAGCGGATTTCTAAAAAAAAAATCGTTTTGAACAGGTTAAAAAAATCGAAAAACATTTCTTTACTCTCAAACCAAAACATGGCCGAACGAGAGTCATTGAAAATCTTACGTGGCCGAACCGAGTTCTAAAGATCGTGAAATAAGAATATAAATACATATTTCACGATCACACAAGCCTGAAAGAAATCGCCTTGTCTACAAACGGCGACCGATATTGATGGCACGTGATCGGAAAATGACATCATGCGGTTTCATTTTAATTCATTCAAGGGCATAATACACACGTGGTTTATGTTATTGGTTTCAATGGAGCGTATTTCTTAAATAGAAATATCGTTAAGAATGGGTGAAAAAAAGGCATTTTTTCTGGACGTCTTAACAGACATGACAGGTGTGTATTGAAAATTGCGCCCTGTGAAAAAAAACAACAAAAAAACAATTATATATTTAAATACCGGTTCTATAGTAAGCCATAAATTAATGACTTGTGTAAACAAACTAGCGTATGTCCTGCATTGTTTGACCTAATATTTTCTCACCCTGCTAGCATGCCGATAACGCCTGAGGCCATTGTTCACGGTTGAATAATTTTAACACACAGGTCAAATTTCGCTGCGATAAGATCAAAGAACCCGACGTGGACTTGTCCGATTTTCAACTAGTTAGATAATGAACCAGTCTAACACCTTGAGCTGGAGGCGATTTTTGTATACATGCTTGGATTATCAGTGGCAAACGGTCAGCTTGTTTTTACAACGATGATTTAGCGAAAATTTTTGAACCGATTTTTTGAAAATTTTATTGAATTATGGACCGATTTTTTAAACTTCTTTTTCAGTTAAAATCGGTTCAGTAAACCCAAAATCGGTTCAGAACCGGAAAACCGACATTTTCTCGAGCCCTGCTGACCACACTTTCCCGAGTACATGAGTACTGATAAACCGCTTAGGTCTAAGCCTGCCCAGTCAAAGTGGTGTGACAAGGACTGTCCAATTAGTTTCATTGGGTGGCAGGGATTGAGATGTGATTGCATCTCAGTGTCAGGTAAAAATCCCACAAAATTGGAAGCAACGTCTCCAAAGTAACCTAAATATTATTGATGGGGACGTTAAAACTCATATCAAACAAACAAACAAAAACAGCTTACTACCCGATGTTGTGTTTAAAAAAGATGAATGAATTGCAAACAGTGTAGACCTAGATGAGAGGTTGCAAACCGTCCCAAACATTTCGGTAGTGTGCGAAAACATAGGGTGCATTGATATCCTAGTTTTTCTGATTTTCAAGGTGTCCAAAAACATATGGTGTCTGAACACATACAGGAAATAACATAGCATATTGTTTAACCCATTGCATGTGGGAAAGGTTTACATTGGCAAACAGTGCAGGCCAGATCAGATGCCGCCTTCTGCGGCATCTGATCAGGGCCTGCACTATTTGCTAACAGAATTTTCCATCAAAAATAGAGCAAAAACGAAAAAAAATAGGCCTGGCACCCCTTATATGACAAATGGACTTGTCTAACATATAGCAATGGAAGAGTCCACTAGTATACAATGGGTTAAATAAAACAGTTTCTGCTTTGAGCCCCAACAATAGTGATATGAAGAGGTTGTGGTGTATGTTTTCGGATGTGTTTACATTTGTAGATAGAAGCATCAAAGAAGTGTTACCTCTTGTCCTCAACTTACCACAGAACAGTGAAATATCTCCAGTGTCTTGCATGTGGGGTAATTTGTGTAGCTCATAGCTGGGTCACCAACTCATGTAAAGAGGTTAGTATCACTTCTTATGCCATATACACAAAACCCTCTTTATTGGTTCATTTGCCCTCTGCCAGTTACCTTAAACATATTTTTTTGCAAACAGTTTGGACCCAGATCAGACTGCTCCTGTATGATCAGTCTGATCTGGGCCCACACTGTTTGCCTGTATGCAAAAATATTTAAAAAGTTTGCAAAAAAATTCAGCAGACGACATAAGCAGATGACATTTTCAGATGTAGTTTTTCTCGGCGTCTTAAGGGCTAAAATGTGCCCGCCCATCGGGGCTAGGAGAAATTGATTGGGCTGCATGCTGCTTCCACGCAGAGCTGAAACCATACTCATACGAGTACTGGTAAACTGCTTACAAGGTCTGAGCCTGCCCAGGGAAAGTGGTGCGAGTCGGCCGTCCATGCATATAAACCTTAATTGTTTCATTGTGTTGCAGGGATTGAGATGTCATTTCATCTCAATGTCAAGTAAAAGTCCCACAAAATTGGAAAAAAACATCTCCAGAATGACCTTAATAATGTTGATTGGGATGTTAACCTCAAACAAACAGGACATACTAAAATGGCATCTTTCTTGTCTCTGGGACTAGCATTTTATGTAACATGTTTTAAGTATGTATAATATAATTTGAATGCTTTGTGAACTATTGCATCAGCCTTAGCTTTTACCCTTTCTCAAGATTATAAGACTGTCATTAATGATACTACATACAGTCTTGCATCTGTGGATGACACCTTTAATGTTAGCATCCATATTTGACCTTGACCTACATTTCATGGTTCTCTGCCCTTGAGGATTTTGCCCCCACAGGCGAAACATAGACTTCTGCTGAATGCTTGTGCAGATAAAAATGTCTGATACTTTTCTTATTTCTAGTCATGATATAGATTCTGGGTGCTCATTGGGACAGCCTCATTGCGGCAGTACTAATGAGTATCCACAATCTGCAACTGAGCCAAAAACGGATAATTTATACCCCTGTAAACCCCTTTTTTCTCTATATCTGTGGGATTTACAACTTGGAGTTCATTACATTAACTTGTTAATGTGATGCTAGAGACACATTTTCTTATCCTGTGGTTTATTTGTTTTTCTCATCACGAAAACACGCCTATGTAATTGTGACCCCCATGAACCACACTTTTATATATTAAAACCGGGGTTTACAGGGGAAAACCTTATTTTTCTTATTTCTGCGCTAAAATATAGATTGTGGGATCTTGAGGCAGTTCTAACAAGTACCCACAATCTATATTTTGAGCAGAAATAAGAAAAATATCACAAATTTTCATCTTAAAATTTCCGTTCTTTCAGCGGTAAAGTTTACAATGCATTTGTATAGGCATGTTTTCGTAATGTGTTCATTTCAGGACAAGTTATTGGACCACAAGTCTTACATTCTTCCAGCTGGTATAAGCCTGGAGAGAAAGAAACTCATGGAATGGTAATATTATAGAGGGTCTTTCACTTGTGGTCATTTCATAAGAAACATATGAAATGATCATGATTGTAAGATTATGTTTATCATAAAGTGATTTTAACCCATAAGATGCCAATATTGTCAATTGTCGTCTGCTTTGTCATCTGCTGGTTACTTTAAAAGTCATTTTTGCAAACAATGTGGAGTCCACACTGTTTATCTGTAGGCAAAAGTATTTTTTAAAACGTTTTCAGAAAAAATCAGCAGATGACATAAGCAGACAACATTTTCAGATCTAGATTTTCTCGGTGTATCATCAGATTTTACTGCCAAAGAAATTGAAAAGAATTTAAAAAAACTGAGGGTTGTCACAACGATGTCATGATGTTACATGCCAGTAACCATTTATTTTTACACGTGTGGTCGGAATATTTGTATTACACCACATTACTCACTAAATACAAGTGACTTTAGAAAATAAAGAAACTTCTTTCAATTTTGAATGAGAGCAAACCAACACCTTTAAAAGGACTTTTTTGTGAGCAGCAAAGATTGATATTGGACCATTACGACAACACATCCATGCGCTAAAATGACTTCCATCTTATCTTCTAGAACTAAACATTTTCCCAGATGAAATGTTTGATATTTTCCTTTTATCTGGTCAAAAGATAGATTGTGAGTGTTTCTAACGAGTACCCACAATCTATGTTTTTTTAGCAAAAATAAGGAAAATAATGAATGCTCCCATAAATCCCAATTTTGCTATATAATTTTGATTTCATGGACAAGTTAACCTGATACTCTCCATGGCTTCAGTCTGGCAAGAGTCTATACTTGTTGCTCCTGATTCAGTATAACGTGATATAGGGATCTCCACATCATATGATATAGGGATTTCTACATTTCCGTCTGTTCATTTGTTTTAAGTCCAGCAATCAACATTACATCAACCCCAATTAATTTAAAAGCAATGCACTTTTTTTTTTTTTTTCAGCAAAAATACCTATGTGGTATTGGATACCTTACTTACTGAAGCTCGGCCCCCGCCCATAGTTGCGTGAAGAAATATATGGGCTGCATGATGCTTCCACGCAGAGCTGAATCCGGCCCGCACACTTGTACTGGTAAACCGCTAAGAGGATCTAAGCCTGTCCAGGAACCGCGGTGCGAGGCGGGCCGTCCATGCTAATAAACCCTATTGGTTTCTTTTGGCGACAGGGCTTGAGATGTCATTTCATCTACATGGCGGGTAAAAGTCCCACAAAATTGGAAGCAACGTCTCCAAAATGACCTTTACAGTGTTGACAGGGAGGTTAAACCTCAAATCAAACAAACAAACAATACTTACTGCGGCTATATGCAGGGCTTGACAAAACCATTGCTCAGCTGCCAGGGACAAGTCCAAATTTTGGCTGGGCAAGTGATTTTTCATTTCAATTGCCCAGAAAAATGTATAGAATGTATAAGAAATATTTTAATTCTAAGCTATTTTTCAAGATGCTATGGACAGCAGGGCAAGTGGTTGAAACTTGGATTTGTCAGGTCCTGATACGTAATATTTTAGCCCATCACGTGAACAAGTCTGTGAAATGAGCACCCCTCTAAACCCCACTTTATATAGAGAAAACTGAGGTTTACGGTGGTGAACATTACTTTTCTCATTTCTGCTCCAAGACAAAGGCTGTGGGTACTCGTTAGAACTGCCTCATTGAGGCAGTTTTAGCAAGCACCCAGAACCTTTGTTTGCAGTATAAATAAGAAAAGTAATGTTCACCACGGTAAACCTCAGTTTTCTCTAAATATTTGTATCAGAAAAGTAGCCATTTTGGAAATTTGAAAAATGCACTATGGCACATGGGAGTGTTATCGGAATGACAAGCGAGTTCGTTAATCTAACAGTGCTTTGTACAACTGGGTCCAGTATTTCTTTTCACTGTAACTTCTGCAAGCAAACTAGAGTAAATGTACTTAGAAACTTTTAATTAAAGAATCATTTTTTTCTCTATATAAAAGGGGTGGCCTATTTAATAGTCTCCAGTAAACAAATCCTTCAGACCGTACTGCACATCAAATGCTTATCTTATTTGTTTGATTCGAGGTTTAACCTCCCCGTAAACACTATAGGTCATTTTTGAGACGTTGCTTCCAATTTTGTGGGACTTGACTCGACTTTGAGATGAAATGACATCTCAAGCCCTGTCCCCCAATGAAACAGATAAGGTTTATAAGCATGGACCACTTTTCCTGGGCAGCCTCTAATACTCCGTACTCTAGTGCGGTCAGTTTCAGCTCTGGGTGGAAGCATCATGCAGCCCATCTATTTCTTCAAGCCTCGATGGTCGGGGCCGCATAGGCTTATTTTATCTGAGTGATTATGAGCAGAGACTCTCTGAGAGATATGTTTAAGAGGGGCCTCTATAAGGGGAATTTGTGTGATAAATTCATGTACTTTTCTTTTATAGCAGGAAATCCAAAACAGATGTGTTTATTGGTGTCAGAGCTTTTGTGTCTTCCAAGGACAGTAAATTCTGTGAGTGTTGGAGTGAGATTCTCCGACTTGCTAAGTGTACAGTGCTTCCAAAACTGCAATATTCTGAGCTTGATGTGATAGTGACAGACACCAGTTGTACTCCGGCGACGGTCCGGCAAGCTGAAACTCATAGTGTAACGTTAGTTTCAACAGAATGGGTGATCCAGTCATTGGTTAATGGAAAACCCATGAAATATGACGGACACCCGAGATACAAATATGATTTTATGATCTGACCCTTTCACCCATGAGTTTCCGAAGTAGAATCTTCCATCATCTGAACTGAACTTAACCCTTGTCCTGCTGAATAAATTAAGAGACCCGCTTGCAGTACTCTTGTTAAGATTTTAGAACAAGTATGATAAGGAGTTGAGGTATCTGAATACTTAGAGTAAATATGGTATTGTAACAGATACAGAAATCAAATAATCTATGATAATCTTGTCATCCTCATTTCAGACTTTCAACCAATCAGATTACAGTGAAATTCCGTTATTAAGACCATCTAAAATTAAGACTAATTCTGCTTTAAAAAGCTTATTCAGTTGGATGCAGTTATTGTTTCTTTGTTTTTTCTGCATACTGTGTCCTCTGGTCATGGACCACCTTTGGGACTGTTCAAAAGTGTCGTTACGACCACTTTTGAACAGTCCCAAAGGTGGTCTTAATATAGGAATTTTATTATACTCCCGGCATACGAAGTATGTCAGGGGGTATATAGTTTTCCTCTTTCCGTCTGTTCGTCCGTTTGTTTGTTCGTTCGTTCGTTCGTACGTTCGTTCGTCAACCTTTACGTCAAAGTTTTGTGTTAAACCTTTTTGATTGCTCATATCTCTGTAACCACAGGTTGGATTCTCTTCATATTTGGTACAGGATATCTCTATAGCATTACCTTTCATATGGAATATCTAAGCCCCTGGGTCAAGCCCCTTGTTGGGTTGTCTGTCTGTCCGTCTGTCTATTCATCTACTTTTACGTCAAAGTTTTGTGTTAAACCTTTTTATCCCCCGACCGAATAGGTTCGGGGGATATAGCGATCAGCCTGGTGTCCGTCCGTCTGTCCGTCCGGGCAGACTAGAGGTACCTAGTGGGGTTAGGATTCTGCCCAATTCAACTTAATGAGGTTTATTCCGTAAGGCACAGTAACTTTTCAGTTAGTGGGGTTAAAAATTTCGTATGTGGGGTTAAAACTCTGTACAGTGGTGCGTTATGGGGTTAAAGTCTCCGTAGACTTTACATTAGTAACCCCACAAGGTACCTCTACTAAGAACATCCGTCCGTCCGTCCGTAGACGCAACCTTGTGATGGCCATAACTCCTATACCCTTTGAGATTCATTGATGGTTCTTGGCACAATTGTTCACAAGGCCGAGACGGTGTGTCATGCGCAAGAACCAGAACTCTGGATGCCATACTTTTTTAGTTATCTCCCCTTTTAATAAAATAGAGTGACTACTTTGTGATGGCCATAACTCCAATACCTTTTGAGATATATTGATGGTACCTGGCACAGTTGTTCACAAGGCTGAGACAGCGTGTCATGCACAAGAACCACAACTCTGGTTGCCATGGTTTTGGAGTTATCTCCCCTTCCAATAAAATAGAGTGACAACCTTGTGATGGCCATAACTCCTATACCCTTTGAGATTCATTGATGGTTCTTGGCACAATTGTTCACAAGGCCGAGACGGTGTGTCATGCGCAAGAACCAGAACCCTTGATGCCATACTTTGTTAGTTATCTCCCCTTTTAATAAAATAGGATAACTAGTTTGTGATGGCCATAACTCCAATACCCTTTGAGATATATTGATGATACAAGGCACAGTTGTTCGCAAGGCCGAGAAGGTGTGCCATGCACAAGAACCACAACTCTGGGTGCCATGGTTTTTTAGTTATCTCCCCTTCCAATAATATAGAATCACTACCTTGTGATGGCCACATCTCCAACACTCTTTGAGATATATTGATGATACTTGGTTCAGTTGTACATGAGGTTAAGCAGGTATGTCACGTGCAAGAACCACAACTCTGGGTGCCCTGGTTTTTTAATTATCTCCCCTGACAATATAACCTTGTGATGGCCATAACTCCAATACTCTTTGAGATATATTGATGGTACTTGGCACAATTGTATACAACGTTGAGACGGCGCTTCATGCCTAAGAACAACAACTCTGGGTGCTATGATATGAGTTATCTCCCCTTCCAATATAACAGTATGACAGCCTTGTGATCATCGTACCTCCAATACCCTTTGAGACATATTTGTGGTACTTGATGCAGATGTACATGAGGTTAAGTAGGTGTGTCATGCTCAAGAATTACAACTCTGGGTGCTCTGGTTTTTTAATTATCTCCCCTGGCAATATGACCTTGTGATGGCCATAATTCCAACACCCTTTGAGATATTTTGAAGGAACATGGCACAATTGTATACAAGGTACAGAAGGAGTGTCATGCGCAAGAACCACAACTGTTGGTGCTGTGGTATTTGAGTTATCTTCCCTTCCAATATAACAGTATGACCAGCTTGTGATCACCATATCTCCAATACCTTTTGAGACATATTGATGGTACTTTGTACAGAAATACATGAGCTTAAGCAGACATGTCATGCGCAAGAACCACATTTCTGATTGCTTGTTTAGTTATCTTCCCTGACAGTATAATCTTGTGATGGCCATAACTGCAATACTTTTGTGATATATTGCTGGTTTAATTCTGGTGCACTTTCTATTGGTGAACAATCTTCTGAAGGCCATATTGGCTTTTGGTCGGGGGATTTGCCATCTCTTCCGATGGCTATTTTTCATTGCTGATAACTCTGTAACCACATGTTAGATTCTCTTCATGTTTGGTAAAGGATATCTCTATAGCATTACCTTTCATATGGAATATCTAAGCCTCTGGGTCAAGCCCCTGGGTGGGCTGTCTGATCATCTACTTTTACGTCAAAGTTTTGTGTTAAACCTTTTTCATTGCTGATATCTCTGTAACCACATGTTAGATTCTCTTCATGTTTGATAAATGATTTCATGATGCATGACCCTTCCCCCACCCATGGTGACCTTGACCTCAAGGTCATGGTGACCTTGACCTCAAGGTCACAGACTTAGAATTTTACATTTGGTTGAAGTTTTATGTCAAAGTTTATAGATGCCTGTATGTTCTATTTGATGCCCTCACTCCCTTGGTCCATTTAGAAATTTTATGTTTGGTTTAGCTTTTACAAGCACATTTATAGATTCTTATAGCTTCTTGACTTTATTCATATTACATACAAGCTCGAAATATATATCAGAGGATGACGCTGGCCGGGGGTATACGTGACCCACTGGTCACTTTCTCTAGTTGTACTTGGATGTAATTTAATCCTACAAATTAACGATTGACTATCAAACAGTGTAGATGCTGATCAGATGGCTTCTTCAGAAGCCATCTGATCTGTATCTACAATGTTTGCATAGGGGTGGTTATGAGCGACAGCTGGACAAGTGTTAATTATCATTGATAATGAGGGTTTCAGTCAAAATCAGTATACAGTTTGCCAAACAGTGCAGAATCAGGTGAGATGGCAATGAGCCATCTCATCCGGATCTACACTGTTTGCACAAGTATCTGTTCTTAGTCTACAGGGTTGGATCGGTTAACAAGTTGACAAGCAGTGCATTGAGCAGTAGGGCTTTTATCAAAAGTGTCAGATAAAAGTCCCACAAAATTGGAAGCAGTGTCTCCAAAATGACCTCAATAGTGTTGATGGGAGACATAAAACCTCAACACAAACAAAAGTTGTCAGATCCTGTTTTCTTTGAAAATAAGAAAAATATTTCAAAATGATGTCTGCTGAAAAAACTAACCAGCATGCAAAGTGTTAAATAGATTATCTTCATTCCTTATACATGTATTAATATTATTTTCCATCCATCATGTGAACGAAAATTCTGGTTTGAGGGAACTGATAGCAGTTTTCCTATTAACAGTGGAAGAGTGCCGTTCATGGAAAAATTTCGCAATCATCCAATCATATTGGAGTGGAGAAAAACATGGTTCATTTTGTCGTGAATGATCATGTGACATCGCATGAGTCATTGTGTTTATTGAGGTATTCAAAAACATTGCATTCCAGTAGTAAACAACAGGGTTTTCTGTTAAAGCACTGAGTTGTGAATACAACAGAATGAATGGAAATACAGCCTAACTTAAATGGCTCATACACTTTTTGGACCATGAAAATTTGTTTGAGACAGGGGTAGTTTGTACCACTGAGGGAAACTGGTAATTATAGCTGCAGTTCAGGAGGCATAATAGTGATAAATTTTCCATTTTCCTCAAGATAAATGTATGTTGTGTGTACTCATTAGAATCACCTCATCGAGGCGATTCTAATGACTACATACAACATACTTTGTCAAGATAAAGTAAGAAAATGGTTTCAGATATAGAAACCCATAAAATGCCAACCACAACAATTTTCGTCTGCTTTGTCGGCTGTTATATATTAAAAGTATGCAAGAAGATTCAGCTGACCACATAAGTAGATGACTTTTTCAGGGTTAATATCTGAAGTTATGGTATTCTTTTCCAAGGGACACAAGAACAAATTCAAAACAGCTGTTATAAACGAGACATTTGTGTTTGAGTCATTGCAGTTTTACCCCATACTCAACATTTGAGTTATTTAAAGCTGTGCATGCTGGGTATTTTTTTGCAGCAGACAGCATTATGAAATATTTTTCTAATTTTTCCAGAAAACAGGATTTGATATCTCACGCAAATTGTCTCCTATGGAGACAATTTGCATGAGGTGCCAAGTCCTGTTTTCTGGGAAAAGTTAAAAAAAATATCAACAATTTGTTGTCTGCTGAATAAGCCTGGAGAGTGGTAAAGGTTGAAAAATGTACCTGTAAGATGTGTTTAAATGCCAAATTTTGCAAGGTTGTTTGATGTTCCATTACATACTTTTTGTGAGGACTCTTTTTTATGAATATTTATTTGTCTGGGTCAGAAGTTTATTTTGTTAGTGAATTATATTGTTATTTCTTAAAGTACCAAGCAAATTTGGCACCAGAAGATACTGATTTTGTTTTAGGAAAATAGGACATGACATTTCCCCTGCAAGCAGATGATTTACATGAAATATCAAGCCTTAATTTTGGAAAAAAAAAACAATAAATGGGCCCCGTCAAGCGATTTTGGTACTTATCCCCTATACGAGCAGCGAAGGTTCAGGCGAGCCTGCGCATCACCGCAGTCTCGCCAGAACCTTCGCTGCTCGCTCATACAAGCAGTGAATCAAGAGGAACCCTCCGACAGAAAGCCATATCCCTGGCCCCTCTGAAAAGCTGGGCATGCGCAGTTAAATTTGTCATGACGGAATGCTCGACGACACAAATTCCCTTGGCGGGACTCAAATAAAACTGTCATCTGATACTTATGTGATTGGCACCTTAAGGAATTGCATTTGTCATTCCAGAAAAGCATCAGTGTGTATGGAAATTTGTCCCAGTTGCCTCTCATAATGTTTACTTGGCTGTTAAGGGGACACTGCCATTTTCCAAAGGGAGACAACTTTCGGGACTTCCTGCTCGCTTTTCTATAAGATCTGTCCAACTGAAAAAGGGGTCTACTCTTAAAGTCTTTTTAAGTTGACCCCTATTGACATGGGAGACAAAAATACATTTGTAGGAGTTGTCTGCCCTGAAGGTGTATCCATTCCCCTTAAATTTGAAACCAACGAACAAATTCTTTCCTTTAACCTTTTTATGTATAGGAAACTGTAAAATGGGTCATTAGCAAACAGTGTAGGCCTAGGTCAGATGCTGCAGAAAGTGGTATCTGATCAGGGCCTTCATCGGCCCCGCCCATCGGGGCTTGAAGAAATAGATGGGCTGCATGATGCTTTCACACAGAGCTGAAACCGACCGCACACGCGTACTGGTAAACCGCTTAGAGGATCTAAGCCTGCCCAAGCAAAGAGCTGTGAGTCGGACAGTCCATGCTTATAAACCTCATTGGTTTCATTGGGTGACAGGGCTTGAGATGTCATTTCACCTCAATGTCGGGTAAAAGTCCCACAAAATTGAAAGCAATGTCTCCAAAATGATCTATACAGTGTTGACGGAGACGTTAAACCTCAAATTGAATAAACAAATCAGGGCCTTCGCTGTTTGCAGAAAATGATAGGTTTTATTCTGGTTTTAGGTCTGTAAATTTAGGTATTATTTTGGTTTTTAGTCCGTAAATTTTGATAGAGCATAGAATAAATACACCAGTTTCTGAGCTGTTTTAGAAAGTTTTACAGATTCATTTTTACAGACTCTTGTTTTCTGTGTATGCCTGGCATCCCAGGAATGGAACTTTGGCAAACTTTGTAGCTACAGATCAGATGTTGCTTTCTATGCTGGTGAAAGCGGCATTTGTTCAGCGTCTAACTGTTTGCTAATGGTATACATCAGGGGCCAGGGCCCTTTTGTTCAAAGCCTCGTTAGCTTAATGAGCTTGTTAGTGGTCAAATTGTTAACTGTTCTAGCAAGTACAATATCGAACATTTTGGTATTTTTGCTGAAAAAATGTGGGTAGCTTTTGCATCCGCAAAAGCTGCTCACATATTTTCAGCAAAAATTTTAGCATATTTGCCATATTTAATGATCAAAGTTTAAACGATATGTTAAGTAATGACGTCATTACTTTTGTTAACGTTAGTTAACATATTGTTACAAACAAACAAACAAAACTTTGACCATGAAATATGGCATATTTGCTAAATATTTGTGCTGAAAAAATGTGAGCATCTTTTGCAAATGCAAAAGCTGCTACAGCCCCCACCCATCAGGGCTTGAAGAAATAGAGGGGTTGCATGATGCTTCCACGCAGAGCTGAAATCTGACCGCACACTGGTACTGGTAAACCGCTTAGAGAGACTAAGCCTGCCCAGGTAAAGCGGTGCGAGTCGGAGCGTCCATGCTTATTAACCCTATTGGTTTCATTGGCCGACGAGCTTGAGATGCCATTTCATCTCAATGTCGGGTAAAAGTCTCACAAAATTGGGAGCAACGTCTCCAAAATAACCTATACAGTGTTGACTGGGACGTTAAACCTCAAATCAAACAGACAAACAAAGCAAAAGCTGCTCACATTTTTCAGCAAAAATACCAGAGTTTTGGATATTGTACTTGCTAAAACAGTTAACAGTTTGACCACTAACAAGCTTGTTAAGCTAAAAAGGCTTTGAACAACTGGATCCAGGTAATATGGAGAAATGCAGGGTAAACTATGTTTGAAGCAGAAATTATCAGACCATTTGATCTACAACATGCTGCACCACAACCTCTTTAACCCTTATCTTGCTGTTCACGACAACCCCTATCTTTGGAAACAGTGTAGATCCAGATCAGATGGCTTCTGAAGAAGCCATCTGATCAGGATCTACACTGTTTGGCATTCAGTTTATGGATTTGTAGCAATAAATTACATCAAGTAATTTGATTGGTTGACAGAGAGAAATGGGTGTGGCTTAAATGAATATTCAGCAAGATAAGGGTTAAAACACGACCCGCCCCGATAGCTCAGTTGGTAGAATGTCCGCTCCGGGGAACGGGAGGTCACGGGTTTGATCCCGGGCCGCGACATACCAAAGTCGTTAAAAATGGTACTAGCTGCTCCTCGTTTGGCACTCAGATTTACGGGGTAGAGCTAGGACTGGTCGACCCAGTGTCAGGATAATGTGACTGGGTGTGGTATCATGTAAAGTGTCTGGGACATGATACTTCAGTGAGGCAGCACTATAAAATTGAGCTCCCTGTCGCAACCAGACACCGTCGTGATATGACTGAAAAATTGTTGAAAGCGACATTAAACCCGAATTCACACACACACTCTTTAAAACATGATTGTTGGGGTCGTGTTAGTCAGCTGGTGTTAGTTGAACAACCATGTTATGTCCAAACAAAAATGTGTAGATTATATAGAAAAATGACCATGGATGGTCATTTTTCTATATAATCTATACATTTTTGGGATCCATCTTGAAACCATGTTATATCCAAAACCTTGTTGTAACAGACCGTTATAATGAGGTTGTGGTGTAGTTCTGGAAATACCGTATTTATTGCAGGTATTCAGACACCTCAACCGCTTGCCAGACTTGTTCATAAATTTGAACAACTACAATTTACTACCCGTTGTTGTGCTGTAAAAAAACAGCTGGATGTGTGGCAAACAGTGCATACCCTGATCTGGGTCTTCACTGTTTGCTCAGACCTGTCTGTCAGAATACATACAGAACTTAGGGTGATTTTCTTGTGTTCCGCTGCCATATTTACCCAAAGTATTTAGACACCTTAACCCCTTGCCATATTTAATCTTAAATTTGAACAGGTACAATTTACTACCAAATGTTGTGCTGTAAAACTATCTGGAAGACATTACGCAAACACGCCTATACAAATACATTGCCACCTTTATCGCCAAAAAAAAAAATGAAAATTTTATGATGAAAAATTGTGATATTTTTCTTATTTCTGCTCAAAATATAGATTGTGGGCACTCGTTAGAACCGCCTCATTGAGGTGGTTCTAACGAGTACCCACAATCTATATTTTAGAGCAGAAATCAGAAAAATAAGGTGTACCCACGGAAACCCCAGTTTTACTATATAAAAGTGGGGTTCAAGGGGGGTCAAAACTATATTGGCGTGTTTTCGGGATGGTGGCAGACACTGTAGACGCTGATGAGATGGGCCTGTCTGTCCAAAGACATACAGTAAATACTATATGATTGGAATCATTGCAGCAAACAGGTTGTTATTGTAATAAATTCTTGTTAATGGGAGCTAAAGAAGGAGAATAAAGTTATAGCCAAACAAATATAGATTATAGTAGAACTTCGATGGCTTGAACACCGATGGCTTGTTTACCATGGCTGTGTCGAACCCGTTTTTGAGTCCCTAGAGAATGCCTCTACATACAAAGAACTGTGAGATGATTAAGGAGATTTTCTACTTCTATCTTGCAGATGTATGCTGTGTGTACTCATTAAAATCTCCTCGACGAGGCGATTCGAATGAGTACACACAGCATACATTTTTTATAGAATACCAAAAAGATGTCCCAAAATTAGCCCTGTTATGCCTTCTGGCATTAACCCTCAGTGGCTCGAACTACCTCTGTCTTGAATAGATTTTCATGGTCCCAAAGGTGTTCGAGCCATTGAAGTTCTAATGTATAAAGAAACTGACCATTTGTGGTAAATTTTCTATGTAATCCATATACTTTTGGGACCCATCTTTCAATCATGTTACCTCAAAAACCATGTGTTTCTTCAATGAACAATGCCAGTATTGCAAATAAAATGTCCATCTCATGGTCAGATATTTGTTATATTTGGCTTTTATAAACTTTTGTTAAGTCTTTGTCTGCATTTTTACTTTGATTTTAGTGATTTGCATATTCTTACTGATTTTAGTGATTTGCATTTTCTAACTGATTTTAGTGATTTGCATATTCTTACTGATTTTAGTGATTTGCATATTCTTACTGATTTTAGTGATTTGCATATTCTAACTGATTTTAGTGATTTGCATATTCTTACTGATTTTAGTGATTTGCATATTCTTACTGATTTTAGTGATTTGCATATTCTTACTGATTTTAGTGATTTGCATATTCTTATTCATAGAAACAGATAAGGTGGGTATTTGGTGAGAATTGTTTTAACCTTCCCTTATTTCTCTATATAAACTATATTCTTGCACACCAGACAAGGAAATCCGTGATTTTACCCTGAGATAGAAATTTATGTTCTGACCCTGGTGTTGTGACCAAGGCAACTAACATAAATGCGCTTCAATTCTATTCAACTGCCGGAACTACTTCCGCACTACTTTTATTTTGTAAACATTATACATGTGCGAGCTGTCAAAACTAACCGGAGGTGTTGTGTAAGAAAAATAATCCAATATGGGGTTCTGTTGTAGATGGGCGTTTGCAATCCTCGGGATGACCGTGCTGAGCGGAACCTCGGCATAGCCTCGGTTCCGCTTAGCACGATCAT
The DNA here is from genome assembly GCA_963580285.1 of Lucinisca nassula. Classification (NCBI taxonomy): domain Eukaryota; kingdom Metazoa; phylum Mollusca; class Bivalvia; order Lucinida; family Lucinidae; genus Lucinisca; species Lucinisca nassula. Next base: position 108,230,841 of record OY757018.1, on the reverse strand, counting down.
CCCTCGGGTTGGAAACGCTCATCTACAACAGAACCCCATATCAGATTCTTATATTCTCCTATGTTGTGGGTATTCATTGGAACCGCTTCACCAAGGCAGAATCACCCCACCGAGGCAGTTCTAATGAATACCCACTGCAGGTTTTTATAGAGAATTGACAAAAATTATCTTTCAGTTATCACAGAATCCCCGCCTTAGATTTTCTGTGTAATACTAGTATATTATTAATTGACTATCCTGTATTACAACAGGTTAGCCAATATTAACAGGTAAAAAATCATAAATCATGTTTTTTAATTGCGTCATTGAATAAAATTGTCATTAATCAAATGATTTCGTATTGGCCAGAATACAGGTGCTCAGTCAGCTGTATTGGCCTCGGCCTTCGGCCAATACTGCAGACCTCGGACCTGTAACTGGGCCAATACAAAATTACTTGATTAATAACATTATATGACGGATACATTTTAGTATGAGATTCGTAGCAGTGCCATATTTCATTGCATCAAAAGTCATATACTGTGTTTACCCGAAGTATTCGGACACCTCATCTCCTTATCCTACTTGTTCTAAAATTTGAACAAGTACAATCTACCATCAGATGTTGTTTCTGAAAATAGCTGGATGAGTGGCAAACAACGTAGACCCTGATAAGATGCCGCATTTTGCGGCATCTCATCAGGGTCTTCTTTGTTTGCTCAGGCCTGTCTGTCCTGTTTGCTCAGGCCTGTCTGTCCAAAAACATACGGTAAAAAATACGGTTGACTGTGTTCAACACTGGCATTTCACTTTTCATCAAGTCTAACGATTTTTATGATTAAAAAAATGTTTTTTAGTACCATTTCATTAGTACAATGCATGTGCATCATCATCAAATGTTTCATTGAGACTCAAACTCAGCCCTGTCGATCAATTCCTAATGCCTCCAATTTGAGATAAGGAGGTTATTCAATCCTTCATGTGGTCGGCCTCAGTGGCTAGTCGGATGCGCGTCTGACTAGTGATCAGGAGGACGCGGGTTCGATTACTGCCGTGGTCGGCAACATTCTTTCGTGGAGATTGATCATGAATTCTTTTCTACGGTCATTCTCTCCCTTCCGCTGATTCAAGAAGGGCAGTTGTCAGTTTCTGGCGAAAGAATGTGCACTGTACTGGTTAACAGCTTACGTATAAGCCTGCCCAGGAAAAGTGTGGATAGGTAAACTGACCGGCTCAAAAATGACCTAAAATAGTGTTGACTGGGCCGTTAAACTCCAAAACAAACAAACAATCCTCCATGTCCAGCATCACTTCTTTGGAAATTTATCACATTTTATACTGTCATTAATTCAAGAAGGGCACTTGTCAGTTTCTGCCAAAGCGATGTGTCTGTTGTCCCTACATAGCCTAGTGTTCAGGAGCACTGACTCTAATTGGTCTGTCATTGGTGTGGGTTCGAGCCTTGCTGGCACAAGTGTGACTCCAAAATCCTGCATTAGAAATTAGGTGGCTTTTCACTGAGTTTATGGTTTTTGCCCACCTAATTAATGATCAGATTAGTATAAGTGTATGAGATCAGTATAATCTTGAAAGATGCAAAAAGTCAAATAAAAAAGGAAGTATCTTAGCCAATCAAGGAAAAGTGTTGCTTGCTAAGTAAACTGAATAGCTCAACATTACTTAACCCTTGTCCTGCTGAATATTTATATATGCCACACCCACTACCGATTATCAACCAATCAGATTACTTGATGCAAATTATTGCAACAAATTCATAAACTGGATGGCAAACAATGAAGATCCTGATCAGATGGCTTCTTCAGAAGCCATCTGATCTGGATCTACATTGTTTCAAAGATAAGGCATATCCAGGCTCAGCAGGACAAGGGTTAAATTAAAATAGTGTTGACTTGGCTGGCAAACTCCAATGAAAAGAAAACCAAAGCTCAACGCACAGTTTATTTTGCGTCCCAAGTTTATCAGAAGTTGGATTATAGATACCAGACTGGCCATTACTTCATTATCCTTGGTGTAAATGCTTTTTGACAAATTCTCCCTGCAGGAAGAACTTGTCAAAAGGTATTTCTATCTAGATGGTTGAATTGTCTGAGCATGAAGATGTCCACACTTTGATCTGACATTAAATATGGCATTATGCAGTAATATTTTTGCTTTAACCCATAAAATGCCAATCAAGACAATTGTCGTCTGCTTTTTGTGCCTATAGTCTGCTTAAAAAAACTATTTAACCCCCTATCCTGCTGAATAAATTTATTACCCACACCCATTTCTGACTATAAGTCAACCACATTACTTGATATTTTCACAAACTGCATTACAGACAGTGTAGATCCTGATCAGATGGCTCCTTCAGAAGCCATCTAATCTGGATCTACACTGTTTGCAAACTTGTTCAGCAGGATAAGGGTTGAAGTTGCAACATTGGGCCTTTCAGGCATGGAAAAGGGTTGTCAGTATGAGGCCTGCTGACTGGTGATCAAGAGGACGCAGGTTCGAGAGCTGCCGGGTCGGCAACATTCTTCGTGGAGATAGATCACAAAATCTTTTCTATGGTCATTCTTTCCCTTCTGCTGATTCAAGAAGGGCAGTTGTCTGTTTCTGGTGAAAAATTATATGCTCTGTAAGGGTTAACCACTTATATTTGAGCCCCGCCAAGCGAATTTGTGTCTTCGAGCATTCCGTCATGACAAATTTTAACTGGGCATGCTCAGCCATTCAGAGGGGCCAGGGATATGGCTTTCTGTCTGAAAGTTCCTCTTGATTTACTGCTTGTATGAGCGAGCATTGAAGGTTCTGGCGAGACTGCGCGGATGCACAGGCTCGCCTGAACCTTCGCTGCTCGCATAAGCGATAAGTACCAAAATCGCTTGACAGGGCCCAAATAGTGTTGACTGGGCCGTTAAAACTCCAAAACAAACAATGATATTGTAGAATAGTTAACAATTTGAATGATAACAGGCTTGTTAAGCTAACAATGTTTTGAACACCTAGGCCTAGGTGTTTTCTATCCATCACGAAAACACACCTATATAAGTTTGACCCCCTCGAACCCCACTTTTATATAGTAAAACTGGGGTTTGCAGGGGTAAACCTTATTTTTCTTATTTCTGCTCTAAAATATAGATTGTGGGTACTCTTTAGAACCGCCTCAATGAGGCAGTTCTAACGAGTACCAACAATCTATATTTTGAGCAGAAATAAGAAAAATGTCGTAATTTTTCGGCTATAAATCTTTGTTTTTTCGGCGATAAAGGTGGCAATGTATTTGTATGGGCGGTTTTTCGTAATGTTTACATGTACAGTATACCTTCAGTGTCTCAAAGACCATTGGGTCACACCTTAAGGACCGTTAAAGCTTGTTCAAGACAGAGCTTGTTTGAGCCATTGAGGGCTGATCGTAATGCCAGGTGAGAACGCATAACAGACATATCTTTTCAGTTTCTTTATATATATAAAAAATGTATTTACCCCAAATATTTGGACACCTCAACTTCTTACCATACTTGTTCTAAAAATTTGAAAAAGTATAATTTACTGCCCCATTTTGTGACTAAGAATTGGGGAATGTGTGGCAAACAGTGGAGACACTGATGAGACGTCTCGTCTGAGTCTTCCCTGTTTGCTCAGGCCTGTCTATCCAAATACATAAAATAAATACAGTATGTTGTGTGTACTCATTAGGATCTCTCATCAAGGACATTCTGATAAGTACACACAACATTCATTTTTCAAGATAAAATAAGAAAATTCGCCTTAAAAATTCCCAAATGTATTATGAAAGTTTGTTTCATTGGGACTCCAGGGGCCAGTTGTTCAAAGTTTTAACTATACGTTAACTAACGACGTCGTTAGTTTTGAACAACTGGCCCCAGGAGTTCAAAAATCCATGATAAACAGCCATCAGTGTTTGAACCATCAAAGTGTCACTGTAGTTGTTCATTTTATTTAACCCATTGCAGGTGGGAAGTCCCTAAAAGGATACCTTGGCCAGCAGTGCAGGCCCAGATCAGACTCCGCAGAATGCTGCATCTTATCAGGGCCTGCACTATTTGCTAACAGAATTTTTCGTCAAAAATAGAATAAAAACAAAAGAAAAAAAAAAGGCCTGACACTCCTTATATGACAAATGGACTTATCCAACATATAGCAATGGAAGAGTCCACTAGTATACAATGCGTTAAGGAATAAAATCCATTTTATTGATGTGTGTCAAAGATTGAGATGCTTTCACAGTAGAACTTGAATGGCTCGAACACTGATGGCTTGTTTTACCATGTTGATTTCCAACTTGTTTTACCCATAAAATGCCAATCAAGACAATTGTCGTCTGCTTCACTTTTGCAAAAAGTGTTGATCCAGATCAGACTGCTCCTAGAGGAGCAGTCTGATCTGGGTCTACACTGTTTGGCTGTTTGCAAAAGTATTTTTAAAAAGTTTGCAAGAAGATTCAGCAGACGACATAAGCAGACCACATTTTCAGATGTAGTTTTTCTCAGCGTCTTAAGGGTTAAGGGGAATGGGAACACCTGGCAGATTTTTTTTTAGTCATTTTTCAAATGGAGACAACTTTGGGAGTTCCTGTTCGCTTTTCTATAAATGCTATCCCACCATAAAAGGAGCCTACGCTTAAGGAATGAATTTGCATTTTATAGAACATCAAAAATATATATATATAATCATTCTGCCATGGCTCTGTGAATAACCCTCAATGGCTGTCCTGTTTTAAAAAAAATTTCACGGCTCAGATGGTGTTTGAACCATTGACAGTTGACTATACATATATATATATTTAGTTTTTGTTGGGTTGAAATTCTAATTCTTGCATAAATACCACGCTCATGGCTGTTTGAAGCCATTGTCAAATGAACAGAAAGCCGGGTTCAAACAATAAAAACCATGTTCAAATCATGAAACTACTGTTTGAACATGGATTTTGAGCTTTTGATTTCACAAGATGGGCCTTGCTTTGTTTACGTTACATTGAGTGGCATAAAATTATAGTACTGAACATAGCCTTTTAGAGTTCTATATTGACGTCAGAGGGTTACTGTGTAACGTCATTGAAAACAACAATCTGAACTAGATGCCATGTGGGTTTGCCGGTATTATTTGAAGAGTTTTTATTGAATATATATGTAGTTTTGGTACATTTTCGTATCAATTTGGCATTGGAATGGTAAGTTATGCAAGAACAAAGATCATCCATGGTTATTTCATTGCTTTGACATTTGCCAGGTCCTGAGGAAGCTGTTTGAACAGCATGAAAAAACATGGTTGATCTCTATATTAAGCCATCCTGAAAAACTGAACAAAACACCCATGTTTTTGTTGTTATTTTATGTCTGTTGGTTTGTTTGTTTGAATTAGGGTTTAACATCCCCTTTAACACTATTTAGGCCATTTTGGAGACATTGCTTCCAATTTTATGGGACTCTTACCCGACATTGAGATGAAATAACATCTCAAGCCCTGCCACCCAATGAAATCAAAAGGCTTGTATGCATTGGATTGTCTGACTCACACAACTTTGCCTGGGCAGGTGTAGTCCTTCTAAGCGGTATACCAGTACCCATGTGTGGTCAGTTTCAGCTCTGCATGGAAGCATCATGCAGCCCAATCTAATTCTCCAGGCCCTGATGGGTGGGAGCGATTTTTTAATCTGTGCTAATATCATTACATTAGTTAATCATGTCATGTCAAATAAATCGTTAAATTGTTAACTGCTACTTCTTCTTTTGAAAAACCATGTTTTTGTGAATGTCAGCTGATGTCTATTTCAACATAGAAACGGCCATGCTTAGCCATACCTATTTCTGTCTATCAACCAAACAAATAACTTGATATATTTTTAGCTCACCTGTCACGTAGTGACAAGGTGAGCTTTTGTGATCACATTTTGTCCGTCGTGCGTCCGTAAAAAATTTCAAATAAGTATATCTCTAATACCCCATGGTCAATCTTGATCAAATTTCATTAGAAGCATCATGAGGTAGGGGGGAAAGGCTGCATAAGGTTTTTGGGCTGATCAGATTGGAATTGTGGTTGCCATGGCAACGTATAGCTCCCATAGACTTACAATGGGAAAAAAATTAAAATATCTTCTTCTCTGAAACCACAGGGCCCAGAGCTTAGATATTAAGCATTTACTAACAGTCAGTGGTCACCTACATAATTCCTGCCAATCATGCCCCTGGGGTCCAAATTGGCCAGGCCCCGGGGCCCCTTCGCTCCCATAGACTCATAATGGAACAAAAAGCTTCAAAAATCTTCTTTTCGGAAACCACAGGGCCCAGAGCTTAGATATTTAGCATGGAGCAATGGCAAGTGGTCACCTACATAATTCCTGCCAATCATGCCCCTGGGGTTCAAATTGGCCACGCCCCGGGGCCCTTTAGCTCCTATAGACTCATAATGGAAAAAAGCTTAAAAAATCTTCTTCTCTGAAACCACAGGGCCCAGAGCTGAGGTATTTGACATGTAGCAACGGCAAGTGGTCACCTACATAATTCCTGCCAATCATGACCCCGGGGCCGTAATTGGCCACACCCCGGGGCCCCTTAGCTCCCATAGACTCATAATGGAAAAAAACCTTCAAAAATCTTCTTCCCTTAAACCACAGGGTCCAGAGCTTAGATATTTAGCATGTAGCAATGGCCAGTGGTCACCTACATAATTCCTGCCAATCATGCCCCTGGGGTCCAAATTGGCCACGCCCCGGGGCCCCTTCGCTCCCATAGACTCATAATGGAACAAAAAGCTTCAAAAATCTTCTTCTCAGAAACCACAGGGCCCAGAGCTTAGATATTTAGCATGTAGCAATAGCAAGTGGTCACCTACATAATTCCTGCCAATCATGTCCCTGGGGTTCAAACAGGCCATGCCCCGGGGCCCTTTAGCTACTATAGACTCATAATGGAAAAAAGCTTCAAAAATCTTCTTCTCTGAAACCACAGGGCCCAGAGCTGAGGTATTTGACATGTAGCAACGGCAAAAGGTCACCTACATAATTCCTGCCAATCATGCCCCTGGGGCCCAAATTGGCCACATCCCGGGGCCCCTTCGCTTCCATAGACTCATAATGGAACAAAAAGCTTCAAAAATCTTCTTCTCTGAAACCACAGGGTCCAGAGCTTAGATATTTAGCAAGTAGCAATGGCCAGTGGTCACCTACATAATTCCTGCCAATCATGCCCCTGGGGTCCAGATTGGCCACGCTCCGGGGCCCCTTCACTCCCATAGACTCATAATGGAACAAAAAACTTCAAAAATCTTCTCGGAAACCATAGGGCCCAGAGCTTAGATATTTAGCATGTAGCAATGGCAAGTGGTCACCTACATAATTAATGCCAATCATGCCCATGGGGTCCAAACGGGCCACGCCCCGGGGCCCTTTAGCTCCTATAGACTCATAATGGAAAAAAGCTTCAAAAATCTTCTTCTCTGAAACCACGGGGCCCAGAGCTGAGATATTTGGCATGTAGCAAAGGCAAATGGTCACTTACATAATTCCTGCCAATCATGCCCCTGGGGCCCAAATTTGCCACACCCCGGGGCCCCTTAGCTCCCATAGACTCATAGTGGAAAAAAAGCTTCAAAAATCTTCTTCTCTGAAACCACAGGGTCCAGAGTGAGTGAGTGAGTTTTAGTTTTACGTCCCACCAACAGCTTAGGTCATACGGAGACGGGACCTCAGTTTAAAGACTCATCCGAAAGTCTGGAGAAGCCTGGGATCGATCCTGCGATCCCTGGTTTACAAAGCGAGTAGCATAACCACTGCACCAGGGAGGCTTCTCACAGGGTCCAGAGCTTAGATATTTAGCATGTACCAATGGCCAGTGGTCACCTACATAATTCCTGCCAATCATGCCCCTGGGTTCCAAATGGGGGACGCCCCGGGGCCCCTTCGCTCCCATAGACTCATAATGGAACAAAAAGCTTCAAAAATCTTCTTCTCGGAAACCACAAGGCCCAGAGCTTTGAACTTTAGCATGTAGCAATGGCAAGTGGTCACCTTCATAATTCCTGCCAATCATGCCCCTGGGGCCCAAATTGGCCACACCCCGGAGCCCCTTAGCTCCCATAGACTCATAATGGAAAAAAGCTTCAAAAATCTTCTTCTCTGAAACCACAGGGTCCAGAGCTTAGATATTTAGCATGAAGCAATGGCCAGTGGTCACCTACATAATTCCTGCCAATCATGCCCCTGGGGTTCAAACAGGCCACGCCCCGGGGCCAATTAGCTCCTATAGACTCATAATGGAAAAAAGCTTCAAAAATCTTCTTCTCTGAAACCACTGAGCCCAGAGCTGAGGTATTTGACATGTAGCAACGGCAAGTGGTCACCTACATAATTCCTGCCAATCATGCCCCTGGGGCCCTAATTGGCCACACCCCGGGGACCCTTAGCTCCCATAGACTCATAATGGAAAAAAAGCTTCAAAAATCTTCTGCTCTGAAAACACAGGGTCCAGAGCTTAGATATTTAGCATGTAGCAATGGCCAGTGGTCACCTACATAATTCCTGCCAATCATGCCCCTGGGTTCCAAATTGGCCACGCCCCATGGCCCCTCTGCTCCCATAGACTCATAATGGAACAAAAAGCTTCAAAAATCTTCTTCTCGGAAACCACAGGGCCCAGAGCTTAGATATTTAGCATGTAGCAATGGCAAGTGGTCACCTACATAATTCCTGCCAATCATGCCCCTGGGGCCCAAATTGGCCACATCCCGGGGCCCTTTAGCTCCTATAGACTCATAATGGAAAAAAGCTTCAAAAATCTTCTTCTCTGAAACCACGGGGCCCAGAGCTGAGATATTTGGCATGTAGCAACGGCAAGTGGTCACCTACATAGTTCCTGCCAATCATGCCCCTGGGGCCAAAATTGGCTACACCCCGGGGCCCCTTAGCTCCCAGACTCATTGTGGAAAAAAAGCTTCAAAAATCTTCTTCTCTGAAACCACAGGGTCCAGAGCTTAGATATTTAGCATGTAGCAATGGCCAGTGGTCACCTACATAATTCCTGCCAATCATGCCCCTGGGGTCCAAATTGGCCATGCCCCGCGGCCCCTTCGCTCCCATAGACTCATAATGGAACAAAAAGCTTCAAAAATCTTCTTCTCTGAAACCACAGGGCCCAGAGCTGAGATATTTGACATGTAGCAATGGCAAGTGGTCACCTACATAATTCCTGCCAATCATGCCCCTGGGGCCCAAATTGGCCACACCCCGGGGCCCCTTCGCTCCCATAGACTCATAATGGAACAAAAAGCTTCAAAAATCTTCTTCTCGGAAACCACAGGGCCCAGAGCTTAGATATTTAGCATGTAGCAATGGCAAGTGGTCACCTTCATAATTCCTGCCAATCATGCCCCTGGGGTTCAAACAGGCCACGCCCCGGGGCCCTTTAGCTCCTATGGACTCATAATGGAAAAAAGCTTCAAAAATCTTCTTCTCTGAAACCACGGGGCCCAGAGCTGAGATATTTGGCATGTAGCAACGGCAAGTGGTCACCTACATAATTCCTGCCAATCATACCCCTGGGGCCCAAATTGGCCACACCCCGGGGCCCCTTAGCTCCCATAGACTCATAGTGGAAAAAAAGCTTCAAAAATCTTCTTCTCTGAAACCACAGGGTCCAGAGCTTAGATATTTAGCATGTAGCAATGGCCAGTGGTCACCTACATAATTCCTGCCAATCATGCCCCTGGGGCCTGCCAGTTATGCCACTGGGATCCAAATTGGCCCCACCCCAGGGCTCTTTAGCTTTCATAGACTTACAATTGGAGAAACTTCAAAAATCTTCTTCTCTGAAACCACAGGGCCCTTATAATGAAAAAAAAAAAAAATGGGGAAAAAAATCTTCAAAAATCTTCTTCTCTGAAACCATAAGTCCCAGAGCTTAGGTATTTAGGATGTAGCAATGTCGAGTGGTCGCCTACATGAATTCTGCCAATCATGCCCCTGGGGTCCAAATCCTGTGGCCCCTAAACTCCAACAAACTTATAATGGAAAAAGCTTCAAACATCATCTTTGAAACCATGAAGTACAGACCTTAGATATTTAGTATATAGCAACACAAAATGGTCGCCTACATAAATCCTGCCAACCATGCCTTTTGGGTCAAAATTGGTCAAGCCCCAGGACTCATTAGCTCCTATAGACTTATACTGGAAAAAACTTAAAAATATCATTTTTCTCCAAAACCATAAGGCACAGATTTTGTTTGATTTGTGGTTTTATATCCCCATCAACACTATAGGTCATTTTGGAGATGTCTCTTCCAATTTTGTGGGACTTTTACCAGACATTGAGATGAAATTACATCTCAAGCCCTGTCGCCCAATGAAACCAGTAGGGTTTATAAGCATGGACACTGCTTTGCCTGAGCTTAGATATTTAGTATGTAGCAATGTCAAGTGGTCTCCTACACTAATGATTTTCTGGTACACAGGTGAGCGATATAGGGCCATTGGGCCCTCTTGTTTTTATTCCTTTTTTTTTTTTTTTTTTTTACAGCCCATTCAAGAATATTGCCCTCAAAGGCGGGTAACTCATGCCAATAGTCCAAACTGGGCCAAAATTGAACTTGTCTGAGATTTAATGCCTGTCCTCGTTAACTGCTAGTTTGAGGAAAATTTGTTTGTTTGTTTGATTTGAGGTTTAACGTCCCCGTCAACACTGTATAGGTCATTTTGGAGACATTGCTTCCAATTTTATGGGACTTTTACCCGACATTGAGATGAAATGATATCTCAAGCCCTGTCACCCAAGGAAACCAATAAGGTCTATAAACATGGTCGGTAAGACTTGCACCGCTTTGCCTTTCAAAAATGAAGTCACTGTTGATTGGACATTTTTCCCCATTGAAAGTCTATGGGAGACTAAAGGGCTAGTAACTCATGAGAATAATTTGATCTGCCCCAAATTCAAACTTATTTGATCTGCCCCAACTTCGAACTTGTCCAAGACTTTATGGATGTCATCATTGCCTACAAGTGTGATGAGGATGTGATAAGAAATAGAATTTAAGGCAATGATCAGGAATCGATACAGTTAACCCACACCTCCCATCAGAGATACCAAAGGGAAAGAAACACAAACATGAAATAACTAGAAAGCCAAAAGGACAGTTCCTAAACCACAAAATGGCCAATTGGCTATCCAAAACAAAAGATATAAGTGATACACACATTCAAAGACGAACTATAACAAAAATAAGCCACAACTAAAGAACCGCCTTGGAATATAACAAAAATAAACCACGACTCAAGAACCGCCTTGGAACAGTCAGGGAAAAGTACTTCACTTGGGGGCTTAAATGGATTTGCCACAATCTTCGCCCTTATTTCTGTCGCAGTTTAGACAAATAATTTGTTCAGTCTGCATGAAGGCTTCCCGACACATCAGTGCAACATCTCCGAGAACACAAAAATCAAACAACCACAGAGATGAAACAATGGTGAGGACTCTACAGCAAGAAAACACTGAAATGCTGGAGCAAAAGAAAACCACAACAACCACAGAGATGAAACAACAGGGAGGACTTGACAGCAAGAAAACACTGAAATGTTGGAGCAAAAGAAAACCGATAGATCCCACCAGAGACAAGAGGCTCGGAGATAAAGTCCATATTGCTGGGACAACATTTTCCCCATTATATGTCTATGGGACATTTTGGTTGCCATGGAAACTTAAGTTCTGACCAGATCTAACCTAATACAGCTAATCCCCCACCCGTATGATGGTTACCATGAGATTTGATCAAGATTGGCTGACTAGGCTTGGAGATATGTGAATTCACGGACAGATCCTTGCTGTACAAAAAACTCACCTGCGAGCCTTCGTCTCGGGTGAGCTAAAAAAAAAACTAGATCAGCAGTCGATGGTAAACCATCGCAAATACCCGCTTTTTCTATGAATAACACTAATGACTATGTATTAGCTAGCCAAAAGTTAAAAAAGTTGCAAAGAACATTCTAACTCATAAGCAAAGTTTCAGAAGTGTAACTCTTTTTGTTTAGAAGATATGGCATAGCCATGCTTTTTGTCCTTTGACCTTGGGGTTATGTTGAGGTCCACCTAACGTATCCCAATTTATTCTATATTCCAACAGCCATCCAATAACCAAGTTTCAGAAGTGTAGCTCCAATAGTTTAGAAGATATGGCAAAGTCATACTTTTTAACCTTTGACCTTGGGGTCGAGGTCACACCAAAAGTATCCAAATTTATTCTATATTCCAAGGGCCATCCAATAACCAAAGTTTCAGAAGTGTAACTCTAATAGTTTAGCAGATATGGCAAAATAATACTTTTTGACCTTTGACCTTTGGATCAAGGTCACACCAAAAGTAACCCGACATATTCTATATTCCAAGGACCATCCAATAAGCAAAGTTTCAGTAGTGTAACTCCAATAGTTTAGGAGATATGGCAAATCCTAATTTTTGACCTTGGGGTCATGTTGAGGTCAAGGTCACAAAAAAGTTGCCCACTGCCATCTACATTCCATGTACTATCCACATGCAAAGTTTCAAAAGTAACTTCAGTGGTTGCAGAGGAGATCCATTTACAAGAAACGTGACAGACGGACTGACGCCGGACTCAAGTGTGGTACGAAAACAATATACCTGATTTTTCTTCGAAAAAGCGGGAATAAAAATACATATAACAATTTTCAAAAGTAATCAGAGCACTGTTCTGACAATGGATATGCCTGTGATATGTTTTCACGGATGTCTTAACTGCACCTGTGAACCTTGTCTGTGAAGCATGAAGGTGTTCACTGTGACCATGGATGTGTACACTGCCTGTGAGTCATGGATGTGTTTGATTTGATGTTTAATGTCCCCGTCAACACTATATAGGTCATTTTGAAGTCATTGCTTCCAATTTTGTGGGACTTTTACCAGACATTGAGATGAAAATGATATCTCAAGCCCTGTCGCCCAATGAAACCAATAGGTTTTATAAGCATGGACGGTCTGACTTGCACCGCTTTGCCTGGGCAGGCTTAGATCCTCTAAGCAGTTTACCGGTACTCATGTGCAGTCAGATTCTAAACAGTTTACCAGTACTCGTGTTCAGTCAGATTCAGCTCTGCATGCAAGCATCATGCAGTCCATTTATTACTTCATGCCCCGATGGGCGGGGGCCAATGTGTTCACTATGCATGTGAACCAAAGATGTTCACTGAATCATGGATGTGATCACTGCCTATGAACCATGGATGTGTTCACTGTGTGAACCATAGGTGTCTTCACTGCTTGTGAACCATGGATATTTTCACTGTGCCTGAAAACTAGAGATATGTTCACTGCCTGTGAACCATAGATGTGTTCACTGTTTGTGAACCATAGATGTGTACATTGAATTATTGATGTGTTCACTGTGTCTGTGAACCATTGTTGTTTTCACTGTGCCTGTAAACCACACGAGTTCACTGTGCCTTTGAACCATGGATTTGTTCACTGTGCCTGTGAATCATAGATGTGTACACATTCTGTAAACAATGGATGTTTACTGTACCTGTGAACTGTTGTGTTCACTGTCTGAACCATGGAAGTGTACACCTGACCTTCCTTCGCAGAACTTGGCATCTCACAGCCGAGCAAGGCTCGAACAACAGCGGTGAGGAACCTAATGATGACCATGGATGTGTTGGAGTGATAAAGAAGACAGTAGTTGTTTAAGTCAGTAAAGCTTTAATAATCCACATGTATTTATTAATCAACCAAAAACAAGTTTATTAAATAACAAATGGACACAATTCTTACATGTACCGTAGTTACCGTATGTATTTGGACAGGCAGGCCTAAGCAAAAAGTGTAGACAAAGATGAAATGCCGTAGAACATGGCATCTCATCAGCGCCTATACTGTCGCCACACAATCCGCTATACTTAGACACATCTGGTAGTAAATTCAGAATCAGAAATTGTACTAGTTCAAATTTTTGTACCAGTATGGTAAGGAGTTGGTGTCCGATTATTTAGGGTAAATACGGTAATACTATGTACAGGTCACAGAACAAACATAGCTGAGTATCATTTTCATGGTCTAGTTATTCAAAGCTAACCGTTAACAATATATTAAATATTAACCCATAACATGCCAATCACAACAATTGTTGTTTGCTTTGATTTCATTTTTGCAAACAATGTGGACCCAAATCAGACTGCTCCTTATTTGGGTTCACACTGTGCCTGTATGCAAAAATATTTTTTTAAAAAGTTTGCAAAAGGATTCAGCAGACGACATAAGCAGACGACATTTTCACATGTAGTTTTTCTCGGGGTCTTAAAGGTTAAATGTGTAAACTAATAAATATAAGTTCAGAGAAACTTCAAACACTGATGGCTTATTTACCGTGGCTTATAAGAACTAGTGTTTGAGTCCCTAGCAAATGAACCCATCAGTCCAGATATTAATACATTTAGGACATGTTTGTGAAGTCATTTGGCCCATAAAATGCCAACCACGACAACTGTCGTCTGCTTTGCCATCTGCCATTTACCTCAAAGTATTTTTTGCAAACATTGTGGGGGCCCCCGCCCATCGGGGCTTGAAGAAATATATGGGCTGCATGATGCTTCCACGCAGAGCTGAATCCGGCCCACACACTAGTACTGGTAAACCGCTTAGAGGATCTAAGCCTGTCCAAGAAGCGCGGTGCGAGGCGGACCATCCATGCTAATAAACCCTATTGGTTTATTGGGCAACAGGACTTGGGAAGTCATTTCATCTCAATGTCGGGTAAAAGTCCCACAAAATTGGAAGCAACGTCTCCAAAATGACCTTTACAGTGTTGACAGGGACGTTAAACTTCAAATCAAACAAACAAACATTGTGGACCAAGATCAGACTGCTCCAGTAGGAACAGTCTGGTTTGGGCCAACACTGTTTGCCTGTATGCAAAAATATTTTTAACAAGAGGGCCATGATGGCCCTGGATCGCTCACCTGATCCATAGAGTAACAAGTGGGCCCCGGGATGGGCCATTATTGACCCCAGGGGTATAAAGTGCATTATGTTGAGGGAGGTCTATAAAGGTGAAGCTTCATACCAAATACATGTATCAACAAAGGCTATAATTTGAACACTCTTGGCAAAGGTCCACTAGATGAAGCTACACACCAAATATCAAAGACCTGGGCCTTGCAGTTTCAGAGAAGAAGATTTTCTACATAAGCCTATGTAAAACCAAATGACCCCAGGACATTTTTGGCCTCAGGGCTATAATTGAAACAATCTTGATAGAGGTCCACTAGATGAAGCTTCATATCAAATATCTGGGCATTGCTGTTTCAGAGAAGAAGATTTTCAAAGATTATCTCTATACAAGTCTATGTAAAACCAAAGGGCCTGAGGGTGGGGGCATTTGTGGCCCCAGGGCTATAATCTGAACAATCTTGGTAGAGGTAGACTAGATGAAGCTCCATACCAAATATCAAAGACATGGGCCTTGCAGTTTCAGAGAAGATTTTTAAAGATTTCCCTATATAAGTCTCTGTAAAACCAAAAGGTCTTGGGGCGGGGGCATTTTTGGCCCCAAGGTCTATAATTTGAACAATCTTGATAGAGGTCCACTAGATGAAATTTCACACCAAATATCAAAGACCTAGGCCTTTTGGTTTCACAGAAGAAGATTTTTAAAGATTTTCCCAATATAAGTCTATGTAAAACCATGGGGCCCCGAGGTGGGGACATTTTTGGTCTCGGGGCTATAATCTGAACAATCTTGGTAGAGGTCCACTAGTTGTAGCTTCATACCAAATATCAAAGACCTAGGCCTTGTGGTTTCAGAGAAGAAGATTTTTCAAGGTTTTCTCTCTATAAGTCTATGTAAAACCAAAGGGCCCCAGAGTTGGGGCATTTTTGGCCTCAGGGCTATAATTTGAACAATCTTGGAAGAGGTCCACAAGATGAAGCTTCCTACCAAATATAAAAGACCTGGGCCTTGTGGTTTCAGAAAAGATTTTTAAAGATTTTCCCTATATAAGCCTATGTAAAACCAAAGGGCCCTAGGGCGGGGGCATTTTTGGCCCCAGGACTATAATTTGAACAATCTTGGTAGGGGTCCACTGGATGAAGCTTCATACCAAGTATCAAAGACCTGGGCCTTGCGGTTTCAGAGAAGAAGATTTTTAAAGATTTTCCCTATATTAGCCAATGTAAAACCAAAGGGCCCCGGGGCAGGGGCTTTTTTGGCCCCAGCACTATAATTTGAACAAACTTGGTAGGGGTCCACTAGATGAAGCTTCATACCAAATATCAAAGACCTGGGCCTTGCGGTTTCAGAGAAGAAGATTTCAAAAGATTTTCCCTATATAATCCTATGTAAAACCAAAGGGACCCGGAGCGGGGGCATTTGTGGCCCCAGCACTATAATTTGAAGAATCTTGGTAGGGGTCTACTAGATGAAGCTTCATACCAAAACAGGGACGTTAAACCTCAAATCAACCAACCAATCACACCAAATATCAAAGACCTGGGCCTTGTGGTTTCAGAGAAGAAGATTTTTTAAGTTTTCGGTGAAAAAAATCTATTTTTGGCTCCTGTGACCTAGATGTGCAACGGACCAGAACCATTTGAACAACTTTGAAAGGGGACCACCTAAGGATCATTCCTGTGAAGTTTGGTCAAAATCCAATCAGTGGTTTAGGAGGAGATTTCGTTTGAAGAAATTGTTTACAGATGGATGCATGCATGCACAACGGACAAAAAGTGATCCAAAAGCTCACCTCGTCACTATGTGACAGTGAGCTAAGATGTTTGCAAAACAAATTCAGCAGACGACATTTTCAGATGTAGTTTTTCTCGGTGTCTTTAACCTTTAAGATGCTAAGACAAGAGGGCCCTGAATCGCTCACCTGAGTATCAGTGTCTCTAGTGCATTCTTGGCCCAAGGGCTATAAATTGAATAAACTTGGTAGCGGTCCACTAGATAAGGCTTCAGACCAAATATCAAAGACCTGGGCCTTCTGGTTTCAGAAAAAAAAAGATTTTTAAAGGATTTCCCTATATAAGCCTATGTAAAACCAGCGGGCCCTGGCGCGTGGGCATTTTTGGTGCCAGGGCTATAATTTGACCAACCTCAGCAGAGGTTCACTAGTTGAAGCTTCACACCAGATATCACAGACCTGGGCCTTCTGGTTTCGGACAAGAAGATATTTAAAGGCTTTTTCCTATATATGCCTATGTAAAACTAGTGGGTCCCAGCAAGGGACGTTTTTGGTCCAAAGGCTATAATTTGAACAATCTTGGTAGAGGTCCATTAGATGAAGCTTCATACCAAATATCAAAGACATGGGCCTGGCGGTTTCAGAGAAGATTTTCTGAAGATTTTCCCCATGTAAGCCCATGTAAAACCAAAGGGCCCCGGGTTAGGGCATTTTGGCCCCAGCACTATAATTTGAACAATCCTGGTAGAGGTCCACTAGATGAAGCTTCATATACTACTCAAAGTTTGATAGGGATCACTTTTTATGTACCAAATTTTGCACAGAAAATTTATAAGTTCTTGACAGAATTTGTATTCGGTATATTGATAAATATCTTAAGCAGAAACTTGTGTGCAGTTCAGTACTCATAAAAGTGTACACTTCTCACAATTCGCAAATGAATTCATGCACCCCCAAAATCTTGCGTAGCACTGCTTTCCAACAGACCAATCAAACTTGTCAGTGTTCCTTTACCAAGCGTAAAAAGGACTTCATTTGATTTGTGAAACACTAAAATGCCTAGGGGGACAATTAAGAAACCGTCTGAGCCCCAAAGAAATGAATCGTTGCGTCGGAATGTTGGAATCTTGCGTCTCTCAACGTCGTGTTGCTGGGATTCTGAATGTGTCTCAGAGCGTGGTTTCACGAATGTGGAGTCGGCATCTTACCCACGGAAATCCTTCACACAGCCGCGGCGGGGTCGAGAAAGGGCTACAACTCAACGTCAGGGCCGTTTCTTGTTGATTCAGTCTCGACGTCAACGGTTCCTGAACGCTACGCATTTGCATAACGAGCTTATGAACGGAACTGGAGTACGAATTTCTACACAAACTGTCAGAAACGGACTCCACGAGTTCGGACTTAATGCCATGAGGCCTGCTGTACGTGTCCCGTTGACGAGACAGCACGTGCTAGACCGGTTAGACTTTGTCAGAACTCACGTCAGGTGGACGGTTCGTGACTTGACGCCAGTACTGTTTACTGAGGGGTCCAGATTCTGTCTAGACTTCACTTATAAACGTCAATTAGTGTGGCGAATGTCTAAACAGCGATTCGATGACTTGAATGTGGCAGAGCATGATCGCTATTGAAAGAGGTCAGTCATGGTTTGGGCTGGGATAAGCGTGAACGGTAAACCTGACTTGTACGTCGTTGAAAACAGAACGTTAATGGCAGTGAGGTACTGTAATGAGATTCTTGATGAGTTTGTGAGACCATATGCAGATGCTATCGGCCCGGACTTTATTCTGATGGATGATAATGCCCGTTCCAACCCTGCCAACGTCACTGATTCCTACCTGGAACGTGAGACAATCGTTCGTATGGACTGGCCTGCTCGGTCACCGCACTTAAATCCGATTGAGCATGCGCGGGACATGCTACAGAGTGCTGTTTCAGCCCGACCTGTGCATCCGAGGACTTTACAGGAGCTCAAAGATGCATTGGTTGCTGAATGAAAGCTGATTTCACAAAACCGGATACAGACTCGGATTACGAGCATGCGCAAGCGATGTCGTACTGTAATTGATGCCCTTGTACGCCATACACGTTATTAAGCAGGTTTGTCTAAACAAATTTGGAAATTTGTGAAAAATCAGTTGTCCAAATCCCTTCGTGTTACGGCAAATTTTGGGGGTGCCAAGACGTTTGCTGTTGTCACGCTTGAATGCAGTACCAGTTGACAAAATTAATCACTAGGTTTTGTGAAGGATACGTTTTCTATCATTATGTATCAAATTTGGATTCAGCTGATTAATTCATCCAAAAATTATTTTGCATTAAAAAAGTGATCCCTATCAAACTTTGAGTGGTATATCAAATATCAAAGATCTGGGCCTTACGGTTTCAGAGAAGAAGATTTTTAAAGATTTTCCCCATATAAGCCTATGTAAAACCAAAGGGCCCGGGGTGGGGGCATTTTTGGCCCCAGTACTATAATTTGAACAATCTTGGTAGGGGTCCACTAGATGAAGCTTCATACCAAATTGCAAAGACCTGGGCCTTGTGGTTTCAGAGAAGAAGATTTTTAAAGATTTTCCCTATATAAGCCCATGTAAAACCAAAGGGCCCCGGGTTAGGGCATTTTGGCCCTAGCACAATAATTTGAACAATCCTGGTAGAGGTCCACTAGATGAAGCTTCATATCAAATATCAAAGATGTGGGCCTTGCGGTTTCAGAGAAGAAGATTTTTAAAGATTTACCCCATATAATAAGCCATGGTAAAACCAAAGGGCCCTGGAGCGGGGGCATTTTTCACCCGTGCACTATAATTTGAACAATCTTGGTAGAGGTCCACTAGATGAAGCTTCATACCAAATATCAAAGATCAGGGCCTTGCGGTTTCAGAGAAGAAGGTTTTCCCTATATAAGCCCATGTAAAACCAAAGGGCCCCGGGGCGGGGGCATTTTGGCCCCAGCACAATAATTTGAACAATCTTGGTAGGGGTCCACTAGATGAAGCTACATACAAAATATCAAAGACCTGGGCTTTGCGGTTTCAGAGAAGGAGATTTTTAAAGATTTTCCCTACATAATCCTATGTAAAACCAAAGGAACCCGGGGCGGGGGCATTTTTCGCCCCAGCACTATGATTTGAACAATCTTGGTACGGGTCCACTAGATGAAGCTTCATAACAAATATCAAAGACCTGGGCCTTGTGGTTTCAGAGAAGAAGATTTTTTAAGTTTTCGGTGAAAAAAAAAATTTTTGGCTCTGTGACCTAGATGTGCAGTGGACCGGAACCATTTGAACAACTTTGAAAGGGGACACCTAAGGATCATTCCTGTGAAGTTTGGTAAAATCCGATCAGTGGTTTAGGAGGAGATGTCGTTTGAAGAAAAAGTTTACGCACACACGCACACACTGATGCACGCACGGACGCACGACGGACAAAAAGTGATCCCAAAAGCTCACCTTGTCACTACGTTGCAGGTGAGCTAAAAAATGCATCTAATAATGTCGCCTTTTTATGTCGCCTGCTGCGACTTAAGTCTAACAAATCAAACATATTTTTGCATATTGGCAAATGGTGTGGACCATGATCTGGATCCAGTATTAGCAAAAATGACTTTTGAAAGTAACAGCAGATGACAAAGCAGTTGACAATTGTTGTGATTGGCAATTCTTAACCCATGGTTCTGAGTATCAGGCACACACAGCAGACCTTAAATAATTTATTACCATATAAAGAAGAATAAAATACAGAGAAACATCGGTAACTCGAACATGGATAGTTTGTTTACCATGGCCGATTCGAAACAGTTCTGAAGTTCCTTGAGAATATTCCCAAAGCTCCGGGTATCCATATATTTATGATAATACAGTAAAATTCCTATATTAAGACCACCTTTGGGACTGTTCAAAAGTGGTCTTAAAGACCACTTTTGAACAGTCCCAATGGTGGTCTATTATTAGGAGACACTAAGTTTAGAAAACACAAAGAAAGAACAGCTGAAACCTTCTCAAAAAGCTTTTAAAAGCAGAAATAGTCATAATTTTAGGTGGTCTTAATAGGGGAATTTTACTGTACATGGATTTTTTTTTTCTGATTTTATCCTGAAAAGGTATGGTGTGTGCACTCATTAGAATCACCTCAATCCCAAGAAAATTCTTTCCAAGAAATAGTTGTTTCTTTCTAAGAAATAGTTGTTTTATCTTTAATATACATGTTGTACTGTAAACATTCAGACATCTCGAGGACTTGCTGTAATTTACCTAAAATTTTAGCAAATGTTTTACTGTCCTCGGTAGCTCAGTTGGATGCGGGTCTAACTGGTGATCAGGGAAATGCGAGTTTGATTCCTGTCGGGGTCAGCAACATTCTTTCGTGGAGATTGATCATGAAATCTTTTCTACGGTCATTCTCTCCTGCTGATTCAAGAAGGGCAGTTGTCAGTTTCTGACGAAAGAATGTGCACTGTACTGGTTAACCGCTTACGTATAAGCCTGCCCAGGAAAAGTGTGGATAGGTAAACTGACCAGCTCAAAAATGACCTAAAATAGTGTTGACTGGGTCGTAAAACTCCAATACAAACAAACAAACAAATTTGTTTCATGATCCAGCAAGGAATGCAAAAGGTACAGACAGAATGGCAGGAGATAGGTCGCTGTGCTTTTCTTTGAAGATGATAAGGAGTAAGTCATATGGTTAAGAAAAATCAAAGTAAATAATACACAACCAAGTTTTCACCCAGTCTTAACAAAACATACAACCAAACTAGTTAAAATTCATAAAAACAAAAACAATAAAAAAAAAAAAACATGCACAAAAATAAAAAGAGGCAGCTCACATGTTCAGGTATTCTGTTACACACCTGTCATTTGTAAGCACAGCCCCTATGGGGCCAGGGGTAGGGTTTAACCTTTACCACTCTCTAGGCGAATTCAGCAGACGATAAATTGTTGATATTTTTTTATTTTTCCCAGAAAACAGGAAAAGACATCTCATGCAAATTGTCTCCATAGGAGACAATTTGCATGAGATGTCAAATCCTGTTTTCTGGGAAAATGAGAAAAATATTTCAAAATGTCGTCTGCTGCAAAAAGGAAAAATACCCAACATGCAGAGCGTTAAGTACCAGCATTAAACCTCAACAATCTCCCATTCTCCCACAAAGGCAGTTGTTGTATGTCAAGCTTACAATTCTAGGACTAAAATACTTAGGGCTATTCCAGGAAAAAGTGTAACCCCAGGTCGGGCCGCAAACGATTTTTTTATTGCTTGGGGTGGGGGGTGCAGGTAATTTTATTTTTTGTGGTCCTAGGTCTAACATTAATTTAAAATTCCTTAGGGGTAGGGTCTGGCCCAGCATAAATGTGATATGCAGGAGACAGTAAAATACACTTCAGCCCCGCTATAGCATGATTGGTTATAACACGAATTCAGGTATAACACTGATGTTGTTTGGGCCAAAATTTTCTCCAACCTTCCATTTTTTTGTTTGCTTTGGTAAAAAATCCCGACGAGTTAACACGGTACTTAGAAGTAACTCCAGGAGTAGTAACACGGTAAATCCTGTCAATTAATCACTTGTCAAATATCCAAACAATTTTTATTCTAACGTTGTATTAGTTAGAAAAAAGGATGGCTCTCTCAGATTCTGTATCGACTTTAGAAAATTAAATAGTCGCACCATCGGGGATGTATATACACTTCCATGGATCGATGACACAATCAATACACTGATCGGTTCAAAATTGGACTTAAGGTTGGATTACTGTCAGGTTGAGATGGAAGAAGAAGATAAGACGAAGACAGCTTTCTCTGTTGGCTCATTAGGGTTCTATGAATGTAATAGGATGGCCTTTGGATTGACTAACGCCCCTGCGACGTTTCAGCGTTTGATGGAGTGTTGCATAGGTGAGCTCAATCTGAAGGACTGTCTTATTTTTCTCGATGACATCCTTATCTTCTCTGATTCTTTTGAAGAACATATAAAGAGAATTCAAGCTGTATTTAGTAGATTGCATGAGCACGATCTCAAACTAAAACCTTCTTAAGTGTGAGTTTTTTAAGACCAGTGTAAAATATCTTGGTCATGTAGTGACTGAAAATGGTGTAGAGACAGACCCAGACAAAATCAAAGATTTAGTGGAATGGCCCGTCCCTCACAATGTTAAAACATTGCCTTCTTTTCTCGGTTTCGCAGGGTACTACAGGCGTTTCATTCGAGATTATGCCAAAAATAGCGAAACTTTTGAATGATTAACTTGTAGGTCATCCCATGAATAAGCAGACCCTCAATAAGAAGAAGAAGAAGAAAAGTACCCCTTGGCAATTGGGTGAAATCCAACATAAATCTTTGATACACTGCAGACAAAGCAGTGATATTTTTGGATGTTGTGAAAGCTGTTTGTGATGCTTATTCAGCTAACTGTCGTCCTTCTTCGAAAACTATTTGTCACAAGTTCTTCTGTGCTAGCTGAGACTGTTGATTTCAATATAGACTCAAATGATAATTTTGAATCTACAGACATAAATACTGTAGAATGGGCGAAAGAACAACTAAATGATCTGTCTATTGCCAGAGTGTTACACTTTGTCAAAAGTGGACATTTTCCCACTAAAAACAAGTTAAGTTCTGAAGATCCAGAGGTTCTCAGATATCTAAGACATTGGAAGAATTTATATATGCACAATGGCGTCTTGCATCGTAAAACCATCATAAATGGCAAAAAGTTTCAACAAACAGTTCTTCCCGTGTGTTTTCGTGCTTTGATGCTTAAACATATTTACGATGATATAGGTCATCAAGGTCAAGAAAGAAATCTGTCTTTGGTTGGATCAAAATTCTTTTGGCCAGGTTTGAACTTGATGTATAGAATAAACTGAAGAATTGTGACAGTTATATTAAAAGCAAGGTGTCTCCAAAACCCGGTGCTGAACTTGTAAATAGTGTCAGCACTCAGCCATTGGAGCTTGTTTGTACTGACTTGTCTTTTGAAAGATCCAAAGGAGGGTTTGGTGCATGCATGGTAGTTAACCCAATCACGGTTGGCAACTTTGCTTCCCTCTTTTATTGCACGCCGGTGGGTCAGGCCTCAGATTCTATGACGGCTCCAACGAAAAGGCTTATTGAGAATTAGAGAGATCTAATTCAAGGTAATGTTGGTTGGTGCCTGATGCTCTGTCTCTGGTCGGGCTCATCGGAGTCTAACTGTTGGTTTTCTTTTGCTCCAGCATTTCAGTGGTTTCTTGCTGTCGAGTCCTCACCGTTGTCTCACCTCTGTGGTTCTTTGATTTTTTGTGTTCACGGAGATGTTGCACTGATGAGTTAGGAGGCTTTCATGCGGACTGAACAAATTATTTGTCTAAATCGGGACGGAAGTAAGGGCGAGGATTGTGGCCACGTAAAATCGATTTAAGCCCCCCAGTTGAAATCATTCCACTGACCGTTCCAAGGCGGTTCTTCTGTGGCGGTTTATTTATGGTGTTGTTTGTTACTTACTGTGTGTATCACTTGTGTCTTTTTATTTTGGATGGCCATATGGCCATTTTGTGGGAAAGTAACTGTCCTTATGGCCTTCCTTTGTTTAGGTTTCCATTATGGTCTGGTCGCTTAATGTTTGTCTTTCTTTCCCTTTGGTGTCTTTGATGGGTGGCGTAAGTTAATTGTATCGATTCCTGATCTTTGTTTTACTTCTACTTTGAACATATCTTGGTAATTACTGACCATTTTACCAGATATGCTCAAGCGCTTCCTACAAAAAAATAATTGGCAAAAACAACAGCCAGTTATTTTCGAGAATTTCATTGTACACTACAGATTCCCTGGTCGCTTACACAGTGACCAGGGAAGAAATATCCAAAGCAGTGTGATTAAGGAGTTGTGTTCTCTTGCTGGGGTTCAGAAATCCAGCACTACACCATACCATCCTATGGGGAATGGTATGGTGGAGCGCTTTAACCAGACCTTATTATATATTATGCTGGGAACACTAGAGAACCATCAAAAAGAAGACTGGAAGTCTTTTGTACTCCTCTGGTTCATGCTTATAACGCGACCAGACATGATAGTACTGGATTTTCTCCCTTTTTTTAGCTCGCCAGAGCCGAAGGCTACGGGGGAGATTATGGTATAGGCAGTGGTCCCTTGTCCGCGTCCGTGTCAACATTTTCAAACGACTTCTCCTCCAAAACTGCTGGGCCGATTCAAGTCAAATTTCACGTGGAGCATCCATGGGATGGGGGAACAAAAGTTTGCTCGTAGGGTCCAGGTCACATGACCAAGCTGGCCTCCATGCTCATATAAGGTAAAAACCCTTCAAAAATCTTCTCCTGAACCAGTGGGCAGATTGTGATGAAACTTTTAGTTTATTTGGCGTATTCCTTGCTTCCGAAGGATCTAATTTAACTTATTTATTTTCACTGTAGCTGGTGTTGTGCTGTGTGGTGGCCATATAACGTCTCCCCGTACATCATCATAGTGCAGATTATATTTTCTGGTCCTTTGGGATCATTCATTTGGTATCATTTTGAAAATAGAGTTCTGCTTAAGCCGGTGCTAGAGGGCGTGGCCGGTGTTGCACCTTTCAGTACTGGTCCTGAACAGACTCAATAAAACCGAGTCTGCTATTTTCGTTAATTGGTGTATTCCTTGTTTCCAAAGGATCTAATTTCAGAACTTATTGGTATGTAGCATAGTTGACTTCAGCCCATCATAGTTTGCTAAAATGATGACCCTCCGATGACCTTGACCCAAACTCAAATTTGGTCACATAGACTTGTATTGGAAAAAGTCAAACAGCATATCTTTTTTTAAATTATTGCAGCCTGTGACCTGAAATTTACTAGATGCAGTGGGCAAAATGTGCTAATGAAACTACATACGTTTATTAGTTTTCAAGGTCAAGGTTATTCCCTGACCTTGGCCCAAGGTCATACAGATATGAAAATTAAAAAGAAATGTTTTTCACTGAAACCAGTAGGCCATTTGCAACCAAATTTTGTATGAAAGCTTTTTGGAAAAAGGAAATGCAATTTAAATAATTTGAGTTTGGTCACATGACCAGCATTACCGGTATGTCCATATAAGGTAAAAACCCTTAAAATATCTTCTACTCTGGAACCAGAGGGCCGATGGTGATGAAACTTGGTATGTAGCATTGAGGACTCGGGTCCATTATAGTTTGCTAAAATGATGACCCTCGGCCGACCTTGACCCATTTTACGCCAAGGTCAAATTTGGTCACATAGACTTGTATGGAAAAAAGTCAAAACAGCATGTATTTTCTTAAATTATTGCAGCCTGTGGCCTGAAAATTAGTAAATGCATTGGGCAAAATGTGCTAGTGAAACTACATTAGTTTTCAAGGTCAAGGTCATCCCCTGATTTTGGTCCAAGATCATTTAGATTGTGAAAATTAAAAATTGTTTTTTCTCTAAAACCACTAGCCATTTGCAACCAAGTTTTATAAGAAAACTTATAGGAACAAGGAAATTTTTTTTTTTTTTTTTTTTTTGGTTTGGGTTTTACGGCCCTTTCAAGATTATTTCACTCATATCGAGCCGATCGTTAATCATAGGTGGGCGAAAACCGGAGTACCCGGAGAAAAACCACCTGACCTTCCGTTGCAGAACTTGGCGTCTCACACGTGACCCGAGCGAGGCTCGAACCCACGGCGGTGAGAGACCTAATGACTAAAAGTCAGCTCTCTTATCCATTAGGCCACGGAGGCCCGTAGGAACAAGGAAATAAAAAATAATTTATTTAAGTTTGGTCACATGACCAGGATAGCTGCCAAGCCCATATAAGGTAAAAACCCTTAAAAATCTTCTTCAATACCAAAAAGTCGATTGTCATGAAACTTGGTATATAGAATAAGAAACTTGGGTCCATCATAATTTGTTCAGATGATGACCCCGGATGACTTTTTCAGATGATGACCCTCGGATGACCTTGACTCACTTTATACTTAGGTCAAATTTGTGTGGGATACAAACTTTGTTGAGCAATAAAAGTTCAAAACCAAGTATTTTTCAAAACTATTGTAGCCTTTGAAACTTTGTAGATGCAGATGGCATCCATGGACGGGCCATTTTCTCCCACTTGACCCCTGGTGAGCGTAGTGGCCCATGGGCCGCTTGTTTTACGTTTGTTCGACACCCCAGACTAGCTGTGGATGCCTATTTAGGATTATCTTCATCCCGGGATCCACCCGTTGTCAGCAACCAAGCTAAAGAAGCAGTTGCAATTTGCATACAGGATGGCTCATAAGGAAGCAGAAAAGTCTGCTCTTATCAGAGGTCACAGTATGACTCCAAAGTTAGAGAGTACTGTCGACATAGGAGAGAGATTTTTAATTAGAAAAGTTGGACTCAAGGGCAAAAACAAATTAGCAGACAAATGTGATAAATACCCATATATTGTCATTGCTCAACCAGACAGAAGTATTCCTGTTCACTGTGAAGAGGGAATGGCTGATGATGGCTCTGTAAAAACCTTACACAGGAATGTGCTTCTGCCGTTTAGCTCCATTCCCTCGTTCCCTGAGGCTGACTAATCTTTGTTGTCAAACAGAGAGCATGTGCCTCGGACAAGGAATGTGGGGAGCAGACTGCAGGAATGTATTTTGGCTGAGATTTCGTCAGAATCAGAGTCTGAACCTGAAATATATATTCCTTTAAACTGGAGAAAACAAAAGCCAAATTTGTTGACAGATAGATCAGATAAATCAACAAGCAATCTGTCTGCTAGTGGAAATATAAATTTACCACTTGACAGTATTTTCTGTTAGTTCTTCCAACAGTAACACTAAAGAGCAATCTAGCTCACCCTCAACTGGTGTTGAGTTTGCTGGTGCTAGCTTGTCTGCAGAACCATCCCCAAATGTAACAGCCACCAGACAGATATGGAGACTGGATTGTCAATCAGGCTATGGCAGAGACATCCAGAGATGATTTAGAAGTTTTTGTGTAACTTCAGGTTTTAGTATCTTCTGTAGTTTGTTTTTATCTTGTAGTACATGGGAGGCTGTCACAAGAGATATTAATTATTTTGCCTGTCGTAAAATCAATATCACAGCCTAATAAAATGAAAGTTTGTTTCTCTTAACTCATATTCTAGATTGACGTTTTCATTGCATTTTGTATATAAATTATTTTTCATGTCTTGTATGAAATATGCAAGTTGTGATTATCTTTGCAATGAAAGAAGTGAATTCTATATAGGCAATTTAAATGATTTTATTGGATATGATATTCATTGAGAGATAATTGCAGCTGTGGAGTGAATGTGGATTTCTGAGTTTTAGAATTCCTCGTTCCTTGGGAATCCATTTCTTCATGGATATTTATATATGTATGGATAGTGTTGTTGCAGATGTAGCATTTGCAATATTAACGAATGTTCAGAAGTATTGCATCTTTTGAATTCACCAATATTTCCTTAATAAGTTTCCCTAAGTGCTGTGATTTTGGTTTCTCTCATTGTAATAAATTATTATTGTGTTTTTAACAAAATGTCAGACAACATTTTTCTTAGCTGGGGAGAATGTCACACAGTGACTTTGCAGAATAATTTTTAGCGTCCCTCAGGCGTCTCTGTATTTTGATTATTGGGAATTTCAGTTTATTTTTAGCTCCATATAAAAATAGGAGTGTATGACATATGTGTGCATCACTTGACTAATAATATAACACCCAACCGCATTTGCATGTTTATCTCAAGTGGATGCATTTAGTTGCATTGGGCATTTTTCAAATCCAATACTGAGTGTAGAGACACCATTAAAGATCACATCTGTGTAGACTATCGTCAACTTCACCTTGACATGGCTGATCATGTATAGCCTATATCATTATCCAGGTCTCTTATCTATATTCTGTTTATATTTGTTGTTTGGAAATTTGTGTATCTATAAATAATTTACACATCGCGAATGGTGAAATGTCATCTTCAGTGTCTATTACGGATGAAGATTTATAACACCCATGTGAGAGGATTCTGTTAAAGTCAAGTAAGACCATTTATATTGTTTTATCATATTCTTGTCTGTATTATTGACAGCCAGTATTCTCCGGTTTCGGTTTTAGACAC
Organism: Lucinisca nassula; assembly: GCA_963580285.1. Lineage (NCBI taxonomy): Eukaryota > Metazoa > Mollusca > Bivalvia > Lucinida > Lucinidae > Lucinisca > Lucinisca nassula. Next base: position 108,202,082 of record OY757018.1, on the reverse strand, counting down.
TGTCATACCGTATTTCGGCGTGTATAATACGCACTTTTTTCTCTCAGAAATATGAAATAAAAACTGGGTGCGTGTTATGTAACAGAACACAAAACTTCCAACATTTTTCCAAGCGCTGTCAAAGTTTGGCGGTCGCGAAATCTAATGACAGTTGTGACTTTACTACAAAAAATTCATGTTAGACCTACTTCAACTATAAACAGATAGTTTTGGATTCCAAGCAAGCCTCTGAATATATTTTCTTACCTAGAAACTTTAATTACTTATTTTTGTTTCAGAAATTTGACTTTATTAACGTAATAACGAATGAATGAAAAACCTGATTCTATATATATATTTGATTGACAGTCAAGTAAGGGAAGCAACTATGCGTAACTTTAATTTGAGCCGGGGCATTTCCTACAATTTAACACGTGCGTCTCCGAGAAGAATTAGACCAGCCTACGCACCCATATAGTCTGACTCGAGATTTTTTAGCTTTCCTTAGAGCACACATTGAACACTGATAAGACTGCGCAAATGCGCAGGCTGCTCTACGCGAATGGTTATTGCTGGGCGCACAATCAAATTATGAAGATTTCTCTTCTGCGGCGTCTGTCATCCGGGCTTGCACTGTTTGCCAAGAGCACAGCGAAGTTTGAAAAGACTGCGCGAATGCGCAGGCTGCTCAAAGCCAATGGTAATTGCTGGGCGCACAATTAAATTATGAAGATTTCTCTTCTGCGGCGTCTGTCATCTGGGCCTGCACTGTTTGCCAAGAGCACAGCGAAGTTTGAAAAGACTGCGCAATTGTGCTGCGCTGCACTGAGCAGACGGTCTGTGCAGGGGGCGCATGTAAATTGAAAAGATTTCACTTGCTGCATGAAGGAGCACAAACTTTGATTAGACCGCGCGAATGCGCAGGCTGCTCAGAGCAGACGGTCTTTGCAGGGTGCACATGTCAATTGTAGAGATTTTTCTTGCTGCACGACGGAACATAGGGCCCTTAGCTATCCTTACAGTAAACAAGGAACTGACCAGACTGCACGAATGCACAGGCAGCTCTGAGCAGACGGTCCTCAATGTGAATTGTAGGAAATGCTGTGTCCCAGCTCATTTACAAATTTTCTCTCTCTCTCTCTACTTTATTTACGAACCGGGTAGTAACGAATAAAAGAAAAACATGTATCTATATATATATTTGATTGACAGTTAGTAAGGGAAGCAACTATGCGTAACTTTAATTTGAGCCGAGGCATTTCCAACAATTTAACATGTGCGTCTCCGAGAAGAATTAGACCAGCCTACGCACCCATATTGTCTGACTCGAGATTTTTTAGCTTTCCTTAGAGCGCACATTGAACACGGATAAGACTGCACGAATGCGCAGGCTGCTGTAAGCGAATGGTCATTGCTGGGCGCACATGAAAATTATAAAGATTTCTCTTCCTGCCCTTATAGCACACAGCGAAGTTTGATAAGACTGCACAAATGCGCAGGCTGCTCTGAGCAGACGATCTGCAGGGTGTGCATGTAAATTGTAGAGATTTCTCTTGCTGCACGAAGGAGTATTGGGTCCAATAGCTATCCTTACAGCACAAAAGGAACTGATCAGACTGTGCGAATGCACCGGCAGCTTTGAGTAGACGGGCCTCATTGTGAATTGAAGGAAATGCTGTGTCCAGGCTCATTTATTAAATTTCTTTCTCTCTCTCTGCTTTTTTTTTCTATTTTTTTTTTCTTCTTTTTTCTTTACATGCGAATGAAAATCCAAAAAGTTACAGTAATTTACCGTACAAATGTAAAGTGTTAATTGCCAAAACAATAAATCATATGCTTATTGAGATGTGTATTAGCTGTCAAGATGTCTTGTTAATCAACGCCATGGGGTGTTTGCACAGAGTTGTGAATGTCTCAATCTGGAGCATGACAGGTGAGAAGGTGTGAATTGTGAGACGTGTCACACTACTCAATAGTTGTATATATAAATGGCCTAGAAAAATTGTGATCATCACGCTTTATGCACTCTTTGATCGACAACAGTCTGTCATATAGCGAAAGAAACCTTTACGATATAACCTTTTAACCAGAAAGAAATAGCCATATACCTTTATTGTCACCTTGTCACACTTTACATCAAGAATGGGGAAGCAAAGAACCGCATACACAACGAAAGAGAAACTAGCTGTCATCAAGTTCGCGGAGGCACATGGTAACAGAGCAGCACAGCGGGAGTTCGGCATCAATGAAGCTAACATCAGAGGCTGGCGTAAGAAGAAAGATCACCTTGAGAAACTACCAAAGTCCAAGATGGCCGACAGAGGCTCAAAAGCACACCATCCAGCACTAGAGAGGGAGTTACTGGCTTTTGTAGCTGAGAGAAGACGTCGTGGTGTCGGTGTTTCAACACGGGAGCTCCGTGCCGAGGCAAAGAAGATAGCCAGACAGCAGAAGATATCTACTTTCGCTGGTTCCGTCAGCTGGGTTTATGCCTTCCTACGTCGCAATAATCTATCTATTCGTCGCAGAACGCATATCGCCCAGAAACTGCCTGAGGACTACGAAGACAAGCTCCTAGACTTTCAGCGTTTTATCATCCGTCAGAGAAAGGCTTTCTCTTACGATTTGTCACAGATCGGCAACGCTGACCAGACACCGCTGACCTTCGACATGCCGTATGCCACCACAGTGAATGACAAGGGAGCTAAGTCTGTTCAACTAAACACTACAGGCAATGAGAAAAACCGGTTCACCGTGATGTTAGCGTGCACTGCAGATGGCGGGAAACTACCTCCGTACGTCATTTTTTAGCGGAAGACGCTACCTAAAGTCACATTGCCTAAGGGAATTCACATTCGTTGTCAGGACAAAGGGTGGATGGACGACACCCTTACTAAAGATTGGTTGAAGACTGTATGGGGCAAGCGACCAGGTGGCATTAGTAAAAGAAGTCTGCTCGTGCTCGACAGTTTCCGGTGCCACAAGTCAGAAGCAGTAAAGAAGATACTTCGAGATGACTTCAACACAAGGCTGGCGATAATCCCTGGCGGCATGACCTCAATGCTACAACCCTTAGATGTGTCTGTGAACAAGCCAATGAAGGTGTTGCTCCAAGCAAAGTGGAATGATTGGTACGGGTCTGACAGCCATTCTTACACAGCAACTGGAAGAATGCGGAAGCCTGAACTGCAGGATATCTGCCAGTGGATTGTTGACGCCTGGTCAGAGCTGGATCCCCAGATCATCGTTAAAGCCTTCAAGAAATGCTGCATTTCCAACAAGTTGGACGGCACAGAAGACGACATAGTGTGGGAGCATTTTGTGGCACCCAAGACAAGCTCCAGAGATGCTGACCCCAGTGACGACGATGATGATGATGATGACGAGGTTGATTTCAGTGAGGAGAATTCCAGATACAGAGAGATACCCCAGCCATACACAGATGAAGAGTATGGAAGAATGTGGCTGTCCAGTGATGATAGTGACGACGAGTTTGACGGATTCACTCCAATGGACATGGTTAGCGAGAGGCATGGCTAATTGCATGGCTAATTATCACTACAGAAGTGATTTCAATGGTCCTTTTCAGGACCGACAATTTTTCAAGAAAGATGACCATTTAATGTCTGCACATGTAGATTGCGCTAAACCAACTTCTACCTGCCGTGACAATTGGCCCATAACCGATGCGTGTTATACACTCGAACTCGATTTTTTCCAGCGATTTTGGCGCTAAAAATCGGGTGCGTGTTATGCACGAGTGCGTGTTATACACGCCAAAATACGGTATTTGTGTACATGTCTTCATACATGAGGACATTTAGTAAACAATGTGTATTTTATGTCTTTTTAGGGATGCCCTTTTTCTTGTATAATAAAGAAATGACAAACAACTGAGGCTCGTAGTTCTGCCTTGAGCACCGGCTAACAAATATATACACTTCTGTGAATCCCTTTTACTTTATAAAGTGGGTTTACAAAGGTCTTTATTGCATAGACTTGACATCATTACCCTCAAAAATCGGAAATCTATGGTGTTATTCTTGCACAAAAGTTAAGCATTTTATAGTAGTTCCACCTTGGTCTATGGACAAGATTGCAACCATGGCCCAGATCTTCCAAGCCATCTGATGCAGCAGCGGCTTGTTACGGCTGAAAGTAAATATCTATAAATTACAAAAATTAAATTCCTTGGGGTGGGGGGTTCCGTGCAATTTTTTTTCTTTGGTGGTGCCCTTCAGTTAATTTTTAATTCCTAGGGGGTACCCCATAAAAAAAGTTGCGGCCCACCCCCCAGTGACACTTTTTCCTGGAATAGCCCTTAGCCAAATGACACATTCAGAGTTGGGCAGAGCTTTGGTGGTTAACTTGTACACAGATACCCCTCTTTATACCATACCGACATTTCGTATAATGACAAAACTCATTTCAACGACAATTTCAATGGAAAGAATCCTTAGACGGATTAATGAAGACATCACGTGAACAAGTCCATGAAATGAACACCCCCTAAACCCCAATTTATATAGAGAAATGGGGGTTTACAGGGGTATACATTATTTCTCTTATTTCTGCTCCAAGACATAGGTTGTGGGTAGTTGTTAGAACCGGCTCAATGAGCTAAAAATGATGTTTTTTTTTTTTTCCTTTTTTGTATAAACAATGGAGGCCCGGATCCTTATTATAACAACAGTATTTGTCCACCAAAACTTTACTGTTATAAAGAATTTGCCGTTATAAAGAATCTCAATAAGGAGTAGAAATAATAATAGCTTTCCCCTAAATTACTCCACCCCAAGAAACAAACGTTGTGGACATTTGTTACAATCCCCTTACTGAGGCGATTCTAACAAATATCCACAACATTTTTTTTTTGGGTGGGGGGGTAACAAATTCAATATTCATGAATATCTCCATTAACCCGTCTTAAAGGGAATTGGAACACTTCAGGGGAGGCAACTCCTGCAAAAGTATTTTTGTCTCCCATGTCAATAGGGGTCAACTCTTAAATGAAAGAATTTGCTCCTGAGGAGCAAATTCTTTCCTTTAAGAGCAGACCCCCTTTTCAGTTGGACAGGTCTTATAGAAAAGCAAACAGGAAGTCCGAAAAATTGTTTCCCTTTGAAAAGTGGCAGAAAAATCTGTCAGGTGTTCCCATTCCTCTTAAGCTAAAATTGTCATTGTAACAAGTTTTGTCATTCTACCAAATGTCGGTATAAAGATGGTTATCTGTAAAGGCATTTTTGTATAACCTAGGTGCCACAAACCAAACAAACCTAACATACCTATAGCTGGTAATAGACCAGTTACAAGCTATTTGGTAGAAGAGTCTATTGTTACAAAAGGGTTAAACAATTGTCCCCATGATGCTAGGCATGTAACCACACTCTGACGGAGACAAATCAATCTTCCCGCCTATTTCCTCGTCTCCATGGCAGCAGCTGTAGCAAATGACGGTGCATGACTTGACTAAAAAAAAGAGATCTACTGAAAAACAAGTTACTGTTAAAAAATAATAATAAATGTGTAACAAATTTTATGAAATGCATACAATATATTTCCAAAAAATCTCAGATGTACTCACAAGAGCCAGACATGTTCAAATGTCGTGTTAGGATGTCCTAAAAACATTATTTGCAGCCCTGAACAGCCTTTTTCCTAAGGACCTCAGTATACAATCTTTGTTCAGACGTCCCATCCCTCCCCACCCCAACAAAAAAAAAAAAAAAAACAGTAAGTAGAACTCTTAAAAGTAAAATAGCACTTAATACATATTTAGCATTCTAGTATGCAGAAATACAAACTACATGTACATGTATATAAACTGGCATGCTACAGTTTGTGGCCGAATGTTTAGTTTCTAATTTTCATTTTATATAATATATATGATTACATATTTTACTATGATGATTAACAGCATCTAAAATACTGGACTTGTAAAATGTTGGATATAATGAAATGTACATGTTTAATGACTAGCATAAATATTTGCGATTATCATGGCTTACACATTACATGTGTAACAGGCGGTGATAACTGTGCCCTGTCACTTGGATTTTTCAAGCTAAAATCAACAGTGCCCTGTTGCTTGCATTTTTCAAGCTAAAATCATCAACAGTGCCCTGTTGCTTGCATTTTTCAAACTAAAATCATCAACAGTGCCCTGTTGCTTGCATTTTTTCAAACAAAAATCATCAAGAGTGCCCTCTTGCTTCCATTTTTAAATTAACCTTTACCACTCTCTGGGCTAATTCAGCAGACGACAAATTGCTTATATTTTTTCTAATTTTTTTCTCAGGATTTGACATTTCATGCAAATTGTCTCCTGTGGAGACAATTTGCATGAAATGTCAAATCCTGTTTCTGGGAAAAATAAGAAAAAATATTTTAAAATGTCATCTGCTGAAAAAAAAAATACCCAGCATGCAGTGTTAAAATCCTGACATTTACATCATCATGACATTTACAGCATTTGAATTTGGATATTCATAAGATTAGCTTTAACCCTTCCAGCACCACAGAAATTTTTAAAGAAGACGACAATTTTATTTTTACATTTTTTTAAAGAGAAAATAAGGCCTGAATCATCTGCCAATCTGATGTCAAGATTTGTTTACTCTGTACACTGAAAAGGAGGTTTTGAGATGTTGCAGTTGGCAGTTTAAAGATTTTAACTTTTCGCAAACAGTGTAGGCCTGATCAGATGCCTGGTTGTGGGGTGTCTGATCTGGGCCTGCACTGTTTGCAAATTACCCGTTTTGGGGTTTCATGTAATAAACGGGTTAAAGATTCAAAACAAACAATAATAAAATCTATGGCAACTGAAAGGTGCTAGAAATGACACTAAAATTACTGGTAACCTTTATCGCACTCTCAGCTAATTCAGCAGACGACAAATTGTTGATTTTTTTTTTTTCTAGCTTTTCCCAGGAAACAGGATTTGACATCTCATGCAAATTGTCTCCATAGGAGACAATTTGCATGAAATGACAATTTGCATGAAATGTCAAACCCTGTTTTCTGGGAAATATAAGAAAAAAAAATTCAAAATGCTGTCTGCTGAAAAAAATACCCAGCATGCAGAGCATTAAGGAGAATAATTACACTTTCACTTGAGTTTATCCATTTAAGGGGAATGGGAACACCTGGCAGATTTTTCCGCCATTTTTCTAAGGGAGATAACTTTCGGGACTTCCTGTACGCTTTTCTATAAGTTCTGTCCCACGGAAAAAGGGGTCAACTCTTAAAGGAAAGAATTTGCTCCTCAGGAGCAAATTCTTTCCTTTAAGAGTTGCCCCCTATTGACATGGGAGACAAAAATACTTTTGCAGGAGTTACCTCCCCTGAAGGTGTTCCCATTCCCCTTAAGCATTTTTTGTCTCCCAATCAATAAAGGGATATACTCTGAAACCAAAATAACTTTATTCTCAAGTAGATCCCCATCTTGAAGGAGTTGAGTTTAAAAGAAAGTAAGTATGAAGTTATAAAAGTTGTCTGCCCTGTTAAACAATGGCATAAAGGAAGCTGGGTGTATCCAGTTTCCTTAAACTAATAAATGGCACTTAGAAATAAGAAATAAATCATAACTGGCCTTTTCAACTCCAAACTGAGTCTTGCTTTAAGGACAGACACTGGCATAAATGACACTTAGAAATAAGGAATAAAACATAAATGGCATTTTCAACTCCATACGAGTCTTGTGGGAAACCAGTGCTTCAGCTGAAGTGCACGACCCGCCGGATGCTTTTAGCTTTATGAGTGTTACCATATATGGGTATGGCGGCCATTTTGGTCATGTGACCTGGGCATAAAACGGTTCCCCCAACTAGAGCTGTCAGAGGATCTGACTATAGCCCCGCTTCAGCGCTGTCAGAGAAGAAAGTTATTTAAGCTGCAGAGAAAACAGTTATGAACAAGAAATAACTGTTGAAAATTTTACATTATCTGGAAAAACTCTAAGAGTTGTGAGCCCTTGTCCCTCATTTCAATGAGCATGATACATTACCAGAATGTCCATGTTTATACTAAATTTCATCTTCCATTTTTCAATGTTCAAAGGGTAATAACTCCTAAAGTAGGCAAATCAGAGTCAGGGTTCCTGCGCTCTGCACATTGTCTCATGGTGCTTTACACTTGTGTGAAGTGTCATGAAAATATCTCAAATGGTTTGTGAGTTATGGAGCCGACACAGTCAAAATTGCCTTTTTAAATGTTCAAAGGGCAATAACTCCTAAAGTAGGCAAACCAGAGTTATGGTTCCTGCACTCTGCACATCATCTCAATGTGCTTTTCATTTATTTGAAGTTTCATGAAAATATCAGAAACGGTTATGGAGCGGACATAGTTAAAATTGCCATTTTTTAATATTCAAAAGCCTATAACTGAAAAAGTAGACAATCCAGAGTTTGGGTTCCTGCGCTCTGCACACGTAATATGGTGCTTTACATTTGTGTGAAGTTTCATAAAATTATCTCAAACGGTTTTTGAGTTATCGAGCAAAGACGGCTAAAATTGATATTTTTCAATATTCAAAGGGAAATAACTCAAAAATTAGGCAATCCAGAGTTATGGTTCCTGCACTCTGCACACCATCTCATGGTGTTTAATGTTTGTGTGAAGTTTCATGAAAATATGTGAATGGGTTTTAAAGTTATGGAGCGGACACGAAAATTGTTAACAGACACAGACAGACACACAGACAGACACACAGAAAATACGAAAACCAGAGTTATGGTTCTTGCGCTCTGCACATTGTCTCATAGTGCTTAACATTTGTGTGAAGTTTCATGAAATTATCTCAAACGGTTTTCGAGTTATGAAGCGGACACTGTTAAAATTGCCATTTTTCAATGTTCAAAGGGCAATAACTCCAAAAATAAGCAATGCAGAGTTATGGTTCCTGCGCTCTGCACATCGTCTCATAGTGCTTAACATTTGTGTGAAGTTTCCTAAAAATATCTCAAACGGTTTTCGAGTTATAAAGCGGACACAATTAAAATTGCCATTTTTCAATGTTCAAAGGGCAATAACTCCAAAAGTAGGCAATCCACAGTTATAATTCCTTCGCTCTGCACATTGTCTTATGGTGTTTAACATTTGTGTGAAGTTTCATGAAAATATGTTAAGCAGATACAAAGTTATGGAGCCAACACAAATTAACGGAATCACGGAATTACGGAATTACGGAAAATGTTCAAAGGGCAATAACTCCAAAAGTAGGCAATCCACAGTTATAATTCCTTCGCTCTGCACATTGTCTTATGGTGTTTAACATTTGTGTGAAGTTTCATGAAAATATGTTAAGCAGATACAAAGTTATGGAGCCAACACAAATTAACGGAATCACGGAATGACAGAAGGACATGGCAAATCCAATATAGCCCCACTTTTTCAAAGCGGGGCTATAATAAATGCGCCTTATCGTAAGGAGCAAAAATATATCTTATACTTTAGTACTGTATTCTGAATCGTTTGCAGGATAAAATCCAACACAAAAGCATATGTGTCAAAGTTTGACCTAGGCACAAAGAAGGTCAAGGTCAACCCAGGGTCACCATTTTAGCAATTTATGATGGGCCTACGTTCCAGATGCTATTTATCAAGTTTCGTGGAAATCTGCACAGTGGTTCTGGAGAAGACTATTTTTGAAGGGTTTTTACCAACTATTGCTTGGCGGCCATTTTGGTCATGTGACCTGGACCCCATGAGAAAATTTTGGTTTCCCCCATCCCGTAGAGGCTCCATATGAAATTTGACTTCAATCGGCCCAACGATTTCCGAGGAGAAGCAGTTCGAAAATTTTCACATTTTTCGCCTCGGCGAGGCTATACTAAATGGAATGTAATATTTCGCAAGTTCATTGATAAGATCTCATTGATATTTATCAGTATGCCAACAATTGTTTAAATATTCCAAGCGGTTAAGTCACTATCACCAATTTTCACAAACGGGTTACGGACGGACAGATAGACAGACCATATATGGCTTGGCGGCCATTTTGGTCATGTGTCCTGGACCCCATAAGCAATTTTTGGTTTCCCCCATCCCATAGAGGCTCCATATGAATTTTGATTTCAATTGGCCCAACGGTTTCCGAGGAGAAGCAGTTCAAACATTTTCACATTTTTCGCCTCGGCGAAGCTATACTAAATGGAATGTAATATTTCGCAAGTTCATTGGTTAGATCTCATTGATATCTATCAGTATGCCAAAAATTGTTTAAATATTCCAAGCGGTTAAGTCACTATCACCAATTTTCACTTACGGGTTACGGACGGACAGACAGACAAACCATATATGGCTTGGCGGCCATTTTGGTCATGTGACCTTGACCCCATGAGCAAATTTTGGTTTCCCCCATCCCATAGAGACCCATATGAAATTTGACTTCAATCGGCCCAACGGTTTCCGAGGAGAAGCAGTTCAAAAATGTTCGAAAATTTTCACATTTCTCGCCTCGGCGAGGCTATACTAAATGGAATATAATATTTCGTAAGTTCATTGGTTAGACCTCATTGATATCTATCAGTATGCCAAAAATTGTTTAAATATTCCAAGCGGTTAAGTCACTATCACCAATTTTCACAAACGGGTTACGGACGGACCAAAAGAAGGTCAAGGTCAACCCAGGTTCACCCTTTTAGCAATTTATGATAGGCCTACATCCCAGATGCTATTTATTAAGTTTCGTGGAAATCTGCCCAGTGGTTCTGGAGAAGACTATTTTTGAAGGGTTTTTACCATATATGGCTTGGCAGCCATTTTGGTCATGTGACCTGGACCCCATGAGCAAATTTTGGTTTCCCTATCCCATAGAGGCTCCATATGAAATTTGACTTCAATCGGCCCAACGGTTTCCGAGGAGAAGCAGTTCGAAAATTTTCACATTTTTCGCCTCGGCGAGGCTATACTAAATGGAATGTAATATTTCGCAAGTTCATTGGTTAGATCTCATTGATATCTATCAGTATGCCAAAAATTGTTTAAATATTCCAAGCGGTTAAGTCACTATCACCAATTTTCACTTACGGGTTACGGACGGACAGACAGACAAACCATATATGGCTTGGCGGCCATTTTGGTCATGTGACCTTGACCCCATGAGCAAATTTTGGTTTCCCCCATCCCATAGAGGCTCCATATGAAATTTGACTTCAATCGGCCCAACGGTTACCGAGGAGAAGCAGTTCAAAAATGTTCGAAAATTTTCACATTTTTCGCCTCGGCGAGGCTATACTAAATGGAATGTAATATTTCGTAAGTTCATTGGTTAGATCTCATTGATATCTATCAGTATGCCAAAAATTGTTTAAATATTCCAAGCGGTTAAGTCACTATCACCAATTTTCACAAACGGGTTACGGACGGACAGATAGAATGACAGACTGACAGAATGACACGGTGATTTTAGGGCACTCTTAGAAAAAACCGACTTCAGTCGGTTGCTTTTTCTGCGGGTCGTGCAATTTGTTACCGTATACTGAACATCGCCACAAACATACAATTGGAGTTTGGAGTGATAGACTTGGCTGCACTGGGCTCAGCACAGAGCTGAAACCGACAAAACTTAAATTCTGGTAAACTGCTTAGGTCTAAGCCTGCCCAGGAAAAATGATGCAAGACAGACCACTCCTCAAACCCTTGTGGTTTCTTTGGGCGTAGGGCTTGAGTTGTCATTTCATCTCAATGTTGAGTAAAAGTCCCACAAAATCAGAAACAAAGTCTCCGAAATGACCTAAATAGTGCAGACAGGGACATAAAACCTTAACACAAACAAATGAAAAGATCTCAAGAAAGCTGTCTTTTTGTTTCTAGATATTTAACTTGCTCTGCATTATGCCATGCAACTGTACAAAATACAAAGTGATAAGCATCTGGAGCCAGTTGTTCAAAACTAACAATGTCGATAGTTTGTGGGTTAAAGCTTTGATCATTTAATATGGGAAATATGCTAATATTTTTGCTGAAAAAAACAAAAGCTGCTCACATTTTTTCAGCAAAAATAACACAATTTTAGATATTGTACTTTCTAGAACAGTTAACAATCTGACCACTAATGAGCTCGTTAAGCTAACAATGCTTTGAACAACTGGCCCCTGGTGTTTTTTCATCAAGAAAGATTTCTTGTTGTAAACAGGGGTTGCAAGAATGTAAAGTAAGTCACTTAACTTATCCATTCACCTAGGATAAATATAGTACTATGCATAAATGAGTTAACACATTTATTTTAAAATATTTTGACACTTATGCCCAATAATAATTATCACCATTTTTATGGTTGGCTTTTTCATTTTACGACCCTTTCAAGCCATTTCTCTGGTTGGCTTTTTCGTTTTACAAATCTTTCAAGATTATTTCACTTATACTGAGCGTATTGTTAATCAGAGGTGTGCGAAAACCGGAGTTCCTGGAGAAAAACCACCTGACCTTCCGTTGCAGAACTTGGTATTTCACATGTGACCCGAGCCAGGCTCATACCACAGTGGTGAGAAACCTAATGATTAAGAGTCAGTGCTCCTACCCACTAGGCCATGGGGGCCCAGTAACCATTTCTTTATGTGTCTGAATTGTTCTTGACACATACATAAACAGCTCTGGAGAGAAAAATATGTTTAAGGGGAATGGATATAACTTCAGGGGAGGCAACTCCTGCAAATGTTTTGTGTCCCATTTCAATAGGGGTCAACTCTCAAAGGCAAGAATCTTTTGCTCCTAAGGAGCAAATTCTTTCCTTTAAGAGTAAACCCCTTGTAAACCCCTGAGACTATAGAAAAACGAACAGGAAGTCCCAAAAGTTGTCTCCCTTTGAAAAATGGCGGAAAAACCTGCTAGGTGTTCCCATTCCCCTTAAAATACAGAAAATATTGCCCTCAAGACATGCAAATCTTTCCTGTATTTTAAAACACAAGGTGGATTAACTTACATATAACAAGTCAGTTTAGCTTAATAGAGAACTTTCTAAGGGTCAAAATATTTTGACAAATGCCGTGAAAATGCCCACACAAACAAGAAATGTACATGTGACATATGCAAACACTGAAATACTGGCATTTTCTTGCTATATAATATCAATTATATAAGGAGAAGTGAAAATAATTTTAGGATTTTTTTGGGGTCAGTTGTTTCTTAAACAGCCAAAAGTTACTAGTTACAGAAGCTTCCCGCCTGCTATTGTCCATGTAACTATAGCTGACCATATGCAAAATACAGGTACTGGTTATTTATAGCAGCGCGGGTCTTCTCCCTGTGATGTCAATGTGCTGTGTAAAAAGGAAAATCTGGCCTGGGATCGCATACAGTGTCATTGACAAACAGTGTAGACCCAGATCAGATGCCACAAAACATGGCTTCTGATCAGGGATGGCACTAGAATTTCAGGGTTAAATGAAACAGTTTAAGTCTCAGTTCACACTCAGAGACAAGTGACCCACCAGTGTTGTAAGTACTTTGATTTCCTAGTACAGAGATTTATACTGACATTCAATATAATAATAAAACATGTTATAATGACTTTCAATGGAACAAATCAATAGCTCAAGATGTGATGGACGAATGGCGAGATTCGCCTCAGGGTAACAAACGCTATGGATATTTGTTAGAATCACGTTTCTGAGGCGATTCTAACAAATGTCCACAGCATGTGTCGAGAAAAAGGCCCTTAATTACCCTGTTAACTGCTCATTTGAATTTTTATCGTAAAATGATCGATATAACGTCAAAATGTTAGGAGACAAATATGGTACTACCAATATAAGAAGGAAAGTAGCCTGTTCTCCATTAAAACATTTTATACCAAATGGAATCTTCCTCCTAATATATAGCAGGAGTCCACTTCAAAATATATGGGTGTCAGGTTGTGTTTCTTCAAATTTTAATTGGAAAAATGTCTGAAAATTTTGCTAACATTGTTGGCCCTGATCAGACAGCATCTGATCTGGACCTGCCCTGTTTGCCAATACCCCGTTTTGGGGTTGCCGGTACAAAATGGGTTGTGACATATTTTAAGGGAACTTGTATGAATCCCCTCCATGAGGCGATTCTAACAAGTACCCAGAAAATATGAAGTGTATCTTGTATATTTTTAACAATAAAAAGGAAAATTATCCCTACCCCTTCTGCTCTGTCACTATGCTTACAATATGGCATATATATTATCAACCCCGCCCATCGGGGCTTGACGAAATAGATGGGCTGCATGGTGCTTCCATGCAGAGCTGAGACTGGCCACATACGAGTACTGGTAAACTAAGCCTGCCCAGGCAAAGCGGTGCGAGTCGGACAGTCCATGCTCATAAACCCTATTGGTTTCATTGGGCGAGTATTTTCTTCTCAATGTCCGGTAAAAGTCCCACAAAATTGGAAGCAACATCTCCAAAATGACCTGTACAGTGTTGACGGGGACGTTAAACATCAAATCAAACAAACAATCAAATGGCATATATATTAATGCATATGCGTACAAACCAACATGAGTCATTTTCAACAAAACATACAAGTACAAAATTGTCAACATGTCAGAATGAAAAGGGAAAACATGAGCATTTATACAATGGAAGAAATACATAATGACCCTTCTACTGCTAACAACTACTAGCAGACGACATTTCTCCACGAGTTTTTTTCTTATTTTCAGAGCAAATAGGGCTTGACATTACATGTGAATTGCCTGTCCAGCAGACAATTCGCTGTAAAATCAAGCCTTACTTACAATGAAAAATATTTCAAAAAATTAAAATTGTCGTCTGCTCTAGGCAATTATGTAACAGTTGAGGGGTTAATGTTTCACATGAATACGCAGTGCATGTAATATAAGTCAAGTCAAGCACAAATGTGTTTTTGGATGTGTACTCTGCAAATACGGAAACCAGCCAGCGCAACAACTCAGCCTTTACCATCTAGATAAAGGCATTAATACACCACAACTTCTTTATAACACTTTTAATGGGGTCCAAAGCAGACACCGTGTTATTTAAACAACCGTGATATATCCAAGCAAAAATGTATAGAAAAATGACCGTTTATGGTCATTTTTCTATATAATCTATACATTTTAACAAAAATGTATAGATTGTATAGAAAAATGACCATTTATGGTCATTTTTCTATATAATCTATACATTTTTGGGATCCACCTTGAAATCGTGTTATATCCAAAACCGTGTTGTAACCCACCATGTAATAATAAGGTTGTGGTGTACATCACACACACTGAAGGTCCTGATCAGACTGAAGAGTGATCTGAGTCCACTAGAAGCACGTCTGAAGACACATTTTTGCTCGGCAAGGCTCACGTAATGATTCAATAATAAATACATCAAAATGAGTCATTGCATTAACGAATATGCAAAGTGGTTAACATGATCAAAATAATTAAGCAAATGGTCATTTAAACAGTGGAATTACTACAATGCAGATCTGTACATCAATCACAGTAATACATAGCTAAAGCTGAGGAGGAAAACTGAGGATGATTTGGGAATATTTTTTCTTATTTCTTTAATGCCAATCACAACAATTGCCGTATGCTTTGTCGTCTGATGGTTACTTTATAAGTCATTGCTTCAATCAGTGTGGACCAAGATCAGACTGCTCCTCTATGAGCATGTTGCAATCAGAGTGGAGTGAGATCAGACTACTCCTCTAGGAGACTGATTAGGGTCCAGACTGTTTGCCTGTATGCAAAAATATGTTTGAAATCTTTGCAAGAAGATTCAGCAGACGGCATTTTAAGATCCAGTTTTTAATAATCATATGTTGTGGGTACTTGTTAGAATTGCCACAATGAGGCAATTCTAAAATGTCCCCACAACTTATGTTTCAAATAAGTATTGAGAAAATTATGCTTTTATCCTCGTTATGCCACCTTACCTGAAGCAATGCATAATGAGGATATATATGTGATTAGCATAATGCAGATCTATGTATCAAAGAGTTCATTGAGTTCAACATGAATCAAAACAAGGACGTTTACAAGACAGGGTAGCTTGGCTATTCACCCTTGTAACTCATTAGCAAATGTTTCAAGTCCATGACCTTGACTTCGAGGTCATAACCAACGGTGGTGGAAGTATTAAATTTATACTTTGAGCACTGCAGAAAATTCCAGAGCAGACAGCCATGTAATTTTTTCATTATTTTTCAGCAAAAATAAGGCTTGACATTTAATATGAATTGTCTGTCCAGCAGATGATTCAAATGTAAAGCAAATCCTTCTTTTTGCTGAAAAACAATTTATATGTTATGTCAAATATGTTCTAGAAAAGGTTATCCTTTGGAAGCAAGGAATACACCACAGAACTGGAAAATATGGAGTGTACATGTTTTCTGGGCCAGACTAGCTAGTTTTGGGTAATTAGGCCTCATCAGTGACCCTCAAAATATTCTCAAAATTCCACAATGGAATCAATGATCCCAAAGGACAAGAAAATACAAACTACACTATGATCTAGGGCAGGGAGACTTTTTACGGCCGCCACACATTCCCAGACATCAACTGTAGCCTTATTTTCACTGAAAAATAGGGGAAAAGAAAATATTTTGAAAATGTTGTCTGCTCAATGCACTTTAAGGGTTTAACTGCAGACCATCTTTTATCATCATTCTTCCAAGTTAAAAGTCAATCCACATTCATGATCAAAGTTTGAAAAAAGATGAGAAAAATTAACACAAGATTTCTTACATCCAGCTAGTGACAATGATGTAGATCTTCAGATGGGCTAAATGTGAAATTATGCATAACAACTATGAATATAATGCTAACAAATGCATGACAAACTGACATAATATTATGTAAAAACCTCTTAACCTTCAGATGCCAATCAAAACAATTGTTGTCTGCTTTGTTGTCTGCTGGTAACTTTAAAAGTCATTCTTGCAAACAGTGTGGAACCAGATCAGACTGCTCCTTTAGGAGCAGTCTGATCAGGATCCTCACTGTTTGTCTGTATAGAAAAATATTTTTAAGAAGTTTGCAAGAAAGTAAGCAGACGACAAAAAAACAATTCTCAGCATTAAAGGTTAAACAATATCTGTGTTGCACATGCCATAACTTCTTAAAGCACCAAGTAAAATTGAAGCAGACAACATCGTAATCTTTTATCTAACTTTCAAAGAAAATCAGGCAGATTAACATGAAATGACAAGCCTTATTTGATCTAAAAAATGAAAATATTGTCTGCTCTAGTAGACCTTGATGCTTGGTTAAAAAATTCAATGCATTCAAATTCATTGTTTTTCCTGGTAGCTTGATTTTCTCAGAAATGGCAGACAATTCACACGTAATGTTCAGCTTGATTTTCTCAGAAACGACAGACAATTCACATGTAATGTCTAGCTTGATTTTCTCAGAAATGGCAGACAATTCACATGTAATGTCTAGCTTAATTTTCTCAGAAATGGCGGACAATTCACATGTAATGTCTAGCTTGATTTTCTCAGAAATGGCAGACAATTCACATGTAATGTCTAGCTTGATTTGACAATTCACATGTAATGTCTGGCTTGTTTTTCTCAGAAATGGCAGACAATTCACATGTAATGTCTGGCTTGTTTTTCTCAGAAATGGCAGACAATTCACATGTACTGTCTAGCTTGATTTTCTCAGAAATGACAGACAATTCACATGTACTGTCTAGCTTGATTTTCTCAGAAATGACAGACAATTCACATGTAATGTCTAGCTTGATTTTCTCAGAAACAACAGACAATTCACATGTACTATCTAGCTTGATTTTCTCAGAAATGACAGACAATTCACATGTATTGTCTAGCTTGATTTTCTAAGAAATGGCAGACAATTCACATGTACTGTCTAGCTTGATTTTCTCAGAAATGACAGACAATTCACATGTATTGTCTAGCTTGATTTTCTAAGAAATGGCAGACAATTCACATGTAATGTCTGGCTTGTTTTTCTCAGAAATGACAGACAATTCACATGTACTGTCTAGCTTGATTTTCTCAGAAATGACAGACAATTCACATGTACTGTCTAGCTTGATTTTCTCAGAAACAACAGACAATTCACATGTACTATCTAGCTTGATTTTCTCAGAAATGACAGACAATTCACATGTATTGTCTAGCTTGATTTTCTAAGAAATGGCAGACAATTCACATGTACTGTCTAGCTTGATTTTCTCAGAAACAACAGACAATTCACATGTACTATCTAGCTTGATTTTCTCAGAAATGACAGACAATTCACATGTAATGTCTAGCTTGATTTTCTCAGAAACAACAGACAATTCACATGTACTATCTAGCTTGATTTTCTCAGAAATGACAGACAATTCACATGTATTGTCTAGCTTGATTTTCTAAGAAATGGCAGACAATTCACATGTACTGTCTAGCTTGATTTTCTCAGAAATGGCAGACAATTCACATGTAATGTCTAGCTTAATTTTCTCAGAAATGGCAGACAATTCACATGTAATGTCTAGCTTGATTTTCTCAGAAATGACAGACAATTCACATGTAATGTCTAGCTTGATTTTCTCAGAAATGACAGACAATTCACATGTAATGTCTAGCTTGATTTTCTCAGAAATGACAGACAATTCACATGTAATGTCTAGCTTGATTTTCTCAGAAATGACAGACAATTCACATGTATTGTCTAGCTTGATTTTCTCAGAAATGACAGACAATTCACATGTACTGTCTAGCTTGATTTTCTCAGAAATGACAGACAATTCACATGTACTGTCTAGCTTCATTTTCTAAGAAATGGCAGACAATTCACATGTAATGTCTAGCTTAATTTTCTCAGAAATGACAGACAATTCACATGTACTGTCTAGCTTGATTTTCTCAGAAATGGCAGACAATTCACATGTACTGTCTAGCTTGATTTTCTCAGAAATGACAGACAATTCACATGTAATGTCTAGCTTGATTTTTTCAGAAACAACAGACAATTCACATGTAATGTCTAACTTGATTTTCTCAGAAACGGCAGACAATTCACATGTAATGTCTAGCTTGATTTTCTCAGAAACGGCAGACAATTAACATGTACTGTCTAGCTTGATTTTTACAGAAACAACAGACAATTCACATGTAATGTCTAACTTGATTTTTTCAGAAACGACAGACAATTCACATGTAATGCCTAGCTTGATTTTCTCAGTGTTGACGGGGACGTTAAACCTCAAATCAAAGCTTGATTTTCTCAGAAATGGCAGACAATTCACATGTACGTTCTAACTTGATTTTCTCAGAAATGGCAGACAATTCACATGTACTGTCTAGCTTCATTTTCTCAGATATGGCAGACAATTCACATTAAATGTCTAGCTTGATTTTCTCAAAAATGGCAGACAATTCACATGTGATGTCTAGCTTCATTTTCTAAGAAATGGCAGACAATTCACATGTAATGTCTAGCTTAGGATTTTGAGGATACTGTTGACTGCCAAGAATGTTTTTGGACTTTGGATTTGTCAGGCTCTGTAACAATATTGTGAACTTTGATCCGATTTAAATTATTCACCTCCAAGGGAGATAATGGTGGCATAAAATGATTTACTGCTCTCTTTGTAGGGGCCTACTAATATAGAAAGAATCTGCTCCCAGCTAGAAATAAAAAGAGACCTTTCTCAGTAGTTACTTCTTTGTCACCTTCAAGGAAAAAAAAGGTACCAGTATTTGGGGGAAAACAAAATGAAACAGAAACAAACAAAAAAAAACAAGAGGGCCATGATGGCCCTGGATCGCTCACCTGATCCATAGTGTAACAAGTGGGCCCCAGAGAGGGCCATTATTGGCCCCAGGGCTTTAATGTACATAATGTTGAGGGAGGTCTTAAAGGTGAAGCTTCATACCAAACATCAACAAAGGCTAAAATTTGAACAATCTTGTCAAAGGTCCACTAGATGAAGCTACACATCAAATATCAAAGACCTGGGCCTAGCGGTTTCAGAGAAGAAGATTTTTAAAGATTTTGCCTATATAAGCCTATGTAAAATCAAAGGGCCCCGGGACAGGGGCATTTTTTGCCCCAGCACTATAGTTTGAACAATCTTGGTAGGGGTCCACTAGATGAAGCTTCATACCAAATATCAAAGTTCTGGGCCTTGTGGTTTCAGAGAAGAAGATTTTTAAAGATTTTCCCTATATAAGCCTATGTAAAACCAAAGGGCCCCGTGGCAGGGGGGGATTTTTTGTCCCAGCACTATAATTTGAACAATCTTGGTAGGGGTCCACTAGACGAAGCTTCATACCAAATATCAAAGTCCTGGGCCTTGTGGTTTCAGAGAAGAAGATTTTTAAAGATTTTCCCTATATAAGCCTATGTAAAACCAAAGGGCCCCGGGGCAGGGGCATTTTTGGCCCCAGCACTAAAATTGGAACAATCTTGGTAGGGGTCCACTAGATGAAGCTTCATACCAAATATCAAAGTCCTGGGCCTTGTGGTTTTAGAGAAGAAAATTTTTAAAGATTTTCCCTATATAAGCCTATGTAAAACCAAAGGGCCCCGTGGCGGGGGCATTTTTGGCCCCAGCACTATAATTTGAACAATCTTGGTAGGGGTCCACTAGATGAAGCTTCATACCAAATATATAAGACCTGGGCCTTGTGGTTTCAGAGAAGAAGATTTTTAAAAATTTTCCCTATATAAGCCAATGTAAAAGCAAAGGGCCCCGTGGCGGGGGCATTTTTGTCCCAGCACTAAAATTTGAACAATCTTGGTAGGGGTCCACTAGATGAAGCTTCATACCAAATATCAAAGTCCTGGGCCTTGTGGTTTCAGAAAAGAAAATTTTTAAAGATTTTCCCTATATAAGCCCATGTAAAACCAAAGGGCCCCGTGGCGGGGGCATTTTTTGTCCCAGCACTAAAATTTGAACAATCTTGGTAGGGGTCCACTAGATGAAGCTTCATACCAAATATCAAAGACCTGGGCCTTGTGGTTTCAGAGAAGAAGATTTTTTAAGATTTTCCCTATATAAGCCTATGTAAAACCAAAGGGCCCCGGGGCGGGGGCATTTTTGGCCCCAGCACTGTAATTTGAACAATCTTGGTAGGGGTCAACTAGATAAAGCTTCATACCAAATATCAAAGACCTGGGCCTTGTGGTTTCAGAGAAGAAGATTTTTAAAGATTTTCCCTATATAAGCCAATGTAAAACCAAAGGGCCCCGTGGCGGGGGCATTTTTTGTCCCAGCACTATAATTTGAACAATCTTGGTAGGGGTCCACTAGATGAAGCTTCATACCAAATATCAAAGTCCTGGGCCTTGTGGTTTCAGAGTAGAAGATTTTTGAAGATTTTCCCTATATAAGCCTATGTAAAACCAAAGGGCCCTGGGGCGGGGGCATTTTTGGCCCCAGCACTATAATTTGAACAATCTTGGTAGGGGTCCACTAGATGAAGCTTCATACCAAATATCAAAGACCTGGGCCTTGTGGTTTCAGAGAAGAAGATTTTTAAAGATTTTCCCTATATAAGCCAATGTAAAACCAAAGGGCCCCGTGGCGGGGGCATTTTTCGTCCCAGCACTCAAATTTGAACAATCTTGGTAGGGGTCCACTAGATGAAGCTTCATACCAAATATCAAAGTCCTGGGCCTTGTGGTTTCAGAGAAGAAGATTTTTAAAGATTTTCCCTATATAAGCCTATGTAAAACCAAAGGGCCCCCGTGCGGGGGCATTTTTGGCCCCAGCACTATAATTTGAACAATCTTGGTAGGGGTCCACTAGATGAAGCTTCATACCAAATAACAAAGACCTGGGCCTTGTGGTTTCAGAGAAGAAGATTTTTTAAGTTTTTGGTGAAAAAAATCTGTTTTTGGCTCCTGTGACCTAGATGTGCAACGGACCGGAACCATTTGACCCATATTCAAACTTGACCGAGATATTGTCATGATGATCATTCTGAGCAAGTTTGATTAAGATTGGACCAAAATTGTGGCCCCTAGGGTGTTCACAAGGTTTTTATATGATTTGACCCGCTGACCTACTTTTTAACCCGATATGACCCATATTCGAACTGGACTGAAATATTGTCACAATGGTCATTCTGAGCAAGTTTCATGATAATTGGACCAAAACAGTGGCCTTCAGAGTGTTCACAAGGTTTTTCTATGATTTGACCTACTGACCTACTTTTTGACCGGACATGACCCATATTCGAACTTGACCAAGATATTGTCATGATGATCATTCTGAGCAAGTTTGATTATGATTGGACCAAAATTGTGGCCTCTAGGGTGTTCACAAGGTTTTTCTATGATTTGACCCGCTGACCTACTTTTTAAGCCGACATGATCCATATTCAAACTTCACTAAAATATTGTCACAATGATCATTCTGAGCAAGTTTGATGATGATTGGACCAAAATTGTGGCCTCTCGAGTGTTCACAAGGTTTTTCTATGATTTGACCTACTGACCTACTTTTTTACCCGACATGACCCAAATTCGAACTTGACCGAGATATTGTCATGATTATCATTCTGAGCAAGTTTGATGATAATTGGACCAAAACTGTGGCCTCTAGTGTGTTCACAAGAAAAAGTTTACGCACGACGGACGACGGACGACGGACGACGCACGACGACGCCGGACATCTTACTGTCACAAAAGCTCACCATGACCTTCGGTCAGGTGAGCTAAAAAAATAAGAAAAAAAGTACCCTGAGTTGAAAAGCTAGGAACTGAGTTTAAACTGAGACAGCATTTTCCGTTTAAAAAATGAGATGCAACACAAGAATCATTCAGAGGAAGGGCAATAGGTAATGAGGGTAAAACTTTGTGCCCAACCCATTTGCTATTCAGCAAGGCAATAAAATATGCTTAATTTACAAGATGCATAGAAATCCACTTAAAGTACCAAAAAAGGGCTTCTTGTTGATGCTGTTCTCAGTATAAACCTACTTGGGAATCTGTAAACAAAATGAGGGAACACAAGCAAAAAAAGATACTGCTTGAATATTGGGTCAATTGTTTGTTTTGTTTGTCTCAATGGACCCCTACAGTTACATGTATATAAACGCTTGTATATGGCTAATGCCCGCATGACTACAACTGGCCAATAAAGATAAACCTCACGGAAATTAGGCTTAATTTTGTTTACTGTTTTAATCCTTATCCTACTGATAATATTAATTAAGCCACACTGATTACCTGCTATCAACCAATCAGATTACTTGATATACATATATATATATTCATTCAATTCAAAAACTGCATAACAGTGTAGATGCTGATCAGATGGTCATCTGATCTGGATCTACACTGTTTACACAGGAAGGGGTTGTCATAAACATCAGGGTAAGGGTTAACACTTTACTGCACACCAGATAAGGAAATACTGGTTTTTACTCTGGGATAGAATATAAAAATCTTAATACATGTAATAATAATAGAAATAATCGACTTTATTTATAGAGGATAACACATTTAATAAACCAGTACTATTATAAATCTTCCATGTGGCCTTCTTTTCTTGCTCTTCCTGGGTAGAAACCAGTACTAAGCAATGTGGATAAAGTCTCTTGCTCAAGAAAACAATGCATGCAGGGATCAAACCGGATACCTCTCGATTTCAAATCCGATCTTTACCATTGCATCACAGCACTCTTACATGGTGTGAGGGGTGAACAGCAAAGACTGTACCAAGGGTCACAGTCCGGCTTGACTGATCCCAAGGGAAGTATTTTTCTATCTACCTCTCACACCCATGATAGATTCTTTTTCTTGCATACTTTTCATTTCCGACAAAGGACTTCTAATATAAATGCAGTTACTTTGATATATAGCTGACATGTGAGATTTCTTGAATTTTATCTTATCCCTGGATAGGATAACCTGGTAAGAATAAGAATTTCCCTAGAGTAAAATTCAGGATTTCCTTATCTAGGTCCAGTTGTTCAAAACTAACAACCTTGATAACAAGCACATTGTTAAAAGTTTGATCAATGTTTATGGCACATATGCAATTATTTTTGCTGAAAAATGTGAATAGCTTTTGCTTTTGCAAAAGCTACTCACATTTTTAAGCAAAAATACCAGAGTATTAGATTTCTCCTAACAATTTGACCACTAACAAGCTCGTTAAGCTAACCACTAACAAGCTCGTTAAGCTAAAGAGGCTTCGAACAACTGGCCCACGGTGTGCATGAAGTCTGGGAATCCACTCAGAATACAGCCTTCCCCGAGTGCTTAGGAAGTCTTGGGGCCCTATATTCACCGTGAAGATTGATCTGAATGTAAGAATGATCAAAGCACAACATGCCTACATGTATATAGGCAGTCGAAAGGAACTGTGATTTATTATACAACACATCCCAAGTCTTATGAGTGTGACAAGTGATGTCATTAAAAGTCGCCATTTTATCACTTCACTCAAAGATTCCTTGATGTTAGATGGTGAAATGTTGTTTTCTTGCATTAAAAACATTACACAAGGACATAAAAGGTGTGATACAGTCAATAATGTTGACGGGAGTTCTTCTAACAATGAAGATGGTTGGGAGAATTTGATTATTGTCGATTTTAGTATGTTAGAATCAATGTAGCTCAGCTTTTGTGTGTGATTTGTTGAGTGGTCTGTCAGATATAAGTAGACAAATCACTCGTCCTACACGCTCATGATTTGATCTACTTTACAATTGATAATTGATCTGCAAAATGTGATTTATTATTCAACAAATCACTGCTAGAGCTGATCCATTTCTAAACCCTTACAATGCTGTTCACAACAACTTCTGCCTCTGCAAAACAGTGTAGATCCAGATCAGATTGCTTCTGAAGAAGCCATCTGATCGTGATCTACATAGTTTGTCATTCAGTTTGAGAATTTGAAAGAATAAATTACATCAAGTAATTTGATTGGTTGAAACTTAAATGGGTGTGGCTAAGTTAATTTATGCAGGTGGGGTAAGTTTTAGATGCAAGCTAACCTGGATCTTAGCCATGCACATGTATGAAGATATCTTTTCGCTTGCCACTGGCCATAGCTCCTGAGAAGGAGGAGAAATGAAAATCATTTGGGATACTTTGTTCCTATTTCGCCATCAAACATACACCACAACCTTGTTACAACAATACTGTTGGAGTCCAAAACAGAAACTGTATAAGTTAAACAGCCTTGCTGTATCTGAATGAAAAAGTACAGTGAGTGAGTGTGTTTGAGTCTTAAGTCCCATCAACAGCTAAGGTCATACAGAGAAGAAAAAGTATAGCTGACTATGTATGGTCATTTTTTCTGTATAATGTACACATTTTTTAGCATTTTTTTCCGTGTTATATTCAAAACCATGATATAGTGTAATAAAGAGGCTGTAGTGTATGCTGTGGGTACTCAATGAGGCAATTTTATCAAGTACCATCAACCTATGTTTTCCAACACAAATAAGGAAAATTATCCCTCAAGGGGAATGGAAACACCTGGCAAATTTTCCACCATTTTTCAAAGGGAGATATTTTTTGGACTTCATGTTTTTTTGTAAGCCCTTTCCCACTAATAAAAAGGGGGTCTACTCTTAAAGGAAAGAATTTGCTCCTCAGGAGCAAATTCTTTCCTTTAAGAGTTGACCCCTATTGATATGGGAGACTTTTGCAGGAGTTACCTCCCCTGAAGGTGTATCCATTCCCCTTAAGTACCCTCATCACTCTTAATTCTCTACAGCTATGTAGTCACTCATATTTAATAGTTTTGCTTCAGTGTACAACACAGCTTAACAAATACATCAGCTACACCCCCCCGCCCATCGGGGCTTGAAGAAATAGATGGGCTGCATGATGCTTCCACGCAGAGCTGAAACCGACCGCACACGAGTGCTGGTAAACCGCTTAGAGGATCTAAGCCTGCCCAGGCAAAGCGGAGCGAGTCAGCCCGTACATGCTTATAAACCCTATTGGTTTCATTGGGCGGCAGGGATTGAGATGTCATTTCATCTCAATGTCGGGTAAAAGTCCCACAAAATTGGAAGCAAAGTCTCCAAAATGACCTATACAGTGTTGACGGGGACGTTAAACCTCAAATCAAACAAACAAACAGCTACACCCAATACTGATTCTTTCTCAACACCGGGGGTGACGATCGACAATGTTGCAATAACTCTGGATCTGACGTTATCCAGTCAAACATGTCGCTCATGCTATCACGCGATAGTCTATTATCATCTGTTGATGTTTCATCATCATCATCAACATCGTCATTGTCTATTAATGGTGTGACTTTGCAGTTCGGCACAGTAGAACTTATTTCAGTTCGCGAAATATCCGGAGATCTCGGAATGTGATGCGATTCATGCCGAATCATAGGCATGACTATGTCTCTTTCCTCGGACGGAGCCCTGCTCCCTCCAAGCTGAATATTACCGGTATTTTGATATTCCACAAATGACTTGTCGTCAATTTCTGATATCGGACTTCTCTGTGGTTCTATATGTACATGGGGTTGGTCAATTTGAAATGGCCCACTTATAGTAGGTCTCATACGCGGTGATTTTTTAGATGGAGGGGTATAATCTCTTTTCCGTCGTCTTTTCCACACAATAAAAATGATGAGAACAACAAGTAACAAAAGCACTAAAATTGGTACAACAATGGCTATCACAAGAAGATGGTCATTATTAACACTACTAGGCTTGGCCTCACCACCAACACTTGCTTTCCCTGCATTTATCCCATCATGTTTATATCCCTTTCCATCGGAACTTAAAACTGGTTTTTCTGTCACTGGTACAAGATTTTTATCTGTTGACTTTGACACTGGAACTTCTGGTGTTATATCTGAGGCTGCCAGCTTTATATAAAACATGCCCTCTGCTGGCTGAACACTGAATGCAGTCAAC
Organism: Lucinisca nassula; assembly: GCA_963580285.1. Classification (NCBI taxonomy): domain Eukaryota; kingdom Metazoa; phylum Mollusca; class Bivalvia; order Lucinida; family Lucinidae; genus Lucinisca; species Lucinisca nassula. Next base: position 108,175,298 of record OY757018.1, on the reverse strand, counting down.
AAAAATGTAAAATTATCTTCCTTTGCAACAATTTTATCACTAGTAACTTCATAAAATACCTTCATATACACAACATCTTCGTGGCTAAACTCTTTGGTTTCTCTATAGCTTGATCCATGTCGGGAACTTTCATGATAAACTTGTCTTTTGCTGTACATTTTTCGTACAATTCTACCAAAATATGGCCCTTTGGTTATCAGATAATAAGGATTATCAGCAGTTACTTCCGATAATTTACTTGCGTCCAAACTTAACCTCGTCAATGCAACTTTTTCATAGAGCGGAGCATCCAGAGGACCAAGTTCTACATAGGGTCTAACTTGAATATTCATAAGCTTATTTTCATACTTAATATTCAAGGGTCTATAAAATATATCACACCCAAAAGAATCATGTCCTGATGACATGTCTGTCTGAACATAGGTCACTAAATTTTGGTCAATTTGTGACTGAGTAAAACTTCGTACTTCTTTGCCTTTCAGCATAATTTTACCAAACTTAGGTGTTTTATCAAGAATGTAGGTTACATTTTCTCGCAGACCATTTGTACTAGTATTCAAGTTAGACTGAGATATTACAACTGTAGTTTCTGACTGCAGAAGCGATATTGTTGAATTCTGCATAATAGTCAAATATATCTGTTCAACATAAATATTAAATACCCTATAATATGGTTTAAACACACCATCAGTGATTTTGAAATGAAATGTTCCAGACTCTGAAGTTCCATCATGCTGAAACATAATTCTATTGTCATCTATGTCTTGCTGAGAGAATCTACTTATAGAAATTGTTGGAAATTCAATGTAAGAAATATATCCATTACTTGGTCCACGGAAAACTGTGTATTCAAGATATTCTGGACCTGTATCTTTATCCACCGTTTTCAAAATGCTGTTGCCAATAACTTTACTAAAGCCCTGAACAATATGTATGCTTGGATCAGTTGTGATCAATCTAAATTGTTCATCATTTATAGGATGAATAGTAACATTCATTATCAACGTAAATTGCGTTTCTTTACCACCATCATTTTGACCTTCAATGCGAAGATGGAGAGTGAGATTAAATGTATCAAAAATAGTGTCTGAGTCATCATGTTCATAAATGAGATGATGTGAATTGATATTCCTTTGACTGAAACGTTTTGTTTTTGATAATTCTTTACCCCTATACAGAAGCTGACCATGCTTTGGTGGATTTTTCAAACTGTATGTAAGACTGACATGTTTTCCAAGTCTCTCTAAATTTTTCACAAATTCTGATACATCCAAGCTATTTTTAGCAAGAATCATTTCTCCCCCTTCATCCACATCTATCGGATTGATTTTTATCAGTTGATTTTTGTTTTCTGCATTTAAATTTCCATATGAAACCATGATTTCAAACATCTGTTCTGATATTGGATCAGCATATAAAGTATTGACAGTGAAGGCTACAGAGTCATTCTGTGTCCAACCACTGAAAGAATCTCCATGATCATAGAAAATTTGACTGTTATTTATCTCTTCTTGGGTAAAAGATGTAACCTCCAAAGTTTCACCATCCACCTTAGTTACTATGGTACCAAACTGAGGCTTTGAAGTAAGAGTGTATATGATTGGTTTAGACTGGTGTGGGTCATTGGTGGAAGCCAGGAGATGGGCTGCTGTGATTGGCTGAACAGTGTTTGGGTAAGCATCCAGTTGCAGGTTGACATCTAAGGTCAGGACCAAAGGCTTTGCCTGAAACAAGAATACAATAATAAATGCAGTCACAACAGTAATAATTTACTTTATAAGTTGAGTGTTGCTGCCACCAAAAAATCAAGGAATGGCGCAGGCAATTACAGTGGCTCAGACATCAATGGCCTGTTTACCACAGCTTTTTTAACCCTTATCTCGCTGAATAATTAATTTAGCCACACCCATTTCTGACTTTGAACCAATCAGATTACTTGAAGTAAGTTATTCCTACAAATTCACAAACTGAATGCCAAACAGTGTAGATCCTGATCAGATGGCTTTTTTCAGAACCCATCTGATCTGGACCTACACTGTTTGCAAAAGTAGGGGGTTGTCGTGAACAGCGGGATAAGGGTTAAACAATTTCTCGAGCCCCTTGGAATTATTTCCCAACTGCAGATATTAAAATATTTGGGATAATTCTCTTATTTTTATCTTGAAAACATATGTTGTGTGTACTCAGTAGAATTGCCTCAATGAGGCAATTCTAATGAGTACACACAACATTTGTTTTAAACTAGACAATCACTAAAGGTGATGAATGCCCCGCCATATGCCTCACTAGATGAGTAATTTGTTTGACATATGCAGTAGGCACACATTCTATCTAAACTAGAAACTGCAACATTCTCCAAGAAACATTTAAGTCATTCAAATATAAAATTCTTAAATGAGGGGCTGGATGAGAATCCTGTTTCCTGTATATGTTCAATGTATGTCTGAACTGTGTTACAAGTTTCAATGCCCTAAATCAAAAGCTGTAGGAGGGGTTGCTGAGACACAAACATTACTATTTTACATCCTATGCAACACAAATGGCCAAAATGTTTAAGTTGTTCATGGGGGCATAATTCTGCAACAAGGGGCTGGATCAGAATCATGTTTCCTTTATACACATGTCCAATGCATGTCTGAACTGTGTTGCACATTTCAATGTCCTGCTTCAAATACTGTAGGAGGAGTTGCAGAGACAAACAGTACTACTTAACCTATACATATGGCCAAAATGTTTAAGTTGTTCAAGAGGACATAACTCTGCAATGAGGGGTATATCAGAATCCTGTGTCCTTTATGCACATGTTCAATGCAAGACAGAACTGTGTTGGAAGTTTCAATGCCCTCAGTAGAATACTGCAGTAGGAATTGCGGAGACAAGTATAGTACATGTATTACAAAGTGTGACATACAGACCGATAGATATACAGTAGAACTTTGATGGCTCGAACACCGATGGCTCGTTTACCATGGATGTGTCGAACCCATTCTTGAGCCCCCAGCGAAATCCTCTACATAAGAAATAGTGGGGGATAATTAAGGAGATTTTAGTCTTTTATCTTGCAAATGTATGCTGTGTGTACTCATTAGAATCGCCTCGATGAGGTGATTCTAATGAGTACACACATCATACGTTTTCATTATAGACCACGGAAAAGATGTCAAAGTATCTGGTTATGCCTCCTGACATTAACCTCAGTGGCTCGAACTACCCCAGTCTCGAACAGATTTTCGAGGTCCCAAAGGTGTTCGAGCCATTGAAGTTTGACTGTATATACAGACAAGGGCAAAACTATATGCCCCTCCCCACTTCGTGGTGGGGTCACAAAAACAACAAAACTTCTCTTGACCTGATCCTATGATTAACCCTCAGTGGCTCGAACTACCCCTGTTGCAAACAAATTTTCATGGTCCCAAAAGACATTCAAGCCATTGAAGTTCCACTATCTGATGGTTTCTGGGTCAGTGTCACACTAATGCTAATCCTTTTTATATGGGAAACCCCCAAAACATGACATTGAAAAACAGTGCAGGTCTAGGTCTCTGATCATGGTCTTTGCTGTTTGCAAAAATATCAGGGTCCAGGGGCCAGTTGTTCAAAGCATTGTTAGCTTAACAAGGTCGTTAGTGGTCATATTGTTAACTGTTCTAGCAAGTAAAATATCTAAAATTTTGGTATTTTTGCTGAAAAAATGTGGGCAGCTTTTGCATTTGCAAAAGCTGCTCATATTTTTTCAGCAAAAATACTAGCATATTTGCCAAATTAAATGATCAAAGTTAACTAACGATGTCATTAGTTTTGAACAACTGGACCCTGTTGTTCAATATTAACGAAGGCGTTAGCTAATGCATCGTAACAACTTTTATCAATTAATATGGCAAATATACTAATATTTTTTCAGCAAAAATAACAATATATTAAACATTGTACTTGCTAGAGAAGTGAACAATTGGACCACTAATGGGATGCTATTAGATCTTTCTATTTTTAGCTCTGGTGGTCATCTTGTTCATCTGAGTTTGTTGGTTTGTTTGATTTGAGGTTTAACGTCCCCGTCAACACTGTAAAGGTCATTTTGGAGACGTTGCTTCCAATTTTGTCGGACTTTTACCCGACATTGAGATGAAATGACATCTTAAGCCCTGTCGCCCAATCTGAGCAGAACTATTTTAGCTATATGGGTAGAAAGCCACCTAGGCAACATTTCTGTGCAATTTGAATTACATCGACCTAAGGGTTAAGGAAGAACTCACATTTAAAGCAAATGTTTTACGGTTTTCTACTTTCAGCTCGGGTGAGCTAAAAACCACTGTTGTATCCAAAACAGAAACCATGTTTTGTTTGTTTGTTTTGGGGTTTATCATCCCAGTCAACACTATTTAGGCCATATTGAGCAAGTCAGTTTACCTAACCACACTTTCCCTGAGCAGGCTTTTTCAAAAGCAGTTAATCAATACAGTGCACACTCTCTCACCAGAAACTGACAACTGCCCTTCTTGATCAACAAAAGGGAACAACCAAACAAAAATATAGATTATATAGAAAAATGAACATCATTAGCATCATTTTTCTACATTATCTATATATTTTTGGGGTCTATCTTGAAACCGTGTCATAGCCAAAACCTTGTTGCAATGCAGAATACAGAAAGACGTTAAGTGTTTTATTTTTCTTCTACAGTACATACCCGTGCACAAGTCAGTCTTTGGGAACTTAACCCATTTAGTACCAGAAACCCCTAAATGGGTACCCTGGCAAACAGTGCAGGCCCAGATCAGACGCCGCAGGATGCAGCGTCTGATCAGGGCCTACACTGTTTGCTAAAAGTTCAGTCATTTTCCGAATAAATTTTGATGAAAACGCAACCTGACACCCCTAAATTTTGAAATGGACTCCTGCTGTATATAAAGAGGATTTATTTGTTTAATTTGAGGTTTAACGTCCCTGTCAACACTGTAAAGGTCATTTTGGAGATGTTGCTTCCAATTTTGTGGGACTTTTACCCGACCTTGAGATGAAATGACATCTCAAGCCCTGCCGCCCAATGAAACCAATAGGGTTTATTAGCATGGACGGGCCGACTCGCACCGCTTTGCGTGGGCAGGCTTAGATCCTCTAAGCGGTTTACCAGTACTTGTGTGAGGGTTGGTTTCAGCTCTGCGTGCAAGCATCATGCAGCCCATCTATTTCTTCAAGCCCCGATGGGCGGGGGCTGATATATAAAGAGGAAGATTCCATTTGGTACAAAAAGGGTTAATACTAACTTCAATTGTGAATGTTCTCAACTCATCAGTGTTGAAACCATCTGTTACTTGGAAAGAGAACTGCCCTTTATTTCCCCCTGTAAAAGATAAATACAAAACAATTAGTAACATTGATAATTTGATAATTAATGTATAACTTTTTATTTTTTCTTAACAAATGGGGTGATGTGGGAACTTGTTAGAATCACCTCAGTCAATGGATCGGCATACCGTAAAAATCCTAAAAATTTTGACACCTTGAGGACTTGCTGTAATGCTCTTAAAATTTTAACAAAATTGTTCTGCAATCCAGTAAGGAGTCCAAAAAGGGTGGTCAGAATGGCAAACCATGTAGACCCTGATAAGACTGCTCCTTCAAGAGCAGTCTGATCTGGGTCTGCACCATTTGCTTGTCTTTCCCAATTCTTGGGAGCATTGCGCTATATTGCATTTTAATAGAAAATAGAAATTAACCCTTAAGATGCCTTGAAAAAACTGCATCTGAAAATGTTGTCTGTTTATCATGCAGAGGTGTAAAATTTCCCTCAAACTTACTCGCCTTATCGTCTAAAGTTTTCATTTAGGTGCAAAAAAGGAAGAAAAAGTAAGGTCAGTTTTGAAAACCTTATTCGCCTTGCCTTAAAACTTACTCGCGAATGCGAGCTGGCGAGTGGAATTTTAAACCCGTTATGTAGTCTGCTTCATCCTCTTCCAAGCTTTTAAAACATACAGGCAAACAATGTGGACCCAGATCAGACTGCTCCTACTATTGTCATGATTGGCATTTTATGGGTTAAAAGTGATATTATAAGTTCACTTGTCTAATCATACTTCCAGATACAGTCAGTTCAGGTAAAACATATGTTTACATGTATTGTGGGTGCTGGTTATAATCGTCTCAATGAGGCAATTCAAACAAGTAACCACAACATAAGTTTCTGACGACAAATAGGGAAAATTATCCCTAAACTGGCCTCGTTACTCTTCTTTATCTATAGCTATGATGATCTCCCTTTAGTCTGGAGAAGAAGAATGTCAACTTTTTTGGTTTAGTCTGGAGTTTAACACATTTAATTAATGTCAAGCCAGCCAGTTTACCTAGCACACTTTTCCTGGGCAGTACAATGCACGGTCTTTTGCCAGAAATTTACAACTTCCCTGCTTGAGTCAGTGAAAGGGAAAGAATGACTGTAGTAAAGATTTCATGATCAATCTCAGGTAATACATGTATATGGCCTTACTTTCTTTGAAAGATAATTTAAAAAAAAAAATTAAAATTAACATCTGCTCTAAAATTTTCTGTGGATCTTTAAAAAGTATCCAAAATACACATGTATATGTTTGGAGATCTGGCAGAAAGTATACCATCATTATCTTCATATTGCCTCCTCAACCCCTAAGATGTGGCATGGTACACTATTTAGGTCATTTTGGAGACGCTGCTTCCAATTTTGTGAGACACTTTACCTGACACTGCCGCACAATGAAACCAAAAGGCTTATATGCAATGAACAGTCTGACTCATACAACGGCTTAGTCCTTTTAAGCGGTTTACCAGTACTCATGTGTGGTCAGGTTTTTTTTTTTTAGTTTTGGTTTTACGGCCCTTTCAAGATTATTTCACTCATATCAAGCCGATCCTCAATCAGGTGGACGAAAACCGGAGTACCCGAAGAAAAACCACCTGACCTTCCGTTGCAGAACTTGGCGTCTCACATATGACCCGAGCGAGGCTCAAACCACAGGGGTGAGAGACCTAATGATCAAGAGTCAGCGCTCTTAACCACTAGGCCACGAAGGCCCGTATGTGTGGTCAGTTTCATCTCTGTGTGGACGCACCATGCAGCTCAATCTATTTCTCCAAGCCCTGATGGGCGGGGCAGAGATGCAGCATTGCCAGTCATTGTCATTTGCTTTGTAATGTGCTGGTATCTCTTAGCAGAGGAGCAGTCTGATCAGGGTCCACACTGTTTGCCTGTATGCAAAAATATTTGAAAATCAGCAGATGAAATAAATAGATGACATTTAAAGAAGCAGTTTTTCTCCACAGCTAAAGGGTTAACTGGAGTTCTGAAGACCACCCAGCAAAACAATAACAGTGGGAGCTGGCTGGGTACCCTTTAAAGTTTATCTATCTATTCAAGCAGTACAACATCATGGCTGGGTACAACACAGAGATTCTCTGTATTTATATTAATAACAGTGATAATAAATTCTTACGACTGACAAAATTACTCAAGTAAGACAGACAACTGTTCCAGATAAGTAGAAATGATGATAATGCGGGGGATAATTAGGATAATACAGGGATAACCTTTCCTTACTTCTTAAATATGTATGTTGTGGGTATGTTCATGCAGACTATTCTAACCACATACACATACCAAGAATGTATGTTTTACTCAAACTGATCCTATCTGGAGGGGAGGGGGGGAGGGGGGTCCCAGTAAACAGGCCGATGGAGACAATTTGCATAAGTGAGTGTGTGTGTGTTTGAGTTGTACGTCTCACCAACAGCTAAGCTCATAGGCAGACGGGACCTCAGTTTAAAGACTCATCCTTAAGTCTGGAGAAGCCAGGCCCCTGGTTTATAATGCGAGTAGCTTATCCACTACACCATGGAGGCTTCTAACAATCTGCATAAAATGTCAAATCCTTTTTTCTGGAGAAAAAAAAAGCTATTTCAAAATGTTGTCTGCTGAAAAAATACCCAGCATGCAGAGTATTAGACAGTAAAGTTGTAAATAATTTCACTTTACTATTAAACTGCAATATAGGCTAGAAAATGATTCACTCCTTGTAATTCAATATCAATCCCCTGAGGAAAAAAATCCAGTGAAAGTTGATAAATTCGCATTCGGATATTAAATAATATAAATTGCTCCTACCAAATGATGCAAAATGTCCTATAAAATATTGAACACATGCACAGATGCCCATTAATGTTAAAACACATTTAAACATCACATTTAAACATTCATAGCTCAAGATAAGGTGCTTTTTTAGATCCCAAAGTGCGATATTTTTCTTATTTCTGCGCAAAAAAACATGTTGTGGGTACTCATTAGAAGTGCCTCAGTGAGGCACTTCTAATGAATACCACAACTTGTTTTTGTCAAGGCACTTTTGAATGAGTACCCACTACATGTTTTCATGCAGAAATGAGAAAAAGAATATGTGGATACCCCATCTTATCTTGTTTGTTTGATTTGAGGTTTAACGTCCCCGTCAAAACTATAGGTCATTTTGGAGACATTGCTTCCAATTTTGTGGGACTTTTACCCGACATTGCGATGAAATGACAACTAAGCCCTGTGGCCCAATGAAACCAATAGGGTTTATAAGCATGGACAGTCCGACTTGCACCGCTTTACCTGGACACGCTTAGATCCTCTGAGTGGTTTACCACTATCGTGTGCGGTCGGTTTTAGCTCTGCATGGAAGCATCATGCAGCCCATTTATTTCTTCAAGCCCCAAAAAGCGGGGGCCATCTCCCTCTTATCTGGGACTATGGAACTTTTAACCCTTAAATCACATGGTAAATTCAAGAGAAGACACCAATCTGTTTTTTTTGTTGTTTTTTTTCTTATTATTTTTCAGGGAAGGTAAGAATATAAGAATCTTACATGTGTGTGAGGGTTGGATGGAAAAATCAGTCCCAAGGGTCACTTTCCGGCATCACAGGCTTGCCGAGTGATGCCGGACAGCGATCCCATGGGACAGATTTTTCTATCCACCCCTCATATCCATGTAGGATTCTTTTTCTTGCATACCTTCCATTTCCGAGTGTGGATTTTTAATACTGCAGTCACTTCAGCTGCCGACATCCGCCATATTGTGATGATACTACAATGATGTTTAGTGACGTCATGTAACATGCTGTGAACCTTAATGACGGCGCATATTGGGTGCATTTATCAAACACTCAAGAATGTTCGATTTTGGGTTAGAACCCCAGGGTTAGAACAGAATTTCTATCCCAAGCTAAAACAATGGATTTCCTTATCTAGTGTGCAATAATTGACATTTCATGTGAATCATCTACTGACTGCTAAGCAGATGATTCATATGTAATGTCAAGCCTTATTATACCCCCTGCAAACCAAGTTTGGGGGGGGGGGGTATACTGTTTTCACGTTGTCCATCCGAAAATCCGTATGTCCGTAACACTTTGATTTTTCCTGCATAGCCTACATAATAATTTAAGGAATGTCACCATATTTTGCATAAACATTGACATTGATGAGCTGCTTATGCTACAGAAAAATAAGGTTCTAGGGGCTAGTGTTTTTAGAGTTATTCCCCTTTGTTATTTTTAACTAATTGTTCTGGCCTGTACTCAGATGTGCATGTACGGTGAACTCAACTCCTCCCACAGTTTCTGTCTAAGCAATCTGATTCTTAGCATACACTTTCTAGATATATTGAGTATGTGCATGAAGAAGTTTTTTGTTGGAATTTTATTTTTTGACAAAATAATTGCTTTTTGAAGTTAGCCATTTTTGTGCAATTCTTGGTATTGTACCTGGAATATGCATGTACGGTGAACTCAACTCCTCCCACAGTTTTAGTCTAAGGAATTTGATTCTTAGCATACACTTTCTAGATGTATTGGGTATGTGCATGAAGAAGTTTTATGTTGGAATTTTATTTTTTGACAAAATTATTGCTTTATGAACTTAGCCATTTTTATACAATTCTTGGTATTGTACCCAGAATATAAATTTAAGGAATGTCACCATATTTTGCATAAACATTGACATTGATGAGCTGCTTATGCTACAGAAAAATAAGGTTCTAGGGGCTAGTGTTTTTAGAGTTATTCCCCTTTGTTATTTTTAACTAATTTTTCTGGCCTGTACTCAGATGTGCATGTACGGTGAACTCAACTCCTCCCACAGTTTCTGTCTAAGCAACCTTTTGTTTGGGGGGGGGGGGGGGGGGTATCTAATAAGCAGTGCTTATTCACTTTTTTCATTTTCCCTGAACTACTGAAAAACAACACTTTGAAATGCCATCTGTAACTGTTGCTTTAACCAGATATACCTAGCATTGCATAAAGACCTTTAAGGGCGTACACTGGCATCTGAACAGGGACTACCTGTCTGAACAAAGATAAGAAAAGAATTAATCCTTAACACTTATCCTGCTGAATATTTTAATGTGCCACACCCACTACCGATTATCAACCAGTCAGATAACTTGATGCAAATTATTGCAAAAAATTCACAATCTGAATGCGAACAATGTAGATCCTGATCAGATGGCTTCGTCAGAAGCCATCTGATCTGGATCTTCATTGTTTGGAGAATAAGGCATATCTGGGCTCAGCAGGACAACGGTTAAGATTCCATGAAATACTGAATTTGAAAATGTTGTCTGTTTATGTTTTCTGCTGCATCTTTTTGTAATTTTTACATACATTACACGATCTTCATTGTTTGGAGAATAAGGCATATCCGGGCTCAGCAGGACAAGGGTTAAGATTCCATGAAAAACTGCATTTGAAAATGTTGTCTGTTTATGTTGTCTGCTGCATCTTTTTGTAATTTTTACATACATTACAGGCAAACAGTGTCAGTCACATGGACTATAGCACTGAAGAGATTTTATACTTAGTTATAGTAGTTGCAGATCAAATTGACTAGGCGGCGCTATTCAGGTGTTGTCAATATTATGTCAAATTCGCTGAGTCCACCAGAAGATTCGGTAGAGTGCCTTTCGCATGCTTTCTGCAAGCGGACCAAATAGCCATATGTACACCACAGCTATTGTGTTACAGTTGAATTCACACAATCAGGTGACTTGGTTTACCTTTTGGTTAATAGAATATTTGGAAGGCAGGTGCAAACGATAGCTCCGCCTAGTCAATCTTATCTGCGACTACTATACTTTGGGTTGATTGAAAAACAATCAACCTAAAAATGACCAATGGTCAGTTCGGTACAATCTATATAAATAGAGTTTATTACTCAGCCCATTAAAAATATGGGATTTACAAACTGAGGGACATTGAATATCCAATAAAGAAACGAGTGCGCTTGCGCATAAGTTTCTTTTCAACCTCCAAAGGTTTATAAATCCCTTATTTAAAATGAGCTAAGTCAATTAACTGTATATTACATGCATTTTGATGGAGCTGATGGATAATTTCGCATCTAATTCTTAGTAAAGTTCACTCTTAACATACAGTCCATGCAAATGGTAGTGGTCGCAGTGACAGATAAGATGAATGAAACAACAAGAATTCCGCCCGAGGCTATATCGCGCCTGTGGGGGCGCAAAGTCACCCAACCATGATATGTAGGTCAAGGTCAAACATAGATGCTTGCACAAAAGTTTCCATTCTTAAATGCAAGGTTGTACTAAGTATCATTAAGCTCTAAATAATTCTTGAGAAATGAACTTAACCATTACGGTGAACGCTAGGGTGGTCGTAATATTTTACAATGTCGGTGAACCATGAAATGTAGGTCAAGGTCAAATATGGATGCTTGCATTTAAGTTGCCATCCACATATACAAGTTTGTACCAAGTATCATTAATGAAGCTCTTATAGTTCTTGAGAAATAAGTTTGACCATTAGGGTGAACGCTAGGGTGGTCGCAATATTTTACAAAATTAGTGAATCATGAAATATAGGTCAAGGTCAAATATGGATGCTAGCATTTAAGTTACCATACCCAGATACAAGTTTGTACCAAGTATCATTAATAAAGCTCTTATAGTTCTTGAGAAATAAACTTGACCATTAGGGTGAACGCTAGGGTGGTCGCAATATTTTACAAAGTCAGTGAACCATGAAATGTAGGTCAAGGTCAAATATGGATGCTTGCATGTAAGTTGTCATCCCCAGATACAAGTTTGTACCAAGTATCATTAATGAAGCTCTTATAGTTCTTGAGAAATAAACTTGAAACTCAGGGTGAACGCTAGGGTGGTCGCAAATGTTGACGCCTTGACAAACGGACGGACGAACGGACAGAAAACCGGGCGCCTATATTGCACCATGCTAATAGCAGGTGCGACTAAAACTGTAACGACGCCATCTTGAAAGCACTTTCTGTTGTACTGAATGAAACTAGAAGAACTAAAATCATTATAGTGATAAAATAATTAACAAGAGGCCCATGGGCCACAATGCTCACCAGAGCTCAGGCTGCACTGCCCAATGGCAGCCATGTATTTTAACACGATATCATTTTAATCTATCAATTATAAAGTCTCCCAAATAAACCCCCATATCCAAATGAGCACCCTTGCGGACTCAGTATCTGAAACATTAGGACTTTTATGAAGTAGAGGGGGTGGGGCATGGACCCAATGGACTCCTGGTTGGTATCACTAAATGCGTCTTATCATAAGGAACAAGAATATACATGGTTTTGCAGTGGGGATCTGTAGGCCGGAAATATAAGGCCTCTTAAGCAGTGGAGGTGTTGGGGCATGCCCTATTGATCCTAGGAAAGCGGACCAAGAATATAATATGGTTTATTGGCAGTAATCTTAATGGTTTCTGATATATGAGGCCCTTCTATGAAGTGGAGAGGAATGGCCCCTGCGGACTCCCAAGTTGGTGTGCTATTGTTAAGGAACAAGTACATTTATGATTATGGGGTGGGGATTTGAATGGTTTCTGAAATATATTGCCTTTTATGAAGTGGAGGGGCGGGGCACATTTCCCATGCACGCCCAGGTTGGTGTGATTGAACGAGTCTTATCATAAGGAACAAGAATATATATAGTTTTGGGGTGGGGATCTGAATGATTTCTGAAATATATTGCTTTTAATGAAGTTAAGCAGTGGGGCATGGCCCGGGCACACCTGAGGACTCCCAAGCTGGTGTCATTTGAATGCGTCTTATCATAAGGAAGATGAATATATATGGTTTAGGGGTGGAGCCCTGAATGGTTTCTGAGTCTCAGAGATATATGGCCTTTCGTGAAGTGGAGGGGTGGGGCAAGGCCCTGGCTTGACCCAGGAGACCCCCAGGTTGGTGTCAATGAATGTGTCTCAGCATATGGAACAACAATATATATGATTTTAGGGGTGGGGATCTGCAAGGTTTCCAAGTTATTGGGCCTTTTATGAAAAGAAGGGGTTGGGCACGGCACCGGCACATCCCAGGGGACCCCCAGGTTGATGTTACTGAATGCTTCTTATCATAAGGAACAAGAATATATATGGTTAAGGGGTGGGGATCTGTAGGGTTTCTGACATATTGGGCCTTTTATGAAATGGAGGGGTGGGGGATGACCCCGGAACATCCCAGGGGCCCCCTAGGTTGGTGTCACTGAATGCGTCTTATCAAAAGGAACAAGAATATATATGGTTTAGGGGTGGGGATATGAATGGTTTCTGAGGTACATGGCCTTATGTGAAGTGCAGGCATGGGGCAAGGCCCCGGCGCACCCCGGGAGACCCCCAAGTTGGTATCCATGAATGCATCTCTGCATAAGGAACAGGAATATATATGATTTAGGGCTGGGGATCTGCAAGGTTTCCGAGATATTGGGCCTTTTATGAAATGGAGGGGTTGGGGCATGACCCCGGCGCATCCCCGGGGACCCCCAGATTGGTGTCACTGAATGTGTCTTATCATAAGGAGTCAGAAAATATATGGTTTAGGGGTGGGGATCTGAATGGTTTCTGAGCTATATGGCCTTATATGAAGTTGAGGGGATGGGGCATGGCCCCAGCACAACCTGGGGGACCCTCATGTTGGCATAAAAGCATATGGCTGAGAGATGTTTACTCAAGGAACATTTCTATAAAAGTTTTGTCAAAATATCTGCAATGACTTGGCAGTAAATGCCGATTTTCAATTTTCCCCATTATAAGTCTATGGAAACTCTAAGTTGCCATAGCAACCAAACTATAGAGTCGATTTTCATAAAAAAAAAAAACTTTCAATCCCCCAGCCCAGGGATACTACAGATGAAATTTGGGCACAATGGGCCCAGCGGTTTCAGAGGAGATGTCATTTGAAAGTGTTGACGCCGACGACATATGTCATACGACGGACGACAGACTACGACGGATAACTGCCTATCCTATAAGCTCCCCCGGAGCCTTTGGCTCTGGTGAGCTAAAAATGCGAGAGTACAGTAACCCAACCTAGTCCTAATTCAGTGGTTATGTCCATGTAATCTTTATTTCAAAGCTGCCTCTGAGTCCAACATCTTATGTTGTTGACATCTTCTGAGACGATGTTGATGTGAAGTCAAGAACAATGCGTCAATGTTAATTAAACTTCCCTGTGTCTATTGGAAAAACAGGACTGGCTACAGCGAAATATTTCCTTAGGACAGAGGGGATTACCATTTTCAATTCATAATATTGTGGTACATGTTATTTCTTTGTTTTGCATTTAATATAACTGTATAGAATGTATGGATTGTATAACAACTTACCAATAATGGCTATTTTTCTATACAATCTACACATTTTTATTTGTATTATGACCACTTTACCGTAACGATCCTAAGTATTTGGACAGATAGACAGTGCAGACCCAGAAGGAGTATTCTGATCATGGTCTACACTGTTCACCATTCTGTCAGCTCCTTGTGGACTACTTGCTGGATCATGAATTAAATTTGTTAAAACTTTAGAACAATTACATGTTATGCATAAGAATTTATTTTTCTGATTCCCACTTGCACCCCACTGTGACCTAATAGTGCTATAAATATCTTGTTAATCTTCTTATAGAAGATTCTAGAAAACTGAGTCACAGATTAATTTCATTTTTGTAAACAACATGTTTACAAGGGAAAGTACTTCAGAACCTTCCAGAAAGTTCTGGGTTGCATTATTTTTAGAAAATTACCTCATCTTATTCCACAGCCCTCTGGAATGTTCTAGAGAAATCTTAGGGTCTATAAAAGAGCTTGATTTTTCTCATTGAGTGAGACTTTGGAGTTTGATGTTTGGGCTTATAAGGAAAGTTATTTCTAAATTCTATGTTGGATTGTTAAAGGATATTACTTTTCATTTTGGACTGTGAATTCTGTGGGATCAAGGAAAATAGATTCATTCAGGATATTTCATAACAGAGCTAAGTACATTTAATTTTCTTACTTCTACAGGTTAAAGTTAACTTGTAAATAAATTTTGTTAAAATTTTCCAAAAGGCTTGTTTGCTTTTTCTTTCTGCTACGCCTGGCTCGTAACAGAAATTGGGGGCTCGTCCGGGATAAAACCATTTTAAGCATTTTAAAACCGACATTTCATGTGACGCAGGTAATTGTCATTTCTTATCAAATAGACTTTGCAGTTGCTTCACAGGATTGGTATTTCCCTATAGGCATATAGGGGATTGTAATTTCATGTGAACTGTCATTTCAGGTGAAATAGTACTTGTCATTTCATGTGAAATTCTCGTTGGGCTTGTCATTTCGAAAAAAAAAAAACTTTGTAAAATTAACTTCAATCTGTATTTCCATAAATACTTTTTAAAACAAACAAAAAGCAAACATGTCGTTTGATTTGAGAAGCTTTTTGGCTCAGCCTACTCAGGAGTTGTTTAATCTGGCCAAAAGAACAGATTTGCTAGATATTGCTTCCCATTATGGGGTCACTGCTGTCAAAACAAGCATGAAAAAACATGAAATCAAGAATGTTTTGGTACAGTTTTTTGTTGATGAAGAACTTTTTGATCCATCTGCTTTGTCTCTCATTATGGTTTCACATACTGAATTGCAAATGAGACAAATTGAAATAGGAAGGCAAATTGAATTAGAGAAGTTAAGATTAGAAATGGAAGAAAGAGAAAAGGAAAAAGAAAGAGAAATGCAGAGACAAATGCAGATGGAAAAATTAGAAATGGAAAGGGAAAAAAGAGAAATGGAGGAACGCATTCAGAAAGAAAAATTAGAAAAAGAAGAACGGCTGGAGTTGGAAAAGGAAAAAATGAGATATAGTATTGAAGAAAAAGAAAGAGAAAGGCAGTTTCAGTTAAGATTGAAGGAAATGGAACTCCAGGGTCAAGATAGGGTGAAACATACCCCTGTTTTTGACTCTGGTAGTTACTTTGATGCCACAAAGCACATCAGATTAGTTCCTCCATTTCAGGAAAAAGAGGTAGATAAGTATTTTTTGCATTTTGAAAAAGTTGCAGAAAATTTAAAATGGCCAAAAGAGCATTGGACCTTACTTTTGCAGAGCGTTGTTGTCGGAAAGGCTCGAGATATTTACACTCAGCTGACTGTCGAGCAAAGCTCAGACTATGATCTGGTTAAGGAGCTTATTCTTAAGGCATATGAGTTGGTCCCTGAGGCTTACAGGCAGAAATTTAGGAACTGCAAAAAAGAAATTTCCCAGACCCATGTAGAATTTGCTCGAACCAAAGAACAGCTATTTGATAGGTGGTGTTCTTCTAAAAAGGTAGGCTCTGATCATGACAAACTTAGACAACTTGTCCTTGTTGAAGAGTTCAAACGGTGCATAAATTCAGACATTAAATCTTTTCTCGATGAGAGACAGGTTGAAACTTTGGAGGAAGCTTCTCGTTTGGCAGATGATTATGCTTTGACTCATAAAGTCTCATTTGTGAACAGGCCTTATCCTCGAAAACCTTATAATCCACAGACAGGTCCAAGATTCTATCCCAGTAATCCTTCTGGTAGTTATAGCCATACATCTAGTACTATGCCCAAACTTTCTGGTGAAAATAAAAGCCAGAATCCTTCCAAACCTTCTGGTGAAAACAGAAGCCCAAATTTTCCCAAACCTTCTGGTGAAAACAAAGACCAGAATCCCTTATCTCAATCTCAAGTAGTTTGTTATTATTGTAAAAATACAGGTCATTTGATCTCTGAGTGTTTAAAATTAAAGCGAAGGAAAGAAAGAGAAAGACAAGAGGAACTTAAGCCTACAGGCTTGACTTCTATAAGGCCAAAACCACAGTCTTGTGTAAGGGAGGAAACTCTTTCTGATACCAAATTATCTGAGACTGATACAGTTATGGAGTGTTATGAACCATTCTTATCAGATGGTTTTGTGTCACTAAATGGTGACAGTTATGCCCATCCTACCCCTATTAAAATCTTACGAGATACTGGAGCTTCTCAATCTCTTATTCTTGCAGATACTCTGCCTTTTTCTGAGAAGACTTCTTTGGGCCAAAGTGTCCTTATTCAGGGTGTGGAATGTGGATTTGTTAATGTTCCGCTCCATAACGTTTATTTGTCATCAGACTTGGTATCCGGTTCAGTGGCTGTTGGTATTAGACCTTCTTTACCTTTTAAAGGTGTTCATTTGTTGCTAGGCAATGACTTAGCTGGAGATAAGGTTGTGGTAAACCCACTTTTGACTACTAATCCTTGCATAGACCAACCGCCTGATCCCATTGAGCAGGAAATTCCTGATCTTTATCCATCTTGTGCAGTCACAAGGGCTATGGCACGTAAGGCCAAGCAAACTGATGGGAAACAGGATTTTGATTTAACTGATACCTTTTTGGGTCAGTCTTTTAATGACGAGATAACAAGGTCTCTGTCTTCAAGCCTGCCTGATAAGCAGACAGATTTTCATGAGAATAACTCATCTTTAGATCTAGGCCATGACATAATGTCTGGGTCTCAACTAGCTATAGAACAGCATAAGGATCCTGAAATTTCGCCTTTATTTCAAAGGGCCTTAGATGAGCAGGAAGTATCTCAGGTCCCAGTCTGTTATTATGTCAAAAATGACATTCTTATGAGAAAATGGCGTCCACCAGACGTCTCAGCAGAAGACGAGTGGACTGTCAACCATCAGATAGTGGTTCCACGGATTTACCGTCCTGAAATATTAAACTTGGCACATGAAACTCCAATGTCAGGACATTTAGGTGTAAATAAAACCTATCACAAGATTCTTAATCATTTTTACTGGCCTGGGCTAAAATCAGATGTTTCTCAGCATTGTAGGTCCTGCCATACATGCCAAATGGTAGGAAAACCCAATCAGACTATACCTAAGGCTCACTTGCAGCCTATACCTGCTTTTGATGAACCTTTCAGTCGAATAATTATAGACTGTGTGGGTCCCTTGCCCAGAACAAAGTCTGGTTGTCAATATCTATTGACTATTATGTGTGCTTCCACACGTTTTCCTGAAGCCATTCCACTAAGAAATATCAAAACTAAGACAATCGTCAAGGCCTTAGTGAAGTTTTTCACATTTGTTGGGCTTCCTAAATCTATTCAGTCAGACCAAGGCTCAAATTTTATGTCTGGAATATTTCAACAAGTAATGCATGAACTTGGCATTGTACAGTATAAGTCATCAGCCTATCATCCTGAAAGTCAAGGCGCCCTTGAAAGATTCCACCAAACCTTGAAAAACATGATAAGATCATATTGCTTTGACACAGAGAAGGATTGGGATGAAGGCATCCATCTCCTTTTATTTGCTGTTAGAGAATCTGTGCAAGAATCTCTTGGCTTCAGTCCATTTGAATTAGTATTTGGCCATACTGTTCGTGGTCCTTTGAAACTTCTCAAAGAGAAATTTCTCTCCAATGATGACACCTCCCTGAATTTACTTCAGTATGTGTCTGATTTCAAAACTAGACTTTCAAAAGCTTGTGAGGCTGCTCGGACCAATCTTCAGTCAGTCCAAAGGAAAATGAAACAGCTATATGACATAGGGACAAAAGAAAGGAATTTTAAACCAGGTGATAAGGTACTAGCTCTTTTGCCTATTCCAGGAAAATCGTTGCAGGCCAGGTATTATGGTCCATACACTGTAGACAAAAAGATCAGTGACGTAAATTACATAATAAACACTCCTGGGAGGCGCAAGCTAAAGCAGCTATGTCATATTAACATGCTTAAGGAATACATAGATAGGGACAATACATCTTTAACATCAGTCAATCTAGTTAGCTCTGTTCCACTTAATTCATGTGACAATGACTGTGAGGATATTAATTCAGTGAAGTCGGATCCCACATCATCAAAACTTCAGAATTCTGACATTCTACGGAATCTTGACCAGAAACTGTCACATCTAGAGCCAAATCAGCGGAATGAACTGAAACAGCTGATTTTTGAATATGAACAATTATTTCCTGACATTCCAACACGGACAGACAAAATATTTCACGATGTGGACATAAATGGGTCTAAACCTGTAAAACAACACCCATACAGGATGAATCCTGTGAAACAAAAAAAATCTTAAAGAAGAAATTCAGTATTTGCTGGACAATGACTGGAATGGAGTTCTCCTAGTATTCTTATACCAGAACAAGAAAGGACAAAAATGTTTATAGACTCTTAGAAGGATTAATTCTCGAACATAGACAGATGCAGAGCAAGAATCAGTCTGCAACATTTCGAAGTTTATCTTACCCCTACTACTGCACCGATTGTTGTTTTCAGTGATCACAATCCACTGACTTTCATACATAAAATGAAAAACAAAAATCAGCGGTTGCTCAGGTGGAGTCTTATGCTACAAGAGTATAATTTAGACATAAGACATATTAGAGGGAGAGATAACATTATCCCTGATGCCCTTTCAAGAGCTTGAGCAGTGTCAGGAATTGTGTTTTTCTTTCATACTAAAGTGGATTGTAGATACATGTAATTTTATATGCTATGCTCAATATTTTATTATTCTTAAAGCAAAAGAAAGCTTTATTACATAAATCTTTCTTTTCCTCGAAGAGGGGGAGTGTTATGCATAAGAATTTATTTTTCTGATTCCCACTTGCACCCCACTGTGACCTAATAGTGCTATAAATATCTTGTTAATCTTCTTATAGAAGATTCTAGAAAACTGAGTCACAGATTAATTTCATTTTTGTAAACAACATGTTTACAAGGGAAAGTACTTCAGAACCTTCCAGAAAGTTCTGGGTTGCATTATTTTTAGAAAATTACCTCATCTTATTCCACAGCCCTCTGGAATGTTCTAGAGAAATCTTAGGGTCTATAAAAGAGCTTGATTTTTCTCATTGAGTGAGACTTTGGAGTTTGATGTTTGGGCTTATAAGGAAAGTTATTTCTAAATTCTATGTTGGATTGTTAAAGGATATTACTTTTCATTTTGGACTGTGAATTCTGTGGGATCAAGGAAAATAGATTCATTCAGGATATTTCATAACAGAGCTAAGTACATTTAATTTTCTTACTTCTACAGGTTAAAGTTAACTTGTAAATAAATTTTGTTAAAATTTTCCAAAAGGCTTGTTTGCTTTTTCTTTCTGCTACGCCTGGCTCGTAACAGAAATCAGGCTTGTTACCTCCCTTCCATTATCTACCTTGGTAGATCATATGCATAGCTTCTAGGTTTATAACCACTCTCTGACAACTGCGTCAGGGAGTCGACTCTTTGGCTCAGGGGTAAGAGCAGTGGACTATCACCCGGGCGGCCCGGGTTCGAATCCCACCATAGGCGGGGATTTTTTTCAGGCTATGCATCTTTCCTTTGTTACGGCTTTCAGGTCGTTAGATGGGGGCTCGTCCGAAATGCCAGAATTGGCTTGTGCCGAAGTTGGTATCCTTCACGTCATCATAAATGATGACTTCCTTGAAGAGGGGGTGTGTTACCTCCCTTCCATTATCTACCTTGGTAGATCATATGCATAGCTTCTAGGTTTATAACCACTCTCTGACAACTGCGTCAGGGAGTCGACTCTTTGGCTCAGGGGTAAGAGCAGTGGACTATCACCCGGGCGGCCCGGGTTCGAATCCCACCATAGGCGGGGATTTTTTTCAGGCTATGCATCTTTCCTTTGTTACGGCTTTCAGGTCGTAAGATACAGCATACCTTCAAGGTGTCCGAATTTTTAGGATTTTTACGGTACATCATGCCATAATATCCAAAACAATGTTTTTATGAACAGTGTTGTATAGAGGATCATGTGCACTTGTAGCATCAGAATATTTACCTGAATGAACAAAAACAATTTGTCCATCATTTATCCATGACTGTTTAAAACTTGCAATTGCCTTGAATGTATTCTTCACCAGAGATATGTGACCATTAGTTGGTGAGGATATCCGGTAGGTAAGGTCCTCAGGTGGGGTATCCAAGTCATAGGCATTCAAAATGTCTGCAGTTATTTGTGTCATCGATCCTTTCCAAACATGCAACCCCTTATTTACCACAACCTTTGGTGTCTCATCATTAATGCCTTCAACCTCAACATATATTGTTGTTACTTCACTTTCTTTAGACTCAGCCTCAAGTTCTGCTTTTATCGAGAAACTATCCTCCAGACCTTCACCATCATCATGAGCATAGTACACTCTCCCTTTAGCAAGATCTTTAGATGTAAAGGAGGATATAGCTTCTAATCTTCGGTTGGAAAATTCCAAGATACCATGTGAAGGCTGATCTACAATGTTGAATTTTATAAGCTTTTTCTGGTCATTCTTTCCAACAGTTTTTATTTGATCTGGTGTCAGAACTTTGCGTCCACCCTCTGTCACACTGATATTATTAACTTCAATGGGCAAACTAGATGGTACTACATCTATCAGAAATTCTAGTCCTCTTAAAGTTTGAAATCCATTTGTGACTTCAAAAATGAATTGATCTGTGGTTGCACTATCATTTTCAAGAACATAACCAACACGACCTTGATTAATGTCCAGTTGGGTAAAGGTTGAGTCATCTAAGGTCAAGGCTACACTACTTCTGTACAATGTTCCCTGTTTTGGGAGAACCAGAATTAAATACTCAACATTTTCTGCAGTGCTGTCTGGATGGGTTATCAAAAGGTCTGACTGGTCTATCACTGTACGTTCATTTCCAAATACTTCCAAAACATGGTTATTCTTCACACGTGGTGTGTGTTGTGCCCTTTCTTGAACAATCTGTATAGAGAAACTTCCTTGTGCTTGTGTTTCATCAGTGATGATTGCAAATTTAAATCTATCTTCAGCCTGAACACTGCCATCATGTTTATATGAAAGCAAAGTATCTTTAATGTCCTTAAAAGTAAATTCGATAACTTCATGATCTCCAATTTCTAAATGACCATACCTAGGTTCTTCTATTAAAACAAATCTTAGACCTTCATCATCAACATTTATGTTTGTTTCAACAGTTAGGTTTCCAGTAGTTATTTCAACTTTCCTGTCTCGTCTTACAACTGCACCAGTATTGGTAATAATTTTGATGAATGGGTCACTAGCCTCAATTTCAAACAAGCTTGTCGTGATAAACTGACCATCTGTTACATAAATAGCTGCCCGTCCATGTTCTTCTCCATCATGTTTAAACATAATTTTCTTATCAATGATGTCTTTTTGCTTAAATTCATAAATAATAGACTTGTTAATAGCATGAATAATTTCACCATTTGATATCCCTCGTCTAGTATATTTCAGTTCATTTGAATCATAATTAATATCAGGGTCACTGAAAGCCAAGTCTTCAATAGTTAACAACTTTTCTTTGCCAAGAACAACCTTAAACACTTTATCAACCAGTCGTACCGGTGGATTATCGTTTCTCATGAGCATATTAATTTCAAATGTCCCTGTAAATTCTGGAATTTCTGATTGCGATGGTAAAAGTCTTTCTTTTAATGGTACTGCCATAAATGTGAATGAGTCCTTGTCAGTTTCAGAATCATCATGTTTGTAAACCAGTCTTAGATCTTTGATATCCTGATTGGTGAACTTATCAATTCCAGTTTCTAATACAATGGATGATCTTGGATCAACAAACTGAAGCTCTCCATTATGAGGAGGAGAGATTACTGTATATTCAAAGACATTGAAAGCATCTGTTTGTATGTATAAGCTTCGCCTGTCTATAGCTTTCTGGCCACCTTCTATAACATCTTGCAAACCCTTGTTTGTAAATCTTACATCACTCTTCATAGGAACAAACTCTATCCAAAATCGTAAAATCTTTGCCGATGTACTTGAAGAATGAACTCTGATGTCAGCAAAATCCTGAACTTTATCAAAAGAACTTTCCCGTAATTTGTAATATATTATTCTATTGTCAATGTCAGCTTGTGTGAATACTGAATCTTTTGGTAAGAGTTTGGATTTATTCAAGTCAGTATGAGGATTTTGTTGTATATCAATTTTGTAAAAATCTCCTAAACTTGGTGGACGCATTATTGTATACTTTATACTGTCCAACCTTGTATTTGGATTATTTGTTTTAGATTTAAGGTTATCTTCAGAAACAACTCCAAATGGCTGATGAAGCAAAACTAATTTATTGTTCCTTTCAATTTGAAGATACAGCTGTTCAAACTGAATTCTGAAAGTGTATGGTGGAGTTGTATAACTTTTTGCTTTTACCATGAAACTAAACTGATCAGAGGAAGGCATTTGAGATGGATCTGCCTGGCGATATCTAATATGACCCTGATCTACATGTCGCTGAGCAAAAACTGAAACAGGTCGCCATTCACCATCTATATACTGCTGTCTCTCCAATATACCATACCTAGGTCTTCTGAATACCTCATATCTGATTTCAAGTTCTTGTGTTGGAACATTACTTATAGTAGAAAGATTACTTTTTGAAATTGTTGCTGAAGATCCCACTGGTAAGATTAATCCTGAATTTTTAATTACTGTCAAATACAGCTGAACTGTCTGAATTGTAATGTCTGCCATGTCACTTGAAGCAAACCCATCTGTAAGTTTTAGATGTATGTACGAGTTTCCTGAACCAAGGTGCAGAAACCATATCTGCCTGTCGTTGACTTCCTGTTGTGTAAACTCCAAAATTGGTGTCCCAATCTGACCTACTTTTTCAAAGTATCCTTGAGATGGTGGATGAGTAATGATGTATTTCAAATCGCTTGGTTTAGAATCAGGATCATCTGCATTAAGAAATTCACTTGAAATTCTTATTTTAGTGTTCTCAATAATTCTCAATATCCCGCGATTTTGTAAGAGAATTTTTGGTGGATCATTTATTGGTGTAATGTTGATGGGAAGAACAAAAGAATACTTTTTTCGAACATTTAAGGGAACATCATCATTTGAGCCGACCATTTCAAGTTCCATTGCAATCTCATCGTATCTCTCTTCAGTGCCATCACTTATGTATGACACCTTCTTACCAATCAAATCAAGGTATGTAAATATCTCATTTGATCTCCTTCTGCCAAGATCTATTTCAAGAAGGCCATGTTTTGGTACATCTATTATGCGTAACAGAATTCCAGATTCTCTTATTCCATATTTCTGGTAATTGTAAACGATTTCAATATTATCTGTGGTCAGTATAGCTCGACCACCTTCTTCAACTACCAATTGATTAACAGATAATAACTGCTTGGCAATACTGTTAGAGTCTGAGCTTGGTAATGTCTCAGTTAATGTACTTTCATCTAATTCATATTCTACATTTTCAGCTGTTTTACAGTTCTCAGTGATACAGGACTTATTCCCACATCCAGCTCCTATCAACCGACTAACATACACATCATGTATTCCATAAGCTCTTGAATTTATTATTATATTCTTTATACATCCTATAACTGCTCCTTTCATGCTATTGTCCTCTTTCAGTGATTCCAGTCCTTCCCTAAGTGCTACTGCTCTTGCTTTTTGATTAACACCGCCAAGAAAAAGTAATCCGCTAAATGGCACAGTTGTTTTGTTTTTGAATTCTGTTACCGAATTTTGCCCATCAACACTCAATTCTGTAAATGTGTCACTGAGACCGACATCTATTTGATGCCATTCATTGTCTGATATATTTACTTCTGATATCACATGAACTGTTTCATTATGCTTGCAGACTGTAAGAATTAATATGCCATTTATTATTTCAAGTGCTATATAGTGTTTACTGTTGGAATGTCTGAGAGAACTAAAAAGTAACAATGCCATCTGTGAATGAGTTTGAATAAGAAATGACACAGTTCTTTCTTTAGTTGGATGCAGATGTGAGAAAGAAATAAATGAAGTGTCTGATAAGAACGAAATATCACTGTCCCGACTAGCACTAAAAATACTGTCTACATCCCAAGAAATTTCAACAAGTTTAGCTGGATCTGTAATTTCTTTAGCTTTTTCCAACAAATTGTAATTTCCAAATTTTGCATAGCTTATACAGCCTCTAAAGAATTTTTGGCCATCAAGATACTCCCTTTTGAACTTTTCATCGTATCCTCCCAAATAAATTCCATGATCAATATTCAAAGTTGTGAAAGCCCCATTTCTGTCAGTACTCACAGTTTGATTATCAACTAAAAGAAATATTTTATCATGTTTTGAAATGACCTTGACATCATGCCACTGAAGGTCATCAAACCGTCCCTGTCCAAGATCAACTACAGTTTCTTCAGATCCAAAGTTCAAGGTCACTCTCAATGTCCCAGAATACAGTTCTAAGAGGAAATAGTCTGTTTCTCCAGCAACAAGAGCAATCATTCCATAAGGTCTGGTGGTTTTAAATCGCAGCTCAAGATCTGTTTGGTCAAATGCATCCTGGACTGGTATATGTATGTAACTTGCACCATAAAAGGATACTGAAAGAGCAGAAAGGAAATATTTACTTCATGAATCAAATAACAAATAAATATAATACATCTTTTTACCCTTATCCCATTGAACATGACAACCTCTACCTTTACAAACAGTGTTGACCCAGATCAAATGGCTTCTGATCAGGATCTACACAGTTTGTCATGCAGTTTGTGAATTGAACGAATACATTATATCAAGTGGCTAGTCAGATATGGGTGTGGCTAAATCAATTTATTCAGCAGGATAAGGGTTAAAAATCATATTCTTTATTTACCGTAAATATTCAAACACCTAAACTCCTTACCATTATTAGTTCTTAAATTGGACGAGTACAATTTACTACCCGATTTTGTGTCTAAAAACATCTGAATGCATGGCAAACAGTATAGACCCTGATGGGACATCTCATCTAGGTTTACACTGTTTGCTCAAATACACACAGTAAATAAGGTAGTGATACAGTCTATTCAATTTCACCATGTTCAGGGGAGGCTATGTGAACATGGGGCACATTCAAACTTCTTCCGAGGGACTGGTAAAAATGTTAATGCATTAGAACCAGGCCTCATACTGACCAGGCTTTTCCATGCCTGAAAGATCCGATTTTACAGCCTTTAACCGTTATCCCTCTGATCACAACAACACTTAACTTTGCAAACAGTGTAGATCCAGATGAGATGGCATCTGATCAGGATCTACACTGTTTGTAATGTAGTTTTTGAACTGAAGAAATACGTTATATCAAATAAAGTCGGAAATGAGTTTGGCTAAAAAACTTTTTTTTTTTCAGCAGGATAAGCGTTAAATAATCATTTTAAACAGAATATAAGAAGAAAAATCAAAATCTAAAAGCATGAAATTAAGAAAAAGTCAAGCTCTAAAAGCCTGAAGTCCTGCAAATGCTTGAAAAATATGAGGCCTGTAGAACAAACACAAATGATTATTCTTGCATAGAATGCTTTGAAGCTATTCTTGAATGGAGCAGGAACCATGTTCAAACAACAAAACCCATGTTCAAATCATGAAACTCACATGCTGTTTGAACATGGATTTTTAACCTTTTGATCGCATAAGATGGGCCTTGCTTTGTTTATGTTACGTTTTGCGAAATAACGTTATCGCTTAAATGGCATCATTATGAAGAACATTCTGAACTAGCCGCCATGTTGGTTTGCCAATCGCATATTTGGAAGAGTTTGGGGCATTTTCGTCACAATTTGCTGTTGGAACAATAAGTTATGCAAGAACAACAATCATCCATGGTTATTTCATTGCAATTGGGTCCCTTGGAAAATATATGAAAACTCTGTTAATGCATGAAAAACCATGGGAGGATCCCTATACTACCCGATATTCTTGCATGGCTGAAAATTCACATATACTATAAAGCTTTTCTTTCACTGAAACATATGAAAACAAGTAGATTTTTATCTGCTTTAGAGCTTTCCATAGTGCTTTAAGGAATTAACCGTTATCCTGCTGAACACGACAACTCCTACATTTGCAAACAGTGTAGATCTGGATCAGAAGCAGCCATCTGATCAGAATCCACAATGTCATGTAGTTTGTGAACTCAGTGAATAAAGTGTATCAAGCATTTAACTACATCTGAAAATGTTGTCTGGTATTTTTTGGCAAACTTTTTGAAAACACTTTTGCATATAGGCAAACAGTGTGGACCAAGATCAGACTGCTCCTAGACCACAGTGTTTGCAAAAAAGACTTTTAAGGAAATGGCAGACAACAAAGCAGACAGCAATTGTCGTGATTGCCATTTTATGCGTTAATGGGTATGGCTAAATGTATTCTGCAGGTTAAGGGTTATTATCTTGTATTGCCTCTTCCAGAAAGGGACAATAACAACAGTAAGGAAGACAGAAGAGTGCAGGAATAGCATCATGATGGCCCCTGTCCATCAGAGCTTGAAGAAATAGACGGGCTGCATGATGCTTCCAGGCAGAGCTGTGTGTGTGTGTGTGTGTGTGTGAATTCGGGTTTAATGTCGCTTTCAACAATCTTTCAGTCATATCACGACAGTGTCTGGTTGCGACAGGGAGCTTAATGCTCACTTTTATAGTGCTGCCTCACTGAAGTATCATGTCCCAGACACATTACATGATACCACACCCAGTCACATTATCCTGACACTGGGTTGACCAGTCCTAGCTCTACCCCGTAAATCCAAGTGCCAAGCGAGGAGCAGCTAGTAACATTCTTAACAAATTTGGTATGTTGCGGCCCGGGATCGAACCCGAGACCTCCCATTCCCCGGAGCGGACACTCTACCAACTGAGCTATCAGGGCCGGTCTAGGCAGAGCTGAAACCGACCGCACACGAGTACTGGTAAATCGCTTAGAGGATCTAAGCCTGCCCGGGCAAAAGTGGTGCGAGTTGAACCGTCCATGCTTATAAACTCTGTTGGATTCATTGGGTGACAGGGCTTGAGATGTCATTTCATCTCAGTGTCGAGTTAAAGTCCCACAAAATTGGAAGTAATGTCTCCAAAATGACCTTTACAGTGTTGACACGGAGGTTAAACCTCAAATCAAACACAAGAGGGCCCAGAGGGCCCTGAATCGCTCACCTGAGAATCAGTGTCTCTAGTACATTCTTGGCTCAAGGGCTATACTAGGTGAAGCTTCATACCAAATATCAAAGACCTGAGTCTTGTGGTTTCAGAGAAGAATATTTTAAAGATTTTCCCTATATAAGCCTATGAAAAACCAAAGGGCCCCAGGGATGGGAGCATTTTTGGCCCCAGGGCTATAATTTGAACAATCTTGGTAGAGGTCCACTAGATGAAGCTTCACACCAAATATCAAAGATCTGAGCCTTGTGGTTTCAGAGAAGAAGATTTTTAAAGATTTTCCCTGTATAAGCCTATGTAAAACCAAAGACCCCCGGGGCGGGGGCATTTTTGGCCCTAGGGCTATAATTTGAACAATCTTGGTAGAGGTCCACTAGGTGAAACTTCACACCAAATATCAAAGACCTGGGCCTTGTGGCTTTAGAGAAGAAGATTTTTAAAGATTTTCCCTATACAAGCCTATGTAAACCCAAAGGCCCCCGGGGCGGGGGCATTTCTGGCCCAAGGGCCATAATTTGAACAATCTTGGTAGAGGTCCACTAGATGAAGCTTCATACCAAATATTGAAGACCTGGGCCTTTCGGTTTCAGAGAAGAATATTTTAAAGATTTTCCCTATATAAGCCTATGTAAAACCAAAGGCCCCTGGGGTGGGAGCATTTTTAGCCCCCAGGGCTATAAGTTGAACAATCTTGGTAGAGGTCCACTAGATGAAGCTTCACACTAAATATCAAAGATCTGAGCCTTGCAGTTTCAGAGAAGAAGATTTTTAAAGATTTTCCCTGTAAAAGCCTATGTAAAACAAAAGGCCCCCAAGGTGGGGGCATTTTTGGCTCCGGGGCTTTAATTTGAACAATCTTGGTAGAGGTCCACTAGATGAAGCTTCACACCAAATTTCAAAGACCTGGGCCTTGCGGTTTCAGAGAAGAAGATTTTTAAAGATTTTCCCTGTATAAGCCTATGTAAAACCAAAGAACCCCGGGGTGGGGGAATTTTCAGCCCCAGCACTATAATTTGAACATTCTTGGTAGAGGTCCACTAGGTGAAACTTCACACCAAATATCAAAGACCTGGGCCTTGTGGTTTTAGAGAAGAAGATTTTTAAAGATTTTCCCTATACAAGCCTATGTAAACCCAAAGGCCCCTGGGGCAGGGGCATTTCTGGCCCAAGGGCCATAATTTGAACAACCTTGGTAGAGGTCCACCAGATGAAGCTTCATACCAAATATTGAAGACCTGGGCCTTTCGGTTTCAGATAAGAATATTTTAAAGATTTTCCCTATATAAGCCTATGTAAAACCAAAGGCCCCTGGGGCGGGGGCATTTTTAGCCCCTAGGGCTATAATTTGAACAATCTTGGTAGAGGTCCACTAGATGAAGCTTCACACTAAATATCAAAGATCTGAGCCTTGCAGTTTCAGAGAAGAAGATTTTTAAAGATTTTCCCTGTAAAAGCCTATGTAAAACCAAAGGCCCCCGGGGCGGGGGCATTTTTGGCCCTAGGGCTATAATTTGAACAATCTTGATAGAGGTCCACTTGGTGAAGCTTCACACCAAATATCAAAGACCTGGGCCTTGTGGTTTCAGAGAAGAAGATTTTTAAAGATTTTCCCTATACAAGCCTATGTAAACCCAAAGGCCCCCGGGGCGGGGGCATTTCTGGCCCAAGGGCCATAATTTGAACAATCTTGGTAGAGGTCCACCAGATGAAGCTTCATACCAAATATTGAAGACCTGGGCCTTTCGGTTTCAGATAAGAATATTTTAAAGATTTTCCCTATATAAGCCTATGTAAAACCAAAGGCCCCTGGGGCGGGGGCATTTTTAGCCCCTAGGGCTATAATTTGAACAATCTTGGTAGAGGTCCACTAGATGAAGCTTCACACTAAATATCAAAGATCTGAGCCTTGCAGTTTCAGAGAAGAAGATTTTTAAAGATTTTCCCAGTAAAAGCCTATGTAAAACCAAAGGCCCCCGGGGCGGGGGCATTTTTGGCCCTAGGGCTATAATTTGAACAATCTTGGTAGAGGTCCACTAGGTGAAGCTTCACACCAAATATCAAAGACCTGGGCCTTGTGGTTTCAGAGAAGAAGATTTTTAAAGATTTTCCCTATATAAGCCTATGTAAACCAAAAGGCCCCCGGGGCGGGGGCATTTCTGGCCCAAGGGCCATAATTTGAACAATCTTGGTAGAGGTCCACTAGATGAAGCTTCATAACAAATATCGAAGACCTTTGCCTTTCGGTTTCAGAGAAGAAGATTTTTAAAGTTTACATTTTAAAAATCTATTTTTAGCTCCTGTGACCTAGATGTGCAATTGACCGGAACCATTTGAACAACTTTGAAAGGGGACCACCTAAGGATCATTCCTGTGAAGTTTGGTTAAAATCTGATCAGTGGTTTAGGAGGAGATGTCATTTGAAGAAAAAGTTTACGCACACACACACGCAGTGACGCACACACGCACGACGGACGCCGGACAAAAAGTGATCCCAAAAGCTCACCTCGTCACTACGTGACAGGTGAGCTAAAAACAAACAAAGCATACAGGCAAACAGTGTGGGCCCAGATCACACTGCTCCTACTGGAGCAGTCTGATCTGGGTACACACTGTTTGCAGAAAATTACTTTTAAGGTAACAGGCAGATGTCAAAGCAGACGACAATTGTCGTGATTGGCATGTTATGGGTTATATCCAGTATCACCTGGAAGCCCAGGTACAAGTCCTGATGCCAATAGATCCACAACACCTTCGCCTCGCCCAATCAATCCGGTTTGACCAAAAGTTAGCCCTTCTCTTGCTGAAACTCAGATTAACCACACCCATTTCTGACTTTGAACCAATCAGATTACTTGATGTAATCCATTCCTACAAATTCATAAATTGAATGTCAAACATTGCAGATCCTGATCAGATGGCTTCTTCAGAAGAAGCCATCTGATCTGGATCTACACTGTTGCCAAAGATAGGGGTTGTCATGAACAGCATGATAAGAGTTAGAACAGAACATAATTATTTGAGACTTGATGCTCAGGTACAGATGACATTTTCCAATTCAATATTTTTATTCTATTTTTCTTTTTTTTTTTTTTTCTTTTACATTTTTTTGACAATCTCCAATCATTTACTATGTTACATTTTTTTATAAAATAGAGATCAGATGAACGACAATTACAACCTTGTATCACATAAAAGTCTCAATCAAAACTGTAACAAATTATATTTTTTCCCTATTTTCACTAAGAAAAGTTGGCATGACATTTCATGTGAATTATCTGGAGATGAGATGATTGTGCTTGACAGGCGTTTAACATGGATTGCCAACCCCGATTTTCTCTGAAAAAAATGGTAGAAAATTTTAGAATGTCATCTGCTTTAATCCTATCTGGTGCTTTAAGGGGTGATGTTATAAGTGATTCACAAAAATGCCCCGAGTAAGAAATTTAATATCTGTTTAAACTTTTTACTGTGCAAACAACATAAACTATAACGTTCTTTGTCTTGTTTTTTGTTGTTTTTTTTTAAAACTCACAACAATTGTCCTCTCCTTTGCCGCCTGCCAGCTACTTTAAAAGAAAGACATTTTTGCAAAACAGTGTGAGCCCAGATCAGACTAGGAGCAGTCTGATCTGGGTCAACACTGTTTGCCTGTGTGCAAAAATAGTTTTAAAATGTTTGCAAAAAGATTCAGCAGGCAAAATTTTCAGATGTAGTTTTTTTGGCATCTAAAGGGTTAACCCTTTACATTCCATCAAATGATATTACGACCACGCAACCTGCACTTCTCCCCATTGGATATATGAGGCTGTTTGCAACGAAAATCGAAGAAATGCAGAAAGCTTTGTCGAAATGTGTTAAACTTTCTATCATGTGCTTCAGAACAGGCTTTTAGAGATGAATGACAATGTGGGCAGAACGATTGTGTAACTAGTCCTTCTCAGTTGATTGGCCAAAACTTTCAGACAACTGACGAATTGTTAATGTCTTTGAATATGCAGTGCAATCCTGAAAAAGGCGGGATCGCTGTGGTATAGTGTTTTTGACAAGCGCTAAGCTCCACCCCCACATTCTGAGTGAAGCAGAATTTAATGGTATTGAAAAGTTATGACCAATGTTTATTTTTTCTTTTACATAAGTATGTCAAAGGTTAAGGTCTCAGGTTAAAAACTTTTGTATGAATGTGAAGATCTTGTCACAAGGTACCTACATGCCAAATATGAAGGCTCTATCTCAAACTGTAAAAAAATTATTCCCATTGTTAACAACAAGCCAACAAACAAACAGACAGGGCAAAACCAATATCATTCATGTCCCCGCTATTGCTACAGGGGACATAAAAAGGGTTATAAAATTTTATTACCCTAATGTTCCTAAGTATTGGGACATATAGGCCTAAGCAATCAGTGCAGACCCATATGGAGCAGTCTGATCAGGCAGACCCAGATCAGACAGCACCTGAAGGAGCAGTCTGATCAGGGTCTACATTGTTTGCAATTCCGTCTGGAACTTTTGGACTCCCAACAAATTTGTTAACCCTTCTCTTGCTGTATATTCAGTTTAGCCACACCCATTTCTGACTTTGAACCAATCAGATTACTTGATGTAATTTATTCCTACAAATTCATAAACTGAATGTCAAACAGTGTAGATCCTGATCAGATGGCTTCTTCAGAAGCCATCTGATCTGGATCTACACTGTTTCCAAAGATAGGGGTTGTCGTGAACAGCATGATAAGAGTTAAAACTACAAGTTCTAAAGGTGTCTGAACTTTTAGGATTTTTCCAGTTTTACTTTTTGAAGAATAACAGACTTGGCATTTCATGTGAATGATAGCAAGTAACTAGGATAACTAGGTTGCCATGCAGATGATTCACATGAAATGCCAAGCCTGATTTTTCTGCTCATGTTGGCTGCTGCATTTCATTGGCTGACTTTATCTTGTCCATCTCCATTAACCCTTTTTGTACCAAATGGAATCTTCCTCCTGATGAGGGCCCCCGCCCATCGGGGCTTGAAGAAATAGATGGGATGCATGATGCTTCCACCCAGAGCTGAAACCGACTTGCACACAAGTACTGGTAAACCGCTTAGAGGTTCTAAGCCTGCCCAGGAACCGAGGTGCAAGTTGGGACCGTCCATGCTTATAAACCCTATTGGTTTCAATGGGTGACAGGGCTTGAGATGTCATTTCATCTCATTATCGGGTAAAAGTCCCACAAAATTGGAAGCAACGTCTCCAAAATGACCTATACAGTGTTGACGGGGATGTTAAACCTCAAATCAAACAAACATCAAAATCTTCCTCCTGATATATAGCAGGAGTTCAATTCAAAATTAAGGGGTGTCAGGTTGTGTTCTCTTCAAAATTTGTTCAGAAAATGGCTGAACTTTTTGCAAACAGTGTAGGCCCTGATGAAACGCCACATTCTGCGGCGTCTCATCTGGGTCTGCACTGTTTGGCAAGGTACCCGTTTTGGGGTTTCCGGTACTAAATGGGTTAAGAAACATATGAAGGATAAGCTCTATGGTAATGAAGGTCAAAGATCTTAGATAGGATTTCAAAGTAAGTACCTCAAAGTATGTAGAGTCATTTTCACAGACTTTAATCATTATCATTGAGATATTTTCTTCGAAATGGGTTTTGTCAGGCAAGACAGAGCTTTCCATACCTTTACTCTGACCATTCATATGTTGTTTTCTTTTTGTTTTTTTTGTTTAATCGCCTGGGGCCAGTTGTTCAAAACTAACGACGTCGTTAGTTAACGTATCATTAAAACTTTGATCATTAAATATGGCAAATATGCTGAAATTTTTGCTGAAAAAATGTGGGCAGCTTTTGCTGATGCAAAAGCTGCTCACATTTTTCCAGCAAAAATACCAAATTTTACGATATTGTACTTGCTAGAAGGGTTAACAATATGACCACTAACAAGCTTGTTAAGCTAACGATGCTTTGAACAACTGGCCCCTGGTCAACACTATTACAGTCATGTTGAGCCAGTCAGTTAACCTAACCAATCTGAGGAAGACAATAGAAAATATTGGCAATATGTATTCTATGGAGTGTAATCTTGGAGTAGAGTCTTGGAGTGGAGTTTGGAGTGGAGTCTGGAGCCAAATTTTGGAGTTACGCTTAGTTTGCCATCAAATAGCTTTGCATGCTTACATTCTCCAGACCAAATAGATTGGTTCAGGATGTCATCCGTCTCTCTGTCACTCTTACTCTTACCTCTGTCCATCTGTAGATGCAACATTGTGATTGTAATAACTCCTATATCCTTTGAGACATATAAATGGTACTTGTATAATTTTACACAAGGTTTAGAAGGTATAACAGATAACAGATAACCTCCAAAATATGGCTCCAAACTCCACTCCAAGACTCCACTCCAAGGCCCCACTCATAAGAATAGATGCTGCCTTTATCTTGGAATGCGGTTCTTCTGTCGCGGTTTATTTTTGTTATGGTTTGTCTTTGGGTGTTTGTGTCGCTTATACTTTTTTATTTCAGATAGCCATTTGGCCATTTTGTGGGAAAGTAACTGTCCTTTTGGCTTTCCGCTTTTGATGTTTCCATTGGGGTCTGTTGTTCCGTGTTTGTGTTTCTTCCCTTTGTGTCTCTGATGGGAGCTGTGGGTTAATTGTATCGATTCCTGATCATTGCCTCCACTTCTATTTTGGAGGTTTGGAGTGGAGTTGAGTCATAGTTTGGATATTTATTTGTTCTGAAACTCTTAACCCTTTTTGTATCAAATGGAATCTTCCTTCTTATGTATAACAGGAGTCCATTTCAAACTTTAGGGGTGTCAGGTTGTGTTTTCTTCAAAATTTATTTGGAAAATACCTTAACTTTTTGCAAACAGTGTAGGCCCTGATCAGATGCTGCATTCTGAAGGAGCAGTCTGATCAAGGTTTACACTGTTTGCCATTATGTTTGCACCGTTTGGACACCTTGTTGGATCTTGAAACAAATTTATTAAAATTTAGGAAAACTACAGCAAAAGTCATCGAGTGTCCCAATTTTTAGGATTTTTACGCTAGATCTTTAAGTTTTCTCCAAATAAATAACCTGTCAAAAAAGTTTTATGTATGGACATGAAACTAATTTTTGTCACAATGTACAAGCTGCATCACTTAAGTATAATAATTTCTCACTTTTCTTTTCGTTATTTTCTGATTAGTGGTATGTTTAGCTCCCTCATAAACATGGTTAATTAGAAAATGTAACATAATGAACTACTATTAGCCATGCCTCTTGACAAAAGATGGATACATGAATTAACCTATAATTATGTAAATAACCTCAAGTTGTCTCCAATATCAAATGGTTAAAAATAGCCTTTGGAAGAGATCCAAAATCCAATATGGCCTTCAGAAGATTGTTCACCAATAGAAAGTGCACCAGAATTAAACCAGCAATATCACAAAAGTATTGCAGTTATGGCCATCACAAGATTATACTGTCAGGGGAGATAATTCAAAAACCATGGCACCCAGAGTTGTGGTTCTTGCATGTGACACATCTGCTTAACCTCATGTACAACTGTACCAAGTACCAGCAATATATCTCAAAGAGTATTGGAGATGTGGCCATCACAAGGTAGTGATTCTATATTATTGGAAGGGGAGATAACTCAAAAACCATGGCACCCAGGGTTGTGGTTCTTGTGCACAACACACTGTCTCCGCCTTGTGAACAACTGTGCCAGGTATCATCAATATATCTTAAAGGGTATTAAAGTTATGGCCATCACAAGGTAGTCACTCTATTTTATTGGAAGGGGAGATAACTCAAAAACAATGGCAACCACAGTTGTGGTTCTTGTGCATGACACGCTGTCTCAGCCTTGTGAACAACTGTGCCAGGTACCATCAATATATCTCAAAGGGTATTGGAGTTATGGCCATCACAAAGTAGTCATTCTATTTTATTAAAAGGGGAGATAACTAAAAAAGTATGGCATCCAGAGTTCTAGTTCTTGCGCATGACACACCGTCTCAGCCTTGAGAACAATTGTGCCAAGAACCATCAATGAATCTCAAAGGGTATAGGAGTTATGGCCATCACAAAGTTGCGTCTACGGACAGACGCATGGACATTCTTAGTAGAGGTACCTTGTGGGGTTACTATGGAGACTTTAACCCCATAATGCACCACTGTACAGATGGTTAACCCCACAAACTGAATTTTTAACCCCACTAACTGAAAAGTTACTGTGCCTTATGGAATAAACCCCATTATGTTGAATTGGGCAGAATCGTAACCCCACTAGGTACCTCTTGTCTGTCCGGACGGATGGACGCCAGGCTGATTGCTATATCCCCGAACCTATTCGGTCGGGGGATAAAAGTGAAGCTTTTACCTTCAAAACATGTGACCTTGACCTTGATGACATGAACAACCTTTGTGCAAAGTATGAGACTTTGATAATGGTTAAAATTTACAGACCACTCAAGAATTTGATACAAAGCATGCTTCAAGGTCATGAAACATTGTGCTGAGGTCTATAGCATGAGACTGACCTCTATGCAATCATCATCATGATCAACAGATTTTTGATTAACATGCAGGTACAGGGGCAACGTCCACATAAGTGGGCCCCCTTCCAGGTAGCTGGCTTGTTGCACCCATGGCAGATCTTACACCAGATCTCCAGGCTTGTCTATCATGAGGATCAGTAGCAGAGAGCTCCCATTCTCTGCAATCTCTTTCTGTCAGCTGCTTCCAGGCCATCTTGGGCCTTCCAGGCTCCCGCTTTCCACCTGCCTGTATTTCACAGGCAGTTTTGACCGCACCCTTGGAGTGTTCCACATATCCATACCAGTGGAACCTTCTCTCTTTCAGGATGAGGTCCAAAACAGAATCTACATAATCAGATGCCACATAATGCGATGTCCGATCAGGTCTACTGTGCTTGCTTAAAGTTAAAGGAACAGTTCTGTTCTCAGTTCAGGACTATTTTCCCAACCTACAATCAGAGACGATCAACCCACCAGTACTCTCAGTGCTTTGATTATATAACCCCATAGAAAATTATTGTTTGTGGATATTTTAACCCTTGTCCTGCTGAGCCCGGATATGCCTTTTCTTTGAAACAATGTAGATCCAGATCAGATGGCTTCTGAAGAAGCCATCTGATCAGGATCTTCATTGTTTGTCATTCAGCTCATGAATTTGTTACAATAATTTGCATCAAGCAATCTGATTGGTTGATAATCAGTAGTGGGTGTGGCAAATATAAATATTCAGCAGGACAAGGGTTAAACAGCCATGCAACCTGATTCAACATCAAAATGGCATGTTATCAAACAGTATTAAGATTTGGCAGAGAAAAGGTTTTGGTTTGTGGAATAATTACAACATCAAACTAAAGATGATCAATAGTTTGAAAGATTAAACAATGTGTGGTTTAAGTTATGATAAAATGCATCTGTTTGGATATCTAATTTAAGAGCTCTGAGCATTTTAACCCTTTCCCACATAGATACGCCTTTTTATGTGTCTGGACCCACCCACCCTTTTTAAGCCCCAGAACCACCTAGTCTCTGCATTCCCCATACCTGTATAGTTATGTTTGGGTTAGGATAAGTTGTCCTGTTTTTTCCCACAGCTCCCCACTGAATATATACCTATGGCAGGTTTGAAGGGGGCCACCCTTTTTAAGCCCCAGAACCACCTAGTCTCTGCATTCCCCATACCTGTATAGTTATGTTTGGGTTAGGATAAGTTGTCCTGTTTTTTCCCACAGCTCCCCACTGAATATATACCTATGGCAGGTTTGAAGGGGGCAGTAGTCCCCCTCACTCCGAAAAACATGATGCAAACAATGAAAATCGCCAGTGCCAAACCCCTTATTTGCTGCCATAACACCGGCGTGAAGATGAAGATTCTGTCAAAAATACAGTTTTTTGTCACATCAATTTCTGACTTTTGGCCAATCAAATTACTTGATATACCGGTAATGTATTTGTTCAAATTCAAAAACTGTCCTGTTCAGCAAGATACTAGGGCTTAAATAGTTTTCAACAAATAACCATATTGATCCCAAGTATTGCAACCAACAGGCCAAAGCAAACAGTGCAGTCCCAGATTAGACTGCTCCTGAAGTCTGATCAGGATCTACACTGCCATTCCGTCTGCACCGTTAGATCATGAAACAAATCTGTTAAAATTTTAGGAGAACTAGATGTCAAAATTTTTAAGATTTTTATGGTACACAAGTGATGCAGCTGATCCAAACAGAAAAGAACAGAACTTTATGATAAAGTTTGCTGATTCTATCACCCTGATCCGCCCCTTCTGCTTTCTTCTGAACAGGTAATAAAAGACAGATAATAACAGCAATGAGATATTAAACAGCAAGATGATGATAATAATGATAAAGAATCTGTGGAATTAAAACCCAGTTGAGAAACAAGATAATGAATAGAACCACCAAAGAAAAATGTGAAATGGATAAATTCAAAGAAACATAACAATATCGAAGTTTAATTCTAACAACCATGAAATTTTGATCAGATGCTTTCTTTTCTTAGCTCACATACTGGGATGATTTTCTTAACTCTTATCATGCTGTTCACGACAACCCCTTTCTTTGCTAACAGTGTAGATCCAGATCAGATGGCTTCTGAAGAAGCCATCTGATCAGGATCTACACTGTTTGACATTCAGTTTATGAATTTGTAGGAATAAATTACATCAAGTAATCTGATTGGTTCAAAGTCAGAAATGGGTGTGGCTTAAATGAATATTCAGCAGGACAAGGGTTAAACTGAAATTATTCTGTGTAATTTGCCTACCTTAACCCATTGTATACTAGTGAACTTTTCCTTTGCTACATGTTGACCAAGTCCATCTGTCATATAAGGGATGGTAGGCCTACTTTTCGTTTTTATTCTATTTTTGATGGAAAATTCTCCGGTGTCTGATCTGGGCCTGCACTGTTTGCCAAGGTACGCCTTTAGGAGTTTCCCCGCATACAATGGGTAAATGTGTCATCTGCTGAATATTCTTGCAAACTTTTCAAAAATATTTTTGCATACAGGCAAACAATGTGGACCAAGATCAGACAGCTCCTATGCTCCTAGAGGAGCAGTCTGATCTGGAACCATAGTTTGCAAAAATGACTTAAAGTAACTGGTAGACGACAAAGTAGACAACATGTTACTTCAAACATGTTACTTCAAAAATTTCTCAACAAAACTGATTCAGAACCTGGTTCAAACTTTTTATAAGTTTACTCCATGAAAGAATGTTGCTGGACCCAGCTGATCATCAGTGCTACAGCCATTGAATCTAAAGTTCAGGGGCCAGTTGTCCAAAGCCTCGTTAGCTTAACGAGCTCGTTAGTGATCAAATTGTTAACTTAATTCAAACAAGCTAAATATGTAATACAGTGGTATTTTTGTTGGAAAAATGTAAGCAGCTGCATATGCAAAAGCTGCTCACATTTTTTTCTGCAAAAATATTAATATATTTGCCATATTTAATGATCAAAGTTTTAACACAACATTAACTACATGTAAAGACATTCTTTTTTTTTTTTAGTTGAGGTCTAATGTCCCCATTAACACAATTTAGGTCATTTTGGAGATGTTGCTTCCAATTTTGTGGGACTTTTACCCGACATTAAGATGAAATGAAATCTCAAGCTCTGCCAACTAATGAAACCAAAAGGTTTGGTTTGGTCTGACATGGACCGTGAGACTCACATTGCTTTGCCTGGGCAGCCTTAGACATCTCGGCTGTTTACCAGTACTCATGTCCACTCAGTTTCAGCTGAGGGAAGCACCATTTCTCCCAGCCCCGATGGGC
Source organism: Lucinisca nassula (assembly GCA_963580285.1). NCBI lineage: Eukaryota > Metazoa > Mollusca > Bivalvia > Lucinida > Lucinidae > Lucinisca > Lucinisca nassula. Next base: position 108,135,196 of record OY757018.1, on the reverse strand, counting down.
CGAGACATTGTTAGTTTTGAACAAATGGCCCCTGATCACCATCAAACTGAGCCACTCAGAGGCCTGCTAATCAAACCAGTAACATGGCATTGTGGTGGATAAGTCTGTCCTAAATGAACTTAAGCTTATTCTCCTGTACCCAGTGACATAAAACATGGAACAGAAATTTTCACCAAACTTAATTTGTATTGATTAGGTCTTTAACAACTCCTAATGGGATGTTTAACTGCTTTTGAAGTACATTTTTGCTTATAGACATACATGGTGAAGTTCAGAGAACAACTTTAAAATGCCACAGAATATTCCTTTATACATTGTTTTGGCCTTCAATGGCCTTTAACCCACTGTATGCGGGGAAACCCCTAAATACATACCTAATATGGCAAACAGTGCAGGCTCAGATCAGACGCTGCAGAATACGGCGTCTGATCAGGGCCGGCACTATTTGCTAACACAATTTTCTGTCAAAAATAGAATAAAAATGAAAAATAGGTCTGACACTCCTTATATGACAAATGGACTTGTCCAACATAATTTTACTTACATAGCAATGGAAGGGTCCACTATACAATGGGTTAAAATAACAAGTCAAAAAAAAAACACAAGTACACAGAAAAGATGGTGAAGAAACTTTATTCAATTTTCCTCCTCAGAGAGACTTGGCTCTCCCTGCTTGTTTTAAAAATGCACCAAAAATACAGTATAGCTCCAATATATCGCGTTCCGATATTTCGCGATGTCCAATCTATCGCGGTCGCGCCGTGGATCCCGTTTTTTTTCCTTAAAAATTCATAATTAAAAAAAAAAAGTTTTAAGTTGTTAAAATTTATTTAAAACCAGGTTAAACCAGGCGCCAATTGTCAGTTCACACATTATAACCAAATAATCCAATTAGCGTCAGTTAGAACAGGTAATGGCGAACAATTAATCTTAATCCCCAAACCGGTCATAACTGAGTAATCCACTCAATGCTCAATCAGACAATGATGTCTGTGCGCCCTCATGCAGAGCATCCTACCATAAAAATTCGGCTATAAGACGAGGGTTTTTCCCTCCAAAATGAGCCCGAAAAAAATGACCCCGTCTTATAGCCCAGGTCATGGACTGCATGCTTTTTTCCGGCAATGTCCGGCGAAGACTAGACATACGGAAACAGCCGATCGGTGATTTTTGAATTGATAAAAATCGCCGCCCACAAACCACCGCTACCATTTATCTGCACAGGATCGGTAAATGACGTCATCCGACACCAGCACTCCAACACGTGTTTGATGTCATTGTGTGTATCTATTTCATAAAAAAAAACGTTAGGAACAGGTAAAAATATTTTCTCGATAGCTTAACGGTTGTGAATAGAGGTGGATAGAAAACCAGCGCTTTGCACAGCTCCAGAATTATCCCCAGAAGCTCCGTGTCAGTAACCAAAAACAGCGTTCAACTTTTCCGGCCCAGCGTCTGCTATTTGGCGCCAAAACATAACCATACATGAGATCATAGAAAAGTCCATTTTTATCATGCAAACATCTTCCGTTAGATGTAGCTAATTGTCTGAGGAGCGATTAAATCAGTTTCACATTGATTGTGGATTAAATTTTATGACTGACATAACTTGACCATATTTTCACACCTTATCGACACGCACCGCAGAGTGGCAATTATATGACAGGGATTAACAATAGTGTCATACCTGAACCGTAATAAACACACAAATGGTTTGTCTTTGAATTGACAGTGCAGCAATTATTGCGATTTACTTACTGGTATAGTTTTACCGGATTGAAGGACTCAAAAAGACTGACAGTTATAGACGATTGTTTTTGCAATTGCCCGACCGGGCGTCATAAGGCCTAAGCAAGCCAAGGGAAACAACTTGAATTGCTTTAGCGCTTAGCACTAATGGTAGTTGCGCCCCTTGGCCGTCACCCGTTAAAAACAACCAGGGGAACCCGCACATCCAAAATGGCGTCCTCTTTTGACATTTCAGCAATCACATGTTTTCAGACGCAGATTTTCAGCTGTTCTCCAATGTAAGTTAAACGGTATCTCACCAAACTATCACCCCGACTTGTATTGGCATCTCGGCAAACTACCGCGACTTATATCGCGCTCCGACCACATCGCGGTTTTCGGGCTATGGACCCCAACTACCGCGATATATTGGAGCTATACTGTAATGTCAAGCCTTATTTTCTCTAAAAAAAGAAGATAAAAATATTTGAAAATGATGTCTGCAAAATGTTGTGTTTGTTTGTTTGTTTGATTTGAGATTTAACGTCCCCGTCAACACTATTTAGGTCATTTTGGAGACGTTGCTTCCAATTTTGTGGGACTTTTACCCGACATTGAGATGAAATGACATCTCAAGCCCGCCGTCGCCAAATGTTGTGTTTGACAGTTTTAGGATGAAAGAAGAAATGACATCTCAAGCCCACCGTCGCAAAATGTTGTGTTTGACAGTTTTAGGGTGAAAGAAAAGAGTTTTGTATATTTGAAAATGACGCCTGTAAATGTCCCGATTATAGCAGTTTAAAGGTGCATTATTGAGCTATCTGGAAAAAATGCTTCCAAAAATAAAATACATATAGCCGGTATTTTTCTTTAAAACAATACAAACTAGAGCTGTCAGCGCTGCCGGGGCCCTAGTCAGTTTCACTATCAGAGGATAAAAAAAATTTGTGGACGGACAGACGGACGGACAGAGTGATTACTATAGGGCAGCCACACTTTCAGTGCGGGGCCCTAATGAATGCATTTTATGCAAAAATGCGAACAATTATGATGACAGGTAAACGAGTTTGAGAGGGATTCCCTAACTAGGTTTCGAACACTAGTTAGATCTATTTTTAGTTCGTGACAAAAATAGAATCCCCATATATGACGTTATGCGACGTTCATTTTTGGCTTTGTTTGCCTAGGCCATGCCTGAATCGGAAAAAAATATGACGCTGAATACCATGCCATAAGTAACGACACTCAGAGACGATACTCTCGCCATGTATGTGTAAAGTGACAGATTTATTTTTAGAACAGAAATTCCGAACACAGGTTCAGAGGAAAGGGTAAACACAAATGAAAACGACCATTTTCAAAGTTCTGAAGCTGTATTTGGCTCCAAAAGTGTACACATGACAAAGGAGTATGCATTGAAGATAAAAACCAGAAAAAAAAATTTGAGACCCGATAGCTCAATAATGCACCTTTAACTCTTGTCCAGCTGAACCAGATCAGAAGGTTCTTTGTTTGTCATTCAGTTGGTGAATTTATAGGAACAAGTTACATAAAATAATTTGACTGTTGTGTAAAATTAATTTATTCAGCAGAACAAGGAACTTGTAGGTAAAAAGAAATATCTAAAGTAAGAAATGTGTCAAAATATGTAATTTGCAGAATTGTGCATTTAGTGAGTGAGTGAGTGTTTTGAGTTTTACGTCTCACCAACAGCTAAGGTTATAATGAGACGGGACCTCATCAGAAAGTCTGGAGAAGCCCGATCGATCGATCCTGGGACCCCTGGTAAGGCGAGTAGCATAACCACTACACCACGGTGCCTTCTGTAAGTAAATTGTAAGCATTCAATGTTCAATCAAATCAAACGACACCTTACTATAGTTATCCCCACGTTTTTAAAAAAAAAGTGGGGATATTGTTATCGCCTCCGTCCGTCTGTCTGTCCGTCTGTCTGTCCGGCTATCTCCTCCTAAACCGTTAGCCGGAATTCAACCAAATTTGGTATGCGAGTTGCTTACATGAATGGCTTGCGCAAGAGCACATTTTTTTTGTCCCCGCCCCCAGGGGCCCTGGGGAGGGGTCAAAAGGTCAAATATCAATAAAATTCAATTACAAAGTCAATTTTGAAGATTTTGATGCCAAACTTTGCACATGTACTTAGTTATGAAAAAAGTAAAACATATTGAACGGGATTTTGGCTGTGACCCCTAGGTCACGCCCTGGGGGTCGGACTTGGGGGGGTCGGGGGTCAAAATTAAAGTTTTTCAGAGCATAGTCATGTTGCATATCTATGCAAAGGGGATAATGGGTAGAATAAACTACAAGTAAAATTTTGACCCTGGCGTCAGATTGGGGCCCTGGGAGAGGGGTCAAAGGGTCAAAATTTAAGTTTTTTGGAACATAGTCATGTGGCATATGAAATTGAAGGGCATGATTAGTAGAATATAATACAGGTAATATTTTGACCATGGAGTCAAATTAGGGCCCAGGGTGAGGGGTTTTCGCTACTTGGCCCCTCTGTAGAAAACGTGGGGATTTGCGATGGCGCGCCATCGACAGTATTCTAGTTGTTCTTAAAATTGAATATTGTGTCTAAAATAGCTTGACGAGCGACAAACGGTGTGGACCCGAGTCTGATGAGATGTGCATTTCATCTGGGTTTACACTGTTTGCTCAGGCCTGACTGTCTGAACACATATGATAACTAGAATACTGTCGATGGCGCGCCATCGCAAATCCCCACGTTTTCTACAGAGGGGCCAAGTACCAAAAACCCCTCACCCTGGGCCCTAATTTGACTCCATGGTCAAAATATTACCTGTATTATATTCTACTAATCATGCCCTTCAATTTCATATGCCACATGACTATGTTCCAAAAAACTTAAATTTTGACCCTTTGACCCCTCTCCCAGGGCCCCAATCTGACCCCAGGGTCAAAATTTTACTTGTAGTTTATTCTACCCATTATCCCCTTCGCATAGATATGCAACATGACTATGTTCTGAAAAACTTTAATTTTGACCCCCGACCCCCCCAAGTCCGACCCCCAGGGCGTGACCTAGGGGTCACAGCCAAAATCCCGTTCAATATGTTTTACTTTTTTCATAACTAAGTACATGTGCAAAGTTTGGCATCAAAATCTTCAAAATTGACTTTGTAATTGAATTTTATTGATATTTGACCTTTTGACCCCTCCCCAGGGCACCTGGGGGCGGGGACAAAAATAAATGTGCTCTTGCGCAAGCCATTCATGTAAGCAACTCGCATACCAAATTTGGTTGAATTCCGGCTAACGGTTTAGGAGGAGATAGCTGGACAGACAGACGGACAGATGGACGGACGGAGGCGATAACAATATCCCCACTTTTTTTTAAAAACGTGGGGATAAATATGGTACCATATTTAACTCTTATCCTGCTGAATAAATTCATTTAGCCACACCTGTTGCTGACCATCAACCAATCAAATTACTTCATATACTATTACCCATTCAATTCACAATCTACATGAAAAACAGTGTAGATACTGATCAGATGGCTTCTCTGATCTTAATCTACACTGTTTGCAAAGGTAGGGATTGCTGTGAGCAGCAGAATAAGGGTAAAAAATGCCTGTCACACTAGCCACCCTATCTCACAACAGTAAAATGGGTTAGGAATGCAGCTCAACCACAACTCAAACCCAGGACCTCAATTGAGATACCCAGACACAATATAATAACTTGTCACAAGATATTGTTCTTCTGCTGTGACACCAGTGTGATTCTCCACAATAATGTTGCTCAATATAATTTAGGACAGAATCCATAACCTCCTAAATATTTGTTGAATGTGCATCCAACTGAGCAAATGGGCCCAGACAAGACCACAGGCTAAACCTTAACCCCCGTTTATCAAATACAGTGAAATTCTGCTATTAAGACCGCCTAAAACTAAGACCAATTCTGCTATAAAAAGCTTATTTGGAAGGCTTCACTTAATTTTTCTTTGTGATTTCTGTCCACATTGTCCTGTGGTCATGGACCACCTTTGGGACTGTTCAAAAGTGGTCTTTAAGACCACTTTTGAACAGTCCCAAAGGTGGTCTTAATATAGGAATTTTACTGTACCATAATGATCCTAAGTATTGGGACAGACAGGCCTAAGCAAACAGTGGAGACCCCGATCAGACTGCTCCTGTTTGCCATTCCATATGCCATCTCCACTGTTTGCCATTCCATATGCCATCTCCACTGTTTGCCATTCCATATGCCATCTCCACTGTTTGCCATTCCATATGCACTTTTTGGAACTTTTGCTGGATTGTGAAACAAATTTGTTATAACTAGAGAAAGTGACCAGTGGGTCACGTATACCCCCGGCCAGCATCACCCTCTGATATATCTTTCGAGCTTGTATGTAATATGAATGAAGTCAAGAAGCTATAAGAATCTATAAATGTGCTTGTAAAAGCTAAACCAAACATAAAATTTCTAAATGGACCAAGGGAGTGAGGGCATCAAATAGAACACACAGGCATCTATAAATTTTGACATAAAACTTTAACCAAATGTAAAATTTCTAAGTCCGTGACCTTGAGGTCAAGGTCACCATGGGTGGGGGAATGGACATGCATCATGAAATCATTTATCAAACATGAAGAGAATCTAAGATGTGGTTACAGAGATATCAGCCATGAAAAAGGTTTAACACAAAACTTTGACGTAAAAGTAGATGAACAGACAGACAGACAGCCCACCCAGGGGCTTGACCCAGAGGCTTAGATATTCCATATGAAAGGTAATGCTATAGAGATATCCTTTACCAAACATGAAGAGAATCTAACATGTGGTTACAGAGATATCAGCAATGAAAAAGGTTTAACACAAAACTTTGACGTAAAATTAGATGAACAGACAGACAGACAGCCCACCCAGGGGCTTGACCCAGGGGCTTAGATATTCCATATGAAAGGTAATGCTATAGAGATATCCTATACCAAATATGAAGAGAATCTAACATGTGGTTACAGAGATATCAGCAATGAAAAAGGTTTAACACAAAACTTTGACGTAAAAGTAGATGAACAGACAGACAGACAGCCCACCCAGGGGCTTGACCCAGGGGCTTAGATATTCCATATGAAAGGTAATGCTATAGTGATATCCTATACCAAATATGAAGAGAATCTAACATGTGGTTACAGAGATATCAGCAATGAAAAAGGTTTAACACAAAACTTTGACGTAAAAGTAGATGAACAGACAGACGGACAGACAGACAACCCACCCAGGGGCTTAGATATTCCATATGAAAGGTAATGCTATAGAGATATCCTGTACCAAATATGAAGAGAATCCAACCTGTGGTTACAGAGATATGAGCAATCAAAAAGGTTTAACGCAAAACTTTGACGTAAAGGTTGACGAACGAACGTACGAACGAAATGAAGAGAATCCAACCTGTGGTTACAGAGATATGAGCAATCAAAAAGGTTTAACGCAAAACTTTGACGTAAAGGTTGACGAACGAACGTATGAACGAACTAACGAACGAACGAACGAACGAACATACGAACGAACCAACGAACGGACGGAAAGACGAAAACTATATACCCCCTGACATACTTCGTATGCCGGGGGTATAAATATAGGAGAATATTATAACAAGTGTTTAAGCTGTCGGACTTTTTAGGATTTTTACAGTTCCAACAGTGGATCAAAGCTTCAGATAATTGAGTGTGTTTGAGTTTTACCTCCCACCAAAAGCTTAGGTTATACAGAGGCCCAACCTAGGCTTAAAGACTCATGCGAAAGTCTGGAGAAGCCCGGGAACAAACCCATGAACCCTGGGTTATGAGGCGAGTAGCTTATCCACTACACCACGGAGGCTTCTTTCAGAGATGGGCTGCATGATGCTTCCACGCAGAGCTGAATCCGGCCCGCACACTAGTACTGGTAAACCGCTTAGAGGATCTAAGCCCGTCCAGGAACCATGGTGCGAGTTGGACCGTCCATGCTAATAAACCCTATTGGTTGCATTGGGCGACAGGGCTTGAGATGTCATTTCATCTCAATGTCGGGTAAAAGTCCCACAAAACTGGAAGCAACGTCTCCAAAATGACCTTAACTGTGTTGACGGGGACGTTTAACCTCAAATCAAACAAAACAATTCTTTCAGAGATAAATCAGGGATGCAGTACCAAACAAATCCTAATAATTCAGACACCTTCAGGACTTGTTGTAATTTTCCAAAAAATTTAACAAGTTTGTTATGCAATCCAATCGATATTTAATGCCAAACAGTGTAGACCCTGATCAGACTGCTCCTGCAGAAGCAGCTAATCTGGGTCTGTACCGATTGCATAGGCATGTCTGTCCCAACACTTAGGATCATTATGCATGGCTTCTGTATAATATTGATCTCCGCAAAGTGTATGTGCTGTTCGGTTCCCCATCATGGGGTAAAAAGAAAAAAAAATCCTTCAATTTAGCTTCTCAATACATGTAATTCTCTGTAGCCTTTACCCTTCCAACATCATAGACTGATAAAGATACCTATGCAAATGGTGTTGATCAAGATGAGACCACACTTAACAAGCTGTATCATCAGGATCTACACTGTTTGACATCCTGAAAATGATCTTGACTAAACCCCACTAATTTACAATAATGGTCATGCCCAAATCCAGAGAAGGAAGAGTCCACTTTTGAAACTCAGGGGTGTAAGGATCAAGCACAAAATGTTACCAAGCCATAATGCCAGAAATAAGTTCCATTGATCTATTGGTAATTAACATAGCAACTTTTCTGTCATTCCTATAAACAGCACTGTCTTACCCAGCCATGTCATACATTTATTGACAAAGAGTGTAGACCCTGATCAGATGCTGCATAATGCAGCATCTGATCAGGGTCTAAACCCTTTGCATAAATTACACCATTTTCGAAAAATGATAAAAAAAAAATGAAATAAACCAGACAAAGTGGACCTATCCCAAGCTATGCAGCACACAAGTCCATTTGGTATTAAAGGGTCGATGTAACATGTTGACGTGAACAAATGTCAAAAGAGAGTAAACTGAGACACAAAAAGAAAGGTTATAGAAAACAAAATAACTCAAATGCATGTATTTTAAGAATCCAACCTAGTCGGTTGTTTGCATGTTTTGAGTTTCACTACCCTGTCAACACTATTTAGGTCATAATCAAGCTAGCCACACTTCTTGTATTTTAGCCAGTAGCAGTACAGTGCACATTGTTTTGCCAGAAACTGACAACTGCCCTTCTTGATTTGTTTGTTTGATTTGCGGTTTAACGTCCCCATCAACACTGTATAGGTCATTTTGGAGACACTGCTTCCAATTTTGTAGGCTTTTACAAGACATTGAGATGAAATGATATCTCAAGCCCTGCCCCCCAATGAAACCAATAGGGTTTAAGCATGGGCGGTCCGAGTTGCACCGCTTTGTATGGACAGGCGTAGATCCTCTAAGCGGTTTACTAGTACTCGTGTGCGGTCCGCTTCAGCTCTGCTTAGAAGCATGATGCAGCCCATCTATTTCTTCAAGCCCTGATGGCGGGGGCCAACTGCCCTTCTTGAATCAACAGAAGGTAGAGTATGACCATAGATTTCATGATCAATCTCAACAAAAGAATGTTGCCAACAACAGAAGATATCGAATTTCACCAGTCAGAGACATGTATCCCACTGAGCTACTGAGGCCAACAGATCTAGTCAGTTGCAGCAATGGTCCCCTACTCCAACTGTTAAGCAGTGGCCCAATGCTAAATTCACTTGAGCTTGGAAGTCCCCAGCATTATATTTATTATGTTTTTTTTTTGTTTGTTTTTTTATTTACATACATTATTTACCCTGATATCAAATGATAATTATGAGAGAAAGCAAATAACACATTCTTATTTTTTGCTTCCAGTTTTAAGCTTTTGAGTAAACCTTAGCTTATTTGTTTAACCCTTGTCCTGCTAATCCCGGATATGCCTTATCTTTGAAACAATGTAGATCCAGATCAGATGGCTTCTGACGAAGCCATCTGATCAGGATCTACATTGTTTGCCATTCAGATTGTGAATTTGTTGCAATAATTTGCATCAAGTAATCTGATTGGTTGATAATCAGTAGTGGGTGTGGCATATATAAATATTCAGCAGGACAAGGGTTAATAGAAGTACTTTAGACCAGTCAGAAGTTAAACTCCTGTCTGCATTTTCATGGTGATCCCAGGGCATCCAAGAAAACTGCAGAACGCAGAGGTGCATGCAGTACAGTCACAAGCATTGCTTTAGCAACATAGTAGCCACTTTGAGCATGCACAGAACAAGCGCCTTCAATCTGCATTCTGATGGTCAAAGTAAGGTCCCGAGAGCAGCGCAGTATGGTCTCCAGTAACGCCAGTAAAGTCCCGATAGCAGTGCAGTATGGTCTCCGATAACGCTACAGGAGCTACTTGGCCGCACACAGAGATCTCCTAAAATGCCACAGAACCTCCGCTCGCACAGAGTGGCTGGGTTGTACCGTGGGATGTAGAGTTTGGTGGAGTGCTTGCCGGAGAAGCCTGAAACTAAGGAGAATCATCCCGTGGCTGATGAGGTGAGGGCGAAAGACTTGTTTCTGCTTGCCATGGGCATTTTTCTTTCCCTGCCTTCTTACACTTTCTACCTCTTTGTTCAACTGTTCAAGAATAACAAGCCTCATACTGACCACGATTTTCCATGCCTGAAAAGCCCATTTTTTGCACCTTCAACCCTTAACCTGCTGAACAAGACACAACTAGTACCTTTGCAAACAGTGTAGATCCAGATCAGATGGCTTCTGAAGAAGCCATCTGATCAGGATCTACACTGTTTGTGGCTTCTGAAGAAGCCATCTGATCAGGATCTACACTGTTTGTAATGCAGTTTGTGAAAATATCAAGTAATTTGGTTGACTTATAGTCAGAAATTGGTGTGGGTAAATAAATTTTCTCAGCAGGATAAGGGTTAAATAGTTTTTCAAACAGAAGGAACAAAAAATTAAAATCTAAAAGCCTGAAATCAAGAAAAATATAAAGCTCTCAAAGCCTGAAATCCTGCAAATGCATGAAAAATATGAGGCCTGGAATAAACATACAACTGTTGAAGATCACTATGCAGCACAAATGAACATTGTTAAGACACTGCCAGTGCAGTGTGAGCGCAGTGCAGGCAGCTTGAGCGCTGTCAATGCGCAATCCATGCAATGGAAGGGCCATGGGAATACAGATGATCGTAATCAAGAATTTCGTAGGAACGGGATAGATCACCATGTGATCTCCGTAGCAACGCATTGGTCGCTGTTAGGACGCCCTTACAGGTCCATTTTCAGGAAAATTATCAGATTTTTGCAATCTCACGGCCCCCTGGAAAATTAAACAATGCCGTGCCATTGCAGTGGAAATGCAGCTCGAAACCTACACTAAGCCTTTAGCAAGGTAGTCATTCCATTGAAATTGCCGTTTAATTTAACGAGTTTTGCCGTTTTAATGAATGTCGGTATAAAGAGGGTTGACTGTACCCATGTCTTAGAGAAAGACAATAAAAGCCTAGTTACAATCAGACCTATTATACAACTGTAACAAATTTCATTACATCTGAGGCTCTGTCTGTTACATATTGATCTTGCAGAACTTTGGCTGAGAATTCTCGATTGCCCTTGGGGTACCAAATATGGCAGAATTCCAGCATCTTGTCCAAAACAAATAGGGTACAGTGCCATGTACTAGACTGTTAACCCATAATATGCTGCTTTGTCGTCTGACGGTTACTTTAACCCTTATCTTGCTGAATATTCAGTTTAGCCACACCCATTTCTGACTTTGAACCAATCAGATTACTTCATGTAATTTATTCTTATAAATCCATAAACTTCATGTCAAACAGTGTAGATCCTGATCAGATGGCTTCTTCAGAAGCCATCTGATCTGGATCTACACTGTTTCCAAAGATAGGGGTTGTCGTGAACAGCATGATAAGAGTTAAAAGTCATTTTCTCTAGAAGCAGTCTGATCTGGGTCCACACTGTTTGCCTGTACACAAAAAAATATTTTTTTTAAAAATTTGCAAAAAAAATCAGCAGACAACATAAGCAGACGACATTTTCAGATGTAGTTTTTCTCAACATCTTAAGGGTTAATGGGAATGCCAAAAAGTCCACCGGGACCAGCCTTGAGAACCACCCTTCTTGTTGAAGTGAGTAAATGTCACGGAAAGAATTCAGGATCAATCTCCATTTTATTACAATGCCAGAGCTGGGGTCAGAACATGTGACCTCCTATCCCTTAAATTTTCCTGCTGAATAAATTTATTTATCCACACCCATTTCTGACAATCAACCAATCAAATTACTTGATATAATGTATTCATTCAAATCTGCAAACTGAATGACACTGTAGATCCTGATCAGATGGCTTCTTCAGACCTAGAACGACAATGATTGCAAAGATAGGGGTTATTGTTATGTTCAGGAGGATAAGATCTAATCACTAGACAAATTGCTAATCTGCTTGATTGAGAAGCAACAAGAACAAACAAACACTGCAATTTTTCAGACAAGCATTTTTCGGGAGCATCAGGTACAAACATTTCTTTTGTTATTCTGAATCCTTTGTGATCTTCTACATGTACCTGACAAGATCTCATAATACTCGATACTGATTTGTTGTGAGAAATAACCATCATTCACTGGCTAAGTCTAAATACTGTAACACTATTAGGGCCCAGGGGTCGAAATTAACACTTGTCCGCTCGTATTTACGATTAGTTTGTCAATAAGGACGAGTGAAAATTGTTACTGGCATGCCCTGCAGGACGAGTGAGTTTTCCGCCATGAAAATGTCTATTCCTGCCGTTCAGTGAAAGCATTTTTCAAAACTCAATTTACGGGCCTCCAGCGCTAGTGGATAAGAGCGCTGACTCTTAAACATTAGGTCTCTCACCGCTGTGGGTTCGAGCCTCGCTCGGGTCACATGTGAGACGCCAAGTTCTGCAACGGAAGGTCAGGTGGTTTTTCTCCGGGTACTCCGGTTTTTCGCCCACCTCTGATTAACGATCGGCTCGATATGAGTGAAATAATCTTGAAAGGGCCGTAAAACCAAAACCAAAAAAAAAAAAAAAAAAAAAAAAACTCAATTTACAGCAAACAGTATTTGGGCGCGTATTACCCGCAGTTTTTCCCTCAAATTACAGGCCCAAGTTCACGGTGCGGGTAATCCGCCTGAATTATTTTTGCACGGCTTTTTTTTTTTCCTTTTGTCAGCTGAAAATGCGATGCTCTATCCCTTTACGATTCCAAGCATAAATAACGTTAATTGTCGACTCAATTTTACTTGCACATGAGTAATATAACAATCTCCATTACAAGCAAACCCGATTCTGTGCTTATTATTCCTAAAACTCTGTTTTTGAACGAAATAAACAAGCGAACAGCATTCAAATCGCCGCCCACAAACATAAAAAAAATTGTTTGGAGCGGGTAAATAAATCTCGATAGCTTTAATGTTTTGGATAGAGGTGGGTAAACCTCAAATCAAAAAAAGCAAAAATTAAAGCATTCGACTTTCCCTGCCAAGCGTCTGCTATTTGGCACGAAAACATAACCATTCATGAGACAGTAGAATAGTCCGTTTTTATTATGCATACATCTACCGTTAGATGTAGCAACTCGTCTTAGAAGCAATTAAATTATTTTCACATTGATAGTGGATTAAATTTTATGTTGGGGGAATAAATGCAAATTAAAGACATAACTTGACCATATTTTCACACCCTGTCAAGGGAAACAATAGTACACACTACACCTGAACTGAAAGATATGCATCTCAGGGCAATCATGTTTATTGTTTGTATTGGAGTTTAACGGCCCAGTCAACACTATTTAGGTCATTTTTGAGCCGGTCAGTTTACCTATCCACACTTTCCTGGGCAGGCTTATACGTAAGCGGTTAACCAGTACAGTGCACATTCTTTCGCCAGAAACTGACAACTGCCCTTCTTGAATCAGCGGAAGGGAGAGAATGACCGTAGAAAAGATTTCATGACCAATCTCCACGAAAGAATGTTGCCGACCCCGGCGGGAGTCGAACCCTCCTGATACTCCTGATCACCAGTCAGACGTGCATCCGACTGAGCCAACGAGGCCGGCTGTTTAATGTTTAATAGGCAATTATATGACAGATATTGTACGGGCCTCTGTGACCTAGTGGATAAGAGCGCTGACTCTTAAACATTAGGTCTCTCACCGCTGTGGGTTCGAGCCTCGCTCGGGTCACATGTGAGACGCCAAGTTCTGCAACGGAAGGTAAGGTGGTTTTTCTCCGGGTACTCCGGTTTTTGCCCACCTCTGATTAACGATCGGCTCGATATGAGTGAAATAATCTTGAAAGGGCCGTAAAACCAAAACCAAAAAAAAAAAAAAAAAAATATGACAGATATTAATTATAGTGTCATAATTGAACCGTTATAAATCATCAAACAGTGTAAATCCAAATCAGACGTCTGTGGCGTCTTTTTGCGGCATCTGATCTGGGTCTGCATTGTTTGCCGATGTCCCCACCAAAAAAAGGGCCGCTGGGCAAATATTGATTAATGAATAAATAACAAGGGTGAACAGGTAAAGTTTTTTCAACATTTTAATGTAAAATACATGCTTTCTGGTGATACTCGCACGCACATGCGTTTTTCCCGCCTTTTGAAGACGATCGAGCGTTCCTTTGTGTTTTACAATAACTGGCCAAATTCTTACTTTTTCTCACTTACGCACCCATCAATTAAAACAATGATTTATTTGTCTCCAAAATGACCTATACTGTGTTGACGGGGACGTTAAACCTCAAATCAAACCAACAAACACTCCAGAGAAGCAGGGCAAGTTAATTTTTCATAAGGACGAGTGAATTTTTTGGAGCACTTGCCCTGCAGGACAAGTTTGTCTAAAAGAAAATTTCGACCCCTGCATGTCCTGCCAGTCAGTTTACCAACAACCACAATTTTTCCTGAGCAGGCTTACACATAAGCAGTTAACATGCTTTGGTCAGAAGCTGACAACTGCCCTTCTTGAATCAGCAAAAGGAAGAAAATGACATTAGTACATGTGCATGTATTTTTTATCCAATAATGTTTATCCAATCGGGTTTTAAAATGGAATAAACTCTTTAAGAAAAGAATTAGCTCTCTCTTGATGCCAACTCTCGCGGTGAGAGCAAATTCTCTCCTTAAAGAATAGTCCCTATGAAACACTGAGTAAGACCATTGGTGTGATCCTGGCAATGTGACATAACTTCAACCAGATGGAACTAACATTGTTATCTTGGAACAGCAAAACCATTAAAACTGTGGCTCAGATTCAAAATCTGTTTAGTTCCATAAATAGTACTGTATTATAATTGCAACGAATTCATCAAAACAAAGGAATACACCAGAAATACAAAACACGTAGTATTCAGTCACCTTATGACACACACCAAGGTTCATTCATACAATCGCCCCCACCCATTTCGGGCTTGAAGAAATAGATGGGCTGCATGATGCTTCCAAGCAGAGCTGAAACCGACCGCACACGAGTACTAATAAACCGCTTAGAGTATCTAAGCCTGCCCAGGTAAAGGGGTGCGAGTTGGTCCATCCATGCTTATAAACCCTTTTGGTTTCATTGGGCAACAGGGCATGAGGAGTCATTTCATCTCAATGTCGGGTAAAAGTCCCACAAAAATGGAAGCAACGTCTCCAAAATGACCTATACAGTGTTGGCAGGGACGTTAAACCTTAAACAAACATACAAATCATTCATGCAAATTTTAATTGTTCCATTGTCAGTGAGGATGCATTTGAAATTTAATTGAAACTGGGGCCAGTTGTTCAAAGCATCGTTAGCTTAACAAGCTCGTTAGTGGTCAAATTGTTAACTGTTCTAGCTAGTACAATATCAAATATTTTGCTATTTTTGCTGAAAAAATGTGATCTGCAAAAGCTGCTCACATTTTTTTCAGCAAAAATGTTAGCATATTTGCCAGATTGAATGATCAAAATTTTAACGATACTTTAACTAACGACGTCGTTAGCTTTGAACAACTGGCCCCTGGAGATCAAGTAGGTCCAGGGAAAAATTTCCTTTGAAATGTTAATGGACTGGCATTTCCATATGGACCCCGTCAAGCGATTTTGGTACTTATCGCCTATGCGAGCAGCGAAGGTTCAGGGGAGCCTGCGCATCCACGCAGCGAGCAGTGAATCAAGAGAAACATTCAGACAGAAAGCCATATCCCTGGCCCCTCTGAATGGCTGGGCATGCACAGTTAAAATTTGTCAGGACGGAATGCTCGAAGACACAAATTCGCTTGGCAGAGCTCATATGTGTTTTGATGGGGAAATAAGAAAACATATCCTTTAAATATCTTATCTGGAGGTATGAAATGGGCACTATGGCAGTGCAGTGTCTATGAAAATGTGTTCTCAAAAGATGGTCAGGTAAGTTAGTAGGTAGATAATTTTTTGGGTTGACTGTCAACTGACCCTAAGTCACTAAGCATAGAAGCTCTTAAATGCTGTTGTCCATGTGACTATCACTGAGTTCTGCAAAATCCAGGCAATGTTTTTTTTTGTAGAAAATAGCCATGCTGTTCTTATCAATGTGCGGTCAGTCTTCTGTAATCATAAGAGGATTATCTATAGAATCTGGACTGGAATCATGTGTTGGGTTTGGCAAACACTGTAGCCCAGATCAATCTGTGTCTACACTGTTTGCATACAATTTTGGAAATAAAGGGTTACGAAATAGTCTAAGTCCCCGTTCAGGACCACTGAACAACCAGTGCTATCATGCAGTGCTTTGTTTTTAATATGGTAAGAACATTTCCTGATAATCATTTCCTTAGAATCGGAGTCAATTACATTTTCGAGTCCCAAGGCTGCATTAATCAGACATATAGATCAGAAGATCAGACAATTATACAGCCCACTTAATTTTGTCCTTTCACTGACAAAAATCTCTTGGAACATATCAAGCAATATAGAAAACACAAATATCAGCAATCACAGATCATGCATAACCCCCATACCCCAGGGTCCATAGTGTCAATCCATAACCTCACCCAATTCCACATGCCTTGCCTCCTTTCTCTCTCTTTTCTAACAATCTATCTAGCTTTACAAATATTAAGTATACGGTAATGGGGCAAACAGTGCAGATCCAGTCTGCAAACACTGCAGATCCAGATCAGACTGCTCCTCCAGGAGCAGTCTGATCAGGGTCTACAATGTTTGCCATTCAGTCTGCACCTTGCCGACTTCTTGCTGGGGCATGAACCAAATTTCTTGTAATTTTAGGAGAATAACAGCAAGTCCTCAAGGTGTCCGAATTCTTATAATTTTTACGGTAACATACTCACTAGCATTCGGGGTCCAGTTGTTCAAAACTAACGCCGACGGCATGTAGACAACATATCGTTAAAACTTTGATCGTTAACTATGGCATACCCACAGAAGTTTTTGCAGACAAAAGTGTGAGCAGCTTTTGCAAATGAGCAACTTTTGCAAAAGCTACTCACATTTTTTTCCAGCAAAAATATCAGAGTATTAGATATCGTACTTGCTAGAACAGTTAACAATTTGATGACTGCAGTGAGCTTGTTAATTAAGCTAGTGATGCTCTGAACAACTGGGCCCTGAACTACATGACATGTCACGAACCTAAATAATATAGACAGAAGCCCATTTCCACAAAAGTAGGTCACACTGACATATTTTTTGAGGTTTGTTTGTATTGAAGTTTAACAGCCCAGTCAATACTATTTGGGTCATTTTTGAGCTGGTCAGTTTACCTATCCACACTTTCCTGGACAGGCTTATACATAAGCAGTTAACCAGTACGGTAAACATTCTTTCACCAGAATCTGACAACTGGTTACTGCCCTTCGTGAATCAGCGGAAGGGAGAGAATGACCGCAGAAAAGATTTCATTATCAATCTCCACGAAAGAATGTTGCTGACCCTGGTAGGTATCGAACCCGTGTCCTCCTGGTCACCAGTCAGATGTGCATCCAACTGAGCTACCGAGGTTGGCACTTTTTTGAGGTAATCGAGAGTGTTCATATGTAATATTATGCTCTCATAAATTTCATGTGATGCTGGCCTACAAAAGCTGAGATATATAAAATTCCTATATTAATTAAGACCACCATTGGCATCATTCTGATGGAGGGGGCATAAAATGGGAACACTGGGCAGGCTCAAACTTAATCAAACATATAGATCAGAAGATCAGACAATTATACCGCCCACTTAATTTTGTCCTTTCACTGACAAAAATCTCTTGGAACATATCAAGCAATATAGAAAACACAAATATCAGCAATCACAGAACATGCATAACCCCAATACCCCAGGGTCCATAGTGTCAATCCATAACCTCACCCAATTCCACATGCCTTGCCTCCTTTCTCTCTCTTTTCTAACAATCCATCTAGCTTTACAAATATTAAGTATACGGTAATGGGGCAAACAGTGCAGATTCAGTCTGCAAACACTGCAGATCCAGATCAGGAGCAGTCTGATCAGGGTCTACACTGTTTGCCATTCAGTCTGCGCCTTGCCGACTTCTTGCTGGGTCATGAACCAAATTTCTTGTAATTTTAGGAGAATAACAGCAAGTCCTCAAGGTGTCCGAATTCTTATAATTTTTACGGTAACATACTCACTAGCATTCGGGGTCCAGTTATTCAAAACTAATGCCGACAGCATGTAGACAACATATCGTTAAAACTTTAATCGTTAACTATGGCATACCCACAGAAGTTTTTGCAGACAAAAATGTGAGCAGCTTTTGCAAAAACTACTCACATTTTTTTCCAGCAAAAATATCAGAGAATTAGATATCGTACTTGCTAGAACAGTTAACAACTTGATGACTGCAATGAGCTTGTTAATTAACCCTTATCTTGCTGAATTTTCATCTAAGCCACACCCATTTCTGTCTATCAACCAATCAAACTACTTGATGTAATTTATTGCTACAAATTTATAAACTGAATGCCAAACAGTGTAGAACCTGATCATATGGCTTCTTCAGAAGCCATCTGATCTGGATCTACACAGTTTCCAAAGATAGGGGTTGTCGTGAACAGCAAGATAAGAGTTAAGCTAGTGATGCTCTGAACAACTGGGCCCTGAACTACATGACATGTCACGAACCTAAATAATATAGACAGAAGCCCATTTCCACAAAAGTAGGTCACACTGACATATTTTTTTGAGGTTTGTTTATATTGAAGTTTAACAGCCCAGTCAACACTATTTGTGTCATTTTTGAGCTGGTCAGTTAACCTATCCACACTTTCCTGGACAGGCTTAGGCTTTTACGTAAGCAGTTAACCGGTACGGTGCACATTCTTTCATCAGAATCTGACAACTGGTTACTGCCCTTCGTGAATCAGCGGAAGGGAGAGAATGACCACAGAAAAGATTTCATTATCAATCTCCACGAAAGAATGTTGCTGACCCCGGCAGGTATCAAACCTGTGTCCTCCTGGTTACTAGTCAGATGTGCATCCGACTGAGCTACCGAGGCTAGCACTTTTTTTAGGTAATCGGGAGTGTTTATATGTAATATTATGCTCTCATAAATTTCAAGTGATGCTGGCCTACAAAAGCTGAGATATATAAAATTCCTATATTAATTAAGACCACCATTGGCATCATTCTGATGGCGGGGGCATAAAATGGGAACACTGGGCAGGCTCAAACTGAAAGGAAGTGAAGTATGATGACACTGACCTATAATATTATGCTCTGAGACAGTCCGGGTGCCCCACAGTCTAAGACACAGCTTCCAGACTTCTAGATTGATTGTATAAATTACCATGGAACATCAGTCTCAAAAGCATCATTAGACAGACAGATGACTGATTTAATTCTTAAGGCTCAATTTGTTTTTTATTTTAACCCTTATCTTGCTGTTCACCACAACCACTATCTTTGGAAACAGTGTAGATCCAGATCAGATGGCTTCTGAAGATGCCATCTGAACAGTGTAGATCCAGATCAGATGGCTTCTGAAGAAGCCATCTGATCAGGATCTACACTGTTTGACATTCAGTTTATGGATTTGTAAGAATAAATTACATCAAGTAATCTGATTGGTTCAGAGTTAGAAATGGGTGTGGCTAAATTGAATATTCAGCAAGAGAAGAGTTAAACTATTACCAGCATTGAGACAATATAATGATGTTTTTCATGTGTTGAGATGACAACTGTGTAATATGACCATTAGCAACAGTCTCTAAACGTGACAAGAAGGGCTCTACGCAATATCACAAATATGAATGACATGATTTTTTTTTTCATCTCTTCTAATTCTCCTAAAATTTTAACAAATTTGTTTCACAATTCTGCAAGGAGTCCAAAAAGTACAAACAGAATGGCAAACGGTGTAGACCCTGATCAGACTGCTCCTTCAGGAACAGTCTGATCTGGGTCTGCACACTTTGCTTAGGCCTCCCTGTCCCAATACTTAGAAATCATTACGGTATTTATTGATACCTGAAGGATAATTTTCCTTAAATCTTTAACCCTTGTCCTGCTGAATATTCATATATGCCACACCCACTACCGATTATCAACCAATCAGATTACTTGATGCAAATTATTGCAACAAATTCATAAACTGGATGGCAAACAATGTAGATCCTGATCAGATGGCTTCGTCAGAAGCCTTCTGATCTGGATCTTCATTGTTTGGAAAATAAGGCATATCCGGGCTCAGCAGAAGAAGGGTTAACATATAAACTGTTCATTTGAACCAGCTTGCATAGTTACCAACAACGCAGTTTGACCATTTTTGTACCAAATGGAATCTTCCTCCTAATATAAAGCAGGAGACCATTTCAAAATTTAGGAGCGTCTGGTGGTTTTCTTCAAAATTTATTTGGAAAATGGCTGAACTTTTTGCAGACAATGTAGGTCCTAATTAGCCGCTGCGTTCTGCGGCATCTGATCTGGGCCTGCATTGTATGCCAATTACCATTTTGGGGTTTCCGGTACAAAATGGGTTGAAACCAGAATTGACAAAAATTATCCTTTAATTATCTCCAAATATCCACCTTATCTGTTTCTATGTTAACCCTTATCTTGCTGAATATTCATTTAAGCCACACCCATTTCTGTCTATCAACCAATCAAATTACTTGATGTAATTTATTGCTCCAAATTCATAAACTGAATACCAAACAGTGTAGATCCTGATCAGATGGCTTCTTCAGAAGCCATCTGATCTGGATCTACACTGTTTGCAAAGATAGGGGTTGTCGTGAACAGCAAGATAAGGGTTAAATAAAACCTACATAGTAGCAGTAATATTAAAGGGCTCTGTGCACTTGCGTTTTGCAAACGGTGTAGGTCCTGATAAGTCACCGCATTCTGCGACATCTGATATGGGCCTGCACTGTTTGCCAACTACCCGTTATGGGGTTTCGGTACAAAGTAGATTAAGACCTAATAGATTTTGTTTGTTTATGTTGAGGTTTTGCATCCCCACCAACACTATAAAGGTCCTGTTGGAGACATTGCTTCCCATTTTGTTGGGCTTTTACCCCACAATGAGATGAAATGAAATCTCAAGCCCTACCACCCAAAGAAACCGCTAGGGTTTAAGGGACAGTCTGACTCGGTCCACTTTTCCTGGGCAGATTTATACCTTCCTTCAAGACAGGAAGACCTAATAGGGCATCCAAACTATTGATTTTGTTTGATTTGAGATTTAACGTCCCCGTCAAAACTGTAAGGTCATTTTGGAGACGTTGCTTCCAATTTTGTGGGACTTTTACCTGACGTTGAGATGAAATGACATCTCAAGCCCTGTCGCCCAATGAAACCAATAGGGTTTATAAGCATGGACGGTCCGACTCACACTGCTTTGCCTGGGCAGGCTTAGATCCTCTAAGCGGTTAACCAGTACTGGTGTGCGGGTCGGATTTAGCTCTGCATGGAAGCATCGTGCAGCCCATATATTTCTTCAAGCCCTGATGGGCGGGGGCGGAAAAACAAATGAACAGTCATATAAATAAAGAAGTTTATGTGAACATAATGAATCTTCAAGAAAAGATGTTACCAAAAAAACATGGCCAAGTGTTTGAGGCAGACGGACATCTGCCAATCGGGCAGATTACAAATTTGAAAAAATCTATGAACTGATCTTCAATTTAACTGAATTTTCTAGCACTCTTCCAAGAACATAATATGTTTTCTAAAAAAAAATAATTAATGTATGGCATAAGTATTGAATTTTATTGATTAGAACTTTCCATAACTGAGACAGCATGTTGTATTTTGCAACTGTCTTTCTAATCGGTTATGTCACTGTATTGATTTTCAATCTTCTTTTAAAATCAAGCCTACTCGTGGAAATTCAATTGCGATGAGCAGAATCTGAGATCAGCCTGCGTACCAACTCAGTCTGATCACGCCGGAAATCGTTCTAAGATTTATATGGGGTCCAAAAACTGGTGTCAGGCAAACAATGAGCGTTCTGATTAGACTACAATTGCAGGCAGATTTGCACCCAGTGGAATCTTCCATTGCTATATGTTGGACCAGTCCATTTGTCATATAAGGAGTATCAGGCATATTTTTCATTTTTATTCTATTTTGATGGAAAATTCTGTTAGCAAATAGTGCAGGCCCTGATCAGATGCCGCATTCTGTGGCATCTGATCTGGACCTGCACTGTTTGCCAAGGTACCCCTTTAGGGGTTTCCTGCATGCAATAGGTTAATGATGTGTATTAAGAGGTGCGAGTCGGACCATCCATGCTTATAAACCCTATTGGTTTCATTGGGCGACAGGGCTTGAGATGGCATTTCATCACAATGTCGGGTAAAAGTCCCACAAAATCGGAAGCAATGTCTCCAAAATGACCTATACAGTGTTGATGGGGACGTTAAATGTCAAATCAAACAAACAAACAATCAAATCTGTCCTTTAATCATTACCGTATTCCTCCTATTTAGCACCCCTGCTCCTAAAAGCACCCCACTCCATGTTACTCCAAGAACAAAGTAACAAACACCCCTTCTTGTCAGAGGAAAAAAATATTTTGGCTTACCAAAATGTAAAGATTAGCTTTTCAATCACCCCTGTATCTGCTGTAAATCGTATTATGCAAGGTATCACAGAGTGTCTGTGTTGACCACTGACATAATTCCACCATATTCTAATGGAAAACTACCATTTGTAATGGGTTTTAAACTCTCTGTTCCGGTAAGATTTTTGTCTTTAATAAGAAATTGTTTACGGATGCACGCACACATGGACGCAAGCAGGACGGCCAAAAAGTGATCACAAAAGCTCACCTTGTCACTACGTGACAGGTGAGCTAAAAATAAAATTGCCGTCTTCTCTAAAACTTCTGTGTTGCTTTACTGGTTGAGCAGCCTCTTGTTAAGGGGTGAGAAGCCTGTTTTAAGGCCCCCACCCCCAGTCGGGTTAGGACAAATAGTCTGGGCTGCATGGAGCTTCCTTGCAGAGCTAAAACCAGCCATACATGAGTACTGGTAAACTGCCTGGAAGGTCTAAGCCTGCCCAGGTAAAGTGATACGTGTCCATACATATAAACCGTTTGTGCAGCATGGCTTGAGATGTCATTTCATGTTATTTTATTATGTCGGGCACAAGTCCCTCAACATTGGAAGCAATGTCTCCAAAATGACCTAAATAGTTTTGACTGGGACGTTAGACCTCAATTCAAACAAACAAATGAAGATACATTAAAATTTTACTTTGGAGGAATTAGCTCCCATGAAAGTGTCTCTATTTCTCCCAATACTGTCCTTTATGCTTTTCTGCCAGGAATAGCAGGTTTTAACAATGGTGCCATAGAAAGTATTGTTACAGGTCAGGTTGTATGACATTGTATGCATTGATGGTGACTGCTGCAAACAATGCAAATAGCACTTTTACAGGGCAAATTCGTTGTTCAATGTGATTAATCATTATACTATAACGACAATCTTTTTAACCCATTGTATGCTAGTGGACTCTTCCACTGGTATACCGTATTTGCCCTAATTACCGCACCGTGCGCTTAGTTTTTTCAAAATCGTGTCAAAAAATCATGGTGAAAAATCTACCTAATTAGTGCACACTTGATACGAAAACAATAGCTTCCGAGATGATGCATACTGATATTTAATGGGACGGAAAATTTGTTTGTTTGATTTGAGGTTTAACGGAAAAGGATTCTTAAGCATTGCCTTCACTGTTGAAGAAATAACAGTACGTTTTTATAGATTTGCTGTGAGAGCTTCAAGGGGAGGTTACTGTAAAGCGTGCGCTTAAACATTTCCTTTTCAAAAATAGCTTTGGTGTGCGCTTATAGGAGCATGTGCGGTAACTAGGGCGAATACGGTATGTTGGACAAGTCCATTTGTCATATAAGAGGATTCAGGCGTATTTTTCATTTTTATTCTATTTTTGCCGGAAAATTCTGTTAGCAAATAGTGCAGGCCCTGATCAGACACCGCATTCTGCGGTGTCTGATCTGGGCCTGCAATTTTTGCCAAGGTACCCCTTTAGGGGTTTCCCCGCAAGCAATGGGTTAACACGGTAACCAGTAAATAATATGAAGAGGCCTGTAACATTTTATTTTCTGTAACATTTTATTTTTCCTTCTTTTTCTAGAACAGGAGGTTTGGTATGTCATCTGAAAACAAGATTTTTTTTTTTTTTTTTTTTTCAACTTAAAAGTGAACTGATTTTCAAGAAAAAAGATAACAGAAAAGACACCCCCGCCTTCCCCTACACTCCTGCTTAGTGTGTGTGTTCGGAGTTTTACTAAGGGATATCTTGAGACCAGATCTCATCGCCGAAAAAATGACAATTTTATGGTGAAAAATTGTGATATTTTTCTTATTTCTGCTCAAAAGATAGATTGTGGGCACTCATTAGAACCGCCTCATCGAGGCGGTTCTAACGACTACCCACAATCTATATTTTAGAGCAGAAATAAGAAAAATAAGGTATATCCCCGGAAACCCCAGTTTTACTATATAAATGTGGGGTTCAAGGGGGTGAAAATTATATAGGCGTGTTTTCGTGATCTCATTTTAGAGACTCATCCAAGCATCTACATAAGAATGGGATCAAACCCACAATCCCTAGCTTACGAGATGTGAAGCTTCATCTCTACATCATGGAGTCCTTGAACACAATCCTGCCAGTATTGGCATCCCCCACACCACAACCTCATTCAAAACTCATCAGGTGGAACCTAATACAATACGACCAAACCTGTGGACTCAGCAAGACACCGCCATCCTACCAACAATTTCCCACTCCAAGTATTGTCCTTAAGATGAGCTACGTCAAAATATTGACAGAATCATTATTTTTCTCATAAACAGCATGCATGAAGCAACAGTATGAAAATCAATGTTCAGTGCTGTTAAACTTGTACTTCTAAGCGTAAAATATTTATGAAACTTGAATTTTACCATATTAAAAATGAGAATTGAGCTTCTCAGTACCGCAATGATCCTAAGTCGCACTGGGACAGAAGGCCTAAGCAAACAGTGCAGACCCAGATCAGACTGCTCCTGAAGGAGCAGTCTGATCAGTCTTCACTGTTTGCCATTCCGTCTACACTTTTTATGAATCCTTGCAGGATAATGAAACAAATTCGTTAAAATTTTAGGAGAGCTACACTAAGTTCTCAAGATGCCCGAATTTTTATGACTTTTACGGTAATTTTCACTCTCTCAATATCAACCCTTTTTGTACTGAACGGAATCTCCACCCTCTTAGTTCATTTTAATATTTACAGGTATCAGCTTGAGTACTTTTCAGAAAGGTTGAGCTTTCTGCAAACAGTGAGGGTTCGGATCAGACGCCATGTTCTGCGGCATCTGATCTGGGCCTGCACTGTTTGCCAATTACCTGTTTTTGGTTTGGGGTGGTTGGGTGAGGCAAAGGTGTCCTGTATCTTGCGTCACTGGGGTGTCCTGCTGATATTGGCTTACAGCTGGGAAATTAGGGCCTGCTGTCATTGCAGCAGGTAAGGGTAGAGGGGGAATCTTGTTATTTCTTCAGTATTTATATTTTAGTTCATTTTACTCTTTCTCTCCTGTATATCACTTTCATATCCGGTCTATTGTCTACTCTATCTCTTTTCTCCGTTTCTCTGGGAGATGATTCAAAATGACCCACACAGGCTGACATTTGTTTGGGGCTTAACATCCCCATCAACACTATTTAGGTCATTTTGGAGACACTGCTTCCAATTTAGTGTGACTTTTACCTGACATTGAGATGAAATGACATCTCAAGTCTGCCGCCCAATCAAATAAAAAGGGTTTATATGCATGGGCGGTCTGACACGCATAACTTTGTCTGGGTCCACATTGCTTTAAAGCAATGGGCAGAGTACAAAGTAGACGACAATTGTCGTCATTGGCATTTTATGGGATAACCCATTTTATATGGGAGAAACCGCAGAATGGGACACTGGCTGCATTCTGTAGGGCCTTAAACCTGATATACATTTACCGTATTTAGCCTAAGTATTCAAACAGACGCTCCTTAGCAAACAGTGTAGATCCAGATGAGATGTTGCAGAATGTGGCATCTCATCAGGGTCTAAACTGTTTGCCATTCATTAAGCTATTTGTAGACACAACATCGGGGTTGTAAATTATACTTGTTCATATATCAGAACAAGTAGAAGCCTCCGTGGTGCAGTGGTTACGCTACTCGCCTTGTAAACCAGGGATCGCAGGATCGATCCCGGGCTTCTCCAGACTTTCGGATGAGTCTTTTAACCGAGGTCCCGTCTCCGTATGACCTTAGCTGTTGGTGGGACTTAAAACTAAAACTCACTCACTCACTCATATCAGAACAAGTATGATAAGGAATTGAGGTATCTGAATATTTAGGGTAAATACAGTATATAAGATTCAGTGCAAAATGGGTTAGCCAAAGTTTGAAATTACATGTAATATGTTACAGGTAAATGATGACATAACAGGCTCTGTGACTGATACCTGGAAACTGGTGACAGATGATTATGTCATAATGATTAAACATACATGAATATGATTTTATTGATTAATCTTTCTTTCTTTGTCCGATTTTTTTCCTTTCTTTTCTTTGTATTGAAAATTTATGGATTTTTTTCTTTGTCTGAAATTTTCTTTTTCTTTTCTCTGTATTGAAAAAAGAGTAAGTTTTGTCTGCCTTTTAAGAGCACATGCATCATTCACATGTAATTCAAGCCCGATTTTCTGTGAAAAACGAAACAAAATGAAATGGAAATATTTGGAATTTGCATCTGTAAAAGTTGTGATTGGCAGTCAGGCAGCTTCTTTTCCAACAGTTAACCCTTGTCCTGCTGAATATTCATATATGCCACACCCACTACCGATTATCAACCAATCAGATTACTTGATGCAAATTATTGCAACAAATTCACAATCTGAATGCCAAACAATGTAGATCCTGATCAGATGGCTTCATCAGAAGCCATCTGATCTGGATCTTCATTGTTTGGAAAATAAGGCATATCCGGGCTCAGCAGGACAAGGGTTAACATTTCTACCAACCGTGGTGATAAATTTGTTCTATTTTAATGAAAAATCAAACTTTTAATCAGAACTACCGGTAGATTATTTTGGTTGAAGAGCTTAGAAAATCTTTACCACTGTAATACTACAGTGAGTGAGGAGTCCCCCATCCATCGGGGATTAGATGAATAGATTGGGCTGCATGGTGCTTCCGTGCAGAGCTAAAACTGACCGAATATGGGTATGGGTAAACCGTTTTTGGTCTGAGCCTGCCCAGGAAAAGTGAAGTGCTTTGGACCGTGAGTGAGTGAGTGAGTGAAAAATTAATGAATGAATGATCACAGATGAAATGTGTTCCATAAAAGCAGGTCACTGCAATCTCCAATTTAAGGGGAATGGGAACACTTGGCCAATTTTCCGCCATTTTTCAAAGGGAGACAACTTTCTGAACTTCCTGTTTGCTTTTCTATAGGCTCAGTCTCAGCTAAAAAGGGGTCTACTCTTAAAGGAAAGAATTTGCTCCTTAGGAGCAAATTCTTTCCTTTAAGAGTTGACCCCTATTGGCATGGGAGACAAAAATGTTTTTGCAGGAGTTGCCTCCCCTGAAGGTGTTCCCATTCCCCTTAAGGGTCTTAGAAGGGCAAAAATACCCACAAAAGCTTCACCAGATATCATATTTGGTTTCACAAAAGTAGGTCACAGTACCCCATTTTTGTGTGACATTCTGCATGTGGTGTTTACTGAATTTTATAGCAGCATTTACCCTTTAACCCATAACATGCCAATCACAACAATTGTCATCTGCTTTGACATCTGCTGGTAACTTTTAAAGTCAATTTCTGCAAACAGTGTGGACCCAGATCAGACTGGTCCTGTTGGAGCAGTCTGATCAGGGTCCACACTGTTTGCCTGCTTGAAAAGTTTTGCAAGAATATGCAGCAGACGACATAAGCAGATGACATTTTCGGATGCAGTTTTTTTGTGGTATCTTAAGGGTTAACTATAGGCTGCATGATGCTTCCA
Organism: Lucinisca nassula; assembly: GCA_963580285.1. Classification (NCBI taxonomy): domain Eukaryota; kingdom Metazoa; phylum Mollusca; class Bivalvia; order Lucinida; family Lucinidae; genus Lucinisca; species Lucinisca nassula. The sequence goes on along the minus strand of OY757018.1, from coordinate 108,106,889 downwards.
TGCAGAGCTGAAACCGACCCGCACACGAGTACCGGTAAACCGCTTAGAGGATCTAAGCCTGCCCCGATAAAGCGGTGCGAGTGTCGGACTGTCCATGCTCATAAACCCTATTGGTTTCATTGGGCGACAGGGCTTGAGATGTCATTTCATCTCAATGTCGGGTAAAAGTCCCACAAAATTGGAAGCAACATCTCCAAAATGACCTTTACAGTGTTGACGGGGTCGTTAAACCTCAAATCAAAGAAGCAAATCTTAAGGGTTAACTGCCAATCAAGACATTTGCAGACATCATTTTCAATTCTCTGAAAAAAAATTGGACAGTTTGAAAATTAAAATTGTGGTCTGCTCTAAAAAATTATGTGGTGCTTAAAGAGTCAATTATGTCACACTACATACATATGAAAAGTAAAAGATATTTGGAAGTCATGTTCCAACTGTATTTACACTAAATATTTGAATGCCTCATCTGTAATCACCAAAAGTTGAACAAACAGAATTTCCTTCCCAGTGTGTCTGCTCTACATATCTGATCAGAGCCAAACAGTGTAGACCCTGATGAGATGCCACATTCTGCAGCATCTCATCTGGATTTACGCTGTTTGCTAAGGCTTATCAGTTCCAATACATGTAAACAATATTTCATGATCAGAGCAGAAACTGTTTCATGATCACTGCAGAAACTATTTCATGATCACTTCAGAAACTATTTCATGAACTATCTTCATGAAACAATTCTGGCGGGGATCAAACTCACAACCAGCCGATCACCAGGAGTGCAGCCAACTAAGCCACTCTGCCTGGCTGGCATGCTTTTATAAAACATGCCTGTAAACATTGGCATTTCATTCTGAAGCAAACACAATTATTTTACAAGCTATAATTTGCTCTTTTATTCTGATATTAATGTCAGAATTGGCACTAACTAGCAATTGTCAGATTTCATTTTCCTTCTCACCCACTTGGCTTACCGACAGCTGTTAGCTTCAAGGCATACATGTAGTTTAAATAGAGGATCGATCTTGCACAAGTGGTCATTTCATATGGAACAGATGAAACAAGACTTTGACGAGTTTCATGATTTCAAATGAAATGACCATAGGTGTGAGATTCTATTTATCAGGCGACCTCAGTAGCTCAGTCAAATGCCTGTCTTTCTTTTGTGGAGATTGATTATGAAATCTTTTCTACAGTCATTATCTCCCTTCCGTGCATTCAAGAAGGGCAGTTGTCAGTTTAAGGCAAAAGAATGTGCACTATACTGGTTAACCTCTTGTGTATATGCCTGCCCTGGAAGATGACTGAGCTGTAGATGTAGACACAAAAACAAAACAAATTCTTCTTATCATATGACCTTTTTTCTTTTGCATTTTCTCTGCAGGATAATGTTTTATGGCACAGTGCTTTGTAACATTACATAATATGAAATAAAACTGAGTAACAGCAACATCATGTGATAAACATGGAGTAAGGGCTACATTTAAAGAAAAGAATGTGCTCCCAGTGGGAGCAAATTTCTTCCTTTAAGAGCTAAGCCCTCCATATTAACTTCAGTGAATGAGAAAAGCAGGCAAATTTTCTGTTCCTGTCACTCATTAATAATTAAAATGACTCCTTTCCATTTCACTCCATTCTATTCTTCTCTCCCTTCTAGACTCAGAAATTATGAATTGAAATTTTAGCAAAATCTTCACCAAAATTACAATTCACTGGATTTTTCACCCAAGCATTTAGCATATTTTCAATAAAATAAAAAAGTGAGCAAATCTCTAAAAATCTCACCCGAATATTATCGATTCATAAAGGGCAGTAACAGTGTCAGTTTCTGGCAGAAGAATGTGCACTGTACTGGTTAACCCTTTTTGTCCCAAATGGAATCTTCCTCCTTATATATGGCAGGAGTCCATTTCAAAATTTAGGGTTGTCATGTATCTTTCAATATATATTTGGCAAATAGCTGATTTGTTTGTTTGATTTGAGGTTTAACATCCCCGTCAACACTGTAAAGGTCATTTTGGAGACGTTGCTTCCAATTTTGTGGGACTTACCTGACATTGAGATGAAATGACATCTCAAGCCCTGCCGCCCAATGAAACCAATAGGGTTTATTAGCATGGACAGTCAGACTTGCACCGCTTTGCCTGGGCAGGCTTAGATCCTCTAAGCGGTTAACCAGTACTCGTGTGCGGGTGGGTTTCAGCTCTGAGTGTAAGCATCATGCAGCCCATCTATTTCTTCAAGCCCCAGTGGGCGGGGGCCGGGCAAATAGCTGAAGTTTTTGCAAATAGTATAGGTGCTGATCAGACACAGCATCCTGCAGCATCTGATCTGGGCCTGCACTGTGGGTCAGGATACCCGTTTGCGAGTTTCCAGTACAAAATAGGTTAACTGCTTATGTATAAGCCTGCCTAGGAAAGAGGTGATTAGGTAATCTGACTAGCTTGATATAACCCTTCTCTTGCTTAATATTCAGTTTAGCCACACCCATTTCTGACTTTGAACCAATCAGATTACTTGATGTAATTTATTCCTACAAATTCATAAATTGAATGTCAAACAGTGTAGATCCAGATCAGATGGCTTCTTCAGAAGCCATCTGATCTGGATCAATACGGTTTGCAAAGATAGGGGTTGTCGTGAACAGCAAGATAAGGGATAACATAGTGTTGACTGGGTATCCAATCCATTCCATATCACTCCTTTCAAACTATGCTGGTAGCAAACAAAACAATACTAACATTGACTGTTATCTTTTGCAACTTTTTAAGTAAAGGTGTGTCTATTTCCATTGTTTTAGTTCAAGAAAACATGTTTTCGTGATCAGAAAGAGTGAAAAAACAGCTTTGCAAGATAAACAATGCCAAATGAAATGATCAAATCTACTTTGCACATGCCCAGTACATTGTTCTGCAACAGTCCAATATCAATGCACCCATTTGTTAACTATTCTGTCTAAATCAGGGTGCAGGCTGTCATGAAACACTCAATAATCATTAATCAAAACGAAAACAGCCAGTAGACATTTCAATGGTTTTTGTTTGATTTGGGGTTTAACGTCCCGTCGACACTGTAAAGGTCATTTTGGATATGTTGCTTCCAATTTTGTGGGACTTTTACCCGACATTGAGATGAAATGACATCTCAAGCCCTGCCGCCCAATGAAACCAATAGGATTTATAAGCATGGGTGGGCCAACTCACACCGCTTCGCCTGGTCCGGCTTAGATCCTCTAAGCGGTTTACAAGACTACTCGTCTGCGGGTCGGTTTCAGCTCTGCGTGGAAGCATCACGCAGCCCATCTATTTGTTCTATGGGCGGGGGCCATAAACACTTCAAGCATACAGAAGAGCAAAATATTTACCCTAAATATTTGGACCCATACTGCTTCTAAAATTTGAACAAGTACAATATACTACCTGATGATGTGTCTAACAATAGCTAGATGAGTAGCAAACAGTATAGACCCTGATGAGACGGTGCATTCATCTGGGTTAACACTGTTTGCTTAGGCCTTTCTGTCCAACTACATAAGGTAAATATGGTACTAATCTGGGATGCGTTTGATTTACTGTAAAATCTCTAATAGATGCCCGGGCGTTTATTAGAATCATTACCTTCTTGAAGAGGGGGGTGCGCGTTTATTAGAGGCTATAGAAACCTGCAATTCGCATACAACGGTCCAAAACTCACTTTCTTTCTTATGGCTGCCATCTTGTATCTGAGAAAATGACTGGTGATAGCCTTGTCTTAGAATAGAATAGTAGTTACCTCCCCTTTCTTCACTAAAAGCGAAAATCATTAACTTTTTTCACATTTCGTGTCAAACATGGCAAAATACATTGCTTCCAATTTTGTGGGACTTTTACCCGACCTTGAGATGAAATGACATCTCAAGCCCTGTCGCCCAATGAAACCAATAGCGTTTATAAGCATGGATGGTCCTACTCGCACCACTTTGCCTGGGCAAGCTTAGATCCTCTAAGCGGTTTACCAGTACTCGTGTGCGGGTCTGTTTCAGCTCTGCGTGGAAGCATCATGCAGCCCATCTATTTCTTCAAGCCCCGATGGGCAGGGGCTGAATGACTTGTTTAATTTCCGACCCTGTCACAATGTCACAAAAAAGTTCCTATGAATCAACATCAGAGTAAAGTCATCATCCGTTTTATTGGAGGCTGGTATTTTTCTGAGAATTGACAAAAAAATCACCATTTTTAACATCCAAATCAGGGGGTGGGCATTTATTAGCGCATGGGCTTCTAATAGAAACTTTACGGTACCTGAATCAGAATAAAGATTTGAAATCATGTTCCTGTTTCAGCGTTTTATTTGTGCGAAACAGAAACATGATACCGAATCAGCCATATCATACTCCATTCATGTTTCAAGATCTAAATCAGCAGAATGATAGAACTGAAACATATGATTTTTAAAGAAGCAGAATCATGTTTGTGATTTAGAACTAGACTATGAAGTGAGCATATGCTCACTAATACCCCCGGCCAAAGCCATCGGTAACTTAGTTCCTGAAAAATCTTCACAAAATTTAAGGTAACTCACAAAATACACATCTCAGTAGCAAATATAACAAAGGGGAATAACTCTAAAGAACCTGGCCTCATAGCCCCAATTTTCTTTCCCACAATACAACTAGTTATGCATGTTGTTTGTACCAAATTTCAAGTTTCTAGGTACAGTAGTTCCTGAGAAATCTTTGACACAAAATTTAAGGTAACTCATAAAATACACATCTCAGTAGCAAATATAACAAAGGGGCATATACTCTAAAGAACCTGGCCCCACAGCCCCAATTTTCTTTCCCACAATAAAACTAGTTATGCATGTTGTTTGTACCAAATTTCAAGTTTCTAGGTACAGTAGTTCCTGAGAAATCTTTGACACAAAATTTAAGGTACTCACAAAATACACATCTCAGTAGCAAATATAACAAACGGGAATAACTCTAAAGAACCTGGACCCACAGCCCCAATTTTCTTTCCCACAATACAACTAGTTATGCATGTTGTTAGTACCAAATTTCGAGTGTCTAGGTACAGTAGTTCCTGAGAAATCTTAGACACAAAATTTAAGGTAACTCACAAAATACACATCTCAGTAGCAAATATAACAAAGGGGAATAACTCTAAAGGACCTGGCCCCACAGCCCCAATTTTCTTTCCCACAATACAACTAGTTATGCATGTTGTTAGTACCAAATTTCGAGTGTCTAGGTACAGTAGTTCCTGAGAAATCTTAGACACAAAATTTAAGGTAACTCACAAAATACACATCTCAGTAGCAAATATAACAAACGGGAATAACTCTAAAGAACCTGGACCCACAGCCCCAATTTTCTTTCCCACAATACAACTAGTTATGCATGTTGTTAGTACCAAATTTCGAGTGTCTAGGTACAGTAGTTCCTGAGAAATCTTAGACACAAAATTTAAGGTAACTCACAAAATACACATCTCAGTAGCAAATATAACAAAGGGGAATAACTCTAAAGAACCTGGCCCCACAGCCCCAATTTTCTTTCTCACAATACAACTAGTTATGCATGTTGTTTGTACCAAATTTCAAGTTTCTAGGTATAGTAGTTCCTGAGAAATCTATGACACAAAAAAAGTTTACACACACACACACAGAAAAGTTTACACACACACAGAAAAGACAAAAACTATATACCCCTTCGGCATACATAGTATGCCGGGGGTATAAAATCAAAATTTAAGGTAACTCACAAAATACACATCTCAGTAGCAAATATAACAAAGGGGAATAACTCTAAAGAACCTGGCCCCACAGCCCCAATTTTCTTTCCCACAATACAACTAGTTATGCATGTTGTTAGTACCAAATTTCGAGTGTCTAGGTACAGTAGTTCCTGAGAAATCTTAGACACAAAATTTAAGGTAACTCACAAAATACACATCTCAGTAGCAAATATAACAAACGGGAATAACTCTAAAGAACCTGGACCCACAGCCCCAATTTTCTTTCCCACAATACAACTAGTTATGCATGTTGTTAGTACCAAATTTCGAGTGTCTAGGTACAGTAGTTCCTGAGAAATCTTAGACACAAAATTTAAGGTAACTCACAAAATACACATCTCAGTAGCAAATATAACAAAGGGGAATAACTCTAAAGAACCTGGCCCCACAGCCCCAATTTTCTTTCTCACAATACAACTAGTTATGCATGTTGTTTGTACCAAATTTCAAGTTTCTAGGTATAGTAGTTCCTGAGAAATCTATGACACAAAAAAAGTTTACACACACACACACAGAAAAGTTTACACACACACAGAAAAGACAAAAACTATATACCCCTTCGGCATACATAGTATGCCGGGGGTATAATAGTATGCCGAAGGGGTATAAAAATCATGATTTGGTATCCGAATTCTGATTCAGGTAATAAATCAAAGGCACCTCTGATTTGCTTTGTTTTGTTTTGGAGTTTTAAAAAGTGGCCAAATCACATGTCAAGCCTATCAGTTAACCTAGTTAACCTGTACCACCCTCAAAGGCTAATTTCAGCAGAGACAAATTGTTGATATTTTTCTTATTTTTAAACAGAAAACAGGACTAGACATCTCATGCATATTGTCTCCATCTCATGCAAATTGTCTCCATAGGAGATGTGATGTCAAATCCTGTTTTCTGAGAAAATTAGGAAAATACTTCAAAGTGTCATCTGCTGCAAAATAAAAAAATAATAATCAGCATGCAGAGCGTGATTCACACATATTGCAAGACCTCATCACGTGAACAAGTCCGTGAAATGAAGACCCCCCTATACCCCACATTATATATAGAAAACTGGGGTTTACGGGGGTTAACATTATTTTCCTTATTTCTGCTCCAAGACATAGGATGTGGGTACTCGTTAGAACCGCCTCATTGAGGCGGTTCTAACGAGCACCCACAACCTATGTTTGCAGTATTTATAAGAAAAATATCAAGGATTTTCATCAGAAAAATGGCCATTTTGGAGATGTGTAAAAATGCACCGATTCTCACGGGTATGTTATCGTAATGTGAACTGCATTATACAGAATCTGATGGTTTCTAGTTTACCAGGGACCCAAATCAGATGCCATATTAGAATGCAACTTCTGAGTTTGCGAAAAAATAAAAAAAAATAAAAAAAATCTGTCATTTTCTAAAAATAACTTGACTTCTGCTGTGAAAATGGGTAAACCCACACAGTGCCAATCATGACAACTATCGTCTGCTGGTAATTTTTTTAACAAACAACATTTTCAGAAACAGTTTTTCATGGCATCTTAAGGGTTAAATATGACTAGCAGACTTTGTACATACATCTGATTGTGACTTAGTACCTATAGCTGACTTAGTACTAGTACAAGTACTTACAGCTGACTGGTACCTACAGCTAATTCTGACTTTGAACTTAAAGCCAAATTAGTACTTACAGCCAATTAACCTAGTAACTAGAATTTGTTTTTCTACAAAAACACAGATGTCTCCCCCATTTTTGACCTCTAAGTATGACCTTGACATTGGAGGTATTGAGCTGGGTCTTGTGTGCAACACATCATCAAATGAAGATGAGCATTTCTGCAAAGTAACTTTAAAAATAGCCATCGGAAGAGATGGCAAATCCCCCGACCAAAAGCCAATATGGCCTTCAGAAGATTGTTCATCAATAGAAAGTGCACCAGAATTAAACCAGCAATATATCACAAAAGTATTGCAGTTATGGCCATCACAAGATTATACTGTCAGGGGAGGTAATTAAAAAAAACAGGGCACTCAGAATTGTGGTTCTTGTGCACGACATGCCTGCTTAAGCTCCAAAATAAAAAAAAAAAATAAAACAAAATAAAAAGAAAAATTGTTTTCTGTAGAAAGTACCATCAATACATTGTCTCAAAAGGTATTGGAGATATGGTGATCACAAGCTGGTCATACTGTTATATTGGAAGGGTAGATAACTCAAATACCACAGCACCAACAGTTGTGTTCTTGCACATGACACCCCTTCTGTACCTTGTTTACAATCGTGCCAAGTTCCTTCAATATATCTCAAAGGGTGTTGAAGTTATGGCCATCACAAGGTTATATTGTCAGGGGAGATAACTAAAAAAAACAGAACACCCAGAGTTGTAATTCTTAAGCATGACACACCTGCTTAACCTCATGTACATCTGCATCAAGTACCACCTATGTCTCAAAGGGTATTGGATGTACGGTGATCACAAGGTGGTCATACTGTTATATTGGAAGGGGAGGTAACTCAAATATCATGGCACCTAGACTTGTGGTTCTTAGACGTGAAGGGCCGTCTCAACCTTGTATACAATTGTGCCAAGTATCATCAATATATCTCAAAGGGTATTGGAGTTATGGCCATCACAAGGTTATATTGTCAGGGGAGATAATTAAAAAACCAAGGCACCCAGAGTTGTGGTTCTTGCACGTCACACACCTGCTTAACCTCATGTACAATTGTACCAAGTACCATCAATATATCTCAAAGAGTATTGCAGATGTGGCCATAACAAGGAAGTGACTCTATATTATTGGAAGGGGAGATAACTTTAAAACCATGGCACCAAGAGTGGCGGTTCTTGTGCATGACACACAATCTCGGCCTTGTGAACAATTGTGCCAGATATCATCAATATATCTTAAAGGGTATTGGAGTTATGACTATCACAAGGTAGTCACTCTATTTTACTGGAAGGGGAGATAACTCAAAAACCATGGCACCCAGAGTGGTGGTTCTAGTGCATGATACACAGTCTCAGCCTTGTGAACAACTGTGCCAGGTACCATCAATATATCTCAAAGGGTATTGGAGTTATTGCCATCACAAAGTAGTCATTCTATTAAAAGGGGAGATAATTAAAAAAGTATGGCATCCAGAGTTCTGGTTCTTGCGCATGACACGCCGTCTCAGCCTTGTGAACAATTGTGCCAAGAACCATCAATGAATCTCAAAGGGTATAGGAGTTATGGCCATCACAAGGTTGCGTCTACGGACGGACGGATGGACAGACAAACAGACAGCCGGAAGGACGCCAGGCTGATCGCTATATCCCCCGAACCTATTCGGTCGGGGGATAAAAATGTTCATAGAGAAATAAAAAGTTATTGGCCATACACAAAAAAGCCCTTTTTTACCTTTGACCTCTAAGTATGGCCTTGACCTTTGAGGTACAACACATCGTCTCATGATGGTTAACATTTCTGTCAAGTAATTTCATAATCCATCAAAGAATAAGGAAGTTATTGACTGTCCCTTTTTTACCTTTGACCTCTAGGTATGACCTTGACATTGGAGGTATGGACCTTGGTCTTGCACATGGTCTAATGACGGTGAACATTTCTGCATGGTTACTTTATAAAGTCCATCCAGAAACTAGAGCTGTCAGTGAAACTGACTAGGGCCCCGGCAGTGCTATCAGAGGAGTAGGAAAATTTGTGGACGGACAGACGGACAGATGGACAGACAGACAGACGGACAGACAGTGATTACTATAGGGCACCCACACTTTCAGTGCGGGGCCCTAATAAAAATAAGTTATTGACTGGACACAAAAAAAAAAAAAAAAAACTTTTTTTTAACGCTGACCTCTTAGTATGACCTTGATCTTGGAGGTACTGACCTGGGTCTAGTGTGCACCACATCGTCTAATGATGGTTAAAATTTCTGCCAAGTAATTTCACAATCTATCCAGGAATAAGAAAGTTATTGACTGAACACAAAAAAAGGCCCCTTTATGTCCTTTGACCTCTTAGTACGACCTTGACATTTGAGGTACCAACTTGGGTCATGCACGCAACACATTGTCTCATGGTGGTTAACATTTCTGCCAAGTAATTTCAAAATCCATCTAAAAATAATAAAGTTATTGACAGAACACAAAAAAGGCCCCTTTTTTACATTTAACCTTTATGTATGACCTTGACCTTTCAGGTACCAAACTGGGTCATGCGTGCAACAAATCATCTCATGGTGGTTAACATTTCTGCCAAGCAATTTCAAAATCCATCAAAAAATAAGAAAGTTATTGACCAAACACGAAAAAATGCCCCTTTTTTTACCTTTGACCTCTATGTATGACCTTGACATTTGAGGTACCAAACTGAATCACGCATGCAACACATCGTCTCATGATAGTTAACATTTTTGCCAAGTAACTTCAAATTCTATCTAAAAATAAGCAAGTTATTGACAAAACCCGAAAAAAGGCCCCTTTTTTTACCGACCTTTAAGTATGACCTTGACCTTCGAGGTACCAACCTGGGTTATGCACACAACACATTGTCTTATATTGGTTAACATTTCTGCCAAATGATTTCGAAATCCATCTCAAAATAAGAAAATTATTGACCAAACACGAAAAAAGGCCCCTTTTTTTACCTTTGACCTCTAAGTATGACCTTGACCTTTGAGGTACCGACCTGCCTCATGTGCACCACACATCATCTCATGGTTGTTAATATTTCTGCCAAGTAATTTTAAAATCCATCTGAAAATAAGAAAGTTATTGACCGGACATGATTTTCCCATACATATATACATACCGACAAACTTCCAAGGGAGATAATTCAAAAAGTATAAATGCGAGAGTTATAGTTCTTGCGCATTGCACGTCGTCTAATGCTGATTAATATTTATATGAAGTTTCGTGAAGATAGCTCTAACGGTTTTCAAGTTATAGAGCGGACACGAATGTGTGACAGACGGACAGACAGACAGACGCCCGGGGGAAAAACAATATGTCTCTCCGAAAAAAAAAATTTCGGGGGAGACATAATTACAGCCAAATAAGTACTTACAGCCAACTTAGTACTTACAGCCAACTTAGTACTTACAACCAACGTAGTACTTACAGCCAACTTAGTTGTTACAGCCAAATTAGTACTTACAGCCAACTTAGTACTTACAGCCAAATTACAGCCAAATTAGTACAGCCAACTTACTTCATATACATTCACTTACAGCCCAATGGTCCTTACAGCTGATTATGACTAAGTACTTACAGCCAATTTAGTACTTACAGCCAATTAAGTACATGTACATTGTACTTACAACCGAGTGGTGGTACTTACTTCTGACTTAGTACCTACAGCCAAATTAGTACTTACAGCCAATTTAGTACTTACAGCCAATTTAATACATGTACATTGGACTTACAGCTGACTGGTACTTACAGCTGATTCTGACTTAGTACCTACAGCCAAATAAGTACTTGCAGCAAAATTAGTACTTACAGCCAAATTAATACTTACAGCCAATTTAGTACTTACAGCCAATTTACTACATATACATTGCACTTACAGCCGACTGGTACTTACATCTGCGGCCCCCGCCCATCAGGGCTTGAAGAAATATATGGGCTGCATGATGCTTCCACGCAGAGCTGAAACCGACCCATACACGAGTACTGGTAAACAGCTTGGTGGATCTAAGCCTGCCAAGGCAAAGCGGTGCGAGTCGGCCCGTCCATGCTTATAAATCCTATTGGTTTCATTGGGGGACAGGGCTTGAGACGTCATTTCATCTCAAGGTCGGGTAAAAGTCCTACAAAATTGGAAGCAACGTCTCAAAAATGACCTTTACAGTGTTGACGGGGATGTTAAACCTCAAATCAAACAAACAAACAAACTTACAGCTGATTCTGACTTAGTACCTATAGCCAAATTAGTACTAACAGCCAAATTAGTACTTGCAGCCAATTTAGTACTTACAGCCAAATTAGTACTTATAGCCAACTTAGTACATGTACTTACAGCAGAACTTACAGCTGACTTTGTACTTACAGCCGACTGGTATTTTATTACAGCCATCTTAAGACTAACAGCTGACTTAGTACTTAGACCCTACTTAGTCCTTAGAGCTGACTCTAAAGGCTAACGGCAGACTCAGTACTTACAGCCGACCAAGTCCAAACAGCCGACTCAGTAGTACTTAATTAACTAAAAGCCAAATTTGTACTTACAGCTATCTTCATACTTAAAGCCAACTAAGAACATACAGTCAACTTAGTACTTATTTACAGCAGTCCTGAGACAGTACTTACAGCCAATTTAGTACTTGCTTGTGGGATGACCAACCCATAGTAAACAGATATAACAATGTTCATTATGATCTTCTTGTCAATATGGGTGTTGCACGAAATGACAAGTCCAGCGAAATCATAAAGTCTTTAATCAGGCATAATCATACACAATCATCACCCATTTTAACTCTTATCATGCTGTTCACAACAACCCCTATCTTTGGAAACAGTGAAGATCCAGATCAGATGGCTCCATCTGATCAGGATCTACACTGTTTGACATTCAGTTTATGAATTTGTAGGAATAAATAACATCAAGTAATCTGATTGGTTCAAAGTCAGAGATTGGTGTGGCTAAAATGAATATTCAGCAAGAGAAGGGTTAAACTGAAATAAGCTCCCCTGGAGCCTTTGGCCCAGGTGAGCTAAAAAATCTTCCTTACTATGATTATGAAATTTGGGGGTGTCAGGTGGAATAATTCATAAAAAAATCAATTAAGCCCCGCCAAGCGAATTTGTGTCTTCGAGCATTCCGTCATGACAAACTTTAACTGCGCATGCCCAACCATTCAGAGAGGCCAGGGATATGGCTTTCTGTCTGAAGGTTCCTCTTGATTCACTACTTGTATGAGCGAGCAGCGAAGGTTCTGGCGAGACTGCGCGGATGCGCAGGCTCGCCTGAACCTTTGCTGCTCGGATATGCGATAAGTACCAAAATCGCTTGACGGAGCCCATTTAGAAAACGGCTGTATCTTTTTGCAAACACTGAAGGTCCTGATCAAATGTACAGCCCCACCCATCGGGGCTTGAAGAAATAGATTGGGCTGCATGATGCTTCCACGCAGAACTGAAACCAAACCGCGCACATGAGTACTGGTAAAACGCTTATAGACTCTAGCCTGCCAAGGCAACGTGGTACGAGTCGGACCATCCATGCTTATAAACCCTTTTGGTTTCATTGGGCGGCAGAGCTTGAGATGACATTTCATCTTAATGTCGGGTAAAAGTCCCAGAAAATTGGAGGCAACGTCTCAAATTGACCTCAGTGTTGACGGGGAGGTAAAACCCCAAATCAATCAATAACTAGAACTAGAAATGCGTCCATAGGACACGGATGCCCCCGCCCGAAAATATGTCTATGTTCGTATTCATCCATAGAAAGTTATTGACAGTGTTTAAGTTTTGGACCCTTTTTATGCCATTTGACCTCCAAGTATGACCTTGGAGGTACGGATCTGGGTTTGCACGTGACACATTGTCTCATGATGGTTAACATTTCTTCAAAATTATTTCAAAATCCATCCAAAAATAAGTAAGTTATTGGCTGCGTTTAAGTTTCGGACACATTTTTTGACCTTTGACCTCCAAGTATGACCTTGACCTTGGAGGTACGGACCTGGATTTTGCATGTGACACATCGACTGATGATGGTTAACATTTCTACAAAGTAATTTCAAAATCCATCCAGAAATAAGAAAGTTATTGACTGTGTTTAAGTTTCGGACCCTTTTTTTGACCTTTGACCTCCAAGTATGACCTTGACCTTGGAGGTACGGACCTGGGTTTTGCAGGTGACACATCGACTCATGATGGTTAACATTTCTCCAAAATAATTTCAAAATCCATCCAGAAATAAGAAAGTTATTGACTGCGTTTAAGTTTCGGACCCTTTTTTTGACCTTTGACCTCTAAGTATGACCTTGACCTTGGTGGTACGGACCTGGGTTTTGCACGTGACACGTCGTCTCATGATGGTTAACATGGCTGCAGAGTAATTTTAAAATCCATCAAGAAATAAGGAAGTTATTGACTGCGTTTAAGTTTCGGACGCACGGACGGACAGACGCACGGACGAACGGACGAACAGACGCACGGACGGACGGACGGACAGGGGCAACGCTATATGCCCTTTCCACCATTCTTCGAATGGCGGGGGCATAAAAAGTGTCCATAGGACACGGATGCCCCCGCCAAATGCCATTCATAAACAAGAGGGCCATGATGGCCCTGGATCGCTCACCTGATCCATAGTGTAACAAGTGGGCCCCAGAGAGGGCCATTATTGGCCCCAGGGTTTTAATGTGCATAATGTTGAGGGAGGTCTTAAAGGTGAAGCTTCATACCAAACATCAACAAAGGCTATAATTAGAACAATCTTGGCAAAGGTCCACTAGATAAAGCTACACATCAAATTTCAAAGACCTGGGCCTTGCAGTTTCAGAGAAGAAGATTTTTTTTAAAGATATTCCCTACATAAGCCTATGCAAAACCAAATGGCCCCAGGGCTATATAAATCTATGTAAAAACAAAGGGCCCCGGCCCGGGGTGGGGGCATTTGTGGCCCCAGGGCTATAATTTGAACAATCTTGGTAGAGGTCCACTAGATAAAGCTCCATACTAAATATCAAAGGCCTTGGCCTTGCAGTTTCAGAGAAGATTTTTAAAGATTTCCCTATATAAGTCTATGCAAAACCAAAGGGCCCCGGAGCGGGGACATTTTTGGTACCAGGGCTATAATTTGAATAATTTTGATAGAGGTCCACTAGATGCAGCTTCATACCAAATATCAAAGACCCAGGCCTTGTGGTTTCAGAGAAGAAGATTTTTGAAGATTTTCCCCATGTAAGTCTATGTAAAACCATAGGGCCCCAGAGTGGGGGCATTTTTGGCCCCAGGGCTATAATTTTAACAATCTTGGTAGAGGTCCATTAGATGCAACTTCATACCAAATTTCAAAGTCCTGGGCCTTGTGGTTTCAGAGAAGATTTTTAAAGATTATCCCTATATAAGTCTATGTAAAACCAAAGGGCCCCGGGACGGGGCCACTTTTGGCCCCAGCACTATAATTTGAATCATCTTGGTAGGGGTCCTTTAGAAGAAGCTTCATACCAAATATAAAAGACCTAGGCCTTGTGGTTTCAGAGAAGAAGATTTTTAAAGATTTTCCCTATATAAGTCTATGTAAAACCAAAGGGCCCCTGAGCGGGGGCATTTTTGGCCCAAGGGCTATAATTTGAACAATCTTGGTAGGGGTCCACTAGATGAAGCTTCATACAAAATATCAAAGTCCTGGGCCTTGCGGTTTCAGAGAAGAAGATTTTTAAAGATTTTCCCTATATAAGACCATGTAAAACCAAAGGGTCCCAGTCGGAGGCTTTTTTTGCCCCAGCACTATAATTTGAACAATCTTGGTAGGGGTCCACTAGATAAAGCTTAATTCCAAATATCAAAGTCCTGGGCCTTGCAGTTTCAGAGCAGAAGATTTTTAAAGATTTTCCCTATATAAGCCTATGTAAAACCAAAGGGCCCGGCGGCGGGGACATTTTTGGCCTCAGCACTATCATTTGAATAATCTTGTTAGGGGTCTTTTAGATGAAGCTTCATACCAAATATAAAAGACCTAGGCCTTGTGGTTTCAGAGAAAAGGATTTTTAAAGATTTTCCCTATATAAGTCTATGTAAAAACAAAGGGCCCCTGAGCGGGGGCATTTTTGGCCCAAGGGCGATAGTTTGAACAATCTTGGTAGAGGTCCATTGGATGAAGCTTCATTCTAAATATCAAAGTCCTGGACCTTGCGGTTTCAGAGAAGAAGATTTTTAAAGATTTTCCCTATATAAGTCTATGTAAAACCAAAGGGCCCCTGAGCAGGGGGATTTTTGGCCCAAGGGCTATAATTTGAACAATCTTGGTAGGGGTCCACTAGATGAAGCTTCATACAAAATATCAAAGTCCTGGGCCTTGCGGTTTCAGAGAAGAAGATTTTTAAAGATTTTCCCTATATAAGCCTATGTAAAACCAAAGGGCCCCAGGTGGAGGCTTTTTTTGCCCCAGCACTATAATTTGAACAATCTTGGTAGGGGTCCACTAGATAAAGCTTAATACCAAATATCAAAGTCCTGGGCCTTGCAGTTTCAGAGCAGAAGATTTTTAAAGATTTTCCCTATATAAGCCTATGTAAAACCAAAGGGCCCGGGGGTGGGGACATTTTTGGCCTCAGCACTATCATTTGAATAATCTTGTTAGGGGTCTTTTAGATGAAGCTTCATACCAAATATAAAAGACCTAGGCCTTGTGGTTTCAGAGAAAAGGATTTTTAAAGATTTTCCCTATATAAGTCTATGTAAAAACAAAGGGCCCCTGAGCGGGGGCATTTTTGGCCCAAGGGCGATAATTTGAACAATCTTGGTAGAGGTCCAATGGATGAAGCTTCATTCTAAATATCAAAGTCCTGGACCTTGCGGTTTCAGAGAAGAAGATTTTTAAAGATTTTCCCTATATAAGGCCATGTAAAACCAAAGGGCCCCGGAACGGGGGCATTTTTTGCCCCAGCACTATAATTTGAACAATCTTGGTAGGGGTCCACTAGATAAAGCTTAATACCAAATATCAAAGTCCTGGGCCTTGCAGCTTCAGAGCAGAAGATTTTTAAAGATTTTCCCTATATAAGCCTATGTAAAACCAAAGGGCCCGGGGGCGGGGACATTTTTGGCCTCAGCACTATCATTTGAATAATCTTGTTAGGGGTCTTTTAGATGAAGCTTCATACCAAATATAAAAGACCTAGGCCTTGTGGTTTCAGAGAAAAGGATTTTTAAAGATTTTCCCTATATAAGTCTATGTAAAACTAGAGTGTTCACAAGTTTTTTCTTTAATTTGACCTACTGACCTACTTTTTGACCCGAAAAGACCTTTATTCAAACTTAGCCAAGATATTGTCACAATGACCATTCTGAGCAAGATTAATGATTTAACCAAACTTGTGGCCTCCTGAGTATTCACAAGGTTTTTCTATGATTTGACCTACTGACCTACTTTTCAACCGGACATGACCCATATTCAAACTTGACCGAGATATTGTCATGATGATCATTCTGAGCAAGTTTGATTATGATTGGACCAAAATTGTGGCCCCTAGGGTGTTCACAAGGTTTTTATATGATTTGACCCGCTGACCTACTTTTTAACCCGATATGACCCATATTCGAACTGGACTGAAATATTGTCACAATGGTCATTCTGAGCAAGTTTCATGATAATTGGACCAAAACAGTGGCCTTCAGAGTGTTCACAAGGTTTTTCTATGATTTGACCTACTGACCTACTTTTTGACCGGACATGACCCATATTCGAACTTGACCAAGATATTGTCATGATGATCATTCTGAGCAAGTTTGATTATGATTGGACCAAAATTGTGGCCTCTAGGGTGTTCACAAGGTTTTTCTATGATTTGACCCGCTGACCTACTTTTTAAGCCGACATGACCCAAATTCGAACTTGACCGAGATATTGTCATGATTATCATTCTGAGCAAGTTTGATGATAATTGGACCAAAACTGTGGCCTCTAGTGTGTTCACAAGAAAAAGTTTACGCACGGACGACGCACGACGGACGACGGACGACGCACGACGACGCCGGACATCTTACTGTCACAAAAGCTCACCATGACCTTCGGTCAGGTGAGCTAAAAATATTACAAATGTATTTCAAATCAATCATAAAATATACGCATCAAGGGCAAATAATCCAAAAACCAAAAATGCAGGAGTTGTCTTCCTTGTTCATGACACATCGTCTCAGTGTGATGAATGCACCTGTGAAGTTTCATGAATATATTCCATACGGTTTAGGAGTTATGGCCCGGACACGATTTACTATATGGTACTAAGTCAAGGGCAGATAATTCAAAAACCAAAAATGCAAGAGTTGTCTTCCTTGTTCATGACACATCGTCTAAGTGTGATGAATGCACCTGTGAAGTTTCATGAATATATTCCATACGGTTCAAGAGTTATGGCCCGGACACAACATACCATTTGACTATATATGGATGTAAGTCAAGGGCAGATAATTCAAAAACTAAACAAGCAGGAATTGTCTTCCTTGTTCATGACACATTGTCCAAGTATGATGGATGCACCTGTGAAGTTTCATGATTATATTCCATACGGTTTAGGAGTTATGGCCCAGACATGGTTTACTGTATGGTACTAAGTCAAGGGCAGATAATTCAAAAACCAAAAATGCAAGAGTTGTCATCCTTGTTAATGACACATAGTCTCAGTGTGATGAATGCACCTGTCAAGTTTCATGAATATATTCCATACGGTTTAGGAGTTATGGCCCGGACACGACATACCATTTGACTATATATGGAAGTCAAGGGCAGATAATTCAAAAACTAAACAAGCAGGAGTTGTCTTCCTTGTTCATGACAAATCGTCCAAGTATGATGGATGCACCTGTGAAGTTTCATGATTATATTCCATACGGTTTAGGAGTTATGGCCCAGACACGGTTTACTATATGGTACTATAGTCAAGGGCAGATAATTCAAAAACCAAAAATTCAAGAGTTGTCTTCCTTGTTCATGACACATCGTCTCAGTGTGATGAATGCACCTGTGAAGTTTCATGAATATATTCCATACGGTTTAGGAGTTACGGCCCGGACACGGTTTACTATATGGTACTAAGTCAAGGGCATATAATTCAAAAACCAAAAATACAAGAGTTGTCGTCCTTGTTCATGGCACATCGTCTCAGTGTGATGAATGCACCTGTGAAGTTTCATGAATATATTCCATACCGTTTAGGAGTTATGGCCCGGACACGGTTTACTATATGGTACTAAGTCAAGGGCAGATAATTCAAAAACAAAATGCAAGAGTTGTCGTCCTTGTTCATGACACATCGTCTCAGTGTGATGAATGCACCTGTGAAGTTTCATGAATATATTCCATACGGTTTAGGAGTTATGGCCCGGACACGATGTCGGGACGGACGGACGAACGAACGAACGAATGAATGGACAAACGAACGGACAAACGGATGGACAGGGGTAAAACTTAATGCCCTTCAGCTATTCTTCGAATAGGCGGGGGCATAAAAAAGATGCCACAGTGATTCTGTGACGAAAATGTGGTCTCCAATCTGGGCCAACAAAGTTTGCCAATATCCCTTTTTGAGGTTTCCAATCTGAAATGGGTTAACCCTTTTTGTACCAAATGGAATCTTACTCCTTATATATAGCAGGAGCCCATTTCAAAATTTAGGGGTGTTAGGTTTTCATCAAAATTTATTTGGCAAATGACTGAACTTTAAGCAAACAGTGGAGACCCTTATCAGACACCGCATTTTGAGGCATCTGATCTGGGCCTGCATTGTTTGCCAGGGTAGCCGTTAAGGGATTTCTGGTACTAAATGTGTTAATATTTCACGTTTATCAATAAGACACCATAAAAGGAGATTGAATTCTTGGTAAATATAACAGGCAAGCAGGCTTATAATAATCAACGACATGACGAAATGACACATTTATTAACTATATGGTGGTACAGTACTATCAACCTCTGCTAAGCTCAAATATAACACACTAGCTTCTGAACGGCCTCGATCAAAATGCCTGAAATGCAGACTGGTCCCGGCGTTAACTATTTCTCTATATAAATGTGTTTTGCATGTCTTTTCCTCAATTCATGAATCCAATATTTTCTAATCTGCAGACTCCTCAACATTGATTTTATGTAAGCTCGTTCATATTTCACTCTATTCACTACTGTTGCCGGTATTCGTTATTTCGTAACAAATACATCAACAAAGAAATTAAGGAAAATAGATAAATCTGGCCTGTTTTGTGCGCTTGGCACTGAGGACCTGGTGAGGAGGCTCCGCTGGTATGAACATGTGCAATGCTCCAACCTTGCAGTCAAGACAGCCTGTTACATATAGATGGATGGGATGTGTGGGCCTGTTAGGCCCAAGATGACCTGGAAGCAATCGCAGGGAGTGGAAGCTCTCAGCTATCGACCCTCATAATAGACACACCTGGAGATCTGGTGACATCAGACATGGGTGCAGCAAGCCAGCTACCTGGAAGCCACCTGGGTGCACCTATGTGGATGTTGCCCCTGTACCTGCACATTAATAAAAAATCTGGATGATGATGATGATTTTTTCTGATTTTTTGCGTTGACTGTATATCAAGTATAGACCCAAGTACAGAAGCTTCCTGCCGGCTCTCGTCCAAATGACTATTGCTGGCCATGTACAAAATCCAAATACTAGTTATTTATGGCAGTGCCAGTCTTCTCCTTGTGATGTAAGAGCACTGTTAAAGTAACATCTGGACTGGCCTGGTGTAGTGTGTCATTAGCAAACAGTGCAGACCCAGAACAGATGTTGCAGAATGATGTCTAATTGTTGACCCTCAGTGGCTCAAACTGACCCTTCCTTGAAAACTTGGGAAAGAATGTGTTAAATAACATAAAATCCTTAAAATTCGGACACATTTAGGACTTACTGTAATTCTCTTAAAAACCCATCAAATGAGCCCCGCCAAGCAAATTTGTGTCTTCGAGCATTCCGTCATGACAAATTTTAACTGCCCATGCAGCTAAACTTTAACTAAATTTCTTGCATAAATATATACCTATGCGCATATGGCTGTTTGAAGCATTGTCAAATGGACCGAAAGCCATGCTCAAACAGCACAAACCATGTTCAAATCATGAAATTTGTGTGCTGTTTTAACATGGATTTTGAGCTTTTGATATCACAAGACGGGCCTTGCTTTGTTTGCGTTACGTTGAGCGACGTAAAGCTATCGCCCTGAACTATTGTTTTAGGGTTCTATGATGACGTCATTGTAAACAACATCATTGTAAACAACATTATGAACTGGCCCCATTTTGGTTTGCCTGTCGCATTTGAAGAGCTTATATGGAATTTATATGGAGCTTTTGGGCGTTTTCGCCAAAATTTGCTGTCAGAATCGTAAGTTATGCAAGAACAACGATCATCCATGGTTATTTCCTTGCATTAACATTTGCCAGATCCCACGGAAGATACATGTATCTAAACATTCTGCCTAGTGGCCTCATGTTCAAACAGCTTCCTCGGGACCCGGCGAATGTTAACCCTTATCTTGCTGTTCACGACAACCCCTATCTTTGGAAACAGTGTAGATCCAGATCAGATGGCTTCTTAAGAAGCCATCTGATCAGGATCTACACTGTTTGACATTGAGTTTATGGATTTGTAAGAATAAATTACATCAAATAATCTGATTGGTTCATAGTCAGAAATGGGTGTGGCTAAATTGAATATTCAGCAAGAGAAGGGTTAATGCATGAAAAAACATGGTTGATCCCTATAGTGGATGCCGACGCCAACGACACAATACAGCAATAGCTAGCCCCTGCTTCCGTAAAGCAAGCTAAAAACGAAAATGATGTCTGTGCCTTAAAAATTTCTTGGTGCTTTAACCCTTGTCCTGCTGAATATTCATATATGCCACTCCCACTACCGATTATCAACCAATCAGATTACTTGATGCAAGTTATTGCAACAAATTCACAATCTGAATGGCAAACAATGTAGATCCTGATCAGATGGCTTCGTCAGAAGCCATCTGATCTGGATCTACATTGTTTCAAAGATAAGGCATATCCGGGATTAGCAGGACAAGGGTTAAGAGTTAGGGCTGATCAGTATTTGCATATCTATAAGCATATTTCTAATGTCTAGGGAAGCACTGATGCATTAGCAATTAAACCAAAGTAAAACATTACAAATCAATACAGATTTTGATATTCCACAGCCTTCTAAAGGAATTTTTTGGCCAAAAATTTCTCATAAATCTTCATACACTGCTTCTAACTATGACATTTATGGAGTTTGGGATAATGGCATGTCTACAAGATGGAAAGTCTACAGAAAATCGAGCAAGGAAATCTATTGAGTTTTCTGATTAGCCAATGGATAATTCATCTTTATAACAATAAAATGAAACCTAGCAGGTCTGTGTGCAATAGGGAATATTGGAAGCTTATCTGTCACCAAGCCAAGGACAATGCTGAATTGGCACGATTTTCGATTTCCACAGTGTTTCTAGATTTGATCCACAAAGAGTCCAAAACACCTCTGGGACCCTGAAGATTTGTAAGAGAAAGTACCCTAATGGTCCTAAGTATTGGGACAGATAGGCCTTAAAGCAAACAATGCAGACCCAGATCAGACCACTCCTGAAGGGTCTAAAAACAGCTAAGCAAACAGTGCAGACCCAGATCAGACTATTCCTGAAGGAGCAGTCTGAACAGGTTCTACACTGTTTGCCATACCTTCTACACCTTTTGGACTCCTTGGTGGATCATATAACAAATTTGTTAGTTTGTTTGTCTGAGGTTTAACATCCCGCCAACACTATATAGGTCATTTTGGAAACGTTGCTTCCAATTTTGTGGGACTTTTACCCAACACTGAGGTGAAATGACATCTCAAGCCCTGTCAACCAATGAAACCAATAGGGTTTATATGCATGGACAGTCAGCCTCACACCCCTTTGCCTGGGCAGGCTTAGAGCATCTAAGGAGTTTACCAGCACTTGGGTACGGTCTGACACTTTGCCTGGGCAGGCTTAGACCCTTTAAGCAGTTTACCAGTACTCATGTGTGGTTGGTTTCAGCTCTGTGTGGAAGCATCAGTTTGAGTAATTTGGTGGAAGGTCACCAAAGGAACATTCGGGTAAAATTATGTCAATATCCATTGGTTAAGTTCGGTCCTGGTTTTTTTTTTTTTTTGGTTTTGGGTTTTACGGCCCTTTCAAGATTATTTCACACATATCGAGCCGATCGTTAATCATAGGTGGGTGAAAACCGGAGTACCCGGAGAAAAACCACCTGACCTTCCGTTGCAGAACTTGGCGTCTCACACGTGACCCGAGCGAGGCTCGAACCCACGGCGGTGAGAGATAGTACGGTCCTGGAGAAGCCGTTTAAAGGTTTTTCTATTTTTAGCTCTGGTGGATATCTTGTTGATCCGAGCGGAACAGTTTGAGCAATTTTGATGGATGGTCAACCAAGGGACATTCCTGTGAAATGATTTCAAAGTCTACCTACTGGTTAATGAGAAGTCATTTTAAGTTTTTTTCTATTTTTAGCTCTGGTGGCCATCTTGTTCATCTGAGCAATTTTGGTGGAGGGGCAACCTAGAAACATTCTTGAAAAATTATTTCAAAATCCATTCACTAAATATTTTTCTATTTTAGCTCTGGTGGCCATCTTGCTTATCCAAGTGGAACGGTTTGAGCAATTTTGCTAGAGGGTCACCCAAAATAATGTCAAACAGTGCAGATCCTGATCAGATGGCTTCTAAAGAAGCCATCTGATCTGGATCCACACTGTTTGCAAAGAAAAGGGTTGTCGTGAACAGCAAGATAAGGGTTAATACAACCTTTCATTCAAGCTATAGCCCCCTCCCACCGGGGCTTCAAAAATAGATGATGCTCCCCGCAGAGCTGAAACCGACCCGCACACAAGAACTGGTAAACCGCATAGAGGATCTAAGCCTGCCCAGGCAATGCGGTGCGAGTCGGCCCGTCCATGCTTATAAACCCTATTGGTTTAATTGGGCGGCAGGACTTGAGATGTCATTTCATCTCAATGTCGGGTAAAAGTCCCACAAAATTGGAAGCAACGCTCCAAAATGACCTTTACAGTGTTGACTGGGATGTTAAACTTCAAACCAAACACACAAAACATTCAAGCTCATGATACAGTTGCTGTTGCAACCATAGCAAACAAGCTACTTGTGTATAAAAAAGCGCATGTCATCATGTGTAAGACCCCCCGCAGAGCTGAAACCGACCCGCACACAAGAACTGGTAAATCGCATAGAGGATCTAAGCCTGCCCAAGCAAAGCGGTGCGAGTCGGCCCGTCCATGCTTATAAACC
Source organism: Lucinisca nassula (assembly GCA_963580285.1). Lineage (NCBI taxonomy): Eukaryota > Metazoa > Mollusca > Bivalvia > Lucinida > Lucinidae > Lucinisca > Lucinisca nassula. Next base: position 108,083,117 of record OY757018.1, on the reverse strand, counting down.
CTATTGGTTTAATTGGGCGGCAGGACTTGAGATGTCATTTCATCTCAATGTCGGGTAAAAGTCCCACAAAATTGGAAGCAACACTCCAAAATGACCTTTACAGTATTGACTGGGATGTTAAACTTCAAACCAAACAAACAAAACATTCAAGCTCATGATACAGTTGCTGTTGCAACCATAGCAAGCAAGCTACTTGTGTATGAAAAAAGCGCATGTCATCATGTGTAAGACATGCTACAGTTGAAATCAGCCATCAGGTCTCGGAGATACAACTGTTCAAAACAATGACTGTGGGCATATGGTGGACAACGCCATCCATAGCAAATTAACATTTTACTACACATTTACCATCTCATCTGCTTAAATTCTGATTGCCATGTTAAGGTTTAAAACACTACAAAATTATCATCTTTCACCATCTCATCACATTAACACTGTAACTACTACTGTACATATTCCATTGTCATCAGCCTGAAGCCATATAAATTATTCACAGAACCCATTACCTCACACTTACAAGTACTGCAACAAAGGATTCACACCTTTTATTCTGATACTGCAGCACCTTATCATGCTGGGCACAACCCCTACTTTTGCAAACACTGTAGATCCAGATCAGATGGCTTCTTCAGAAGCCATCTGATCAGGATCTACACAGCCATGCAGTTTGCCATGCAGTTTGTGAATATAGCAACGACATCAAGTAATTTAATTGGTTAATAGCAATGGGGGTTAAAGCACTAGTTATGGCGTAGCAGACAATTTTAAATATTTTTCCTAAATTTTCAGAGACAATACAGCTTGACGTCACAAGAAATGTTGACCCTTAACCTGCTGAACATGACAACTCCTCCCTTTGCAAACAGTGAAGATCCTGTGCCAGATGTGTTAAAACTTTTTTCATACTCATGGCGATGTAATTTGTCCTGCTCACAATTTTTAAAATGCCAACAACAACTGTTGCCATTTTGTGAGCAGGACAAATAAAGTTCTCTGCTTACTATGAAAGGAAAGTCACATTAGTTTACAGAACCCCCATTAACTCACAGACAGCCAGTGGCTGCCCATCAGGGCTTGATAAAGTAGATGGGCTGCATGATCCTTCCACCCAGAGCTGAAACTGACTGCACACATGTACTGGTAAACTGCTGAGAGGATCCAAGCCAGCCCAGGCAAAGCGGTGCGAGTCATATAAACCCTATTGGTTTCATTGGGTGGCAGGGCTTGAGATGTCATTTCATCTCAATGTCGGGTAAAAGTCCCACAAAATTGGAAGCAACGTCTCCAAATGACCTTTACAGTGTTGACGGGGACATTAAACCTTAAATCAAACAACAAAACCTCACAGACAGCAGTAGCAAGTTCCAATAGAATTCACACCTTTTATGCTGATACTGCAGCACTTTAGACCTTATTTAGACATACTGGTATTTGCTGTTTTTGTTGTTTTCTTTTTCAAATCTTAACCCATGTCCTGCTGAATATCTATATATGTCATAACCACTACTGATTATCAGCCAATCAGATTACTTGATGCAAATTATTACAACAAATTCACAATCTGAATGGCAAACAATGTAGATCCTGATCAGATGGCTTTACATTATCATGTGAATCACCTGGTAGACACATGGAATGTCAAACCTGATTTTCTCTGAGAAAAATTACAACCCAAGAGCCTCATAAATTATTTACAGAACCCATTACCTCACACTCCCACACAATGACTGTAGTAACAAGTTCGACTAGGGATTCACACCTTTTATGCTGATCTAGCAGTACCTCAGACCTTAAACCACTAGACATGAGATTAGCAGATGACATTTTCAGATTCAAGTCTGATTTTCTCTATGAATCAAAGCACTGACAACACTGGTGGGAATGCTGCTGAATGGGGGCTTAGACTATAAGACTCTTATATGGGTGTGAGAGGTGGATGGAAAATCCATTCCATTGGGTCTCTGTCCGGCATCACAAGGCTTGCTGAGTGGTGCCAGACAGTGATCCCGACGGGACTGATTTTTCTATCCACCCCTCACACCTATACTGGATTCTTTTTCTTGCATACATTCCATTTCTTAGCGCAGATTTTTAATGCTGCAGTCACTTCCGTTACCAACATCTGCCACATTGTGATGACACTACAGGAATGTTTAGTGACGTCACGTAGCGTGTTGTGATGTCAACCTTATATGAAATCGTATTCAACCAGTACCTTATCAAACACGTGAGAATATTAAATTTTGGGTAAGAACACCAGGGTTAGAACAGAATTTCTATCCCAAGCTAAAATAATGGAATTCCTTATCTGGTGTGCAAGAAACTCTGTTTGGTTTAACCCTTATATTCCGCGGCCCTGTATTTTAAGCAAATAGTGCATGCAGACCCTGATCAGATGTCACATTACTGTGCTTCTGGTCTGGGTCTGTGTGGAGTGCTGTGGTGTAGTGGTAAACTGTGGTGTAGTGGTAAACCATCAGATGAGATATTGAGGTACCTGTTTCAATCCCCACTAACATCAGGGGCCAGTTGTTCAAAGCATCGTTAGCTTAACAAGCTCGTTAGTGGTCATATTGTTAACTCTTCTAGCAAGTACAATATCGTAAATTTTGGTATTTTTTCAGCAAAAATATTAGCATATTTGCCATATAAAATGATCAAAGATTTAACGATACGTTAACTAACGACGTTGTTAGTTTTGAACAACTGGCCCCAAGTGTTTGTTTCCTTGAGCAAGAGACTTTATCCACACTGTTTAGTACTGGTTTCCACCCAGGAGGAAAAAGAGGGCCACATGGAAAATTAGTGTTTGTTTGTTTGAGTTGAGGTTTTACATCCCCGTCAACACTATTAAGGTCATTTTGAAGACGTGGCTTCTGATTTTGTGGGACTTTTACCCGGCACAGAGATGAAATGACATCTCAAGCCCTACCACCCATAGAAATCGCTCGGGCTTAAGGAGCAGTCTGACTCGCATCACTTTTCCGGGTCAGGCTTAGACCTCAGCTGTTTACCAGTACTCAAGTTTGGTCGGTTTCAGCTCTGCGCAGAAGCAGCGTGCAGCCCAATCTATTTCTCCAGGCCCCGTTGGGCAGGGGGTGCTGGAATATTAGTACTAGTTTACAAAATGTGTTCTGTATAAATAAAGTTGATCATTATCATTAATCATTTTATTATTATTATTATCATTAAGGCTTGACATTACAAATGAATCCCTTTCCGAGAAAATAAGATTTGCCATTACAATTCAAGCCTTATTTTCACAAAAAAATAATTTCAGAATTAAAACTGCCATCTCCTCTAAAAGACTTCTGTGGTACTATTTGAGCCCCGCCAAGCGAATTTGTGTCTTCGAGCATTCCTTCATGACAAATTTTAACTGCGCATGCCCAGCCATTCAGAGGGGCCAGGGATATGGCTTTCTGTCTGAAGGTTCCTCTTGATTCACAGCTTGTATGAGCGAGCAGCGAAGGTTCTGGCGAGACTGCACGGATGCGCAGGCTCGCCTGAAACTTCGCTGCTCGTATAGGCGATAAGTACGAAAATCGCTTGACTGGCCCATTTATGAGCAGGACAAAATAATTTCATGCTCAACTGTGTTGCGTTTTGAAATAGTGCGGAGCATGATAACTCACTGGTTAGCCATAGTGCACTTGCCTCTGATGATAGGGGCCCCTGGTTCGATCCCCGACATTGGTGACAAAATTTCTGTCTCCAATCACACTCCATTGGCATCACTTGCAGAGATGAATGTCATAAAGTGCCCTTCGGACCAGATCGGGACATTTACTTGAGGCCCCCTGTGCAGGGATTGTACAGATTAAAGACCCTGATTACTGTGTAGGATTTCAAGTGTACAATGTAGGTATAGTTCGAACAAATTGACCTGAGACTGGTGAACACTATTAACATAATTTCTGACCCGACTGAATGCATGTATTTATCTTCGTCGTTTTCCGATGATGGCGATATTGTTATACAATACATAGAGGTCTGTAAATGGGTTGCTATTCATGAGATGCCGTAAATTCACGAGAAGTTTACGAGAGCCGACATAATATTTATTAGGCGATAGCACTGATTAATTTATTCTTTGCATAAAGGTCAGTCTCATATCAAATTGTTCGAACTATATAATATACACCATCTGATGTCCTCCATGTCTGATTTCCTCCACTGAGGTTGAAAAGAAGAAAGTATTAGAAGAAAGGAAGAAAGAAAGTAACCATGGGATCCCAGGTCATGCCATGACCTCCTCCTACTCATTACATCAAAGTAGGTCACGCCAAACAAATACAGACACTAAAGATTTAGCAGATTAAGTACTCTGTAATAACCTTAATTAGATCTACTTTGAGAAACATTAATTACAAAGCAGAAACTATAATAACACATATTTGGCTCCTCTTCAAGACATACCAAAGCTACAGACATTGTGTATTAGCATTTGGGAATTTCTTGCATAAGCTACAATACTCAATTTATGTGCTATTCCATTGATCTTGTGGGAATTCAAACTAATGCCAGCTTTCTCAATAATTTTCAGAACACTGTTCTGTCAAAGTCAGAATGTCTCACTTCATAGAAGAAAGCTTCAAGCTTGCCCTCTGGGCTCTATGAGAACAATGGAGTCCTGTGTTCAAGAATATACTACAGACAGTGTCCATATCCAATTTTATAATTTGTTTTGTTTGTATTGGCGTTTAATGGCCCAGTGACCACTATTTAGGTCATTTTTGAGCCGGTCAGTTTACCTGGCAGGCTTATATGTAAGCGGTTAACCAGTACAGTGCACATTCTTTCACCAGAAACTGACAACTGCCCTTCTTGAATCAGCAGAAGGGAGAGAATGGCCATAGAAAAGATTTCATGATCAATCTCCACGAAAGAATGGGTCACTGGCAAACAGTGATGGTCCAGATCAGACATCGCAAAATGCGGCATCTGATCAGGGCCTTCACTGTTTGCAAAAAAAAATCTGCCATTTTTAAATCATAATGTTGGAAGAATCCATTCAATTTTCTAAATTAAATTTTCTGCCTTATATTTATCAGGAGTCCATTTCAAATTTAAGGGCGGCCCCTGCCCATCATGCTTAAAAAAACAGATGGGCTGCATGATGCTGCCACACAGATCTGAAACCGACCGCACATGAGTACTGGAGCTGACTTAAACCGCTTAGAGGATCTAAGCCAGTCCAGGCAAAGTGGTCAGGTTGGACTGTTCATACTTATAAACCCTATTGGTTTCATTGGGTGGCACTGCCTGAGATGTCATTTCATCTCAATGTCTGGTAAAAGTCCCACAAAATTGGAAGCAATGTCTCCAAATGACCTTTACAGTGTTGACAGAGACATTACACCTCATTTAATCAAACAAAACAAACAAATGCCACTCAGTAAATATATTCTGTGCAGGCATTAACCCTTGTCCTGCTGAGCCCGGATATGTCTTATCTTTCAAACAATGCAGATCCAGATCAGATGGCTTCTGACCAAGCCATCTGATCAGGATCTACATTGTTTGCCATTCAGATTGTGAATTTGTTGCAATAATTTGCATCAAGTAATCTGATTGGTTGATAATCGGTAGTGGGTGTGGCATATATAAATATTCAGCAGGTCAAGGGTTAAATGCACTAAAGCTTCAACGCAGTCTGAATTTATTGTTTCTTCATTTTGGTTTATCCTAACTTAATTCTGTGTTCTACCATACTTTCATGAAGCACTATTTAAAGGTGCCTTATTGAGCTACCGGGTCTCAAATTTTTTTTTCTGGTTTTTATCTTCAATGCATACTCCTTTGTCATGTGTACACTTTTAGAGCCAAATACAGCTTCAATGGTCGTTTTCATTTGTGTTTACCCTTCGCTCTGAACATGTGTTCGGAATTTCTGTTCTAAAAATAAATCTGTCACTTTACACATACATGGCGAGAGTATCGTCTCTGAGTGGAGTTACTTATGGCATGGTACTCAGCGTCATATTTTTTTCCAATTCAGGCATGGCCTAAGCAAACAAGGCCAAAAATGAACATCGCATAACGTCATATAATTATGGGGATTCTATTTTTGTCACGAACTAAAAATAGATCTAACTAGTGTTCGAAACCTAGTTAGGGAATCCCTCTCAAACTCGTTTACCTGTCATCATAATTGTTCGCATTTTTGCATAAAATGCATTCATTTGTATTGTTTTAAAGAAAAATACCGGCTATATGTATTTTATTTTTGGAAGCATTTTTTCCGGATAGCTCAATAATGCACCTTTAAAGCACAAACATTATACATGACACTTTGCCTTGTCAATGCAACAACAAACATGCTCGTCTGTTTTTCCATGTCACAGAAACAAATCAGTCAAATTGCATGTTAGAGTTATGGAACTTCGTCAAGATATACCATATTCACCCTAATTACCACACCATGCATTTAGTTTTTTCAAGATTGTGTCAAAAAAATTGTAGTGAAAAAGTGTTTCAGAAAAAAAATTGGAAAAAGGGGAGATAATTCAGCCATATTTACTAATATAGTTACAGCCCTTTGTCAGATTGTAGGTCTTGTGATGGTGAGTATGTGTATGAAGTTTCATGAAGGCAGGCCAAATACTTTTTGGAAATAAGGTCAAGGTTAAGGTTTTGGGTTAAATTTTTGTAAAATAGGTCAAAGTTTGAAGGCCAAGGTCACAGGTCAAAAAGGTTCATATCAGTGAAAAGGTCTTGTCCCAAGGAACATCCATGTGAAGTTTGAAGGCTCTGTTAAAAAATAGTACTGGAATGGGAATAAAAAAATGTGTATAAAAAAATCAGGTCAAAGTTCAAAGGTCAAGGTCACATGTCAAAAAGTTTGATATCAGTGAAAAGGTCTTGTCCCAAGGAACATCCATGGGAAGTTTGAAGGCTCTGTTACAAATTGTATTGGAATGTGAGTAAAAAATGTGTTTCAGAAAAAAATCGGAAAAGGGGAGATAATTCAACCATAATCAACAATATAGTTATGGCCCTTTGTCAGAGAGTAGCTCTTCTCATGGTGAGTTTGTTACAAATAGTATTGGAATGAGACTAAAAAATGTGTTTCAGAAAAAAATCGGAAAAGGGGAGATAATTCAGTCATAATCAACAATATAGTTTTGGCTCTTGGTCAGAATGTAGGTCTTGTCATGGTGAGTATGTGTATGAAATTTCTTGAGGCCAGGTCTATAATATTGAAGTTATAGCAAGGGTAAAGTTGTTTTGGAACAACTACGACACCAACGCAGACAATGGAGTGATGACAATAGCTCGGACTTGTTTTAAAAAAAGACAGACAAGCTAATAATAAACAAATCAAAAAGGAACATTGTAAGAATGTTGAGTTTCCAACCCTAAGGATGCCAAGAGTCAAGACCACTGTGAGCCTAGGTGTCCCTTCGGTTGGAAACGCTATATGAGTCCATACCCAATAAAATTCTTATAACATGCATGGGTGTGTTAACCAGAAGTCTTACAAAATGAAAACCAGTCTGCAATCAAAACAATAATGATGTCAGAAAAACATCATTACCTGCCTGTTTATTTATATCAAATTAATGCTTTAGACATGAATACTGGGGCAAAGAGGCATATATCTCTGCCAGTTCTTGACAAAATTTACAGGATTCTGAAGTGATTCTTTACAATTTATTATGCTATACATGACAGCTTCAGTATGAAAGGAAATGGAAACACTGGGCAGTGGCATACACTGTATTTTCAGCCATTTTAACAAGAAAGACACCTTTGTTGCCTTTCTGCTCACTTGCCTTTAAACTGGAGCCCCCTTGAAACCCCCTGAAAAGGGGGGTCCACTCTTTAAGGAAAGAATTTGCTCCTCAGGAGCAAATTCTTTCCGTTAAGAGTTGACCCTTATGGAAATGGGAGACAAAAAGGATTTTGGAAAGAGCTGCCTCAGCAGCTCCTGGGGGTTGCCTCCCCTAAAGGGGATCACCCCCAGGGGTTGCCTCCCCTGAAGGGGATCACCTAGTTTTCTGCCAATTTAATGAGGGAGTCAACTTTATGGCTCCCTGTTTAAATCTTTTCTGAAATCAGAATCCCATAGGCTCCTTTCTAACTGATGATTTAGACACCATAAATTCCTTTAATAGAAACGGTTTCTCACTGATTTGGAATACCAGTTAGGCTATGAGTAGAGGGGGTGGGGCATACACTGGGTGTTTATCTGTGCAGGTCTATCTGTCCCAAAAGGACCATTACAGTATACACCCCCGCCCATCGGGGCTTGAAGAAATAGATGGGCTGCATGATGCTTCCACCCAGAGCTGAAACCAACCCGCACATGAGTACTTGTAAACTGCTTAGAGGATCTAAGCCTGTCCAGGCAAAGCTGTGCGAGTAAGACCGCCAGTGCTTATAAACCCTATTGGTTTCATTGGGCGGCTGGGATTGAGATGTCATTTCATCTAAATGTCGGGAAAGTGCCACAAAATTGGAAGCAATGTCTCCAAAATGACCTTTACAGTGTTGATGGGGATGTTAAACATCAAATCAAACAAACAAAAAACCATTACAGTATTCTTCAGGTGTGTTCTTTCATTATGACCTTTCCTGAGTTACTTTTTCATACCATGTTGGTAGTTTTTATATCCAACAACTAAGGTCTTATGGAGACATAACATTGGTTTGAAGCTCATCCGCAAGTCTGGAGAAGCCCTGAGCTGAACCCATGACACCTGGTTAACGATGCCAGTAACATGAACACTAGACCACAGAGGCTACAGTAAAATTCCTTTATTCAGACCACCTAAGGGACGACTAAAAAGTGGTCTTTAAGACCATTTTTTAAGTTAACCCATTGTATACTAGTGGACTCTTCCATTGCTAAATTTTGGATAAGTCCATTTTTCATATAAGGGGTGTTGGGCCTATTTTTTTGTTTTTATTCTATTTTTGACAGAAAATTCTGTTAGCAATTATATAGTGCAGGCTCTGATCAGATGCCACATTCTGCGGCATCTGATCTGGGCCCACACTGTTTGCCAAGGTACCCCTTAAGGCAGTCGGGTCCCAAATTACTAGAGGACACTATGTGTAGAAAACAACTAGAAATTTGTCAATACGACACAGATGTCCCCCGCCCAAGGGCTCACCTCAGCCCGAAAAAAATCATGTTGCAACAACAGCTGTCATCGGACAGCATAGCTGGGCTGGAAAAGTGCCATTGAGGTCACAGGCATAGGTGAGGGTATTGCCGATAAAACCTATGGACAAATAACTATCATCATATCAAATATGAACCCAATCCATCCAATGGTTTGGAAAATATGAGCTCTTAAAAACTTCAACATTAAAAACTTTTAAGTCTGTGACCTTCGCATCTTGGTGGACCTGTATCTTGTTTGATTGTTTGATTTGAGGTTTAACGTCCCCGTCAAGACTGTAAAGGTCATTTTGGAGACGTTGCTTCCAATTTTGTGGGACTTTTACCCGACATTGAGATGAAATGACATCTCAAGCCCTGTCGTCCAATCAAACCAATAGGGTTAATAAGCATGGACGGGTCCGACTCGCACCGCTTTACCTAGGCAGGCTTAGATCCTCTAAGCGGTTTACCAGTTCTCGTGTGCGGGTCAGATTCAGCTCTGCATGGAAGCATCATGCAGCCCATCTATTTTTTCAAGCCCCAATGGGCAGAGGCCCACGGACCTGTATCAATTATTCCAAATAAAAAGCAAATCTTCTATATGATCTCGAAAAATTTTAGCATAAAAAATTTCTTAGTCTGTCCTTGACCTTGAGGTCAGGGACGGGTAATGGCTGAATAATATGAGCTTTTAAATAGTTTAAATTTAAAAATTTCTAAGTCTGTAATCTTTTGACCTTGAGGTCACAAGCATGGGTGGGGGTATTGCTTAATATCACTTTGGTCCTGTATCTATCATAGTACCAAAGTTGCTTCCAATTTTGACATCTCAAGCCTTGTCGCCCAATGAAACCAAATGGTCATGCTCTACCTGGTACAAATGCCTCAACCTGAGGTTACAGGATCACGATATTACGTACATACATGTACTTACACACACCCGTACAGATGGACAATGCCACATTATATAGTTATGTATGCATGTACTGAAAACTGAAAAATTATATGCCTATGGAGGGGCATAAAAATAAAGAATACTTGAAACCTTTAAAATATGCTTTAACCCTTTTTGTACCAAATGGAATCTTCATCCTTATATACAGCAGGAGTCTATTTCAAAATTTAGTGGTGTCAGGTTGCATTTTCTTCAAAATTGATTTGGAAAATGACTGAACTTTTAGCAAACAGTGGAGGCCCTGATCAGATGCCGCGTTCTGCGGCGTCTGATCTGGGCCTGCACTGTTTACTAAGGTACCCCTTTAGGGGTTTCCGGTCTGAAATGGGTTAAACATGGTCAAAAATCATAAATCATGTTTTTTGATTGTGTCAATTAATAAAATAGTAATTAATCAAGTGATTTCGTATTGGCCAAGTTACAGGTCCTCAGTCAGCTGCATTGGCCTCGGCCTTCGGCCTCGGACCAACACAGCTGACCGAAGACCTGTAACTTGGCCAATATGAAATCACTTGATTAATAACATTATATTATGTCAGTCCAGATGCCAAGTTGTATTCCACCTGATACATGTAATACAGGGTGATTATCACAATCTATACATCATGCTGAGAACACCTACATCAAGATCTCTGCCAATTAGCATTATTAGATTATGTCTGCTGTAACAAAATCCACATTCATCATAATAGATATACAAAAGATAAAACAACCAGATCTTAAAAATTGCAAACCATGACCTTTTTTCCTATCTTCTGAGAAACAAACACAAAAAATTGTGGGGGTGGGGGATGGGGGGAGGTTTTTGGTTTTGCAACCTTTTTATTTCGAGCAGATCCTTAATCAGAGGTAGGCAAAAAACGGAGTACCCGGAGAAAAAACACCTGATCTTCAATTGCAGAACTTGGCATCTCACATGTGGCCTGTGCAAGGCAGGAACGACAGTGGTGAGAGCTCTTACCCATTAGGCCACGGAGGCCCATAAAAAAAATACATTGAATGTGAACTGTATGTTTGTCGACTCTCACACCTGATTATCAGAGAAAAATTAGATAAATCAAAGTATAGACAGTACTGGTGGGTTTTTGATTGAGGTTTAATGTCCCCATCAACACTGTATAGGTCATTTTGGAGATGTTGCTGCCAATTTTGTGGGACTTTAACCCAACACTGAGAAGGAATGACATCTCATGCCCTGTTGCCCAATGAAACCAATATTGTTTATAAGCATGGATGGTCCAACTCGAACAGCTTCGCCAGGGCAAAGCCATTTACCAGTACTCTTGTGCAGTCAGTTCCAGCTCTGTGTGGAAGCATCATGCAGTCCATCTACATGTTTTTCTTCAAGCCCCACTCATCGGGGCTTGAAGAAATAGATGGGCTGCATGATGCTTCCACGCAGAGCTGAAAACAACCGCACCCAAGTGCTGGTAAACTCCTTAGATGCTCTAAGCCTGCCCAGGCAAAGGGCTGTGAGTCTATTGGTTTCATTGGACGACAGGGCTTGAGATGTCATTTCATCTCAATGTCGGGTTAAAGTCCCACAAAATTGGAAGCAACGTCTCCAAAAATGACCTATACAGTGTTGACAGGGACGTTAAACCTCAAATCAAACAAACAAATCAAGCCCTGATGGGCAGGGGCCGACTGTCTATGATTGTAGGCTGGGTAAATGGTCCTGAATGGAGACCTAGCAGGGCTTCCGTTAGGCGGACGTACAGCGTATATTACATCCCGAAATCACATCCGGACGCCCAAATTAAACATCAAAGGCGTCCCGCAGACTCCCCAAATTTTCTCTGTACGGCCAAAAATCTTTACAGAGACGTATAAACCCGCCCACTTTCAGCGGTTTGTAAAAAGTTTGCTGGGCCTTCTTAGCTGGCTGAAACTGCTCTCTCTGTTTATTGAGTACTAAGGACGTCCCATTTTCTGCTTGCGCGGTATTATATTGACAGTCAGAATCACGTGCGTCGGCACACCTTTGATCGTCATCGGTGTGTGAAAAACGTGTCGAGGTGATTGCTTGGTGTTTGCATATAATTAAACGGGTTAGTAGTTGAGGATAAACTAATTATCTCATTGACAATAAGAGTTTTTGGAGCGTAGCTGTTGCAGCGTAGCTCCAGTGAGATGAGAAGTGATTTTGGCACTACTTTCGCTGTTAATGCATATGACCCAATCACCAGTGAAAACATAGTACCCCGTGTTAACGTAGAAGATTATTACGCCATGCGGTATCTTCTTACAGACTGCTTCACATACCACCTAGCTATTTCAAACGGAATAGATGGATATTTTAATAGATGAACTGTGTAGCAGTCTAAGCGTTTTATAGTTCAGTTCATATAACCCAGATTACAGCCCATTTGCACCATAAAATCCCAACCTGGCAACTTGCAAACAGGACAAACCCAGATCAGATACCACAGAACGCGGAGTCTCATTATGCCCTTCACTGCATACTTACAAAAAGGTTCAGCCATTTTTGCCAAATATTTCTTGGAAGCCACAACCTGACATCCCTGATTTTAAAATGAACTCATTCCATACTGATATAAGGTGTTGAGGATTCCATTCGTTTAAAATGGGTTAAAAGTACGCAGTGTGGATCGATAATGTATTACCAAAATAAGACAGTTTGAATGAGTTTGGACAGGAGCACGTCAAGGCTTATATTGTAAGGAGTAAATTTTGCAGTTTAGACACAGATGAGACGCCACTTGTTGTAGCGTCTGAACTGGGTCTGCTATGTTTGTCCTTAAAAAGGCTGCTAGACATATACTCAGAGTATGGGCTAATGTGTGTGTGTGGGGGGGGGGGGGGGGGGAGCAATGTTACTTTTTTAAAGCGACCTGTCTGCGTCCTAGGCATGTGACCATAAATAAAGCAAATTATCAGCTCAGACGCAAGTTCGATACCTGCCGGGTTCGGCAACATTCTTTCCAGGAGATTGATCGTGAAATCTGTTCCACGGTGATTCTATCCCTTTCGCTGATTCAAGAAGGGCAGTTGTTGGTTTCCGGTAAAAGACTGTGTACTGTGCTGTATTGACAATATCTAACCAAAGAAATTGCCTTAATGCCAGATCATTCCATAAATGGTCTCGTCGAGGCAATTTATTTTTATATAACAATTACGGAGTATAATGTCTAAACCTCTTCAAATATTGCTATGGATTGATATTGACAATAACTAACCCAAGAAACTGTCGTATGCAGGATCACTTCATAAATGGCCTCACCGATGCAATATATATTTAGAAAAATGTTAACAGAGTATAATGTTCAAACCATTCTGAATACACCGATCATTTTTGGCATTCGGATTGATATTGACAATACCTAACCCATGAGGCTGTTTTATGCAAGAATACTTTATGAATGGCCTCGCCGAGGCAAAATAATATAAAAAATGAATACGGAGTATAACATCTAAACCCGGCTTTGATTATTTCCAGCATACAGGTTGATATTGACAATACATAACCCGCAAAATTGTCTTATGCCAAATTACTTTACAAACGGCCTCGCCTAGGCAAACTGAAAAATTATTTCGAAGTGTAACTTCTAATCTACTTGGAATATTTTTGACAACTGTTAGCATACAGATAGATAATGTTCAGATCTAACCAACGCGATTCCTGAATGCCCAATTTCTTTATTTTAGCCTCGGCAAGGTAAAACATTCACCCACTGACACGGTCGTATAACTTTCAACCCGACGGGTATATTTTTATAATGTTTTGCATGCAGATGTTTTCGTGATGGTTGTTGCGGGGTCTACACCTTAGCGTGAGTTAATTTCAATATAGGTCTTGTTGCTTTAACACGACTTCTGGCCCAGAATAGCTTCAAACAGCTATGTTTATTGGATCAATATGATTAAAATACCAATCAGACGCTGGATCAAATTATGAAAGCTACGCTCCATCAGCACTCTCAGTGCTTTGATTTAATCCTGTAAACGTGTTAATGTTTAAATTAAAGCGGGTCGTAATTTAGGTGTTTGGTAGTGAGATTATCATTAGCGATGCAAAGTGTGACATTAGTTTTAAAGATAGGTACACATTTTTTTCTTGAGTAAATAGCAGGTGTTCACTAGGTGAAATGACGAAAATAATTCATAAAATCCCAAAATGTCGCCGCCGTCGCTCATTGATTTTGGCACCTCTAAAATATGTAAAACCGGCGAATGTGACCAGGCCGGTTCCTCAGGGTACGAGCCGCAGTCTGATCTGTCTGTTAGCCAAAAAGCAAAAAAAAAAAATAATAAAAACACTACCGCTGACTCTCTAAGTCTGCTCCAATTGACCAAAGTTTCACGTGTTTCTGTCTGTTTGTCTGACACAGTTCCGAGTGTTTAGAGTACAAAGAGTTTAAAGTGACTTGAAGCTTTCGTTCTGCAAAGTTTGTCAAAAATCTTTTACAAAAGATTTTTTCTTTTTAATCCATATATGACATTTTGTGTCAGGTTTGTTTTATTTGTGTTAAGTTCTACAAACGGTGTAGACAGATCAGACGCTATGTTCTGGGGCATCTGATCTGGGTACACAGATTGCTAGTGACCCAAAAATGGGCCCCTAGGCATATATGGGGATGGGTAATGCGATTGTTTTTTTTTCTTTACTTTTTATTTATTTTTTTTTGGGGTGGGTGGGGGGGGGGTTGAGGGAGTTTTACTTGGAATTATACAGGCCAAGCAAAAATATTTTTCTTTTTTTGTATGCGCTCCTCTGCACTATATTGACCACATGTATGTCACATAGTTATGAGTAGTTTTGAGTTTTAACGGCCCAGTCAACACTATTCAAGTCCTTTTTGAGCCGGTCAGTTTACCTATCCACACTTTACTAGCCATCTAAACGGATATACAGGTGATTTAAAAAATGCAAACAAGAGATTCATAGATTAAATAATTTATATTTCTTCATCAAAACAATTTTATGATCCGCAAACACCTTGCTTCAAAATTGGAACCTGAATTTTCCAGTGGGACTTCCAGATTTCAAGGGTAGGAAGTCTGGGACTTCCTGAATTTGGGAGTTAATGGAAGCCCTGCCTAGACAGTTTGTTTAACCTTTAAATTAATTCCTGTACTTTAACCCTTTTTGTACCAAATGGAATCTTCCTCCTTATATATAACAGGAGTCCATTTCAAAATTTAGGGGCGTCAGGTTGTGTTGTCATTAAAATTATTTTGGAAAATGGCTGATTTTTTTGCAAAGAGTATAGGCCCTGATCAGACGTCGCGTTCTGTGATGGCTGATCTGGGCCTGCACTGTTGCCAAGTACCCCTTTTGGGGTTTTCGGTACTGAATGGGTTAAGCAAACTGTGTGGACCCAGATCAGAAGCCACCAAATCCTGTCCAGACTTTACAGAAAATGTCTCTGATTAGGACAGGACTTCTGTCTAATGTTGGCAGAATCATGATCAGGTATTGTTTCTTTCATACAGATTACTTTCTTTGCAGCTTTAATTTTTTTTTCTCCTCAATCTGAAGAACTGATAGACATATCCTTAATGGTTTTAACATTTTCATAGAATGTTACTATCTTTTCATTAAGTAACTCTTTGGCAGCTGCTTTCTTTCTCTGACAACATGCTGCAGTTATTGTTTCACTTACATCCAGCCTGAAAACTGGTTCCTTTTCAAGTTAGTTGTGCTTCTGCTCTGAAACTTTTACCAAAAACCAGAAGCAAAGAAACTCAGTTGTTGAAACGATTAAGAAGAATTCCGCCAAAGGCTATGATGCGCCGGAGAGGGCACTTAGTCCTAAAACTGTGGAATGTAGGTCATGGTCAAGCAAGGATGCTTGTATAAAAGTTGCCACCCTTAGCTTAGACACAAGTTTGTACTATTATCATTAAATAAGCTCTTACAGTTCTGAGAAATGGACTAACACTAGGGTTGACACAAAACTACAAATGTTAAGGTTCAGCGCTAGGGTGAATGCAATTGTTGGTGGCTCAACGAATGGACAAACAGACAGAATTGATTGATAGTTTTGGGTTTACAGACAGGTCAACCCTTGTGGTTCATTTTTTTTTTGTCATCTCCAAGAGAAAGGGAGAAAAGAAATAGAATAGTCTATAGTAGAGTGGATGAAAGTGAGGAATAGAAGGGAAAGAAGAAAAAGAATGGAGGTGTAGATTTGTTTGTTTGATTTGAGATTTAACATCCCCTTCAACACTGTACAGGTCATTTTGGAGCCGTTGCTTCCAGTTTTGTGGGACTTTTACCCGATGAAATGAAATCTCAAGCCCTGCCTGCCCCCCAATGAAACCAATAGGGTTTATAAGCATGGACAGGATGACTCGCACCGCTTTGCCTGGGCAGGCTTAGATCCTCCAAGTGGTTTACCAGTACTCGTGTGTGGGTTGGTTAACCAGTACAGTGCACATTCTTTTGCCAGAAACTGACAACTGCCCTTCTTGAATCAGCAGAAGGGAGAGAATGACCGTAGAAAAGATTCCATGATCAATCTCCACGAAAGAATGTTGCTGACCCCGGCAGGTATCGAACCTGCGCCATCTTGATCACCAGTCAGACGCGCATCTGACAGAGCTACTGAGGCCGGCCTTGTGATAATGAGCATGTGTGTGAAGTTTCATGAAGTATGGCCTACTTTTTGGAAATGTCAAGGTTAAGTTTTTTTTTTTCAAATTTTTGAAAAATAGGTCAAAGTTCAAAGGTCGAGATCAAAATGTTTGGTATCAAATTACAAATGTAAAGGTCTTGTCCCAAGGAACATCTATGTGAAGTTTGAAGACTGTTATAAATAATATTGAAATGACAAGGAAAAAATGTTTCAGAAAAAAAATAAATAAAAAGGGGGAGATAATTCTGCCAAAATCAACAATACAGTTATGGCCCTTTCTCAGAATTTAGCTCTTGAGATGGTGAGTAGGTCTATGAAGTTTCATGAGGCTAGGTCAAATAATTTTAACCCTTGTCCTGCTGAATATCTATATATGCCACACCCACTACTGATTATCAGCCAATATTACTTGATGCAAATTATTGCAACAAATTCACAATCTGAATGGCAAACAATGTAGATCCTGATCAGATGGCTTCGTCAGAAGCCATTTGATCTTGATCTTCATTGTTTGAAAAATAAGGCATATCTGGGCTCAGCAGGACTAGTCAAGGTTAAGTTTGTTCAGAATGATGACAACAACAACAACAACAACGACAATGATGACATTAAAACAGACAAGCTAATAAAATGTAAGTTGCCAAGATTTAGTCTGAGGAGAGAACATATGGGCTATGTTGGGACATAAAAAACTTTTGTCTTCTTTTTTTTATTTCTTTAATGACAGACTTGCAGTATACAATAATCATATGTTTTGCTTTAAAACCCACATATTAAAGCTATTTGTAGTTAATGATTTTAACACTTGTGGCATGCACATACAAAACAAAACCAACAATAAATCAGCATTGAATTTCACAACAAAATCCCATTTTCTTTGTCCTTTATAGCACATTGCTCATAAAAGAAAATATAGGGCTATTCTTAAATGGTATGGTTTTTGATGTCAAAGATTTCTGCAATCTTTATAGCCT
Organism: Lucinisca nassula; assembly: GCA_963580285.1. NCBI lineage: Eukaryota > Metazoa > Mollusca > Bivalvia > Lucinida > Lucinidae > Lucinisca > Lucinisca nassula. The sequence continues at coordinate 108,065,471 of OY757018.1, read as the reverse complement.
AACAATCAGAGAAACAAATGCCATAAAAATGTACCCACTTCTTCATGCAAGGAACACAATTTTGACTGAGGCCCTACTGACTGAGGGAATTTGTTTTTTTTTTTGGGGGGGGGGGGGGGGTTACGGCCCTTTCAAGATTATTTCACTCATATTGTGCCAATCGTTAATCAGAGGTGGGTGAAAACTGGAGTACCCGGAGAAAAACCACCCGACTTGCAATGTCACATGTGACCCGAGCGAGGCTCGAACCCACAGTGGTGAGAGACCTAATATTTAAGAGTCAGCGCTCTTATCCACTAGGCCACGGAGGCCCGTTGACTGAGGGAATTACAACTACAGTATACAAGATGACATTATCAAGATTTTTTTTTTTTTTCTTCATGGAAAATAAGGATTGACGGCCGTTTGACATTTTTATCTTGAATCGTCTGTCATCATCTGCTAATGAAATGTCAAGCCTTATTTTCTCCTAAAATAAGTAAATAGATTGTCAGCTGCTCTAGTATTTTTCCCTGGTGCATTAAGATAAGGGTCAGTTGGGTTTTATAGCCATTTCACAAATATGTCTCTTAAACACAAAATGTATGAGTCAATCATGCACCTTATAATCTGATATCCCCTTTACCCATATAATGCTAATCATGACAATTGTTCTCTGCTTTGGCATCTGCCGTTTTTTTTCCAAACAGTGTGAACCCAAATCAGACTGCTCCTCTAGGAGCAGTCTGATTTGGATCAACACTGTTTGACTGTACGCAAACTTTTGCAAAAAATTCAGCAGACGGCTTTTTTTGTCGGCATCTTAAGCTGTTAACCCTTGTCCTGCTGAGCCCGGATATGCCTTATCTTTGAAACAATGTAGATCCAGATCAGATGGCTTCTGAAGAAGCCATCTGATCAGGATCTTCATTGTTTGTCATTCAGTTTATGAATTTGTTGCAATGATTTGCATCAAGTAATCTGATTGGCTGATAATCAGTAGTGGGTGTGACATATTTAAATATTCAGCAGGACAAGGGTTAAGGGTTAACCTTTAATCTCCTGCTGAATATGACAATTCCTACCTTAACTAACAGTGTAGATCTATCCAGATCATATGGCTTAAGAAGAAGCCATATGAGCAGGATCTACACAGTTTGTCATGCAGTTTGTGAACAGACCAAATACAATATCAAGTAATTTGATTGGTCAGTACGACAAAATCAATTCATTCAGGGACATCTAACAGGCCCCATAATCTTTGTTTTAGAGCATGTCGTTTACAAAAGGGTGTGAAGCCATGGGTCAAGCTGTCCTAATTATAATTTCTAGCACAATTACAATTCTCCAAAGGGAACAGAACATAGTACCTATTTCAGTCAGATCCAATCAACCAAATCTACTTAAACAATCATGAGATCAAATTAACAGGCATCCAATCAATTACAACTAGAAACAGATTCACAGATTTGATTCCTTCCCCTTCTTCCATCAGCAAAACCAGTCTCAGACCATTTCAAGGCAGAATACATGTAGGTTTCTGATCAGGCTGAGCACTCATGCATTTCTCAACTCTGTGGTCTCACTACTAGTTGACTCTTCCATTCCTATATATTGGACAAGTTCATGTCATATAAGGGTGTTAAGCCTATTTTTTTTCGTTTTTATGCTATTTTTGACCGAAAATTCTGTTAGTAAATAGTGAGGCCCTGATCTGACACGGCGTTCTGCAGCATCTGATCTGGGCCTGCACTATATGCCAAGGTACCCCTGAAGGGGTTTCCCACATCAATGGTTTAATACAGATGCAGGTTAGAATGAGCACATGTCATTTTGGGTCGATTGTTCTCAAGTTATGGAGTCCATTTCAAAATTTAGGGGTGTCAGGTTGTGTTGTCTTCAAAATTTATTTGGAAAATGGCTTTACTTTCTGAAAACATTGTATACCCTGATCAAACGCCGTGTTCTGCGGCGTCTGATCTGGGCGTGTACTGTTTGCCAGAGTACCCATTTTGGGGTTTCTGGTACTAAATGGGTTAAACTCCCCTGATCTGGTCTTCCCTGGGATCATTTGACACCGGGCAGAGAGCATGACTTTAGCACATCAAAGACAAGATCCTTCTCAAGTTTCAGCTCATTAACACACATAGAGAATGGGCCTTACATATTTCAGCTTATTAACACACATAGAAAACAGGGCCTCATGCAAACAGTCTAGACCCAGATCAGATGCTGCATAATGCGGCATCTGCTCTGGGTCTACACTGATTGTTTAAAGAATTTCATGTAAAACTCACAATAAATAAAACAAGTCTGACATCCATAATCTGTCCAAAACTACTAATGTAAGTTGCTTTAGCCTTAATCACTCTCTAGGATACTTCAGCAGACAAAAAATTGTTGATATTATTCTTACCGTATTTCTCCCATTTAGCGCGCCTGCTCCTATAAGCGCCTCTTCACTGTTTTTCCAAGAACAAATTAATAAGTAGGGCTGGCTAATCGTAGTGAAAAGATAATCAATTATCAGTCCTGTCATTGCTATCGATAATCAGGGCCTCCGTTAGGCGGACGTACGGCGTATATTACGTCCTGAAATCGCTTCCGGACGCCCAAATTAAACAGCAAAGGCGTCCCGCGGACTCCCGAAAATTTCTCTGTACGGCCAAAAATCTGTACCGAGACGTATAAACCCGTCCACTTTTAGCGGTTTGTAAAAGGTTTGCTCCGCCTTCTTAGCTGAAACCGCTTTCTGTGTTTATTGAGTACTAAGGACGTCCCATTTTCTGCCTGCACTGTATTATATTGACAGTCAGAATCACGTGCGTCGGCAGACCTTTGATCGTCAGCGGTGTGTGAAAAACTTGTTGAGATGATTGCTTGGTGTTTGCATATAATTTAACCGATTAGTAGTTGAGGATAAACTAATTATCTCATTGACGATATATAAGTGTTTTTTAATCCTGTAAACTTGTTACTGTTTAAATTAAAGCGGGTCGTAATTTAGGTGTTTAGTAGTGAGATTATCATTAGCGATGCAAAGTGTGACAATAATTTCAAAGATAGAGACGCATTTTTTTCTTGAGTAAAAAAGCAGGTGTTCACAAGGTGAAATGACGAAACTAATTTATAAAATCCCAAAATGTCGCCGCGATCGCTGTTAAAATTTTGATGCCTCGAAAATACGTAAAACCGGCGAATGTGACCAGGCCGGTTCGTCAGGGTCCGAGCTGCAGTCTGATCTGTCTGTTAGCCAAAAAGCAAGTAAAAAAAAAAAAACTACCGCTGACTCGAATTGACCGAAGTTGCCATGTTTCAGCCTGTTTGTCTGAAGCTGTTCCGAGTGTTTAGAGTACAATGAAGACTCGAAGCGTATGTTTTGCAAAGTTTGGCAAAAATCTTTTACAAACGAATTTTTCATTATTTCTGTATAATCCATATAAAACAATGGGTGTCAGGTTTGTTTTATTTGTGTTAAGATCTGCAAACAGTGTAGACAGATCAGAAGCTATGTTCTGTGGCGTTTGATCTGGGTCTTCACGGTTTGCTAATGAACCAAAAATGGGCCACTAGACATATATGGGGATAGGTAATGCCATTGTTTTCTTTACTTTTTATTTATTTATTTTGGTGTGTGTCAGACCTGGGGTAATTCTATTCTGTATTCTTATTCGAATACTATTCGAATACATTTTTGAGTATTCGTGAAGTATTCTGTATTCGTGGATTTTTTAGAATAAAAGTATTTGTATTTATATTCGAATACATTTCAAAAGTCATGTATTCATGAATAGTTTTACGAATACATTATGAATACTTTTGCACTTTGCAGAAAAAAATTATGAAACAATACATAAATGACTGCTCATGTGGGAACTTCTGAAATTACTATAAGATGGTTTAATACAATACATATCAGACAGCCAAGCATATTTATTGATTCATTTGGTTGCATTGATGTAAATAAAAGCTTTTCCGATGACAAACATTTCATTTTTATGAAATTATATTACTTTTAAAGTGACTGATATTATAATTTGCTAAGTAGGAGAGGTGTGAAAAACAGAAGAGAATAACATCATTCTGTTCCCAGTTAGATTTTTTTTATTCAGAGACACTTACTTCAATCACAAATTACTTACAGTCATGGTCCATCACTGTGGCACATGGCTATTTCTAGTCTGGTCTTACAAATGTATCCATTTGTCAGTATATGATGTTTTAGCCTTTAGGCTGATTTGTGCTGATTGCATAAAATAATTTCTGCTA